>CM063513.1:65282238-70082238 GCA_032199755.1 Ambrosia artemisiifolia | reverse complement strand
TGACATTGGTGGTCTTTGCATAGGTGAGGTTTGGGTACATAGAAGGGCGATTCTCGTCACTCTTTGTACTTCATTCTCATCAAAATGAGACAGTTCTTCATCCACCAACTCAACTTCGCTATTAGATTCATGTAGGTTCCATGCCTAAAAACACGCCAAAGGAACCAACCAGATAAAAATAGTTGTATGTTAATAATATAGGTATTTAAAAATTACAGGGAATAATCAAAGAAAAAAATATATACCCACCCATTCAAGAAGATAAATTTTCTCATCTTCCAAAGTTGAATCAGAATTAGGCCTTCCGCTAATAATCTCTAGAGCTACAACTCCAAACCCAAACACATCAGCTTTTTCTGTAAGGTGTCAACGCATTGCATACTCCGGTGCCAAATACCCTCTACAAAACACACACAAATACATATCAAATACATATACATATGCAGACATGTAATAAAAAAATCTTACATTGTGCCTGCAACACGAGTACTCATGTGTGTTTTCTTGTCATCATAAAGTTTGGCCAAACCAAAGTCTGAGATCTTAGGGTTGAGTTCAGAATCAAGTAAAACATTACTAGCTTTAACATCTCGGTGTATAATCCTTATTCGGGATTCCTCATGCAGATATGCAAGACCGCGTGCTAACCCGAGGCATATTTCAAACCGGGTTGCCCAACTAAGAGAGAGCCTGCTGTCTCCTGCATTGTAGACCCCGAATATTACATTTTAGATTTATACTCTGCAATTCAAGTCAAAAAACCGTAGATATGATGAGTGTATGTGATATCTCTTACCGAATAGTGCTTGATCAAGACTTTTGTTCTCAAGATACTCGTAAACAAGAAGTCGTTTGTCTCCTTCAATACAACATCCATATAATTTGACAAGGTTGCGGTGTTGCACAGCGGATATTGTTGCAATTTCAGCAATAAACTGAGCCTTGCCCTGGTGGGAGGCTACAGAGAGTTGTTTAACAGCTATTACTCTCTCATCATCAAGTATTCCCTGTTCACAATAAAAAAAGATACTAATAACTAATCATGGTTAAGTTTAAATTTAAGAAGCAAAAAGGGATTGTTGATGATGGAAAGTATAAAATACTTTATAAACAGGTCCAAAACCTCCCTCGCCAAGCTTATTTGCAGAACTAAAATCATCGGTTACATCTCTCAGGTCTCCATAACTGAAGGTATATGGTTTAGCATCAATTCCCAAAAACTCTGTAAATTAGCAAAAGCATGCAACTTTTAAATGAAATTGTGTCAAATCTGATTGCAGTCATTATACTATTTCAACAATAATAGAACTTTAAAATGATAGATTTATAAATTATAATTATAATAGACTATGGGTGATTTTCCACCCATTCGACATATTTAGCTATCTTTTCTTATTTTACCCGCTAAGAGGTCAAACATAAACTGAGTTAACCATACAAACGTAAATGGATTGCAATTGCATTTACTCCTGATAACTTTTACAGTTCTATGGAGTTGTTTGAGTATGTCTTTGTTTTCCGAATGTTACACATGCAATACTAATTAAAGTAACCACAACAAAAATCATATGTGCTAGATACGCAGATGGAAATCGTTTTTCATCTACATTTAAAAAAAAAAAACTACCTTCATAATTGTTAGATGTATCTTGCTTTTTCCTCCGCTGATGAAAAATATATAGGGCTGATAATAACAGAAAGCTAACAACTGCAATAGGAACAACAATCCCAACAATTAAACCGCTCCTATTCTTCTTCTTCTTTGTGGAAGGTGGAGTGTTGCTCACAGTGGGGAGGAAATCTGTAAGCATAAAAAAGTAAAGATTAACAGTTTCAAGCATCAAGATCTTGAAGTTTATCAACTATGTTCAAGAAATAATTTTAGTACTTGGGGTGGCACTGATTGCCGAGATAAGAGGTCCAAAAGTCCCTTGCCTAGGTACACAGCAAGTCCCTTTTCCATTCCAGAATAAATGAATCTCAAGGTAGTTATCTGTAACTTGAACTGTTGCTTGCCTTTCAACAGGACTCGAGGAGGCCCCCCTGCTGCCCTTTTTATATCAAAATCTTGAAACACCCGGTTTCCCTAATAGAAAACAAGATTTGAGAAACTAATAGATAAACTTGGTAATTGTATCTTGTGTTACTAATGAATATTACAAGGGATCGTATAGAAGACATGATTACACATAGAACCCTATTATATAAACTAATGCATTAACTTTTATACTAATGATGGAAATTAGCCGAAACAATAACACTAGAAGTGCAAAGAGGAGTGAGTCACGCAGGCTGGGTAACGGGCTGAAATGGGTCACCTTTGGTATGCTCAAAACAGGCCGGGCCAGTTTGACCCCCATACATTTTTTTATAAAAACTTATGCAATTTTGCTAATTTTTCAGTCTGCCCTGTTTGATCCGTTTGAAATTCATTACAACCCGAATCGATCTATTCATTAGTAAATGGGTCAAAATGTCAAATCTTCTACAGGGAAGAGAACGGTCATATATGCTTTTCATAGAAGCAATTCCATGTGTTCTGAATAAGGAGCGCTGTTTGACTTTCAAGGTCAAAGTACCAACTTCAACTTCAAACTTTCACCAATTCACAATTTAGGATTCATAATTAGCCAAATACTATTTGGGAAGAAAAAGAAGTTAGCGATGGAAAAACGCATTAAACTTCAATAACATATACTTAACACAAACCTGCAAATAAATGTCAAAGACACGCCTTCCAAGACTTTTCCAAGTGCGCCCATTTTCTATCTCTAGTTCTGCAAACTGGAGGGTCACTGTGTAGTTACCATTTTCCAACCCTAAACCATAATATCTTAATGATCCAGCAGAGAGTCGTGCTGTCTGAAAAAGTTCTGAATCTAAAGTGTTTGTGAATTGGTTTGAAGAAGAAGCTGTATCTCTTGGGTTGTCCCTTTGACCAACATTGCTGACACCCCACCTTCTTTCAGAAGTCACATAATATGTTGCTGCACCAAGTGTTTCATTATCTTCTTCATGAAGTAACTGGTTAGTTGATGTGATCGGAGGACCACCACAATTAATTCCAAAGTCACTATCTGTAATAACCAACAATTAAAGGTGTGTGTGAGTTGGCCTTAACAAAAGAACTAGAAGCATCATGTTTTGGCTTACATCTTGGGGACCCACGAGCACAAGGGAAATTCCTCTGGAGACACTCTAAACCTGAAGGCAAACCACTGTTTCCTGAATCTCCTAAAGTGAAGTTGTTCACAACTAGGTTACTGAAATTTGTACACATTAGAACTGTGGCATTAGTTCCAAGACTTGTGTAAAAACTAATTCAAAGTTGGTCACCAACAATTGCTTCTAATATAAAGGGAACAAATCACAGTTCAGAAATAATAACTTGATATGCAACATCATATGCACTTACAGTTGTAAGTTTGCCTCATTGACCCAAGAAGGAAGTGTTCCGGATAGTTCATTGTATGACACATCACTGCTTGAAGAAAATTGTAAATAATTTACAAATATATATCCTTTTCACTAATTAAATAGCCTATAATGAATCTTGAAAACATGAAAACCCAACTTACGATATGATTATTATTTCTTAGTTTACACATTATTACACACACGTAATATCAACTTATGAAAAAAAAATATTTTTTTACGTTTTTATTATAGCAAGACTATCAAATTAAAGAGATAAATGCTCGATTTTTTGGTGTATTTTTTTTTAATGAAAATGGCCAGAAAAGTTATGAACACTTAAAAAAAGTTTAGGGAAGTTGGTCAAAGTAAACAATAGTGGCTATTCCGATTTACCCCTACAAATAAATTACTTTAAACTTAGATAAAAATTATGAGATTGGTCTATAGGAGTTTCTAAGTTTTCGCATTTAGAATGAATTTTTAAAAAATTGATTTGTTTGTGTGTGTGTGTATAGATTTGTTTTGTGTTACACTTGTAATAAGCAGGTACATTTTTTTTTTCTGACGGGTGTATCTCCCCTAGTTGGGTTGAGGGATAGTGGCTTTGTAGCAGGGCAAGCGGCCCGGAAAGCAGAGGCAAAGAAGGTAGAAAAACATGCTAAAGCCTGCGAGGAGAACCAACACGTTTTTGTACCCTTGGCTTTTGATACCTTTGGTTCATTGGCACCGGAGGCTATCCGTTTCCTGACCAGGGTTCAACGGGTTATTCATAGTAATGTCTCGGTTCCGGGTGGGCAGGGTTACGTTTTTAGTAGATTAGGATTTGCTATTCAGAAAGGGGTGGCGGCGCAGCTTGTTGCCCGCCTACCCGTTATCTTAATGTAATTTTCTTTGTCCTGTAATAAAAATTGGAGTATGTCAATCGGAAAAAAAAATTGATTGTCTGATAGGTTTTCACGGGTGTTCTCAACTCAAGTGGCTTTTCAAGTTGTACTTGCCCTATATGTATATAATTTTCACATTACTAGCCTATTATAAATCTTGTGAATATGGAAACCCCAAATGCAGCCATGCATTTCACTTACATATTTCTGAGATTTGCACTCTTTGCATCAGGAAGGGTACCATTTAAGCTATTATTTCCGAGAACCCTGAGAATAATGGCATCCAAATTAGATTTTTATTGTTATATAAATGTCAACATCGATCCCAATTATTTAATTAACATTGAATCATTGATACTTATTCACCTAATGCATGGAATATATTGATAAAAAGAGAAAGTGTATTACAAGAAAGAGAGTTGACTCAAGTTGAACAACCCTCTTGGAATCTGTCCATTCAAATTGTTGAAACTCAAATCCCTGAGACGTATACACCCAAAGTCAGTAAATGCAAAAATAGCAAGACTGGCAACAGATATATAGAAAAGCTTTCCTTGAATAGTTTATGTGTTATTGAACTTCAATATCATTGTAGATTACTCACAGTCGTGTCAAATTTTGATATTCTCCAATGTTAGTTGGAATTGTTCCAGAAATTCGGTTATTCCTCAAAACTCTGCAAGGCATGCATCTTGTTATATATTTCAAAATAACATTGGTAGAATGAAGAATGAATAAAATATTTGCTCACAAAACACCAAGGGACTTCATATCCCTGATAAAAGCCATAGTTCCATTTAATAAACCACTTATCCTCCTGCAACATTCATATTTCCATTTGATAAAAGCAAGTCAGCAACTAGATTTTAGAGGTTTAAATTATAAGATCGAACAACTTGCAAAGTACAATATTGAATTCTGAAGAGAAAAATTACAAGTCTTGCATCGAGGTCAGTCTAGAAAATGAAGGCGGTATTGAACCTTCAAAAGAGTTCCCTTCAAACCTCCTATATGAACATAATGCATGTAAGTAATTACAAAGTTTCATCTCATATGTAACACCTTGACCATGAACATAACATAAAAGTTAACTTACAATGACTCTAATTGTGTCCAATTCCCTATAAAGTCAGGTATTATCCCGGTGAATGCATTATCAGAAGCCCATCTAACAGCGCAAGTGATAGTAGTCATAATAAATTATGTGAGTGATGATAATTAACTAGAACATACAATGCTCCTTCCCAATAATAAAAATAGCAACTTTTGACTTGGTGGCTGGTGTAAATTATTAGATTTTGTCAAATATCTAAAATGCGTTCAATACAAGCGAAAACAAAAGGAACTATTATATAAATTTACTTGCAATGATGAAAATACAAAAGTAGGAACTTGGAACATGAACTTCCTCAATCCTCAAAATACATCTTAAGAAAGAAAGAGTTGCAGTTTCACAGGATATATGAAGTACTACTTTGAAACATCATGAAAGATAAAATGTTCTTACACTGTAACCAGGTTCTGCAAACTAGCAAATGTAGAGGGTATTTCACCGCCAATTCCGGAACTACCAATGTAACTAAAAAATGAACATATATAAAGACGATATAAAATTTGTTAAATGGCATCGTGCATAGATATGCAAGCTGAAAGGTAAATCCAGAAAAGAACTCCAAGCGTTCTTTAATCCTAGTTTATTGAAGAACTAAGCAATCTAACTAAGAGAAAAATTCCGAAGATAGTAATCACGAATGTTCTTACAGTTGTTGTAATTTTTGCAAATTTCCAAGTTCAGACGGCAGGGAACCATTGAAATTGTTTGTGGCGATTGACCTGTGTGAAGGTAAAAGAGATGTTTCATTGAGATTGATTTCTATAAAACTAAGGGTACATGTATATAGATATAAGTATCTTTAAGAACCCATTTAGCCAATGGGCGCCAAATACATAAAATTTAACAAAGATTCAAACAATAGAAGTTGCTACTTGACGAAAGGTTAATAAAATGCAGAAAAAGTATACAGAGATCTAAGGTCAACAAGTTGTCCTAGCTCCGGTGGAAGCTCCCCAGATAAAGCATTAATGCCCACACTCCTAAAGATGAATTCAAAATCATTGTCATCTGAAGAAGTAAATACCTGAGGGGGGTTATTCTTCTATATAGGACAGAGGCGTCACTCCAGCCCAATCTTATGGAAAAACCCTGTTCTGCAAAAAGAGAACACCGTTAGGACTCGTCACAGGATGGGGGGTTATCCTGTGACCACCCTCCGGCGTGAGAATAAGTATGGCTTTTAAGTATTGTGAAAGTAGGGAGAGTAGGTTAAGAGTAATTGCATGCCCCATTGCGTTTACCTGTGTCTTCTTTATATAGCCAGAGCTATCCTCTATTATCGCAACGGTTATTCCTCTAAGCCTGGAGATAATCATTATCGCCTTCTTTTCTTGTAAACCGGTTTGGTTGTTCAAGGCCTATCTGTTATCGTTTATACTTATTTGTCGCCCTTGATCGTTATTGTTGTTCTAGAAACGGTTAGGCCGACTTTAATGGGCCTGACTTTATTGGGCCGTATTAACCTTGCATGTTATTGAGGTGGGCCAGCCTAGTCTGACTGGGCCCCTACCTCGTCATGTCCCCCCAGTCTAGTGATAAGAGATTTCGAGTATTACTAGACTCCAAAAAGAAAAAATGTACGGAAAAGAAATACTTGGGGGGGCACATTGTAAATCTTCGTTGGGATTGGTACCGCATGACCTATGCACGTGCCTTTGACATCATCACACCTGTCCCATCAGCCGTTTCTGAATAGTCCGACTGACAGGGGAAGCGACTGTTGGCGGTTCAATTTCAAATTTGAACCGTTGTCAACTAATGCTATAAATTTGCCAGCTCAGGGGGGCTTGCATAATCCTATCCTCAAAAGAAATACTTACTTCGAAAATCATCATCCCTGAAATGGCACCCAAAGCTGGTTCTACGCGCACAGTCACGAGTGTTGCCGAGATCAACTGTATATGGTCGCTAACGGTACTTGAATCCTTTCTTGGGGATTATAAGATTCCTTCGGAGTGGAATCCGGTGCTCCCTGACAGGGACGACGTAGCTTTTCCCTTGAAACCAGGAAAGCTAACCCTGTACGGTGAATTTTTCACTTTCTCCCACTTTCGTCTTCCAGTTACCAAGTTTGTGTGTAATCTACTGTCATACTATGGTGTCAACATATCTCAATTGCACCCGTTGGGGCTGATTAAGATTCGCCATTTCGAATTCTGTGCCCTAGGGCTTGGGATGACGCCCCGTCTAGAGGTATTCCGTGCTCTGTACGTGTTAAAGTTTAAGCACGAATACTTTACCTTCGACCGCCGCCCTGGGGCGCCATCTTGCATAGAGAACTTCCCTCAGAGCGTCAGAGACAAAGAATGGAGGAAGAAGTTCTTCTATATTGATGAGCAGATTCTACCAATTGTAGCCCCTATTAGGTATCCAGAGGGGAAACTGTCCGATGTGTGTCCGGCTCCCGCCGTGTATGAGAAAGATCCGTTGTTCATAGCTCTGACCAATAACCCAACGGAATGTACTAGCATTCCGGAGAGAGCTATGGTTGCCGTGGGTATGAGTCGTTTATGGTTGGATGACACCGTTTTTCCCGAGTATCGCCGAGAGGATCAAACGCGATGGCAATATTTCGACGTGTTGGACCCTGCCACGGCTCACCTCATGGTGGAACATGACCGTCCCCTTGGGGCTTCAGAAGCCGACGTTCTTAGCCAGACGATAGGTAGTTTCCACATACCGATACCCGCGAAGCAGACAGGTGAAGCGGGTACTTCGGAACCCCATGTTCCTGTAGATGCAAGTGGTGGCGCTGATGTGTCCAGAGAGAGCTCCTTGGGTCCCATTGATGCGGACCCGTTGAATGTGGCGATGCCGCAGGAAAATGTTGCTTCTGGGAAGAAGAAATCTAAGAAGAGGAAGAAGATTGATGCCGCTGATGTGGATTTGCTGATGGCTAAGAGGCAGCAGCTGAAGGTGCTGAAGGAAAAAACTCTCGGTAAGTTTGCCGACTGGATATGCACGTGTTTACAGTAATGTTTGCTATTTGTACTGACAGGGTAGTATGTCCTTTGTAGGTGCCAGGATTGGTGTAAGTGACTCTCCCCCGGATGCCCTGACAGGGTTGTCCGGCTCTGATGCTGGTGGGTCGTCCATGCTGCCACCTTCTTCCAGTAATCCGGGTGTGGTTACCAGCGCCACGGAACCTTTGCCATCTTCCTCCCTGGGAATTGCTCAAGCCGGGTCTGCTAGTGCTATTATCCCTACCGGCACGGTGTTAATGGATGCCTTGACTACTGGACCCATTGTTACTGTTGCCGAGACTTCTCCTCCTCCTGCGGTATCGACTACAGTTGCTTCCGTGGATGTTCCATTGACCCAAAAGCCGACCTTTACTCTGTCAGCTAGTACTGTCACGACGCCGGTTGGTGCATCTGGACAAAGTTTTTCTCAGCTACTGCGAGATGTTCAGAGGCATCCTATCAGGTTTCCGGGAGGGATCCGCACTGGGGAACAGATTGAAGGTGTCTCATCAGATGAAGTACCTCATAATGCTTATCTTCCCGGGATCAATTGGCGTCCATCGTTGAAGCACGTCCGATATGTGCCTGGTTGGCATATTGCCGAGTCTACACGGCTTATTAATCCGGACGTGATACGCCATTGGACTGAATTCTCTGTCCCCCCAGCAGAGAGGTACTATCTGCAGGGCCTGGATAATGCGCAGCTGGCAGAGAATGTGATGGGAGCGAGTGTAAGTTCTTCTACTGCCCTATATGAAGTGCTAAGGAGGTGGCGTGTTGACCTGGCACATCTTATCAATGTCCGGGAAGAGCAGGGCCGCACGAAGGCTGAAAATGAGCGGTTATCAAAGCAGTTAGCTGATCAGGAAGTGGAAGTGGTGGCCCGCCAAGTGGCCAAAGAGAAAATAGAAGCGGATATGGACCGGATGGTGACCAAGCATACTGATGAGAAAGTGGAATGGCACCGTCGGGAAGACAAGTTGAACAAGCTAGTTTTTCGTTTTGAGGATCGGGTCAAAGTCCTGTCAAAAGAGTTGGAGGCTGCGAAAAATACCATTTCCGGTCATCAGGCGGATATGGAGAGGTATAAACTTATGTCTGCAGAAGTGGAAACATATGAGTCTCAGATCCGGCGGGCAGAAGAGCAAAGAGATGAAGTGTTCCAACAGTTAAACGACTGTCAAAAACAGCTTGAGGCCGCGAACAGTCGTGTAGACACGGCTGTAAACACTGCTGAGTCCTTCAAGGCCCAAGTTGATGCTTTGCAGTCCCGGGTGGACGTGTTGGCAAGTGACCGTGACTGGTTGATTCATCGAGGCATCCCGGCATCCTGGTGTTATATTCGTGGCAGCGCTGAGTACCAGGATCGCATTAATGCTTTTTATGAAGTGTCTATGGAGGCTGGTTACCATGACGGCTTAGCCTACGGCAACCAGGTTGGCTTAGCCGGTAAGAACCTTCCTCCCCCAACTGCTCATGAGAAGTCTTTGCCGACCCGCGTCGCTGATAGTCTGCAAGCTTTAAGTACTGATACCTTGGAAGCCATTGACCGCTTGAGTTGCAAGGTTGGGGACGAGGGAACATCCGCCCTCCGGGCCGAATTGGAGCCATATGTGTTGGAGTCCACAGATGACGAAGATACTTCTTCTGGGTGAAGTCACAATGTTTCCTTGATGTAATATTTTGAACGGCGTTTGTGTTTTATTACACGTATGTGTATTTCTTGCGAAGTTATGTATTTTGGAATATTTCAATTAATTATAACGTCGTTATGTATTCCCATCGTTTTGTATTCCAATCGTTCGTGTGTATTTTGATTGTTTGGTAACTTGTGCCAGCTGGTCTGACAGGCAGTTAATGCTGATGTGACAGTAGCTCTCAATCAGTCATTAATTACACCTCATCATTGCATGATGTCACTGCTGTCACGTGCCACTGTTTTGACGGCGAATGTCAGTGAGTGAATGATGACTTCTGAACTTCCTGAGTGTCGCTATATAAGTCAGGTTGCTTATCATCTTTCCCCTCTAACCCCACCCACAAACTCCTGACCTCATTCCAACATGTTATTCAAACGGTCTTCGTTGGAGGAAATCAACCGTGAGCTAGATGCAGTGGATGGGTTAATTAAGCTTCGAGAGTTTGCCGATGAAATGGATCGTCGCCGTGCTGCAATGGAGGAATACAACGAGAGGACTGCTGGGTATGTGCCTGCTCGGCAGTATGGATTAACATATTCCAGGGGTCCCAGAAGGCTGTTTAACGAGCCAGCTCCAGTATTGGCCTTGCCTGTCCCTCAACCTATCCTAAATGTGGTAGAGGTGGTGGACATTATTGGAGTTCCTGTAAATGGCCCAGGAGGTCCGGTTGCTGCCGAAGATGGTGTGGTGGTTGAAGATCCCCTTGGGGATGATGCAGAAGCTGAACCCTTGTTGGAAGGGGAGCTCTTGGTGTTACCAGATTTTGCTCCAGATGGAGAAGTGCTACATACCCCTGCAGAGGTATTAGCTATGTTAGACGACTAAGTGTAATGTGAGTCAGGGGCAAAATTCTTTTTTGTTAATGCCCTTATGCCTGACTCTGGTTTATGTTTTTGTATAGCGCTATGTTTTGGTGGTAGGTTAGTATTTTGTAATGGCTACGGATTTTGGTCCTGCCTCCTACCGTGGTGAATGATTTTTGTACATCGATCAAATGGATATAAATCATTATGGAAAAAGAACTTGCCTTAATCGGCGTTTTATTAATTCAAATTAAACAAACTGTGAGGACCAACAGGTCGATTGTTACACAGCTATTATTATTGACATAAAATAAAGGAAAAATGATGAACTATTTTCTAGTCGATATCAAGACTTAAATGTAGCATTTTTTCAACTGAGCAGCATTCCAAGTTCGCGGGATAAGTTCTCCCGTGAGCCGCTTTAAGGTGTATGCCCCTTTGCCCAGCACTTCAGCCACTTCATACGGCCCCTCCCAGTTGGGACCCAGCTTGCCTTGGGGCTGCGACCTGCTTGCATCATTGTCGCGCATGACCAATTCTCCTATTTTGAAAGATTTCTCAAGGACCCGTTTGTTGTAGTATTTCTCCAACAGCCGTTTGTACCGGGCTTCGTTGATGCAGGCGGTGTCCCGGCGTTCTTCCAGCCTTTCCAAGTTCTCCCGCAGCAATTGTTCATTGGTACTGCTTTCATTACTCCTTCGCTGTGTAGGTATAGCGACCTCTGCTGGAATCATTGCTTCAGACCCGTACGTTAAGCTGAATGGTGTTTCACCATTGCTTGTTTTCGGCATGGTCCTGTGGGCCCATAACACATGTGGTAATTGATCCACCCAGGATTTGCCCTCATCATCTAACCTCCTTTTGATCCCGTCCAGGACGCTCCGATTTGCTCTTTCAACCTGTCCGTTGCCCTGCGGGTGAGCGACTGAGGTGAAAACCTGCTGGATATGGAGCTCCTTACACCAGTCCTGTAAGGACTTATCCGCGAACTGTGTTCCATTGTCACTAACCAGGTACAACGGGATTCCGAACCTGCAGACTATGTGTTCCCATAAGAACTTCTTAATGTTAATTGCTTCAATTTTGGACAAGGGCTTTGCTTCCACCCATTTGGTGAAGTAATCGATGGCCACCACCAAGTATTTTAACTTCCCGGGGGCAAGGGGAAACGGTCCTACTAGGTCGATCCCCCACTTCTGAAAAGGCCACGCTGCCATTACAGGTATCAAGTTGTTCTTTGGCCGGATTGTGTGCGGTGCATATTTCTGACAGCTAATGCATCTTCGTAAAACTTCCACCGCCATGTTGTGCATTCCCGGCCAGTAGTAACCTGCATTGGTTATCTTTGCTACCACCGCCCGGGGACCGGCATGTATCCCGCACGTACCTGCATGAATTTCTTCCACTAAGAACTTGGCCTCCGATGGGGCTACACATCGCAGTGCTGGGCCTAGGTATGACTTTCTGTATAGGATGCCGCCTTGTAATTCGTACTGTAGTGCCTTGGTACGTAACTTCAAAGCCTCTCCCTTGTCATCCGGCAGTGTGCCGTGTTCCAAATACTGTTGTATCGGTGTCATCCAGGAGACCTCCACTGCATGTATGCTATGTACGGCTGACACCTGGGTCGATGGTTGTTTTAGGGTCTCGATGTGGACGTCTTCCCTGGTTCCGGACGACGCTAACTTGCTCAAGGCATCGGCTATATCATTCCGGTGTCGCCGAACGTGTATCAGCATTATCTTTTTGAACTTGGACATCAACTCTTTAGTCTTTTCCAGGTATTTCGACAGGGTGTCATCCCGGGCTTCGTATGATTCGTTGACTTGATTAGTGACCAGCAGTGAATCTACGTGTGCGTCCACCTTCTTCGCGCCCAAAGACAGTGCCATGCGCAGTCCTGCTAACAGTGCTTCATACTCGGACTGGTTGTTGGAGCATTCGAAATCAAAACGGAGGGCATATAGGAACTTGGTGCCATCCGGGTTGACCAGCATCAGACCTGCACCGGCTCCTTTGCTATTAGAAGACCCATCAGTGTATAATTGCCATGCCGGCTCCTCGATCTCTGTTTCTGGGATGAGTGTCTCCTCCATCTGAGGGATCTGTTCTCCCGCCGGGATTTCAGCCAGGAAGTCTGCAATAACCTGCCCCTTTATGGATGTTCTCTTCTTGAAGCCAATATCCAGTGCGCCCAGTTCGATTGCCCATTTAGCCAGTCGTCCTGACACTTCCGGTCTGTTTATTATTTGAGCCAGCTGGAAATTAGTCAATACTTCCACCTTGTGTGCCTGAAAGTACCGGCGCAGTCGCCGGGATGCGTGTACCAAAGCTAGCACGAGTTTTTCTAATGTTGGGTATCTCGTTTCCGGGTCAGACAACACCCGGCTGACATAGTAGATGGGGGTTTGTGTTCCACCCCGTTCCACCAGCAAAACGGCACTGACAGCGTGATGTCCCGCGGCTATGTACATTCTTAGAATCTCATCTCCTCTTGGGGCGGTGAGTGTGGGTAGATTTCCCACGAATGTCTTCATCTCCTGGAATGCCTTCTCCGCTTCGGGCGTCCATTGAAACTTGTTCTTGTTGAGGCAATCCTTCAGGGTGGATATGAATGGTAACGAACGTTCCGCGTGCCGGGCCAAAAATCGATTGATTGCGGCCAGCCTTCCGTTCAAGGTCTGTGCCTCTTTCAATGTCTTCGGAGATGGCATGTTGATGATTGCCGCCACCTTTTCTGGGTTGACTCGGAACCCGTCTTTCGTGACCACCACGCCGAGGAACTTGCCTTCTTCAACCCCGAAAGAGCATTTGCCAGGGTTCAACTTTATATTGTATTCCCGCAACTTCTTGAAAGTTTCCTCGATGTCCTTGATGATATCATCTTCTGTGCTACTTTTGATGACCAGATCATCTACGTATACCTCGAGGTTGCGTCCGATCTGATGCTCGAATGCCTGATCCATCAATCTTTGGTACGTTGCACCCGCATTCTTTAGCCCAAACGGCATTTTCGTGTAACAATAGATGCCTGCATCTGTGTGGAATGCGGTCTTGTCTTCATCTTCTCGAGCCATTTTGATTTGATGATATCCCTTGTATGCGTCGAGAAAGCACTTGAACTTGAATGGTGAAAGAGAATCGACTTTGAGATCGATTTCCGGTAATGGGTACGCATCCTTCGGGCATGCTTTGTTGAGGTCTTTATAGTCGACGCACATACGCCAAGTTCCGTCGTGCTTCCGGACCATTACCGGGTTGGCCACCCAAGTGTGGTATTTTGTCTTCCGTAATATGCCTGCTTCTTCTAGCTTTTTCACCTCCTGTACCACTGCCGCCCTCCGATCCGGGGCCATGCTTCTCTTCTTCTGAGCTATTGGTTTGAGCGAAGGGAAAATTGACAGCTTGTGTTCCGCTTTTGATCTCGAGATTCCTGTCATGTCAGCATGCTTAAATGCAAAGACGTCCACGTTCTTTTTCAACACCTGCTTAAGTCGATCTCTGGCTGTTGGTGATAGAGTATCGCCAATCAGCACTGTCTGTTCCGGATGCTCGGCGTTCAGTACCCACCTTTCCGGACCACGTAAGCCTGTTGGAGCTTGTGGGGCAGTTTTGACTTCAGCTGATGAACAAACTTTATCTCCCGTTACCGTTACAACCCCTTGGGGAGTAGGAAACATCATAAAACCTCTTGCGGTGGAAACCAAAGCATCTATACGTCCCAAGGTGTAACGCCCGATGATCACATTATACTGAGAGTCGGCCGGTATTATGAGGAACGTGACCAGAATGGTTCTTTCCTTGCGGCCGTCCCCTATAGTAACAGGGAATGTCAACTGTCCCAACGGTTCCACGCTTTCTCCCGTAAATCCCCTTACCGGGCCTCTAGCCGGTTCCATCATCTTCTGGTCCTCCATGCGCATTCGGCGGAAACATGGTTCGTATATGATGTCTTCCGAACTTCCTGTATCCACCAGGATCCTTCTCATGCTATAGTCACCCACGGCGGCGGAGATTACCAGGGCTTCCATGCTTAGCACCCGGTAGTGTGGAGGTACGGTCATTGTGGCTTCCATCCATGGCTCAAAGCGTTCAAACGTTCTCTTCCGCTCGTATCTGTTTTCTACCCTGACCATATTCATTTCCCACGGATGCTTTCCGGCGGCTTTGTCAGTTGCCGCGGAGGAGGGTCCTGGTTTCACATCTTTGAGCAAATGTGCAAGCTTCCCGGATTTGACGAAGTATTCGATCTGCCTTTTCAGTTGGAAGCAATCATTGGTTTCGTGACCGGTACCCTTGTGATAAGCACAGTATTTTGATTTATCTTGCCCGGGTGATTCTTTGAGCGGTCGTGGCGTGTTAAGCCGTAAGTCTTCAGACTCTAAGATCTGGGACGGTGTTTTGGTTAGTTCCGGGTATTCCGATCGTGACCGTGAGGTTCCATCTCCCCTTCCTGTAAACGTGTCTCGTGGTCTATCAGACTTCCGGCGATCGTCCCGCCTATCCTCTCTTTTGTCATTCCTCGAGTAAGGCTGATTAGATGTCTCTGACCTTCCTCTGTTCCTGGATCCCCTACTATCTCGATTATCATTCGAGTCTGAAACCTTACTTGACTCCTGCCTCTTTCTGACTGCATGGTTCATGGCTATTGACTTTTCTTGCTTGACGTACGCCTTAGCGATGGTCATCATTTCATCCATCGTCTGCGGATACCCTTTGGGACCGTGCAGTTTTCTCAGCAAACCATCATCGTTCACTCCCATAGTGAATGCCGTGCATGCTAGTTCTTCTGTGAGTCCCGGGATTTGAAGCCGTTCCTTATTGAATCGCACGATGAAGTGCTCCATGGATTCGTTGTCGCGTTGTCGAATATGCATGACTTCATCCCGGTATTTGGTATGCCTGCGCTGTTGGCTGAATTGTTGGGAAAAACCTCTGACAATTTCATCCCAATTGGCAACGGACCCTGAGGGTAGGCTATCCCACCAGACGCGTGCCGCCCCGACTAACGTCTGGATGAACATGTGACAGTAAGCAGGCATGGGCCAGTCTTTTGACCTTCCTACTGATTCGAAGATGCTCAGATGGTCATCCGGGTCCCCTATTCCATCATACTTGCCGACTGTAGAGGGGAGTTTGAGATTCTGTGGTAAAGGAGCGTTGGCGATTCTTGGCACAAGCTTGGAGTACGTGACCGTTGCTGGAGGTCGATACGGTCTAGTAAGCTCTTCTTCATCATCGTCTCGTGATCCATTGTGGTTTCTTCCACCAGTCTGTGGCTCCGCTTGATTGGTGGGTGGAGTTAATTGGCCCCCGGCTTGTTGACCCTGGACACCGTTCTGAGGAGGTATGACAGGAGCCGGTGTCCCATCGTACGTCAGCCTTGTTCGCACCTCGTCCAGACGCGTCCCCGCGGTTCGGGGAATCTGGTTTTCTGCATTCCCCCAACCCGACATGGGTGCCATTGGCGGCGGATACATGTATGGGTAAGGGTATGAGTATGGGTTTCCTGCCATGGGTTGATACATGAAGCCATACGGGCTTGCCGGGTAGTATGGCATATAGGGCTGGTTCCCTGGTGTAATAGGGGTATAGGGAGTAACTGTCGGATGCATGAGTGTTGCCATGGGAGATGACATCATGGACGCAGTCACTGCCGCTGAAAACAGAGGGAGGCTGGCGGCGGCTGTTACCCATGACACGTTCGTTGCCGGGGGTAGTGACCTTCCTGGTGCAATAGGAGTTGCTATGGGTCTTGTATAAGTGGTTGCCGGCATGAACCTGGGAAAAGATGGAGCCGCCAGAGTTGTCTCAGTGGGTCTATGTTGGCTTGTTCCGTTACCAGCGGTTTGATTTGTGACGCCGAAACCCGGAGGCTGTTCCAGTACTATTTCTTCATCAACCGAATCTGCCGACGCTCGGTCAGCGTCTTCACCGTTTATCGCAGCCGAGTTTGGTGGGATGTCTTGTTCTGCCATGATTCTTGAATCTTGGTTTGAAGCCATTCAACTGGGTGGGAATGATCGTTCTCTGTCTTGTCTCCGTCCCACGGATGGCGCCAATGAAGAAGTAAATACCTGAGGGGGGTTATTCTTCTATATAGGACAGAGGCGTCACTCCAGCCCAATCTTATGGAAAAACCCTGTTCTGCAAAAAGAGAACACCGTTAGGACTCGTCACAGGATGGGGGGTTATCCTGTGACCACCCTCCGGCGTGAGAATAAGTATGGCTTTTAAGTATTGTGAAAGTAGGGAGAGTAGGTTAAGAGTAATTGCATGCCCCATTGCGTTTACCTGTGTCTTCTTTATATAGCCAGAGCTATCCTCTATTATCGCAACGGTTATTCCTCTAAGCCTGGAGATAATCATTATCGCCTTCTTTTCTTGTAAACCGGTTTGGTTGTTCAAGGCCTATCTGTTATCGTTTATACTTATTTGTCGCCCTTGATCGTTATTGTTGTTCTAGAAACGGTTAGGCCGACTTTAATGGGCCTGACTTTATTGGGCCGTATTAACCTTGCATGTTATTGAGGTGGGCCAGCCTAGTCTGACTGGGCCCCTACCTCGTCATCATCAATCTCAGCTTTATTCTTAAAGATGTTTAGGTTATAAACGATCATTGTCTTCAAAATTATAAAAAGGAAAGGCTTACAGCCACTGCATCCGAGTTAAATTGCCAATTGAAGGTGACAAGGGGCCTGTCAAGTAGTTCTGGCGCAAATCTCTGTAGCAAATACTTAAATAATTAGCAGAATACATATATAACGTGTGTGTACACAAACACACACACATTTATAGATAGTTGTAGTTATTACGTATCAATAGTTCCTGAATGTAGTTAATAAAATATCGCAAGACATATTCTCCACTTTTTAAGGGAATGGTTTATACAACCATGTTATTTGTATACTTTACAATCAACCATGGTATTTGCCAGCATGCAACAAAATAACCTAACAATTGTACTTGTATTTCATAAAAAAAAAAAAAAAGACAAAAAAACCATAGAAAAGCATCTACATTCACTCACTTTTGCGCCTGCTAAAGTACAATTGTTGGGTTGCATCAAAACAATAATTAGAATGGTAAAACAACCAATGCACTGTTGGTTTTATTTTAAAAAGGAAAATGTCATCCATAACACCGTGAGTATATCAGTATCGGATATTAGTTTGGTAAATAACTGTTAATCTACCTAGACATGTTTCTACGAGATGTGTCTAGTGTGTCTACATGAATGGAAAGGATAGTGGTTGAAAGTTACACAAGAAGTGTCAAATATAGGAACCCATACATAACCCAAGATATTGATAGCATAATATTACAATGTTGATTAGGAGCAGACATACAGATTGGTAAGATAAACCAAAGTCCAGAGTCCTTCTGGGATCGGGCCCGCCACGTCCAATGAATACACTCTTCTGGTGAAGCGATGACAGTCACAAGATACAGAATACATATAAGTAACAGTTTTAGTGATAAAAAAACTGTATATAGTGTTCATATGGACTGTAAATTAACGCGAGAGAAAGCAGCACATACAGTTGAGTGATGTGGCAAACAGAATTGGGGAAACTACAATCACATTTGATGCCTGGATTGTAAGAGACGTTATTGAAGTCTGAAGAATCCAAGGCGGTGCCGCTGCAGGGTTCGCCGCTTAGGTTCCATCTCATATATGCTACTGAACTTTCTTGTATCCTCCATTGCCTGAACACTTCATTTATCACTCGCACTGCAACACCAGTAAGTTTCTTTCAAATCAGGATCATAATCATAATCATAATAACGTTATAACCAACCCTACCTAATTTCAGAATCAAAAACTCAATACACTAATAATATCGAGAACGAGGTTTTTCATCTTGAATATCAATTCAAAACCAATTTAAACTGCCAAACTCAAAATTCAATGAGTATTTACCTCTCAACTCAAAATATGTATATGGGAGATTGGACCAAATCACTCGTTGTAACGCGAATCCTAATCAGTTTTTAAAATAGAGTACATCGGTGACCATCGTGCAACCACCGTCATTTGGTCATTTGCGGGGGAAAAAGAAAACAGCTTCTAAAAAAAAGGGAATTTTAGTTTAATAATATAGCTGGATGAATTGGCCGGTAATAATCTCAACTTACGCTATGTTTCCGAGTTTACTTAGACCATATGGTGTGGGGATCGTGGCCGTGGTCTCACGCACACCGTCCCCCACTCCTCGCGGCGTGATGACCGGGGAGATCACGCTTGTCTCGGGTGGATTTTGAGGCATGTTACCGTTCAACGGTCGAATTTAAAAAAAAAATCCCTATTTAAATAAACCACGTTACATGAAAACCTTTATAATTCTATCTATCTTTCTCAAACTCTCTCCAAATTTATAAGCCTTGTTTTCTCTTTGTTTCCATTCTTTTCCTTTCCTTTCTTTTCCATTCTTAAAACACTATGGAACACCCATTTTTTTGTTTTCTTTCTTAAAAAAAAACACTCCGGAACACTCATTCTTCCATTTCCTTTATTTTTCTTCTTAAAAAAACTCTGGAACAAGGGTAATCTTTTCTTTCCTTTCTTTTCCTTCATTAAGTGAGACTCGGGAACAAAACATTAAGCAATCCCCCTAAAAGTCGTAAATTGTAAACTATTTTCCTCGATGGATCCTTTTAACTAAGGTCTAACCCAGTTAGCTTTTGGTGACGTGGTAGATGATTTGAATGTTTTTTTGATGACGTGGACACTGACATGGATGATGTGAACATGTGTATATAATATATATGTCTCGCCCATCCCTTTCTCCTTCTAGCTCCACCACCAGCCACCACTAGGACCATCATTATTCAACCCACAAAAACCATACCAGTGTATTCTCTAGAAAGAAACCTTTTGGAACCACTGTATTATTTGGTCATCACCAAACCAGATCTGCACCATCTCTGGCCACCGTGTTTTTCATATCTGAACCATCTCATTATTCGATTTAACTCCGATTCAATAGTAAAATTGTAAAGAAACTTCCGTGACGGAAATGGTTGTTTTTCCGACCACCACTCGGCATTGTGGTGTTATGCACGAGACAAACAACAACGTTAAGTTGTTAGGGTTTAAAAGTTGGGAATGATGTTGGTTGATGGTAAGGTTGGTTGTGCCGGAAACACGAACAGAGGTGAATGGTGGTGGGATTGCGGATTTACGAGGAGGCTGTGATCGGTGACCTGGTGATCGGTGATGGTGGTGTAGATGGAGGTGGTGGGTGGTGGATGGTGGAAGTGGTGGTGGGTGATGGAAGTGGAGGCAGTGGGCGACGGTGGTGGTAGGGTAGTGGATATGATTGTGGTGACACGTAAGCTTCCACGTCAGCAATAACTAAACTTTATGCCATATAAACTGCCACATCAGCAAATAACTAACTAGGCTAGACCTTAGTGAGAAAAGACTCGATGAAGGAAAATAACTTGAAAGTTGGGACTGGATGGGGGGATTTCTTACGTTGTGATTATTGTCGTCCAATTTATCAAAGTTTGTAGTATTAAAATCCAATATAAAAAAAATTGCATCTAGGGAAAGGGAACAACCACTGCCCCCTATCATGCAATGTCACTTTGTAACATCATGAATTTTCTTCCCTTAATTTTATTTAATAAAAAGTTTCATTTTGTCCCATTCTCATTTATGTTATACAATTATGCTCAAGTTTAAAATTTTCAATATAATTACACGATACAAAATGTCAGAAACTTTCCACACTTTAAAACTTATACAAATACAAATTTTTCCAATAAGATTATATATTTTAATCACTTATATATTTTTTTAAGGATATTAATAATAATACTACTATTAAAATAATTGAAAATTTTATAAAGTTGATAAAACTTAATTTTATTTAATAAAAAGTTCCATTTTGTCCCATTGTCATACATTTATGTTACACAATTATGCTCGCATTTAAAATTTTCAATATAATTACACGATACAAAATGTCAGAAACTTTCCACACCTTAAAACTTATACAAATACAAACACAAACTTTTCCAATAAGATTATATATTTTAATCACTTATATATTTTTTAAGGATAGTAATAATAATACTACTATTAATAATAATAATAATAATAATAATAATAATTGAAAATTTTATAAAGTTGATAAAACTTACTTTATAAACTTTAAAACCTTAAAATCCTTTCCTTTACAACAATATCCATAACCAATAAACCAAACCAACCCAATCCTAACCCAACCTGTTCCATTTCGGAGCCCAATAAAGCCAACCCAAGATCAGCAACACCCATCACAACCCCGGGATTCATCCCTGTGAATCAGATGCCTAGACCTGACACGAACTCAAACCACCGACAATTTTATGATTCAATTCGTTTTTATGGACTGACACTCAATCCTTTGCCAATTAACATGTTAACTGCTCAATCCCTTCCAATTTGATACACCTTAGACTCGGTTTGTTATGCGCATGTTAATGCTTTGGACCGGTTAAGGTCCCAGGTTCGATCCTCATCTCCAACAAATATCTATTTTAAACAAATCTTTTAAATCTAAATACATATTATTGATTAATAACTTTTAATCTATGTTTAAAATACTAAACGAGATCCATAAATTCTCTAAAATTTATTTTATGATTACATAACCCAAAACTTTATTTTATCACTTTTTTTTTCGAAAATTGATTTATTTAATATATATAATAATTAATTTAAAACGTAATTTAAATAAATTATAAATTGTAGAAAAGGTCAAAAATACTTTATAAAATTATGAGAAAATTATTTTAAGTTTATAAACTTATAAACTTTATAAAACTGAATTTTATTCCCATAAAATCATTTTGACCATAATAATTTCATAATAAATTCAATTTTCATCATTTTTGCACTAAAATTTCACATAGATTATTTTTATCAATTTAAGTTAGAAATAAAATTTTATTTTTTGAAATTTAATATTTTCATATATTAGTAACATGTTTAAGTTAATATGTTATAGTTTATTCATATAAACTTTAAATATGAAAAATAATTTTATAAAAAAATATTTTCACACTATATTATTTTTGTACAACAACCTGCCTAAATTTTACAAAAATTCCTTTTAGTGATTTATTTTATTAATTTCCGTTTTATCACTAAATTAACAATTATTTTATTTAATTCATAAACAATCATCAATTCCCAATTAGAAACCCTAGAATGCCTTAGATTTAAACATAATAAACACAAGTAGGTCCCAGACTAAATTGTCCATTATTTGAATAGGATAATACCTTGGGGATTTGCTCACTTTTCTTGCAACATTTTAACTAATTCAAGACTAGCAAATAATACGAGTTTACATAGCCTCTTTTTATTGTTTTACATTTTTTTAGGTGGAACATGTTCAAATCTTTTCTTGATTGAACATAAATTACATGAAGTCTTTGCTTGTTATCTTTGTGTGTTTGTCTTGAACTTAACATTGGTGAACATGCTATTTGATTCATTGACGCAAAGATTCATTAGATTCAATTGATAAAAATATTCATTAGAGTCATTTGATACAAAGATTTAGTCCATGGTTGGATTTTATGCAAATTTAATTCCCAGTTGGTTTTGTTCTCACAAGTTGTCTTAGATACATCACTGACTTGTTAATTGTTGTACAAACTATGTTTTTATGCCATGCCAAAACCTATGTATTCTCACCAACTATTTATAGTTGACCCTCCATCTTTCCAAATTAACATGTTTTAGGGTTTATTGTCGCATGGAAGATTTACAAGCTATTGGATTACATAGGATGCATGAAGCCTTATAAAATAGTTAAGGATTGTTGTATCTAACTTATTTTGTAATCGTATGTAACAATTTCAAAATAAATAAAGTGTGTTGAAACTTTTAGTACCATGTGCTATTGAACAATCATCATTACGTGGCACCTTGGTGTTTCCACCATCGGTTGGGATGTTACACACCTCATTTCACTTATTCACTGTCGGAAACACCAATTTTGCGACAACACAATCCTAAATCACTACCCTGGATTTTTTTTATTTCATTTTACTTTCATTTAGGTTTAATGTAAGATTTTTATTTCATTTAACTTAAAATAAATAATATATTAAAACGGTCATGTGACCGAAATATATATATAAAATTCCAACCAACTCTTGTGAACCTTCTCACAGAAAATCCTACCATTTAACCTTTTTTTACACTAATTTCTCTCCAAAAACTCCTACAATTTTAACCATTTCTTATATCAGTCATGACTAGTTGTACATAAGAGTAAGAAATAGCATTGACTACAGCTTGGATAAATGTTCAAAAAGTGAGGAAACCAGGAAGGTCTTCGTATTGGGATGCAGTTTTAACACAACTTTGCCAACTATGTAAGATCACAGGATCGTTTGAGGGTGTGTTGATTGAGAGAGAATTCTTGAGAGTGAAAAAGAAACAATACATAACAAATGAAATGGTGTGTTAGGGTATTTATACATATGAAGGGGTGTGTCCCTTGGAGGCAAATCGACATACCGGTTGGTTAATATAACCGCCATAACTATAACTAACTTAGGATAAAGTATATAAACTTAGGATAAAGTATATAAACTTAGGATAACTAATAATATATGTGATATATGGAAATCAGGGAATTATAACTCTAACATTCTCCCCCCTAATTCTTGATTTCCCCAAGGTCTTCAACTCCTATGAGACTTCGCATCTCTATGAACTTTATCCTTGGTAATGCCTTGGTGAGGATGTCAGCTTTCTGCATCTCTCCACTGATATGATCAACTTGTATCTGCTTGTTCTTTATGCATTCTTTGATAAAGTGATACCTTATGTTGATATGCTTTGATCTTCCATGAAACACTGGATTCTTCATAAGTTGTATTGCTGACTTGTTGTCTACTCGTAGAGTTATCTTCTTTGCTCTTTCACCTGTGAGCTCGCTGAGTACTCCTTGTAGCCATATTGCTTGACATGCTGCTGATGTTGCTGCCATACACTCTGATTCACATGATGATAAAGCTACTGTGCTTTGCTTCTGACTTGTCCATGTGATAGGTGAATCTTTGTAGTAGAATATTGTTCCTGTGGTTCCTTTTCCATCTTCTTGGTCTCCATAACTGCTGTCGCTGTAACCAGTGATTTCTGCTTCTTTTCCTCTGCTGTATTGAATTCCATAATTCAATGTGCCTTTGATATATCTTATCAAATGTTTAACTGCCTTCATGTGAGTCGTCTTTGGCTTTTCCATAAACCTGCTCACGTATCCTACTGCGTAGGTGATATCTGGTCTGGTATGTGTAAGGTACCTTAAGCTTCCAATTAGCTTTCTGTATTATGTCTCATTGACTGGTTCACTCTCATCTTCTCTGGTGAGCTTCAGACCTAGTTCCATTGCACTCTTTGTTGGATTGCAGTCTTCTAGTCTAGCTTCCTTAATAACTTTCTTTGCGTAGGCTGATTGCTTCAATTGTATCCTTCCTTGTGCTTGGCGTACTTCTATCCCTAGATAGTATGTGAGTGGTCCTAAATCACTTATCTCAAATTTGCCTTGCATTTCCTTCTTGAAGCTTGATATGTCCTTGATTGAACTTCCTGTCACTATTATGTCATCGACATAAACTCCTATAATTATTGTTGACTGTCTTGAAGTTCTCTTGTACACTGCTTGTTCTTGAGGACATCTTATGAATCCAATCTCTTTTAGGATGTTATTCAGCCTTAAATTCCATGCTCTTGGTGCTTGCTTCAAACCATATAGAGCTTTCTTTAGCTTGTAGACTAGGTTCTCTTTTCCTTTCTTTACGAATCCATCTGGTTGTGATACGTAGACATCTTCCTTTAATTCACCATGTAAGAATGCTGATTTTACATCTAAGTGATGTACTTGCCAGCCTTTCTGTGCTGCCAATGCTAGTAGTAGCCTGATTGTTTCCATTCTTGCAACTGGTGCAAATACTTCATTGTAGTCTATACCTTCTTGTTGTACATACCCTTTTGCTACTAATCTGGCCTTATGCTTGGTGATCTGTCCACTTGCGTCTCTCTTGACCTTAAATACCCATTTTAGACCTATTGGTTTCTGACTTGAGGGAAGTTTAGTCAGTGTCCAGGTATTGTTCTTCTCTATAGAATCTATCTCGCTTTCCATTGCTTCTATCCAATGTGGGTAATCTGCTGCTTTTTTGTAATTTGCAGGTTCTTCATCATATGCCAAATATAGATGTTCAAATTCTTCTGGTCTAAGAGGTTCTGTGGCTGCATAGATGTCACTAAGTGATCTAAGGGCTCGAACTAGTCTATATTGGGAGCCTGGTGAGTCTTCTAACTCTTGAGTACTTGTCTCAACTGCTGGATCACTTGTCGGTGTCTCTTGAACTGTTATTGGAGTTCTTGTAGATGTGATTGGACTGCTGAAGAATTCATTATCACTTTCTTGATCTTCACTATCCTCATTACTTTGTTCTTGTACAACATCACTTTCTGAATCTCCATGTATCTCAAATCTCGTCCAAGATGGTTCGTCTTCACTTCCTTCTTTCGAGTAGTTGTCCCAATCCCATGGTTCATTTTCTATGAATTGGACATCTCTACTGATTTGTATCTTTTCTTCTATGGGATCATATAATCTATAGGCTTTTGAACCGTTTTCGTTTCCTAGATGTACCATTTTCTTACTTCTATCTTCTAACTTCTTTAAATAGGGCATTGTTACCTTTGCATATGCTGTGCATCCAAATACTCTAATATGCTTGATATTTGGTACTTTCCCATTCACTGCTTCGTAGGGTGTCATCCCATGTAGTGCTTTTGTAGGTAACCGATTTAGTATGTAAATTCCTTGTCTTGTTGCTTTGGCCCATAAGTTCTGTGGTACGTTCATAGCCTTTAACATGCTTCTTGTCATACTCATCACTCAACGGTTTCTTCTTTCTACTACACCATTCTGCTGTGGTGTGTAAGGTGCTGTAAGCTGTCTGAGGATTCCTCTGTCCTCACAATACGTGGTAAGTGCTTTAGAAGTAAATTCTCCTCCACGATCCGTTCTTAATCTCTTGAGCTTGTGACTTGTCTCTGTCTGAGCTTCACTTAGAAACTTCTTGAAATTCTCATAAACTTGATCTTTTGACTTAAGCATGTAGATCCACATATATCTTGAATAATCGTCAATTATCAGGAAGAAATAGTTGTTGCCTGCTAATGATGTGGGTGTAATCGGTCCACATAAATCTGCATGTACTAATTCTAGAGGTCTCGTTGCTCTAAAACTTGCTTGAGAGGGAAACGGAAGTCTGCTTTGCTTTCCCGTAATACATGCATCACATACTTGAGATGGGTGCTTGATTTTTAGTATTCCATGTGCCATTCCTTTTTAGCTTAATTGTCGTAGTGAATCGAAATTCACGTGTCCCATACGTGCATGCCATAACCATGCAGGTGAATCTATTCTGGCTTGTAAACAAATCGGACTTGTTATTCTGAGCCTTACCTTGTAGAGTCTATTCTTAGCTCTTGGGACTTTCATCAATAGGTTGTTGTAGGCGTCATAAATCCATAAATACTCATTCTCCATAATCACTTTACATCCTGATTCTGTAACTTGCCCGAGGCTTAAGATGTTGCTTTGGAGTGTTGGAATGTAGTAGACTTCTGTAACTAGTCTTTGTTCTCCGTTGTTGCATTCCAATAATATTGAGCATTTACCTTTGATGTTGACACATGATCCATCTCCAAACTTTACACTACATGCTATCTTTTCATCTAATTCTGTGAAGTAGGAGCGTCTTCCTGTCATATGATTGCTTGCTCCGTTGTCTAAATACCATACTTCATTTCCATTTTTTCACTGTGATAGCGTTCTGGTATGATCTTTTTTCTTCTAGAACTACATTTCTTTCTTCACCAACTGCCATAAGTAATGTGGGATCCTCTTCTTCCATTACTAGGTGAGATTCTTCTTGCTTACTTCGAGGTTTAGGACATCTGGGAGCTATATGTCCTACTTCATAGCAATTGTAACATCTTACATTGCTGCCATCTTTCTTGGGCTTGTAACTACTGTCGTCATGACTATTCTTAGTGGGATTTCTATCACCTCTGTGATCTTGATGGCCATTTCTGTCAAAGTTCTTCCTCTCGTATCTTTGACTCTTATTAAACTTCCTAAAGTTCTGTCTACCTCGATTCTGATTGTAGTTCTTGTTGTTGTTGCTGAAAGGCCTTCTATCTTGCCTTGTAAATAACAGCTTCTCTTGACTTGCGGGTCCATATTTCTTCTCATCTCTTGACTTAAGGCGTTCCTCATAAGCTTTAAGTCTTCCAAGCGCTTCATCTAGCGTCATGGTATCCATATCTGAATATTGTTTTATGGACGCAATAATCTGTAGGAACCTCTCTGGTACGGAGTCCAGCAATTTTCGTACCAACATTGACTCTTCAATTTTTGTTCCTAGGGTTTTTGACGTTGTACTAATCGCACTTAACCTACCAACAAACTGGTCTATGGTTTCTGCCTCTCTCATTGATAACATCTCAAATTCTGTGCGTAATGATTGAAGTCTTGCTTTCTGGACTCGGTCAATTCCAATAAATCTTGTCTTTAATGCTTCCCAGATTTCTCTTGTTGTAGGATGTGACGCTACCTGCATCACCATATCCTCTGGAATTGCCTGAAAGAGATAGGCAATCGCTGTCCTATCCTTCTTTACATCTACCGTTGATGTGCCTTCTATGTTCCACTACTTCCCAAAGACCATTTGCACTCAATATTGCCTTAACACGAACAGCCCAAATCGTGTAATTTGTAGATGTCACATCGGTGTTTGGAGGCTGAAAGTGAGAGTCTCCTTCGTAACTGTCTCTCCTTTCGACATTGTGGGTTTAACGGGCGTCTTCTGTGGACTTTTTTTCTTTTTCTTCCCTATTGTCCAAATCTAATATGGACTACCCCACACTTTAATGGAACTCTTGATTGACTACCCTTGCCAAACTCTACTATGATATCTTGAGAAATACTATTTGCTTAACAAAGTTTTGATATTTGTAGGCGCCTTTAACAAAGTACCAAGACCTTTGTTATAATACTCTCGTATATCACTAATGTTCCTTCTAACCAAATTCTAAAGTCAATCCTATGACTTGATAATCCTCCAACAATGATTGATTAGTGTCTTGCAATAACACCCTTTTTCAATCCTAAACACCCTTCTAAAAACAAACCACTTTGTTTTTTCTACTTTACTTCAATCTTTTTTCTCCTTTTTTCTTTTTTTCAACAGTGAATAAAAACCCCAAAACAAACACTGATTACAATCCCTTCACAACACCCTCAAATAATAATATTATATTTCCTTGTTTGACTTTAAAAAAAGTCAACTTCTTCCTTATGGTTTCCGTCGAAACCTTCTGCCCAGACAAACCAAACACTTCCTTTTGTGGTTTTTTAAACTTGATGGAACAAACAATCACACTTTTGTGTTCCACAGAAAACGTTTGAATTCTTATCACAAGAACAAACGATTAGATTTCTGACGAGAGTACAGCGGGTGGTCCACAGCAACTTCTCGACTCCCCAGGGGCGAGGATTTGTCTTCTCTAGATTAGGGTTCTCTATTCAGAAGGGGGTGGCGGCGCAACTTGTTGCCCGTCTACCTGCTATCTTTATGCAATTTGCCCCTTTTGTTGAAATGAAAAACTGAAAAAATTAGTTTCTTGTCTAAAATACGAAAAATTAGTTTCTTGTCTAAATCTTTTTATTTAAATTTGAAGATATCCATATCTTCTTTGATTTATTTTTAAAAACAATAATTTAAAAAAAAATCTAACAATATGGAAGGTAAATATGTTTATTTTATTTTGAAAATAGCCATATCTTAATAAAATATTTTATTAAAAAATTCTAACAATATGGAAGGTATATAGACCCTTCTTGTACTAGGCGTGCGAGTGCGTACTCCTCGTCTAACAATATGGAAGGTAAAAACAATAACGTAGAAGACACTCTCATAAAAAAAAAAAGTTTCCACGCCTAGTACAAGAAGGGTCTATCAACCTTGGACAAAAGACGAGGAGTACGCACTCGCACGGGTTTGGCCAGACATCTCGGAGAATCCCGATGTTGGTAAGTGTTATCTTATTAATTCTATTTATTTTTATAAAATAAAGTATAATAGTATATACGTTCTAATTTTATAGCTAACTATCAAATGCAACCCCTCTTTTCGACGAGGATTCGAGAAACCTTTTTTAAGGCCATGGGTAGAGGGAATATCTGAAAAACGATTCGATTTTAAGCAAATGGACCGACATAAATGGGAGATGCCATGCGTTTCAAGAATCTTTCCCCAACGTGTGAAGGACAATTTGGGTAGCGGTTGTAGCAATGCAAATATATTAAAAAAACGTTGGAGGAGTACAACGCATCGCGTGGGAAGTTCACCTACATGAGGTGTTGGGAGCTTCTAAAAGAAAGTCGTAAATGAGCTAACGTACCAGCCATGACGTCTAATAGTAGGCGCAAAGCTAAACGGTCCAAAACCTCCTCTTCGGTTGATCCAGAGATCAGACACCCACTTCCGATGCTCGAAATGTCGATTTTAAATGAGGATGTTCCGAAAAAAGAAAAGGAGTTGCCCCGATCGCCCGGTAGAAGAAGCGCGCGAAAGGGGGAAAGGGCAGAGTCGTCTTCGGCGGGTGTCGAAATAAAAGAAGACTTTTAATAGATGAACTGAGGACTTCAAGATATACGAGACTTTGCAGCTAGGTGTTGGGCACAATGCAAGAAAGAATCGTCGAAATCAAAAAGTTCATTGCGATCCAAGAGGCGAGGTAAAAGAGAAAGACATCGATTTTATGTCTAAATCGATCGATCCAAGAGGCGATGTAAAAGAGAAAGAACTACAGGGAAGTATCCATCTACGGGGATAGACCGGTGACTAGCGCACGCGTCACGCATCTACCAAAGGCCATCATATGTTCTATACAATTCTAGTCTACTCATCATACAAGCATGTTAATCACCCGATTATAAAACATTCAAACATTTAAAAGAAAAGGGGCCGTGAAACTCACCTCAAGCGTAGCAATTAAGCAATTTCATAGTCCAAACCACAATCCGTTTCTAACAATACCCTATTATCCAAAGGGTTATTTTAGCAAACATTCTAAGTCTGTCCAAGTTATTCACCAAACTTCCTCGACTTAGTTTAACCAAAAAGATTTGAATTCTCATAAACCCTTACCCCATTGACCCATTGGTGACCTTGACGATTGGTTAAGTTTTAGACCTCACGTACATGCATATCACGTCTAATTACTCGACCCTTAGGTTTACACTTATATGCTTACACATATATCATTTCAAGTCAAAATCCACATAACTCGACTTAGTAAACCTATCAATTCATTGTGATCAAATATACACATGTAGCACATAGCTTCACATAGTCACTACATTTTAGACTCATTTTCCATAAAAGGCCGTTTTCTACCGAAACATGGCCATTTTTAGTAAACCACACATTACATAAAGAATGCCTAAACTTTATGGAAATCATTAAAGTAATCAACTTACGATTCACATATCACATGGATTCACATAATCTATCCACATACGCTAACACATCGTCTTAACGCCTAATAAGACATGTTCTAGCAATTTTCATATCATACAAGTCCCCAATATCACATATCAACATATGAACATTACATGAAGATAATTTATACCTTAGGACCTGCATATAAGTCACCAAACAGGGCTAAATTTGCTGTTCTAAAACAGTCACATAGTCTAGCCTTTACGCGCCTCAAAAACCACATTTCGACGACTTTTAACATATAGTTTTGCACTATAAGCGTCCGTTACCATGGCAAACCTATTATACATCATAAATGATGACTTTAGACACATGTTAACACTAAACAAGCTGTTTTACATCAGACCTGAAAATAAGTGTTTTTAACGCGTAAAATTTGTCAAAAACATGCGTTTTTGCGCATCTTTTGCAAATACATTTAGATTTTTACATTAGGGCTTTCATGAGTACTTAATAACACATCATTTTCCTTCAAAATAAGTCATATAAACCTATTTAAAATCTGTTTTGAAATGTCCATTTCAAAAGCTTGTATTTTGGCGTTTTAAGCCGAAAAACGCGATTTGATCGTACATGCAAGGTTTCCTGAGCGTGTAGATCCTTGTTAGGTTTAATATACTCTATTTTAGACGCATTAATACCTTCAAAATATCATCATAATCAGACCTGTCCTAACTCAAAAATAATCCAAAATCATCTGCAAGCAAGGCACAAAACATGAACATATTGATCAATTTAGCCACATTTCATCAAATACAACCCCATACCTTTTTTCTAGATCAACATAATCTTCAAAATTTCACTTTACATCAGATCCTAAGCCCTCTTGAAAACCCTCTTGCATGTTATCAAAATCATAGGATCTAACCATAAATAAGCATCTTATGATCAAAACAATCCATCCTACACCTATATATATACACGACACACACATATACACACACACACACATATATATATATATATATATATATATATATACACGGCACATACATATACACACATATACACTATCTCTTTTTCCATTTCCTCATTCCTATTGATTGATTTATAAAACCATTTGCGAAACCCATCTTGTTTGGTGAAAAACAAAATCAAAACAGAAAATAATAAAAGATTTTCATAAGTTTTAGTTCAAGAAACTCACCTTTGAAGAATGCTTGCAAAATGGTGGGTTTTTGATGTTTCTCTCTTTAAAAATCACTAGATTCTTGAAGGTTTTAGCTTCCAAATCACCAAGATTACCAATATAGTCAAGTTCTTGAGTCCATTTTTGTTAAAAGATGAACACAAAAGATTAGTGGTGGTATTGTTGGTGGGTTTCGGCCAAGAGAGGAAGAGGAAAGGGAGATGAAGAGGTTTTCTTATGTGTGTGTGGAGTATGGTGTAAAAATGGATGAAGTGTGTGTTGTGTAGGTATGTTGGAAGAATATTATTAATTATAAATCATTGGAATTAAAATCACCAACTCACCATAATAGTATAATATGGGGGGCATGGGTGTGGGGTGTGTGTTTTTATATCTTTTTTTATAAACTTTATAATATAAAACACATACCTTGTATTTTTATAAAAACTCAAATATGTTAAATAACTAAGGTTTTTAATCATTTAGCCAATAATAATATTCCCCAACTAAAAATACTAATTTTTAGCTAATTATATTAGGGGGTTCCCTACTGTACCGGGTCTCATACTCGCGTTAAAACTCTAAAACGCGCAATAATTAGATCATAGCGATTTTAAAACTATCAATCATAGTCCTTATTGGTTTTAATAATATTTTCATCCCGAAAATATTATCCCATGGCAAACCAAGCATTACGGGTCAAAACTAGACTTTTTAAAGTTAACCGGATCGTCACCAATGTCCAATACGGGTAATTTATCGCTCCGCGATACGTAAATTCCTAAAATTCACCATAAATAATTTAAAATGTTTCGACTTTGCTATTGTATTTCTAAAGACTCTCATTATCACCAATTAAATCTAACATGCAATTTTTTATATTATTTTAATAATTATTATACTGTACGAATAGTACCTAAATTTTGGTAGTTGTCACATTTAGTGTCACCTAAACATTCTGTTTAACTTGTTGTTTAGGTGACATGTTCTTTGGTTGTTGTATCTTGGGGGTTCATATGATTTGCCCTTTAATTTTCTTAGACTGAATTACAAGTTTTGTCCTTTATGTTTATATCAGATTTCAACGCATGTCCTTTAAGTTTAAAATTGATGAGTTATGTACTTTATGTTTGAAAATCTTACATGCTTTGTTCTTTGTCCCTAACCCAGTTAAGTTTTTTCGTTAAGTTGTGTCACATGACCTGCACATGAGGGTAATTCAGTAATTTCGTTTAGACTAAACAAAAATAATAAAAACAAAACAAAAACAAATAAAAAACTTAATTTGTACTACTTATAAATATAAATCAATAAAAAAAAGTAAAACCATTTTCTCTTTCTCAGTTACCACTTTCCCCTCTCTCTCCCTTTTATTCGCCGCCACCACCGACGCCATCTGCCTCCACCACCTTATCACCATCTGCCTTCTATCTATTGCTCTCTCTAAGCATCACTACTTCCTCTTTCCACCACCTACACCACCACATTCCAGCCCTACCTTCCACCGCCAGCTCCTCCTTCCACCACATTCCAGCACCAACCTCCATCACCATCCCCTTGCCTAAAACTAAACCCTACCTAGATGTGAAAACTGATAAGAAAAAATATCCACAAATCAAAATTAGTAATAACCACCATGAAACGCTAGTCTCCGGGAATAAAAACCGCCACACTTTGTACATTAGAGGGTTCCTCTGTTTCAAGCTATCAGACCCATCCCCTACCTCCGACAACCCTTTTATCTTTGGAAACTAGAAGTCTCATGATTCAAGAGATCAAGGACATGAGAAGGTCGTAGTGGGTAACCTTTTATCTTTGGTGTTACAGGGGTGATTGTCAATTTAGGAAATTAGGGTTTAGATTTGGGGATGGGAAAGAAAGGTTTCATCAGACGGTAGCAACAGTGCAGCCTTTTCGACTCCTGGAAGATCATAATTGAGAGAGAGGGAGAGAGAGAGAGAGAATCAGATATGGTGACAGGTGGTGACCATGGTGTGGGGTGGTAGCAGGTGGTATTAGGTGGATGGTGGTGGAGGACGGCGGTGCAAGTGGGAGAGAGAGAGGACCAGATATGGTAGAGGCGGTGTAAGGCGTTTAATCATCGGAAGTTTCAGGTGGTGAGGGGTGGTTGTGGCGGTGGTTGGTTGTGGCGAGTTGTTGAGAGAGGGAAGGGGGCAGGTTAAGAAAGAGTGAGAGATATTTTTTTTATTTTATTATATAAAATAGATGTTTTTATTTATTAAAATACTCTTTGTTTATAAAAAAAACTGGTTAAAAGACTAAACTACCCTCATGTGACTTGCACATGACTTCGTTTAACAAAAAAAATTAACTGGGCTATGGCTAAAAGACAAAGCATGTAAGATTTTCAAACATAAAGTACAGAACTCATCAATTTTAAACTTAAAGGACATGCGTTGAAATCTGGTATAAACGTAAAGGACAAAACTTGTAATTCAGTCATTTTCTTAGATAAGGACAATTGGCAACCAAGTGACCAACCTCATTACATTCATAGGATGACATCCACTCCTCGTAGTACTGAGGTTCATACTGTGACTGTCTCGGGCTATACTGAGAATATATGGGGCTCCAGCTTTCATGTGAGCTTCTAAATTGAGTGGTACTTGGATATGAATCATAATCAGACAATCTAGGTAAATAATTTCTTTGATCTCTTTGTTGAAAGAGTCACCGCTGGACTTGTTTTCAAAATTTTCACCTGATTAGTACCTCTCAACTTGACACCTTTTATCTTGGGACCCTTTTGGTTGTTCATGGATCTAATCTTTCGGTTGACATGATGGTTGGGTTTGGTTTGAGCCTAACTATTCTGACCAACATGTTTCTTGACCTTATATTTGGGAATTAGTTTACTTTGTTCCATACTTTCTTCTTAATTTCCCTTATTATCAACTAAAAAGTTGATTTCATGAAAAACTTGTGTGATTAAAGATTGTTTCATGTTTTTTTCCAGGAAATTGTCGGTCAGAATACATTTTGTTAGACCCGACCATCATATAAAACAACTCAACCTCTTTAGATAGGCTTTTCTTCGATTTTGATTCATTATCAATGGAAGCTTTTAATCCCAAACCCGGCTTTTCTAATTCCTGGGATTCATCACAAGAATCCTCACAAACAGATTCAATTTCAACCACCTCACTCTTATCTACTAACTCAGTCTTTGGTTTAACCTCATCTGGATCAACAACCAAAGGGGTTGTGATCACAAATTTGGTGTTGTCTGCATCCTTAGGAACTCTAGTAAGATTTTGAGTTTCATGTCTCATTGGAGGAGGAAACTCTTTGTAACAAATCCTAATGTCTCCTTGGAGGGTTTCAGAGCATCAATGATATGTCCCAAAACATATTTTGAACCTTTGTAACTCTCAATCTTCATGATATTTGACTTGTAATCGCACTTGACTAAAGCTAACTCTATCTTTGTTTGTTCCCAAGATGCTATATAATTATAATTGTATTTTGTTTGTTACCAATGGTTTTTTGCAATTCTAAAACCTCTTTCTTTAAAGTGTTAATTTTATTTTGAAAATCGGTTTCATTTTGCTTTAAAACCTTGTTAGCTTCTTGATTTTTGGCAAAATCAGATGCCATGTTGCAATTATGGATTTAAACCACCTCAATCACTAGTAAATAACTACCCATAACATATCTTTTTTCTTACCAATTATCTAATACTTCTAATATAACAATCAATATTTGTAAAGCAACATAGAACAATTCAATACATGTATCTTTTTTCATACCAATTATCCAATACTTCTGATACACCAATCAATACTTGTAATATAACAATCAACATAGAACAAGCCAAAACATGTATCTATTTCATACCAATAGTTTTCAATACTTGTATAACAATCAATAATCAACTTAGAACGATCCATAATATGTATCAATAAGCAACAAAAGGTAGATTTAATTAGAAATATTTAGAACTAGAAGCAATAAGAATTCTTATTCTGTTAAATACTTGTAATATAACAATTAACATAGAACAAACAAAAACATGTTTTCATACCAATAGTTTCCATGTAACATCCCGTTTTATTGACATAAAATTCAGATATCTGAACTTTATATATTGGCGAACGAGTAAGTAAAGAATAAGATAGTCATTTGAAATGTAAGATATCTGGACGAGCCCGGCCTAGTATAGCATACTGTTTAATAATAATAATAATATAATATATTTGGCCCTGCTCCGTTTTTAAAGAAATTTAGGTCAAAACGTTGAGAGAAAAAAACTCATCTTAACAGTATATTCGTAATTTTATAAAACGCTACATTTAAAAGTATAAGAGAAAACGAGTGAAGCAGTTAATAATAATAATAATAATAATTGCACGTGTGATGGTGCAAAAGAGTTCCAAATAATATAGTACACAAGTGTACATGGGTAACATACTCATTCTTAGTAACCAAAATAAATTGTTCTTCTTTCAGACTAAAACATGTGAACTAGGATATATAAATGAATCTTATAGTTCATCTATATATATATATATATAGAGAGAGAGCAAGGATCAATGGAAAACCCTAATTATTTCGGGAAACTCTAGTAAACCCTTAGAAAAACCTACTTCCCAAGCTTTTTTTTTTTGAAAAAATTAGGGCATGTAATATACATGTTTTTAAGATTTTTTTGAGCCAAAAAAAATCAAAAGGCGCCGAGCAGTTTTTTTTTAAAAAAAAATATTTTTCATCATAACATATGTTACCAGTGCAAAAAAAGGCTAACATATGTTATGATGCACAACTTATTTTATTTTATTTTTTAAAAAACCGTTCGGCGCTTTTTTGATGTTTTTGGTTCAAAACACTTAAAAACATGTATTTTACATGCCCTAATTTTTTTTAAAAAAAAGCTCGGGAAGTAGGGTTTTCCGGGAGTTTTCCGAATAAACAGGGTTTTCCATGGATACTTCCCCTATATATATATATATATATGGTTATAGAGAAAACCACAAAAATTTGAGAAAACCTTGTAAACTCTCTTTGAGCCATTGATCAAACTAGATGGATGGTGTGGATTGAATCTAGATTATTTTAATATATTTATGTAGGTAGATGACAAAAAAAGGGCACATTGGTCAAATGGCATTTTTCTGAAAAAGCACATATGACAAGTGGACCCCATACATGTCACATCATCTCTCTCATACTTTTGTGACCATGGTCCTAAATCTGTCAGCACGTCATGTTACATATGTAACATATGCAATGTTGCGTACGTTAAAGTTGCACAGACTCTGGTCTCATATGTGATTTTTTGTTGCATACGTTAAAACACATAGATTGTATATAATCAATTAAAAACTTTATAGATCAAATAACATTCAAATGTACACAAGAAGTGTTTCTTACAAAGCGATAAAAACAAACAAAACAGTCATTACAAATCGACAAATGCTTAAAAAACTATCATAACTAAAAAATATTGTCTACACTTCATTCTTGATAATCATGTTCATCCTTAATGCAAAAAATATGCTCACCTGCAAAAATAAAACAAAAATCATCAATTTACATGTAAAGCCCCCCTTGCCCCCCCCCCCCCCCCCCCCCCCCGCGGTCTTAACGTATGTTAACCATCTGGATTACAAAAAAACATACAAAACTGATACAAACAAACATTGTTTTATCCATTTAGTTATCAAGGATCATAAGCTCTTTTCGCAAGCAAACGTCTATAAATTATTAATTCTTATTTTTGTAAAACCAATCATTTTCATAAACTTGATTTCATGTCAACTAGTCTATACCCACATGTCCACAAATTTTCAAGCCTAACAAGTTAAACTATTTACCAACAACGTTTTCGTTTTCCACAACCAAGGTTTAAATTTCAACTGTATTCCATATACATCATTCCCTACAAAATTTGATTATTTATTGACCAAAAACTTCATTTTTTTTTCCAAAAATCAAAATTTCTTATCATCCATCATCCACTTACAATATACGTCCTCCATTCCTACAATCATTGACTTACATATTGTTAATATTCTCCAACACATTCTATACCTCTATCTCCTACAAAGCATAGTGATCCTTAATTACTCTTGTCAAAGGGATGACTATTTTAGTTTTAATAAACTCAAACATTATTTTCCATCCTGATTGTCCATAAACATTTATCTTCATATGATGCAATCACAACTACCTCTACATGTACGTTTACATTTGCATCTTAACACTTTTATTAATACACTTTCAATTTTAATACTTTTATCCACCCAACAATTGGTAGAGATCTTTATGCCTGCTCGAGAGTTGGGTACATTTCTAGATACACCTTCTTGGATACAATTATACTTATAATACATTACTTGGTATGTTTTGATACGCATACATCTTTTCATAAACTATGAAACCTGATACTTGAAATTCAATGCATATTCTATGCTACTTGCAAACTTGATCATACATGAAACTTGTTTATCCATGAAACCTAAGACTTGACTATGCGTAAAACTAGATTTTTCCATGGTATTGGAATCCGATATTCTATAATACTTGTAATATCCTATAAACTTAATTTTTCACTTAATGCTTATAAATCGTCAAAAAAAAAAAAAACATTCTATCCACAAATCTGAACTCGCTTATACCTAAAACTCAAAGCATCCTAGCACTCAAGTTGAATCTCCTTTAATCTTGGAAAAATAAGCGATCCCTTTTTATTTCAATAAATGCATAAACATTACTTCGTGGAATACACTTACAACAATTATAGGAATACATCTCGTTGGATGTAGCCTACCAGACAAACAATTTTGGTTGTAGCCCATACCTAAATTCATCCAGCTTATATTCATATACATGCGCTTGTTTCGTTAATACTTGCCTGTCTACCTGCATACATCATCATTACGTTATCAAGTCGTCACATATCTACGTGCTTGTTTCACAAATATAATGACTAGCTCTTAGAGTTAAGACACACTTACGTCATATCCATCATTTTATTTCGAGTTAGTGTCATAGAAAGACATAACACCATAATGTAAGGTAAATTGGTGATTGCGGTCCGGAACGTAATCATGAATTTACAGGTACGTTAAAGTGAGATGAAATTCTATTTAGGATTGTTGGTAGATGCCCAGCACAAATTCGAAATACCAAAGGTGTGGTGGGTTAGCTATGGTACACCCTATATATAAACACCAATAGTATATCGAAGATGTGACTGAGGGTCGGACCAAGGACCAACTCTAGTCAACCTGCCCAAATCACAATAAGCTTTACCATAAGTCTAAGCATAATCATTCAAATGATATTTAAAACATCTAAAACATTCTCCATATTACACAAAACCTTATTACTTAACAAAACTCAACAACATACGCTATAACCCCTACAGTTCAACCTCCCACGAGTTCGCAACCGTACTTAAAAGTCATTTCTAAATAAATTTCGAGGACGAAATTTCCTAAAGTAGGGGAGACTGTAACGCCCAGCGTTTCCTGAATAATATAATAATAATATTTTATTCATAAAACGATTCGTTAATTCGTTAACAATAATATCTCTATAACAAGAAATACATTCTTATTCCATTAATAAATTTAATTATCTAAATTCGCCAAATAACACGTTGTAGGTAATAACACGCTATTAAACCGACTCTTATCCTTGTAAATTTTAAACGTGACTAAAAATATATATAACAAATATATAGTCCAAATGCTCGTTTTAATACGGTCTACATTTATATAATTTACGAAATAATTATGCTATTGACTAAACGGGTCCAGTTCATAAACGAGACCCGAGTCGGTAACTGGTTCGTATACAAAATAATCTTTCACCTAACCTACACCAAAACCCTAACACTACTTAAACACTTTATCTTCTGGGGTTGGTTATCTACACAACCAACATAACTAGGGTTTTTTATTTACACAACCTTATATGGGCCATCAAGGCCTCCACGGCCCATCGTGGCACCCAACGACAAAACTGACGGGCCATCAAGGCCTCCACGGCCCATCGAGAGGTCCCAATACACTTCCAATCATTGGTAATCATTGGCAATGATTGAATAATGATTGTTTAGTTTTTTTTTAAGTGTAGTGTGGGTGTTTAAGATGGGATATAGATGTGAATATAAAAATTTGGTTTTTTATAAATGTTATTTTTTTTATTTTTTTATAAATTTGGTTCGTTAACGGGCCGTTCGGGTCAGAGCAGTCCGGTTCGTTAACGGGTCGGTCGGGTCGGAGCAGTCCGGTTCGTTAACGCGCCGGTCGGGTCGGAACAGTCCGGTTGGTTAACGGGCCGGTCGGGTCGGAACAGTCCGGTTCGTTAACGGGCCGGTCGGGTCGGAACAGTCTGGTGGGTTAACGGGCCGATCGGGTCGGAACAGTCCGGTTCGTTAACGAGCCGGTCGGGTCGGAACAGTCCGGTTGGTTAACGGGCCGATCGGGTCGGAACAGTCCGGTTCGTTAAAGGGTCGGTCGGGTCGGAACAGTCCGGTTCGTTCACGGGTCGGTTGGGTAGGAACAGTCCGGTTCGTTAACTGGCCGGTCGGGTCAGAGCAGTCCGGTTCGTTAACGGGTCGGTCGGGTCGGAGCAGTCCGGTTCGTTAACGCGCCGGTCGGGTCAGAACAGTTCGGTTGGTTAACGGGCCGGTCGGGTCGGAATAGTCCGGTTCGTTAACGGGCCGGTCGGGTCGTAACAGTCCGGTTGGCTAACGGGCCGATCGGGTCGGAACAGTCCGGTTCGTTAACAGGCTGGTCGGGTTGGAATAGTCCGGTTCGTTAACGGGCTGGTCGGGTCGAAACGATCCGGTATGTTAAGGGGCCGGTTGGGTCGGAACAGTCCGGTTTGTTAACGCGCCGGTCGGGTCGGAACAGTCTGGTTGGTTAACGGGCCGATCGGGTCGGAACAGTCCGGTTCGTTAACAGGCCGGTCGGGTTGGAACAGTCCGGTTCGTTAACTGGCCGATCGGGTCGGAACAGTCCGGTTGGTTAACGGGCCGGTATGTTAAGGGGTCGGTCGGGTCGGAGCAGTCCGGATCGTTAACGGGCCGGTCGGGTCGGAACAGTCCGGTTGGTTAACGGGCCGATCGGGTCGGAACAGTCCGGTTCGTTAACGGGTCGGTCGGGTCGGAACAATCCGGTTCGTTCACGGGTCGGTCGGGTTGGAACAGTCCGGTTCGTTAACTGGCCGGTCGGGTCAGAGCAGTCCGGTTCATTAACGGGTCGGTCGGGTCGGAGCAGTCCGGTTCGTTAACGCGTCGGTCGGGTCGGAACAGTCCGGTTGGTTAACGGGCCGATCGGGTCGGAACAGTCCGGTTCGTTAACGGGTCGGTCGGGTCGGAACAGTCCGGTTCGTTCACGGGTCGGTCGGGTTGGAACAGTCCGGTTCGTTAACTGGCCGATCGGGTCAGAGCAGTCCGGTTCGTTAACGGGTCGGTCGGGTCGGAGCAGTCCGGTTCGTTGACACGCCGGTCGGGTCGGAACAGTCCGGTTGGTTAACGGGCCGGTCGGGTCGGAACAGTCCGGTTCGTTAACGGGCCGGTCGGGTCGGAACAGTCCGGTTGGTTAACGGGCCGATCGGGTCGGAACAGTCCGGTTCGTTAACAGGCCGATCGGGTCGGAACAGTCAGGTTCGTTAACAGGCCGGTCGGGTTGGAATAGTCCGGTTCGTTAACGGGCCGGTCGGGTCGAGACGGTCCGGTATGTTAAGGGGCCGGTCGGGTCGGAACAGTCCGGTTTGTTAACGCGCCGGTCGGGTCGGAACAGTCCGGTTGGTTAATGGGCCGATCGGGTCGGAACAGTCCGGTTCGTTAACAGGCCGGTCGGGTTGGAAGAGTCCGGTTCGCTAACGGGCCGGTCGGGTCGGAACAGTCCGGTTCGTTAACTGGCCGATCGGGTCGGAACAGTCCGGTTGGTTAACGGGCCGGTATGTTAAGGGGTCGGTCGGGTCGGAGCAGTCCGGTTCGTTAACGGGCCGGTCGGGTCGGAACAGTCCGGTTGGTTAACGGGCCGATCGGGTCGGAACAGTCCGGTTCGTTAACGGGTCGGTCGGGTCGGAACAGTCCGGTTCGTTCACGGGTCGGTCGGGTTGGAACAGTCCGGTTCGTTAACTGGCCGGTCAGGTCAGAGCAGTCCGGTTCGTTAACGGGTCGGTCGGGTCGGAGCAGTCCGGTTCGTTAACGCGCCGGTCGGGTCGGAACAGTCCGGTTGGTTAACGGGCCGATCGGGTCGGAACAGTCCGGTTCGTTAACGGGTCGGTCGGGTCGGAACAGTCCGGTTCGTTCACGGGTCGGTCGGGTCGGAACAGTCCGGTTCGTTCACGGGTCGGTCGGGTCGGAACAGTCCGGTTCGTTAACTGGCCGGTCGTGTCAGAGCAGTCCGGTTCGTTAACGGGTCGGTCGGGTCGGAGCAGTCCGGTTCGTTAACGCGTCGGTCGGGTCGGAACAGTCCGGTTGGTTAACGGGCCGGTCGGGTCGGAACAGTCCGGTTCGTTAACGGGCCGGTCGGGTCGGAACAGCCCGGTTGGTTAACGGGCTACGGCTATGTGCGGATGAAGTGTCACATATCCTCTTTCCACCCTGAACCCACAGCTACGGATCGAAACCCACAGTTACCGTCTCCACGGACATTTTGAATGTCTCTAATGTATGCATGATATTGAGATGGAAGCCATGATATATGACGACCGTATACAAAGGGTTGATGTTCCACCACCTCAATACTTCGACTTAACCTAGCTTATCGTATGTTACTGTTTTCATCATGTATACTAAAATATTTAACGGAAAAAAATTATTGTGTACACTAATTAATGATTATGAGAAGAAATTACTTTTTATTTGTTATAAAAAAACACAAATATTAAGCTTAGAATACAAAAATCGTGCTAAAAACAAAAAAAAAATTAAGGTTCTCAAGGGCCGTGGAGGCCACAATGGGCCGTCGAGGCCTTAAAAATGGAAAACGATGGGCCGTCGAGGCTTCCACGGCCCATCCCAAAAACCTATCCACGGACCATCGAGGCCTCCATGGCCCGTAGAAACACCAAACTTCCCCAAGAGGCCTTGATGGGCCGTCGAGGCCTCCACGGGCCGTCGTGAAGTACTTTTTCAGACTTTTCAGTCTGAACTCCCTGCTTTTGCAGGGAGTTCAGACTGACACATCGTACCTGGTCCCTTGACGGGCCGTGGAGGCCTCCACGGCCCATCAGTTTTCACTTTTTTTTATTACGATGGGCCGTGGAGGCCTCCACGGCCCGTCAGTTTTTCCTGATTTGGCCTTGACGGCCCATCAAGGCCTCCACGGCCCATCAAGAGGTTGTTTAGGGTTTTTTTGAGGTTGTGCAGATAATATCACCCTATCTTCTCCTTTTTAACCCAAACCCTAGCCACCATCCCTTATATTCTTCTTCTTCCCCTTCTTATCCAAGACACACACACACACACTGATACATACACCCGCTAACCACCACCACCCTCATTCTCTCCCTGCTCTCTTATCTCTCGCACACCCTCTCACTCTACAGCAGCGGCGGCGGCGGCGGCAGCCGCCTACAACCACCACCTTTAACCTCTCTAACCTTCAAATCTCATCCCCCCCCTCAAGAACCACCGGCCGATGACCCCACTCCAACCACCTGGACCATCATGCGCCTTCGCCAAACTCCTTTCCTACCTATGCAAGCAGCGACGACAATGGCTTTCGGTTGGTGATTAATCCGGTTAGCCTCTATACAAATTGACGGTGAGTTCGTCTGGTTATGGGGTTTCATTTCAATCTTTCATTTCTGTTTGGGTGATTTCGGCTCGGTGGAAAAGGATTTGGCTTGGCCCTGGTTCGGTGACCATAGATGGTCATGTTGACTGAGGACTGGCCGTGAATAAACAGAGCAGCAGTGACAGGTCTCGAGTCTTGTCCGTCTTCCTTTTCTGGTCAGATCTGGTCTTTTGTTTCGGGTCAGAGAATGTAGTGGCAGCAGGGGTAATGCACGAACCAGATTTGGTCAAACCGGGTCAGCCTAGTCAAGAGGGTTCTCGGGTCAGTTTTCGAGTTCGGTTATACCCGGTCAGCATTGGTCAAACTTGGTCAACGTGTCGGTTCGCGAGTCTTTAACAGAAGGTATAACGCACGCCATGACCTTGTTTTATTTACTTTGGTATAAAAGCTATATTTATGTAGTTAAAGATATTTCATTTGTGTAGAACGAACCGAACCGACTTACGACTAAAAGTTACCTTATTAACTTGAATATATATATACATATTACTTGTCAAAAATATTCTACTCGTTTGATATAGCTTTAATAAAAATGCGATTTCTTTTTGAGTTTAATACTAGTAATTTGTAACTATATCTATGGTTGCGAGAATAATCGAACGTTAAGATATATGTGTATACTCATTTCTTGTTGAGATGCCTAGATATCATTAACATAATTTTTCTAGCTAAATCGTTGTCGTATTTAAAGATTTATTTAGATTAAGTTGCATATGGGAATTTGTGCATTTGATGTTTTGGGAAAATATAGACGACTTGAGTTGTCTGGTTTCTTACAAAAACAGAGGAGACTCTGCCCAAATTTTTACAAAATATAACTATAATTTTGTACAAAAGAAGTTATGTTTTACAAATAAACGCTATTTAAACTTTACTTCGTCATGATATAAAAGCGTACATAAATAAACATAATACATATATTGTCCGGTCTTCAAACAAACTAAAACACGAATTAAGTTACACATATTATTTTCACTATCTTGAATATTACTTTCTAACTAGTTTCAAGCCATGAATCTGAATATTATCTAAAGTATACATATACATTATATATAACTATACATACGCGCAAGCTACGTGAAACTAAACTAAGTATTATCGGTTCGTTAAGTTATACACACTAAGACACGTATTGTTTACAATACGAGTCTAGGTAGTTCGATAAACTATCTTTACAACTAAGAAACGAGACGAGCTTATTTGCATTAGAACTTAAGGCGTCCTTTACTTGAAATAGGACACAGGAGGATCTTTAATCCAGCTTCAGACATTGTTTGTTATTCTTTCATAATGCACTTCAGGTGAGTTATACTTGTCCCCCTTTTATTCTTTATTCTTTGGGGCTCAACATGTATCACTATCAAAACTTAAACGATTTCATACTCTTAAACTATTATGCTCAATCTAAATGCTTATTTGCTATGCCATGCTAGAATTCTAAGTCTTACATACAAATGTACTATTAGCCAACAACCCACCTTACATGTATAGCGCTATAGGTTGACACGCCGCCCCCTTTATGGGTCATGATAAGTATAAAGTCTTTTGTGTTATCAAGTGTTGTTGCCGTTTGTATGGTTCTACGTGCATATGCTTATAACATGATGATTTGAGTAAAACTTTCTTATACTATGTACGCAAGTCAAAACTAGTATGCTCACCAATATTTTATGTGTTGACGGATATTTTATACATGTTGCAGGAAAAGCTTGATGAGACGATACAAGAAACATCACTTAGGATTTGGCCTTAGAAACAAACGAAACAATCTTTATTTTACTTCATGTTTGAGTTAATGTATTTTTCTCATGAACAAATTGTATACTTGTTGAATCTTAGATACGAATGAAATCTATTTTAATCTATTGGCACAATTTAGTGTTATGAAGTCTTTGAACAATCTATCACAAGTTACGCCTTGATGTATTCCGCCATCGATTGGGGTGTGACAGTTCACCTGATTCTGGATCCGGATTATGTTGGAGGCTATGATGGTTCTTAGTATATGGTGTAAAACCTAGAATTTTTTCAACAAAATTTAAATACAATGGTGATCAAACTCATAAAGTTGAAATCATTAACCAACTAGAAACCCATTTTTTGTATTATTATTATTTCCAATAGATATTATATCCCTACTCTTCTATTCTACTGCTTACTTTGCTTCTGTTTAACTGAAGGACATGAGCCCCAGTTGTCAACTAAACATTTAATCCTCTTTCAAAGCAAAGAATGCAAGTTTTTTTTTCTATTAGAGTAAATAGCCAAAACCATCCCTGTGTTTTAGTGGGTTTTGCTAGTCCAACCCAAAATGAAACTAATTGCCGGAACAATACTGTGGTTGACGAAATACGCCAAAACAATCCATTTTCTTAATAGGGTTAACTCAGCCCAGTTAAGTTAGGGGAAAAAATGTCCATCAGATCACAAGGACGTTTTGGCAATGCAATGTACCTTTTGATGGGTCATCAAGTAGGTTATGTTTATGGTTTGACCCAGCTATTGACCCATTAGTTATGTTGTTGACCCATTAACTATGTTGTTGACCCATCTGTATGCATATGTATGCTGTTAACCTAGCTGTTGACCCATTAGTTATGTTGTTGACCCAACTGTTGACCCATTAACTATACTGTTGACTCATCTGTATGCATATGTATGTTGTTGACCTAACTGTTGACCCATTATTTATGATGTGCAACATACTAATGCATATGTGCAGCAGTAGTTGTATGCATATGTGCAAGATATTAAAGCATACTTATGCATCTATTGACCCATTAGACTTACAATATGTAGCTGCCGTGTAATTAGTGCATATCTAGGCATCTGATGACCCATTATATTTACAATATGCAGCTACTGTGTAATTAGTGCATATCTATGCATCTGATGACCCATTAGACTTACAACAAACCATAAACATAACCTACTTGGTGACCCATCAATAAGTGCATTGCATTGCATTTCATTGCTCACACAAAAATATAAAACATTCTAACAAAAGAGTACATAAACTATTAGTAGAACTCAAACATTCAAATGAACTACAACAAACCATAAACATAATCAATCATCATAAGAATTGGATCATTTCATCTGCAACATTATCAGTGCATAAGATTTTCATCATTATTAAGGCATACAAAGTTAATTATGTTGTACTCTATAATTGTTTTCATTCACACTACAATTATAGAGTACAACATAATCAGTACATACATGCATGCCTAAACCCTAAATCAGTACATACATACCTAAACCCTAAATAATTACATTAATTGAAGCATACATACATACCTAAATCCTTAATCAAAAGAAGTAGAAGAACCTGAAGAAGACGATATCGTGCAGCTGTTGCAGATCACCTGCAGAAGACGAGCTGTTTTCTGAAGTTTAATTAGGGCTAAATTGGGGCTGAAACATAGGTTTTTGAAGTTTAATTTCATTTCCAAAACCGTCCCTATGCCTGATGGACATTTTTGCCCTTGACTTAACTAGGCTGAGTTAACCCCATTAAAAATGGACTGTTTTGGCACATTTCGTCAAACTACTAGATTGTTCAGGCAATTTGTTTCGTTTTGGGTTGGACTAGCAAAAGCCACCAAACCACAAGGACGGTCTTGGCTATTTACTCTTTCTATTATCATATACGTTACCTCCATGTTTTTTTAAGAAGTTAAAAATTAAAGTAGAAACGTGAAATATTTTTAATGCTATGCATGTTGACATCTTCTTAATTTTCAAAGGGATATATATGCTGTATATTAAGAAAACAGTTGGGGAAATTGTGTTATAGGTGGGTTGACTTTTGGAGTTAATTGCAATTTTCGTCCCTGTGGTTTGCCTAAACTAACAGGTTCAGCACGTGTATAACACCCTGAGTACCTGAGGTTTGTTTTTCTAACACATTACGTCCCTCCTCCTAAATGTCGTCCATACTGTCGTTACATTACCCCCACTTGCACCACACGTGAGGGGTATTTTGGTCATTTCAAGTCGTATTATAACGTTATAATATGAAGAAACAAGTGTCTTCTTCTTCCCAAATTCCATTTCAAAACCCTAATGTAAAATCCAATGTCTTCTTCAAGCCCTAGAAGATCAACAATGTCCAGTTCGAGCTCAAATTATCATCTACGAAATGAAAGATAGAGTGATGTTCCTCCAATTTGCAGATGTGGGTCTGAAACACAGTACGAACATCCTGGACTGAAGTAAACCCTGGTCGAAGGTTTCACTATTGTGTAAGTGGATGTGTGGGCAGAGGGTCCAGTTAGTGAAGGGAATTCCAAGGTCATCAACGGCTTACTCAAAAATTTGAACAAACAACAACAATTAGCAAAAGCAAGAGGGTATGAGGCAAGAAAGCTAAGGATTATGCTTGTTTTTAGTTGGTTGTTCTTTGTGTTGTACTTTGTTCTTAGTTGATTAATGTAGGTGTATGCATTCAACATTATAATAAATTTGATTTTGAATGAAATGAAAATGATGTTGTTACTTAAACATTGCATACATTTTATTGATAGCAAGTTGTTACATCTTTCACTTCTAGTTGTTACATGTTTCACTTCAAGTGACGATCATCATCAGAGCATGAAGCAGACCGACCCTCATCTTCATACGGGTCATGGTACCAGTCATCATCAGAGTCATTATAATCCCAGGCTTTTTTCAAAACCTCAGGATCATAATCGTCATATGGATTAGCTTCTTCCTCGTCCTTTTCTGTCTTTCCTTGTTGATCATGTTGTGGCTGTTGTTGATGATGAATCATTGGATCTGCAAGAAACTGATACAACTGCACATCTTCATCGTCGGTAGCATCTTCTGGTTGTTCATCAACAGCAACATCTTTTGGTTGTTTTAGCTGTGGATCTTCTTGTTGTTGATCTTCATCATCAACGACATCTTGTGCCTTTGGATCTTGAAAAGTTATAATTATAAATAAATTTTAGTTTACTTTTCATCACACTTAAAATTTCACATAGATAATATTTTACGACTAAATAGTAAATACTACCTAAAATAACCAGCCAACCTAATCCATGTTAATTTGGTTATGTTCAAACGTCATACCACTAGACCATGTTGAATAGGACAAGTACGTAGAGGTTCAGAAACAAAGATATCCACAACATGTATAGTAAAGTCAGGAAGATAATAACGTCAAATAAGATTAGGATTCGCCAGTTTCCTTTAAAGAGTTTGGTGGTCTGCAGCAGGTGTTATCAATCACAAATTCATTCAGCCAAATTCAAAATTAAAAATATTACATTCTGGATTACTTCCATTGGTATTGTCTTAATTATTAACTCCTAATAAAAATAACACAAAGGGGATTTATCCATGAATACGTACACTCTGTCATCACCTACCCTCTCCAATGATATTATCAAGCATGAGCCCAGAGTCATGACTAGGTGTGGTTAGTGAAACAGTGGAGTGACTTGTACTTGGCATAGAATTGGTACTACCTATAGTTGGAGCAGTATTTTTAAATGTGGTAGCATCTTTAAAATTAAATCCACTCAAATACCCTGGCCGAGTAATAACACTGCCTACTTCTATGTCTCCTGAAAGCATTACCACCACTTGTGACATTGATGGTCTTTGCATCGGTGAGGTTTGGGTGCATAAAAGGGCGATTCTCGTCACTCTTTTTACTTCATTCTCATCATATTCAAACAATTTTTCATCCACCAACTCAACTTCGCTATTAGCTTCATGTAGGTTCCATGCCTAAAAACATACCAAAGGAACCAACCAGATAAAAACAGTTACTTCTATATTAATAATACAGATAGTTCAAAATTATAAGAAAAATAGAAAAATTTGATGGATACCCACCCATTCAAGAAGATATATTTGCTCATCTTCCAGAGTTGAATCAGAATTAGGTCTTCCACTAATAATCTCTAGAGCTACAACTCCAAACCCAAACACATCAGCTTTTTCTGTAAGGTGTCCACGCATTGCATACTCCGGTGCCAAATACCCTCTATAAAATACATATAAATACATATCAAATACATATACACGTATACGTATACACACAAGTTATATAAAATCTTACATTGTGCCTGCAACACGAGTACTCATGTGTGTTTTTTTGTCGTCATAAAGTTTAGCCAAACCAAAGTCTGAAATCTTAGGGTTGAGATCAGCATCAAGTAAAACATTGCTGGCTTTAACATCTCGGTGTATAATCCTTATTCGAGATTCCTCATGTAGATATGCAAGACCGCGTGCTAACCCAAGGCAAATTTCAAACCGGGTGGCCCAATTAAGAGATAGCCTGTTGTCTCCTGCATTGTAGACCCCGAATGTAACATTATGGTTTTATACTCTGCAACTCATGTCTAGAAACAGTAGTTATGATGTATGTAAAGTCATGTCTCTTACCGAATAATGCTTGATCAAGACTCTTGTTCTCAAGATACTCGTAAACAAGAAGCCGTTTGACTCCTTCAATGCAGCATCCATATAACTTGACAAGGTTGCGGTGTTGGACAGCGGATATTGTTGCAATTTCAGCAATAAACTGAGCCTTGCCCTGGTGGGAGGCTACAGAGAGTTGTTTAACAGCTATTACTCTCCCATCATCAAGTGTTCCCTATTTACAATAACAAAAACCAATTATGGTTAAGTTTGAGTTTACGAAGCAAAAATGGATCATTCATGGAAAGTATACAGTACCTTGTAAACAGGTCCAAAACCTCCCTCACCAAGCTTATTTGTAGGACTAAAATCATTAGTTGCATCTTTCAGGTCTCCATAACTAAAGGTATATGGTTTGGTATCAATTCCCAAAAACTCTGTAGATCAACAAAAGCATGCATCTTTAAAATAAAATGGTGTCAAATATGATTATAATCTAACTTTAAAATGAATGATTTATGCATTATAATAGACTTTGGGTGATTTTTCACCTATTTGACACGTTTCTTGTTAAACTATTTTCTTTTGTTTTACCAGTTAGAGGTTAAACTTAAACTAGTTAACCATGCAAAGTAAACGGGTTGCAATTTCATTTACTCCTAATAACTTATATAGTTGTTTTCACATGCAATACTAATTATGTAACCACAACAAGATCAACTATGCAAATGGAAAACATTTTTAAAGACAAGATCAGAAAAACTACCTTCATAATTGTCAGACGTGTCCTGCTTGTTCCTCCACTGACGGAAAATATACAGGGCTAATAATGACAGAAGGCTAACAAGTGCAATAGTAACCACAATCCCAATAATTTGACCGGTCCTATTGTTCTTTTTTGTCGAAGGTGAAGCGTTTCTCACTGTAGGGGGAAAATCTGTAAAAAAAAAGTAAATATAAAGTAAAGGGTAGTAGTAGTTGTCAAGTATCAAGAACTCGAGAAAGAATATTAGTACTTGGGGTGGCACTGATTGCTGAGACAAGGGGTCCAAAAGTCCCTGGCTTAGGTACGCAGCAAGTCCCTTTTCCGGACCAGAATAAATGAATGTCAAGGTAGTTATTTGTAACTTGAACTGTTGCTTGCCTTTGAACAGGAGTAAAGGAGGCCCCCCCTGCGGCCCTTTGTATATCGAAATCTTGAAACACACGGTTTCCCTAAAAGAAAAAGGATTAGAGAAACTAATGATAGAAATTAGGCAAAAGAATAAAACTATACTTCATGTTAGAAGTGGAAAGAGGAGTAAGTCAGGCAGGTTGGGTAACAACTTGAAATGGGCCAATCTTAGTATGGGTCAAAACAGGCGGTGCCTTGCCGGATTGACCAAACCATTTTGAACAATAGTCTTAAATACTCCTAATTTTACACCAGTGTCCACTGCAGGACTCGAACCATCAACCTCATGGGTGTTCCCCGTTTAGCTATTTTTTTTATTTGACCTATTTGATCCGTTAGGGACTAATAGTAAATGGGTCAAAATGTCAAAGCTAGTTTTGGGAAAGTCATATTTTCAAAAATAAAAAATTCCATGTGTTCCAAATAGGGATGTTGTTGACTTTTGACTTCAATGTCAAACAATTTAGTATTCATATTTCGCCAACCAATGGTTTAGGAAGATAACGAAGTTGATGATGAAGAAGAACTGCATTAAAACTTATGTAAAGTTCTGCTAACCTGCAAATAAATGTCAAAGACGCGCCTTCCAGAACTTTTCCAAGTGGGGCCATCTTCTATCTCTAGTTCTGCAAACTGGAGGGTCACTGTGTAATTACCATTTTCCAGCCCCAGTCCATAATATCTTAATGATCCAGCAGAGAGTCGCGCTGTCTGGAAAAGTTCTGAATCTAAAGTGCCTGTGAATTGTCTTAAAGAGGAAACTGAATATCGAGGGTTGTCCCTCTGGCCAACATTGCTAACACCCCACCTTTTTTCAGAACTCACATAATATGTCGCTGCTCCAAGTTCTTCGCTCTCTTCATCATGAAGTATCTGGTTGGCTGAAGTGATTGAAGGACCACCGCAGTTTACTCCAAAGCCACTATCTGTATTAACCAACATTTAAGGGTGTGCGACTGTGCAAGTTGACGTTAAAAAAAAGAATCAAGCTTCATGTTTTGTCTTACATCTTGGCGATCCACGAGCACAAGGGAAGTTCCTTTGAAGACACTCTAAACCTGAAGGCAAACCACTGTTTCCTGAATCTCCTAAAGTGAAGTTGTTCACAACTAAGTTCCTGCACATTACACAAATTAGAGATATGGGCATATGGCATTTTTTTTCACAGACTTATCCTAAAAACTAATTTAAAAATCGGTCAGCAACTACCGCTTCTTAAATGAAAGGCACGAATCACAATTAAGAAATAATAATAATAATAATGCAATATTCAACATGATGCACTTACAGTTGTAAGTTCGCCTCATTAACCCAAGAAGGAAGTGTTCCAGATAGTTCATTGTATGAGACATCACTACATTAAGAAAGTTGTAAATAATTTATAGAAACATATGGAAACCAACATAGCCATGCATTTCGCTTACATATTTATGAGACTTGCACTCTTTACATCAGGAAGGGTACCATTTAAACTATTGTTTCCAAGAAACCTGGGAATGATGACAATCAAATTCAGATTATGGATGTTATATAATTCCTACACTTATGCTTATTGTCCTAGTTACATGGGGTGTGTGTGTGCGCGCGCAGACACGTATAAATATATATGAGAGTGAGAGGAGTGGATCATAAGAGAACTTATAAGATACTTGAAAACTTGAGAAAACCATATTAACCAAGAACTTATTTTTTCATTGATTCTTTATATATGTTATCGATCTTTGCAACAAAAAAAAAATTAGAAACATTTAAAAAAAGCTATATGTAGGTCGCAAGACACATATATGTAGCTCGTAAGCTACACTCATCTGCGATACATTATGTAACTTTGTGATCTCTCTCTCTCTCTCTCTCTCTCTCTCTCTCTCTCTCTCTCTCTCTCTGTGTATATTATCATTCTCACACTTCTCTAGAAATATGGCCTTTGTACACGAACCTTAACCTATGTATATTATATGTATATTATCATAGAGAGGGAATATGTGTATTACAAGAAAGAGAGTTGACTCAAGTTGAACAACCCTCTTGGAATTTGTCCATCCAAATTGTTGAAACTCAAATCCCTGGAAAATATGCATCAAAACCAAAAGTTAGTAGATGCAGTAAGAGATTTCTTCAATGTAGATTACTCACAGTCGTGTTAAATTTGGAAATCCTCCGATGTCAGTTGGAATTGGGCCAGAAATTCTGTTATTTCTCAGAACTCTGCAACAAATGATTTGGTAATTATATTTGTTTTCAAGATAATATAACATGGGTAGAATTAAGAATGATTAAAACATATGCTCACAGAACACCAAGAGACTTCAAATCTCTAATAAAATCCAAAGTTCCATTCAGTAAACCACTTATTCTCCTGCAACATTCATAGAACCAGACCAACTCAATTTTAGACGGTTTTAATTACGATATCAACTACTCGCAAAGTAGTTTAACTAAATAAATTTTAATGGGACGTACAAGTCTTGCAAAGAAGTCAATTTAGAAAATGAATCTGGTATTGAACCTTCAAAAGAGTTGCCCTCAAACCTCCTATATGAATATCAATCATGTAAATGAATATAAAGTTTCATCTCATATGTAACACCTTGGCCTTGAATATATATGGCATAGAAGTTAGCTTACAATGCGACTAACTGTGTCCAATTCCCTATAAAGTCAGGTATTCTCCCTGTGAATTCATTATCAGAAGCCCATCTGACAGCACAAGAATTGGTATCCATAGTAAATGATGTGAATAATATTAAATGACTAGAACAATAAACATAAAGTGCTCCTTCCCTCCAATGGAAATCGTAACTTTTGACTCCGTGTCAAGTGTACATGGTTAGTATTTGTCAAACATCTAATACGCTCGTCAATATAAACCAAAACAATGACCTATATAATATGTTTATTGGATTTAAATAACCCCAACTTTCACATGTTGGCCTACAATACTCCCGACTATTGAATTGTCCTAAACCAGTTAGTTTAAATCATCTTAAAAAGTAAATGCTCTTACACTGTAACCATGTTCTGCAAACTAGCAAATGTAGAAGGTATTTCACCGCCAACTCCAGAACTATCAATGTAGCTAAAAAATGAACATGTATGAAGATGATATAAGATTTATTGATGAATTGGCCAATTTATCTAGAGCAAAAATAGAACATAATAAATATGAATGTTCTTACAGATGCTGTAAATTACGCAAATTTCCAATTTCTGATGGCAGGGAACCAGTGAAATTGTTTCCGCTAAATGACCTACAACATATAATTTAACATTTCATTCAACAAAGAATTAAACAATAAAAGTTGTTGTCTGATGAAAGGTAAACAAAAGGCAGAATTATACAGCAGTTTAAGGTCAGAAAGTTCTCCTAGCTCTGGTGGAAGCTCCCCGGATAAAGCATTGAGACTTACAGTCCTAAAGATCAATTCAAAATCATTGTCATAAATCGAAGCAATATTCTTAAAACTGCTGAGATTGAAAATGATCGATCAACGTGTTAAAGTACAAAAGGGAAAGGCTTACAGCCACTGCATCCGATTTAAATTACGAATTGAAGGTGACAAGGAGCCTGTCAAGTAGTTCTGGGCCAAATTTCTGTAGAAAATACTTTGATTATTCAACAGTATACAAGAATATATAGATATTCAAAAAAACTAATGTAACACACACAGACATAGCTAGTTGTAGGTATTAACTGTTAATAGTTACTAAAAGTAGTTATTAATATATCCCAAGACAAGTTCTTCATTTTTAAAGGAATGGTCGTGTTGGTGATTTAAGTGTCACCACGCTATTTGAGTAATCGGGATTTATTTGTAGACCAAATGAGAAGTCATACATACACTCCATGAGTCCATCAATATTAGAACATGCTAGTTTCATCAATGACACGTTTATCATATCTAACTCGACGTGTTTCTAAGATGCGAATACACTTCAGCAAACCAAACATAACTCAAGAAATACACAGCACAATGCAATAGTGAAAAGATAGCCGCATACATACAGAGTCAAAAGGTAAACCAATGTCCAAAGTCCTTCCGGGATCGGGCCCACCACATCCATTGCATAAACTTTTCTGGTGAAGCAACGATTATCAAAAGATACAGAATTACATACAAGTAACAGTTGTAATGGTAACAAAAGTTGTTTCTAAAGTTGATGTGGACTATAGATAAAGGCGCACTTACAGTTGAGTGATGTGGCAAGTAGAATTGGGAAAATTACAATCACATATGATGCCGGGATTGTAAGTCGGTAAATCGAAGCTGGTAGCTTCCAAAGCAACACCACTGCATGGTTCTCCACTTAGGTTCCATCCCGTACGTGTTACTAAAGTTTCAGGTATCTTCCATTGGCTGAATATTTCATTTATAGCTCGCACTGCAACACCAGTAAGTCGCACATCATAATCATGTTACCCTACTCTACAGATCGACATAATAAAAAAACTCAACACACTAACAAGACGACATCTTTATCTTTATCTTTAACCGAATTAGTTTAATTAGAGTATTTACACCGTCTTACGATCAGGTAGGTATCTAGACGAGTGACCTTCGTCCCAAATAAAGTCCCGAGCCTTTGAAGACAGAACTACCGAAAAGCATCGTCTTACCATCGGTATTTTCTCATTAAGGCGGGAAAATATAAAAAAAGGTAACGTATATAGGTGGATTTAAGACCATTTATTGTTATCAACACTTAAAAACGTGTCTAGTTTATTTCTAACAATTATGACTTCTCTAACTACACGGTGTGGTGGGTGGGCAAGAGAAGGGGCAAAGCTATGCCACGTGGGCGCCATGTAGACCTTGGGGGGGTTTCGTCCCCGGCATCATAAAAAGGAAGGTGTGGTGAAAGGCAATGAGGCAAGGGCAAAGGGGTTAAAAAGTCTAGTGGGGAGGAGGGCAACAGCCGTGAATATCTTACCATTGGCAAGGTGCAAAGTGTATGGGTGGCGCCCCTCTCCATACCCGCACTTCGTATAGTCTGACCCTCGCTTTCATTTTATAATGAAAATTACAATTCTGTTTCAAAACTTATATATTTATCTCAAGTCATGAATAGGAATTTTAAATTATGCTAATAAAACAGGTCTTATCGTTTTAAACAAATCAAAGAGATACAACTATGAACTAACACAAATATTATATCTCATGTTTTATGTACCAATATGGGGTATGGAATGGGTCGAGGAGCCCATGTGGTAATTTTGTGTCGTCGGGTAACACCACCCCCTCCCTTTAGTGTTTGGTGGCAACAACGATTTCTCCCCTTTCTTCTCGACTCTCCCTCTATCAATCTATGTCTCTCTCTCTCTGTCTAGTTTCTGCGTCTCTCTCTCTCACTCACTCTCTCACTCTCCCCCTCTCGCTTGATTTATCACCTCCCACTTGATGAGAATGAAGGGGGTGTTGATGAGTCAAATCCTAGATGAAGGATGGGGGTGGATGGGTGATCGGGATTCGCCTTCGGGACCATGCCATTTAGCCTAAAAAGAAAACGATGGAGCCTAGTCTCTTAATTTTAATTATTTTCTTAGATAAACTATTAAATCACATAGTAAAATTTTTTTGTTAATAAACATATTTGATCATATCTTAAACAGTTCAAGCATTATGACCATTAATTTTAATATATAACTAATAACACGCGGTTTTTATGTCATTTATAGAGGTTTGATGACGCATAAAATATGACACAACTTGACACTCATCAATCACAGACATATTGGTTTATTTAATTGAAATTCATGAGTTTTCACGGATGTGGTGGGAGGTGATGGATGTGTTTGACAGAAACTTCCATTAAACATGTTGGTCCATAGTTTTTGGAATTTTTGTTCATGGGGTGTCGATATCGGTGAACCCTTTCAACTTTATTTCTTTCGGTGTTAAATATGTATATATAGAGAGAGAGATAGAGGAGGAAGGGTGTCCCAATATGGATTTAAAGTTTCACAATAAGATCACCCTTAATAAATGGCTACAAAGGTCAATTGGTGGTTTTTTAAAAGTTGATAAAAGTGTATATATTGAAGTATAAAAGGTTATATAATTTAAGTTACGTTTATTTTTAGTTATATATATTAAGGGGAAAGCGAATATAGGGCTGTTAAGCATCTAAGTTAGATGCGAAACCATCGAAACTAAGTAGTTTTTAAAAAAAAAAAAATTCAATCCTAATTATTCTCTTAGTATCCATTATATTCGCATCCCCCAATCTCATCATTTCTTTCACAGTTTAGTCCATATATACATGATACATCTATTCATCGATTTTGTAGATAAGGGAAAGGAATTAAAACCCAACAGATTAAATCCTTAGATCTCCTTCATTTTCGTCTTTAAGTACGTTTGAAACACTAAATAGATAATACAACCAGCTTCCTCACTTGGATTATTGTAAACAAGTTGATCATAGATGACTCGACGTACGTCACGTACTGCATGTTTGAGTCAATTAGTCCTTACCAATTAACACGTACTTGCAAAACCTATAATCCTATATAAAAAAACTAAAGCTTTCTCTAATGTGTACGAGTTCTTCATTATTTCAACTACTAAAATGACTTATAATCTTTACTCTACACCGACTCGGATTTGAAGGAATACCATCACAATCGGGGATGCAAAATAGATGGAGGAAGAATTAGGTGCGATGTGTTTAGAAGTCCCTTGCTCGTTAATTGTGATGATGATTAGTGAGAATTCACTACTAGAAAAGTGGCAATTTGTTACAAAATTTTCTTACGGAAAAAAATGCGTCACAAATCTTAACAAAATTGCTACTCATTTGTCACGAAAAAAAAATCTATAATTTTTTTAGCAAATTTGTGACACAATATATCTACAAATTCCTAGGATATTGCGTAGGAAATGCGTCACAAATTTCCTACACCATGTTTTTGTCACAAATGCGTTGAAAATTGTATTACAAATGTGTAGTAATTGGTTTGCGACGAGGGTTTTTCTAACATCAAGGTTTTGTTGAAAATGCGTCACAAATCAAGAAAATGCAAAATTTGTGACGCATTTTCAACAAAACCTTGATGTTAGAAAAACCCTTGTCGCAAACCAATTACTACACATTTGTAACACAATTTTCAACGCATTTGTGACGAAAACATGGTGTAGGAAATTTGTGACGCATTTCCTACGCAATTTCCTATGAATTTGTAGATATATTGTATCACAAATTTGTTAAAAAAAATTGTAGATTTTTTTTCGTCACAAATGAGTAGCAACTTTGTTAAAATTTATGACACATTTTTTCCCATAAGCAAATTTTGTAACAAAATGCCACTTTTCTAGTAGTGGAAACAAATGGACGAAGAGGAAACAGAAACAAAAAACGAATATTATAACAGATTTTATTGGTGATGATGGAGGGACGTTGGAGAAGAATATGTGCAAATTATGAGCATGTTTGGCTCTCCTTATTTCCACCGACTTATAAATTATTACTTTTCCAAAAATCCAATAAGTTACAAAAAATGTTTGGTAAAGCCAAAAGTCCTTTTTTTTAACTTTTTGTTTGTGTATAATAAGTTGTTTTGGAAAAGTAAGGAATGTATGACTTTTTGAACCTACTTATAACTTTTAGGAAAAAATTACCTATATGCCCTCATTATATCCTTAACCTACCCTTCTTATATCTTTTTTGTCATTTTACTTGAAAATCTAATCCAAAACCTTTTTTAAAAACTTTTTTAAAAACTCATTTTTAAAAAAGCTAATCCAAACACTTTTTTAAAAACTCCTTTTCAAAAAGTCATAAGTTAATAAGTCTTTTTCACCAAAAGTCATTTTTGCCCTAAATAAGTTATGAAGAACGATGCTGTAACTGGGGGATGCGAATTTGATTGAGAGTAATAGAATACTTAGAATTTCATTTTAGTGAGATTTAATTCAAACCACGTCGTTTTGATGGTTTCGTATCTAACTTAGATGCATAACAGCCCCATGTTCATTTTTTCATATATTAATTAAAAGTAATTTATAAGCAAAAATTGATGATAACGTGAGAAATGTAAGGATGTTTGTATGTTAAAAAATTGTATAGGAAAAGTGTGATGTTTGGGCTTATTTGCTACTCTATTTTTTTTAAATTGTTTTTTCTAAATCTCTCTAACCCACAAGTTAATCTAAAAAAGTGTGGTTATAGCCTAGTGGTAGTCTCTCTTAGAGTCTTAGGTGAGGTTTAAAAAAAACTCAAAGATATTTTGGCCATCTCACCTTGTTTGTTTGGTTCGAAGGGTATATTATTTATTTTAGGAAATGTACAATACGACAATTCAGAAACTACAAGACGAATTAAATTAAAAAGAAAAAAACAACCTATCTCTCTCTTGCTATTCCTTCAAAAAAAAAAAAATCTCTCTCTCACTATCTATCTATACATCTAATAAACCAAAGTCATTTTAATGACATGACACTTAAAGAGGCATTCTCCTATTTGAGTGTGCCATGTGTCATCATATTTTAGGAAAAAAAATAATTTGAAAACAAAATTAAATTTTTCTTTCTTATGTTTCCGACTTTCCTCCCATAATTTTTAAACGTTAATATCTTTTATATACGAGAATTTTTAAAGAAAAAAATTACACCAAATTAACGAGCGTTTTATTATCTTTCCAACGAGTACCATAGTGCTATATAAAAACGGAGAAAAAAACGACTATTTTTTGTTGGGTTTTGTTCAAACAGGAAATAAAAAACACAAAGTGTTCAGGTAAATCATTAATCATATATAGGCAAGTCACTAATTATGTTCAAATCAGTAAATATGAATTTCATTTTCAACATGCGTGAGCAATGGAGTTATACATTGTTTTAGGTTAGATATTAATATTAGAGTTATACATTGTTTAAGGTTAGGCGTTAACATTGGAGATATATTTTTAATTGTTTTAGGTTAGCTGCTACCCGAAGCTTTCATGCATGTAACTATAAAGCACATCATTCTATTTCATATGTAAAACTAATATGTCATATTAGATTTTTCAACCCCGGGACGTTTCCAGGGTATAATCTAGTTATATATATATACTATATATGCTATTAAAAAATAGCGCTAGAATTTGTTTTGGCGACTTCTAATTTTGTTTGAAAAACTTATTTCAGTGGAAATCTTTGTACATCCCTAACCTAGCGGTCTTAAGTTCGAATCCCTACCCACACACCAGTGTCCTCCTTGACTAAGCTCAAATCGTCACGGAAAATTATTTTGTGGTGTGCATAGATCGAACATGTGACCTACTCCCAGGATGGGAACCCATAAGGAAAAATTAACTCACCCTACCTCAAACCAACATGGCTATAGATCATTGCCTGGCGACTTCTATTAAATAACCCTAATACGATATGTATACGATATGAATCGCGCCGCCTTGTTTACCCTTTTGTTGACTTTTGGTTTGGCAAGTCTAAATAATCCTGTCCATTTATTTCTCAAAAACTTGCACATAATAAAGAGTTTTTTTCTCATAGTAGTGTTGGTGGAAAAAATAAGTATCAAAATAGTGTTGTTTCAATAATATTTATTAAAATAGTGTTTTATCTCATTTTATTAGTATCTCTCTCCTAATCTCATTAAATGACTTCATTTTATTAAATAATAATTATCAACCTAATATTTTTTTATAGGAATTTAAATTATTAACCCCACTCAATTTCGTGAAATGTCTGAGATCATATTTGTAAATTACTAAACAAGTTGTTATTTTTTAAAATGTGTAAAGATTAATGTGTAATTACTTATGTTCTACTATATATGAACAACAGCCAAATTCGGAATTTGGTAGGATAATCAACCATTTTGGCTTTTTTTAATTAACCAAGTCACTATTTTTTTTTCTTTTTTTTTCTCAATCAACTCGTTATGATCTCTTTTCCATCTTGTTACATGTCAGTAAATTTATTTCACAAAATTCTTTTGGTTTGTATTTTATATGGATTGATTAAAATCAGTATTTGAACATGTTATTCAAATTTGCTTTGGTACAAACATTAGGGTATTTGAGTCCTATGTGGATAAGGAACACCACTAGATTCAAATGACAAGGACCCCAATATTTGTACATAACCATAGTTGAATTCGGCTTCAATCAATTCATGTAAAATACAAACTAAAAGAATCACGTGAAATAACTTTACGACTTGTAATAAGATTAAAAGGATTATAATGAGTTAATTGAGAAGAAGAAAAATATGGGTTGGTTAATATAAAATTATAATGGTTATACACGATCGGATTCCGAATTTGTTTTGAATTAAATTCAATCTATGCATTTTGAACTTGCCCCAGTATTAGAAATCGAATTATATAATTTCTATTAAAAAACTATGTGCATACTTTTAGTTAGTTTATATATAATATTATTGTTTATTTACTGTCGCACAATTTTTATATATATTAAAATTATAACAACACCTAGGTGCAAATTAATCTTGTACTTTTGAAAGAAATAATAATAATAATAGTAATAACTACAAACTTATTTTGATTGTGAACTCACAAAACTCAGATACGTTAGCTAAGGTCTTCGTGGTGGTATTGAGTGCCCGTAAATGTTGTAATGAAGCGAATAGACACTGATTGAATTCTCGGCACAACGCACGAGATCAATTCCACTAGTTTCATAAAAACCCTAGTCCATCACCGGATAGATAATCATATCTCTTTATAAATAATTTTATCTTTGTTAAAAGTAAAGAGAAATAGAAAATTAAAAAACAAAAACAAATAGGTAAACTAGCCAAAAATATCTCTGAGTTAACTTACTTTTTTTAGACGAAAATAACAAAAAAATACAAACAGCAAGACACATTTTTTTTTAAAAAAAAATATTGAACAAAAGTGTCAAATATGCCCAAACCATAAGGATTAAATGGCAATTTACTCTTCCGGAAAAAAAATGAAGGATAGCATAAATGAATATGCCACTAAGAATCACATATCATCAATTATAACTGCACATAGAAAGAAAAATAAATAGTATAAAAACCGGAGTGACCTTCAGCTGGATCAGTGTGGGTGGTGTTTGGAGATTGCGCTACGGTGGCCATGATGATCAACCACAACCATGATGTCAGCACAATAATTCTTAACTTGATTCTGCAGCCCGCGTGACCGCAACCCGCCTTCGCTCCTTCCATCTTACAAAATGAACTTAGCAACTTTTGTTTGAAGTCACTTACAAGTGTAAGAAGTGAAGTGTGAGCTCCTTTTATATTAAAAATTTGTAACCATCATGAATGGATAAGCTCTTTGAAAAGTCATATTGTCACATTTTGAAAAGTCATCCTGTGATATTATTATTCAATATCAATTGGGTGGTTTTATATATACTTGGTGCACAGTAGCTATGAAAAAAATAATAATAATAATACCATGGGGTATTCTGAATATGGAAAAATTTAGCAGCCTGAAATCAACCTCATACCAGGTCCCTCTCAATATATACGATGGGGTCTGTATTTTGAAATCCTGTTTTGTATATAACTTTCTAACAAATTAACTGGAAAATGTTGTAGTTTTAAAGTGTGCCGACACAAATACGACAAAGGAATGTTACAAGTTGAGTTCAAGACAATTAACGGGGAGTGGTGGCGTGATGGCAGCGTGGTCCAATGGGCTTGGGTTTTCTCCTGGACATGGGGCTTGGGTGGCACTTTGTCATTGGTCAAAATTTTAAAAAAATAAAACTAGCCGTTACCAAACGGCTCCATTTAAAAAATAATAATATTATTAATTACATTCAACAAATTATCTATAAAATCAACTCATTCCAACCCATTTTCTAACCATTTTCTCTACATCTTCTATTTATTTTTATATAAAAAAAAATCAACCCTCCATTCCGGTACGGCCAACTCAACAGCCTGTTACAATGACCCAAACGCATTTACCTTTACCCAAAACTGTACCGTAAACACAACCACAAAATATTGTTGGATCCTCGACGGGAAAAAAAGTAACAAAAGAAGTCATAAGAAGAAGACCGATGAGGAGAAAGCAATAGTCGTTGCCCAACGAACTCAACAAAAATAGACAGCCAACAAAGAAGTTGCTTTAACAAGATCTTGGAGAAGCGAACCGGAAAACTCGGATCTAGGTATTATTTTTATTTTTTAAACATAATATATGTTGTTTTTATTTAGTATTATTGTTACATAATATATATTCTTAAGATTTTGTTTTATTGTTACACAAATATATATTGTTAAGCGTGACTAGTATTTTTTAAATAAGAAATAATCAACACAAAGCCGATTTTTGGAATGACATAAACAATAACTAAAGTAATTTAAAAAAAACAAGTGTACAACCGTAATCGTTCTGATATGTAACACATTCATTCTTAAAAAAAGTAACCAACATCCATTCATGAAACAAAAAAAAACAGTTAAGAATCTAAAGTTTCAATCCATTTAAATTTAGTAAGTTTTATGTAAGCTACGGTTTCCATATGTGTTTAGGGCAGAATGCATGAACCGTAAGCTACGGTTCAACAACCGTAGCTTACGGCGGGTTTTAAACCCAAAATATTTGTTTGGTTGTTTTGCAATCGTTTGACCCATTAATACCAAATACTAATCGTTAATCGTGTGTATTTGTGGTAGGCACGTCTAAGGAACAGAACCGGATTCGAAACGGACTAAGTATGAAACCGAACACACTCGAGACCAAGATCACTATTGCGAATAAAGATATAGTGTCATCTTTACACGCCGTGTGGGACATCTTAATAAAAAAAACAATGATGTTGTAATTAAATAATGTGCTAGTAGTCAAGCTTAGAGATGTCCAATTAATAATATCACTTGCGGATCTTCCAAGGATCCGGACGTGCAAATAAGATTTTAAAAAAAATTATAAGTTAATCTGTTACCAAAAAACTGATTTAGTTGTTAATAAATCGCTTTAAAATGGGATGGGTCTTACATTTTACACCATTGGGCCGGAAAAAATTGTTTGTTTGTAATGGGCCTATTATCTATATCTATATCTATACTACTATATAATGGGTTCTGGATAGGTAAAATTGTAATTTCAAATTCATTTAAATTGGTAAAATTGTAATTTCATTTAGTTGTCAAGACAAATTTAATACAACATTTAAATCAACTTGTTTAACCTATTAAAAGTAATTAGTAATGGTAATAAAACCATTGAAGCATTTGAAAAGTTTAACATCATAATATAGAAGATCTTAGAGAATTTCATAATATAAGATTGTTTAAAGATGTTATATGCAACCCGTGAAAACCATGAAATTACACAAATGTTATTCAAAACTATAAGTGAATTTTATGCTTTCTTTAAAATTTATGTTACCACTTCGTTGGAAAATATATAGTAATAATAATAATAATAATTTATATCTATATATATCTCTATATAGATATATATCTCCTATAATTATCTCTATAATTTGCAAATAAAACAAGTCCTAGAACTAAATGCAGTGGTGGATGCAATGCTTTGGGAGGGTGGGCATGTGCCCACCGTAGGTCCAACCCAAAATCACCGTAGGGTGGGCATGTGCCTATGAATGTGTAACACCCTTCTCAAAGCTTTACCTGTGTAATAGTTGAAGTAATAGCACTGGAGTTTTTTTCTGGCAAAAAGTTTTGAGTTTTATTCCGGCCAAAGTTACTTGTTTTCTTTCTTGAAGAAGATGGGTATACTAAACAAATAATGAGAAAGTAAACTTGGTCCACCCTACTTTCTATTTTAGTAAATGAAAAAGTATCAATTTATATTTTATTATATGTTATACATTACTTATTTTAATATAAGAAGTATTCTTGTTTAATTAGGTTTATTGTTAGGGGACAAGGGGTGCTTGTAGGAAGTTTAGTTTCTTTCAATGATTTTAACCAATAATGCTTTGCCACATCACTTCACTGATTTACTTCACTGAAACACATTTTTGTAGGTAGCACTCCACTGATTCTTTTATTCATTTTCATTTAAATACCCAAACTTTTTTTTTTACATTTTTACACGGTTTTAACAATTAATTCTACTATTTCAACCGTCCCACCAAACGGTCAGCCAAATTTAATTGTTTATCTTGGAAACCGTCAAGTTAATTGAATTTTGCTCACCTAAACGGTCAGTTAATTAATTCTACTATTCCAACCGTGCCACCGTCGTATATATAAAGTGATCAAACCGTGGGGTTAAGAGCCACAATTTACCACGGTTTAAAAAACCAAACACACCAAAAATGAACCCGTAGACCGACGAGGAAGAGATGGCCCTTGTGGTTTGCCACAAGGATGCGTCGAACGACCCGGAGATTCAATAACTCCCTCGGGAAGAATGGTCCAACTACCCCCCGAAGGGGTTTCGGGCTCGGGTTTATAGTGACTTCATCGAGCACATTGGCGACAACACCATCAAAACCGTCCAAGACCTCCAGCTCAAGTGGGCCGACCTCAACATCAAGTGTGAGAGGTGGACCACCCTATGCGAGCAAATGGTGAGGGAGGATCCGGAGCTTGATTAGGAGTTGGCTATCGGGTTCACTAATTATGAGTATGAGGTGCGATACGGCAACAATTTCGACCATGTCGAAGCATGATGATTGTTGCGCCAACTTTAAGTTTTTTATCTATGTTTTAATGTATTTTTATTTTATGTTTAATATTATTTATGTTTAATTTTTATGTTTTAATGAAATGTTTTTTATTTATGTTTTTATTTCTTTAAACGGTAAACATAAAACAAACGTTCAAAATAAAAAAAAACACTAAAACAAACGGGGGGTAAAATGAAAACTTTGCATTTATAAAAAAAACACAAAATAGCCGGTACCAGCACGGTAAACAGCACCAGGAAAACGGTCCACGGGAACACTACCAGCGTGTATGGCGGCGGTGATACCGTGCTGGTAGTTGGTACCCGTGGACAATTCGGGTGGCCCCCCGTCCCCCCCTTATAACACGAGTCAAGCAATACAATTTTTTAAGACATTTATTTAGGGCTATTCACAAGCCGAGCCGAATCGAGTGGACTTTTACTCGTGCTTGGCTCATTTACATACTAAACTGAGCCGATCGGCTCCTTTACAACCGAGCAGAAGATCGAGCGAGCATTTTTCGAGCATCTTTTGAGGTGAGCGACGAGTGAATCACGAGCGACGAGTAATTGAACAACCCTACATTTATTGCCTTATTTTGTATTCTTTAGTAGTATTTTGTTTTTATTAAATTATTTTTGTTCTGCTTTATTTTTTGTATTATTGTGTTACTTTATATGGTTCAATATGATTATATAATGTTACTTTATATGGTTCAATATGATTATATAATTTTTGGATTTTTTAACTGTTTTATGTCTAAAAACATGTTTATACGAGTATTAAAATCCATCTATTTGGTTAGGTTCGTCCTGACCTAAAACTCCAATTAAACATATTTTTTAGCCCCCCAATTTAAATGTTATTTCTTTGTTTATTCTTTCTCATTTTAGCCGACCATAATGTGCCCCCCGTACAATAAATTTTTGTATCCACCACTGACTAAATGTATAAACCAAAGACAGCCAATTACAAGTTATATGTAGCTAAACATCGTGCACCCCCGCCGCAACGCGCGAGTTCCTGCTAGATTTAATAACTCCAAAGTCTAACACTCAAGCTTGTTAGGCTATATGGTGTGGTTGGGTTTTCTCCCAACTCCCCTAAGTGTCTGTCACACCCTCAAATTTCCACATGCGGAGTTCTACCGCGAGGCGTGTGACACACCAGGATCCAAGTCAACGGTCACAATAAACGACGTCTAAATGTAAAAACACACGTGGATAAAAACCATGCATAAAATTTAAAATCAACATTCGAAAGTGCGGAAGCATTTAAGTTTACAAAAGTCAAATGTAACACAATCATAAGTTTTAAAAGTCAACATCCCAAAACATGCATAAATGATCCTAGACGCGAGTACGACTCAAGCGCGACTCCGTGCGCCTAGATGACAGCTGCTACCTTAGCGACCTGAGAAGACATGCTAAAAACGTCAGTATAAAATACTGGTGAGTTCACAGGTTTTTAAGGAAAATGTTTCACGAGCTTTTGAAAGAACCATCATGTTAATACTGACTGAAGAAAACACTTGTTTGACGTTTAGACTCTGAAACGAACCACTCAACGAACTATCGTCTAACACGACCAACGAACTGCCCAATCATGCCCAACGAACTACCGCTCCGTGGTCAACGAACTATGCATTCACAATTAACGAACTACCGCCACAACGGACAACGAACTATCACAACGTGAGCCACATACACATAGAACATAAGGGAAACGTACAACCAACCCAGCATAACATGATCTTTTACAAAACGAAGTACTAAGCATGTTTCTCCCCCGAAAACGGAAACAGTAAAGAGTGGGGCCGTGAAACTCACCTTAGGTTGTGTCTTCTGTTAATGAGTAAACCGTTTATGTGATATGATAGCCCCAACTAGTGGCGACCTATCATAAGATATGTGTCAAGTTAGACTAATAACCCGTCGGGTTCATTAGTCCCTAAGTCCAGTCCATGACCATTATGTGTTTGAAAAACGTGTTTAGCCGACAACCAGACTACGTGAGACAAGACTCGGCATCCCATTGGTGACCCGACATTCCACGTGTTCATCTCATACACCAACATATACAAATCATGCAACTTAGTACTTAACACGTGTTAAAGTTCAACGAGTCTAACACATAGATCAAATAACGCACAAATAAGTCCAAACACGTGTTACTATGTTACTAGGCATGTCACGGGGTTCCTAGCATGTTCCTAGGTGTCAAATCGGGTCTCGGAATGTCAAAATACACTTACAACAGCAGTACACGCGATTAGGAATTTAGCATGCAATTAGGAAAAGTCAACTGGTGATTAGGATTGGTCAACAGGCGATTGGGATGCTAATCGCCTACCTTAGCAGGCGATTATGGGTCTAATCGCCCCTTAAAGGTCCTAATCGCCTACCATATCAGGCGATTAGGATTCCTAATCGCCTGTTGCAGCTGCGTGACACATTTTCGCGCGTTTAACCCTCCAAATCAGATCCGAAACATGTGTAAACACCCAATATCAATCCTAACACATTAACAAACATATTTCAAGCAAAACCCCTAAGTTACCATCATTCTAACAGTCCCGAATGCGAGCGTTTTCCCAAAATACTAAACTTAACATGTAAACATCACATCAACATGCACAAACTTGCCCTAAATAGCAAATATCCAGATTTCACCACGTAACAACGTTGTCCGATAGTATCCTACTGCTCTAGCATCCTCCTAAAGCAAACCCTAACATCATACAATCAACAACACACCTCATAACATCCTTAATCATTCAAAACCATTCAAATGGGTCAAAACATCAACAACACACAACCAAAACCATCCAAACTCCTAGGACATCATCACACTAACTCATAACAGCCATAAACACCTTAATAACACAAGAACAATCATGTTTCAATCATAAAAATCCTACCTTTAATCACATATAACACATATAACATGCATAAAGGTTTGGGTTTGTTTAAAAACGGTTTTCAATGGATTTTCAAAGACAAAAACATTTAGAAATCAGGTCTGGACTTTTAGGGAACAAAACATAATCATATAAAGGTTTGGGTTTGAAGAACACACCTTGGATTTAGGAGAAAATGATGGGTAAAGCTTGGAAATGGTTGTTTTGATGTAAAAACGAGTTCCAGAGGGTGTTTGTGAGTTGGGATAGGTTATGGGACGGCTAGGGTTGCACAAATGGTGTTTTAGAGGTCAAGGGTGGTATTTATAGGCGTTTCTAGTCGTTTAAAACACGTCAGGCGATTGTGCAGCATTATTAGGCGATTAGGGCTGCTAATCGCCTACCTTATCAGGCGATTAGGAGCCTATACGCCCCTTAAGGTTCCTAATCGCCTACCCTATAGGCGATTAGGGCTAATCACCTACCCAATCCTCCTCTATAGGCGATTAGGGATAATCACCCCCTATCAGCATGCAATTAGGGCTAATCACCCCTTAACATCATGCAATTAGGGCTAATCACCCCTTAACATCATGCAATTACGCGTAATCACCTATAATGTCATACAATCACGTGTAATTACTGTTTTAACATATGTAAACACGTATACACATACCGACAAGTCACATAAGATTATAAACACATAATTCATGAAAACAAACACGTACACACTCGTTCATCAATTCCCGGGACTCGAGACCTGCGTGTGTTAAAACCCCAATAATGCACGACTCGACTCGACTGACCCTGTCATGTGTAATGTATGCACGACTCGCTAAGGTAGACTTACTGAGTTTTCAAAAAGTTAATTACCGGAGTTTGCCGGGTGTCACAGTGTCACATAAGCGCCACATCATTTCCCTCATTTTCTTTGCCAAAGTTTGGAAATGGTTTCCCCCAATTTCCCCATTCCCCCTTCCTTTTTTTATTCTTTTTCTTTTTTATTTAATTATATATTTTATATTTCATAATTATTTTTTTTAAATGTAAAAACCGTAAAAATTATAAAAAAAACGTATAGAATTAAAAAAACAATAAAACATAAAAAAAAAGTTGTAAAAAAATAAAAAAAAAAAGCCGTAAAAAAATAAAGATAAACTTCATTAAATTAAAAAAATTACAACCTACAATGCATAGAAATTTAAAAAATAACAAGAAAAATACATAAAAAAACATCTAAAGCATTCGTTTTCTAAGCCACATATTCGCGATCTTGTCTTTGATCGCCGACATCACCCTTTTTCTTGCTCGGTAAGGCCGTCGAGACTTTTCTCCATCATGGCAAACTCCGCCTTTTCTTGTTGTGAAATATCGTACGCGAGACGTGCCCTCTCCAATTCAAGCCTCTCCTTCTCTAGACTCGCGGCTTGTTCCTTCTCCTTCTTTCTTTCATTCCACTTTTCCTTTTGCTCCGCCTTAAACTCGTTAAAGTTCTCAATCAAGGCATCTATTTTGTTGACCACTTTTAATTTCGAAGCGGAGGCATTTCCTTTTGAGCTCAAAGCCTTTCCTTTTGAGCTCGAGGCGGCTTTTTTCGCGTGGTCCCTTCCAATTGGCCGCTCCGATTCGGGAGTTGGAGCTTCATCTTCAAACTCCGGGTCATCATTTATATTTATAGCACAATGTGCATCGGACCCCCCCCCCCCCACACACACACACACTATAAAATTCCGAGGAGCTCGTCTTCGTTCTTTTTGCTTGTGCCACTTTGTTTGGCACCTTCAAAATCTCATACGGCCTCATGTACACCCACCCCCTTTCTTTGTGCTAAACTTCGAAAGCGCCTTTTTCAACACATTCTCGTCATTTTCACCCGTCTTTCGATTGTCCCAACAATTTTTATAAACACCCGCAAATTCTTGGCATTTGGCGCTCATCTCCCTAAATTTCGTACTAACGAAATGAAAGGTTCGATAAGGCTCGCGTTGCATTAACTTGAAAAACCTAATGCAAATACCGTTCCAAAAGCTATTTAGTGTTCGATTTGTACCTACACGTGAGAAATTAAATTAATTATGTAATTTATATATCATAAAGAAATTTAGAAAAACTATACAGCCTAAAAAAACCTACGGTCTAAAAAAAATAAAAAACCGTAAATAAATTTAAAAAATAAATTGTAAAGCCTAAAAAAACCGTAAAAAATATAAAAAAAAACTGTTAAAAAAAAGCAGTAAAAAATAAAGATAAAATCTTACTTCTTATCGGGTCGGTAGACACGTTCACCCACGCTCGTGCTAGGGCCTCGAGCTCGACTTGAGTCCAAGGAATACTATCCGTCTTACTACTAGCATTTCCTTCAACGGCACGTTTTTTTCCCTTCGGTATCTTTTTATGAGGTTGGTTGAGTTTCGGGTATAACGTCGTCATCAACGCCTAAGGATATAAAATCGTGTTCGGGTTCGGTTTGTGATTGAGGTCTCGCGGGGAACATTGGCATTTGATTCGGGCGTTGCATTTGCATATGAAATTGTTGTTGTTGATTCATTTGCATTTACCAAGCGTTTTGGGGTTGACTAAAACCGCCAAACGCGTATGTGCTAGGGTCGAGCGGTGTAGTGGGGTAGGGAAAGTTTGGAGCTTGTGTCGAAGGAGTTGCGGAGGTGTTTGGGAAAAAGGGTCGCGGGTTTGAACGCCTTTGATCCATTTTAATAATTTTTTGGTGTGAAGAATGTAGTGATTTTAATAAAAATATGGTTGTGGTAAAAATATGGTGTGAAAATGTAGGGTATGGTTGATTTTATATAGGTAAAATGGTTTGATTTTTTTAATGGCAACGGCCATATTTTTCAAACAAGGCCCCACCTCCAACGTTCATATTATTTTGGCCAATTAGATGCTTCGGTACAAACGGAGAGTTAACCCCAAACACCCCAAAAAATTAGGGGGGGGGGGGGGGGGCGGTGTTCCAACTCGGGGCCGAAGCCACCTCATCTCCCCGAGGTACCTCCATAACACCGCACCAATTAGTCTTAGGTAACTTAATCATTAGTCTATTAGCCAATAATCATGAAGTCTTAGGCCACTTAATTTAAAAAAAAAATAAAATAAAAAAAAGCCCTTTTTGGATTGGAGATGATTCGTCGTTTAAAAATAATTTACGTTATTTATTTCATTAAGACCTAAGACTATGGGGCACATATTTCGTGACTCGACCCGGACACGTGAATTCTCAGAGACGGAATAATAAGAGACCTGCCAAGATCGAGAAAGCTGATGATTTCTACTTATCATCAATCCCACAGGTCGTGGGATTTCTTTAACGATGCTATAAATTATCTATCAAAGTATATCTTGTCTAATCCTTTGCACTCAGTTAAAAGAATTTGGGGGCTTGGCCTAGATTCAGAAGGCTTGCATCGTCTTGGGCCCATCCATTCAAATTCAACCACCTTGCAAAAGCAAAACAGATTAGGCTTGTACAAGGCTGGCCCGTATATTTGCAATATACCAAAAAACTAATGGTTGGCCCATCACTTACCAAGTAAAAAGTGGAAAGGTTTTGAGCTTAGAAAGCACACAAAAGATTGTGAATTATAGATTAATACTTTTCCCCCACTCTGTGGCTGGAATTCGGTCTCGGTTAGTTTCATTATCGGTAGGGTTGCTCAAAATTCAATCCGTATATGAAATATTTGAAATTTGACTCGGTTAGAATTCGATTTTAAAATATTCGAATTCAATGCGAACGAATATAAGTTCAATAATTGAATTCGAAGCGAATATGAATTTATTATTTTGAATTACATTCGATCCAAAATTCAAATTCAAAGTATACATATGTCTTTTTATATTTATAAGTACACTAATATAGATATGTATAATATACACACACGAAAAAAACATTCTAAATTTAGGCCAAACTCTAAAATCACAGAGTTCGTAGTCCATACTACTTTTACCATTTCGTATTTTATAGTATGGTATATATTGTTCGTTTAGCTTGAGTTCAGAATTGTAGTTGTTGTTTGAATAGAGCATTGAATTCGTTAAGCTCGGAAGTTTCCATTTTGAATGTTAGACTATTCATACTTTATTAACTTGTAATGTAGATGTTTCCATTTTGGATGTTAGACTACTTGTATTTTATATTGAACTTTGTATAATGTGTCATTGTTACTACTTTAAATTTGTATTTGGGTGTTATAATTATGATTTTGGTCTTTTGACATATTAATAGTTTATTAATTTTATAAATTTTGAAAGTAATTAGTTTGTAATAGTCTGAAAATTAATGTATTATTAAGGGTAACGAATTCAAGTTTTGAATAGAAATCGAATAAATCAAATCAAAATCGAATACAAATTCAGGTAAAAATATAAGAATTCAAAAATTTGGATTAAGTTAATTCAAAAATTCGTTATTCAATTCGTTGAATACCCGTAGTTATCGGTACGGTACCTACAATCAGTTTTACATCGATCAAATGAGTACTGATGCCGGTTCCGATAATACTCACATTGGTATCGATATTGTTTGGTTGGTACCGATTCATTCGCCATAGTATCGGTACGATACCCACGCTCAGTATAGCCTTCATAACATAAAAAAAATACTTTATTACAAACACAACTTCGTTTTCATCAAAACCTATATTTTACTTCTTTAGATGCATATTCACATTATTAGATACTTAAAAGATTTCTTTGTGAAATTACAATGGCATTTATCTTCCCAAGGATAAACGAGCGAATCATGAAAGCAAAACGAAGAAATTTGGTAAGTCAAGTCGTGCACGACCTTGCTTGGGGATGCACAACCATGACCTCCAAAGATAACCTAAGAAACCAAGATTACGACAAACCACGACTGTTGCTACAACAAATAAGGGTCTAACGTTAGTTCTGTGTCTAAGGAAGGGTTAAAAGGTTGAAGGGTTCTGATCTGCCTAACGCAGGTCGTGGTGATCCTCCTACATTGCAAAATGTAGAAGGAGGTTCAAGATAATTGTATTTTTAAGTGTTGTAATTCTGGTTTGAGTGTAACTCAAAGCCAGAATTGTTGTTATGAACTCAAGTGATATGTTAGTGTGGTAGAGAGATTCTCTCCACGTGTGATGATCAAAAAGAATAGAAGGAGAAGTGTAAGAGAGAATAATCAGAAAGGTGTAATCAGATCTGTGGAATGGATGTCTGATTTATAGCATGAGGATCTTCTCTTTTTGGAAGGGATATTATCTTGAAATGTAGTGCAACTAGAGGACATGCCACTTTAAGCTAAGGATGGCTTTGGACCTGCGGTTCGATCATTGCAGCGTCTCCATGTGCCAGACATGGACAGCTACTTGTGTTGACCAATGAAAAGATGATAAGACAAGTCACCTTTTGATCAGTGCTTCTCGACCCTTTGAACCACTGTACCTTTCAACCCTTTAAGCATAGTTATATGATGTTGTTGATCTATTTTTTGCTTTAGGCTACCCACGTCATCCGCCCCCCAAGTCATGAGTCTTTGTGGCGTAGCTAGAAGGCTTCTGAATGTTTATTGAGCATTATGGTTGCTTGAAATGTTCAAGGGTTGAGAGTTTGCTTGGGCGGTTAGTTGTCTCTGGTTTTGAATTTCGAATTGACAGTTGAAGTGACAAGTGTCATGCTTCAGCCTGCGTTTTTAATGCAAAGTATCATTACTTTTATATTAATTTTTTAGAGAAAATTTCTCGAATAGTCCCTGTGGTTTGCTCAGATTTCACCTTTAGTCCCTAACTTTTGAAAATTACAGGTATAGTCCCGAAACAGTGACTTTGTTTAACTCGGATAGTCCCTGGAGCTAACTGAGGTTAAATAATCCAGTTAAGTGGGTGTGAAATTACTAAAATACCCTTACTTTAATAAAAATAAAAAAATCAATTAAATAATAAGTCTATGGGGCCCACAATCCTTCATCTTCCCCACCCCAATCACCTTCATCTTCCCCATCCCACCACCACCACCACCTCTGCCCACTTCCATCTCCACCACCCTCTATTTTAATTCCTTTATAAAACCACTTCTCTCTTATCTCTCGAAGCTCTCTCTCTGTACATTATATATAACACACACATTTGTGTGAGAAGACAAGTAGCAGCAGCAACCGGAGAATTATGGCCGGCCGCCGCCGCCGCCTCCTCCTCCGGTCACCCTCTCCGGCCGCCGTCGTCTTCTTCTCTAGTAAGCACACCACCCCTTTCCTTCTCTGCTGAACCGAACCCCAACCCGATAACCTCCCTCTTCGTCCCTCTGTCCAGGGATAACTGAATACGGACAGTCACCGGTTATGGTGACTGTCATCATCATCATCATCATCATCATCATCATCTCTGTTCTGTTACAATAATGAACCGGTCACCCATCTTTTGTTATAAACAAACCGTAACCCACTCGGTTACTACCTGATAGTCAACCGAAACCCGATAACCATCTTCAGTTTTGTAACCGGACAGTCACCTGAGTTATGGTGACTGTCATGGATTCCTTATCTGATTCAATAGTTCCGATAATTTTTCCTTGGGTTTCTGTTATGAATTGTACCCGCTAACCCTCAAGTTGAACTCCAAACCGTGACCCTGTTCTCATGTTTGGGTGGGTGGTAGATATAGTTGTTTGGTTGTGGGCGGCCGGAGTTCCGCCATGGCCGGCGGTTGCAGGGGGTTCTCCGGTCTCCAACTCTCAGATCTCTCTCTCTATAATCGCCATTGATGTTTGAATAATATTTTAAGGTTATTGGTTGTGTTTGTTTTAGGATTTAGGATAGGATTGTGGTTTGTGATGTTGGGGGTTGATTTATATAAGCAGAGGATCAAGGTTTGTGATGTTGGGGGTTGATTTATATAAGCAGAGGATGGGGTGATGAGGTGGCATTTATCTGTTGGAAGTGGGCAGAGGTGGTGGTGGTGGTGGTGGTGGTGGTGGTGGTGGTGTTGGTGGTGGGATGGGGAAGATGAAGGTGATTGGGGTGGGGAAGATGAAGGATTGTGGGCCCCATAGACTTATTATTTAATTGATTTTTTTATTTTTATTAAAGTAAGGGTATTTTAGTAATTTCACACCCACTTAACTGGATTATTTAACCTCAGTTAGCTCCAGGGACTATCCGAGTTAAACAAAGTCACTGTTTCGGGACTATACCTGTAATTTTCAAAAGTTAGGGACTAAAGGTGAAATCTGAGCAAACCACAGGGACTATTCGAGAAATTTTCTCAATTTTTTATTTGTAACAGTTAAAACAAGGGTTTTAAACTTTACAATCATAATCTTTCACATTTTACTCTTTCATTTCGACGGTTTCTTCCACTTTTTCTAGGGTTTTCCACATTGCAACATTTAGGTTGGTATCTTCTTAATTTTCTTGCTTTGATCATCCTTCGAAGCATCATGGGTGCAAAGAAGGACATGGCTGTAAGCTTCTCTTCCCGTACACAGGAAGAAGTTGAAGCATTCTATTCTAAATGGGACATTGATCTGTCCTTTAATCCTATTGCTCCTGGGCTTACAGACCTGGTTAGTCAATGTCCTCCTGGTTCGATTGCTCTTTACTGCCGTCACTTCGAGTTTTCGAACCTTCGTCACCCGTTTTCTATTTTTCTTCTAAATGTTCTTGAATACGATAGAGTTTCGTTGGGTCAGATTCATCCTCACGGTGTGGGGCGTGTGTTGCATTTTGAAATTTTGTGTAGAGCCCTCGGTTATGATCCAACCCTTCTCATGTTTAGGTGTTTCTTCTGATTGGCCAAAAATGGCGATTGGTATACTTTTGAAGCATCCCAGGTTGAAACTAACTTGATTTCTTCGCATGTGACTACGGTCGGTGCATGGAAAATGAGATTTTTCTGGGTTTCTGAGTCTATTTTTCCCTTTAAGCCTGTGTGGAGACATCCTGAGGCTATTTTGAATGAAATGGAACCGTCGGAATCTGATCTAGACGAAAACTTCCTCAAAGCCATCCGATCATGTCCTTCAAGGCTTCGTCCTTTTGGCGAGCCTTTCTTGGTTTTATCCGGGATTAGTACCCGATGGGATAAAGAGGGTAGAGACCCTGTGTTGATGAAGGGTGATCAGGGTATACTCATGATTTTGTTTTCGTTTTTCGTTATTTTTTCCTTGTATTTTGCGTATGTTGTTGGTTTTCCTTGTTGTTTGTTTTGTAGTCATGTCTGCATTAGATTTTATCAAGGGTGACGATGCTTCCGAGGTTGTTTTTAAAGATGCTGAAGCCGGGGAGGGTGAGGATGTGTTGACAAAGTACGAGAAGGGGAGGTATGATGGAACCAACTATGTTGTTGTTCCAAATGTTAAGAGTTTCTCGAAGGCTTCAACCATGAGGTCTAGCCGATGTTTGTTGAAATCTGCCAAGCCAGCTGATGTATCAAAGGCTGTGACTGTAAGTGATGAGATAGAGGATTCAGAGGATGAAAAGGATCAGGGTGTTGAGACTGTGGTTCCTGATGAGTTTCCAGTGGTTGTGAAGAAATGTAAAGGTAAGAAGGTTGTTACCAAGGTTGCTTTGTTGAAGACTGCTGAAGGTTTAACAAGCTTGGAAGGTGAAGGGGTGTATACCACAGGTTGGAGTGTGAAGCCTAGTGACACTTTCAAATCCTCTTCTGTCTGTGAGGATGTGTTGGCACATCTTGCCACTCCGGGTGTCAAAGCTGCTTTAGAAGGTATGGACGATGATGCTTTATTGACCAAGATGATGGTGGGGACTTGTAACTTGGCTGCTATGCTTCCTGAGGGTGTTCGTAGGTTCAGGAAAATGATGGCTGAGTATGGTGACTTTGCTAGAAGGAAGAAGGAAATAAAGCAGTCTCTTGCTTCATTGAAGAAGGATGCAGCTGAATATGCTGAGAAAGAAAAGACATTGATTGGTCTTATTGATGAGTTAAAGAGAGGTCATGAAGTAGAAACTGCGAAGCATGAGGCTGCTAGGCTGCAGGTTTAGGCTGATCGAGTAGCACTTGATGCAGAGAAGAAGGTTTTTGAAGCTGATAGGAAGAGGTTGGAGGCTTCCCTTGCTCATGCTCTGGATGATAACAAGTGGCTAATTGAGGAGGGTTTTCAGCAAGTGGTTACTTATTTGCTTCACTCAGCCGAGTTTAATTCTGCCCTTGGCGAAGTGTATACCAAGCTACTCGTGTATGGTAAACACGCAGGCTTTATTGCTAGTTTCAAGGCTTATGAATCAGGTCAAGTTATGGAAGAGTCTCCTTTGTATCAGCCTAACTCCATGGAAGTGTTCAAAGAAACAGTCTTGAAGATGGAGCATTCAACTTACCCCTATGTTACCCAAGTCTTTCCCTTCTATGGGAAGCCTTTGCAGGAGTTGAAGCAGTTGAAGCCTAAAGGTTTGAACGAGGCTATTTGTGCTAAAGTACTCGAAGCATTTTCCAAGAACAGGGCTCATTATGGGGATAGTGAGGAGACTCACGATGTTGATGAAGGTGTGTTGAAGGATGCAAGCCTTGAAGCTTCAGAGGTTGGTGTTGGTGGTGGTGATGCTGAGAAGTTGCCATAGAAGAGAAAGAAGGCTAAGAAAGCGAAGGTGGTGAAGGCTGTTGAAAAGGATGAAGCCTCGAAGCCTTCAGGGTCAGGTGGTGTTGCTTAAACTTCTTTCTACTCCTTTATTCGTATCTATCTTAGCAAAGTGGTTGTAAACAATTAACTTATGTGGTAGAACTTGTATGGTTGTAGGATTTGAAGAGCCTTTATGAACAATATGTATGGTCTATGGCTTGATGAAGCCCTTTATGTTTAATGTTAAACCCTTATGGCTGTTTAGGTATTCTTGTTTGTTCAGCTTTCATTGCTTGATTTTTTCTTATGATGGTTTGTTTTGTTTGTCTTTGTAAACGTTTGGGAATGTTTTACCGGTAGCACCTTAAAAGGTTGAATGTTGCAGTCATTCATCCTTAAGGTAGGCTAGGCAAACAAGTCACCATCTATCCTATATACACTACTTAGTGTTTTGTGGTTTTTCGTAAGTTTGTTTTTGTTTTAAACCTAAAAACAGTTGGTGTAGGCTGTTCAAACCTGCCTATGAGATATATAAAGAAGCACTTTGTGTATCTCATGGAGTTGGATTGATTTAGGAACTCACCCCTTATATAGGTTCATTCAACCCTTGAACCTATTGAGCGAAGTGGCCTGGGAGCTCATCCCCTTACATGGCCCATGCCATGGAGTTTTTTGCAAGGTTCTCAACCTGAAAATAGGATAGAAAGACAAATTTCCAAAAGAGAATCTACTGATCCTTTCATTGATTCATCATAGCATCATTACATCATATAGTAGGGAGAAAACAACATTTTGAAAGCTTAAACAAAGAACCTTTTTAAGGTTCTTGCCATTCCAGTGTCGTGGAAGCTTCTTGCCTTCCATGTTGGCAAGCTTGTATGATCCTCCCTTGTGGGACTCAAGGATTGTGTAAGGACCTTCCCATTTGGGTCCCAGCTTCCCTTGATTTTCTTTCTTGCTCGCTTCATTGTTTCTCAGAACTAGATCTCTTGGCTTGAAACGTTCATACTTGACCCGGGCATTGTAATAGGATTCCATCTTTTGCTTGTATCGAGCTTCTCTGATTGCTGCTGAGTCTCTGGCTTCCTCTAGGAGATCTAGGTTGAGTAAAGCTTCCTTTTCGTTAGTCTTGACATCAACATGAAGTGTTCGAGGTGTGGTGACCCCTATTTCAGCAGGAATCACTACTTCGGATCCAAAAGTAAGGCTGTAAGGTGTTTTCTTGTGGCTTGTTTTTCCAGTGGTTCGGATGGCCCATAGGACACTTGGGAGCTCATTAAGCCACTTTCCTCCATGCTTGCCTAGCCTGGTTTTGATCCCTTCAACCACACTTCGGTTTATTCCTTCCACTTGGCCATTCGATTGAGGGTATGCTACAGAGCTGAAGACTTGTGTTATTCGATACTCCTTGCACCATGAACTGAAAGGTTTTTCTGCAAACTGTTTTCCATTATCCGTGACGAGTACCCCAGGCAGACCATATCGACATATGATGTTTTCCCATACAAACTCGATAATTTTCTTTCCGGATATTTTTCCCAACGGCTTCACTTCTGGCTACTTTGTGAAGTAGTCTACAACAACAAGTAGGAACTTGACCCCTCCTTTTGCTGGTGGGAAAGGACCAATAAATATCCATTCCCCACTTGTAAAATGGCCAATCTGAATTGATGGGGATCATGTCATGCTTGGGGCTCTTTGGGACAGGAGCATGGATTTGGCAAGCTTCACACTTTCTCAATTGTTCGGTAGCATCACGGTGCATGGAAGGCAAAAAGTAGCCAAGGTTCATGAGCTTTGTGACGACCGATCTTGGACCACAACGAGCTCCACATATGCCTTCATGGACCTCTTTGATCAGATATTTGCTTTGTTCAGGGCCAACACATCGAAGCAATGGAGCCAAATACCCCTTTTTATATAGTATGTCTTCTTGGATAATATATTGCTTTGACTTAATTCGAACCCTTTCAGCTTCAATGTGATCTTGAGGTAGTTCACCATTTTTCAGGAATGTTATGAATGGAGTCATCCAATTTGATCCATTTTCAGTAATTACATCTTGTACTTCGAGCTCGGATATGGAAGGGTGTTGGATCTCTTCAACCAACACTTTCTTAGTGAGGTGAGAAAAATTCAACGAAGCAAGCTTGCTAAGAGCATCAGCCTTTTTGTTTTGTGACCGTGGAACCTGCTTGATGTTGCAAGACTGGAATGTATTCATGATTTCTTTTGCTTTTTCTCTATATTTCTTCATATTGGGTTCCTTGGCTATGTAACTGTCATTCACTTAGTTGGGGAGGGTTAAGGATTTACCCGACGTGAGATATCACATTGTTAGAGGAACCCTAGATGCTGTCGGAGTAAAGGATCGTCAACAAGGGCGTTCTAGTGCGTTGTAGATTCTTATCCAAGACTTGTATCATTTAATGATGCCATGTGAATCGCTAGAAACATGTGAAGTGTATGGCTAACCCAATAACGAAAGTTTCGTAAGGGGACTGGAGCAGGCTACCATGAGACAAAAGATCTTCTTTCTAAAGATACCTTTGTCAGTATGAAAAGTAGTTTTCTCTTCATCTTCCTCCTTCATTTGTATATGGTGGTAACCTTTGTAGGCATCCAGGAAACACTTGAAGGGGAAGCCTGTAAGCGAGTCAACTTTTAGATCAACATCTGGCAATGGATAGCAATCTTTAGGGCAAGCTTTGTTGAGGTCTTTAAAGTCTATGCACATCCTCCATTAATCATCAGGCTTTCGAACCATCACCGGGTTTGCAACCCATGATTGATACTTAACCTCTCAGAGGATCCTGCTTCAACGAGTTTGTCAACCTCTTGGCAAACAGCTTTGCTTCGTTCGGGAGCAACGCTTCGTTTTTTCTGAACAACTGGTTTGACATTAGGAGGAATTCTGAGCTCATGTTCGGCGACATCTCGAGGAATGCCTGTCATGTCACTGGGACACCAAGAAAAAACATCAGCATTGTTTCGGAGCAACCCTTCAAGCTTCGAAAGTGTTTCTTTTGGAAGGTCTGTGTTAACCCGGATTCTTTGTTCAGGGTACTTTGGGTTGATGCTAAGGCCCAGCTTGCTTCTTTCACCTTCATTCTCGTTTACCACTAGTATTGTGGTTGAGGGTTGGAGGGTTGCGATTCCATCTTTTGTAGGGAACTTAGCACTTTTTCGGCTGATAGAGATGGTCATGTCGAAGATTACCACCCCGGTTCTGCCGATAATAACATCATAACTGGATGGTAATTCATGGACAACAAAGGTTAATGGTTCGGTCCTCAGCATCTTTCCATCAGAGAAACTAACGTCAAGCGTTATTTCCCCTAAGGGTTTGATGGGTATATCTGCTATGCCTTTAATGGAGGACTCAGCTGGTTAGAGCTTGGAGCGTTCCTCTGGGCTTATAAGGTTGAAGTACTTTACAAACATGATCTCGGTGGCTGCTCCGGTGTCTATGTAGGCTTTTTGTGTTTTGATTAAGCCGACAAAGGATTCAAGAATCAGGGGGTCACAACATTTTTCCTCTTTGGTTTGGGGGAAGCAGACACCTTGATGCTCCCAAGCTTCCAACCTTTGACGCTTGTTGGGAGATTCTTGTTCAACTAAGATCATGGCAACCTCCTTCTTTTTGTTGTCAGCTATGTTTTCCTTAACCCCTTTCACCAAATGAGCTAGTTCTCCAGACTTAACGGCTTCCTCAATCCTTTTCTTGAGTTGGAAACAATCATTGGTGTGATGTCCCTTTTCTTCGTGGAACTCACAGTATTGGTTGGAGTTTTCATTTCTTTTGCTCTTTGGTAGGGGACGAGGAGGTCGGAAGGTGTGTTTGATTTCTTCCGTTGCCAGGATTTCCTGAGGGGTTTTGGTAAGAGCTGTGAAGTTTATGGTTCGATCTTTGCTTGGAGGGTTCCTGCCTTCGGACCTTCGAGACTCAGTTTCTCTGGATCTTCTGTCATAGGTTCCATAGTTGCCTCTTTTTCTGTTTGGGCTGGTACTTCTCCAGTTGGCAGCCCTCTTTCTCTGTTCTTTGATGTCGACAGCCTCTTCCCCTCGGATATGTGCTTAGGCCCTTTCAAAAGCTTCTTCAAAGGTTCTCGGAAGACTCTTGTTGAAGTCTCTAGTCAGATATTAAGAGTTAATGGCATTCATGAACCCTGCAACCTTCATCTTTTCATCCGCACCAACATAGGTAAGGCCTTCTTTTTTGTAGCGTTCGATGAAGCTTTTTAGGCTTTCGTCGTCTTTTTGTTTAATCTGGAAGATAACTGTAGCATCCTGGACATAGCGTCTCTGTTGTGAGAAGTTCGCCAAGAATCCCTTACCCAAATCGTTGAAGATTTTAATGCTTCCAGCAGGCAAGTCATTGAACCAGATTCGAGCTAATCCAACAAGGGTTTGCATGAACATGAGGTAGCACTCGGGGTCGCCCCATTTTTCTATCCGAGTAGCCCCAGAAAAGATTTGTATATGATCCTCAAGGTCGTCTGTACCATCATAGGTTCTTACATGGGCCGGCATCTTCAACTTGTTTGGAAAGTCGTAGTCTGCTATTTCTTGGGAGAAACAAGACAGGCTACTGGGTTTATATGGCTGGTTGACATTATATTCCACTTTGTTGTTGTTTCCATTAGTGATTACTTGTTGAGCAGCAATAGCTTGACTGATGAGCTGTTGCCAGGGAAAGTGAGCCATCATTTGAGCCATCATGTGAGGCATAAGGTTGAAACCTTGAAGGCTTTCTGAAACAGCCATATTGCTCGTTCCCATAGGAGTGTTAATGGAGGCACTACGAGCCATGGGTAGAGAAGCCATGGCTTGCTCCCATGAAGTGGCGGTTGGAGGTGGAACACTTGTGATGGGTGAATGTAGAAGTTGTTCCAGGGTTAGTTCATGCCCAATAGGTGCACCGGTGGTGGCAGCTTGGGTGGTGAACAAAGGAAAGGCAGTAGGACTTGGCCTTGTTACATGATAGGAACTAGGAAACGTCATGCTGGGACCTGCTCCATAGTTTCGAGGAGCAAGCTGAGGGCCAGAGGGGTTAATAAGAGGAGGATGAGGTGGTCTGGGAGATAGTGATGCTTCCTCCTCGTTATAATCTAGCCGGATACGGACTCCTTTTTCCCTTTCTTTGATGACATGCTGATTCAAAAGAGATCTGAGTTGTAAAAAGTGACTTGCAACTCCTTCAGGGGTGAGATCTACACGTTCAGGCACGTGTACAGTATTAGAGAGAGTAGACGATATCCCTGAGCGAGTGGTAGGTGGAGTTTGAAAGAGTGTAAACTCAGGAGATAGAGTACCAATGGGGGTACTTCCAGGAGTGGAAAATGACACAGATCTGTTAGGAGAAGTTTGATCCGTGTTTGGAGAGATCTGGTTCACCTCTTCCGGAGACTCAGGGTCAGACATATCAAAGAGTTGGAGCTACACAATTGATTTTTGCAAGGAGATAATGGCACAGCCCCACGGTGGGGGCCAACCTGCTACAACAAATAAGGGTCTAACGTTAGTTCTGTGTCTAAGGAAGGGTTAAAAGGTTGAAGGGTTCCGATCTGCCTAACGCAGGTCGTGGTGTCCTCCTACGTTGCAAAACGTAGAAGGAGGTTCAAGATAATTGTATTTTTTAGTGTTGTAATTCTGGTTTGCGTGTAACTCAAAGCGAGAATTGTTGTTATGAACTCAAGTGATGTGTTAGTGTTGTAGAGAGATTCTCTCCACGTGTGATGATCAAAAAGAATAGAAGGAGAAGTGTAAGAGAGAATAATCAGAAAGGTGTAATCAGATCTGTGTAATGGAGGTCTGATTTATAGCAGGAGGATCTTCTCTTTTTGGAAGGGATATTATCTTGAGATGTAGTGCAACTAGAGGACATGCCACTTTAAGCCAAGGATGGCTTGGGACCTGCGGTCCGATCATTGCAGCGTCTCCATATGCTAGACATAGACAGCTGCTTGTGTTGACCGAGGAAAAAGATGATAAGACAAGTCACCTTTTGATCAGTGCTTCTCGATCCTTTGAACCATTGTACCTTTCAACCCTTTAAGCATAGTTATATGATGTTGATCTATTTTGCTTTAGGCTACCCACGTCATCAACGACCTTGCCAACAACAATCACTCCCGTGCCAACCAAAATCATTGTCGTACGGACGTGTGCCAACCAATACTTAGAAATCGTACCAATATGGGAGGCGGCAAGATAATGGCACAGTGTTGTTGCACAACCGTGTCCATCCAGATTTGTGCCTATAAATTGGAAACTCAAGACACTACTTGGATCATCCCTCACCACACATATAGTAGACGAAGTTAAATGTCCCTTTTTACTACATTCTACCACCAAGTCGAGAAAAGGGTGGCTACTTTGATTCAAGAATCACCTTTGTAAACCAAACTTGGCTTTGGTTTATCACTTTTGATCACTCTATGATTGTATCACCAAGTGTTGGTCAAACAATGTCTATGGACTATGGCCAGTTGGCTAACCTTTTTATATCACTTTGATGTAGATGAACTTTGAATATTAATTAACTTATAATTATAATATTTGAATTGTGTTTTTATGACGGGTTCACACTTTAGAATTTTTATCCATTATTATTCTTTATGAATATGTGTGCTTAATCTTGATTAATTTGAGGTTTTAACTTATGCATGTATATCTAATCGCTCAATTTAATCTTTGCATGCCTCACATATCGAATTAATTCGAACTACAACTCATGCATTCGTGTTACACCTAAAAACATAACTAATGGATATTATTCTACATTTGTTTCTATTTTTATTCTGCGCGACGCTTTGGAGCTTATGGATTAACCACAACGAGAAGGTCTTTAATGCCAAGGCCACATCTATCTCTAAAATCTTGTATGACACTAAAGAGACGTCGCTCTATTGGATGTCAAACCGATCAAAGATATTGATTCGGGACTGGAGATTGTGGGGTGCTTTTATTTTAGATTTGTGATGTGTTTGCTGAGTGCTTTTGTTTCTTGTTTTTCTCTGTTTTTTGTGGTTGTATTTTGTTGGATGCTGCTCAGTTCTTGCTGGGTAGACCTTTCTTTGGTTTTGTTTTGTGGACTACGTACAAGCCTTGCTGGTCACCACAATCATACCTTCGGTTTTCTTTAAACTTAACCAAAAGGATTTTGAAGTCACCACATTCATACCTTCGGTTTCATTATATTCAATATACGTTAAACGTGTTGAATTCTTACAAACACATTTAAGTCTTGTATATTATTTGGCTCCAAAAACCTTTGTAGTTATTAATAAGAAATCATGGAACTCACCTTGATGGCGTAAATGTAAATGATAAGCTAGCTTTTTGCTCGCTTGTTTGGTTTAACACGTCGCAAATATTTCAACCTACCTGAGCTACTCAAGCACGAGCTACTCGAGCATTGCAACTGTCGCCCCAATTACTAACCGACACATGATCTCTCTCTCCCCTTCACGTCGCTCATATATATATATATATATATATATATCTCCCTTTCTTTCCTTCTTTTGCCGATCACACATAAGTCTCTCTGTTGGATTAATTAATTTGGCAGTCAATATAATGAATAGAGAGTTGCGGAACTTCAGTTGATCATTAACACATTAATATTGGAACATTTAGCTGCAACCCCTCATCCCGGACAAGGGGCTGTTTGGTTGATTAAGTGTTGAATCATTAAGATGTCTGAATGATCAAGATGCTCTGAATGATTAAGTGCTAAATGGTTCAGCTATGCACCAAGTCTAAATGATTCAGCTCTTAATCGTTCCATTCAGAGCCTTTTTTAGGTTGAAACAAACAGTCTGAATGCTAAACCATTCAGAGCTGAATGATTCAGAGCCTCATTAAGAGGCTACCAAACAGGCCCCGAGTTTCTTACTAGTTCTCCTTTTAACCTTCCCATCCATAGTATAAACTATTTCTTTTTATTATTTTTTTTTTATTTTTTTGACAACCAACAAAAACCTGACCACCCGGATAAACCCAATGGCAAAAACCCACCCACGCCGGCATTGGCGCAACTCTTAAGGGGCGGGACCCCCCCCCCCCCCGAATTTTCGCTCATTTTTTATATATACGGTTTCGACCCCCCGAAATTGGTTTTCAACCCCCTGAAACTAGTGATTTCCGACCCCCCGAAGTTTCGGGTCAAGCTTCGCCGCTGCACGCCGGAGAATGCAAACGGCGCTAGTGACTTGTTCCGCCACCATTCCAGAGGAAACTCAACCCTTGAAAACCCACTGTGGTAAAACTCCTGTCTCAACCTAGAAAATATTTGCTATAGATGAGACTCCAACTCATGACCTTCACATTTTCATTAAATAAAATAATTCATTTAATTAAAAAAAATCAATTTTACACGTGTTACGTCTCTAACCCCACTAAAAGATATTATTAGATTGTCCAAGCATTTTGATTTGGATCTGCTTAGCCTCTTATTTCATAGAGTTCAATGGTCCTTCAATGTATCGTTTTCTTTGACGAGTGGTCCATCTAGTTATATATGTAGAACAGTTTTTCTTTATCATTTTAATTATAGAGCACATAAGTTCTTTCTTTTTTTATATGAGTTTTATTGGGTGTATCTTATAAATTGTATATTCTTTTGTTTATAGTGTCTATAGTATAAAGTTGTTTCCTTAATGAAAGATATTATATATTCCTTCATTTTATTTGTTATTATCAAAACTTTATAAATATATAAAAGACTGACTACCAATATTAAATGTTAGCAACCTACACCTGCAGTCTCAGTCTTGAGGTTGATGTGTCGCAAAGACCAGTCTTCTTGCAATCAAATAGAGTCATTACCGACATTTGAAAGCCTATAAAACAAATTCCACAAAGTATTTTTCAATATTGTTTTACTATCAAATTAATTATCAACGACAAAGTAGTTGAAGTAAACGATATCTAACATGATTTCCTGGTTATAACATTTTGATTCAGTTTACTTTTCCTTTGTGATAAATTTATGTGACTTATAATGCATTGAATATTCAAATATGAATTTTGTATTAAGTAAACGATAATACGACATCCAACACGATTTCCTGGTTATAACGTTTTGATTCAATATACTTATTCTTCGTGACAAAGTTATATTTAACTTGTAATGCATTCAATCCTACTTGTGGCCTAGTGGTATGAATGTTTGGGCTCTCTAATGGAGACCCGAGATTAATCCCCACTTGTGTTACTTTTGGTAGATTATGAAAACGAAGGATTTGATTTAAACCTTATGAGATTGTTAGTTCGAATTCCGAGCCCACATGGGTTTTCGTCCCTTGTGTGTTACACAAGAGAATTCTACTCTTGTAGCGGCATAATGACTGTCAAGTGGCAGTCGGCGCTATGGTGTTCCGGGGGGGGGGGGGGGGGGGGGGGGGGGAGACGGACGTCCAAGCCAAGCCAAACTTTGAAGCCAGTATGGACCCGATTAAGACAACATATATAGTCTAGCAAAGTGGACCAACGGGGCTCTCCAATATGCAGAGTGCAGTGACCAACACAAAGAAAGTCGTCGTTCAAGGAAAAAAAAACTTATAATGCATTCAATATTCAAATATGAAAATTTTGTTTTGTGACAAAATACCCTTCCTCAACTTTGTCATCCTTTCTCTTCTCTAGGCTTGTAGAAATTAATGAAATAACGACACTTGCATAAGCAAGGAAATAACCACTCGTGACTCTTATATATTTTCAAATTTGTCCTTTCCTTTAAGTTTGTTTGTATATACTTTTTCATGCCCTTCAAATTAGTGTGTTTGAACAGTTCGATTATTCGTTAACTATCCAATAACTTTTCAAATAAGTACTATAGACTAAAGTTTTTGCAAATATGCTACGGCTCTTCTAAACGTGACAGTTGAGACACAATGATGTAAAACAAATGTAAAAGACGATGTGCATCGAATACAATTTTGATATGTTTGTTTGTTAGTTAGTTAGTTATAAAGCATGGCAGGTGGGAGAGGCGAAAATAGAAAGACGACTGTGCAATTTGCGTGCATCAATACACGTGGGAGTCATCACACCATCACTAGCATCACTAAATTATTTCCCACCAATCCTAAAAAAAAACAATTACATCTCATTCCCAAACTGTAAGATCCTAACCCATAAACACGCGATTAGCATTAGAACTTACGAGCTTTGGTCTTAATGAGTAAACATTCCCGATTTCGAACTTTGATATTTATGAAATCCAACCCATTATAATTTCTATATTATAGGTCCCAACAAATTTTCTTATAATTAGATTTCCAAAAAAACATGTACTAAAGCTTGCGTTTTAATCGGGAACTTCAAATGCGAAAGCTAGTTGAGCGTTCGGGTGTGTTCGGTTCTTCTCACGACTTGATCTTTGCTTCATAAGTCCCGCCACATGAATACCTAGCACCATTACAAAAATAATGGTTAGTGATTTGTTAATAATAGAGGAAATATCCTCTGCTCAGTTTTTCCTCTGGTCTGAGCAAACATCCACTGCTCATTTTTCCTCTGGTCTAAACAATCCTCTGGTCTGAGCAAACATCCTCTGCTCATTTTTCCTCTGGTCTAGACAATCCTTTGGTCTGAGCAAACATCTTCTGCTCATTTTTCCTCTGGTCTAGACAATCATCTGTTCTGAGCAAACATCCTCTGTGTCCTTGCTTGTTTTTCCCCAACCTTTAGGTGTTTTTAAACCAAGTTCAAGGCCCTTCCTAGGGGCACTTGGGGACTTGTTTGATACCCTTTATTGGGCTTGAAAGATGCCCGTTTATGGTGGTTTATAACCCCTTTCGGCTTAACTAATGCTTACATGTTTTTTCACCCAAATCGACCCGTTAAGGCCTTGGACTCTACAAGACACTTTTTAAGCACACTAAAGGCATTGAAATCATACTGTCAACTCATTGGACACATGTTCAACTAAAAGCATTGTCCATTTATGTTATTATGACTTGGTTATTAGATTTAACCTTTAGTAAATCTTTAAATTCCCAAAATGCCCCTTTTAGCCAAATCTTTCAATTTAGCCATTCATGGCGACACTTCTTGTTTCAAATACATTGTCTTTGACTCAATAACTTGTTTAAAAACCTCTAAGTCCTTCCGGACATAGATTTCCACCCTTTTCTCAAGATTTCTCCTATTTAATCAATTCTAAGCGCATTAGCGCGCATTAGACATGGTTATGGAAATAGCTTACTTGGTTGACACCCACACTTTATGTGAGTAGCTTTAGTACCCACATTGCTTCGCCCAAAGGCGTTTATATAGCTTTGGACTTACCGGGTGGCGTTGACCCATACCTTGCACCCATATGGATTACTTAGACAACGAGTGCCCAATTTTCCAAGTGTTCTAGATTGACAACATTAGTCTCTTGGGACTCAATGGTAATGCATTTACCATTTGACCTGTTATCCACAAGTTTCTTAAAGCTTAGATAACCGGCTTTTAATGTTGGGTTCGAGTGGTGAAGGAATCACCCATTCGACCCGTTAAGTCTCATGATTGCATAACTTCCTTATTCATGTGATTTTTATCCAAAACCTGAGTTTAGACTCTTGTTTACCACATGGCTTTATTGGTTGACCCAATTGATGATTTCCATCATTTGATCAACACTCTATGACTCATTTATGACTATGAATTTTGTTTGGACATGAATTCGCATAAATCACCCGATTAATAGGTTTCACCCCTTGAGGTCATATTTTTGTCCCACTTCAAAGTTTAAACACTTATATCAATACAAGAACTGTATTTGTAGACTAGTAGTGTAAGTATTACTTACCTCATGTCCGTTTTGCTTCCGTACGCATTGAGCTTGCATCCGTTTGACCCGTTTGCTCCCTAGTCCTTGTACCTAACTTAGGGACATGTCAAACCTTGTTTTTGTTAGAACACATAATATGGAATTTTTTTTCATAATCCATGGCATCATGTATCCATTTTTCCTCAAGCTCAACATTACATTTCTAGTTTTCATGTTCATACATGTTTTACACATTTATTTTCTCATTCAAGCATTTCATGAAACACCTTATATGCATTAACTTCATCATATTAATTCTAGGTGTTCAAGACTTTCTAGATTCCACCATGGCTTAGCTAGCCCTTTGCACATGATCATTTCACCATTTAGCTCACATACATGATACTAATCACATAGAATTTGCAAGTTTATTCCACATACTAGTGTATTTCATGATTAGGGTAAAAACCCACTACTTACACATAACAAATAATCATAATTTCACATGATTCAACCACATATAATGATTTACCACGTTTTATAGCTTCATTGAGGTCTACTAACACATAGAAGTCCCTAGAAGCCAAGAAATCACGTTTTTACAAAAACCCTAAAATCATCATCTTCCATAAACCACGGATTTGGATGATTTAAAAGGATCTAGAGTTACCTTAGGATGTTTAGAACACTAGATGATCATGAATTTCATCATGCATTAAGAAAAACCGACGATTTTTGGCATGATTTGGGGATGAATTGGATGAAACTCTTATGTGTGTGTTCTTGGAGGTCTGATGATCGATGTGAAGTGTGTGTCTTCACACACTTTTTCATTTTAACCCCCCTTTCATCACAACTTTGCTTAATTGTCATATTTAGCCCCTCAGGTTTAGCCTCGTTTTTATCGGTGGTTAACATCCACCATTAAACTCTCTTTGTTATTTTATCGATTACGCCTAATGGCGTATTTAGGCGAAACGAGAGTTTGGAGTGTTACACAAACAAACCGCTCACAATACACACCTTTTTCATGGTCGTAATGTACATCACATTTGTGATGTTTTTTGTCCATCACATGGGTAGTGTATCACAACCATGTATAACCGAGTGCCCTGTCCACCCTCATCTTAAATGACGTATATCTATAAAACTTAACAAGCGCTATATTTTTTATATTTTCACTTGATTTTTTCTCAATTATATGTATTTTTTTTTCACATGATTTCCTAGAATTCATTTTACATACACGAGCCTAGTTTATTCACATGACTACAAGCCACAAGGGTGAGCATACAGAATAATTAAACCAGAACTACTAATCAAAGGCATTAAGAAACCAGTACTAGTATGTAGATAGCCGATTTTTATGTTTTGCTTATGGTTATAGTTATGCGTGTGTAAATAATTGAATTAATCGAAGAACATTAAACCAACCAATATACTTTTATTATTGTTCACTACTGATGACAAACATGCCCAAGTCAAACGGGTATATTCGAAACATCTAGGACGGGTATACCAAAAGCCCGACGGTATGGAATAGGCATGTGATTAGATTTAAAAACAAAATTAGTGGGTGCACGACGAGTATGTGATTTGGTGATAATCGACCCAATTACCCGATCGAATACCCGGACTTTTTGTTTACTATTTATATTTTCCGTTAAGCCATATCTATTAGTGTTTTAAGTTAGTAGGTTCATTATGTGAAAATCTACGTATATTTTGAAATATTTATTTAATATCTATAACTTATAATAAAAGAATTGACCTTTGATGATGTGGCATTCAATGGAGGCCTCAACCCCTCCTTGAATGTGCCACGTGGCATCATGTAGGATTTTTTAATTTTTGAGTTTTTTTAATAAATCTATATATATTATAACTAGCTTTTATCCTGAGAGTGTCCCGGGGTTGAAAAATATAACTATTCTAATAATACTAATACTAATATTAATAATTATTACTCTTGTAATTAAATAAATAAAAAACTAACCTTGCTATAAGGTGACACCATGTGTTGCAGTATTGCGCGATTCTTTCTCCTAACTTCTCTTGATGAAGTATACATATCTATCTTTAGAAGAGTAAAATTCCAATGATAGCATGACGATTGGACTAAATTTCAACACTGTATATAAGAATCTATAACTTATAATAAAAGAATTGAACTTTGATGATGTGGCATTCAATGGAGGCCTCAACCCCTCTTTGAATGTGCCACGTGGCATCATGTAGGATTTTTTAATTTTTGAGTTTTTTTAATAAATCTATATATATTATAACTAGCTTTTATCCTGGGAGTGTCCCGGGGTTGAAAAATATAACTATTCTAATAATACTAATACTAATATTAATAATTATTACTCTTGTAATTAAATAAATAAAAAACTAACCTTGCTATAAGGTGACACCATGTGTTGTAGTATTGCGCGATTCTTTCTCCTAACTTCTCTTGATGAAGTATACATATCCATCTTTAGAAGAGTAAAATTCCAATAGTTTAAAAGAAAAAACATGATTAATGAATAACCTGAACACTTTGTGTTTTTTTCCTATATGAACAAAACCCCATAAAAAATAGTCGTTTTTTTCTCCGTTTTTTATATAGCACTATGGTACTCGTTAGAAAGATAATAAAACGCTCGTTAATTTGGTGTAATTTTTTTTTAAAAAAATCTCGTATATAAAAGATATTAACGTTTAAAAATGATGGGAGGAAACATTAGAGAGAAAATTTTAAATTTGTTTATAAATTCTTAAAGAGATTAGGGTTAGATAAGTGTAGGAGAATAGATGAAAACAAAATAAAAAAAATAAATTAAAAACTCTCCCCTCAACGTGCCACGTGGCACATTCAAAGGAGGGTTAAGGCCTCCATTGAATGCCACCTCATCAATATTCAATTCTTTTATTATAAGTTATAGATAAGAACCTAGTTTAAAAGAAAAAACATGATTAATGAATAACCTGAACACTTTGTATCTTTTTTCCTATATGAACGAAACCCCATAAAAATAGTCGTTTTTTTCTCTGTTTTTTATATAGCACTATGGTACTCGTTGGAAAGATAATAAAACGCTCGTTAATTTGGTGTAATTTTTTTCTTTAAAAAATCTCGTATATAAAAGATATTAACGTTTAAAAATGATGGGAGGAACATTAGAGAGAAAAATTTAAATTTGTTTATAAATTCTTAAAAAGATTAGGGTTAGATAAGTGTAGGAGAATAGATGAAAACAAAATAAAAAAAATAAATTAAAAACTCTCCCCTCAACGTGCCACGTGGCACATTAAAGGAGGGTTAAGGCCTCCATTGAATGCCACCTCATCAATATTCAATTCTTTTATTATAAGTTATAGATTATTTTAGGAAAAGATAAAAATTTAAAAACAAAATTAAATTTTCTCTCTAATGTTTCCTCCCATAACTTTTAAACGTTAATATCTTTTATATACGAGATTTTTTAAAGAAAAAAATTGCACCAAATTAACGAGCGTTTTATTATCTTTCCAACGAGTACCATAATTCTATATAAATTTGACAGTTGGCATTAACGAGGGATTTAGCCATTGCTCCTTATTCAAATGATAATAAAAAAAATTATATTAGAGCATTCACAACCCATCCCCTATTCCCTCTCCTATTCTTAAAATTTAAGAAAATTCCACAAAAACTCACTCCATCCCAACCCCTATCCCCATACCCCATTTCTAAAATTTACAAAAAACCTATGTTGAGCCCCCATATATGGGGTCTTCGAGCACTCACATCCCATCCACCAAATGTACGTGAGTGTATCCATCAAATTATATGGGGTGAGTGTAAGTGATTGTGAGTGGAGTAGAGAGAAAATATTTGGTGGAAGCACTGTTTCACCCTAAATATGAAAATTTACTGTTCACCCATATATATTTTAATATTTTTGTAAGTAGTTGTGAGTGAGGAGAGAGAAAACGTAATGATAAAAGTATGAAAAAGTATTATTATTTTAATTAGGAGAGAGAAGATTTATGGGTGAAGCAGTGATTTTTAGTGTAATTTAATGGATGAGATTTGGTGGAGGGGATGTGAATGCTCTTCCATATTTCCCCAATCTCATTTAATAATAATAAAATAATACAAATTGAAGGTGGAGTGGTTTGATGTTGGTTGTAAAAAGGGAAAATAATAATAAAAAAAAGCTTATAGGGGATATGAATGGGGAATGTGATGTGAAAGACTTTGAAAAAGTGAGAGGCGAATTTAGAAAACGATGGTTTTTCCTTAAATTATATGGTTGGGGATGGGGGACGGGTTGTGAATGCTCTTAGATCTATATAAATAAATCTTCAACATTGTTATTTCACCACACTAGATTTTCACATCCTTCTTTATACTACATTTCCATAAGAGTAAACTGCACGAATGGTCCTTGTGGTTTGCCAAAATTTAAAGTATGCTCCTCAGCTTTCCAAAATTACACCAATGGGATCTATGGTTTGTATTTTGTTGCATCAGTGATCTTTGATTTGGATGGAGGTTAAATTTTTCAGTTAAGTCCATGTGAAATTACTAAATTACCCTTCTTTTAAAAAAGTAAAAATATATTATAATCTCTCTCTCTCTCTCTCTCTCTCTATCTCTCTCTCTCTCTCTATCTCTCTCTCTCTCTCTCTCTCTCTCTGAGTCAACCCCCAACCACCACCACCATCTTCCCCCAACCACCACCACCACCACAATCATCTATCTCCATATTTCCCAAACAAAACCCTCCACCATCTTCCACATCAAATTGCACAAAACAGACAAATAAAACCATAAACACAAAACTCATCCCAAAAGTCACGTTACCATCATCAACAAGTTCCCCAAAACGATCCAAAAAACACGTCACAATATCCCACCGTTTCAAAACCAATGACACCTGCAAAAACCTAACGTCCTTAATTCCTTAAACCGATCATTCACCTTACAATCCGATTCACTAAAATAAACTATATTTATACTGCATAAAGTACGGTTGTTTGATTCGTGAAGCGATCTCACCGACTTTGTGACGTTGGAGTCCTGAACCAGTTAGCTTCGACTATGTCGATTCTTGAAACAACTATGTCGATGTCGGATTCCGAAACGTCTTCTCAAGGAGGAGGCATCAAATACAAAAACTTCAGACAAATTACTCATGATCGTGAGTTCTTTTTCCTCTTTGTATTGTAGATCTTTTTGTAGTTCTGTATTTTTGTTTGAATTGATGGTCTATGCGATTTATGGGGTTGTGGTGTGGTTGCGGGTGGGAACGTTGGTGGTAGTGACGGTTGCAGGTGGGAATGGTGGTAATGGCAACGGTTGCAAGGGGGAATGGTGGTAATGGCGGCGGTTGCAGGTGGGGATGGTGATCGTGGGGACGGTTTGCCGGTGGGAATGGGATTGAGGGTGATGGTGATGGGGACAATTTGAACAGAGAGAAGGGGGTTTTATTTTTTATACGTTGAGGGTATTTTGGTCATTTTACGTGACTTAACTAACAAAACTTAACAATGTTAGCTAGTAGGGACCAAAATGTTATAAAATGCCAACGTTGGGGACCATTGAAAATATATGGGGGCATATGTGCAATTCATGCAAACCACAAGGGCCTTCCATGCAGTTTACTCTTTCCATAATTTAAATTTCAGTCTTCGCAACCTCCAAAAAATGAATCCATTGTATCCGACAAGTTCATATTTTACAACCCAAATAATCTGTATTATGCAAACCGGCAACTGACTGGAGGTCAAACAAAAACCCATCTAACCTCTTCAATCCTAACTTCTACAGCAACAAAAATATTTATCGCAACATTCCCCCAACGACACATGACCAACTATATGGAAAATTACCGTCCCATTCCCCCAACCCCAAATACATCTAACAAGTGCGATGGAAATTTATACGAAAATAAATCGACCCATACTCGTACCATAGCCAGTAAAACTCAACCGACCACCTCAAAAAGAAGACACTAAAATAAAAAAGCAAGCGGATACCGAGCCAAGTGAAAATAGTCATGAAATGTGGTCCCCCAATAAAGGATATGCTTTAGCATGAGCGTGGCCTAATGTTTAGAAGGTCTAGCGACAAGTAAATACTAAATATTTATTTTTTAAAAACAATTATTATTATTTTAGAATTTTTTTAATATTTATTTTTAGAAGTTTTTACTTTTTTTTTTTTGATCGGCTAATTACAATTCCACTTATTTATTCTCCTTTATCTCACCTAGTGGGGGAGGGGCTCGATCCCCTGATCTTTTCTTTGCTAAACTACCCCCACACCACTGCACCACATGGGTGGGTTTTAGAAGTTTTTACTAATTGTTATTTTTAGTTTAAAGTGGAAATGGTGAAACAGGTAAAAAAATTCCTGGGCTTGAGTTCCCATCAAATTCAAAGCATAATGAGGTGAGATGTTGAATACCTCGGTCTGAGGAAAGCCTTTGGTTAAGGCTAATAAACAATTTAGAGTTCAATACGGCTTACTAGTTACTAGTAGTCAAATGAGGGGAAGTGGTTCAAACAACATGCATGTCTTGGTCAAGGTTCATAAACAATTTAGAGTCCAATACGACGCTCCCTCTAGCATGTAAAATTCTTTAGAAATTTTGAGTAAATCTTCAAACTGGCCTTTAGTCACAATATTATAAATTTATGGTGATTATTTTTTTTTAAATCAACTTTATTTTTAATCTTATTTGTAAACTTTTTTTTAGCATTTTTCATATTTTATTTTATTTTAGCATTGTTTTTTAATTACCTGTAGGTTTTTTAACCTGCATGTTACAGCGGTAACTCACCGCGGGCATTGGATGGTATCTGTTTGGTTCATTAATAGCAGTACGATATTTGTACTCTGTATAGAAACCAACACGTATTTTTCAAACGTTATCAATTGGTTCAGACTGTCATGGTAGTAGTACCAATATTCATTTATCTTCACAGACAAGAATAATAATCAAATCCAATAAATCCCAGAAGTAGCAAAACTATTCGTAGAGCCTGTGAATTTATTGTCACGAATAAGTTGTATAAATGAAAAAACATCACCAGAAACCATAAAAGTAAAGCGGTTACTCTTAGCAATGTTGTTCGATACAATACGGTACGGTAGCAATACAGTTTGAGTATATCAAAAGAAAAAACAGTAAAAATATAGAATTTCATCAAAAATTAATTCGTAATGTTAAAAAAGTTAAACATATCCATGAAGTTAGATTTTTTAAGTTAACGTACGCAATTTATTAGAAAAAAATATATATCAAATTAAATGAAGAATAAAATATTATTTTTAAAATCAAAACTAATACTTAAAAAATGAAAACAAATATAATAAATATAAATATAAAAATTTATCAATAAAATTTTTATCACAATATTGAAAGGAAGTTACATTCCAATACGGCTTATAAATAGCCATATGTGGGGAAGTGGTTCAAACGACATGAATGTCTTAGTCAAGACTCATAGAGTTTAAAACGACGCCCTATTTGATATAAAAAACTCTTCATAAATCTTCAAAGTGACACTTAAACTTCAACTTTATTTTTTAATCTTTTAATTGTATTGTAAATTTTTATCACAACATTGAAAAAAATTACATTTTTGTGTTGTTTTTTTTTAATAACATTAAAAAAATGGAAACATTGCTTTAACCAACATATATAATATACTTCCTTATGGTACAGGAGTAGACATAAAGAAGGCAGGGTAGACTCGAAAGGCTGGTGTAATTTTTCGTTTGAATCGATGTAATCGTTTGTAAAGGTCTATTTCTAGCTTGGACATAGCCTTGTTTTTGTTTTAATGAAGTTAGCATTTCAAACAAAAATATAATATATTTTTTTTTTTAAAATGGGGTTGTGGATTCATGCACCCTTACTTTAAGATTCATACACCCTGATCCACACCACAACGAATAGGAAGCTACTACATACCCAAGAATGTGATGTCATAAAACCTAGACATAATGTCACGGGGTGTATAAATCCTAGAACTCTTTAAAAATACCCGTTCCGTACGGTAAAAGGAGAGGAAAGGTTTATCACGTAAACCGTCAATCACGCTCCCAATGTTTTCTTGTTTTTTTCCATTTGGTCACATGCAGCATCGAATCCTTCAATTCAATAGTGGACCCTCACAATTGCATTTTTCTTTGACATTCTTTACCCGTATACATCCGTACTCACTCACTCACTCACTCCAACCCCCTAGGGGTAAACGACGCCGTATTTGTATTTCCCATACCACTTCTTCGCCTTTAAGAAACAGTGAATTCCCACGTTCAAGTAGCAGGTTTTGACAGTCACATTTGACCGGTTTAAACAATTTTTCATCGGCTTTTAAGTTGGATAATATGATCGATGTTGGTTATATGTACTTATGTACTTCATTAGATGATTAGTCGATAGATATATTCATATATATTGGTTGATTTCGATCCACGTACATTGCCCTGATTTTGGGGTAATCAGCAAAACAGACAAACCGGCCTAAGTTTTTATCATAACTCACATTCACCATTTTTTTTTTTTGAAATAAAATAAATCTACCTATACGATGTATACGGGTAAATTTTCGCCAATATCAATCGATATCAACTGATCGAAAACACTACCTAAACGAAATTAGTTAATTTTAGGTGACACAATAATCTTTAAGAAGTACGATAAGTCCACAAAACAAACAAATAATTATATAAAACGTGCAATGTACCGGCTAAATTTTCGCCTAGCTAGCTACATATACATAATGTATTGTTTTTTTAACGGTAAGGAACGACGTGCCAACAACCGTGACACCGAGCGTTGTGGTCAAGGTCAACTACTCGACCTCAGCTAGCCTCTGGGCTCTCCCAGATGTGGGGAAACCCGAATTCCATCTGCCCGAAGGCATGACAATGTCGGTAAAACTTCGCCTCTCATCCAAGTTGAACCGCACTACCTATATTCGCTTTTCACTTGGATGCCGCAGAAAATAACATGAAGAGTGCTAATCGAACGTAGGTAACAAGGAACCCGTACCTCATTGGCATAATGTATTGGTTTTATTGAGTGTTTTTTTAGACGTGTAGTGTTTTTTAAGGTTGTCTTTTTCTTTTTTTCTTTATTGGCCATTTTGGATTTGTCTTTTTAGTTTTGTATGCCCAAAAGCTCCGGTCTATCTTCATAAATACTTGAACCCACTCGATATCTTGAAGATCTTTTCACTTTATGGTGGTTTTATGGTGTTCACTTCGACCCCATTTTAATGGCAGGAGTTATGAAGATAGTTAAGGAGAGTGATTGAATAGGCCCTCCAAGTTATTTGCTTTAAACGTTTCTGGTCCATGCACTACACTAAATTAATTTTGTCTAGTATATTAAATTTTAAAATTTAGCATTTGTTCGTAATCGTTTATAACATTAAAATTACATTTCTTAACCGTTAAATTACTTTAAATTCGTATTTGGCAAGGCTCGAACTCTTGACTTTAACGCTGTGTTCCCGAGTTTAGTAAACTGGAGAAAAGAAAAGAAAGGAAAGGAAAGATGTGTTCCCGAGTTTTATTAAAAGAAGGAAAAGAAAGGAAAACAAAATATGGTGTGTTCCCGAGTTTCATTAAAAGAAGGAAAAGAAAGGAAATGGAAGGAAATGGAAGGAAAACTAGTTAAAATTCTTTAGTTTAGTTTTCCTTCCGATTTGGAAGGAAACGGAAGGAAAGAACATTTATCATTTCTTTTCCTTTCCCTTCCCTTCCTTCAATTATTTTCCTTTCTTTTCCCTCTTTAACTTAACCCCCACCCGATATAATATTTATTAATATTTAATATTTTATTATTCATAAATATTAAAATTACATATGCTTGTTTATATCATATAAATTAAACAAAAAATAGTTATATGCTTAATTGTGACGTATGACAAAATATAGGGATGTTTAAAGACAGAAATAAACGTGGTACATATATGACTTTATTCATTTTAAAGTCATACATATGGCACTATGATATTTGGAATAAATATGGAAATCATGAATTTTAGAATAATATATGTAAGATTAATCTTTAACTTAATTCAATAACAATTTTTAGGCATGTGATTTCATACACAACGAAATAAAGAGTAATCATTACAACTAAACGAATATTACGCATGTTAGTTGTGCACTTTTATATTATTTAGCAACAGTTCATGGTGGTTCTGTTTAGATTTGGTCTCTGTGACCTCTTTGGTGGCAGATTTTTTGACACAACTTGCTAATGTGGCATTGTGGCGTGCAAAATTTGAAAAATTCATGTTTCTTTGTTACTTCTGATTTCTAATATATATCCAATACGATATAGATATATATACATAAACAAAGCAAACACAAAATTTTACAAAATTATTATAATATTAAAAGGAAGTTTTAGTTTTTCTTGTTTACAGATATATTCAAGATACCACACATACATGGTGAGGGCATATCGATATGAAGCGTGGTGAATGTCTAAATCTTAGTGCGTTTGTTTTTTTTATGAGTGCCTACACAACTGTTGAGTGCGTTTGTTTTTTGAGTGAATGGGAGTGCGTTTGTTTGTTTTTTTAGTGAATTTGATGAGTGCGTTTGTTTTTTGTTGGTGATGCTAATGTGCGTTTAATTATTTGGTAAAGCTGCGTTTGATTTTTGTTTGGGTTTTGATGAGTGCGTCCAAAATTTTCAATGTGTGGTTCCAAATTTTTTAATAAGTTCGTCCAAAATTTCAATGAGTGGTTCCAAACTTTTTAATGAGTGCGTTTAAAATTTTGTAAGTGCGTTTAAATGTTGTGCATGAGTGCGTCTAAAATTTGTTAGTGCGTTTAAAAGTATCTGTGTTCACCAACTTCATCTTCTTCCTCTGCAACTTTTTTTAACCTATTCGACAACTATTATGATTCATAATTGTTCATATGAATATTTTTAATCCTCTGCTTTTTATTATTTTTAGATTCAAATACTGATCTTTACGTTTTCGTTCATTGTAATCATTTTTTTTTTAATTGTGTAATCATTCTGAACATGAATCGATTTGAAAATGAGGAAAATCAGGGTTCAAATTAGTTCTGTTGTTACGATTTGAAAAAAAAAATTAGACGGTTTTTCCTATTTTACCCTTGGTTAGTTTAACCCAAGTATGATTAGGGTTTTTAATTTGCATCCAGAAATCTTGTTAATCTAATGGCTGAGATTGCTTCTTACGCTTCTTACGTTAAGAAGCTTTATACGTTAACCTCTCCCTATTGAGTTTACAAAAGATTAAGAGGGTGTTTGGGATTGAGTTTTAAAACAACTTATTGACTTATTGGCTTTTCTAAGAAGCCAATAAGTCAATAAGTTGTTTGTGTAACCCAAAAACACTTTCTGTTTTGACTTTTGGCTTTTAAAGGTGAAAAAGTTGTTTTTGAAAAGTTAGAAATCCTGGCTTTTTGCTTTTAACTTTTGGAAGAAAAAAAATTACAAATTTACTACCCATACAACCAATATTCACAAGCGAAACACCTAAAAAAAATAACAATTTATTGACTTTTTAACGTTTCTCATCTCAAAAGTTAATCTAAACAGTTTTTCTAAAACTCTTTTTTCAAAAAGTCATAAGTCAATAAGCAATTTTAACCAAAAGCACTTTTGCATTTCCAAACTCAATCCCAAACCCCATCTAAAGTAAATGTTATATATACACAACGGAGGAGAATAATTTAGGAATAACAACCATTCAAGCAACACCAAACACTTATCTACAAGTATTAACGTCTGCAAGGGATATCTCATCAGATATTTTTTTTTGATCGGCATATCTCATCAGATATTACCCATCTGCCCTATAGATAAAAAAATCGTTTAAAATATCTACATGAATTAACTTCCATAATTAATTATGTAATGCTTCTAGAAATAATTTTAAACAAATATCATATAAGTCATACTTTTGTTCCAATAGTAATAAATTTTTAATGGCATGATGTTCTTTTTCTAAATACATTAATTCTATTAAAGAGTTTGTGGACAAGTGTACGGCGTACCAAGGAGGATTCATGAGGATTAATTTTCATAAGGTTAATACTTAATGGGGAGAGATAACGTATAAAGCCACCTTAACGTAAGAAGCAATCTCAGCCATTAGATTAAGGATGCAGATTAAAACCCTAACCATACCTGGGTTAAAACAGACGCACTCATCAATTTTCAGACGCACTCATTAAAATTCAGACGCACTCATTAAAATTCAGACGCACTCATCAAAATTTCAGACGCACTCATCAAAAAAATCAGACGCACTCATTAAAAATTTTCAGACGCACTTACAAAAATTTTAAACGTACTCATTAAAATGGCCTTCAAAACAAACGCACTCCTTCCTTGAAAACAAACGCACCTCCTTCATTCATGGACAGCAAAACATATGCATTCTTCACGTATGAAGAATTTGAACCAAAGTCACAAGATGACAAAAGCAATTAATGCGCCATTTCTTCATTGTTTCTTTCTTTTTTTTCAAGTAAACGATTGCAGGTTAAACATGGTTGCTTGATGTTGCAGATCTGGAATAGGTAAGGTTGCATCAAAATTTGTAGATCGTTGCTTGATGTTGCAGATCTGGAATAGATGTGGTTGTTCAAAAACCAGGTATTATTCATTCACCTGGTGGTGCTGTTACTGCAGGTTTGGTGGTGGTGGTGGTAGTGGTGGTGGTGGTGGTGGTGATGGTGGTGGTGGTTAGATCTCGATCGGCTTTTGTGAAGTAAAAACAGAGACGTTTATAAACTTTTGTGAAGGTACAGGAAGATGGTGGTGGTGGTGGTCGTGGTCGTGGTGTTGGTGGTGGTGGTCGTGGTTGTCAGATCTAGATTGGTATGTTTTAAAATGAGAATGGGTTAAGATTTCAACAGGGAAGATAGGATTTATTGTGTTTAACTGTGGTTAGGTGTGGTTAGGTTAGATTGACAGGTGTCAATCTCTGGTGGCTTCTTATGCTTCTTATTTTAAGGGGCTTTATACCATATACTTTCTCATACTTAATAGTTCAAGTCGCAAAGTAAACAAATCTGTAGATTCATTACTTGGAAATGAGGATGCGTGACTTAGCTGGTAAGAAAAAATTAATTATTATTTATCTTCATATTATCAAGGATTCAAGTTCTATCCTAGACAAAATATGTAGAATTGTAGATTTATCGGTAGAACTAAAACATGTTTGGTTTAATGAGTTAGAGGGTATTTGCGATTTGAGTTTGTAAATAACTTATCCACCTACTATTTATTTAAAAATTTGCCAAATTAAAAAAGTGTTTGGTATTAATAGAAGTGATTGTTATTTTTCCAAACACTCTTTTAAAAATAACTTTATTTTTCTTTTCATTAAGAATCTTATTAGGCGGAGGGGTGTGGATCGGTGAAGGAGGGTCGGGGAACTAATGTGGTCCTCGTCCCCGTCGGGGAACACCCCCCGTTTGAATATCGGTGCCAACGGCAGAATTCCACCGTGTGCCCCGATCTCTTCTCTCTTTTTCCTTTTCTCTCTGTCTTCTCAGGTGACGATGTGGCTTGGGGGTGGTCGATACCAGACCCAATAGCCTTATAATATGTTTCTTTCTTTTTTTAATACAAGCCTACTTTTCAAATAAAATAATACAAATTATTCAAAGGCAAAAAAAAAAAAAAAAAAAAAGTGACAATTGTACCAGGCAAGTACTTGTATCCACAACCTCCCACCCACCTCTATATTTATACCCTCATAACTTCTCATTCACTCCCACACTACACACACACGCCCCTTCACCACACCAAGCAACACACAACTAACACACAAACCACCTCATCAATGAAGAAGCTAATCCGTCGTCTCTCTCGTGTCTCCGACTCATCTCCATACTCACTCCTACGATCAGAACAACAACAACATCTTCAACCAACCAACCGTCTCTCCAGATCCTTCCGGTTTCCAAAACCTCGTCGCTCTAGTTCTGTACCAGACGGTCACCTACCGATATACGTAGGAGAAGAGATGGAGCGGTTCGTGGTCAACGCAGACCTCTTAAACCACCCGGTATTCATCTGTCTGCTAAACAAGTCTGCTCAGGAATACGGTTATGAACAGAAAGGTGTTCTCCGTATCCCATGCCATGTCTTTGTTTTTGAACAGGTTTTAGAAGCTTTACGAACCGGTCAAGAAGACCTTCTCTCTGAGGAATTCCTGTAATAATCACGTATGGATTAGTTCTTGAGTCAGAATTTCGGTTGGAGTTTTTTTTTTGGTTAATCGGTTGTTGATATAGTTTGAATCAATTCGGTTAACTTTTTTTTTTAGGTTTTGGTTGTTGTATATATACAATGGGTTCGTCTACGTTTGTGGATCAAAGTTTTGATTTCGTACAGATTAGTTTACTCCGATTTGAATTTTGTAAATTGTTTTGCTAAATTCAATGATCGAATATGTAACAACCTAAGGAAACTGGGGTCAGGTAATTATTATTGTCTGCTTTACCCCGATGGATGGATTGTTGTTATCGCGTCTTGATAGAGAAACTTTCATTTTCACTTTTACAAGAAGGCTTCATTTCCACAAGTTTTGTTTCCAGAAGAAAAAATTGTTGGTAAAGAATATTTTAACTTATTATTTGTTTTCCGCTTCCACCGATACATAATTTATATATCAACTCTAACGTTGTGTTTCCGAGTTTACTTTGAATGGTAGAACATACTAGAAGTATCCTTCTTTCTTTTCCTCGTTTTTCTTTTGGTTCCATTTATTTTCAATTTAGAAAGATGACATTTGGCCTCATTTTCTTTCGGTTGCTTTTAAAAAAACGAAAAAAAACCTGGGACGCACATTCTTTAAAATGAAAATAAACTACTTATTAATCAGTAACACAATCAAACTTTTCTTTCCTTCAATTTCTTCTCTCTCTTTCAATCGGTAACACAACGTAAATCTGGCAATCAAGTGTTCATAATCATAACAATGCTTTGTTTTAGCAATTTTGGATTTGAATTTTTGTATACTTTTACCTGTCGATTATAATTTTGTCGCGCATTCAACGACATAAAATCCGATCTAGTGTAAAATCTGTGTTTCGTATCAAAATTATGAGAGAATGGAGACATTATTAATCATGAAAATTTCTAGTACTTTTTGAATTAAAAGTAGCAAGAAAAAAAAAAAAAAAAAAGAAGTAGAGGGAAAAGTGAGGTGGAGGATTTTGATTGGGTTGGATACAGAAGAAGGCAAGTAGTCATGTCATTGTGAAAGGTAGTGCCCTTCCGACAAGTTTCTCTAATTTTCGTGGCCCTATGTCCGTGACTTCCGTATTTCACGGTTCGTTGAAAATTATTATTATTTTATTATAATTAATTATTTTTTTACGATATTTTTTTGGTTACGAGTGTAACGAACTTGTGTGATGGGTTTTTTTTGGTGATAAGACTGCCTCTAACGCGCCCTTCTCACAGCGTCCGAAATCCACATCAGCCACGCCTGAATCCATCCATGCGTTGGAGGATAGTCTCTGATCCACGCCTGAAAACAAAAGCCCGTAATCTTGGACGTGCTTTTCCTCGGTTATTGAGCCGAGTTTCAGAAAAAAAAATAATAAATACATTATATGGGGATTTTAGCTTGAGAGAAGGGCTACTGATTACTGAAATGTGGATAATCGAAGAAATTTTGGCCGACTTTGAAGACCTAACCGGTGACGGCAGGGATAGCGGGTATTGAAGAAGATAAGCTAGTAATATTATATATGAAGTGGGCTCCTTTTTGTTTTGTCTTTTAATTAACAGATAGCCCAATGTTATTTTGAAAGCAAAAATAAAGCCCAGTAGTATAGGTAAAAATGGTCAAAACTTCAAACCCTTTTTATACTATTTATTTATTGAGTGATTGGAAACAATTTAACATATTTTCTTTTATTTTATTTAACTGGTGTGCCTCGTTTCTTTTCTTTTATTTTAAATTTCCGATTAGTATATGAAATATATTTTAATAGTTTAAGCATTTAAAATAAAAGTAAAAATGGGTGATGATGTGGAAAATGTAAGGATATGTAAGGATGTTTGTAGGGTTGGAGGTGAAATTTGATGTTTTTAAGGATTTATAAGGATTTGCAAGGATATGATGTGGCAGCTGACTAGGCATCTAAGGGCGCCTATGGGCGGCCTTAGCATTAGAGATAGTCTAATGGTACACCCGTTGTTTGCACATCCTTTTATATGTTTTGTATAACTTTATACGTTGCATATAGAGATTTTTATAAACTCTCACGTGTCATTGATGTCTTTCAATTAAAGTTATGTCAAGATCTACACTGCGTATAGACCGGTACGTGGTGTATAAGCTTATACATGACGTATGTAGAAGTAGAACCACAACATTTTCATTGTCAGACCGTACATACCTCAGTCCTCACATATGACACGATACGCGACATGTATAAAGCAACAAGATGTGCAAATAAGAGTTGAGATGTCCCAATACATGGAGCCTTAATTTTCTTGAGTATTTAATTGCAAAAGTTAGAAGTGTATTTAAATCTAGCTCAATTGGTGAAAAGTGGGGGAGCTAGAGTGGAGGTCATGTGGAGGTTGAGGGTTCGATTTCTGTTAGAACCATATTTACCACATGTGGGGGTTTCACCGTGAGGGTTTCATCGTGGGGATATCCTCAATCCAGGTGAAATGGGTAATCAATACAGACTGGCCCAGGGTGTTAGCCGGAGCTCCACCTGTTGCACCACTTACCGTTAAAAAAAAGAAAAAAAAGTGTATTTAAATAATAAGATTAACTAGTTATTGTATAAAATAAAAACAACATTAATTTGGAAATCAAATGCCCAAACAAAGCTTCTGACGCCAATTACTTTCAAAACCACAATACCAAACAAAATGACACAAAACAAACTAAACCCATTATACGAAAGAATATAGGAAGACCAATTACTTAGGAGTGGGTTCAGATCGGGTCTGTGACAGGCGATAATAGCCACCACCAACCTACACGGTCGTCCACTCTATTCTGTCTGAGCTTGAAACAAAGGAAGAAAGCGAAAGCGGTAATATGTGAAAGGACCACCCTATTATAGTTTAACGAAATACACAACGTACCTGGTTAAACAAAGATCTGTGGTGGAACCGGTAACATTGTCGCTGTCTTTCGCTGCTGAAACCCTAACCCCACCGTCGCCAACACCGTCGGTCGTTACTACATCTTGTCCACATCATCATCCTCACCAATCGATCTGGTCAGAACTATCACATGGAAGCCCGAGTCAACTAACTCCCGTCAAAAATCTTGACAGAAGCCGCCTGGTTGTCGTCGCAACCCTTCCACCTTCGGTCAGCACCACCATCTTTTTCGGGAGATAGGGTTTCTACTATCCTAGAGCAAAAGTAAAGTGGAAGATATCCTAGAGCAAAAGTAAAGTGGAAGCAAGGGGTACAAATCAAATAAGCACATGATACAAACCAAATAAGCACATAACACCCCTAAAGCATTATGTACAACCCATGATGCACAAAAACTTTGTAAATTAATACTATTATAATTGTACGGAAGGAGTCATAGAAGTGGTGCAGTTGGAAACCTCTAAAACTATATGTAAATTAAAAAATGTATTATCGGTAATATGGCACAAGGGGTGCTTATAGAACTTGTTTTTTCTTTTACTGATTTTAACCAATTATGCACTGTCATATTACTTTACTGATTTACTTCACTGAAACACTTTTTTGGATGCAGCACTCCACTGATTCTTTCATTTATATTTTATTTAAATTCAAAAAAAGTAACCGTTTAATTTGCAGACGGTAATTAATTTTATTACCGTTACTAAAATTTAAACCGTTGCAATCTTCAAGAATTCGTACCATTACGTTTTGTTCTATAACAACCCCATTCAATACCAAAAGCACACCAAAACCGGTTATACTTTAATCATATCGTTAAAATGAACCTGTGGAATATAAATGAGGAGATCGCGTTAACGAGGGCATACTTGATGGTGAGAAACCATGCTTCCGATTTCCCGAGAACTTCGTTTTGGAACCGGGTGTCGGTGGTATTCAATGAAATAACCGGCACAAATGACCGCCCCAAGGATTCGCTCGTTAGTAGGTGGATTCTTCTCTAGTCCAGGTGTATCCGTTAGAACGCCCTTTATGAAGCCACGATGGAGAGGCACCCTAATATTCAAGAAGACATTCCAATCCAAGTCATGCGCGGCGACTACTACCATGCACACATGACTAACTTCACCCATTTTGCGCCATGGCGAATGTTGCGACATTTATTTAATAATTAATGTTTAATGTTGTTTAATGTTTATTGTTTAATGTTGTTTAATTTTTAATGAAAATTAACCGTGGCAAGTATTTTATGTGAATGTATGATTTGTATAGGGGTACAAGATTAAAAAAAAGGTCAAAATTAAACGGTCAAAAAATAAAAAAACGGTCAAAAAATCACGTGGCATATTTTTATTGGTCAAGAAAAAAGACCGTTTCTTTGTACCAGCACGGTAACAACAACCAGAAAACGGTTAACAGGAACCCTATCAGCACAGGTGGCGGCGGTGTTACCGTGCTGGTAATGGGGTACCCATGCCCAATTTTGATGGCGCCTCGTCCCCCCTTAGTCTTTTAAAAATGTTTATAAAAGAGAGGGTTACCGTTGAACCAGTCAGGTTCACATGAAAATCCTTCTTGATGGTTCATGGAGGTTGTTAATTTTCTAAAGGATGGAGGAGCGTTACATTAAATATTTTCAACTTCACTGATTTTCACCAATCATATATTGTCATATCACTTCGTTGTTTCACTTCATTGAAACACGGTTTTGAAAGTAGTAATTAACTGATTAAAGTAATGAATTTATTTTACCATAACGATAACATTATAGTTGTTCGTTGTTCAACAGTTAAAATTTTAAACCCCTAATTATTCTTAGCATGATCATGTAGATTATCAATTTTCCAATCATCATTAGGCTACCTTTTTGCATATGGTGTGATTTATCTTTTAAGCATGTATTTCATGCTCATATACAAGAATTCTATGATCACTAAACAAGCTATAACTCAATTTTGCAAACTAGTTTAGTGAGGCATCATTTAACATGTCAGCATCTAGTATTGTAGGATCAATATTTAACACCATCTTTCAACCCGTTTAAGATCGTTGGGCATTTTCATTCCCAAACATGAATCCTACACATTTTATGCATCACATTTCAAGCATTCATGTTCTCACATGTTTTACACATTTATTTTCTCATTCAAGCATTTCATCAAACACCTTGTATGCACTATTTTCATCATGTTAATTCTAGGTGTTCAAGACTTTATAGATTCCATCATGGCTTAGCTAACCATTTGCACATGATCAATTCACCAATTAGCAAACATACATGATACCAATCACATAGAGTTGCAAGATTAACCACATTGTAGTGTAATTCATGTTTAGGGTGAAAACTCACTACTTATAAATAATGAGAATTCATAATTTCATATGAATCAAAAACATATAACTATTCATCATGTTTTATAGCTTCATTGATGCCTACTAACACACAGAAATCCATAGAAGCTAAGAATACACGTTTTTAATGTGAACCCTAATTTACCAGCTTCCACATACAAGTGTTTTAGGTGAAATCAAAGGGGTCTAGAGATACCTTGTGACGTGTAGAACACTAGATAAACAAGAATTTCATCATGCATCAAAAAATCCCCTTTGATTTAGGTAGATTTGTGCTTGGTAGATGAGTTAGGGTTGGATCCCTTCTTGGGGTCTTTTGAAGATCATACGAACACACACACATGGTGTGTGTGTTTTATTTTATTTTATTAATATAACCAACTTTATCATTTTGGCCAATATGGTCCCTCAAGTTCCAATTCCCATGATTATTAGATAACATCACGATATAGGTTAGTCTCTATTATTGGGTTTCATTCTGTTTTATCCATTGATTAAAACACCCACTTTAGTGTTAAATTCGCTTTGTTATTTATTAATCACGCCTAATGACGTATTTAGGCGAAACGTAATTTCAGGGTGTTACAAGGACTGGTGACGGCGGACTGGTGATGGTGACATCGGATGATGGACACGTGACGACGATGGTGGACGGGGATGGTGGACTTGAGAAGGAGGAGAAGGGATGACTGAGCGATGTACATATCTAGGCTCTATGATTTGAAAATTGAAAATTGAGTTCCTTCATCTTTAGTCCACATACGTATAAGGTATACCCCTAAGGCGTATATAACTTTTTTTTTAAATTATTAACTTGTCTTAACGGGTGCCTAACATAGGTCATTAACCTGTTTAGACACGAACCCTGTTAAGGTCTTATCGTATTGACATGCTTAAGACACGAAACTTGTTAAGGTCGTGTAGGTTTGTGTCGTGTTATCGTCTTCGTGTTTAAATATGCCAGCCATTTATATATATATATATATATATATAGGGTAGGGTTCCTGTAGGAAAATTGGTTTGTGTGAGAAGTGTAGGAAGGATTAAAAATTGATATGTATGCATCATTTTTTTGGACGTATGCATCATTTTTTTGGACGTGTTCATGATGTTTTGGATTGTTTTGCTTAGAAAAACAACAAACATAACAATTAATAACCGAAAACAATGTATTTTAGGCTTAAAACTTAAAACACTATGTCAATAACACTTTAGCATAGTGTTTTAAGTAATTAGTAGGGTGTTTTATCTGGAATTTAAATTTAATGACAATAATACATTGGATTGTGTTTTAAATTTTTGTATATTGTTGTGTTAAGTGTTTTTCAAGCCAAAACAACCCAAAACATCATTCCAAAATCAAAAACATGATGGCTACATGTCAATTCTTAATCCTTCCTATACTTCTCACACAAACCAATTTTCCTACAGGATCCTCTACCTATATATATATATATATATATATATATATATATATATATATATATATATATGTATGGTTGGGATCATGTGAGAACTAAAGTGAGTTGTGAGAACTAGAGAACTCTTATGGACCATTGATCTTGATGATCCAATAGTTGAGATCAAAAGTTGTGATTTTTGTCTTTATTTGATTAATAAGTATTTTTTATTATGTTAAAGTACAATTAGGGGCATTTAGGTAAAAACTCATGGGAAAGAAGATATAATATAGTATTATGTTATTTTTTATTCCATTATTAAAAACAATCATTTTATTAAACTTTTGTTTTATTATTATAATTAAAATAATATAATATAATATAATTTTTTTAAACTTTATTTTATTTTTTTAATTATTTAATTTTTTAAAACACAAAATCAAATTGAACATTCTGTAATATCACTCTCATTTTTACACTGGTGTAATTATTTACATCAGTGTAAATCTTCCATACACAAACTTTTAAAACATATAATGAGGATGGTTTACACCAATGTAATATGCCATACACAACCTTCTACAAAAAATACACTATTGTAAAAAAACAAACTAGATGATGGTGTGCTTTACATTCATATTTACACTGGTGTAACTGATGTTTTACACCAGTGTTTTCTTACATAAAAAATGTCTATACATTCATATTTACGCTGGTGTAAACTGATGTTTACACCAGTGTTTTCTTTCAAAATACTACACCATTCATCGTCGTCTCCACAGCATAGGCTCCTTAAACGCAAAACATCAACTTCTTCACAGCACATTCTCCCAACAAAAACCCCCAAAACTTTCAACATAAAAAAACCTATCTTTTCACCCTAACATCATTAATAAATAATAATAATAATAACAAAAAAAAAAATAATAACAGAAAATAAAAATAATAATAACAAGAAAATAATAATAATAATAATAATAATAAATGTAATAATAATAACAGGAAAAAATAAAAAAATAATAATAATAACAGAAAATAATAATAATAATAACAGGAAAATAATAATAATAATAATAATAATAATAATAATAATAATAATAAAAACCTTACCGTTGTCATCCACCACCACCGTCTGAGCCACCACCGTCATCTTCATCATCACCACCATCGACCCACCACCCCTCCACTGCAAACCCACCACAGATCCAGCCCCGTCCCCTGCAAACCCACCGTCACCACCGCCTCCCCCACCGTCACCGTCGTCCTCTGCAAAAACCACCACCACCATCGTCCCCACCCCCTGTTTCACATCAGATCCACCACCATCGGACCCCTCAAAACCCATCGAACCCCCCCTCCCCTACCTCCACCTCTTACCTCAATCTTCACCCCTGTTTCGAACCCACCACCGTCCTCCGCCTCTACCCCACCATGGCCACCGTCCCCCGCCTCCTTTTACTACCATGAGAGTCGTGTGTGTGTTAAAGAGAGATGTGTGTTTGTATGTTAGAGAAAGAGACGGAGTGAGTTAGAGAGAGAGTGAACGGTGTGTGAGAGAGAGAGAGCGAGGGTGAGAGATATTTGTGAGTAATATTATTATTTTAAATGTTACTTAGGGTGGGGGTCGGGTGAGGTGGGTGTTAGTATTACTAAAATACCCCCAAGTGGGTGTGGGTAAAAGACTTTCATGCCCCTAATTAAACAAATACAAGAAATTATAAAGGTGCTGATGTGTCCCTTGATGATTGGTCCAGAAGAGTTCTCTAGTTCTCACAACTCAATGGGGGTTCTCACATGATCCGGATCCTATATATATATATAGTATAAGTATCTAAAGAAAACCCTTCTTATCTTGAAAACCTTAGAAACCTTGTATGTGGTTAGAATTAAACCACATCACCCAAAGAAAAAACTATATTATATTACATTGAAGGGTATTATAGTAAAATCCCCCCCCCCATGTCACCTCATCTCCTTTTTCTTCCATAGTACAAAAGTACAATCATCACAAACATTCTCCCATAAATATACTTTCTTCTCTCTCATTCCCCCATTTTCATCAAGATTTCAAAAATTCATCTCTCTCTCCCCCCCATCTCTCTCTCTCTCTTTCTCTCTCTAAGCATCACCAGTACACTACCACCTCCCCACCACCACCAAATCCGGCCACCATCTTCAACTTCTTTATCTCTTTGGCCAATAAAACGGAGCTCCATCTTAATCTCCTTTTTCTCCATGAAAGCCAAATCATGAGAAATTCCAGATCCATGGCTGCAAGTGACTGATTCAGGTCGTATTAATGCCTTGTTGTTCGTGGATCGTGAGAAATCTTATATCCATATTTCGTCTCCTTTTCTCTATGAGTTGCTTTATGCCCTTGTTTCGTGATTGTTGGTTTTGGGTTTATAAAAATAAAACAGAGGGTTTGGTGTGGGAAAGAATGAAGGAAGGAAAGAGGATGTAGTTACTGAGTTGACTCGGAGGTAATTTTGATAGGTCTGCACATGTTGAAATTGAAAGTAATTCTTTTTGTATTCTTTACATTTGAGTAGTGTTTTTTTTAAGATTCGTCTCTGCTTTTTGTTTATGGTCTATGTTAAGCATTTTTCACCAAAATCACCTATTTTGTTTTGCTGTTGGTATAATTTTTGTTTATTATGATTTCTTCTGGGGTGTGTTTTATTACTTGCAGCTACTACATGATATTACTGGGTTTTTTGAATTAACATGTGTTAACTTTCCTGTATGGTTTTCTGTTAGTATCACAGATGATGATTTGAGTAACAGTTGATACCACTAGATTTTTAAATTAACAAGTGTTAACACAGGTTATTTTTGGATGTATCATAGATCATTATATGGCAACACATGATGCCACAAGATTTTTTAGATTTACTATGCTTTAAATCAGTTTTTTTAAGTTAATATGTTAGATGATGGTTGGGTAACACATGTTAACACCTCAAAATTTTTGTGGTGCAGATGGTAATGAAGATCCCCCACCACATTACTTGATTGCAACTCCCAACGGAACCAGGTTTTGGATTCCAAATGTTGCCCAGAAATTCATACCTATTGTGGGGCAATCTTTTGGTACTTTTGATGAAGTTGTGGAAAAGAACCCTGACGTTGTGCGTACTAAAGGTTGTGGGAAAAATTGACGTATCACGGGGCCGGGTGAGAAGGTTAAAGAAAGGCCAAACAAGGCATCTAGACTATGCCGCACGTGCAACAAGTATGTCATTGGTCGTGACTCACGTAACTACCAGAACGTGACACAGTAGCAACTTCAAGAGAACCTCCGGACCGGAGGTTTAGAATAGAAGAAAAAAATCAGCACTGATCCGTTGGAACACGTTTTTTTGGGGTCGTGTTATGTACATGTAACAGTTTCTATTCCTACTTTGTTACGTACATAACACCGCCTAACTATGTTTTGTCGGTTATTCAGTGCTTTTGATGTTTAAAAACTTTGGTATGTAAAACTTAAACTATGTGACCCTGATGGTGTCCCTTTTGAATATGAATGCTAAGTGTTATGATGTAAGTTGTTGATGTTGGCATAATCTAGATATATGATTAACACGTGTTACTTATGTCATAACCTAACTCATGTTAGTTTGCTGTATGTGTTGGTTGTCTAAACCATCAGCGTCATGGGTGTCCATTTTGAAAATGAATGCAATTTGTTATTATGTAAGTTGTTGATTTTGGTGTGCACATCAACTTGAATCTACATGCAATACGCATAACCCAGATAATTGATTAACACGTGTTACTTATGCCAAAAACTAACACATGTTAGGTGATGCATTTTTAGGTTGTCTAAAACCATTTCATATAATAAGCGGCTGGTATTTGATGTGTGAAATGTGTAGTAAATAAATCGGTCAAGTTTTAAAAATGGAAAAACCTACAAAACCACACACTAACGGCAAGTGTACCGGTCGCAGTGTAGCAGAGCAAGTAAGTCCGGAATATCGAACCGAGGACACAATGCGCTTTCGAGGACGACCCGAGTCGGGGATCTAGTCATTTTTGTAGATATTTTTATTTATTTTTCTTCTCTTTATTTTTATTTATTTATTTCTTTTTTTATATATATTTTCTCTATCTGGTGCCCGTGATCTGTTTGTTTAGTGTCTGTTTGCAGTAAAATTTTTAGGATGGCAGCTGCTAGTGAAACAAAGACTGTAGCAGACTACATAAGAGAGCGCGACCAAGCTGGTTACAATGAAGAAGACTTCTACAATCAAATGCAAAATCACTACATGCCCGTCTGGAGGGGACCCGATAGTATTTTTGCCTCTTCAGTACCAAGGATCTATATAGATTGGTATGAAGGGCAAAATCCATACTTACAGCCATATGATATCACTCCAGAACCGGAGACGATAATGGACGAAGAAGTCCCACCTCCGGTTCAACTAGAACCCATTGAAGATGATTTTTGGAGTGGTAATGAGGTTGAAGAAGACGTCGGGTTGATTGAAGAAAGAAGTGAGATGGAGAACAAGATGGAAGATGAAGATGAAGCTATGCATGTACCATCTTGGGAAGAAGAGTTTGGTGATGAGTTGGTAGATTTACCAACTCTTGAAGAAGAAGAAGAATTTGACCCGGTTGGTGATCTTACCTTTTTAGAAACATTACTTATGGGGGAACCAGCCACGGAGATCAATACACCAAACGAGGAAAAAGTGGAAGAGGTGGTAACAAAGAAGAAGACCAAACCCCCTCGTCACATTCAGGATTGCCGGCCCGTGCCACCACCATCACGGGAGAGGGTTCACAGTCACAAGGACCAACATCAGATGCCACATATAAGGTTTGGTCCAGGTAAGTGTAGGTATAAGTGCTCTGACCCGTTTGAATTTTTCAAACGTTTTTCTAGATTCACCATTCGTTTTTTGACAAATAATGGTGAACAATCTGAATTAAACGGGTTGGATAAAGGGTGGATAAAAGAGAAGCCACCTGATTGAACTTAGGTTAAAATCCAAGTGTAGAGTTTTGTATCATCATTCGCTAGGTATATTTTTATTTTATTTTGATTCTTATTTATTTTATTTTTTAGTTATATTTAATTTTTTTTGTTTATCGAGTCGTGTGGGATTGCCTTAGCCTTTTTCACTGTTGGATCTCCCCTACCCGTACTCAATCTCCATTCGGGTGGGGTCGATCTTAAGATTATTTTTTGTAAACAGGCATCTCACTTGTCATTGAATCATTTTACTTTCACTTTCTTTTTAGTTTATTTTTGCAGGATTCTGACTACAACCGCGAATGAAATGCTATACGGTTGCTTTGCACTTGGATGTGACAGCTCAAAACACGCTTTGCGAGGATTACATTGTATTATTATTACCAGGGGAGTCTGTTCCACTTTACTTGTTATATATATTTTTATTCTACTTTATTTTTAGTTCTTTTTTCTCTACACATTGAGGACAATGTTCCTTTCTAAGTGTGGGGATGGGAGACTTCATCTTTATTTTGCTTAGTTGTAGGTTGAGTCAAAAAAAATTAAAAAAAAAAAGAAACAAAGTTGGTTTTTTGTTGGTCCCGATCCTTTTCGCGCGTAGTAAACGAGCCTTTTCAATGTAATACGTCGGTTAAAAGCGGGGTCGATTGTCGGGTTTACGAGTCTTAGCATATGTTTCTTTAAGTTGCGGGATAGTAGGCTTGACTGAGTTGTTTTTCTGAAATAAAATGTTTGGGGTGCCTAGGATAGTGGATCAAGCTGGATGGTTAACTGGTTTTGCACTTGCTAGTATCGGTAACCCTAATTTCCACATGACAGTGAGTTTTGAGCCTTTAAATATTATATATAAACATTCACTATTTCGTTTCATGTGTGATATACCGACTTTGTTGCATTATTTTAGAACTTGTGCGTTTTGATGCATTTTGAGACCATAGGCTTGGACTTGACACAGATATGATAGAGGCATTAGGATTGCCCATTTTTGTTTAGCCTTTTCGTTTGTTTTGATTATTTGACCCGTTTCACCATTTTTACCTTTAGAAACCACTTTGAGCCTAAACCTTTCGTTTGTTACCCAGTTTATTTTATATTGATTACCGGATTGTATATATATTTATGTAATGTGAAAACAAAAAAAAAGAAAAAAAAAATAGATCAGCATAAGGAGTAGCTGACAAAAAAAAAAAAACTGAAAAAAAATATGAAAAAGAGAAAAAAAAAATATAGAATAAAGGTTGTGGGTTGAGAGGACCAAAGAGTTAGAGTTTATATGTTTATGGTTTATCCGGTTTATCTCTTATTTTTTCTTCTTAGCCATTTTTTCCCAATAAAACTCCCTACCTTTAACCCTTACCTACCCTTTCGAAGTCCTCTTGATTTGTGTTAGTGTTAGCAAATTAGGTGGAGATTTGATTGACGTGCAAGCTTATGATAATTTTGCTTCATAGTTCGGTTTTGAGAGATTCACTCCAAATAAATACATAACCGAGAGATGAGTGATATTGTGAGGGGTGCTTACAGGTGCATAGTCGGTTTCTTGAAGGTAAGTGAAGCTTGATTAGGTAGGCCTTGTTTTTAAAAATGTATCATCTTGACTAGTCAGCCTTTTAAACGATGTAAGTCTTGTGAAACCGCTATGCTTGTTGATTTCGTAGCCTGCTTTTGACCCTGTTTAATGCTATCGTTTTTGCTAAGTGCTTTGTTGAAAATGTTGTTTGGGATTTTGTATAATTCTTTTTCGGGACGCAAAAGTTTTAAGTGTGGGGATGTTTGATGTGTTGCAAAACACATCTCTTTTCCTATGTATTTTGTATATTATTTGGTCATGTTTTTATTTGTTTCGTGTCGTTTTTATTATTTATTTATTTATTTTATTATTTTATAGGTGTTCGTAGAAAAGGAGCTCAAAACGAAAGAAATTGATTGAGACGCGAACACCCGAAGCAAGCTTAGAGTATTATACTACTACTACTGATAATAATAATAATAATAATAATAATAATAATAATAAAAAAAGAATAAAAAAACAAAAATGGTCAAGTTAAGCTCACGAGAGCTGGGCCCAAAAGTCAAAAAGAAAAAAAAGACTTAAACATATTATGCTGGAGGGCCCAAGATTTTTGGGAGTAAAAAAAACCCCTACGAAGGAATATATTTTGGACGGCAAAAACATTCTCTTGGGGGCGGACAGAAATATATCGAAGAGAACACATTAACAGCCGCCCAAGAGGGACACCAACCTCGGGCAGCAGCAAGAAACTTGGAGAAGAAGGCTCGGGATCAAAGATTTAAGGCACGGTATCAAGCTTAACAAGTACTTGGGTTAATATTTTATTACTTCGTGTTCTAAATATATTATTTCCATGACTTTTATTTTTCTTGAACCTATGTTTTTATTATTTTCTCGAATTATGTTTGGCTAAAACCTTAGTGGCCGCCTAGGTTAAAGATGATGACTTTTTGATTTTGGTTTATGTTTCGGATTTGGACTTTATAGTTGGATTTATGTTTTAGTAAGAAACTTGTTTATGATTCTATGATGTGCGTGCGTACTTTTTACTAATTTATGATCTTTTGATGTTCCACGAGTGTCTTAATGAATGTCTTTCATGTTTGGATACTTGTTAGAATTACCTGCTTTGTGCTTGTAGTTTACTTTATGGTTTTAGGCCTAAATTCCATAGGAACACTAATTGGGAGTTTAGAGGTAATTAGTATTCTTCCTACTCTTGAGACCGAGAGGTAATAGGTAGTCGCTATATTGTGTCCACGGTCTCAAGAGTAGGAAGAATACTAATTACCTCTAAACTCCCAATTAGTGTTCCTATGGAATTTAGGCCTAAAACCATAAAGTAAACTACAAGCACAAAGCAGGTAATTCTAACAAGTATCCAAACATGAAAGACATTCATTAAGACACTCGTGGAACATCAAAAGATCATAAATTAGTAAAAAGTACGCACGCACATCATAGAATCATAAACAAGTTTCTTACTAAAACATAAATCCAACTATAAAGTCCAAATCCGAAACATAAACCAAAATCAAAAAGTCATCATCTTTAACCTAGGCGGCCACTAAGGTTTTAGCCAAACATAATTCGAGAAAATAATAAAAACATAGGTTCAAGAAAAATAAAAGTCATGGAAATAATATATTTAGAACACGAAGTAATAAAATATTAACCCAAGTACTTGTTAAGCTTGATACCGTGCCTTAAATCTTTGATCCCGAGCCTTATTCTCCAAGTTCCTTGCTGCTGCCCGAGGTTGATGTCCCTCTTGGGCGGCTGTTAATGTGTTCTCTTCGATATATTTCTGTCCGCCCCCAAGAGAATGTTTTTGCCGTCCAAAATATATTCCTTCGTAGGGGTTTTTTTTTTACTCCCAAAAATCTTGGGCCCTCCAGCATAATATGTTTAAGTCTTTTTTTTCTTTTTGACTTTTGGGCCTAGCTCTCGTGAGCTTAACTTGACCATTTTTGTTTTTTTATTCTTTTATTATTATTATTATTATAATAATAATTATTATTATTATTATTATTATTATTATCAGTAGTAGTAGTAGTATAATACTCCAAGCTTGCTTCGGGTGTTCGCGTCTCAATCAATTTCTTTCGTTTTGAGCTCCTTTTCTACGAACACCTATAAAATAATAAAATAAATAAATAAATAATAAAAACGACACGAAACAAATAAAAACATGACCAAATAATATACAAAATACATAGGAAAAGAGATGTGTTTTGCAACACATCAGTATTGTACGATGACCAAAAAAATTTAAACAATATTTAACCTATTAGGCTACTATGTCTAAGTTGTTGATGTTGGCACAGCCACTTGAAGGGACAAGCATTAGGTATAATCCAGATATATGATTAACACGTGTTACTTATGTCAGGACATAACCCATGTTAGTTTGCTCTATGCGTTGGCTATCTAAACCATCAAATGAATGCAATTTGTTGTTATGTAAGTTGTTGATTTTGGTGTGCACATCAACTTGAATCTACATGCAATACGCATAACCCAGATAATTGATTAACACGTGTTACTTATGCCAGAAACTAACACATGTTAGGTGATGCATTTAGATGGTTGTCTAAAACCATTTCATATAATAAGCGGCTGGTGTTGTACGATGACCAAAACAATTTAAACATTATTTAACATATTAGGCTACTGTGTCTATGTTGTTGATGTTGGTGTGCATAGCCACTTGAAGGGACAAGCATTAGGCATAATCCAGATATATGATTAACACGTGTTACTTATGTCAGGATCTAATCCATGTTAGTTTGCTCTATGTGTTGGCTATATAAACCATCAGCGTCATGGGTGTCCATTTTGAAAATGAATGCAATTTGTTATTATTTAAGTTGTTGATTTTGGTGTGCACATCAACTTGAATCTACATGCAATCCGCATAACCAACATAATTGATTAACACGTGTTACTTATGCAAGAAACTAACACATGTTAGGTGATGCATTTTTTGGGTGTCTAAAACCATTTCATATAATAAGCGACTGGTATTTGTACGATGACCAAAACAATTTAAACATTATTTAACCTAATAGGCTACTGTGTCAAAACGGACATGTAGGATGTGGTAACAAATGTTAATTATTATCCGCTTTTTATGCGTCAAACCATGTTTCAAATACCACAAGTTAATGAAGTACAATATGTTAGTTATACACACACATAACTAATAATAGCACGACACTTAAACGGAGGTTAATAATACACGACAACACTAAAGCGGTTCCTTAATAATACATGACACGCTGCATTGATTACGTGATGCGACTGTAGGATATGTGTTGCGAACTTCTTCCGTAGCCTCCTCACCTCCCCTAATTTCTTCGAGCCATTTGTACTAAACCCGGGATTGAAACGTTCGCCCTTCCCATGAACTTTTCCATATGGCGCATCAAAAAGTTCCCACAATCGTCAACGTTGCTACGTGTCGCCTGATCAATCTTCTCCCTATGTATCCTTAGCACTTTGATTACCTCAGCCTTTGGATGCTTTACGTCATCCATATAAAACAAAACAAAACAAACCAAACCTATTTGTGTTGCATTCCCATCGACATCCATTTGTGTCAGATGGTCCAGCCATATCTGCACATTCTAACCTTTTGCCTATAACACATGTTATTGTAGTTAAACAAAGAGTCTATCAAAATGGTTAATCTTAAGAAAATGATAACACATGTTAAAGCTAAGTAGTGGTCAATCAATGATACCTTTCTTGCCAGATGGTCCAGTTATATCTACACATGACAACCTTTTGCAACCTTTTCTTCTCTGTTAACACCGGTTGCTCCTGGAACCACCGTGCACCACCACCACTGCTACTATTCATCACCGTCGTTAACTCTCATATTGTCGGAGGTGTATGCTTGTTTGTTTGTTTGCATCCTTAAAGATGGTGGTTGAAGGATTCTTATAAGATTAAAACCAAGAAGATGAAGAAAGAAGAGATAGATGATCTTCTCTAAATCCCTTGATACATATGTAAAACAAGAGAGATTAGAGATCTGGTATGTGTGTTTCATCTTCTCTAAATCCCTTAGCCACTGTTCGCCAGAGAAATATGTGGATGTGTCGACATCGGTGAAAGATGTGGTTGATATTGGAACCACCTTGCACCATCACCACTACTACTATTCACCACCGTCGTTACCTTTCATGTCGTCGAAAATTATAGCACCACCGTATCATTTTCTTCTAGAGGCGTATGCTTATTCGTTTGCATTAGTGAAGATGGTGGTTGAATGTTCTTTTGAAGAAAAAACCAAGAAGATAAAGAAAGATGAGAGAAGAAAGATGGTTGTATTGATTTAAGAAAAAGTAGGATAGAGGAGAGAGATGATTGTATTGATTTAAGAAAAAGTAGGAGAGAGGAGAGAGATGATGGTGTTGGGAATTGATTTATGACAAGAAAGAAGAGAGAGAAGTGGTGGTAATTGTTTCTTTCTACTAATACCCTTCATTTGTACTTTTATAATAAAAAAAAATTCTCTCACCATAAAGTCACAAGATTGAATCATGGCCATTGATGTAATGGAATGGATGGTTGAGATTGGGTTTCCAAGGTTTTCAGGATAAGAAGGGTTTTCTATGGATCCCTTCCCTATATATATATATATATATATAAGTAGAAAACTCATTAATACTTAAATTTGGGCTCATTAAAACTCAAATCTTGTTAATTTGTTAAGTAACCCATAACGCATTTATAGGCCTAATACCCATTTGTCCATTAGAACTCATTCTAATACTATGATTATCGCTATAATTTTGATCGTTGCCCAAAAAAATTAGTTTAAATTATTTTTTATTTTTATTTTTTATTTTAACTAAAATTTAGATTTTCATTTCAACAAAAGCGGCAAATTACATAAGGATAGCAGGTAGACCGGCAACAAGTTGCGCCGCCACCCCCTTCTGAATAGAGAACCCTAATCTAGAGAAGACAAATCCTCGCCCCTAGGGAGTAGAGAAGTTGCTGTGGACCACCCGCTGGACTCTCGTCAGAAATCTAATCGTTTCCGGTGCTAATGAGCCAAAAGTGTCAAAGGCCAAAGGGACTCTGACCATAGCCACTTAGTATTATACAACAACTCCACATATATATAATCTAAGTGTGGGTATAATATATATGATCTCTAGATCATATTTGTTAAAAGTCATCGCCTCTTGCGCCTAGGATCATTTTTTGAGCGAGGCGATGCATTCGTGCTTTGAGTCGAGGAAATTGCGGTTTAATTTCCAGGTGATGGTTTAAGCGCAAATTTCAGCTAGATTCCAGCCAAATTTCTGCTTTTATCTTAGGAAAACTAGTTCCATACACTAATACATCAATATTTTAAAACTTTCGATACTAACTAGATGAAAATATTATTTTAATATATATTTTTTTATTTTCTTTATTCGTTTTTTTATCTCAGGCCCTTGTTCTTTTTACGCCTCACGCCTAGATCCCAGACGAGCCCTATGCGCCTTAAACCTTTGATAACTATGCTCTAGATATAAAATAACATAATTATAAATCTTTAATCATGTTTTCATTTTTTTTAATTGGATCCATTCTTAACTAGTTCGGAGTTGAATTTCATACTTTTTTTAAACGGCTAATTTTTTCTCCATTTTCACACCCTTTTATTATATCTTTTTTGTTTGCCTTATTTGAGGTTTGAACTTCCAACCTTCCCATTAAAATCTCAACACTTTTACCAGTTACCACCACACCAAAGCGGTAGGGCGAGTTGAATTTCATATGATCTGTTGCATCTCCAACAAGAAAAAAAAACTAAAGCTATTAATAAAATAATTTATTTAAATTTTATACATATCTATATAATGTGAAAGGAAAAAGGCTGAATTAAAGAATACATCCATCCATAATGTATTAATGTTAGTCATCTTATTATAGTAGAATCATCACATCAAAGAATTTTAATAATCAGTTAAATATAAACATTTTAGGTCAACGCTTTTTAATTTTTCATACATTTATGTTAGCCCCTTAATAAACATTTTAATCATTGAACACTAAGAGTTTGTTTCAACTAAAAAAATATCTGAATCTTTTCATTAAGCTCTTAATCATTCAGCTAATAAGGGATATTGAACCATTCAGACCATCTTAAGATTCAACACTTAATCAGACAGATCATACCAAACAGCCCCTTAGGGTCTGTTTGGTATGGGGTAATGGAATGGACGAGGGAATGGAGAAGATAATGGAATGGACAATGGAATGTAATGGATGATTACCATTCCATGGTCTTGTTTGGTTACACGTAAAAATGGAATAAATCATTACTTTGTATTGTTTGGTATGAAGAAAAAGACAAAGGAATAAAATCAGCGATGGTGAGTGGTGGTGATAGTAGCGGTGACGGTGGTGGTGGTGGTCGGTGGCAGCGGGTCGCGACAAGGAGTGACGGCGACGGTTGGCGGTGGTGGTCGGTGGGTGGCGATGGTCGGTGACGAAGAGTGTCGGTGGCGGTCGGTGCTTGGTGGTCGGTGACGGTTGGCGGTGGTCAATGGTGGTGGTGGTGGTGGTCGGTGATGGCGGTAGTCAGTGGGTGGCGGTGACGGAGAGTGGTGGAGGTGGTCGGTGGGTGGTGGTGGATGGTGACGGTCGGTGGTGGGTGGTGATGGCGGTGGTGGTGGTGGTGGCGATGGGCGCTAGTGGTAGAAGTGGGTGGTGGTAGTGGTTGGTGGTGATGAAGGGTGACAGAGTGAATGAAATGGAAAAAAAAAAACAGGGGGGTTGGATGGAATGAATATAGGGGTTTTTAGAGAGAATAAAATGGAGGTAACGGATGATTCAACTACCTTGACCAACCAAACACCATTTTTTTCATTCCATTGTAATGCTCCATTCCATTCCGCCTCTCATTCATGCGTACCAAACGCTACCTTAGTGTATTTAACATATCATATATGCATGACTTTTCCGTTTGTAATAAATTATATAAAGATACCCTCTTGTAAGAATTTGGCTTAGTTTAGAACTGAAAGGTCTTGAACAATACTTTATATATATAACTGATTATTAAACCTATGGTAGACAAGTATAAACCTATTTTAAAATTTTGGTTTCAAACTTACATGAATCATGTTGATGACTGATTAGTATTAGACGTAACATGAATCATGTTGGTAACTATATAGTATTAGATAGACACTTGTTACCAAAGCGTTCCTAGCAATGTTTGTAAATTGGTGTCCCTTCTCATGAGGTTGAGGTTTGAGTTCCATAGTGGACATTGTTGTAGAATTTGTAGTAGGATTAGACGTGTGTATTAGCCGTTCTAAAAAACATGAAAACTTGTTAAGAGTCCTGCTATAAAGTACAAGAAAGACAAATTTTAACGTAGTGTTTGATATGAAAGAATTGAAAGCGGAATAAAAAAAGTGGATATTGAGAAGGCGTACGATTCGGTTAGATGGGATTTCTTAGAAGACGTTTTGGTTCAAATGAATTTTTCTCCAAAATGGCTTGGGTGGATTATGTCTATAGTGCGAAGTTCTCGGGCTTCGGTTTTAGTAAATGGGTCCCCGACGGAGGAATTTTCTTGCCAAAAGGGTCTCCGGCAAGGGGATCCCCTATCCCCTTTTCTGTTTATAATCGCAATGGAGCCGCTTACTCGAATTATGAAAAGGGCGTGCCAGCTTGGGGTGTTCCATGGGATAAAAATCGGCATTGATGGTCCGTTGATCTCTCATTTCATATATGCCGATGACGTGATCTTTTGTGGGGATTGGTCGGTCACGAATGCGGAAAATTTGAAACGATTATTAAGGGGTTACTATCTTGTTTCGGGGCTGAGAATAAATTCTAAGAAAAGCCGGGTTTTTGGAGTGGGTGTAGAGGGGGCTGAAGCTGCGAGGCTGGCTTCGGCTATTCGTTGCTCTTATGGTGAGTTTCCGTTTACTCATCTTGGCATACCGATTGCTACAAATATGAATCTCGTCAAAAACTGGGACCCGGTTATAGAGAAGTTTAAGAAACGTCTATCCGCTTGGAAGTCTAAATGCCTTTCCTATGGTGGCCGTATCACTCTTCTTAAGGCCGTTTTGAGCTCCCTTCCCCTTTATTACTTTTCATTGTCGGGCTCCTGCCCAAGTGGTAGACTCGCTTGAACGGATTCGGCGAAAGTTTTTCTGGGGAGGGACAGAGGAGGTGGATAAACTAAGTTGGATGGCATGGAATAAAGTGGTGAAGCCGGTTCAGTATGGAGGAATCGGCTTGGGTGCTCTTAAGGACGCTAATTTAAGCCTCCTATCCAAATGGTGGTGGCGGTTTAAAACAAACCAAGACCATCTTTGGAGAAAGGTGGTTTGGGCGATACACGGTAGTGGGAGAGGATGGTATTGTATCCCGGTAAAAATGACGATGTGCGGTACGTGGAAACAGATAGCGTCGGTCCCGAAATTATTGGGTTCGCTGAATCTGCAGCCACAAAAACTGTTTAAAGCTAATGTGGGTGACGGGTGGAATGTTAGTTTCTGGTCGGACTGGTGGATAGCCGAAGATTTGTTGCAGAATATGTTCCCTTTGTTGTTCGATTTGGAAAAGAATAAGGCCTGCTATGTCGCGGATAGAATGCGGAATGCGCTGCAGGGGAACCAATTTACTTGGGAGTGGAGAAGACCTACCCTCACTGCTGAAGAACTTTTACAGCTGAATGACTTGCTGCAACTTCTATCGGGCGTCCAATTAGCGGCTGCGGCTGATACGTGGGTATCAAAGCTGGATGCCTCAGGATGTTTCGAAGTAAAACTGCTAAAAAGAAGGATTGTCGAAGCGCAAAACAACTTACCGGAGTCTGTTTTTGAATGGTGCAATTGGGTGCCAAAGAAAGTGTCTATAGTTGCTTGGCGTGCGTTTTATGATCGCCTCCCGACGGCGGAAGCGATTACTAAAAGAAACATCCAGATTGATGACCCTACTTGCCGATTGTGCCTTAGTGCTTTGGAGTCAGCCGAACATTTGTTTACCGGTTGCATCGTGTCTCTGGAGGTATGGCAGTCGATCTTTTCCTGGTGCAGAGTGCCGGATTGTCTTGCATTTCACGTGCGGGATCTGCTGTGTTATCATAAATCGGCAAAGTCTACAGATCGGGCCAAGAAGGCTTTTTATGGAGTCGTGCTTACTACGTTTTGGAGCTTATGGAAAGCGAGGAACGGGCTTATTCATAATCAGAAGCAGGTAGTGGTGCGGCATGTCATCGAGGAAATAAAGATCATGAGCTATTTATGGATTACGAATAGAGGGAAGATGTCGGACATGACATGGGACTTTTGGGGTAGATTCGATGTTGTCTAAGATGGGTTAGTTTTTGGGGCAGTCGCGGGTTGTTTTTTGATTTTTGTTCTTGTAGCCGGTTTGTTTTCGGACTGTTTGTTTTGCTAGCATCTTGTTAGCATATTAATAAAAGTTTGTTTGCCGTTCAAAAAAAAAAAAGAAAGCGGAATAAAAAGAGAATGAACATAAACATGTTTGGTTATCATGAATTAATTAATTGAATGGATCATTCCATAATAATTGTTTATCCTTTCATTTCAAATATTTTACAATCTTTAGAAGGGTGTTTTTTCATTCATTAAAGAAATAGAAAGAAATCTATAATAATAGTAACAATAACAGTATTATTATTATTATTATTATTATTATTATTATTATTATTATTATTATTATTATTATTATTTATTATCACGCTAGAGAGAAAGTTAGGCCATCACAATCTTGGGAACATCCATATCATTGGCTTGAGATTGGATCATTCAAAGAAAATGAAAAACTGTTGCACATTCAAAGTACAATTTCTCGGGTCATAATACAAGGCCCTCTACACGGCAACCAAGTGGTTAATAAATTGCACTTCTTGGCGATAAAACTTAAAGATAATGAAAAGCTGTTTTATAGGGTTTTGTTTGGTGCTTAATGGTTTCATGTTGCATAAGAGGATTCTCATCCCGGGCATCAAATATATGTGAGTGTGTCCACCAAATTATATGGGGTGAGTGTAAGTGGTTGTGAGTAGAGGATATAGAGAATATTTGTGAAAACACTTTTACCCCCAAATATGAAAAGTACTGTTCACCCCTAAACATATTTTAATATTTTTAGAAGTGGTTGTGAGTGAGGAGAGAGAAAATATAATAATAAAAGTATGAAAAAATATTATTATTTTAATTAGGAGAGAGAAGATTTAGGGGTAAAGTAGTGATTTTTAGTGTAATTTGATGGATCAGATTTGGTGGATGTGATAAGAATGCTCTAAGAGCATTCAAATTTGGTCCATCAAATCCCTCTATTAAATTACACTAAAAATCACTACTCTACCTCTAAATCTTCTCTCTCCTAATTAAAAATAAAAATATTTTTTTTCATAATTTTAACATTATATTTTCTCTCTCCTCACTCACAGCCACTTAAAAAAATATTAAAATATTTATTCACAGCCACTTAAAAAAATATTAAAATATTTATAGGGGTTAAAAGTGTCCCCCAAAATATAAGGGTGAACAGTGCTTCCACCAAATATTTTCTCTCCTCTACTCACAACCACTTACACCTACTTCATATAATTTGAGGGAAACACTCACATACATTTGGTGGACCAAATGCGAATGCTCTAAGACGTTTATTTTGTAACTTAATTAACACAAGTATGATAACCAACGGTCTCCCTTAATATTTAAGTGTCATATCTAACTATCTAAGCCGTTCAAAAATATATCCTTTAGACCTTAAGTTTTGAGTATTAAATGAATACTGGGCTTATAAATAGGCTAACAAGTTTTTGAGTTTTAAATAAATTTTCAAGTTTAAATTTAAAATGAATTTTCTATTAAAACGTACACACATATGTATAAAAAAAAGTGCCCCCGAATAGAACAGACCCTAGGAGTGGGTCCTCCCCAACCACTCTAAAAGCATCTCCGATGGTTGGTCAAACAAACCACCCCAAACCGTCATGTCAGCATATCACATCATTTTAAACCATTCCAAACCAAACCCTATTTTTTTCCTCAAACCCCAAACCATTCCAAAACTCCACATCATCACCTACTTTTCCTGTTTTATTTAACTATTATTTAAATTCATATACTCTATTGTTTTATTAAATAAATAATATCATTTATTAATTAAAATTAACAAATGCATAAAATAATAATATCATTTATTGTCCACTCGCCAGAAGGCGGTGATTGAATGCCTAAAGGGGCCTCATGCTCAGGATTTTTTGACCGTTATCCCGATTGAGGGTTTGGGTCAATGCATGTCTGCAGTAGAGTACAGGGCTATACTCAAGTACCGATTGATGATCCCTATGTACCCGGAAGATGAAACATGCCCCATCTGCCGTAAAACTTGCATGGATAAATACGGGGAGCATGCAATTCATTGCAAGGAGCTCCCTGGGTTCAAATATCGGCATGACTGGGTGAGGGACGTTTTGTGGGATATCTTGAGAAGAGCTGGGATCTCTGCCAAAAAGGAGGCCCCTGTAAACTTCCTCACAGACCCCACGGAAGGGAGATCCACCCTGCGACCCGCAGATCTGCTTGTCTTTGGTTGGGAGAGGGGGAAACATGCCTGTGTGGACCTCACCGGGGTATCTCCACTGGTTGGGTTAAGGGAAACAGGGTTCGTAGCTGGGCAAGCATCAAGAAAGGCGGAATCAAAGAAAGTAGATAAACACGCTAAAGCTTGTGCAGATAACCAACATGTCTTTATCCCTCTGGCCTTCGACACCTTTGGCTCCCTGGCGCCAGAAGCTATTCGTTTCTTGACCAGGGTCCAACGGGTCGTCCACAGCAATGTTTCATCCCCAGGGGGGCAAGGTTTTGTCTTTAGTAGACTAGGGTTTGCAATTCAAAAAGGGGTGGCGGCGCAGCTTGTTGCTCGTCTACCTGCTATTATGATGTAACTTTCGTATTTTGTTTCATCTTAATTAGAAATACATTTATGATGATTAAAAAAAAAAAAAAAAAAAAAAAAAAAAACATAATACACTAAAATTAAAACACACACTTAAAATTAAAAAAACACACTTACAATAAATTAAAAAACGCATTTAAAATAATTTAAATAAAAAACAAACCGAATACAAACTAAAAAAAATCTACTCTTCATCCTCCCCACGTTCCCGTTAGCCTATAGGTGCTCGATCAAATTGTGTCGAAGGGTATGATGACTTTCTCTGTTACGTAAGTCTCTACTCCGTTGCAAGCGTTCAATAAAATTATCTGTCGGCCAATGTACTAGTGATGGCACTTCATCATCGTCTTCACTGTCCCAGTCACAACGGGGAGCATAGGTAGAGGTTGAGCTTCAGCAGACTCTGTCTCACTTGAGCTACATGCGCCATAAATATGACGTGTAGGCGGTTGTTGCGAGAGTTGTTTATCGCTTGAGCTCATTGTGGTGTGTGATTGAAAGAAGTTTGAAGGATTGGTATAGTTTAGAGTGAAAGATTGAAATGGTGGTGAGGAATGAAAGTTTGAGTGGGTTGGATTTGATATTTAAGGCTATTTTGTTAATATATATTTTTTTAATTGTCAAACGGTTATATTTTTTTTATTTAATTTTTTTTTCCAACGATCCTCTCCAATATTTGAATTTCAAATTTTGATTTTTCTTTTATTTTAAATCAAGAATAGGCCCACCATATCCTCTAACAGATCGGTCCAATGAATCGGACGGACCAACCTTGGTCCACTCCCTCCAATGGTTGCCACCTCCTTGCTCGGTCAGTCCGTTTGTAACGGATCATTCCAAACCAACCATTGAAGATGCTCTAAGAGCCTCCCATGATGATGACCATGTTTATTTGGTGTTATTTGATGTATCAACCAAAGGGGTGTAACGTAGCGGTATCAAGATATGTAAGAAAGTTGTCCATGCCCCTTATGGTTGAGGGTCGAGTCCCATGATGGACAAATGTGTAAATTTTAGAGTAAGATTAGAGGGTGTGTGAGTTAACTGTTAAAAGTTACAATTTACAAAACTTGATTATGGCAAGGACTATGAAATTAACTTATGTTAGGGTGGAACTTGGTTATGATGAATGTTTGCACCTCATTGTTACAAGTTTGCATGCCAATTTTTGTTTGTGGTCAAATTTTATTTATCAAAATTGAGTTAGGTATGAAACTTGGTTTTTGCCAGTTTTGCTAGTAAATTTGTTGTACATTAAACTTATGATCAAACACAAACCGGTACAATTTCATTTAAACAACCATTACAATTTCATTTCAAAACAAATTTCATTGTATTAAAATTACATAATTTAATATAGAATGTTATCGGTTACATTATGAAACAATTAAAACAGCAATCAACTCTAATGTTAAGAACAAGAAAAATATCGAAGTATTCTTTTTAACTACCGAGCTTCGTAAATTTTACTTTCACTTCATCCTTGTTAGTTTTGTTTTACTGTAAGACCAAGTGTGGTGGACGTCAACCCCACCCTACCTCAGTTATTGGCAGCTACACACACCATTACACCGTCATTGTGTGAAGAAACGCCGATTGAAAGTACAACCCGAAGATTCCACAGGGTACTCGTGGAGTATCAAAGAACTACAGTGACGAATTGGAATCCACAAAACAGAACATGTCGTTAGCCTCGCCACGGGAAGGAAATTATCCTTGTGACCACCCTCTAACGTGAGAAAAAGTATAAGTTTGATCGTATAAAAAACAAGTTTAGAGAGATGGTTTGGATAAAAAACAAGTTACCCGTGAGAAATGATCTCACCTCAATTTATACTAGGTACTGTTAGATGTCGACTTTACCAAGAGGGATGACCCTAACATTTATAACCAAATGCTTACGCCATGTCGTCTCCTATTGGTGGTTAGGTCTCGATGCAGAAGGTGTTGCCATTTCACATCGACATGGGTAGGGGCTAGGCTTAAACGACTCGATACCCAGTCCAGGTTTAATTGGATTTGGGTCCACATGTCTGTTCATTTTTCTTAATGTGAAACAACAAAAGAATGGTCACATGAATGGAGAGGTATTTAAAAGATTTTTTGTTTAATTTGTAAAATACCTTCATCAGAAACTCAATGGGATAGCTTAAGAAAAATCAGAATTCAAAAACAAAAAACTGAACTGAGTAAATCATCAAAATTCACTTCAAAGTTTTAACAAAACTGAAAACACATAAATCACATGGTTCTTTGTTTCTTTTGCTTCTTATACTGTTTATAAAGTTGTACCGCTAATTTTGTCCGATCCAGTTCACGTCTTAACCTCTCATTTTCTTCCATTTCATTGACAAGCAAGAAATGCTCGGAGAGTTTGGTCTTGACCACACTCTCATCCACCGTCGCCTCCTTATCAGCTCCACCAGCTGCTGCCAGTGGTGGTTGCGTCCGATTACCCCTCTTTCGTTTGCTGGACTGCTTTTGGGCGGTCTTTAGAGTGATTTTTTCCTTGTCGAGTGACATGTCATTGAAAGCTTGCTGAGGAGTGACATTTGCTATATAAACCTGATTGTTTGCATTTGTCATGTTTGAAATCCCGGATGCCATTGTTGAAACAGATGGATGATAATGTTTTGTTAAAACGGCCAACTCCCAAAGCACGGTTGCAAACGCACCACTTAGGTTTGGATCTGAAGCATACGGTTGATATTTCTGTGAAGTTGTATAGTATAAATGTAAATATCGTTCAATCAAAAAACAAATAAATAAATAAAAATTGTAAAGCAGAAGTAAGAATCATACCGCGATAGAACCTGATAATGAGCCACCGCCAGAATCATTTTCTAAAAGATCGCGACATTTGACGTTTTTTTGAAGGAGATGCTTTAACGTAACCAAGGCTGCACATAAATATAAAATACATAAGATGTAACTAGAGCAAGTATTTTTAATAATTTTTAAAAATTAAGAATCTTTAAAGAATGTATTGTATATACCAGCCATGGATTCTGCAGCTCCAAAGCATAAAGAGAAAGAAGCCAAACGTTTAATGAACGCAGCAGCCCGTTGCATGTCATGCTGTCTATCGTCACATAACATTATCTTCAGAGCCTCAGCCAAGACTTCCCCTTGATCTCTATACATTTAAAACAGTTAATAAATTCACACTTATTAGTGGATGTCTCAAATTTGATCCAATTACGAACATACGGTTTCTACTTGTTCTCTAACATGTCAAAAAGATAAAATTAACCAAACGAAAAACACAGTAAAAGTGTGTTCATAATGCATAACAAATTTCTTCAAAAGAGTTAATTGCATAAAACTGTAAGCTACTTTCAATTCTATTTCAGGTTAATATCATAAATGAATAATATGCCTTCTTATTTTTTACGAAAAAAGCCCTAATTAGGTGTAATTTTAGCTTCAAACTACATAAAAAGTCACTAATTTTAGTATATTGAAGTCTCTTAAATTCGCTAAAATGAAAGTATTAATGAAATTTGTTAAAACTCTAAAATTAGTCAGACTTAACACCAATGTGACATTAAACATTTTTGTATAAAAAAATGATACCATTTCGATTTTAAACTTGGATGCTTTTTTCTAGCCTGCAACATACCGGTTGCCTAAAACATTAAACCTGACAAAAGTTGCTTAAACTTGTACGCAATTAGCACTATCAAAAAAACTATTTCTGTGATAAAGTTACAAGTGAGCTTCTACCCAAACAACCTGACCTGCTCATTTACCACATTTATGTATCAGAAATGTTGGTATTAATTACTAACCTCCCAGGCCTGTACTCGAGTATGAGATTGTAAAGCTGAATAAAGAAATCCTGTAAATCAACGTTTAAGGCATCAAGATTGTTCCTCATCACTTTAAAAGCAACTATGCAGCACCTCAGGCGTTCCGTCACAGTCAAACGATTTGAAATACTGTCAGATGGATTTTTAACATCATCACTTCCTCCAGCAAGCTTTCTAAGATATTTCATTAAATCCGCCATGTAATCCATATCTATTAAATGAGAAAATTTCCCAATTCCATTTAAACATGGAGCAAGAAGTGGGTGCTCCCCAAATGGACCGATTATTGATTCGTATGCTTCTGATCTGGATCATGAAAACAAGTAATAAAATTAAGTGAAGAATATTGATAATACTTGATACAAGAGAGTGTGCGCATATAATAAGTAGAGCATACCCTGAACGCATAGTGTGCTTCAATATACGAAAATATGTTTCGAATACAGAAGAAAGAGTGTCAGATTGTATCTTCCTTTTTTCATTTAAATCTTGTGCAAATGCTGCAGCCATGTAGTCAGCTTTGACCTGTAAAACACATGACCACATTAATCCTAAGTTCAAAAAATAAATTAATAAACGCTTACATGTAACAACAACAAAATACCTCCTCTCTTGTCTTTGACAACATTTCCTGCTTGCTTTTCTTTTTATCATCAGCTGACGCTTGTTTTATCTCCATGTTTCTTCTTCCAGTCTTATAAAACTTCTTTTTTATTTTCTTAGTGTCTGCCTTTGATGTTTCAGGCTTCCTAAGATCCTCATCAAACGAGAGAGACAAGAAAACCTGCATGCTCAAAAGATATTAACAACGACCTAGGTAGTATAAGGTTCAATGCGTGAGCAAGTCACATAAGCGCAAGGGGCTAAAAAAGCGTGCGCCCTAAACAAGCAAGGCACACATACATTCAATCCCTTTTTAACTGTTTTACACAGCTTTAGGCATTTCAGACTATTTTAGATATCTTTTTTGCCTTGTTTAGACTGTTTTAGACTAGTCTTTGGGCCGGTTCAAACAGATTTTTTTCGCAGATTTTGGACAGCTTTTTGCACCTTTGTGCCTTAAAGGACGCAAGGCAGTTTTGTTGCGCTACAACTAGGCATCTAGGCGCACGGCTTTGCCTACTATGACAAGGACCAGTTTGGAGCTTTAGGTAAATTTCCTGAAAAGAAGTTTAAAAAGTAGAAGCATTTAAACTGTTACCTCAATAGAATCAGGATGTAAATGACAATCATTGTCTTTTACAAGACCAGCAATAAGCCTAACAGCCTCCACAGTCATTTCACCACCATGTTTTCCTTCATTTGTAAAAAGTGACTTAATTGTGTCACAACAACGTTTCCTGTTAACATGCATCCGAAAAATGTCATAACACTGAAAAAAAATCTAGTTTGACTTTGCATAAAAAGTGACAAAAATAAGAAAAGATTTGTTAACCTTATGACATCATCTGTTGAGCTTATATTTTTTATAACGGCTTTCAGTAAGCTATCACTGAAATTAAAAGTTGGGTTCGCATCCAACAGAATGCAAATGCAGCGAATGGCCACCCGCTTAAAACCAAATACCTTTTCCAATGACATCAGCTTCTGGAGGTATGCCTGTCAACACTCAAACAAATAAAACTGTTAAATACTTGCTATTAAAAAATTAAAATATAAATAGCTAACAAACAAGTGACGCATACCTTGTACACAGATAGAAGTGTGGATTCATAGAAGCGAGTTTTCTTAACATCCTTTGATACAACCATTGCAAGCTCCTTCTCCGTAGGTAGCCTAATACGGTTCCTGTTTTCATAATGAGTAATGACACACAATACATAGTTAGATAACATGAATGTGTGAAAATAGTAGTTACAAGATTAAATAATATACCCAGGGATAATATCCTTGAAAACAGCTAATAAAGACTTTAGACCAAGTTCCAATATGTAACGATCTCCATCTTTGCAGATTTGCAGCATTTCTTTTAAGAATTTAATATTGCCTTCAGGATTCTCGAGCATTGATGTTCCAATTTCGGCAAGCCTTTGCTTCTTTTGCTCATTGGTTTCTTCAGCTGTGAGATCTTTTTCAACCTCAGCCTAGAGAGTCATTACCGTTGTAAGATGAATGGTGGTGTACAAAAATTACAGAGTAAAATGTAAGAAAATAGGAGCGATCCATTTTAATTTAAACAATCAACTCCCGACTAGAAAGTTGCAAGGACAATATAAAGTAATCATAGGGATCAAAACAGACTAAGCTGGAGGTGGCAAATGGGTTGGGTGATGGGTCAAATGGGTTCGGTCAAACCATGGTTTAAAAAACCGGCCGAGGCGTGTGCCTCGAGACGAGGCGGTATGAAAACGTGTATGAGGCACGCCTCATGGGGTTCTGTTTGTACATACGCCTCTTAAGGGCTGAGGCGGTAAGAAAATGTGCGCCCTTTTTATGTGTATGTGATGTTTTAGTCTTTTTTGTGTGTAAATTATTTTATTTTTTGATGTGTATTTTTTATGTTTTAGACTCTCTGTGTCAATTATTTTATTTTTTATCCAATATATAAGTTTTATATTTATTTTTTAATTCCGCCTAGGGTTTCGCCTCGGTTCGCCTAGGGAAAACACCTCGAGGTTCGACTCCAGTCTTTTAAACCTAACCAAGCAAATGATACGAATTGGACTGAGCTGAGTATACCCAAAATACTTTGTGTTAACATTTTTAATTTTTAATTAACAAGTGTCAAATATGACTGAAATTACATTGTTTCACTACCACTAATTATATGGATAAAAGAATTTAGAAGGTGCTTTGCATTAGTATTTGGCTTTAGACACATTTGAGATACTTTTTTTAGCAAATATCTTTTTATTAAATAATACATAAGTCGACCGATTCATAAGTAATGGGTTGATTCGATTTAATCGTTTATGTGTAACAGGTTAGTTACAGAAAAATAAGTAATGTGAGTAGAATACCAAAACTTCAGCTTGAGAGCTTTGTTCAACTTCTTCTACTTCTGTCACTTCCTTCCCTTGTTTCTTTGCCTCTTTTCTCAATTTTTTTTGCTTTGCACGTTTTTCCGCTTTTGTTAACTTCACAACACCGTTGTCTCTACCTACGTCTTCATTTTCACCCACAGTTTCATCGTCAATGTGTGCATTCTTGGATTGATTTGAGCCCGTTGACACTACATAAAAATATCACCATAAAAATCTTAAATAATGATTCTTGATAACATTGGCAAAGAAAAATTCTAAAGTTACCTTTCCTGTAATACACCTGTCCATCTAAGGTCTTCACAGGGAGAGCATCTACAGGATCAACTTCATGCTGAACATTATCAGTGGCTAATGACTTCTTCCGCATAAGTTTCTCATAACGAAACTCTAGGTCATCTTCTTTCACGTCAACAGGACGGCCATTTTCTTTGGCATCAGCAACACGGTTGACATGCCTTTTATAGCATATTAGCACATAGTGTCAATAACATATTAAGTTTGAACAGGTACCTCTATCACATCTTTTCGTAAGTTTCACAAGATTTTCAAGGTTCCAATCTTAGTTGTCAATAGCGGTAAATAGCGACAAGCGACCCATATGCTACGTAGCGATCACGACGAAATAGCGCCTGCTATTTCATGTTTAGCCAATAGCCATAAGATAGTAGAAACTTAAGAAATAATTTTACATGCGTATTTTATCAAAAATAGCTAAAACACGCTTCTTTTTTCAATCGTGAAACAAAAAACCCTAATGGGCATGCTATTTATATTTATCAAAAAAATATCACAAAAATTGTCGCTAAACAACCTATAGCGCCTTATGGGCTCATCGTTACATAGCACGCTATAGCGAGTGCTATAGCCGCAATTGACAACTATGGTTCAAATAGTTAGCTCTTTTTATAACTAAAAAAATGCCACGTGGATGGAAAATCATGAGAATTCGTAACTTTGTGTCCGGGTACCCTTTCCGGATACATCATCCATGTAACTGTTTCAACTCACATCATACACTTTCCGATGTACACATTAAGACTAACAAGCATACGACATACAACGTCTACTATCTATATCACGAATTAAGCATCAAACATAAAGTAACACATAATACACATGTCGAAACACATAAACTAAACAAGCTGACCTTGTAATTGACTGAGTATCCAACTTTGACACAAAGCCCGCATAATCACGGTTCTTATTAACAAACTCCAAATCCTCGTCCGAGACTTCGATTTCATCCTCGGGCACATCGGGCGGTAGCTCTGGTGGTAATACCACCTTTTGCTTCTGTTTCTTCCTTCCCATTTATACTAATTGCTCTATTTCAAATTCTTCACATGAAAAATCAACAAAACAGTTGTAATATAATTGTTAATAAGTTATAACAATATCCACTTAATGTTATACTCATATTGTACATAGATAACTTGAAACCTAATTCATATTCTTAAAAAAAATAAAAATAAAAATCATATCCATATTAATGATTAAATAAAATTAAATTAAACACAATAAAACAAACAAGGTTACCAATAACAACGGTGGCTGACGGTGGCGCGTTTGGGAGGAGCGGCGGCGGTGACGGTGACACTAGCAGGGGGCAAAGAGAAGAGAAGGGTTTATTTTTTTTTTATATTTATATGGCTAGCAATAATATTATTTTGACCTCTTAATAGTGGGCTGGGCTCGTATATTGGGCTTCAAATAGAGAGCCTGTCACAAGTTAACCACAAAATCACAAATAGAGATGTGATATCAAAAGTGTTAGGCGTACTTAAGGCGGAAAGACCTCGTCTAAGGCACACTAGCAATTTGAATCGGGTTGAAATCGATTTGGTACTGCAAATCGGGTTGTGTTATGACCAGTTGGAAATCCATCGAATTTTTTAAATTTCTTACCACAAAATAGCATCTTGCAGACAGTCATCATGGATGACTTTTGGGTTTGACCACTAAATTTTGTTTAGTTTTTAGTTTTGGCCCCTACATTTTTTAATTGTTTTTGCCTTATATTGTTGTCAGTTTTGCCCCCTACGTTTTTTTAATTGTTTTTGTCTTATGGTAAAAAAAAATTGTTTATTGTTTTTCGTACAGTATAGAGAAGATGGTTTACATTTTTACTTTCTTAAGTTTTTATGTTTTACTTTTAGCTCTTCAAATTCTGTCTTTTTTATCTTTAGGTTAAATTTTTCATGGTATAAATTCGAGTTTATCTACGTTTTACTTCATGTGGCGCTATAAATTCATGTTTTTATTTTATGATTCGTCGTTTATTTATTATTTAGCACGGCTTTAAGACTCCCGCCCCGCAACACGGGGGGATAAACACTAGTTTTCTATTCCATAATAGCAACGTTATAAAAATCCTAGATCTAATCAACTACAGTGTCGGATTCAGCCCAAAGGAAGGGCACCATCACGGAAATTAATATAAGCCCAAAATGTCTAGGCCTGTTCGGTTAACTGGTATGCTGGATTTTTGTGGGCCTAGGTCGACTAGATTTGAAAATTAACTTTTAAGTAACATGATAGTTTATTATTATTGTTTTTAACATATAACAAACCACCCGGGTACACCATAGGTAAAAGGCTACAAATGCCCGCGATCGCACAAAGCGCTTGTTGCCCGGCTCATTACTAATTCTAGAGGAAACTCACTGCCCGATAGCCAACTGTGGTCTGTGGTAAAACCTTTGGCTCGCGCATAACATTTTATCATGAACGAGACTCCAACCAACGATCTCCTATAGAGAAAGTCATCTGAATACAACTAGAGCATTGTCCCTTTGTTCTTATTTATTTCATTTTTATTTTACTTTAGAAAGTATGAAGTTGTCTTTCTTGATTATATAAAGTTTATATGTTAACTACTAGATTGTTGCCCGTGTGGATACATGGTTCAATAAATAATGACTGGGTCTAATTAGGGTGCATGTCTGACTCAGTCAAACTAGGGGTTGTTTGGTTGGGCGTGTATGAACGGGGAAAATGTCTGACCAGACCTCTTATTGGGTCAGATTTGGAGAGAACTCTAATTGAATCAGAGCTGCTACCTGCTGCTGCGTTATCGAGCAGATCTCCAGCCAGTCACGAACGTGTTATCGAGGAGCTAATCTCCAGCCAGTCACGAACAAAAAAACACAGACAAAAAACAACGCCATGTGGACCTGAATATTTTGGAGCGGCATTCGTGTCCGCATGTCATGAGGGCGACCCGATGGAATCACAACCAGAAACCCGTTTTTACACCCCCACCCTGCGCGCTGGTAGGTTCCCAAGTAAAATGTGAGACATAAGATTTGATACTTCCAAGTGATTTTCATTTATAAACCAATCCATTTTTACTCTCCACCAATGTGGGACAAAAAATTTTAACCATTAAGATGTCCAACCAAACATTACTTAAAATTCAGCACTTAACCATTCAGACCTCTTATTGGGTCAGCACTTACCCATCCAGAAGTAACCAAACGGCCCCTAAACATGCATTAGCAAAAAGTTAAATATGCATATAAGAATATTAAAACATGAACGTCGTTAATAGTTAAAATAAAAATTCATAAGTCAAAAAAATACAACAACATGTAATTCAAATACCATTTTAAATATTAGATAATGGTGTTCATTTCATGCCACCTAAAAAAGAAACAAATTTAATATTATACATTATTTTGAAGTTGCACTAAAATGATAAGTTATTAGTTTATATATTTTATAAAACTTAGAAATGCAAGTATCATAAAAAGTAACCGTCTTCGAGTGAAAGTTCTTCTCTTTTTATTGCGTTTTAAAAGCATTTTTGTTTTTATAAACAAATACCAAATATATATATATGCATACATTTACAACTTTTATAGTTAGAGAAAATTACCCAGTTAGTCCCTGTTGTTTACCTCTAGTTTCACCTTAAGGTACTAAGGTTTCAAAGTTTCAGGCTGGGTGTTTAACTTAAACTTTTGTAACATAATAGGGGTTTAGTGCTAACCACCGCTAAAAGTTAACGGATTTAATAAACACGTGATAAACATGTGAGGGCAATTATGTCTTTTCAATTTTTGTGATATTTTAATATCTTTAAACCCTTTTAAAACCCCAGACATCATCGTTCATCATCAACACCCCAAACATCATCGTTCAAACGACTTGAAGAACAATCAACATCAACAATGGATCATCAATGCTTCTGTGGAATGGTGGCTAATGTTCAAGGACTGACCTCAACCCTGGACGTCGATTCAAGTGTTGTCCCCAACTGAAATGATCTGAAACCCTAAAATCCACCCCCATTGTAATTTTTTGACATTTAATCGATTGATTTTGATTTCAGGCAGGAGTTAGGTGCCAATACTTTGTTTGGGTAGATCCCCCAATGTGTCGCAGGGCTGTGGAAATTATACCGGGGCTTTTGAGGGGTAGAAACATGATTGAAAGGCATGCAATGAACCTACAAGAAGAACTTATAAGGAAGAAAAAGCAGCTGTTCATGACCAGGCTTATTGTTGTTGTTGTGTTGGTTATGTATTTCATGTATTAGATGGTTTATAAGTGGGGAATGTCTTTTGGTCTTTTGGTTGGTTTAGGGGTAATGCAGAATTAGATGGTGTTGATGATGTGTTTTGGTCTTTTGTTAGTGTTGTATTTGGTGTTTTGGTTGGTTTAAGGGTACATGATGATGATGTAAATCAGTATAAATGTAATCCAGTTTCAAATGAATGAAAACTGAAATTTTGGTATGGATATTGCTTGGTTTATATAATGATGATGATGATGATGTAAATGCAGTATCACAAACAATGGGTAAACATAGAATGGGTCAAACACAAGCTTGCAGGCTGTTGCAGCTGGTGCATAGAATGGGTCAAACACAATGTTGCAGTCTGTTGCAGCTGGTGCATAGAATGGGTCAAAAATAAACATAGGCTGTTGCAAACATAAACAGGCTGTTGCAAATGGGTCAAAACAGGGTAAACAGAGGCTGTTTGAAGCTGATTAATATTAACAAATGGGTCAAAACAGGGTAAACATAGGCTGTTTGAAGCTGATTAACATTAACAAATGGGTCAAAACAGGGTAAACATAGGCTGTTTGAAGCTGATTAACATTAACAAATGGGTCAAAACAGGGTAAACATAGGCTGTTTGAAGCTGATTAACATTAACAAATGGGTTAAAACAGGATTTATCATTCCAAAGTCAAAACAGACCAAAGTCAAAACATACCAAAGTCTAGACATAAACAAACAGACCAAAGTCAAAACATACCAAAGTCAAAACATACCAAAGTCAATACATACCAAAGTCTAAACATAACAAACTGTGATCAACCTTCCCATTTGCAAGTTTTTTTTGTTGTGGCCTTGTTGTTTACACTTTCCACATTTCACAGTTCTTGGGGCCCCAGGTTGTTGCTGATCCATTTTGGTTGCCTCAGTTCCTGTTCCTTTCTTTAATGTAGATGCACCTTGACCCTTGCATGATCTGCTGTTGTGACCTTTGTTTTTGCACTTCTTACAAGTTACAGTCTTCCCTTTCCAACTCAGTTTTCCACCAGCCACCGTATTGTCATCCTTCTCCAATGCTGATTTCTTCCTTTGCTTTTTTGGCCTCCCAATTGGAACATGGTGATATGGTTGTCTTAACTTCAAAGGACAATCTGATTTTGGCCACATGTTTCTACCATTAATGGGTCCTACTTTGTGTGAGTACACCTCTTTCCAAGTATCAAGTCTATAACAAGGATGGACCCATGTTTCTGGTATTTCAACCTGTTTTATACAACAACCTTAATAAACAGTCTTTGTATAATAAAAACAATATGAAAGCATAATAAAAAAACTATATATATACCTGTTGTCCAGTCATAGCCATGTTCCAGTTTGTTGCAACAGCATGTTTACATGGTATTCCTGTTAACTCCCAGTACCTGCATGAGCAACTTCGGTCAACCACATCTACAATAAATTGTTCCCCCAAAAAACCAGCAGACACTTCATAGAGTCTTCCACCATTCCAGTGAACACTTAGTTGAGCTGCATCTTTTTTAATCTCTTCAAACTTTGTTGCTATTTTAGGAGCCAATAAACCATCTGTTTTGTTAATCACCAACATCACATTAACTATTCTCCTCATTAAATACTCCCTAACATACTCCAAGGCATTTATAATAGGCTTATCTCTACCATCAACTAATCTTCCATTGAACACTTCACATAGATTGTTCAGTAAAATATCAGTGTTAGCCCTACCTGTTGAAAAGTGAAAACCAATTTAAACATGTTAAACATATGAACAACACCAGTTATAAACATAATACATCATCAGACTTAGTAATACAAACCTGTAAAATGACTTCTAGCCCAATGTTGTGGTGGAATCTGTTGTAACCATTGGAAAGCATCATCATTCATTGTTCTTAATTCTCCCATTAATCTTTCAAAGTCTTGTGTTGTGGTGGCAGATGCTATATTCCAGAGCATATCTTTGAAAGCCTTGCCCCTCCATTGCAATTTCATGTTTTGGTGGATATGCCTAAGGTAATATCTGTGTTTAGCACAAGGAAATACCTTTTGCAAGGCAGGGATAAGTCCCTTTTGTCTATCAGATATGAATGTGAAATTGGAGTTCACATTTAGGTCCAAGTCATCTCCTAGAATCTCCAAAAACCATTCCCAAGAATTTAAACATTCTGATTCTACAATGACATAAGCTACTGGATAGATGCCATTGTTTGGATCCACACCTACAGCTGTGAGCAGTTGACCAGGGAATGGTCCCTTCATAAAAGCCCCATCCAACCCAATAAAGTCCCTTCTACAAGCTTTAAACCCCTCTTTAGTGGACCAAGACAAACATAAAATCTTTTAAACACTCTAAAATCAGAATCAGGATTGTTTTCAACTTCCACATCAAGTTCGACAGTTGACCAAGGGTTAGTTCTAAGCAACTCCAATCCATAGTCTCTCAACATACCATATTGAAGAGTAAAATCACCCATTACCTGTTGTGTGGCAGCAGCCTTTGCCCTATATGCCTTCATTTTTTAGACTCCCATTTCATACTTTCTTTGCATTTGTTCTTGAATTGACTTTATTGGAATAGTTGGATTTGTCTCTATCTGTTGCACTATCTCTTTTGAAAGCCACTCAGAAGTGAATGCCCTAATAGATCTACTTTGAAGACATCTGTGTTCAGGGTTATAAGTTTGTACTTCCCATGTGCTCTCATTTTCTAACTTTGAAACATATAAGACCCAAGGACATTTGTCTGCTTTTTCAATGGTTTTTCTACCCACATCCTTTTGACTTGGACCCAGAACTGGTTCTTCACTTGGGCCTTTACTTGGACCCTGATTAACATTATTTAATTTTTTAAACCTTTGAACAAAACCATTACAATTAACCCTGACCCTTACTTTATCATTTCTAGTAAACTAAAGCTCTCTCCTAGTTTCAACTGCATGCCTTCTCACTAAACCCTTCACTATTGTGTTACTAGCAAATGTTTGACCCACATGAAACAACAAGTTCTCAGCCCTATGTTGCTGCCTAAGTTTCCTTAACTTTCTTTTCCTTGTTTTGACAATGTCATCACCTGATGATGAGCTATCAAATGAATCATCGTCTAACATTTTGTATTCATCTTCCACATCTACTTCGTTCCCTTTAAATAAATTGGGCTTAAATTCCACATTCTCTACTGCAACTAGTTCCATGCCTTCATTTTCTTCGTTTGATTCTTGTAAGTTGACATTGAAATCCCTCATGTCTATTTCCTCTTCATCTATTACATTGGCTTCATCAACAATTTCATCATCAGACCCATTTTCCTGTTCTACATCCCCATTGTCCTGTTCTGCATCCCCATACTCTTCTTCTTCATTCCCATTGTCCTGTTCTGCATCCCCATACTCCTCTTCTTCATTCCCATTGTCCTGTTCTGCATCCCTATTGTCAATAGCATGACTCTCTAATATTTCCTCCTTATTTGTAGGATTCATCACAGCAGAAAATAGATCTTCAAATACTGAATCAATAACCTCCCTACCTTGAACATTATCAGCCCCTTTTATCATTACATTACATTCTCCAGTTTCAATGTAAACACATAACTCCTGATACTTAGGCACATGCTTTACCAAATTACCCACATCATGATAAGTTATTAAAGGACGTAAACCAAAATCTAGATCATCACCAGGTACCATGTGACACCCGGCAACTTCCGATCTACACTGGCGTGACTTTTATGATTTAAAAATAAATAATTATTTCAAATATTGTTAATTATTAAGTTTCGGAAGTCTACTGATCGTTTTAACAATGGAAACTGCGACCGATTTAATTAACGCGGTGTCAACGCGTGCGTCGAATGCACGTGCCAGTCGACGAAAATATTTATTTTATTTTGCTCGGTTTAACTATATTTTTAATTTCGATTAAAAACGAGTAGTTTTTATAAATAATTAACGAGCCTAATTATAAACCGAGGCATTTTACGTTATAACGGGTTCGATACGCGGTTCAAGTCACCTACCACAACCCTAGGTATAAAATATCTTCTTCTTCTTCTTCTCATTTTCACCCAACACAAAACCCTAACCACACTCACTCTCTCTCTCTAAAACTCGTCACTCTCTCTCTCTCTCTACCCTCCCTCTCATCTCCCTCGCAGCTCTCTCTCTCTCTCTCTCTGGTAATGAGCCGGCCGGCCACCATCCAGCTCATGGTGGTGGCGGCGCACAATATTAGGACCCGAAAGGGATCAGGGGCGGCGGAGGGTGGTTGTTTGGTTCCAGATGGAGGCGACGCTCGTGGGTGTGTTTTGGTCCGGGTCTTTGGGTTTTAACTCGGGTCATGTGGTGAAGGGTTTGATGGGTGCAGGTTCGTGGAGATTCTCGGCTGATGGTGGAGGTTTAAGGTGGTTCGTGGGTGTTGAAGGGTGTGGTTGGCTACGATTGTTCCAGATCTGACAAGCTCGAGGGTCCAGGTCAGGTTTCTGGTCCGATTTGGGTCTGGGTTCATGGCTGTGGTATTGGCTTTGAAGGTAGACGGTGATGTTGGTGTTGGTGGTGGCTGATGGCGGCCATGGTTATGGTTGTTGGTTTGTTTGGTCCGGCTATGGGTTATTTTGATCTCCGGTCACAGATTACATGTTGGTCGTTTTGGTTGTTCGGGTCTGGTCGTAGAGTTCGTCTCGGGTCAGATCTGCTTGGCTCGGGTTTCGGGGTACGGAGCACGGTGCTGGTCAAGACAGTCAACATCTGGTCAACACGCGGTCAAAGCTGGTCAAACTTCGGTTCCGGTCTGCACGTAGTTCGAGGTGGCTTCGGGTTACGCGCGTACGAATCGGTATACCTTAATTCGTATATGTATTATTATTGTGGATATTATAGATATATAAGTAAATACATTGATATTCATAAAATAGTTTTGACTCGCGAGCGAACCGAATAATAATAATAAACGGTAACTATATTATATCGGACGATTGGTAATAGTGACTAAAATGCGTGACTTATAATATCGATATTGGACTAAATCGGTTGGAATATATATGTATTTATATATTGTTGTATCTTTATATAAATAAATAAGTAGTTTATATAAAATGTTGTCGAAATGTGTAAAGTCTTGTAAATCGCTATGACAGATGTATAGATTTAATGTCTTGTATTGGGTATTGATTTTGCGATAATTGTAGACGACTTGTGTCGTCTGGTTGGCGCAAAAACAGAGGAAACTCTGCCCAAATTTTTATAAAATCCAAGGCGCAACGAAAATGGAATTTGTCACGTATATTTTTATAAATGATGTTCCCCAAATGTTTTAATAAAAGGTATTTCATCCAAGATCGCAACGTTTTTGACAAATATTTATTGGTGATATTAAAGGCGAATCCCGAATAATAATTCAAAAACAAATACAAATATTATTTACAAAGCGACAAGGATGACGAGTTCTCAATGGTTTTGGTAACTAAACATTGTTAATCTTTCGGGTGTAAAATACATAAACATTTGGTTAATTTGGGAATGCTTATGTAAAACTTGATGTTTCGAAATCTTTAAAGGCACACGGATTTTGGAAAAGGAGCGACAATTGTCATTGATCGGTTTTGATAACTATACTTGTATTTTCCTAAAAGCGATGATACAAGACAAATACATCTATCCAAATTACAAGATGAGCTACGACTCAAGATAAGTTATACGTTTCGTAGTAATAGTCCAACGTGGTGTACACACGAATAGTGACAAGTGCGCAACTTGGGTACTATGTCGTGTGTTAACGCATAAGTAAGATAAGTCACGATCGGTTCGTCGAGTTAAAGCATATTAGGGCTCGAGTTAATACACGCGAGTCTAGATAGTTGGATAAATTATCTTTTAGCCGGATAATAGGCTAGGTTTTTATGTGTTAGACTTTAAGGTGTCCTTTGTTGGTTGTAGGGCTAGGGGTGTTCAAAAATATCCGAATCCGAAAATCCGATCCGAAATATCCGATATCCGAATCCGAAACTACCCGAAAAACCGGATATCCGAAATTTCGGATATCCGAATTTCGGATATCCGAATTTTCGGATTCGGATTCGGATAGTGATTTTGAAAATTTTCGGATATTTCGGATATCCGAAAATATCCGAAAACTTATAATAAAATTTTATCGGATATCCGAAATATCCAAATATCCGAAAATATCCAAAAATATCCGAAAATTATCCAAAAAAATATCCGAAAAATATCCGAAACTATCCGAAATATCCGAAAATTTATATGTAAAACATATAAAATAAAATATATTATAATAAAATCGGATATTCGGATATCCGAATCACTATCCGATCGGATATCCGAAATTTCGGAGATCCGAAATTCGGATATCCGAATTTTCGGATACGGATTCGGATAGTGAAATCAGCTATCCGAAAATTTCGGATATCCGAATTTTCGGATATCCGGTTTTGAACACCCCTATGTAGGGCACGAGGAAGTCGGTCAAAGCTTCGGGCTTTATTTGCTAGCTAAGCAAGGAGGTTAAGGTGAGTTCATGACCCCACTTTTTACTGTTTTATAAATGTTTTCGGGGTGGAAGACATGCTTCTTTTATGAAAACTTGAGGAATTCCAAACGAACAAGTTTTTGAAAAATGAAATGGGTGCGTGAGTGTCACGACCCTACTTTTACTGGTTTTACTTTCGGGGAAGAAACATGTTGCATTCTTACTTACGAAAGGTCATGTTATACTATGGTTACTTTACAATTACTATACGGCTTTTTCGGAAAGTCCCAGGGGGAAACCATGAATGTGCGGGAAGCACAACGAGGGAAATGTGGATAGATCTATTGGGCCTCACAAACCCCACTCGTCGGCGGGGATGTCGGGCGGGTGCATATTGTCTCTACCTATCAGGTTATCGAGGCATCGGTAACCCAGTCAATTTGGGCTGAACTTATCTATTGGACACGTTTAGTAATGGGTTCCCAACCGTAGTAGTAAAAACACTTAACGTCTAGCTAACGTTCTTATAACCTAGTAGTAACGGATATGATCTTTGGAACTTATAACAACTCTTTTGTAAAACTTATGAACTCACCGACTTTATGTTGACTTTTTAAGTGTGTCTTTCAGGTTTAAGCTTTGGTAACGGCACGGTTGGAGTAGGTGACAGTTTGGGATCGGGGATCCTAGAGGTTAGAATTGGCGTTCAGGAAACCAAGGTCTTAGAAGCATCTTTCCGTTGTGTTGGCAAAGGCACCAAACGTCACAACCGACGAAGGGAAAAGTCGGGGTGTGACATACCAAATAGTGGAAAGCCCTAACACACCCATCATATCCTAGTTCTTTTGCAATGTCATCCATTTCCAAAACAGAGAATGTAGATACCTAAAGCAAATCAACATGACTCACCTTACCATTCACATATTCTATCCCTGGAAAGTCTGTAAACACACCACCATGGTGTACCTTGAGACAAAACAGCTCTTTATATATCCCTGAAACATATAAAGATCGTATTTTTATTAACAAAAAAAAAAATCCAACATTTTTACACTCTTTAACATTGATAATGAAAATACTTACGATATATATCATCATCGTAATCCAAATCATCGTCTTCTTTCCTAATCGACCAGTTTGTAACCATATTGTTAAACCCTAAATTTTTTTTCGTCTGATGATTCTTCAATGTAACAGTGGAATGGAGAGGAAGTGTGATCGTTTTTTGAACTGCTATATGATTATGAGAGACATAAAATTGAAAAGACATAATTGCCCTCACGTGTTTATCACGTGTTTATTAAATCCGTTAACTTTTAACGGTGGTTAGCACTAAACCCCTATTATGTTACAAAAGTTTAAGTTAAACACCCAGCCTGAAACTTTGAAACCTTAGTACCTTAAGGTGAAACTAGAGGTAAACCACAGGGACTAACTGGGTAATTTTCTCTTTATAGTTATATATTAAAGTTAATTAACAACCGTGAAACTATATAAAAAATGATTAAGAAGATGTTTTACTTACGTTAAAATGAAGAAGATGAAAAATAACTTACTAAACCAAATGTTTAAACAATTTCTTAATTATATAAAGTTTATATGTTAACTATTGGACAATATTATTTAGGGGCAATCACATATATCCCCCTTCAAATTTCATAAATTACATATATACGCAAGTCAAAATTTATTTACATATTTCCCTTTCCAAAAACTAAAAATATCAAATATACCCATTATATTATTAAGTACTTCATATCATTACATGTTATGATGAATGTAATGATGTGAGGGCTTAGTAATGATTATGTAAGAGTGTTAGAACACTCGTTTCGGTAAAATCAAGTTGTAGGATGCATGGAAACATTTTATATGTTACATGTTCTTGATGTTCATAACTTACCAAGTTGGAAAGATCGTATGGGATATAAGTTGTAGGATGCATGGAATATGTTGTATGACTTGTTGTGAATTGTTTAGTAAAAGAATTGGGGTAAAATAATTATTTTTCAATATATTTTTAATAGAATGGGTATATATGTAATTTATGAAGCTTTGTAAGGGGATATATGTAATTTAAATTTTGGATTGGGTATATATATAATTGTAGTTGAAAATAGGGGGATATATGTAATTAATTCTATTAGTTAAGTCATTTCATTTTGTTTATGTTTTTTAGATATATTATCTGAACCGATTTTTTTTTTATCCTTGACAAAAAGTTTCTGGACCAATCAATCTCTTTTTTGCTTTGATAGAACATGCTAATTTGTGATTACTTTCTTATCGTGTTAATGGCATTATAAAGTTGTGTTATTTACAACTAAACACTACAAGGCCCGCCCACATAAGTACTGTCAACATCAGTTATTACTTATATTATATGAACCCTATCAATTCACATTATTCGACAACTTATTACACATTTTTTTAATCTTTTAAGACTGCAAGCTCATTCAAGTTTTCAGAATTTGCATGAAATTTCCAAGCATTTTCATTATTTCATAAAACAAAATAACAAAGAATTACAAGGTTGGTGGAAATTGAAGGAGGTTACAATCAAGAATACATAACTATTTGGTGGCGCCATTTAACATATGTTAGGTATATTGAATAACAACCCTAATAAAGTCATATGAATCAACCATATGACATGCATTTTTCATATTTATTTAGGTATATGCCATTTTCAATCATTTATTATATTTATATGCATTCAAATTTGCTCTTTAATTCAAGTTTAATTTAATTTCAAACTTAGTAATTACATATCAAATAAATTGAGAAATTAAGTGTACTTGTGTGATATTTAACGTTCTAGGTGTGATCACAATGAATTACATAAATAATAGCAAAATAACAACACATAACATAACACACTTTTATGATAAATTAAGTAGTTTATGTTGTATGTGTGTGCCTTTTGTGTTCACTGTTGATAAATAAAAACTTTATATGTGTTTAAGTTTGGTATTGAATTATGATTTGAAACAGGGATGATGTGCTCTGTATCACACCGTACTATACTAAACCGATCCTGATACCGATAACGATTTTCGTCAAAACTTGGTACTGATATAAAAAATATACGATACAGTACCACTAATTTAATTTTAAGGTAAAATATCGTTCGAACCAATACCGAACATCACCAATACCAATGCCAAAAGTTGTCAAAACTTGATACCGAATTGATACAAAAAAAGACCGGTATTAATATTTTCGATATGAGTTTTTTCGGTATTTTATACCGAAATGTCCCCCTAATTTGAAATATTACAGAATATTAAAATACACGTATACTTGACATATTGGTCTAGGATTTTTTTATTTTTTATTATTTTTTGAAAAAATGCTTTCATTAAACAACGCCAAAACCGACCCTCAAGACGGGGACCGAAGGCTCAATCCGCTACAACATACAAAGGAAAACGACACCAATCTTTCCAAACAATCTTATTACATTTGAATATACTCTTAACCCAAAGAAACGAAAAGGACTTCACACCAGCCACGATCTTCTCCACAATAGGCCGCTTACCATTAAACATCATATCATTTCTAGCCTTCCATAACGCCCACATGGTAATCACAATAATCCCGTGAACTAAGTTTTTCGTCTTCTTACAACCCTTCACCGACTTATACACTTCTAAAAGATCTTTAATCTCATATTGGTCTAGGATATGTAGCAGTGAAGATGTGACGCTATTAAAGACTATTTTTATTATCATCAAATCAAATAAAAATCAAATATCCTTAGACACAAATACAAAAGAAAAGATGCAATTTAAGTCTAAAAAAGCCTTTCAAACACCATTAAACGTAACTGAATTCAAGTCATTCAAAGAAAATGAATGCATTTAATGTGACATATTAATGTGTTTACCATCAAAACTTTATTATCACACGGATAGCCTTCAATTCAATTGCATTAAATTCGCCCAAAACATATTTAAGGGTAAATACTATTTTTTTTTGGTCAGTGAAGCCTAGCTCAGTTGGTGAAAAATGAGAAGCTAGAGCTGAGATCATAAGAAGGTCGAGGGTTCGATTCTGATCAAAGCCATATATACCACATGTGGGGGTTCCACATGGGAAGATCCACAATCTAGGAGGGATGGTTAATCAGTACAGGTTGGCCCACGGTGTTAGTCGGAGATCCACCGACTGCACCACTTGTCGTTAAAAAAAAACTATTTTTTTTAAAAGGCAAAGAACTTTTATCAACACCAAAAAACCTCTAACAAGAAGCTAGAGACATCATATACCAAACAACTATTCAACACCAAACACCAAAACTAAACACCTATGGACACCAATTAAGATTATACCACCTAACCTATCTTACAAGAAACACCATTATCCACCATAGATAGATTATATCCATTTGTCATAAGTTTTAAATCAAAATGGGACACATTATGTCAGGGTAAATACTAGTATTAGTTTTTCTGGACCAAAATAATTTCAACAAACCATCTCAAATTCACGTTTTGAGTACTTGTTGGTATTTAAAATTTCAAACACATTACTAACAAAGGTCCTTTTGATTAGCGGTATCCATTTATGTAAAATGATGCCCCTCACCAAGAGGTTGAAGGTTCGAAACCTACGAGCAATGCTCTGGAATAAGAAGTACATTATATTCATGTTTTTTTTATAAAGTTAAACTCATGACCAGTAATTAACATTCAAAAACCTTGTTTGATCATATATTTAAACCGCTTCCACTTCCCCCATTGTCGATATGCTCGCTCGTCTTACATATGTTAATGAATTATGATCGTTAGTCTTTATAAATGTACTAATTAAAGTGTTACAAAAAGAACTTTCAACATGTGCTTTACGATGTATTAGATCATAGTGAATTCAACGGCACTCTATATTTGTGTCAAAATAATGATATATGTAATGTAGATTAATTAACGATTATTTGTTTGTTTGGCTTTCTTGTAGACTCAACAAGGAGATTAGAAAACCTATGTGGTGATGTTTTGATGACTTGTATATGTGTTAGTTTTCAATGACATAGTTACCGAACATATCCAATAGGACTTTCAACCTTCTTTTTTATTGCTTTTCGGTAATAGGACTTTCAAAATTTAATTTTCAATGACATAGTTACCGAACATATCCAATATAATCTCGCTTATAGCACATAGCTATTAGTAGGATATGAGGAGGGTGTGATGCGAACAAGCCTTACTCTTACCAAACATACACAATATAATCTCACTTATAAAATATAGCTATTAGACTGCCTGTAGTGGGGGCGCTATTGAACGTGGAAAACGAAAATAACGCCCCCCACACCGTTACGGGGGGGGGGGGGGGGCGTTATGGGGCAAAAATGATGTCAGGCGTTATATAACAAACGCCGTGTGACAAATGCTCTAACCAATCAGCGAATGACACGTGGACGAGGAGGGGGAAAGTCTTTAAAAAAGGGGCGCTATTGGGCATTATATTTTCCCCATTACCACTACACCCCTTTTTTCACTTCAAGCCCCATGCTGACTCAGCTGCCACGTGGACCAATCAGAATCAGGGGCGTTATACTCAACCCCCTCCACTACACATGGTCTTAGTAGGATATGAGGAGGGTGTGATGAGAACAAACCTTACTCTTATCTCATGGATCTCTTTAAGATAACTGTGACACCCGGCAAACTCAGGATAGTAACTTTTGTCAAATAAGTCTACCTTAGCGAGTCATGCATACGTTATACTTAACTAGGTCAGTTGAGTCGTTTCGATGGTTCTGGGAATCATCGGGAGTCATTACAATGATCCAAATTATATGGGTTTTACTCAATTCAAGATCGAATTCCATGTTTAAATAAGTTTGAAATGAAGGGAAGAGGATAGTAACTTTTGTCAAATTAGTTAGTCTACCTTAGTGAGTCACACATACGTTATACTTAACTAGGTCAGTTGAGTCGTTTCGATGGTTCTGGGAAGCATCGGGAGTCGTTACAATGATCCAAGGGATAATTGGGAGTCGGTCCATAACCATGTGTACAAGGATTGGTGATTTGTAGAATCGTTGGATTTAATGCACACACATGAGTCTCGAGTCATTTAATGCACACACACAAGTCTCGAGCCCCGGGGATTGGTGAACAGATGTAAATGTGTTAGTTATCAAGTATTATGTGTTTATAATCAGTATATAACTTGTCGGCCATCCAAATTATATGGGTTTTACTCAATTCAAGATCGAATTCCATGTTTAAATAAGTTTGAAATGAAGGGCAGAGGTTAGTGGTGGCCTAAGGGTGTCTCGCCATCCGCCTGGCGGGTCCATGACTCCCATCCCCAACCAAAAAATATTTTCAAACTCCACCATTGTTTGAAATATTTAAAAGTTAATAGTTTGAATTATTTACATAACCTTTAGTATTTTAATTAGTTATATTGACATTCATGAAAGGTAAGGTGGTGAAAAAAACATGAATAGGAACAAACTTACTCTATGATTTTTTTTGTCATCTTAAAAGTAGTGTAAAATTACAAAATTAATAATCTTTTATCTTTAATAATGTAATAATAGAGGTATACGTTCTGACTTTTTAATTAAACAAAATTACACAGATTGTCCTTTAGTTATTATTCAAATTGCACCTTCTGTCCTTCGTCTTTCATTTGCACTCATTTTGTCATTTATTTTCTTAATTTGTGACACCTTCTGTCCTTTAGCCTAACGTAGTTAAAAAAGTTGGTTAACGTTATTTTCTAACTTTACACTTTTAGCCCCTGTAGTTTTGATCGAACCCTAGCCCTTGAACCCATTTTGATTGACCTCGAATTCGGCCACGTTAATTAACTAAATCATAGGGCTATTGTAGAACATCAAATTCCGATCAAAAACATATATAACATGATACTTACTTGTTTGTTTTAGAGGTGTAATCGAACGATTAAAGTTGTGACTGGGTTGTTCTTTTTCTTCAAATTGTGAACGATTTTGTGCATGTTTATTTATATGTTTTTGCATAAAATTGATCGATTATGAAGTATGAATCTATACAAGGTTCCAATTTATAATATAATCGATTGGTTTTACAAGTGGGTTCGTTAAAATTTTTAATTCGGAAATTTTTGACTCGTGATTTTGCAGATTTCCAGATCTTAGTGCGATTTGGATCCAGAAACAGGTGGGTGTGCTCAGATCTGAGTTTGGGTGCGATTTGAATGAGTATGATCCATTTTGTTAACGCGGGTCAAGTTCTCTTCGGGTTTTGACCCGTTTTTCGATCCGGTTTGTATCGGTTTGATTCAATATAAGTTTTTAACAAACTCCAGTAAGGTTTCATGTTTGTCGGGTTATGTTTGATGTGAATTCGCTTAACTTCGGTTATATATATGTGTATGTTTATATATAAAATGAGTTTTTGTAAAAACAATATATCTTTTTCATCAATTGTTTTACTTCAAAATTATGGTTTTGATCAGAATTTGATGTAGTTTGAAAGCCCTATGATTTCGTTTCATGTCGTGCCTTAGCTTCGTCGTTTTATTTGGAGTTAAGGCTTAGGAAAACTACAGGGGCTAAGAGTGTAAAGTTTGAAAATAAAGTTAACCAACTTTTTTAACTTAGTTAGACTAAAGGACAAAGGGTGTAGTAAATTGAGAAAATAAAGGACAAAATGAGTGCAAATGAAAGACAAATGAGAGAATATGTAATTTGAATAATAAATAAAGGACAATCTGTGTAATTTTGTCTTTTAATTAACATCGGAATGAAATCCTTAAATCTGGGTTGTAAATAAACTCCTACACAAACTTTATATAAATAAATAAATCAATCTAGCACAACACTTTTGACATAGTGATTCAAGATTGGGTGGTATCACTTAATGTCCAACAAGAGCCTACTTCTATTTTCTTCTCAATAAAACATATTAGAAACTCAAAAGTGAAATAAATAGATATTAAAAAGTTAGTGTTGAGGATTTAGAAATTATAAATAATGTTTTGAGATGAATGCGATTGAACTTAAGAAATAAAGTACGAATAGATAAAACTAGTGTTGGAGCCCGCACTCCGCGGCAGGATCTTAGGATTGTGTTGGCGCTAATGTATTTATTACAGGATATATTGATGGGTTATTATAGACTATGCAAGATTTAATCTAAACGATGGTAGAAATAAGCAATCAACACGGTTAAAATAACATATCTAGAGTTAAAAATTAGCTTTAGCTACAATAAAGTAAATAATAAATATTTAAATTTGTTACTTTGTATATTGAAGATTTAATTAAGCAAGTAACACGATTAAATAAACACATCTAAAGTTAATCCGTGCGCACGTATGACGATAGGCTAAGGATATATATATTTGGTGACATTTTCAATAGTATTTCTACGTTACAAAATGAATACAATAATAATTATTTTTTGAGTGAATAGCCAAATCCGTCCCTGGGGTTTGACCAATATTGCTAGATCCATCCATTTTGAGAATTTTCGACTTCTGAGCCACTGAACTTTACACTTCTGTGCCAAATCCGTCCAATTCACAAACCCAGTTAAAAAATTCTGTTAACTCGAGGGCATTTTAGTCATTTCACCTATAAAAATATCCCACCCCCTTTATATACCCAATCCATCCACCCAACCCTTATTGTTTATTGACAAAACACACTCACACCATCGAAGAGAGAGAGAGGAACATGGAGGAGGGATTCCGGCCATCGGATCCGGCGGAGTCCGGCAGAAACGAACCCAAACCATCGGTTGCTAATCAAGATTTGCATACAACATAAAGCACAATAAATCCCAACCCCAACAATAAATCCATAAAGGAATGAACAAAAAAAGGGGGCTATCGAAGACCAACACTCGAGGTGGTCAATATCACCAATTCAAATTTAAAACGTATAGAGGAAAGAGTCGGTCGTCTAAATCTTTAGTACTATGATAATTTAGCTATAGCTTATAGCAGTGCAATTAAACAAGCATCAATGCATCATAAGCAAGCATGAATGGATAGCCAAATCTAAATGTAAATCCAATAACACATTTATCAAGAAGATCCTCAGATGGCATGATACTGTGTTCTAAGTTACTAGACTGAATAGGGGTACTTTGGGGATAATCAAGAAAATCAGACAATGAATCTGTACACCATGAACTATTGTTCGTTTCTTTCATGTATTGGCTTGATGCTGTAGACTGGAGAATTCCTGAGGACTGAGATACGAAAGGTGCCTTTTCTGAAATATTTGAGTGAGAGATAACAGAAGAATAGTGAAAATCTGTAGACATTCAGTGATGGTAGTTAGGGTGATGCGTGGTGACTCGAGTTAGGATTTGTTTGATTTGTGTTATAATGATGATAATGAATCCATTATGGGGATATTGGCGAGAGGTGGAATTATCGGGTTGTGGTGGTTGTCCAGGTGGTGGAGACGGTGGTGGAGACGGTGGCTGAGGTGGTGGTTAGTGGTGGTGGTAAAAGGTGAAGAAGGGCTTGGGTGGAAGGTGAGGAAGAAGGTGAATTGTGGGTCCCACTTAAATGTTTAAAATATTAATTTAATTTATCTTTATAGGTGAAATGACTAAAATACCCTCGAGTTAACAGAATTTTTTAACTGGGTTTGTGATTTGGACGGATTTGGCACAGAAGTGTAAAGTTCAGTGGCTCAGAAGTCGAAAATTCTCAAAATGGATGGATCTAGCAATATTGGTCAAACTCCAGGGACGGATTTGGCTATTCACCCTTATTTTTTCTATCGAAGGATTTTATATTATTTTTTGTTAAAACTTGTTACAAGATATTAAGAACTTTGTTTTTAAATTTGTTTGAAACGGATTTCGTTATTTGGTTTTACAAATGTCTGTCAAATTTCTAGGATTTCGTTATTTGGTTTTACACCCCGTGACATCATATTTAGGGTATTTGACATCACATTCTGGGTATGTGACAGCTTTCTATTGGTGTATAGTGTGGGCCAGGGTGTATGAATCCTAAGGTAGGGGGTGTATGAATCCACAACCCCTTTATTAATTGGAATCATTCACAGTTTTCTCCTTTTTCCCCTCTACTCTCTCTCTCTCTCTCTCTCTCTCTCTCTCTCTCTCTCTGCCTCTCTCCATATAGATCATCTCCTTCCTTTGACTCCACCACCACAAATCATACACTTCCACAACAACCACACAGCACCATCACCAACCGCAAACAACCACCATCCAACATCACCAGCAACCGCCACTACCAACACCACTTAACATCTGCATCATAGATCGATGTTGACCATCACGATCATCGTCACCACATCCCCTATCTATCTCTCCCTCATACTCTCTCTGAAAAGAACAAATCCAAACGGATCTGTGTCGGTGTGACGTTGATGATGATGGTTTGTTACGGCGTTGACGGTGAGTGTTGTGGTTGTGTGACAGTGATAATCGATTCAACCGGTCAGTTTTTCACTGGCTTCTCATTCTGTTTTTCTCTCTTATCTTTGTCGCTCTGCTTTTTGATAATTGCGGTGTGTGACGGTGGTTATAGGGTGGTGGTTTGACGGTGGTGATGGTGACTGTACAGTAGTGGTGGTAACCGATGATGGGGATTGCGGTGGTGGTGGGACGATATCTATGTCCAAGAAGCAAACAGATATATATGCTTTGTTTGTTTATTGGCAAAAACCATGAAACCAAAAAAAAATAAGGAAAAATAATATGTGACCCAATAAAAACTGAGCATTTGGCCCAATCACGATTTAATACTGTTCACGATATATTTTGTTAGTGTATAGAATATCTACACATATGTTTACTATATAGGATTATAGGGTTAGGATTAAATACACATTGAAAGAAAAATAGGAAGTCGTAGGAAGAGTATCAAACGGACTTTGATTGAACTCATTCAAGTGGTATTGGAATCGTCTCATCGAACTCTGCGATCTTATTTTTTAGGTTTTCGCTTTTTTGGATTTTTAGCTTGTAGGTTTTAGAATTTACGTTATATCATTGTGTCTTTTGTGTAACATTGTGTCTTTTTTATTTTTTTCATCACTATGTCATTTTTGCGATTCATTATGTCTTTTTTCTTCAGCACTGTGTTATATTTTAAGGCTCACTGTGTCATATTTCATAATCTATTGTGTTTTTGTATCTTTCTCACCATTCTCATTTTTGTTACATTGTGTAGGATAACTTAACCCTTACTATATAATAAAAGAAACTAAATGAGAGATACATGTCATTCATTGGAGCCTTCTAATTTTTTGTTTTCTGTGTCTCTCTTCTACTTAATTATGAATAATTATTTTTTAAATAAAGATAATTATTATATCATTAACTATTAACTGTTATTTAAAATTTCAAATATGTTAATATCTTTATGTTTATCTTTGCATTTATTTACTATTTTATAAATAATTTTTAATTATCTTTATTTTCTTTTTTCTCATGTTTCTCTATCATAGTAAATAATAATTATTTTTTAGTTCTCTCTTATATTAAATAAAAATATTAAATCATAATTTATCCCTTTCTCTCTTATTTATTTAATTTTTTCTCAACAATTTATTCTATTTTGCGTTTCTTAGTAACAATTTATTTTTTATTAATGCCTTTGATAAGACATTTTAAAATACTCAAAAGCTAAAAGATTTTTATAATATAATGCATAATGTACAATCCTAAAATTAGGGTAAATTAGTCTTTCAAACACTAATTATACTTTTATCCATTCATCTTTATTACACTAAGGGGTTGTTTGGTAAACCTTTTAATGTGGCTCTGAATCATTCAGTCAGCGCGTTTGTTTCAGCTTCAGAATGGAATGGTTAAGGCTAAACCATTAAGATTTGGGATATTGCTGAACCATTAAGCACTAAACTAGGCTGAACCTTAATAAGACTCTCCTATCAATGTGGGACAAGAAACTAACCATTAAGATGTCAAACTTTATGATTCAGCACTTAACCATTCAACCGAACAACCCCTAATTCTCTTAACTTTTTTCAACTTTTGTTTATTTAAATAACAGTTAAACTTTTTCCTCTTATTTTAATGAAACTACTCCCACGATTTTTAAACTGCCATATTTTTTTCATTCATTAATTTTTTAAAATTACATCATAAAAATGAGCATTTTATTCTTTTTAATTTGAGTATAGCATTGCTATTTTTCTTAATTTAAAAATTTGATGTGCTACTGAACCGTTAAGCAAAAGAGAACAAAAAATAGACGAAACCGAACCAAAATAACTGAATTAACCAAAAACCAAATTAACTTAAAATTGGTTATAGTACTTTTGTACCCTTAGTTACGGAAATTAACCAAACCAAACCAAAACTGAACCATTCATATATTCTTATCTTTTAAACTTTTATACCTCCATTTCATGTATTTGTACCTCCATTTCATTGATATCTAAGCAAGAATTTTAGCCAAATTTTGATTATGGCTACTAACCAAATTAACTAAACTAATCTGAAAACCGACAATCAAACCAAATAAACTGAACCAATTAACTTATTGGTTAATTAGATCAATTATCTGGTGACTTCATTTTCAGTTGAGACTAATAACCGAATCGAACCTAACCATACACACACTTAGAAGTGTATGTGTTTCCCGACGCATCGAACATGCATCCTGTTAGTATATATATATATGTTTGTGCGTAATTACGTACGTATAGTTGTAGATTAATGGAACGTGGAAAACTTAAAATGATTGATAAAAGACAGTATATTAGATCAGAGTAGAAACAAAATATGTTGATGGATCATTTGTCTTAAGTTTACTATGTCCTATGTGTATGCAATGTACGTGTAAATAGTGGAAGTACATGACCATGTCAAATCTATAACACAAATTACAAAGACAACCACATAAGTATTTACATAGTGAATATGGGGTTTGGAGTCTTTAAGTTCCTTTAAAATTCTATAGCATTGAGTTAAGAAAATTTAAATGGGTTCAATGGGTAGGTGAAGATAATGAAAGAGGAGAAGAAGAGTTATGAAATAAGGCAAGACATTCATTAATTATCATTTAAAGAAGGTTTGGTATATATAATAAATATGATAACAGATCATTGAATAAATATATACGAAATGTCCTTTAGTACAAAATTAACTTTCTAACTTTAAGTGAGAGTTGTATGAGCCCCAACACTTGTGGTGTGGTGGCAAAGGACTAAAGGTGTTATGATAGTAAAGGAGAGGTTGAGAGTTCAAACCTCATAAGAAGCAGAAAATGGTATAATAAAAATGGTGTAAAACAAGGGAGAAAATTAGCCGAAAAAAAAAGTAAGAATTGCATGATGTGTCTTTTTTTCTTTATTTCTTTAATTACTTTTAGTTTATATGTGATAAATAAGAGAGTTATGTAAGACCTTAAAGGTTGTAGATTAAATGGTCAAACTTTCACCTCCAAGGTTAGTTGGGCATCTTTATACTATCTCATATATTTATTATTGTTATAAATTTCATTAAAATATTAATTGAGTACTAACTTTTTAAGAGTGCATTACTATTTTGGTTCATATTGTTTGACAAAAAAATTATGATTTTAGTCCAATAGTTTATTCGTTATGCTTACGGTCTAAAAGTTTCAATCTTACGTACTTTCGATTTCATTCCATAATTCATACCACTTAACTTTGCTAGGTTAGTATTGTTAAGGTAATGCGGATTTACTATGATGCCCCTCTCATTAAAATACAAAATCATAAAAACATAAAACTCTTTCCCTCCCTACCTTAAGCCAGTTTACTTCAACCGCTATCATCGTCCAACAACAACCATAACCGTCTAGTGTCAACCATCACCAGTCCACCATCACCCCCTAGAGATCAAAGAGAAGGTGAAAAGCAATCACCGTCCACCACCGACAACCACCATAGAATCACTTGTTTGTCCATATAAATCAAACCTGTTGAAGCAATCACCCGCTTTGGACTAAAAATGAAACGAAGGGTGAAATTATTGGACTATTAGTGTCATAAATAAACTATTAGACTGGAAGTGTAATTTTTGGCAAATCACAAATACAAAACATGTAATTTACTCTTTCCTTAACGTGAATGTGTGATTGAAATTGTTATGCATGTCATACCACACATTAACTAGCTTTGACCATCATTATGTTGGGCGGTACTTTGTTATAGAAAAATAAAGGGCATTTGAGTTGTCTAGGTTGGTGAGTTGGTCCAACAGCGAGTTTTATCTTCTTCTTTCAATAGGTGACATGTAAACATATTTTAAGAAATATTACATAAAAAGAAATATTTAATTATCCAATTTCTATTTAGCTAATGCGATGCAACGAGAAATATTTATGAAGTACAAAAATAAAAAGAAAAATTATTAACGATGATATCAACTCTAATTACACGTCCCGTGATTCCAACCCAGCTGGTTGAGGATGTGAGGGTTTACTCCCTAAGGGAGGTTCCCGCACGGGGTCTCGAGTTCGAATCCCACTAGTGGCATAAATGTCCCATGTGAGTGTGGCCTATGGATGTGTTATTCCAGCTCTGCTTCGGTGGGGTGCCGATTCGAACCCGGGTGGCTTGACTTCCGCAAAAAAAGGTTGAAGCAAACTAATGGGTTTTCAACTGATCCACACCTTTCAAAAAAAAAAAAAAACTCTAATTACACAAATATTGTCCATAAAAGGAATATAAAACTGTTTCATAAGCCGACATGAAACATATAATTTTCGAGCTATATTCGTATCGTATCTAAGGTTGTGTCAATAATTGTCACCCATCGTACTACCATTAAAGGAAATCATTAGATATAGTGCAAGGATCTATATCAAGAACTTATCAAGTCATAATAGCCTAATAGGATCTTTCGAAGACATTTTAACTGTACATACACAAGACATTTTAACTGTACATAAACAAATTCAAGGTGACAAATGGCATCAAAAAATTGTTAGGGGGATTGTCATGATTACTTGTAGGGCCATATGGAAAGGTAGGGATGCGAAGGTTTTTGACCGTTCCAATTCAAAGGTCTTTGATGTCGTTGCAATGGTGAAGTCGTGGTCCTTTTTGTGGTTAAAGAATAAGTCGAAGTTTAGTTCTATTGTTTGGTCGGATTGGGTTAAGAATCCTATCTACATGTTGTAATTGGTTCGGCGGTCCTCGATTTGAGGACTTGTCCGTGTTTTAATGATATTCACAATTAAAAAAAAAATAGGATCTTTCGAGACAGATAGAGATGGAGTAAGATTATAGAAGGTCACTTATTAATCTGATCGGTCCTACAAATGACAATTGGACCAACAACTTAAGCAGCCCATTATATCTCAATACCGTTAAAACACCCGAAGAATAGTGGCTGTTTAATGTTTTAAACACAAGTCCATATTAATCAGTTATGAAGTTGTAGGTTGATATAGCCATCGTATTTATGATTCCAGTGACCCAAAATCCCTCATCCAAGTCACCATTAATGATTAAGAACCGGAAATTTCGGGTCTAAAAAATAGTCGTTATCGAAACAAAAAATCTATAAATCTATCTATATAATAAATGAATAACCTCGGGTTGAATGGAGGCCTTAGGGTATAAGGGGCACTACTAAAATATGTATTTTCTTTCACTGATTTTAACCAGTTATACACTGGCATATCACTTCACTGATTTACTTCACTGAAACACTTTTTTGTAGGCAGCACTCCACTGATTCTTTCATTATATTTCATTTAAATTTGAGAAAACTAACCGTTATATAGGCATACGGTAATTAATTTTGTTACCGTTACATTTAAACCGTTGCAACCATTTGGAATCTGTACCGTTCCGGTTTGGTCTATAAAACACCTTAAACTTCAATACAAAAAATCAAAAAATAAACTGGTTATACTTTAATCGTTTCGTAAAAATGGACCCGTGAAATGCAAATGAGGATATCGCGTTAACGAGGGCGTACCTGACAGTGAGAAACACTTGGGTTCATGAAGTCGATACCCCAATTTCTTTTTGGCACCGGGTGTCGGGGATATTCAATAATTTAACCGGCACAAATGACTGCTCCAAGGATTCGCTCGTTCGTAGGTGGATTCTTCTCTGGTCCAGGTGTCTCCGTTGGAACGTCCTCTATGAAGCCACGATGGAGAGGCACCCTAATGTTCAAGAAGACATTGCAATCCAACTCACTCGCGGCAACTACTACCGTGCACAAATGCCTAACTTCACCCATTTTGCGTCATGGCGAATGTTGCAAGATTTATTTAATAATTAATGTTTACGGTTGTTTAATGTTTATTGTGTAATGGTGTTTAAATTTTTAATGAAAGTTAACCGTGTCAATTATTTTATGTGAATGTATGATTTGTATAGGGGTAAAACATAAAACAAGGTCAAAATGTAAACGGTCAAATATCACGGTCAAAGGTGAAGGAAAACGTGGCATATTATCATTGGTCAAGAAAATGACCGTTTCTTTGTACCAGCACGATAACAAAAACCAGAAAACGGTCCACAAGAACTCTACCAGCACATGTGGCGGCGGTATTACCGTGCTGGTAATGGGGTACCCGTGCCCAATTCTGGTAGCGCCCCGTCCCCCCTTAGAGAGGGCCTCTATGATCCAACAACAAATATGGAGCTCCGAATTATTAGTATAAAAACCTCTTTCTTTCATTTTTTTTTCATTCTCCATATCAAAACTCTCATACTACTCTTCTAATTCCTATTGATACTACTCCATATCAAAGCTCCGAATCTAATTCCTAACAAATCTTAGAGGCATTCTTCTTCATCTTGCATCATTTTTTGATTATCCATAACCGATTAAAGGTAAACATCCATACTACTCTTCTAATGTTGATTATCCACACATATTCAATCAGATTGTGATAAACAGATTTGTAATATAGAAATATTCAATCGGATTTTTTTTTAAAAGCATATTTTCATTCATTTGAAATCATTTGAAGCGTATTCTGATTCATTTGAAACCATATTTTTTAAAATCATATTTTCATTCAGATTTGTGATAACCGGATTTGTCATAAACACATATTCAATCTGATTGTGATAAACGGATTTGTAATATACAAATATTGAATCGGAATTTTTATAAAGGGATGACAAGGATTTTTTTTCATTCGGATTTTTGTTAATTTTATTACTATTCAATCGGTTTTACTAATGCTATGTTTTAACATTTGAACAACAGGATTTGATCCGAAGACACAAATTCTAGGATCCAATTAGGTATATGGAGCTCCAGCTTTGTATCTATAAAACCGTTTTGTTTATTTATTGTCTAAATCTTTTTCAAGAGTCTATCGATTCTGTTTATTTATTGTATTCGTTTGAATCTTTGGATTTTGTATATGACACAAGAAACCGACTCTTAATTTTTTTGAAGATGTTGTTTAACATTCAACAATCGGTCAACAATATTTTTTAAACATTAAACTATCAGCAATTTTCTTATGTTAATTTTGATTATTCAATCCTATATTCCATATTCGGCTGATAATATTAGACCAATTTTAATTTCATTAATTCTGAATTATTATTATTTATTTACATTAATAAAGTTGACCGAATTCAATGTCATTTAATCTAAAATTTGAATCTTAGTGATTGTTATCAATTTACATTAATAATATTTTGATCCAATTTAATCTTATTTATTACTATCTTTTAATAATTGAACGAATTTATATTAACATTAATACGAATTTATGTTTATCATAATAATCCTTATTTATTATATAGAGGTTAGTTATATTATTTTTGTAAAGTTTGTATAAAAATACATGAATTTTTTCGGTAATCATTTAAACCTATTTACAAAAATATATTTCAGGATAAATGTAAGCATAAAGTTGACAAAACTAGCGACAATTACTTATGTATTTAAATTTGATTGAAATAAAGTTGCCAATTACCTAATATATACACCATATGTAAATTAATATTAAATTTAAGTTTAGTTAACATTATTAATTCAGTTAAAGATATTTAATAACCTTAAACACAATTTTGTTATACATTGTTTATATAAATACAAAAAAAAATAACAAATTAAAACCACTAATAAAATTTAACGCATCCTTTGAACCTAAAAAATGCAAAACCGATTCCAATTAAACTAGCCCAATTATGTCCAACGTCACTCTTTTACACGGATTCACCAAACATGCAATACACAAACGTACCGAATAAATGCTCAGCAACTGATAGATTAGAAAAGTTTTTCCAGCCTAGACTTAACTTAGGAAACAAATTTGAATTAACCATTTCACACATTAAATTATCAATCAATCATTACTAAAATGGATTACCAATCATGCCATAAATATGCAAAATTCATAAACAAATCCGAGACCATATTTTTAAAGCATTCAATCATTATAAAAATCGTTGCACACATTCCTCACTCTTTTTCTAAATTATTGAATTATTTTCGTTTTAACCTTTTACTCTGAGACCATATTTTTAAAGCATTCAACAAACTTAATTATTAAATTTCGATTTACTACACAATTCAAATGTGCACAAAAGACTTATAATTTTTATGCCCAGCCTAAACTTAACTTAGGAAACGATTTTGAATTTAATAAATTGAATAAATCATTCAATCATTAAATTTGGTATTTTTCAAAATAATAATTCGATTACCCCTAGAAATGGTAAGTTAATCAAGAGAACTAAAAGCATTTTAAACATTCACCATGTATACAATAGGTTCATTATAATAAAACAAAAATAAATCTTGACCATACTAATTTACGAATACATAATCTGTCATTTGTCATAAATGATAATCAATGTACGACTACAATTACGTTGCTAATTTTAAGTTTTTTTTCATTGATTTAACTCAAATTCCAATCCTTCTATTTTTATACTTCATCTATTTAATTACACGGTACCACATTGATCACACTTGCTCTACCACATTGAACGAATTTAGAGTTATTTATTACGATTTTTAATGTCATTTATTTATTATTGACCGAATTGACCGAATTAAATGTCTAATATATTACTAATACTAATACTAATATTACGATTGTAATCTCATTTATTTATTATTGACTGAATTAAATTACTAATACTAAAACGAATATTAGATTTTTAATTTTAATCTCCTTTATTTCTTATTGACCGAATTAAAATTTTATATTACGAATATATTACTAATACTAACTAATACTAATACTAATATTACGATTTTAGTTTTACTAATCGTAGAAATAGTATTGTTGACCGAATATATTACTAATACTAATACTAATTTTATGATTTTAGTTTTACTATTCGTAAATATTATTTCAATAGTAATATGCAAATTTTAAGATGTCAATAATAATTTGTCGATAATTGGTAAGTCAATTTAAAACGCCGATGTTTTTAATGTAATTGATTTATATTGATTAAAATTTTTGAGGTTAATATTGAAAAAATTTAATCTCATGTATTTATATTACTATTTTTTTTTGAATTATCATTAGTTTTGCCTGCAATTAAAAGGATTTTTTTCATTTTTAATGTTATTTATTATGATTTTTAATGACATTAACAATAATTGACCGAATTTAATGGTATTTATTACATTTTTTTGTGTCATTTATTTATTATTGACCGCATTAAATTAAATTAAGAATATATTACTAATACTAATATTACGATTTTTAATCTCATTTATTTATTATTGATCGAATTAAATTGCGAATATATTACTAATACTAAAACTAATATTACGATTTTTAATTTTATTTTTAATCTCATTTATTTCTTATTGACCGAATTAAAAATTTCTTTCACGATTTTTACGAATATATTACTAAAATATATACTATATTCAAAATAACTTTCAATTATATTAATAAACTATTAAATAATTTAAATTGTTAAGTTAACTTTTATCATCCATTTATTACTATTAATAGTAATAATTATTAAATTATTAACATAAAGAATAAACGTAACATCAATATAAAAAATCCTAATTTGTCATGAAACCCTCGAGCCCAAGGCATTATAGCCTAGTGGCATCTTGGTGGTGAGATAAGACTTAGGGGCCATAAGGTCCTGGGTTCGAATCTCACAAAGGGGGTTTTCTCATAATTATGAGTTTCTTCCTGAATTGGTGACTTGGTGGTGGAATATGATCGTGTGGTAACATTGGAGACACGATGATACTCCAGGGTTCCGTGAGTGATTCCAATTTGTTGGCCGTTCAAAAAAAAATTTATTTCAAAAATTATAAAAAAAAACTCAATTAATGTTAACAGAAAGATTCAAGCAATAATTTTGGTAAACAAAAGGTATTTAATAAATACAATTTAAATCTATTCTTTTAATAATAAATATAATTTAAATCTATTTAACAATTTCCTAAAATATATAATATATTCAAAATAATTTTCAATGATATTACTAATAACGACTTTCATTTTAATATTGTTGACCGATAAACGTAAAAACTTTTTACGTTTTTGTTACTTTGATGAAGGTCGATTCTTTGACTTTATTTATTTTTCATGTCTTACAATACACTTATTAGTAATTAGTAACAAAATTAGTAAGGAAAATTGGATTGTAATAATCCCACCTTTGTGTTGTTGGCCAATAACAATCCCACCTAAATTTATTTTTCCCACCAGTCCCACCTTTTAATTTATTTTTTCTCATTGCACCTGCCGTTAAGTCACACCAACGCCGTTAGCTGAAACTCACAATTCTAGGCGATTGTTCACCGGATTTGAAAGAGGGAATCAAGACGATGATATTTGTATGTTCAATTGCAAAAACGAGCATGGTTTGATGGGTTTAAGGTTGATGTTCTTGTTGGAGGGAATGACCGGAACCAACAATTAAACCATCAAACCATGCTCATTCGACAATTGAACATACCAATATCATCATCTCGATTCTCTCTTTCAAATCCGGTGAACAATCGCCTAAAATTATGAGTTTCAACTAACGGCGTTAATTTGACTTAACGACGAGTACAATGAGAAAATATAAATTAAAAAGTGGGACTGGTGGGAAGAATAAACTTAGGTGTGATTATTATTGGCCAACAACACAAAGGTGAGATTATTACAATCCAATTTTCCAATTAGTAATGAAATATCATTTTACGTTATCAGTAACAACATTAACTAAAAGGCGATTCATAACATTAAAAAACCTCATTTGTCATGAAATCCTCCATCATTGACTACATTAACTAAATATCGTTTCAGTGATACTAAGAATAAGAAGATTACGTCTTTCATTTAAATATCTTTGAAAGATTAACGTTATCATATTATGTTTACAAAGAATTTTTCTTTAATCAATTGTCATGAAACATTAACCATCATCATGATTGCAATAATTGTGCTAATTTTAAGCGTCGTTGACCAAATCACGTAAATTACACATCCTTCCATTTTTATAATTCAACTATATAAATAAATCCAACTTATTTGATCAGAATTGTTCGAGACACAATATTCCGATTGTGGAAGCATTGAAACAAGTCAAATGGATAAAATATTGCCTTATAAAAAAACCTTCCATTTTGACATATTATTCAACCCATCCACGTTGCTATCTTTACTCCTAACGAGTTTCTCATGTGGGTTTAGTATTGATTTTTCACCGTGGTTTTAGCTTGATTTTTAGATCATTGGTTATGAGTGAAACTGTCAAAACAGTTCAGGATCTTCTGGATATATTTACCTTAAATTCTTGATGATAATACACTTACAATGCCAAATGTCTTTCTTTTCCTTACCAGAGTTTTTTTTGGCAGATTTGACTGTTTTGTTATTCTAATGGTTCAGGGATCCTATAAGTGGACATAAATTCTTTTCAAAGCCACAAGTTCCAAATCGTCTTGCTATATCAAACCATGTTATAGAAGCTAAAATAATTTCAGGGAGTAACATTGGAATGCGAACTTTTATCCAGAGAATTAGGTTGTCCCCATCTGATAAGAAGATTCTTTTAGATTTAACAAAAGACAATTCCCTCTTACTTTATGTTTCGCAATGACAATAAATAAGAGTCGAGGACAAACCCTGTTTAGGATAGGTCTGTATTTGAAAGATCATGTTTTTAGACATGGGCAGTTGTATGTTGCTGTCAAGTGACAAGTGTAGAGATGGCCTGAACATTCTAATACTGGATAAAGATGACAACGTTAATAATAAATAACAAACGTTATCTATAAAAAAATATTTTGAAGTTTGTTAATAAGTATGCGATCATATTTTGCATAAATCATTTTTTTATAATTTTTTATTTACTTTGAATTTAATCTTCATTTGCATGTCGTTACAATAAATATATGTTTATTCATTTCATTATTTGTTTTTAAATCACGTCTAATCAAATATTTGTTGATTCATATATCTGTTATTGAGTAACATTAAACTTTTTTTATGATAATTTACAATCAACCAAAATTCATATGAATTGTATTACGTAACTTTCAATAAATAAAATTTGCATACTGCGATCTTTATAGAATTTTTTTCATTTGACATGGACATGTACCGCGTGTACACGCGGGGCTCTAACCTAGTAATGATATATGTGAATTTATTAGTACCTAAAATTTAAAATTACTGGACTGAAATCAAGTTGAATTCGAGAAACAAGGAAATGAGTCGAATCTAAACGTAAAAACTTAAGAGGGTGAAGAACGCGAGTGTTCAGAGGTTTAAAAAAAATATGTTTTGCTTTCCCATTTTCACCGAAAAAATCCATCTACTATATACAGGTCATAAAAGAGCTCAAACGTGATAGGAAACCATGACATTCCGAAGATTATTGAGACATGTATTAAGGTATGACCGTATAAGATAGAACATATGCCTAGTTTTGAAAAAAAAAAATATGCCATAGAGAGTGTATGGTATTAGAGGATCCCTGATCGGCTATCAAACTTGTTTACACGCATCGAAATCTAATATACTATATAATTTTATAAAAATATAATGAATGATATGTTGAAAGTTGAAACGGGTACGGGAAGGGGAAGTGAGGCCAACAATGAGCTTTTATTCCTTTTCCTATTTCCCCCTTTTTTTACTTATTTTTTTTTATATTTTTATAATGATTTGTAGAAGAAGTTGTAAAAAGATTAATAAACTTACAACTTTTTTTATTTGTAAACTTTTTTAAAAATATAAACTTATATAACATTACAAAAGATTGGTAAAAAAATCATTGAAAATCCATTGAATTGTAAATTTGTGAACTTTTAATTATATAACTTATTAAATTAAATAATACAAAAAATAGTTCAGTATAATAAATAATCTGGTTATGTGCAATAAATGTAGGAGGTGCTGATAAAGAAAAACTGAAAATAGGGTAGGTGACCCCATACGTGTGTGGTCATTTTTAGCAATATGCATTAGAATTAGAAGCTTTTATTCTTTTTTCGAAGGTGCGATAACACTATGTGTTGTGGCCCGCAAACGTGCTATCGCGAGTCATAAACATGGCCATGTGGATCGCCTGGCCTATAACACACTTAAGTGATCGTTGTCGTAAGCGAAGTCAAGCGAGCTAGTTTGGGTAAGCTAGCGAGGACAATTTCAAAAAACTAGCCGTTGGCTGGCAGGCAACGGTTAGTTTAAAAATTGTGTGTGTATATATATATGTGTATCAAACACCCTCTTTTTCTACCAAACATTTATACAAAAAAATTTTCCATCTTCAACAAACCGATCCCAAATGACAAACCAAAGCCCAAATCCAATCCCGCCCCCACAAAACCGAATCCCACCACGAAGTTGGAACGTGGAGGAAGAACTCACGTTGGTCAACAGTTATATTACCACATTACAAGAAGGAGGACTTGAGCGAACGGAAACTTCTTGGAGCACGGTTGTAACTAGATTCCATCAACAAATGGGTGACAACTTTCGTTTAAATGACGCGATATATGGAAAATATATATCTTTACTAACGAAGTGCACAATATTTGAGCGGTTCTTCGTGAGTGCGTTGAACGGCAATCTGGGTTTAGACGAAGACGAGGCGATTGAAGAGGACCGTAACCAATACCGTGTCATACACAATGACAACTACCCGACGGTTGCGGTTTGGAGAGCTATGAGACCATGATTTCAACAATAGTCGCGTTTCTAATATTTATTTATGATGTGATGTTATTTTATGGTTTTTAATACTTATGTAATGTTTATTTTAATATTTATGCAATGTAGTGTTATAAAAAACACAAAAAATAAAAAAAAAAACATGATAAAGATATCGCTAAAGGTGAGCCACAACAGGATAAAGTGAGAAGGAGTCACACTTTAGCCTGTGTCACGTCAACGCCTAATTGTCTTTTTTTGATAGAATAAAGTGTTGACTAGAGGTGAGCCACAACACACAGTCTAACCGAATTTAAGTTAAGTTGGTTAATTTAGTTTTTAATTGATTTGGTTTGGTTTCGTCTCTTTTTAGTTATCGCTCACCTTTAGATATTGTTAATTAATCATGTAACATGTCAGTTTTTTAATTAAAAAATAATAGCAATACCAAACTAAAATTAAAGATAATCAAATGTTGGTTTTTATAATGTAATTTTTTAAGGTATTAAGTGTGAAAAAAAATGTCTGTTTAAAAATCCTGAGAGTAGTTTGCTTAATATACGGGAAAAAGTTAAACTAAGTGAGCAAAAATTGAGTAAAGTTAAGATGAGAGAATAATATGTAATTAATGTTTGAATTACTATTTTACCCTAATTTTAGTGTTGTACATTCTGCATTAATAGTAAAAAAAATCTTAACGTTTAGGTGTTTTAAAATACTCTTGTGTTATGCATTGTATATATAGTATAAATATAGATATAAATCTATGCTTGGGATTAAACTCAATATATACCTCCGCTAAAAGACAATTGGCTAGCCCCACTCATTAGAAGAAACCAAAAATATCTTTACATAAATGTAAATTTGGTATTTTTTTTTTCTAACTAGTATTTTACAGGCGTCGTGCGTTGCGCCGGCGCACGACGGATATACAGAGCGTGTTTTACCCGACGCCCCGGTTTGTGGCGGCGGAACAATGCGTGTAACGACAAAACCAGAGGAAAACACCCCTAAATGTAACGATAGAATCGAAGGAAAACACCCCTAAAACAACAGCTGTTATCGAAAACATATAGATAATAAGCCACATAATCGCGCATCTTAGCTGTTTAACCAAAGAACAGACAAATTCACAGACCAATATCCTTAAAACAGAACTGGAATAGTATATTAAAAGGTACAAATACGCATAAGAAACCATAAACAGAGCGCAGAAGAATAATGATTCGGTAACCAACAACGACTATCCGAAAGGAGAAGTAGGCGTGTGTATGATTCTGTATATATCTGTATTTACTAAATGATGCAGCTACAAATGAAGTTTGCGTTTAAGCCTGGAACTAAGGCTATATTCATGACTACTTTATACCCTTTTTAAAATAATTAGATACCAAGTACCAAATATATCATAATTAGAAACACATAGAAACATGATCAACCTGAGCAAAGGATGGATGCAAAAGAATTTCAAATACTAATCAGAATGGAAATACTAACCTGGTGTTGGAAAGCCGCTACACGATGGCTAGAAAATAAACAGATACAACAAACGCCTTTGAAGCTCAGATAGTAGCAAATGCGCATTCATCATCGCATGGCATTCGGAAACCGTAAAACAGTTTTTTTCCCATAATAAATGGCAACATCTAAGCAAATAGTTCTGTGTAAAAACATAGGGTAAGGCGTAGAGTGCTATGTCGATCGGTTGCGCTGCAGTTGCGCCATCACAGTCGACATTACATCTCGAACGTAAACATCATAGCATAATATTAGTAATTATAAAGTCGTCCCAACATACCGCATTTTGCATTAAGAAACCACCACGGCAGGTAGTAATGTGTAAAAACAAAGGCTCAGGCGTACAATGGCATGTCAATCGGTTGCGCAGTAGTTGCGCCATCACAGTCGACATTACATCACGTACGTAAACATCATTGCCCAATATAATTAATTGCATCGCAGCCGCAAACGTTGTTTCGGTTTGTGCTTTCAACAACGAAGGGTCAGCCACCTAATTACCGATAAACCAAAGCGCAAACCAAATAAGTATTTTAATGCGAACAGAATACCTATTCCAAAGCCATCAAGCTAAAGCATAAACACACACAGAAAGTTGTCATGATCAAATAATGCGTTGATTTTTGTAGGACATAGGCATAAAATAACAAAACATCAAACTCCCAATATCACGAAAAGCCTCTCCCTTTTTTAAAATCACCCACTTTCATTCACATGGTTAATAGTAGAACTAACATGCATTAAATCAGTAAAGAATATGAGCTATGTTGATCTTACCGTCACCACCATCGGTCTAGCGGCAGAGCTCTGGCGACCCTACAACCGAAGAACAATACCCTCAAAAACCCCCAAATCACCTTCCCCGATTATTATGGGGAGAAAATTGCTCGAATGGTCCCTGTGGTTTGCACTTTTTTCACCTATAGTCCCTAAGTTTTCAAAATTACAGCTATAGTCCTGAAACAGTGAAATTTTTTAACTCGGATAGTCCCTGAGGCTAACAGACGTTAAGTCACCTCACGTGCTCAACACGTGAGGGTATTTTTGTCATTTTAAGTTTGAAATTCACATTATTTATAATTTCTGAAGTTCTCTCTCCTCAAACCTAACGTCTTTCTCTCTCTCTCTACAGCAACGAAGTCGAAGGCCATCAACAATGGTGATTTGTGATTGTGGACAACAAGCAAGGATTCTCACATCTTGGACCGATCTTAACCCATGCCGACGATTCTACTCTTGTCCAAACATGGTAATTTGTTCTTTTCGATTACAATTTTAAATATAGATCAAGATCGATTTGCTAACATCATTAGCTTAATGGGGTTTCTAGAACCCTAATTGCAGAAGATTTTTAGGCTGGGTTGACCCCCTATATGCAGACGTTCAGTTGCAATCATTCCTCGGCTACTAAGACACAGAAACCAAGTGGAGGCTGAAGTTGCCCAGCTGCAACATATGAACAGGCTGAAGACCAAGATAATATGTCTGTTGGTTATAATATTAAGGTTTGTATTGTTTGGATAATATGTAATAGGTAGGTCTACGATTAGGAATGATGTTATGTATGGATGTTCTATCTTGGTGATTTTTTGACCCATTAACCAAGTTATGTATGGATCTTCTATCTTTTGGTATTATGTAATGTATTGTTGGTTTTGATAAATGAAACTGCAAATGTTGTTGAATTTTTGACCCATTAACCAAGTAAGTTTGAACAACAAACTTGGGGACAATATTTGACCCATTTGACCAATAGACCACATGTCAATTAACAACAACATTTTATTTGACCCATTAACCAAGTGATGATTCAACACCAAACACTGAACAAGATTTGACCCATTAACCAATATACCACAATAACAGGAATCTTGACCCATTAACCAACATACCACAATAACATGATTGACCCATAACCAACACCAAACTTAAACATTATCAATAAAACCAACAGATTATAGCTACCATAACAAAACATAAATACCACATTAACTAACCATTAATACCAAACTGTTTTACAGCAAAACACTAGGACCTTAAACTTTTAAACATCAGACATAGTAAGTTAAACTACCAAAAGATATCAATTGTCATAAACATAAACTTAGACATTAAAAACATTAAGTTAGACCTTAAAACCATAAACTTAAAGATTAAACACCAACATGTTGACTTGCAGCTAGACTTGGCACTTGACTTGAACTTGCACCAACACCAGAAGCTGCACCACCACCAGAACCTGCACCAACACCTGATTTGCCTTGTTTCCCTTTTCTTTGTTGTTTCCCTTTCTTTTGTTGTGTCCCTTTCTTTCCCCCACCACAAGTTCTTGAATTGTGACCCTTATGTCCACATTTCTTGCATTTCACTGTCTTCCATTTCCTTGTAAGCTTCCCATTTATTTCCAACCCATCATTTTCACTCTCAGCAGCCTTACAGTTTTGTTATAATGTCAACTTTTAGGTCACTAATCATAAAGTTTATCTCGTGCACAGAAAACTCATCAATGTTGCAATAATCCACATAATGGTACCTTCCATGAGAGTACCTTCTTCCAGGAGCGTCAGTAAAACTACCATCATGATGAACTTTTAGTGTAAACAGGTGCTCATAACCAGCTGAAAAAGAAAAAAAATGTTAATTTTAGGAAAAAAAAAAGGTGTCAGGAACGAACCTATTCAACAAAATTGTTACTTTTAGGGTAAAAAGCTTACCATACACTCTCTCTGGGTAGAAATGCCTACCATACTCAGATTCTTCTCTGATCGACCAAGTGTTGTGATACCTTGGATGTTGATGATCGTCTTCTTCCATTGATTAGGGTTAACAGAGCATAGAGAAGTAAGATGAACAGGTGAAGAAATGGGAGGGAAGATAAAACTGACAACTGGGGATTAGAGTTGAAATTACAGGGTTTTAATGCTATTTCAAACTTAAAATGACGAAAACACCCTCACGTGTTGAGCACGTGAGGTGGCTTAACGTCTGGAGTTAACGTCTGTTAGCCTCAGGGACTATCCGAGTTAAAAAATTTCACTGTTTCAGGACTATAGCTGTAATTTTGAAAACTTAGGGACTATAGGTGAAAAAAGTGCAAACCACAGGGACCATTCGAGCAATTTTCTCTATTATGGGTGTGTTCATAGTGGTGGTGATAAGTGTCGAACCACTCACGGAGCCTGTACCGCCGCCGGTTCAATACCAGCGCTATCACCGCCGCTACTAACGATTTCACAGAAGAAGCCGGCAACAACAGAGAGCACGGGTAACAATCAGCAAAATTAAGGCTCAGAACCATTTCATAAGAGAAGCAGCAAGCCGGCGAGCCAGAAGAACAGCAAAAGCTCGATGAATTGCAACACTGTAGATGAACAGTGTTATTTGTGAGAGGAGCCGAGTTTGGTAAATGATATTATATATAATGTAAAATTAGATAGATGTAAACATTAAATATGTGTATAGGTGCCACAAACATGTCTTTGCGACACAAATGGCATGACACTGTAATAGTGGTCAGTGGTGCAGCTCTTAAAGGGCGGGGAGGGGCGGCCGACCCCTCCGAATTTTCACTAAGAAGTTACGATTATATACTATTCGTATAGACATTTTTTGGTATATACGGTTTCGACACCCCGAAACTAGGGATTCCGACCCCCACCCCCCCCCCCCCCCCCCCCCCGCTGATTTCCGAGTTCCGACCCCCCCGAAGATTCGGGTCAAGCTTTGCCACTGGTAGTGGTATGACCGACCTATGATGTTCGTTCTTGTAATGTTATGCTCGATCGAGATAGAGAAAAGAGAGAGAGAGATCGCATTTTAATTCGTTGGAAGGTGTAAGGATTCATAATAGGATAAGTGTGTATTTGATTGTTTTGTGTTCACTGTGGACTTTGAATTTGTATGTTGTATCCTAACTAGCATTCGAGTCCGCGCTTCGCGGCGGGTTCGTAGGTTAATATTGGCAAGAATGTATTTGTTATCTGATATATCGACCTTGCGGCCGGGACGAAATGAGAGTTCGATAATTATCGCACACTAAGACAAATAAAGTAAAACAAAGAAAAAATTATAACATTAACCAAAATAATATCTACATGTGTTCGGTTCGTTGTAGTAGCTGCGACTCGACTTTAAACATCCAAATGTAATGACGCAAAAGCACACAATAATGTAAATAAATCGTGATCACACACTTGATATTAGTCGCGCGAAAAAATTCACGCCAAAATGTCTATAAAAATAAAAATAAGCACGTAATTAATTGTGTGTCGTAATACGTGAGTTTTAAAACTAAAAATAATAATAGGTATATCTAAAAAAAATAACAATAAAATGTTAAAATAAAAAGAAATTAAGAACCAATAAGGAATTACAACTGTTTACGTTTGAAAATGTTGTTATAGGAATTAACCCATTTTTTTTTTATAAATCTTGAATGATGTTATAAAACTTTAATTTAGTTTATCAAAAATTATAAAAAATGTCATTTTTAAATGGTGTTAAAACTTAAGTTAAACACATATAACTTATCATTTTGGTACACCTTGTATTTAAAATGATGTGTCTGATGCGTGCCGCCCTCTACCACGTCATCCATGCACTCCATGCAAACGTGGGATGACTCGTGATGTGTAACGACGGTTAACATGTCATGTCATCTTTAGCGCCCTTAGTGTTGAGGTACACCCCAAGGCCTTAGGTGAAGTCAGGTTAGTGAAGTATTGGGTTAATGATGTTAAATTTGGTTATTTACGTTCCTTGTTTGTAAGGCTATTTATAGCATGATAGTATTTGTTTGAAGGGGAAAGAATATGAATTTGATATCATATCTCCCCATCACCGATCACCACCACCAACCGCCATCTCCACCACCGAGTACCGCCACCCACCACCAAACACCGACCGCTACCACCGACACTCTTCATCACCAACCACTGCCACCACTCCCTGTCGCCACCCACCGGACCATCACCACCGTCACAGTTACTATAACCACCAAACGTCGCCACTCACTGACCACCGACCACCACCACCACCACCCTCGCCACCACTGACCATCGTCACCGCTACCACCGACCGCCAACACCCACCGACCACCACCATCTCCGCCACCACCGACCACCGTTGCCTGCACCCACTGTTAACCAGCGTCGCCACCACTCACCACTGTCGGTTTTATTCCTACGTCTTTTCCTATCTACCAAACAATACAAAGTAATAATTCATTCTATTCTTACGTGGTAACCAAACAAGACCATGAAATGGTAATCATCCATTCCATTCCCCCATACCAAACAGACTCTTAAGGTTCCCTCTCTATTTTCTTTAGACTATTGATACATATCAGTATACACGTGTTGTTGACTTGAAAATCTGAAGTGTAACTTGATTAATTTGCCACGAACATTGACCGTTGGTCCGTAACATCGTTCGTAACACTTTGTTTGATTGCATCATACTTGGCATAAACAATATATTACCATCAAAAAGGCCTTAAGACATTCATGAGAAACCCTGACCCCATGAATAATTTGATCATCTAAAGATTATTCCATGGTATACCTTCTATATCATCTTATTACAACAATGACCCGCTAACTAGCAATTTACTGAATAATTCTGTTGTGTTTCAGAACTGTGACAGTTTCTCGATGGCACATGCCGATATTTGTTTACAAAATCAAATATATATAATTTTAGAAAAATACCCGATTCAAGCGTCACATGTATAAAAACTTAAATTGCAATCCCTTTCATTGGCCCATGATAGCATATATTCGATAAAACAATCACAGCCACTTTTTAATTGGCTCTTAGTCATTAACAGTTAACACTGGGTCATTCTCTGACCATTCTTGCCTTTGTGCCACTTGAGAATTCGTAGAAGCAAATGTGGACCCCTTGTGTAGTAACCAAAATAATAATACTCCGTAGTAATAATAATAATAATAATAATAATAATAATAATAATAATAATAATAATAATAATAATAATAATAATAATAATAATAATAATAATAATAATAATAATAATAATACATATGAAATGGTGAAAAATGTGCGTTTACATGACGTTATGTGACAACAATTTTTTATCAATAAACCCCCAAAAGAATCCGGGCTATAACACATAATGATATGCGATATATTCAAACAGTGATGACGTGGGTCCTAAAACGACGACGTTCGAACCCCTCGTCAAAAAAGATAAGCAAAACCGAGTTGATTAGGAGGTAGCCTGACTTATTGGAGCTGATACAGGGCAGCATACCTGCCATGCGGAAGCCTCTGGGCAAAAGCAAACAGTAAAAGTCTTGGAAATGACAAAAGTGGGTTTTGGCTTATTATCATGCAAGAAACAAAACAACACACAGCTCCATAACTTGCCTAGGAAATGATAAAAGCTGAAAACACCCAAAAAGGGCAAAGTCTCACTGCAGGGAGCCGATAGAGAGTCAAACAGCACCAGGTATAGAAAGGAGGCTACCCTGAGGGAGCTCCTGGGCAGAATCTCATTGCCTATATAAGGAGACTCTTGGGGTAACATTCCACACACACTCTTACTCATTCTCTCTACTCTTTCACTCTCTACTTCATTATTCCCAACTCCAAAAGAATAGATACTTATTCTCACGCCGGAGTCCAAACGCAGGAGACCCCCTCCTGCGTTAAGGCTAACGGTGTCTGCTACCCTTGTGCAGGCCCTTCCAGGAGCTTGAAGACCCCCTAATCCTTCAACCAAATCTATACCTAAAACTCAAACTAAACTTAAAACCTAAGTCCCAACATAACATACTAATAACCTATAATCCTAAACATCTCCTAACCTAATACCGGTCATTTTCCTTGTTGTAGCAACAAGTGGCGCCCACCGTGGGGCTGTCGCTACTTTGAACAAAGCTGTTGAGAGTTTCTACAGTCCCGTTTGTTCCTAAGTAACCTCCTTTTGTGATGACTGGTGGAGATAACAGCCCAGGAGGGGGTCCTTCAGATACTCCGGCCAATAGTCACACCTCAGGTGACGCTTCTGGCCATGAAACACCTGGAACGGACGGACAACAAGTCGAACCGTCTCTAGGAGACATGCTCAACTACCGAACGCCACCGTCCTCAAGAGCCGTTAACTCGTCTCCTAGGGACGACCTGTTGTTCCCAGTTGAACGAATGGATATTACCCCGGAGGGAGTACGAAGGAATTTCTTGCAACTCCGAGACCTCCTAAATGGCTACGTTCGAGAGGAGAGATCCAGAGGAGTTAGGGTCAGATTGTCCTACGACGAGGAACCTGTTGTCACCCTCTCACCTGGTCCTCCGTTGTTGGGAACCACTACTTCCCCAGTCACCCAACGTGCCACTACAAATCCTCACACAAATCCTCACCCATACTTGAATAGTCAGGGAGGTATTTACTCAGGAGGAGGTCCTAGCAACTCTGTGCTCTCCCCGGGGACCTCAACATTGCTCCCTTATGAAGAAGCCTTGAGGTCATTACCTCTGGCCAGCAGCGCTGTGGCTGCCTCCCTTGCGGCAGCAGCGAGTTTTGCTGGAGGATCTGTCATCCCTCCAGAAACAGTGTACCCCAGCTACTCACAGCCTCAGTACTCGCCCTATGTACCCCCTTACTTCCCCTCATGGCCGGGAGGGTATCCTTGGCAATACCCCCCACCTCTGAACCAAATGCCCATGACCTCCCTTGCAGGAGGGCAGGGTCCGGAGACCTCTCAACACATGGTCCAGACCTCTGCGACCGAAACAAGGGGGGAAGCTGTACTTTCGGAGCCGTACCGACCCAAGTCGTTAGAATGTTTCGCCGAACACATCGCTCATTTTGATTTCCCCAATAAGATCAAAATGCCAGCCAATGTGAAAACGTATGACGGTACGGAAGACCCTGATGACCATTTGAATGTCTTCTCTGGGGCAGCAACCGTAGAAAAATGGAACAACGCTGAATGTTGCCACATGTTCATGCAAACCCTGGTGGGACCAGCTCGTCTGTGGTTCTGTGGGCTACCAGCTCGAAGTATTTCCTCCTTTGACGATTTAAGGAGGAGTTTTGTCTCCAACTTTAACCCCTTGAGGAAGTGCACCAAGGATGCTGCCATATTGCACCAAATCCAGCAGGGTGAACATGAAAACCTTCGTAGCTTCATTGAAAGGTACAAAAGAGAAGGTTTGCAATACAGTGGTGCTACCGAGAAGATTCGAGTGTCAGGTTTTATGGGGGCCATCCGTCCTAAAAAGTTGTTAAGAAGATTCCATGAAGATGTTCCCCAAACCATGGAGGAGGCATTCGAGAGGGCCGAAGCTTTCCTCCGGGGAGAAGAAGCATTAACTCGACAAGACACCAGGAAGAGGGATCGAGGGAGCTGGAGAGACAGCTCAGCCGGCTCCCGAAGACCTCACTTCCAACCCTACCACGAGAAACGGTCAGGGAGATCCTATGACAATCAAAGAAGTGAAGAAAGGAGACGATCCCCGAGATCAGGGAGGTACCAGGAGAAAGAAAGACAAGTCTTCACTGTTCTCACCAAGACCCCTCAGGAGATACTCTCCACAGAAGAAGTCAAGTACACATTCCGACCTCCCCGACCTTTGTCCAAACCAGCTAACAAGAGAGATACCAGCAAACATTGTGCCTTTCACAATGACACAGGGCATCACACAAACGATTGCTACCAGCTGAAGAAAAGAATTGAAGAGGCTGTCAAGTCAGGGGAGCTAGCTCACCTGATCAAAGACATCAAAGGAAGGAAAGATGAAGGACGGAAAGATAAGGAGGTCAACATGGTTAGGCTCGAAGGATCCCAGCAGGCCAAGAAGGCTCGTACTGAGCCCTGGAACAAGCAGTACATCTGTCTTCCCCCTGCTCCCGATGAGCTGATCGTCACTCCTGTGATAGTGGAGGCTGAACTAGATGGCTTCCCTATAGACAGGGTGTACATGGACTGTGGAGCCTCCACGGAGGTGATGTATGAACGATGCTTCGAATCCCTAAGCCCAGAAATCAAGTCTAAGCTCAAGCACACAGACGCTTCTCTAGTAGGCTTCTCTGGGGAACGAGTACATCCCCTGGGGAAGCTCACACTTAACGTCTGTTTCAGGGATGGAGATTTATCAAGAACGGAGGAGTTAACTTTCTCTGTCATCCGGTACCCCTCAAGTTATAATGTCCTCATTGGAAGGATGGGGATTGCTACTTTCGGCGCTGTAGTCTCAACGACACATGGTTTGATGAAGCTCCCCACTCCCAACGGAATTGCGACCCTAAAGCCAACAGCTGAAGATCTTCTGATAGCCTCTGTAGAGGAGGCAAGCGGTCCCAGAGCACCTGAGACGTCAAGCACTGGTCCCATCCGGGAGATCAGCATAAACCCTGCCTATCAGGAGCAGACCATCAAAGTAAACAATCTGCTCCCTGATAAGATTATGTCCGAACTGATTAACCTTTTGCAGGAAAATAAGGACGTATTTGCTTGGTGCCCTGGGGACATGACCGGCGTCCCTAGAGATTTGGCTGAACACTCCCTCAACATAGCTCCCTCATACAAGCCTGTGGTTCAAAAGAAAAGGAGCCTGGCCCCAGTCAGGAGCCAGGCTGCTTGCCAAGAGGTAGAGAAGCTCGTCGAAGCAGGTATCCTTAGGGAGGTTCAGTATCACACATGGGTGGCCAATCCGGTCATGGTGGCCAAACAAGATGGATCTTGGAGAATGTGTGTCGACTTCAAAGATCTCAACAAAGCCTGCCCCAAGGATTGCTACCCCTTGCCCGAGATCGATTGGAAGGTAGACTCTCTCACCGGTTTCCAATACAAGTGCTTCTTAGATGCCTACAAGGGGTATCATCAAATCCAAATGAAGCAGGAAGATGAAGAGAAAACGGCCTTCCACACTGACAAGGGAATCTTTTGTTACAAGAAGATGCCCTTCGGATTGAAGAATGCCGGAGCCACCTACCAACGGTTGGTGGACCAAGCTTTCTCGGAACAAATTGGGAAAAATATGGAAGCCTATGTTGACGACCTTGTCGTCAAAAGCAAATCTGGGGAGGCCATGATCAAAGACATCCAAGAAACATTCAAGAATCTTCGAAAGATAAATATGAAGCTCAATCCTGTCAAATGTTCTTTTGGGTTCGAGGAGGGGAAGTTTCTTGGCCATATAGTTGGGAAGCAAAGCATCAAGGCAAACCCAAGCAAGGTCCAAGCTGTACTTGAAATGAAGTCACCAGCTACCAAGAAGGAAGTGCAAAGCCTGAACGGTAAAATTGCTGCCCTAAAACGTTTCTTGCCCAAGTCCGCGGAAAAGTCCTTACCTTTCTTTAAAACACTTAAAAATTGTGTTGACAAGAAGGACTTCCGTTGGACAGCTGAGGCAGAGGCTGCCTTCTTGGAACTCAAAAAACACATAGCTTCCCTGCCCGAAATGGCAGCCCCTGAGGAAGGGGAAGTAATAACAGTTTACCTGTCTGCAGGGATGGAGGCAGTGAGCTCAGTCCTCCTAGTTGATCGGGGCAAGGAGCAAATCCCTGTCTACTTTGTTAGTAGAGCTCTCAAGGATGCTGAAGTTAACTACACTCCCATAGAAAAGCTAGTGCTAGCCCTTGTGCACACTGCCAAGAGGCTAAGGAGGTATTTCCAAGCTCACCCCGTGAAGGTCGTTACAGAACAACCCATACGATCCGTCTTGGAGAAGCCAGAAGATTCGGGAAGATTGGCAAAATGGGCCATTGGCCTAGGGGAGCACAAGATAGAATACCTGCCAAGGAGAGCTTACAAAGGGCAGGTGTTTGCTGACTTCCTTACTGAGCTACCCATCCTGCAAAACGAGGAAGAAATGAATGAGGTTGAAGAATAGCCTGACCTCAAGGGGAAATGGTGTCTTTTCACCGATGGAGCTTCAAGTGTAGAAGGTTCCGGGGCTGGTCTCGTTATCAAGGACCCCCACGGAACCGAATACACTTATGCCCTCCGTCTGGACTTCCCCTGCACCAACAATGTTGCTGAATATGAGGCCCTCCTGGCCGGGTTGAGATTGGCAAAAAGAATGAAGATCCAGGAGCTAAAGGTCTTCGTTGATTCGAATCTAGTGGTCAAGCAAGTGAATGGGGGATATACAGCCAAGGAACCCTCCATGATTAGGTACAAAGACAAAGTCAAGGAACTCATCAAAGAGTTCACAGTCTTCACCCTGGAACAAGTGTCAAGAACCAAGAACAAGCAGGCAGATGCTCTCAGCAAGCTGGCCTCCCTGACATTTGCTCACCTAACCAAGAAGGTTCTCGTTGAAGTGCTGAAAGAACCCTCCATTGACGACAAAGAGGTACAAGATGTTGTCACCGAAACTGAATCCACATGGATGACACCCATTATGTCCTACCTAAAAGAGGGGAAGCTCCCTGAAAACGAACAAGAAGCTAAGCGGTTAGCCCTCAAGGCCAAGCAATATGTGATCGAAGATGACAAGCTTTACAAGAAGGGATACTTGGCACCCTTACTAAGGTGTGTTGGTCCTAATCAAAGCAACTACCTCATCAGGGAGGTACATGAGGGCATATGTGGCATGCACGCCGGGCCTCGCTCAGTGGTATCCAAGCTCATGAATTTGGGCTACTATTGGCCCACCATGCACAAAGATGCCTTTGAAACGATCAAAAGATGTGAAGCTTGTCAGTTGCAAACACCGGTGAAGACTAGTCCCAAGCATGATCTTGTTCCCATCATCTCGGCATGGCCCTTCCACAAGTGGGGAATGGACATCGTGGGTCCCTTTCCACAAGCTCCTGGGAAGTTAAAGTTCCTTCTTGTAGCTGTCGACTACTTTACCAAATGGCCAGAAGTGAGGCCATTGGCAACCATATCTGGGAGGCATGTGATAAGTTTCGTATGGGAACAAATAGTTTGCAGATATGGGCTGCCAGGAGAGATATAACCGACAATGGGAAGCAGTTTGCCAACAAACCCTTCAGCAGCTGGTGCTCCGAACTAGGCATCAAACAAGTATTCAGCTCTGTAGCTTACCCCCAGTCTAATGGGCAGGTGGAACGTATGAATAGAAGTATTGTCGAAGGCATCAAAGCAAGGCTGGGAAGATACGGCAAGAAGTGGGTTGATGAGCTCCCAAGCGTTCTATGGGCTATTAGAACCATGGAAAAAACGAGTCACCGAAAGACACCCTATAGCCTGGTCTTCGGAAGCGAAGCTGTAATACCTGCCGAAATAGGGGTAAGCTCAGGGAGAAGTGTTCGTCAAGATGCTCAACGCAACCAAAACGAGATCCTGCTCAACTTGGACCTCCTTGAAGAGTCAAGAGATCAAGCCTCAATCAGGGAGGCAAGATACAAAAAGAAGCTCGAGGCTTACTATAACACAAGAGTGAAGAAGGAGTCCTTCAAGCCAGGGGATCTCGTGTTAAGATGCAACGAAGCCAGCAGGCAGCAGGATGTAGGGAAGCTAGGTCCCCGATGGGAAGGTCCTTATGTCATCAAGGAGACCCACAAGGGAGGATCCTATAAGCTAGCTGACCCAAACGGCAAGATGATTCCAAGACATTGGAGTGACAAGCACCTAAAACGTTTTTATGTTTGATGGTTGTAGACGTCTCTTTGTATCCAAAGAATTATGATCAATGAATGGATGAACTATGTTTCTTTTTATTAAACTTGTCGCTTATCTTATCAAAGGGTGAGCCCCTCCTAACCAGGCTCCATGGGATCCGACGCTATACCTACCCATGAAACGGGGATGAGCTCCTAGGCCACAACTGCTCAACAGGTAACAAGGCTAAGTAACCTTCCTGTATACAGGGTGAGTCCCTAATACAATCCACGACTCCATGGGACAAGTCCTTAGAAGGAAAACCTAGACCCATGAAAGAGGGTGAGCTCCTCACACCAAGACAGCTCCCACATGTTCATAAAACACAAAGAACGAACATAACACTTAGAAACCATTTAAAGAAAAGGTTTCAAAAGCTGATAGGGTAAGCATTGCATCGGTTCCTTAGCTAAGTATCCCAAGTTGGGTGACTGCAGCACCCACCTTTAGGAAAAAAGTTAAAGACATTGCAAACACTATAAACGACAAGCAACGGAGCAAACACAACCAAACATTAAGCATAATAAAGGCATCACCCCTAACAGGGGGAGCATTCCATTAACAACATTAAGAAGCCACAAGGGCTGAGTACATCAAAAGAAAAAGATAACATCCATGAACAACTAAAACAAAGACCTAAACAAAGGCAGATCAAGGAGTAGCTAAGTCTGTGGCTTCAGGGGTGGAATCGTCCTCACCGGTGGAAGCCAGGGCTTTGTTACCAACATCATCATAGAGAGAATCAGTGTCAAGACCTTCAAATAGATCATCCTCACTGGAGGGAGGGAGTGACTCGACCTCCAGGGCTTGAAGGGGGGAGGGATTCTCAAATACCTGCTCCAAGTTAGGAGTCTTTGAAGGTTCAGCAGGCTTTGAACGTTTCGAACTACCCTCCCCGCCGTCAGCACCATCCAGCATGATCTTTAAGGGCCTCTTAGACACATAAGAGTTGAACACCTCGTCAGCCACATCCTTCTTCAGACCCTCTGGCTCCAAGTTTTGCAGAAAGGAGAGGGGCTGCTCAGCAGATTTAGCAATGGCTGAGATGTAAGGATAAGTGGCCAACTCCATGGCCTTAACAGTGTTCACAAACTCTTCCCCTGATGAAGGCTTGAAGGACGGCAGCTCCTCTAGCACTTGACCCTCTTGAGCTGCTTTGAACCCAGCTTGAACCCCTCCATGGCGACCAAAAGATATTGCTTTAGCATAAATGTCTGCCAGAGGGGCATTAAACTCTTGGGAGTGCAGGAGGTTGGTAACAAAACGGGCAACACCCTTGGAGATCAACCACTCTTTCTCCTCGGTCAAGCGATCCACCTGGACCCGGAGCTCCATACCAACTTTTTCCACAGCCATCTGCTCTTGCTTAACCGCCTCCCTTGCCCAGGCCAGACCTGCCCTCTCCTCTGCCACCTTCGCCTTCTCATCATTCAAACCTTTGAACATTTTATCAAACTTTTCTTTCTCCAAACTAAGCTGGGTCCTAGACACAGCCAGCTCATGCACCAAGTCCTTCTCTCGTGTAACGTACCTAGCCAAATCCTCTTTGGCCTTCACCAACTCCACCTCGTGCTCATCATAAACTTTCTCAACCTGCTCTCTCCTCAACATCAACTCTCCCCATCTAGCCATACCGTCAGGAAACAAAGATAAAAACTGACCAAAGTGATAGTACATCTTTTTCATCACATCCTTGTCCATCCACTCCTTGTGCAGTTCCCTCTCAGCATCAGGAACACAATGATCGATAAGATCACGGCATACAGAAGCTTTCTTCAACACATCAGATGCCTTGATGTCCCAATCTGGCACAAACACTCCTTCACCAGGCTCCTTTTGGGAAGGAGCCTCAGAAACCTCCTTAACAACAGCCTTCGAGCTCTCACCTCCTTCAGACAACAGCAGCTTCGAACCAGCACCCTTAACCACCACATCTTTCGGCTTCTTGAACACAGCATCATCCTTCTTGGGAGAAGACAAAGTAAGCTTCCCCTTCCCTGGGGCAGGGGAAAACCCCAGAGCTGAAGCTATCAGACTAGAATCCTGATCTTCGTCTTCTAGGACCAAGGGGATGGCAGAAGAGCTCCCTTGACCTGAGGAAGCAGTCTGCAGCCGCTTACTGGAGCGGCGAACAGTAACAGATTTCTTCCCAGAAGGAGCCTCAGGAGCCACAGAAGAAGTAACCACACTTGTGTATTCCCCTTGAAAACGAATGTGCTCAGTCCTCACAACTACATTCTGACCCTCAGCAACACTTTTCACCTTGAATTTGACATCTGTGATATCATCCAGGGCCAGAAAATCCAAGGTACTCATCTCTGCACAAAGAAAACAAGGGGTTAGGAAAACAGTTAATAAGCAAGGTACCAAGAAAGAGCCAGGGAGACACATACCCTCCCCACCATGATAAATCACCGGGTCTGTTTCAGGGTCATCCCAGTTCTTACTCAGTCCCATCATCACCAAGAAGTCCTCAGGAAAAGTTCGAAGACGAGTAGGAAAGCTACGAAGCTTCTCCAAGAGTTCCTGATCAAGGGTGTCAGGATCAGGCTCTTTCTCGTTCAAGGGAGCATCCGAAACCCTTCTAGGGGCCTTGAAGGGGAGGAAGTCAGCATTTAAAAAGAAGAACTTGTCCTTCCACGGAGAGACAAGGCCAATGACACTAGAAATCAGAGCCGGTTCACATTGGGTCTTCTCGATGGTAAACCAGTTACCATTTTTAGCCAATCTAAAGAACCTCCGGTACATGGACACAGATGGCTCATAACCCAGACAACGACACACAATCTCAAAATGTAAAACCCTAGCAACCCCGGAAGGACACAACTGATCGAGCGAAAGCTGATGATACTCTAACACATTTAGAAAAAACTTAGAAAAAGGGTACCTCAGGTTCCCCTGATCGAACTGACGAGTATAAACAGCCACCTTACCGGTCGGAACAGAGGAAACAGGGGTTTTCCCCTTCGGAACGGAAGGCTCAAAAGACAAAGGAATACCAAATTCAGTACAAAATTTCTCGGCATCCGACTTGGATAACCGTGTAAACTGAGAAGCAAGATCGGTTTTTGACATAATGAAAACAAAAGCAAAGTGCGAAGAAGGGAGAGTGTGCTTACCAAACTTTATAGGAAGAAGAAGGGATCGCCGGTTGGAGAGGATCGTGGGAGAGAGAGAAGGCAGTTTTCTAAATTGGGAAGTGATTAAAGGATAAAAGAGGGAGTTACACCCTTATAAACAATTTGAAATTTAAAATAATTAATATAAGGCGGTTACCAAGGCAAAACCGCCCCTCAGCTAGCCACTAGGATGACGTCAGCCTGCTCCTTGTCAAATCAGCAGTCATTAAGGGCAGCTGATGGGACACATGCCTACTCCCAAGGAAGCAATGATGGATAAGCTATATTATTTAAAAAATATTACCATCATGGCAATTGCATGGCCAGGAATTTTCACGAGACTCAAGGAAGGACAAGACATGACACCAATGCTCCCATGAGGGAGCTTGGGGTCTAAAAAGCTACCCGATACAAACACGTGTTTGCAACCGGGGAAGAAAAGACAATTAACAAGTCACAAGCACTTCTAACTTCTTTACAAATGCTTATGACTGGGGGGCTGATGACGTGGGTCCTAAAACGACGACGTTCGAACCCCTCGTCAAAAAAGATAAGCAAAACCGAGTTGATTAGGAGGTAGCCTGACTTATTGGAGCTGATACAGGGCAGCATACCTGCCATGCGGAAGCCTCTGGGCAAAAGCAAACAGTAAAAGTCTTGGAAATGACAAAAGTGGGTTTTGGCTTATTATCATGCAAGAAACAAAACAACACACAGCTCCATAACTTGCCTAGGAAATGATAAAAGCTGAAAACACCCAAAAAGGGCAAAGTCTCACTGCAGGGAGCCGATAGAGAGTCAAACAGCACCAGGTATAGAAAGGAGGCTACCCTGAGGGAGCTCCTGGGCAGAATCTCATTGCCTATATAAGGAGACTCTTGGGGTAACATTCCACACACACTCTTACTCATTCTCTCTACTCTTTTACTCTCTACTTCATTATTCCCAACTCCAAAAGAATAGATACTTATTCTCACGCCGGAGTCCAAACGCAGGAGACCCCCTCCTGCGTTAAGGCTAACGGTGTCTGCTACCCTTGTGCAGGTCCTTCCAGGAGCTTGAAGACCCCCTAATCCTTCAACCAAATCTATACCTAAAACTCAAACTAAACTTAAAACCTAAGTCCCAACATAACATACTAATAACCTATAATCCTAAACATCTCCTAACCTAATACCGGTCATTTTCCTTGTTGTAGCAACAAACAGCATAATACTTTGATCTTTTGATTTCTAACATAGTGACTTATACTTCGTAAATGCTGATTTTTTTTATATATTTTTGATGTGTGACTTATGGCTATAAAGTTCTTAGTTTCTTGTGGCTAGTGTTGGTACATTTTCGTCTAAATTTACTATAACTGTACTTGACCCTTTTTAGTATGACATTACAAAGTTTGCACACGAGAGATTTGACTGTATATTGTTTTTGAATAAAAACGGTGATTTGAATTAATATAACTTTTCAGACATTATTATTATTAACTTTTTTAATAAAATAAAACAACCTTCATATTGTAATTGTATCACAATAAAAACCAAGTTACATCTGGATAATGGGTAGGTGAGCAACAAGCTCCGCCGCTATTCCTTTTTTGAATCGCAAAGTCTATTTACTGAATACAAACCATTGGTTCCTCGGGCTCTGCAAGTCAGTATGGACCACCGTCCGCACCCGCTTCAAAAAGTGAACCACCTCAAAGGCTAGGGTACCAAATGTGTCGAAGGCAAACGTAATCAACACGTGCAGATTCTCTAAACATGCTGCCTCGTGTTTAACAACCTTCCTACCTTTAACAATGTTACTCAAATATTCTTCCATTATAAATCTTTCATAATATCTGTACTTATATTATTTATACTTATCCAATCACAGACATTAGACTCACTTGTACTTTTCTTTTGTTCCACAACATTTTTACATAATCAAGTTGACGAACGGCGTATATAGACAATAGACTTGGTACTGAATTATAAATGATATTGAATTACAAATGATGCTGAATTATATTATTTATTCCGATTAATTTAATAATTATATTCCAGTATTTTTACAATGCACAATACGTGAGGCCATACGTACCATTCCTATCTTTTTAACGTACCCAATGCGAATTAACATATAGGTGATATGACTTATGTAGTAAATGGAGAGGGTGTAACTTTAGTGAAATTTATAAGAGGCGGGTACGTTTAATAGAACCCTTCTGCAATAGTGATATGAAACTACCATTGAAGTTGGTGGCTCAATAAGAGAAGCAAACCTTTAAGGTACACCTAAGCTAAGAAGGTCATGGGTTAAAGTTTCAAAAGCAATAAAATGAAACTTGTTCAAAAAAACATAGTGATATAAAACTTTATGATATGACATTTTGATTTTGAATTTTATTTTCTAATACATACAAGGGCGGTTCTTATGTTGGGCCAGGGTGGGTCTCGACCCTCACGTTTTTCGCTTAGACTATAAGGAGTGGTGGTTGGGAAGGGGGGGGGGGGTGGGGGGTGGAAGAGGGGGATGAAGCGCCATGTGACACTTTTAGGTCCTACGTGGAGGGGATGAAAATTGTGAGGAGTGGAGGGGGGGGGGGGGGGGAGGAATATTATTATTATTAATTATGTGTGTGTTAAAGTTAAAAAAAACAAAACAAAAATCAGCCAATCACAAATAAACCCAAGTGCCCCCACGCCACCCCTTCCCGCCCCCTTCCCTGCCCCCACTCCTGATAGTCTTAGAAGTGTAAATTTTATCAAAAAAATTTAAAATTTCATATGTATTGAGTCCTTCCTCCTCTTATTTTTTTTCTTTAACACTTTAATCTAAATAACACATATATTCAAAACCCGGATTCAAGAAAAAGTACCCCCCTAACTCAGTTAATCTATTTAGCCTAAAGTACAAATGCCGAGTAATATTCATTTAATCCATTGACCTAATCTAAAGCCCAATACAATGAACAAAAATGAATCGCCCACCCTTAATCCCTAATCATTTTGCAATTTGTGTCAGGAGATCAGTGTTAGGTGTTGTGCTGAGGTGAGCTGCTTGTTTGTGGTTGCAACTCAACAAGGTCACAAGGGAATTCGATTTGGGTTCGTGGGCAAGGGCGATTGTGAGCAAGAAGAAAGGGAAATCCGATTGTTTACTCTGATTTGTTTGTAGAGGTGGTGATGGTGAGCAAGGACCAAGAAGTGAGGGTTAAGGGTGTGATTTTTTTTTTTTGGGGGGGGGGGAGAGGTGTACGGGTGTTTGATGAGTTTAAAGATCTTAAAGGACGTCGGGCTGAGTTCTGATTCTTTTCAAATAATAATCCTTTCTTTTGCATCTTTATAAATATTTTAGGTCTTTATTTGTTTAAAATTTGTTTTTTTTTTGTGTGTAAAAATGGTATTTTGAATGATTATAAATAGATACTTAGAGTTTTTGTTGTTTGACCCGACTCAAACCGGATCGCCAACCTGAAACTTAGAGTAGGATAAAATTTCTGGGTCTTGTGACTTTCGTTCCCCTATTTAAAATTCAAGATCTGCCAATGTATACATATGATAAAGAAAATTTATAAAATCATGTATAGTGAATAACTGAAAAGTGCAATGACTACTCTCACCAGCAAAGACACAATAACTAGGTGTAGCTGATGGTTTAACTACAAATTAATTAAAAGGAAAAAATAATTAAATTTAAAAGATGGATTGATTGGTGAGTAGTGGACCCCACATCTTTTCTCACGCCAAGGGCTTTGCGGATGGTGCCCTCGGTGCCTCTCCATTGGCTACGCCATAACGGTGTTTGACGCTTTGGATGTGTAATGTGTGGCTTTAACTCCGCCATTACACATGTTCTAAGACAACATTATTTGATGAACTTTAAATTTGATTGGTAAGTTTATACTTTTAGTAGATTAATAAAGCAATGTTGTATATATTAATAGGCTAAAACCAAATCTTTTGATAGACAAATTTTACTTTGAATTACAATTTTAATAGATCAATATATTTTCATTCTCATGGTTCTAATGATAAATATTTCTTTTTTGGATTCTTAATATATATATCCAATTAAGGACAGTAATGTGAAAACGTGTTTTTTATAATAAAAAGACATTTCGCTTGACTTCTAAAAAAACAAGAAGAATCGTATCTCCACCACAGTTGCAAAAAGTCAAATACATTTAGTCTATTTTGATACGTGCAATGCTCGGTCCCTTCTACATGTCGCCATGCAAATCATTTTCCCACGATTGCCATTACTACCTGTATTTGCATTGTTTCTTTTTTTATGTTTATTAATATTTAGGGTGTGTTTGATTTAGGGCTGTCCAAAAAGCTCGTGGCTCGGAGCTCGCTCGAAGCTCACTCGGATTTAGCTCGAAAAAAGCTCGCTCGATATGGCTCGGTTTGAAACTGAGCCGAGCCGGCTCGGATCGGTTAGAAAGTGAGCCTAGCTCGGCTCGGATCGTAGCGAGCCGAGCTGGCTCGGTTTGGCTCGAATAATTCTAATTTTTAATATATATTTTTTTATATACATATAATATATTACCAAAATGTAAAACAAGATGGAGAATATGCTACAAATTTAATATTTGGTAACAGTGGCATGGAGATTCTTTGCTTGGGATTGAAGTTATAGCTAATCAAGTTATTTAAATAAACTCAATACTAATTTTGATCTAAGTACTCAAGTTAATTCGTATGTTGATGAACTTCGCCTGTATTCCGTTAAAATTTGAGACTTATTTTGTACTTGCTTGAACTGATTTTAGCATGCAATGTATAAGGTTGAACTTATTTTAATTGTGTTATTTTTAACTATTGAATTTTGAAAGCCATTTTTCTTTTTTCTTTTTAAATTCGAGCTAAACCAAGCCGAGCCGAGTCGGCTCGGTTTAAAACCAAGCCGAGCTTGAGCTTTGATTTTCAGCTCGGTTTCAAATTCGAGCCGAGCCGAGCTGGCTCGGTTTATAACCAAGCCGAGCGCGAGCTTGGCCTGGCTCGGCTCGGTTCGGCTCATGAACAGCCCTAGTTTGATTCACATGAATTGAATGGAATTTAAAGAAATTGAAATTTGAATTCGAACTTTTGAGGTGTTTGGTTCATTAAATTTGTTAGAATTGGACTTTTCAATTCCAATTTTGACAGGTACCAGTTTCGACCGGTACCGTTTCGACCCGAAACGTTTTCAACCATACCAGTTTCGAACGGTACCGTTTCGACCCGCATCGTTTTGATCCGTAATGTTTTGTCCCGCACCGTTTCGATCCGTAACGTTTCGACCCGCACCTTTTCGATGCGCACCATTTCGACCTGCACCATTTTGACCCGAATCGTTTCGACCAGTACTGTTTCGACCAGTATTGTATCGACCCGTACCGGCGCGTACCGTTTTGACACGTATCGTTTCGGGTTGAAATGGTGAGCGCCAAAACAGTGGAGGTCAAATAATTTTGATTCGAAGGGTACGGCTCGAAACAATGCACTTCCAAACGATACGGGTCAAATCGGTAGAGGTCGAAACGTTTCTAGTCGAAATGGTTCGGGATGGTACGGGTCGCAACGGGGCAGGTTGTGGGGGCAAGGGTGATACATTCCAATTTGTTAACCAACTAAACACAATAATAAAGGATTCGAGATTCCAATTTCAGCAATTTCCAATTCTTTTTGGAATGTTTAAATTCCAAATCCAATCCTTTGTAATTTCAATTCCTACACATTCTAATTCCAATTTCAAATCATTCCGCAAACCAAACACACCATTAGCGTTTAGAAGAGGTTAATGGTGTTAGTTGTTAATTTCCTTTTTCTTTCGTAAGCCTATAAAAGGCCTTCATTGTTTCTCTATGATGACTATAAATGAAGATATCTCTAGAATCGTTTTATTTTCTTGGATCAGTTGTTTAACAATTAAGTTCGTATCATATATATACATGATCACAATCTACAGCTTCATTAAAGCTGGCGTCACTGTTTGACGTTTTCTTAAAGTTACCAACAATATGCATATACGTCGTGCCTTTCGAAAGAAGAAATATGTTAATTTTGGCAGATTTTGAGGGTTCGATTCCTGTCGAAGCCATATTTACCACATGTGGCGGTTCCACCTGGGAAGATCCCCAATCCAGGTGGAATGGGTAATCAGTATAGGCTGACCCAGGGTGTTAGCCGGAGCTCCACCGGTTGCACCACTTGCCGTTCCAAAAAAAACCATCTCACAAGTTAGTTGATGGCGTTAAGGGGGGTAACTCGTAATCTTTAAAATATTTATTATGAGAATTATGTTTTAGTGAAAATAAAAATGAAACAAATTCACGAAATTACCACACACATCAATCATAACCATTTAATTGATTTAATCAAATGCCCGTAATCTTTTCTTGGCTTCTATGTTCTATATATCCAAGACCTTTTATTTAATTCTTGATCTATATCATAAAACTGTTATATAGTTACACTGACAAAAACTTTATTTTTTCTTTACTAATTCTAAATTAGTGAATTCTATTTTTTTAATTTTATTTCATCCTTTTGACTTTAATTCAACTCTTCTTCACGAGTCATAATTTTAAAATATCCAAACAAAAAAAATAATAATTGAAATCAAAACTATTTTTCTATTTCCCCTGTTGACTAATATCATTTACAAAAATATTACTTCTAGTAATTAAGATGAACCAAACCAAATTTACCATCATGATCAGACTTCATATGGAGATGGGAGTCTCTTGTGCATACCCCGCGATAAACCCCAACACCGCCTGATTTACTCTGAGACACGTGATTTACCTCTCTCATGTTGGCTTGTCAGTAGTCGACACATACACCATTTTTTTCAAATGGAGATATTAAGATCAATTCGGGGCTTCTTCATGGCCGTAGGGGACGGTACAGTCATGTTGCATCGAGGACATCTAGGGTTGCTTCGCGATATCAACACATAAAGCAAACAACTCGGACAACCAGCAGCGTATGCTTGAGACGACCGTTCAACATCATCATCATCATCATCAATAATCATAGTTTCTTTAACAGAACACGAAGAGTTCGAAGAACATGACTTTGGTATGGAAACTGACCGTTTCTTAATTGTTTCTCGCTCTGCTCGTTCGAGTGCAGACTTAACTTTATCCAAAGTACAAACACTTTTATAAACCGGCGGTGATGATGAAGATGATGACAATGATGATAAGTTGACAAGATTAAGATCTAAACTCGTGTCGTCGAACAGATTTAACGGCTTTTTCGACGATGGAGGGAAGTTAAGATCCTGAAGCTTTGAAACTCTTTGATCAGATGATGAACATAAGGTGTTTGGTGATTTGCATCTCTGGAGATAAACTTTTCCTGACTGAATTCATTCATTTATATCATCAAATGAAATAATAATAATAATAATAATAATAATAATAATAATAATAATAATAATAATAACAATAATAATCAGATCATGTTCGATCGGTTTAATCAGAAGCACACGATTACATGAATGAATAAAAAAGTACAATAGCAATTAATGTGATCAACAAATAGATAAATACAAAGTTATGACTGAAGAAAAACAAGTACGCATCAATGCTATCATAAATGTTTCCATTCCTAATAATCTGCTCTCTTTAATTATGAACTACGCTTCACGAACGTTTTTTTATTAATTAATAAATATTATGTGCCTCATTTATTGCTATTTAAAATTTGTTAGCTTAATTTTTAAATCGAAGAAATTAGCCGTTCAAAAAAAAGCTAACAGCACGATCGTCAAAATTCTCGTGCACAACAACCGATAATATTTTTAATATTCAAGTTGGGGACGGTTCCGGTACAAATCATGTTTTCTGTAAAAAAAACTGTGAACAAAAGTTGTTAACTCAAGTGCTGATAGCAAATAACTCAGTGCTATTTCATTCTATTATTATTATTATTATTATTATAGCGCTAAGTTATTTGTTAATACTTTTGTTCTCGCGGTTTTACATAAAGTAAGGTTTGTAATTTTGTATCAGATAGTTAGTCTATACACCTATTCAAGTTTGTGAAACTAGGTCATATGAAGCGAATTACGTCAAATCGTGTTAATCGATAAACATGTACAAAGGAAAAACAATACGGCTAGGTCATATAGCCAGGCTACAGGCTTACTAGCTAACCGGCCAAAGCCTACAATAAACTAAAACTTATTTATTATTTATTATGCTAACAGATCATTGATCATTTCACCAAAATTAATATTATTATCACACACATCGTGAAATCAACTTAAAAAAAAAAAAAACAGAATCATAAAGCGAAATTGTGTACGGAAACAAACGAATTACCTTTAAATCGAGACGTTTTTCAAATCCAGAAGGAACATGTAAATCAAGGTCTAATTCCTTTGAGGAATCAAGACCACCTCCAAGCAAATCACGAGTAATAAGAGCCGTTGATTTGGAATCGTTCATGATCGATTGTTGTTGGTTCATAACAGAGCAAAGGTAAGTGACGTCAGTGACCATCACTGTATTGTTTGTTTGTTATAACAGGTGTGGTGGAGATACGACGGAGATACGGTGGCCGGAGAGATTGAAGAATAGAGGGATGAATAATGGAATGGAATGGAAGGAGGTGCGTTACATGTGTCTATATAGGGAAGGATGGAAAGGAAGGGAAGGGTGAAGAGTAGTATAATTATTATTGCTAGTAAATTTGCAATTAATGAATACCTTCTCCCTTGTATTAATATTATTAATTAATATTAATTTAATGCTGAAATCTACTCCCACTATTTTATTATTATTAAATAAATATCTAAATTGTGTTACTTATTATTGAATTTTGGTTTTTAAGTAATTACATTTGAAAAATTAAATATTAATGTATTTGTAAAGTTATGATATACAAAAGAAAATATTTTATCTAATACTTTAGCTTTTGGTGGACTTTCTTATAAAAGAAAATACTCTTGTCAAATAGTTAGCTTCTTTTTTGGTGTAGTGCATTTTTGGTGTAGCTTCTTATAAAAGAAAATACTCTATACAATACTTTTTTTTTTTTTTTGTGTCTTAACGGCAAAAAATAGTATTATTATTATATGTTGGGATTGTCAAGAAGGCGAGAAGCTACTCTACCTAAGGTAAATACCATTGTTACAATTTATAAATAACTTAAAAGCTACATCAGAGGCATCATTCAAACCATTTGAATTTCACACTATTTTTAATCCATAAGGTCATAAATTTGATCTCATATATTATCTTATTTGGACATGTCACCCTGTTATTGTTATTGAACACCTTTTCATTTATTGAATGCAAAATTCACCACATTTTTGTTAAGAAGATGGCTTTCTATCACCTTTTCATTAGATGGGAATTCTTGAGATTTTTTAGACATCAATGTACCATTAACTTGTGGGATTTTACACCACACCCATATTTGCCTCTATACATTCTTAGGTAGCTCATAAGTGATTAGAAGATGATCTACCACCTCATGTGCATTGGCGCATTGCCGCATGTTGATGTGGAGGTAATTTCATTACCTCTTATTAACATAGATACCAATGTAGGTAGCTTGTTCAACACGTCCTCCTACCAAAGAAATTAACTTTAATTGGTAGCCACATGTTTCATACAAAATATGACTCACATTTAGAACAAATTTGATTTTCTATCAGGAATTTTAGTATCAAGATTGAAAATTTTCCTGAATCAATTGATATGCTTCATATATTTGCAAAACTCTACAACTAATCTTTACCAAAAAAAAATCATTACTCATATAATAAAAAAGATGTAGCATACTACTATATTGTGAAAATCATTAGCAGATAGCTATTCATAGATAGTCATATGATAAACAAAAACAACTGTCGACCAAAACTATTAAGGTCTTCACATATTTTTGGTTGATTATCATCCGGATGGATGGTATCCATCCCGCCTCGCTCACCCATCTCCCCTCTCCAGTCTCGAAACAATGGAGCGGTGTTCCTGCTTCTCCCTCAGCCTCACGTTAGCTATTTTATTTGTTCCGTCTCCATAGGGATGGCTATTGGGATGCACAATGGAGCTGGTTTATACTTTATTTTTAAAATTCTCATCTTGAATCTCACGTACTATTTTCTTTAACAGCAGATTTCATTAAATACTAGTAAGAAGCTAGGAACAAAAAAAAACATGGAACAAGTTTACACATAATCAAAAGAAACTCAATTGGACCATTTAAGAGACAACAACGTACTTTGCCCAGTTTTTCACCCAAAGCAAGCCCGTACTCTTTATATCCGCCGATAGTCTTGCTTCATCAATTCTTTTGCTTGAGAAGACAATTTCATTACGAACATTCCATATCCACCAACAGGCAAGTAAAACAATAGTGTGTAAAAGCCATTTTTTATGGTTGTGTAGTTGTAGAAGATCATCCATCATAAAGGCAAAACCGAGGGATTGTCACCCAGGTGGAAATTGTTTGCTATACCACCAAGCATACATAGCACGAGGTGAAAAAGTGTTTTGATATTTCCTCTTTCTCATTGAACAATGAACATAACACCGGTGGCATGTCTAGGTTCCTTCTTATAAGCACCGCTCTAGCTATTCGTTTTTAAAAGTGAAAGTAATTAAAAGGGTCTTTGGCCTAGTGGTATCAAGGTGATGGATAAGGCTTTGCCTTTCCAAGTGGTGTGGGGTTCAAATCCCGTGGGTGACAAAAAATTAGCCGTTCAAAAAAAAAAAAAATGAAAGTAATTACTACTTAAGAGCTATTCACTACCTCTTAATCCACATTTATACATTCCTCTCAACTACCAAATCTCACTTCAGATTCCCAAATGCTTTTCATTTCATTTCTCAAATATCGAGCTAAATATGTAAACCCAAGTTTGTTGCTGAGAATGATAAATAGAAAATAACAACAATTAAAAATACACTTGTTAGAAAATTCATTGGTTTTTAAATTATGACCAAGTGTTATTCATATTCACATGTGAAAATGAGACGTTAATATTTAAATTATTAGGTTGCCTGCTTCATAATTGGTACATTATAAATTGTCTCTGTAACATATTAGACAAATCCAATATAGTTTTGTTATGTTATGTCTATAAGAGAGATACATAGCTATATGGAATGCCTTACACATACATCATACATGTTTTGGGCATAATGGCAGTAAATGAGAGGAGAACTATACACTTAATTGTGTTTAAAGGGGAGCCGTACCGGAATGGGTGACCTCTTACAAACTATCCACCTGCCAATACCAAAAACTATATGTGAGCTCCACATTGATAAAACAGACAAAATATATTGGTTGTAACACCTTAAGTAAATCTCATATCTTTATCAATTTATGTTCACATGGGAGATATTGGGCCATGAAGAACACACCGCTCCTATATCTCCATCATGTTTTGTGCTTAATGGTAGTGAACATGAGAACTTCATAGTTAAGCATTCTTTGGTGAGAGTAGTATTAGGATGTGTTAGCTTTTAAGAAGTATTCACTTGGCCAACTAAAAACAAATCATTGAGCTCCGTGGATGGTAGGGAAGGTTGGATGTACAGTCTTTAATTAGATCAAAGTAACTGGATTCTTGTGGGCTAAATATATATTACAATTACAAACCTTGGAATGGTCTAAGGGTTGTATTTTTTTTTAACGGCTAAATTTTTTGTCATCAATGAGACTTGAACCCCTCATTATTTGGAAAGGTATAACCTTATTTAACACTTTGATACCAAGGTTTTGAAACAAGGGCCGGTCCGGGAAACAGAGCCCCAGCTGGTCTGGGTTGCTATATCGGACCGCCAATGCATCGAACCGCTGTTGACCCGGTGACCCGGCTGGTCGGACCGGGAAACCGGCCGGTCGGACCGGGATTTAAGGGGTCTGACCGTTTTTTTTTCTTTTATTTTTTGGGGTTTTGGTCTGTTTTTTTTTTTTTTTTTTTTTTTTGTCGGCTCATTGGACCGGTCGGACCGGTGAACCGCTAGGGACTTCGATTCAATGTCCGGTCCGATTCTAAAAACATTGTTTGATACCGGTAGGCCAATAACCTTTTAATTTTCATAAGGGTGTACTTTTAATTTTCATAGCATTATTAGTAGATAATGTATTGTAGCCAATTACGATTCTCGCTCCTTACTAGAAGATTTACCTAATTTTCATATATATAACTAAGCTTTTATCTCGGGAGTGTCTCGGGTTGAAAAATATAACAATTCTAATAATAGTAATACTAATAGTAATAATTATTACTCTTGTAATCAAATAAATAAAAAAATAACATTGCTATAAGGTGACACCATGTGTTGCAGTGTTGCGCGATTCTTTCTCGTAGCTTCTCTTGATGAAATATACCTATGAAGAGTAAAATTTCAATGATAGCATGGCGATTGGGTTGAATTTCAACATCGTAGATAAGAATCTGGTTTAAAAGAAAAAACATGATTAATGAATAACCTAAACACTTTGTGTTTTTTTTCCTGTATGAATGAAACCCCACAAAAAATAGTCGTTTTTTTCTCCGTTTTTTATATAGCACTATGGTATTCATTGGAAAGATAATAAAACGCTTGTTAATTTGGTGTAATTTTTTTCTTTAAAAAATCTCGTATATAAAAGATATTAACGTTTAAAAATTATGGGAGGAAACATAAGAGAGAAAAAGTTAAATTTGTTTTTAAATTCTTTTTTCTTAAAATAACTCGATTTAATTTTAGTAGATTAGGTTTTATATTATTATTTGTTTGTTTTTTTAGTTTGCCACATGGCATGACACATGACACACTCAAAGGGGAGAATGCCTCTTTGAGTGCCATGTTTATGCGCTTTACAGTTACATGTAGGAAAGCTTCGGATAGCACTTAACCTAAAACAATTAACAATGTATCTTCAATGTTAGTGCATAACCTTAAACAATGTGTAACTCTAATATTAAAAGCTAACCTAAAACAATGTACAACTCCAATGCTAACACATGTTGTAAATAAAATTCATATTTACTGGTTTGAACATAATTAATAACTTGCCTATACATGATTAATGAATAACCTGAACGATTTGTGTTTTTTTCCTGTATGAACAAAACCACACAAAAATAGTCGTTTTTTCTCCGTTTTTTATATTGCACTATGGTACTCGTTGAAAAGATAATAAAACGCTCGTTAATTTGGTGTAATTTTTTTCTTTAAAAAATCTCGTATATAAAAGATATTAACGTTTAAAAGTTATAGAAGTAAACATTAAAGAGAAAAATTTATTTTTGTTTTTAAATTATTGTTTCCTAAAATAAAGCCTTTGCCACATGGGATGACACATGGCACACTCAAGTGGGAAAATGCTCTCTTTGAATGTCATGTCATTAAAGTGGCTTTGGTTTATTATATATATATATATATATCCCAGGAGCGTCCCGGGGTTGAAAAATATAACAATTCTAATAATACTAATACTAATAGTAATAATTATTACTCTTGTAATTAAACAAATAAAAAAATAACCTTGCTATAAGGTGACACCATATGTTACAGTGTTGCGCGATTTTTTCTCCTAGCTTCTCTTGATGAAGTATACCTATGCATCTTTAGAAGAGTAAAATTCCAATGAAAGCATGGTGATTTGGCTTAATTTCAACATCGTATATACGAACCTGGTTTAAAAGAAAAACATGATTAATGAATAACCTGAACTCTTTGTGTTTTTTTTTTCCTATATGAACGAAACCCCACAAAAAATAGTCGTTTTTTTCTCCGTTTTTTATATAGCACTTTGGTACTCGTTGGAAAGATAATAAAACGCTCGTTAATTTGGTGTAATTTTTTTCTTTAAAAAATCTAGTACATAAAAAATATTAACGTTTAAAAATTATGGGAGGAAACATAAGAGAGAAAAATTTAAATTATTTTTTTCCTAAAATATCTCAATTTAATTTTAGTAGATTAGGTTTTATATTATTATTTGTTTTTTTTTTAATTTGCCACATGACATGACACATGGCACACTCAAGGAGAAGAATGTCTCCTTAAGTGCCATGTCATTAAAATTGCTTTCTTTTATTATATATATATATATAGATATAGATATAGATTTCATCACCGTAAAGAAATAAGTTATATTTCAACCGTCTATTTTTTTATAGCTTTCGACAAGGACTATACAAGATCAAAGGTTGGTTGATGTGAGATTCAAACCTGAGCACTCTAAAATGGAAACCTCGAAAGGAGATTCAACCGTCTAAATTGAATCATTAATCAAACTCTTAAAGAGTTTTAATTATACATGTGTAATGTAACAACACAGCTTTTGATAAATGACACATGCACATAAATGTAAATAAGTTATATTTCAACTCGCTTTTAATCACCTTATAAATGCATATATTATATTTTTAAACCTCACCTTAGGACATTTTAATTTTAAGTTGATTGGTCATATTTATTCTCTCTTTTTTTTTTACTTAAAACTTTATTCGCAAACAAACCGATGAAGTCCTCAAAGCAAGAACTACCGGCTCAATACAACATAATCAAAGGAAAATTTAACTAGTTATCCCATGATAAATATAAAATCCTTAAACTTGGACCTATTTTTACACCAAAAGAACGGCAACTTTTAATGTTAGCAATGACAATTCTACTCGTGGTCTTCTTCTCTTGGAAAACGCTCTCATTCCTTGCTCGCCAAATACTCCAACAAGCTATAATAACGATTCCGTGAACAACGAACTTTCCCCATTTCCCTCCGTCCGCTTCTTTAAAAAGCTGCAGGAGGTCTTTGACTTCAAACGCTATTATAGGACTGAGCTGACACCAATTGCCTATAGCAGACCACACCTCCTGAGCTTTTGAACATGCTGTAAATAAGTGAACAACTAAATCATCTCCCCAATCACAAATAGGACAGTGTAGAGAACCGACATGAACATTCCTTTTAGCCAACTCAGTTTTCACTGGAAGACGCCCCATTTCAGCCCTCCAGACCATGATGTTACACTAGAAGACGGCCCATTTCACCAATGTTTGATTGCTCTTATTATATTAACCCACCTATGTTTCTGCCTATACCTAATCATTCATCATCAACATTCATAATCAAGCTCTACTAAATAATATCAAGAACACCTAACAAAGTAGTAATAATAATAATAATAATAATAATAATAATAATAATAATAATAATAATAATAATAACAACAAACTAAAGTTAAAGTGAACTCACCGTCTAAGTGTACCAGAAGTAAACAACTCAGTAACAAAATTCATGTTCCTGTTAGCTGTATCAACCCAAGAAGTATATAACTTCATAATATTATGTTTCAAGGTTTTTAACAGATGAATTGAAATATTTCCAGATTTTCAGGACTTTGTAGGATATCATAAAGCATCACTTGATTCCATGCCACTTCTATACCTTCATACTCATCAAAGCCCCTATAACTTTACAAACACAAATCAATCTGTAAATAAGTAAATCCCACATCAAATTCCAAACTACCCATCAATCAAAGTATAGAAAGTTTAAAACTTTATTAGTTTTTTCGCTTTTCTTACACTGTCTTTGAAGCCCCCTTTCCTAATATCTCATTATACTGCAATAAAAAGATGATACATAACAAGTGATAACGAAGTCAGATACTTTTGACTTACATATTGTCCAAATGTCTTAAAAACAAATGAAATCAAATCTACAACTCAATTTAGATTGATCATTCATGATAATAACATGAAGATTCAGAATTCACTGAACTTATAACTTAAAAACCAAATTCCTACTTCACTTGAAACAAAATACCAACACCTAGTCAATCAAACGGGATTCTAAGCAAACCACAACCGTGATCCAATCAATTATACACAAATCACCGTAACATATTCGAATTTTGAAACTAAAACAGGAAAAAAATAACCGTGTTAGAAAAAACCGCTGAAAATTAGGCAAACCTTAGATCGAAGTAACTAACAAACAAAGAATATACCTGAAATAAGGATCATGAACGAAACTTGGCATTATCGTATTGTACGTCTTTCATGGAGTACGGAAGTGTTTTCGAAGACATTATACCGACCGCTAACTAACGGAGATGACCTAGGGTTTTACAGATTCCAGATATGTCTTACTACTGTATGATTGATGAACGTATATATGGGTTTGTATTTCGATTAGGTTATTGTTTTATAGAAGTAATTGATATGTTGTTGGAAGTAGAAGAAAGAAAAAAAAAGGTTGTTGGTGATGAAGGGTTTAGGAGAAAACAATTAGGGTTTGAGTTTGGGGAGAGGATGCATAATAAAAACCTAACAAGGATATAGGGTTTTATTTTAATATATTTAATTTATTAATAAAACCAAAAAAAATTAAAAGTCTCACATTGTGCAACATAGCACATTCAAAGGGGGGGGGTTACACCAATGAATATCATGTCATCATGAGTGATTTCCTTTATATATAGTTACTAGATTATACCCCGAGAGCATCCTGTGGTTGAGAAATCTAATATGACACATCAACTTTACATATGAAATAGACTGATGCGTTTTACAGTTCAATGCAAGAAAGCCTCAAGTAACACCTAACCTAAAACAATGAACAATGTATTTTCAATGTTATTGCCTAACCTAAAACAATGTATAACTCTAATATTAATAGTTAACCTAAAACAATGTACAACTCAAATGCTAACACCTAACCTAAAATAATGTAGAACTCCAATGTAACTTTAATATTACCACTTAATCCTAAAACTAAACAAATGTACAACTCTAATATACTAATATTGATACATAACCTAAAACGATGTATATATATAGATATAGATATTGTATGAGTATATACAAGAAACCCTTCTTAGATGGTAAACCTTAGAAACCCAACATGTGGCTACAATCAAGCCACATCATCACAATCCAAAACCAATAACATAAGGGTAGTGAGGTAATTTTACCTCTAGCATATTTTGATAATCTCTAGAAAATCTCCATCAAGTACAAGAGAAGGTTTGTACCCTCCATATTCAAGATATCACTCTCTCTCTCTCTCTCTTTACACCTCTACAAACACACTTTTCTCTTATATATATATAGAGCAATTCTAAATTGCAAACCCAATTGAGTTCATGAAACCTTGAAAACCTCATTCCATGGCCTAGATGTTGCCACGTCCAACTTTTTGTCAAAACATAAAAGGTTAGTTTTGTCATTTTAACTAATCTCTTTTCTCTCTCATCTGTGGTTTTGACAGATTCATCCATCTTTTGTAAGTGAGTTTCATCTTCATTCTCTCATCTCTATGTAAAATTGAACCACCACCATTATTCTTTAAACCAACTACCACTGCCATTTAACACCATCATCCTTCAAACCCCCACCATCATCACCTCCGCATACAACCACTATCAGCCAGCCTCCTGATGATGACATATCTAAAACCCCCATCTCTTTTCTTTCTATAAAAGTGTAGAAACCACAAAAAACAAAAGCCTAATATTCTTAGAGGGATGATGAGGGTTTGTTCTTCCATATCTGTATGATGGTGAGTCTGAGCGTACCCACCGGCGCCGCCCTTACGAACTACTTTCCAGCAAAACTCTCCCTCTCTTTCTCTCTCTCTCTCTCTCTCTCTCTCGTACACCTCTCTCTCTCTAAAACACTCAAACCTTCAAGTTGGTGAGGAGTGGTTCACCAAACGATTTTGATCTATGTCCGATTTAGATCTATGTACGGCGAATGAGCGATGTGCAGGTGGGTGTGAAGTGGGTTGGATGAACAAATCCAGACGTCGTGAACTGGGGTGGGCTGAACAGATCTGAGCGTTTGATGTGAGGTGGGTGTGAAGTGGGTTTTACACTTATTATTTTTAAATCACATGTATTGTTAAATTACCAATATGAATTTATTATTTTTTAATAGGCAAGCATCTTGATGATATTATTGAGGATTTAGCGGTTTTAACCAGTTTCCCGTCACACATTAAGATAGCTAATTTAGTCGTGTTTTGATTATAAGCATCTAAGCTGTTCATAGAATTGCATGTTTAGATATTTTATTCTATTAGTTTGGCATTTTAATTTGTGTTTTTATTTATTGTTTTCAAAACTTTTCCTTTCCCAATAAAAAAAGGGATGATACATGACTTGCTGTCACATATACTTGAGTATGTTTTTTTATAAAAAGGATTTTTGTGGTGTAGTCTGAATTTGGACGATTTGATGTTCTACATCCATAATTTATGGGTTTTGATTTTTTTTCCTTTTTAACTAAGAAAGTGTCATTTGGTTATAAAGTTTTGTGTCATGATTTGTTGTTTTTGTTTGTGTGATTGTGTGTAGAAACATTTGTTTTTCATTAAAAAAACATATGTTTTTGTTGTTGAGATTCAAAAACATATGTTTTTATTGTTTGGTTTATAATATGTTTTTGTGTTTTGGTTATAAATTATAATTTATTGTTTTAGATGTTTGATGACAAAAATAACATATTTTTTTTATTGTTAACAGATTTTTGAAGTATTGGCGAGAAGGATGCAAATGAAGTTTTTTTTATGTTTTTTTTTTGTTGTAACATGTTTATTTTTTATTCATCTTCCCGACATATGTAAATGTTATTTTTTTCTTACATTTACTTTTTAGATGTTAATTTTTCACTTTTATAACATTTGTAAATTTGTTAATTAAATAAAAACATACGTTTTTTATTTTTGAGAGATTATACTTTTTGAACTTTGTAAAATTCAAAAGAAAAAAACATATGTTTTATTTTGAAAATTAAAAACTGACTGTATTGTAAAGGAAAAAAAATAGGTTTTATGACAAAAGGGTGAATGCCTGGTTGAGAAGAGAGGAAAGAGAAAAATGGAAAGAGAATATTGTAAAAGGAAGAGAGAGAGTTTGTTGTGTTTTTTACCATTATGCCCTTTTATATTATTTTATTTAATATATGTAACTTTTAACTTTTACACTTTTTGAATAAAATAATCAATTAAGCACAACCATTAGATCATAAGATCAACGGTGATGAAGGTGGTTTTCTTGGTTTTCTTAAGTGGGGAGGGTTTTCAAATTATCTCTCCCCTATATATATATATATATATATATATATATATATATATATAGGCTAAGTATTCACAAGAAACCCCCTAAAATGAAAAAACCCCCACAAACCCAATATGTGGCTAATATTGTTCCATGTCATCACCTCCTTTAACATTTCTTTATTCATTACAAGGGTAGAAGAGTAATATCACACATCAAAAATCTCTCTCTCTGCTGCCATCTTGTACTCGTCGACTGGTGCATACCAACTTGCCATAATTACACTCCACTTCCCCATATCTTTCCCCCCATTTTAGTTTTCTTTCAACCCATTTTGCTTCAACCCTCATTTACTCTAGTTCATCTTCCACCCTCATTTACTTCTCTGCAGCTTCTTCTCCCCTCATTAACTCTTCATGTTATGGAATCAAATCAAGGAGATCCGCCTCATTTATTAAGCCCTGATCATGTGTATAATGATGTGTCCTCTGATTTTCAAGAAGCTTCTCCTATTGCATCAGAATCTGAGCAACACAGTGACGATTATGGATCAGAAGGTTTTTACCTTTTTTTTAACATCGTTTATTATTTTTTTTTTTAACTTTTCGTCTGATCATGTTCTTTAGTTATGTTTATATGTTTTCTGATCATGTTTTTTAGTTATAAGTGTTTATTTTTATGTAAAAAACTTCGATGTTGGTATGCTTTTTACATAATAACTTTTTCTTTCTTTTCTACAGCAAATAATGTTGGATCATCATCTGTGTTAATGAACGTTGAAGAGAATCACTATGAAGCAGTGGATGGAATAGGTACGTTATTTGTTGAAAACTTTTGAGTTTAAATAATTTTTGTTTTTGTTTGTTGTTTTTGAATGCATGACTTTTTGTTTGATGAGCCCCCTTACGTGTTTTTATTTATAGTTTTTTGCATTAGTCACTTTTTATGGAGGTTTGAGTGTTGAATCCTTTATAACCTAATGATTATCGTTTTTATTCGTACCTATTGCACCCCAATATTAAAAGTAGAATTGCCAAAGTTAACGTATGTAACACACGTTTATTGCCCCTGCACCCCCCATCAGTAGTTGTTGATGTGCTATTTTATATTTGTTTTCATTTAACTTTTGTGGTTATTGTTTGCTGATTTCTTAAAAGTTTACATAAAAACATTTTCCTTTTAAAGCTTTTTAACTCAGAGTTTTTTGTACAGGTGAAGGTGAATATACCGAGCCGTACTATGTTATTGCAACACCTAATGGAACCCAATTCTGGATCCCGAATGTGAGCCCACAGTTGGTGCCTGTTGTTGATCAGACTTTTGAGACCTTCGAGGCAGTAATCGCCATGTACAAGGAGTATGCGCAACAAGCTGGGTTTTCAGTTAAGAAGGGTCAAACTAAGCAATGGTTGGGTACCCCGACACACAAATACTTGCGTTGTTGCAAATACGGTAAACCTCAGGTTAATAAAACCTTTGACACTCATGACGAGTCTTCTGTTAAACCCCGTAAAACTTCATTCAGCCTTTCCAACTGCCAAGCCCACTTGTTAGTTTCAATCACTTGTGGTGGTTCGTGTTTTAAAGTTATTCGTTTCAATGAGGTTCATAATCATCAGCTTTGGGATAAAGATAACCTTGATCTTGCTAAGATTTCTCGTAAACTTTCTTTCTCGACAAAACAGTTTATTCATAGTATGAGTCTAAACCGTGTTGGCCCCGTGAAAGCTCATAGGTACTTAGTGTCTCTTAAAGGCGGTCACCATAATGTCAATGGTACTGCGGTTGATTTTAAGAATTTTAGTAGACAACTAAGGATTTTTATTGGCGAAAGGGATTCGTCATTGTTTCTTGATCGCTTGCGTGACCGGCTTGAAAATTTACCAGATTTTTTTTATGACTTTGTTGTGCGTGATGGTAAATTACACTCTGTTTTCTGGGCGGATGAAATCTCGAAACTGAACTATAACGCTTTCGGTGAAGTTTTAGCCTTTGATGCCACATACAACACAAACAAGTATGTTATTTTTCTTCCTGGCTTAACGTGTGTTACAACTTTTCTGGCTTGTGCCTTTTTGACTTATTAACATACATATCCTTATATAATGTTTCAGGTACAACATGGTGTTTGTTCCTTTCACTGGTGTGGACCACCATAAACAGTGTGTTACCTTTGGCGCAGGCTTGATAATTAACGAAACCATAGATTCGTATGTGTGGTTGCTTGAAAGCTTTTTAAAAGCTCATGGTTCACAGCCTCGTCTAGTGTTGACTGATCAAGACCCTGCAATGATGCAGGCTGTACCACAAGTGTTTACTGAGGCTCGCCATCGGCTATGTATGTGGCATATAATGAAAAAACTACCCACAAAGGTAATGTTTTGTATTATATTATTACCTCTATTTTAATCATAAATACACATGTATTCGGGTACTAATTTGTCACTTTTCCTTTTCTTTTGTTTCCTTTTATTTTTTTTAAAAATGCACCTAGGTTTCTGGAGCTGTTTTAGAGAACACTGAGTTTCGGTCTTGCCTTCACAAACTGGTGTGGAACATTTTCATCAAACCGGCGACGTTTGAAGCTCGATGGCATGCGTTGATAGAGACATTTGGTCTTCTAGAAAATCAGTGGTTGAACGATATGTTTGCGATCAAGGAGTTATGGGTGCCGGCTTATTTTAGGGAGATTCCAATGTCTTGCTTGATGAAAACAACATCAAGAAGTGAGAGCTCCAACAGTGCGTTTAAAGTCAATTCAACCAGTGCAAACACACTTGTTCAGTTTATGTTGTGTTATGAATCGCGTCTAGATAGTCAGCGCTACCGTCAGCGGGTTGCTGAGTACAAAACCTCATCGACAGTCTTTGTTCCATCTACTGATTTGCCAATTGAGCAGCATGCCTTTACTCTATACACCAATAATCTATTCAATGAAGTTAAGAAGGAGATAGTGAAGGGGAAGTTTGCCTGCTACGTATCAAATGTTGACGAACCCGATAACATGCCTGCCATAATCTCTGTCACACAACTTGACAAGCGTCGTGATGTCACCAATGTTTACCAGGTACCTATATTTCAAATCCTGGTACATAGTTTACTGTCCACTATGACTATATTGTTTGCTACATATGTTAACATATGCGGTTACATGTGTAACATGGATGAAGTTTACAGCTAAAAAAACAATATTATTTTGGTTCTGTTCCTTCTGTGTATTCCCCCAGTCTAGCTTTTTTATTCTGTTAATCCAGTTTACACAGCAGCCCTAGTTACATATGTTAACCTTTTTTATGGCTTGCAACAGGTGCGGTTTGATAGCGAGGATGCAACGGCAGAATGTTCATGCAGATGTTTTACCCGTCTTGGCTACCTTTGCCGACATGTCTTTGCGGCTTACATGATTAAGAAAGTCGACCGCATCCCTCAACAATATGTTGCTGATAGATGGTGTCGTGATATTCTGCCAAAGAAAGTCTTCTCCATTTGTAGCCGTTATGGTGTTGACACCCATCCAGGTTCTTTGCTTAGAAATGAGATTCTTGAACTCATAACTGAATGTGTCGATGTTGCTAGGACAGATGAAACTACTTTGGCCGACTTGGTTGAGCAGCTTAAATCCATCAAACTCAACTTGTTATCAAGGGAATCTATTACTGTTGGGACCCCGGAATCTAATGAAGCTGACGTGGAGGACCTAATTGGCCAACCGGCTGATGTTGACATTGTGGTTGCCAATCCTGACGTTGCACGCAACAAGGGTTGTGGGAAGAACCGCAGACTTTCTGGTCCGGGTGAGAAGGCCGTATCCAAGCGTCCCAAAATGCCCAAAGCGCCGCGTCTATGCAACAACTGCCACCAATATGTCACGGATCACGATGCAAGGAACTGTGAGAAGGTTGCCGCGATGAAGAGGGCAAAGGAGGAGGCCGCACGCGGTCGCAAAGCCTAGTGGACAGTTGGTACTATGGGGGGGAAGCATACATGATCTTTGCTTTTTTGAACCAGGTTATACACTGGTAACAATTTGAACCTGATGCTGTTAGTTTTTTGTTACGTGTGTAACATGGTTGTCATTTTCCAGCCTTCACCCCCCCAGCTACTTCTATGTCTTTTTTTAAGTTATGGTTATGTATGACATTGTTCCACCCAGACATGCCGTTTTGTGTTTTATAATATAGCATGTAATGTGGTTTCTATGATAATGTTCTTTTGTTGCCTAGCTTAGAAATATAATAAGGATATAAACAATTGTGCATACCATCTTGGAAGTTGTGGTACGGTACATTTATAATATAAACAATAATATGTGACAAGTACAAGGTACAAAAAGAAGAGAATATAATATTATCCTAACTTCTATCACCCCCTTCTATCACTATCACCCTTTTAAAAAGTGATTTGACATAAAGGGAAATACACCACTAACCACACATTTAATTCTTACCAACTACCCACCTACCCATACTTAAATATACTATTTATATCCATCCCTATTTGACCTTCCACCCCTGAATACATGTCAACTTTGCCTAATAAGTCTACAAATCTAATGGAGAGCCCTTCAAACACTCATGCAGCCAAACGTCGAAAGATTGAAGATGAAGACGAGGTAACGTCCAAAAAAACGGATGTGCCAGGCTTAATGCACCATAGCGAACAAATAGGTGCTGATGGTGCTCCACATGGTCCTACTTCCATAGTTAGTAAGGTATGTCAGGAAGGCGTAGACGACACCATGCTGGTTGATGATTCTAATAACAATGTGAGCTATAAACAGGATGCAGATATGGAGACTGATGGCGAAGGCTCAATCAGGACTGCATACTCGGTAACCAAAGAGGACCTAAAACCACCGGGTTGGGATTGTATAGGAGCTGAGTACAACCATGAGTTTTGTGGTTGTCCCTTGTGTCCAAATTCCCCAAAAACTCTCGCTCGCTGGGCAAGCTACAATCCGTGGGAAGGTGAGGACAGTGAAGAGTCTGAGTTGAGCTTTGGAGCTCAGTATGGTAAGTTTTCGCCATGATAGTGGAGAAGAAGACAATGTTTTATCTTTTGCTGTTTTAGTTTATGTGTTGTTTTCTATTTACTTTTTAGGGTCAAGTCAGTTTGATTTTGTGTTTCTTTTAACATAGGCACGTTATGGAAGTGCCCCCTGTAACTGTTCGGCCCTCGAACTATATGTTATGTATGTAACCTAATCTTTAACTGTTATGTTAATCTTTAACTGTGTGTTTTTTTAGTATCCTCAAGACCATCCACAACCCTTCTCAAATTAGGGGCCACATTTTTTACACATTAACATACGTAACATTCATATATTTTGTAGCTGGTAAACAGTAAACACAAGCAAGTCCGATCGATTCAGCGTTCTTAAATTACGGACACACAACGTTGTATAAGTTAACATATGTTACAGTCATAGTTAGTATCACCAACTAAATATTATAATGTACTACAGACACAAACACTGTTTGTCTGCCTAGGTGTACCATTCCCAAAAGACGTACTACGGTACTAACAAAATAAACACCCTACCACCTGCGGCACCATCCAACCGCCCCGGTTACTTCCTAAGTGCTGCGGCAGCCTCCACTTGCCCCTTCTTTGTATTAACCGCTGAACGCAAAATATGTGCCGCATACTTCGTCCGCAGTTTCTTTATCTCACCTTCCTTTGCGCGCCCATTTCTACTGAAACTGCAGTCAAAAGGCACATTAAGCCCCATGAACTTCTCCATGTGCCTCATCAGGTATACACCACAATCTGTGCCATTGCCAGCCGTAGCCCATTCCACATCAAACCTGTGTATCTCTGCCCCACCAATCACAGCCGCCTTCGGATGATTTATGCTCTTTAGAAACTTCACAAACATGTGCTTCTGCAATAAATGTGTATGTTGTTAGAAAAACACAGGCTAACAAAACAAAATTCACAGCTTACAAAAACCACTTACGTATTTATACGCCGTATCTTTCTTGTGGAAATCAATGTGATCCTTGCATCTACGCCTTCCTCTCTTTTTGTCACTATCAATGAGCATTATGGCAATATTTTTCAACTCGAATACCAACAAGTAGAAGTGAGCCCTTTCAAGTATAGGGAAAAAGACGATATCAAAGCTCTTGAAGTCCTGCTTCTTCTCATAAGATGGCACCGCAGCGACCATAGCTGACGAAAACCTTGCCATCCGTGTATTCTCATCACAGTTGGCATCATTGAGCATCCATGGAAACTATTTTTTTTTTTAACAAGCAGCATTAGATAGATAAATATAACAACTTGAAAAAACGAACATACATGAAAATATGAATACTCATGAAGCTAACATACCACTGCCTTTGTGCTCACAAACAATCGAAGAGATGACCCTTCTGATTTCAACCTCTCCTCGTAGTTTAATACTTCAACCCAACAATCTACTATCGCATCTAACACTTGCATACCCGGCTTCAAAGATTTGAACATGATACGCGTTGCCTCCACATTAGATAAGCTTCTAAATAACACCTCACTGTAAAACAAACAACAAAGACAATGTTAGAATGCTTTTTTTACATACTTTACACAAAAATATATGTAATGCACAGGTTAGTAATTCTGTTACTTGGCAAGTGCGTTATCTACTTCTTCTTGAGGTATTTCTACGTTCTCTACGCCTTCCCCACGTTCTATCCTGTATAAACACAAACAGAATTGATATGTTACACATGTTACAAAAGACAAACATTGTTGTTAAACATATTGATGAATAACGTTACCTATTCTGTTTCGCCACCCTCCTTCTGGCATCACCACCACACAACATATTCAGCCGATCCTCATCCATGTAAAGATACTTCCACATAGCATCGTCATCCTTTGTCACCCCCTCGGATAAATCGACCCCCCTTATATGAAAAGGTGACTTATGAACATAAGTCACATTCCTCTCGCGTAACGGGTTTCGCTTCTTTGCATCAATGTTTGCAATCATCTGTTGACGCATCGCCAACGTCATGTGGTCATCATCAAAATCCATATTGCCACCCAAATCATATTCATTGTATATATTCTTTTGCGCGTCATATGAACTAATAGGGGACACCATTGGATATACCGGTGTGCTATGGCTTTCTGAGGTACCAACTCCATCCGCATCTGTATATGGATAGGTGTTTCTTTTTATGCTAACACTGACGTATATGAAAGAGATTATTAAATTACAATTAGTGGTGTGGACTTACCTATACTACTATCAGCATTCTCCTTTCCACGCCCCTTGCTTGCATCCATTCGTTGTTCCACAGACTTATCTACACACTCTGTAACACATGCAACAGGGAAATTAGTATGCATGTTCGTCCTTTGTATGTTTTAAAAACCAATCCTACCCCTACCTGGCTTAGCTGGCAAATCATTGATATTTGATTCTGCCTGAGGACCACCACTGGCAGACCCTGTAACATACGTCATAACCATTGTTAGATATAACTCGGTATCTGTTTCTAGGTTTGAATCATCCTATCAGAAACTGGGGATGGTGTACCTGATTCAACTGGTAGCGCGGTCATACCGGATCCCATTTTTGGAGAAGGAGGCACAAATTCTGTATCATACGTAACACTTTTATATACTTTGTTTAGAAACATAACTTAAACCCGATACAAACTGACCTGCTTCTTCTGGCTGTGTTAGGCCAAAGCTAAAACTTGGTGCATCATTCCCATCTGACTTTGTCATATATGGAAGGACCCAGGAGCATCCTGTAAACGTAATTAAAAACCGATGTATTTAAATAAAAATAATTTATATGCAACAGACTATTAGCGGTGTGGACTTACCTATACTATCATCAACCTTCTCCTTTCCATGCGCGTTGCTTGCGGGCAATCCTTGCTCCACAGACTTATCTCCATACTCTGTAACACATGCAACAGTGACATTAGTATGCATGTTTACCATTTGTATGATTTAAAAAACAACCCATTAAAACCCTACCTGGCTTACCAGGCAAGCCTAGCTCTACAGACTTATCTCTACACTCTGTAACACATGCAACATGTACAGTTAGTAAGCATGTGTTACCATCTGTATGGTTTAAAAACAACCCATTAACCCCCTACCTGGATTATCAGTCAATCCTTGGTCCACAGTCTTATCTCCACACTCTGTAACACATGCATCAGGGAAATTTAGTATGTTTGTGTTTTCCATTTGTATGGTTTAATACATTAACACCCTACCTGGCTTATCAGGTAATACTTGCTCCACATACTTATCTCCACGCTCTGTAACACATGCAACAGTTAAATTTAGTATGTTTGTGTTTTCCATTTGTATGGTTTAATAACCAACCCATTAACACCCTACCTGGCTTATCAGGTAATCCTTGCTCCACATACTTATATCCACACTCTGTAACACATGCAACAGGGACATTTTAGTATGCATGTTTTTGCATTTGTATGGTTTAAAAACAAATCCATTACCCCCCTACCTGGCTTCGCAGGCAAATCCTTGACATTTGATTCTTCCTGCGCAATCTCCCGCTGACCTGCTTGTTCTGGCGGTGTTAGGCCAAAGCTAAAACTAGGTGCATCATTCCCAGCCAAATTAGTCATACTTGGAAGTACCCAGGAGCATCCTGTAAACAGTACGTAAAACCACATTACTTGACCATGCTGCCAAAGGTAGAAATATATTTCATTTGTTTTTAGCGTACCCGCCATTGGGTCTTCGGTCTTGTCCGTTTGCGTTTCGGTAGGTGTTATTCCCACATTGCCTGTAAAACAACAAGTCCCTGGTTATCATTATCTATCTACCCGTTGCATATCTTAACATGAAATTAACATTTACTATACCTGTTTTTGCTGCTTGTTCATCTTTCTTCCCCGTTTCTACAACCTGACTTGGTGCATCCATGGTTTTTGGCACAGCCTCTGCGTTTGTCTGGGAGTCTGTTTCACATCATGTAACAACATAGGTAAAACACGTATCATTCTATATGATTGCCTGTACTAACGGACTCTAAAAAATCATACCTTGCTCATCAGTATTGTACGTTGATGCTCCTGCCTCTGCTGTCCCAATTCCGTCACATTCTGAAACTAAGTATAACATTACCAGTACAATCTGATCATTTTCTCACTCTTTTTTACTACTGTCAAATACTGAAATGTCACAATCATACCTGTTTTGTCATCTTCCATTTGCACATCTACCGGTGTGCCCGCAACAATAGTGTCATCTTGAATTTCTTCAACCGTCCCTTCTTCGTTTAGATCGCCGCCTTAACATAATGTAACATACGTCACAACAAACGAAAAAGCACATACTTAAATATTTTAAAACTTTGTTAAACGGACACCTGGCCGGTCGTTCTTGGTGGGCAACTCAACTTCCAGTCCTGCAACATATGTAACAAATATGAAAAAAACTTTTCCCTGATCTTTGTTGTATATGCTCTACAGCTTTTTATTAAAAACAATATCATGTATACCTAGTTGATCGTTTTCTGTTTCTACCACTGATTGTGTGCTCACTAAATCCTGTTCCCTAGCATTTGGTGCCACATCGTCTAACTCATCGAAGCGAGTAAGGAAATATTATTAGTAAACAATTCCCACATTTATTTGGGTTCTACCTGCGCGTATTTAACAGATTTAGACGGCTTGTCTTATGATTACCTCTTTCTTGTGTCCCATCTCTTCCTGCTAAATTCTTCTCATGTGTTCCATCTGTTTCTGACACCTCTGCAAATTCACTTGTTAAATTCTTTGCAAGATCATCATTTCCTGTTTAACACATGTTAATTACATAAGCATCTCCTGTTAACATATGTTAACCAAATGTCCATTTTTAAAACCACTTTTCCTTACCAAGTCCTGATATACCACCAGGATTGTTCTTAGCACTGTCATGCAGAGTCTTCCTGTATTGGCTTAGAATTGGACTTTCAAACGCCCCTCCCTCGTCCGATGTGCCCTGATTTTTTCTCGTTTTTGACCGTGTCAATGGCGACTTGTTCATTGGCGAATCACCCAAGTTCAAACAATCATCCTCCTCTACACAATATAAAAGACGGATGCTCAACTAATTTCCTAGTTTAGAAAATATTTTAGAGGTCAGAAACAAGCAACTTACCTAGTGCAATGCTTTTTCCTTTACTTATTTCTTCTAACACATTGCCGATTTGTGCATCAGCTGTTACACGCTCAACAGATGCTTCCACATTCATCTTCACCATTTCGTTAATAAAATCATCGTACCTTGACTTCACTGCAACAACATCTTCTCTAGCTGGATAATCCTTACATAACTTACTGATTGCATTTTCTGCCCTTTTTTTGCTTCTAATCATCACATCGACCAAATCCCCTACTGCTGATACCCTTTCCTGCTTATAATAGGATGATTTAGCATACAATCCAATGTAGTTCATCAATTGTCTGTTTATAATACATTATTGTTACCAACCTGGACGCTTGGTTCATCTAACCCGAGCTTTACATCGTTGTATGAATACAACGCTTTTAGCCTTCCCAGTCCAAACCCCCCTCCTTTTATTTCAATTTTTTCTCGGTCTCTTAACATTTGGAATGTCCAGAAACTCATAGGATCCATTGAAGTATCAACATCAAGCCCTTTGCATTTAAAACTATCCACATATAAAAGCTACAAATATCAAATCGCCTACGTAGTTAGTAACAAGTAAACAAATAGTGTCATTAACAGGCAAGTAATTAAAAATTAACATGCGTAAATTGCAACATACCGTTAAAAACGTAAGTGGCCCGGTAAAAGGTGGATCCAAACTGTCGCGTCTCCAACCATTCTTACAACTCTTTAGTACCTCAACTACTAACTCACACCAGTCCATACCAGCAAAATCCAAGTCATCCGTAATATACTCGAGTATGTTATCCTTCAGACTGCCTTGTTTGTGACAGTCAATCATGATAGTATAGAAGCACATAATAAAATCCATACGGAAATCACAATCGTCCTCACCATTTGACCTTTTTTCAATCATGTCCACCATTTGCTTAGCAGATATAAATCGGCTTGGTGGGTACCTCTGTCTCCATTTGGCTACGCCTTCATCATGCGCTTCCCTACGCTCTAATGCGTTGAAAGACACACCTCCAATCGGTATGCCAAGGACCTTGTGCACGAGCTCAGCATCAATGCAAAGTGTCCCGGATGGCACAGTCAACTCTAAAGTTTCCTGGTTGAAGTTATCTACAACATAATGCCCTAATTTCGCAGGTATCCCATCCATTTTAAGATTTAGCAGCCTGCCCAACCCCATATCCTTCACTGCTAAACGTTGTTCTTCACTTAGTATCTTTATGCATCTTGTTAACTGTGCTGGTGTTGATCTAGTACGTATCCCCAGCCACTCATTCAACTTCGACCTTTTGCGTTTCCTACGAGGCTCGAGGTCGCGGTCATCATTCCATGTCTTGTCTACCCTCTCCCGTTTTTTTGTCTTCACTGCCTTCTCTTTTTTCCCCTTGTCTATTTTCGCTGAAACTTCTAATGCTCGTGTTTTTGCTCTTGTTATCCTAACTGATGTGGATGAACACAGATCATACACAGGGATTGCCTGCTTACCTGTTACACATGTAACCACTATCAGTTCAAACTAACTTTCCCCACGACATCGGTGTAAATAACTATCTATTTGTTGTATCATCGTACCTTTTTTATTTCGTGTGTCAACATCACCAACTGCTATATCTTGGTCTGATTTTACATAACATACAAACACACAGCCCAAACACACAATGTAAGCAATTCAATGTTTACACCTGATTTTACACATATAACACCAAAACAATTTGCAAAAGCACAAAACACCTAACCTTTGGTTTTTGCCAATTGACGACGACGTCGGTTACAAAAAAAGGACAACTTCTCTTTCTGTGGTTTCACACTTTCATCATCATCTTCAGACTCTACACCACTTGACTCTCCTGAATAATCCTTATCAGAACCTTCATTAAATGATGGTCCTGCATCCTCATTATATGAACGCTGCACATTCGACGCCACTGGATCATCATTATGAGCCGAAGGTTTGGCAGTTCCTTTACGCATCCTCTTTAGGTTGATAAGTGGCGTATCCGAGTCATACTCTACATATGTAAAAAAATGGCACTTTAACTAAATTTACAGCAACCTAAAATTAAATTGGTAAGATTAAAAAAGAAACTATTTTCATCACTATCCTACCTAGATGACGTTTTACATCTTTAAATTCAGAAGCTGATACTCCAATCCCCTTACCATGCCTGGTTCTTGTTGTGTCTGAAGACAAAACCACCAATTTTCTTTTCCTCCTGTCTCAAAACATCATTTTATAAATTACAATCTACTTTTCTAGTAATTAAAATATAAATTATAACAACGATAATTAACAAACCCGTCCAATTCCCCATTTTTGGTCTGTTTTACACCATCAATGTGCTTATCCACTAAATAAAATACAAATGACAACAACGGTTTTAGATGCTCATTGACGTTATGCCATAGACGAGAAACCCCTAATTTATACAGTCAAGAGACACAAAACAACGAAGCAAGTACCTTTTAGATGATTTCTTCGAGGCCAATCGTCGGCTAAACTTAGATAACGACCACATGAATGATTTCATCGTTACCTCTGCAAAATCACTAAAGCAGTCGACGTTTTTGGAACAAGAAAGTAGGTTGATGCTTCAAATGGAGAGAAAACAGGGATGAAAATTTGAATTTGTGTGATGTTTACGAGTATGAGAGAGGGAAAGAAGTTATTTGATGGAGAGAGAGAATGAAGTGACTGTTATGGCAGAGCCATGCAGTTACCAAGCTTTCCCAATTGTCAATTTACCCATTTGCCCTTTTTTGTACTTATCTTCATTAAAATAACCAGCATTTAATCTTAACCATTGATCTAGATTGATCAATGGTTGAGATAGGGTTTAATGGGTTTCTTCAATTTAGGTGGGTTTTTATTTAAACCTTCCCCTATATATATATATATATATATATATATATATATATATATTAACAGACATGTTATCCTCTCTACACACTGAAGTTGTTACAAATCAGCAAACGGCAATGGCCAAACTTGCAATTTCAATTTCTTGTAACTACGGATAAAAAAAAAAGTGCAACAAACGTGAACTTGTAAACGTATCCATAGTTTGAGGGCTTAAATGCAAACCACTCCATATAACAGAGGTAGGTCTCTATCTACTCTCCATTCATCTATTACATACCATCGTCATCATCATCATCAATGGGTATTCCCTCTTGGTTCAAAGGCAACAGTAATAAACCCACTTCCTCCTCAACCATCACCGAAAAACCAAACCCAAACCTTAAACCCATCGTATCAACAAGTAAACCAACCGATGAACTTCCAGACATGAACGGTGCCGTTGAGGTCTCTAGACCTGCTTCTAACGTGGACGTGACTGTGTTTGAATTCAGGTCAGTTGCTGCGTCTACTGATAAGGTGACACTTGCTGGGTACTGCCCTGTTCTGATGACGTTGAGCCTTGTCGTTGAGAGATTCTGCCGGCTACTGGCTCAGATGCTCCTCAGTTCAGGGTTGTTTTTAGATGGGGATATGTTATTGTTTGGTTATGTTTTGTAAGTTGTGTGCTTAATTTCAGATTACTTTTGCTTATTGTCCCCAATTGTTAAAACTTAAAACCCTAGTTATTTGTGGCTTAGTTATGTTACTATCCACACACATGGTGTTTGCTCTTGAATTACTTATGTGTCTTTTAGGTTTGTTAAATTTTGTGGTGTTATTGAGTAATTTATGAAAAAAAATACATTAGATTATAAATTTGAAATTACAACTACTTAGGGTGTTAAGGGCACTCCTAATCCAACCCAAATTCAATTTTTCCATTTTAACAGTTATTGCTTCAGCTTTAACATTGGGTTCGTCGGCAAGAATTCCCAACCCGAATACCGTCTTGAGCCATTTGTGGTGGTGTTCCCGTCCAAACCTGATGAACCCACCCACCCCCCCCCCCCCCGCATGGGAGGCGCCCCTTTCACCCTTATAAGCATTTTGAAGAGTGATTAAGAACACAACACACACAACCTGTTGTTTCTATTAAGAATGAAGTTTGCGGTTTTGTGGAATTCAATACAAAAAAAAAGGCTGACAAAATAAACACAAGTTTAACATATGTTACCAAATAACACATGTTAACCTCTTATGCAACATTAACACATGTTAACCTTTCATGCAGTTCATTTGAATGTCATGGGTAGGTTTTTGTGTGGTTCAATAGTTTTTAATGATACTTTGTAATAACGTGTGTTACTAGTTTGTGTGCTTTATTTCTCAGTAAACTTATGAAGTGAAAACTATAGGGGTAACCAAGACAAAAAAAGGCTGACAAAATAAACACAAGTTTAACATATGTTACCAAATAACGCATCTTAACCGCTTATGCAACATTAACACATGTTAACCTTCCATGCAGTTCATTTGAATGTCATGGGTAGGTTTTTGTGTGGTTCAATAGTTTGTAATGATACTTTGTAATAACGTGTGTTAATAGTTTGTATATTTTATTTCTTAGTTTACTTATGAAGTAAAAACTATAGTGGTAAGCAAGACAAAAAAAAGGGCTAACATTAAATACAAGTTTAATAAATGTTACCAAATAACACATGTTAACCTCTCATGCAACATTAACACATGTTACCCCTTACATGCAGTTCATATGAATGTCTTGGGTAGGTTTATCTCTTGTTCAATAGTTTGTAATGATACTTTGTAATAACACGTGTTACCAAATAACATGTCTTAACCTATTATGACACGTCTTAATAATGTGTGTTAATAGTTTTTATGCTATGTTTACTTATTTCTTTTGTAAACTTATGAAATGAAAACAGGAGTGGTAAGGAAGACAAAAAGGTTGACAAATGATACAGGTTTAACATATGTTACCACACCACTCATACTAACAAATGTTAGATTTTCTCATGGGTATATGGGGGCAACAGGTTTAACTTTTATCAAATTAGATAACACATGTTAGCCCTTTATGACCAACTAACACATGTTACCCTCGTATGCAACATTATCATATTGTTTGTACTTGCCTCATTATAATAATATTTTTTTAAACAAAAAGTATGAGAGATGAGAGAGATAGTGTGACATGATCCATTATAGTAATATTTTCTTAAACAAAACGTAGGAAAGAGGAGAGAGAATGGTGATGTTGACTTTGAAAAAGTAAGAGAGATGGTGTAACATGACCCTAAAGCAACTTTACCAAAATACCCTTGCATGTCCTTTTGAGCATTAAAATAATATTATAACTCACATCAGGTACACACAATGAATCTCATTCATAGATCTAATGAAATGGATGAACAAGATTAAGTTTCCAAGGTTTACCATATAAGGAGGGGTTTCCACAATATCCCTTCCCTAATAGATATATAGATAAAGAAATAGATAGATTATAGATAAGATGACGATTGGCCTTTCTGATTATTTAAAAAGTTTTTATATCAATTAATTAAAAAATATAAATATTGTTAGTAAATGAATTCCAAATTAGAAAACATTTATTGCTTTTAAAGTGCATTAAAAATGAAGGATACATTCATGGAAATAGAGAGCGGACCGGTGAAGGAGAAGGCGGAGCTTTGACGTGGGTGGTAGGTCATTTAATCGGAAGGATTTAGGAAGACAAGTAACCTAGTTGACATAAATAGCTTTATTGTTACTATATTATTAATTAACACTCAATAACATCTTCTTTTTTCTTTTTCTTTTTCTTTTTTGTTATTTTTAATAATAATTTGAGTAAATTTCAACTTGCCTATTAATGAATTAATGAATAACAAACTTTGAATACGCATGCAATTGTATACTTTTTAAAATTCAAAATATTTGGTTAACTTTTAATGCAAATGAAAATTATCATATTAAATAGTTAATGCATACTAAATTAAGCACCATGCCTCCATCCCCATTTCAATATCATTAACATAAAGTAAAGTTAATTATTCAATTAATTAATATATCAAAGTCCTTAAAATTTTAAGTTTAATAAATATGGACATGACCAAGAATTTAATGAAATTTATTACTCCATCCATCTTTAAAAGAACACAATAAATCCAATGTTGACTAGTTTAAAAAATAAGAAAGAAATACATTGTTAGAAGAAGACGTTATTAAAGGAGGTGATGAAGACGATTTATACTTTGTAGAAAGAAAGATTACATTGTTTATTGTTTATATGTAGTGATATTTGTGAATTAATAAGAAAAAATCATCATTATTAGCAATTAACAAATATTTTTGTACGAAACAACTAGTAAAACAATGTCAATGATGATCAGCACAGTTGTTTGGAGGTTTGGAGGTGAGAGTTTAACATGTTTGTGTGGGTTCTTGTTCGGGAGGTCCTCGGTTTGATCCTCGCTACTTGCAAAACATGCAATTAAGGTCTTCGGGTCGAGAGGGTTGCAATACCCACTGGTGCTTGGATTCAAACCCAAGAGGGGAATGAATCTATCAGGGTGATATCCCTGGTCGTTCAAAAATAGGTAAAAGCATACCATCAACTATGTCTAAATAATAATTGCCCATCAAAAACAAAAGGGCAAGTTTCGCAAATTTCTTTCTTCTTATGAGACTTGAACCTAAGACATTAAATAAAATTAGTCTTGTATTATTTAGTCCAATTAATATTTATGGTGTTACCATTTCTTCTTCTTAACGATATCTAATATTCTAATCCCACCTAGAAGTGTTTGAATCTTGTTAATATGGTTGTGAAGATCTTACAAAACACTTGTAAATACAATCTCAACCCATGTGCATCACTAATTCATATAATTATAACAAAATAATTAGTTTATTTTAATTAATTAAATAAATACAACAAAATAGGCAATATTTCATTTTAAGACGCAAAGGGGTATGGAAAACTGATTAAAATAATTGAATGTTATAATGGTACCGATGTACAACAACCAATGCGTATGAAATATAAATTCATTGATGACACTCATATCATTTAATGACTTTTATTATGGCATTAAATACCACAACTAATTTAATATTATCAATTATATCGCAATAAAAGATGGACAACACCCAATGCGTAAGAAATGTAATGTAGCATTTAATATAAACATATAGCACACTTGAATACGTTGAGTCGTTGAACTAGATGTCTACACGATTCAATTGAAAGTTTGTATGATTTTTCATACAATTTTTCTCTCTTAGCCTTTTAATTCAAACAACAACCTTTTCTGACACGGTAACAGAGATACATAGAAAAAAGCGGACTAAATAAATTGTCCTCACCATTTGGTGAAGTGGCATTAAGAAATGAAGACAAGAGTTTGATGTCATTTGGTCTCAAGTTCGATTCCGATCCAAAGGGTTTTACACTTTTACTGAAGTGGACCTTTGGCCGATGGGTTTTTTTCTCCGAATTGGTGACTTGATGGACTTGGACTGCTCAGTGGGCAACAATTTATCAATGTTAACCCACTGACAGTTCAGGTGATATTTAATTGACCGTTCAGCAAAAAAAATTTGGCCGATAGGTTTTATCTCCGAATTGGTGGGTTGATGGACTTGGGCTGCTCAGTAGGCAACAATTTATCAATGCTAATCCACTGACAATTTATGTGATATTTAGTTGACCGTTCAAAAAATAATAATTATTAAAAGCTTAAAGAATAAAATATCATTAACCGCACAATTTACTAGGGCTGGCAATTTTAGACACGAACACGATAACACGACACGAACCTATACAACCTTAACAAGTTTCGTGTCTTAAACGGATCGACACGATAAGACCTTAACAGGTTTCGTGTCTAAACAAATTTGTGACTCCCGACATATTCAGGTTAACATTTTACAAACATATAAGTCTACCTTAGTGAAAAACATTTACCAAACGTACTTAATAGGGTTAGTTGAGTCATTTTACATTACGTATTGTTCAGGGTTCAATGATTCGGAGGATCATTGGGGTTATTTTATGTACACACGAGTCTTGAGTCCTGTTGTTGGTGAATTACATAAATTGAATTAAGTGAAAAACATTGATTGATCCATATATGTTATATAATGTGCAAATACGTGTTTAGATGGTGTTTATATAATTATATATGCTTAACATATGTTAGGCTTGCATGTTCATGTGTTAGAATGTGTTAATATGTGTTAAAACGCGTTTAAACGACAAAACCATAACATGTTGAGTTTCAGGATTTTGGTTTGACCCTTAGGGGGTGCGAACCAACATCCAGACCACTCATTTGACCCTCCAAAGATCTTCATTCGACCCATGTAGGGTGCGAATGAAGAAGGGGTATAAATACCATAATTTGCAATTTTTCATCATTTCACAAACCCTAAACACCTCCAAGTGCTCTCTCTCAACCTTAAACCCGTAAGGAGGAGTTTTTTACCTTGTTTTTCAGATTCTAACCTACAAACAGCTTCCATATCATAAACAAGAGAAGATATAAGGTGTGTTCTTGATCTAAAATCCCTTTTAAGCATTTTTCATTCGTTTTTATTAAACCCCAAAGGTCCAGATCTGTTCTAAGATGGTTTTCATGAATAAAAACCTTTCTAATATCTTTCTAAACAAAACCTTATCATTTATAATGAGTTTTTATGAAAAATAACATGTGTTAATGGAGTTTAATGATGTGATATGTGTTGTTTGATGATTGAATGATGTGTAAATGATATAATGATGATTATTAACTGTTTTAAATGGTGCTTTAGGATTGTTATAGGTTGTTATTGATTATTGATGATGTTTTACCCATTTTTTGGGGTTTTATGTTAGATCTAGGGTTAATTCATGATGTTATTGTTGATGAAATGATTGGGGGTTTTCATATACATGATAATCTGAGCATATTGAGCTTATTGTTAGATGATTTTGATAAGTTTCCATTTTGGGTAAAGTTTACATGCATTGATGTGACATTTTCATAATTTGCCATTTTGGGAAAGTTGTAACACGGACTGATTTCGAGATAAAATTAGTAGGGTTTTGTGGGGATAGGTTAATGATAGTGGACTGCTGTGATTTGTGGTGTTTTGTGACGTTTTCGGACTGTTTAGATGCGATTTGGTGCGTTTCATGAAGAATTAGCAGCATTGGATCGAACCAAGGACCCATTCGACCTTTGTGGGTTCGAATGGAGTTCCTGTGGGGTCGAACCAATCATATTCAGGGTCGAATGAACTTCCAAATTGTCGAACGAACATGATTTTGTTCAAATTAACATGTGTTAGGGTCGAATTAACATGTGTTAGGGTCAAATTAACATGTGTTAGGTTGAATGATCTTGTGTATAGGTCAAATGAACATCATGTGGGTCGAATCAAGACCCATATGGTTCGAATGAACTTCTTATGCAGACTGATTCGACCTCACAGCTTAATATGTGCGATTTTTTATGCAAACTAAGTGCTTTATGCTTGAACCTTATGTGTAATCTATATGTACTTGATTAATTTATATAATGGGTCACTAACGGGATGTTGGGTCAGTCTAGTGTGTCGGGTCAATAGTCAAACACGTTTTTCAAACATACTTAGTCACGATCTGGACAATCGGGGACTAGATAACCTTAGGGTTATTAGTCAAAGCACTTATACAAACTTTTATGATAGATCTCCGGTATTTGGAACTATCAGGACGTGTCGGTAATTCTTTTAATTAGAAGACACAACCTAAGGTGAGTGTCACAACCCTATTCTTTACTGTTTTCATACTTTTGGGGGAGAAACATGTGGTACGAACTTACGAACATTTAAACCAACATATTACATTATATCACATGGATACTTAGTGACATTTTTCATCAGTTAAGTCCTCTCATACATTTAGTGAACCACTAATATGTGGATACATAGCGGGGAAAGTGTGAATAGATCTATTGGGCCTGCCAAGCCCCACTCGGGCCGATTGGAGGTCGGTGGCGGGTGCATATTTGTCCTATCTAACTTACGACACCGGATGATGAACGGTGGAGGGTATTGAGGCATTCTAACGTTCAGCAGTGGTTCACGATACTATAGTATCATGTAACGATGTCTAGCTAGCATCAGGTATAGATGTAAGGATTGTTTGGTCTGGTTTTACAAACGTTACAAACTTATCTCTGTGACTCACCGGCACTTTATGTGTTGACTAACATTGCATGTTTTCTCAGGTCGCTAAGGTAGCAGGAGTCTTAGGCGCACTGGAGTCGCACTGCGTCTGGTCTTTGCATTCATAAAGTAAACCATGTTTGGTTTAACTGCATACTTTTGAACATTGGTTTTGTAAAAATATTTGCTTCCGCTGTGGGTTTGGTTTATGTAACTTTTAAACTGTGTGATTGGTTTAATTACGTCGTTTTCATATAATATACTTGTCGTTTATTGTGACCGTTGACTTGGATCATGGTATGTCACGCGCCTCGCGGTAAAACCCCGAAAGTGGAATTTGAGGGTGTGACAAGATGAATGACCCGTTAACATGTTAAGCACCAATTAAGACACGTTAGTAATTGTTTATTTAAAAAAAAAGTTATGTATGGCATAGGGGTATACCTAATATATATGTGAACTAAAGATGAAGAAACGAGCTAAATGCCAAAAAGGCCCCTGTGGTTTGACCCAAATTGCCACTTTGGTCACTTTTTTGAATTTTTTGCCAAAACCACCCCTCAAGTATCGAAAAGTGCCAAAATGACCCATATTTAACTGAGTTTCTAACTGAGGATGAAAAGTCAGTTAAGTATCAGGGGCATTTTCGTCCTTTCATCCCAACCCCCCTCTTCTTCTTAACCTCTTCCCCTTATAACCTAACCATCGCCCCTTTCTTCTTCATACACAACCGCCATTGCCCTGTTTACCAATTTCTTATATCCTTAATGACACTTAGGGTTATATGTTCAGTGATGTCAATCGCAATAGCGGTTACCGTGTATTCAACTTCTTCTCCACATTCAACATCAAAGGTAACAATATTTCAATAACGGCGTTAACTATTTCTCCTTTGTTACCAACACCTCCTTTCCCTACTCCCCTATTCTCTTCTATCTCCCCTACATCCCTTTACCAATCGGTTTAGGGTTTAGGTTGTGGCTGGTCTAGCTGGCAAAAGTGGAGCCCGGTTTTCCCATGATTCGTATACAAGGTTTCTAGATATGTTTGGGAATGTTGTATGTGCTGTTTATTGAATAATAACTTACTTGATTGTTTATAACGTTATCCCTATAGCATTAATCTTTTTTGATGTTTTATGAAGGTAATGGACATCCCACATTCATTATTCGAGGAAAAGTTAGAACAATTGAAAGTCAAAAGGGGGGCTTTGCTCGACACTGATCTCACTGCTGCTGATCTTAAAGAGCTTGTTGAGAAATACAAGGACGTGTATGTCAAAGCAAAGGGTGAAAAGTTTCCTACTGGTATGGATATGAGTTTCTATATTTGGGTTAAAGTTATAAGTGTTAATCCCTAATGGGTCAAATTAAAAATAGCAAAAAGGAGAACAGGTGAAACTCAACCCATTTCGACCTATTACACATCACCACATTTTTTATGAAATAAATAGTCTGATATCTAGCTTTTGTAAGTTTATACTAACTCCAAGCAATTTTGTTTCTGTTGTGCAGATCCAAAGAAACAGCTAGAGTTGGCAGTGAACTGGGTTAAAGGAGACTGCAGTTAACATTCTTGATGTCTGTGATAAGTTAAGTAAATGTATTTGCCGTTTTATTTATTGATTTGGTACAGTATGTTCATATATTTTGGATTTGCTTTAAAATAGACACTATGATTTTGTGTCGTAAACGCTTATTTTGATTTTGAATATCGCCTACTCAATCTCACAAAAACTGAACTTCTTCTTCAGGTGTGGTGGGTGTTGGTGATTTAGATCTGTTAGTAGGTGGTGGTGGAGGGTGAAGGGTGGTGGTGGACGGTGAAGGGTGGTGGTGGTGGACTGGTGGTGGTGGTGGCTGGTGAAGGTTGTGGAGATGGGTGGTGGTGGTGGTGGCTGGTGTGGTTTGCAGAGGAAGAAGAAGAGGGGGGTTGGGATGAAAGGACGAAAATGCCCCTGATACTTAACTGACTTTCCATCCTCAGTTAGAAACTCAGTTAAATATGGGTCATTTTGGCACTTTTCGATACTTGAGGGGTGGTTTTGGCAAAAAATTCAAAAAAGTGACCAAAGTGGCAATTTGGGTCAAACCACAGGGGCCATTTTGGCATTTAACTCATGAAGAAACCCTATTTTTAATTTTCAAATCATAGAGCTCAAATATGTACACCGCTCGGTCATCCCTCCTCCTCCTTATCAACTACACCGTCCCTGTCCCCATCACGCGTCCATCGTCCGCTCTCACCCATCACCTATCTGTCGTCACCAGTCCTCCTTCTAAACACCGATCATCGACGCCACCCAGTCTCTCATTCACTGGTTTGTGGATAAGATTCATGATTAATGTTTATAAACAGGTCCATGTCTTATCGTGTTAACGTGTTATAAATAGGTCTGTGTTCGTATTTGAAAAAAAATGACACTATAAGTTATCGTGTCGTGTTTACCTATTTTGTATTCGTGTCTTATCGTATTCGTGTCTGACTCGATATGTCAGCCCTACAATTTACTATTGATTACTAGAGTTGCTCAATTCATAAATTATCTAAATAAAGATGAAAGAAATGATCACAAATGAATACAAAAATTCACATAGCATTATTTTATATAATGTACTACAAATTGAATACCTAGTACTTATATTTCATGATAGATGATAAAGTTGTCGCAACAACTTGAATGCTTACATTTAATGTTACTAGTTTTTTTTTTCTTTGCAACATGATGATCTCTTACGTCATGCCTAAATATCCAGTGATATTATCAAGATCCAACTGACGCTGTAAACACAAACATTAAAGTTAAAACCGACCCCTTCACATTTTCTAAAAATTTTATGTGTATATATATTTTTTATTATTTTAGAGTTATTTTTATATACAGTTTTTAGTTGTAGTTTCTTGTGGTATTTAGAATTGAATACGATTATGGCCCGATCTTGTCTTTAGTAACCGGGCTTGAACTTTTAGATGGTGGGGATTGAAAGTCACGAAACCCATTTTTGTTCAAATCGGTGGGAGCCGAACTGAATACATACAAAATGTATAAACGAAAATAGGGAAATTTTCACTACTGTACCAAAAATCAGTAGGGGTCGAGGCACCCCCAGTCCCTACATAAGCTTCGCCCTTGGTCTTCAGCAAAAGCATACATGCCGAATCTCCTTCCCTTGTTAGAAGTCAGCTTGAAGAACTCACGTTCAAACCTGGTGGGTGGCAAAAAGGGGTGTAATAAAAATGGTGTAAAATATAGGGGAGGAAATTAGGCGTTCAAAAAAAAAAAGTTAGCTTGAAGTCTAGAAGTCGTTTTTTTTTAATGGCCAACAAATTGGAATCACTCACGGAACACTGGAGTATCATCGTGCCACCAGTGTTGCCACGCGATCATATTCAACCACCAAGTCACCAATTCAGGAGGAAACTCATAATTATGAGAAAACCCCCTTTGTGATATTCGAACCCAGGACCTTATGGCCCTTAAGTCTTATCTCACCACCAAGAAGTCTAGAAGTCGTGACATGCTAAAGCTAGCTTTACTCTATACGTGTCGTTTTTTCTCGCCTTTGAAAACCGCTCTCATGTTTCTAATTGTAAATCTAATGATATTGCTTTCATTATTAAAAAAATGATAATAATAGAATACTTTGTAAGTTTAAATTACGACCATAATTTTATGTTTTTGAAAATTACACTAACCATCCCAACGATTCAATCAAATGTAAAAACCGGTTTCAAGTCAAACCAGTTTTGGTTTGAAACCGGTTTGTTCCAAACTGGTAGCCACAAATCGATTTTTTACCCGGCTTCATTTCGGTTTTAGTTTGAATTCCTATTCAAGTACGCACTTTTTAAAATCGTATAAATTACATAAACTTTTACGGTTTTTACGGTTTTTTAGTGACGAAAATTGAATTTTCATACAGAAAAAAAAATGTTTTATTCGTTTAGGTTTTTTCCCATATTTAGCGATACCGGTTTCGGTTCGTGTTCATTTGACCGATTTCTGTTAGGTTTTCGGTTTAGCGTCTTCGAGATTTTTAGTACTGGTTTTGACCCTTTTTTGTTCCCTAACCGGTTTTTTTTTTTTTTTTTCCGCCTCCATCTGTAGTAACAACATTAAAAGGTCTAGACTAGAGTAAGCTAAATGGGCCGTCCCTAATATAAGTAGTTAAATGGGCCGTCCCTTTCGTTCAGTTGCCAAAAGGCAGATTAAATCACCAAGAGGCAAAAGATATTGTTCAATTTCAAGCACATAAATAGGTTCTTTCGGCACATTGGTTCTCACGGGCGAATTTTAAACGAGTACAAACTGAAATCATCCCAACTTAGTTCATCGGATTAAGAAAACATAAAAGCCCCGATAATAAAACATTTTAACTACTCCACCTCTTGAAGATAGTCTTCAATTTGAGCTGCGGTCAGGACTCTGAAACAAAGAAACACACTCGTTACAAACTGTTTATCAACATAAAATGCTCATTCTTATTTACATCCTACTATGCAGTACTCGTATACTTGCCTGAACGTCCTGTCAGCCTCGATAACACCAATCTCAATGTTTTTGCCAGATATTTGTCCTTCAAATCTGATACGCGTGATAAAAACATTACAAACACTCTCTAGTTGTGTCCAATACCAACATAAATCGCATGTCATATCACTGGGAACAAAAATACATCGCTACTGGCCTATTCATGTTCATCAAGCATCAATAGGATAGAAGTGGCAACAAGGATAGCGGGTCAAGTGCTATGTCAAAAGGGTATGTTTTGGTATGGGTTGAGTGGGGTTGGGTTTACCTGAATATTTTTCTCTATCTTCGTATAAAAATTATCTGTATGTTAGGTATGACTAGAAAATTATGCAATCTAAAAATTTTGAATTAATTGATTAAATGACTAAAAAACATTAAAATGCATGCTTAGCGACTTTCAACCCATATGACCCATTAGAGATAAGACATAGCCTGCATCGACCCGTTCATAAGTAAATAGCAAAACATGTCACTTATGATAATAAGACTAGGAATATTTGACATGAACTAGACTAATAACATGTGCCTAGTAAACGATCGCACATCACATCAATCAAGATTCAAGATCAGATATAAGAAAGGTTATACGCTACAATTAGCACACTAATAATATAAGAAACAACTATTAAAAACTGTTAAAGCAGAATGCTTACCCCTCCTTCAATGTTAAGATAGCTGTGTGTATCGCATCCTCCAGTTCCATATCATCAGTGTACCTACAAGCAACATCATCATTCTTAAGACAAGCAATTGAACGTATACAGTGTCTAAAATGAAAAAAACTGATATTATAAATTACATATCACAATTATAACAGAATCGGTAATCCAAAGTAGAAAATGTCCAAAAATAATAATGGCATGCCTCTTTTCAAGAAATGTCTTTGCATTGGATACATTCTTTCCCATGGCCGAAGCTTTCCAAGAGAAATATGAACCTGAGGGATCCACCTGGACAAAATGCATGTAAGCTTATCTTTTAGAAATATTACAAGCCACTTAGAAACAAATCACAACATCTAACCAAGAACATACTAATATTTTGGGCAAAAATAAAACAGATGCAACACACTTCGTAATCCAGTTGGTGGAATATGGAGTGCACTAAATGGGTGTCATGTAGGGTAAGGCAGGCAATTCCAGACCAGACACAAAATAAATGGATTAAGATTGGGGTAAACCTATTCAGGTCATCAGCTGGTCGAAACATGTCAGGTTGGGCTGACCAACCCGTTTGACACAACTAGATATTTGTGTTATACAGTTTAGAGTTTAGCTTTGGTTATAAGAACCTGCCAACCCAAACCCAACATGAATTGCCACCCCTAATTATATTTTAGAGCAACACCACACAACCACTTCAAGATTTTAGTTTGGCTGTGCTTCAACGAAACATAGAAATAAAAACTTTAAATACAAATTTATATACCTGATAGAGTTGGGGACCTTTGTCATCATAACCAGCAACAAGGAGTGAAACGCCAAAAGGCCTTACACCACTAGATAAAGAAACATAAGTTAGAAATTGGATTTGGTCACCATGTAAAAGTAGTTATCAATTATAAAAGCAACTGAAATCAAATACAAAGAATAGTTTTAAAAATGTTTGCTTGAGCAGAAAGCAGAGCTGTAGAACAAACATTTACCCTGATTGAGTAAATTCTTGCATAACAGCAGCAGTTTCCCTAACAAGTTGTGTAACAGGGATCGGTTCCTGCAAATATGACACCAAAACATATAAGTAACCAGCTGCAGATTATCCAAAAACAATACACAACTGGAAATACCAACTCCTAGAAAATCAAAAAGCCCATACAAAGAATGTTTAAAAACGAATGTTACTTGCTTGTTTGTAGTATTGTAATCTTAAATTTCAAAATATAGCATAATGATTCCAATAGAAGTAACTGTCGGAGGAAAATAGTAAAATGCTAAAAAAACTTAATGAAAACAGCAAGGGTAAAAGGTACTTTGTATAGTAGATTGTACTGCTCTGCCTGCTTCCTGCTCTTTCTAACCAGAACACGCGAATCGGGCCCCATCCCACTGCACAAGAGAATGTAAATAAAGGTTATATCGACATCTGAAACTAAATTGCATGTACATGAAAAATTGATATTTAAAATCTTACCTATAAACAACTCCAATATTAGGAGTCAGGACCTGGATCTTTTGCACCTAAGACCAAGAAAACCATATTTCAGAAGCAAGTCAATTGTCTTGTATTTCTCGCTTTACTAGAAGAAAAATGCGAAAAACTAAAGGAAACCACATTCTGTAGTTGCCTAAAACAGAAGTAGCGTTTATGATATGGAGGTCGATTTTCCAGGCTTTATTACTGCTTTAATGCTATCTAGCATACATACACTGATGATACTGATACACATATGTGGAACCTATCCAAATATATTTAATGGCTACTTAATCACATGGGCTAAAACCTACTTAACAAGGATGTTTCTTCTTATGTCCACTTCGTCTTCATTATATCCGATTGAATGTATTTAGTGTGAATTATACCAAATCTAATAATCCTAAATGCAAGTGTGTCCACAAAAGAAGAACCTTTTGTATGATCATTGCACAAAGTGATTAACATGATATTTTGATGGATATTAGCATGCCAATATTAACAGCTAAAGTTTTAAACATACAGTTCATACTTACCGATGTCTCATCGACTAGAATGGATGGGAGCTTCTTTTCGGTTGCAATTACAACCCCGTTAGACGCTGCAATAAGTCAATAACCAATTTAAAATGTAAGAGTAAGCTAACAAACCAAAAATAGACAAAATTAACAGCTGTCACAGCATAAATGCAGACCATAATGTTCTACAACTTGCTAATGATTATTAAACTATCAATAACCAAAAAAGATAAATCCGTCTGCACTATGCCTCAGTACACTTTGCATGGGTTCATTCCATTTCATTTAGTCTCACTTTTTTTTTACCACTCTCCTTGTACAGAAAAAACATAACTGGTAAAAAAACTAATCTGTTAAACGAAGCTACCTTTTATACCCAATGAAGTTTGACCAGAGCCAACAGCTGTGAGGGCATGTTCAATCTGAACAAGCTTTCCAGAAGGACTGCAGATAACCGGTAACACAGTAAAAACATCAAATAACTTCCCCTACGCATATGTAACCATAAATGCCATCTTAAATATCAAAGTCAGGTAAGGAAACACCGATCCCATGCTTGGTTTAAAAAAATAGGGCCTCAAGACATATCAGTCAACATTGGTCAAGATTAGGGTTCATAAAATGGTAATATGTAGAAACAACCAAAGGGGTGAAGAGATGATGAATGTTTTGCATGATAAAGAAAAGCCCGATGCGTAAAAGAAACTGAGACAGATTTGGCTTTTGATTGTACATAAAGCAAGCCTCATGCCTTGAAGCGCCTCCTGTGTTTTAAAAAGCGCGCTTAAGCGCGACACGCACCTAGGCGCCAGACCCTGCGCCTCATGTAACACAAGGCGAGCACCGTACATAAAGCGTAAGAAAAGCGCGATTTTTTGGCCAAAAAAGCTCCCGAGGAGCGCGCTTTTCGTACGGGGGGTGTTTTTATGCTTAAAATTGTTATACATGTAGCTAAAAAGGTTGTACATTTAAGTTAAATCATATATAAACCTTATTTGTACCTATATTTTGGGTAAATGATGCTAAAAACCTATAGCACATATAAAAAAAATTATATAATCCTCTTGCGCCTCGTGTACGAAAATCCCACTGCTTTTGCGCTTTGCGCCTCGGTTTTAGACAAGTCGCTTTTGTGCGCTTCGCGCTTTTTAAAACCAAGAGCGCCTCACGCTTTTTAAAACCAAGATCACATGACCAATGCCCCATAATGATAACGATAACAATAACAACAATGAGAGTGCAAATCTAAAGCATAAAAATTGAGTGACACCTGAAAGTAGTAAGAGAGAACGAGTACTGACTATCTCCCATATCTGCAAAGCAAAAAGCCTAATTGTTATAACATATAAAATGAATTACAAACAATCTTTAGTCTAAAGTAAACCCTAATTTGATACCCATGTCTCTAAAGAACCCTAATTTAAAAACCCATGTACCCATTAACCGTAGCTATAAACTATCAATTAATTATTATGATTAATGAATAATAAGTTATAAAGTTTACAAAACATAAAAGATGGGTAACAAAATATGAGATAAAAATTGGATCTTGAAGATATGATTTATGAATAAAAGATGGTGTGATCGTAAGGTGTGTGTAGATCGATGAATATGGGTTTAAAGATTAGGTACCTGTTGAGGAAATTAAGGTGCGTGATGTGAAGAAAGATGTGAAGAATGGAGACGATGATGATTGATGAAGAGGGTAGTGATTGTTATTATTTGCTTGTTGGCTTGGAGGGAAAGAAAGACCCAAGAGGATGTAGAGTAGACCAAGGCTCAACTCTTGTTACTTCCTTTTTAAAATGTTAGGGTTAAGTTAACTAACTGGGTTAGCCCGTGCGAAGCGGAGGTCTGATTTTTAATGAATTGTAAATGTAGATGTAGTGGTTAAAATAACTTATTGACAGGAATTTAGTTGATATTGGTTTGGTTCGTTACAGTATTGATACGGTAACGACACTTGATATAGCAACCGAAAGAGAAAAGTTAGAAAATAAAGTCTTGATAAGTATACAATGATTTTGATGTGTGTTTTACAATGATTGAAAACCATATTAAACAAATAGTAGTAACAGTTTTGATAGTAAAAATACGAAAACTGTTGTTTTTCTATGGGTGCCGGCTCCATTGGTTTTAAAAAATATATATATATCACATATGTTTTGTAAAAAATAAAAATAACTAAAATAATAACTAACAAATTTACGATAGAAAATAAAATTATTAGGTTAAAAGCATATATTATTTATAATGCAAGGGGTGAATTTAAAATGTGAAAAAAAGGAAAAAGCTATTGTAGCACAAAAGTTGTGTTTAGTATATATACACACGATGTTTTTTGTTTAATTTTACTTTTTTCCATTGATTATATTACTTATTTATTTTTTCATTATTATTGGAAACTTTAGTATTGGTATTAAAACTTGCATAATTGTTCACTAAATCGTAACATGTTTGATCATTTGTTACATTTTCATATAAAAATCGTCAGCATATCATATGTACAAAAGAAAGTCATCCAGATCGCCCCCATCTGTTCTTTCTTCATTGAATGTTGCACCACTCCACTACACCAACCCCCTACTAGCATACCCTTTCGCCACATCTACACTCCCCTTTCGCCAACTTTTTGTTATACTTGTTCTTTGTCGGGTGGTGACCTTATTGGACTTCACATATTGTGTCTTGTTTTATTATTGATTTCTGCCCTTTGATGATAACCATTAATGTTGAGAGTTTTAATGCTACATTTATATCAATGTTACAAATAACATTGAAGAGTAGTTAATATTGACCTTCGAGTAATGAATAGTTGGGTTTGTTTCAAACTTATGATAATACTAAACTTATTATAGTAAAATCACAATCACCTATTGTCAGGAATAATTCAACCTTGCCTAAAACCATGTAGTTGTGTTTTGTATGAAAGACAACCGTTGTGATTTTAAAACAATAATGATGGAAGATCATCGTGAGCATGCAACGTTTATTTCTTTCAACTTTAAACCTTCCCATTGATCATCACATGTTAATAACATGCTCAAAACACCCACCATTATCTATGGTGGATGATTGTATTTACAGGCTTACAATACATGTCATTCATTACCCGATCACAAAGCCTAACAAAACTTCTTCAAACTAAGCCTAAACTCAATTGAAAACAAAACCTAAATTTTTTATATCGGTTTTATTATTGAACTTGTTGCATGCTAGGTTTTGTAGGTATTGTTTAATCAAGGATTCACATTGATATTGATGAAGCAATTCGTTGCGAGATATCATATGCGACAAAGGATTTCAAATAAATAAATTTGTACAACCCTTATGATCACGAAATTAGGATATATGGGTAGGAGGGGCATGGATCACGATGTTCTCATGTTTGTCGGAGAAGAGGGGATTCTTGAACTTGAGTTGTGTGTATATACGTGTGTATTTATGTGCGTGTAACAGAGAGGGGGGGGGGGGGGGGGGAGTTATAGTAATTTCATAAAAAAAATAACACATTTTTTTAACGTCTATTAGGACAAATATAAAATTATAATCGATGTATCTTCGTGTTATGTGACGACCATTGTGTGGCAAGAGATTAGTACTTGGTGCAAAATCCCTCTGGTTTCTGCCTTCTATTCCAAAGTCATTTTCAAGTTTCATAAAGCAATTTCAAGAGAACAAACTCAAGTCAAAATTGGTCCAATCTATCATTTAAGTGTATTGTTGGTGTATTTAGAGATTGAGAAACAACTTGATTTTCACTAATGACACAGTCAATATTGAGAAAATAGTTAGCGAGTTCAAGTCATTAAACTACTTATGGATAAAAAAAAATAGATCTAAAGGGGTTGCTCTAGATTGGAGGGATCTTAAGTTTTCCAATTTGTAATATGATCAATGGTGTCCACTCTCCAGGCCAGTCTAACACGTTCAAGCCTGCTTTTAGTGCTCGATGTTTCATTAATAAAGTTATCTATCTAATATAAGACCACAGCTCTCGTAGCTCAGTTGGTTAGAGCACCCGTTTAGTAAGCGGGAGGTCTTGAGTTCGACTCTCAACGAGAGCAAACTTTTTTATATATCCGTTAAACAATCTTCCATCCCCCACCTTTCTTTTTTCTTTTTGAATAATAATAATAATAATAATAATATACTGCTGCTACTTATCATCATTTAAATAATAAATCCTCCCTCCATGAACAACATTTGTAGCAAAGCACTTACCCAGATCAATAAAAAACTCAGACCATCAACCTTTATAACCGAAATTCAGTCCCTTTTAGACCTACAAAACATACAAGGAGCTGTTAACCTCACACTTTCTAACCCACTACACTTCCATCATCCTCTTTATGTCAAGCTTTTAAATCTTTGCATTAACAAACAAGCCTATAAGCAAGCCCATATGGTCCACAAACATCTTTATGCAAATGGGTTTCATTCCAATTTGTATATAAACACCAAATTGGTTATTTTATATTCAAAAGCTGGTGACATGGGAAGTGCCCGCCACGTGTTCGATGAAATGCGTGAGAGAAGTGTGGTGTCTTGGACCGCGTTGTTATCGGGGTATGTTCGGAATGGGTATGATGAGGAAGGTGTGAGAGTGTTTGTGGGTATGCGGCGGGCTGGGGTTATGGCGAATCAGTTTGGGTATGCGAGTGCGTTGAGCGCGTGTGCGAGGTTGGTGTTTTTAAGATGTGGGTTGCAGATACAAGGGTGTGTTTATAAAAGTAGGTTTGTTTATGATTGTTTTGTGCAATGTGCGTTGATTGAGTTGCATTCGAAGTGTGGTGAGATTGAGGATGCTTGTAGGATTTTTGATGTGATGTCGGTTAAAGATGTGGTTTCGTGGAATTCGATGATTGGTGGGTTTGCTGTTCGAGGGTTTAGTAGTGATGCCATTATAATGTTCCGCTTGATGCTTCGTGATGGTATGTTGTTTCTTTAATATAGAGGAAAACTGGATTTTAATAATCTAAACTATAACCTACTAACCGATAATAATCCATACTAGTATGTTGTTTCTTCACTTTTTGTTTTTGGATTTTTTATAGGTATGATTCCTGACAACTTCACCTTGGCAAGTGTTCTAATGGCTTGCGCTCGAAGTAAAGATCTTGCAAATGTCATGCAGTTACATGGGCTTGTTTTAAAGTTGGGTTTTGGATCATATAACAGTTTAAACGGGTCACTTATTAACGCATATGTAAAAAGCCGAAGTGTGAGAAGTGCATATCAAATATACAAATGCATGACTAAAAAAGATACAATATCTTGCACTGCATTAATAGCAGGATATGCTCATGAAGGTAGTAATACCATGGATGCCATGAATCTTTTCATTGAATTGCATCAAGCAGTCATGAATGTTGATAGCGTAATATTGTGCTCAATGATCAACATTTGTGCCAACGCAACGTCATTAATCCTAGGAAAACAAATACATGCGCTTTCCTTAAAATGTTTGACCTACCCTGACGTACCCATGAACAATGCTCTTATTGACATGTACTCAAAATGTGGTGAAATCGTAGATGCACGGCATGTTTTTGATGAAATGAAGGAGAAGAACGTTATCTCATGGACTTCCTTAATTGCCGCATATGGGAAACATGGATACGGGAATAAAGCAATCTCACTTTACAAACAAATGGTGGATGAAGGATTGGAACCAAACGGTATTACATTCTTATCACTCTTATTTTCATGCAGCCACAGTGGCTTGACTGCAGAAGGAAGGGAATTCTTTAATAGTATGATTAACAAATATAACATAATGCCTCAAGAAAAGCATTATTCATCCATGGTTGATTTATTGGCACGTGGAGGTGAGATAGAAGAAGCCTATAAATTAGTAAATAATATGCATATTAAGCCAAACGCCTCGGTTTGGGGTGCAATTCTTGGGGCATGTAGCGTACATGACAATGTTGCAATAGGAAAAGTAGCAGCCAGACATCTCTTTGATTTGGACCCTGGGAAATCGGTCAACTATGTCGTTCTGGCTGGCATTTATGCAGCAGCTGGCTTGTGGGATGGTGCTTGGGACACAAGAAAGCTGATGGAAGTTGAAAACTTACAGAAGAAGCAATCGGGATGTAGTTTTTTTTCAATCAACAAGCAACAGACTTTTGCTTTCATAACCAAAGCTGAAGTTGCTAGAATTTCAGGTTTGTGTTTGATTTTGTCTCTGTTCTGTACTCAAATTTCTAAAGTTTTATTATGCAAAAGAGCGTTATTGTACTTGATTCATATTACATATACAGTACATAAAACTTAGACTCGTTTGTTTTCTTGGATGTAGATTTCGTTCTGTGGCCTATATGCTGCAGTAAATATAATGGTGTCAAGGTACCGATAAATATCAAGTTCTTGATGTTGCTGAATTGCTGATCAATTTTACACACATTAAATTGGACTGTGTGCGGATTCTAGGCTGATATGTCCAAAGTGAAAGTAGTTATAAAAAGGGTTAAATGTGAAAAAAGGTCAGAATGGGCAGGAAAAATATAAAATAACTCATCGATGCCCAACATTGCTGATCATCGAAAGTGTTCTACTCTTCTTCATCCCCTGCGCATAGAGCCTACCAAATCATCAAGTTTCATCAATCACTGATCTGAATCTTCTCTCAGCTATCCTTAGCAGGTTTATCTTTGATTTTCTTGGTTAGGATCTTGTATTTTACCTCACAATATAAAGCATGGGTTGAAAACTTACACATCTAGTATGTGTTATGTTTATGCAGAATAAAATTCCTTATTTTATAATGTGGAGCTGTAGTGGGTGTTGCCCAACTTGAGTACCTCAATTATGGATCTTGTTTATGTTGTTTTCCAGCTTCAGGATGGTGGTTGGATCAGGACATCAGGAGTTGAGAACCTGAAAACTACTGATGACCTAATTCAAGACACGAAAACTGTCAGTAATTTGCCTTCCACATCTCATGATGAATTTAAAAAGAAGGAGAAGCAAAAAGAATGTGAATTTTGTGGTATGTGGGTGGCCAAGCAGGTTCTACAACTGCGCATGTCAGGTGCACGGGGGCAGGGGCTCTATTGTTGCTTCAGGAATGAAGCTGCTTGAGCCAGGTTGGTTGATGCATATTTGAAACTGGTCTTTGCTAGTACGGGTCAAAACTGGTCGGGCCAGGCCAGGTTGACTTCAGACACAAGCCTTCTTTTTCCGTTTTTAGAATAGTTCATACAAAAGTAATTCGGTAATTATTAATGGGTCAATTTGGGTTGTGACATTAAGTCCTGTAATAGCTGTGATTCAACTATGCACATAATGCAGAGATCGTCACGGAAACTTGCTAGCGTCAAGATTCTTGATTTCACTATTCTATGTACCTAGTATTTATTTATTGATAATAATTTGGACCTAGTTCTTATGACCAAATCATATAATCATATTGATCTTGAAGTGAACAGTGGATCAAGATTTTCATCCCACTGAAAAAGCTATGCTATTGCTAGCTGTCTGCAACAAGGTTTGTTATCTTCAAGCAGTTAAGAGTAAATTTCTTTGTCATGTTCTTATTTGTATCAACACTTGGAGTATTGGACATTATAATGATTTTGAACACGTGTTATGTTGTCATTTGGTTCACTTTGGCACTTTTATCCCAAACTAAATTGATAATGGGTGCTTCGACCTGAAACAGGTGGGACTCGATACCCGGCCCGATCTGACCCTAGTGTTTTTCCACCTAATTCAAGGGGACGGTGTGCAACCCCAAGGTACCATAGGTTCCACCAATCAGACATTGTCAACTTATTTTTACCCTAAACTACCTCAAAACACCTTAAACTACCCTAAACCATGGGTCCCACTATTTTACACATACCACCTACTTCCCCCCTCTCTCTATCTCTCACCCACACACACACACAAACGCCACCACCCACCTTGGCTTGTAGCACCCAAAAACCATACCTGCGACCCCCTACCTGAAGAGGCGGCAATAGTGTAGCCGTGCGGGTAGGGGGTCCCGACCCTAGCGGACACCACCCCTCTAAAAATGAGGATGATAATAGACATTTGACTTGGCTTAACATAATCAACCAAAAATATAAGGCCATAATAATTATTAAGAAACCAGAAATCTGTGGGTTGAATTGTTGGGGCTTTCTGGATTGATTCACTTTGTAAGAATAAACTAGATGGTTGCCATAGGCCACGTGTTGCAGCAGTCACACCTAAGTTGTTTAGAGGTGGCGGCACGTCATGTGATACGTTTACCATATGAAATGTACAATAACTCGAATTTATACAGTTGAATGGAAACATTTATATTTGAGTCTGCTTGTTTTCGAACACAACTTACATCATAAACGTAGGTAACTCGAATTTGTAACATCGAATGAAAACGTTCTATATTTGAGCCGACTCGTTTCCGAAACAATTTTTGTCCGAAATGTAGATCATCCAAAATCGTACGTAAATATAAGAATGAAAATGTATTATATTTGATTAGATTCGTTTCTGGAAAAACATTATGCCGAAACGTGAATCCATACCAAAATGTATGGCCAAACGTAGACCAACAAAAAACATACATAAAAATAAACATTAAAACGCATTATATTTGACCCGACTAGTTTCCAGAAAAAATTACGTTAAAACGTGAATTTATACCGACAATAGTTATCAAAGGCAGTAGGCGCAACAAAAAGTTGAGGGGTTGTTTATGTAATTTTGTCGGTTTTTGTCATCTTGTCGTAACCGACTTAAGAGTATATAATCAGAAAAGAAAAGAAAAGAAAAGAAAATGAAAGCATAAAGTATGATTAATGCTTTGAAGCTTACACTTGGGTGATCAATCAAATTAAAAAAATCATCTAAGGCATTTTTTTTTTCGGAGAGTAGCGTTTCAGCGGTAAATCCCGTATTGCAAAGCGACCATTGCCCAGGATCGAATCCCATAAGAACCACACGGGTTTCTCCTTTCAAACCCAATGGTTATTTTTTTGGTGGAACGTGGGAATCGAACCTGAGACCAAACCCGGGCAGGAACCCTCCAAGGAGGTAAACCTTCCCACCTCAAACCAGCTGGACTGGAGATCATTGGCATCTAAGGCATTTAACAATTCCTTTTTTAAAACAATATTATTTATAACAAACACTAAAAAACTATAGGTTGTGTTTACGAGTTAGCGTGTCGAGCCCAACACAAACACGAAAATCACGTGACACACAAACTTAAACATGACACGAGCTTTCGTAAGTTAACACGAATTCTATATACACCCATCTTAACATCATCCGTTCCTTTTCTTTGTTACCTCAAGCTCGAAATCAAAACCTTTTTTTTAAATGAATTTACTCATCAATCGAAGTTAAGGATTGAAGTAGTAGAAACAAAGTAAAACTTGAAGGGCTGCCAATTTTGCTATTCTTCTTTTTTTAGTCAACAGTACGCACCTATAACGAAATTCCGCATTCTTTATGTTCGGTCTCCGGGGCCCCTCAAAATAGGATTCGAACCTGTGACATCCCAGCGCAGAACTCATTTGGTGGGTATGGTGTTTATATCAACAGCATCTTTTGAGGGTTGTTTCTGATCTAATGGCATCTGCCTTTCTATCAAGAACACTATTTGCTCCTCGTCGTTTCCTTCCAATCAATCAAACCCTCCTTAATAATAATAATAATAAATTTGCTTCCTTTTTCTTTGTAAGTTTCATCTCTCTACAAATTTCCATCTGGGTATTGATAATAATATTATTAACATATTCTTTTGTTATTAGTTATTGAGTTTGGTTATTTGATATTTAACTATTTATTGGTCTGCTTTAGATAACCTGGAATCAGCTGATGTGATTATTAATATAATTGAGGGATTATTAATTGTCTCATACCATAATAATTGAATGGTCCTGTATCAGGCTACAAGTTCTAATTTTAAACCTAAATGTTTGATCTTTAAATTTAAGTGTCAAGACTTTAACTTTTTTGATGCAATATTTATATGCCAACTTAATGTTAAAAACATTATTTGATGTCTTTGATACATCTAAAGGCTGTTATCCAGAGTGATTATTTGCTGTTTTTTATGCTTATTTTAACCGTAGCGTGTTACTCATTGACTTTCAAGTTTCAAGTTTCAAGTTCATATCAAAAGAGATGTTTGGATGTGCTGTTAAACGAATAATCAAGTTACTGTGCAGGGGCAGACCTAGTTAATAACTAGGTGTCGCGTCCGTTGCTGCTCAACTTCGCGCGCGTAGTGGAAAATTTGGTTGTTTTTTTTATGAAATTTGGAAAACGTTGCTACTAAAATGAAAAAAATGAAAAACGTTACTACTGGAATTCATTTCTAGATCCGCCACTGTTAGCGTGTTTAACAAAATTGTATTGTGATATATGGTTATCTGTTATTGAGGCTCAAAAAGTACATATATGTAGAAGTTGTAAGAAAAATTATTATCGAGATTGATGTGACGTTACCCGTTATGTTTAAGTGCCTGAATGCCTGATTAAGCTATAATCACTTTGAAAATGCACTTTTATATGCACTTTTTGTTTTTGGATACTAACTGTTTAATTCATCCCTGTGCAAGTCTTGTGCATTCTCCATGTTCACCAAATTTTCTTTAATATTGTAGAAGAAACCCCTTCAATCGTGGGCTAGCCCAACCCATACAGCATACAGGAGGACTACCTTGGTTCGTGGTGATATGGCTACACGCGTGGCAGGATCTGCTGCCTCTTTTTCAACACGGTCCTTATCGACTGGTGAGCCTGTTGTTTCAGTTGACTGGCTTCATGCCAATCTGCGTGAGCCTGATCTGAAGGTACATACCCTTCATCTAAAAATATTTATATACTAAAGTTAAAGATTCTTATTAGCTGTATGGATATATTTTCAGGTGCTGGATGCATCCTGGTACATGCCTGATGAACAGAGAAATCCACTCCAGGAGTACCAGGTGTGTATTATGATATTTGCTTTAAGTTATAAAATATCATGGCTTCTTCTTTGAATAGCTATTGATGGATTTCGATGTGTATTGTTTTCTATTATTTTCCTCTTTTCATTCTGTTTTTGTGTCAACAGGTTGCCCACATTCCTGGTGCCCTTTTCTTTGATGTTGATGGGATATCAGATCGAACTACTAATGTGAGATGCTTTTTTTTTTCTTTTTTACGTAAAATTTAGTTGTAGTCCAAAAAATGACACCATAAATAGATATTCTTCGTAATGTCATGTTTTTGGCACCGTTGCTTGCGGTCTATTCCATTTTTAGCAGATTTCACAAAATAGGTGGTTTAGTACGGGTTGTGTCAGTTGACCCACTATTGATTTTTTGTTCATATTACTTTTTACGTTTATAAAGTGATGTATGACGTATTAAATATGATTTTAAAAACTCCATTATCGAAGTAATAATATGTTTTTAATAAATTGTTTTAGAAGATTGTAAGCATTAAAATACACTTTGACGACTATTGACTCCAATGACCACTTGACCCATTTTGTTAGTAAACGGGTTGAAATTGCCATATCAAAAATTTTCTGTTTTATGTATAACATGTGAGTGATTGAGCAGCTTCCACACATGTTGCCGTCTGAGGAAGCATTTGCTGCGGCTGTTTCTGCTCTTGGTATTGAAAACAAAGATGGAGTTGTTGTTTATGATGGTAAAGGGATCTTCAGTGCTGCTCGTGTCTGGTGGTCAGTTATACCACTTCTGAATTTAGCTTCATTTTTTTTTACAATTGTGATTCCTCCCATGTGGACCGATTTCATCATAGAGTATTTGTATTTATGTCATCAGTAACATAAGAATACTTATAAAAAAAAATTTAAATTTTATTATAATGTTATGTGGGGCTTAAGAGAGGTTTAGTATTTGTTCAATACAAAAGTCAATAATTACTTTTAAATACTTTAATAGGATGTTCCGAGTTTTTGGACATGATAGAGTATGGGTATTAGATGGAGGGCTTCCCCGATGGCGTGCTTCAGGATTTGATGTTGAATCTAGTGCATCTGGTGATGCAATTTTGAAAGCCAGTGCTGCCAGCGAGGCGATAGAGAAAGTGTACCATGGCCAGCCTGTAAGCTCATAACTTCTCTACATACTGATTTCATTAATATGTATATAAGATTATCTTTTTCCATCGGTTTTTTTTTTAATCAAATTTATGGGAATTGATGAAAGTTCTTTACTTTGGCAGGTTGGTCCAGTTACATTTCAAACAAATTATCAGCCGCATCTTGTATGGACACTTGAACAGGTTCGTAGAGTATTTATGAATAAGGAACTAAATAAAACGGACTTAAATGAAACTGGAATAAAATTTAACCACCAAAATGATGGTATAAAATCTTTTATGTATAGTGTGCTTAGAAATACGGCTGCCCGTCCTTTGACACAAAGAGATAACATTTCATTACATTTGTTTGACGTATGTGTATTTTGTGCACGTTTGATGGTATGTCTGCTGTGATTGTTACAGGTTAAAAAGAACACAGAGGACCAAACACATCAACAAATAGATGCTCGGTCAAAAGCTAGGTATAAAAAATCAACTTTTATGAATTTTGTTATAATAATACGTGCATGAGTGTTATAATAATACATGCATGAGTGTTATACCGTGAACATCTTACTTAGAGGTTGGAAATGGGTCGCGCGTTGGGTAAATGGTCAAAACAGGCAAATTTCGTACATGGTGAGTTGGTTTAAGACTTAAGGACTATTTTCGAGCATAATCTTATTTTGAATAAAATGAGGAGGTTTTATATATAAATATACACTTTGGTCGACTTTATACCTGTTTGGTTTGTTTCCTTTTTAGCTTTTGGTTGTGCTATAATTCTGCTTGTTTGCCCCTTTAAGGGACAAAATCATAAAACATACCCGAATGAACTCATTCATAAGTAAATGGGCTAAACTTCTAAAATTTTACTGCGTGTGCTTGATTTACATCATTTTAAGTATATAATGAAATTTGATGGTGGTTTTGATTCGTTTTTCAGGTTTGACGGTGTTGCAGCTGAGCCTCGAAAAGGAATAAGAAGTGGCCATGTGCCTGGGAGTAAGTGCATTCCTTTTGGCCAGGTAATTGAATCATCTTTATCAATTGTGTTTGTCTTTTTACTGTCATGCAGGAACCTAGATTTGCAGGCCCTTTGGTTTTTCTAACTTAAAAAAATTGTTCATATCATCCATGACATGTTTCTTTACAGATGTTAGACAGCTCACAGACACTGCTATCAGAAGATCAGCTCAAGAAAAAATTTGAACAAGAGGGTAACCAACCTCACCGACTACTTTTAATTCAAATATATCGAAATACAACATTGACAAAATTATTGTTGCAGAAATCTCGCTGGACAAACCTGTCGTCACTTCGTGTGGCACTGGAGTTACTGCCTGCATTCTTGCATTGGTGATATTCTTTTATTTTAATCTGAAAAAACATGGGTTTTCGTATCTGTAAGAATTGTTTATTAAGGTATATTTCTTTACCTTTAGGGACTCCATCGACTTGGGAAGACAGATGTTCCGGTTTATGATGGATCTTGGACAGAATGGGGAGCACAAGAAGACACCCCAGTTGTAACCTCAGCTGCAGCTACAAGTTCTTGACATTAATGAATGTTTTAATTTGGTGATGTTTTTAACTTGAAAGTTTTTCTGTTTTGGTTAAACATGATTTTGCTTATGTGTTGAAAAATGAATCAAGTATCAATTCGGTTAAGGTTATGTCCGTTTTGTGGATACGTGTGAGACGGGTTAAGGTTTAAGTTGCATACTTGTGTTGATGAGAATAAAGCAGGCAATTATGTATACTTATGTTGACGACAAATCTTTACCTCTGTGTTCTTTACCAACCGCTGATGCACCTATTATCACCCCTAGTCCCCTACACGTCCGAACGTTGATGCACTGCTCCTAACACGCCATCACCAGTTCACCACCCTGCAACCTTTGATGTCATGGCTCCTACCACGCCGTCACCCCCTCCACTACTGTCCCTTATGCTGTCACATTCAAAATTTTACAAACCAAACAAGATTTTACCTTCAAACCTCAGTTCATTTTTATAGATAGTTATAAACCAAACATCTAAAAGCATCATCCCCACATTTATACGTTAAAGTTCATATCAAAACTTTACGCGCTTAATCTTGGTTTGTAATCATTCATACAAGAAAGAAAGCAACATAACAACACCGGACACTAATCACAAACAAAGATCATTTATACAATGACTATTGATTCCAATTCAAAAAACCATCAATGCTCATGGTCACAGATTCACAGGACCTTTTTATTAGCTTCTTTCTAGTCTCGACTAAACCGTAAAACCAAAAAAGTTTGCTTCCATTTATTACATATTTCTCACTATGGTTTTATAGAGAAGCCACATCACAGAGATTGACTCATGCATCATCCAAAGCAAGCACTCCAGGCAGTGTCTTCCCTTCTAGAAGCTCCAAGCTAGCACCACCACCTGTTGAGATGTGGCTCATTTTGTCGGCTAACCCAACCTTTTCCACAGCTGCAACCGAATCACCTCCTCCAATGATGGTTGTAACTCCCTTTCCACTAAGTTCTGCCAGTTTCTTGGCAATAGCCTAGTAACGTGGTATTCAATGTCAGTCATTAAAAACCAAAACAAGAGGTGCTAATTGCTAAATGAGTGAGTCAAGTAGTTCGGCAAAGGGTCATATTTAAGTATGGGTTAAAAATGGATCTAGTTGGGCATGCAAAGCCTTTTTTGCACACTTTTCCAAGTGATAAATATAATAATTGCAGTAATGTGGTGCCATATGATTGCACGAACAAAATTATTATAATTATATATTTCTTTGAAAAAACAACTTAGGGTGTTGTGTGCATTATAAAAAACATAGGTTTGCACAATTGAAACCCGTTTGCCCCTTTCCCCTTTTAAACTATTTTTTTTCATTGACCCGTATAAGATGAAAACACAGCCGAAATCGATACATGACTGATAGCTGAAGACTTCCTTTTTAGATCTTACGTTTAATTTTATTTTTTTTGCATATGCATAAAAGATTTAGAGACCAGCAAACATAGATACGCACCTCTGTTCCTGCAGCAAACTTCTCAAACTCAAACACGCCCATAGGTCCATTCCAAATAATAGTTTTGGTAGTATCCAAAGTATCACTGAATGACTTAATGGAATCTGGCCCGATGTCCAATCCCATCCAGCCATCTGGAATTTCACTTGCTGGAACAACCTGAAATTCAGAAATAATAAGCACATCTTTAGCAACGTGAAGCACAAAACATTATCTGTTTGGCAGAAACAGAGCAACTCTTTGGTACAGGTAAAATGATTCAGATCGGGTGGGCCCAAAAAACTTTATGACTATGTTATGAGTAATTAACATGTCAATCGCCAACTATGATTACAAAAGTTACATTCCTTTAAAAAAGTTTATAACTTTTGGAAACGGTTTAGGAGGTTGCATCGCATTAAAAATACACTTCAACCCCTTTCCTTTTAAGCTAATCTTTTTTATAACACTACCCGAATTGACCCATACCGAAACGACAAGAAAGAGAAAATGGAAAAAACCTTGCTGTTAGCATCAGGAGCAAACTTGTCAGCAATTACAACATCAGAAGGGAGTAAAAGAGAGACCCCTTTAGACTTGGCCTTTTCAAGAAGTGATGTGGCAAGATCAAGTTTATCTTCTTCCACAAGCGATGACCCAACTTTGTACCCTTGAGCTTTGTAAAAGGTGAATATCATACCTCCACCAAGCACAAGGATGTTGACCTTTTCTAATAATGACTCAATTACACCGATTTTACTTGAAACCTTTGACCCACCAACAATGGCAGCAAACGGTTTGTTGGGATTAGATACAGCTCCAACAAGATAATCAAGCTCCTGGAAACATAACATAGATAAATAAATCACCTAAATTTCAACTCACTAGTTATTACGGTCTAGTATAACGAGAATAATATACCTTTTGCATAAGGTATCCAGCAACAGAAGGCTTAAGGTACTTTGCAACGCCCTCAGTAGACGCATGTGCCCTATGTGCAGTACCAAATGCATCATTGACATATAAGTCAGCTAGTGATGCAAGTTTTTTTGCAAACTCGGGGTCGTTTTTCTCTTCTTCTTTATAAAATCGGACGTTTTCAAGAAGCAAAACACCGCCTTCTGGGATCTCAGCCACCAGTTTCTCAACCTCTGGACCCACGCAGTCATCTGCCATCTTGACCTGTTGTTATATATCAATATACAAATCATCATATTATTATTATTATTTCACAAATCATCATATTATTATTATTTCACAAACACGCTTGCATTCTACACAAGTTTAGTGACTTCAATAGACCAAACCTGGAACGAGGGACTTTCTCGTGTATTTTTAATATGTTTAGAAACTAATAAACCAACATAAGGTGTAGTGGATTTTTCGAGTAAAATAAGAAAATATGTTTAGGTTACAGTAGTAAATGAATATAAATTAACAAACAAACCTCAACTCCAAGAAGCTCAGATAGTCTAGGCACAAGTGGCTTCAAGCTGTATTTTGGTGTAACACCCTTTGGCCGTCCCTATAAACATAAAAATCACATTTTTATTGATAAACAATATAAGTTATCTTATCTCACTTCAGATATAAGCAACATGAACAACCATAACAAATTCAAAAATCAAAACTCACATAGTAACTAAATAACCAAACATTGCAAATTCTATTGACACAAATAAAGATTAGAGTTCAGCGGGTCGTGCATTAGTAATTATTAATTATTCTCACAAAACTTTGTTTCTAGTAGGATCGGTTTTGCTATTAAAAAAGTGTTGCAGCGCAGCCTGTTTCCCGTTTACCCATTTTATTGTAATCGAAATCGTCATTCCACCTCAATTAAATAAATAAAAAATGAAAAGCACGAGGCAGCGTGTTTAGAGAATCAGCACGTGTTCATTCCGTTTGCCTTCGACACATTTGGATCCCTAACCCCTAAGGCGGGTTTGCTTTTTGGAACGGGTGCAGAAGGTACTCCACATTGACTCGCGGAGCCCGAGGAACCAAGGGTTTGTATTTAGTAGAATAGGTTTTGCAATTCAAAAAGGTAAAGCGGCGCAGCTTGTTGCTCGCTTACCCATTATCCAGATGTAACTTGCTTTTTATTGTTTAAATGAATCGTATATTTTATCTTTTTTTGAACGGCCAACGAAATTCACCACGAACTCCCTTCGGAGTCCCTATTCAGTCAAATCAGGACCCCTTCCACCCGACATGTAAGGGAGCTCCTGGTTTCACCAAGTTCACCGGTTCTAGGAAAAACCCTACTGTTCATCCGCCCGAAAGCACGACAATGGAATAATCGGTAAAACTCGGCGCTCTCAAGAATCAGACCCATGACCCTTCAAGGTCTTCTATCATTTCATTGACCCTCCATACCACTCTACCATAAGGTGGTTGGGGAATCGAATATTTTATAAAAAAAATTATTACTTTTTTTAATAAAAAGAAGAAAACCCAAGAAAACATATATATATATACCAAATGAGACGATAGGATGACTCTGGCACCGTTAGACATGAGGTATTGGATGGTAGGGACGGCGGCGCGTATGCGCGTGTCATCGGTGATCTTGAAACTGTCATCCAAGGGTACGTTCAGATCAGCTCTGACGAAGACTCTCTTCCCCTTTAGATCTGCTTCCTTCAAGCTTCCTACACTTTTCTTTGTTGCCATTTTTCAACCCTATATGTATATTAGGATTACAGACGAATTAAGACGTATGAATCGATTGATTAGATATTGAGATTAGATGAAGCAAGCTTACTGTGGTGTGGAGATGGTGGAATAATGCCTTTTGGTTTGTGGCTATGAATAGCACTTGGTTGAAAACTTCAAATATATAATGTCAAGGGTGTCATTGGTAATTTGACAAAGATAATTCGTATAGTTTAATTGAATTTCATACTGGGCTGACAATTTAGATATGAACACGATAACCTGACACGAATTTACACGATTTTAACAGGTTTTGTGTCTATAACAGGTCGACCCATTAAGACCTGTTTATTTTCGTGTCATGTTTGTGTTTACCTGTTTCGTATTCGTGTCTTGTCGTGTTAACCTGTTTTACTAGGTGTTCCTTATCGTATCTTATAGTGTCAACCTGTTATACATAGGTTCGTGTTAGTGTTTGAAAAAAAATGACACGATTAGATTTCGTGTCGTGTTCGTGTCTTAACAGGTTCGTGTAACCTGTATGCCAGCCCTAATTTTATAGTTCTCAACTTTTTAAAGTTACATTTTTGCTCTTTGATGTATGCTTAGTCGTAACTTGGATAGTCCCTAGCGTGGACAGTTATTAGTTTGTCTAGATAAGTGTATGTGATATGACAAAATTACCCTTAGTGTGAAAATGTTAGACCCACATCTTGATTAAAAAAACTTAATATGTATTATATGTATTAAAAGGGACCCACACACTTCTTCTTCCTAACATCCACTCCCTATCACCGTCTACAACCCAATTTCACCACCGCACCTCCACCTTCGCCGTCACACCTCCACATTATCCCCCCCTGAAACCAACACTATGTTCCAGAGTTTCATTAAATGATGGAAGAGAAAGGGAGGAATTGGAGAGAAAGGAAGAGGAGGGAGATCATTTCTCTTCCATCCTTTAATGAAACTCTGGAACATAGTGCAAAAATCCACCAACCTCCGATTGCAACTAGCCAATCGACACCAACACTCTACCAACCCACATCAACCAACAAACACCACCAACCTTCCATGTGTCGTCACACTACTGGAGCCCCTAACCCCGACGTCCATCCTCCACCCACAACTCTAAACCCTTATATGGACCACCAAGCCACACCATCGTCCAGCATCTCTGCCGCACCATCACCGGTCATCTCCATTGCAACTCTAAACCTTGATTTTTTGGTTAGATTCATCTTCTTTTTCATACCATGGGAAAGCTTATTTGTGTTTCAATGACGTCATCTCCAATCATACCTGACGGAAAGACCCAACCGTCGCCCATCACCCACTGATACCATCCCTACAGTCGGCGAGATCCTCACCATCACTACCTGGGACAACGTCTAAGGGCTAGAAGAGCAGCAGAAACGATATCTATAGAGGCTCCACGCCAAATGGGTCATATGGAAGCATTCAAGGAATAATCAATGTCAAAATTCTAGAGAGGGATTATTTGTGTTTTTAGAGGGAGAAAGATAAAGGGTGAAGGGGTGGGGTCAATCTTTTATCTAATACCTAAATGCAGGACCAAGTTGATATTTTTTTTAAATGATTAATGAAAAATTCCTTATATTTTATTAAAAGTAAGGATAATTTGATCATTTAACACACACTTAACTCGAAAAACTTGTTGGGAATTCGACACGACTCGTTTCCATTTTACGAAATTAATATAAAATCTCTATTTTATATGTCTAATAGAATATTAATAACGCCTTATTAATATATATATATATATATATATATGTGTGTGTGTGTGTGTGTGTGTGTGTATATATTTACGCCCCACTTACGGTGTGCGCATATAATGTATATATATGTGGCCCTCGGGGGGGCAAAAGTAAAGTTGCACTAGTTTTAACGTTATTTTACTAATTTCGTGAAAATAACGTTGAAAACGACGGACGGTTAATCATGCATCATGTGGTGGCGTTGATAGCCAAAAGACATAGGGGTACATGCACTGATCGGGTTTATCCCGATTGCTAAGTGCTCCGTGCCTTATGTCTAAGGCTTGATACCAAACCACATCGAGCCGGGGGTCTCAGTGGAAGCAGTCTCTCTATTCTTAGGGGTAGAGGTAAGGCTGTCTACATCTTACTCTCCTCAGACCCTACCTTAGCTTTTCTATAGGTGAGATTAACTGAGTATGATGATGATATATATACATATATTATGCGCAAGCGTGTACTATACAAAAACGGATATATCCCAATCTAGTGACCCAAATACAAATCCAATCAAATAATATCAACAGCCACACCCATAGCGGTTTTTAAATCGTTACCTTGATGAAAACCAAAAACCCGCACGATGGATCAACGACCAACTTCATTAGTTATCTGAATCACCGAATGCACCAACTTCAAGATCCAATCACTCAACACTCGATCCAGATCCAATCTAGTTCACCGATACGAGATGGCACGCAAAACAAGGGACCAAGACGAGGAGGGGCAGCGCGTGGGTGGTTCTCACGCTGAAATAAAGCAGCACATGGATGGAGGTGGCTGGTCGTAAGGAGGCGGCACATCGTAAAAGGTTGTTCTTTGATATTATCTAACATTACATTGTAAAAAAAACTGGTAGTAAGGATACTTGGTTCGGAACAAATATGAGGCTAAGTGGGAGTTGTATGCTGTCAAAGGAATTATGTTCTCTTTGCAATATGAGTTAGACATTATGTGTAACACCCCGCCTCTCTCACCACCAATATTGTCCGCTTTGCCCATCCAAAGCTCACGGATTTGTTTTTGGGTGCCCAAGTGGAGACTTCCCAGGAGGTCACCCATCCTGGAATTTCTCCCACCTGAGCACGCTTAACTGTGGAGTTCTCCTCTCATCCACTAACATTAAGCCCCAAAACGCGTTGGTGATTTAAGAGGCTTTGGATTACTTATGAACCAAGGATCTCTCCTGGCCACAGCAAATGTGGGATTTGCCTAGGGTGTCATACAAAGGTCCATGTTAATCTTCTCAGAAATCAGTACTGTTACAATCACCCCCCCTTATGGACTCATCGTCCTCGATGAGGTTTGCCCCACCATCCCGAACGACACAGGAGTGGCTCTGATACCATCTGTAACACCCCGCCCGGGCGATGAGTTTGAGAGGGTGTTTGGGATTGAGTTTGGAAATGCAAAAAGTGCTTTTGGTTAAAAGTGTTTATTGGCTTATGACTTTTTGAAAAGGAGTTTTAAAAAAAGTGTTTGGATTAACTTTTTGGATGAGAAACGTCAAAAAGTCAATGGATTGTTATTTTTTAAGTGTTTCGCTTAACTTATTGTGAATATTGGTTGTATGAATGGTAGATTTGTAATTTTTTTCCAAAAGTCAAAAGCCAAAAGCCAGGATTTCTAACTTTTCAAAAACAACTTTTCCACCCTTAAAAGCTAAAAGCCAAAAGTCAAAACAGAAAGTGCTTTTGGGTTACACAAACAGCTTATTGACTTATTAGCTTTTCCAAAAAGCCAATAAGTCAATAAGTTGTTTTGAAACTCAATCCCAAACACCCTTTGATAAAACGCCTCAATGAAACTCGATTTCACTTGGGCTTCAGCATTGACAGTGTTGTTGTTTGCCTCAGTCGCCGGATCCATGAGTACTAGTTTGAAAGATGAAAGATCGACAGTGATGGCACCAATTAAGAAACAAATAGTCTAACCTCCTTAAGGGGATGAATAGACTATGATTTCCACAGAATTGACCCTTCACTAGCAGCTTTATGGATGGAACCGACCTGCAAACACGAATACGAGATGTAGGGAGACGACTACACAAAGTAGTAGTTTATAACAAAAACGGGGTTAATGGGGATACTATCAGTGATAGCTCTTTGGGTTAGCAAAAAAATGTCCTTTCTATTAGGGATGTGATCCTTTATATAGAGGTGGACGTTTGCCACCATTACCCAAAACCCTAATCGTAATGGGCCAGGCCCGATTAGGGTTGTCTCCACTATGCTAGGCTATATTAGTAAGGCAGTTAAGGAAAGCTATAAATAAGAAAACACTGGAACGGTTACCGCTTTTACCGCTTCGCGCGCGGATGTTGCTCCATGATTGTAGGAAGGTAGTTACTTCTTTACTTGGCGTGGAAGCTTCCTTGATTACGCGGATGGTTCTTCCGCGTGGTCCGGTTTGGGTGCAACCAATTAGTGGTTTAGTACCCAATCCCATCACCAAGATGAAATCATTCTTTTTGAATCAAGTAGGACATTTGGACCCGAGTGTATGTTGGAAATATTGGATGGTAAACGAATAAGTAAATTGAGACTTGGTGTGGTGTTATGTATGATCTTTGTTATAAATACGCTTAAACGGGTCAGATAGATCATGATGACAATTAACATGGTTTTAGTTTTAGAATCCAACATTCAGAATCGTCAAGCGGCGTATTTACGCCACATGGCGTATTTTACGCATGAGTAGTTTTCACAATATTTTGTCTATAGGACGCTTATGTCCTAAATCTTTCAAATCTAAACAATCATGCTTATTCTTAATTGTTACTACAGAATGTTTCTTTCGTATGCTTATAATATTAAATCCTAAACTTATGAACGGGGCCTTACACGCATTTTGTTATCCCGACACGTTCCCTAGAGATAACTTAGTTTCTATATATATGACAAATAACAAATAAAAAAATTATAAACAAAAGTGCATATCTATATTATACTTCTATAATCCATAATCTATATATTTACTATATTATAAAACATTTATCACGTACTTCTTAAAACTTAAGAGGTACAATCCTTATGATACAATACACAATGTATATAATAACTAGGTTAGAGTCCCGGGTGTACACCCGGCGGATCCACAAGTAAAATGAAAAAATTCTATAAATATTGTAGTATAAAAGTTGTTTTATATGTTGAAAGTTACATAATACAAAAGAACAAAATGAAAATCTTTGATTCTTATTACTTGCAGCAAAAGAAGGAAAAGAAAAGAATTAAGTTCTTGATTGAGAGATGTGTGAATCCAAATGGGGAGAAGGATAGGTTTAAAGGATCAATTTCAAAAGGAAAGAATCATGAATTTAGAAAACGATTTTGTGAATTGAATAACCGGGTCAAACATATATTCTTATTTGTTTTCGTTAGAGGGTAACCTTCTAGATCACATGCTATACACACATTAAACACACTAAAGTTTTGTTATCAACCTGTTGTTTTGCATTCTGAAATTCAAAACCACAAAAAAGTAATGTTGAACCTAATTCTAATTGTCTACATTCACATGTCAAAAGATAGAAATCAAACTTGTTTATCTAGTTTTAGTTCAGCTTTCAAAGGTGCAACGGTTGCTTCAATTGGTGGCATATCATCCTCTTTTGGAGTTGCATAGAAAAAAAAAGATACAGAAGTTCGAGAGTATCATCAGCTTAGTGCAAACTCACATAATAATAATAATAAATCAAAATTTTTTTATCCAATCAAAACCCCATAAAGAACATTGTTCATAAGATATTTCTATCAAACGCACATCCTGAATTGCCAAAAAAAATTAAAATCTATTTTAAAGGTCTATAATAAATTATTATTATTATTATTATTTTAAATCACATATATGGTAAATTACTTTAATTTCTCTACCTCAAAATGGATGGTTTCAGGTCCTCCACGTTTAAGTAGAGTTAGATTATAAGCGAGTAGCAGCCTCTTCTTCGTCATATGCCCTTGAATATCCTAAGCAATCACATCCTGTATAGATAAACATGGAAGAAATAGTAACGAAGCACATATGAAGTTATTACATCATATGGCAAATCAAGGCAATCTAATGTGATTCAATTTTAGAGAAATATTTAAAACCACACCATATAAATCGAATCTCAATAACAACAAATAACAATTACCATACAAACAATTATAACCACATATCATAAGAGTAACATAACAGGAAAATTCAAGCCTTTTTTCATAGCCTTCGTAAAAACTGCAAAGAAGCAGCCAAAGAAAATCCTCTAGATATGAAATTTGTTATCTCTCATAGATGTTTTCTTTGTCTGCTTCCATTGGGATCTTTTGTTGCCAATCTTCATTTTATTAATCAATATTAGATGAACATTCAATAACTCGTAAAAAATGATTAAATGATAAGCACAATTAGGAAATGCAGGATAAAAGTTTTTTAAATTAAATCTAAATAACCATCACAAACCTTGTAAAATAAAAGTAATTAAAAATAATTCATTTTTATACCTGAACATACATGATTGATAATATTTGCATTGAAAGTAGCTTCAAGATTTCTATAGATGGTCAAAATGTTTTCCATTAAAGGTGCAAGCTTTACTTCTGTAACAGCAAATCAAGAATGCACCAAACGGAATGTTATGTTTCCTTAACACAAATCAAGAATATAAATCAAGAACATATATGGATAAGTATACAATTCTTTGTAATGTAACAAAGTCAAATATGTTAAATCAAGAATAATATTTTATAAATATATATTAAGACTTGGTGGAATGAGACAGAATACCCCAAGACTCCTCAAATGTGAAATGTTACTTTATCTTTAACTTTTTGATTGTGGGATTGAGACGTGGATGGTGAGTTAGAGGATGAGGTGGCTTCTATGTGGACACCCAAGTTGAAACTCCTTTATTATATGTATAGATAAATATATCCGCACTATTTTGGTTTTCAAAAGTTGAAACTCCAATGTGTTTAAATCCCAAATTTTGATGTACGCATTTCATATGAAGGCATTTTCATACACACATTTTTGTAACCAAAGAACTTACCGAGCTTTCTTCTGGTGGAGGTATACTATGAATCCCTGCTTCAATATGCTTATCATCCATTCCTAGAGACAACTTTGACAATTCATCCACTACTTCAATATGCTTATTATGCACCCCTAGAGATAGGAAAATAAGACAAAGTCAATAAACTCATGTAGCGAAATAAAAAATCATTATTGTTTTCAAAGACTTATTGTGCATATATAGTGAGCTGACAAGAGGCATCCAAAATATATAGTGAGCACATTTATCTGCAACTTTTGATGTCAAAAGGCTACATTCTAAACTTCAAGATTGACACTGATTCTTGACATTTTTAGAAGAATTTGATAATCAGTTAAAATTACAAACAAATATAACTTCAGGGAATTTATATTGATAGAAACGTAATGAAATTAATCTTAAATTTGAATATGTAAGGTAGTTAGTTTGACTTTTTAAGTTCAAAGTGAGTATCTTCATCTTAAAACGAACCACATACAATGAAGCAGGACTATCAAATAACTTCCAATAACCAGGTATGGAAAATAGCCAATCTTAACCGGTTCATAAGATGGTAAGGTTGACCCGTTTACCAACATGGTTACTAAAAGTTGTAATCCTGACCCGTTTACAAAATGTTAATTTTTACCCATTTACTAAACATGGTAACATTTTCAAAAAAAAAAAATACAAAATGGTAAAGGTTTACTATTTGGATTAAAAACTGAAACGAAGAACATTATGTTTATCTTGAATCACAAAAACAAAGATTATTCAAAGATTGATTAGGCAAATCTATTGTTTATATATTGATTTAAAAAACGAAGCATATATATCGCAGAATGTTGAATTACAAAAACAAACATTCATATACTGATTTAAAAAGTGAAGCATGTATATCACAAATATTGAATTGAAAAACAAAGAACATTCATAGATTGATTCGGAAACCCTAACGTTCATAGATTGCTTTCAAAGACCGAACCAGAGCTATGGCAAATCACAGAAAACCCAAGAAACAACCAGATTTACCGAGGTTATGCTATGGAAAAAGTAATCGTACCTTCAATATATTGCGAATATCCTAGATCCTTGTTTTTGTTATCAATATCTATTATATGATCCTATTTACATCGGAACCTTATACCAACCAACACAAAAAACGATGGAAAAACGATTAGAATAGAAAAAACCTATGAATAAAGGAAATAGAGTTGATACCTTCGTTTGGTTAACCTGCAGGCTGTGGATGAGATTGTAGCTGATACCTTCCCATTATCATACCACACTAACCAATCAGCGATTATTGAAAATTTGAAAGATATAATGCATCAGTTGAGTATCTTGTTGCGGTAAGCGAAACAATTGAATCGAGCAGTTGACCATTCAAGTTTTCACGCCTAGGCCCTGCAAACAAATGGTTCAAATATATAAATGAGAATGATCAAAAATTTTCTTGAAGATCAATATTAGTAATTGACTCACAAGTTTGGAAGAAAATACATAACAATAGGTATGCATACCAGATGGGTCCACCTCCCTGGAAAGTTCCATTGCATCAAATGTTGCTTGCTATACCAGCTTCGACTCAATAACCTTCAGCAATGAAATATAGAACATTTATACAATTCTGTCTCCCAATTTCACAGTAATAAACAAACATAAAACAAAACAAAAAAGTGCTTACTTTCTACCGGTAATGTTCCATTTAAACTATTACGCTCAAGAAAAAGACATTATCATCATCATTAGTTATATAACACAATTAGTACATATTTTTACCCGAACAAATGGCTTTCACATGCACAACTTTTTCAGCACCACGAAGCACAAGAAGTTCAACACCCAATGACAAAAGTAATTCCTCAATACAAGAAAGCTTGGAAATATCCATGCAACCAAATATAGATTACAAGTAGATAATAGTAAATCATTGCTCGTAACATTGATCAACAGTTCAAAATAAATCTGAAAGACAACACAATTTAGTATTTATAATATTTAAAAACCCAATGAATCATGATACCGTATCACATTTTCAAATACAAAATTATAACATAAACCTAAGAAACATTTGATCTACTCAACAAACCACGGGAAAAAAATTACTGACAAAGAGGATGAATTATGATTCCTAAAATCATAGGGTCAAAAGAGCATTTTTATATGTAGTCTTTGAAATTAACATGAATATTTAAAGGGTGTTGCTATTTACACTCTACTTTATACCATCCACCCGCCTGAAGGCACGACAATGGAATAATCGGTAAAACCCGACGCTCTCAAGAATCGAATCCATGACCTTGCAGCCACATGTCTTTTATGTTATTTTAACAGTGTTTTTTTTAATATATATTAATGTTATTATTTGGTTTTAACAGTTTTAGTATAGACATTAAAAGTACATTGGAAAAATAATTTATGCTTTCATACAAAAGATGGTATATCAGGTTAAAGTAATTTAGTTGATATTAAACATGATATACTGGTGATCATCAGATTAATGTTATATAAACTAAACTGTTTTATATTTTATTTTGTTAATATTTTTGGGTTCGATTAGCTATATTGAAAAAAAGTAACATGGTATTGATTATAAAGGTTACCCATGATATCAAAAGATACTTAAAACATACAAATATAAGGAATAGTAAATAGACATTAAAATAATTCTTCTAGGATATGCCGTAAATCTCCATTTAAAGTAATGTTTCTTTATGAAACATAATAAATTAGAAAGAGAATTATTTTCTTTGGTGCAAACTTATTAAATATAACTAATGTTATAGAGTAGGGTGTAATAAAAAATAGAGTGGATGCAAATAGAATAAACCATATTTAAATAGCATATTGTATCCGATGTAACAACCTGGTTACTGGGCCCAAAAATTTTTGCGAATTATTATTACTAGTGGCGAGTAAACCATCTAAAAGAAATAATAATTAGTACGTTATTATACGAAACTAAAAACCGAACCATTGGATATAAACTATTATTATAGAACACGCATTACAAGACCGGACCAATACACGTACGAACCCAAACCGAACCCGAGCGAACTTGATTAGTCATCCCGGACATGTGTCACCATCTCATGGTGACACATGCCCACTCTATTTTGTAAACACCTCACATATTGTTCTATTATAAAAACCCTATGACCCAACACCCTTTTACTTATCTGCTTGATAAAAACACACACACACACACAGATATATCTAGTATAGAGAAAGAGAGAGAGGAGCCGATGGCTCAGACCACCGCCGAAGGTGGTCCTCCGGCGGCCACCAACCGACCACACCCCCATCTTCGTCACCATCTAAGCCCACACACCAACACCCACATGCCAGAGAAAGAAAACCATATAAGAGAGAGAGAGAGAGAGAGATTAGCGAGAGAGAGGAGAAGGAGGAATTCAGGCCACCGCCATAGGCGGAGCTCCGGCTGAAGGCTGACGGGCTGCTTCCCACAACAACTACCTTTACCCACCCCCAAACCCCTTATTATATACACACACACACACCCGGTTCGTATACAGAGAGAGAGATACAGATCTGGGGAAAAAGGAAGAGAAACCGAAGGTAGAGAGAGAGAGAGTCAGACCGGAGATGAGGACGATGACGGGTTACTGGCCTTGGCCAACGGCCAGCTGATTCCGACGAAGAAGGTCATTGCGGTGGTATTATCGGACGGTGGCGGTGGTGGGTTCTAATCAGGGACTCGACCAGGTATAAACTTAAAGACCCCTAAGATTTAACTTTGATTATAGATATTGGGTTAAGTTGTTGTGGATTGCAAGGAAGGTTTAAGATTAAGATTATGCTAATGGTTATAGGTTCATCTTGTTGGAGTAAAACAGTGTGAGATCTAGGAAGAAGATGAAAGGCAAGACCCGAGTCAACTCGGTTGTTGACTCGGTCAACAGAAGTCAAAAGGGCAGGTGACTTGGTCAACTGGGGTAACCCGAGAGGTACAAGGCGAGAACCCGAACTTAGTATTTTGATATGGTTAGCATGTGTGGGACGCGAAGAGACTACGGACCGAATGACTCGACAAACACAACTATTAATTTATATGTCGTATATACATATCTATATATATAGATAAACATAAGAAGTACATATACATACACACACACATTGGGTACTTGATGGTTTATAGTAAACATTTGATTGGTATAGATCGACACAATAAAGATGATTCGGGCGCTAAATTAATAACAAAACATATAATCTTGGGACCTTAGACTACCGTGTACGCATACAATATTAACACGCTAGGATTATTATAAGCTATTGAGACATTAGATAATAAGCACGACATGTGAAATATGGAATAAGGACCCTTGGAGCTATGAAACTTAGGATCATATAAGATTACATGAACATTAGCCGTCTAGTTGTGTTTGTAACTCGGATGATAAACTTGAATAGGACAAAACGATTAAATGGACATGAGATGTGCATTGAAGGTTGGACAACGTATAAGACACGAACTTCGGACAATAGACACAACTAATGTGTATGTATAACTAAGACACCTTTGGGACTATTAGGATTGTAAATAACAATACATATATATATTTACATACAATTGACACGACACTGGGACTATGTAAGATTGCATAACTAAATAAGTAGAACCATGATTTGACAATTAGTTAAATTACACCTAACAAAGACAACCAATGGTCCTAGCTCGCCCACACGTGTAATCATAAAGATGGTTACACGCGGCTAATATTTATAAACTTGAATAGGATCATGCTAGTGATTGGAAACTTGACTTGAGATGCTATGTGATCAGGATCAAACGCTGCTGAGGTGAGTTCGTGTACTTCCCCTTTTTGTTTTACTGTTTTGGGGTGAATACATGCTTGTGTGTCTAAACTGTTTTGTGTATAAACTTACTTGATGTGACAAGGGCTCCCAAAACCAGATGCACACTCATTAACCCAAGGGAGTTGGGCCACTTAATGTATGGGTAGTACTACTTGGGGAATCCCCCACGCACAGTGGATCCGGAAGCCCGGAAAACCCTCCACTGAGGTCTGCGGACCGTTGCGGCATATGTTATGCCGTAGGGAATCCATAAAGGGAGTAGATGGATTCCGTGTTAGGATTGAGGTGTGACTTGTACATCACTGTGTGTTTGAACTATGTAAACTTGTTTTCGAACTATTAAACTGTTTTAGATTTATTTAACTACTTACACGGACTCACCAGCATAATTGCTGACCGAACTCTTTTAAGCATGTGTTCAGGTACTGCTTTGGGATAAACATGAAGACGAGGTATATACTGCTTGTGTTGATTAGAGATGGTTACGGTAGAAGATTCAAGCTGCAAGTATAGCGGTTTAGGGCATTTAGAGCTAAGCATGGATTGGGATATGGATCGACTAGCGGAACACATTTTATCAACTGCTTTGACGGCCGCCGCGACTCGTCTCTGCATAGCTAGAAGACTTTTAAATTTAGTTATGTATTTATATTTGGATTAGAATTTGTATTTTACACTTAAATATTAGTTATCGTTGCTTCCGTTGTGCAAGTCTGTTACCAATCTGTCATTTCGACCAGCCCCCACCGGGTCGGGTTGTTACATCCGACGATTATTTCCATTTTATTTTCATACCACTCTTTCCATAACATTATAAATCCAGATACAATGAATCTTGGCTAATTCAAATCTTGGTCAATATCCATTATATCCACATTTAATAATATCATTCATTCTATATCCCCATAAATAGAAAGTTTTAAAGCATTCCATAAAATCAAAAGCTTGGAAATAGGAAACATTATATTTCATTTAAAAAAATTGAAACCACTTTCCGATTTTGCCATGACCCAATCGGGTGCACCCACATCCGAGATCCATGATCCATTCAATCACCAAGCAAATTAAAGATTTCCACTAAAAAACATTCTTTCAAGCATATAAAGACCCAAATTATATTAAATCCCCAAGAACAAATAAGAACAAAAAATGAACATTCTTGAACCCTTTAAACAATATTCAAAATCACAATACCGTTCAAAAATAATGAATTCACCAAAACAATTTATCTAAGCCTCTTTTTTGTATTGGTTAATATATGTAGGTACAGGTTATGTTACTATGTTTTATAAATTAACATATTAATACAAATATTCCAAAAACTTTGACCTTTCGTCTTTTATATAGAAAACAAATAACATATTAATACAGAATACTCACCATTTCTCTGTGTTCATCACACCTCACCTTCAGTCAATGTGAATCCCAAAATGTATACATAAATGAATCTGATTATTTGTATCAAAATCGTAAAGATGAACCATATGTGTATATAATCAATAACATAAAGGCAGAATAAAGAATGCACAAAACTGAATATGGTTGGAGATTATAAAAAGAAAAAGGGTAATATTAGACCGATTATTAACAAAACACTACACACTAACCAGTTTTACATCGAACAGAATCAAGAATGCAGAAAAAATTATGGATGTGCGACTCTATGTTTGAATAGACTACATACCTAGAATCAAGAATGCATAAGAAGAAGAAGGATGAATGTTGGTTGGAAGATTTGTTAGAGTGTGATGGAAGAATGTAGATAATTAAAATAAGAAAAGAGTATTTATAGTGAGTAAGTTGGAGCTCCATATTGAATATGGATACCTCAAACCCTCTTAAGGGCTTCATTCAACCCAAGTTAACCTCAATTATTATATAGATAGATTATTTTTTGAGGATCAAATTGTCTTTTAAACACCATATTTAATCAAAAGGCAATCAAGAGTCATGATATATTTATGAGACCTCATGACCTTGGTTTAAAAAAGCGCGCCTCAGGCGCGCTTGAGGCGTGAGGCGCTAGAGGCGTTCGAAAAAACGCTTTTTTTTTTTGGAAAAGCGCTGACCTACAAGAAGTGCTGTGAGGCGGCGCTTGAAGCTGGAGGCGCCAGGCGGCACTGCTGAAGCGCTTGAGTGAGAATCAGGATTGAAGGACAATTGGAGGACTAGAAAACATGTTCAGACTAAATAACGATTGAAGGATTTAAACAATCAGAAGAAAAACATGCTTTATGAATCGATTAGAACATACCTTTGTGAAGATTGATGCTTGAAAGACTGAAAGATGAAGAGCAGGGCTGATGAACAGGCACATTTTTAGGGCAGCTGGTTGTTTGAGATGGTGATAAGAAGTGTCGGCTATACATTTTTAGGCTTTTAGAGATGTATGTAATAAGAGAGTGAAGAAGTATATAGTGACGGCTGTAGATTAGGTTTAGGGTTTATATATCTTTATCTCTTTTATTTATTTTAATTAAACTAGGTTGATAATCCGACGCGCGTTGCGCGTTTATGTAATATGTTTGTAACGTAAATTTTTTTGGCGTTGGGATTGACTCGGCTGGAAGTTGTAGTGTATGCGGTTAGTAATATGGTCACATTGTGTTTGTTTATTTAATAAAGTTTGTTTTGTAAGTTATATAGAAAAGTTTTATATAAAACATAAATGTGGAATGCATTAATTTGTTGCATTTACAGATTTGGTATGATCTAATTACTGCCTCTTTATTTAGATATATAGGCATTTATGGAAATGAATGATAAGTTTTTGTACTTGAAGATACGTTTTGTAGTAATAAATAGGTTTTAAGTTGGGGACAGTTGGTATACATTAATGACAGGTTGGTAAAGGCCTATTAAGAAGCTGAATTCGTATTGTTTTTCAGTTGTTTTGGTTTCAAAGATATGGGGTCTAGAGCACGATCTGTACCAGCAGTTAGAACCTTTAAGGTTGGTATCAATGGAAAGGTGTATTGTAACCATAACCTGCTGGCAGCCCTGAGGCTAGGTGGAAGCTGCAGTGCGAGACCGGGTGAGGAGTTCTATGAATGTCCGTATGCACTGGTATGTTATGTGGTTGGTGTATTTTTTGTTATAAGTATGACCACTAAGATTTTTTTTATATTGGCAGGGAAGATATCATTGCGATTTGTTTGTATGGAAGTATGAGGTTGAGAATGTGATGCTGGAATCAAGCGAGAGAAGAGCACTACAAAATCAATTCGAGAGGCTGCAAATGGAAAAAGCTTTGTTAGAAAGGGAGGTTGCGAGTTTGAAGCTGAAAGCTGATGGTTATGAGGCGTGTTTTGCTGAGAAAACGGCGTTACAAACTGAGCATGAGAAGATGGGAATGGAGAAATGTTTGCTGGAAAGGGAGGTTACAAGTTTGAAGTTAAGATTAGATGGTTATGAGGCAGCCTTTGTTAAAGCTTTTGGTGTTGTTGTGTTGTTTTTAGCGTTTTTATGTTTTTTTATTAGGTATTAATATGTATGTGGTGTGATATGAAGTTGGTGGTTCTCAGATGTATGTAAGTCGGCTGCATTACTATTATTAAGGCCGGCTAATTTTGAATATATAAATATTTATGGGTTATGCATATGTTGGTTGATGTTGTGAAATGGGTCAAGCCACCCGAGAAGCAAGCTATTACAGCGGCGAATTGGATGTTTGTGTATTTTGGATTCATGGCTAGATCATTTTTATATTTTCTGACCCATTATTGTATCTGATGGTCTTTTTTCAGTTTATTCAGTTACTTTTGTAAATGGTTTTAGTGTGGTAATTTGGTTCGGTGATAAAGGTTTCAAGTGAATATTAAGCGCCCTAAGATGATCTTATTTTTGGCCTGGTGTATCATGTATGTGTAGCCTGATGTGATTATGCACAATATTTAGTTTTAAAACAGACATGACAGAATTGTTAAGAGAGAAACGTCTGTTGAATCTATTGATATCATAAGTTTAGATTAGTTGTGCAGGCGTTTTGTCATCCAACCAGATTGCAGTTGTGTAGGAAACGCCTAGTCGCTGATTTGGCTAAGCGCGTATGCGCTTATTTGCTTTGGCGCAAAGGCGTCGACAGCCACGACTACTACAAAAAAGCTCCAATGAAGATGAATATTTGACATGGAAACTTTATAAATTATATTATATTTGAGTTAAGTCTACTGAATATGTATTTGCTGCACCAAGTTCTGTTGCAGTAAGGGTCGTAGGCGAACCAAATGGCTAGGTGTATAAACGCTTGCTTGCCTAGGCGTCTATTTGCCTAAGTGTGGACGCGGACAGTTTTTTTTACTTTAATGATGTAAATAGCCGGCACTTAGAATTTGCAATAATTTTTTCCACCTACTGTTTTCCAGTAAAGTTAGGTTTTGTCTAGGATCTTAAATTGGTATTAGGGCGTATTATGTGGTGTCTAGTTTCTGGCTGCACACAACTTGCAACACTAATTTGTTAGCCATCGCCGCTGGTTGTTTGCGTTGGCAGGGTCCACCGTTGTCGACGGTTATGGTGTCGTGAGGATTTTGCACGGTATCTTCAACCCTTTTTTGCGAATGAGACTGATCAATACTCGGACTCCAGTTTTGAATATGCAACTTTTGAGAAAGATTCCCAAAATATGCATGCTATTTATTCGGGTAAGCGCATATTGGGTGCTGTCGGTACATGATAAGCGCGCTTAACCGAGGGCTGCATTCCTGTTACAAAGTCCTTGTTATCAGATTATTTTAATTGGTTGAGATACCAAAGACATCAAATCCTAACAGGTTGACAAAACATAATACGTTAAGAAGTTTACGTAACATCCTAATACGTTTACATAATGTCCTAATAAGTTAACACACCAATATGCTTACATAAGTTTCTGATTTGTTAACACAACATCAGAATTTTTTTACTCGCAACTTGATTGAGCCGGCTTTGCCAATATCACCATTACCATAATCACCATCTGTGAGTTTGGCGCTTAGTCTTTTGGATCCGCTGCAGGTTTTTTGCTTGCTGGTGCATGCTGAAATGCTGCAAAATCAAAGCTTAATAAGAGAGGTGTTATTAATACCAAATATACACACATAGAGTATACCTTCAGATTGCATTAGACTGCGCTTGGTTGTGCCAATAGTAGTTGGTTTGTCAGCACCTGACGATGAAGTAGAGTGCACAGTTTGCGGAGAAGAACTCTTTGCAGCTGGAGTTTTTGGTGCAGGTGTGCTTGCTGTTGGTATGTCTTGCGAAGGTATTTCAGCCCGTGGAGTAATGAACCTGCCATTGCTTACCGTACAACATGTGATCCCTTTTCTATCTCTGTTTGCTTGCACCTGGAGTTCTAAATCTTCGCCTATGATGCTGTACACTAATGTTTCTTTATTTGGTTGCAGCATCATTTCGGCACATGACATATTTAACAACTGGCTGACGGTCCTGTCGAATAATGTAGTTTCAATCGTTTCTGAATTGTCAGACAGCGTCGCTTGAATTCGGTACCTGTTTGGACATTTGTGTCATATAATTAGTTAAAAAGTACAAAGGTATTTGCAACTGAAAGTGTTATGTAATGTGCTTTTTTTTTTAAAACAGTCAGCAAACACTGAGTGGTAAAACAGATCCTTACATTTTTACTATTGACTAAAACACGTTTATAATATAATGCCTCAGTTACATCAGCACCTGTTTACTTAAGCATTTAGTCGTAAAATCCATAAAGACACATAGAAATATGTCAGCAAACAGAAAAAGGCGTTTAAGCGCAAAGGTGACTGATTAATTTAGGCCTTTGCGCGCCTAAGTACACCTGAGTATTGACTCGTTTATTAGACTTCCTGCACAGCAAATAAAACCGCCGGAATATGCAAATATTCAGCTGTCTCTGATTTTAAAACCACCTTAATACGTATTTACTTAAACCCAAACGCCTGAAGTCCGACATGTTTATTAAGCTGGCTGCGCAGCAAATAAAACGGAACTGAAGGCGACTAAGAAAAGGTATACAGGCACGCATACGCTTCCTCGCTTGAACACGCAACCAAAAGAGTTAATAAAAACATTTTCTAAAATCACCTTAATACTTATTTGCTTAATCGCCTAAATGCGTCAACACTGACACGTTAAGCGCGAAATTGAACTACACGTCATATTTGAAGTAAAACCAAACGACTAAGTATGACAATGTAATCACTGTTCAAATTCAGTGTATTATTAATATGGGTAGATACATATGTGTTCAGGTTTTTTTTTTAAAAACAAAAGTTCGACACCTGAGCCGCTACATGAGCACCTATTCACCTAAGTGTTTACTCGTAAAGGCCTATAATTTGTTGACACGACCAACTGCAGACACATATAAATATGTCAGGAAACAGAAACAGGCATCTAAGTGCAAAAGTGGCTGATTTATTTAGGCCGCTGCGCGTGTAAGCAGGCCTGAGCATTGACTCATTTATTAGGCTTCCTGCACAGCAGATAAAACCGCCTGAACACGCAAACAATCAGCTGTCTCTGATTTTAAAAACACCTTAATACTTATTCGCTTAAATTAAATGCCTGAAACCCGACATGTTTATTAGACTGGCTGCGCAGACTTCCTACAGCGTGCATACTGGTTAACTTGGACTGTCTTGTTTTTTTAATCATTGTAGACTGATGACATAAGTTAAGGAAAACGCGTGTGTATAGACAGCATTATCAAATGAGGTAGTAACATACTTTACCCTGATTTGTTTTGAAAAAATAAAGGCTAAATCAGCACTACATCAGTAAAAGAGCGGCTATCGTATCATTCTGACTCTTGCTATAAGCCAAGCTTACTGATCAGACTCGTTTATAATCCTTGTTATTCAACACAAAGCAGAAATTTTAAATGTTTATTGTGAACACATGTACATAACATGTATTTAGATTATTAGATTGTAAAGTGAAAACTTACACGTATTTAACATCAGCCACGTTTGCATGTTCTGAACAAAACCAAAGCGGAGCAACTTCTAAGACAAACTGATTGCATTCGGCGCATGCGGTGTAATACCATGGCACTGTTGCTGATATGTGATCTATTGTGCATCTTAATATGAAACTTGCGCCCTATTAAACGTAAATATATTAGTAACAACAAAGGTAAAAACAACATATTTGTTTAAATTGTAACTTACACTCAGCCTATTTGCTGGCAGTTTTTTGAGCCCTGCAATCAAAATTTGTTGTCCTATTGGTTACACAACTGGTTGATTTTCAAGCCCCTCATTTGCATACCTATAATAACACACATGAATGCATGTTCTAAGTAAACATATATAACTGGCAGTTATAAATTTTTTTTGTGGAAGTAATGGGTAATGTTAACATAAATATTGTTTTCACGTACATATCCAATAATTGTTGTGTTTCTGGCGTTTTAGGATCTCGATATATATAAGTTGCATTTGTGGTCTGAAACTGAAGAGTACCTGTATAAAACAAAATTGATATATGAAATATTACTATGATATCAAATATTAAAATGCTAATATGTTATAATATTTGAAAATTATGTGATTCTTGTTTTCAACAACACTAACCGAAATGGTCTCTACTTTTCAGCGCAGTGAGCGCTAATATGACGGGTGGGGCAGCCTTTTCATACTCAACTCGGTTGAACCTCACCTTTGATTTTAGCATTTCCTCCCAAATGGCGATTGTAACGTCTTGATTGCTGTATTTCATAAAAAACAAATGAAATATTGTAACGTATGTTTGAAAATTTAGGTTATAAAAACTGTACCTGCAATCTCTTAATGTCATCACAACGTATGGCTGATTTGAAGAAGTCATCTTGTCTGTCATCCCACGCAAAATTCCGATATAATCTGTTATGAAAAATGTGTTTTTTATTAACAATTATACAAGTATGGTCTTTAGCGAGAAAATCAAATTAGAATTATAAGAATAATATAACATACCAACAATGCCTTCATGAGGTGCGGCTATTTCAGCTCTTCGACGGGTTGCGATGTCAAAGAAGTAATTTTGTATGGCTGTGCAATCTGGAATGGGTGTAATAACAGTTGATTGTGCAAGAAAGATGACACATGAATGCGTGAGGGTATTGGTGTAGTTATCTGGCGCTACACATGCATACTTCTCAATTTGGTAACACAAGCCAGGCTTCAATTTAGGCTCAACAGCCTTTTTGTTTTTTCCTTTTGCCATGGCTTGAATTCCCATTCCCTGTGCACACATTGTATTAATGCTAAAAGAATTTACAAGTCTAATACATGTAATGATAATATATATTATAATGTGATTATAAATATTTTTACCTCAGAATCAACAAACACATAATGAATTTCTTCATCCCGGACTGGCACCCATTTCTTAATAACTCGTATTTCAATTAACGTTGTAGCCTGTTTAGCAGTCAGTTCTGCCACCCCTTTGTAGTCCATTATTATCAGCCTGTTCAATACAAAGCAAAAAGTTAGTTATACAGTTTTATGTAATATGTAACAACATATATATATAATTAAAACATATATAATAAAAAAACATACAACCTGCTGAGAACTGATTTCATGTAACAATTCAGAATACACAATGTTTAATGTTGTCTTTTTATCTTGTGTATCATTACCACCTAATAGTATTTTTAATGAATTCGGAGATGTGGCTCTTGATAAGGCAACATATAATTGACCATGTCCGAAAACTGGTTCTGGCAAATACAACCCAACTTTTTTCAAAGATTGACCTTGGCTTTTATTAATTGTCATAGCATAACACAATTTTATTGGAAATTGACGACGCGTAAAAACAAATGGTAACTCCTTTGAATTATGCACAAAATTAATTCTTGGTATATAAACTCTATTTCCAATTGCTGTGCCAGTAATAATTCGCGCCTCAATCACACGCGGTAGTAATTGAGACACTAATAGTCTTGTTCCGTTACACAAACCATTTTTGGGATCTATATTACGCATCAACATAATTGGATTATTTACTTTTAAATTTAAGCAATGGTTTGGAATGCCTGGAAAGTTAAGTACATTTAAATACTCAGGTGGGTACATTGCATCCGTTTCAGCGCCATCTTTGGAATGCGGAATCATGGAGTCAGTACTTAAATAAGAAACACATTCTCCTAATGATAATTCTTGAACCATTTCATTTATGACATTAACGATTTCATTTTTTGGGCAAATGATAGCACGCTCAGATATTCTTGCAAGTGTGGGATTTGTAAGCAAATCAATATCATAAATAAAATGAATTAGCTCTACAAGGCTATTTTCAGACTGTTTAAGTAAGAAAGTTGCAGGTATTTCAATTTGTTTGATATCTGCATGTTCAGCATCAACAACAACACCTTCTTTTCCATCTCCTATCCTTAAAAGCCAATTAGAAAAGGCCTCTATTTCTGTTTTGTCACAAATGCTACCCTCATTTGTTCTAATACGCATGTTCTCATTAAGTGTATAAACAACAAAATGTTTCCATAGATATGATCGAGGGAGGTAAGAGGCTAAAATCTCACTTTTGCTGCATTTAGGCTTAACTGGTAATGTTTGTCTAAAATCACCACCTAATAATACTGATTTCCCGCCAAATAATTGTAAGGTATTTCCAGTAAGATCTTTTAAAGTTTTGTCTAACGATTCAAAACACTTACGATCACTCATGGGTGCCTCATCCCAAATAATAAGCGTCGTTTCTAAAAGAAGTTCTGCAAGATTTGTTTTCTTTTTAATGTGACATACAGATTCTTCAGTTAGTTCCAACGGTATTTTAAACCTTGAATGAGCTGTACGACCTGCTGGTAATAATAAAGATGCAATGCCTGAGGCTGCAACAGCAAGAATAACCATACCAGTTGATCGTAAACGTGAAATTAGCGTTTTCCATATATACGTTTTCCCAGTACCACCATGGCCATAAACAAATGCTAGTAATTGTGTTGAGTTTGTAATTGCATTCATTACAGCATCAAACACGACTAATTGCTCACTATGCAAACTTGCATGCAAATTTTCATATTCAATGCAAAGAGCAAAGCATTACCTAATGCTGAAAAAACAGCTGGGTCTGGGTTTGGAAGACCAAATTCTGTTAATGTACGTGGATTAGAATTCGAATCTAATAATAGCTGTAGCTCATGCAACACATATTGTTGTAAATCTGAATCATTCGTTACATTCAAATTACCTGTGATACTCTGACTGATATTACGATTTATATCATCAGACATGCATTTCCAATTGGTATCCCATAATTTACGCGGATTAGAAACATCACAAAAAGCAGCATGCAAACAAATAAAGATCTTAACTCTATAGATGTGGCCCATGCTGCAGCCTCAGTCAAAGCGGTTTCCCATTCTCTATCATTTCCTATTAGACCTAAAGCCTCACATGCTTCTCTAAAAGTTGGCATAGTAACTCCAGACACAGTTCTTAAATCCGCATAAGAACAACATCCTTTTTGGTAAGTTAGTAACAACCGAAGATAAAATAACTCTCCACTTGTTGGGTGTACATATGCCAGTCTGCCTATTGCAGGTTCCCGTTTGCTTTTTCGGATTTCCCACGATTTTGATGAGGCTTCCCAACGAAATTTTGTTAGGTAATCAATGTAACGTAAATTAACACCCACAGGCACTGACGTTTGACTATTAGCCATCTGTTTGATATTATTTGCAAACCATTCTGTAAGTGTTGTTTTACCAACATTAGGATTTGATGCAATATCAGTTAGGCGTTGTGATTGCCTAAAAGTCAGGTTTTGTTTTCCTTCAAGATGTACAGCCAAAACCTGGACAGCTGGATTCCTGCTATGAATGTGAAAACCAAAAATTCGCCACATCGCCTCATGAGGACAAATAAATCGACCTTCCACATAATTACTAATTTTATCAACAACTTCTGGTTTACTGTTTGCTTGAGTATTTGATTGGGCTGTATCTTGAGATATTGCATATCGAATTCTGTCTGCACCTTTAGAAATGTATTTAAATAAGTATTTAATCAGCATTGTCCACCCACAATACTCAACATTTATATGCGCATCAAAATGCAACAACAAATTTGCATTATACGGCACGACAAATCCATTATCAAGTGGCACACCATTTTTAAGAAAAGGCACGCCATCTGAAGGCCTTTTGTACAGTGCATAACCAGCACTGTCAAAACGTGTCACATTTTCATATGGTTTTGGAAACTTTTTACTACAAACTTTATCTTTCATACATTGCGAATTTAAACGGGCTAAACCACACGGTCCATGTAACATAAAATCAGTAACAATCTTATGCAAAGCTGGATCAGTAGACACATCTGGAATAACAGCAGAAATATATTGATCCACTTGGCTTGCATCACGTATAGCATAAGCACTTGACACCCAAAGCAACGTGTGACAGTGTGGAAGGCCTCTTTTTTGGAACTCAATAGTGTACAAATCTGAACATATCAAAAACAATATAAGATTGTGTACATATATACACCCTCAAATAATCCAAAATATGAAAATGGTATATAAACAGCATATACCTGCTACCACATCACCAAATGGCTTGGCTTTTCGTAGGTGTTTCATAAAAGCACGCACTTTCAATTGGAACACTCTTGCAATTATATCTGGACGATCTTGCGCATTGAAAACACCAACACGGGCTAAATGCCTTTTGATTTCAGGCCAACGCACATTACATGTGAAAGTAATAAAATACTGAGGGTTACCATGCACGCGACATATAGCCAAAGCATCTTGATAATGCTTATACATATATCGTGGTCCACCCGTAAAAGACGCAGGCAAAATAACTCGTTTCCCGATACTATTAGCGTCATTATCACCTCTAGATATGGCATCATGCACTCCTTCCAAAAATTCACAACGAAATTCATCTTGATGCAACCTATAATAATCAAGCCGACAATGCTCAACACATATGTAAGCGTCAACCAAATATTGTTGCAATAATCTGGTTGCCTTAAGCAAATGTGTGTATATATCTTTACGATCATGTATTTGATAACTATAGAACATTATCGGTGTTAATTTTGAATCATCAGATGTTGTGGTTGTAGCTGTTGGCATTTCACCTATGTCTGCATCAGCTGTAACAGAGGCGTCAATGTTCTCAATATTAGCAATCGAGATTTTTAAGCGCAAATCTGGCGACCAACCTTGTTCTGCACGAGGGAAAAGAATAGGGTATTGTAATGGCATATACGATGAGTGTAATTTACTAACCCTATGTGGCATACCATCTTTACTTCTGATAATGACATCAAACTGTGATGATACCTGATCTGTATCACATAAAATAGCACCCAAACAATTTGCAGACGGTACATCATAACGTTTGTCTGAAGCGCGATTGTAAAGACGCATTTGAAAGTTTGGAACCTCAGAATGTGCACACATATCCTTCGCCATACGGAAAAGTTGTACATATTCATTTACCTCATCAAACATTTGTGTCAAAGTTGATACTATATTAGAAACTACACCGGAAGAATCCAAATTTTGGAAGAATCTAATACGATTAGCTACCTCATTTTCACCATCAAAAATGTACATTTGTAGAAAGCGCGGAGCATCACCAGGTAAGGGACATACAGAACCAAGCCAATGTGACACTTGCCCGGCCACTTTAAAAACATACGGTGCACTGCCCTGGTTTATTTCCTCATTCACTTTTGCACCAAATAAGGTCATAGAAAACATTGCATTATAGGCTCTTATGTTAGACATAAACTCAGAATTTAAGAAAAGATCTTTTAATACTTGTGGTGGCTCAGAAGGATATTGCAGTTCAACTTTTCCACCCGGCAACAACGATTATAACGTGGCCGAGCACTAACAGGATAACCTGTTAGACGCTCTTCCAACCAAAAAAGCGCACCGCAAAATTCACAAACCTCTGTACAATCACCAAAATCAATATAGAAAGGAGAAGCCGTTAACGCATTTACATCTTCAATTGCATCAGCATTGATATGCGACGCAACAGGTTGAACACCCTGACGTCGTCGTAACATTGTATTTCTGTACGATGTTTGTCGGCGAGTTGGTGGCGACACAGGCAACCCTGATGTTGAAGACGAAGCAACATCAGTCTCTAAAGGTGGTAAATTTGCGCCAAAAGTAGACGCCACATCAGTCCGGCGCCGCTTTGACCTTGAAGACTGACAGCAAACAGATAGTAATCAAATACCCAATATACGAAATATATATCAGGTTACCACACATACATAAGGGGTAGAACCATAAATACTATCCTAAGGTTACTATGACATTCTTAACACTTATTCCTAAACAGTCGAAAAAACCTTCTATAATTGACTTCTAAGAAACCAGATCTCATTGTTTTCACAAGTTAGGTTACTATGATATTCTTAACACTTATTCCTAAACAGTCGTAAAAACCTCGCCAATCATTATCTAAACTCCTATAATCGACTTCTAAGAAACCAGATCTCATTGTTTTCACAGGTTATAACATCTTTGGACATGATCCAGAACACGCAGCAACATCCAAGAATGCCGCCTTTGCCCCTGCTATAACATCAAAAATTTAACCATGATCAGCAATCAACCTTATCAAGAAAAGGCAGCTGTCTCAGTCTAATTCAGGCGACAATTACTCTATTTCTGGTTATGTATGGATCAAACCATCTTAACAACTTTGGTTTCAAAATACATCTAAAACACTTTAAAAAGATATTTAAAGCACATGCGCCTGCCTATTTTCACATTTCGCTGCCTGAATTTGCATACTTTGATTCGAGGAATTTTACAAGTGAACAAATCAATACTTAACTCATATCTTCCTAATGATGGCAATTACTCTACAATCCCCTCCATTCATAGCAGTAGCAGTAGCAGCCGCAGTAGCAGCACTAGTGATTTAATAAGGCCTCATATGTCGTCGCAGCAGCAGCAGCAGTAGCTCAGTTTTCAAGTTATACCGATGATACCTGCAGCTCATAGCGATTTGTCAATGAGTTTTAGTCATCATCATCACATGAGTAATACCTTAAGTTATTTACCATTTCGCCAGCTAACTTCGCCATCTCCAGACCACCTCATTCACCTGGTCTTATTAGCCCGCTCCAAACTGTTACTTGCTTTCTGCCTGTATTATATCAATAATGCCTAAAAAATACTTGCCTTATCTCAAACAGACCATTCATTCGACTATTATAGAGCGTATTCTAACTCTACTATAAAAAAAGTTCTACTACTTGTGTGAAGATTCAAACAGAAACCTACAGAACAGGGTGAACATTATCCCTATTCTAGTGTTAGATTGAAGTTTGGCGTAATGTTTTTCAACAGCAATTCAGGCTCTGCACGCTAACTACCTGTGCCAATTCCTTTTATACCCAAACAGGTCACCACTAATCATTTAAAATCCATTACTGCTACACCTAAACAAATCACCACTAATCGCTCATGTTGTCTGCCAAAATCCATTCAGCTATCGCATCATCACCAAGTATGATCTATGCAGCCACAGCTATCCTTTCTTAACAATATCCACATATCATCACCGTTCAAGACACACCACTGCTGATTATTAGCAACCATCATTTACACAGTACAGAAACGACCACCATGTTTCCCGTCACAACGTCGCTGCCTTGCTAGAATCAGAGATCTCCTTCCTTATCGTTGCCGGTCTAGGCAGAAGGTTGCTAGGTCAGATGTCTCGTAATCATAAAACGCTTATATAACAACTTATCTGACTTCCAAGCGAACTTTTCTTAAATCCAAGTGATCTTTTCGTAAGCGTTTGCCCCCGATTTAAACGCTTGTATAACAGCTTACACCATCCTATGTTACAATGCTTATAATGTCAATTAACAAACAAATATAAACATACTCAGAACTTATAACAAAACACAGTATGAACATTAACACCTATCTAACAACACAAACTAACATCTGAAAACATACCGACATAAACAGCAGCAAAATCCAAATCAGCAACAAAACCTGTAACAAATGTAAACTGATCATTACACAACAATCATAAAAACATCAAAAAATTTTGAGAATTCCAAACCTATACTTTGCAAAAACATACTTAAAAACTAATTAACAAAACTTCAAACAACTACAAAATTAAGAAACATAAAAAACATAACAAATTTACATCATTACACAACAATCATAAAATCATCAAAAAATTCTGAGAATTCCAAACCTATACTTTGCAAAAACATACTTAAAAACTAATTAACAAAACTTCAAACAACTACAAAATTAAGAAACATAAAAAACATAACAAATTTACAAACAAAACACAAGCATTTAACCAAACCCATAACATGCAAGCCAATCGTTAAAAAACAAACTAAACATTCACTACAAACTCACATGCAAGCAAATAAAACACCACCATTTGGCGAAAAACATAACACACAACATTTAACGACTAATCAATTTGAAAAATTAATGAACTTTGACACATGTTTGATAATTATATAACTTAAGAAACAACAAAAGACCCGTTAAAAAGAGACAGAGAAGACGCATTGATCATGTGACTGTTATAAAAAAAGCTAAACTACCTTCCACTTGAGCGATCGTGAACAATGAAGAAGAAACCGTGAGAAGAGCTCTAAGAAATGGCATGCAAATTGTTTTATATGTAAATAAACATTATAACAAAACATACGCAGGTGGAAAACAGGTGTGCACTCTACTGTAAAGCCACGTGTCTGCTCAAGTAAAAAAAAAAAAAACCACCAGCCAGATAGTATAGGATTCGAACCGGCGCCTTTTACAAAACACACACTCAACCCAACCACCATGCCATAACACAATACTTGATTTAATACCACAAACAATAATACTTATTTGCTGACAAAACACATCAAATTTAAATTCACTGTTCAAATCGGAAGCCCAATTATTATTATATAATTACTTTTTGCACAGTTAGGTCATAGGTGGCTGGCTGTTGAGTTGTTCGCACAGTACACCATTTGTCCAATTTTTTAAAGTTTGTTTTTATAAATAGTTGGTGTCATGCATATAACTATTTATTTATATCAGTAAGTTTCTTTTTAATAATGTGATTCAGTAGCCTTTATGCATTTTTAATAATGTGATACAATTTCAACCTTAACATTATCCTTATATATATACACACATATTATACATACATATATATATATATATATATCCTCTTTATCTTTCACAAATTTACATTTATTGACATATATAAATATTTTTTATATTTTTTTAATATTAGGCGCCTCACATACGTGAAGCTCTCGCCTCGCGCTTTAAGCCCCGCGCCTCGGATTTTGGAACCAAAACGCCTCGGAGCGCCGAGCGCTTTTTTAAACCAAGCTCATGACATTAAATTCTACAATTATTTTAAATACATTTAATAGAACACATATAGAAAATAATTAATAACTCTACATGTTTTGGTATAATCTTTTATATAGAACTAAGTACTTTATAAAAGTTACAGTTTTATAAATGATGTAGTGTAAAATACATCTATTTCCAGTGTAAAGCTTGTATATTTTTCGAGTCGTTTAGTTAGTGTTTTTATTAGTTTTAGGTTTGTACCGGTATATTTTGTTTAGTATAGGTTTTTATAGATTTTTATTAGTTTTGGGTCTTTTTTAATATTTATCTATTTTACTTTTTTATTTTGTAGGTGTTCATGGACGTTGGAGCATAAACGAATAACTTTGGTCAAGTCGAGAACACCCGAGTCGAGAGCACGGAGTTATAATAATAATAATAATAATAATAATAATAATAATAATAATAATAATAATAATAAAAGGGAATCTTGACCTTGAAAGGCACGAGCCTTGGCCCCAAATATGTGAGGGTGTTTTGGATTTTTATTGAAAACGGCCCAAAGGCCAAACATAATTCATGAGGGCTTCATTAAGTGGAGAAAAAAAAAATTAGAAGATATATTATTGACTAAAGCGGAGCATATCATTATTCGGGGGAGACGGGAGGACAAAAAACACAGCAGCCGAAGAGCAATATTATTTTCGTGGAAGGCTGCACAACGTCGAGGGAAGAGTTAAGAGAAGGAGGTCAAGGGTTGAAGCATTGGTGCGAGCACGGGTCGGTTCTATTTCAATTATTATTATTTATCTATTCAAATCCGTTGCGAACACTATGAATATGTTTTGTTTCTATTGTTTTGATTTTGTCATGACTTTTAGAGGCTAGACATTTTTACTACCTAGGTGAAGATGATTACACTTGTTTAATTAGATTTCTTTTGGTTTTGGAACTATTGGTTGTGGGTGAATTTTAAAGTAAAGAACTCTTTATTTTCTGGTTTGATGTCTATGCGTATTTAGTTTTGTTTAATTAACTTTTATAAACTCCACTTGCGTTTTTGTGAATGTCTTTCATGTATGAATGCGGGTTAGGTTGCGGACTGGGTGTTAGCAACTAGTTTATGGTTAATTTCTGTAGGTTATCCATAGGAGTTGTAATTGTTAGTTAGATAATTCTAAGTGTTCTACCAATTCTCAATAGCTGTAAGGTGCGAGATTGTTGGTCTGTCTAGTGTGTTAAATTGCTAGATCTAGAGGCTTTGTAAGAAGATCTTCCTAGTTTCCCTAGCATTCCTTGTAGGCCAGGTCTTATCAGAAATATTGTAGTTACCCCTTGCACTTTCAGGTGTATTGTGACTTTCGCGCTGTGAGATAGACTGTCTAGCGGGTACTTTAAGATTCGAGTAGGTAAGCCTGTGATGGTAACCTCTCAACTGGTGGTTTAACAGCACAACAGTATTCTAGGGTTTCCCCTTGAGAAGGGTCGAGGGTGTCTAGTTTATTCTTGATGTTTAGTATTTTAAGGTCCCGGTTCCACACCAGTTCCATAGCCGTTAGAAGATTATTATTCATGTGTAGGATTCTAGCCTAGGTAGTGCCTTCCCATCATCTGATCCCAGTTGCAGTAAATAGTTTGTCTTTAGTTATTTAAGTTTTATTTATTTATTTGCATTAGTTTGTTAGAAAACCCCCCTTTAAGCAACAAAAACATTGTTTAGTCAGTATTTAGGATAAGTAATCGAGTCTAGTTTACGTTTTCCAGTAGAGTCTCGTGGGTTCGATACTCGGACTTACTTTAGCTGTACTGCATTGACCGGTACACTTGCCGGTTGTGTGGTTTAGGTTTAGAGAGTCTTAGTTTATAAATTTAAAACTTAGAGTGTCTAGTTTAGGTTAATTTAGGTAGTTTATATTAAACCACTTTGAGCACATCAATAAACCTGATAATAGTGTATAGGAATCGAGAAATCAATAATGAAGTCTATGTTTTTAATCATGAGATAACGATATGAATTTTGAAATTACTACGTATGGCTAATCTGATCTAAACTATACGGTCACCAGATTCTATGATCGGAGAAGAAAGATTATGTTTATAATGAAGTTTGAATAAAGGTATTAAGAAATATTCATATAAAATGAGTGAACAATAACAACAAAATAAACCAATTAATAATAATGAGTTCTTCTTCTTGAGTACATCAACTCAAGTCCACATTTTCAGCTCAAATAATTTTTTTGGTTATTTAGCAAAAAACAGTTGGACTGATGTTCATAACTGATTAACCAAACTGGAACAAATAAATAATTGAAACCAAACGTTTTTTGAAATATCTCACTCAAAAGTTTTGGTTTTGGTTATGGCTCAAAACCGAAGTGAACCGAACAATTTGTACACACCCTTAAAATCACCAATTGGAGTGTTGTGGTCTCCGCCGCAACGCGCAGGCACCCCACTAGTATATTATAAACATTTGACAAGTACTTCTTAAAATTTAAGAGGTACAAATTAATTTGCTTATAATACAACATAGTGAACACACAATGCACTTAATAACTACATCTGGGGGACAAATTTGTCTTTAAAAAACACGTTTAATCTGAATAAAGTCAAGAGTCAACTGATGTTTACGATAGCTAATGACATTTATTTCTATAATTAATTTGAACATATTAAATAGAAAACATATAAAAAGCAATTCATAATGCTAAGTGTTTTGTTATAATTTTTTATATGAAATTAAGTACTTTAAAAAATTAGTAAATCTATCATTATTCAGGACAATATTATTAAACTTAGGTTTTTTAGTCTTTTAGAAAATATCTACTGCATGAATAATTTGGCATTTGGAGAGCTTACCGTAGTACTAAACAACGTAAAGTTGCTTTATTCATATAACAAGGTGCTTTTAAATTGTTCCTTCAATCCTTTTATATGAAATAAGTCAAACTTATTGTTTTTTATAATATTATTTTGTGTTTAGAAGAAAGAGAAAATGAAAGTTCCTTTATTGTTTCTATTTGAGTTAAATGCCAAAATGGCCCCTGTGGTTTGACCCAAATTGTCACTTTGGTCACTTTTTTGAATTTTTTGCCAAAACCACCCCTCAAAGATCGAAAAATGCCAAAATGGCCCATATTTAACTGAGTTTTTAACTGAGGATGGAAAGTCAGTTAAGTCTGAGGGGTAATTTCGTCCTTTCACTGTATTTTTTTTTAAAGTTAATAACTCCCTTCTCCTTCTTTTGGCAGACCTAACCCCACCCTTTTCTCTCTCTAAACCACCACCACCACCACCACCCTTCTTCACCATCCACCACTTCATTCAAAGCCCAATAGCCCCACATCTTTTCATATCGACCTTATAACATTCATCCAATCTCCACAAAACCACCAAAACCTCTACTGTCTTCTTCTTCTTCTTAACAATGGCGTACGCAGCCTTGAAACGATGTTCAATCATGAAGCCAATGGCCACCGGAATCGGAGAATGTCTGGTTTGTAACCGAAACCTCCGTCGTCTCAACGACTTTAACAGATATCAACAACACACCTTTAGCCTTAACACAAGGGACCAACCTCAACAACTCCTCTGTGTTCCCACTCTTGCTAAACATAACCAAGATGTCGTTTTTGGATAATATTCCTATGTCTCCATGAAGGGCGTCGACAGGGGACAAGAATTGGGATTTAATTCCAAGAGAGACTAAGGTTTGGGAAATGTTTTTGGAAACAAAGCCTGATTTGCCAACACCGGTTAAGAAGATGGTGCCGATTGAGTTAAAGAGGGTTTGGGTGAATAAATGGGCTTGGGAAAGGTCGAGTTTGTTGAAGAAGGTGTTGAGGTATTGTTGTTGAGAGGTGAAGAGGGTTTTTAGCTTGGTTGGGTCGATGGTTTGGGTTTGGGGTTTGGGTTGTGGGTCTGGTGAGAAATGTGGGAGGGAACCCATGGTTTATGATGGGTTGATTGGGTCGCCGGAGAAGGTTTGCGATTGGGGTGGTCGGAGAGGTTTTTCCGGTGGGTTATGGAGGGATGGAGAAAAACGCGGTGACAGAGAGGTATAAATGGATTGATTGATTGATGATGGATTAACAACAACTTGCTTCATTAAATCTTAAAGAAGCACCCGTGATTGGTGCATTTAATTCCAAATCCAAAGAAGCACCCCTGTACCTCTCTCTCTCTCTCACAGTAGTTAGGTGTGTATGTGTGTGTGTGTTTGGGCAGACAATGGTTTTTGGAGGTGGTGGCTGAGCAAATAATAGGTTTGGGGGTTTTTATATGGAGAAGATGAAGTACAGATGAAAGGACAAAATTGCCCCTGAGACTTAACTGACTTTCCATCCTCAGTTAAATATGGGCCATTTTGGCATTTTTGGATCTTTGAGGGGTGGTTTTGGCAAAAAATTCAAAAAAATGACCAAAGTGGCAATTTGGGCCAAACCACAGGGGCCATTTTGGCATTTAACTCTTTCTATTTTTATATACGTTTCAATGTAAGATTCGTTTAAAACAGAATCGCGTGTGACATGTACAAGTCTAACATAGGCGAATAAGTCATTAAAGTTTTTTTTTTCATTTTTATTTCCTTTTTACGTTGATTTGTCACAGTTTCGACTTTCGACTTACTTAGTTTTTTCTATGATAATTCTTAACTTTTCTTTTTTAATATGGTGAGTTAACTCGCCGGCAGGCACGTGCATGACTCAACTATTTTTCGTCTATTTTTTATTCGATTAAATGGTGTCGCCGCAACGTGCGGGTTTCTCACCGGTGATGTAACCCATAACCCGGTTTAAGTAGTGAACCCGGTTGGGGTGACCGTACACCTGGTAGTAGACTAGTAGGGCTTGTAGTTAAAAGAGTCGAATACTAAACCCTTTGTCGTCACTGTTCTCTGTATTCATTCATTCATTGGTTCGATTAGTGTAAAGATGAGCAGCTGGAGAAGCCTGATCTTAAGAATCGGAGAGAAGTGTTCTGAATATGGTGGAACAATCGATTTCAAAGACCACATTGTAACTCCCTTCCTTAAACCCTAATCCCCCCTTTTTTGTTACATTAAAACCCTAACCCTAATTATTTTCTTCTTTATTTCTTTCGTTCAGGATGCCTGCTTTGGTGCTGTTCGCAGGGAATTAGACCATTCCCAAGACGATATCTTAACTGTAACTTATTATTTCATATTCACTATTATTATTATTATTATTATTATTATTATTATTATTGCCCGTCTGCCTGTTTTAATGTAATTTAACAGTCATGAAATGAAGAATTATTTACGTTATATTATTGTTATTGTTGTTGTTGTTTTTAGGTTTTGAATGTGTTATTATGTGTATAGTTAGTTATTGATTGACCTAATATTATTATTACCTATGTGTTGACAGTTTCTTCTACAATGTTCTGAGCAACTGCCTCACAAGATTCCTCTCTATGGGACATTGGTAGCCTTTGTTTTTCTGTTATGTGTTTACCTTTTTTTTTGGTTATAAATTTTTGATGGGTTTCTTTTTGTGGTGTCAAGATTGGGCTGTTGAATTTGGAAAATGAGGAATTTGTTAAGAAAGTGTTGGAGAGTACTCAAACGGGGTTGCAGGTGAGTGAGCATATGTGTGTTTTTTGATTGGTGCATTGAGGTTTTCGTGTAGTAGGTGGGATTGTAGGGATGAATCGTTTTTCGACTATTTGCAGGATGCGTTGGACTCGGGAGATTGCAACAAAATTCGTGTAACGTTGCGGTTTCTGACTGTTTTGGTATGTTATTCTTTTAGAACATTTACTTCCCATTTCCCATATCTATCAGCCTAAACCTTTCGTTATTCGAGGGTTTTACCTAGTTCAATACTCAAATCTCGTTCCCTAAAATAGGGATGAAATTTAGGGACTCACAGGATTCACTATATAATCGCAATCTTTTTTCCCCATAACTTTGTGGGTGCATGAAACAGAGAAATTAAATTAGAAAAACATTATTTAGTTGGATAGAGATAGAAATGGGGAATGGGATGTTGGGAGTTTTATCAGGTAACTATTTTTAGAGATGAAGGTGAGTTTTAGTTAAATCATAGAGATAACAATGTGAATGCTATATTGCTATATTGCTATGTTGAGACTTAAGGGGTAAAGCAATATCAATTTGTTGTGGTAACCATGATAAGGGCAATGTTTAAAAGTACAAAAGCGTGCCTCGAGGCGAACGGGGGCGTAAGCTGGCAAAATTAAAAAATAAATATGAAAATTATATATCTTATAAAAAATAAAGTACTAACTAATTTCATCAAAAACATTAAAAAAACACATTAACAAGAGACGGAATGTTTAAATTTGACACAAAAAGTCCAAAACATAAAACAAACATCACAATTTCTTGAGGTGCAGCTGAGGCCTATGAGGCGCACATACAAAAGAACTACCTGAAGCGCCGCCTCATACTCGTTTTTTGGGCGCCTAACTGTTTTTTAAAACTATGGATATGGGGTTTATTAGCTAAATTCAATGTCTTTTTAGTTGCAATTGAAAATACAATTTGGCTTATATCACCATTTCTTTTTGCATATTAGTGGTGAAACAGGTACAATATCACCCTAACATCACATATGTCTCATTTGCTGACATGATTTTTTTTTGGCACTTATGTTTTGTAGATGTGTAGCAAAGTGATCCAACCTACCTCATTAGTGGTGATTTTTGAAACATTATTATCTACTGCTGCAACAATTGTGGATGATGAAAAAGGAAACCCTTCATGGCAAGCACGTGCTGATTTCTTCATTACCTGTATTCTTTCCTGCCTTCCTTGGGGTGGATCTGAACTTGTTGAGGTGCATTTTCTACTGTTTGTTTTAGTTTCAGCAAATACAATTTTTTTGGCCACTCTATTTGATGGTGGAACACTTGATCTTTGTAGCAAATACCTGAAGAAATTGAAAGAGTTATGGTTGGGATAGAAGCCTATCTAAGTATCAGAAGACGTGTATCTGATGTTGGTCTATCTGTATTTGAGGAGGTCAACAAAATCAACAAACTTCATGTCGAACAGGTATTCTATTCAATTCTTATATGGCTTTTCTACATCACATGTGTTGTGGTTTGTAATAACTAATAACTTTACCTGCTTTAGTTTTCCACCCACACTTAATATATGTTTTCTTTAGGATTTTGTGGAAGACTTATGGAGTCGAATTCAAGATCTCTCCAAGAACAGTTGGAAACTTGAGAGTGGTATTTTCCATATACTCATTAAGTTTGCTTGTTTTTTATTTCAGTTTTCTTTCTAATTGATTTTTATAATTCTTTCAACTGTCTGTTTTCAGTTCCAAGGCCACATCTTTTATATGAAGCACAACTAGTAGCTGGGAAATCTCATGATTTTGGACCAATCACTTGTCAGGAGCAACCAGATAACCCTGTGGAACTTTCTAGAATCAATTTTGGTAGACAAAAGCATGAGGCAGAATTGAAATATCCTCAGAGAATACGAAGGCTTAATATATTTTCTGCTAGCAAAATTGAGGTAGTAAAACAAATATTAGATTCTTACACTTTTACAAGTCATTTAACAAATTATGGTGCTGATTTTTTTCATAAACTTTTTGGTGCCAGGATTTGCAACCTATAGACCGTTTTGTTGTGGAAGAGTATTTGTTGGATGTGCTCTTTTATTTAAATGGATGGTTTGTAACTTATTACATTTATTATTGTTTTAACAAGATTCATCTTTGCTTTGTCTTATTCTTATATATGTTTGTTTGTGCAAAGCTAGTCGAAAGGAATGCGCTGCATGCATGGTTGGCCTACCTGTTCCTTTCAGATACGAATATCTCATGGCTGAAACCATTTTTTCTCAGGTAAAAGCCTGTGATTCAAATAGTTGGATTCATAAAAAGATGATCCTTTTTAATTAATTCTTGAATTACGTTGAATGTTTTTTTGTCAGCTTCTTTTATTGCCTCAGCCACCATTCAAGCCCATATATTACACACTTGTCATAATAGACCTTTGTAAGGTATAATAGCTATCTTATACTTGTTACTATTATTTGGAGATTATGACAAAATTTTATTGAAATGTATCTTTTTTTTTTGTAGTCGCTTCCAGGTGCCTTCCCTGCAGTTGTAGCTGGGGCTGTGCGTGCCCTATTTGATAGGATAAGTGAGTTAGACATGGAGTGTAGGACACGTCTGATTCTTTGGTTCTCACACCACTTGTATGTTTTTCACTTATTTGTTTGATGTTGATTTCTTATCTAATACCATTTAGTAATTTGAGTTTTATACATACATAATGATGTTGCAGATCAAACTTTCAATTCATCTGGCCATGGGAAGAATGGGCTTATGTCCTGGAGCTTCCAAAATGGGCCCCACAACGTGTATTTGTTCAGGAGGTTCTTGATAGGGAAGTCCGTTTATCATACTGGGATAAAGTGAAGCAGGTGATTTATAAGTCATTCTAGCATCATCTCTAATTGTTTTTGTTCTTTTTTTCTATTTATTCTGTATTTAGCCGATGGAAAAAAGGAGTTTGGTCTTTTTCTAGATGTGATAAAATACTATAACGGGCTGTTGAGTAACGGGTGAAAACAGGTTTGGTCAAAATTGGCAATTTTAGTACATGTTTTGACCCAAATCATATTCGCTCAAAATTATGGAACTTTCTACAAATTTTTTATCATTTCAGTAGTACTCTTATCGTTTTTTTGGAACAAAAGGACATTATATTTTACACATTAAAATACCCTTCGAAAAATTTCTACTCATCTTACCTATTCAATATTTTTTCTTGAAGCTATTTATAATTTACTCATTTGACCCATTATGGATAAGCATGTAACCCCAAATGACACATTCCTAAAACTCTTTTTTTCCTGTTGTTTATATCTTTTGTGCAGAGCATTGAAAGTACTCCAGCTTTAGAGGAGTTACTTCCTCCGAAAGGTGGTCCTGACTTCAGATACAGTTCAGATAATGGTGATAAAACTGAATATACGCTTTCAAAGGAACTTAACAGTATGGTAAAAGGAAGAAAAACTGCACGTGAAATCATTATTTGGCTTGAAGAAAGCGTAATCCCAGTCAATGGACTAGATGTTTGTCTAAGAGTAGTTGTTCAAACCCTCTTGGATATTGGATCAAAAAGCTTTACTCATTTGATTACTGTGTTAGAGAGATATGGACAAGTTATTGCCAAAATTTGTCCGAATGAAGATACACAAATTATGCTAATATCTGAAGTCGCTACATTTTGGAAAAATAGTTCTCAAACAACTGCCATAACCATTGACAGAATGATGGGTTATCGGCTAATTTCTAATTTAGCTATTGTGAAATGGGTTTTTTCTGCATCAAATATTGACCTATTTCACACCACTGATCGTTTGTGGGAGGTATGACAGTAACATTATTAATCATTTAATTTTATATGAGCATATAATATTGTCTTTTTGTTGCTCACTTGCTCATCGTTTACACAGATTCTCAGAAATGCTCTGAACAAGACGTATAATCGTATTTCTGATTTAAGGAAAGAGATGGCTAATTTGAAAAAGAGTCTTGTAAAAGCTGAGAAAATTGCAGCCATGGCCAAAGCTGAGCTGGATGGTGCTGAAAATAAGCTTATGCTTGTGGATGGTGAGCCTGTTGTTGGTGATAATCCAGCTAAGACGAAACGTCTGAAATTAAATGCTGAAAAGACAAAAGAGGATGAGTTGTCTACTCGCGAATCTTTAGAGTCAAAAGAGGCTCTTTTTGCACGAGCCCTTGAAGAAAATGAGGTATTAATTACATATTTCCGTTACGTTGACACGATTATGATGTTTGTAAAAAGTTATTTTACATGCCTAACTTGTCAATGTTATTAGTTAGCGAATTTAACGCTCATCTTAGACTACAAGTTGAGGTGGAAAAATGGATGGGTTGGGGGAAACCGGCAGTTTTGATCCGGACGGGTTGGTTCAGGTTGATCTGAACATTTTTTTGTCCAGATTTGTTTAATTTTTTATGCAATCAGTGTAGTGTCACAGGATTTCAGAAAATAATTTTTCAGTAATAATCTAGCTTTTGGTTAAAACAATGTAGTAGGTTCTATGAATATAAAATACATGTTTGGCAACTTTTGAGTTTTGACTTGTTTGACCATCATTTCAAGCTATTTTTGTAAAAAAAATAATAAGATAAAACATAACTCAAAATGAACCATTCATAAATTGTTTATATTGGTAAAATCTAAAACAACTTTACGTTACATGTGGCACCTTTTGTCCTTTTTTTAATAAATAGCTAGTGTCAGTTATTGACGATGATTTACAAGGTGTTAAACTTCTATGCTAGTGTCAGATATTTACACGTTAGATAAAAACATAATTTAAGCTGGCCTATACAAAAGTAAATGGGTCGTAATTGCCACTTCTGACTATAAGTTGATGTATATCAATATGTTAATCAGGCATTAAGTATATCGTCTCTATGCAGGGCTTGTTTCTGTCTTTATACAAAAATTTCTCCACTATTTTGACGGAACGCCTCCATGAAACCTTTGGAGAGAAAGGCCTGGACCACACGGGTGGTGATTCAGAAGCAATGGCTGTTGATGAAGATGACACTTCTGCAATGGAGATGGATAAAGAAAATGGAAATTCTAAGAGGTATTCCACTGGCATAACTTCCACTTAGACCATGTGTAGTGGGGCGTTATTGGGGCTTGAAATTGAAAAATAGCGCCCAAACACTGCTACGGTAGGGCTTTATGGGGCGCTATAATTCTCCAAAAAAGCCCAAATGTGTGTTTGGCGCTATGCTTGTAACGCCACTTTTGTTTGGTTTGTGTGCCACTTTATTGTAGCCAATAATGTGAAGGTCAGGGGCGCTATTCCAAGATTCCACTACACACACTCTTACCTATTACCGAGTGTCTAAATGTTAATAATTGCGTCTTTGCACTGTAAATTTTGTAGAAACTCCGGATACATGATTGGGGAGAAAGAACAATGGTGTTTATCAACTCTGGGCTATGTCAAGGCTTTTTCAAGGCAATATGCCTCCGAGGTTTGTTCCATGCTTTTATTTGTTTAACTTTTGTTTTTTAACAATCTCATAGTTATGCATCTTTATAGAAAGGGTAGTTTCTTATAGTGTGGTTAAACTCTTCTGATTCAAAAATAGATATTTTGGGCATTAATTAAATTCAAATTAGAATGCACAATGAGTGAAAATGATACCATTTCCAACCAAAAACCAAATATTTTAAATATTATACAAGTAATGAAGGTATTGTTGTGTTTAACAGATATGGCCACACATGGATAAGTTAGAGGAGGAAGTAGTAACCGAAAGGGTTCATCCACTGTTCAGAAAAGCAGTTTATTCTGGCTTACGCCTGCACGTAGATCAATAATTCAAAGTCTTTTTTTGTTTTAGCATAAAGTTTATAACTTCCGGAAACGAGTTGCAAATTCTGTAGTCAAGTTGGTTGTACCAAATGTACGAGTGTAGGGTGCAACTTTTATTTTTATTTTTTACATGTGGAAGGGTTGCTGCAACAACTATGTGTGGGTAGGGTTCATGGATATTGTCAATTTTTTAAGAAACTTTTGTCATGATATGATAGATGATGCCATTTCTGACTTTATTATAAGCACAGATTTTAATAACGTCTATTCTATGTTTTTAAAGACATACTATGTACCCTTTTTCGATTTTTAATGCACTATAAGCTACCATTTTTGGTATGCAAGGATGCTGTACTAAATGATAATATACAAGTATTAAATGTTAAAAAGGGTTACAAGAGATATTGCTGTTTCATCTCCATCTCTATAACTAGTCTGGAGCCCGCGTGACGGGGACACCCCACCCTCACGCCCACACTCACATGCACATAAAATGTTAGAAACCGCAATGGGATTCAATTTTGTATATGTTTTGAAAACTCTTATATCTTATCAGGGAGTTCATAAAATGTTAGAAACCAGATAAGTTGTCTACACTTGGTTAAATTGGCCGAGCTAGTCGTGTTCGAAGTAATGGGATTCAATTTACGGTTTTTTAAACCGAGTATCATGTTTTGGTTTATGGTTTAGAACCGGCAAGTAACCAAGAACTATCCAAGGTATTACTAATAAAAAGGAAAACTAAATTCTCTAAATGTATGCAACTTTAATAAAGAGTAAAAATAAATTATTTTTCCACATACTAATATCGCAATTATAATATACAAGTATATTATAATTATAATAAGTATATTAATTAAGGATTTTGTGTTAAGTTTTTCTATATAGTTTTTTCATCAACTCCTTCAAGAATCAAGACTTAAACAACTTAAACGTTTGGTCTCTAAAGGGGTATGGGCCCAAAACCTAGATTTTGGATAAACAAGTCCATACTCATAAAGCCGAAAACAACCAACATGACAAAGCCCAAAGCATGCGGGTTCACATTATGTGGGCGATAGGCAGTCGCCCACAGGTATAGCATGCGGACGAAACCCAAGCATGCGGGGTGCAACGTCGCTTGCAAGAGAGGAGATAAGAGCATGAGGAAGGTATAGAGGTGCAATCTTATACGAACCAATAGGAATGAAGGGACGTGGGGCCAGCGGCGGCTCCAGGATTCTTTTTCACTGGGTTCCTTTTTTAAGTGTTTCAATTTCATATGACCAAACCTAAAAATTTAGATCGGTTCAAATGCTCAGGTCGGTTTGACGGTTCGGGTCAGGTCAGGTTTATCGCATAATAAAAATTACAATAATGAAAAATCAAAGCGCGGAGCGTAAAAGCAGAGCATGCTTTTCGTACGCGAAGCGTAATGTATTTATATAGTTTTTTTTTTATATATTTTTCAAAGATTTCTATATCATTTATCTTAAATTTAGACAAAAACAAGCTAAGCATATATAAATAACTTATACATATAACATAAGAAAGCATAAATTATCTATGTAACTTTCATATCTCTCCCTATTTTGCTCTGACATTTTAACAAGTTAAGTGAAGGTTAGTCTCAATTGATGTGTTAACATGAGTTCAACTTACCCCCTTCGTTAAATCAATAGCCTATTCTTCTAAGTTCAACACACTAAAACACTAACACATTACAACTATAATTAACATCAATACATCATTTAATGGTAGTTTAAAACACATTACAACTATAATTAACATTACAACTAATGTATGCCTGTTAGGGCGTAAAAAAACCCACCCAATGTAGGCCTGTTTAAAGGCAATGAATGACACATACTCAGTTAGGCTGTTAAGGTTTAAAATAAAAGAAAATTAAAGTTTCAATGTGACCTGTTAGAATCGAACCGGAGACTTCAAAGTAAAATGGCGGGCTTACAACCACTAGAACAATTCAAAGATTTAACTATGGGTTCCTTCTAAAATTATTAATGGGTTCCTTCAGTATTTTATATATATATTAACACTAAAATTTAAAAACCGATTGGGTTCCCGGGAACCCATTCCGATTAAGCTAAATCCGTCCCTGTGTATTAGTGGTGTATGTGAATACATAGTATATTTAAATATAATATATATATATATATATAGGCTAAGTACATAAAGAAAACTCACTCAAATTGAGAAAACATTGGAAACTCCAACTTCTGAGCTTTTTATTATCTGAAAAATTAGGGTATGTAATATACATGTTTTTAAGAGTTTTGAGCCAAAAAATTCAAAAAAGTGCCGAGTGGATTTTAAACAAAAAATAAATAAGTTTTTTGTGTAACGCATGTTACACACTTTACGGACATGTAACATATGTAACACAAAAACTTATATTTAAAAAAAAAAAAAAATCCACTCGGCACTTTTTTTATTTTTTTGGCTCAAAACTCTTAAAAACATGTATATTACGTACACTAATTTTTTTCAGATAATAAAAAGCTCGGGAAGTCAGAGTTTCCAGGGTTTTCTCAATTTGAGTGAGTTTTCTATATAACCATCTCATATATGTGTATATATATATATATATATATATATTCTTTATTTATGAATGGAGGAATCGGGTCTTCTAATATATATCTTATTTACTAACTATTATTTTTTTTAATTTATGATTTAATTGTAATATAATTAAATCATTAATTTCAAAGTAAATAACCTTTCTATATGATTAAATTATTAATTATTTTAAAGAATTAAATTATTAGTTATTTCTAAGATATGTCTTTTGTTATTAAGTAAATTCATAATTTAATTTTTATTTTAAGAATATTTTTAAAAAAATTTGTAAAAATATTAAATTATTAGGAAATGATTGAAGAGACAAGAAAAGGGGATTCAACCATTACAACTATTTTTGGTTAAAAATTTTCATTACGGACGTAGTATCTGCATGGCAAAGAACGCCCCTAAAGGGCTTGAACCACTGCACATTAACAAAAAAAATATATTCATCGCCAAAAATACCTTAGAATTTTAATACAACTAGTTGTATAAAATCACGCGCGTTGTGCGTTTTACAATCGAGATTTATATGAGGTGTTAATCAATCAATGAATTATTATAAATCGAGATTTCATTTTGGTTGTAAACAATAAAAAAATAAAGAAATCTACACATAAGGTAATACATGAAATTAATTTGTAACAAAATTACATAAGATTATGTTATTTATATTAATTAATAGTATATAATATAATAAAATTTTGAATAAAATAATATGAATAAAATAATAATATATAATATATTAATAGTATATAATATAATAAAGTTTTTAAATAAAATAATAATATAAATAAAATATTAATATTTTTACTATTCAAATAAGTTACTATTCAAAGTAGTTATATAGTATAATATAACTAGGTTTTTATCGAGCCGCGCGTTGCGGCGGCGTCAATCTGGTTTAAAAAATAGTTAAGTGATGACATATAGCGTTGCGACATATAATGATAGAATTATGTTTTCAGGAGCTGCAGGTCCTCGACACGGCGTCAATTTGTTGTTGAACATCTCATTCTTCCACTCTTTAAGCATCTTATTAAGCTGCTCTTCATACAAGGCCACACCGGCGTTGCGAGCAACAAGTTACGTCACTACCCTTTTTGAATCGCAAAGTCAATTCTACTAAATACAAAACCTTGGTTCCTCGGGCTCTGGGAGTCACCGCGGACCATCTTCTGCACCTGCTCTAAGAAGCGAACTGATTCTCTAAACATGTTGTCTCGTGCTTAGCAACCTCCCTAGCTTTCTCCCTCAAATGAGGAGGAACCACGAGTTGATGCAACACATCCAACAAAACACATCCAACCAAGCAAAAAAATTATTTGCAAGTCAATAATAAGTTTAAGCATGTCTTCTTAGTTATGAATTATGACTTATGAGTCAGTCACCCACCTTTGCCTTTAGGATCCTTGTTATCTTGATTTCTTGATTCGACCCCTTAACTTTCGAAAGTCAAACACATACATGTTTGTTGTCTATAAAAGTTTCATCTTTTTCACCCATATTTCAAAACAGATTATGCGTTTTGGAAAGGCAGGGGTAAAGCTGCTTTTAGATTATTGCGTTTTAGTAGCCTAAAAAACTGATTATCTGCGTTTTCAGAACGCAATCCAAACACTAAAAACTGATTATCTTCGTTTTCAAAACGCAATAATCTAAAATCAGATTCAAAACGCAATCCCAAACACCCTCTAAGCGACTTCACTCTCAACGTTTTAGAATAATCTGAATGATTCAAGGCTTTACTCTCGGGTAGTTGGTATATCATAGGTACTTCATATGTTAAGAAGTAAAAAAATGGCATGTTTTGATATTGTCAAGAAGTGATTTTTATAACTTCATATAATTTCAAATTCATCGTATCAAAATAAAATGGATAAGTGCCATATAACCAATGAGTTCAATATGTAATTACAGTTGCTTTGTGTCGCAAAAATGAAACACCTAATCAATAAAGATTATATAACTAGAAATAAAAACAACATTGCGGGGATAGCTCAGTTGGGAGAGCGTCAGACTGAAGATCTGAAGGTCACGTGTTCGATCCACGTTCACCGCATTTTTATTTTCTGTTAAAGATTACTTCCTTTTTTTTTTTTAATAAATCTAGTAACAGGTTTTGTGTGTCATGTGTCAATTAACTATTCATTAATGATTTCAAGGACACCTTAAAACATGATTACAAAGTTCTTCACATCAGTTAAATAATCTTTTAGTTTATAGCCTGAATTCACTATCATAATTACGTATGATATTCACTCAAATACTGATACGAAGGCTATCAAGAAGTGGGCAAGACAGATTCTCAAGGTGGGTCTTGACTACCTTCACAGTCACTCTCCTACTACACTTGATGAGCTGATTCATCGTGACGTAAAACTGCGACAGCCTAGGTTAATGAAAAATTTAGTAAAATCGAAACTGATGATCTTGGTTGACAAGTGTTTTGAAGCCATTGAATGCTAAGAGTTTGAACGGTAAGTGTAAGAACTTTTTTGGAATCTAAACGTATGTTTTGAAAGTCATTAGCATTAACGAAATAGGATCAAACAGCCAAAAAAAACAAAGTTAGGTTTTTTATCAGTGTTGGAAAATGTTAGATAATCATATACTTTACTTAGTGAATTAAAAAATCTGTAGGTTCATCTGTAACCGAGTTGGTTTTGAAAATAAGGATATGTGACGTGACATGTGTAAGAGGCCTATGTGAGCCGGTGGAGGTGGAAAGGATTTTAAATCATTTGAGAAATAAACATATCTCAGATCCTAATAAATGAAAAGGTTAAGTAATTTTTGTTGAAAAACTGTTCGCACAGGTCTGCAATGTTTCTGATCTAATACGGTTCTGATGTGGGCTTCGTATACAGGATGCGAGCGGTTAAATAAGGAGGGAAAAGAGAGAGGGTTTCTTTTGAAAGTTAGTTATATGAAACATAAACTTTCTACATATACAAATGAAGTATCCGGTGCCTTCTAAACAGACGCGTCCCATGACACTTAATCATACTTAGGATATACATATTTACTAAACCGGTGTGTCACAAACCGGTACTAAACTTATTACTAGACTTAGGATATTCTAATTAACATATGTTCAATTATACAATAACACATGAATAAAATCAAGTTTAAATCTTTATGTCTAACAGTTTTATCTTTTAGATAATGAGTTCCTTTGCATCGGTAGAGGATTTTACTTTATAAGATTAACTTGTAGAAAGGGGTAACGGCGCAGCTTGTTACCCGTCTGCTCGCTATCTTGATGTAATTTTTCACGGTTATGTGTTAATAAAAATGATCAACTTGTAGATGAGTTGAGTTGAGTTCTAGCTCAAGCCCGAACTGATATTGGCTCGGCTCGAGCTTGACTGATGAATAACCCAATATGGTTGATGTGTTTATTGACATATGGGCATATGACATATTACTATACCACACGTTCTTCCATTCTTTATATTCTCCTACATTCAGACTCACTAATTTTGTCCACCTTGACAATACTTGCCACCACTTCCACCCCTCGCTCCGCCACTATAGTCACCGATCTCCACCTCTGCCTCCCCTCTTCACCACCATGTCCACTATCTCCGCCACTATAATCACGAACCAACAATGTCTTCATGTTTTCCAACGAACTAACAGGTCCAATGTCATCTAATTGGTCTTAGTCCAACCAATCATCTTAGCTTAATTTGGTGTACTATTAAATTCAGTATATGCTTAGGTGCTCAAATTTACTTTTTTTTTTTTGAACGGCAAATTTCTACCCCTTGTGGGACTTGAACCCATGACCTCTCCCTTAGGTGTTCCTAGAAGCTTTGCTTCTACCATTGGGCCACCAACCCCAATGGCAAGGTGCTCAAATTTACTTATTAATGTACTTCATTGTATATTTATAATTGAGATTATCCAGTAATATACAATATAGCGATATACCACCTCATCAATATAAAACAATAAATTTAATATCTATTTGTTAAATTACTGATTGATATTGTTAACAAGTTGCGGGGATAGCTCAGTTGGGAGAGCGTCAGACTGAAGATCTGAAGGTCACGTGTTCGATCCACGTTCACCGCATTTTTTTTTCTGGGATATTATAAGCCAACATGTACCAAGCAGGTGTAGGTAAAGACTTGAGTCTTCGTATTCATTATCATTTATCCTTTTTAGGAACAATGTATGATAAACTGATCAATCTACTAATTTAAGTAAACGGGTTATGTGTTACTAGACGTGTTTTGTTCGACTGGTTTAACTCATTTAGTAGTATTGACTATCAACCCGACACCATTGAGACCCGATTTTCTTTACCAGATGACTATAAAAAGTTGCACATTAACAAGTTCATCTTCTTAAAGCACTTACAGTATTAAGAAACTTAGATAATCAAATGTTATGATTTATTTTATGTGATAAATTAATAGATAAAAAGGCTAAAACGAAAATTTAGTATTGAAAACTTGTATCAGACAGTCGACTGGCACCATGTGTTCTCGGACTATAGCTTAGTACGCCCAATAGAAAGAGAAGTGAATCGAATTTAAAGTTCATTTTAGTGTTTTAGCACAATTTAATCGAGACAATGTTTACGCGATCATTGTTGCCACAATATGTTTTATTTTGATCGTACTAAGGAGGTGTTTGTTAGCCTCTTAATCATTTAGCTCTTAATCATTCAGCACTTAATCAGACAGATCCTACCAAGCAATTCCTAATTAACTCATCACTTGAATTTTGTTAGCGTTGGGTGATCTAACCTTGATGAAATAAAACTAAGGACATCTGAAGACCTAAACATTATGACACAAGAAAAGTTTTGGGATCTGCTACTGTTCACACAGCAAATGCAAGAATCCAGCTAAGATCTACAATTATAGAATTCTTAAGCGATAGGTTGATCAACAGTGCATCAAACCCGCCCGCTTCTGTGATCCCAGCAAACCGACCATCGTCGGTTATGCAGCTTCTAGAAGATCCCTTTCTTGCCACAAGAATCTAAAACAGCCAACGTGGAATTCACCGGCCAGTCACATCAAGAAAACAAAGTTCAAAGTTCAAACGTCACGACCACAAAAAACAATAACTCGCTCCACATGACTCGCAGACCCGACCAGTTAGTAGTCATTAGCTGAGAAGGATGTGCCTTTTATTGCAGAATGTGGCAACCCGAAACAGACACTTGTAAGCACAGTTTCAAATTTTTGTTCCTTGACAAATTTTGTAAATAAAATTGAGCTGTTGAGCCATATTTATATCAACACTGGTCCATAACTCCATATTAAGAAAACAAGAATTCAAAGTAATAATTAGATGTTGAATTTGCATGACACAAAACTTAAATAGATGAAACCTAATCCTCGCGCCAGCAATGACTGCATTTCTCACAGGTGAAGTTTATTGTCATCGGTTCATCAGCTGATCTTGTTTGAAACTGGATATATGCAGCCTTGTTGTGACCACAATTCGGACAATGGGCTGAAAGAAACAAAGAGCTTAGAGTTAAACATTTAAGAGGCAAATTGCGCACACACAAGGAACAAGTCAGCTGTAACAAGGCGTGTTCATAAGCCGTTTAAACCGACAGACTGTCAAAACAGAAGCAAGTCAGCCTGTCAGTGTTCAGTCTGTTTTGAGATTTATATGGTTTGGTTCACGGTCCAGTTCTAAGAGTTTAATGGTTTAACCTATAGGCCGCCGCTGGTTTGGAACCTGAAACCGAGCGTGCAAACCTAACTTGTCATCTAACCTTTATCAATTATTGTTATTTTTTCCAACATATGTAGTCATTTATAAATTATTAATACATTATAACCATTTTAAAAAAGAACAATAAATCAAAATACAGTTCAAACTACTAAACCGAACAGTTTTCAACAGTTGGGCGGGTCAGTCAAGCCGACCCAACCAATCTGCCCTGTTTGGTTTGAAGTGTTTCATAACCATGGTTAGCGGTTTAGCCTAGAATGTTCATCAAACCGAACCATGAACACCCATAATTTACACAAATTGAGAGAAAAAATAGATACCTTGATCCGTTTTCGGTGCATTACTCATGTCATCTTTCGTGATGATCGGATCAACAGCTTTTTTAACCAACCGCTGCTTTCTTTTGATCTTGACCTACATACAGATCAAACATAACAAAAGACAACAACAATGCATTTAACTATGGGCCAAACAACAACCATATTATTAAATCTAACTATCTAAGCTACCTTGGGTTCAATCTGGCTAACATACGGGCAAGTCGGACAGAAAAACCGGGCAGGACGAGACATATGTGGCAATTCATACTTCAACAACATCCCACAAGTTGGGCAGAATTCCATCTCTACAAAAGATCTTGATTAATACCCAATTATAAATGATGCTTAACACATATAAAAATTGACTTTACTGTTATTAATCAATGAGTGGCATTTTATCAAACACCTTACGTGCATTACCAATAATCAAGCAAAATCATATGACACATGTACAGACAACAAAGTAAACCCATGTATTTATTATATATTGATTAATAAACAGATACCTGTATAGAAGAAGGGTAGTGCTGATTGAATGAAACAGAGGTGGCGGCTCTGAAGGCGGCACTAGCGTCGAAAATCGAATGTTAATTTGAATAATAACAATAATAATGATGCGTATGAAGAATGTTGTTTTGTTTCTGGTTTCGGCCCATAACCCGAATGGATGCGATTAGGGTTGGCAAATCGTATATATCCGACATGTTAAGACATGGACAGTGGCGGATCCAAGAATTTTGTTCACTAGGTTCTTTTTTTTCGGCTTGGTACAAGAGTTCGGGTCGGTTTGACGGTTCAGCAAAGGATATGTACACACACAAGTACACAACATGTCTTCACATAACCCACCATCTAACTCTTCAAAGTATGGCTCGTCATCATCATCATAAAAACTAGATTGGTTTTTAAGTTTACCATTGTTGCTACAACAAATATACGTTCCAAGGTCGTCAAGCTTCTGACATCGTCTGTTGCTTAAAGGGTTGGACCAGCAGCATTAAAGAACTCGTCCAAAGGGGTAAAAGGGTTAAAGGGTTTCGGTTCACCAAACGCAGGTCGTGGTGTCCCTCTACGTTGTAAACGTAGATGGGAGGTTTAAGAGTTTTGATATTTTAGTTGTTATGATTCTGATTTGAGATTGACCCAAAGTCAGAATGTTGTTATTGTTGGTTAACTTAAGAAAAGATTAAACATAAGAGTATGATGTTGAAGAAATGAACTCTTGATCCCAAGTTACAACTAAGGACCATCCACGTAAGCCGATGAAGGCTGAAACCTGCGAATAACATAGCATGATTCCACATGTAGTGGCTGTTGGAGCCAGCTTGGTTGTGGAATAAGTATGGTTGTAGATGTTTAAGAATGTATAACAGCAGCTCAAAGGCTTAAAGGCTTCAGCCTGCTGCTGCTGAAAACATTATTAAAGAGAATAACTCTAGAGAGAGTATTTAGAGAGAGAGAGAATGAGAGAAGAAAAATGAGATAGGTCTAATGTCAAGACCCATCTGAGTTGTATCAGATGGTTTGCCTTTCTATTTATAGAGTGGGATGGGTTAAAACCCTAATGGGCTTCCTTGTTAGGCTTGGGCTTAGCCCAACATTATATTTAATGATTTTGGCTTCTTGGGCTATTGGGCTTGGCCCAATTAAGTACCCTACACCATCAACCATCAAAATATCAGAGTTCATTATATAATTATATAAACTAAGAAACGTAAAATACAGACCTTTTTTTGCGAGGTTTAGTAACATGTTTTTTGGGCGTTTGGCAATTGTTTTTGCAGGGTTTTGGGGTGTTTGGCCTCTTTTTTTGACGGGTAGATAACATTTTATTTGTGGGTAACAATTCAGTTGTTGAATTTCATGGATGCAATTCATTATACTTTTTTTTTCTTAACTTTGTTAAATAATATATATATATATAGTTTCATTTCTAAACATAACATCTAATGGTGGTGGAGTGGTTTGTGGTCACTGTTTCTTGCCCAAGATCCCAGGTTCGAACCCTGGGGGATGTAACTTATTTTTTTTTCCATATTTTACCAGCTTTGGCCCAATATTGGAGTCCCCAAAAGAACGTGATGTACTGACAACCTTGGATTACCAAAAAAAAAAAACAAAGTAATGTGTGAGGTATTATCTATAACTTTAGATTTGAAACAAAATTATAACGAAGCAACACTGTGTCTTTTACTACATTTAATAACATCATGTTACTCAATATCATAGTTACTTGAAAATTAAATATGTTTAAGATTACGAGGGTAGGTTCCGTTATTTTCCTTTTACAGTGTGACAAACCTTGAGACATAAATCAATTAAACGAGTCTGATCTATTTCATACGATAAGAAGGCGCCTGGCGCCGCAAAGCGCGCCCTCTATAATACTAGTTTAACCTTAAAGTTGAATGATATGTGAATAATAATTACTTATTTGTGTGGAGACATTTAATTAAAGTATATGACTTTTAGGGTAGAGTAAGAATGTGTCTAAGTTGTTTTATGGATTTCATATATCTTTGGGTGTGGTCTTTGTATGTATCTACTTGTAGCTATGTATATATGTGATTTTATGGTGTTATATTTTTCTCTTCTGTCATCATGTCTTTTGTTATTAATAGCTTCATATTATTATTACTATTTGATAGTTCGGTTTATCTACCTGATATTTTTTTTAGCCGGGGTTCTCTTTGGAAGCAGCCTCTCTATCCATAGGATAGAGGTAAGGTCTGTCTACATCCCATCATTCCCAAACCTTTTCATTAGCTATGCTATTTAGGGATATATAGAGCTCGATTATTATTGTTTGAATCTATTATATGTAAATATAGACTCTTTTAACTTGTGTCTTGTATTGTTTGCATTTCGTTAAACAATTTCAGTATTTATAAAGTATTTACATAAAATATTAAATGACAAGTTGATGAAGACTTAAGGGGTAGTTTTACACAATTATAACCAAGTTTTCGTATTGACATTCCAATAAAGTCACTCAACGTGTATTATGCACTACTAAACAATTGGGTATCATTGACGGTTAATTACGACTGATTCAATCATGAAATAACCAAATAAATTAAATACATAAAAAAACACTAAGTATATTTAAAAATAGCGTCTGTTTTGCCTTATCAGACGATCATTCCTTGAAAAAAAACTGCTCTATGTAGAAAGTTACAACACCTCGTTTTGGCTTACCAGGCGGTCATTCCTTGTCTAACTTCATAGACTCTTTTTTCTCATGTTAGGCCTTGTGTTCTTAATTTATTCTTAATTTCAAGACTATAAGTTATTGTATATGATGGAATTGCAAAAGATGATTAGAATGTTGTTGCTTTTTAGCAATATGTTACCGTACGGGAACTTACAATAATCAGTTTTCTCATGAACACTTGTGAAATCTTAGCTTCTTTTTGGTCAAAAATTGCTAAAAATAATCTTAGGTACCTGAATGATCTTTTGCAGAATATGTAAGAAACAAAAAAGTAGAGTAAATATATTGAGATGATTTCCAAATGCACCTCCTGGATTTCATGTTCTCATGTCAATTTTTGGGTTCTTTTTTCATTCCTAGTATAAAGGTTGTATCGAATTTTGCTTAATGGGGAAAAGTAGATTCCTAAAGAATTTGCACAGAACTAGTATTAATTAATTAATAATAATAATAATCAACCCTTGACTCACCAGTTTATTAATTTCTGAATGGATTGGGAGCAAGATAGATAGATAGATACCTGTTGAAAGAAGCAAATCACATTTAGAACAATTCTGAATCGATTCACCCACAGAGAGAGATAGACGTACCTGGTGTTTATTTTTATGTATACAGAGAGAGATATAGATGATGAAGAACCCTAATAGGAGAAGAATATTATTATAAGGATTAAGGAAGGAAGGAAGGAACTGGTGGTGGGATTGGGTTTGGAGAGGAGGTAGGGAATGGTGGTTTTGTTTATAACCCTAATGTTTTAGGTTTTGAAAATAAAAATAAAAAAAATATAGAAACGAAAAAAAAAACTAAACTGCTTCAACCAAGGATCGAACCTGGTATGTGTGGGTCAATAAGGAGGGTTTCAACCAGTGGTGCACTTTGCATTTGCTAACTTGGTTCCTTTAACTATTTTTTTTATGGGTTCCTTTCAATTTTTTGTATATATTAACACTATAATTTCGAAATCGACTGGGTTCCCGGGAACCCATCCGACTTAACCTAATTCCGCCCCTGCGTGGGGCAGAGAACATGTTCACGTCTCACCAATCAAATGATGCCAAGTTGCCAACAAGATAAATCCCGACGTCCAATATAGTACAGTGGGACCTGATGACAGACTTGACACCGATGTGAGACCAATCAAAGGTCTCTAGCACAATGAGAGGTTGACAATCCACATATGTGTTGTGCGCATAGGGGACAACAAGTAACATGCGCAAGCGTCTCGATCAATCATAACACACAAGGCCACCTCACCAACGACCTCCACTAGCTATCAGTTGCAGAGGAGACAATAGTACAAAGGACAGAGTGGATCGACCAATCAGGGACAAACATCTGTCACCGTAAGACGCACACCACGTGGCTGCCAATCACAATCAAACCCATGGAGGCGGTATCATTTCTTTCCTTTGTTTACTTTAGACTCACTTTATTACTTACTAACTTTGGGTTGGTTGTGGAGGTAACCTCTTAACTGGACTTGGACCTAATGGGAAGGTTAAGGAGCTAACGATGTAGGCCCATGTGGAATCTATTTAAGAGTGGCTTCACCTCCTTAGATAGGCCATTCAGAAATCCCTGAAGAACACACATAGAGCCCACACCATTTTTGTGTCTGTACGTTGGAATCATTCCCGATTCTTAGCAGTCACCTCCCATCGGCTTTACCTTGTGTTATTTCAGGTCACTACTCACTCACATTTTACCCAGCTGTGGTATTCTAGAGAAGGATCTGTAGCAACAATAGTTTATCATCCTTAACCGAAGGTTAGACTATTGTTTCTCCAATCTCTTTTTCATTAAAATGCCAATTTTAGAATTTTTGTAAGGTCATGAACGCAATGATATGGTATGCTTTGGTGTTAAAAAAACCTGTCCCAAACTACCAAAACCAAACCCTTTTGGCATCGGCATACCCAAGTGTAGCCTAAAGGACCTTGTAAAAAGAAAATTTTAGTGTATTTTATATTTTTATAGGCAAAAATTTCGATCGCACAATTTGAAAGTTTGGTTAAACCCCCTGATTGCACCCCAAAAAATAAGTCTTGTGTTCGCCACTGCCTTTTGGTATGTCCAACCTACCCACCTGATTAGGTTTAGCTTATCCAAAAACTATACTTAGCTGTTCAGCCTAGGAATCTCGTTAAAACTGAACGAACCAAACTGTGAACATTCTTAAATCTCATTCCCTCCATCTATCTCTATTCATATATTAATAAATATAATTTTTATTTTATTATTCATTTACCTTTTTTCCATTTACTAACTCGTAAAAATATAGCGATTTCTTAAACTAAGAAATGAAAGGTGAGTCCTTAAATTTCATCCATATATCATATATTGTAGAGAATCATATGAAGTGCCAAATATGTAAACCTATAAACTTTTTCATCCATATATCATATATTATAAGGAATAATATGAAGTGGCATATATGTAACCTTTAAACTTTTTCATCCATATATCATATATTGTAAGGAATCATACGAAGTGCAAAATATATAAACCTTTATTCTTTTTAAATTATGAGGATGTGACAAGGAATGAGATGAGAATGATCTTAAGCATTGTTCTAATGGTTTTAAAATTATGTTGGACACAAAAATAAATTATTTATGTAGAAATACCTTTCCACACACCCACTAATCTTACTTCTAAATTTACACCTTTTGTCCTACTTTGGTATTAGAATTCTCAACCACGTAATAAGAAAGTACACTGTAGTATGTATACACCTTGATACCTATAAGCCCGTTAGTTACATTATTCTTATAGTTTAATTGTCTTCTAATGTTTTATCAGTGTATACCAAAATCCAATCATGTCTCAAAACTATTTTTTTTGTGATTATCTAGTTTTTGAAGCTTTTTATCATTCTTTTTTAAAACCGCTTGGGCAAACACAATTCTAAAAAAAATTAAATTAAGAATGATGAAACTGATAAGAATTTGTACACAACAATGACAAGATATAACACTAGAGAAATATGCTGTTGTGGAATCACCCCTTAGAGTGTAAGGGGGGGGGGGGGGGGGGGCTGAAATTTTTTGATTGGTCAATTTTATTTTTTCTAAAAGCTAACACCCTAACTATAATAACAATAATAACATTCATTTCCCTCCTTCTACTCCCCACAGCCTTAGAGTGTGGGGGAAAAGGGAGTGATAACCCCTTTCACCCCATCTACACCATCCCTTGGGGCGGGTTGATGTGGAGGCATGTTATGGGTTTTTATTTTTATATATATATATTTTTAAAATTTAACACACAAACAATTAATAATAATCAGATTCCTTTTACCCTCATTACACCCCCACCATATTTAGGGATGGCAACGGGTCGGGTTTGGCTAATACCATACCCATACCCGGTTATAAAATCTCATAACATACCCGTCGGGTTTTTATCGGGTATTGCCCGTCGGGTATAGAGCATACCCGCGGGTATCGGGTATACCCATTGGTATTTGCATGTGTTTTAAGAAATCTAGAGTATATGAAATTGTAATAAGTAACATATATATTATAATCACCATAATAATTTTTGAAACATTTAATATGTAAATATATATTATATGAATTTTGAAAGCTATTTATATATTTCATAGCATATAAATATAAATAATAACATTATTAGAATTTATACTCTAGACGAAAAGTTTATTATTCAAATAATGAATATATTAGAATGAAACATTACTAAAAAATAGTTAAGAAAGATATGTATAAAACTAAAAAGTATTCAGGTATATATTTCGGGTAGACGGGTATTTAGTTTCGGGTAATCAGGTCGGGTATCACCTAATACCATACCCGTTCCATACCCGTGAAATATTTTTTTTCCAATGCCAAACCCGTCCCATACCCGTCGGGTATCGGGTATACCCGTCCCAAATGCTTACGGGTATACCCGTCGAGCTCGGGTTTTTTTTGCCATCCTTAACCATATTTTTAGGCTTGAAAAATGAACCCCACAACAGCATCATGCCCCTCTTTCCCCCCTCCACTCTGTAGTCTTATATATCATATAAAAAACAATACATACAAATATTTACAAATAAATAAACTTTCTTAAGTAAGGAGGTATCTTTTTTTCCAAATATACCATTATTTTTGTAAGCGATAAATCCAACACACTTCATTGTTGGTGATACCAGCTGAGCTAATGGTGCTGGAAACTAGGGCACAATAGAGGTTTTGGCATAGTACCATTGTTGGTGTAACCATTAACCTTCCAATTAGAAAAGGTTTCTTTTTATTATTATTATATTTTATATTTATTAATTGGTTTTTAGAGTAAACATTGGCCACCTAATAATGTCTCATTATTTGTTGGCCGACCCACCAAATGATACGACTTTATTACAATCACAAGTCTCTTTCAAAGTCACATTTAGCCATTTAGGGTGTATTTTCTGCACCTCTTTTTTATTTGCCAATGGAGTGAATATTCTAGGATATCCGAACCTAACGTTGTGTTTTACTTAAATAGATTTGTATCGCTTTTGGGTCGAACGAACAAAAAAAATACATTTACTGAAACGTGTTCTTATGTCACGCCTGACGAGTTCACATGTTGACCCGTTTATTTTCTAAATTATTTGGGTGTTGTATGACAAGATTTTAAAAACAAAAAAGAATCGAGCATCACCAGTTTAGACGTGATTATTAGTAGACATACAATTTGTATTTTAGTTGTAAGTTTATAAGTTTAGCGTATTAACATGTAAAAAAAACTACAATAAAATTTCACGTCATCTTTGATCCAACCTGTAAAAACTCCGGTTCATGTGTCGGACACAATTTCAAGATCATCTCAATTTGAGTTCATGTCGAGTTTTGACTCACCTCGAATGTTACCGTAAATTCTGCCAACAAATTTCTACAATTTTGTTTAAAAAATCTACTACCACTCTCCAATTTCTAAGTCCCAGTAGACAAAAACGAAATATCAAATGGCCGATAACAAAAATTTACATGACAGTTTCAACTAATTTAACAAACAAACACAAACACGGCAAAGCAATCTTTCTATTTTCACAAAGACAACTTTTAGGGTACGTTTGGTTCACGGAATTCATCATCATCATCATCATACTCAGTTAATCCCACCTATAGCAAAGCTAAGGTAGGGTTTGAGGAGGGTAAGATGTAGACAGCCTTACCTCTACCCCTAAGAATAGAGAGGCTGCTTCCAGTGAGACCCCCGGCTCGATGTGGTTTGGTATCAAGCCTTGGACATAAGGCACAAAACACTTAGCAATCGGGACAAACCCGATCGGTGCATGTACCCCTTTGTCTTTTGGCTATCCACGCCACCACATGATGCATGATTAACCGTCAGTCGTTTTTAAAGTTATTTTCACGAAATTAGTAAAAGTCTAGCACTATCTCATTGCCATTTATAGCTACATAAAAGTGTTAACCTTAACCTTAGCTAGCTTACCTTTACGTGGGGCCGAGGTTTGACAAAATTTAAATTTAAATACCAGATGCCTGCCTGCAGATTTTGATCAATATATAACCCTGATTCATTGTCTCACTTGTTTCCATTCCATAAATTTCCAAATCTTTTGAATTTAACCTCATAACACTACCCTCAAAAGTCTTGAATTCAAGCTTTAAGTTTGCTACTTCACAACCAAACCCGAAAAAGAACTTATTGTTATGGACCCAACTAATCATTTTGGGTTCTCCTACAACAACTGTCACCAACACTTACCAATTCGCAAGTTTTCGCAGGCAGCACGTGTTGAACAAAACCACTTCCTGTCAGACGATCCTTCGTCTTGGGAGATGCTGCATCATCATCTTGATAATGATAATGTTTATCCTTCTGAGATAACCGCTTCTGCAGATTCTATAGAGCATCAATTTGTGGATAACTTCTTTAACATTGATCATTACCATAATGTTGACTTTGACCTTGACTTTAATCTTGATCTTGATGTTAACCAAAACACTTTCTTGATGCCTGATGACAACACAGATGTTCCTATGATGATCCAAGGGTCAGATCATGATCATGACCAAGGTCAGGATCAAATGAAGGTGAATGGTGTAGATGATGGGCTGCAACTGGTGCACTTGTTACTTGCATGTGCAGAGGCTGTGGGTTGCAGGGACACCCGATTAGCCGATTCAATTCTTTCCCAAATTTGGTGTTCAGCAAACCCTTTAGGTGATTCGTTACAACGGGTATCATATTATTTCGCCGTAGGCTTGAAATCAAGACTATCTCTTTTGCAAACCAACACCAATCCAAACGGTACCGTTTTTAGGGGAGTGACCCTTCCTCCAGAGGTCACTCGGGAAGAAAGAATCGAAGCTTTTCACTTACTTCACCAAACAACACCTTACATTGAGTTTGGATACATGGCTGCAAACGAGGCCATTATACAAGGGTCTGATGGGAAGGTTTGTTTGCACATTATTGATCTGGGAATGGACCACATATTGCAGTGGTGGTCCCTTATAAGGACCCTAGGTTCAAGTTCAGCTACATGTCAAGAAGTCTCACCAAAACTCATCCGGATCACTGGTATTTTAGGAGATTGGGGTGATATGGTGGAGTTGGAAACCAACATGGAGGCATTGGTGGCTGAAGCGAATTCTCTCGGGATTGAATTAGAGTTCCGCCTGATTACCGGACCGGCCACACCAGACATGTTAACGAGGGAGAATTTAAGATTGAAAGAAGGTGAAACATTGTTCATAAACAGCATACTTCACCTGCATACATATGTGAAGGAAAGCAGAGGATCACTGAAAACGATACTTCAATCGATCAAGAAGTTGGGGCCCACAATGTTAACGGTGGTGGAACAGGACGCGAACCACAACGGGCCCTTCTTTTTGGGGAGGTTTCTAGAATCATTGCATTATTATTCAGCTATATTTGATTCATTGGAGGCTAGTATGGGGAGAAATAGTATTGCAAGGATGAAGATAGAGAAGAACCACTTCGCGGAGGAGATAAGGAACATAGTGGCGTATGAGGGAACCGAGAGGGTAGAGCGGCATGAGAGAGCAGATCAATGGCGGCGGCAGCTAGGGAGAGCGGGGTTTCAGGTGGTGACTGGAATGAAGGATCGCCAAGCAACTGTGATGAAGAGTTTAAAGAGTGGTGATGGATATACGGTCGGGAATGATCAGAAAGGGTATGTGTTGCTTGGTTGGAGAGGGAGACCGATAATGCTTGCCGCTGCTTGGCAACCAAGCTCTCCACCCTCCTCCTAGTAACCCTCCACCATCTTTTCTAAATGATGACCAAATTACTCATTTTTTATGTATTAAAGAATAATCTTTAATCCAATAAGTTGATGAAAGTCATTTATCATTCAGGTCCAAATACATAGAAGAACACTAAGGCATTTTATTCATTCAGCATTGTTGTATCATTTCTCTTGTCCTTGCAGATAATTTGATTGACTTTGGTTCTTGAGTATTTACTCAGTTTGAAGCTGTGTTGTGTTCTTATTGTAACCAAGTTATGGGATTTCGATTGAGTGTCGTTTTGGATTGGCTTTGATAATACCTGGGTTTCATGGCTTTAATTTAACTAACTTATATTGTCTTTTCACTAAGTAAGGTAAAGTCAATTCACGTCGTCGTCAAGGACCTCACACCAGCATGCTCTTGGTCATATCCTAAATTATTTAATAGGTACACCAGGCTGTGGAATCCTATCCATTCTGACTACAATGCATATCCTACAAGGCACAAGCAAGTGTTCTACTACCGGTATTGTGTCCTTGTCAGGGTACTCTTGTTTCTTGAAAAAGTAAGAAACAAAAAGTGGTCACTCTAGTTCCGAATCCTATAATTGTTGGGGCCAGAACAATGATTATAACACAAATAAACTAAAAATCACACTGATATTAATATGATATTGAAATCGGGTTGAATGTTTACGCGATTGTTCTTGATGGTTCTTCGGTGCTCTCTTTGTGGAGATTTGTTGACAAATCTTGATAACCACCAAATGAAGAGGGAACCGATATTTATACATAGGATTGGGCGGTAACCGCCATATACATATATGACTAACTTAACTATAATAGCATAATTATTCCTAAACTTAATTAACTACTTCCTCTGTCCCATTTTAAATGTCCATTTTTTGCACTTTTTGTAGTCCTAAATTAAATGTCAATTTCTAAGCAATTTCCAGTTTTGCCCATAAAAGACAAAACACAATAAAAAGATTTGAAATAATTTGAGGATATTATTGTCATTTTACAATATACAAACAAAGATTTCTTAATACGTGTGTTTGTGGGCCCATGACATCTAAATTGGGACGGAGGGAGTAATATATATAAATATATATTTATATAAAGAGACAATCTAGCTTATATTCTAACAATAATAGGGTCATGGCTCAAAGTCTCAAATTACTTGTAAAACTCACTTGGATATGAAATCTACTTGGTGAAATTGGATTTCCCTCAACTACACCTATGAGCTTATGTGCAATAACGAGGCAACTATTCACATTGCAAACAATCCTGTCTAAATATATTAAAGTCAATTGCCGTTTCCACTAGGAAAAGCTTGAAGATGATGAGACAATCACAACTCCTCATTTTATCATTAAAGTGTTGTCTAGGAATCGGAATAGTTATGTTTGAAACAAGTTAGGCATGATCAATAATTATTATTGAGCTTGAGAAGTGTTAGATATTATGTAAGGCTCTTAATTTAAATACCAGATGCCCAATACGCCCTAGGTTTAACTTAGTTAAGCAGGGTGTAAGATATTAAGTAGGACTCCTAAGCATGGTTGTTAAAAACACTAGACGCTAGTCAGGCGGTGGGGTACCAACTAGCGATTAATCAGGATTAAATCGGTAGGCTTAAACCCAATGCATATACTTAAGTTTATGTTACCTCTTCTATATATTCCCATGTACATTCTTATTGAAAATATACGCATTGAAACCTTTGTTATCCATAATCAGTTGTCAAATACTCAAATTTTTTTTGTTTCAAACGGAAACAACACTGATAATAAAAACAAGAAATATACTACTACTACTAACAACAACAACAACAATAATAATAATAACAATAATTTAGGTTTAAGCATAATAAAGTATAGCATACCATGTTTATATATATATAACAGGTAAAGAAGCAATCTACAATGGCTTGTGAGCATGGGGTTTATTTTGGTAGGCTGCAGACATTACTCGTAACTGATTTGTTATTTCAGTGAAGGATGGCCTGACCGCAGGATCTGGGGCCCAGCACTGCTCCATCAGCCTTCTCCAATCAGGATCACAGTCACTTGGAATCGTGGGTCTGAGTGTGTTATTCACAATGCCACCTGTAATTACAAGAAATTATGTAACCATAAAGCATTAATGTCACGTAAGAAATTCATTCCTATAACTAAAGATGTATAAAACTAGAGTGGTAGCATTGACCCGTTAGGGTTATGTGTCATCTCTTAACCCATCAAATGGGTCAAATAAGTTAAAAGTCATCAAACATGCATTATAAACGTACCAACGTCCTACATCACTTAAATTAAAGAGATCAGATTAATATTACTAATTTTTTTAAACAAAGTTCAGCAAGGGATAAGGGCATGTAATAGTAACGGACTTTCACAAAGAAACGCTTTTACAGAACGTACTCTTTTTTGGTACACACCAAGACAATGTACTTGTAAAAATTGTTTCAACTTGGTACTTTTTGCCGTCAAAAAGTGGAGAAAAAACCTGGGTAAAACGTTGACTTGGAAGTTTCATGCTGTAATGACATTTTTATTATTAAAATGGTTGATGATGTAGCAATTTTATTAGAATAGTTGCTGATATGGGTGTTATTCATTTAATATGTTGCTGACATGAAATTTTGTTATTTAATTTCAAAATTTATAATTATATTTTAAAAATATTATTATAATTATATGATACTAGATTTATCAAGTCAACTAGTTGATCCATATTTTAGAGGTTGCAAAATGGGTGAAATGAATTTGGAGGTTGCATGCATTTTTAAAACAAACAAAGGGCGTCTTCCCCTTTTAGCTAAATCAACCCAGTTATTAGACTGGGTCGAAATTGCCACTTCTGGATATCATCTCAAGATAGTAAAAGTAAGTGACTAAAGCTCAAAAATCAAAAGAAATCACACAATGCCCACCTATGATTGCACCATAGTGCATGTTAGCATACGGCTCCTCACGAGTAAGAATCTCCCATAACACGATCCCAAATGAGAAAACATCAACCTGTTGCATTGCAAAATAAAACAAACAGACAGCATTAAAAACCATGAAAATTACGTGTTCACATCAAACACACAAATGAAGCTGTAGAGGGGTATTGTTGCCTTTTCGGAAACTTTATTGCTGCCACCATTCAGTAGCTCTGGAGCCATCCATGGAAGGGTTCCCCTAACTCCACCTGAAACCAAAGTGTTCCTCTTGATTTTTGACAGCCCAAAATCACCCACCTGAAGCATGAAGTTAAAATGTCATTCGACAATTTCAAAAAATGACCCAACTAAATACAAAATTAAGCATGCATGCATGATACTTTATGTCATAACCTTGCATATAGGGCGTGAAGAATCCTTCATGTTCATAAGTAGATTGTCACATTTCAAATCAAAATGCACAATGTTCTTGGAGTGCAAATACTCCATTCCAAAGGCTGCATCCATGGCAATTATAAGCCTCTTGCGGTGATCAAGATGCCTAAAAAATATATATATGTTTAGATGAAATTTGATAAAACTTGCAGAGCTAAAAAATGTAATGATAATATTTTTGTCTTGGTAAGTATTACCTATCTTTACGAACTAAGACATGTCTTAGTGAGCCATCAACCATGAACTCTGTGACAGTAGCTAATGTTCCATCTGGCCCGTCTTGTACAACACCATAAAATGCCATTACATTTGGATGATGAAGCTTTGAGAGAATGACAGCTTCCCGCCAGAACTCTACAGTCTAGAAATTAAAAAGAAAAGAAACATTAATGTAAAATGGAGATTGGAATCCTGTGATTGAGAAAAAAAAAGTTTAAGGTTAATTAGCTAAAGATGTATCAAGAATTAATAACAATATCAATTGCCTTGTAAATTAGGACCATTAAACATAGCTGCTATATCCAACTTCCTTTAAAACAGACTGTAATCAGCCTTTGGACATGCGGTATATATGGGGGTTTAAACGAGCTGAGCTGAACCGAGCAAGCTTGGGCTAGGCCCAGAATTGAACGAGCTAGCTTGGCTCGCTCGTCTATGTTAACGAGCTGATATGTTGAGCTCAACTTCGGCCTCGGTTCGTAAAAAGCTCTAGCCAGCTCACGGTTCATCGAGCCAACTCGTTTATTTTTTCAATTTTTAGGAGATTCAAAGAAGAAGACAGATCTGATCAAAGAAGCTGAAGTGGTTTGCGGTGTAGGGTTGTGGTTGCAAGATCAAGAGGCAAAGGGAGGAGCGGTGGTTTCTAGTAGCTGTGATGAACCTCGTGGTGGTAGATCAACAAATTAACAACGAGAATCTTATAGCTCGATGGTCAAGATGAAGGCAATTTTTTGCAGATCAACAAGTGTTGCAAGTCAATTTCCTTTTGAAAGTTGTAGAAAGCAAATTTATTCTTTCAAATAATGGGAAGAATTTGGGAGTGATTATGAATTTTACAGATGAACTAATGTTGCATACAAAAAAAAAGAAGAAAAACTTTGAAAATAGAAAAAAAGGTTGGAAAAGATTAAAAGCCTTGATAATGAAGAAGCAGTGTAGACAATCTAGTGAAACTGTGAAAGATTTGAAGGGAAGGCGGCCACAAATATGATGTTATGGACTATTTCAATATCAACAGAATTCTTTACAATTATATATGCGCGTGCGTACACACAAATTTTGGCTCTAGTCTAAAAGAGCGAGCCAACGAGCGATTTGACCTTGGCTCGGGCTCGGCTCATTTACCATCGAGTCGATTTTAAACGAGTTATTTTTTTCCGAGCAAGGTTAGAGTGAGCTGCAAGCTTTTGAACAACCCTAGCTATGAAAGTGGTTATGTGCTTCTGAAACAGAATCGAACAATTAATAGATAAAATGACTAAAAAGAACATTTTAATGAAAAAAGGGGACACAACTTGTGATATAAAAGAAATAGTCTCTGTCTAGTTTAAAAAAATATATAATCATGTAATTTGTTTTATCCAAACACAAGAAACCCAAATCCGATCACCTCATAGTGAGGTGGAGTTATTAGAATATGCAAATGATGCTTACTAATCTTTCTTGCTCAGATGACCGGCCAGCAAAGCAGCTTTTTTTAATGCGCTTAATTGCAACATCTGTTCCTCTCCATTTTCCATGGTATACGGTACCAAAGGTACCAGCACCAAGTTCCCTTAATTCTTCAAGATCTTCATCTCCTATAATCTGCAACAACCACCACATAAAACTACATTAATCTTTCATAGTCTTAAACTTTTATATTACGATTGATGTCACTTTAATAGCTTTGATGCGGGTTATACCTGTAGAGAACTGATATCAAGATCACCTAGAGAGAGATCAATAGAAGGTAGCCCATCATTCCTTGTTTCAGTCTAATCGCATCAAATTGATCAAAGGTTAGTTCCATAAAACAGGTTCAATCTACCTTGGCAACTAAAGGTGGCATTTTTAACCTATTTACTAGCGTACGGGTAAGTTGGGTTTTTTTTTTTATTGTCTAACAGGTCAAACTAAAAAATAGCTAGAAAAGGAACTCATCAAACAAGTTGAAAGCTTGGTTGTAAAAAGCGAAAAGCGCATAAAAGCGACAATGTCTAAAACTGAGGTGCCAAGCGCAAAAGCGCACCGCTTTTCGTACCCGGGCGCAAATAATTATATAACTTTTTATGCATTTCCTATAGGTTTCTAGCATCATTTGCCCAATATTTTGAGACAAATATGCTATATATATATGTTTTAATATGGAATTGCATACATGTACAACCTGAAAATCAAAGCTAATGCACAATAATACGAAAAATATATGTGGTGCGTGCATCAAGGTTAGTTTTTTGCCAAGAAATCGCGCCACTCGTGGGCTTTTTGAAAAAAGTGCACCTTGAGCGACCAAAAGCGCAGGGGCTTGAGCCTTGTTGAGCTCCTAGCCTAGGCACACTTTTTTAAAGTTTTAACCAAGGTTGAATGTTGCAAGAACTGCTTTTTTAATGTATACAACTTCCTAAATAACTTTACCCAGAGATATCAATCAGTATTAAAATGATACTAAGTTTTTTTTTGTAAGCACACTTAATGCATTCGTTATCCAGGGATAATGTATGAATAGGCCACCAAAGTATTCAAAAGGTAACACCAAGGCCACACAAATACTAAAACAACATTACATGCGACCTAAGTATCAATATCGGTTTTGTTTATGCCAATTTCGGCAACAAAGATGCCTTCAAATTTAACATGAACTTGCCATTTTAGAGTTTATATAGGTGGTACACATTTATCATTCTATGTATTATATTAAAAAAATATACATATGGGGGTTACTTTGTCTTTTACAGTTTCCCAGCTAGTTCTTAGCTGGAATTGACAAACCTAAAGGAAAAATGATACTTGGGTTTAGGTGGCCTAAAATGCTGGTTTGAAATTTGGGTGGCCATAGGGTAACCTTTCCAATACTTGTGTGACCTATGCATGCATTATCCCGGTTATATTACAATTTCTTTTTAAGAAGGTGAAACGGCTAGTTTTCAAGTCAACTGACACAACCCTGCTTACACTGAAAAATGACTCGTTACCTAATCCAACCCGCCCGGCCCACTCATCTCACCACGTCTACAAGAAATGATAAAGAACTACCTCGTACTCTGAGTATGGCATTCTCAAGTTTTCTGCCAGATCATCACGCTGCATATCCTCACCGTTTTCCATCCGTGATGGATTGTAATGTGGTTGCATAGGTGTGGATTCTGAACCATGAAATTCTTTTTCTACACCTTCAACGAAAGTGTTACGGGAATCCACATCACCAGGAAACTGTGAAACATTATATCCCACAGAAACTTCTTCTTGAGCATTCTGAAATTTAGATAGAAATGCAAGATGGTCTTGGTCAATTAGAGAAACATCCTTATTTTGAAGCTCATTTTGTGCTAATTTCTGAAAATATGACCAATGTTTAGGCTCATGATTTGCAATGTTCATACTCAATCCCATGCCATCTTGTGGTTGAGCACTGATTCCATGTGAATCTTCAGATATTGCTCTTGCAAATGCATCAGAAAGAAAATCACTAGGAAATCGGTCATTGATATCAATCAAACTGTTCCCATGTTCTGTCTTGGAAACCACGTGAAGAGTAGAAGATTGATCGCCACAAATAGCACCGTCACTTCTCGCCTGACTATTAGATGCAGGATAACCATGGTGCGTCACTTGTGAGCCAGTTTCTGATGGTTTATCAAACTTCACCTTCTTCTCATTGACCATGGAAGTTTGACTAGTTTCTGATACATTGCCAGTATCCAGAACCAAATCATTGTTTACTGTTGGTGCCTCGTTTGACTTTTCATAGTTGGCTAGTCCACCATGGGTAACTTGAGGTTGTAAATCTTCAGTAAGCAAACTTCCAACTGATTCTGAGATTGGGTCAACGTCAGATTGTAAATGGGTGGCAAGCAGCTGAGACCCAGGTAAATCGTCTGACTTGGTCAACCTATTTTTCTCTAACTGTCCATGTGGCATTCTCTCAGAATGATAAATCCGTGAAGGCGATTCAAGGTAACTCAAATCAATAAGATCAGACCCCGAGTTATCGGGACCCACAACACCGCTAGATGTACCAGAATCATTTTCATTAGATGTAGCAGCTTTTGCATGTATCTGCTCTTGATGCCTGCCTTCATTCATTTTAGGTCTTGGAGGAAGCTTTCCTTCACCCGGTAGGAGACTTGGCGATGCCACGTCGTCTCTCGGAGATCTAAGATTAGCTTGTTTGATTTCTTGCTTGACATACCTATCATTCTCCGATGTTCCCTCCTTATGTGGAACAGAAGTTTCTAGACTGGGTTCTCCATGATGCATCTGGTTAAGGTTTCCATAAGCATGTGATGAAGAACCATTAACGTCAATAAAAGTCATAGGTGACGTGTTCCTCTCAACATTTTGGTTATCAAGATCACTTAGATTATTAGCTGATGATGTCATCAATCCATGCATACCTGATTCTCGTCTTGAACCCATATCCATCCCATTTACAGCAACCAAAAACTGAAACTCGTTATCACCACCAGAACTAGCATGACGGAAATCAGTTTCATCAAAATCACTTGAAGAAAATAGAAATAATCTAAGTTTTTGTGACCCTTCTCCTATGCCTAATACATTACATTCCTCTATCATATTCTGTAAATCTTCATCGCAAGAAACAGAAACTAAAGCATCAAGATCCTCCCCAGGAAGCTGATATTTAATAGCATAAGTTTCAATATAAATTTCTAATGCTTTTTGGCGTAACTCTTGCCAAAATATATCTTTTCTTATGCGAATAATCCGCGTACTTCCTCCAACATATCTAAGCTTTCCGTCACCTGGACGTGGTAATATTTTCCCACCAAAACTACATAGGACTTTAATCTTTGATGAACTATCTGACCCATGTGTACTGTTAAACTCTGATGAAGTTTGGTGACTATTTTCAAGATGATTTGAACCTCTTTCTACAATATTAACCATAGAAATGCCTGACCCACTTCCAGATCCGGTATGACTAATGCCTACAGTGCCATTTATTTCCATGTAGCCAGGTGTATGGCTAGGATCACGTGCAGGATACGGGACAAATGCCATCCTAGGGTTGGCCCGATCCCGCATAAACTCTAGGGAAAATTCTTCACCGGTTCCGATCGAATAATTCAACACAGGTTTGACTGAAGCAGCTCTTTGGAAGCTTTGAGATGAAGGTATAGAGTTGAGATTCTCGGGTTGCATCGGATTGTACTGAATATGACTGTCAGATCTTGAGTGGTCCATTGTAGAACCTTTCTATTTAGACCTCTCTAAATACTCAAAAAATGATTGTGACAAATCTTAATTTCACAATACCACGGAATCTACACGAGGACAACTCATTCTTGAACCTATAAGATCAGGTCTGCTATAGATAACACATAGCGCCGACTATACCGTTCATAACAAAACAAACTCCGACTGCACTACTGAGCTTGGAACCTTCAAAAAGAGAATAATTCAATTACAAATTAACATTTATCTTCACACAAAGGCAGAAACATGACTACACGAGTAAATAACTACGGATCAACAACGTTAAGCTTAATTATTATGTACTTGCTAATTGATCCTGCATCACACAATCCACATCTTGCATCTAACAATAGTTCTTTAACTTAAAGTCAAGTCCTATCAGAATTAGATAATAATAACATTTAAATAACATTAACAAGATACAATAATGCAAGCGTAGTTAAAAACATCGAACCAATAACTAATCGATTATATAAAAGCATAGATCCGTAACTGACGGGAATCGAATTAATCGATAAGAAAAGAGTAGTAAATCAACAAAGGATAGATCATATACCTAATGGAAGAGACTTAAATTAGACGAAGCAGCATCTGATTGATTAAATTGGAGTGGATAGACGTAGAACCCTAGCTAGCTTAATTATTTGGAGTGTAATTGAGGTTGTTGCAGTTCATCCAAGTCAATGCCTCTCCCTCATGGATGCTATAATAACATCGTTTCTCTTTCATTCATGGATTTTTTTATCGATTCAAAGTCGTACCTTTATTATTAATTAAAAAGGTTTTAACTTCACTTGCAAATTACTTTCTTTTTCGTCTACCATTTTGGTAATGTACACTAGATTTTATCCCGGGAACGTCCCGGGGTTGAAAAATATAACAATTCTAATAATACTAATACTAATAGTTATAATTATTACTCTTGTAATTAAATAAATAAAAAATAACCATGCTATAAGGTGACACCATGTGTTACAGTGTTGCGCGATTCTTTCTCCTAGCTTCTCTTGATGAAGTATACCTATGCATCTTTAGAAGAGTAAAATTCCAATGATAGCATGGCGATTGGGCTGAATTTCAACAGCGTAGATAAGAACCTGGTTTAAAAGAAAAAACATGATTAATGAATAACCTGAACACTTTGTGTTTTTTTTTCCTGTATGAACGAAACCCCACAAAAAATAGTCGTTTTTTTCTCCGTTCTTTATATAGCACTATGGTACTCGTTGGAAAGATAATAAAATGCTCGTTAATTTGGTGTAATTTTTTTTCTTTAAAAAATCTCGTATATAAAAGATATTAACGTTTAAAAGTTATGGGAGGATATGTACATTTGATAATAATTTTATGCAACTTTTGGAGTATCGATTACTAAGATTGAAATATTTACTATAGTATACATTTGATCTATTGTTAACAATGTAGTAATGATTAATGTTTTGAAAACCGGACCGGCCAGTCGGGCCGGGTTCCGGGTTCCGGGGCCTGGACCGGTCCGGTCCGGTTCGGATGTTTGGACCGCCCTGCAAGAGAACCGGCTTTGGACCGTTGAACTGGTTTTTATTTTTTATTTTTTTAATTATTTTTGGGTTTCGATGCATTTTTTGGCCCTGTTTGTTGGACCGGTCGGACCGGTGAATCTCCCAAGGGTTCGGTTCGACGTCCGGTCTGGTTCTGAAAACCTTGATAATGATACAAGATTTAACTCTTTTTTTTTTCTGAATAGTAATTCACCGAGTAAAGGTAAAACCTAAATAATTTGGAAACCTTCAACTTTGTAATGTATCCAAGAAAACCTGTTTATCAGTTGAAAGGGTTTATGGGTCGGGTTGATTATTGAAAATCATAATTTCCTGTTATGAAATGTTAATATCATATATGATATGACCTTTTAAGGATTTACCAGGACCCAAATAATATATTAGCCGATATGGATCTTGGAGCATCAGTTGCTAAGTTCACGTGTTTAATATGGGTTACTTAAAACAAGTTTATCCTACTCAAAAGGTTGTTTTTCATAAATCAACAACAAGCAGTTTGCATTATCAGAGATGAACACTGAGACTAAATTAGTCCGTGCGTCATGTATGACGTAACTATAGACTTACATACGCAGATTCATTTGTAGGCTTAAAGGGAAACTAGGTTTGACCGTGTAACATCGGGCCCAAGGGAAATAACGGTTGGTTTAGAAACGAAAAAAAAAAAGACATGTCTGTGTACTTGACATTTGAAAGCACAAGTATGTTTAATTTCATAGTGATTCATTAACAACTTTTCCTAGACATGACAACATGCTTTATGGTTCCTCTTTTTCTTATATTCTAATTTTATTTGACAAAGTTTTTAAAGATATTTTGACTAGTAGAATGGCAGCAAGATGGGGAATAAAAAAGTCATAAAAGTGTTGGTGGAACATGGGTTGTCATTGTTGGTTTTAATTCTTCCATTTCTTAAGTCTTTTATTGGTCATTATCCTGCCCATTTTGAAAGCTTCTAACCGTAGATAACAATAGCTTCTAAGCTGTTGTTTCAGCTTGTATATAGTACAAATGATTGAGGATTTTTGAAGGAAGAACATAGAATCAAACTTCCTAAGTGTAGGTGAGTTGGTCTTCGTGTTTCGATGGACATTTTAAGCGTTGTTTCTACCACTTGTGAATATATGTTTAGTCAGGATTATAAGATGTGTTCTTGAAGATTTTCACCACTACATCTTGGTATATACAAGTTTTAAAGGCTAGCACCTTCTTGAGACACATTGCTTGGTGTGGATACTCTTAAGAGGGATGCTTTCAAAGTTCCTTTCATCCACTTCAATCTAGGGTTTTGGCTACTACCACTTTTCAAGTGTTATAGATCTAAACCCCATATGATTGTTTTTAGGTTCTTGTTTCCTTGCATTGGAGCCTTGGTGGGAGGTTTTCAAAATGGTTTCAAAACATTTTATATCAAAGTCTTCTCTTGCCAAAAGCTTTAAAAACCAACATACAAAATCTCAACTACTTGGGTTTGGAATTAATTGTTAAATGAGCTCCGATTTATGTTCGGGGCTGAAACCCTTTTAAGGTTAACTTGATTCAAGTTTTTAATGAGTTGGTATCAAGTAACTTACAAGTTGATTATTAAATAACACAAAAGGTTATATTTAACACAGAAGTTGATCATATAATTGGTTATATGATAAGACTAACTAAACTGCTTTTAAATTTCAAATTATTTGAATACACATAATAACAAAAAGAATAAATTTTATTATTCAAGATTTTAAAAGACACGTTGTTGTTTCTAAAATTAACCTACTTGTAATTTTCGGGTTTTCATTATTGATTTTTGTTCAAAACGACAGATCTTATAGAATGACACAACTAGTAGGAAGCTAGCCGACTAAACAATAATGCAATTACATGTATAAGAACATATTTTTTATCCACTCGGTCCATTTAATTTTACACTTTTTAACCTCATTCGCATACCATGTAAGGAGAAGGGTAAAACATCATCGACCAAAAGGAAACTCTTCTTACTCCTATGCGTGAAGATCACCTTGTTCCTTAACCTCCATATAGATCACCACAAGGTGACAATGATAATCGACACCAACCCTTCTATCTTTGCAACAGAGAGAGAACATAGTTCGTTACATTTAAATTATGTTATATAACTACCCCCCCCCCCCCTAAACAGAGAGACAACATAGCTCGATGCATTTAAATTATGTTATATAACTAGTCCCCCGCCCCCCACCTACCACACACACCCAATGCTACAGGCATGACTAATTTTTGTCATTTTCTCATTTCCGCGCAAGATTAGTTTAGGTATTTCGATGCAAAGACCGAATGCTTTATAAACATGTGAACAAGAAATGGTCCAATTGCAACAATTGTTGGCTATTTTGGGGAATGTTTCTCTCAATAACCAAAAGGATAAATAGGTTTGGAAACCGGAAGCGTGCGACTATTTCTCGATGAAATAGTGCCGGAAGGCATTATCCAATTGGACCACTTATAACTCGCTTTATAGGTGGTACAGTTGGTTACAAAAAAAGTAAATGTTTTCAATTGGCGAGCTGAGCAAGGTAGGCTACCAACCTTAATCGGGCTTCGCAAAAGAAACATCGTCCATGGCCGACCTAGATGCCTGATATGCGGGGATGATGATGAAATAATCAATCATTTGTTTATTTCGTGTATCGTGGCTCCGGTTATTTGGAACAAGTTTAGTTGCTGGTGCGATATGCCTAAAATAATAAGATTTAAGCGGCAAATTTTCTTCGTCTTCTAACGCAATAATAAGATAGTTCAATCCATTAGTGACGGTGGGTGTTGGGTTATTTGGTAGGCTAGAAATGATCAGGTTTTCTCCGGGAAAATGGTTCACGTGGATAATATTTTCGATGAAATTCAATCAATGAGCTTTTTGTGGGTGAAGAACATATCAAAAGTAAAAAGTTTATCTTGGGCAGAATGGAGCAAATTCTTGGTTAATGTCATTAGTTTTTTTTTTTTGAAAGGTTAACTTGATTAGAAAACTAACACAAACGGGCGCCCCAAGACGGGGCATACACTACAAACAACTACAAACCCTCAAATTTACACTAATCCGCCCAAGAAACGGGCTCACCCCTATCTCTATAAACAAACCACAAAAATGCCAAAGACTTCACTTCGGACACTAAGTCGTTAATACGGATCGCCTTGTTAGAAAATCCGAGCGCATTACGGGCCTTCCACAAGCTCTAGCAGCTGATGATCACAATCCCCTTGAACGCCTCCTTAGCTCTGCCGTGAAGACCAACGAGATTATGGGTGTCTAACAAGTCTCAGAACGAGAACACAAAAATACTTGGGAGTTTGCACCAATAGCTAATAAACTGCCAAAGATGGGCGCATACCAACACGAAGTGAAAATATGATTCGTGGACTCTTCACTGGTAGCACATAAGCCCATTAGGTGTGGAGGAGGCCCAACATCCATGCCTTGCCTCCACCTCACCTGCCACGTCAGCGTGGGGTAGGAGCATCCTTGAGATGATGCTCCTAGGGGTGTGGAGGAGGCCCAACATCATTTAATGCTATTTCATTTTCTTTTTCTTTTTTTTTTAATTAAATAATATTAATGTTACAATAAAAATGTTAATATTCTAATATTAATATTAAAAAGTAAATATTTCATTAAAACCATTACAAATTACATAAAAAAAAATAAAATAACTAAAATTATCGTAACCTACTCGACATAAAAAAAATACAAATAATCTACTCTTGCCCGTTGTTCCAAATATATTCAACCAAGTCCGCTTGAAAATTGCGATGTGTGAACTCGTTATGCAACGAGAACTGGTTCAAATCTTGTTGTTGTGGGTTGACAGGCACCGTATTCTCCGGCGGGGCATTCTCGTCATACACACAAATGGCGGCGCCTTCGTCTTCGAGTATCATGTTATGCAACAAGATACAGGCATACATACAGTAACGCAATTTTTTAGGGGTGAACATACGTGCCGGGTGTGAAATGATGTGCCATCTTGCTTGTAGAACACCAAATAATCGTTCAATGTCCTTTCTTGCCGCCTCTTGATACTTGGCAAATTTCTTTCTTTTTTCATCAGACGGGTGGTGAATACTTTTAACGATCGTCGAGTAAGATGGGTAGATTCCATCAGCAAGATAATAACCGCGCCTATACTCCACCCCCGATACTGTAAAGCTGGTTTCCGGACCAGTGCCTTTTATGACATCCTCAAAAATATGCGACTGGTTAATAACATTAATGTCGTTGTTCGAACCAGGAACGCCAAAGAAAGCATGCCAAACCCATAGATCTTGTGAACACGCCGCCTCCAAGATTATCGATGGATATTCTTGATCCCCTCGTTTGAACATTCCGCGCCATGCTACGGGGCAGTTTTTCCAAGGCCAATGATAGCAATCAATGCTTCCGAGCATTCCTGGAAAACCATGTTGTTGGTGGTGAAACTGATACAATTGTTGGACCTCACTGGAGTTTGGTTTTCGTAAATATTTTTTGCTGTAAAGCTTCACCACACACTTGCTAAACTTGTACAGACACTCTCGTGCAGTTCTTTCCGACATTTTTAAATACTCGTCCCACGCATCCGCCGTGGTCCCGTACGCTAGTTGCCGAAGTGCCGCCGTGCATTTTTGTAGGGTGGTGAACCCCCTTTTGCCTCTTGCATCGTATCGTAAGGTAAAAAATGGCTCGAAGTTAGCCATATCATCGGCTATACGTGAGAACAATCTTCTACTCATTCGGAACCGACGCCTAAATAATTCCGCCGAGTATAACGGTTCGTCGGCAAAATAATCGGCCACCAATCTATCATGGGCACCTACACATATTTACAAAAATATAAACACACAAAAAATCTACAATATATTTACAAAAATATAAACACAAACAAATTCTACAATATATATACAAAAATATAAACAAATTAAAATTACAAAATGTTTAAAAAAATAAATATAATACTTACCCTCTCGGTCTCTATTTATAGCCGCTTTCCTAGTTCGAGGTGCTGAATCGGCTTCATCTCCTAGCTCCTCGGCAATAATCTGCGCCGCTTGCCCCACGATGTTTATAACAAAATTTACGGCTTCGTTTGTAGACGACGAACCCGAAGAAGACGAAGACGTCGTAGAAGATGATAACGACATGGTTGTGGTGAAGAAGGTTGAGAGATTTTATAAAAGTGGGAGAGAGTTTATAAAAGTGGGAGAGAGTTTATAAAAGTTGTGGTGAAGAAGGTTGGATTTGTTTGGTTTAAATAGGTTTTTAAAAAATAAATTTGGTTGATTTTTTTTTTTTTATTTAAACGGTCAAATTATCTCGGTCCCCACACCCCAACGTTCATTTCACGCGTCCCAAGGCATCAAATAGCCCCGGCATAAACGGCTATGGGTTGCCGGCTATGCCGTTGCCGCGCCAGGGGGGCGGTGTAGCCCGGCCCGGCTTGGCAATGCCGGCCCCATGCCGCAGCCCACACCATATGGTCTAACGGGCATGTAGAATCGTTGACAGGAATATGCCTCCTCCTTAACTCGACAGCTGTAGGGACACTATTTAGCGCAGCGCGCCAAGCAAACACGTTACACTTAAGAGGGATCCATTTGCACCATTCCAAGACAAAGTAGTTCCTGAAATCAGAACCCGAGCTCAGGAACTTCTTGACCGTTCCAACAGAAAAACGTCTAACCCGTTAGCGACCCATTCCCAGCAATCCGGTGCTACAGAAAGCGTGACAAACCCCAGCAAGTTGCTAATCAGCTGCAACTGCAGTAGATCATCCTGATGCCCCGATTCTCTCTTCCAGTCCCAAGTCAGATATGAGGTCCCTCCAATTTGCGCAACCCTCTCTTTAACGTTGCACTTTCTGTCTTTGTCCAGCAAGAACAATCTAGGAGCCAAGTCTTTCAGGGGTTGATCCGAAAGCTAAGGGTCCACCCAAAACAATATTCGTTCCCCATTGCCCATTTTACCTTTGAACAGATGACGGACGGGATCTCGTTCACAGCAGTCTTCACAATATTACTCCACACTTCAGAAATCAATCTGCTGACCGGAATGAAATCCCATGTTTGTTTTATGGTATGAATCGCTTGAATGACTCTCTTCCACAACAGATTATTCCCCGTCTTAAATCTCCATCCCCACTTTACCAAAAGCGCCACGTTAATGTTGAAAAGCTTATTCAGTCCCAGACCTCCTTTGGATTTCGGACACGCCACTTTATCCCACGCCACCCAGTGCATTTTTCTACTATCATTGTGTCCACCCCAAAGGAACTTTCGGATGAGAGATTCCAAGTCGTTGATAACCTTTCGTGGAGCTTTATATAACGAGAAGTGTTGGACATATGGTATGTCCGATAGTAATTAAAGTCGAAGTCTATGTAACCCGACCCAGTACGATCCGAAGAGTTACACGTTGGTACACGAATCAGATAAGTTTACATTTAGGTGGTTTATTATTTGTGAAATAGTAAATTGTTTGAACTGGAGGGACTTAATAGTAAAAGAGTTTATTACTAAAGGAGAATCCTAGTTGATTACTAAAAGGGGTTATGTGTAAGTTTTAGGGAATCCTAATTGATTACTAAAAGGGTTATGTGTAAGTTTTATTGTTATAAATAAGGGATTAGGGATCAAACCCTAATCACAAGTTTTATAAAATAAAAACACACATACACCCACTTCTCTCCCTTGGTCGCCGCTACCACCACTCGGCCTCCTCCCTCCGCCGCCAAACAACCACCGCCGGTCACCCCTTCCTTCTGGTTGGTTCGTGCTCGGTTCGTGATACTTCCTACTAGCGAGGATTCGTTGTAACCCGCGTGTTGCAATCCCGGTGTAGTCGTCAAAGGTTGATTACTAAACCCCCTATGGTTGTGATTATTATTTATTTGTTTATATGCGTTTAACCGAGATCCTGATTGGGAATATTTTGTTAATCAGATTAATAAAATTAACTAACAATCAATATATATAAATCGGCGATTATATATATTGTATATATAATCCGTTTTCGTTAAATATATAAACCGCTTCCGCTATGTATACGATACCATGATTCCCAACAGTGGTATCAGAGCCACGGTTACGCGCGTATAGATGGTAAAAGTTGTAATTTTGATCTATGTTTTATTTGTCAAAATTTATTTTTTTATTTTGACAAAAGATCAAAAGCTTTTAGTTGTTCATGTTTGTGATGTGAATCGAGCCCTAGGTTTTTGACCCTTGTCATGGTTGTGTTTGTGATTGGTTTTATTTTATCTTTATCTTTTATTGATTTGTATTTTTATTACGGATATTGGATCCGGTGTAACAGATAGGGTTAGAATAGATTTGTTTTATTTTGTATTTCAAATTTATTTGTAATCCTACAAGTACAAGATCAAGATGAAGATAAAAGGACGAACAGGTTCCATGAAGATAGAGATCTCGGGTCAAGTGGGAGTTATCAAACAGTTTTGAAACCCTTTAGACTAGTTCGTTTCGTTTCTGGCTAAAACGAAACGGGCGACCTGTTAGGGGCTCGATTCGGTTATTTTATTTTATGTTTTGTGGTTGTGTTTTATTTATTGTAAATAATCGAGATAACCCAAAATAAATAAAATTTTTCACAATCATGACAACGGTTTTGTTAAAACAAGTTTTATAAAAACCGAAAAGCATATTTAATAAAAGGAGTTTTATTAATATTAAAACAAGTCCATTCGCGATAATACGACCAATGTAGTTTAAATAGGGTATTTAAAACTATACCGTGTCGAGTGTTGAAAGGAGTTTCAATTATCACGAATAATATAAAATTGGATTTTATAAACTATTGTGTGACTCACATCATGCTAACGAGTCATTCAATATATTTATGGTAAATATTAAAATTAAATCCCAATTTTAAATTGATGTTTCATGCCACCCTTAACACGTTGACACTTCTTCTAAATCGAACCCAGAAGTTAGTGCCGAACCCTGCTCTGGGGTTGATCATGTAAGAAGGTAATCACCGCGTTTCCTGTGTAACATAGGCCGGTATTACAGCTAACAGTAAAGGACCAAACATCGCTTGTTTATCAAGTGGGCATAGTTGGGGTTAAACATACATCGCTCCTAGCGATAACCCCAAAATGGAGAGTTGTGTAGTGGACACAATTAACAATTGTTGTTTACCTACCTAATCATACCAGTGAACAGTGCTTAGCCAGTTCACTATGTATTGATGAATCGGGGTCTCATCCTATTTAATTTTGTTTTGGGTCATAATACAATTAGGATATTTAAAACATGAAATACTAATAAATTAATTTTGAACTTTGTAGATGTCAAACGAAAACAATTCCGCCTCCCAATTCTCTCTCAAGTCCATCTTAGAGAAGGACAAACTGAACCACTCCAACTTCATGGACTGGCACCGCAACTTGAAAATCGTTCTCAAGGCGGAGAACAAACTGTATGTTCTTGAAACGCCAATCCCTGATGAACCCATCAACCAACAAACTAATGCTTACAGAAACTATGCTAAGCACTTCGATGACTCTATGAAAGTCTCGTGTTTGATGTTGGCGTCCATGATCCCTGAACTTCAAAGGACCATGGATGACAAGATGGCATATGAGATGAATCAGCACCTGGTGGAAATGTTCCAACAGAAGGCTCGTCATGAGAGGTTTGATGTAATGCGATTACTCATAACCACTCGTATGCAAGAGGGTACATCAGTTAGCGCTCATGTGCTAAAGATGAAGGCTTATGTTGATCACTTAGCTCGTCTGGAATCTCCCTTGAGTGATGAGCTGGCTGGGGATATTATCCTCAACTCATTGCCCAAGTCATATGATCAGTTCACTATGAACTACAATATGAATGGTATGGAGAAGACACTTGCAGAGTTGCATCAGATGCTCAAAACTGCTGAGGTAAACATACCTGGCAAAACTGCACCAGTGCTAATGATCAGGGAGGGTCAAGTTAAGAAACCTAACACCAAGAAGAAAGGCAATCAGGGCAAAGGGAAGGGAAAGGGCAAAGCTGTTGCCAACAAGAAACCTCTGAAAGATGCAAAATGTTTTCATTGTGCTGAAACTGGGCACTGGAAGAGGAACTGTGCTAAGTACTTAGCTGAACTGAAGCAAGCCAAAGCTTCTGGAGGAGAGTCCTCAGGTAATATGTTATTGAAATCTTTGCTTTTTCTAGCAAGACATGGGTGTTTGACACAGGATGTGGTTTCCACATTTGTAATGTTTTGCAGGGACTAAGAAAGATTAGAAAGCTGAAACAGGGCGACTTGGAGGTCCATGTTGGCAATGGACAAAGAGTTGCAGTGAAGGCAATAGGAGAATATGTTCTTTTACTTCCTTCTGGTTTAGAACTTGTTTTGAACAATGTCTATTACATTCCTAGTGTGACTAGAAATATTGTTTCATTTTATGCTTTGCGTGGACAAGGTTTTAATTATCGTTTTAATGGTGAATTTATTTCTGCTTATTTTAACGATGTATTTTACTTTGATGCAAAACCCAACAATGGGATCTATGAGATAGAAATCCAAAACGATAACATATTATGCAATATCTCCCATAAACGTAATAAGTTGGACTTTAATGATACGTATATGTGGCATTGTAGACTTGGTCACATAAGTGAGAATCGTGTTAAACAACTCAAAACCACAGGAATCTTAGATTCCAAGGGTTCTGAGTCGTTTGGAAAATGCGAATCATGCTTGAGTGGAAAGTTAACAAAAGCACCTTTTTCAAATGTTGGAGAAAGAGCTAATGATCTGTTAGGATTTGTACATACAGATGTATGTGGTCCATTCAGAACAATGTCAAGACATGGAGAAAGATACTTTGTTACATTTACTGATGATTTCAGTAGATATGGTTATGTTTATCTTATGAAGCATAAACATGAAACTCTTGAAAAGTTCAAAGAGTACCAAAACGAAGTAGAAAATCAGCTAAATAGAACTATTAAAATGCTTCGATCAGATCGAGGTGGTGAATATCTTAGTCAGGAATTCATCGACCATCTAAAGGATTGTGGAATAGTTTCACAACTCACTCCACCTGGAACACCGCAACATAATGGTGTGTCTGAGCGGAGAAATCGAACTCTATTAGATATGATTCGATCAATGATGTGTCGAACAAACCTTCCAAAATCCTTTTGGAGTTATGCTTTGGAAACTGCCGCAAGACTTGTGAATATAGCTCCAACGAAGAAGGTTGATAAAACGCCTTATGAGATATGGCATGGAAAGAAATCTCATGTTTCCTACCTTAGAGTCTGGGGATGTAATGCTTATGTCACTCTAGAATCTTCGGATAAACTAGATCCCAGAGGCGAAAAAGTGGTTTTCGTCAGATACGCTAAGAAGATTGGTTACCTGTTCTACCACCCCACTGAAAATAGGATTTTCACTAAACGTAGAGGCACTTTCTTGGAGGAAGAGCTTCTGGCGCGAGGGATTGGAGATAACCATGTGGATCTTGAAGAAATTCTAGAACCACAAGTGACTGAACCAGTTGTTCAGACAGAACTAGAAGTAACTGATCCAGTTGTTGAAGTTGAGCCTGAGAGGACTCAAGAAACAACAGAAACACCAAGTGTTCGAAAAAGTATTAGGGATCGTCGTGCACCTGTAAGGTATGACGATATCTTCATGATTGATGAAGCTGAGCCTGCTACTTACAAAGCTGCAATCTTGGATTCGGAATCCAAGAAATGGCAAGAAGCCATGAATGCAGAGATGCAATCCATGTATGATAACCAAGTCTGGGATTTGGTTGATCTTCCTGCCGAATGTCGGACTGTGGGAAACAAATGGATCTTCAAGAAGAAGACTGACATGGATGGGAATGTGCAAACCTACAAAGCAAGGCTTGTAGCGAAAGGTTTTACTCAGACTCAAGGAATTGATTATGAGGAAACTTTCTCACCAGTAGCCATGCTTAAGTCTATTAGAATTCTACTTGCCATTGCTGCATATTATGACTATGAGATATGGCAAATGGATGTCAAAACCGCGTTCCTTAATGGACATTTACTGGAAGATGTCTATATGGTTCAACCTGAAGGTTTTGTCGATCCAAAGAATCCTAATAAGGTGTGCAAACTGAATAAATCCATCTATGGATTAAAGCAAGCATCTCGCAGCTGGAATCTCCGTTTTGATCAGAAAATCAAAGAGTTTGGTTTTATCAAGAACGAAGATGAAACATGTGTTTACAAGAAATCTAGTGGGAGCTGTATCACTTTTTCTTATACTGTATGTAGATGACATACTGATCATTGGAAACAATATCCCTATGCTTAAAGATGTTAAGGCATGGTTGGGTAAATGTTTCGCAATGAAAGATCTTGGTGAAGCCGCTTATATTCTGGGAATAAAGATTTATAGAGATAGATCGAAGCGGTTGTTGGGTTTAAGTCAAAGTACATATATTGATAAGGTCATACGACGCTTCTCAATGCAAGACTCAAAAAGGGGGCTCTTGCCCATGGCACATGGAACCATTCTTAGTAGCAAACAGTGTGCAAACACTGAAGAAGAAAAGAAGAAAATGGAAAGAGTTCCATATGCTTCTGCTATTGGTTCCATCATGTATGCCATGTTGTGTACTAGACCTGATGTCTCGTATGCTCTTAGCATGACGAGTAGATATCAACAGAATCCGGGAGAGAGTCACTGGGCTGCAGTGAAGAACATTCTTAAGTACTTGAGAAGGACTAAGGATATGTTCTTAATATATGGAGGACTGGATGAGGAGCTGTCAGTTAAGTGTTATACTGATGCAAGCTTCCAGACTGATCGTGATGATTCAAAATCACAAACGGGATATGTTTTCATTCTGAATGGTGGGGCTATTACTTGGAAGAGCTATAAGCAAAGTGTGGTTGCCCAATCCACATGTGAATCAGAATACAATGCTGCATCGGATGCTGCAAAGGAGGCTGTGTCACACCACGCCAATGGCGGAAACACGTGGCGCGACGGTTCAAGAGCATAAAGTCAAGGTTAACGCAAACTATAAGTAATTAAAAGAAAGGGATCATTTATTAATGCGTCGAAATCATGTTATAAGTTTACATATCCAAAAACCAAGTTGTTTTACTACAATAAAGGAGGTTTCTCAAATATATCCCAACACTTGGGAAATACGAGAAAAACCTCTACAAAATGTCCGACGCTCTAGGGTGAGATCCCCCAACCCGGCTAGCCATGCCGTCCTCCATCGTTCAATTACCTGAAAGATATGTTTAAAAAGACGTCAATATATAAATATTGGTGAGTTCACAGGTTTTAGTTTCCAAAACTTTATTTCTTGGGAAATACCATGTTATGACAATTTATAGGAGTTGCAAGTCCCTATAATTCTACTTGAGCCTATAACCAAACCAAGACTAATAATAATGCCCCGCTCCAAGTCGTTATCCGGTATCCTACGACTTGATTTCAGAATATGAGCACCCCAGGCATTCGCCGATGCATAATCGACGCTATCGATTAGGGGTGGGCCTTGTCAGGCACCAATAGTACTATCCAAATATCCCTTCAGTTTCGTTACCCGAATTAATGGTTATAGAAGAGAGGACTTAACCCCGGATGGCAATCACAACTCAAGTAATTATCCCGTCAAACATTTTCCCCAACATATCTTTCCCCCGAAAAACATAAAATAGTTCAAAATGGGGCCGTGAAACTCACCTGAATGCGTGCTAGGCTCAAAGAGAAATTAGTAAGCTTGGGGTCACGAACCTACAAACGTCCTCGACGTATAAGCCACTATATCTATAGTGCATGTGCTTTGGCAAGTTGTACACCCAACTCCCAGACCATGATTTATTCCCATTTTCCCCGTTTAATTAAGCGCGTACCCTAGGTCCGTTGGTGATGGATTACCCCTTTCGTACAAGTTATGTATAATTGTATTAACATTACTTTAACTTGTATAATATTATTCTCGACTCGACTCTACTTAACGTATAATTATTTTCCCATTAAATAATTATACTTAAGTTCGTGTCACTCGATATAATATTTTTACCACTCGGCACGACTCACCTTTCCGTATATTTATTTTCCCATTTAAATAAATATACTAGGATCTTGCCGTTCGATATCATACTTTTAGCGCTCGACACGACTCGCTTTACCGCATATTTATTTTCCCATTCAAATAAATACACTAAGGTCTTGTCGTTCGATAGTATATCTTTAACGCCCGATTCGACTCACCATGCCGTATATTTACTTTCCCATTCAAATAAATATACTAGGATCTCGTCGGTTCGGTATACATGTATATATATTGTTTACTCGTCTCGGTTTTCCTTCTCGTATATTTACCTTCCCATTAAGTAAATATACTAGAATTTCGTCGAGCCGAACATATATATATATACATGCACTTTTCTTGTTAAGTCCATACACTCGCTTAACGTGTTTAGTCGTTAGATTACTTGCGTTATATTTTCCCCCATGAATATTTCTCCAACACTTAGGAAAGTGTTGTGTAATTTTCTTCACCCAAGTTATATATATATTTTTCTTCCTAAAATATATATTTTTACTTATCGTGCCGTAACGACCTTTTTCTTGTTTGTCCATTTATCGTTTGTTATCATGCCTAAGTCCGATATCTTAACTTGTATAGTTAATTTTTCCAAGTTTTTCCCCAACATGCGCTATATAGAAATATTGTTCATATTTCTAATTCCTAACACATATTACTTGGAGGGTTCAAAAATACTTTTGTATTTTTAACCCAACTTGTTAACTTATATACAAAAATGTTTCCAACACTTTTATATTCCCATTTATATAAAGGTGTTCATTTTTGTATAAGTTTTCTCAAGTTTTTAACCTTGTTCAACATTTTTATAAAAATCTCTATTTTTATAAACTTCTTATGTTGATACAAGTCCATATTTTTATAAACTTCCATTTTTATAAAAATACACTTTTTATACAAAATACATAAGTAGTTTACTAGTGTTTACCAAAACCATCAAAAAAAATTATTATTTATACTTTTGACACCAAACTTTCCATTGTTGCATTTTTGGACCCAAGTTTCTAAAATATCCATTTTAGTCCCTCAACTTTCAAAGTTACAACATTAGTCCCTTAACTTACAAAAGTTGCATTTTTTTCCATATTAACTTTCAAGATTATCATTTTTCTACTAAACTAGTAGACTTTAAAGGATCATCTTTTTAATGTTGGATTATTTTTACATCTAAACACTTTTAATAGTCTCATACATCATCAATAAGGTTACTAATATGTGTGGTTAGTGTATTATGTCCAACAAGTCCAAATTCCATCTTTCAAGTTGTAGACTTTAATTATGTAACTTTTATTTTACTAGTTTTTCTAACAAAATAAGACTTAGACAAGTCTTATATCTTCCATGTATGATGATTTTAATCACTTTCAAGTTCATTCAAGTTCCTTTAACAAGTTACACTCAAGCCATTATTTTGTTCAAGTCTTTATGAAGTAAATAAAAACTACAAAACACCACAAAATTCCATCACCAAAAATCGGCCCATATAACAACTTACTAAACACCATTTTAGTTTTTAAAAGCTTATGTTTTATCAAGAAAAAACTCATTCAAGTTCATCCCCATGTACAACTTGTTTCAAGCTAATAACATAAACATTTTAAAGACGAAACATGATCAAGAATACTTACAACTAGCACAAGGCTAGGGAAGCTTTCAAGACTTGATTATGATGGAGTTTAGTGTGTTCTTCCTAGTGGTTAAGCTCCAAGCTCTTGAAACACACAATGGGGGTTTGGATGGTGGATGTTTAGTGATTAGTTTGTGGATTTTAAGTAAAGAAAAATATGGTGTATGGCTCTAGTACCTCACGGCATTCAAGAAGGAAAGAAATGAGAAACTTGAACTTTGAATGGATGTGTGTGTGTTTGATGAAACTCACGGCCAGAAAGGAAAACAAGGAAAGAGTTTGTTTGCTTTGATGTTCAAGTGTGATGCTTTGTTTCTTTTTAAAGCTCAACCATATCTTTCACTAGATATTAGTTCCTTTAAAATAGCTTATGTGTGTACAAATGAATCAAAGAAGGATCTCAATGAGTGGTTTGGGAGTGGTGGCCGTAGGTTCACAATCTTTGGAAGAGATTACTTGGATTTTCAAGGACAATATTTGTGTTATAATATGATAACTCAAGCTCATGCCATGCTTTCACATATCTTTTTAGATCATATGGTACAAAAGAAGGATTGCTAGGCATGGGGTGCCTTGGGCCGTAAATTTGGAAGCAAAAAAAATGGATTTCTTTTTTAACTTAAGTACTCATGTGATAATACAAGTGTTGTCCTACTCAAACCATCCCATACCTTTCCATAATCTTCCTTAGATATCCTAGTACAAAAGGAAAAGATCACGCATGGGGGGTGGGTGTTTAGGCCGGCTCATGGTCATGGGTGGGGTCCATCTTTGGCCAAACATTTGTTAATTATGAGTTAAGTTTAATTCTTTAACGTTTGGGTGTCGTTCGGGTATTTTTCGGACTTTATTCGCGTGTTATTCGGACATTAAAAATGCCCCTAATAACCCTTAAACATAGCCTAGTTTAAGTGTTGATTGGTTATTTAGGCTCTTGCCGGGTGAAATTATAAGTTATACGCGTACCGGGTGCGGTACGCGCACTTTATTCGTTACCGGGAGATTTGTACGTAAAGTTTTCACTTATGGTCTTGGAGTTTCAAAACCCATTATATCTTGTGAAAATACCCTTTATTTTATATCCTGGGTGTCCGGGATCCTTTACGTTTATTTTAATTTTTACCGGGTAATCACCAACGTCCATACCGGATACTTTTATTCGCACATGATCCTATCATGTTGTACCATTAAACGTATGCATTCCTATGCATCTTATGGGGATTTGCTATTCTCTAAGGCCTCAGTTAAATAATTAACACGTATTTGCACTTAATTACGTTAATTACACATTAATAAATTAGTACGGAATTACCTTATTTTTGCCGGTTGTTACATTCTCCCCTTGTTAAGAGAATTCCGTCCCGGAATTCAATTCGAGTTCTCCGGTATAGGGGTCTTCTCGAACAGGGCGGGATATTTCTGCTTCATCCGGTCCAGCCTTTCCCACGTGAACTCCGGTCCACGCTTGGCATTCCAACGCACTTTGACCAACCTGATCTTACTGCGTCTCAGTTTTTGGACCTTCCAATCAGTCACTTCGATTGGTTCCTCGACAAAATGTAGTTTATCATCGATGTGAATTTCGTCGGCAGGGATAACAAGGGTTTCGTCAGATATGCACTTTTTCAAATTCGACACGTGAAACGTGTCATGTACCCCACTAAGCTCCTGTGGTAACTTGAGCTTGTATGCCACAGGGCCTATTCTGGCCAGAATTTCGAAAGGACCGACATACCGTGGGTTCAACTTTCCGCGCTTCCCAAAGCGCGCGACACCTTTCCAAGGTGACACCTTTAATAGAACCCTGTCTCCAACTTGAAATTCCAAAGGCTTTCGCCTCATATCCGCGTAACTCTTCTGCCGGTCCCGAGCCGCCTTGAGACGTTCTTTTATCAAAAAGATTTTATCCGTCGTCTCCTGAACAATTTCGGGCCCGGTAAGTTGTTTCTCTCCGACTTCAGCCCAACATAGAGGAGATCTACACTTACGTCCATATAGAGCTTCAAAAGGTGCAGCCTGAATGCTCGTATGGTAGCTATTGTTATATGAAAATTCCACCAATGGTAAGTGCGTATCCCAATTTCCACCGAAATCAATTGCGCAAGCCCGTAACATATCTTCCAAGGTCTGGATGGTTCGTTCACTTTGACCATCGGTCTGAGGATGATATGCGGTACTCATGTCCAGGCGAGTACCGAGGGCCTCGTTCAAGCTTTCCCAAAATCTTGAGGTGAAACGACCATCTCGATCGGAGATGATAGATATAGGCACACCATGCTTAGACACTATTTCCTTGATATACAAACGGGTCAATTTTTCCATTCCATCCGTTTCACGGATTGGAAGGAAGTGTGCAGATTTCGTCAACCGATCTACAATTACCCAAATCTTATTATGACCGCTCGTTGTCCTAGGCAACTCAGAGATGAAATCCATGGTAATCCGTTCCCATTTCCATTCAGGTATTTCTGGTTGTGTGAGCAAACCGGATGGTCTTTGATGCTCTGCTTTGACCTTTGCACAAGTCAAGCATCGCGCAACATAAGCCGCTATATCTCTCTTGAAGTTTGGCCACCAATAAAATCCTTTCAAATCGTGGAACATCTTGTCTGCACCAGGGTGAACCGAATATCTAGAACTGTGAGCTTCGGCCAATACTAGTTCACGCAATCCCCCGTATACTGGAACCCAAATTCTATTCATGAAATACAGTGTCTGGTCTGCTTTTGTTTCTAGTGAATCAACCATCTTTCGTAATCTTTCACCCTTGACATTTTCGGGTTTAAGGGCGTTAACTTGAGCTTCACGAATTCGTTCAGTAAGATTCGTGTGGATAGTCAAACCCAAAGCTCGAACACGCAACGGCTTAACCCGTTCCTTGCGACTTAAGGCGTCAGCCACGACGTTCGCCTTACCGGGATGGTACTTTATCTCACAATCGTAATCGTTTAATAATTCAACCCATCGCCGTTGTCGCATATTCAAATCCTTCTGATCAAAGATGTGTTGCAGACTCTTATGATCGGTGAAGATCGTGCACTTAGTCCCATACAAATAATGTCTCCAAATTTTGAGAGCGAATACCACTGCACCCAATTCCAAATCGTGTGTAGTGTAGTTCTTCTCATGGATTTTTAGTTGTCTGGAAGCATATGCAATTACCTTCTCCCGTTGCATCAACACGCAACCCAAGCCTTGATGCGAAGCATCGCAATAAACCACGAAATCTTCCGTACCATCGGGAAGTGATAATATTGGAGCGCCGCATAACTTCTCTTTTAACAATTGAAATGCTGACTCTTGTTTTTCAGTCCACTCGAACTTCTTATCCTTTTGGGTTAGCATGGTCAAGGGCTGTGCTATCTTAGAGAAATTCTCAATGAATCTTCTATAGTAACCCGCAAGGCCAAGAAATTGTCGAACTTCAGTAGGAGTTTTAGGCGCGTCCCAATTTTTGATTGCCTCGATCTTGGCGGGATCGACATGTATACCCTTTTCATTCACCACGTGGCCTAGGAAGTGGACTTCTCGAAGCCAGAAGTCACATTTTGAAAGTTTGGCATAAAGCTTCTCTTTGCGTAGTAATTCCAGGATTAAACGAAGGTGATTTTCATGATCTTCCTTGGTGCGAGAATAGATCAATATATCGTCAATGAAGACAATAACAAACTTATCCAAGTAAGGCTTGCACACGCGATTCATCAAGTCCATAAAAACTGCCGGTGCGTTAGTTAAACCAAACGGCATTACTAAGAACTCATAATGACCATAACGAGTCCTAAATGCCGTTTTTGGTACATCTTCTTCTTGGATACGAAGTTGATGATAACCGGACCGTAGATCGATCTTGGAATAAAAACTGGATCCCTGGAGTTGATCAAACAGATCATCGATCCTGGGAAGAGGATAACGATTCTTGATGGTTAATTTGTTCAACTCCCGATAATCAATGCACATTCGAAACGTGCCATCCTTCTTCTTTACGAACAAGACGGGAGCTCCCCACGGTGAGAAACTCGGTCTTATGAATCCTTTGTCCAGCAATTCCTGCAATTGACTAGACAATTCTTGCATCTCGGACGGAGCTAGGCGGTATGGTGACCGCGCTACAGGAGCAGCTCCGGGAACAAGATCAATACGGAACTCGACTTGTCGAGGTGGTGGCAACCCCGACAAATCTTCAGGGAACACTTCAGGAAAATCTCTTGCTATCGGTATATCTTCTAGCTTTCGTTCGTCTGCCTTCTTATCTACTACATGTGCCAAGAATGCGACCAGACCCTTTCGCAGACACTTCCGGGCCTTCATGCTCGAAATAATTCCTAATGGCGTCCCACGCCTTTCCCCTTGAATCGAAAGAGTTTCACCACTCGCGAGAGGAACTTGAATTATTTTATCATTACAAACAACGATGGCACGGTGTGCAGATAACCAGTCCATACCAACGACTATGTCAAAGCTACCCAATACTACCGGTAAAAGATCAATACTAAATTCGTGCCCACAAAGATTTAATCTACAACCCTTTGCCACTTCACTTGTTTCTATAGTTTTACCATTTGCCAATTCTATAGAATAAGGTGTATCTAATTTGCTAGTTTTCAGCCCAAGTAATCGTTTAAAGTCAACAGATACGAAGCTAAAATCGGCACCAGTATCAAATAATGTAACATCGCGTTATTTTTACTCTTACATATATTTTTAAATTCTATACTTAACAAATTCCAAGTTCGCCTTTACTCGCTTCTTTTATAATCTTACCAATTCATGACGAATCGTTATTATAATTTACCCTATCCAATTTAGGCATTATAACGAGAAACTCTTTTAGTTAAGATCTTAATATATATATATATATTAGTACAAATAGTTATAATAATAATAAAACTTTTACTAAAAACAACGACAAACATAATTTGTTTGTCTTGACTTTTAACTCCTCTCAAACAACAACATACCATTAACATTTAATGTTATGTGTTCGTTCTTTTTTTTTTTTTTTTTTGAAAGTCGACGAACACAGCAGCTAGCATGTAGCAAATATTACCACCCCATATTAAACAAACTCAACCCCTACCTAATTCACTCCTAACCACTCTAATAACTCCCTTAATGACCCAACCACCTTAACCCATCTATAAATACAACCCCTCCCTACACCTTAATCTCTTGTTCATCTCTTTTCTTCCTAAAAATCTATCTAAACTTCAAGTTTCTTGAGCATACTTCCTGATTACACATCAGTAAGTTTCTAGGCTCAAACCTTCAATTCTTTTATGTTTTTCCTTCTCTTTTCTATCCAAAACTCCTTGGAGAACCCTCTAGGATCTTCCCCATATTTATCCACAGAAGTGTGATAAGGGTAGAGCACCTAAAAGAGGTCTCAAAGGTGTTTATTTTTCTGTTTTGTTCTAAGTTGTTTAATGTAAAGGGACCAACCAAGTCCACTAACAATCTAATGTTAGATGGATTTGTGCTATGGTATTGGTTATACTATGTATTATTATAAACTTACTTTCAATCTTCTATCTTATTATCCTATTATTAATCTTTGGAAGGTTTGTGGTTACACCCTACCTTACCAACTCTCTTGACCCTTCTTGTGCTACGGATTTATCCACACTAGAAAGGGGAAATCCCGTGTCCAAAACCCACGTTTATTCCATAAACGAAGTGGTTATGACATGAACCTATCAAATGGATTCACATTCCTAACCTTATACCATCCGAATCATCTATGATGATTTTGTGCTTGGTCTAACTTAATCTCATGACCATCCGGATTGCCCTAAAGGCAATTTGTGCTTGGTTTGCCTAAAAGGCTTGCATGACTCTCGTGAATCTATAATCTAAACTCGAACCTAAGACCCTTTATTCTCTAATTCTAGTTAACCAAGGCTAAGGAACTAATCTCCCAAGACTCGTCTTTGGAACCTTATTAAACGCACCCAAAGGTGAGTTCATACTTGTCCCCCTTTTATCCTTTATTCTTTGGGGCTCAACATGTATCACTATCAAAACTTAAACGATTTCATACTCTTAAAACTATTATGCTCAATCTAAATGCTATTATGCTATGCCATGCTAGAATTCAAAGTCTTACATACAAATGTTCGATTAGCCGACAACCCACCTTACATGTATAGCGCTATAGGTTGACACGCCGCCCCCTTTATGGGTCATGATAAGTTTAAAGTCTTTTGTGTTATCAAGTGTTGTTGCCGTTTGTATGGTTCTACGTGCATATGCCTATAACATGATGATTCGAGTAGACTTTCTTATACTATGTACTTAGACTCAAAACTAGTATGCTCACCAATGCTTTATGTGTTGACGGATATTTTATAGATGTTGCAGGAAATGTTTAATGCAGGTTTATCAAGAAAACTAATTAGGAAGGGACTAGAAACTCGCAGCTAGTTTAGATTTCTATGTTTTGATGTTGTACTTTCCTTTTCATGAAACAGTTTGTATTTTGTTATCTTTTAGACAATGATTATGCTATGAATGAAATTTTTATCCTTAAATTATATTGTCACGAATTCTAGTGTCATGAAGTCTTTGAGCAATCTATCCCAAGTCTCGCCCCGATGTATTCCGCCATCGGTCGGGGTGTTACAAATAAAACAGAGGCATAACGATCGTTAAGAGGGAACGTACCGGTGACCACAGTAGGGTCCTGTCGTGCGTCACCAGCACCAATCACAAACGCCCTACCACGTGCTTGATTGTTAAGTTTAGGGCAGTCTCTTTTCCAGTGGTCGGGCGACCCACATGCGAAGCAAGGCCTCGCTCCACCTGTCTTGGGTGCTCCCGACCTACATTCCTCAGTCTTGTGCCCCGAACGGCGGCACTTTCCACAGATCATTTCATTAATCTTTCCCTGAGAACCCGTTTTTCCACCATTCCCACGCCCTGTCGCCACATACCCTTTACCCTTTTTGTTAGAACCTCCGGTTGACCCTTCCTTCTTCCCCTCATTCCTCTTTCTCTTCCCAAACCTTGACCTATTCCCCTGCTCACTAGACCCAACCACCGTATTCGAACCCAGATTCTTTCCTTCAGCACTGCTAGACTCTGAAATCTTTAGTCCTGCAACCTTTCGAACCAGAGTGCCCATTCGGATGGCATCTTCAGTAAGGTTTAGAGCGAGGTCAATGGCCTCACGCATAGTCGTGGGCTTGGAAGGGGTGACCATGCTGCGTATTTGGGGTGCCAACCCGAACAGGTATCGTTCAATCTTTTTATTCTCCGGCGTGACCAGCCGGGGAACCAATCGCGAAAGGTCGTGGAACCTGGACGTATACCCTGCCACGTCTGCACCTGTCATTGTGAGATTCCAGAACTCAGTCTCAAGCTTTTGCACCTCACTTGCTGGGCAGTACTCTGCAATCATAAGCTCTTTTAATTCCAACCAGGAGAGAGAGTAGGCAGCATCGTCTCCTAACGTCTGAACCTGGTTATTCCACCAAGTTAATGCCTGATCGAAAAGCAAATTTGTGGAGTACATCACGGCCTGGCGGGGAGTGCAGGTGCTTATGCGGATTACCGCTTCAGTTTTCTCAAACCATTTGACCAAACCAACAGAGCCTTCGGTACCACCGAAGTTGATCGGCTTGCAATCCAGGAAAGCCTTGAACGTGCAGCCACGTTCCCGCGAGGCGGTTTCTGCAATGATAAAAATAGTATGTTACTATGGATTAGGAGTATCGTGATAATCTCCCATTACTTCTCATTTATTTACAACCCTCTTACCAGTAGGGGAGGGCTCGCGCCGGTCACTCCCAGTGCGGTCACGAGATCGTTCGGTGTCGTGCTCCGCAATGGCGCGGGCGACACGTTCGGCGATTAGCTGTTCTAGCTCAGCAGGGGTTGTGGGCAGTCCATCGTTGCTGGTGTTACTCCGGGTGGCTGGTGCCATTATGCTTCAATAATAATTATCAAAGGTTAATTTTTGCGAACATTTATACAAACATTATCATTCACAACGCATAAGTAACAACACATCAAATGAACGTAATTATCAGTATGACATCACAAAATCATAGCACAAACCACCAAATATAGAATAGATAATAACCAAGACAACCACAAGATGCATAATGTAATAACAACATATTTTACCAAAATAACATGATTTTTCCATTAATTCCAACCACGAGTACATCATTGTTAAATACAACAAAATGGTGGGTAACATCATCCCACATTACATCGTTTTGAAATATAGTCAAAAGATCATACTACTTTTACTGGCACAACCCGCCAGGGTAGGTAAAATGCAAAAGAAAACTACATCATGTCTGCTACTGCACAATCTTCGTGGTGTCCCTGTCAATCGTATCACTGAGGTGGTGGTGGGGGGTACTGATACTGGGGGGCGTACATGCTTATAGTCATGCTAATCTCCGTGATGCGCTCATATAAGAACTGTCGATGCGCCAAATGCGCATCTCCAGTAATCCCGCATTGCGCATCCATGCGCAACAACTCTTCCGCGTAATGCGCTAAGGCATCACGGGCATCGATCATCCGCGTCCACATCAATCGTGTCTGCTGCTCTACCTGGTTCACGGTGCGCTGCACCGTATTGGCGAGGGTCTGAAAGTCTCGCTCCAGTGTGATGGCAGAGGTCCATGCTGGTCCAGATAGGGGTGTCATCCCGTGAAGATGGGATGGTCCGGGTACATCGGGATGAACTGGTGGGAATGGGCCAAAGGGGTCTGGTATCGGTGTGTGGAAAAATATCGGGGCAAAACCCTGTGGACTGGGGGTAAAGTGTGGGGGTATCATGTAGGGGTCCCCTGCACCCAGAGGATACGGTGCAGGTGGCATGCTGGGCACAGTGGGGATCGGTAGTGTCATGGCTATGGTGGGTGGTGGTACAAGCTCGGCCAAGGGGGCCAAGAGGGGCTCTGAGATAGTGGCCCACTCTGGGGTGGACACCACTATGGTGGGTGTGGGAGGGCTCGCAGTGGCGTATGCCGTCATGCCCGCCCGGTGCAGCTCCAAGCTGCGGGCAGAGCTCCCCTCCAGGATGTGCCCAGTAGGAACTGGCCCATCCTGGGGTACGGGCTCGGGTATGGTGGGTAGGGTAGCTGGTGCAGTAGTGGCATGCTCGATCACCGGAGCGACGTGCTCCTCCTGGTCTGCTGGTGGGATCGGCACAGCAATGTGCTCCACCGATGCGGTCGACTCATCGTCGGAGTCATCAGAAATCCACCCGTTGTGTCCTCGGGGAACGGGCACGAGCATCATGCCCGGGGGTACGGGGATAAGTGGGGTAGGTGAGGGCTCACGGTCGACAGGTGCGTGTCGGTCATAGGGAGACTCAACGGTCTCTGACTGCGCGGGGACAGGCCTCGATGGACCTGCACAGCCCTCTGGAAAGTCTCTGATGGCCTGGAGGGGCAGTACTGGCAGTGGCGCTGCCTGGAATGGCACTATAGGCAAGTCAGCCTGTGGTGCCTCGGCCATAGGTAGTTCGGCCACGTCGCCCTCAGCGGGGGCCCACGCCGGGTCCTCGCTCGGGTCAGTCTCATCCGAGCTATCTCCTCCTGCGCCCTCCACGGCGGCGTCAATCTCCATCTCGTCATCCTCCGGATCGAGTACCACAACCTCGATCGGCTCTGCTGGCGGCGCTGGGATAATCTGAATACTGCTATCGTAGCTCGGTGCTACGCTCCCTGCGTCTGCGTCTGACATCCCTGGCAAAAGAACCGTACTATATATATAAATTATCAATTAGAAAGTTTAAGGCGTATATTCAACACAACCTTCCTAACTCCTAATGCTAACGTAACATATATTGATACCCATGGCTAGCTTTGGTCGGAATCTCCCCATGCTCAATGTTCCATTCTTTTGAAAAACTTACTTTGTTGCGTTTTTATGTTTTTAGAAAACTTTATCTTTTGAACAAAATCCGGTTATAGTCTAGGTTTTTCAAAAAAAAAAAAAAAAATACTAGTTCGCTATAACCTTGGCTCTGATACCACTTTCTGTCACACCACGCCAATGGCGGAAACACGTGGCGCGACGGTTCAAGAGCATAAAGTCAAGGTTAACGCAAACTATAAGTAATTAAAAGAAAGGGATCATTTATTAATGCGTCGAAATCATGTTATAAGTTTACATATCCAAAAACCAAGTTGTTTTACTACAATAAAGGAGGTTTCTCAAATATATCCCAACACTTGGGAAATACGAGAAAAACCTCTACAAAATGTCCGACGCTCTAGGGTGAGATCCCCCAACCCGGCTAGCCATGCCGTCCTCCATCGTTCAATTACCTGAAAGATATGTTTAAAAAGACGTCAATATATAAATATTGGTGAGTTCACAGGTTTTAGTTTCCAAAACTTTATTTCTTGGGAAATACCATGTTATGACAATTTATAGGAGTTGCAAGTCCCTATAATTCTACTTGAGCCTATAACCAAACCAAGACTAATAATAATGCCCCGCTCCAAGTCGTTATCCGTTATCCTACGACTTGATTTCAGAATATGAGCACCCCAGGCATTCGCCGATGCATAATCGACGCTATCGATTAGGGGTGGGCCTTGTCAGGCACCAATAGTACTATCCAAATATCCCTTCAGTTTCGTTACCCGAATTAATGGTTATAGAAGAGAGGACTTAACCCCGGATGGCAATCACAACTCAAGTAATTATCCCGTCAAACATTTTCCCCAACATATCTTTCCCCCGAAAAACATAAAATAGTTCAATATGGGGCCGTGAAACTCACCTGAATGCGTGCTAGGCTCAAAGAGAAATTAGTAAGCTTGGGGTCACGAACCTACAAACGTCCTCGACGTATAAGCCACTATATCTATAGTGCATGTGCTTTGGCAAGTTGTACACCCAACTCCCAGACCATGATTTATTCCCATTTTCCCCGTTTAATTAAGCGCGTACCCTAGGTCCGTTGGTGATGGATTACCCCTTTCGTACAAGTTATGTATAATTGTATTAACATTACTTTAACTTGTATAATATTATTCTCGACTCGACTCTACTTAACGTATAATTATTTTCCCATTAAATAATTATACTTAAGTTCGTGTCACTCGATATAATATTTTTACCACTCGGCACGACTCACCTTTCCGTATATTTATTTTCCCATTTAAATAAATATACTAGGATCTTGCCGTTCGATATCATACTTTTAGCGCTCGACACGACTCGCTTTACCGCATATTTATTTTCCCATTCAAATAAATACACTAAGGTCTTGTCGTTCGATAGTATATCTTTAACGCCCGATTCGACTCACCATGCCGTATATTTACTTTCCCATTCAAATAAATATACTAGGATCTCGTCGGTTCGGTATACATGTATATATATTGTTTACTCGTCTCGGTTTTCCTTCTCGTATATTTACCTTCCCATTAAGTAAATATACTATAATTTCGTCGAGCCGAACATATATATATATACATGCACTTTTCTTGTTAAGTCCATACACTCGCTTAACGTGTTTAGTCGTTAGATTACTTGCGTTATATTTTCCCCCATGAATATTTCTCCAACACTTAGGAAAGTGTTGTGTAATTTTCTTCACCCAAGTTATATATATATTTTTCTTCCTAAAATATATATTTTTACTTATCGTGCCGTAACGACCTTTTTCTTGTTTGTCCATTTATCGTTTGTTATCATGCCTAAGTCCGATATCTTAACTTGTATAGTTAATTTTTCCAAGTTTTTCCCCAACATGCGCTATATAGAAATATTGTTCATATTTCTAATTCCTAACACATATTACTTGGAGGGTTCAAAAATACTTTTGTATTTTAACCCAACTTGTTAACTTATATACAAAAATGTTTCCAACACTTTTATATTCCCATTTATATAAAGGTGTTCATTTTTGTATAAGTTTTCTCAAGTTTTTAACCTTGTTCAACATTTTTATAAAAATCTCTATTTTTATAAACTTCTTATGTTGATACAAGTCCATATTTTTATAAACTTCCATTTTTATAAAAATACACTTTTTATACAAAATACATAAGTAGTTTACTAGTGTTTACCAAAACCATCAAAAAAAATTATTATTTATACTTTTGACACCAAACTTTCCATTGTTGCATTTTTGGACCCAAGTTTCTAAAATATCCATTTTAGTCCCTCAACTTTCAAAGTTACAACATTAGTCCCTTAACTTACAAAAGTTGCATTTTTTTCCATATTAACTTTCAAGATTATCATTTTTCTACTAAACTAGTAGACTTTAAAGGATCATCTTTTTAATGTTGGATTATTTTTACATCTAAACACTTTTAATAGTCTCATACATCATCAATAAGGTTACTAATATGTGTGGTTAGTGTATTATGTCCAACAAGTCCAAATTCCATCTTTCAAGTTGTAGACTTTAATTATGTAACTTTTATTTTACTAGTTTTTCTAACAAAATAAGACTTAGACAAGTCTTATATCTTCCATGTATGATGATTTTAATCACTTTCAAGTTCATTCAAGTTCCTTTAACAAGTTACACTCAAGCCATTATTTTGTTCAAGTCTTTATGAAGTAAATAAAAACTACAAAACACCACAAAATTCCATCACCAAAAATCGGCCCATATAACAACTTACTAAACACCATTTTAGTTTTTAAAAGCTTATGTTTTATCAAGAAAAAGCTCATTCAAGTTCATCCCCATGTACAACTTGTTTCAAGCTAATAACATAAACATTTTAAAGACGAAACATGATCAAGAATACTTACAACTAGCACAAGGCTAGGGAAGCTTTCAAGACTTGATTATGATGGAGTTTAGTGTGTTCTTCCTAGTGGTTAAGCTCCAAGCTCTTGAAACACACAATGGGGGTTTGGATGGTGGATGTTTAGTGATTAGTTTGTGGATTTTAAGTAAAGAAAAATATGGTGTATGGCTCTAGTACCTCACGGCATTCAAGAAGGAAAGAAATGAGAAACTTGAACTTTGAATGGATGTGTGTGTGTTTGATGAAACTCACGGCCAGAAAGGAAAACAAGGAAAGAGTTTGTTTGCTTTGATGTTCAAGTGTGATGCTTTGTTTCTTTTTAAAGCTCAACCATATCTTTCACTAGATATTAGTTCCTTTAAAATAGCTTATGTGTGTACAAATGAATCAAAGAAGGATCTCAATGAGTGGTTTGGGAGTGGTGGCCGTAGGTTCACAATCTTTGGAAGAGATTACTTGGATTTTCAAGGACAATATTTGTGTTATAATATGATAACTCAAGCTCATGCCATGCTTTCACATATATTTTTAGATCATATGGTACAAAAGAAGGATTGCTAGGCATGGGGTGCCTTGGGCCGTAAATTTGGAAGCAAAAAAAATGGATTTCTTTTTTAACTTAAGTACTCATGTGATAATACAAGTGTTGTCCTACTCAAACCATCCCATACCTTTCCATAATCTTCCTTAGATATCCTAGTACAAAAGGAAAAGATCACGCATGGGGGGTGGGTGTTTAGGCCGGCTCATGGTCATGGGTGGGGTCCATCTTTGGCCAAACATTTGTTAATTATGAGTTAAGTTTAATTCTTTAACGTTTGGGTGTCGTTCGGGTATTTTTCGGACTTTATTCGCGTGTTATTCGGACATTAAAAATGCCCCTAATAACCCTTAAACATAGCCTAGTTTAAGTGTTGATTGGTTATTTAGGCTCTTGCCGGGTGAAATTATAAGTTATACGCGTACCGGGTGCGGTACGCGCACTTTATTCGTTACCGGGAGATTTGTACGTAAAGTTTTCACTTATGGTCTTGGAGTTTCAAAACCCATTATATCTTGTGAAAATACCCTTTATTTTATATCCTGAGTGTCCGGGATCCTTTACGTTTATTTTAATTTTTACCGGGTAATCACCAACGTCCATACCGGATACTTTTATTCGCACATGATCCTATCATGTTGTACCATTAAACGTATGCATTCCTATGCATCTTATGGGGATTTGCTATTCTCTAAGGCCTCAGTTAAATAATTAACACGTATTTGCACTTAATTACGTTAATTACACATTAATAAATTAGTACGGAATTACCTTATTTTTGCCGGTTGTTACAGGCTGCCTGGATGAAGAAGTTCATTACTGATCTCGATGTTGTGCCTAGCATAAAGAAACCAATCGAGATATTGTGTGACAACACTGGTGCCATTGCTCTTGCAAAGGAACCAAGGTCACATCAGACCCCAAGGCATATACTCAGGAAATTCCACTATATTAGAGAGATAGTAGAACGTGGAGACATCGTGATAAACAAGGTTCATACAGATCTAAATCTGGCTGACCCCTTTGCTAAGCCTTTACCTCAAGCTAAACATGAGGAGCATGCTGGAAAGATAGGGCTTAGAGTTGCTAGACAGTGGGCATGATCTGTAGTAAGTATTGGTGTTTTATTTTGAACTATAACAGTTATATTGAATGTTTATTTGATTTAATGAGTTAAATGCAAATTTAAATATTTATCAACTGTGTTCATTTTTGTATGTTTAAATCCTTGAATAAGAGTATTCTAAAAGTCCGTAGTCGATCAAATTACATGGGAATGAATTTGAATGTAAGACTATTGTGAATTGAAATGATTGTATTCATGAGATGAATAGCTCAAGGGTTTGAGAATCATAATTCACAAATATCATTAGAGAATGATATTGGATGTAACTCGTTTCAAAACGATCTCCATGGATCTGTGTCATGAGATGTTTTGATATTGATATGTTCAATTTGTCCTTTTTCTTAAGGCACATATTAAACTACATTGATCAAGGACTATCTTTGATGTTATCTAACGCTGTCCTGAAACATGGGTAGTAATCCGGGTAGCATTGGGAGAAATCCAAGATTAAGTGGGAGTTATATGACGCTGATGGAATTCTGTACTTCTATAGGATTAGAAGCTTAGACATTCTGGCGCCCTCGTAAACTCAAACTGGTGTAAACGCGTGGCCACGCTCGGACTAATGTAGTCCGTTAGACCATTTTGAATTAAAGACGAGAATAGAGAATGGTTGATCAATATAAGAATGAATGATCCATGTCTTATGATCAACATATGTTTATACAGAAGGGACCTATTGATAGAATTATCAGGGCTATAGTATTTGGTTAAGTAAAGCGTTACTTGAACTCAAAGAACTAGTTGACGACTGTAAAGTGTCATACTGTGTTGGGTGCAGTGCGATGCAGCTAGGCGTCCAACTCTGCACACATTGACTCATTTAATTAAAATCGTCCAAGTGGGAGATTGTTGGACATATGGTATGTCCGATAGTAATTAAAGTCGAAGTCTATGTAACCCGACCCGGTACGATCCGAAGAGTTACACGTTGGTACACGAATCAGATAAGTTTACATTTAGGTGGTTTATTATTTGTGAAATAATAAATTGTTTGAACTGGAGGGACTTAATAGTAAAAGAGTTTATTACTAAAGGAGAATCCTAGTTGATTACTAAAAGGGGTTATGTGTAAGTTTTAGGGAATCCTAATTGATTACTAAAAGGGGTTATGTGTAAGTTTTATTGTTATAAATAAGGGATTAGGGATCAAACCCTAATCACAAGTTTTATAAAATAAAAACACACATACATGATACACCCACTCCTCTCCCTTGGTCGCCGCTACCACCACTCGGCCTCCTCCCTCCGCCGCCAAACAACCACCGCCGGTCACCCCTTCCTTCTGGTTGGTTCGTGCTCGGTTCGTGATACTTCCTACTAGCGAGGATTCGTTGTAACCCGCGTGTTGCAATCCCGGTGTAGTCGTCAAAGGTTGATTACTAAACCCCCTATGGTTGTGATTATTATTTATTTGTTTATATGCGTTTAACCGAGATCCTGATTGGGAATATTTTGTTAATCTGATTAATAAAATTAACTAACAATCAATATATATAAATCGGCGATTATATATATTGTATATATAATCCGTTTTCGTTAAATATATAAACCGCTTCCGCTATGTATACGATACCATGATTCCCAACAAGAAGTAGTTTATTAGTTTATGTAATTTGGGTATTTTTTTATCAATAGGAAATGAAGGGTCTATGTGGGTTGTGTTGCTAGCATCTTGCTAGTAATTGTATTGATTTTGTGTGTGAATAAAATGGTTCCTTAAAAAAACCTAAAAACAAACAAAAACATGTAACATAACTTTATCAAATAATGTTTAGTTTGAACCGGGATGAACTTTCCTTCGAACACTTTGGAATTTCTAGCGAGCTAAATCCTCCAACCCGTTAGGATTTCTAAATACATTTTTTAAGTTTTATATTACTTTATATTCTTAGTAACTGAATTTACTTAACACATGATTAATTACATACATAATACTATCATTATAAAAGCTTAAAATATGAAAATATGATCAAGATGATATAAATTTTAAAACATAATATCGATTTCATAACATATAAATATAAATAATATGATAAAAATATATCTCAAAAGAAAAAAAAAGTTAATTTTAAGTAATGAAGCTATTTGAATGAATCATTATTAAACAAGTTTTAAGGGAAAAACAAATAAAAAGGAAAAGTTTTAGGGTATATGGTTAAGGTAAATGGGTATATAGTTTCGGGTAATTAGGTGAGATATCAGTAGGTTGCAAATGAAGTAAACGTGCAATGAACAGTTCGTGAATCGTTTGGAGACGGTTTGTTTAATAAATGAACGAACATGAAAATTTTGCTCGATTAATTTTAGAGATAACTACACGTATAGTCCTTACGGTTTATAAAAAAAGTAAATCTTAGAGTACTAACTTATTTTTTTAACATGTTAAGGATTTATGGTTTAAGTTTTGTAACATGTTAGGGTACTAAGGCCAACTCCGTTAATTTTTCTAGTTAAGTTTTGATAAAATGACTAAAATGCCTTATAATAACGAGATATTCTTATAATTAAAATTATAAAAATATACTAAATTAAATATAATTATATATGTTTTAATATATTTTTTTATAAAACAATACTTTTATCCATATAAACCACTACCGATATGCCTAATTCGTATATGCCATCAAGCACCACATCAACTTTAATCTCCACCGACATTGTTGCCATGAGTTATTTATATTTGATAAGGTTTTCTATATTTTTAATATATAGAATTATCTATTAAAACTTAAAAACTTTAAATTATAAAAATATACTAAATTAAATTATTATACTCTATATGTTTTAATATATGTTTTGTTATAAAAGAATACTTTTATCCGTATATAAATCACCATCGATAAGCATAATTCGTATATGCTATCATGCGTCACGTCAACTCTTATCTCCATCGCCATTGCTACCACATGCTATCTATATTTGACAAGATCGTCTATATTTTTAATACATAGAATTATCAATTAATATTATTATAAAAAGTTAAATTATATAAATATATTAAATTAAATAATTATACTCTTTGCCTTTTAATACTATTAATAGATAATTCTTCATCAAGCATCACATCAACTTTATGTGTTTTAAATAAGATAACTCATGGCAGCAATGGCATTGGATATGAGATTTGACGCAGTGCTTGATGGCATATACAAATTACGCTTATCAGCGGTGGTTTATATGGATAAAAATATTTTTCTATAAACATACATACTAAAATGCATAGAGAATAATTATGTAATTTAATATATTTTTATAAGCTAATTTTTTTTATGTGTTAATAATATTAATAGATAGTTCTTATTTCAATAAGTTGCAAAAATTATCCTTGTAATTAAATAGAGTTACTTACAAGAATATCTAATTATTATAGGGTATTTCAGTCATTTTGTCAAAATTTAACTAGAAAAATTAACAAAATTAGTCTTAATATCCCAATATGTTACAAAACTGAAGCTATAAAGTATAAACCCTTAACATGTTAAAACAATAAGTTAGTACCCTAGGATGTCACTTTCTATAAACCATAAGGACTATCCATGTAGTTATCTCTTAATTTTATGCACGGACATGAACAAAGTTCTCGTTCATTTACTTATGTTCGTGAACACATTCATTTCTTTAATAAACAAGAAACAAAAAAAAACTCATTTGTTAAGGGTTCATAAACCAATCGTGAACACATATATTTCCCCTCGGGTTTGTGATATATCAAGCCCAAATGTTTCGGGTTTAAGACAGTGACGGATCTAGAAACCCACAACTTTCAATTTCAATGAGTTCCTTTTCTTAATTTTTTCTATATTGTACAAGATTCTAACTAATTTTTTAAGTTTCTTCCTAACCGAATGGGTTTCTAAAACCCCACTCAACTCTAATTTGTTGGTGACTCCCTATGAATGATATATTCTTTTACTAGATTATACCCCGGGAACGTCCCGGGGTTGAAAAATCTAATATGACATATTAATTTTACATATAAAATAGAATGATGCGCTTTACAGTTACATGCATGAAAGCTTCGGGTAGCAGCTAACCTAAAACAATTAAAAATATATCTCCAATGTTAACGCCTAACCTTAAACAATTTATAACTCTAATATTAATATCTAACCTAAAACAATGTATAACTCCAATGCTAACGCATGTTGAAAATAGAATTCATATTTACTGATTTGAACATAATTAGTGACTTGCCTATACATGATTAATGATTTACCTGAACACTTTGTGTTTTTTTTCCTGTTTGAACAAAACCCAACAAAAAATAGTCGTTTTTTTCTCTGTTTTTTATATAGCACTATGGTAGTCGTTGGAAAGATAATAAAACGCTCGTTAATTTGGTGTACTTTTTTTCTTTAAACAATCTCGTATATAAAAGATATTGACGTTTAAAAATTATGGGAGGAAACATAAGAGAGAAAAATCTAATTTTGTTTTTAAATTATTTTTTTTCTAAAATATCTTAATGCCACATGGGATGACACATGGCACACTCAAAGAGGAGAATGCCTCTTTAAGTGCCATGTCATTAAAATGGCTTTGGTTTATTATATGTATAGATAGATGTTATTTTGGGAAATAGAGGGCGAGTTTTACAAGGGAAAGAGTTAGGTGACACTCGAGAAGACGACAGTTTTGACATCAGAAACTAAGCCCACCAACTCCCCCATAATATTAATAATACTTATACGACAAACCCAAGATCCTCTACCACCACCAACCACCACCGTTACACCACCATTCGATCACCACCTTATTCGCTCTCAACGTTTTATTCCTTTATTATTCATAAACAGCTGTAACCACCACCAACAGAAACAAACAAACAAACAAACCAATAGTCTTACTACATACATCACCTGCCACCTCCTTCTTCTTCTAACTATCTCCGCCTACTTTCATCATTTAAATACTCCCTCAAACTACCACCACCACCTTCTTCTTATTATTATTATTAATATTATTATTATTATCATCTCTCTCTCTCTCTAAGCCCACATTCATTCATGGCTTCTTTCTCGTCTCTTCTCCAATCAACCAACCCACCTTCTGTTCTCCAACCATCCCATCAATCTCTCTCTCTTCCCTCACCAAACCTTCATTCCCTCTCTTTTCCTGCCCCCCTTTCATCCCGATCTTCCTCTTTACAGTTGGGTTTTTTTTTTATTTTTCCATCTTTTTCCCATTATTATTATTATTATTTCATCAATTTGTTTGTTTGTTTGTTTGTTTGATTTTGTTGTTGTCTTTATCATGTAGGACGTCTCACTCACGAAGAATTGATATAATTAAAGCTACTGCTACGCAGATGCCCTCTGTTGTTCCAAGTAACAACATTTATACGTCTTTATTATTATTATTATACCATGCGTCTTACCTGTTTGATTAAATGCTTCAACTGTTTTTTTAACTCTTTTTCTGACATTGTGTTTAATTGAATGTTTGTTTTTTGTAGAGTCTAGTACTGGTGGGAAGATTAAAGTTGGAATTAATGGTATGTTTTCTGTGTATTGCTGTTTTTCTAATTGTTCTTTTTAAAGTAGTTGTTTGGTGATCTTCAGGGAATCATTGTGCTAATTGTGTACATTTGAGATATATGTATGAAAGGGGTTAATGGGCTACTAATACTTTTGAACAATTTCTTTGTATGATAAAAGTGAAGCTGTAATTATGTTTATCTGGTAATCGTTTATCGTTTTGAAGAGCATCGTTGTGTTAACCTTGCAGGTTTTGGAAGAATCGGAAGGTTGGTATTGAGAATAGCAACGTTTAGAGATGATATCGAGGTTGTTGCGGTTAACGACCCTTTTATTGATTCCAAGTACATGGTAAGGATGAACTTCAAACAACTGTGTCTTTATTGGTTAATAATGACTCCTTTTAATCAGTTATTGGTCTAACGTTTTCGCCTTTTTAAGTCAAAATGTTACTCAATGGTCATACGGCAGCCATATTTTAATTGGACATATTAGTAGATATGAAGGTTGTAAAAATGTATTTGGAAGATAGCCTTGAAATGAATGTCTCTACTCCAGGCGTACATGTTGAAGTATGATTCTACGCACGGCCCGTTTAAAGGAACCATCAAGGTTGTTGATGAATCCACTTTGGAAATCAATGGGAAGCATTTGAAAGTTACTAGCCAGAGGTATATAAGTGGTCTTTGTTTGGTGGATAGCATTTGTATATTTGTTACTTGTGAAATGAGCTTCTATCTGTTTTAGCGTAAACATTAACTTCATACGTGTTCAGAGATCCTGCAACTATTCCTTGGGGTGATTTTGGAGCTGACTATGTTGTAGAATCTTCAGGCGTTTTTACAACTCTTGATACCGCTTCAGCACACAAGAAGGTAAAAAGTTGAGCTTGGTTTACTTCAACTTAAAAGGACATTTGTTGCCCTAGGTTGACTTTTTTTTGGTGTCAACATGCAGGGTGGTGCCAAGAAGGTTGTGATCTCAGCTCCGTCAGCCGATGCACCTATGTTTGTTGTAGGAGTAAACGAGACCACCTACAAGCCAAACATGGATATTGTATCAAATGCTAGCTGCACCACTAATTGCTTGGCTCCTTTAGCCAAGGTACAATTTTTTTTTTCCTCCAGTGGTGATTTATATTTTTGAGCATTGTTTTTTTAAATATGTGGTTTAATGTTAAACAAAATGTCATTTACGTATCAAAATGGTCTTTCCATCTCCTGTTGAAATGCTACTCACTACTCTTATGCAGGTGGTTCATGAGGAGTTTGGTATTGTTGAAGGTCTGATGACAACTGTGCATGCAACCACAGGTCTGTTTGTTCCTTTATTTTTGTGCACATTCATGTGTATAAACTACAAAACATCTTTTTCCATTATTTGCATTTAAACAACCGTGATTATGTTGTTTTGTATGTGCATTTTTTCAGCTACACAAAAAACCGTTGATGGGCCTTCAATGAAGGACTGGCGTGGAGGTCGTGGTGCTGCACAAAATATCATCCCTAGTTCAACCGGTGCTGCCAAGGTATACATGGGTCTTCAAACAACACGCATCTTAAATTATTTGATCAATTAAAAGTGAAAATTTTGAACTTTTTACTTTAAATATGTTTGATTTCTGAAGTTTGCAATAATTTTAAGGCTGCTTGAAGATAAGAAGAGATTGTGTACATAGCAGTTTTATTGTTTTATGTTAAAATTACAGGCTGTAGGGAAGGTGTTACCAGAACTAAATGGAAAATTGACGGGTATGGCCTTTAGAGTCCCGACAGCAAATGTTTCTGTTGTGGATTTAACTTGTCGACTTGAGAAGAGTGCTTCTTATGAGGACGTTAAAGCTGCAATAAAGTATGACATCTGGGGTTTACCTTATTAAGTTTAATGTAATTACCGCGTAATTAGCAAGTTGCCTCACAAATGATCTCTCTTCTTGTTGAAGGTATGCCTCCGAGGGTCCCATGCAAGGAATCCTTGGGTACACTGATGAAGATGTTGTCTCCAATGATTTTGTTGGTGATTCCAGGTCATTCTAGAGTTCATTTTTTTACTTTTGACTTTTTCATATTTGAGTACACTGATGTAAATGTTGACTTTGACCTTTTCAGGTCAAGTATCTTTGATGCAAAGGCCGGCATAGGGCTAAGTGCATCATTTGTGAAGCTGGTGTCCTGGTACGACAATGAGTGGGGTTACAGGTAACAAAGCATGTCTTTTTCTTTGTCATTCGGGTCCATCTGGGCTACTGGTCGTGGGAATGTGGATTACTAAACGAGTGTTTAAAATTGATTTGTGCAGCAATCGGGTGTTGGATCTGATAGAGCATATGGCATTGGTCGCAGCTACCAACTGAAAGAGCAGAATGTTCTGAGTTTTTTTTTCTTTTGTTGAAATGATAGTGTAGAATCGAACCGATGGTTTGATATTTGAACCGGACTGGATTCATGGCTTGACACAACCATGGGAAATAAAGAACATTTGGTTGGCATTTGCTATCTTATAATCCATCTTGACATGTTTTGCATTTGTTGTTCAACTCAAAATTCATACAAATGTTTCCTTGCCATAAATGCTCATGAGATACTCTTGCTGCTAATGTTTATCTTGTACTTGTCCAGCTGACTTGTTTTTTATAGTACACGAAAGAAGACGAAAAAATTGTTAGGTTTGGTTGATTTTAGAACTTATTTTTCTTGGCAATTTAGGAGATGATATGTGGAGGCCATCCAAATATCTGATTTCATACCATGGTATGCTGTTACAAGTGAGCCCAAATAAGTAAAATAAATTAAACAAGTTCCGAGAATAAAAAAAAAAATCTGAAATTAAAAATAATAAAAGTACATTACATGTTTTCGTTGGAACCAATTTATGGAGAAATTTGACTAAAGCGCTAATGGGCTGGAACTTCAAATTAGTTGGGCTTTTAGCTGAGATTAAAAAAGACTGAATACCAGTTCCGGACGACCCGTTTGGGCCTTGTGGGGCGGTTCCCCCTTGGGTCAGCCGCACGTAGTTCGAGGCGGATAGGGAAGACTATGTCTTGGTATTGTCGGCTATTGTGGAATGGGAACGAGGACCCCAAAATTATTAATCGTTTTGTTATTATTAAATTTTTTTACAACGGTAAACTCACTAAATCTACTTTCAAATTTTACATCAATGTTCAAGACTTATATTCTACACTTTAATGTTTATTGATTAGTGACACTTTAATGCGTCTTAATCGTAAGACGCATTATATTCATATGTCTATGTTGTTGGTGCCATTTCACCCAAGTTAGGTGTTGTTGCCCAAAATTAATCTAATATTTATATCACACACGTTTTATTTCATTTTTGAGTCTGAGCAAATACTTATCTAATTTGTTATTAAGTCACTAGGTGTTACTCGTATTTATAAATGAATAAAAAATGAGTCGACTTGAAACACGACCACACAACACGCATGATTTTAAGTGGGTTCGACACGATACAAATTAATGTATGTATCAATAATCTTTTATATGGTTTTCGATCAAATTAAACATGATTTTTTTTTTAAAGTTACATCAGACAACTTTTGTGTAATGAAACCATTATAAATAATGTTTTTTATTGTAAAGGATACCAAGTACCGGTACCATAACAAACTTGAGTTAGTTTCACAAATGTATTTTGTGTCATAAACTATACTGATTACCGGTACCGCACTAGTAACAAAATGACCAATATCATCAAAACCATTCCAACATTTGTTTTTATCGTTTTTGATTGAAGTAAACAGAGGTGGATCCAAAATTTTGGTACAACCCAGATACACTAATATGTAGCCTAGGAAATAGGAATACCATACAAACTAGCCAAAATTGTTCATTTATCCTGAATTATCTGTGATGACTACAATCTCCTGTACATTCTCTGTGATTCCACAGATCAACCAGGTGATCAGCAACCGTGTGCTCCGACTTTCGACTCGCGATATTCGGTCTCCACAGTTGGCGCCCTCTCCCCCTCTCTTAGCAATCCTGTATGGGCGTGTCCGCGTGTTCCTGTGTTTCCTGATTTCGTTATTTTTTTGGTGCCATTCTTTGTGTTCATTAGTTGTTGATTTACATATATGGTTCTTGTTACTAAACAAGCAAGTCTTCAACCTTAGATTCCCGATTTCATAATATTTTGTTATTTTGTATTGTTCCTTATTTCTTGATTACTGATTGTTGATATTTGATAACTTCATTTTAATACATATTACTTGGTAATTTACATAAATACATATTCTAAATTGTGATATTTTGCTTTGCGTTGGACTAGTCGGGCGTTCGTGATTTGATTATCTAGTGTCTTTGTGAATTGTGATGTCTTCACACATAGTACAAGGTACATTCTTTATCTCTTAAATCTTAATAGTTGATAACTTGATTATTTTTCTCCTTCCCATTTTTAGCCGACCCGTAATATGCCCCCTACAAAAAATTTCTATATCCATCACTAAACATAAACATTTTTTTTTCTCAAACATAACATCTAAAAAAATTCCAAACATACCGTTCCAACCCGTCTTTTCTAAATTCCTCACATAAATTTTATTCAAAACGAACCATATAATTCAACATCAAATCAATTGTCATTAAAAAAATGAGTGAGAGAGATAGTGAGAGAGAAGAAGGTGAATGGGAAACACAACATCGGAGAAGGAAGAACACAAGCAACTTGGCGAATCAACCATCTTTGGGGGACCACATCACCACTTTCTACATCACCAACATTCCTTGGGATTGTACCCTTGGTCTGCTATGGAGAAGCTTCCGAAACCTTGGCAAAATGACCGATGCTTATCTTCCAAGGAGACGGAACAAGGCAGGGAGATACTTTGCTTTCCTTAGGTTTGAGCATGTTCGTAACACCGATTCTATGATTAAGGCGTTGTCCAATGTCAGATTGGGGTATGGTCGGCTTCAGGTAAATGAGGCAAAGTTCAAGAAAGAAGAAGTGGCTGCAAACAAACTTGCCCATCAGTCTCAACCACCGGATACTAATGCTAGGGTGACAATGAACCATGCGAGAGATAAAAGACCGGTGGGCGTTGGGAGGAACTGGGACTCAAACCAGTTCCCACCACTGGGGAACAACCCTGCACGGAGAGTGATTCGTATTCCGGATAAAACCTCACAAACCTGGGCTACTTTTGGTAAAGTCTCGTTAATAGGGAAGGTGAAGGATGTCAACCGATTATGTAGGATGGACGAGTTTCTTTCGTTAACCGAGGCCAAAGATGTTTCTGTCAGATATGTCGCTGGAATGTCCGTCCTACTTACCTTCATGTCGTCTAGTTTGGCAAAAACTTTTCTTGCTGATAGGAAGGATGATTGGACTACCTGGTTTCATAGTTTGGAAGTCTAGGAGGGACAATCTCAGCCGTTTGTACGTGTGGCATGGCTAAAAATAACCGGTGTTCCTCTCCTCCTATGGGACAAGGAGGTGATTAACAAGATTGCGTCGTCTTATGGGGAGGTAGCTCATGGGTCCGAAGCTAGTGATAAAGAGGGGAACTTTGCCATGGAACAGGTGGCCGTGGTGACTAACGAAGGAAAACGTATTTGTGAGACGGTGGAGATCCTCTGGAAACAACATCGATTTACTATTTGGATCAATGAAACCGACGAAACATGGAGCCCTGATTTCGTGCAACAGAAGTCCATTGATCCGAAGGTTGCCGGGTCGTCTGGGTCTCCTCCCTCCGATGGGATTCCAGATGAGGAGATGGAAGAAGGTCAAATTCCCGAGGGTGAGGATAGGGATGTGAACACTCTCTTGCCGCCGATCGTCGTCAATACGGTTGGGCAGGAAGGTGCCTCCGGTCGGGCGGAGGAGGTGGTTCCGGTAACACTGGAGAATACTGGGAAGTTCGATCGTCTGGAGGGAGGCCAAGAGTCACATGAGGTGGATGTCCTTGGGGAAAATAACAACATTAATGTTGTGCCTATTCCCGAGGAAGACACTTTGATTAGTTCGTTGGAAAAGCAGGCGGCTTGTGAGGCACACGAGGGGGGTGGGTCCCAGGAAATTAACAACAATTTAATAAATTTGGGTGTATCTAGGAAACGGGCCCGGGTGGATTGTGGGCCTGGCGATGAACTACTGGACCTGAATTCCCCTCCCATTAACCGACCCAGCTCATCCCAACCAATCAATTCAAGGGCTGGTAGGCCCAGTCTAAGGAGAAGATCTCAGACCCCAAATTTTTCTTTCAACCGTTCCTTCCAACCAGTTAGCCTTTTCTCTAACACTATTCCTTTACCCCCTACCGTTGACCCTATTATCCTCCATTCCCCTGCTCTACCTATACCGGATCCAATTATTGATAACGATGAGTCGGCGGCTATTCGGGAAGCTTCGGTCAGTGGGAATTTGGGCCGAGCTGTGGGTATTAACCTGGATGGATTTGATGACGAGCTCCTACAATCCGTCAAGGATGAAGGTGAGTTTACTTTGGTCCAATGAATTTTTTAATTTTTAATGTTAGGGGAATCGGAGAGGATGATAAGATCTTGTCCGTGGGTGAAATTATCAAAGAACAGAAATCACTCTTTGTAAGTATTCAGGAAACAATGATGCAAAATGGTGAACGTATACAGGTAAGTAAGCTGTGGGGGAGGCGTCCTGTGGAGTTTGAATGGGTGAACTCGGAGGGGAGGTCTGGGGGCCTGCTCTCTTGTTGGGACCCCGGTTTTTTTCAAAAAACGGAGGTTATTCGTCAGCCAAACTTCTTAATTGTTACCGGTCTTTCTCAAGGAATCGGGTGAGAAATTGAACGTTGGGAACATATACGCGCCGCAGGGGCTGGGTAGGAAAAGAGAGCTTTGGAATACCATTTCTGAAACCATTGCCGGGACCGATGGGATGTGGATATTAATGGGTGATTTTAACTCGGTACGCGCTCCTGAAGAACGTCTCAACTGTGTTTTTAATACTTCTTGCGCTGCTGCCTTTAATGATTTTATTGAAGTGAACGGTTTAAACGAGTATCCAATGGGGGGTCGGAAATTTACAAGGGTCTCCGATGCTGGAACAAAATTTAGTAAAATCGATCGGTTTTTGGTGTGTGACATTTTTTGGAACTCTTGGCCTGATGCTACTGTCACAGCGTTACCTAGGCTTGTTTCCGATCATAGCACAGTTGTTTTGTCTACTTCCAGCATTAATTATGGGGCATCCCCCTTCCGTTTTTTCAACTCCTCTCTAGGAAAGGACGGCCTGGATGAGGTGGTTGTTGCAGCTTTCAATGAACCAATCGAGGATGGACCCGCTGACCTAATGTTAGCGCAAAAACTTAAGCGGGTTAAGGTGAAAGTTAGAGAATGGTTGGCGACTGAGAGAGATAATCGGGGGATGATTAAGAAAAATATTGAAAGGAGGATAGCTTCATTAGATGCACGGTTGGAAAGCGGCTCGGGGTCCGAAGCAGAAATATCGGAATGGATCGATCACAAGAAGAAACTCGATGAGATAAACTCGGAATTAGCCCAAGACTTAAAGCAGAAATCTCGAATTAAGTGGTTGATTGATGGTGACGAGAATACCTCTTTCTTTCATGGAATGATTAACCAAAATATGGGGAGTAACCGTCTGAATGGGATCCTGATTAATAACGCTTGGGTGATGGACCCGACTCGTCTCAAAGTAGAAGCATGGAAGTTCTTTGCATCCAAGTATCAAGAACCTAAACAGGTGTGTCCATCCTTCAGTTGTCCTTCTTTGAAACAAGTCCCTCTTGATCTAAGAGATCGGCTGGTGGAACCTTTTTCGTGCGAGGAGGTTAAAGTGGCGATATGGGAGTGTGGGGCCGATCGTGCCCTGGGGCCGGACGGTTTCACTTTTGGTTTCATAAAACATTTCTGGCCTCTCCTCAAAGATGATATAATGCGAATGATGTACGGATTTTTTAACGACGGGGTCATTAATAGAGGTTGCGTTTCTTCGTTCATTGCTTTGATTCCCAAAGGTTTGGACCCAATTGACTTTAGTGAGTTCAGGCCCATCAGCCTCATCGGGTCTATTTCCAAAATCATCTCAAAGGTTTTGGCCAATCGGATTAAGCTTGTAATTGATGCGGTCATTTCGGAGGAGCAATCGGGTTTCTTAGCTTCTCGTAACATACTTGACGGGCCCTTGATCTTGAATGAATTTTGTTCGTGGGCCAAATTCTCACGGAGGGCTGCTTTCATCCTTAAAATTGACATGGAAAAGGCCTACGATACAATCAACTGGAGTGTCATTCTCTCCGTCTTGTCACAAATGGGTTTCCCTCCTCGATGGTGCACATGGGTTAATGGTATTTTGGAATCATCTAGAGCGTCGGTTCTAATTAATGGGTCGCCATCTAGAGAGTTCCAATGCTTCTGTGGTGTCCGTCAAGGGGATCCCTTATCACCTTTCCTCTTTATCTTGGCGATGGAGGCCCTTACTAGTTTCATACATAAGGCGCGTGATTTGGGGTATATAGGCGGCCTACAACTACCTAATTGTGGACCGGCGATTACTCACTTAATGTATGCAGACGATGTAGTGTTTATTGGCGATTGGGGAGAGGATTGTATTTTGAACATCGTGCGGCTAATGCGGTGCTTCTCTTTGATTTCGGGGCTGAAAATTAACTATCGGAAAACTTCCCTTTTTGGCATTGGGGTTGACCAGCCTAGCGTAGAACAAATGGCTGAATTGATACACTGTAGAACCAAGACGTTTCCTTGTAAGTACCTGGGTGTGCCCGTTGGTGTTAACATGAACCGTACTAGATTTTGGGATCCTGTTGTGGAAGTATTCAAAAAGCGCCTTTCAAAATGGAAAGCTAAACATTTGTCATTTGGTGGTCGTGTGGTTCTACTCCGTGCGGTTCTTGATAGTCTGCCCTTGTATTTTTTCTCCTTGTTTAGAGCCCCGGTTGGTGTCATTAACTCGCTTGAAGCTCTCAGACGACGATTCTTTTGGGGTGGGGATGAAGATAGGTCGAAAGTAAATTGGATCGCGTGGGAACGGGTGGTTGGTCCTACTTCCAAAGGTGGTCTCGGCTTTGGTTCCTTAAAAACGATGAACGAGAGTCTTATTGTAAAATGGTGGTGGCGGTTCAAACTTGAACCACAGTCTCTTTGGTGCAGGGTAATTTCAGCGATTCACTACACCTCTAACTCGGTCACCAGCCTGCCCGTTCGTAGGGGTTTATCGGGGGTTTGGAACGCCATTTTTAAGGTTGGGGATGTGGTCTCGGCACAAAATTTGGACATTCCAGCCCTCATCAAAGGTAAGCTCGGTAATGGTGTATCCATTCGTTTTTGGACAGATTGGTGGGTCGGGTCTGGGCCGCTTAAAGACCGATTCCCATCTCTGTTTGCTCTTGAAGTTTCGAAGACGGTTTCTGTGGCTACTCGCATCCAAAACTGGAGTTGGGTTCGAGTACCTAGTTCTCACTTGGAATTGACGGATTTGCATCAATGCAACGCATTGATTGCTGGTACCATTTTAGCTCAACATCGGGATCATTGGGAATGGTTTGGGTCTTCGGATGGCATGTTCACTATGGCGTCTTACAGAAAAATACTACAAAGTTATAGTACCCCGTTTTATCCGTTTCAGTGGGTGAAAGGGGTCCCGAAGAAGGTGTCTATTTTTATGTGGAGGGCCGAACAAGATCGTCTAGCGACAAGAAACGGGCTTCTTAGAAGAAGAATCATAAATGGGTCGGCTGAGTGCATTCTATGCGGTGACAACACGGAAGACACGAACCACTTATTAACCTCCTGTTATGTGGCTTCATGGATATGGCATAAGGTTAGTTCTTCGTGTAATATACCTCCAATTTTCGCATTTTCAGTCCGCGACCTTCTAAACCTGCACAACAGCCGTGGCATTTCAAGAAACAAACGTAAGTGGGTTCGTATTGTGATATTTGCTGCATCATGGTGCATTTGGAAGGCCCGCAACGGGGTGATTTTTCAAGGGAATAGGTGTAATCTGGATAGCATCTTTGGGGAGATTCAATCAATGTCGTTCAGCTGGGTGTATCACAATATCAAAGACTCGGGCTGGTCTTGGGAGTCCTGGAAGAATTTTAATGTTCCGATCACTTGATAATAATTTTTGTTTTCTGTTTTGAAAGATTGTATAGCCTCCATTGGGTGTACCTTGGGGTGTTTTTTGTGTATTGGTGTAACTAGTGTCTTACTAGTTAGCATCGTTGTAAATAGTTTCGGGTGGAATGAAATGCAATTTGCCGTAAAAAAAAAATTGTGATTTAAAAAAATGGAATATTTAGAGTATCTAATCCGGTTTTGATTAAACGGGAGGTTATGAGGTTCTTTCGGGATAAGTTCAAAGAGGGGATGGGTTCTCGGCCTCGGTTAAGATGTTACGGGTTGTCTAGAATTTCCAGTGGGGTAGCCGATGGGTTGGTGGGAGAGTTCTCGGCTAGTGAAGTCAAGCGGGCTGTGTTTGATTGTGGCGCAGATAAAGCCCCAGGTCCTGATGGATTTAATTTTAAATTCATTAGGCATTTCTGGGATGTGTTCGAGGCTGATTTTGTTGATATTTTGAGACACTTTCACACGGAGCAACGTTTTAGCCAAGGGGTGGGTTCGTCTTTTATCACTTTGATTCCTAAGGTGAGTGACCCGACGAAGTTAGGGGATTTCAGACCGATTAGTTTGATTGGAAGTGTTACTAAAGTGGTGTCAAAAGTGTTAGCTAACCGGCTGAAAGAGGTTATGGGTGGGATTGTTTCCGAGCATCAATCGGCTTTTTTGTCCGGGAGGTATATATTAGATGGCCCCTTGATAACGAATGAGGTAGTCGCTTGGGCTAAGAAGAGGGAGAGACGTATTTTTATGTTCAAAATTGATTTTGATAAGGCGTATGACAACGTTAATTGGGATTTCTTAGTGTCAGTGATGTCTCAAATGGGTTTCCCTTCGAGATGGTGTGAGTGGATTCGTGGGATTCTGGTTTCATCGAGAGCCGCGGTTTTAGTTAATGGTTCTCCCACGTTTGAGTTTGGCTTCCAGAAGGGTATTCGTCAAGGTGATCCTTTATCGCCTTTTCTATTTATTTTATTGATGGAAGCTTTTTCTGGTATGTTGAATCAGGCGTGTGACAGTGGGGCGTTTCATGGTGTTCATTTACCTAATGATGGTCCGGTGTTATCTCATTTACTCTATGCGGATGATGCGATGCTTATGGGAGATTGGTCAATGTTCAATTTTGCAAACATGAGGCGCATTTTACGTATTTTCTATTTATGTTCTGGCCTAAAGATTAATCTCCATAAATCCGTTTTATATGGTGTGGGTGTAGAGGATGAGGTTGTAAAGGATATGGCTGAGATGTTGGGTTGCAAATCTGGAGTGATGCCATTTTCTTATTTGGGTATAAAGGTGGGGGCGAATATGAATAGGGTGGCGAATTGGGAACCTGTGATCACTACTTTTAAGAGGAGAATGTCTAAATGGAAGGCGAGTTCCTTGTCCATTGCCGGTCGCCTCACGTTAATTAAATCGGTTTTAGATAGTCTTCCTACATACTATTTTTCGTTATTTAAAGCGCCTAAGAAGGTTATTAGCGAGTTGGAAGGTTTGATGAGAAGGTTTCTTTGGGGTGGTTCGGAGGAGGAGCGAAAGATGAGTTGGGTCGCTTGGGAGGTGGTGACCAAAGGTATAAAAGAGGGTGGGTTGGGTGTTGCGCAGCTGGAAGTGAATAACAACGGGTTGCTTGTGAAGTGGTTATGGAGATTTCTGAACGATCCAAATGCGTTGTGGAGAAGGGTTGTGGTGGCTATTCATGGGTCTAACCGTAGGTGGGGTATTGCGCCTTCTAACAATGTCATTACGGGTGGATGGAAGACGTCGGTTAATCTATGGAATAAATTAAAAGTTAATGGGGTGGGATTAGATGGCGTTATTCATGGGAGGATTGGTAATGGGAAGCAAATCCGGTTTTGGCTAGATACATGGTGTGGGGTTGAATCGTTTAAGAGTAGATTTCCCGCTGTTTTTGCGCTTGAAAAGAAGAAGTCTGTGTTAGCTGCCGAGAGATTGAGGCTGAATGGTGATGTTCGAACGATGGTTTGGGACTGGAGTAGAGTTCCGCTGACTGATGCTGAGTTATCGGAGAGACAGCAGCTTGAATCGCTGCTGTCTTCGGTGTCTATGGATGGTGGTTCCGATCGCTGGTCTTGGGTGGACGGGTCGAATTCGGGTTTCGCTGTTTCTGGGGTTAAAAGGTGGTTGAAAGACGCGAATAATAGTGCAGCAGATTTCGGTTTTTCTTGGAGTTCTTGGGTTCCTAAGAAGTGTAATATTTTTATGTGGCGGGCGTTTTTGGATCGTCTCCCTACTAGATCTGCGCTTGTTAGGAGGAACATTCACATTGAAGACCAGTCTTGTGTTTGGTGTGAAGCTTACGAGGAGAATATCGAGCATGTGTTAACGGCTTGTGCGATTGCTGTGGGGGTGTGGAACGCGATTGCGGATTGGTGTAACATTCCTAGACCATTTATTTTCCATGTTGATGATTTGGTGAATTTGCATGAGCATAGTGGGGTGTCCGGGAACAAGAAGGCGGTTCTTCATGGTATTATAATCATTGCGGCTTGGAGGTTATGGAGAGCTAGGAATGATTCGGTATTTAATAATAAGGCGCCTAAAGTGGTGGAGTTGGTAGCGGACATCAAGTCTTTGGGGTTTTTATGGTATAAGCATCGCTTCAAAGGGGGTATAGTGGATTGGCATAGATGGTGTTCTTTTGATGTAATGTAATTCGCTTTCTTTGTATGTTGGTTTTCGGCTTCTTTCTCCGTCTTGGAGATAGTTGTCGGTGCCGGTTTTTGCGTTTAATGAAGTTCAATTTTCAAAAAAAAAAAAAAAAAAAAAAAAAAAAAAAACGTGAGTGTTACTGTGTTGGTGTAAACAGTGTTGTAGCTAGTAAAGTCAGCCGCCGGCCCTTTCTTAGACTAAGGGGTGTGGGTGGGGAAAAGCATCGGGAAGGCTGATGTGGCATCTTTCCCCAAGGGGAACACCGCCCCCCCCGTTTTAATATCGGTGTGCTCGGGGAAATTTCCCCCTCTGTCCCGATCTCTTTATATTATTATTATATTAAAAGTGGGGTAGAAAGTGGAGGGAAAGAGGGAAGGGGGAAGGGGAACACCACACCCCTTAATGGGGGAAGAAGAGGGGAAAGTTGAGGTGGACATGGGGAAGCAAGGGGGTGGTCGGTACCACACCCCATAGTCTTACAACAATCCCCGCCGACCCATCACCATTTAAATACTCTACAAAGGTCACAGAGCGTCTCTTTAACGCCAAAAGCCATTCTTTTTTTTATATAATAATAATAATAATATCCCTTCCTTCCTCCTTCTAGGGTTTTGACCTTCTTCACACATACATACATAAATAATACTCAATCATCTCTCTCTTTCTCTTTACCAACCTTCCAACATACATGGCTTCCTTCTCCTCTGTTCTTAGATCTACCAACCCTTCACCTGCTCTTCTTCATACATCACACCAATCACCATCTTCCCCTACCCCTTTACAGGTCACATTATTTTACCCATCTTCTTCATTTCACCACCCACCACCTTATTCTTTAATAAATCTTTTTCTTCAAAGGTTGAATCTTTTTGTTTAAAGCTTCAATCTTTTTGTTTAAAGTTTGTGTTTTTATGTTTCAGGTGCCATCTTTGAAGCTCCAATCCACCTTGTTTGGTTCAGCTGTTAATGGGCAATCCTCTATATCTTTACAGTTGGGTTTCTGTTCGTTTTGTAGGATTTTGATTGATAATAATATTTTTATTTAAGAAATGATTTCACAGTTTTTGTTGATTATGCAGGAAGTCTCATGCATATAGCATTCAACCCATTAAAGCTACTGCCACCCAAACACCCCCTACTGTTTCAAGTAACCTTTTGTTATTTATTTAAATAATTTTTATTATTATTATTTTTAATAAAATCTGTATACTTGGAATTTTTGTAGAGTCCAGCACAGGTGGGAAGACAAGAGTTGGAATCAATGGTATGCTTTTTCAAGATTTTGTTGTCCCTTTATATTAAAAGGGGAATATTTATTTATGTCTAATACTCAAGTTGATGGTTGTTTAGTAAAGTTTGTAGATTTACTTTTGAATAATTACTTTGTTAGATGGAAATGGGAATATTGTTTTTATGTGGTATGATTTGCAGAGTATCATTGTGTTTACTTGAACCTTGCAGGTTTTGGAAGAATTGGAAGGTTGGTATTGAGGATAGCAACTTTTAGAGACGATATCGAAGTTGTCGCGGTCAATGACCCTTTTATTGATGCCAAGTACATGGTAAGGACCAAGGATGAGGTTTTGTTTGATGACTACATGTGACTGAATTAAAAGCTTGTATTGTTTTGACTATATCAAATTTTGCCCTTCAACACAATACTTCCTATTTAAAGGTAGCAAAATTAAAATTGATTTTATGTTTTTTTGGAAGTAATTAACTTATTTTAATATAAAGACATAAATATAACAAAGTTGAAAAGTGATGTTTGGAGAAGTGGCGTTTTCAAAGCGATTGTTCGTGACATAAGAATCAGAATCAGAGAATCAAATGCTTAAAGTTATAGTCACTTGGGTCATTTTGCATTTATGTTAATAATGATGTGATGAATATTTTTTTAGGCTTACATGTTGAAGTATGATTCTACTCATGGCCTGTTTAAAGGAACCATCAAGGTGGTTGATGAGTCAACTTTGGAGATCAATGGAAAGCAAATAAAAGTAACCAGCCAAAGGTATTAAGATTGTCTTTTGCTGTTAAAATGCATCTATACTTTGTTATTTATGTGACAAGTTTTTATAAAGCTGATCATAAACACCATCATCTGGATTCAGGGATCCAGCAGCGATTCCATGGGGTGATTTTGGAGCCGATTATGTTGTAGAATCATCTGGAGTCTTTACAACTCTTGACAAGGCCTCGGCACACAAGAAGGTGAACCTTCAAATATTTGTTCACTTAAAGTTAGAAGTGGCAAATGCAGCGCATTTGTGTGAAACTGGCTAATAATATAATTTCTATTCATGTTTAAACACGTTATATAGTTATAAATATCCTTAAAGATTGACCAAAAAATTTTCATGGGTGAGGGGACCAGATTTGACTTGCCCACTAACGGCTCGTTATTGACATGGACCCATTTGACATGTTACTCAACCTGCCTGTTTTGCTAGCTACTACTTCCAGGAGACATATGCACTTGTAGGTTGACTTTTGTTGGTGCTAATGTGCAGGGTGGTGCCAAGAAGGTGGTGATCTCAGCTCCATCAGCCGATGCACCTATGTTTGTTGTAGGAGTAAACGAGACCACATACAAGCCAAACATGGATATTGTATCCAATGCAAGCTGCACCACTAATTGCTTGGCTCCTTTGGCCAAGGTACATTTTCTAAAGTTTTCTGCAACTGTTGGGCCTTTTTTTTTTTATCTACAAATACTACAGATAGAAGAAAATTTTCCATCAAAATAGCATTTTCAACTTCTTTGAAATACTACTCTTGTACAGGTGGTTCATGAGGAGTTCGGTATTGTTGAAGGCTTGATGACAACTGTGCATGCAACCACAGGTCTGTCTGCATCTGTATGTTTGTGCATATAGTATAAACACATGTTTTTCGTTCGTTTAGGAAGTGTTAAGGTTATATTTGTTTTGTATTCAGCTACACAAAAAACTGTTGATGGACCTTCAATGAAGGATTGGCGTGGAGGTCGTGGTGCTTCACAAAACATCATCCCTAGTTCAACTGGCGCTGCCAAGGTATGGGTACATCTGACATGCAAAATCGTTGTTTATTTATAAATTGCCTGTTAGGATCTGTTACGTGAACCAACCATTTTACCGTCTCTGATTTATATGTTAAAATTTCAGGCTGTAGGGAAGGTTCTACCAGAACTAAATGGAAAACTGACGGGTATGGCGTTTAGAGTCCCAACAGCAAATGTCTCTGTTGTGGATTTAACTTGTCGACTTGAGAAGAAGGCTTCTTACGAAGATGTTAAAGCTGCAATCAAGTATGACATCTAACTATCCAAGATTACACTCTTTTATGTTGATTTTTATTCATGGAGGTGGCATTTCAAACCAATTTATTTACTTATAAATGGGTTGGTTTGGGTTACGGTTATACCAAACTGGCATTAAAAAAAATAGTGATAGATAAATTGTTCATATTGGTTGGAAGCTTGGTTTTAAAAAGCGCGCCACAGGCGCGCTTAAGCGCACCTAGGCGCAAATCCGTGCGCCTTATGTAACCCTAGGCGAGCAGTGTACGAAAAGCGCAAGAAAAAAGCGCGCTTTTTGTACACATGATGTTTTTGTGCTTAAAATTGTTATACATGTAGCTAAAAAGGTTGTACATTTTAGTTAAATCATATATATACCTTATTTGTATCTGTATTTTGAGTAAATAATGCTAAAAACCTATATCATATATAAAAAATTATATAATTGTCTTGCGCCTCGCGTATGAAAAGCCCACTGCTTTTGCGCTTTGTGCGCTTCGCACTTTTTAAAACCAAGGTTGGAAGGTAAAAAAAACTTGTAATGCTAACACTCCTGAATCATCTTATTGTAACTAGTTAGATTATACTTATTAGCTGTCATAAAAAATAACGGGCCAACTCATTCCAACCCGCACATTTCAACCCAAATCTTTATGACCCGTTACCCAACCTGCCTGTGCTTCTGTTTGCACATTATAGCACTAAAGGTGATTCTTTTTTGATCAAGGTATGCCTCTGAGGGTCCCCTGCAAGGAATTCTTGGATACACTGATGAGGATGTCGTCTCCAATGACTTTGTTGGTGATTCCAGGTCAGTCTACCGTTCAAATTTTATTTTTAACTCTCTCATAGTTTCCATTTTTAAGTCGATATCTTGCATTTGATTTTTTGACATGTATTGTTGATTTGTTGTTCTATCCAGGTCAAGTATTTTTGATGCAAAGGCCGGAATAGGGCTAAGTGCATCATTTGTGAAATTGGTGTCGTGGTATGACAATGAGTGGGGTTACAGGTAAGTAGTAATGAACACGCATCATTCTTTTTGTCGTTTTTGATCCTCTGGAAGGTGCATGATTCAGACTTAATTTGATCCTGTGTGCAGCAACCGAGTGTTGGATTTGATCGAGCATATGGCGTTGGTGGCTGCAGCTTCACACTAAAGGGGAACATGATGTTTGTGATTTTTTGTCCTTGCTGTTCTAATGAAAAGGATAGCATAGAATGTTGTTTTGATCTTATGAACCATTACAAATGTAGGAAATAAAAGGGATATATGCTTGGCATTTTATCTTGACATGATTAAATGATTTTGCTGCTATATGTGTTTTATTAGCTATTGAACTGACTTACATTACCAGTCTGCAGTCTAATTAGATACTCCTAAAACAATCTTTTCTCTTAACCATGGTTGATTATGATGCAAAATTAATATGATGGCCGGTTTAGTGATCGCTCTGGTATCGTAAACCAGCTTAGAAGCCTTACTCTAAACAAGGAAAGAACATCAAACAATCCGATTGTAATTCAATAAACCAACTTACTCAAGAGAAACATTACTTTGATCATTTGTATATTTAGTAGCTTAAGTTCATTTGGACATAAATTCACCCTCTATATACATAACTCAAAGCTTGATTCAATAAATCATGTGATATTTTTAAATCGCACTGAAAGTAAACGCAAAAACGATGAATCACACACACGGTGGGGCGTGTTGACTCGCAAAAATTAGACCGAAAAAGTAAAAGATAAGAAAAGATAACTAAGTCAGCTTAGGACTCGCGACTTTTGACGAAGTCGTTAAACCGTATTAATGGGGTGTTTGGGATTGATTATTCAAAACAGATTATGCGTTTTGAAAAAGCAGCGGTGGAGCTGCTTATAGATTATTGCGTTTTGGTAACCTAAAAAACTGATTATCTGCGTTTTCAAAACGCAATAAACATTAAAAACTAATTATTTGCGTTTTCAAAACGCAATAATCTAAAAATCAGATTTAAAACGCAATCCCAAACACTATATAAATAGATGTGAGAAAATTAAACCATACGCAAGCGTTGCAATGTGTTAACTCGCAAAATTTAGACCACATGACAACTTTGTAAAAGATGTAGAAAATTGTTGAAGTTAAATATGAAAAATGCTTGGGGCAAATATGTAAACAATGAAAACTGTGGGGATATGTTAAAAACGTAAACTATTGTAAAAGGGTAAAAGATATAATGTTAAGAGGTTAAAAGTAAAATAAAATGAGTAGTAAAATAAAGTCAACAAAGATTAAAGAAAAATGAATAGTAATATTTTGAAAGGAAGAAAACTTAATTAAAATAATATATTGATACTTTTAAATTTACTTAAATATTATTCAAGTCATTCTAATACTTATAAGCATCCTATATGTGTTTTTAATAATTTATCTAACTTATTTTTAACAACACAAGAATTATTTACACACTCTTTTTTAACTATAAAGATATACATCCTATAAAATTTACTTCAAAAATTCATATATGTTGCTCATTTTGTCTTAGAGCATGTTTGGCTCTCCTTATTTCCACCAACTTATAAGAGTATTTACATCTCCTTCACTAAATTCCATCCATCAAATTACACTAAAAATTACTACTTCACCCCTAAATCTTATCTCTCATAATTAAAATAATAATACATTTTCATACTTTTATCATTATATTTTCTCTCTCCTCACTCACAACTACTTACAAAAATATTAAAATATATATAGGGGTGAACAATAGCTTTTCATATTTAGGGTGGAACAGTGCTTCCACCAAATATTTTCTCTTTCCTCCACTCAGAACCACTTACACTCACCCCATATAATTTGGTGGACACACTCATATACATTTGGTGGACCAAATGTAAATGCTCTAACTTATTACTTCCAAAAAGTTAATAAATTACAAAAAAGTGTTTGACAAAGCTAAAAGTCCTTTTTGTTTTAACTTTTCATTTGTGTATAATAAGTTGTTTTGAAAAAGTAAGTAATGTGTGACTTTTTGAATCTACTTATAACTTTTGGGAAAATTTTACCTATATGCTCTCATTTTATCCTTATACCTACCCTCCTTATATCATTTTTAGTCATTTTACTTGAAAATCTAATCCAAAAACTTTTTCTAAAAACTCTTTTTTGAAAAGCTAATCTAAACACTTTTCTAAAAATTCTTTTAAAAAGTCATAAGTTAACACCAAAAGTTCTTTTTGCCTCAAATAAGTTTATCCAAACATGCCCTTGAACCAAGAGTCCACCTATTACACTTATCAACTCTTCATGAATAGTACCTCTAATATTTTTTTTTTTATTTCTTTTCTTTTTTAACTTTAATTTTTAAGGTTTTTTCATAACTTTTTTCTAGTTGACCACAAAGAATTTATTCCAGAATGTTTGATTGTTTTTTTCCCTTATAATTTAAGATTAAAAAATTTATGATTAGTATTGTTTTATTTTATAAATTGACCGCAAAATTTTTATACTAAACTTAAGTTTATCTTCAAAGTTTTTATTATTTAAATTTTGATGAATAACTTTTTAATAAAAGATTTATTCAAATTCGACAGGTCTATAACTTACTTTTTGGTTATTTAGCGTGACGAACCGAACATTCCGAAAAACATTGGTACAAATTCAAACTTTATAAATTGTTTATAATCAATATGATCGTTAACTCACAAATGTTGTATATTTTTCTATTAATATTACTATTAATCAAGGTCTCGTAAATTAAGAGTGTGACAATCAATTTCACCCGTTTGACTAATTCTATCCTTCAATAACAAAATATTCAAAATACTCACAAACAACACACACTTTGTTCCAAAACACAATTATAGAAAACAACATATTATGTTTTATGGACTATATAGTGATCACCATTCCCTATACCACACCTTGTCCTCATGTCTTCACTAAATACCACCAATGGAAGCCTACATTGAGTATCATTGTCCCTGCAGTTCCTTAATAAAATCGCCTACATTTGTTCTTCTTGTTCTTTCATACTACTTCAATAACTATATATACGTGTGTCATGCATGTGTATCACTAATAAGTACACAGCTTCCATCATATTGTGATTTGTGATCACTTAAATATTGTCTGATCAATGGAGGACCATTTAACGGGTGATGCTACTGATCAGACTTGCAACTGTAACCACTCTCCTTCTGCCGTTAAACAACGCGATTCGTCGTCGTGGAGACTTGACATTAATCACTTTCGGTTACCGCAATCCGCCTCTGACTGTAGGAAATCTTCTACTCTCCGTCGCCTGCTCCGACCTACTTCAAGTAATTGCATCCATCCACACTATTTCTTGTTCATGCATATACGTACATTATTATTTTGTGAGATTTTACTGGGTACGATGGTAGTTATGTTTTATTATATTCTTACTAGTGGGTTATTAGTGACGCTTTACAATGGGTTCGAAACGTAGATAAAAATAAGCAAATCATTAACGAAATGATAAAAAAACCCGCGTTGGGACAGTATATTTGATTGTTCCGTCACTATATACGAAAGACAAGTTATTCGAATAAAATTTATGCCAAAACGTATGTAAAGGTAAACACGAGTGGTCGCACATTACAATGGGCCGGTTTAAAAGTAGATAAAAAACACGTTGCAATGGTGTATTTAGAGATAAGCATGAGAGAGTTTAAAACTGGGCTGTTAAAGACAACGTTTAAAAGAGCCGGTCGGTTTAAAAACAAAATTACAAAAATTCACAAAAAAGCGTCGCAATGGCATATGTAGAGAGCACCGTGTGGTTCAATTGTTCAAAAGACTGGAAGGTTTAAAACGACAGGTCGTTTTAAAAACAAGGTTACGGATATTCACAAAAATTACACGTTGTAATGATATATTTAGATATGAGCGTCAGACGGTTAAAAAGACCAAGCAGTTTGAAAAAAAAAACGTTTAAAACAACTGGATGATTTAACAATGCTATAGATATTCATGTCACAACGTAGATAAAAATAGTATAAAAATGAAACTCATAAAAAAACTACGTAACATAAATTTCACTAAAAACTCAAAATGATAATAATATCAAGATTCAAGGGTTGAAGACGAAATCGGCTAAACAAAGGAAGAAAAATATAAATTTGTTAAAGTTGTGGGGCCAAATGGTAAGGTGTTGTAAATGAAAATTAGACATTAAAAAACAAAATGACCACTATTCATAAGCAACCATAATATTTATTTTGGTAACAAAATGACCACTATTTAGTATTTACGAGTCATGCCTTGCGGCGAGACAGTTAAACTGAATGAAAATTTGACGCAAAAATCGTTGAACTAAGTCCGTTCATTGCAGTTTGTTAACGCGCAAAAATTTAGACTGGAATGCAAAATATATAAATGATTGACCAATTCGAGTTAGGATCCGCGCATTGCTACAGAATCGTTAATCGGGGAAAAAAAGAAGTAAAAATGTTGAACTAAAAATGCGCGTTACAACGTGTTAAATCACAAGTAAATGAAAAATTTTGTAAATGATGTAAAGTGTTGGGTACTAAATTTAAAAGTCAAAAAGTGTTAGGGGTTGTTTGGTTGATTAAGTGCTGAATCATTAAGAGGTCTGAATGGTTAAGAGGTCTAAATGGTTAAATGCTGAATCATTAAGTTAGACCTCTTAATGGTTAATTTTCTTATACCACATTGGTAGGAGAGTCTCATAAAGGTTCAACGTAGTTTAGTGCCTAATGATTCAGTGCTTAATGGTTCAGCAACATCTCAAATCTTAATGGTTCAGCCTTAACCATTCCATTCAGAAGCTGAAACAAACGCGCTGAATGCTGAATCATTCAGCACTGAATGATTCAGAGCCTCATTAAGAGGCTTACCAAACAGCCCTTTATTGTTCAAATGAAAATTATATTGTAACAACCTGTAAAAGATGAAAAGTATATAGATTAAAATTAAAAAGTGAATTCACAAAAAGACAAAATAAGCTATTGTTGTTAGGTCACCCTTAAATCTAGGGGTGAGCAGAAAACCGAAAAAATGAACCGAAACTGAAAAAACCAATTTAACCGAACCGGAAATAACCAAACTGCACAAAAAACCGAAATGAAAAAAACCAAATCGAAATTAGCGGTTCGGTTTCGGTTTTTCATTTTACAAAAACCGAAAAACCGAACCGAATAACCCCCAAAAAAATCATTTTTTATAATATATCTTATATATCTATTAGTAGTTTTATTCTTGAAAATAATTAATTTTCAACATTATACAAAAAAAAATATCTTAATAAAAGCTTTGGAAAAATGTAGAAATCGTTTAGAATGTTCGGTTTATGTATGGAAATCGTTTAGAATGTTCGGTTTATGTGAACCATATTAATTTAAAGGTTAAATATATCAATATCAATATAAACATATAAGAAAGATTCTTAAACCTTGAATTAATTTGTACTTAAGAAATTCTCAATATTAGTCTTAACTTTCAACATATTAGCCGACAACGAACTTTTTAAGTTTCAAACTCTTTCAGTTTTGAAAATGAGTTAGTTTTCGGTTAAGAAAAGTTCATTGTCGACCAATACCAAGGGCGGATGGACTTGAAGGCCAGTGGGGTCATATGCACCCACTTAACTTTAGAATTATCATGTATCTTTTATAATAAAACTAGGATTTAACACTAATGTGCCCCATAGTTTTTTTATTGTGCCCCAAGTCCTCATTTTCTTCCAAGCTCAATTGTTAAAAAAATTCCCTTAATAAAACAAATGGTAGTTCCATTTATCTAGGCCCAGTTTAAAGTAGCCGCATGTGACCATCTGAATTCCATATTGCCAATACTTTTTGCAAAAATCTACTATCAGCTTCAACCCCAAGTTCATACGTCCCATCATCTTGTTGATTTAGTGAGGTATCTCTTGCTATTTGTTTTAATCTACTTTTTATCATATTGGCTATTTATGAATGAATAACTTGCATCCTTTGGATGAAACTTATGAGGTAATGTATTTGCGGTTAAAATATTTATTATTGTAATTTGGTTGCCTATGTTATTACATAAACTTGTGTCATATATATACTCATAACCCGGGGTACTTTTTACGAATTACTGTACTTTTTTATCTGACTCACTCCGATTTGACATGTTCTAACCGTTCTAACATGGCTATTTTTTGCACCCACTAGCGAAAAAATCTGAATCCGCCACTGACCAATACTTTGAAAGTTGGGACTGTTGTAGGGAATTTCTTAAGTATAGATTATTGTCGGCTAACGAGACAAAATTTAGATTCTTAAAATCCAATTCCCCTTCGTTTAAAAATTAAAGTAGGCTATTTATAATAATTTGTTTCTTTATATTTAATATATGTATATTCCTGTTTTTAACAGAAATAATAAAGCGTTTAATTTTATTATTCATCATCTCAGAAAAACAAGAAAAAGTAGAAGAATATTACAAGAAACAAGAAATGCTCTTTGAAGGGTTCAATGCGATGGAAACAATGAGCAAATCAGGTTTTTCACCCGCAACCCTGACTAAGGTTGGTCCATATTGATGTAACACTAGCACTAGCTTGTTTGTTCTAAATTGGTTCGGTTTTGATTATAGTCGTGAGTTAAAATAGACTTTCTTTAGGCTTTTTTACATCGAAATAAATTTAAAGTCTTCAAGGCTAAATAAAAATTGAAGTGTTTAACAACTATTTTGCTTGTAATTTATACACTAAAGATAGTATCTCATAAACATTAGATACTATAATTAAATTATCAAATATAAATAAAGTATAATAGTATATTTGAACCATTAAATATTCAAATATTGCAATTAGTCCCTATAAACCAACACATCAAATAATAAATAGATATTAATAACGAAATCAGATTGGTCGGTTTCACGATAGCCCTACTGTCACCGGTTCATTAAGAGATCTGACATCTTTGTACCGGCCAGATTTATAATAATAATTGAGTCTAGCCAGTGTAAATGGTTATGAGAACATGGCAACACTTTGAGCCGGGTCAATCTATATCTATCTATCTATACTATATAATAAGCGAAGATAGCCATATTGCTATTAAGTTAAAATTGATTGTTTGGTTACAAAAAAGATAAGAGATTTTCAATTAGTGTTTATTTTGATACTAGTATCTTGCCCGCGGGCGTTGCCCCGCGAACCTGTGCGCAAAACATAGAAAAAAGTAACTAAGTCAAGCTAGGACCCCTGCGTTGCGGCGAACCTAACAAACAGGGGAAAATAGACACAATGGCAACGGACCTGTCAAACGGGAAAAAATAGATGAAAAAAATATTGAACACCGTACGCACATTGTGGCGTGTTTATCATTAGTGAGAGTGACACTGTGTCTTCTACATGAAGACAATAACATTTATCCTAAAAAAAGATACAGTTATATTAATTATGACACAAACACGTAATGACCAAGACCAACTCTTACTCGTAACCAAACCCTTTCGGCCTGAACCGCATTGATAGCCAAACCTGTATCGACCCAAAAAATATCCCCTCTTAGTTGATCAGTTATGACACGAACCCATAATGATCTAAGCCTCTTTTGGCCTAGTAACGAACTCTAACGCAAACCTATTCCGACCCAGACCCCGTCCCGATTCGAACACGTCCATAGGTTATGGCCACTAAAACTTTGCGTAAAAAACGCTTACCTTTACCAGAAATATTCATTGTGAAGGTAAAGTCCAACATCAAGAAATGATTATAAAAAAAATATATATAAATATATATAGTTGCATACAGCCAAGAGGGTTACATAATCTGAACTAATACGTTTGGTAATTTAACACATACAAACCTACAATTGTTTAAAGGTTTAGTAATTGAACATATACAAACTTACGACTAAAAACTAACTGTCAAAGAAACTAATTATTATTATTATGATTATTACAACAATTGTCATAACTCCACTTTAAGATTTCGCAATGCAAATTTAGGTATTTTATTTAGGCAGCCCACATCAGCAGAGAACAAAGGTCATTTTGATGTCCAACTGATTAAGATCACAGATTTGATGCAAGGGAAATATAGTTTATTGCATTCAGATTCACACTAATATTGAATAACGAAAATATACACACTAAAGACATGTAAAAGCATTTTTTTAAGTTGACTCGTTGATCAACGGTCAACTAACTTGTTGAGTAAGAACGATTTTTGACAAAATTGGGTACAAAACGGACATTATTAAAAAAATGGGGAATATTGTAAGTGAACATCACAAAAACATGAACACAACAAAACATCTTCTATTGCGACAGATCATTAGATCAAATGGGTCACAAAAAAAATGATAAGGAAGATATATACACAGTTTAATAATGTTAAAAGATGCATGAGTTCAATTTGATTTCAACAATATTCATTTACATTTGTGTTAGGCAAGAACTGATTAAACTAATCTGATATAAGATTGTAGGTCCACCTTAAAAAATCTCCTCCTTCATCAAACCAACTTTTAAGGCCGTAAATCATTTCAATTCAGCCAAAAACATAATCAATTTGGTCGGCAAAACATTGAACAAACCAAAGTGAACACCCATCGCTTGTCAAAAGAGGTTAATAAGCATAAACATGAAATTTCAGTGCAGTATGAATATTAAAACATTGTAATTAACACTAACTCGTATTCTATTCGGCACTAACGTGAGGACCGATTTAGGAATAAACATAAAGGCCTGCATCAGCTACCAATTTAATTTTAATCAAATGTTTTCATCTGTAAAAGTCATTCCATTGAGTGTTAACTTTCAGGATTTTATTAGCATATAAATTGGAATTCTACAAAATTAATCTTAACCGTGTTCTAAGCATCATTAGTAGTTATCCTAAGTTCTCAGATGCACATAAAAGTTTAGTTTCTAGAAATTCCTGGTTGGTCTCAATAACCAATTTGAAACTTAGATAATAGACAGTTAGCTTGCCTTTGAAAATCAATTTCCTTATGGAATTTTGTATTTCCTCCTAGATCGCACGATACCAAAATTGAATTTGGTCAAATAACTTACACAATTGGTCCTCCCAAGTCTGATTTTTGGGTCATTAAAGTCACCATAATCTTGATTGGAAAAATGTCCAAAGAATGTGGAGTACAACAGAATCTTGTAACTTTCCATCCAAATTTTAACCATTTTCAAAAACACCCAAACATTTCCCACGGAAAAAAAATGCTTACATTAAGATTCCTTAAAGATCAAAGGAAAAAGAATGAAGCTTTATCAATTTTCTTAAGTCCCCTAACATCAAGAAACATTTCCTACCAAAGTCACCGGAAACACATGAGCAACCAATAAAAGCCGACCACACCACCATTAACGCAAAAATCAATAGAAATCGAGGAGGGTTTCATTAAACTTACCTTATCTCACCAGTTATCATACCACAATAGTGGCATATCTGACTTGGAAGTCAACAAAAAGAAACGCAATGGAAAATTGTACATATTGCAATAGTGGTTTTTCACTCACAACTTGAACTTACTGCCGGTCAAAAAAAAAAAAAACTTGAACTTACTAAATATAGTAGTATTAATAATATGTATAGTGTAGACTGTAGAATAGAACTTTTAACCTTTTTTGCACCTTGATACCCCTAGTTTAGTAGTATTTTCATTTTCGTACCATATTATAAGTTAATTATGATTAAAATGCTATATACACAATGTTAAAAAGTTGTATAACCATGCATGCATGTTATTGTTACAGGATGAAATGAAGAATCTTGCTAGGAGTGAGAGATTGGCTATCAATGTGTCCAACATAGCTAATTTGGTTCTCTTTGTTGCTAAAGTCTTTGCCTCTATCGAAAGCAGATCGTTAGCTGTTATTGCATCGACTTTGGATTCGTTGTTAGACTTGTTGTCTGGATTTATTTTATGGTTTACTTCAAACGCCATGAGAAAACCTAACCATTATCACTATCCAATCGGAAAAAATCGGATGCAACCTGTTGTAAGCCCACCATACATTCAAGTCTAACGAGCCAACCTCGAGCTAACGATTTTTTCATTAGTGTTACTATAGTGGTTAGGGGACCATTGACTCTTGGACAACCAAATTTTCTATTAGTGGCAACGGTGCAAACGAGCCAAGTCGAGCTGAGCTCGATCAGGCTCAAGCTTGTGTTCATTTAACTTATTAGAGCTTGAGCTCAGCTCTACTTAAGCTTTATTTCTAAAGCTCAAATTCGGCTTGTAGATAATTTTGATTTTTGCAAGCTTAAGGTTGGCTCGGGCTCAGGCTCAGGCTCATTTGTTATTTATTTATTCATTTATATTAATTATAGTTATTACTTTATTTAGTTTTTTTTTTCAAAATTTTAAAAATAGTAATTATTATTATTTAAATATATATTTAATACATTAATTAAAAATTATATAAACGGTGGGCTCGTTTAGGCTTACGAGCCGACTCGAGCTTGATAAGCGAAGCCCGGGCTCGTTTACCAAACGAGCTTGATTTTAGGATTGAGCTCATTTAAGCTCAGGTCGTTTCAAGCTATTTTTCAAACTGATCTCAAGTAGTTCGACTCTTAGTAGATGTATCCAACACCTGCTTTCATATGATTTGCAGGGCATTATCGTTTTCGCATCGGTAATGGCTACACTTGGGTTCCAAATATTGCTAGAGTCCGCTAGAGAACTTGTTGCGGGGGTATGTGCCCTAAATCCTAACTTAACTTGATGAAGTATTATTTGGTGACATTTTTCTTTGTTTATTATTTCTTTAACTTGTGTTGATTTGATTGTAGACTCACCCTAACAAGGACCGTGATAACGAAATGTGGGTGATTGGGATTATGGTGTTTGTGACCGCAGTTAAGTTTATATTGATGGTTTATTGTCAAAGATTTGAAAATGAAATAGTGAGAGCCTATGCTCAAGATCATTTCTTCGATGTCATCACCAATTCCGTTGGTTTAGGAGCAACTATTTTGGCCATACAATACAAATGGTGGATTGATCCTGTTGGAGCCATAATTGTGAGTACATGACCATATCTCATAACTTGATCATTGATTACAATACCTATCACTGTATTTTATGTTTGTACTAAGACCACCCATAGTGGAGAAGTGAAAGGGCGTTAAATGCCCTCATTCGCGCCCCACATCACCCCAGGGGCGTTTTTGCTCTACAATGGGTTTTGGCGTGAAATTTTTCACGCGCAAAACGGCGTGAATTCCCCCTACTTTTTGCTCCACCAATAGAATACATCCAAGTGGTTGGGGGGGGGGGGGGGGCGAAATTTGTCAGCCACTACGCTTGCTCTAAGGATGTGTTCATAAGGTTTAAACAACGGATAATGCATATAGATATCATCACCTTAATATTTACATTTTTTTCATTTAAAATTGTTTGCTATCCTAATGTAAAATTGCCCTTTATGAAATGAAAAAAAATCAAATATTGGTATTTAGCCAAACAACTTAAATGCTTTTGCATACTTAAGTGGCTTGTCCTTACATTATATTGTAAAACAAATTACTAACTAAACTCATATATATCTTCCATATTTGTAGATAGCGTTTTATACGATAAATACATGGGCAAAGACCGTTATAGAGAATGTATGGTCGTTAATTGGGAGAACGGCCCCACCGGAATTCTTGGCAAAATTGACATATTTGGTTTGGAACCATCATGAAGAAATAAAACACATTGATACCGTTAGAGCTTACACATTTGGGAGTCACTACTTCGTGGAAGTAGACATCGTGTTACCAGAGGATATGGTGCTAAGTGAGGCTCATAATATTGGGGAAACGTTGCAAGTAAAACTAGAACAACTTGCAGAAGTCGAACGTGCATTTGTTCATATCGATTTTGAGTTTACTCACACTCCCGAACATAAGCAAAAGGTTTGAATAGCAACTTGTTTGTAATATAGTTACGTCTATACAAATTCTAACAATAAGGTATGTTGATTCCATGTACACAAATAGTATTGTATCTGTTACACATAATACATGATTAGATATTTGTCTTTTAATATCAAATAAGAAATGGGTATGTAAATTTACATTATTGTTATTGTTATCTTTTATACATAGTTGATAAATGGAATCATTCCATGTGTAAGTAGCATATTCTTGATTGGAAGGTTTGTTCCTTTGTTGAGCATGAACGTCATGTATTTTAAACTACCTAACTCATATGCATTCTAAAACCTAAGTCTACATTTGAGATGTAAACGAGCCAAGTTGATCGTGAGCTACTCAATATTGGCTCGAAATGAGGTAAGCTTAAACGAGCCAAAATATAAGGTTGTTTAGTAAATGAGCCCATTCAGAGCCTAAATATAAGATTGTTTAGTAAACGAGCCCAAACCTGAGCTTCACTTGTCGAACTCGAGCCTATTATTTATATAACATTTATTTAAAAATAATTTTAAATAAAACTACTCACAAGTCAAGCTCAAGCTTGAAAAACTAATTACGAGTTGAGCTCAAGCAATAGAAACAAAGCTCAAGTTGTCATAAGTTAAACGGGCCCCAAGCTCGAGTCTTGTTGAGTTCGAACTAAGCTTTTACCCACCCACCCTATACTTTTATCCGTTATGAGACTAGATCCCTAAACCAGAAGGAACAACTTTTTACACTCTGATACGTTAGCCTACAAGCCCTTCGATACATTATATGTGTGTATATATATATATCTCAAAATATAATTTGTATATATGTTATTAGTAAATTTTGTTTAAATAGTCACAAAAAAATAGGATTTAAGAAAAGGTTGCTGTCAAAGATTTTGTGAGGCGTCTCCCAATTAATGACCATACATTTGTGTTAATCATATATAGACTAAGATATCCACGATAAAATTAAATCACACAAAATGCGAAATACAATATATAATAAGTACAAAAAGGAAAAATAGAAATACCAAGTGTCCGTGTCGGGTGGCATGTTAAATACCATTCAAAATCATCATCTCTTTTTCATACCTAGTGTTTGAACGCATATTCTTAAACAAAGTAATATTCTAGGAGCCAAATAACTATGTTTAGCATTTTTAACTAAGATGTTTATGATCCATTTCTTTGTTTGCTTTAGGGATAGTAAAATATATAGAGTTAAACATAGTAAAATAGTAAAATAAGAAATTGAAAGATATACTTTATATGTTAAACAAGGTTCCAGGAAACAATAAACCAAAATGATAAAGTTAGATGATTTACCTATTAAAATTAACATTTTTTTCTTTCTTAAAATCATTCGATTATTGTTAAAATCATAAGATGAATTGTAGTGGTGTACAATTAGGATTTTTATTGCCAAGACAGTTCAGGTTGGTCAAAATTATTAAGCCGTTTTTATAGTAAAATAACCGAGCCTCATCCAAATTGCGATCAGTTTAAAACCGGTCCAGACCAAAACAAATCGGTACCCAAACCCATGATTGTAAAAGTCTCGAATAGCGTCAAATAGTCAACAAATAATCACAAATAATCACCCGAGTACTTCCTGCCTAGGCCGAGTACTCGACGAGTCATCTCCAATTACTTCAAGACTATGGCTTAATACTCGTAACTCCTCACTCAATCGAGTTGGCACATTACACTATATTAATAGACAAGTGTATTGAATAGTGATTTTATTATTTTATTCTTTTTGTTATGTTAAATACTTATATTTTCAAATACTTTCAACATGTTTATTAGTGGTGTGGTGGTTTTGTTGGTTAGTCTATAGGGTGAATACCTTAGTTCAATTCTTGCAAGCATCTCTTTCTTTGCCTTTTTTTTTGCTTGCATTTTGTATTTCTTCCAATTTCCTAACATATATATTATTTTTAATAGGTAGGAATTTTTTTGTCTAAATATATAACATACTTTTATTTTACGTCTTAAAATTCGTTTACATTTTATAATAAATGATCCAAATTTGCAAAAACCGAATCATTTCACATATATCTTATTTGGTGTGTTAACCGAATTATGTGTAGGTTTTTTTTTTTCGTTTATAACTGAAATAGACTTTTAATTGTATAATTTTTTTTATCAACAATTCATTTGAATCTAAATTGTAAAACGCGTAACGCACGTAATTTTATACCACTAGTTTGAGTTAAAATTCTTAAAAATGGCTACGTCATAAAACTTAAAAATAAATAAAAAATAAAAAAATGCCCGAAATAATGACAACCAGACAGAAGACACACGCGTCTTCATTTACGTGAAGATGATGATGACGACGACGATGAACAAACACACAGTCTCCTCTCTAAACAACAACAATCATCTGCTACCCTATGTTTCTTTTACCAGATTAGGTTAATCCAAAACCCTAATTTCATCTTCTCCAATCAACCAACCAAACCATGGCTTTTACAGTTATCCTCAACCTCTCTCCTACCTTCACTCGTCTCCATCTTAATAATCAATCCTCCTCCTCACAAAAACCCTCTCTATCTCCATCACCATCACCATCTTATTCTACAATTCACCATAACGCTACCTGTCTCCCTCTACAATCATCATCATCTTCCGTTGAATCACCACCTGTTTGTGTTAGGGTTTCTCCGCCGTCCGATCCTCGTCAGGATTTCTACGTTAATCTTGGCTTAGCTGTTCGTACTCTCCGTCATGACCTGCCTCTTATCTTCTCCACAGATCTCAATTACGATATTTACAGGTATACCAATAACTCATTCCCTCTATACTTTTACTACTATAATAATTAACTTTAATTAATTAAGCCAGAGCGGCTGTGCTATGGCGGTACTTGGATGAATTTTTGCAGCCGAGGTCGCCAGTTGAAGCCTCGTCTGTGACAAAATGTCATGCGGGAGCTAGGGTTTTAAGTTTTAACATAGTGGACCTTTGGGCTTGAGTTTTCTTTTGTGACGGGCCGGGTCACTAGTGGCGGGTCTAGAATAAAAGCTGAGGGGTGGCGCGGGTTAATTTTCTTTTTTTCCATGAGTAGCCGATGCATAAACTAAGAAGAAAAAAATTGCACTAAAAATGTAGTTAGCCAAGAAAAGCTACCCCTCAACCTATGCTAGATCCCCGCCCTCGGGTCACCAGCGCTATCTGCGATCGTGGATGTATGGGTGTACCTGGGTGGTGGAGCTTTGTTGTTCGTTAAAAGAAAAATTCACTAAAATTAATTAATAATCGTATTTTGTTGATTACAGAGATGATATCACGTTTGTTGATCCGCTCAACACATTCACTGGTATAGACAACTACAAGCTAATCTTCAGGGCATTACGTTTTCATGGAAGAATTCTATTTAAAGAGATCTCATTGGAGATTTATAGAGTTTGGCAGCCATCAGAGAATCTGATTTTAATCCGTTGGAATCTGAAAGGCGTCCCTCGAGTCCCCTGGGAGGCTAAGGGAGAGTTTCAAGGGACTTCGCGATACAAGTTGGATCGAAATGGGAAGATTTACGAGCATAAGGTTGATAACTTAGCTTTTAATTTCCCTCGGCAGCTAAAACCGGCTATGTCTGTACTTGACATGGTGGTTGCTAGTCCTGGTCCTGCCACGCCGAACCCTACGTTCTCATGGGGTGTGTTGGATTCGACCTACTCATCGTCATGGCTAGACTTTTATCGTGCGGTTAAGAACACGTTGGATCCTGGCCAAGAGTTTTCGGCTTTACAAGATTGCCAACTAGTTGCTACTTGTTTATAGTGAGTGTTTATCTTAGCTAATACAACTATTTTGCATACTGTAACATGCACATACTCTACATTCTACAATATACAATATAGCAACAATCTGTTTTGTGGGAAAAAGCTTAAAAGTAGAAGGGATGTCTGCAGCTAGTAAGAATATGTGATATATAATGCATGGAATATCGCTAATATGCATCAATTTTTCTGTTCTATTTAACAAAGATGATAATACCTCACCAAAAAAAATCATTTTTTGAAGATAGACCGAGACCACCATGTGTAAAAGAGTATGATCTCACACATTCATTCCTACTAACACACATTCCTACTAAGTGTTGGTACAAAAGATCAATTAGAGGTACCAGTTTGTTGTTTGGTTGAAAAGACTATGGAGGTGGAAGCCTATCCAGAGGATTGATCAATGCAACTTTGCAGTTTTTACTGCTCGTGTATTTGTCATATGTAACTCTCAAAACTGCTTTCTTTGCAGCTTGGTGAAATCCCAAAATCATATCAGCACAATCCCTAAGTGGATAATGTAAAGATATAATAACATAAGGTAAACATTTTTGGAAAAATGTTGTGTAGAAACAAATGAATAACAAGATTTTAGAACATTTACCTGATCTGAAATTCTTGATACTTAGAATGCTTGCATAGAAGTGGGGTCCATGCTGGGGCCAAATGCAGGGTACATCTAGCAACATAAATGGCTGATGCACATAGTAATGATGGTTTGTAATGTAAAGCATCATATTCCACCAAGCACAGCTCAATGAGGAAGTATGCTAGCTTTTCAAACTGAAAAAAAAAAATTTTGATTAAAAGATTTTAGTATCTGTCTAATTGAAATTTAGTGTTTATTCCAAAGTAATTAGAAGCAGAAACTGCTGTTACCTTTTTGTCTCCCTGTGCAGCTCTAAGGAATCTCAGCATGAAAACATAAGGTGTAGGCAAATTAAGACGGAAGTGTAGTGTCCTTAAAATAGTCGTCTCCTGATAATTAGAAAAGGTATAAGATTGTTAGTTAAAGACTTCAAGTACAGCAGACGATGGATGGTTACAACATTAAATTTTATCTGTACCTATGGTGTTAGTTACCTGTCACTTATAGCACAGATGGAATCTTATCAAATCTAATTCTAATTCTAAATTATAACATAAGAGTACCTAAAACTAAATACCGCATTGTAAACCAGAGAAACAACAGGCATACCATTTCAAGCATTTGCTCTCTTGTGTATGTCTCTGCTGAGATACTAATTAATTCCATAACCTGTTAAAGATTAAAAAAAAAGGATTATATAGATTAATAAGAAGCGAGGTTTTATTAGATGCAATAAGTTCAACCCGTTTAGTTTTGGGTTATTTTTTTATCCGAAGTGGGCCAAATGTTTCAAAAGTGACCCAAAATGTATTCTGAATGCATACAACCTTGTAAATCATTTAATTTAAGGTATTTCTAATAAGAAAGTTTCCGTAATCATATTAACACACTTAGTAATTTTGGAAGTTTTTAGAAATGTTCAAAAAAGTGTTATACGGGTCAATAGTTCTGACCCACTCTACAAAATGGCATGTGTTGCCTGCTGTCCATGAGCCAATGCTTCAAACAAAAAGATTTACCTTTGGATGCCAAAAATCCTCATACTTTGATGCTAGTAATAGTGATGTAAGACCAACTAATTGCATTTCACTTCTTTTAATCTTGACAGCAGACAAGTAAAAGTCCAAGAGAGTGACCATCAGATAAAGTGTCTCTTGCATTAAATCAAATTTCATATGTACCTGTAGCAACCAACATATGCAGAGTATAAAATCCTAATTCTAACGCAATCATAAAATAACCAAAGAAAAGGATAGACAGAAGGTACTTCTATTAGCCAATTGATCAGTATGCCCCGCATTTGAGGAGTGATATCTGTTTGATTCTCCATATAGTTTTTCAGTGGTTGATTATGTGCCTGCATTCATAAGCCATTTGGATTATAGCTCATCACAAGTGTATGCATAAATTCAAATTAGTCAACCATCACGGTAACAGGGAACACCTGTGAATGTGCTTATTCAGATTATGGATCATGTATAAAGGCACCCAAAGTGTTATTTAATACTTGAAAGGTTCTAATTTCTAAATCATTTTCTTCAAAATTTGAATTCATTTATCGAGACAAAATAAGTTTTGTAACTATATCCGACACAATAACTGTTCATAAAAAGGTTCGTGTTCTTGGAAGAAATAAAAAAGTATGTCAGGTCAACCTGATCCTTATCCAAACAGCCTGACCTGCCCATTTTGCTACCTCTAACCAATACCATATGACAAGAGTCTGTCCAAGTCGTCTACAAAATTATCTATAAATCACTGATCTTGTATTCTTGTACATATGCATAACATTAAGATGCATATAAACATAATAGCAAGAGAGCACGATAAACTCACTTCTGTGACCCAATAATGCTGATAGATCTCATCAACATATTCAGCAACTTCAAGTTGATTGCTGTCATCATAAATGTTGGGCAGGATCTCCTCCTTGGTGACACTAACCTGATCCTTAAGAAGCTGCATTGCAACGTATCATCAAAATTATAAAAAGTACTAATTTAGGAAATCAAAAGAAGATCAAATATTACCAACCTTTGTTCTTTCCATTAACATAGATGTGTAAGATTTTCGGCGACCAGATTTCCCCTTGACGGTGAGTTTTGATGTACTTGCATCTAATGTGACATCATGTGCAATTTGCTTACGGGAAACAGATTCAGACTTTGATGTTTCATTTTTCTTGGATAAAACAGTAATTGTGGATGTTGATTTGGTAAAAACAGAACTAGTTCTTGATACCCTTTGAGCTTTGGGAATACCAACTGTTGTTTTCACCGTTGGCTGGTAGGGCATTTGTGTAATTATCAGAACATAATAAAAGATAACTGGTTTACAGTTGAGATATGATTCAACATACCTTCATTGATATCCTAGACAGCCTCTGTCTGTCCCCTGTTGGTTGACCATCTGATGCCCTGCCAACAGATTAAAGATATGAACTTAGTACATCTTCATAATAGTTACTAAAAACAGCTTATAATAACACAGGATTTTGACATGTTTGTACTGGTCTCACATTTTTAAATATCCATCACTAGCTCTGTTCTTCCAACGGTAGTCCTGAGTTTTGCTTACTTGTGGTACAACTGTCGTGCCAACTTTAGGTTTAACTGAAATCAAATAATAACAAAGAGAGTTAGATTAATATGATAATATTATCAAAATGATTCACTTTTCTGAAAGGAAGGTTAATCACCAAAAAAGCCATGTTTGTTCTTCAATTTAGTATCCTTATTTCCCTACAAGTAAATGATAATCAGAAATTATAGAACAATGTAAAAATATGACGAAGAATATAACAAAACAGAATCATACTTTCTTGATATCAGATTTCTCCTCCTTGTCAACATGCTTTAGGACTGGTAAAGATTTCCTTTGTGGTGGGCAATATGTCATTGCAGATTTCCTAAATAAATAAAAGATAATGATCATAATCCATAACAGTCACAATGACAAAATTGGGCAAAGAAATGAACCAAAACAGAAAAGAACATCAACTACCATTACCTTGTTACATTAGCAACAGTATCTTGATTCCTTGTCTTTGAGTTACCATTGAATACCTTCAAATCCTTGCCTAATGAAACTGAGGCCCTGCAAATTCATATATAGTAAATTTTATACATTTATCACTGGATTAATGTTGTGATCTCAAAGTTTTCAAGAAAATAGAGTAAAACAATAACGGGAATAGTTGCATGCATACCGTTGTGAATATGTCATCCTTTCCATTTTACCTTTCCTGCAATGTTTTAAACCAAGTGAATTAGTTAATATTAACACAATGGAAACTGAATAATTCTTAAGACAATCATTTTTCTATATATTGAAAAAACTTCAAGATAGCACAAACAGGACAAACAAACAACCATTTTTTAGGGAAGAAGCTCATGTCACTCACCCAGTGTCCTGACCCCTTGTCTTTGGATTACAATTGAAGACCTTCAGATCCTTTCCTGATGAAATTGAGGCCCTACAAATTCATATAAAAGTAAATTTATGTAGTTAGCACTGAATTAATGTGTAATATCTCAAAATTAAAAAAAAACAGTAAAAGTAACAAGGGGAATGGCTGTGTGCATACCGTTGTGAATACGTCATCTTTTCCATTTTAACTTTCCTGCAATGTTTTAGACCAAGAGAAATGTTGAAGTTAGCAAAACAAAAACCAAAGAACTTTTCAGACCATCGTTTTTTCTTTCTGTAGAAAAAACTTCAAGATGGTACAAAGGGGATAATCAAACAACCAGTTTTCGAATGGGAAAAAACTCATGTCACCCACCCTGGTTTGGAGCCATCAGTAGCCGCCTTCTTCTGAAAGATACCCTGGGAATTGCTGATATCCGACAATACTTTTCTTCCTACTTTCGTTTGAGCTGCAACGCATAAATTTGTAAAAAAAAGGTACAAACAAGAAAACTTAATGTATCAAAAGTTAAGCTACATGACGCTTACCGGAGTTGATGTTTTTCCCATTAATCTTGCCCAACTTGTTGATGACCTCCTTCATGATCATCACAAAAAAAACACGTGATCAATACTTTTGAAATGATAAACGTGACAAAAGACTGCATTTCTCATTACCACCATGTATACAAGGTTGATAAGAATTAGGAAACCGGTATTAACCTTTTGACAATTTGCATTGATACGACTGAATTCAGCCTTGACTGGAACAGATTTCCTTCAACATAAAGAAAAAAGACAAAATTATGAAACAATAACCAAGTTTCAACAACGTAAATTAAAATGTACCCTCAAGAACACAAACTCATACCACACACAAAACTACAGTCAGTGTCAATAAAACAAGCATTAAGTTCTCCAATATTCCCCAATTATGAACAACTTAATACATTCTATCCATCAGTCAACATTGTTCTTTTTTTTTTAAAATAGCGTGTTATATTTGATCAAGGTTGAACGTTTCTCACAACACTCAAACCAATTTAGCAGCCTCCTATGATCAAACTTCCCCATGTTTAGATTCACCCATAGTTGTTAAAAGTCATCGCCTCTTGCACCTAGGCCCATTTTTTAGGCAAGGCGATGCATCTGCGCTTTGAGTCGAGGAAATTGCGCTTTAATTCTTCAGGTAATGGTTTAGGCGCAAATTTCAGTTAGATTACCAACTTCCGGAGAGTTTCCAGCCAAATTCGTTAAATTATGGCTAAATTTCAGCCATGTTTTTACTTTTATCTAGGGAAAACTATTTCTATACACTCATAGATCAATATTTTAAAACTTTTGATACTAACTAGATGAAAAATAGTATTATTTTAATATATTTTTACTTTATTTTCTTGTTCGCTTTTTTTATCTCAGGCCCTCGCTTTTTTTGCACCTCACGCCTAGGCCCCGGGCGAAGCCTGTGCGCCTTTGATAACTATGGATTCACCAACTTTTACAACTCCAGTTACGTTTGACATTGCATTCAAAGAAACCAAACATTCACTGAAAAACCGTATAAGAGTAAACACAACACCAGAGTAAAACTCACTTAGTTTCCGTGGCACCATGATCCCGACCGGTAATCTTAACCTTGGTATCTTCTTCATACACTTTCAAACTCCTAACTCCACCTGTTCATCAAAATAATTTAATAACAAATCAGTAATTACCACCACAAACCGCTTACACTATTAAACGAAGACGTCGCGATTAGAAAGAAGTAAAATACCATTCTTTCTTGTCTCACGTTCTCCTGAAACCCTAACCTTGAATGTGCTTAATCCCTTTATACAATTTATTAACGCAACCATCAGTTTATTAAAAAAATACAGGTAAATAAAAAGGTTTCATATGTTAATTAGGGTTTGAAGTGTACCTTAACAGCCACCATTGCTTGCTTCTCAGTCACATCTGTAATCGATTAGAGAATATTAATCATGAATAATAAACAGATGAATAAGAGTTGGAATTAATAAATGTTAGGTTAAGATTAGCGACTCAACGAAATTAAAGAAGCAGCGTGATGGATCTGTATGTGATCTATGAGATGTTTTAAAAGATTGGGTTGGGTTTTGTTCAGCTTTTTGGCCGTTGTATATGAAGATTTGAATTGCGTTGCGTTGCGTTGCGTTGCGTTGTGTGTTCAAATTTTTTTACTGACCTTTTTTGAAATTTCTTTTTAATTATTGATTTTTTTTTTTTGTAGGGTTTTAACCTTTTGGGTTAATTGCCAAAATTGTCTGTATAGTTTGTGTCAAAATGCTTAAATAGTGCAAAAAAAATGTTTTTCTGATCTGGACCCTATAGTTTATTTTTCTTGCCATTCATGTCCTCACTAGTAACTCAATCTATCCAAGTGTCGTTAAGTCAAGGGCATATTCGTCCTTTCATCTATAGTTTGTTTTTTTTTGGTCAATTTTGTCCATCCCCCAATTAACTCATTTAAAACCCTAAATTTTTACACTTTTTTTTTGTCAATTTCGTCCCTCACCATCACCTTTCACCACGTTGAACGGACAAAAATAAACCATATGGGTCCAGATGAGAAAAATGTCCTTGACTTAACGACACTTGAATGTATGGAGTTAGTGGTGGGGACGGGAATGGCAAGAAAAATAAACCATAGAGGTCCAAATGAGAAGTAAACATTTTGACCCAAACCACAAGGACGATTTTGGCAATTAACCCTAACCTTTTTTATAACCAATTTTAAGTAGAAAATAGCGTATTGAAGTTAAAGATTTATAATCTCGGAGAAAATGAAAAGAGTTTAAAAAAAGTTATGTATTGTATATTTAACAAGTATAAATGATTATGTAGTTTAACTAGTTTTTTTAACGGCTAAATCACTATATATAAATATATAGAGCCTAACAAGTATAAGTGATTCGTTCTCTATTTTTGTTTATTTCTAACAGGTTTAAAGTAATTTAGGTAAAAGTAATTATGAGTAAATTAGGTAAACCTAATTGTGTAATTAGTTGAAAAACTAAAATTGCTTGGGAACTTATAGATAAAAGTGGAATTTACAAATATATGTTTTTTTTGTTAATATCATTTATCTTTCAAATTTAAATGAAAGTTTAAGTTTACTAAAACTGTTCAAAAAAAAAGTTTACTAAAAACACTATTTAGGCTAATTCAAACAAGTAGTATTTATTTTGTTGGGATAATAGAATGCGGAGTTCACACATTGCAAAGAGTGTGTTAATGAAGCATTTACACTATAAAAATTGCAAAGTTTCATACATTTATTCAATTCATTTAGCTAACAACAATTGTATTGTTTTGAGCTTAAACCATTATGTTTCATATCTTCAAATAACTACTAAGTCCATGTGTTATGTGATGCAGGGGCATCCATATTATATTTTTTATTTATTTAAAATTTGAATTTTTTAATCTTTTATTTAGTTTCCTTTTTGACTTGTGATCCCCAAGTATAAATTGATGTTTAGGGTTTATTGTTTAGTAGTTTTTGGAGGGTTTATTGTTTAGTAGTTTTTGGTTGAATAAAAAATGATATGAACTTTGTTCATGGAACCTTTGGTTCGTTTTAGAGAGTTTGTTAGCTAATTGTTCTTGAGCCATTTGATCGCTTCCGAAACTGCATCATTTTGGCTACTGAATGGAAATGCGAATGTAAAGGTAAAGCCATATAGACACCACATATAAGCCAAAGGAGTATGATCAATTTCACATTCACTTAAGGAGTATTGTGATTAGTGATTAGTGAAAGGTGTGATTTCATTGTCTAGGCGGTGTGACTTTATTGGCAAATCAATAAAAGAAATTCAAGCTTCACATCTTCTTCATGTCAATGATTCCAACCACATTTCCCCCTTCACATTCACACCAATGTGGCTCCTATGTGGTGTTCATGTGAATCCTAGGTGGCACCTCCTCCCATGAACCATAAAATATAGCCTAAACATCATGTATGTGACGTAATGATTAGTGTATTAAAACTGATGAGGTTGGACATGATCCATGTATATGTGTAAAAGACATTAACTATAACTCGAAAACACTTAAAACCATGTAAGCTAAACATGATTAGTGCAACTCACTTATTGTGAGACCCGGCTCTAGGTTAACTTAATCTTTTGAGTTTATTTTAAATACGTGCAAATTGGCTTAATTTATATTTAACCGAGTCTTTTAAGTCTAGCAAAACCCATTTCAATGCATAGGCTTGTTGGAGCTAGATGTCCAATCATCAATTAATAAGTCTCATGACAACGCGCGGGTAACTACGGCTCACGATAAATCTAAGATGTCAGTTGTCAACCAAATAGTTTAGAAAAATGCTTGCAATCAAACTTCAGAAAGTCGATGGTCAGTATGTTGTCGATGGGCTAACTTTATAACAATTTTTTTTTCTATAGTTGAAACCGAATATTGAATACCCTTGAAAACTACAGATTCGTGTGAACACATCCATGATCATATACTAGTTTGCTACTATTGAGTATTGAGATACCATTTCATAGCTTTGAGTGGAAAGCAAGCAAAACAACACACTTTCCATTATTATTTGTTTAGGGTGCTTTTATCCATTCTTAAGCCAAGAATATCTTATATACCAATCTCCTACACCATCTCCTAAGTATCCAAACCCCTGTCTCCAGCCTACTCTTGCCCCGCGACCTTGTTTCTGCTTTAAAACACACGCACACACACACTATATGCTATGCATGTATATGCAGATAACATTGATGAACATGAACTACCGGTTACTAGGGTTTCTCTATGCATTCGTCATTTCTTGTTACCATGCCTTCGCCTCACCATCATGCACGTATTTTAGTTACTACTGTACTATATGCAAGTATGCAACTCGTTATTTATATATAATGTTGATTGATTAACAATGTATATGTAAATGCAGATGCAAGATTACCTGGAACGTTGACTTTGAAGTTGACTTCGTTACAGAGATATCATGTTGTGAATCGTCTTGAAGATGATCTACCTCGCCTGCTTGTTATTCCTCGTTGTGGTTCTCCGCCTTCCACCAACACTCTGCCACCACCAATACCAACATCAGGATCACCCACTGTTGGATCTTATTCCCCATCTCCGCCTGTACCTTCTTCTTCCTCCTACCCCACAGCACCTGCATCGCCTTCTTTCTCCTACCCCACACCACCTTTTTCTTGTGCTACTCCTTATACACCACCCATTAGTACCAACCCTGGTTCGCCTGCCTCGTATCAACCCAGCAATGGTCTAAGCCCGCCTTATAGTTATGAACCCAGCCCTCCATATAACTATGAACCAAGCCCACCAACGTTCTCATTTCCTTCACCTACAGGGTTTATACCTACACCGCCTCTATTTGAGCCACCAGTAGTGTACCCTCCCCCAAACGGACCACCACCACCTCACAGTGAGGCAGTGTCTGCACTCTGGTGTGTGGCTAAACCGTCTGTCCCAGACCCAATCATACAGGAAGCCATGACCTACGCATGTGGTTCTGGGGCAGACTGCGAATCACTGCAGCCAAACGGGGACTGTTTCCAGCCTGACACATTGTTTGCACATGCTTCTTATGCATTTAACAGCTACTGGCAAAGAACCAAAGTGGCTGGCGGCACTTGTGAATTTGGTGGTTCTGCCATGCTGGTCACCGTGGACCCAAGTAAGGAATCACAACCTATCTCCGCCACCAAATTTTGAACTTTTTTTAATAGTTATTTTAATTTCTGCCAACAGGTTATGATGGGTGCCATTTCATCTACTTCTAATTGGGGATCTCTTTTACAGACTAGTGACAAGTTTTTGTAAGTAACTAGTTAAAATAGAGACATAATATGTTCATATCTCATTAAAATGATTCGGGATTTTGTGTATGCATATGCTATGTTGCTATGTATTCAAATAAATGCAATTGATGTGAGTAGTAAAGATTATTGTATACTCAATAATATCAATACATGTTTTTTCGAGAGAATAGCATAGAGCATAGTCATGAAACGTGTAAACGTAAGTCATTATGTGGTCAAAAATACAAAAGAAGTCTTATCTCGGCACATAAGATATAAAATATTAAACAACGAATAAATAACTTTACTAAATCTACACAACATGTAAATTGGATCAAATACATACACGACCAAAAGGAGCACTTTTCAGCCCACCTCATAATTGCACAATCAGATCAGTGACCACCTGGGTTTCGGTTCCATGACAAATAACTTGGATCTCCAAGATGCCTACAATAAAGGTAACAACATTAGTTCATCATCCAAAACATGTACTCTATATTTATGTAGGTGTGTGAATTTCTATCACGACACAAACCGGACACGAAATTCGCAGGTTTGGGTTTACTTTTAAATGAGTATGGGTCAGTTTCGGATCAAACCAATGGACACATTTAGCTAAACAATTCGTGTCACGTTCGAATTCATTTTTTTAAATGAAAAACCAGTCAACGAAGAAGGATGAACTGTGAAAGATTCAAACGTGCACACCAATCTATTTTTTCTGTTAGGGTTCATGTGTCTGACATGATTTACATGTTCATGTCAAATTGTCAGTTTTGTGTCGGATTTCACCGATGAACATGGCCAATCTAAATCTTTAACACCCCAAATTTTATGATTAATAACGATCAAAAAACACAAAGAAAAATACATTACCTTGGCTTAACAAAATATATGATTGTGAACGTGGTAGCTAGTAAGAAGCACAAGCCACCAACTGCCAGATAAGCAATGCCAATAAAGTTATTTTTCCCGCCAAGCCAGCTAGTAGTTGAAAGCACAAGTTTCTTCTTGCCACTGAAACTGTAAGTGTTGTAACGGTTCTGCACTACCACATTTATTGTTTCACCTGCCTCAATATCCTGCTCAATTTTCCCATAAAGCTTCCTAAATGTTGGGAGAGCAGCAGTTCGCATCCAAACGATAAGGTCTTCTTGCTCATTTAACTATCAAAACAATCAATACCATATAAATACATAATAAAGCTTGTGATCAGATAATTTAACTTATTTGAAACTTTTTTTAAGTGGATATAAATGTAAATTCTATGACAGTCAAGACTTCGGAGACTTACTGGGATAGAATCATTGAGACGCCCACCACCAATAAGACTGCCGTTTTGGAAATTCTTTGGGAAGACATCACTGCCAAACTTTTCATCTCTGTCACTCTTCCATGAAATGTGCCTTTTGTTTATGGTTAATTGCCGGTTATTACTGGTGGACAAACTATAGGTGTCATTGAACAGGCTCCAAGCTACAAGTCCACATGGCACTATTGACATCCCATTTGCCTCATGTTCAGGCTTACATGTACTTGTTTCATTCTCATCACCACGGTTTTTCAATTGCTGGTCACTTCGACTCTTGACATACCTGCAAAAGTAGGTTTTGTGTGCTTAGTCGAAGGGAATTTATGCTTTAACTTAAGGGATATATAAGATGGAAACGAAAGGGCCGTTACCTGCGATGATTCTGATAGTAATTGTCTAGCTGATAATAGACATAAATAGGCTGCTTCATTCTCTTTGTGACCTAAGTTCATTCAATTGCCAACATGTTAAATTTAAATTGCATATATATCTCTGATCATAAAGTCATAATTGGAAATTAATTGATATAAAACTTACTGTCAAGCTTCTGATGCAAGTTTTATTCGTTGTAGCGGATTGTATATGTTGGACCTTTTGACTTTTTGTGCCTTGTATGCACGCATTATCGTACCGGTCAACAATTTCAACTACCTACTTGAACAAAAACAAAAACAAATCCAAAATTACAAACTACTACAAGCAAATAAGGAAATGTTCATAATGTTAGTTAATAAAACAGGTTTAATCATACATCACGAGAAGCAAGAAGGGAAGCTACTCCTATAGGTATGAAGACAATTGTCACAAGCATGAATGCTGAAATCACCTGCAGTAGATTACACAAAGAAATTAAGCTTGGTTTTTTTGTCAAGGTCAATGAATAAGAAGCATGAGGTAACATTGAAACAACGATACATACCCATTTCGGGGTAAGAATTGGCTTGCAAGCAGGAAGTTCTTGCTGTGTAAACCTAGAATCTAAAAAAACACATAAAAGAAAACTATAAATTAGTATATGCACCCAAATAACGTCTTAAGAGTTAAGACCATATAGAGCCACAAACACAACCTAAAGCATACATGATAGATCAAAAACAGTGCCTATTCAGAATAACAAACTGTAAAAAGTGAAATAATCTATTGTTTTGGCTTTTGATTGTATTAGCATATTTAGGGCTCATATCTTCTTAAAAAGCTCAATCAGCATTAAAAATCATACATATGCACTGGATCAACAAAATATTCCATATATAGCATCAATCAAATAACAGAAATTAGTATATGCACCCAAATAATGTCTTAAGACTATATAGAGCCACAAACACAACCTAAAGCATATATGATAGATCAAAAACAGTGCCTAATCAGAACAACAAACCCTATACAGTTCAATAACTACTGTTTTGACTTTTGATTATATTATCATCGCTAGGGTTTATAAATCCTTAAATCAGCATAAAAAAATAATATATACAAGCGCTTCATCAACAACAGATACCATACATCAGCAGTCAAATATGTCAAACAAACATTCGAGATCATAACAAATAAATCCTAACTAACATATTTATCGCAAACAGTGTATAATCAGAACAACAAACACTAAACAGTTCAATAATCTATTATTTTAACTGTATAATAATCATCTCTAGGGTTTATAAACCCTTAATAACCTCAATCAGCATATTAATCAACAAACAATTCCATAAAGCAACAATCAAATAAGTCAACTGCATCTGATCTGTTACCGAGTATCCAACAAAATAAAAAAAAAAGTATTATTATTAACAAGGATCAAAGAGAATATACATTTAGGTCGTTTAGAATTTCTTCTGGGAGCGTTTGAATCCGGTGATCCGGCGCCACCGGAGCTCGATGACGGACCGTGTGCGTTCATCGGCGTAGAAGGATTACTATTCATAACTAATAATAATTAATAATAAAAAATAAAATAATAATAATAATAAACACAAGATGGATCTAAAGGGAAGGGTTTTGATGATGGTGTTTTTTTGTGTTACAGATGGAATGATATTATTATTGTGAATTTGAAGGGAATAATAATATTATTATTGTGAATTTGAAGAAGGGATGAGTTGTGAATCTCTGACCCTTCTGGTTGTTCTTTACTCTGCTTTGACTTTGAAATTTCTTCAAGAATATAGGAAGCAGTCACTTGGTTGAAAAGTCCTTTGAATATTCTCATGTATGTTATTAAGTTCTTTCATTTTTAACTTAGACATAATTAGTCCTTGTATTATGAAGAGCTTAGGGTGGAAGGGGTGGTCAATGAGACCACTCCGGATTCCATCAATCTTGCACTGTCACCTCACTTTTACCTTCAACTAGAGTAAAATATCTTAATAGGTGGCGGCAATGTTTGAATGTTTAATATCCAACAGTCAAACTTCATCAAAAGCAACGGTTGCAAAAGGGTTATTAGGCTTTGCAACTAATCAATGATTTGGGGTGCCTGAAATAGGTGACGGTAGTGTAACCAAATCGGTAAGTGTATACGATATGGGGTACTCGAGAACGCCCATCCCACTCTTAAGTGGATGACGGATGCGGTAACCGGGGGTGTTGACCAACTAAATTTCATATAATGACATATCAAATTAAGTTAATTGGTTACGATTTAACCTTTAACATTTCACTGATAAAATAGTTAAACTGATGACCTTTCGGTTGAAAAGCTTTGTATTTGTATTTATGACAATGTGTTTTTATATGACGTAATTTTTTGATAATGATTAGGTTGTTAAGACTCATGATCTAATGATGATCTATAATTAAACATAGATAGAGGAGTGGCATTGTATTGGAATGTATAAAAAGTTATAATTATTTACATAAGCACTAATATTTGATAAAAAAAATATTATTTAGTTAGGGATGATATATTTTTATGAGATGGTAGAAAATATATTAAATTTGGTTAGAATGAGAGGAATAAATAAAAATTTATTTAACTAATAATCAATTTTAACAAATTATATGTATGTATATACACACACGCAGAACACTATTTATTGCGAGAACACGCAGAACAAAATAACTCATTTATTTTTTTTTTACTTAAACAACTAAAAAGCAAAAACAAATGTAATCTTATTGCTTGTTACACTCTAATTCAAAATAAAAGTATGCAAAAAAATTCATTTTTATGTAAGCTACAAATGTAGGTTAAATAACCTACATATGTATATAAATAATACACACATATGAATGTAAGAAACACAAAAATAAAAAGATATGAATCGTAAATTAGAAAATTAAATGATTTAGAGTTGTTTCTTTTGTTCTCGCAATAATAGTGTTCTGAAATGATCCTTCCACTATATATGTGTGTGTGTGCGTGCGCACATATAGAGAGAGAGATGGAGATTAAAGTACAAAGGGTTATTAACGTGTAAGGATAGGATTAATTTATGTCGGGTAATTATATTTACTTCATACATAATAGTGATGCGTAACTATGATACTTTTATGCATAATTACTTTACTTTATGTGTAATGTGTGTTGAAGTTGTTATAAACTTAAAGTTATAAAAATTATGGAATTGCTAGAAGGTTATTTTTTTATTTTAAGTGAGTTTTAGATAAGATTTGAGACAATAACCATCTAAGCAGATAATTTTTCAATTACATAATACCATTAACAAATTTGAGGGTGCCCCGTCAGTTGGTAATTAACAAAATCCATCCTATTATTAATTCATTTTCATCCATTATAGTATCTATTAAACTAACGCCACTTCTACAGTGTCGTTATATTTTAATAGTAAGCCGACCAAAGTTAACCAAACAATCCAAGTTTGACTAAACAACCTAAACGAAATCCATAAGTGGGCCTGCCATAATTAGCCACAAGTGGGCCTACCATAATAGCAAATTGTGGCCCAGGTGAACAAATAATGAGCTGTCATTTTTTTGAATACTTTGGGCTCCATATCAAGTCAACAATGAGCAACCCAACTGTTGTAATGTTAAGACTGGTTTGGCCCTGCAAAGTAATGGACGACGAGCTATGCGGAATATATGACCATCAATTTATAGTTTAATCAGGATCCACTTATGAAACCTAAAGTCCTCGATATAAGGGGTTTTGGGTGATATGTCATTGTTAAAGGATTTAATTGCAAATTTATTAGTTGGTGAATTTTGCTAACCATGCTGAAAACCTAAAATATCATGTGGCCACCACGTTTGCGTCCTTCTAGAACCAAAACCATGAAGGCATTTTCATATTAGTTTCATGAATATTTTGTCATCCTATACGTATACTTTAATAATATACTAGTAACTACACTCACGTGCGATGCGCGTATATTACAAACATTTAGTATAATCGTTATGTGATCCGCTAAAAAAACATGAAAATGCATGTTTTACGTACCCGAGTTAACTCAATTGTATTACGGTTGGATCAAACTGTAAAGTAATCAAATTTATACTGTACAATCATAACGTATTTATATGTGACCCGACTCATACATAGGAAGCTAAAAACTATAATTCCGGGCTTAAAAGGTTTTTTTTAAGTAAACGAATGAAAAAGGTAATGTCGTAACTTTAGAAACTCAGTGAGGTCAATGACAAATTAGTTCTTTAAAAAAAATAGGGAACGAAACCTGTTAAAGAATATATTAGGTTAAAAACATATGGTACAAGGGTGAAGTTGAAACATCAAAAACTTGAAGGATTAAACCTTGAGGGTATGAAAGCCAATGGACTAAAATTACACTATGGTGAAAATTTAGGTTAAAACGTATGAGGGAAAGCTAAGGGCTCCATTCTGTCACCTCAGTGCAACGTCAAAAGGGACTCTATTACCTCCTTTCAATAAAGTCCAGTAAGTCTAATAAAGTCACTCAATCATTAGGCTACATAGTGTGGAATTGAGCCTCTAGAGGCTCTATTTCGCCGCATCAGCACCACCTCACTGTCTATTCCACATTTCCACCACATGAGTGCCACCTCACTATCATGAAGGGGCTCCATTTCCCTTTACATTAACACCTAAAAAATAAAATAAAGCCCCCTCAATCATTAGTTAATCATTTATTGTTTTTATTTTGTTTTTTATTTAAATTTAACAAAAAAATAAAGTTATACAAATAAAATTACATAATATTAGAATTAAAATACATAACATTAAAAATAAAAATGCTAAAACATTAAAAATAAAAACACACAACATTAAAAATAAAATACCTAACATTAAAAAATAAATTTAGTTTAGTTTTTTCAATTTAGTTTACTTTATTTTATTTTTTTTAATAAAATTATACACACACACACACACACATATATATATATATATATATATATATATATATATATATATATATATATATATATATATATATAAATAAGGGGGCACGGGCGCCCCCGATGGCTCCGGGGAAAAGGGGCATAATTTAAAAAAAAAAATGAGCTGAGGTGGAAGGGGCGCCACCCCTGCATGGTTAAGCATTGCTCAATCATTTTTTTATTTTTATTATTTATAATATTTAAAGTAAATAAAAAATAAGAAAAAAACATAACATTGATAAAAAAGCATACCATTTAAACTAAAAAATAAAATTTAAACTAATAAAAAACTATTACTTGTTGAGATATTTTGCTCGAATACGTTGTTTCTCTAGTTCCATTATCATCCAGTCGTCCTCGAGGAGATGCAAGAAATCTTTCACACGAGTTCTAGTCGTTGCGCTGCGGTCCGTTTCCCAGCTTCGCTTGCGCGATTTGCAAGAATCGACCTGATCCAAATCATAATCTATATGGGATTTCCAAAAATATTAATTGAAAGTCGACCCCTTATCTCCCCTCATCCGGCTCTCTGTAAGGGAATCTCCACTCACTGCTTCCCCTAATATCCTACCTTTACCACATCATGGGGGTTTACAGGAGATCCCAGAGGCTCGCTCAGAAAGGCTACTATACCCTACCTTTTGACTTAAACTCTACTCTAGTAGTCACTAGACTCACTATAGTAGTCCGTCCGGCTTCTCTTGCTGAAATCATTACCCTTCATTCTCCCGTGCTCTAGCAATTGCGCTCCCTAGATCATTACCATGTAGTTAGGTAGGGACAATCATTCCGGGAATCTAGGAATGAATGGGGATCCCTATCAATATCAAAATGAAGAAAATTCTGAAGGAACTTAAGATCTTTTTCCCTTTGGCCTTCCATTTTCAATTGATGCTATTGTTCCATAATGGAAAGAATTCGCTTAAGTTTCTCATCCAATATGGAGAAGTTTGAACCACCCCCTTTGTATTCCTTGTTGTTGAAGACGACGAGTCTTTGCTTTTTGTCTTCGCTCTTCCAGCTGCCTTGCTTCTATCTCTCTCGAATGGTTGATGTGTGTGTTTTAGTAAGTTTTAAAAGATGATTCAATAGTGACAAAAACTTGATGTTCTTAAAAACAAAGAAATTTGAGATTTTACCAAAATGCTATCGAAGTTTTAAATTTATAAGAAACGATATTTGCTTAATAGTCTAAAACTCACACAATATATAAGTGTACCTATCGGGTGTAATATAGATTTGAGCAAGTACCGAGTATCGAACACAAAGAAACGACTTTTATTACTCAGCTTTAAGTTATTAAGAAAAAGTTTATGAAAATGAGGAAAATGAAAGTAGTGTAGAGAGTAAACAATAACCAAACGAAAGTGATGCTTTGGGATCCGACTTCTCTTGGTATGAATTAATATTAAATAATTAGCTAAGTGACGTGTTCTCAAATTATGTCTTCAACGATAACTTAAAAAAGATTTGTGTTCTTGATTGTTATTGTGGGGGTGTCCCGTCCCGGTAAGCTTACTTCTCAACTTTGAGGAACATATTACCCAAGATTGTGTATACCAAACCCTGAAAAACGCACCTCCCAATGTTGCGATCTTGACATCCAACTACTTTTTTTTTGTGAATAACTTGCCAAAAGTCATAGCGATTGACAAACTGCCAATTCACATGGAAAAGGCCTTGTCTCCTTCCGAGTACGTTTATCCTTTGCTTGAAATAATTAATTTATCAAAAAGTGATTGATCTATTATTAATTGTGTGGCAATATAATAATAGAAGTAAATAAAGACCGTTTACTTCTAACGTGGCTTCACCAATCTTTGGTTTGCGCCAAAGCTAACATATAGACCACGTAACTAAGTAGCAAAACTAAACCTTGGCTTAACACCACCCTGAGTGAAGTTTGATAAGTGAGGAATGACAACAAACTATGAGTGTTTCCACAACACAAATGGGCTAATCGCTACATGTGAAGTTAATGGTTAGCATACAAGTGAGCGGTTATTACACGTCACATGTACACTCATAAGTCCCTCCACTTTCTACCAAAAACACCCACAAGACCAAAGACTAAGTTAATTAATTAGTTAGTTCATCAAACAAAGAAACTAAAAATAAACTATATAAATTCATACCAAAATAGTCTTCACCCTACCAACGCTCTAAAGTCCTAGCCAAGAAATGACATTACAACAAGCTCACTAAGAATGATTCTTCTGTGTGAAATCATGGTGAAAGTTGAGTGAGGATTTCGAGAGGTATGAGTGAATAAAGGTGGTTTCTCTCTAGGCTCACTTGATGAAAGTGTTTATGGAGTGATCCCAAGCTCCAAAGGTCACTTGCAAGACCCTAAAACAACAGAGAAGTGAGGGAGAATCAGGTGGAATAGGATGCCAAAATAAAGAGTGTGGGCCTCCTTTTATAGGCTGTTGGGCAGCTTGTGCACGCCCGTGCTTCAAGGGTGCACGCCCGTGCACTGCAGTCAAGTACTGTCTGTTGGTACTGAGAGTCCTTTATGACAGATCTTGTTGAAGCACACGCTCGTGCACCCATAATAGATTGTTTGCCTTGGTCGGCTGAAACCTTCTGGTGCACGTTTGGGAGAGGTGCACACTCGTGCATTTTGACATTCTTCACTTTGATTGACTTGGAATGTTGACTTGTTGACCGGGGCAAGAGCACGACCGTGCAACATCTGCTGCAGTCTGCAAAGTCTTCAATTTCCTTCATTTTGTGCCGTTTTTCGCTCCTTTTTACTTGTTGCCTTCAAAAACCTGCATTTATTACTTATGAACAATTTAGCTATGTTTTTTAAGAATAAAAGCATGATATATGTTCAAAAGGGAGGGTAACATGTTAAACATGTGTAAATGATGGCACACCAGCGGGTGTGCCAACTCAAGTGGTTCCTCGAACTCAAGGTCGTTGATTGTGTCGTTTATGTTTAATCGGGAACGAACAGTCATGATCACTATCACGCCCGCCCAACCTCTCGTATCCATATCCAGAGCTTTCGACCCTTACATCGGTTTTGTACCCTTCGGTCCAACTTGAGTGTTCGGCACTGCAGGAGTGTTACGCGCTGGCACTAAAAAAGCGTCACCTTAAACACTCATATGAAACAAATAAAAAATCAGAAACCCTTTATTTACACTAAAAAAACTAATATATTCCAGTTACATGACTCAGTGTGGCAAAAAAAAAAAAACCCACTAAACTATGACCAACCCGATAGAAAGTTATAACCATGTAAAAGAAACATATGAACTCGTAGAAAATAGAAAACATTCGATAGTACGTTGTTATACAAAAGAAGAAAAAGTTTCAAAACAAATGACTCTGACTGTAGAAAAGGTACGGAGGAATTTTGGGCCCTTGATCTAAGAAATCAATGGATGAGACTGAAATATTCAGCCGATGAAGAAAATTGCAATGGAAGAATTGAAAGAAGAGTTGGGAAGGTTAAAGTGGGTATAACCTATAATTGATTTTTTTCAAGTTTCACCACCATTTTTTAAATGTCCATAATCTTTTCATACTATATTATTATTATTTTCTTAAAATACACCATACAAGTATTTTATTCTCTTTAATTTGCATACCCTATTACTATACATAAAGAAAAATTAAAGTGGGTTTAACACATGCGATCACCTATAACGTGTGTAATTATCATCTATAACGTGCAAAATTATTAGCTATAATATGCATGATTATGTAGGTTTGTAGGAGCACCCTTCATAAAGTAAAAGAAAATAACATTTTTATTGAACAATAATCGGATTTCAATACAAGAAAAGGAATAAAGAGATTACAAAGTAAAAGAAGTAATACATAAAGTAAATTACATAACAGAAAGCAAAAAAAGTTGACAAAACATACATAAACAAAAAGCATATTTCAGGCCACCCAAGTAAATCCGTTAGTTTCCCAGGGTACAACAGTCTAAGCAGATTGTACTGTCGGGGTTATCCAAGCACCTGAAACAAGAATGTAAAGGCATAAAAATCTGGAAAATTGTCTAAGATCAAGTGGTTGTTTGTGAACATGAAATGCAAAGGTTGTTCTATGTATCTAAACGGAGCACAAAGCTCTGTATTTGTAAACTGACGAAAACCATGTGAAGGGGTTTCATTGAATTACAATACTTAATCTCATTTGACAGTTTAGGAATTCGAAAAGAATTGACAACACCATTATAGGACAAACACAATTTCTCACAACCACACAAACTTAAAGTTTAGATCTCTCCTTCACGTCTTAGCTTTAATCAAATATAAGAAATATTCAAACAAATTTCCAGTATTGTTCCTATCCTTTATAGGTATAAAGGTTAAAGATGTCTTTGTAGATTAAGTTACTCATATTTAAAAACAACTTTTGCTAAAGGAAAACAAAAAGAATATCCCAAACTTAATTGGTTTTTTTTATTCTATGTGAAACACATTTTTAATGAAATAGACCGATGTGATCATTGATTGATTAATTATAAAAAAAGAGTAGATAAATTATAAAAAAGATTATATTTTGATTCGTTCAACAAGAACAATATTTATTTAACTAAATGTTCTCCATTCACATATGAATTGTTTTGAAATTATACTTTATTTCCTGTCAAACCATATTAACAAATCCATTCTTGATCCATAAAATCTTATCCCTATGGAAATCAACGGTAATAAGTGGGAAAACATTATTTAAATCTAATATGTGGCAGGCAAACACAATTGTAACGTAATATGTGGGAAACAATATTTAAATCTAATATATGGCAGGAGAAAACCATTATAATCACCATATTTGCACCTTTAATTCAGCAGGATTCATATACTCTGCAAGCAAGGTGCATTGCTCTTCTTGTTATGAACTTGTTATAGGTTCCATTGATTTATATATTGTTTTTTTATTGAATTCATGATCAAATTCAATGGTGTTTGAGTGATTCAGATGAGCATGGAAACAGAAACTGTTGTCGCTCGCCTCAAGAGTTCTGGCTTGTTTCGAACCAAAGGTCTTATCGGAGGGAAATGGATTGATGCATATGATGGGAAGACCATTGAGGTTAGAACTTATAATATCTCTAATTTTCAAAGTGTACGTTTTATAGTTTGTAATCTTTTGGATAACTCTCTAAGGGGCTGTTTGGTTGATTAAGTGTTGAATTATTAAGATGCCTGAATGGTGAAGAGGTCTGAATGGTTAAGCGCTGAATCATTAAGTTGGACCTCTTAATGGTTAGTTTTCTTGTCCCATGTTGGTAGGGGAGCCTCATTAAGATTTAGTCTAGTTCAGTGCTTAATGGTTCAGCAACATTCCAAATCTTAAAGATTCAGACTTAACAATTCCATTCAGAAGCTGAAACAAACGCGCTGAATGCTGAATCATTCAGCGCTGAATGGTTAAGAGCCTCATTAAGAGGCTACCAAACAGCCCCTAAAACATGTAAATCACTCTAACATTAAAGTATTTCGATGGTTCTTATGAATTCTTAGTCGGATAATTCAAAAAGAAAACAAGCACGAATGTGTGTGATATGTTGTGAAAAAGTGTAGCAAAAATAGACCAAAGACTTTCATTTTATAGTTGGCGAACCATCACAACATTTAGTTGAGTTGACACAAATGTTTCGCGAAAGAGTGTGTTAGTTGGCGCTTAAAATGGTTGATATATAATTCAGTTACCATTAGCAGGAACTCTTTTTCTTAATCCATTAAAACTTAAACATAGCTTTGATTAGTAGTAACTTGATTATTGTTGATCACCAAGTTAATGATGAGCACCAAAGTTGCTATTGATCACTCAAATTGTTGATGGTTGCCCAAATTGCTACTTCTCTGAGTTGCTAGTGCATTTTAAATTTCTAATGATCATTTATGAGGATTTGGGAACTGAATATGATTGTCAAGACAGTTTGTTTCCAACTCTTGACCGAGATCGCAAATATGATCAATTAATATTGTTGGCAACACACAAATCACATAAGATGTTGGTTGTTGCAGGTTTACAACCCTGCTAATGGGGAAGTTATAGCTTCGGTTGCATGCATGGGTGAGAGGGAAACAAAAGACGCGATTTCTTCAGCCTATGATGCTTTTAGCCGTATGATTTCCAAATTGTTTACAATATAACTTTTGCTTTTATATGTTTGTATGTGATCACATTCATGTAGACAAAACCTGTTAAGAGAGGTGACTTAGGCTGAAACCTCGAGGAACATCCTTTATTGTCAACAGTCATATCTATAAGCTCACGCTTGATATATCAAGCATTATATGTACATGGAGGGGAAAGAAACCACTATATTTTGCCTTGGTGAGCAAGAGATAGGGTGGAGGCTTGAGCTAAATAGCTAATAGCGAAACCAGAAAAGGAGAGGTCATATATCAAGTGTTTGTCTTAGTGGTGCACAACCAAACCAAACCGATCCTATACTGATCCAGACTGCGGTTTAAATGAAACCGATTCAGATCCTATCTGATCCACCTGTTTCAAATCAATTTGAGTATGTATACCAATTTGGGGGAAACGTTGGATCCACTCCCAATCCAATGCGATCCGGTATGGTTTTCCTTTGAAAACTGATTTCAAACTGAACCGGTTTGGACCAACTCGGTTTTGACTTTCATTGACTCGATATGAACTAGCTTTAAACTGACCCGGTTTGGCCCAAAACCGGTTTTTTTTGCACCTCTAGGCTCTAGTCTTTGCCCCTCCTATATATAAAAGTGGTATGGGCAAGACCCTTGATAGACAAGGCCCATACATCTAGGCGCCCTGTTATGAATACCAGTGAGCATTATGTACCTATAGGTTTAATCTGCATTTCATGTTATCATCATTATAATAATAAGTTTCATAATTTGCTTCATCTGTTCAACTTTCCAAATCATCAAATTTGCTGAGTAGATTGGAGCAAGCTTACTGCTTCTGACCGGAGCAACCGCCTCCGTAAATGGTATAACTTACTGATTGAACATAAAGAAGAGCTTGGACAACTTATAACTCTGGAACAAGGAAAACCTCTAAAAGAAGCCATTGGAGAGGTACAAAAATTAAACCAATCGAATATAAATGCTCGTGTTCGGAACACATGCATATATGTGATTCTCGAGTTTTGCAGGTCATATATGGGGCTAGTTTCATTGAGTTCTTTGCAGAGGAGGCAAAACGTGTTAATGGTGATATACTTCCATCACCACTGCCTGACCGCCGCCTATTTGTTCTAAAGCAGGTGGTTATTTAAGCCAACAAATTTGATTTCTGCATATGTTCTTTTTGAGATTTAGCATTACCAATGATTCCTTTAATTTGCAGCCTGTCGGTGTGGTTGGCGCGATCACTCCATGGAATTTCCCCTTGGCAATGATTACCAGGAAGGTAATATATTGACCCGTTTACTTATGAATAGGTCGATTTGATCATGTTTTATCTCACACGGGTCAAGTATATATGGGATCCTATTAAAAAAAATCAAGATATAGATAACTAATGTAATAATCATATATCAGGTTGGACCTGCTCTTGCCTGTGGGTGTACTGTGGTCATAAAGCCCTCGGAGCTCACACCGTTGAGCGCCTTAGCAGCAGCTGAGTTGGCCCTTCAATCTGGAATCCCGCCTGTAAGTCCTATAAACAAACATCCACCAACGATATGTATCCATATGTAAAAGTTAATTCTGCTTCATTTTTCATAAACATATATCACATGATCTCCAATTTCATCTATGAACTCCAAAATCACAGGGTGTCTTAAATGTGGTCATGGGAGATGCTCCTAAAATTGGAAATTCTCTACTTGAAAGCCCACAAGTAAGAAAGATCACATTTACGGGTTCAACAGCAGTTGGAAAGAAATTAATGACTGGCGCCGCTGAGACTGTTAAAAAGGTAACTGTATTGAAATTCATGTTCTCACTACCTTTAAACTTTATTGCAATATGTAATGTTACAAAAGCACTCTTTGATTGTTGTAGGTATCTCTTGAACTTGGTGGTAATGCACCTTTCATAATCTTTGATGATGCAGACCTGGAAGTGGCACTAAAAGCGAGCGTAAGTGATACAATTTTGCTTCAGTGACAGATAGAACGTTCTTATAGGGGTGAGCAAACCAAATAACTGAAAAAAAAATCAATTAGAAATAACCAAACCAATCGAAAAAACCAGTGGTTCGGTTATGATTTTTTTATAACCAATGTTTACGGTTCGCTTATGCTCATAGGCGTAACCTAATTGACAAAGCCACTGTAAATACCAACGTTCATATATTTTATAAATAATATGTTGTGTCAGAAACGTTCCATTAAATTTTTTATTGTAAATAACATATTACTTGTCGTTTATTCTCTTTTATAAATTAAAAAAATTGCAAACTTTTTTATTTCATTAAGATACAATTGGATATAATTAAAATTAGCTTGACTCAACCAGTCGATTGTAGAAGTCTAAAAGCCGAAACATTGGTTTTATCCGATGAGCAACACATGCTCACCCCTATATCTTAATATTTGAAAACATAGGTTATATACTTATATATCTAAAAACTTTAAAAAACGGCAACTTTTTTTCATTATTAATGTATGATTATAGCACATATTATTCTGTGATTATTTCAGTTAGCAACTAAATTCAGTTATACTGGACAAGCATGTATATGCACAAATAGATTACTTGTGCAAGAAGGTATAACAACAAACTAAATCCCTTCGTTTATTTTGTCTTTCTGCATAACAATACAAGTACCATCTTTGTAGGTATATATGACAGATTCATGAATGCCTTCTCAAATGCTGTTAAGAGCCTTAAAGTTGGCAGTGGTTTAAGTGAAGGTGTGGCCCAGGTAACTAGTTTACACATGCATAATCTTACTGAAAAAAAGGCAATTGGTACTTAAAATATATTTGACTTTACTCTCAGCTAACTATCAGTAATTACAAAATATTTTTGCAGGGACCACTTATCAACGAAGCTGCTGTACAGAAGGTTGAATCATTAGTGCAAGATGCTATCTCAAAGGTTGGTTTCATCATTTTTCAATATCATGTGGAATTTAAAGACTTTATGACAAAAATAAAACTATTGTGTGATGCAGGGAGCAAAAGTTGTTGTAGGTGGTAAGAGGCATAACCTAGGGTTTACGTTTTATGAGCCTACAATTATAAGTGATGTCAATAATGAAATGCTCATAGCAAGGTAATCTCAAAACTTTTATGGTAGGTTTTACTGTTATTTGGGTGGCTATAAAATCTTGTCGTAGGTTATTTGATACTGTATTCAGACTCGAGGTGGTAGAACAGACGAATTGGGTTTGAGCAAAAATAGTAATTTTTATGTGCTGTTCAAAATGGGTCAGGTCAGGCTGGCAATCATGACCCGTTCTTCAAAAAAATCGGTTGGCTAGGTTATTTATTTGGGTCTATTCAAATTATACAATAGGTCAAAATGGGTCACTCTTACTTAGAACGGGTCCAAATGGGTTAGCAGCACCCACCACCGTTGTCTTCCACCACCACCTACTATTCTATGCTGCCATAAACGCCATCACAACCTGCGCCCATGCCGTCACCTCCACATCTTACTTTGCTTGAATTCACTAATAGCCACCATAAAAAAACATATAAAGCAGGATAACCTATATTATACTTTTTTCTGAAAAGAGCTCATTTTGGTCAAAATCCTTTCTGACCCAAACCAAAGCAATACTTTTAGTAATGACCATTTTAACCCAACACCTGTTTTGCCAGGTTTACGATTAATATAATAAATATAATCACAAAAACTATTTTGTCCAATATAATAATCTAGTTTTTTTTAAACAAACCTTTAGAGGTGTTGTAACTACCTGAATACACATGATTCAACTTTTGACACGTTATCTACTAAATACAACTAGATACACATCTATTTTTATATAAATGGATTGTAACACTATAGTTTTTAGGTCTTAAGTTATTGCAATTGCTAGTTTTGATTTGTATTTGACTAGTACTTAAATTTTTACTATTATAGGCAGGAAATATTTGGACCGGTTGCACCTGTTATAAAGTTTAAAACAGAAGAAGAGGCTATACAGATTGCTAATGACACTGATGCAGGTTTTTATATATGATCCATATATTGGTGCCTGATCAGCTGCATCTTTTTATTAATCAGTTAAGATTAAGACATATATTTAATACAAACCGTGCAGGATTAGCTGCTTACTTGTTCACAAACAATATTCAGCGTTCATGGCGCGTGTCTGAAGCTCTTGAATATGGTATTGTTGGAGTAAATGAGGGAATATATTCTTATGAGGTAAAAGAGTCTTTCTATATTCAATGGTTTCTGATAACATCCTAAATAATTATTATTACTACTACTACTGATTTATTATTAATATTATTACTGCTACTACTACTATCATCATGTATTTTTGAAAGTTATCATTCAGTTTCCCTGCTTGTTTGGATCATACACAGGTAGCACCATTTGGAGGTTTTAAGCAGTCTGGTTTAGGACGGGAAGGCTCTAAATACGGATTAGATGAGTATCTTGAAGTAAGTACAAAACACACCGTATTTGTTACTTCAGAAAGAATTTTTCACAAATATTAAGTGTTGCATCTGCACATAAAGATATTTCTTTATACACTATAATTGAGAAATTTTATTTACATGAATCATTTTGAATTTCCCAAATATAGGGGTGTTCATAAACCAATGAAACCAACCGGACCGCCCAAGCACGGTCCGCTCATGGATCGGTTTTGGTATTTCGCTAGTATAACAATCTGGCTAACAGTGTAGAGCTAGGAATCGGCTTTCAAACCTTTTTATTATCTTTTTTCAGTTTTGGAATATGCAGTTATGCATACGAACTGTATTCATGAACCATGTTTATCACTTTAAAACTATTAATACAAATTATTGATTTTGCAAAAAGGTTAAAAAACAGCCAATCAACTGATTTGGTTTGTTGTTTCTTGACTTGCGGTCCGGCCCAAAATTTTTGTCAAACTGGCTGAGCAGAACCATGAACACCCCTAAATAGAACACATTATGCTAAAACACGATCAATGTTTTGCAGATCAAGTGCATTTGTATGGGAAACATGGGCTGATACGAATCAACAGGGTCACCATCGTCTGAACTAGGGACCCATGTTGATAGTTGAAATAATTGGGGTTCATTTCTGTTTTGTTTTCCAATATGTGGAGAAGAGTTCAAAGGCTCCATAATCTTATTTATATATGCATCCCATTTGTTGGCACCCTCTTGTACATTTTGTTCTTTGTTGACGACATTCTCATTACCAGAAGTTTGTGTGTACTTGACATTTTAGCATGGTTTTTAGGTTACTACATATCTCAAGCAAGATTTGTTTATCTCTTGATATCCTAAAACATACAGATTAGTAAACGGTCCTATATAACAAAAACTACATAGGTTTTAGGCTGGCTATATTATAAGCATTTTTGCTTATGTAGCATCTGATTTGCAGTTCATCAACCAGCAATTTACAGTAAACTTGGTTAAAATAAGGAAACATGCTATAATATCTCAATTGGTAACGAATTGTGAGTTGGTTTTAGTATTACACCTAATCTAAAGGTGATTGCTAAACTTGAGAAAAATACGTAAATGTGTTTCTATCTCGTGCAGTTTGCAACATATTTATACGATACTCGATAATTGCCGATTCTCTTCATGACTGAAAAGATAACCTATATATAAGTTACGTAAACTGAAATAGAATATTCCAAATTATAGAAATATAAGTTTAAAACCGATCATATTTGGCCAGCAAAAAGCCATAGTCTCATGTGCACAATAACACTAGAAAAGGTCACTAGTTTCTGAATCAATAATGTTTTAAGGTACAAAAATATAAATGTCTTGAATATATAAGAATACATGAATACCTGGTCATAAACAAGAACATTAGACCTTGTTAAGAGAAGCTTTCAGATGTGGTTGAAGATTGGTGAGATTAGTAGCCATTTCAACAACATAAGATAACTCATCATTAACCAGAGTAAAAACTCGAGTTATCTCTTTAACCTGTTCAACAAACATAGCAAAATATCAAACCTCCAAATTTGTTTTAATTTGAAAATTAGCTTATCGGTGAAACAATATAGTTTGATAATCAGATTTAATATTTAATTATTTGTACAATTAGCGATTAACCTATCAGGGATGCAACCCAGTAACCCACTAACAAGTTATTACTGCTGTCATCAAAACCTGCAGATAATGTAATGCATTACCTTCGAAGCATTTCCAACAAGCTCGCTTTGGAGCTTCACCACTTTGTTTTCAGCATCATATGTTCCTTTCTGCAAAGGACGAACAACATTAATCAAGAATACCTAAGCTGAAAGGAAAACTAGGGTCTATGTTGGATTTAAGCAACCAACCGGCCAATTTTCACCATTTTACCGGCTAAAAGTCCCTATAACTTTTTTATAGGGACTTAATCCCCAAACTTGTTTTATTCAAACTCATGGAAAAGAAAAATAAACTTTCAACTGATACATGCTGAAAGCTGGTTGATTAAATCCAGAAAAAAAAACCCTAAAAACAAGGAATAACAGGAAAGGATTTTAGTATTAAATTAGTCAAAGAAAGCAAACTCAATAACCTGAACTTCAACAATACCAGTGCTCTGTGCAATGACAACCTCAATCGTTCCATCGGGTTTCGGCCTCCAGTAGCCGCTCTCAGCATGCATAGGCTCTCCAGAACTCAATTTCCAAGTCTTGTGAGAGTAAGCTATTACAGGCTTCTCTCAACACACACACACACACACACACATAAATTCGTTTCATAAGTAGGCAAATTCAATAGCATATTGTAACAGAAATTAGCATCAATCATCATTGCCTATTTAACTATTTTCATTGAGATGGTTAAATTTGCAATTAAAACAGAATACATACGTCATCAATACCTGAACTAATAATCATTCTAAATAACAAAATAAGATAAAGTAGGTAAAGAAAATTAAGTAGCACTAACAAAGTGTTGGACACGTGGCAGTAGTAGTTGGTAATATATAAGTTATTAATTACTGGTTTGGAGGTACCTTGTTGGCTGGATGAGTGAAATTAAGCTCTTCACCGTAAGCAAAGGAGGAAATGGTGGGGAAACCGCCTTCTCCTTCACCTCTCCATGTTCCGATCAGATATGAAAGAGGTTCCACTCCAGGATGAACCACCGATCCTCCGTCGTTCATCTTTTAAGTTTTGACGCCAAATCGTCGGTTGTGTTTGGCTCTCCAACCTCCTTATCTCCTTTTTCTCCTTCTCTACCTCCTTCCAACTAGTAGTAATTTGTAACTTCTCATTTTTCTTCTTATTAAGGCACAAAAGCTCTTTTTAAATCCTTACCTAAACACTATAAAAACTCCTTATTAACTTCTTGAGAAGTTAATAAGTTAAAAGAATGCTAAATAACCCAAGGCATTATAGCCTAGTGGTATCTTGGTGGTGAGATAAGACTTATGTTCCCCAGTTTCATTTAAGGGAGGAAAGGAAAGGATTTGGGAGGAAGCAAGGAAGAAAGGTGTTCATCCTTTCTTAAGGGAAAGGGAGAGAAGAGAGGGGAAATTGTGAGGTTTTTTTTGGCTAAAGTTCATCCTCCCATATTGGAAGGAACCGGAGAGAAAAGAGAGAAGGAAGGATTCCTTTCTCTTCCTTCCTTAACTTAAACTCTGGAACACAGTGTTAGGGCCATTAGGTCGTGGGTTCGAATCTCACAAAGGGGGTTTTCTCATAATTATGAGTTTCCTCCTGAATTGGTGACTTGGTTGTGGAATATGATCGCGTGGCAACACTGATGGCACGATGATACTCCAGTGTTCCGTGAGTGATTCCAATTTGTTGGCCGTTCAAAAAAAAAAAAAAGAATGCTAAATAAGGTTACCCAAAACATTAGGCGGTGAGTGTGAATGGTGAAAAATAAAGTTTTCATTGTTTTTAAGTTTACACAAATAACTTTAAACTTTTTTCTTTTCTTTTTAGTTTTTATCAGGTGAGTGTGAATGGTGAAAAATAAAGTTTTCATTGTTTTTAAGTTTACACAAATAACTTTAAACTTTTTTCTTTTCTTTTTAACTGATAGTGTGACACAAATCATATTATTATATATATTAACTCTTATCCGGCGACGCATAAGTTAGGGGCTGTTTGATTGATTAAGTGCTGAATCATTAAGAGGTCTGAATAAAGTGTTGAATCATTAAGTTGGACTTCTTAATGGTTAGTTTTCTTGTCCCACATTGGTATGAGAGTTTCATTAAGGTTCAGTCTAGTTCAGTGCTTAATGATTCAATGCTTAATGGTTCAGCAACATCTCAAGTCTTAATGATTCAGCCATAACCATTCCATTCAGAGGCTGAAACAAACGCGCTGAATGCTGAATCATTCAGCACTGAATGGTTAAGAGCCTCATTAAGAAGCTACCAAACAGCCCCTTAATTCCCAAACTTCATAATTTAACCATCACTACTAGTTCATTACTAAATTACACCGAATTGTTATTTTGTTTTAGATTGAAGTTTGAACCCAACATCTCTCGGTATCACTATCAAGTGAGTCAACCCTGCATTGGTAATTTTTCATAATAAGTAAAATCGTGTTTTCGAGAGTTTGAAATGTAGTATTAAGTTAAGGTTAGAAAACAAAGTTAGGGGTTGTTTGGTTGATTCAGTGTTGAATCATTAAGATGATTTGAATGGTTAAGAGGCTCTGAATGGTTAAGAGCTGAATCATTCAGCATCCATTATTAGCTTAATGATTCAGCACTTAACCATTCCATTCAGATGCTGAAACAAACAGTCAGAGTGCTGAATGATTCGACACTGAATAGTTAAGAGGCTGATTAATAGGCTACCAAACAGCCCCTTAGTTAGAAAACAAAACAAATATGTAAAATGGCAAAAATACCCCTCAAATAACGTTAGTTTATAACTGAGTTGGAGAAATTGATGGATCTAGCAACGTTTGTTAAACCTCAGTAATCCAGCTAAGAGAAAAAAAATCCTTTTTGAATAGATCTAGAAAATATGTGCAAACCTTGGGAACGATTTATCTATTCACTCTTTTATTTTTTATACTAGTTTTTATCCCGGGAGCGTCCCGGGTTGAAATATCTAATATGACATAATAAAATATATTATTATTATTATATTATTATTTTAAACAAATCTCCGCCATAAGTTATCATATTCAAATATAAAAAATACGAATCTCTGCGCCGGTGTATAAATCTAATGCCATTACAAATAAATTCGGAAGTTTGTAATCGATCATTCTAAAAAAAACTAACATGAAATAAGAAAAAAAAAAGTTAATTATTGAAATATCGAACGTATTAGTCTAAGGGTTATGTGATGCGTTAAAAAATTCATGAGTATATAGTTCGGGTATTTGGGTATGTTGTTTCGGGTAATCGGGTTGGGTATCACCTAATCTCAGACCCGACCCAAACCCACAATTTTTTTAAACTAATCCCAAACCCGACACAATACCTGTCGGGTTACAAAAAATAGTCATTTTTTTCTCCGTTTTTTATATAGCACTATGGTACTCGTTGGAAAGATAATAAAAAGCTCGTTAATTTGGTGTAATTTTTTTCTTTAAAAAATCTCGTATATAAAAGATATTAACGTTTAAAAATTATGGGAGGAAACATGAGAGTAAAAATAATAAAATTTTAATATTTAGATTTAGTAGATTAGGTATTTAATATATTAGATTAAAGATTATAATAGATTAGGTTAAATCATATTTATTCCTTTTTTTTAATTGGTTTACACTTGCCACATCACATCCTATGTGGCATCTCTCAAAGAAGAGATCGCATAAGAATATGACATGTAGGATTAATCCCTTTTGCAATATATAACATGAAATAAGAAAAAAAAAGTTAATTATTGAAATATCGAACGCATTAGTCTAAGGGTTATGTGATGCGTTAAAAAATTCATGAGTATATAGTTCGGGTATTTGGGTATGTTGTTTCGGGTAATCGGGTCGGGTATCACCTAATCCCAGACCCGACCCAAACCCACAATTTTTTTAAACTAATCCCAAAACCGACACAATACCTGTAAGGTTACAAAAAATAGTCATTTTTTTCTCCGTTTTTTATATAGCAGTATGGTACTCGTTGGAAAGATAATAAAACGCTCGTTAATTTGGTCTAATTATTTTTCTTTAAAAACTTTCGTATATAAAAGATATTAACGTTTAAAAATTATGGGATGAAACATGAGAAAGAGAAATTCAATTTTGTTTTTAATTAGTAAGTAAATTTTTTATTTTAAATTCTTAGATATACATATCTTGTAATTAATTTTACTATTAGATTTAATAATAATAAAAAAATTAAAAAAAATAAACACTCTCACCTCAACGTGCCACGTGACACATTCAAAAGGGGGTTGAGGCCTCCATTAAATGCCACATCATCATAATTCAATTCTTTTATTAATAGTTATAGATATAGATTATAGATTATAGATATTTGTTTGTTGCCTTGTCCATCTTCTTGGTGGCTTTGAGTTCTTAATACACTGCCGTTTTTAAAATAATACAAACTTTAATAAAAATAATAAAATATAAATATTGTTAAACAGTAGGCCAGGTAGATGTAACCAATTGTGAGCCAAAGTGACAAGGGACACCCACCTCTATATCTTGTTTGCCGGCAGGTGCTACGCTGCCGCCATTAATCAGGCACTCTATTTACACAGGAGTACATATCGATCATGTTGCTCCACACTTGTACCGTTTCTTCTTCTACTTCTTCTCCATTATTATTATTACACTCCACAAACCAAACCATCAGAATCAATTTCTACTCAACAAGAAGAAGACGAAATAGAAATAGAAATCTCAAAGTTTGTTCAACTTCTGCGTCTATCAGATTTGGAACCGATGTAATCCTTGAATTAGCTCACAATAAGGTTATTCATTATCCTGATTGATTTATCCTTATCTCATAATTGATACTTTGCTAGTTATCTTAGGTTTACTGTTAATTCCAAGTTATATAATACAGTATGCTGATCTAGTTAATGGCACCATGTGCACGTTATTGATTTTTAGGTTAGTTAGTACATTTGATGATAACTGATGGAGGTTTAAGAGCAAGTTGTGTTAGAAAACTTACATTGTGATCGCTTCAACGCCTCTTGTACATGAAGCTCACATGCATCAGAATCTCTATACTTGCTGTAGCAAACTATAAAAAGAAAACAAGATCATAGAAGTGAACCGGGCTTGTGTTTGACACAATTCCCTTAAACAGATTCTTCGTCTGTTCCCAGGGTACACCGGTTCGAAACAGTGGTGGTGCACTGCCGGACTATCCCACTTGCCTGAAAAATAATCGAACTTGGTTGCTTCTGCTATGTACTCGGGTTGTGTTTCTAGTGTATGTGTGTTTCAAGAGTTTCTTCATGTATATTTCTCATGTCTCAAAATGAGGTACAAAAACTCATATGTATACATGAACTATGGCTAGTGAAAAGTCTCACATAATTAGAGACTTAAATTTTATTTATTAGCCATAAAACTCTATTCAAGCATCATAAAGTATATTTATTTGTCTTGAATTAATCACATGAAGAATATAGTTAATAATTATAATTTCACTAAATTATAATTAAATCTACATTCACCTTATTTCCAACAATCCCCCACATGAATGGAGATTTATCAAAACACGCATATTTCGAACAAACCCCCACATGAATAGGAGTCATACTCAGAAACAACCTCATTCCGATTAAATTTCAACAGTTGAGTTTTGCATACGATAGGTAGGTGTGACCCTTTGAACCTTCGCTTATGAAACGCACTTAGCCCACTAGCTCTGAGTAGAACGCGATGTCTTTGAACTCGTCTGCCGTTTGTGTGGACGACAATACGCTTCACACAAGACTCTCCCTGACAACGTCAAGTCCTCATAGTTGTGTCCGTTATGGTCATGGACACGTGCCTGGTTCTGCGAGAGCTCTTAAGTATTGTGCCCCAACAATACCTTTCGAAGCGACCCCACTTCTCTCTCACATAGGTGATCTACTGGGACTGGTTACCTCAGTCAAATCATTAAAAGCCATAGGCTTAACCTCCACCTTGTCACTTTTTAGGAATGGACTAGGAAGCTTATTTAATTTATAGTAAGCTCCCTTTTTCAAAATGTGGGATTTCCAACAACTCTTTCCCACAGTGACCTTCGCCAGTTCATACAATTAGGTTGTCCTATTGAACTCAGATCTTGGGATCTCCAGTCAGCTGAGTTAGGTTTCCTTCGCATAAACTTAGCCTTTCATGGGCTTTAGTCCCATTCCCATTGACGACTTCTAAACTAACTCTCTGCTTAAGCCTTTGTTAGCGGATCCGCGATGTTATCCTTTGACTTCACATAGTCAATAGTGATAACTCTTATAGAGATTAGTTGTCGTACCGATCATGCCTACGTCTTATACACCTATTCTTAATGATACACATTGTGATATGAGCTCTGCCAATAACCGATTGACTATCACAGCGTATGCATTGGGCCAATGCCGGCTTCGGCCACCTAGGTATATCCTTAACAAGTTGACGTAGCCATTTTGCCAATTCATCCTCTAAAGCGATGAATTTTGATTCCATCATGGATCTAGCAATAACAATTTGCTTAGATGATTTCCATGTTATCGCAACACCTCCAAGTGTGAACAAATACCCACTCGTTTCCTTGGAATCATTTGTGTAAGATATCCAATTCGCATCTTAATAACCTTCAACAACTGTTGGATATCTTTTATATTGCAGCTCGTAGTTTCGTATGTATCCTAATTACCAAAGCACCTGTGTCACGTAATTCCAATGAATTGAACTTAGGTTGCTCGTGTATCTACTTAGCTTGCTTGCTAAGTCTGGTCTGATACAACCCATCAGATACATCAGGCTGCCAATAATTCTTGAGTACTCTAATTGGTTAACAGGTTCACCTCGATTCTTAGCTAGACATTAACTCGTGTCAATGAAATTTCTAGCCACATTAGAGTCATTTCCATTGAACTTCTCAAGAATTTTGTCCACATAATAGGACTGACTTATAACAAGTCTGTTCTAGGTTCGTGTGATTTGTACTTCCCAAAATCACATCCGTTTATATCAAACCTTCTATTTTCAAATACAAGTCACCTCCACACTTATGTGTTTATTGGATAACTACCAAATGGGGTGATGAAAGTTTCTTCCTTTCATATGTAGTTTGAAAACTTCTCAAGTGCCATTTTTACATCCCTACGGATTGTTTCTTAAATGGCTCTTCCCCCCACATTGCTTGCAGTTTGATTGAGTTTGAGTAATATCACTCATGATGACATTAGACACCCGTGATAAGATAGCGACTATCTATATCTTTGTGTTTATTGAGGTCATCCATTATATTACTCAACCCATATTTCTCACACGAACAGTTTTCTGAACTATATGAGTTTTCCTCATATTCAGCTAAATAGTATCATAACCAATGAACTATTTATTCGGTCCTTTCGAGACATCCTTTTTAATGAATTATATATTTGCTTTTACAAAATTCATTCTTATGTCGTCACATATGTTTGAATGTTCAAAGTTAATTTATTCTCCGTGGAGCATCTAAATTAACAAGTATTAGTCTAGCATGCTTTAGACTACGAATACTTAGCATGTGAACAGTAGATGCCTCATTCTGATTCTTCACAGCTTTAAGAGATAACTCACTATCTCTTCCTAACATTCACATCTTAGTTTAGACACAAAATGAGATTTTGTTTACCATTCCAAAACCTTGGTTTAAAGAATGCTTCAAAACCATAATTAATTCCATCCATTAGGATCAAGACTCGTTTGCCTTTAATCTCCAAGGCTTCACCATTGACTCTTTAGGACTTAAACATAAGCCACTTTGATGAACATATTCATCATCAACAAGTCAATTAGATTGATACTTAACGACATGACTTCCACATATCCCTAAGTGAAATGTATATATTTTGTTGAACCTATTTATTGGGTGACTCTCCCAAAATATATCACGAATCCTCCATATAATTCAACCAACATTGATGGTTTGTACAGACTCTACACGTCCATCAATATTCTAAGTCTTTTATAATAAATCTCACAATATTTCTCAAAGATTTATGAATAATAACATATATTCCTGTCATATGTTATAGTCATCAAAACTACATTTGTGCATTTCTATGTAAATGCTTTCAACATTAGATGACATATCTCGTTTTCGTGCATTTAACTTCAATACACTTGCCACGTTGATCATAATTATCTCAATGGGGATGGATGAAGAGTTTTTTCTTCTTAGTCACTTAATTAGAGACTTAAGACTCTAATTAAGACTCTAATAAAACCTCATCAAATGGCATTAAGAACTCTACTCAAGAGTTTCACCATGTGAAATAAAACCTCATCAAATGGCATTAAAAACTCTACTCAAGAGTTTCAGTTATACACTTAATTTAGTCTTAAAACTATAATCAAGTGTCATAAATAAATTAACTCTACTAAAGAGTTTTTCTTCAATTCACCACATGAAGAGTTTTACCAATTAATAATTATAATTTACCAAATTATAATTTCAATACAATCCAAAATATATATAACATATTACATATATCTTTAACCGGATTCATATAAGGATATATAAACATCAAATCTCAAAGTGTTATTCTCTTCAACACTTTATCGTTTGACGAAATAATAACAATTATATCGTCTCGTGGCATGTTTCGAGGTGCTCCCTCAATACACTGTTCAAAACAACAAAGTTGTTTATACTTAACTACTCACAAGTAGTCGAACAAGTAAATATGTCCAAAACAACATTAAGTTGTTTTACACTAAATAGTCTCTCTAGACTATTATATGGTTCAAGTCATCATACTTTTTCATACAAGTATTAAACCATATATAATTTGCAAAAGATATGTTTATTCATACAAAACATTTCTACTTTTACAAGTATTTTCCATAAACTATACATATTTATGTTTTGATTACACATCAAAACCATAAACTCTAATATAGTTTTATTATTTAAACCATTCCTAACTCACTTGTTAGAGTATATGGTTTTCATGATTAACCATTTCTAGTTCGCTCATTAGAAACTATACGTGTACCATATAAACATATACGGTTTCAAAATTAACTATTTCTAACATACTTGTTAGACTGTAAACGATTACACATTTCATCATATATAGTTTGGTTATATCAAATAAACCTTTTTTCTAACACACCCGTTAGAAATAAACGATTACCAAAATCATTTTAAAGGTCATTGGTTTATATTCTCAACCGTTTCTAACCTGCTTGTTAGAGATACACGATTATGACAATCGTTTTACACTTGTTGGTTTATATAAAATAAACCGTTTCTAACACCCTCGTTAGAAAATTAAACCATTTACATAAATGGTATTAACTTTTGGATTTTCCAAAATATACCCGTTTCAAACTCACTCGTTAGAAACCGTCAAATTAACCAAACCGGTTTAATCTTGGAAAAGGTTGAAACACCCAATTCTCCATAAACTCATGAGTTGAAACACCTCATTAAAACATTTAAGAATATTTGACCCAACTTAATGGTATTCTTATTATTTTTTAAGTGTCAACTTTGTAGTTTTAATTAGTATTCTTACTAATATCTTCAATAAAACAAAATAAGTTTATAACTTTTTTATTTTCACAAAATTTTCAAAGTACAAATTTCCAAAACTTTTGTGTATTTTGTACAATAATCTTTTCTAACACACTTGTTAGAAAATATAAACATCTTATTTTGTCTTTACAAAATCATCAAACTCTAACACGCCCGTTAGAGAAATCAATATATAAGTTTACAAATTAAACTTATGATTTTGTAAATAATAATTTCTAATACACTTATTAGAAATGTTTCATGACACGTTATTCTTTCAACGTCGTCGATTCTAACACGCTTGTTAGAAATACATGTTTCAAAACCATATATTTCGAAACCTTTTAATTTCCAATACTCTTATTAGAAAATGTATACATTTCAAATACTTTGAAATTATCTTTCTAATACGCTTATTAGAGAGAAACCGTTATCAACGTTTTACATGAGTTTACAAATATTATGTCTTTTCTAATACGTTCATTAGAAATTCAATATTTCAAAAACAATGTTTAAATACATATTAGAAATGTTAATAGTCCGGTTTATCTAAACACAACTCAAAACCCATGAATCCGAAAATTAAATCAAAAATTCGTTTTGTCAAACAAACATTCGGATTAAAGATTGCATTCTCATCATGAATGTAATCCAATTTGATGTACCAAAAGAAAACATGTACAAACTTTCGCGAACTCAAATTCCTTAGGAAGAACACGAAAGTTTGTTCACTAATCTGTTTAAGTTTGTTAGAAAACTTACATTGTGATCGCTTCAACGCCTCTTGTACATGAAGCTCACATGCATCAGAATCTCTATACTTGCTGTAGCAAACTATAAAAAGAAAACAAGATCATAGAAGTGAACCGGGCTTGTGTTTGACACAATTCCCTTAAACAGATTCTTCGTCTGTTCCCAGGGTACACCGGTTCGAAACAGTGGTGGTGCACTGCCGGACTATCCCACTTGCCTGAAAAATAATCGAACTTGGTTGCTTCTGCTATGTACTCGGGTTGTGTTTCTAGTGTATGTGTGTTTCAAGAGTTTCTTCATGTATATTTCTCATGTCTCAAAATGAGGTACAAAAACTCATATGTATACATGAACTATGGCTAGTGAAAAGTCTCACATAATTAGAGACTTAAATTTTATTTATTAGCCATAAAACTCTATTCAAGCATCATAAAGTATATTTATTTGTCTTGAATTAATCACATGAAGAATATAGTTAATAATTATAATTTCACTAAATTATAATTAAATCTACATTCACCTTATTTCCAACAAGTTGAACAAATAAGTTTAATATATAGTAAACAAACCGAAACACTTGGGAAACTGATAAGTTTCTCAATGATTCAGCAAGTGTATTGCCCCTTTTTGCGAAAATCAGCTGCAGACAGTATGTGCCTTTTGTATGGGCCAAAGTTTAAAAGAACGGAAACAAGCCTCGAGGCATTTTCCCTTCGCCTCATGAGGCGTAAGCCTCGAGGCGAACCAAGGCGTAAACTCGAGGCACAGTAAAAAAAAAATATAAAAATTATGTGTCTATAAAAAAAATACTTGACCTAGAAAAGTCTAAAACATCAAAAACACACATCAAAAATAAAAGAATTGACCCAAAAAGTCTAAAACACCAAAAAAACACATAAAAAACACACTAAACCACCTGAGACGCACATTTTTTTAGTGCCTCAGCCCTTAGAGGCGTATCTACAATTTGAACCCCATGAGGCGCGCCTCAGACTCGTTTTCATGCCTCGAGGCGTACGCCTCACCCGTTTTTTTAAACCATAGTATGGGCGTTTTATTCTGTCTCCGCTTGTGTAAGGTCAAGCAGACACAATAGGCAATTAGGCATTGTGATGCGAAGAGCTTTGCTTAGAGAAATCGAAGCGTACATGAAATTAAAATGAATTTGAAAGAAATCTTGTTGAGAAGTAATCTCTCTGGAACTTGTTAGGCGTCTATATGTGTCAGGGGCCTTGGATATATAACTGCTCTAGATATCGTCTTACCACGTTATGTAGAACTCAGATTTTGTGGGTAATTGAAATTGACTGCTTGAAACTGAACTTAGATAACTAAATAACGTGTGAATTAACATCCCCAGTTCACACGTTCTTACAAAGGAAATGAAATCAATCAATTAGCTAAATTTGGAGGAAAATTATCGGTAAAAAACAGGGTCCACGAGTTAGGCAAACTACCTATGGCATTTATCGCAACGTCTAGCCTATTGCACTGTTTTTGTCCATATTTTATGTCCCAAGTAACTCCATACGGATCAAAAGTTATGCCATATCAACTATCAAGTACAAATATGTCTGCTAAATTGGATTTTTAATTTTCCACTATTAATTGGTCAACCATATCCCAGATGCTGTTTGTTATTCATATTTATTTTCCTTTGATTTTGTTTTTATAGGTGCTGCTAGCAGCAACACTGTGTGCAGCAGCTGGACAATTGGCGAAACCTTTTACTGCTTCCATTTTGTATAAACGAGATTTCGATCCAAAAGCTGCAATTTCAGCTGGAGGGTTTCCTTCAACCCATTCTTCTGTAACATTTCCTATCCAGTTTCAAGAACATTTCTTGTATTATTTTTTGTTAACTGGACTTATTTTCTAATATTCCACATGTTTTAATGAATGGCAGGCAGCTGTGGCTACTGCAATGTCTGTTGGTTTGGAAAGGTTTTATTTCATGTGAAGAAACAACATATATCATTTCAGTCATGTTTTACCTCGTGTCGGTTAGAATATTCGGGAAACAAATGTCTGAGATTTGATGCAATTGCAGGGGTTTCTCAGATTCAGTTTTTGGATTAGCAGTTGTCTATGCTGCTCTTACCATGTATGATGCACAGGTATTCAGCTACTCGTTCTGTTAACAGATACTTGCATGTCTCCAACATTAAATATATTAATCGCATAACACTATTTAATGACAATAATCCTCTTGATCTACCTATTCTATAATATATTTTGTAAAAAAAATCAAGAAAAAGGAACAAATTAATGTTGGCACATTAATCCAACCTTCAATTTTTAATCCAAATCCAGTTCAAATTGTATCCCAACTTGCCTACCCCCCCCCCCCCCCCCCCACCCCCCCAATTTTGTCCTCTGATTCAGTAGATTCATTTGGCGAATACGTTTGAACCAAATTTCACATAGAAAGTTATGGTTTTGCAGGGTGTTAGAAGAGAAGTGGGAGTTCACGCAAGAACATTAAACAAAGTATTAATCAAAAACCAACCGAACGCATATGCATCATCCGATCCCAACCGCTCAATTGAATCTTCATCCAAAAAACTGCTGTCGAGTTCAGAATCAGACAATAATTCTCTCATGTTGGAAAAGAGAGTGAACTCATTAACAGATAATGAAAATAATTCTCCAGTTTCTGGTCAACTGAAAGAGTCAATAGGTCACACTGAAGTTGAAGTTGCAGCAGGTGCATTGTTGGGAGTACTTGCAAGCTTAGCAGTCTACTCTATATGATACTTTGTTAGTATTTCAGGTACATTACTTTACTAAAGTTATAGTTACTGTTATTATTTAATTCGAATGAATTCAGTTTCCGATTTTGTATCCTTTTATTTCAGTTAATTCATTGTCATGATTGACAACTGATTGTTGATAAGATGATTTGTGTGTATCATCTAACATTGATCAATAATAAGATGATTTATACACACGCCTGCGTATGTGTATTCTCAACCATGTTAACAATTTGAAACAATAGGGCAAGGAAATCTGAGCTCAAGACTTGAGACAATTTCATTTCAATACAATAGGTTGTCATAGGATGCACAAGGGGTGTAAACCCACACACAGATAGTGAATGGAATGCTTGTGGTATACCACCATCCACACAATACTAACAAATGCGCTTCACCTTTATCACACCACAATGAGGAAATGCCATAGACTAATCACACTGCTACATAAGTGTGATGCCACAAGTGCCACAATGATGCGCATATGGTACCCCCCTAGGTGGTTAATAGTTCGCGTACTCGAGTAAAGGGCACTATGACAATAAAGCTCTCGAAATAAGGCAATCATGGTGAAACACAACAATGGGTTGTATTTTAAAAAGTGCAGATGAGTCGCACGATGACTTCTTTGAAATCCACGTTCTGAAAATCTAATCTAACCCAAAGTAATGTAACCTAATGAGAGTATTGAACTGTAAAAATGTGTGTTTGTTTCTCTTAATGCTACAACACAAATGACTACTTATGTATACCAAGTAGAAGATTAAGGACCACCTAACTAACTCAATATTATTTAGGGGTTGTTTAGCAACCTCTTCGCCGGTAAGTGCTGAACCAGTATAAAACCTAATTGGTAAAAGACTCGGGACCAGTAAGAGTGCATCTATGTGGTGGTGCTTGGTGATGGAGGAAGTGGTGGTGGGTTGAGGAGGTGGTGCTGAGTAGCCGGGTGAGGGTAATGAACAACAAGTGAAGGGACAAGGTTTAAAACTTTTATTCAACTTTATTTTGAAACTATTCTAACATATTAGATTATTACCCCTCAAGCTAAACGGTAGGCATGTAGCTTCAAACAAACTCACAGAAAACAAACATGAAAATTGATACCTAAATGGCTTGGCAGACCGCGAGATCAAAACTGCATATCAGAGGCTCTTTAATGGCAGTCCCCATGTGTCATACATTGCAATACTTAATTTAGCCACTATAGAATGTAACTGTTCAAGGGGGTATCTTGTACATGCGACTATGTGAGTTAACATATAATATATTGTAAACCTTGTAGTTATAATAAGAACACCAATAACTGATTTTGAATCCGCAAGCTGTACAAGAAAACACACGTAAAGAGAATGATGTTTGTAGAACTCTACATGGCTATTTCACAAATCGACATAGATCTACATAGCTCTTAGCTCCGTTATTTGATTTCTGACTTCAAGTAAGTTGGTTCAGTAGCAGATCTTGCTACTTTTCTTTGCAGAACTCTAATGCCTTCGTGGCTTTCTAATTTCATGTTGACTTGTAATATTGGGTGAGTCGCAAGTTTTTATGCGTATCTATGAAGAAAATCCAATCTAACCTAACCTAAAGTAATCTAAAGATAATGTAATGATATTGAAACTATGAAAATGAATTTGTATTAATGCTACAATACACATGACCATTTATTTATACCAAGTACATGGTTAAAGTGCCACTATTAACAAATGAGATTCACTTTTATCTTTTGGGACAAAGAAATTAAAGTCAGGTTAAACTTTCTTGTTACAAAATTTAACCAGATGTTCAACATGAGTATACCATCTTTATAATGCCACCAATGGCATGAACATGACAACCAAGGAACCCAACCCATTACATGCTACAAATAGTTCAAAACCATGTAATTAAGCATGTTAAGACCTTGTTCGACCTTGCACCCATGAAACCTTACAGTCAAGGTTTATAGGGACTGAGTTTGAATAAACTATTCAAGAATCAAGGTTCGACCTTGTTACAAGGGTTCTATGCACCAGTTCAGCTGGTTAGAGTCCAGATCCATAGTTGAGATCCGCAAGGCCTTTTTATGGAATTTACAAAGGCTTGTTCGGTGCCCAATGCTTATATATGTGATTCCTGCTGCATTAATTTTGTTATACAAGTGAGCCTGCAAATACAATCACCATTTATGGTCATATTTAATGAATCGTTACCTTCAACCTGTTACCTATTTTGAAACTGTAATATAATTAATCAGAAAGTACCTCGTTTGCTTCATCTAAAGCACTGGTGGATTCATCCAAAAGAACCAGGTCTGGTCTAGAAAGCAACAAGCGTGCAAACGCGAGCCGTTGCTGCTCGCCAAGAGAAAGAACACTGGCCCATTCGTTGGTCGTATCAAGACCACTGAAACGTGACAGCAAGTAGCCAAGATGCACATCTTCTAAAGCTTTTATTAACGCATCTGTATTAGGCTGCAAAGGTTGTGCACTGCCAACTTCAGACCCCGATTTATCTTCAAGAAAAGGAAACAAACCTGCAAAGGCATGTCAGTTTGAAATCACACTTTAGGAGCTCAATACATATCTCAGCATTATAATAAATTCATTTATGGATACTTAAACAAGATCATAAGACTGCATACCAACTGATTTAGAGTTATGAGACGTAGAATCCAAAACATCAGGCCATGTGGGATAAAGCAGCTGTTGTCGAAGGGTTCCTAAAACCATATACGGCCTTTGGGGAAGGAAAAACACACCTTTGAAGTCACGGTATTTTGATTTTTTATCAACATTACTAATTTCATTCACCATAGCTACTCCATTAGAAGCCATCTCTGGTGTATATTTAGCACAAAATGTAATCTTTCCGCGACCCGTACGCCAAAGACCAGCAATAGCTCTTAACAAAGAAGTTTTCCCACTTCCACTTGGTCCAGTAATCTGCCATTGACTTAACACGATTACTTCACAAACTTAAAAAATAAGGTCAAATACGTAGTTGACTGTAAAGTTCAACAAGTTTCCTAACCAGCAAATGCTCATTATTGCAGACTGTGAGTGACAAATCATTAATAAGTAGGGCTTTAGTCGTGGGGGTCAAAACAGTTAAATTTTCAATCTCTAGCAACTTTTGTGCATCTAAAGAATTTTTGGGTTGAAAGGTTGAATCTTTCACATTGATATACGTCAGTTGAATCTCATTCAAGGCTTCCACAGGATCATCAGAACTAGTGGTGTCCAAAATATCATCAAATTCCCCTGCATGATCATTTGAATTTGGGGCTCAAATTTTAAAGTTCGATCTATGACTAGAAGTAGAGATGAAACACGTACCTAGTCGATCAATGACAGCTGAAAAGGCACTTATAGCCTGAAACTGATACACAATGAGAGAAAAATCTCCAAGAATATGATTGAAGGCAGATACAGACTGATTTATGACACCAAATTCAATCTTCCCAGAAAAATACATGGGCGCAACAACTGCAGCAGGGAGAATCTGAATCAGGTAGCGATAACCATTGGTGAAAAACTCCAGATTTCTTGAAGATATCAAGAGTTGCTGCACGTTCAACATAAAAATGAACCATTAAAAAAGCTAAAAGAAAATATAAACATGTTACAAATAATGCTGCAAGTTTGCTACTTCACATTTTAGAAAACCAGAATGTTGATAATGGTAATAGCTGTGATACCATCATTTCAGGTGAATACCTTATAAAAAGATTTATGTCTTATATCTAAATGTAAGCACAAGAACATAAAGGAACTGTAAGAGACATTAACAGGGATTTCATACAGTTAAATTCTCAAAAGCATTTCTGAACCGCTGCAAAAGGAGTTTGATTTCATTCTCCTCGCCACCATAAAATGCAATTGACTCGGCATTTTCTCGAATACGTACAAGCCCATAACGGAAATCTGCTTCCATTTTCTCTTGCATGAAATTCAAGTTAACCAGCCCCTAAAATAGTAATACAATAGTATCATAAGTTTTAAAAACGGAATCCCATAAGTTTGCAACCACATTTCCCAAATATGAAAATCTCACCTTCCCAAGGAAAATGCTAATGGCTGTTCCACCAAGTGAATAAACCAAAAGAACAACAAAAAGAGGAGGATATATGCCAAACAATATGTTGCTGAAAGATATCAAATCTATTATTGCATTGAAGAGCGTTAAAGAGAACGAAAGCGATGTTCCAGTGAAAGAACTCAGATCATCAACAATTCGTTGATCTGGATTATCAATAATTGATTGAGACTGTATTTGGTAAAATGTCTGGTTCTTGAGATACCGTTCCATGTAAAAGTTTGTCATCCAAGATCTCCATCTCAAAGCAAGAGTTTCTCTTGCATAATCCCTAATTACGAAAACCTGCAAAAAAACATAGAACGAGTAAGACTTAAAGCTAACCGATATCAAACAGTAATATTAAAGATAATTTGTTTACCCCTAAATGCAAAAGTCCACCTATATTTTCACCTAATTGGGAAAAAATGGGGAAAATTTAAGCAGACAGGTGAGTAATACCTAAAAGAATGCAGCAATGTGCTCACCGGAATACCACCAGCAAAAGCAGCAAGGTAATACGATAGTTGTGTGGTAAACTGTTCCTGATCTTTGTCTAGCACAATTCATGGAGATGATGGATTAGCATACTCACTCATACATGTATCATCAGCAAAAATAATGAATAAAGAACCACAGTTTTCAATCCTTACTAGCAAGTGCGTTATAGAAGTCACGGCCTAGAAAATTGAATCCGACACTGATTCCGGTGGTTCCTAAAGTTAGGGCAAACACAGAAGCCAATTGTATTCTTGCTTGAACCTTATCATCAGAAAACCAATAAGGAGCAGCAACTTTATAGAACCTCCTAAAAAGCGTTGGTAAATCCGGCCCCTTCCTCGGCACATTCTGATTTTAACAAAAACACAAGAGAAATATCAATAAAATCACAAGAGATATAACACATACACAAAGTATAAAATAACCTAAAAGCGCTGAAGGAACTGTAAAAAAATTCACAGATTTACAAAGCTGCAAGTATGAGTCAATTGATAAGCGAAGTGTAAAATAACCTATGTCACTGAACGAACTGCAAACATATTCACAGATATACAAAACATAAAGTATGAATCAGTTGATATAAAAAAAAAACAACAACCAAGCCCAGTAAATCCCACAAATAGCAAAGCTATTTGTAGGGTCTGGGGAGGGTGGGATGTAGGCAAGCCTTACCTCTATCCGTAAGTGTTGGGACGAAGAGGATTGAAGAAACCACCTTTTGATAACCTTAGTCTTTTCCATATCTGCCTAAGTATAGAACTGCTGAAGAACGAATAGAAGAAGTACTGAAGAACAAACACAAAGTACTGAAGAGTAAATTCATCAGAAGTTCTGAAGTCTAACCAGACATTTCACTGAAGAACTACTGAAGACAAACTGCTCATCAGCAGTTTGTTACTCATCAGCACTTTCACTCAGAAGCTTCTAACCGACAGAAGATCAGCAGTTTTACTATTATATTGTTTTGTTAAAGTCTTGATTTCAAGTTTCAATGTACAGACGTATGTAAGCTTATCTTAGCATAATATCTTTGTTAAATATCTTAGATTACTTCAGACTTCAGTTTAGTACATTAGTCTATAAATAGATGAGTTTGTTCATCTATTTTAGACATGTGATTTTGTGTAATATCTTTGAACTTATATTGAAATCCTTCGGGCTTTAAACTTATAATTTCCACTTCACATCTGAGAAACATAAACTGCTATTACTGCTTTGTACTTAGAACATTTATTGTTTCTCATTTATTATTCAGTCAAGGGGGAGTAATAACTCCTCATCAAAGTGATCTTTTAGACCTTTGAACACTTAACTTTCCGCTGCTTAATAACTCTTATATAAATCTGATAAACACATAAGTGTTCATATAAACAGCCACTGATCCAACACTCTATCCCTAGGGGTAGAGAGGCTGCTTCCAGAGAGACCCTCGGCTCAATGTATATAAATATATATATATAACACCATAGAACAATGGATACATTGCCTTGAGAGAATACACAGTTATACCACCATAGACAACATATAGACAAACATACAAGAGGACACACAGATGTAAAATCCACCTAACATGAGAGGACAATTAAGACCCTACGATACCACCATAAACACCGTATAAACAAACATACAGGAAGACAAACAAAAGTAAAAACCACATAACATGTAAGGACCGTTAAAACCCCACGTTACACCTAAAATGCGTTTTCACAAATCCTAGTAGTCCTTAACCTTAATCCTACGCCTCCATAAACCCCTATCATGGACCATGTCCTCAGAGAGGTGCATCCCTAGTAAATCTTGTTTAACCCGCTCGTCCCAAGTCAATTTTGGCCTGCCTCTACTCCTCCTCCCTTCCACAGTGAGACCTTCTACCACTCTAACTGGCTCAGTCGACTGTCTCCTCTTTATATGTCCAAACCATCTCAACCTCCCCTCCTTTATTTTATCCGATATACTAGCTACCCCCAATCTATCTCTGAAAACCTCATTTCTTATCTTGTCTAACCGTGTGTGTCCGCACATCCACCTTAACATCCTCATCTCAGCTACCTCCATCTTCCGTGTTTGCATTTTCTTGATTGCCCAACACTCAGAGCCATATAACATAGCCGGTCTAATCGCTACCCTATAGAACTTCCCCTTTAAATTACTTGGAAACCTTTTGTCGCACAAAACCCCAGTAGCCGCTCTCCACCTACACCATCCCACCTGTATGCGGTGGGCTACATCACTATCTAACTCTCCATCTCTTTGAACAAATGATCCTAGATACTTAAACTTAGTTACCTGTGGAACCACTTGCCCTTCAATGGTAACCTGAGTGTCCTCATCATTACCCACTCCACTGAAGTCACAGTACAAGTACTCCGTCTTAGATCGACTAATCCTTAAACCTTTACTTTCCAGAGCTACACGCCAGTCCTCTAGCCTCGCATTCAAACCTTGTTTACTCTCGGAGACTAACACAATATCATCCGCAAACAGCAGGCACCATGGGACCGACTCCTGGATTGACTTAGATAACTCGTCTAGGACAACCGCAAACAGGAAAGGGCTCAAGGCAGACCCTTGATGCAGGCCTACTTCTACAGGGAAAGGCTCCGTATCTCCTACAGGCGCCCGAACGCTAGTCTCAGTCCTAACATACATATCCCTAATTAGGTCTATATACTTTCCAGAAACCCCTCTACTCTCTAAACTGTCCCAAATTAGTGTGCGAGGCACACTATCATATGCCTTTTCAAGGTCAATGAACACCATATGCAGATCTCTCTTCTTTTCCCTATATTTTTCCATCAATCTCCTAAGGATATGTATTGCTTCTGTGGTTGACCGCCCTGGCATGAAACCAAATTGGTTAACCGTCACTTGAGTTTGTTTTCTAAGTCTAGACTCGATTACCCTCTCCCATAATTTCATAGTATGTCCTAGCAGTTTAATCCCTCTATAGTTCCCACAACATTGGGCGTCTCCTTTGTTCTTATACAAAGGTACTACCACACTAGTCCTCCATTGATCTGGCATCCTTCCAGATTTGAAGATAAGATTGAACAAAGTAGTTAGCAAATGGACTCCTTCTTCTCCCAAACACTTCCACGCCTCAATCGGTATGTTATCCGGCCCAACCGCCTTAGCCCTTCCCATCTTATTAAGTGCTGCCTTTACCTCCCCATGTGTTATACGTCGGCAATAGCAGTTATTCCTTTGGAGCATTTGAGTAGATGGGTTGTCATTTCCTTGTTGGTAATCCCTCCCATTGTTGAAGAGGTTATAGAAGTACGTTTGCCATCGCAACTTAATGTCCTGTTCCCTAACTAAAACACGTCCATTCTCTCCCTTTATAAACTTCACCACCCCTAAGTCCTGCCTCCTACGCTCCCTAGCTTTTGCAATCTTGAACATATCGTGCTCCCCCTCTTTTGATATATGAAGTTTAAAATAACATAAGCCACTGAACGAAAAGTAAACAGATTCACAGATTTAGCAAACCGAAAGTATTAACAATTGATACGCGAAGTCAGTGTCAAATAACCTAAGCCACTGAACGAACTGTCAATAGTTACACAGATTTACAAAACAGAATGCATTAATCAATCGATACACAAAGTGTCAAATAACCTAAAAGCCGCTGAACAAACTGTAAACGGATTCACGGATTTACGGAACCAAAAGCACTAATCAATTAATACTTTAACTGTCACATAACCTAAGAAACTAAACAAACTGTAAACAGATTCACAAATTTACAAAACATAATTGATACAAAAAGTGTAAAATAACCTAAAAAGCCACTGAACGAACTGTAAACGTATTCACAAATTTACAAAAACAGAATGTATAAATCAATCGATAATGGAAATGTCATATAATAACCTAAGCCTGTGAACAAAATGTAAACAGATTCACAAAATATACAAAACAGAAAGCATCAATGAACTTATACACGAAGTGACAAATAACCTAAAAAAAGACACTGAACGAAGTGTAAACATAATTACAAAACAGAAAGCATTAATTAATTAATAATCGGAAACCTCATCTGTTTTAAGCGGTTGTTGTTGTGGAGTAACAGGCGGATCTGCAGGCGTTGTTGAAGACGATGAAAGAGGTGTGAAATTCTTCCTGCGTTTCATCCTGTGCGGTTTAAAGGGAATGGTGAAGGATATGCGATTATTATTGTTGGTAGGGAGGTTGTTGTAACGGATTGCTGATACGTTTACGTTACAGAAGACGAGAGTATTGGATTGGGTCATTTTTTTATTTTTATTTTTTTGCAGAAGATTTGCGGTTTCAGTTTGTTTTTGGTTTATTTATTTTTGGAAAGAAATTATCCACAACACAAACCAACATATAATAATGGTGGTTCCTTTCTGCTCCACATCCTCCTCCTATTCAAATTGCGTACTGTTTTAATTCATTTTTTTAATAAATAACTAGAGTTGTAATTTTCACGCGCTTCGTTAGGGGAACGTCACTTTTGTCCGATTTTGTGAATTGTTTTTTGGTACGTTCACAGTGGCTGACAACGGCATTTTACCATCAGTCACAACCATCACCTACAGTACACCCTCACGATTGCGGCAATAAGGAAAAAAAAACTTATGAAGAAGCAACCTGTGAGCAGTGACCTAACCAGCGGTGTAGTGTTTCGTTGCAGTGGTGAAACCACCGTCTAAAAGCATGTGTCCTAAAAGTAAAAGTAAAAGCAAACAATTATGGTGAAAGTCAGAAAACAAAAAGTAAACAAAAGGCAAACAATTATGATGAAAGTCAGAAAACAAAAAGTAAACAATTATGGTTAAATCAAGAAAACATAAAAGTATACCATTGAACTGTCTTTCTATTAATGACCTCTTGGTCTAGTGGTATGGTGTCCCTCCTTATAAATGTAAGGTTGTGGGTTCAAATCCTTGCAAATGCAAGGTAAGGTGGAATTAAGGTGTGATAAAATTTGCCGTTCAAAAAAAAAAACTGTCTTTCTATTAATATATATAATAATTGAATGGGTTACTCGGTTGGTTGTTACAAAATTTACAATTCATCCCTAATTTGAATATAGAATATTGCTATTTTATTTTTTTATAACAAACGATCATTATATTATATACCTAGAGTAAAAATGAAATACAAATAAGTTTAACTTACTAACCATTAGAAATGAACGGGAAAAAAAGTTTTTAAAATTTTTTCCCCATCTGCTTAACAGGCTTTCAAGATGAATAATACAAAAAAAAATATTAAATATTTTTTTTTTTGCGTAATTACATCATTAGAGTAATTAAGTAATTACTCTACACCAAATTTTTTTTGTTTTTTTTAGATTTCAATACTATAGTACATGTTTAACAATATGGAAAGAAAATTTCAAAAAAACATTAAGAAAAAATTCCCTCCTTCACTTTTCATGTTAAGGGCTATTTATAGGATAAGAACCATTTGTACAATAACCTTCCTCTATATACCTATGTATTAAAGAAGACTTAAGATGAACAATAACATGGCATTTTCATGATTTATGGTTGTTCAAGGGTACATCCATCCACTTCGATTTATATGTACTATTTGCTCTCTCTCTTTAACTCTTACTCTCTCTGGCTTTTCTCTCTCAAAAAACCACCGCCGAATGACGAGAGGGAGGGAGAGAGAGAGAGAGAGGAACGATGACCAGAAGGCCATTGTTGCCGAACCATCACGGCCTTGTACATCGTTTGTCTCTAAAGAGAGTGAAAGGGTATTAGGAAATGGAAGAGAGAGGATCAGTGACAGTAAGGCATGATGAAGGCCGTCACTATCTCCATGTGTTTGTTGCTTTGTACTTGTAGACCTTCGAAATCATTAAAATGGGTGACAGTGAGGCACATTGGAGGTCAGCTAATTGTAGTGTGTTTGTTTTTCGTTTTTTTTTTTTTGGGGGGGGGGGGGGGGGGGGTTTACAACCTCCTTTGTTTATCCCTCTCCGGTTTTCTCTCTTTCTCTAAATTTGTTAAAAGTGGTGGTGGTGAGGCACAACAGAGGCCGGCTGGTTCTCGCTTTCTCTCAGTCATTGACATGTCGCCTACTCGACAATAGTGGTTTCCTACTTGGTATGGCAACTCCGGTTGCAGCCATAGTGCTACTGAGTGAATTGTTGGTGACGATGATGAGGAGGTGTGTTTCTGACCCTTTTCTGCTTTTCAACGACGATGATGATCTTTGCAAATTTGGGTCATTGGTGTTGATGTGAGATTGATGAGGTGGTTGTGTTGGTGGTGACGGTGAGATTTGAACTGTTTGGTGATGGTTGTCGTGGTAGTGGTGGTGGCCGAATATTGATTGTTGTGAGTATAGTGGTTGTGGTTGTTTTTACTATGATATTGTGGTTGTTTTGATTGTGATGTTGATTACGGGTTAAAAAACCTTTGAAACACATAATGTGTTTGTGGTTAAATTAACTATTTATTTGATGGTTGTAAAGTCAGTTGGCAATGATGTTGGTTGGTGACGGTGATGATGAAATGTGATTCTAAGCCTTTTGCGGACAGGGGCAGACTAAAAATGAAGGAACTCTACTTTTCAGTTTTATAAGGATAGAGTACACATATATACACCGGGTTCATGTTTACCTATTTTGTGTCTTATTGTGTTCGTATTTTAACAGGTCATCTGTGTCTGACACGATATGCCAACCCTAGTAACATGTAACATTAAGTGTGGAGATGCATGTTTAAACCGGCCAAAGTAGTAGCCCAAATCAGACAAGATCAACCATTATTGAACCGTTTTGCAGTTTGATCGGGGTTCAAACACGCTCAGCCTGACCCGGTTTTTAGCCCTAAATATAGCCCAATTGTATCAAATTAAATCTACAGGGTTTTAGTAATGTAACCAACGATGGAATAGAAACTGTGTAGATAGATCCAGCAACAACTAAGTAATAATTATGTAGAGCAAATTACACTACATTTAAAAACAACCAATAACAACACTGAAAACTCGCATTTCTTCCAGAATCTTCACTATTCTTGAGCGGTTTGTTTCTCCTCGTTATCTTTGACTTCTTCACCGGCCTGTGATGTGGCAGCCGCCATCACCTCTCCTGGCGGCGGGTGGTCAAACTTGCATGTGGCGCCATACTTGCAGGCTCCTGTCTTCATATAGTATGGACAGTTAACAGCACCCTGTCCAAATCAAACAGTTAACGAATTAAATCACAAAACGGGTTGATTTGGGTCAAATTTGTTTGCTTGATGAGTGGGTTACTTTTACGAAACTAGCAACCTAGGCCCATTTTGATCAGAACCAGTTTTGACCAAAACCAAACTGATTTTTAGAACAGTACGTTTTGACCCGAACTTGTGCCAACAAGTTACCTAACTAGACCAGCCCGTTACTATCTTGCGAAATTATAAACCAGTTATTTCCTTAAAAAAAATACATACCTCTCTCCTTGGAAGACCAGCAAGAGTGAGCTTGACATTTGGTTCTTGACCTTCTTTTGTTGACAGGGCATGTGCTGTCCTGTCAATGGGATGATGAAATTTGCATCTCTCCCCAAACATGCACTCCCCAGTTTTCATATAATGCTATGACATTAGAAATTGAAAAAGGAAAAAAAAAACAATTTAGAAACAAATATGGAACTAAAAACAAAACAGATGGAGAGGTCAGTTTAGGGGGTGTTTGGCATTGCATTTTGAAAGTGACTATGTGACATGGACCAATCTGACGGTGTTCGAATGTGCTTTGGCTGTTTGAGCTTTGAAGAGAGTTTAATCTTTTGTTGAGTGTAAGGTGATTTACGATTATTTTAATACTGAATACTAGATAGGTAAATTTACCAAAACAGATATCGTTGGTGAAGCGCACACACGAAACAGAAGGTTAAAATTCTAGAGTTAAAAGAGGGGTATTATAGTAAATTTATTTTGCATTGGATGAATAGTTCTGTTGCGGTAACAGCTAGATTGATTAAATGACCACCATTTAATCAGTTTCAATATATACCCAAACACAGGAAAACCGATTGTGTGTATTTAATATAAAGCATGAAATCATATAAACACGCACATCACATTCCAGCTGACCAGGTCGCTGAGGGTAGATAGTTGGGGCCAAACCAAACTGCAAGAAACAAAATACAAACCGTCAATCAGAGGACAAAAAAATAAACAAAACTACATAATATATATACTAATAATAATAACGCCTCAAAGATCTCCCTTTACCCAACACGCGAAAGAAAATGGTAGAAAAGCACAAAATCGGTTAAAACCGCATGCAATATGTTGAAATTGTAGGGGCATGGCTTTATGTGTTGCTTTTGAAGTGCAAGTATTGAAGCTAAACAAACTTGTATCAGTTTTAATTTCAGGATATTGTGAAATGGCTTTTGATTATCAAAAAATACATTACAAACCGTCATTGAAATTAATCAATAATGAGATCTAATATACGCCTAAAACAATCTATATTTTACCATTGTGTGACCAAGTCGTGGGTCCATAGTTTGCAGGACGGCAGGAGCTGGGTTGACCAAACCAATGTTCATATGAATGCCAGGAGTGGCTCCAATGCCACCAGTTGGATCTATTCCTGCACAGAATATTATAAGCCGACCATGAAGCATGCATTCATATGATAAGAATCAGTAAACTGATCAACAAGATATTCCTAAAGACCTACCATATCTCTCTGGATGGTTATAGCGACATGTGGCACCATACTTGCAACTGAATCATAAAAAGTAAGCAAGACATTTACAGAAGTAAGTTATCATTATTGCTTCTGCTCATAAGGAGTAACTTAAATAAGCAAGTCAATGTACGAACCTGCCAGTTTTCACGTAAAACGGACAATCCACTTCTCCCTGTTTTAACAATCAATAAATAACGATGACAAACAAACCAATTAGCTTTCATCGAGATAACATTCATACCCCCACCCACCCATCAGCACCAATGAATAAGAGGGGGCAAAATAAAAGGTGATAAAACTATAAAATACATCCAAATGTATTACCAGTCTAATAGGGAGGCCTTTTGAATTCTGCACCATAGAGGGAGTAAAGGGGGGCACCGAAGCTGTCACGTTTCCAGTCAATCCGCCTGTAAGTGCTTCAGTCTGTACACCATTACCATTTCCCACCTCAGCAATCGGTACTGAGATGTCTTTTGGATGATGGAATTTGCAGGTTAAACCAAATTTACATTTGCCCGTCTTCATATAAAACTGCTCATATATTGACATTATAAACATGTTATATGCAAGTAGAAATACATGGCTTATATTAATGAACGTGCAGCACTCATACCGCACATTCGGGCTCAGATGGTCTTTCTGGCAATCCAGGAACTCCATTGTTTTCTGAAGCAGACTGCAGGTATAAAATGTATCAACAAACCAGATACTAATTTGAAGTTTTGAACATGAATGAAATCATTATCATATAGCAGTTAAGCTTACCAGAGAGGCAATTTTATCTTTTGGATGGTTGAATTTGCACTTGGAACCAAACTTGCATGTTAGAGTCTTGACGAAATACTGCATCATACACCAACTGACTGAGATATCTATTCACATTTCACCGGAAAAAATCCAATACCATAACAAGAGTTGTATCCCCTATTGACTAAAATAGTAACAAGACCAATGGAGAAAGAATAAAATTTACACGAGAATGATAACCAACTACTTTTAGCCTGTCACAATATCATGACATCAATAATACCAGCATGATTGCGAGTGGCAAGGACAGGGTGACATGCAAAAACACAATATATTTTTGCCTAGACAAATGTACTTGATATTTTGTCACAACTCCAATAAAATTTACACCATCGTACCAACTAGGTGGCTACTAGAACACTATAAAGTATTGAAGGTAAGCATTGACAAAACTTACGGATGTGTCTAAACGTGCTCCCTCCCCTACTAAACATACATCCCACCCCTTACATCGACCTTATTCACAACATTGGCCATTTCAGTTTACTAGTAGTGTTTGCGCTACATACAGTAAACAGTAAATTGTGTGTGTGTGTGTAAATCTAAGTAGTAAGTACTAAGTTCTAAAAGTTCAGCATACCGGGCAATCTGGGGCTTCAGGTCTCTCTGGAAGATCTTCACTTGCAACACCTAATGGAACCTGCCATTAAAAAGTATATATCATACTAATGTACGAATAAGAAAAAGCATACAAGTAAAATGGCAGGGTATCATTTAAGAATAGAAGCTACAGTTACAAGGGAAAAAAATATTCAAAGCCCTGTGAAATGCAACCAATAAAAACATTGTCAGAATTAAGTACCACGATAACGTCATGCAGAACAGTGCTCTAAAATCAACGTCACTTAGATTTTATTTTTTTACAGTCCCATTTTTGTTAGCATTGGATTCTTTCTTAAATACTATTTTGTCACCCCTCCCACACACACACTTCCATTGACCCTGCTTCAAATTGAGCATTGTCTCCAGCATAAGTAGACAGGGTTCTCTAATCTAAATTATTAATTTACCACTAATTATTTCATTTGTTTTAGTATTCCCTGTTTATGCAAAAGATCAAATTCAGTTCGATATTCAACTATTCAAGTTAAAGAGACATATCAAAACTGTAGAGTTAAAGTTAAAAGCAGGAGGGCGTTCACATAGCTAACTAGTCCCTTACTTGCACATTCGTTTTACCAAGTGCATGTGTGTGAACTGTGTGATAAGAAATGAAGAAAGCACACAAATTTAATGTTGATAAAGAACAAATTGCAGTGAAAACTGTATTTCTTGTTCATGAAATAAAAATAGAGCGAATATGAAAAGTTTAAAAGTTGTAGTAGTGTGAATATAATACAGAGTAACGTTGCCCACCACATCCAAACTGGTGTAGGTGAACTGATGAAGAGTGATTAGAGTGACAATAAGAGAATGAAAACAATAATTTATTAGTAGATATTCTATATGCTCTATGTGGATGCAATATCATGCAAATAGTTGGTATATACCCCGTTAGAAAAGCAATGTACCAAATAAGAACAAAATATCTATTGTCGTTTGTGTGGCCATGAAAATTACAACTAAGGTGACATTTGGTTCAGATTTCAGAATAACTTTTTTAAGGAGCGGATTCCTCAAAGGAAACTCAATCTACAGAACTATAATGGAACAAACTGGGAGGTGGTCAACCCATTAGTTAATAGAATGGTTAGTGCCTTGGTAGAATTGCTATTTAATTCTTTTTTGAAGTCATGCGTGTTTTGGGGATGCATCTTTTAAAATGGAATGTGTCCAAAGTGCCATTTAGTCACTAATATAGCTATTATTATAAAATAATAATGACAACAAAAGTATTGATATTAAAAATTGTATCAGAAAATTACACTGCAAATAAACCAATAGTTGTCAAGTAGAACCCAATATCACTCCCAACAAAGCAAGCTTGAGAAACAGAAGGTTGACATAAAGGTCAAAGAACAAAATAGAGTAAACCTGATGAAGACATCATCTTAATAAACTTCTAGGTATACAATCGTAAGTTTCCTAGTAAAATTAGTATGCTATAACAATATTAACAAAACTTACCGCTATAAGGGCATAAACATATAATAGTACATTGTAAACAGGTTTTTAAGTATATAAGAGGAACATACAGATACAGTAGTACATAAGAACAACATACAGTAGTTTGCAAAAGTAAAAATAAGTTGGGAATGCAAATATGCAATAATAATGTATGTAGTAATCAGAGTATAATTACATAAATATACCGAAATAGAAATAGAACTACATAAAGAGCAGCATACATACATTGATTGAACAAAATAAAAATAAGTAGTAACAGGAAAATAGGTTTGAAATTATAGCGATAAAATATAGCTATCATTATATACTGAAAACAAAAAATCACCTCTTTCCAATCAGATATTCCACCCTCAGGGACCCACAAAGGATGGTCAAACTTGCAGGCATCTCCAAACTTACAAGTTCTTGTAAGCATATAATGGGCACAGTCCTTTTCTCCAGGCCTCTGCGGGTAAACAGGCAAACTGCTCTGGAATCTAGGGCGCTTCACTAAAGGGTTGGCAGAGTACCAAGCTTCACTTTGCCCAATTGTATTATGGGTCCCAAGAAAAGACTGATGATATAATGCTACGATAGATAGTATATAAAAAAAGGTTATTAAGTAAATATATGCTATTAATAAATTAAATCTTCATATACATAGAAACTAACATATTATTATTACATATAATTTGTATTATGAAATAAATAAACATGCCATGTCACTACGAAATATTTTGTAAGCTATAATCCATTAATATTAATATAATAACGCATTATATAAATCAAAATAGTGGAATGTGGTTAAACAGATATTAGAGCAATATTAAGTCAACCATTAGGGAAGAACATAATTCATACTTTTGTGGTTTGTTTATATAATATTTAGAGTTGCTTGTGTAAAAATCCCTTTCACCACCGTTCCATTTATATTTTAGTAGATAAACTTCACAAATGCATATCAAAAGCATTGAATTTTCAAAACCAATATTTTGGTTCAAAGTTGAAGTGGATTCCTAATTGTAGTTTCAATTGACACAAACCAACATTGTCAGAATGTTTAAATTATAATCAAAATAAAATTACATGAACTTTTAAATAACAATGCTTGGACTAAAAAAAATTTGATTTGATCCAACTTTTAGGGGTACAGTAATTTATTTTTTTCATTAGTTAAATAGAAATTGATCAAAATTTAGACTTCACTTCTAAAAAAAACTACAATTGTCATACAAAATCTTTTTGACGATAGTAACTTTACACACGAACATGATACATACTTTATATATACACAGACATACACACAATATGTCTGTTTCTTTCTAGATACTTTCAAACTAGGGCTGGCAAATCGTGTCCTAACAGGTTAACAGGTCTTTGACGCGCGCGAACAAATCAAGTTCTAAACATGAACACGACTCGTTTAACTCATTTATATCTCATGTTTATAACACAGTTTTATGTTTTATGTACCAAAAAAGGGAAATGAAAGATTTTTGCCTCTTAATTCTAAGTATTAAAAAAAGTCAAAAAATCAAATAGTGTACTTTTCAGTCAAACAGGTCTTATCGTGTCTTAACAGGTTACCCATTGCCAGCCCTATTTCAAACGCTTGTGACAACTGTGTTTGTATATACATCAAGGTATCAACACAAGAGAAAAGATGTCCTCAAGTTTTTTAATAAATCAAGAGAATTACTTGGAAGAAACGATAAGAAGGTAAACAAGGTCTTAGCTTCTTGGATAGAAAGAAAGGAATCAAGGATATAGATAGAAAATACAGCAATACAAGTGAATATCTCTAAAACATTCCTCCCAAACGGGTATGATTCAAAGAAAAAGAAAAAGGCAGTCTTTATATTTTCTTTTTAATGACCAAGTCACCAAACTACCCCATCATAACTAACCAGCCGGAGATGATAAAAGCATCATTGTAAAATAAACCACTTTGGCACAATCTATCCATTTAATTCAACTCAGGAATAAATAATTAACGTACTACACTTTATTTTCTTTTCTTTCCAAGCTAAAAAGCATGCAAAAATTAAAATTACGAAATAAAATACAAACATTACCTTTCTTTTCTCTCCAAACTTAAAAACACAATGAAATAGATTCATGTATATGCATATTAGATACCCATAAGTGTATAAGCATATTATATTTTAATTTTATAATTTAATCTGAAATACATGTTGAACATCTTCTAAAAACAATTTCAAAATGCATTTCAAAGAAAACAGTAAGAAGAGTGTGTGTGTGTGTGTGTGTGTATTCATGCATAATTACATATAAAGATGAGATATTTAGATTTGGTTGCGAAAAAATAAGTAGATTAAACTTTTACCATTTCCACCACCCATTGTAAGAATGCACTTAATCCAACATTAAAAAAGAATGAGAATATAACGAATGAACAATTGAGGTTATAGAAGTGCATGTGTGTAAGTTTATGAATGTACAACAAATGCACATTGAAATTTAAGTCTTATTAGCTCACTTAATATGTCCATAATTGTATTAGTGAAAAAATTAGGTAGCATAGTGGATGGGGCAGCCAAGTAGAGAGATAACAAAATATGATATCATGCAACTAATCTTTAAAAAAATGCGACTAATTTGATTTAGGGGTGAGCAAAGTGGCAAAATGAACCCAACCCGTGTAAAAACCGACCCGATACCCGAGATCATATAAAATCAAGAACCTAAAACCGGACACTATGTAGAACGTCGGGTATTAGTCCTATATGAAATCGGGTCGTCGGTTTTGTGTGAATACCCGAGACCGACCATCAAAGCTTCAAGCGTGATACTTCAATTTTGTGCCTGATATGGGTTATCATCTTCTAGATTTCAATTTCATGGTATGTTACCTGCAACTTTATTATGCTTCACTGTTAATTTTTCCCTTAGTTTTTCAAGGTATGGAATGAGTATACGAAATAATTTATACCAAATTCTTTAATGAGTCATTGAGATGAAACCTGCAACTATTTCAACAGTTTTAATTTAGAACTTTAGAAGAAATTAACAGATACCAGGTGTGGTGAACAAAAATTGATTGAAACAGAGCAGGAGATCAATTAGAATAGAATTGAAGAAAATCCTCGTTATTTAATTATTTAATGTTGTTATATCGTTGTCGCCGCCTTCTTCTCTAAATCTCTAATTCTTTAATTGGATTGGGCCTTCATATAAATATGCATCAAAGATAAAAAAACACAACTTGACTTTAAATCGGGTCGGTTTTTCCATTTTCGGTTTTTCATGGTCCAAAACCGAGGACCAACCGAACCCAAACCCGAAATTGTTAATAAATAGAAACCGAGGGCGGACCATTTGTAATATGTCAGGCTCGATTTCGGTTACTTTTCGGTCATGTTTTTTGGTATTCCCGGGTCGGCCCGAAATCAGCTCATCCCTAATTTGATTTCATCAATAAAATTAACCCCTGCATCGGTATAAGCGTTGCTGCACAAAGTCTACAATTCAACGATGCAATTTGATATAGAGTAAATGTTCCTAGATGAGCATCCATTTCATTAATCAATAATCATATACCCGTCTCTCATATGAGCTATATTCTATTAATAAAATGAGCATAAGTTGATGTGATTATCTAATTATGTACAAGTTTTATATTACTGCAATATTCGAAAATCATATATGTTACTTAGGTAGTGTTTGGTAATTGGTATGCATGAATGGGAGGCGGAATGGAAAGAACCATTTTGAGGGAATGAAAAAAGCGTGTTTGGTTGGTCAATGGAATTGAATCGTCCATTACACAAGGATTCTTGTTCCCTCTAAAAGTCTAAACACCCCAAAATCCCCCCTCCCCAATTCCTTTCCTTCTTTCACCCTTCATAAACACCACCGCCGCCACCCACCAACCCCGTGTCCCCGTCCATTTGAGACAAAAGTATGCAAGCAATCCACAACTTTGATTAATCCAGTTCATATCTAACTAAAACTTGGGGACAGAGAGTGACAGCAAATGAACCATATACATATGTAGCTCCTTGTGTTTTTTTCATGAATAATAGTTGAAGGGATTCAAAAGCTACACTTTGTAATTACAAATTATATTTCATTAAATGTCAGCACGTGTATGTAATGAGGCGGCCTGGGCATACCGTATACAAGAAGCTAGGTGTGGGTAGGGGTGCAGCGTGCTAAACGGGTCCTGCCCAAGGTTTGACATGTCCAACCCGACCTGAACCCAAAAATTTACACAAATCCTAACATGGATACAGCAATGAATCTCATCTTACATCTTCCTAGTTATTATCATCCTTAAACCTAACCGAACCTCGTGTTTCACTAATACCTTTCTACACATAAGTAAACACAAAAAAGCCCTAACTCTTAACTACCATCAGATACACAATGAATAATAATAATAATAACAACAACAACAACAATTATACCAATAAATATGAATAATTATAAAAAACAATACCTTCAGAAGCCGGCCGCTTAAACCCGGCATATATCGACTCAAATGCGGTGGCGGTAGCGTCCGAATCAACCCCAGGCGGACCAGGCCACAATGCGGTTCCACCAGCGGCTCTAGCGGGGGCGGAGAAACCAGTTCCGAGAGTGTCCTTATGATTAAACATCAACGAAGGAGTATCGTACCTTGAAGACGAGGTGTGGTACGAAGGGTCTGACGGCAGGTACTGGTCAACGATGGATCTGGATGTGAAGATGTTTGAAGGATTGGATGCTCCGCCATATGCGTAGGAGCTCGAGCCGTAGAGGTTGTTCGCCATTGAATTGAATGAAGGATGGATGGAACCCTAGACAACGCAATAATGGGTTGGCTTAATAATAATAATAATGGTTTAACTCCTGGTGCTAGTGACATGATAACTTCCATTCCTTTGACCTTATTAATAAAAATTGCTGACTGCCCGGGAGGAAGGCGTACAAACCACATGTAGCTCCATCGTAACCATTTTTGCCCTCAGTTAGTCGAAAGTAGTCTAAATACGGGAAATGCCTTAGTCTAAAGTCAGTGTTGTTAAACCTAGACCGGTCTGGGTCAGTGGGTTGGACCGGGAAAGCATCGAACCAAAGAACCGGTCGGTCAGACAGGAGAACCGGGAGGCAGGGCCGGATTTTGTGTCACACCCCAACCGATGACGGAATACATTGGGGCGAGACTTGGGATAGATTGTTCAAAGACTTCATGACACTAGAATTCATGACAATATAATTTAAAGATAAAATTTCATTCATAGCGTAATCATTGTCTAAAAGATAACAGAATACAAATTGTTTCATGAAAAGAGAAATACATCAAAATATAGAACTTAAATTAGCGTGAGTTTCTAGTCCAATCCTAAGTAGATTTCTTAAATATCCTGCATCAAACATTTCCTGCAACATGTATAAAATATCCGTCAACACATAAAGTATTGGTTAGCATACTAGTTTACATACATAGTAATTAGAATGATTTACTCAAATCTCATACTATAGCGTTGCACATACATATCATGCAAGCCTTTTAGGCAAACAAAAGCACAAATTGCCTTTAAGGCAATCCGGATGGTCATGAGAATAAGTTAGACCTGGCACAAAATCATCATAGATGGTTCGGATGGTATAGGGTTAGGAATGTGAATCCGATTGATATGTTCATGTCATAACCACTTCGCTTATGGGATAAACGTGGGTTTTGGACACAGGATTTCCCCTTTCTAGTGTGGATTAATCCATAGCACAAGAAGGGTCAAGAGAGTTGGTAAGGTATGGTGCAACCACAAACCTTCCAAAAAATTATTAATAGGATAATAGGATAGAAGATTGAAATTAAGTTTATAATAATACATAGTATAATCAAGAAGTTTAGGTAAAGTTTGGTGACTCCTTTGGATGAGCCTTGGCTCTCCTTGGTCAACCAATACCATAGCACAAATCCATCTAACATTAGATTGTTAGTGGACTTGGTTGGTCTCTTTACATTAAACAACCTAGAACATAAAAACAAATCAGAAAGTAGACACCTTTGAGACCTATTTTAGGTGCTCTACCCTTATCACACTTTGTTGATACTTATGGGGAAGATCCTAGAGGTTTCTCTAAGGAGTTTTGTTTAGAAAGGAAGAAGAAAATAGAAGAAAAATGGAGGTTTTGAGCTTAGAAACTTACTGATGTGTTTTCAGGAAGTTTACTCAAAAACCTTGAGATTTTGAGAGAAATTTAGAGAGAAGAGGGATGAACAAGAGGTTAAAGGGTGGAGATGAGTTGTATTTATAGGCGAGGTGGGTTGGTTGGGTATTAAATGGAGTTATTATGATGGTTAGGATGAGATTAGGTGGGGGTTAAGAGTTTATGTGATGGTCTTGTTGTTGGCTGTTGTTATTCACCGAGGGTTTTTTTTAATGAAACAACGAACAACAACATCTATGTTGTGTTGTCAAAAAGTCAAAACAATTAAGAAACTTAAGTCACGTTTTACTTTACTTTTTTTTAATCTTAAAGTATCAAATTTAAGAAACCACTCTGAGTCAAGAAAACTCATAAAACCTTATTGAGTGGCACACAATACTCCACGTTTATGCTTTACACCCTTTCTAATTTGTCTTGAAGGGTAGTTTTGGTACATCAATTTGGTAGTGTCTATTCTCCTGACACATTTATCCTAAAAGTATCTCCCTCTCTATATTGAACAAGCACCTTTCTCTCTCATTTCACATCTCCATTGATTAAATAAGTACATCTTCTTTCTCTCTATATCTAAAACAGCCAAACCTTGAATCCGATGTTCGTTCATTCTATTTAGTTCACCTTTTACAATAGATTTGAAAGGAAAAGTTGTTGAGGGCTGGTTCACATAGGAAAAGATAGAGAAGCCGGTGTACGAGACCGGAGGAAAAGAGCAAGAAGGAGACCGATGAAGCCAGTCGTTCTCCTCCGCCTGTTGACAACCATCTTCCCCGCCCTGCTACCTTTCCAACACACTCATAAGATTGATTGTTTGAGATAAAAAAAAAAAAGAACACCCAACAACAGATCCGGTGGTCAATAGATGAAGCCGATGGTCAACAAATCTGATAGTGTACGTTGGTGATGGTGATGTTATAGTATATTTACAAAAAAAATTCTTTTTTCGAAGTGAGCTCTTTACCATGGTGACGGTTGCGGAGGAATAGATCTATACTTCCATATATGTATGATGAATGTGGTGGTATTGCCCACCCTTTGTCTTTTCACTACCATGATTTTAGTTTGTTGGTTTTGTTATTTGTTAGTTGAAGATGAAGTCACAGGTATTAATCTTATTTTTTTTTGTATTTTGATGATGACGACGATAACCTAGAAGGTTGTTTCCTTTTTTTCTATTAATTTGAAATGTCCACTTTTGTTAGCTTTAGTAACTCGGATCTAAAACATTCTCTTTTTAATTTGAAATGTCCATGTTTTTTTCTCTTGATTTATGTTATTGGGTTTTGTAAGTCAAGGTTGAACCATTATTAGTTGTAAACATACTCTTAGTATTTGTGTTAGTTTTGAATCTGTTTTTTTCTACTTAAAAAAGTGTCATTTCGTTGTAAGTTCATGGTATGATTTTGATGTGTTTATTTGTCTGTAGATACATTTGTTAATTACTTTGGGAAGTATGGAGACCTTACGGACGAGAAGATTTGGGATGAAGTTTTTTTGAATGTTTTTTTCATTTAAAAGCATTTGTTTTCCTTTAAAAACATATGTTTTTGTTGTTTGGGCGAGAAGATTGGGGGATGAAATTTCTTTATATATTATATTTTTTTATCATGTTTATTTTTTTATTCATTCTCTCGATACATGTAATGTTATGTTTTTGTTGTTATTTTTTCACTTTTATAACATTTGTAAATTTGTGGATGACTAGTAACATCTGTTTTTTTAATTTATAAACATATGTTTTTGTTGGTGGTTTATAATTTATTTGTACGTTTTTAGTGAGAGAAGTCGTGAAAACATATGTTTTTGTTGGTGGTTTTGTAATTTATTATATGTTTTAGTGAGATAAGTCGTGAAAACATATGTTTTTGTTGGTGGTTTATAATTCATCTAAAAACATTTGTAATCAGATGCTTGAAACTTGATAACATTAGTTTGTTTGTTAAAACTTGAATTCAAGGGTATGATAAAAACATGAATCTACAGGGAGAGAGGAGAGATAAAGTAATTTTTGGTGGACATGTTTGCCCTTTTGTACTTCTTTTTAGTATCTTTTTTATTAAAATAATCAAAATAAATAATAACCGTTGATCATGTAGAATGGAGGGTCAAGATCTGGGTTTCATGGGTTTTTTTAACTGGGAAGGGTTTTCAAATTATCCTTCCCCTATATATATATATATATATATATATAGATATTAACTAAACGAGTTTCTTGTTATAGTGTCTAAATTGAATATGATTATTTATAATGCCGATTCGTCATAATTGGTAGGAGTAACATAAAAGAAACGAAAAAAGGGGAACTTGGAATTTGTTAAGTATAGAATTTAAAATACATGAAAAGTAAAAATTACGTGATGTTACATTTTGAGGGGTTGAACTGTTTGTTTTTTTATTTTGTTGGGTTTTTTGGGCGGTTCGTCGGACCGGTCAAACCGGTGAACCGGTGGAGGCTCCGGTTCAACGTCCGGTCCAGTTCTTAAAACATTGCCTAATTAATATTAATTAATTATAAGAAAATAAAACTGATGGGATTGGGTACTGATCACTGCGCAAAGCATACCCAAACCCGGAATACAGCCCCGCGGAGCAACTTTCCGCCCAACAAGGAAACTTCTCCAGCAAGCAGAGCAATAACGACTATCCTGCAATCACGGAGTGATGCCCGCGCGCGGAAGCGGTAAAAGCGGTAATCGTTCCATGTTTCCTTATTTATAGCTTTCCCTTAACTACTTTACTAATATAGCTTAGGGTAGTGGAGACAACCCTAATCGGGCCTGGCCCATTACGATTAGGGTTTTGGGTAATGGTGGCATACGTCCACCTCTATATAAGGGATCATATCCCTAATAGAGAGGACACTTTTGGCTAACCCTAAGAGCTATCACACTTAATAGTATCCTCATTCACCCCATTTTTGTTATAAACTTGTAACACCCCAAAATCATCCGTTACGCTTAATTACGCCATTAGGCGTGATTAGCAAAATAATGAAACGAGACTCGAACAATAAGAACTTGGGTTATGTTCTAATATGGAACTAATCCATTTAATGTTATCAATCTTATAAATAAGCATATTACAAGAAAATCTAGCTTGACTAGCTAAGTTTCACTAGAAGATGACATTAGCAAGAAACGGGTTATCTAAGGCCTATAGAACATCAAGGTACCTTTTTTTTTTGGTAGAAATTGATGTTACATTCGTTTTTGATTCTTATGAAAATCTAGGGTTTTGATAAAAACGTGGAATTGATGGTTAATATGGGTTTCCCTAGTCTTGGGGAGCCTTAAACGTATATAATCCGGTTACAAATCACACTTAATATGTGTATTTGATTTTGAGCATATGCTTATGTATATGTGAAGAATTTTGGGGTTTAACCTCTAGGTTGAATCAACTTATATCTAGTAATCTTTGTGACTCTTAGGAGTTGTTAATATGAGAAATTTAGGCAAAATGGTTTAAATAATGTAATATGATGATGATTAGACAAATGGTTATGCTTTGGCTAATCTTGAGCTTTTGAAACTAAGTATATTGGTGGATGCACACCAAGTGTTTGATGAAATGCCTAGATGAGTTAATCTCAACTAGACATGTAAGAAAATGGGTATGGATTTAGCTAGAAATGATAATGAATACATGATGTTATGGATAGTGAACAAAATTCCATATTATGTATTCTAATAGACAAGTTTGACATGTCCCTAAGTTAGGTACAAGAACTAGGGATGCAAACGGGTCAAACGGATGCAAGCTCAATGCGCTTGGAAGCAAGAATGGATATGAGGTAAGTTTTACTTACACCAATGTACTATAACATAGCTTAATTGTTATAAATATTGGTTTTAAATCCTGAGTGCGAGATAAAAATAAACCCTAAGGGGTAGAATCTATTAAGTGGGTCGCCATATGTGCTCTTGATCGCGTGTCGAGTGCTAATCAAAAAATATTTTAAAAACAACTCCTTAGCTACAAGGACTGCAGTATAGGAAGTAGGGTTGTCGAACCACGAGGAGTATGTGGTTAGCGTTAATAGCAATTTTATTAGTTAAACTAATTAATTAAAAATAATATTTTATGAAGTAGAATGCTGCTGTGCTTGCAAAAGTTGATTAATAGATTTGAACAGAAAACAATAATAATAAAGAAGTAACTCCCTCTAAACTTCAGGCTCTAGGTTTTACACAGTTTTCAGTTTATAGATTGGGAACCACATAGACATAGTTCTGGAAATTAGTTAATTAACTGGTAGCACAAGTTCTTGTCATCAAACCCTATTAACTACCCAATTGTAAGCGTCAAGTCAACCCTCTTTATGTCACCCAACCCGCTACTAAGTTTTGTCATCAACCGAACAAGTTGTAAAGAGAGGACTCAAAACACAAATCAATTGTTTCAATTAACTAATGCATCAATAATGTTAAGAAGTTTGTCATCACAATCAAAACATAATCCAATACTGAAAATAAATAGAAAACATGCAAAACCTAATCGCCGTTAGTCTAGAGGAAGTCACAAAAGATTTAGTCTTGCATCTTGGTCGCGTGCATGCCTCCCCTTTTTCCTGTTGTGCGATCCATTCCCTGTGTGTGTGACAACTCTTCTGTCGTCCAAAGAATTAATAAAACCCCCTGCCTTCCTTTCGATGACTTCACTCCAAGAATAATAATAATCTCCCCAAAATTAAGTCAACCCCAAATTTCTCTTTTTCTTTTGTCATGGGCCTTGGGCCGTGACCTTAAGGTCACGGTTTCTTTTATTATTTATTTATTTATTATATAATAATTATCATTAGTTTATTATTATAACTTCGTGCTTTCAACTCGGGTGTTCTTCGCTCAATCAAAATTTCTCGTCTACGCCCCAACGTCCATGAACACCTGCTCTCAAGTGTTCGTGTCTCGATTAAAATTATTTTGTTTTGAGCTCATTACCCACGAACACCTACAAAACTCATATGCAATAATAAATAACTAAGACCGACTAAAAGTACACAATAAAAGACTAAAATATATACAAAACTAACATATTAACAATGTGTTTTCACCAACACATCACACCCCCACACTTATCTTTTTTCGTCTCGAAAAAAATTGTATATAAACTCTGCTCAAGACTTTATCACATACTAGCACCCCAGTAGCCCCATCATATCTTAGCTAAGGTCCACAGTCATACCCCATTTACAGACTAGCATTAGATGTGTTAATTCAGCAGGTTCAAATTGATTTCTATTTAAAAACAAAATTAACCCGACTAAGCCTAACATGCTTCTGGTTTTTATTCTCATGCAACACACCCCTCACAAATTTTCACTCCTCTCGGTTTATTTCTGGACTAGCGTGTAATGCGCTAGTATAATTCACTCAAAACCAAACATGTAACTCTGTTATCATAGGCTTGTATAACAATCACACATCAGCTGTAGACAAAGCACATATCTAAAAGACTTACAGGTTTTGGGCTTAGGGTAAAGGTAGGATAGATTTGGCTAGAAGTGGCTAAAATAAAAATGGTGTAACCAAATTGATTGACAATCCTTATTCACAATACACATGAAAAAACATAACTTTGGTCATAAATAACCATAACAAACAACTTCTATTTTTGTATATATTTTTTCTCTTTTTTTTTTCTTTTCTCTCTCTTTCTTTTTTTTTCTTTTTTTTCATTTTTTTTTTCATACATATATTTTTTTCCTAACATAAATACAATCACTTAACACTTTGGATGTCAACACTTGGTAAAGGTACTGGTTTATTTGGGTGATTATGTTGTTTAACAAACGAAAGGGTATAAGGCTCAAAGTTGGCTACTAAAGGTGATTTTAGGTAAACGGGTCAACACTCAACACATAACAAATAAGTGGGTGTCAAAACAAAAAGGAAAATCCTAAATTGCCTTTATCATCTATGTGCATATCTAGTCTATAACCTCAGCATGCATCAAATTACACAAGTTCTGCAACAGTGAAACATCTGGCCTACACTCAACAAATGAAAATATATATGTATCAATCTATCATCAAGTAGGCTCAAGATCTCACAAAAGTGGGGAAATGGGTTACCGATATGTGCATGCATTTATTACCAATAGCTTGTTAAACCTAGTAAGACAATTCTAAACTTTTTTCTTAAAAATACTTGCTGAAAACGGTTCATATTACTTTTCCACAAATTAGACCATGACTAAGGATCTACTGCCAAAACAATCAAGAAACAACTGGTATGTACTGAAAGAGCTGATTTATGTCTGATTAGAATGTTTTTTTAGGAACAATTTTCAAGACATTTTCTTGGTTTTTTTTTTTTTTTTGAAATTTTAATTTTTTCTAGACTCAATAATAAATAAAAACGAAGTTTCCCCACCCCCACACTTGAACGACACATTGTCCTCAATGTAAGACAGGGAATAAAATAAAACAGAAATAAAAATAAAATACAACAGTAAAAGGAACAGACTCCCCTGGATATAGGCAGTGCGCGTATGAGTCCGTTCAATTCCTTCCGATGTCGGCTGTATAGCATTTCATTCGCAGCAGATAAACAAACCTGAAACTAAGACTCAAAAGAAAAATAAAACCATAAAATTAAATTCCGGGATGCTTGATACACCGACGATGTACAGCTTCACCTCGCCTGAATGGAGATTGAGTACAGGCGAAGTTATCTGATTGCAAGTTAAACTCCAAGCATTCCCAGAAAAACAAAAACAGACTCAACCTCTAAAAATAAAATAAAAAACGTACCTGGAATACTTTACACAACTATACAAACTCTACAAGTAAACATACCTCACACGTCTACTCATGGTGGTCTAGTGGGATGTTTGTGTCCCCACACCTCCAAGTGTGGGCTCCTCCTACACCCAGGTAACTCTTCCACAGTTCTCCCTATTAGCCCCAACAATGCCAACTTTTCCTTCTCACTATCTGGTTCAGGTGGCTTCTTGGCATTCTTCTTCCTTCTCCTTCGTTTTCTCTTAGTGTTATTCTTCCTCACTCGTTCCATCCTGTCAATCACAAAACATTCTTTCTTTTCTTTTCCATTCTCCTTCACAGGAGATCCACTTTTGTCAATTTTATGATTAGCAGTATTAGAGAACACCTTAAAACTCATCTTCCTATCCCCAAATCTCATCTTTACCGTCCCTTCAACACAATTAATAATGGCTTTAGCAGTAGCCAGGAACGGTCTACCCAGAATGACAGTTGGTTGTGTGTTTTTAACACAATCAAGCACTAAAAAAATCTACTGGGTAATAAAACTCTCCAACCTTAACAATCACATCCCTTACAATCCCCCTAGGACACGAAGGAGTTTGATCGGCCAACACCACAGTTGTGTTGGTTTTCTGTAATGGACCAAAATCATACTGATCATATAAACTCCCTGGTAGAATACTCACACTAGCTCCCAAATCCAGAAGCGCTCTATCCACTTGAAAATCACCTACTTGTATAACAATAATAGGCGCTCCCGGGTCTTGGAGTTTTGGGGGAAGGGTACCCAACAACACGGCATTCACACTGGCACTTAAATCTAACTGTTTAGGAAGTTTATGCCGTCGTTTTTGGGCACTCAATTCTTTCAGACACTGAACTTGATCTGGACATTCTTCAATTTTATTAATTAACGGTAAATTGATTTTGACAGTTTTAAAATTTTCCCACTTCTCATCCTTTGGTGGGTCCCGTTTAATTAAATCTTTTGTCTTAGCAGGATCTACTAAAGCCATAGGAAAGGGTACCTTTTTCACCTTCTCACCCCCATACTTAGCCTCATTAGACCTACTCTTCACGTTTTTACTCTCAAGATTTAATTTGAAAAAATTTTCTTGTTCAGGTTCAGACTCAGATTCAGTGTTACACTCCTCCACCACTCCCTCAACAAACTTTGGTGGAGTACTGTCTACACTACCTATTTCAGAGGTGGGAAGAATACTTACCGCGTTGATGTGCAGACTTCTGGAGGAAGACTGGTGAGCAAGATTTAGTGCAGTATCACTAGGGAGTTTACCTGGGTCTCTCCCTGACATCTGAGCAGCTAGCTGGCCTACCTGTTTTGACAAGGCTTCCACAGTCTTGTCCCGCTTTTCATTATCCTGCCTAATTCCCTTAACATCCTCCTGGATTGCCTTGATAGCTTCCAGAATCACATGTAACTGATTACTGCTTCCATCTGAAGTGCCCTGCTGTTGGTTCCAGTGTTGCTGCTCATTTCCACCCTGTTCGCCCGGTTTTTCCTGTCCACCTGCACATTCGGCTGCAATATGACCAAATTCATTACATTCAGTGCAAACATTAAAAGCACTACCTACCTTCACCTCATCATTTTTTCTTACTCTCAACTGGGCTACCTGTTTTTCTAAGATCAAATTCTGATGCTTAAGTTTTTCTATCCTCTCTTCAGCTTCATAATCAACAGCCCTAACAGAAGATGATCTAGATTTCCTACTAGACTGTGTGTGTCTCTTAGAAGTTGCACTCATCCTCTCTAAGTACCCCCAATCTATAGCTACTGTGTTAGTGAAAAAAGTACCACTGCTAATAGCTGTTAGATCCCTAACCTCATCAGGAAACAATCCATCATAAAATGCTTTAATAAGCTCCCAAGTCTCAATGCCATGATGTGGGCACTTCCTAAGCAACTCCTTAAATCTGGTAAAGGCCTCATGAAATGTCTCACCTGAATTTTGCTCAAAGGCTCTAATTTCTTCTCTAGCCTCAGAAGTCTTACTCATAGTGTAATACTCTTCTAAAAACACCTGCTGCATTTCTTGCCAAGTAAAAATGCTACCTGGGGTTAGGGTTGCAAACCATTGCCTAGCCCTATCCTTCAAAGTGAATTGAAACAACATAAGCATAACCTGATCCCTAGTAAACCCAGCCCCTCCTACAGTGTTACAAATAGACTCAAAAGCTGCAATATGTAAGTAGGGCTCCTCTGATCTCTTACCATAAAACTCAGGTAGGTGGCCTAAATAATCGGGTTTAACCTCAAACGCTCTACCATTCCTACCTACGGGTGTCACTACAGCTGATGAATTAGACATAATGACTGGCCTAAAGTGACTATCGACCCCACCCCTAGCTGGTGCCCTCTGAACAAGCTGTGGGACACCATCTACAAACTCTAAATCGTCCCCCATATCACCTACATCAAATTGTGGCACACCTCTTGGTGCCTGGTTATTTACCCTTTGCCTCCCAACCCGGTTCCCTTGATTAAAGGGACGTACCTGATTACGTGGGATTGGACGCCTAGGATGCAAGTCGAACCCATCCTGATCAAAATTATCATACCTGACATCGGCATATCTGCCGTCATACTCCTCATGCGCAGATTCTCTGTCCCAGTCAGTCTGCCATGTACTGTGAAAACTCTCCTCATCAAACTGTTGAGGGATGCGATCCAGCTGTTGGTTTTCAAGGTTTTGCTGCTGCTGCTGTGGTATGACTGGTCGGGTGTTTCGGGCAGGTTGGAATTGTGGTACTGGTTGTGGGTTTTGTGGTTGTGGTGGTATAGGTGGTGGTGGATTCTGAGGAGGTAGATCCTCAGGAACACTGTGGTGGCTGTGGTGACTCATGGTAAGTTTAAACTGGTGTAAGGCTTGGTTTCTTTTAGCAGTTTTTCCGATGCATACAAGTATAATAACCTGCACACACAAAGACAAGAAAACCAGAGTAGTACTGGACAAGGAAAATAACTAAATAAAGAACAAAAGTAAATAAACAAAAAAAAAATACTATTTTAAAAATAAAAAAAATATTGTTTTGTTGTTTTTTTTAAAGTTTTTTTTTTCTAAAACTAAAGATAAATAAAACTAAAAACACTAAGCGCACGCACTCCCCGGCAACGGCGCCATTTTGATCGCGTGTCGAGTGCTAATCAAAAAATATTTTAAAAACAACTCCTTAGCTACAAGGACTGCAGTATAGGAAGTAGGGTTGTCGAACCACGAGGAGTATGTGGTTAGCGTTAATAGCAATTTTATTAGTTAAACTAATTAATTAAAAATAATATTTTATGAAGTAGAATGCTGCTGTGCTTGCAAAAGTTGATTAATAGATTTGAACAGAAAACAATAATAATAAAGAAGTAACTCCCTCTAAACTTCAGGCTCTAGGTTTTACACAGTTTTCAGTTTATAGATTGGGAACCACATAGACATAGTTCTGGAAATTAGTTAATTAACTGGTAGCACAAGTTCTTGTCATCAAACCCTATTAACTACCCAATTGTAAGCGTCAAGTCAACCCTCTTTATGTCACCCAACCCGCTACTAAGTTTTGTCATCAACCGAACAAGTTGTAAAGAGAGGACTCAAAACACAAATCAATTGTTTCAATTAACTAATGCATCAATAATGTTAAGAAGTTTGTCATCACAATCAAAACATAATCCAATACTGAAAATAAATAGAAAACATGCAAAACCTAATCGCCGTTAGTCTAGAGGAAGTCACAAAAGATTTAGTCTTGCATCTTGGTCGCGTGCATGCCTCCCCTTTTTCCTGTTGTGCGATCCATTCCCTGTGTGTGTGACAACTCTTCTGTCGTCCAAAGAATTAATAAAACCCCCTGCCTTCCTTTCGATGACTTCACTCCAAGAATAATAATAATCTCCCCAAAATTAAGTCAACCCCAAATTTCTCTTTTTCTTTTGTCATGGGCCTTGGGCCGTGACCTTAAGGTCACGGTTTCTTTTATTATTTATTTATTTATTATATAATAATTATCATTAGTTTATTATTATAACTTCGTGCTTTCAACTCGGGTGTTCTTCGCTCAATCAAAATTTCTCGTCTACGCCCCAACGTCCATGAACACCTGCTCTCAAGTGTTCGTGTCTCGATTAAAATTATTTTGTTTTGAGCTCATTACCCACGAACACCTACAAAACTCATATGCAATAATAAATAACTAAGACCGACTAAAAGTACACAATAAAAGACTAAAATATATACAAAACTAACATATTAACAATGTGTTTTCACCAACACATCAGCTCTCAATACAAAATGTGGTTTATGACCTTAATCGAGATAATGAGTTATGACCAAATGGAGAAATCCATCAAACGGGTCAACTAATAAAGATATGTGAGAAATGATGTTTTAATCCAATTAAATCAATTTAATGAAGTTGCTAAGCATGTTGTTAAATGGGTCAAGTTTGTGACACTTGAACCATATATAAAAACTTGGATAACTTAGTATTATGAACGACGTGTCTAAACGGATCAAATGGTGATATCCTCACCATGTGAGTCCAATACTTGATGCTTGTATTTCAAGCAATAAGATTCATAAGGTTAAACGGATCAAATGGCAAGGTATTACCATTTGAGTTTCGAGGAATTAATGTGTATATTTAGAAAGCACGCAGGTAGATGCATTTGCGCATGCACACTTGATGCTAAGAATCGTGGAGGATACGCACAAGGTATGAGAATGGGTCAACGCCACCCGGTAAGTCCGTAGTCGAATAAACACCTTCGGGCGAAGCAACATAGGTGATAAAAGTACTCACATGAGGTGTGGGTGCCAATCAAGTAAGTTATTTTCATAACTGTGTCAAATGCGCGCTAATGCGCTTAGAATTGACTAAACAAGTGAAAACTTGAGAAAGGATGAAACTCTAAGTCCGAAAGGACTTAAAGGTTTTTAAACAAGTCATTGAGTCAAAAACATTGGATTTGAAACAAGAAGTTTCACCACGAATGGCTAAATTGAAAGATTTGGTCATGAGGGGCATTTTGGGGATTTAAAGGATTAAAAAAGGTTGATTCTAAGAATCTAAGTCGTAATGAAGCAAATCGGACAAACGCTTTTGTTGATCAAGTGTCTAATGACTTGACAACTCAAACGGTATGCAATTTAAGTGGTCAAAAGTGCCTTGTTTGATTTAAGGCCTTAATGGGTCAAATTGGGTAAAAGTCGCCATAAACATTCAAAACTAAGAACCGGATCATGGCGACATGAACCGGACTATAATTTCAGTCAAACAAAGGTTTATTTAGTCGGCAAGTCAATGCTTAGGCTTCGGGAATCATCAAATGCGGTTGCAACATGATTCCCATGCTTAAAAGTCACCAAACAAACATCAGAGGCTTCGCGCGGCCGCTCACAGCACCCAGCGAATTGATAAAAATGATCAGAAGCTTCGCGCGGCCGCGCGATAAAAGCGACCGGCCGCGCGCAGAGAACAGCCAGACAACGCGATCTTTAAAATTCAATATAAAATCGTAGAAAAATCGTTAGGGGGTGTTCTTTATATGCCTGGAAAGCTCTCGGAGCGTAGAAGAACTCTTATTTGAAAGTCGAATTCATATTTTGGGTTTTAAAAAGGGTAAAATCTATCCGAACAGCTGCTGCGCAAAAGTTGCAGCAGTTTGTTCTCCTGATAAAGGGTCGTTTGGCCTGGTTCATTCCGTTTCGACATGTAACGACTATCATACTAGTTTAAATTAATCATTGATAACTCACTAACCATTCTTTGTGTAATGGTGCTAGGTAAACAAGGGATGGAAGTTCTGTAGCAAGGATCAAGTCGCGAAAAGAGCCGAACACACCCGATCACTCATCAAGCTTCCGCAATAGAATTCAAAGAACTCCCGTTAAAACTCAAAATAGTAGTCTATGATTTAGCTATAAAAGTGTAAAAATTTGTGGGAATCAAATGTGTGTTTGATCTTAATGGTTTGAGTTTATAATAAATATCAAAGTTTTAATCGGGAGTGGTTTAAGTAAGGCCAAAACCCGCATGATTAGGCGTTGATCGCGTGATTACGGGTTAGGGTCTTACAAAACTACTACCTTGTGTAGTCGTCTCCCTACCCACATCAACTTTACTTGCAGGTTACCTCAATCCAGGAAGTGCTAGTGAAGGATCAACCCTGTGGTAACATCTGGTCTATCATCCTTACCAGGAGGTTAGACCATTTGTTTCTTCATTGGCGCCATCACTTACGGTATTCTAATCTTTCAAACTAGTACCAATGGATTCTGGAGCCGAACAACGTGCCGACCCCATCACTATTGACGATGGAGTGCAGCAGAATCAAGACACAGGAGCACCAACTACGGTGACCAAGAATGTGAACCAGAAGCAAGCTGCTACGAATTTTCAACTATTTTCATCAAGAAAAGCGGCGGTAGCAGCACAGAAGAGGCAAACTGAGGAACCTGTGGAAGACTTGGATGAGTGGCTGGCCCAAGAAAGTGCTAAGACAATAGCAGAATACCAGAAAAAGTTAATAGCAAAAGCCAGGTTGGAGTCACGAAAAGCTTTAAGCTTTGACACTCAAGAAGACTCTCAGGACAACGAGCAGCCTATTGTTCGTCCTGTAGCAAAAACTCGTCAGGCGGTACGTGGTGGAGAACGTGGTAGGAATACTCACGTTCCGGACCACGTCACCCTGAACGGGGAACCCGACGGCTATGAGTCAGAGAACGAAATCAATTCTGATCCAACTTGGAAACCACGTTCTAAGTTTGTGGCCAGCAACCAGGCACACCCAGATGATGACCTTAATAAACCATATCGCCCAAAGTCATTTACGGAAAGATCCAAGTTCTGCGCACAAATCGCGTTAGCACCCATGCCAGTCGAGTGCAAACTCCCAAACACAATTGGAAAGTACGACGGTTTACGCGATCCAGACGATCACTTGCATGCATTTGACTGTGCAGCAGTTCCAAGCCGTGGCCGGTTCAAGCTTGGTGCCACCTGTTTGCCCAAACCCTCACGGGAGCGGCAAGGGTCTGGTATGAAAGTTTACCGGTGGGAAGTCTAGTAGACTTTGACGACCTGATAAAAAAGTTCAAGAACCACTTCTCCCATCTCCGGAAGCCAAAGTGCAAACACGCACGACAAAGGGAAAGGAAAACAGTCCGTATGGTCCAGAATTTCGGGTACAGCGGATGAAGGGAAATACTCCTCAGGGCAAGATGCACGACACTATCTTAATAACAAGCACCCGCGTGATTCGAGACCACAGAGTAAGAAAAATTACGATTGGACTCCACTGTCCAAATCACCGTCGGAGGTCCTGAAGACCGAGTAGGTCCATTTTCCCAAGCCTAGGGAATTAAAGCAGGACAGAAGAAATGTGGACACAACAAAATATTGTGAGTACCATGAAGATTACGGCCATCTAACGGACAACTGTTATAGCTTGAAGATGGAAATCGAGAATGCAATTAAGTCGGGTCAGCTATCTCATTTAGTGAAAAATATGAGGAAAAAGCCGAGAGACCCACAAGGAGAAGGTGATCCTAATCATAAAAAGATCAAAAATCTCAATGCGCATCACGTGCAGCGCTCGGATCGTCACCACTGTTACATGACTCACAACAGGAATCAACGGAAGAGATCTTATTCCGTCGCCCAAGATGATTCCTAGAAAGAAGCACCTGCCATCATGCCGCGTGTTAAAGGAGGAGCATCCTCCACAACACCGCTGATCATAACAGGAGTCATAGGACATTACCGCACAAGATACATGTTCCTTGATAATGGGAGCAGTACTGATATTATGTATCAACAGTGTTTCGATCAGCTAGATGCCGAGGATAAAGCAAAGCTCATCCTGGCCACAGAGCCGATATCGGGATTCATCCACGAGGTAATCATCCCCCTTGGCATGCTCACACTCCCCGTCACGTGGACAGATGGACAACTCTCACGAACGGAGATTTGTGATTTCATGGTCCTACCAGTGAACTCATCGCATGATGTCCTCATTGGAAGGGGAGGATTAGCTAAGTTTAACTGCAACGCGTCAACACCGCACCAGATGGTTGGTTTCCCAACGCGCGGAGGTGTGGCCTTCATACGCGGAAACAAAAATTGCCACGCAACCGAGGCATTCAAACCCACCAAGATAATGAAACCAGCAAACCGCACTGATCCCGAAAAATGGGTCATTAATCCTAAATTCCCGGATCAGACGATTGTCATAGGCCCAATAATCTCCGACACCATTCGTGCGCATTTTAAACAGCTATTGACTAAAAATATGGATGTATTCGCTTTTCAGCCCGCAGACATGGTTGGTGTCCCACGCCACATTGCGGAACACAAGCTCAACGTTTACAAATCCGTTGAACCAATCGTCCAAAAGAAGCGCAGCATGGGGCCGGAGAAAACAAAGGCCATGAACGAACAAGTAGTTGAACTGTTGGACGCGGGTATTCTGCGCAAAACAAGGTACCAAACCTGGGTTGCTAACCCAGTCATGGTAGGAAAGTCCAATGGGGGTTGGCGGATGTGCGTGGATTACAAAGACATAAACAAGGCCTGTCCGAAAGACTGTTATCCGCTGCCCGAGATTGACTTGAAAGTTGACTCCTTGGCACCATTCAGATTCAAGTGTTTCCTTGATGCTTATAAGGGGTATCATCAAATTCAAATGGCAAAAGAGGATGAAGACAATACATCTTTTCGTACGGACACAGGTACGTATTGCTATACAAAAATGCCATTTGGACTAAAGAACGCAGGAGCCACATATCAACGTTTGATGGACACAGTGTTCAATAAACAAATTGGGGTCAATCTTGAAGTCTACGTGGATGACTTGGTCATCAAAAGCACGGAAGAGGACCAAATGCTCTTGGATATCCAAAAAACTTTCAATCAGCTTCGCACAGTCCGAATGAAGCTTAATCCAAGTAAATGCTCTTTTGGAATGGAATAGGGCAAATTCTTGGGAGTAATCGTAACCAAAGATGGTTTTTGCGCAAATCCTGATAAAGTACAGGCAATCGAGCGCATGCCATCCCCATCTTTCGTCCGGGAAGTCCAAACACTAATGGGACGTTTAGTAGCTTTAAACCGCTTCCTCTCAAACTATGCGTCCAAGTCATTCCCTTTTGTAAACACACTGAAAAATTGCCTCAAGAAGTCAATTTTCAGATGGACGGAAGAGGCAGAGGCTGCCTTCAAAGAAATGAAAGAATGCTTGAGCAACTTGCCTACGCTCACGGCGCCATTTCCAAAAGAGCCACTGACACTGTACTTGTCAGTAACTGAAAAAGCTATCGGTGCTGTCCTCATGGTCGATCGGAAGGGCGTACAGACTCCAGTTTATTACGTCAGTCGAACTTTGCTTGATGCGGAGACTCGTTACTCCACAATGGAAAAACTGGTATTAGCATTGGTACACGCGTCAAGGAGACTACGGAGATACTTCCAAGGATATCCCATAAATGTCCTTACGGATTTCCGCATTAACGATATCCTGCGCAAACCAGAATTATCAGGGCGACTGGCCAAATGGGCCATTGAATTAGGAGAGCATACGATCGAGTACAAATCAAGGCCATCTTTCAAAGGGCAGATACTCGCAGACTTCGCCGCAAAGGTCCCTTCTGAGAACATAACTGAATGTCAGCAAGCACATATTATTACTCCCACTCCTGAAACAACGGAGAAATGGGAGCTATATACAGATGGGGCATGCAATGATGACGGCGCTGGAGCGGGTTCGCGTTTGATCACACCGGACGGGAAGGATTTTACGTATGCAATACGTCTTGATTTCCCCACAACGAATAACGAGGCGGAATATGAAGCATTGTTAGCAGGGTTGCGCATCGCGAAGAAAATGGGTGTGCAACACTTAGAAGCCCATGTCGATTCTCAACTGGTGGCCAACCACATCGACGGCTCATACGAAGCGCGCGAGTCATCTATGATCATGTACTTGGAGCAGGTTAAGATTCTCATGCGCGAGTTCGCTTACTGTAAGGTCAACCACATTAAGCGAAGCCAGAACAAGCCGGCAGATGCGCTAAGCAAGATGGCATCAACGGTTTTCGATCATCTGGCAAAAGACGTACGGGTGGAAGTACTAGATCACCCATCAGTGCCTTAGAAACAGGTAAATGTCGTTCAGACCGGCAAGGCATCTTGGATAATTCCCATCAGAGCTTACCTCATGCATGGAACACTTCCGGATAACAAGGCAGTAGCCCGCAAGCTCCAAAACAAAGCACTGCACTACCAAGTCATCGAAGGAGTATTGTATCGGCGCTCATACTTAGGGCCATTGCTACGATGTGTCGATTCCGCAGAAGCAACTTATCTCATCAAAGACATACACGAAGGGTCATGCGGACTACACGCTGGCCCAAGAATGGTTGTCGCTAAGCTAATGAATGCAGGGTATTACTGGCCTGGAATGCACATGGACGCCGTGACAGAGCTGCGCAAATGCAAATCCTGTCAGCGCCATGCGCTAGGAACTTTGCGACCAAAGAATAACTTGATACCCGTCACTGCGGCATGGCCATTCCAAAAATGGGCCATCGACCTTGTGGGTCCTTTCCCCACAGCTTCCGGGAACGTGAAATACTTGGTAGTAGCAATTGACTACTTCACCAAGTGGGTAGAAGGAAAAACACTTGCCTCCATCGACGGGCGACGCATTAAAAAATTCATATGGGAATTCATCATTTGCCGTTTCGGCTTACCGATGGAAATTGTAAGTGATAACGACACACAGTTTGCGGACCAACACTTACAGGAATGGTTATCCTCCATGAATGTCAAGCAAATATTTACATCCGTAGCGCATCCGCAGGGTAACGGACAGGTGGAACGCGCAAACAGAAGCATCGTAGAAGGCATAAAAGCCAGGCTCGGTACAAAGCGCACTGGTTGGGTGGATGAACTCCCCCACGTCCTATGGGCTCACCGTACGCTGTCGAAGACAAGCAACAGAGAAACACCATTCAACCTCACATACGGGACGGAAGCCGTCATACCCGCGGAAATGCACTGCCCATCACCAAGGATTCTATTAGCAAATCAACAAGGCAATGACACGGAGTTGAAGCTAAACCTAGACCTGTTGGAAGAGCGCAGGGATATGGCCTCTCTCAAAGAAGCTAACTACAAACGACAGCTAGAAAAGTATTACAACACCAAGGTCAAAGCAGAAGCTTTCCGTGTCGGGGACTATGTTTTCCGCAATAACGAAGCATCCAATGCGGAAAAACCAGGCAAGCTTGCGCCAAATTAGGAAGGCCCATACAAGGTGCAAGAGGTGTTGGGAAAGGGTGCTTACGCTCTGGAACGCTTAGATGGCACCCCAATCCCACGCACATGGAACGCAGCTCAACTGCGCATTTGTTACATGTAAGGTTTTATTTCATGCTTGTAATAAACAGCCTACGGCTACGTTCATTTCCGATTCAATAAAGTGGATTTCCATTTTCTATTATATTCATTACGGATTACATACAACGACGATTATGTTCAATAATCATTACATTTAACGAGAAGCACAAAATAGATTACAACGAAAATCCTGCTACTACAAAATATGCCACTAATAAAAAACGGATGGCATAAGCAGTATAACATAAACATCATATGATTACACTGCAAAACGGCAAGCAGTCAAAAATCCAAGGTTACTACCTACATGCACCTATATTACTACTAAGAAGCATGCTGCCAACCAGTAGGTGTTCGGCGAAGCCTAAGTTTAGGGGTTCTTGGATAATCACCAAGCTCTTCCAGCTTCTTCATCTTCAAAGGAGTTACACGAGAAGAACCCTATCCTTTTTGCTCATCTACTTGATGATCCTCGGTCAGGTAGCCACAATACGTGGCTAACTCATGCAAAGCAGTGGGAGGTACCTTCATAACTGGAGGATGATCAACTAGCATCATCATTCCTTGAAGGGCCTCTGTCTCCGTCTTGGTCATTTTCAGTGGAGAAGCCATGAAGATGAAAGAAAAGAAAGAGAAGGAAGAATAGGAAGAATTCTATATATATTTAACAACCCGCTCATTTGAACAGTAACTTAAGGTTACTATAACGGCGTCAACCTTTTCATCCTTCTTCTTTCAGAAAACCCCTTCAAACCCTAAAATCCTCCTTCACCTCTTAATCATCCTCCCCCTCATGAACACCTTATAATATAAGTTTGCAGGAAATCTGTCATCTTGGTGGAGAAAGAGGTTTAATCTGATCTGGATTACAGTTATGTCGATGACTTCTGTTTACTACAAGCAAGAGGATGATATCCGATGGGTTCAACTTCACCAGGTTCGAGTTCGGGTCCTTTGTGGACTGATTTTGCGACTTGGTCAGCTCCTAAAGAATACGATTTAAGGTCTTTTCAAGAAGGATGTTTGACCAAAACTAATTGATCATGATGCAAATCAAGTGTTTTATTAAAGGGATACAGTTCAATATTATTGCTGGTGATGTTCTTATTTCTTTAGGTACGCCATAATCACCACCCATAAACAAACCCAACACCCTCATCCCTGGCCTTCTTCGATTCACATCTTCTTCCTGATATGGCCGAGGTAATTCGGTTATTTGTTTGTTCCTCTATAATATAAGAAATTTGTTGGTGGTATGTTGGTTTTTGATTTGGTTTGGTTTGGTTTACTACTGTTACCTTATATGTCTTTAATTTTACCTTCATCATAAAGACCCTCATAATTATAACTGCAGACGATGGTTGTTTTTCCTGTTTCGTTTTAAGCAGCAGATACTTTGACTACAAGGGTTCAGGCGATAAAGGGCACTGCCAGGATGAATTGATTTCAATAAAAGATGCCATTTTATTGATTTCTATTTCTAACTACAACTTTATGTCAAAATAAAGGTGTATATTATTGTGTGTTTCTAGATTTTTATCTATCTTAGTGTATGTGCCAATGTTTGTATACTTTTTTACTAAAAGACAGACTCCAGCAATTCCTTCAAGTTGATCACCGGCTGCAGGTGTGAGTAATTTTGTTTCTATTTTCTATTGTTGCAGTGTACTTATGATTGCTATAGGTATAGTAGAAATTGGAAACATTAATAATGCTACACCAAGAAAGAAAGCTGAAGCTCTTTCCGTACTTTATAGAAGACATATTATTCCATTCGCAAATATGCGCTTGGGGAAATTCAGTCTCAAATAAAATTCAGAAATAATTGCCATTTTCGCTCAAATGGTGACACTTATAAATTGAGACCAACAGAAAGCGCAAGAATTCTTTGCAAGGTGTTAACTATATTTTTGTTTATTTGTTATCTTCTAAACACAGGTGGGTTGTGGGCATAATATACGTGACTTTCCATATATGAAAAGCTAAATTGAATGTTTTTTTTTATCTGGTACAATAAATTTACTGTTTTGTATTTGCTGTAGCAACTTTACGCGGCACCAAATGGCAACAACACATTAAGGAAGGCTAACGTGATGGTTACCGGGCCCAACAACAAATGAGAGTCGACTTGGTCATGCAGACTCGATTGGTGCAGATTTCATTTATGCCAATTCAATTAACCAGGTAAATTGTTGGTGTTAGCCTTGAAACACTACAAATGGAATAATGTTGGTGTTGTTATGCAGCAAGCTTAAATGCAGCAAAACTCAAATGCTTATGACAGTGCTATAACATTCTCGGTCTATCCTCCATGTGGATTGAACAAGATCTGGATTAATTAGTTAATTAAAAAAATGAAGAATTTGTGGGTTTAACTACAATTGATGGCACGTTGTTCCTTTAATCGTGATCCTTATGTCTACTGGTGTGTTGGTTGGGTGAAATGCTATACAAGTAGTCGTTGTGCGGTGGCCATGGGATATGATGAAAACATGTGATCTTCTGAATACAAGTGGCCATATATGTATTGTCTGTGTAGGTACTTACGAGTGCTACCCATTTACCTCATACAACTTCTTTTTTTACACGTGTCGACTACATTTCAACGCTGCAGTTAACAATACTTTTTTTACACATCTCACAACAAATATTTGTCGTTCTTTATAGTAATCTTTTGCTTCCCTACTAGCTTTGAATTGAGATTTTGTCTTACAAGGGGTTGTTTATGGAGGATTTTTCCTGCTTTGGGCCTGTTCGGTATTTTGTAGTACATTTAGGTGCTGTTTTTTTTAAATGCTATTGTCGGTGTCTTTTCTACTCGGAAAGGATGCTTTTCTACCTGAATTATGTTGTCCAATAAAACCCCCATCAGCTACATAGAATTATTATTTGCATCTTCTTTCAAGTCGTATTTTCCAGCTATTAAAGTGTGCATTTTTACCTGCTTACTACCTTTCTTATCTCTTAAAATGCGTGTTTGCTTCAGCGTGCTTCTGCCTAAAATCGCAGTCGTCGTCATCAGATTTGGCATCAGGCTCTTACAGTGGTGAAACCCGGATTGCTGCTTATGTTGGTACGTGCTGTTTACTTAATTTAGGCTTCTCATTAGTTGTTGTCCATTCTTTGCATTAGTGATTAAATAAATATGCAAATGACTTGCAGCATCGAACTTGACTGACACTTAATAACTTTGTCGTTGTCTTGCTGCTTAGATGACTTACCCAACAAAATATACTTCTCTTTGCCATAGGTATCGTTAATTGGATTGCGTACTTGAAAACGCTGACTTAAAATATATATATGTTACGTTGTATTTAGGTTGTCGCAAGATATACTCATGTACTCAACCTTATCACTACAAACATTTGCTCCCCTTCTCTAAAATTCAGCTTCTATCTCAGTTCTGTTTGCTATTTTCGCTTTCTTTTTTTGCTTCCTTATATCGGCTAAGACCATACTTCACGTTAGTCATATGTAAGTCTCTTGCCATACAAGCCAAACATCAGGATACCCTGCACTATTTCAACCAACAATGAAAGCATCGAGGCAATTTTATTTGACCGAGCAGCAATCGAACTACTGCAAACACCATGTGAACAAATGTTAGCTAAAGCAATACAACTAGGAATTCTTACCCATCGCTAACACTTTCTTAAAATGCAGGTCAGTAACCCGCAACGAAAACAGATAACACAACACGAAAAGTAACGCACAATCTTTTTGACACATACATGGAAAAAATAGCAGCAGCAACCCTCCAAGTTTTTCCCACAATTATGTTTGTAGTTTTTATAAGTTTGTAACTGGAAATAATGTACTCAATTTACCAGCTATGCTATAAAGTTTTTCGGAAGGGCCTCCTAACCCGCGCAACACGCGGATTTCAATATACCTAGTTAAGTTTGATAATTAAAGATTAGCATTTTATAGAAAAGAGGAGACAACCCATTAATTACCATTAATGGTAAATACTCAAGTGGGATACCAGCGGTCACATCAGTCACTCGGAACGCCCTCAAACCTGTCAGAGGACGTCATCATGACTGACACAGGTGGCAACTTTTTCAAGGCTGACGTCAGACCATCATTACCTGGGTGTACGCATCACTATAAATATACGCTACGGAATACGAAAAGTTAGAATTCAAAAAGTCAAAAACATTGTTTGGACAAGATTACAAGAATGCAAATAAAAGATGACGCTAACTACAATCATTCATAGTCAATGATATCTAAATAAGTGTCATCTAAGAGTTCCTCATTCAACGCGCCACCACCCGCGGGCGCAGTGGAAGATGCACCCTCTCCTCGCGCAGCAGCAGCCTTCCGCTCCTCTTCTTCTCTCCGCTCTTTTTCTTCTAACTCCGCACCAAGGCGGTCCGACTCTTCAAAGTATTCGCACAGCTTGCCAATAGGGTCATCCGTCTTCAAGCACTGATCAACCACATCAAACACATCAAAAGTAAGAGTCTCAAACTCTTCTTGTGCAGCGGTGACCTCCGCCTCATACGGCTTCTCGTGGTATTCAGTATCCTCAAGCTTCAATCCTGCAGAGTGGTGCTGAAAGCCCTCAGCAAATCCCAATTGCAAACCACGCTTCATGGACGCTGTTCCAATCTTAGCAACGGCATCCCCAAAGTTGGGCTCATTCCACACTCGCTTGAAGATCTGCCACACACAGCGCAGGTCAAGACAACGAAAAAGACAGAAATTAAAGAACAACAAGATAAGTTAATACTAACCCCGTGAATCCCATGGTGCATCATCCACGTCAATCGTTCACGAGCAGCGTGGGCGGTCTGCGAAGCTTCCGTTAGCTCATTCTGTGTCCGTTGGAGATTACTTTCTAGCTGAATGCGTCATGTTGATGATAGTATCTGATAGCTCACCCTGCTTGTCATCATACGCTTTTTGCTTCTCTTCAGCTTCACGGACCATACGAGCAACGTCATTCTTGAGCTTCTAAATGGTGTTGCGCCCACGCTCGAGTTCCAAATTGGTCCGCTCACAAGACTCCTTCCAGAGTTTGGCGGCCTCTGTTTTATCAGACTTCATCCTCTTTGTCTCATTCTCCGCATCGCGGAGTTGACTCTTCACCTGGTCAACCTCAGCTCGGGCATCAGCGCGGGAGCGCTGGAATTCCTCCTCCCTCTTCCGCTGAGTCTCTTCAGAACTTTTCAATGCGTGCCACGCACGCTGGAATTCTTCTTCTCGGCGCATTAACGACCCAAATCCGCTGAAGTACAGCGCCAAATTTATACTCATATCAGAAAAGAGTGACCTCCGATCGACGCTATCCTGATAATCGCGCTCACTAGGAGGAACAGAATAAGCTATAAAATCTTCAGCATGCAAGGGATTGGTGAAGCGTGTCTGCGCCAAGGGTATCTTTCGGTTGACTGAAAATGTCGTGTGCCTCACATCCCACCGGGGTTGGTACGGCTTATGCGGATCATAGTCAGGAGGGGCAACTCTCCCTCTGATCCCACCAGACTTTCCAGACCCGCGAGAAGACCCAGTTGCAGTCTTACTTGGGGTAGATGAGGACAACACGCTTTTCTTGGTCTTCTCCACAACATTTTCAGTCAACCCAAGTGGAGAGACCCCAGATGTCTGCGCCAAGGCACTATCCTTTTCCATAACCAGTGAGTCCTCCACTATGCCTGGTGCATCCGCGTGCACCCCGAAGGCAGAGGAATCATCTATCTTCTTCTTCCCTTCAGCCTTGCCCGCATCCTGCGATGGTAGCACATCATCCACGGGCAAGGGAGACCGGTTCTCCACAACATTTTCTTCCACCAGGGGATCAGAAGTTCGGATGTCAACATTGACTTCACCTACCGGCAGAGTCTCCACAGCTTTTGTTGTCACAACCGCAGTCTTCGGAGGCAAGGTCTTTGAAGACGACAAAACAGCTGCAAACAAAAGAGTCCAAAGAGTTATGTTCACAATACGTCTACCAATCATAAGGGTCACACTTCGAAATGAGATACTCACCGGTAGTTTGCTTCACAGACTTCACAAATATAGGCTTGCGCTTGGGCGGAGGCCTAACAGCAAGCTTAACGTTCGAGCCTGTTGGCACACCCGAGGATGTGGCCGCAGTGCTTGACGTACCCCCTTTCACTGACTCAGAGATAGGGTTTGGGACCTGCACCTTGGTCCGCGTAAACTCGTCTAGACGCTGTTGAAACAGTTCCGCGGACACCTCATCAGTGTTCAGCGCGGGTGACGGCTGTCGAGAGCGCTTACGCAAAGCCCTATCATCAGACTCTGTTGCTTCATCATCCTCGTCTGGTGGGGCGGAAGACGACTCTACCTTCTTGCTCTTCTTTGATCGTTTCCTCTGTCGCTTGGGTCCAGCACCTGCAACCAACAAGATGGAGGTTGACAACTAGTCCATACGAACAATATACATGGTTAAATTCACCTGAACAAGCTCTCTTTTTACGACCTTGAGAGTTTGCTTCCAGGTCAATTACAATTTTCTTCAAGGGTTGAATCCCTGCGCCTGTCACGAAGGGCACGGTGAGTCAGTACGCGAAAACCGCACACAACTGCGCACCCTTCGGGCGCAGGAGCTCTTCGCAAATATGATAAATTAAACAAATGCGCAACTATGACCTAACCTGTTCGCATGTAATGGCGGGGCGGATCCACCAGTTGAGGCATTACAAAGTTCTGCTCCAACCGTTCAATTACTGATGGCGTCCCATCAGGCAGCGCCACGTACAACAGTTTCGCAGTGCCTCTTGCCGCGAACAGATTAAACTTGGTCATTCCTGCAAAATACACAAAGTCAGAATGTACATAGCGGACGAAGATGAACAATTTCACAATGAAATACATACCTTCCTCCATCGTCGTTGGGTCATGGCCCTCAGGATTCCCCAAACGGCTAAGCCCTAGCATCACCAACACTCCTTCTGGACACTTCTCCATTGACAATGGTGTGGCATGAGCACACAATGCGTTGTACCAAGGCTGGTTCTTGTAATTCGGCATAGGGGGGAACTCAACAATTCTCTCCTTGACACCTACACTCATCCACTGCAAGGGAGCACGGATAACACCCCTGTTGACAAAAAAAGAACTTCTCTTTCCAGTCATACATGGACTTGGGGTTTTCCGACACAACTTGTGTCACTTTCCTCCGAGGAGAAACACTATACCACCCTGGACCCCCGCGAGCCTCTTCAAGAACATAAAACACGTTCAACATTTCAAAAGTGGGTTCCATGTCTAACGATCGACACGTAGCCTCAAAATGGATTATCCTAGATAGACCAAACGGAGTCATCTGTGTAGGATGCACCCCATATTTCATGAAGACACCTACTAGGAATTTTGTGATTGGGAGACGGAAGCAGCACCGTGTAAAGAAAGCCTCATACAAAGTAATCTTTCCTGGGGAGGCTTCCAACGCTGTCTTGCCAACAGCCGGCAACTCCGGTTCCCAATCGGCTTCAAGACCATAATGGTCAACAAAGGTGGCAAATGAGGAGGAATCCCACTTGACAACAGTGGTGTCAATCCCTTTCTCAGACTTCTCAGAGGCTTTAGGTTGATCCACATGAGTAGAAGAATCTTGAGACATTTTCAAATTGCAAATTGAAAAATAAAGAGGAAAGTTGGAACGAGAGGAAATTGAAAGGACTGAAGAAAAAGGAGTGGGAAAATGGATAACTGCCATTTTGAAATTATTATATACCGTGTGCAATAAATGTGGGTGACGTCAGTATGGGTAAATGCGAAGACGTTTGGCACGTTCAGCCACTGAGGCTTTGACACGTGTTAAGGAGCAGTTACACAGGCGGCACACTCGCCTCACGCTCCCACGCGCCTGACACACACGTCTGCTATTCCGCCTGACATGACACCAACTGACACAACATACAGCTTGTGACAGACGTTACCCATCATCCCTTGCTCGGAGAAAGACAACTGTCCTCCACCAATATGACGTGTCTAATAGCTGCGGAGAACTAACGTCAAATAGATTACCGTTCTCCGCACTCCGAATCTTTAACACTCCGCATCTTCAGTACTCCGGACAGACTCCTCATCCCACTCTTACTCAGCACCAAGAGCCCAGTCTCCGCTACAAAGGCAGGATGAGCTTTCATCCAGACATCAATCATTAGAGTCCAGTATACACCCTCCTCTCTCACACGCTCGCGAAAAGGATACACACTGGACTGGGGGGGACTTGATGGGATTGGGTACTGATCACTGCGCAAAGCATACCCAAACCCGGAATACAGCCCCGCGGAGCAACTTTCCGCGCAACAAGGAAACTTCTCCAGCAAGCAGAGCAATAACGACTCTCCTGCAATCACGGAGTGATGCCCGCGCGCGAAAGCGGTAAAAGCGGTAATCGTTCCATGTTTTCTTATTTATAGCTTTCCCTTAACTACTTTACTAATATAGCTTAGGGTAGTGGAGACAACCCTAATCGGGCCGGGCCCATTACGATTAGGGTTTTGGGTAATGGTGGCATACGTCCACCTCTATATAATGGATCATATTCCTAATAGAGAGGACACTTTTGGCTAACCCTAAGAGCTATCACACTTGATAGTATCCCCATTCACCCCGTTTTTGTTATAAACTACTACCTTGTGTAGTCGTCTCCCTACCCACATCAACTTTACTTGCAGGTTACCTCAATCCAGGAAGTGCTAGTGAAGGATCAACCCTGTGGTAACATCTGGTCTATCATCCCTACTAGGAGGTTAGACCATTTGTTTCTTCAAAAACCAAATAAACATTAATTAAATAAAATAAAATACATACAAATAGAATAAAAAAATATGAAACATAAAAAAAATTCAACTAAAGATATTAAAAATTAAATTACGCAACGTCGTTGGATTTTTCGAGATATGGTAGGTTTTGAGTTGAAATTTGTTCGACTAGGTCAATGTGAAGTCGAAAATGCGTGTGTGTATCCATACTTTCACGAAGGGCATCCTCGTCAAAAACGGGTTGAACAACTGGATCCCTAATGTGAACCGGCGAGATGTGAAGTTGGAAATACCCTCGTCTTTAAGGATCATGTTATGCAATATCATGCATGTATACGCCACGACTCTAATCTTGTCCACCGTGTAGGCACGCATGGGCCCCCTTAAATGCCCAATTTTCCCTTCAGAGCTCCAAAATCGCGTTCAACATCCTTTCTTGCGCCTTCTTGCAATATCTTCCATTTCTTTTCATTTGGATCCATTTGATGTGGAAATGTTTTCACAAACAACGCCCAAGTAGGGTATATCACGTTGGTTAGATAGTATCCACGTTTGTATGTGTGCGTGTTGACAATAAATGGGCATTTAGGCGTCGTTCATTTAGAAAACAGGAGAAGTGTCACACCCCAACGATGGCGGAAACATCGGGGTGCAACGTGGTGATTGTTCAAAATCTCAAAGTACTAAATTGAAATATCATTAATCAACTTTTTAAAATTTATCTTACATTACATGAAAAGAAAACACATTGTCAAACAACGAAATCAAATACATAAGATTTAATTTATTGAACTAAGTCTATGAGTCCTATGTGACCACGTCTTGCCAAAAGTAACTCAAGCATTTCCTGTAAACATGTGTAAAGTAAAGGTCAACAAAATAAATTGTTGGCGAGCATACAAGTTTAGTATATGTAAGTATCAAATGTTTGAAGTGCATAATCCACATGTCAGAGTACCATTATGAAATTATGTAACATGCATGTATACAATTTAGAAAACTCAAACCTTCATGCGAAAAAATGTAGTATCGCAATACCAAGTTGAATGTAAAGTATACTTAACATGACCATCCCTCTCACTAGGGCATGACTAGGCGGGTGTCAACCTATAGCGCTATACATGTTAAGGTCAGCTTGTACAGATTTAATGAATTTGCAAGGTACAAATGTAACAAGTATGTGAACATAAGCATAATGTATTTATGAACATGTATATGGATTTGTAGTTGTAAAAATATAAAGTGCGTGTAGTTGTGTATGTTTTGTATAGACAGATGTTTACACCCAAAAGTGCATAAAACAAAAAAGGGTCATGTATACTAACGGTTTTTCAAGTAAGAATACGTAAGCTTTTGTGAACTGGAAGGCAAGAAAAATCCCGAGGAATTTAACCTAAATGTCCAAGTAAAGCCTATAAGCTAGGAGGGTCTTAAGCGTCTAGGTTTTTAGGATGATGATACTTTATGTATTATATTGAAAATATGGAGAAAATATAGGGTAATCTTGAAAAATAGAAATTTGGGAATACTATGTAGTTTAAAAGATATTAGAAACACTTAAAGTACATTATTTCTAGTTTGGAATAAATATAGGTAGTTTAGATTAGGTTTAAAAGACATTAGAATCACTTCATGTACTTTAAATTTAGTTTAAAAGACTTCATAATGAGTTCAAGTACTTTAGATTTAGTTTTAAAAAGTATAGAATCACTTATTGTACTTCATATTTAGTTAAAAACACTTCAGTTTCAGGTAGTTTAGATTTAGTTTAACTCACTTTAGAATGAGTTCATGTAGTTCAGATCAGTTTAAAACACTTTAGAATTAGTTCATGTACTTTAGTTTTAGTTTAAAAGACTTTAACTTGAGTTTGGAAGACTTTAGATTAGTTTAGAAGACTTCAGAACTAGTCCAGAAAGAAATATGGGATGAGTTCCAGATTTTCTAGGATGAGTTCCAAATTTAGTTCAGAAGTCAACAACAGTACTTTGGAACTCCATAAGTCAATTGTAGTTGCTTGGAACTCCATAAGTCGACATCAGTACTTTGGAATACGAGAAGTCAATTTCAGTACTTTGGAACTCAGGTTTTAGTTTAGAAGTTAACTAAAGTACTTTAACACTTCAGATTTTAGTTCAGACGTTAACTGAAGTACTTTAACACTTCAGATTTTAGTTCAAAAGTCATCTGAAGTACTTTAACACTTCAGACGTTGTTTGAAAGTCATCAGTTTAGTTAAGAAGTACTCCAAACATCCCATAATTAGTTTAAAAGTCAACATAAGTAATCTCAACTCATTAGAACTCAACAAAAGTCATATGAACTGATTTAGAACCGGGCGCTAAAAGATAGAAGAAGCTGGTGTATACAATGGCAACGACGACGTGTTGGAGATTATGGTCTGCTCGAATCTCCAAGGTGTTCGATGACAAGACTATTCCGATTCCAAAAATATTGGAGATGATCAAGGAGGATTCGTTTTTATGGGCTAGTCATCGCTTGAAGTGTCAATCCCGTGCGTGGGAAAATTGGGTTAATTTTGATGTTGTAGACCTCTTATAGTTTTGGTCTGGTTGGCTCGGCCGCCGTGTGTAGAAGTTTTGCCGTTAAAAAAAACTATTAGAAGTCCCATGCAAAGTACAACCAATTTATGGGTTCGAGTTCAGAGATGTGTTGGAGGTATACAAGTATGTTAACGGGTCAGAAAAATTCAAAAAGGCTATTTACTCGGTATGCTTGACTGTCATTTGGTCGATTTGGAGAGTAAGGAACAAGAAGGTCTTCGAGAACATTGGTGTATCTTTTGTAGCTATAATCGGGGAAATCAAGGCGATGTCATTCTTATGGGTGAAAGCGGGATCAAAACAAGTGAATTTGGAATGGGAAACATGGAGGGGGTTTAACCTTCATAGGTTGGGTTGGAAAATATGTAACTTATTAGTTTTCTTTATTTTTTACTGTATTGTCTGTTTTGTTGTCTCTGTTTGGTGGATGTATGCTAGTAGCTTGCTAGCCTTGGCGTTTTATAATGGTGTTTTGTTGGTCGTTAAAAAAAAGTCACCTGAACTTATTTATAACTTATTAGAAGTCATTTGAACTTATTTAAAACTTATTAGAAGTCATTTGAACTCATTATAACTAATTTAAACACTTTAAATTAGTTTACTAAACTTATGAAACACCTTATAAAACTTGAGTTGAGTTTAGAACTTGTTTTAAAGCTTAACAAATTATGTAAAGATATAAATACAGAGTTTTGAAAATACCTTCGTGTGATGTTAGTTATAGTTATGGATGTCGAAAGCTAGTTTTTCTTTATCGAAATCAACAAGCAAGATTTAGAGTATGAGAGAGGAGTGTGATATGAGGAAGATGGGACGATGAAAATGAATGAATGTGGTTTCTATTTATAGGCAAAAAGTTTCAAATGGTTGCATGGGTTTGATCGTATGAAAGATTACAACCAATAATTGCATAGGTAGTAATTTATTTCAATAAAATCTCATCATCACTCAAGTTGCATTTTAATTTGCAAATGGATCTGACCATTTTGTTAAAGTCTTCCCACCTGCGTATGTATACACACATGCATGCACATGCAAATTTGATATAATAACATATTTATTAAATTTTGTAATTAAATATTTCTAAAAAATTAACTTTTATAAATAATAATTTTCAATAAATAAATAATTTTCAAGTGTGTTTAGCACATGATTTCATGAACACGTATCGATTGAAATAAAAGAAAATACGAAAATAAATAACCACAAATTTCATTTTAAATTACACTAAAATGTAAAAGTAGATGAAAAATACGGGAGGGTTACAAGAAATTTGGAGGACATTGATGTCGTTGAGTGAACCGGGCGCACCACAATAACCATGCCAAAACCACATATCCCATGACGCAACCGCCTCGAGTACAACTGTTGGGTGATTGTAGGTACATTTCATAAATGTTTCTTTCAACTCTCTTGGACAGTTCCTCCATTCTAGATGTGTACAATCAATGCTACCCATCATGCCAAGAATATGATTTTTTTCTTTGTGGTTTTGGTATAAATTTGCAACATCGTGGCTTGTGGGTCGACGCAGAAATCCTCGCCGTAAGTTTTGATTACGGCATTGCAAAAAAATAAATAAAGAGACTCACGTGAAGTCCTTTCAGACATGCACAAATACTCGCCATATTCATCCGGTGTGTTACCATGTGCAAGTTGTTTAATGGTAGAAGTGATTTTTTGAATAGGTGTAAAACTGTGATTCATCATTTCATCGTAACCCTCTTGAAACCATGGATATTTGGCTGCGATGTCCTAATTTTTTTTTAAAAACAACTGTTTCGACATACGAAACAGATAGCGGAAAACATCATCATTATCTTTGGGTTCGGCAACAAAATAGTCGTTTATAAGGATTTGGTTACCTTTTCCGCGATCACATTAAAAAGGTTTTGTAAGATAACTTACCTTTAGGCGTGCTCCTTTCCTAGGTCCTTCTTCGTCCCCTGGACACTTGAAGATGCGTTTTCCTTACCTATTTGGTCACCATTCATTAGATCATTCATATTCTCAACAAATGACCTTAAAATGGATTCTCTTGTTAACATTTACTTTATCACACAACGATAATGCTATCCATTTACTAGTATTTCTAACAAAAGTCCTACTTAAGCATTTAATCGAGCACTTGGTGTGGACCAAAAGTCTTACTTAAGCATTTTAATTAAATTACAAGATCAGTCTAAATTCAAAATTACGTGTTATATCCGTCCCTAACGTTTCTTAAAATGTGCTACATTAGTCCAAAATCCTAACGACGTTAAATTTGATTGTTAACTTTGGACTGATTTAGCAATTTCTCAAAACCACATGGACGAAAATGGCAATTCCACATTTGTATTTTCTTTTTCATATTTTTTAATTAAACAAAATTTTTTATACTTTTTTATCATTAAATTTTCTCTCTCATTTAGTCACAATACTTTCAAAAATATTAAACAATAAATGGAGAGGAACAATAATTCCACATTTGTATTTTTCTTTTTCATATCTTTTACCTCATTAAAAAAAAAACTAAACAAAATAACACTGCTCCTCTCCATTTATTTTTAATATTTTTGAAAGTGTTTAGAAGTGAATGAAGAGAGAAAATGTAACAATAAAAAGATATAAAAAGTAATATTTAATTAAAAATATGAAAAAAATACAAATGTGGAATTGTTATTTTTGTCCCTATGGTTTTGAGAAATTACTAGATTAGTTTAAAATTAACAATCAAATTTAACGTTGTTAGGATTTTAGACAGATATAACACGTAATTTTAAATTTGGACTGATCTAACAATTTCTTCAAACGGGTATAGATCGAAATTAAAGTGTAGCATTAGACCATGTGTAGTGGGGGGCTTTATGGGGCTTTATATATAAAGCCCCCTTTTCTGATTGGTCCACGTGGCTGCTGAGTCAGCATGGAGAGAGAAACTGAAAAAGGGGTGTAGTGGTGGGGCTTTATATATAAAGCCCCAATTAATATTTTATTTTAACTGTTAAATTAAAATAATAATAAAATAGAGAGAGAGAGTGTGAGATGGCAGCCATTGATTGGAGGGGACAAATTCAATCAGGCGTTATATTAATAAAGCCCCACCTTAATTTTGAACAATGGAGCCCCCCGTAATGGTGTGGGGGGCGCCATTTTACTGCCACGTCTGCAAGGGCGTTATACATGGAGCTAGACATGGACAAACCGGTTTGAAAACCGGTCCGGTTTTCAGACCCAAGGAGAACCAATAATCCAAACCGGTTGGAACCGGGTTGGAAACCGGTTTCTGGAAAAAACCGGTAAAAACTGGAAAAAACCGGTTTTTGGCTGCTGTTTGCTGCTGTTTTGCAGCTGCTGTGCAGCAATTTTTTTTTTTTTTTTTTTGAACTATTTAAACACTACAAATTCTTATAAACACATTGTAACTTAAAAATACGATTTCATTAACTTAAAAACACGATAAAAAACATCAAAACATAAAGGAATCCGAAGATAAAAAACATCAAAACATCAAGGAATCCGAAAACATAATCTTAAAAAACATAGTCTTAATAGGAAATAAGTCTTCAAACATAGTCTACTCTTCACCCGAACCGGAGTTGCTTCTTATCCATTCATCCATTTCGGCTTCATATTCCGACATTGGTTCGGTTAAGTCCGCGTTCACCTCGTCCTCGTACACTTCGCCTTCATATTCAAGTTCTCCCTCAAGTGAGCGTATATTTTGCACCCTCTCCGCCGCATCCAAATAATCCTTCAAGCAAATCGCCATCTCTACCGAAGGTGGAGCTAGTCGCGTCAATAACATTCCAATTCAATGGGTGGTATGGTGCCGCTTTTCCCCGACTAACCAAAATTTCATGAAATGCATTTAAACTACCTTTTTGCAAAACGTGTTTTTCGAACATGTTACAAGTGGAACTCCATCTTGTTGGACAATCCCAATTCGGACCCAAACAAATGCAATTCACACTTTTACAAAATTTTATATAGTTAGCATGCCTTGTGTTGTTGCTATAAATATCGCGTAACATTCTTCGAAAACATTCTCTTTGTGTTTCAATAATTTTTAGACCATCTTGAACGGCCAAATTGATTATGTGTGCGACACAACGACTATGAAAAAATACCCCTTCACAAATAGGTTGGTATTTTAATTTTAATTGTGTGATTGCCGCGGTATTATTCGACGCGTTATCAAAAGATATTGATAAAATCTTGTTTTCTAACTTAAACGTTCGAATAACTTTGTCAATCATATTAAAAATATTTGTACCGGTGTGAGGGTAATCAAACAATCGAAACGCAATAGTTCGTTTCATCATTTGCCAAGAAGACGGTTCAATCCAATGGGCCGTTACACAAATATAAGAGTCGGGTGAACCGTGTGGTGCGGACCAAACATCACTTGTTAAGTTAACACCGGTTTCTAAATTTTCTAAATAACTAATTAATTCATTTTTTGCTTGTTTCCATCTTTTTAAACAATCACGTCTAAGAGTAGCACGACTTACATGTGTGTATCTTGGTTGAAGCGTTCGTTGAATAAGCCTCGTCAAACGTGGGTTGTCAAAATGATTGAAAGGCAACGTTTCTTGTATGACAAAATTCCCCATTTCTTCGCGAACCGCTTCCAAGTTGTACACAAACAAGTCGCCTTCTTGTGTGATCGAGGCTCCACCTTGAGAATTTTTTTGTTCTTTCAAAATTTTACAATATGGTTTTTCCACGTGGTCTCTCAAGGTCGAGTTAGCATCATGTTTAAGCATAGCCGAACAATATTTGCATCTCGCCTTGTTTGGACCAAAAGTCATAACACACAAATCAAATTGTTTCCAAACAAGTGGGTTTCTTTTCGTGGGAACCACCTTAACAACCGTGGGTTGGGATGAAGAAGCACCAACTTCGTGCGAACCGGTTTGGCTTTTAGGAGTTGGTGGTTGTGAAGATGCCATTTTTCTTAGAAAGTAGAGATTAATTTGTGAGAAAGTAGATGAAGAATGCAAGATTAGAGAGTGTTTTTGATGGTGTGATTGATCCTAAACATTAAGGGGTATTTATAGTATGATTGTGGGTCAAAAATCCCAAAAAAAAAACCCAAAAAAACGGCTATTTTTTTGGCTCCAAACGGCTATATAGCCGTTATTCAACGTTCAAAAACCGGTTTTTAAACCGGTTTTTTTTTTCGGGTTTTACAAAAACCGGTTTTCAAACCGGGTTACACTTCAAACCGGTTTTCAAACCGGGTTTCAAACCGGTTTTTCTACAGAACCGGTTTTCAACCCAGTCTAGGATCCAGACACCAAAACCTATCCAAAACCGGACTGTGGGGTCGGGTTGGGACCGGTTAAAAAAAAACCGGTTTTTGTGAAACCGGTTTACCGGTTTTTTTTTCGGGCCGGGTTGAAAAACCGGTTTTTTTGTCCATGTCTACATGGAGTCCCATTACATGTAGTCTTATTGTAGTTTCTATTTCAGCACTGCATACACCGGGTTCGTTGTACTTTCTACTTTCTAATTCAATGTGTAACAGGATTTAATTAATATTCATCGATTAAACCCTAGATCAACGGATTCATCTGATTCAGGTAAACCATTAAAACATTAACAGCAGTTCACACCATTCTTTTTCTCATTGGTTGTATCGTCCTCAGTTCATATGAGACAGCAAAACGTGACAGGTTCAGTAAGAATTTTTTGATCTTATAGATGGAGTTTAAATCGCGTGATTACAGAGCTGAAGAAGCAGCCTATTCACTCCCTCGTGTTTCCGCATCTTCACATCCTCTTTGTTCGTCTTCATCTCCATCACATACGAAGGTTTCATCGTTTGTATTTAAATTTGGACTATAATTGACTTAGTTTGTTATTTATGCTTGTATTTCTTGAACTTGAATGTTTGATAGACATACTTATAGTTTTAAGTGATGGATTGTAATTTATAGTTATTAGAAGTTTAGACGGTTGAATTTCGCTAATTTATGATCGTTCGTCTTCCTAAATTGACATTTGTGAACTTAAAATTTTTAACTAACTCATGGAATGTTAAATTTGTACTTACTTTCACGCGGTTGTGTGGAATGTGTAATTCTAAGAACTTAGGAGGAAGATAGACAAAATTTGTATTGATAGGGGTGAGGTTATATAGAAGAGAGATGAGAGAGATAACACAACTAGCTAACAATATTCATAAGATGACTTATCTTACCCTACCGTCTTCTTATTGGCATTCCTCAATTCCGTTATTTTTTATCACCTGGCTACATAGTCATCAAAGGCGCTAGGCGCACTCAAGGCGGATAGGCCTCGCCTGAAGCCTAGGCGCAAGGTGCAAAAAAAGTGAGGGCCTGGGATAAAAAAAGCGAACAAGAAAATAAAGTAAAAATATATTAAAATAATGCTATTTTTTATCTAGTTAGTATCAAAAATTTTAAAATATTGATCTATTAGTGTATAGAAGTAATTTTCCTTAGATAAAAGTAGAAATTTGGCTGAAATCTAGCCATAATTTAACGAATATGGTTGGAAACTCTTCGGAATTTGGGAATCTAGCTAAAATTTGCGCTAAACCATCACCTGGAGAATTAAAGCGCAATTTCCTCGACTCAGAGTGCAAATGCATCGCCTCTCCTAAAAAATGTGCCTAGGCGCAAGAAGCTATGGTTTTTAACAACTATGCCTGGCTATCACACGTAATACTCGAGTCTCGTTGATGCGTGCTTGACCCGGTTGCTTTTCCTTGGTCCTATTGAGTCCATTGATTCTGCTAGATTAATAGTTGACCTGATCTGTGTAGTTTCCTTCGATCCAGTCACAACGCTGTGTGATGCTTTTTTGGTCATCCTTTGTAGATTTTCATATGTCAACTTGATATGGTATTTCTTTGTTTCATTGAAGCATTATTTCTTATAATCTTGTATTAACCAGTGCATGAATGTCATTTTCATGTGGATGTTTGATGCTTCTAAATTGATGTTCATAAACCAAGTTATTACAATGCGTACCATATAGATGTTGCACGGTGCTAAGTTTAATCACATGCCATGACAGGATAATGTGAGCATCGAATTCTTTGACCCCTTAAGGGGTCCTTCAGCAGAAATATCGGAGCCTGTTGAAGATACGGCTGTGGCAGAAAAATGTCCTGCTAGTCAACCGACCTCTCATCTATTGGCAAAGGAATGGACATCTTTCAATAAGTTGTTAATGCAGAGATTTCCCGTGCCAAAAATGATTTCAGTTTCTGCTGTAAGTCTTATAATGTTCAATTATTATTGTACAAATAAAACACACCATACCAAATAATGTGTATGACAGCGTAAAAATGATATGCACTTTTAAGTTCGCTATCAGCTCATAACATGGATCCTTTTCCTCTACAGTTGTCAAGCAAAACTATAAAAGGCAAGAAGGGTATGGTGTATTGATAATTTTCATATTTTCTGCTTTTATCTTTCTACATGTGGCTTGATCTGGGGCACGGGGAGATGATTACACTGAAATTTTTAGTTCACCAACTTGAAAGTGTTTTTTCTTTTAATCTTTTTAATCAGCAATTGGAGAACTACCAGTAAATACGCAGTCAGATGAACTGAATGATTCTGAAAAGTTGAACGAAAAAGGATTTAAGACTGTAAGCCAGCAGGAGTATATAAGACGATTGCATGAACTTAAGGACGAGATTAAGCGTTCTTGGCAATCTGGTGATCGTGTGGCATCTTTAAAGTTGTCAATTAAGGTAGTTTTTCAGTGTTACTTCTTTGTGAATATAATTTTGTAATTTGAATAATTTTTTTTGGTCACACTGCAGGTTGCTAGGCTTCTGATGGACACCTGTGTGGCACAATTTTATCCAACTTTATTTGTTCTAGCTACTGATATAATGGATATGTTAGGTGAGATGGTATGGGAGCGAATTAGGCAGAAAGCTGAGTTTGCAGATGATGGGACAAAGGTTTGCACTTTACCAGGTTTTTATTTTCTCTGCATTCTCAAAACACACCTTACTATACAAAACAGAATCGTGTAATTATTTCACTACCAGATACCAATGTTTGTGATGGTGAAAGAATTACATGGACAACTAGTTATCGAATTTCATAAAGACGCATGTGACCTGTTGTAGATGACTTTGAAGCAAGTAGTATATGCCTTGAAGCCAAAGAGACGTGCAATAACTGGTTCAGAAAAATTGCCTCCATCCATGAGCTTCTTCCACGCATGTGAATCCCTTATCCTTACCTTTCGTTTTGTACGTTATATATCGTTACAATTAAACTTAGTGAAATTGTAACTTAGATCTTGATCTTTTCTTTGTTCATGTAGAGTGTCTTTCCAACATTTCTGAGTTTGTTAGTTTCTTGTCTATTTTTATGTATTTTTTTAGTACTTCTTAATGATCCGTTTCTAGGATTTTTTTGATGGATAATGTGTTGCTTGTATGCCACATGCTTCTCTGGCATTTGGTTCTCTACTTACTGTTTGTTCAGGTATCACTAGCAGCTAATTTGTCATTTTTCTTTAGCTATCTTGAGCTTGCTATATTTCCATGTTGGCGGTTCCTGCGTGATGATATCACGGATAACCTTGTGCGTCTGGTTATGATGATAAGAGGAATTGCAGATCCATTGGCTTCAGCCTACTGCCGCTTCTTTTTGATCCACTGTGCCCAAAAACTTCCCCAGCGCGATACAGGTACACACTCATTGATTTTTTAATGTGCAACATATATTTATAGGTCTAAACATATATTTGTATACTGCAGAAAGTTGGAATATTTATAGTAAGACAATCACGGACCCTAAGATCATGTCCAATATGTGTACCTAAGCACCAAAATGGTGTAAACCATCTCTAATCAAGACACCAATTAACTAGTTAGTTTTAGAACAATTAACTAACTACAAGATTAAATATTTTTGTTTTGTTTTTATGTTATATATAAAATAACTTAACAAGATCAATTTCGTTGTGATTTTTATTTGTTTAATGTAATAAAATTGATATAAAACTTTGGTACATTCATTGGAGCTGCAACAAATTTGGCGTAAGCATAATCTAAGCTGGAAGTTAGTAACATTTGTGTTTTTGACTATTATGTAGGGCATCTAGTAAATTGCATCGGTGACCAAAAAATTATACTTACGCAAATTGTATCTACGAAAGAATCCAAGTATGGAAACTTTTTGGGAGATCACAAGTTGCTTATCAGCTTGATGGAACCAACAATCGAATATACTATGAGATGCATTTTTAAGGATCCAAATAAGGTTAGATATGTTCACTTTATGACTACACTTTGATTACTTTCCATTTAGCTGCCTAATAAACAGTATTTCTGATATTCACAGATTGCTGATATGATTGTGAGACTTGCACTAGGGAAAAGCCCATTAGAATTACATGGGAAAGTTCCTTGGATATCAATAATCTTCCATTATTTACTCAAGGAGCTCCCAACTGAAATAGTTTGTTCCAATGCATTAGAAATTCTTCACCTTGTTGACTGCAGTAATGATTTTTCGTTTGACCAGGTACTTTTTAGAAGAAATTACCATTATTAATACTTATGCAATCAAGCTGTTAAGACTGTTCTCTGTGTAGTGTTTAAATTACAAGATGCTTGGGTTGAAGCTTTGTGAGGGAATAGATCAAGTGAACACAGTTGATGCAGTAATTAATGAAGTACTTCAGGTATGAGAAATTAGTGAATGTCATTTGCTATGTTTAATAATATCTTTATTTTGGATCCTGTGAGTTACGGGCTTGTGTCAATCACACGTGTTATAATGGCTAGATTAACCGTCAAATATATTAAATCTTCCACTTAATATTTTTTTTTGAAGTTTCATTTCAGGCTGCTACCAAAAAGAAGATCCTTGATGAGTACTTGAAGATCGTGGATGCTTATATGGATATTATTCTTCATTACAATATGGTATGTTTTATGACCTATGATTGCAGCACTTATTTTGGTGTGTATCGAGTTTATTTATTACCAATGAACCAAGACTCAGCAATTTACTATGCATAGTGCCTTAGGCTGAGCTTGTCAACATAACATACAACTAAAAAATTGATAATTTGATCCTAGGCCTAGTTATTTGGCGCTATAATCAAATTTTGGTTCAGTTAGCTTTTGCAGTTAATGCGGGTATTGCTCTTTGTTCATATTTTTCAGGATCGATCTCTAAGTTCCATTCTAAGTGAAATTTTTGAAAGATTGTGCAATGAAGTGATTACCGACGATGAACTTTCTACACTGCAATCAATTTTTGTGAAGCTGATCACACATTTTGATGATATGAAATATATTTTTGACCTGGTAAGCTTGTTATTCTTGTTTAATCAATTTTTGTGAAGCTGATCACACATTTTGATGATATTATATATTTTTGACCTGGTAAGCTTGTTATTCTTGTTTAATCCCTTTTGGGAAAAGTAACAAGAAAAAGAAAGTAAGAAACTGAAAGTGTTCAAATTTCACCTGAAAATGTTCCTCTCAATCTTTTATTTTTTTTGGTTTTATTAGTACTCTTTTTATCTCAGAGGTGTTTCCATGTAAACTATTGACCTGAAAACAGTTCTTTTAACAGTCTTTTTTTTTTCTTACTACAGAATTACTTTGTTGACATATTAGATGCCATGCATGGGAGCTCAAGAAGCATTGTATGTATGCACATCCTCACCAAGGCGACAAGGTACTGTTGTCTTTTGAGTACACTTTGAATTTGCAGGAAATCTGGTTCCATGTACCACATTTTTCTTTCTTTCTGAAAAAAGCACATCCTGTAATTCGTGAATAATATACAAAAATCTGTGAATTTAATGTGTTTTTTTGTCCTTGATGATTGAGCAGAAATGATCACATTGATGATCCTACGACTGTAAAACTGCTTTTTGATGTTGCTCAGTCTCTGCATGATAATGTTGACTTTTCAAACCAGAGACCGGATGATAATCAACAGGCAGAGCGTTTGGTTGCTCGTTTTGTTGATAAGGTATTTTCTTTGTGGTGTAATTAGTGCTTATTATGCAATGTGAAGTACTACTAAATGTGTGTTTCCTTTATATCTTGATGTGCACTTCATGAAAACATCCAATGTGTGAAACTTGTAATGTCAATTATTGTTAGGTTGACCATGGTATGGAGTTGGATCGCCATTTGACATTCTTGGTTGAGTGTCGTGGAGCTTTCAGCAGCATGAATGATTTGAAGGTATACATTGTATATAATTGCACATTTTACTTGGATCATAATAACGGGTGGCTATCTAGATGTAGGCTATACTAAAGGTGGTAAGATGGGTGGGTTGGACAGTCACAGGCTGGGTGATGGGTCGAAACAGGTTTGGGTTGAAACATGTCTTTTAGAGTTTTATGCAGATTGAAACAGGTAGGGTTGACCTACATACTCTTATTTTCCATTTGTTATTTTTTTTTTCAATTAACAAATGCATTAATTTTCGTTACCGAAACATTATGATTACAATAGTTGTTTGCATTAAACTATCGTGGAAGTACAAAGCTGTTTGCATTAAAATGGACCTTTTCACCCTGTCGATCCATTTCCCATATGAGACAATGAAGCCAACCGATTATTTAAATTTGACCCATTTATAAGTAAATGGGTCGAAATTGACACCCATACGTGAAATCATTCTCATGGTTTATTATGGCTGCATGATGTTAATGACAGTTTGACTCAACTGTAGGAGATCCTTGTTCATTCTAGCAATCTTCTAGCAACCAGAGCTTTAAGAGAGAAAAAAAATTATCTCAGTTTTATCAAATCTTGCATCACTTTTAATGAAGTTACAATACCATGTATCCCATCTTATGCCAGGCAGTTAATCTTATATCTTGAAACCGCAGAGGTAAAATTTTGTAAGCTTTGGCCTGCTAACCACAGTAGATCATGAGCAATCCTAGGATTATTATAATCTTTTTCATTTTATTATCAGGTTTCTTTGTTTGGAGGCTTGATTTCTCATGCAGATGGACTTCTAGATTCTGCAGTTTGCTGCTTACAAAATGTTTCTTTGGTAGATGGTCAGTTTCATCACCTTTTATGCATAAGCAATTTTGTTAAAGAAGTTCAATTTATTGCATTAATATTAGCAGTGACAGTTTTGATCCATTTACTTATGAATGGGTTGATTTGGGTTGTGTTATATATCTTGCGGGGTCATAAGAGGAAATATAGCTAAAAGGGAATGAGTCAAATAAGTCAAACAAGTTGAAAATTGTCTGAAGGTTTATTTTGATGCATATTACCTCCTAACTTAGTTTATTAAAAATATAGATTGCTACTATTTTAATATTACTAGTTTTTTAACCCGCGCTACGCGTCGGGCTATGATTTTTTAGGCGATTAGCTCGAACATTAGATGGACAGTAACCCAAAAAACATGAAAAGCAGCAAAAGCACTCTAATACCTGCATTTGAGGCAAACCACAACAATGATGAAACCATCATAAAGATATATCAAATAATCAAAGAGTAACATAACATACACAAACCACGAAATGCTTTGTAAGTAGTTGATGGCTGCAAAAGAAAGTTGAGAATACGTGAACAAAACTTTGCCATTGTTGTAAAAAAGATTTGGCAAAAGGTTCCGCATTCGGTATAGGAAGCGATATTTGTTTTACGTTAATCGAAAACTATATAAACGAAAACTGGTACCGCTTCCAATGTTGTTCTGTGGGCATGGGTTCGGTAGACTACCACATCGGTACGATATATACACTTGATTAAAAAAAAGTCGACTGAAAAATATATACCAAAACGTAGCCTATCCACTATTTTTCAAGTGTATTATACTGCATGTCTGCATAAAATCATTAAACCTTGTTCAAGTATTGGGCATGGCCTAAAAGAGATGAAACTGTGTCTAAATTCAAAGGTGTCGTTTCAACTTTCAACAAAACAACTTTAGTTCGATGACTAAATTGGACGAATGAAGCAACGGTGTATATTTTCCAGTGGACTTAGGATAACTGGTGACGTTTGTTCCGACCAAAGAACAAACCTACCATCCGGTGGCGTTAACCGCAGCAGGCGTCATCTTGTCTTAAACCACCCACGCCATCATCGTCTCTTCTCCAACCCTGGCGGTGTAAGGAGAGGGAAATTAGTTGCAAACAAACCAAAGACAACAATAGACGACATAGGCGGTGCGAAGTCATGGCGGCGGCACGCGGTGAACAGGAGTGGTAAGAGAAGGTGCGAGGTCTACAACCGGTAACGACTACCGTCGTTAGCCCACGCAAAGAGGAACAAAAAATAAGAACGATGAAGATGAAGCTATTCACTACCTGCGTTCAAGAACACAACCACGAATTTGAGGAATATGGATGGATGATTAACGATGGCCTGCATATACTCTGTTTTAATGCTAATGTATTAGGGCTAAGGAAATATTGAGATAAGCAAGGAAGAAAGTTGATTTGATGATGAGGTCATGCCGATAACATCGGCCAATCACATGCCATCACCAATAAAACGGCGCCGTTAGTTTCCGTTAAAAACACTATTGCAAACGATTTGGTAATTGTATATATATACAATTTCTGTAATCATATTTGACTAGTTAATTATTGATTTTAAAAAACAAGGGACATAAAAGCGCATGCAGGTACACACGTACTATAAATGACCTGTTTGTTACCAACCCACGCATCTTGGCACCACCAGTTATATCCAGCTCACTGTTCAGTTTTTCACTTTTTTGTAACTCATTTGTCATTAATACACCATTAACTATTACTTTAAGGATTTTTTTAGGAACCTTTCGCTTGGAAAGTATGTTATTTAGTGGAATGCTGGAATTTGTATATGCATTATCTTTTTATACTTCTTGGGTATGTAGGCCTGCGGAAATCCAATGAAGATGCTGATGGTATTGTTTCCTTAACTAGAAAGCTGTGCAGCTTCATGCTCTTGGTTCCAGGTTATTCATTCATACTTGGCTTACTAATCTTGGAAATAATTGTTTACTCTGTTGTAGAGACCTAATAGTTATTATATTAGACTAGATGTACTTCATTGCGTATTTGTATTTAGCATCGTCTTGAGGTTACCCAAGTGTAATATATATATATCTATAAATATAGAGCCACATTGTAACCGTTCTATACACACAATTAATACACAATTAACTTCGTGGTTCAACTTGGTATCAAAGCTAAGTTGCTCCTCAACCCGAGCAAATACAACCTACCATCCTAAACCCTAACCACTTAGGTAGTAGGTTTCTTTTTAAGCTTGTTGACCTGCGCTCTGGCTGACACCACCACAAGGCGATCCTCACAATATAACACCACCATGAGGTGCATCTTCAAGTCTTCAACATATGACTTTATCACCAAAAATCCACCACTGCATACGTGTTGTCGTATTTTCCAGAATATTTTTTGGCTATAACTCCTTAAGGTCGGTGCATTACCATCCCACCACTTGGGTTGCTATCATTGTCGGTAAATTCTGACCTAACCTTAGCTTTTAGATTTGTCATCAAGCCATATCTGAAAGGTACTCCACTCTTGTTAAAAGCAATATGCGGTTCTACTTCCTCGTGCACGTAAATCTAGTGTTGTTTCGTAAGTAGGTAAATCTAATGTTGTTTCATAAGTAGGTTTACAGTACGGGTGTTCACGGTCCTGTTGTACTGGTTTGGTGGTTAAACGGTTCGGTTTTGATGGTTTGAACTGATTTTTATATACACTCTCTCTTAAAATCCTTAGCTTCTATTATTTTTGTTTTTAAATGGTAAAAGATGGCTTATTATTATAATATATATTAACATGGTTTAAGAAAAAGCTTGAGGCGTTCGTCTCAAGGTGAGGTAGTAAAAAAACGAGTCTGAGGCGCGCCTCATGGGTTATATTTGTACGTATGCCTATAATTTCGGAGGCGACAAGAAAACATCCGCCTCATGGGGTTTTGTTTTTTCTTGTGTGTGACTTTTTAGATCTTCTGTGTCAATTATTATATTTTTGATGCGTGTTTTTGATGTTTTAGACTTTCTGTGTCAGATATTTTATTTTTTATATGATATAAAATATAAATATTCATTTTTTAATCCTGCCTTGGTTCGCCTTGAGGCTTTTCCTTAACGCCATGAGGTCGATTCCGTTATTTTGAATGTTGTATATACATAACTACATAACTTTAGATTGGGCGGTTCGGTCGTTTTCAATAGTTTATGAAATATGAACACCCCTAGTTTACAGGGTAAGGCGGAAAAGACCTGTGCTACTACTTGCTTCAAAGTAAGATTTGTTGCCAAAGGGCTTTCGATAACAACCGGATATTGATTTCCACAAGTCTTTAAGCTATGCCGTCAAATCGGCGACTATCAAGATACTTCTCTCTTGGTGGTCACCCATAAATGGTTGCTAAGGCATTTAAACGTTTGAAATGCCTTCATAACATATAGGGAATTGTTTATATGAAATTACCTCCCAATTTTATTGACCCACAACAACCATTTCATGTTTGTATTCTTCACAAGTCCATTTATGACATGAAGCCCCGAGGCTTGGTGTCAAAGACTTGGCTCGTTTTTTTTTTTTTTTGCGATAAAAGACCTCGATCCCCTTGGTTACTTTTTGGGTATTGAAAATTCTCTTAAGATTTAATCAACATACTTCCTGAAAAGAAGTATATTTTTAAGCTTGTACAAACTGTTGGTCTTTTAAACTCAAAGCCTATGCCCTAGCCCATGCTCACGTCTAGTGCGCTATCTCTAGCTTTCCATGGTCCCTGACTCCATTCTCTAATCCGGTTAATACATATAGGTTTTTGGTGCTATATAATATGCTACTCTTCTCGGCCGGATATCATCTTTGTGGTTAACAAACTTTGCCAATTTATGCATGTCTAGTCCGACTCATTGATATGTGGTTAGACGAATGTTAAGCTATCCTATGGAACTGTTGACTAAAGTGTGCTTATTCAACATGTGGTTCTACGCTTCAAGATTTCACTGATTCTCTTTTGTGAAGTAAGTTCAAATGGTCTAGAATCTTCTCTAAAAGCTTTCCCTCCAAGGGGGGTTTATTATCTATTTAGGTTTTAAATGCATCTCATGGAACGATTGCAAAGCAACACACAAACTCTCGATCCTCTATAAGTCTGAAAGCAAAGATCTTGTTGAGATAGTCGCTCAGCTTATCCGCCTTCAACTCCTATCCTATATTCCTATTGTGTGACAATCTAGGTGCAACCTATTTCTTGGCTAATCATGTTTTCCTGGCTCGCATACAACATGTCGAAGTTGTCTTTCATTTTGTTAGAGAACAAGTTGCTCATAATATATTTATATGTACAATTTATATCCAAAGATCACATGATTGCTCTTGTCTTCACAAAGCCATTGCCAACTCCTAGCTTTATCTTTTATGATCCAAGTTGCACATCACTCTTCGTCTTGAGGCGTATTCCACTACACATACTTTAGTCTAGAGGGCACTCAAGTGTAGTATATATTTCCATTGTAATAATTCTATTGAAACAGCAATCAATTTACAATTACCTTTGTGTTTCAACTCTATCAAATAGTAAACAGTTTGAATCTTTTTTTAGTTAAATTATGCTGAATTTCTTTGTTGAAGGTAATTTGGAACAAGGAGCTATGTACATTCCAAAGAGCATATTATCCTTGCTTGATTCACAATCATGGTTAGGTTTCTATCTCTTAAATCTCAATTTTAAAATAAAAACTATATACACATTTGTTCTATATGATTTATCACAAATTTTTAGGGTTACACCAAAACTAAGGATAAGGCTCTTATGTTCTCTTCTTTCATTATCTGCAACATTTGCTCAATATGAGCTCCCATATCATGCAATTCATGAAGAGGTACCTCTGAAATCCTATTTACAGCTTTTATAAATAAATGTACAGTGACGGGTCGATACATGTGACTAAAAGTATTTATTTTCTTTTATGAACTTGGGAGTCAAATATGACCAAAGTTAACATTATTCTAATTTCCAATAATAATGTACTTTTTTTATCAAATGATTCAGGAGTTTTTAAACTTTGAAATACACTTTGGGCAACTTCTGACTTTGTTTAAGAAGACTTTGACCCGTTCAACCCATGGACCAATTTCCTTTTAAGCTATTCCTGAAATGACATGAGGCCTTTAACTTTTTTTTTTTCAGGTTATTGGCAATGACCGTTTATTCCTTGGTGATGCAATGTTTACCAAAGAACTCGGGTCGTTATCTAGGGTTATTCTTCATAACATGGTTGATACTATTGCACAAGAACCTTCACAGGTGATCAAATAAAAAATAACCTGCATTTGCTAAAAGATTTAACGTGTTTATCATGATACTAATAATTCTGCTTAGGTTATGCGAGGAAAACTGGCACTTGAAGCTTGCAACTGTATCGCCTCTTTTTTCAAAGTAAGCTGGATATGTTACATTATGTTTGTTATTTGTTTTAGATCTTTTTTTAACCAATTTGGTGCAAATAACGGACAATATAACTGTTAATTCATTGTTGGAATTTATTGTTCAGGTGAATCATGAGGTATCGTCTGTATGCTCTAAGCTGATGGAAACGGCCGTATCATGTCTTGGAGGTGATGATAAATATTTGCAGTCAACTATTAATTTTGTGCATAAACAAACCCCATTATCCGTTGGGGGAGAATGATTATTAATATTATAGGGATCAATACAAAATGTAGCATATTTTTGTAATGTCTTTTGTTGAAAGATTCTATTGTGGAAACAAAATATTTTACAAGATAAATGATCTTTTCATACACAAACTGTTATCATCAGAAATACGAGTACATTGAATTTTTAAAGAATTCGTTTGTTTAGAACCAGGGTTCAAAGCTGGAACTCGAGCTCGGCACCTAAGAATTATTTTAGACTCTCTTATTTTATTTATATACATGTCCTTGACGATTATTGAGAATTTGGGGGCTCTGTTCGAGTAGAGAAAATGAGCTTCTTCATCAATTTGCCAGCCCTTAAACTTTCATATTTGCAGCCTTGGTGTTTCATAAATTAGTTTAATTTTAAATCATTCTCGGGATAGTAGGGTTATACGAGAGTTGAGTTTATTTGTGCCTAAACTAAATAGTAGAAGTTGATGAGTTTAAAAAAAAACTGGGTAGCCCACCTTGCCCCTCATATGGGTTGGCCCTGACTTTTCTATAGATATCAACTAGGGTTTTAGTTACCCGCACTTCGCTGCGGGGCGTGTTTGTTGTGCAGGAATATTTAATAGCACTATGAACAATGAATTTTCTGCATTCTTTCGCGCGATGCGACAGTAAGTTCGTTACAGTGCCAACACATATTTTAGCAAACGTCCGCACGTTGTCGCCGAAAGTGGTTTACACTTGTGTGTTGCCGCGAAAAGCGTAATCACTAAACATGTACAGACCCGGTACCGGTCCCAAAAAAAGTAAAAATGGGCACTGGTAACTGTACCGAAAATGATCGCTACAGTACGTTATAGACATTCAAAGATAAATAAAAATTATGTTACTCTAACGAATCAATACCCAAGGAATAGAAAAAGCAAAAATGTTGGTAAGGAAAAAAAGACTTTGGTGCATGTTAGCAATAAAGCCCCGGTGCACGTTAGCAATAAGAGACGGTGCACGCTAGCATGATGGCGCTATTTGGTTCATAATCATGAGAAATTCGATCGACATCGCGTTTATTTGTAACGGTGTCAAATAAAAGTAAACTTTACAACACTGTATTTGAAGTTTTAATAAACATTTATCATCTCATAATAAACAAAAAATACTAAGAATGTTAAGAAGAGGTTAAGGGAAAAAAAATAAGAAAATAAAGAAGCAAAAGTAAAAAAAGTAGGAGTAAAAGGCTTTTGCAGGATTTAAACTTGGGATAATGTGGACTATTGATATAAAAAGCATGTCCAAAACCAACTGGGCTGGCTTAGTTTATTGTTTTATTTCATTCCAAATTGTATATAGCAGCAAATGAAGACGCAAAACAATAAAAAAAAGGAAACGTGGTGGATGCCATGTGGCATCCACCGATTGATGCCACCGCCTTTTTCAACAAATCACAAGTGGTAACTGTTGAAGTGTTTGTTCTTTAATATAGAAGGGAATTTATACGTATTTTATTTGCTAATTAGTATTTCGAGGGACGAGGGTTGTTAGATTTAAATAGTCATAACTTCCAATTGTTGTATGTGAACAATCTCAAAATAATGTTTTTCAATGCTCTGAACTGAAACTTATTTTCCGGAATGCTAACTTAGTTTTTTTGTTGTTGACGTGGCCTTTTTTTTAATGAGGTGGCATGCTTATGTGTCAAAACATTATTGTTATTTTTTTACAAAAAAAAACCTTAAAAAACCCCATCATTCACCACCTTCACCACCACCATCTTAGTCGTAGCTCACAACCACTATCACCACCGTTCATCCCCACAGCCATCACCACACCACAGTCCATTTCTGCGGCTCCCGCCTTCACCCTTCCCTTTCGTTGCAACCACCACCATTCTTGTACACCCACAACCCACCACCTATTCCAACTACCGTCGTCTATACCAACAACAACTTTCCTCGTCTCCATTGATTTACCACTAATTTCATATGAAGTTTGTTCATGATTTTCGATTGGATTTCAAATAGAATGTGACATGGCATTATGTATTTCTAGGGTCTACAATATATGATATCGATTTTCATCGCCATGGCCCACGGTTTTAAGGAGATATGAAATCAATTTTGATTATGAATTTCTAAGGTTTATATAGACGAAGTTTCTAGGGTTGAGATCTGTTGCAGTTGGTGCAGAGGGGTTGGGGCTCGATTTTAGATCTGTTTGATGATTGCATGTGGTGGCAGGTAGTGATGGTGGTGGCAGTGATGGCAAGTGGTAGTGATGGTGGTGGCAGTGATGGCAAGTGGTAATGCTGGTGAGGTGAATGATGGTGGTAGTGGCAGGTGGTAATGTTGTGAGGTGAGTGTTGCAAGTGGTGCGGAGGTTGCAGGTAGTGATGGTGGTGGTAGTGATGGCAAGTGGTAATGCTGGTGAGGTGGGTGGTGGTGGTGGTGGTGGCAGGTGGTAATTTTGTGAGGTGAGTGTTGCAGGTGATGCGGGGGTTGCTGGTGGTGGGGTGGGTGGTGACGGTGGTGGTGTGTAGTGATGGTGGTGAGGTGACTGGTGGCAGGTGGTGACCGTGGTGGGGGTGGAGTTCTGGGTTTTTAGAGAGTAGACTGAGATTTAGAGAGAGGAAGAATCTTGAAAGACAGAGAGCGAAAGAGAGAGAGAGAGAGAGAGAGAGAGAGAGAGAGAGAGAGAGTGTATTTAAAGAATATACACATATTTTTTTTAAATACGGCCGCATTGAAAAATAGGCCACACTATAAAAAAACTAAATGTGTTAAGGTTTAGTTAGTTTAGGAGTGCCTAAGAAAAAACAAGTTGAAAGTTGGGAGTGTTAACAAATGAAAAAGACAAAATTACAGAAAACGTCCTTTATGTTTACCCAAAGTTGCAGGTTTAGTCCTTTATCTTTAAAAGTTGCAGGATACCTCCTTTATCGAAGTTTTTGTTGCAGGTTTCATCCTTTACACTAACTCTGTTAGTGTTTGTCGTTAACTCCCCCTCACATGCCAAGCATGTGAGGGTATTTTCGTCAATTTGTATTTAAAGGACCTTTTCTGTAATTAAAACAATTTGTGTTTATAAACAAATCACAATTAACTAAACTCTTCACCAACTCTTCAATCCCCTGTTTCTTTCCATTATTATTATTATTATTATTATTATTATTATTATTATTGTTATTATTATTATTCCCCTGTTTCTTTTCTTCAATTCCTTTACTGGACCCACTTCCTGTTCCATTCACCAAAGATGTCGGCACTATTTTTCTTGGCCTCTTTCACCTTATTTTCAGTAGCATTATTCGATGGAGACCCAATTATGGTCTGGTTCGAACCAGTTATAGTCTGGGTCGACCCGATTGGTGAATCTTGGATCACATTTGTCGGGTCAAGATTCAGGGGATGAGATCCGGAACCAGAGGAAATATTATTATTTGATACCGTGGAATTAGGAGGGAAGAAGTAAGGGTAAATTGAAGAGAATTGTGATCCAGTATCAGTTGTACTGTTGGCTTTGATACTTGTACTACTAATGGTTTTGTCAGTGAAGATGTTTGTGAACCATGGAGAAGAAGGACCAGATGAAGGATTAAATGCTAAGAAAAAAGTAACAGCGACGAAAATAGCGACGAATACGTAAACAAAAGCTCTGGTGGTTTTGGGTCGAAAAGAAAAAAAGGGTCTTTAGTTTTGAGTCGGGAAACAGAGTTCTTCCATTGATGGGTATGTATTTAGTTGAATCCGCCATTAAAAGGAAGTGTTTAACAATACCCAGATCAAGATTTAGACTTTGATTTCCACACTCAGTGAACTGTGTGTGTGTGTGTGAGAGAGAGAGAGAGAGAGAGTTCTGTATTGTTTTTGTTTAGAGAGAGAAAGGGTGGAGGAAGAAGAAGAAGGTGTTATGGACGAAAATACCCTCACATGCTTGGCATGTGAGGGGGAGTTAACGAGATAATTTAACACCGTTAGTGGTAAAGGTCGTTTTATGCAACCAAAAGTTCATTAAAGGATGAAACCCGCAACAAAAACTTCGATAAAGGAGGTATCTTGCAACTTTTAAAGATAAAGGACTAAACCTGCAACTTTGGGTAAACATAAAGGACGTTTTCTGTAATTTTGTCAATGAAAAATTATGTTTATTTAAACCCAAAGCTGATTTTATAGACCAAGAGAGGTATTTAATATTCGGTTTCAAACGTATTAGACCGATATTCATCAAATATAGCCTACATTTAACTCAAACCCATTTATATGTAATGTAGGGGCTGTTATATAGCCTCTTAATGACTCCATTAAGATATTACATCTGAATTAATCAACATCAAGTGTGTTTGGTTTACTAGAAGAGCACCCTTGAATTAGGCAGCAAGCCTCTCACCCATTAACTTTCAAAATGATAGTAAATGAAAATTTTACCCGTTGTCCCTTCAGCTATGTTCATAACCCTAACGAGACCACTCACGCACCACCTCCTTAGACCCACCACCACTTCCTTCACCACTAAGAAATACGACATTGGCGTCCTCTTACTAGTTTAGAGTTTCTTACCTATTCAGAACTTTTATTAACACTTAATGACGCATAACTTGCCTAACAACCCATTAGACATATTAAATGCAAGAAAACCTACTACATGAAGAAACCGATGAAACCAAACGAGACTAGTTAGATTTTTTAGTTAAACTTGATTTGCCACACCTCTACACCCAAAAGAGCATAATAAAAAAAAGAATTAACTAGTCACATTTCTTTAGGATCAAATCAATAAGACACTAAAAGCTCAAACCTAATACAAAAATATCTAATTAAATTATTATTTTTATTCACATTTAGTTAAGGATAGAAAAGAAAGAAAAATAATGATTTTCTTCCTGCTCTCTTCATCTGTTTCTCCTTTTTTTCATTTCTTTCTAATTTGAAATGATGAAATTTAGCCTTTTTTTTTCTTTTCTTTCCTTTCCTTTCATTTTCTTTATTAAAAAGAAATCTGAAACACAATCAGACTTTTCTTTCCTTTTTTTTCTCTCCCTTATGTGAACTCGAGAACACAAACTAAATGACCTAGTGAATTTATAAAAGTACCTTAAAGTTTTAGTTTATTTTTCCAACAAATTAATATAAATACCAAATAACCATCGCTTGTAATGACTTTATAACTTACACCGTTTTTGTGAGTATCAAACACACTATCACTCTTTTTTGAACGGCAAACAAAACTTTATTCAAATAGCTAGCAAGGCGCTAGCAAGAACAATCTGACAATACAGCCAAAACAAAACGGAAATCCAAACACACTATCACTAAACGTCTAAACTACAAGTAAACGATTGTTTAAACTTCAGTTGCTCATAATCCATTTGCCAGGTGATCGCGAGTCATTCCAGTTAAAAAAAAGAAAAGAAAAAAAAAAAAACTTTGTTCGTATTGCCCACTCTCACGTCAAGTCGGCCATCTTCTCTCTCCTAGGGTTTCATCAAACTCCGATACCAACTCCATATTAGGGTTTTCCAATCCACCAATTCCAATTCAATTCATTTACAGAAACAATGAACATCGAAATCCATGGTAGGCACGCTCTTCTCTTCGACGACGACACAGCCGCAGCCTTCGTAAACTCCGACGACGCACTCGTTGAATGGAACTCTCTATTAATCGACCGTTACGACGTCCGTCATCTCCTCTCCACACCTCCTCCGTCACGCAGACGACGTAATCCACAACCATCTCACTCATCGTCCGCTGATGCTGATCTCGATCATGAACGCTACCTCGATCTCCCTTCACCGTCCGATGAAGAAGGTAATTAATTACAGTTACTCCTTACATATGTCCAGAAGTTTTTATTTATTTATTTATTTATATATTTGTTTGATTTGTTCCGATTGAGCTTATAGTGTTTGTTGTATCTTCTGGTGGATTGTAAGAAGAGTAGTGTGTTAACAAATAGAAAATTAAAAACAAGTGCTGAATATTTACTATGTTAGGCTACCTCCTGATCAGTCCAGCTTTAGTTAGGAGCCAAGTCATGCCTCTTAATGGTTCAGAGTCTCTTACTCAATCAGACCTCTTAATAGCGTGGTTCTAGGAGCTTAGATTTTTTCTTCAACTGGTAGGAGGCCTATAAGGGTGACCTTTATTAGGGCCTTTATGGGTTATGTTGTTTTATGTTGTTTTCTGTCGTTTTTCAAATGGCATATATACCTCTGTTTTACTTCAGGATGCTTTCAATGTTCTTTAAATTCAGTAGCTTTTTATTACATTTTCAGTGTTGTTTGCTTGTCGATTATGAGTGGTGGAGCCGGGGGTCTCTCTGAAGCAGCCTCTCTATCCGTGAGGATAGGGGTAAGGTTTGCCTACATCTCACCTCCCTAGACCCTACTCTTAGCTGTGCTATTTGTGGGATTTACTGGGTAAGGTTGTTGTTGTTGTTGTTGTTTACTGTGCACTGTGCAGAAGTTGCCAAACAAGTAAACAACCCTTTTTTTGGAATATAGGATTGGGACGTGATCGTCATTTTGTTAAATTGAATGTCAGCTGAACTATCTCATTACTTTGAAATAATTTGAAATAGGGGGGATTTGAAAGGATTTGTTGAATGAGGAAATTTGTGAACTCATATTCATAGATGTCAATGGTGCCCGTAGTGAAGCGGATTGATGGTGCTATGTAGGATTTAGAAACAAATAGCGATATTTTTGTATTCCTTTGATAAATTGTACATATAAAATGTTTCTTATATTTTGTTTTAGTGTATCGCTAAGCATGAAATGACCCTGTTTTTCATTGCTATCGGTACGTAGTGTATGGGTAGCTTGTCGCTATCATCTGCTATTCCGTTATTGACAACTATGCTCGTATTACACTTCATTAAGTTGATAGTTAGATGTGTTGTTTTTTGATATGACAAGAAGCTTCTTAAGAGTTTTTATAGATGAAGGGCTTAGTAATAGTGATTAGGTAATTAGTCCGAGCAATAGAGTTAGTTAGCAGGATTTAGTTTTGAAGAACTAGACAGTAGACACATGTCTTCTAAGATGATATAGAACCTAGATGTACTTTGACAAGCCTTGGCTTTAGAACCTAGAGGCTTTTTGGATAAAGTGTGAACACATAAAAGCGATTTAAACGAATTTTATGATTTAGTTGTTTACTTGTTTTTAATTTTGTTGTTTTTGTGGGCGTTATAAATTTGTACTAGCATGGTGGGAGGTCTTCACATCTTTTTCTATGTTGCTTATATACATTTTGCAAACGGTACTATTTTGCTAGTGTTCTTAAATCTGACACAATTGTTTTTTGGTATTCAGAAGAAGATGAAAAACCAGAACCTGTAGGTGGATTTAATGCTGTTCCTTTTTCTTATGGGAATGATGAGGATTCTAATGATCAAAAGGCTGCCGAGACTGAACCGGAAGCCCCTAAATTTCATCCCCCCTTCTCTGTACCTGACAGCCTTGCTCAAAACTTGGTAAGTTCAAATACATCAGCTTTATGAGCTTCATAGTTTTGATATTGTTTTTGTGTAACTGCTACTTAGATGAAGGTGACCAAAGGATAATTCTCCAAGGTACATATGTTTTTTTAAAAGCTTACCATGTCTAAGTTTACAGATGCTTGGAGCAGGGATCGAGTTGTGATCTAAGGTTGCCATTCACAGGCACCATGTTCTCTTTTGATATCATGTGCAAGGGTCCGTGCAGGTGGGATTAGGATTATGAAATGTTTTATTACTGTAATAAGGAAAAACTCATCACACAACTTAGAGAATGGCACTGATGCATTATACATGTTAAGTAATTTTTATTTTTATTATTATATTGTTTTTTCTTAGTTTTCTTGTTTTATTATGCGTTTTTACTTATTTGGCATTTCATTATTTCCAGTAAAATTTCTATATATTATTTATGCATCTTTTGCAATTTCTGTGTGCTAAAAAGCAATATTTCTTGTTTTCTATTTGTGTTTGTGTTTTTCTAGCCTCCTACAGAGAAAGTACATCAGATTATTGCAAGGACTGCTCTTTTTGTCAGTAAAAATGGAGGTCAATCAGAGATTATTTTGAGGGTGAAGCAAGGAGACAACCCAACCTTTGGGTTCTTGATGCCAGATCATCACCTACATCCGTACTTCAGATTTCTGGTCGAGAACCAGGATCTCTTACATTCAAAAGACAACGGGCAGACTGAAAATGCGGAGAAAATATCAAATACTGGAGCGTTGTCTTTACTTGGTTCTGTATATGGCACTGGTGAGGATGATGATGGTGGAACAGAGCAGCCATCATCATTATCATCATCTAAAGAGAGTGTTTCTGGGAACAGTGTGAAGGTAGATGCTACGGATTCTCTTGCAGCAGTGAAAACCGTGTTTCCACTTGGCAAAGATGAGCCTATTATAAAAAGGAACTCTTTGTCAAATGCTTTGAAAGTCGGAAGAACTAGCAGTATTAAAAAAGACGAGTATTTGGGTTCACTATCTTCTGTTCCAGATAAGTCACGTGCTTCTTCTCTACCTCCGATTCCAAAAACTGAGCTCATGCTTGTGGACCCGCCAACTGATATGAAACGGTTGGTTGAAAAGATAGTGGAATTCATCATCAAGAATGGGAGACAGTTTGAGGCTGTACTTATGGAACAAGACCGTGGTCATGGAAGATTCCCATTTTTAATCCCATCTAATATATTCCACCCATACTATCTGAAAGTTCTCCAAAAAGCCCAAGAGGTACTTCTTTTCACATGTCATATTAATTATAATATTCGTCTTAATGTCTAATCTCACTCTTTTACTTGGTCTTAACTCTTAAACTGAAGGGTTTAGTTGGTTGGTGCATGATTATATACTTTTCTAGCTGAGTTAATAGCCAAAATCGTCCCTGAGGTTTGGCCAGTTTTGCTACATCAGTCCAAAATCGAAACTATTTACATCTGGTGTCTTCAGTTTTACATTTTGTTGCCAGATTCGTCCCTGACACTAAACCCAGTTAACTATTGTCGTTAATTCTGGCGGTATTTTTGTCTTTTTGGCTGCCCTTTTTTAAAGCCCAATTTAAACGGAGTTTCAACCTCACTATCACTCCCACTCCCTGTTTAAATTGGGTTTTAAAAAGTAGGGGCAGCCAAAAAGACAAATATACCCCAGAGTTAACGACAACAGTTAACTGGGTTTAGTCTCAGGGACCAATCTGGCAACAAAATGTAAAACTGAAGGACCCATATTTAAATAGTTTCGATTTTGGACCGATGTAGCAAAACTGGCCAAACCTCAGGGACGATTTTGGCTATTAACTCACTCTTTCTAGCTAAAGTTGATTTCCCTGTAGTATCTTTTTTCATTGAAGTTATGATTAAGACTAGAGTTATAGCTGTGTCAAGTTAATACTTATTTACTTTGTGGCTGGTTGTTTGCTCATTCCATGTTGTAGTCAAAGCTAACTGTCAAAAGTTTCTACAATGAGAAAGAAGATTTCGGAGGACATATCTCAAACAAGAAAAACTCTACCTTGAGGGAGAATGGGAATGATACAGTGGAACCTGATGATATACCACTTGATTCTGAAAGAAAAGAGAAGTTTAAGATGGTAATTAACAAGTCTAAAAAAGAAGGATCAGATTTGCCAGACAAGTCCACACAGTCGCCACCTAGAGTCCAGGTGGATGCTGATCAAGCAGCAGCAATTCTTCAAGCTGCTACTAGAGGCATTAGGCCTTCCAGTTTAGGAATTCTGTATGGGCAACCATCTAATAAAGACAGCTCTTCTGAGTCACAATTGACCCATGAGCAGAAATTGAAGGCTGAGAGATTGAAACGAGCCAAGATGTTTGTGGCCCAGCTCAAAAGCGGAGCAGCTCCAATAAAAGCGGAACCCTCACGTAGCTTATCAGCCGAGCCGCAAGTGGACAACCGTTTTGCAGCCAACGAAACTGAGAAGAGCATACCCCCTTCAGATGTTAGTACTTCAGATAATAAATTAAAAATAGAAAAAGAACATTTGAATGAAGAAAAACGAGCAATGAGAAAATATCGAGCTCGTTCTATCATAGACAAAAAAAGTGACGAGGATGATAATGATGACGACGACGATGATGATGAGAGAGATAGAAAAAGGTCACATAGACATCATACGAAGAAACATCGATCTCATAATCATTCTGGTGAAGAGGAGAGAGAAGAAAATTGTGTAGATGAGAGAGATTACAAACATGATAAAAGAAGACATCGATCTCATCGCTCTTCACATAAACACGATGGGATGGACAAAATCAGTGAAGAAAAGGATCAAAAGTATTCAAACAAGAAACATCGATCTTCTAGTTCCTATGAAGACGATGAACAAGATAGTGAACATGAATATACTAGAAAGAAACACCGAACACATCATTCTTCACATGATGAAGTAGATAGTGACAATAAATATTCTAGAAAGAAACACCGAACACATCATTCTTCACACGATGAAGTTGACAGCGACGATACACATTCTAGGAGAAAACGGAAACATAGATCTCACAAATCTTCTCATAGGCATAAGCATAGTAAAAGCCACTCCTCTAGGCATAAGGAGAAGCTTGATGCATCTTCAGAAGAGGAGTCGAGGGAACAGAGTAAGACTGATAAGAATGTTAAGGGACCAAACTCGGAAAGAGAAGAACTTGAAGAAGGGGAGATAACAAGTTCTTCAAAAGGGGTACATTTGGTTGATGGGGTTAGTAGAGAGCCTTCTGTCGATGTATCAAGTTCTTTTCCAGATTCGAGGCCGCCATCTCAGCCATCCGGGGCAACTGAGGTTTCTGATGATCTCAGGGCTAAAATCAGAGCAATGCTGATGTCAACAATGTAAGTCCTAAATTATGGTCAATTGCATCAAAATTAGCTACAAATTGTTTCGTATGTAGTTGTTTTGGATCCTAACAACTATGCCTTGTACTACTGTCATGGTCAACCCTTTGAAAACCTTTGTTTTCTGCTAAATGGTAGTTTTTGTTTTCATATTCCGTCATCTCTCACATTCCTTGCTCGTTTGGATTCATCTATGTATGTATACATGTACAAACATATACGGACGCTTCTTTTTCCAATGTTTATCTTGACATCTTAAGTGCCACTTGCCCCCACAATTATAATCCATTTATCAAGAAACAGGCTGATTTTAGAAAAAAAAGGGTTCGTTTGGGTCTCCTATGATACTGTTCAATTTTGGTCTTAAAATGGGTCCAAATGAGTAAGCATCACCCATCAACATTTCTATTATAAAACTCGTGATGGTCCGTTTTGATCAGAACTCGTTTTGGCCAGAAACGTTTTGCACCAGCCCGTTTTGTCCAGGCAAACTTCCAAACATGAACTGGGTTGAGGCTAGGTTGGGATCTGAATGAGTCAGACGAGTGTGTATGCTTCTTTTTTTTATTGTCATTCTTTCATTTTTCGGACGCTCGTGTCAACAAAAGCTGCTACAAGTGTAGGGTTTCTTTTTTGTTTGTATTACATCATTCTCTCCAGTGTCAACAATAGCAGGAAGTTGTCTTTATCCTGAGCCAGTTGGATCCTAATCACTATATTAAAAACCTAAACCAAACAGAAAGACAAGGCAATGAGGCATGATAGTCTGTTTGTCATAAATTGAAACGCTATCCATTATTGAATCGGGTAAGAAAACGACAGCATGACAAATTGGCAACCCGATGATGGTGAAAGTTGACTGAATGTCATAACAAGAGAAAGAAAAACAGAAGCGTCGTCATAAACTTGTTTGAACCGGTCTACTACTTCCAACTTGTTTGCTTGACCCACATCGAAAGGTGAAAGAAATCGATATTTTGTTTTAGTCAAGAGCTCATTTCAACATGAAAGCTCCATTTGAACTGCTCATGTCGACATGATTACAAAATTATTCTTGTCTTATTTATTCTCTTGAAAATTACGAGTTACAAGATTTCTTTTACTCATATGCGACATATAACAAGTAACATACCTACCATTGTTTTTATCATTTAACACAACAAATTGTATATAAGTAGTTAAAAATACATGTTACACAGAAATAGAGGGTTATTTAATACAAAATTATTAAACGATAAATAGATCCAATTTAAAAAAAAGTAACTAATACATGTGTTGTGATATTCTTGTGGTGTCTACTTAGGGGTGTTTGGGTTGCGTTTTGAAATGGATTTTTAGATTATTGTGTTTTGAAAACGCAAATAATATTTTTAGTGTTTGGGGTTGAGTTTTGAAATGAATTTTAGACCACAAAAACGTAATAATCTAAAAGCATCTCCACCCCTGCTTTTCTAAAACACGAAAGCTGTTTTGAAAAATCAATCCCAAACACCGTTAAAAATTGTTTTGTATTTAAGCGAGCAGGTCAATATAAATAAGGTGGTTTTCCCCATTTTCTCTCTTATTTATTTTCTTAGCATTACGTATAAATGTATTACACAATTCTTTCTTTAAAATTGATTATGTATTAATCACACATTTATTTATACATTATATTTTCTTTGGGAGTTTGAAACATACGCATGATGTTAGCGTGTGCTATCAACCTAGAAGAACTAGTTTCAGAGACTTGGTCAAGGAGTAGTTAGGGTGTTCCTAATGTCTTCTTATAGTTGACACTGGGTAAGTTTATCAATCATGTGTTACGTGTAATATTAAAATTTAAACAAAATTATGTTTAACATTTTGTAGCAAATTTATCTTGAATACTTATTGACAGGTCTAGGTATTAACTAAAAAATAGTAATTAGAGTGAATGTAAGAGCATCCACAATAGTCAGTTTTGGGGCGATTTTAAGAATAGATGACACGATTTGAAGGAGAGGGCATTATGGGGTTCTTGTGAAAAAACCAAGAACTTGTTTTGTGAATCAATGGAGTAGAGAGAGCGGGTGCGTTTTTAGAGCCCGAGTTTACACTAAGAGGGGCAAAACCTGAACAAGGTGGACGTGGACGTGTTTACTGAAGCATAGTTAAGGATTTTTGTACATCACAATAGAGGTCAAAAGTCTTCATACCCCATTAGAACATCTACAATCCACCCCCAACAGACGGTCCGGTGGGGTTGGACGGATCGTGAGAAAGCAAAAACATTGGAGGAGTTGGACCAAGGTCAGTTCGTCCGCTCAGGCGGACCGGTTCGGTTTGTTCAAGGTGGGCCCTATAGTGTGCTTTAATATTAAACAATAAAAAAAAAGTTTTTTTTTTTGTGTGTGAGGTATAAATTAAATAAAAGAAAAGTTTTTGATGAGGTGAAGGTTTGAAATGGTTTAAGATTGGAGGAAAAAAGTAGGGTTTGGTTTCGAATGGTTTGAAATGATGTGGCATGATGACGTGACATTTTGAAATGGTTTTATGGTAACGTGACGATTTGAAGTGGTTTCTTTGAATAGAATTATGATGCTCTTATTGTGATTTGTGTTGTAGAACTAACCACATTAAATAATACGCTTTATTTCCACTAAAGTACGTGTAAGAATCATGTTAAGCAGAATCTCAGTCAAGGGTCAACTCTCTTTCTTTTTAATCATTTTTGCCCTTTCGGATTATCTTAATTAATATAATCGCATTAAAATAACGATTACCTAGTCAAACCAAATATGTGCTACTAGTAACCGGAAATTGCTCATGAACCTAACTATGATTCCCATCACATTTGGGTGTACAAAATATACTATTAGGGCTAGGAATCTTAGAAAACGAGTCCGGTTTTAACGAGTCCAGTAAAATTAAAGTCAATTTATCTGTTAGATACTTAGATATACACTTATTGTATTCGCGTTTACTCTTGACCACAAAAGGGCTGATTCAATTCTAAATTTTAAGTTTGAATATCATGTTATATGCATAGTAGCAGGATGCCCACGCGATGCGGCGGGGAACACAACACTTTAAATAGAAAACATGCAGGATTGATTTGTTAGGGTCTAAGAGCCTTTTTTTTTTCAACTCGTACAAGACACATAAATCCCGAAGACCGACTCTGTGTATGAGTATAACATAATAATTTCATAATTCAAACTATTATCTAATGATTAAAAACACAACATTCATTATTGATCTCGATTTCTATAAAGTATTATCAAGTTTATAATCTTTAACTTTCTAAATTACCTAATTTTGTATAAAAAGATTATAATAAAACATAGCATTATGAATTGTTTTTATAGGTTTTCTATTTAATGTGTTCAAAGTCATTATAAAATTGAATGTCATGATCTCTCATAAACTCTCTTGACTTCCTTTTGATTAACATGGTGTTATAAAGACAACTTGCCCTCAAAAAGTAGTTATTTATGCATTGTGTGTTGTATCATAAACAATTAAACTTGTACGTACCTCTTAAGTTTTAAGAAGTCTTTGGGAAATGCTTTATAATTGTTGGATCAGTGGCTGTTTTTATGAACACTTATGTGTTTATCAGATTTATATAAGAGTTATTAAGCAGCGGAAATACAAGTGTTCAAAGGTCTAAAAGATCACTTTGATGAGGAGTTATTACTCCCCCTTGACTGAATAATAAATGAGAAACAATAAATGATCTAAGTATAAAGCAGTAATAGCAGTTTATGTTTCTCAGATGTGAAGTGGAAATTATAAGTTTAAAGCCCGAAGGATTTCAATATAAGTTCAAAGATATTACACAAAATCACATATGAAAATAGATGAACAAACTCATCTATTTATAGACTAATGTACTAAACTGTAGTCTGAAGTAATCTAAGATATTTAACAAAGATATTATGCTAAGATAAGGTTACTACAGTCTGTACATTGAAACTTGAAATCAAGACTTTAACAAAACAATATAATAGTAAAACTGCTGATCTTCAGTCGGTTAGAAGCTTCTGAGTGAAAGTGCTGATGAGTGACAAACTGCTGATGAGGAGTTTGTCTTCAGTAGTTCTTCAGTGAAATGTCTGGTTAGACTTCAGAACTTCTGATGAATTTACTCTTCAGTACTTTGTGTTTGTTCTTCAGTACTTCTTCATTTTGTTCTTCAGCAGTTCTATACTTAGGCAGATATGGAAAAGACTAAGGTTATCAAAAGGTGGTTTCGTCAATCCTCTTCGTCCCAACAATATCCCCCTGGATTGATGAAGCCAAAACCTTATCTATCCTTTATTGTTGTCCTTTTCTCTCTTCTAGCATCCTCCAGATCTCTGCTGTCATCCGGGTGGTAAGAGTACATCTTTGTTGCTCAGTGAGAGGACCAAGTTCAGGTGTTAAATGTTGAATGGTGAGAAGGTCTTTGGACGATAAAACACTCAACTCCTTTGAGTTTCTATAGACCTTACTTGAACGGTCTCTCCTGGTCACAAGTACTGAGTTGGATTCAGTAAATGACCATTTTACAATGTTTACCTTTGACCTGTCAAAGTCAGAGGCATAGGAAACCAAGCCTGTTTCCTTAGGTTGACCTGATTGAGGAATGTCTTCTATTTCAGTGACTCTCAGGTGAGACTCTTGACTTCCTTGTAATTCAGCAGCACCTTGGATTGGCATGTTGGGCAGGTGATGCTCTGTAACAACCCTTGTATGTGTTTCTTCTTGGATGGATTGTTGTAACTGATAAGCATAGGTAGCCTTGTCTCTGAATTGGGTCAAGATGGGTTTCTCTTCAACATCAAAATCACCATGTACCAACTGATCTCCTTCTAACATAATCATTTTGAAGTCAGTCTTGACAATGGGATCTCCATCTGCTTTTCTTTTGGTGGCTGGCCTTCTTAATGTACCAGATGGTCTTTTGACAATAGAAGTTGTTTGGACTTCTTGGCTTTCAAATCTTTCTGGTTCAGCAACTTTCTTTGCTTTGAATTTCTTGTAAGCCTCATACAAAGTTTGTTCTTTCCATTTGCTGATTGAGGCTTTTGAACCATAGCCATTAGCCACTAATTCTTCAATCACTTCAGCTCTTTTGGCTTTTCTCTCATTTTCAGTTGCTATTCTATCAGATAGCATCTGTGCTCTTCTAGTCAGTTCTTGTGTTGAGAGTTTCTTGAGGGCCACTTGCTTGGATTTGGAGTTCTTTGTGATGAATGCTATTAGCTGTGCTCTTTTGTCTTCTTCAGCAGCAGCTTCAAGTGCTCTCTCTTCAGCCTCAAGCTCATCAAGTTTTTCTTGGTACTTGATCAGTTTTTCTTCAAAGCTCAAGTCTTCTCTAGTTTCTAGGCTGTTCCATACTCTGTCTTCTTTTGCCTTTTTAGCAGCTTCTTTCAAACTCTTCTCTAATAAGTCTTTCGACATGCTGATAGGAGTAGGGTTTAAAACAGCTGTGGAAGTTGTTGTAGGCAAAGGAGTGGGAGCAGGTTCTTTTTCAGTTGCCTTAGGAACTTCTGATGATGGTTTAGGAGGTAGAACTGCTGATGTGGTAGGTTTGGTCACAACTGCTGAAGGATTGTCTTCAGTAGTTTGAGAAATGTAATCAGTAGTTCCCTCTGATGCCTTAGATAACTTGAACTCTGGTGCTACTTCTTTTCCTGGTCTTTGTGTTGGTCTATCAGCTTCTTGATCAGGATTTTGTCTTTGTGTAGCATCTGTTGGTTCCTTAATCATCTCCCCCTTTTTGGCTTCATCCACTTCTGGAAGCCTAATAGAATGAGATGTTGCAGCAGACAACCTTGCTAGTTGATCTTGAGTTTCATCCATCTTCTTGTTCAACTCAGCAAGTCTCGAGTTGATCAACCCAAACTGATTGTTAGCTTTTAACTCCCAAGCAGTTGTGAAGGGTTTGAGTTGATCAGTTATAATTTGTTTGAGTGCCTGATACAGGGGACCATCTGGGCTGCATAGTTGGTTCAGATCTATGCTTGTGAGCCCAGTGAATTGGGTAGGTTGTTTTGGTGAAGGGGTGCTTTTTGGGTGATCTTCAGATTGCTCTGAAGATGCCAGTTGTGGGGATTTTTGGGCTAACTGGTCTTTAACCTGATCTTTGGTGACCAGCTTCTTGAGCTTGGAGACCTTAGATGCAGGACCTTCAATGTCAACCGTCAATTCAGTTTGTGGAATTTGTGATTCATCAACCAACTTAATGGAATCATCTGAATCCCTGATAGTGTCCTCAGAGAGGGCAGGATCAGTTATATCATGAGCTGGACCCAAACCAGTAGTCTCATGAACCTCTTTGTCTTGGTTCTGAGGTTTTCCTACCTCTGGCCTTAGGCCTTCATCAGTAGTTGCCAAATTTGAGGTCTTAGCTATGTTACTACTGTCCTCAGGTTCACCACTGGGTGATAAGTGAGTAGTAGCAGCCTCAAAAGTATCAAAAGTTTGCAAGTTTGGGCTTACAAACTCTTGTTCATCCTCATCTCTCTGTGTTGGGCTAAAGGGATCCACATTCATGTCAACTTCTGAAGGCATCTCCCCAATTTGATGTGTTGTAAGGGGAGTGACATGTGGTGAATGGGTTCCTTTAAGTCCTGAGAGAAGTTGGGCAATTTCTATGGTTGTATGTGAGGGTTCAGGTTCAGTAGTTGTTATGGGTTGGTGTTCAGGAGTTTGGATAGGTTCAGGAATGGTTTCAGCAGTTTCAAAAGCAGGGTCAACAGTTATTTGTTTCTTAAATCTTTTTCTTTTAAATATAACTGTGACAGGTTTTCTTTTGGGTGGTGGAGAAGGAGTGTGCTGAGAGGATGTTTCAGCCACTTCCTTTTCAAGTGCAGATTGCACATCAGTAGTTTCAGGTTTCTCCACTTCCTGAACTTTCTTTTTCAGTGATTTGGTTGTTTTTGGTTTTTGTTGTTTAGGCTGTTTAGTTTTCTTTTTAGGTTTGGAAGATGTGGGTTCCTTGGGGATGGGTTGTTCTTCCCCTTGGTCATCTTCTAGCAAAAGTGCTGGTTTGTTGTGCCTAGAGAATACTTGAGCAGTTAAAGGGTTTAAAGTTGTTGTTTTTCCATCAAGTACTCCCTCTCCAAGTTCTTTTATTATGCACTGCATAACAAACCTTGGATACAACAAAAATTTCTTTTTATCATTTTCATGATGTAAAACCAGTTCATTGAAAAACAGTTTTGATGCCTTGAAAGAAGTTTCATTTATGATGGAATGAAAAATAGGTTGAAAAGTTGAAGGCATCTGATCTATTGACCCAGTTTTAGGACTAAGACACATAATAATATAATGAAATAACAGTTTATATTGTGGGTCAAAATATTTTTTGTAAACTGTTGCTTGTGCCAAAGTACCTTGATAGCCACATTCTGTCATGGTCAGATGAATATCTGAGGTTGGAATATGCTCAGGTGCCTCAGAATCCTTCAAACCAAGCCTGATGCTTAGTGTTTCTGGTGAGATGGCCATCAGTTTCCCTTTTATTGAAGATTTGAGGGAAATCACTTCATTATTTACCTTCACCGTTTCTGAATTTGCCCAGAACTCATTAAGAGTTTCTTCATGAATGGGTGGATCAATGGTGAAAGCATCATAATATTGGGATTTCATGATGAGATCAAGTATCTCATCATACTGGGACCAGGCTTCATCTTTAACAAAGTAGCCTCTTTGGTTGTGTCCCTGTTTTAACACGAGAGCCATGGATGTTTTTGATCGAACAGTGATTTTTAGGTTAGAGAAGGGGTTTTGCTTTGAATTTGAGAGAGAAAGAGGGAATTTTGCTTTTTGAATGGATAAGTGTTGGAACAGGGTATTTATCAGAAGTTTTTAACTGACTAGGTCAAACTTCTGACGAGTGAAAAGTCTGTTTTACCCTTTTAGTCAAACTGCTGAAGAAGAAAGGTTTCTTCATCAGTGGTTTTAGTTATCTCATCAGTAGTTTCAACTGCTGATGCAGATGACTCTTAAAACACTTTTCTAACTTCTGATTTTCATCAGTAGTTATATCCATTTTGAAAATATCCCATTTTGATGTTTATCAGTAGTTTTCAAAATTTGTTCATCAGAACTTTCTCTTTTCTCAAATTTTTGGTCTTCAGAGGTTTGTGACAGATAAGTATGTAAGTGAAAAATAAAATATGTGCAGAATTAAAAAGTGAAACACTTACAGACTTTCTTCTAAGTTTAACATCCCAAGTATGGATACTAACCTCTGAAAAGTTGTTGAATCAAGGGGTTTGGTGAAAATGTCAGCTATTTGATTAGCTGTTGTGACATGCTTCACATCAATCTTGCCTTTTTCATAGCAATCTCTTATGAAGTGATACCTGATTTCAATGTGTTTAGTTTTTGAAAACTGAACAGGATTTTGAATGATGCTAATGGCAGATTTGCTGTCTACAAAAAGTGGGGTCTTGGTTTCTTTGATTCCATAATCAAGCAGTTGATATTGGAGCCATTGTATCTGTGAAGTACAGCTTGCAGCAGCAATGTATTCAGCTTCAGCTGTTGAAGTTGCCACAGATGTTTGTTTCTTTGATTGCCAGGACACCAGACAGTTTCCTAAGAATTGACAACCACCAGATGTTGATTTTCTTGACATTTTGCAGCCTGCATAGTCACTATCTGAAAAAGCAGTTAACTTGGTATTGCTTGAAGCAGGATACCAAATCCCCAAAGTAGGAGTTCCTTTCAGATATCTGAAGATTCTTTTGACTGCAATTAGATGAGATTCTCTTGGTGCAGATTGGTATCTAGCACAGACACAAGTTGAAAACATGATATCTGGTCTAGAAGCAGTTAGATATAAAAGAGAACCTATCATACATCTATACATGGTTTGATCAATGTGTTTCCCTTGATCATCTGGTTCAACTTGTGTGATTGGTGTCATGGGAGTGGAACATGTTTTACAGTCTTGTAAAGAAAATTTGTTCAATAATTCTTTAACATATTTTGATTGATGTATAAATGTTCCATTTGACTGTTGTTTGATTTGCAGTCCCAAAAAGTACTGCAATTCTCCCATTGTACTCATTTCAAATTTTGATTGCATGAGTTTCTTAAATTCTTCACACAGTTTTGAATTTGTTGAACCAAAAATGATATCATCAACATATATTTGAACAAGTAAGACATGATTTCCAACATGTTTTATGAAAAGAGTTTTATCAATGGATCCCCTTGAGAAGTGATTCTTTAGTAAAAAGTTGGAGAGTGTTTCATACTAGGCTCTTGGAGCCTGTTTCAGCCCATAAAGAGCTTTGTCAAGTCTGTAAACCCAATCAGGATGAGAAGGATCCTCAAACCCTGGAGGTTGACAGACATACACTTCCTCTTTTATTTTTCCATACAAAAATGCACTTTTGACATCCATTTGATAAACTTTAATGTTGTTGGAAATTGCATAAGCTAAAAATAACCTGATAGCTTCAAGTCTTGCAACTGGTGCAAAGGTTTCATCATAATCAATTCCTTCCTCTTGGGAATAACCTTGTACCACTAGTCTTGCTTTGTTCTTGATGATCATACCAGCCTCATCTGATTTGTTTCTGAAGACCCATCTTGTTCCAATTGGTTGCTTGTTTTCAGGTAAGGGACAGATTTCCCAAACCTGTTGTTTCTTGAATTGAAGCAACTCTTCTTGCATTGCTTGCACCCAATTGTTGTCTTTGAGGGCTTCTTGATACTTCTTTGGTTCCAACTGAGAGATGAATGCTGAGAATAAGCAAAAGTTGGAAAGCTGGTTTCTTGTAAGTACCCCTGATGCAATATCACCCATGATTTGTTCCAATGGATGATCCTTGTGTTCAATCAGTTGTTGTAAACCTGTACTGGATGATGGCTCTACAGGTTCTTCAAATAAACCACTGAGATTGATAATATCTGGTTCAGCTGTTATTTGAACTTCAGGAGTTTTAGGTTCAGCTGAATCAGTAGTTTCAAAATGTTCATCAGTAGTTCCTGAAGTAGAAGCTATTGAAACTTCTGAAGGTTTAATAGTTGATCTTCTGACTGTGTTTGGAGTCCATGGTGCAGGACTATCATCTTCAAATCCTTGAAAACCATTTTGAGGAGGTTTGGATGATTCAACAGTCTTTTCAGGTCCGAAATGGAAACTGTCAAGATCAAATAATTCAGCAGGATCTGCTGGAATAAGAGTGTGTTTTGATTCATTGAACTTGACATTCAGTGTTTCTTCTACTATCTTGGTTCTGGAATTGAAAACTTTGTAAGCTTTTCTCAAAGGAGAATAACCAAGAAAATAACCTGTGTCAACTTTTGCAGCAAACTTAGAAATAGAGTCTTTGATGTTGAGGATAAAACATTGACATCCAAAAGCCCTGAAGAAGGAGATAAGGGGCTTAATGCCATGAAGAATTTCATAGGCAGTCTTGGTATGTCTCTTATTGATAAGAACCCTATTCTGAACATAACATGCAGTGTTGACTGCTTCAGCCCAAAAATACAAAGGTAGGCCTGAATCAGCTAACATTGTTCTGGCTGCTTCAATTAATGTTCTGTTCTTTCTTTCTACCACACCATTTTGTTCAGGAGTTCTGGGAATGCTGAACTGTCTAACAATCCCTTTAGACATACAGAATTCATCCAGAGTTTTGTTCCTGAACTCTGTCCCATTGTCACTCCTGATGACTTTGACAGATAGAGAATATTGCTTCTCTACTTGTAGAATAAAGAACTTGATGATTTCAGCTGCCTCATCCTTGGAATATAAGAAGAAGACCCATGTGAATCTTGAGTAGTCATCAATGATGACCAAGCAGTACTTCTTCTTACCAAGGCTCATGATTTTGACTGGTCCAAATAAGTCCATATGGAGTAGTTGAAGACATGCAGTTGTTTTTGATTCTTCAATAGACTTATAAGAGGACTTATGCTGTTTACCTTTAAGACAGGAAACACAGTGTTCTTTGCACTGATATTCCTTCAAAGGTAGACCTCTGACCAAGCCCATTTTTGTGACTTTATTGATGGTTTTAAAGTTCACATGGCCAAGTCTCCTATGCCAGAGATCATTTTCTGAAGTTGATGCCTTTGAGAAGAAACAGGCAGTCTTGTTCAATACTTTGTCTTTTTCAATGTCCACTGCATAGACATTGCCACATCTTTTGGCAATCAGCAAAGTATGATCTTCAATGATCTTCTCTATCAACTTCTGGCCTTCTGGTGATATGATCTTGCATGCTGTCTTTGTGAAAAAGGAAGAATATCCTTTGTCACACATTTGAGAGACACTCAGCAAGTTGTACTCAAGGTTTTCAACCAGATTGACCTTGTCAAACTGCATTTTGCCTGAGGATACATTGCCATATCCTAGCACATATCCCTTGGCATTGTTCCCAAAGGACACAGATCCTTCTCTTTGACTGATAAAATTGTTTATCAGGTATCTGCATCCAGTCATGTGCATTGAGCCTCCACTATCCACATACCATATGCTATTCAAACCTCTGGAGACTCTCTGCACAAGATAGCAAATTAGTTAGTTTTGGCAACCCAAGCCAGTTTGGCTTTGGGTTTGCTCTTGAGAACAGGTGCAGCTTGTTGTGGACCATTTTTAGTAATCCATGTCTTTTTGGCAATGGATTTGTCATTAAGAACAATGGTGGGTTCTTTTTGGTTTCCACCATCAACTTTGGTCATCAGAAGTTTGACCAGTTTTATCAAATCTTTAACTTCAGCAGTTTGTGAATCTGCTGATGAGTTAGGTGAAACTTCTGAAATTGAACTTTGAGAAGATGACCTTTGTTGAGATAAAGGCTTCTTCTTAGAAAGGGTTTTGGTTGATTGTTGTTTGTTGGGAAAAAAGGTATTTTGAAAATCTTGTTTTATCTGTTTTCCCACAATCAGTTGTTGTCTTTGTTTATTTAACTGATTTACCTTTCTAAATTTACAAAGTTCAGTTATGTGGTTAAACAGACCACATATTTCACATGCTTTTGCCTTCTCTTTCCTTTTAGATAGATCAAGAGAACTGGAAGGCATTTTACTGACAAAATCTGATTTTTGAAATAGGTCATCAGCAGTTTTCAGGGTCTCAACTCCTGATGTAGTTGAAACTGCTGATGGCTTAATGTCAGTAGTTTTAACTTCTGCAGGACTTCCCTTTTTAAGGAAGTTCTGATGGTAGGATGTGCATTCCTCCATATCAGAAGTTTGAATCAATTTCTTCCCATCATTATCAGTTTTGTGGGTGAAATCTGTTGGTGATTCAGTGTGGGTATATCCAATGCCAAACTTAACATTGGCTGCAGTTTGTTTGTTAAGTAACATTTGATACCCTTTACAAGACTCAACCCATTTTTCACAATCAACCTTGGTGTCAGCAAGCTCTTGTCTGACTTTTCCTAGGCTGTCTATCATGATTTTAATTTGTGCTTCTGTTTCAATGGATTTATCATTTAGTTTGGAAATTTCTTTGTTTTTCAACATGACTTTTCTTTCCAAATCACACTTCATTTGTGTGTATTTTCTTTCCATGTCATTGGATTTGCCTTGTAAATGCACATTGGTTTCTCTAATTAAAGCAAATGATTCTTTGCAAGATTTAGTGCAAAGCTTTAACAGAGATTGTTGTGATACCTGTGTTAGAGCAGAATTTGAAGAGTATCCTTCAAATGCCATTAAGGCAAAATTCTTTCTGCCATTATCAGGTTCTCCCCAGTTGACATCATAGACCTTATTGTCTGAATCCTGACTGCATTCTGATGTGTCATAAGGAAGACTGCTCCAGTCAACATACCCTGAGGTAAATAAGCTTTGTTGCTGAGGGGGTTGTTGAGTTTGTGCAGGAAGTTGAGCAGTTGGAAATGGAGGCATAAGCTGCTGTTGTTGTTGTTGAGCAGGCATCTGTACATATTGTACTTGTGGCACATATTGAACATTTGGAGCTTGTGCCTGTACAAAATGAGCACTCCCATTAGTTCCATTATTCCTATTATATGAGGGGTTATATTGATTTCCAGGGGACATTGGTTGGTTATAGCTAGAGCTTCTACACTCTCTAGCAAAGTGTCCCAACTTCTGACACTTATGACATCTCAATTTAGATTTGTCAAAACCAACTTTTGTTGAATTGTTTAGTCCTGGAAATTTCCTTCCTGACCTTTTGTAAAATTTGTTAGTTTTTAAGCTTAACAAGGCCAGTTGGTGCAATATTTCCATTTCTTCTAAGTCATCACTGCTAAAGTATTTTAAATCATCCATGATGAAACACATGTTGTCAGCAGTTTGACTTAGTTCTTCATTGTCATAAGCTGGGAAAGATCCATCTGATGAGATCCCAGCCGTTATGTCAATGTGGTCAAAAGAACCAAAATTATTAGAACAGGATGGTGAGTCATGTCCTAATAAGGCTGTGCTACCCGGAGTATAGTCATCAGCAGTTTTACCAGATTCTTGAAGCTTTTTCTTTTGATTGATTTCTCTTTCAAAAGTTAATAATTTACCATGTAACCTAGTTAGGTTCAAGGTGTTAAAATCTGAACTGGTTCTGAGGACTATTGAGTAAGTTTCCCATTTTGAAGGTAAAGACCTTAAAAATCTATGTAACATAGACTCAGTTGTATAGGTCTGATTGTTTATTTTTAACTCTGAGATGAGTGAAGAAAATCTTTCAAATTGTTGAGTTAAAGTTTTACCCTCTATGTGAGTAAAAGTTTCATATTGTTGAGCCAATATTTCCCTGATGTTGGCTATCACCTCAGCAGTTCCTACAAACTGCTCTTTTAGGCAGTCCCACAGCTCTTTGGCACTTTCACAGTGTAAAAGGCCAGCATAAATTTCGTTTGGGAGAGCCATAGCCAACATGGAGAAAGCTTTTGCATCAAGCTCAAACTTTAGGAAATCTTCCTCCGTGTATTCTTTTGGATCCTTTGGTCTTTCAGTCTTACCCTCTGGATCAGTAACAACTGGTTTGTGAGGTCCAAAAACTACAGACCTCCAACATCCAGTGTTTGTTTGAGAAATAGTATGTGCCAACCTCTTAGACCATATGTTATATTCATTTCTGACTAACATAGGAGGTTTGTTGGCAGATCCAGTATTGTAGGGATCCATTTTTAAGAAGTTTGGATTTGTCAATACTTTCTTAAAGTGATGGATTTAAAAAGTGAGCCTTTTATCCTTTTTATTGAATATCAATATTGAGCCTGTGTCTGAATCTCAATTTGTTAGATTGATTTTGATCAGATTAACCAGAAGCTCTGATACCAATTGTTGGATCAGTGGCTGTTTTTATGAACACTTATGTGTTTATCAGATTTATATAAGAGTTATTAAGCAGCGGAAATACAAGTGTTCAAAGGTCTAAAAGATCACTTTGATGAGGAGTTATTACTCCCCCTTGACTGAATAATAAATGAGAAACAATAAATGATCTAAGTATAAAGCAGTAATAGCAGTTTATGTTTCTCAGATGTGAAGTGGAAATTATAAGTTTAAAGCCCGAAGGATTTCAATATAAGTTCAAAGATATTACACAAAATCACATATGAAAATAGATGAACAAACTCATCTATTTATAGACTAATGTACTAAACTGTAGTCTGAAGTAATCTAAGATATTTAACAAAGATATTATGCTAAGATAAGGTTACTACAGTCTGTACATTGAAACTTGAAATCAAGACTTTAACAAAACAATATAATAGTAAAACTGCTGATCTTCAGTCGGTTAGAAGCTTCTGAGTGAAAGTGCTGATGAGTGACAAACTGCTGATGAGGAGTTTGTCTTCAGTAGTTCTTCAGTGAAATGTCTGGTTAGACTTCAGAACTTCTGATGAATTTACTCTTCAGTACTTTGTGTTTGTTCTTCAGTACTTCTTCATTTTGTTCTTCAGCAGTTCTATACTTAGGCAGATATGGAAAAGACTAAGGTTATCAAAAGGTGGTTTCGTCAATCCTCTTCGTCCCAACAATAATATAGTATAGATAATTTGTTGGCCGTTCAAAAAAAAAATGTTATATGTATATAGATACACAAGATGGTTATTAAATTGAAGATAACTGATTAATGACGTAACATGGCATATTTAACCGATTGCTTTAAATCGAGTTTCCATTAGTACCACATACGTGTGCTACTAAACTTTTTATAACACTCTAGAGGTTTATTTTACTAAATTTTATAACAAATTAGGGATTTATTAAAAAACATAATATATGTTTTTTTAAATAAGTTGTATATATATAGAAGAAAAGGAAAACTCATATTGCACAAGGAGACTTGAGAAAAGTTAAAATGTAATCCAATGTTGAAACGTTAAATGTGGTGTTTGTAGGGCATAGCGAGCTATTAGTCAAACTCGTTGACTCTTTGCAATTTCCATAACTCATGTCTCATGTGGATGCCGTTAACTCCGGCCTGCTTTATATGGAACTGGTCAAGCCCTTCATGCAAGAAGCTGCTAACTAATGTTGTAATTAAAACTAGGTTTTGGTAGGGCGAGAGGCATCCCTGAAAATCCCTGAAAATTTGCGTACCCTATTCAAGCAGTTAAAAAATAGGACCCTTAGGCCTAATTTTAAGAGTTAAATGAGTTAGATAAAAAATATATATATATATATATAGGAATCTTTTTTAAAAAATATACCCTCAAAATTTATGGACCCTGTCCGGTTGGCCTCCTCGGACCTCCTCAAAGACGCCCTTGGGTAGGGCTGACAAATCGTGTCTTAAGGGGTTTAACAAGTTTCCGAGGACGCGAACAACACAAATTCTAACGATGAACATGACTCGGTTAACTATCTTAATAACCCATGTTTATAACACAGTTATATGTTTTATGTATCAATGAGGAAAACTATTGGATCCTAGCCTTTTAATTTTAATTATTTAAAAAAGTAAAAAAATCACATAGTGTACTTTTTCCGTTAACATGTGTAATCGTGTCTTATACAGATTACCCATTGCCAGCCCTAGGTTTTGGAGCCCGAGTACTCGCCAAGTAATCAATGTAAATTGTTGAGATGATTTTCTTCAACTCTGTCCGACTACCTGGAATTGATCAAACACGATCAACCTTAGCTATAATTGGATCTATTTGATCAACTCGGGCTGAGTTTGACTTAAATCAATAAAACATAATCCCTGTATCTATCATATCAAAGAATAAGTAGCAAATTTTGAAATACTTTACTATTTGAATAAGTTTTTTTTTATTTATATTCATATTCACAAAGATCTATCATAAATGTTAGTAAACTTATGATATTTGACATATAAATAATTTTTCAAAAACTAATTTATTTGTAATTTACCATGTCTCAGTACTCCCTGTGTACTCTCCGCCTAGGTTGAGTACTTGCAACTCCGCAGACGACTGACTTGGGAGCCCAGCGCTTAGCGACTTCTGCGACCATGAATAAAAGGATTATATATAATTTTGAATGTGTAAATTGATAATAATTTTAGACTATGGGGAGTGAGGGGGGGGGGGGGGGGGGCATGAAACGCCATGTGACCCATGTGAAGTTCATGTTTGAAGGGTGAAAAATATGGGGAGTAGGAGCGGAGGAATATTATTATTATTTATTATTAATTGCGTGTCAACCCTCCCCCCTCCCCAGGGGCTGACGCCCATTTCAACTAAGGGTGGGGGTGAAACCCATTTCACGCCCCCCACCCCCTCCCACACTCGTTGCATGTCACATTGTCATTCACCCATTCGTTGTGTGTACACCGATGAGACACATAAGTAGCTAGCGAACCTAAATGGTTCAGCACAATTTGAGTAGATGTGATTTTCAAACATTTTGCAACATATAAAAAATAAAGGCAATACATTCTTCCAGCATAGAAACATACAAGGGATCCGGTTCATTTTCGGTACCAATTTGGTATCAAGTTTGGTGAAAATCGGTATCGGTACCAAATTTCCTAAAAATCGGTATATTTGATATCGGTTCGGTTCCGAGCTCATTCGTTGCAACATCCCACAATAAAGGCTTCATTTTGACTTCTTGGCTAAAGGAACACTTATTAGTGTTGATCCTACAGTGTAATCACCTTTCATTACCCATGTTATTTCGCTTTAATCCTTTCCTTAGGCAAGTTCATTACTCATTCTTGCAATACTTAATTACCGAGTCTAGTTTTCTCTCATTATTTATACCTGTGATATGTAATTACTAGCTTCAACGAATCACGTTTTCGAACAAATTCACCCGACATTCTTGTTGAGCTGATGTTTTGCGTCATGTGGCATAGTAAATGGAAACTAATGGCCCAGGAGGTTGAGGGGTTTGGCGCAAGAGACTAAGGTAGCGTTCTCACGGGATGGAATGACCGAATGACATTCGTATGGAATTTGAATGTATATTCAATTTCTTATGTTGTTTGTTACAACAAAAAAGAAATTGTAATTGAACAACAACATATGGAAGGGAATTCATATTTCAATTCCATCGATATTTCATTTTATTTTATGAAACGAATACATCTAAATTCCAAATCAAACTAAAGTTCCCGCGCGAATTCTAATTTACAATCCATTAAACAAACGCTACCTAAAGATTGGCGCATAAGCTTAAAGTCATGATTTTTTTTTTTTTTTTTTTTTTGATAATTCTAAAAAGTCATGATTATTTTTATAAGTCTCTTTGTTTTGTTTAAAGAGACTAATTTTGTGATTTTCCCATATATGATACTCCGTATGATATAGCCTAGGGTAAGGGTTGGTTGGTTAAGGTTGTTAGTTGGAGTGTGGGAGAAAGACACATGTACCTTGACGCACCATCTTACCTCACTTTGCTTTTTTTATTTTATTCCGTATAATTATAATAATAATAATAATAATTATATTATTCCAATCCTCACATCGTTTCCCATTTGGTCATCATTCGATCTTCTTAATCCCCACACTCCATTGCACTTTCAACCCCATAGACTTTTTAACATCAATTTTTCCTTCATCTTTCTCTCTCTCTCAAACATCATCAATACATTTCCCTTCGTTATTAATGGAAGCTGGATGTGAGAATATGGTTCTTAATTCATTCGATGGTCACAAGTCATGTCCAGTCACTCACCATGATAATGGACCTTCATTGATCAACGAGTTGGATTTCTTTTCAACCAGTGCTTCCCTTAATCCATCAACTGTTGATGTCAAACAAGAACAACAACAAGATGCAGGACTACTTCATCAAGAACTTCAACTTAACTTAAATGTACGTAACTCAATCCAGTCTTTGTTTCTTCATTGCTTCTTGTTCAGATAACCGTAAGCTGGACGATGAACATGATCATTAACCGGTTACAACTGTTTTATGTACTTATGCAGGTAGCTTCAAATCTTACTACAACAAAAACTACTGATTGCAATGGTGGATCTTTGCTTACAAATAGCCAATCTTCTCACCAGGTATGTATATATATATGTATGGAAGGGTTATCTTCATAACGCTAGATATCGTAAGAACAGTGAGAATAAACAAAAAATCGATCAAAATCATTTTTTTTAATACAAACTCATTATAACTAAAATACAACATTAAAAAAATGAATTTTCTTTACAAATAATTCATTTTTTTTTTTTGCAAAAACACTCTAAAATTAACGTTTTACACGTGTAAATGAAACAGTTTACACATGTATAAATGGTAACTTTACACATGTGTAGAAACAATTTATTTTCGTATGCATTTGAATTTTTCTGCATAAATTGTGTTTTTGAGATTGTATTTTAATAATAAAGATAAGTGTAATTTTTTTTTTTTTGAATTTAAATGGATTTAGATGACGTTCTCGCGGTTCACATGAAATATATGTGTTCTCAAATTAACTTTCCCATATATATATATATATATATGTGTGTGTGTGTATATATATAGACAACCATTAAGTTTTCTTTAGAAAACCCTAAATTGAGTTCTGTACTAGTGTTAAACCCTAATTAGTTAGTCTGTAGTGAAATTTAATATAATAGCTAGAAAACTCATACACCCTCATATTGTGTCGAAGCTCGCTATATTGCAGGCGCAACTCGAACACATGAGGAGAGAAAACGAAGGATTACGATCAATGGTTACTCAAGTTAAGGAAAAGTACATATATTTACAAAGGCATATTGAAGAAAATAACATACCTCATGCAACTACAAATAGTATTAAGGTGAATATATATATATATATATATATATATATATATATATATATATATACATGGTATTTCATTTCTTGATTATAACTTGTCTTACTTCATTAGAATAAAATCAATTCTAATGTTTGATTTATTTAAAAAAAAAAAAAAGACTATTAGTGAGGTCAAAGAGGACACGAAACAAAGCTTATTGGTTCCTTTGGAATTAAAGAATGTTGGTTCAAGAGTTGATCATAGCCCGGATAACAAAGATGATGTTAAGTTTGGTTCATCCAAAGACGGTGATCCAGGTGCGGTTGAAGCATCGATGAGACGTGTTCGTGTGGCCGTTCGAGCTCAGTCGGAAGCATCCCTGGTTGGTACTTCTATATATTTTGATACAATTTGTATTTCTAAAGATCGTTGTCTTATAATTGTTGATAATCTTTTCTTAAAAACTAAATTTGTGGCGAAAGATATTTGTTTATTTAGTATTTAAAATCAAAGTTACGTTATTAAAACGAAAGAATGAACGTTGAAAATTGTAAGATGGCTATATACAAGCTAGTCTACCAATTAAGTTTGACCAATATATCAACAAATTTTCAAACTTTGAGTCGTGGACTTGAGTGGTCCTTATGTAAACCAAATAACCAATGTCTTATTTACCAAAATAAAAATAATGTTGTTCAATTAGTTATTAATGTATACTTCATTAATTTTTTAGACTTTGGAATCCGATGCACATGCAATATAAGAAACTAAAATCTTAATGTTTGTGTTTTTTTTAGTTTATAAATTATAAGTCACGCATGTTGATTTTATAAAATAGTTTTGTTTAAACTTGATGGTTGAAGGAAAATGGTAAAAAAATATAAACATATGAAGAAACTCTTAACAATAAACATAAATTTACAGATTTCAGATGGTTGTCAATGGAGAAAATATGGGCAAAAAATGGCGAAAGGGAATCCATGTCCTCGTGCTTATTATCGTTGCACAATGGCTGTAGGTTGTCCTGTCCGCAAACAGGTGCGTGCACTTTCTTCTTTACACTAAATCAAATTACCTTCGACAAAGATAACTTTTGGTGAAGGTCATATGTAGTCATATATGATGTATTCTAGTCGCGGACCTACATACATTCTAAGGGGAGCGGGAGCACCCAAAAAAAAAAAGTATAATTTGTGGGCTAAAATCCTTATCGCACCCCTTAAAAGTTCGATTAAACCTCCCTGCCGCACCCCCTAAAAATATTTCCTGGGTCCGCCAATGTATCCCTAACCCGTCTACGAAGTCTCTAAAGAAAAGTAACATGCATAAACATTACCTTTATTGACGAATCACCAACACATCTTAAGGAGGGATTACTGCTTGACTATGTCTATTAAAACGTAAAAAAAGATCCTTGAAAACAAACATTTAATTCACTCTTCCTTATTTTTCTCCAATTCTATCCACATAAGTCAAACCATATCCGGCTCGATCAAAAACATATATATTGTAAAGTGTAAACGTAATACTCAAAGGCAAGAAAACTGATGGATCATAAATGTAAAGATGGAAAAGGCAACACACAAGTCAAAAGTTCATAATAACAAATATAGAGTAATTTTATAAACTTAACTTTAAGACTCATGTAAATTTATAGATTTTTTCCCACGTTTATACTAGTAACAAGTATTATCTTTATACATGTACAAACATACACCTTTGCTACACTTATGGGTGCATAAAAGAAAAACGCATTATAATTTGTGTACAAATGACCATGAAAGATGCATGATAACGTAATCACCTTCTTCTTTATGCTTTTAACTCGGGTATTGGGTTATAAAGTAAATTGTTTTGACAAATTCTATTTCATGTGTTAGGGGCTATTTGGTTGATTAATTGTTGAATCATTAACATGTCTGAATGGTTAAGAGGTCTGAATGATTAATTGCTGAATTATTAAGTTGGATCTCTTAATAGTTAATTTTCTTGTCCCACATTGTTAGGAGAGTCTCATTAAGGTTCAGCTTAATTACTTCAGTGTTTAATGATTCAGCAACAACTCAAATCTTAATGGTTCAGCCTTAACCATTCCATTCAAAAGCTGAAACAAACGCGTTAAATGCTGAATGGTTCAGAGTATCATTAAGAAGCTTACCAAACTGCCCCTTGCTGTTTTATGTTTTTTTGGTTGTACAAATACACCCCAAAAAAAAAATCCAGAATTAGTTAGTTATTGTATGATATTGTTGAACCAACTGGGCTAGCTCAGTTGGCCACCCCAATGAGGGATAGGACGCTTGACCGAATGAGGTCATGGGTTCGATTCTGAGGGGGGGAGGGTTTACCCATTTAAAAAGTGGGGTTCCCGCCTGGGGTTGTAGAGGGGATCGGTCCCGCTAGAGCGGCAGAAATTCAACCGCTGGGATTCGATCCGGGGTCTCCCATAGGGAGCCCAAAGGCTTTACCAGTTGATCTACTCCTTCCAAAAAAAATTGTATGATATTGTTGGTAGACTCCTAAACAATGTATTAAGGATACACACAAATGCATGTGTATATACACACACAAATAATTTATAAGCATAAAGTACCTAATGATGTATCTTAGAATGAGACAAGAACACATAATGAAATAGAAAAGAACATTATATAGTTAGTATATATGCACGTAAAGTGTGTGCATGTATACATGCACTACATTTCATATACGTATGAAAAAGTTTTCTAAATTAAGTCTTATGCATAGGTTTATATTAGAGAAGTAGTAGCGCGATTTCAGGAATGTTATAGTGTTTTATACATCACATGGAGGAAAATATCTCTTTGCCACATTAAATGCCACCACAAAAATTGGAGCATATTTGATTCAATAGTATTAGTGTGTGGCTTTCTTAGCGTGTAAATATGTGCTAGGAACTTTAGGTAGTTTTTAAATCATTTGGGTTTATCTATGTAATACTTAGAACTCTTGAAGAACGGCAAAAGAAGCACTCTAAACATTATCAAATGAGTAGATCTTTTAAGTTATTGCTACCAAACATATGTTCATGTAGCAATCACTGTCAAACCTAGTATCATCCTTAACTGTTTTCAAGGTATATAAACCAAAAATATTGTTGTGGTCCTTGGGTGGGCAACGTAGGCTACAGCTCAGAGCCCAGTCTCCCATGGTTCCCAAATTTTTAATACAAACACACACATAAAAATCTTTTTAGTGGAGACAGAAAATTATTTTAATATTATGTAGAGGTCTCAAGTTCAAGGCTAGTTTTTAGTATATTTTTTTAATTCATTACCTTTACCAAAATTTTGGGCCAAGTTTTTTTTGCTGCCCAAGGCCCAAAATTTTTTAAGGGTTCCGAGATGGCCCTCGTGCACATGAGACCGGTAAATAAAACTGTTGATGTGAAGATTATGTACACATAGAGGGTTCATTAAATACACAATCAATTTTATGTAGTTGAATGTTATACAAAACCGGATGAATACATAAATACATTAAAGAGCTTACAAAATCTAGGGTTTTAGTTTTGCATATATACACACATGTTACTTTAAGTAGATAATTGGAAAAAAAAATGTATATTTTGGTTTAGAAGCTTAATCAAGTAAATAAATTTAAAAATATTAGTAACTTATAATTCATTAAATAACTTATAAAATCTAGGGTTTTAGTTTTGCATTAGTAAAAGTTACATTTTTCATGAAAAAAATACTACTTATTGTGGTAAAAACAATTGCCAAGTAATGAAAAATCTAAAGAATCACTAAAACTATTTCCTTAAAATGTGATCACATCTATATATCATAAACTATTAACAAAATTGTTCTATTTCGCACATATACATGATTCCATGTCGATTATGTAGTTACCGAAGCATATGACATTTTTCTAAACCACAAACTCAAACACATACTAAATCTACACCAATATTAATTCATCGCCTGACTAGAACTATCATTGCTTGAAGCTCCTAAAAGCTCTTAAAAGCTCCTTGCCAAACATGGCCTACACTTTTTAGTACCATCGGGCTATAAGCATTTTTACACACACGACACATTAGTTAATTAAATTTTCGGTTTAACTAAATTTACATTTTTTAAAACAAAAATCTTCTATAGGTACAAAGATGTGCAGAAGATCGCAGGGTTTTGACGACAACATATGAAGGTATTCACAACCATCCGTTGCCACAAGCCGCTATGGCAATGGCCTCCACCACCTCTGCTGCCGCCTCCACCCTACTCTCTGGTTCCAAATCAAGCTCCGACCACCTCAACCATCACCACCTTACACCCGGACCCATGCTTTCTCCCTACCCTCCACATCTAACCACCACCCTATCCGCCACTGCTCCATTTCCAACCATTACCTTAGACCTCACCAACCCTAAACCCGATAACCATATTCGGCAACCCCCCTTTCACTTCCCCTTTTCAACAAACATGCATCCTGATGTTAACCTTCATAGCAGACCATTGGTTTTAGGACATTTGGCTAGTCAACAGAACAATGCAACGAAGTTTTCTGATGTCCAAAGCTCCAACCAAGAGATGATGAACGCAACTACGGCTGCAGTCACGTCGGATCCACACTTTATGGCTGCTTTAGTGGCCGCGATTGGCTCCATTATTGGCAGTAACAACTGTAACAGTGGTGGTGATATCAGTGATGATAAAAAATGATAATAATTTGAAGAGATGTTAGAATAGTTAGCCCAAACTTTGCATTACTTTGTAAAGAAAGAAAGGATATTACATATATATGTACCGGTTGTTTATAAAACAAATACAAAAGAGTATATAGTACTATATACCAAAACTTGTATCAACACACTAGTCTCAAACTTTCTAGACTATATATATTACTATATGTATATTGTACACTGTCAATTTTGGTATATTATTATGAAGGTGTTAATCCCAATATTTCACATGTGAAAGTTCGGTTCTGGATTATGATAAACTAACGAGTTGGGAACATAACTTTTAGTGAAATAGTTATGTTTATTGAGTCTTTATATTAAAAGATAATTGTTAGTGATCAGGTTTATTAAGTACTCCGTAGTTGCGTGTTAGTATGATATTATTGTGTATGTGGTGTGGGTTCAAATTAATAGAAAATCAGTCATGCATGGCGGAGTTTTGTCACAAATAGGACCGTGTGTTGTGCGTTTCTCGATCCATTTTACTTCCAACACTTCTACATTTCTTTCGCCAAATGGATTGAGAAACACACAAAACACGGTCGTCATCGTTCATGTTAGATCGCCCATCAGGGTTCTCATTAGTCCTTTATAAAAGGAGAATCAATCACACTAGTACTGAAGGGCATTTAATCAAATTAATTTAATTAGTGCTTATGAATAATACGGTGACAATTGTAAACTAGTAGGTTACCAACGGCATTTTGCGGCGGGTTCAAGACGTATATAAAAATAAGCAAATCACAAACGTAAGGATACAAAATCAAGTCGCGATGGAATTTTCGAAAGTTATGGAAAAGTCACGTCGTTGTATATGAAATCCAACTTATTCGAAAATTACACCGACACATATATACAGATAAACCGACAGCCACACACTACATCGGGCCGGTTAATATATGTAGATAAAAGAACACGTGTAATGAATTATATAGAGATGAGCGCCAGATGGTTTAAGAACCAAACAGTTTAAAACAATGTTACGAAAATCCATGTCAAAACGTAGATAAAAATAACTCGCCTGTAGCATTGATATAAAACCACAAGAAAATCACATAACAGTAAATTTACTAGAACTCAAAATGATAACTCTATTAATGTTCAACGGTTATAGTGTAAACCGGTTAAAGAAAAGAAAGAAAAATATAACTTTATTAAAGTTGAGGGACCAAACGTAAATTTATTGAAGATCACGGGGTGTAAATGATTATTAGGCATAAAAGGCAAAATATTTACTGTGCAGCTAAGCTACCAAAATTGTTATATATATAAGGTAGCGTTTGGTATGATGGAATGGAAGGAAGAATGGAATGGACCATTACGGGGTAATGAAAAATAGTTTATTTGGTTGGTTAAAGGAATGAAATCACCCATTCCACAAGGCATTCCATTCCCTCAAAACCATTCCATCCAGTCCCCATGTTTTTTTTTCATTTCATCCTTCATTTCACCCTCTACTAACAACACCATAACCACTACCCACCACCACCACCACCCTCCACCGCTGCTGCCACCACCCATCGCCGCCGTCACCACCCATCACCGTCGCCCACCACCCACCACCGTCGCCCATCACCGTTGCCACCAACACCCACCACCGCCGTCACCACCAACCACTGTCACCGCCACCCACTAGTACCACACACTAGGGCTGGTCATGAGCCGATCGTAGCTTTGCTCATGCTTGGCTCGTTTACAACCTTCCACACGATTTGCAAATGTGTGGACAATAGCTTGAATGTTAGAATCAACCGCTCAATTTCTCTGAAAAAAATATCGATGGATTGTTTGTGGCAAATTAGGGACTACCAATAGTCCTCTACAATGTACACATATACAATAACCGCTTTACAAAAGCAATGGCAAGACTCCTCAAAGAGCCATGCTATGAGATTGAACGACTTGGTATTCCAACACTTGAAACAAAAGAAAGTGTTCATATACTCAATTAGTTTCAAATGGGCGATATATGGGAAACAATATCCTTTGCAATTGACGAATAGACAAGCTACGATAGTTTGTCTAGTTTACAAAACATCGACGTGGTTATGATTAATGAAATCAAAATGATTTAGCACAAGTGGCATACAAATGCCCAACAATGCTATCAATAAATTTGTCAACAAATAACATTGGCACACCTCAACGAAACAACTAGTGCACCAACTTTTCCGTTACACGCCACAAGGTGTGTTTGAATTTGAGACAATAACAAACAAGTTGATGAAAATAAACACGCAATTAAAGATCACCCATTATTACAAGTCGAATGAATATTCACCACAAGGTGCTGTATCAATTTCCAATGATTCGATTCAACTGAAGTGTCGATTCCAAGAAACTCATCGACAAATTTTCAAGAGGTTCATTGCCCACAATGGCCTGACACATCAAGGTTAGAATGCAAGCATTACGAACAACGTAATGATAACAACCATTAATGAAACCATCGTTCGATGTGAAGCCCTTCAATGGACGTTCACAATTTAAAGAATTCAAACATACGACAGTTGACACGTGTACAAAATACGTGTCCAGTTCTGTGAAAAGATAAGGAATCAACAAAAATTGGATTCCTTTCCGATAGTATGTTGAAGGCCACAAACACTAACGAAGAGAAATGTAAAACGTACTCAAAAGATATAACCAGGTTCTTCAACACGAACCTCAGAGGTTCAAGAAACAAGATCATCAAGATCTTAAACTGGTTTAAGAAAACCGAAGTCACAACTGACACGAACAGGGGAGAATCGGCAATCATGTCCGTAACAACAAAATAGATAACCTTTATGTCTTACACATATACCCTCACGATAGATCTTCTTAGGACTTTCTTGTGCCTGTAAATTCGCAATAACGTGATGTCTGCGTTATCAAAAATTTACCTCACAAGATGATCCTAATAATCTCCATCATGAGTTATATCACAAGCACTCGTTAAATTCACATATTCATACGTATACATATTGCGTATATAATGTTAGTCGTACGCGCCACCTTTCCTGGTGCTTTTGCCCCGACCACATTACAGCTTGCGCAGTATCATTAGCAAAACGAGGTGCTTTATTACAATGTTTCGGACCGAAGTCGACCTTGACGACGTACGCAAACCCTGAACCTGGGGATGCGAAACCGCAGATGCTACAAACAATCCGTTCTGCATGTCGGTGCTACCAACTTGTCCAACTGCTTGACATGAGTGCGCATCCTCGCCACGTCCAAGCTAGTGTCGACATCCGTTGGCGATACGTACTATTTTCGAAACATACTTATATACTTTACATAATACACAGAGTATATGATCAAGTAAATTGTTCCTAATAACTACGGAACAATGACTCAGCTAAATTCTATGTGAACATACATTCGCTATTCCAAGTGATGACTCGCCGGTCACTAGTGAGATATGTCTAGCCATCACGCGCTATTATACCTTTCTATATACAAATATAGAATTTTCTTACTCACTATTCACATAAGCAAAGGTTTCTTGCGCCGAAGAAACATAAGCCGAGCTAGTGTAATTCCGTACACCAAAAATCATTCAACTTATCCGGCAACGGTTGGAATTTCAATTCCTAGGCGTTCGTGCTAAATTTTCAGTCTTAGAAATTTTTGGTCCCTTATTCAAAACAAGACTCAGGTTAAAGCCTAGGTATCTACACGACACCTAATTCGCTAAAACCTATAGCTCTGATACCAAGCTGTCACACCCCGATTTTCCCGTCGGTTGTGAACGTTTGGTACCTTTGCTACGCAGCGGAAATAACACATCTAAGACTCTTTTAATTCTGAACGCCTTTACTAAGCCTTCTAGGATCTCCAATCCCAAGACATCGCCTATTCCAACCGTGTCGTTGCCAAATTCTAGACCTGAAAGACATGCTTAAAAAGGTCAACATAAAGTTGGTGAGTTCATGGTTTTAGGTTTATTTCTCATCAAAACCCGTTTATTTCAAACCTTTGGGAAAATATTCATCAACATTTTAAGAAAGTTTATTTTCATTACACAAACCGTTATTTGTGAAAAATCTTGTAAAAGTCCCATTGGAATCCTCGCCAGGTATTCCATTTTATTTACCCTTCGGCCCGACTCACTTTACCGTATATTTATCTCCCCATAAAGATAAATATACTAGGTTCTTGTCGACCGAACAACAACATTTAAAATGAGACTTTATTCCCATGGAATCCTCGTCGGGCATTCCACAATTACTTTTGAAAACTTTCTTTTTGTAAACTATTTTCCCACTCGGATTCCTCACTGGACATCCGTAAATATATTATGAAAACCATTTTCCCCCGGTAAATCCCGCCAGTAAATTCGTACTTAAAAGCGGAAATGAACATTAAAATAGCCAATATTCATAAACCAGTGCAAGTAACATAGTTAGATTAAGTAGTGTCATATATGTGGAGTCACGAACCCCTACATGACGACGGCGACCAATCCTGAGCCCATAACCAAACCAAGACTATACATTTCATTTGCCCCGCGCGAGTTGTCTGTCGGATCAACAACTCAGTTCAGAATACATGCACCTCTTGTCTTTACCGGGTTGACGCTATCAACCAGAGGTGGGCCTCGTCAGGCACCGATAGTACTATCCAAATATTCCTTCGGTTTCATATCCCTGAATTAATGGTTACAGTAAACACGCGAGGACCTACCCCGACTGGTTTCCGTTACCCAGGTTCCAGGTACCCATCTTGCTACTTATCATCCTCACCTCGACTCGACTCACTTTACCGTATATTTACCTCCCCATTAAGATAAATATACTAGGATCTTGTCGATCGAATAATTGTTACTTTCTACACCTTACAACTATTTAACAAACATATCCTTCATTTCCCTTTTGTCCCTGCACGACTTTATAAAAGCATTTGTAACTTTAAACGTTTTCTCAAAAACTTTGTTACGCTTTAAATTCATCAGGTTTTCATAAAACAAGCATGTCTTCCCCCCGAAAACATTTACAAAACAGTAAAAAGTGGGGTCATGAACTCACCTTGATTTCCTTGCTTAGCTAGCAAACAAGCCTGAAGCCTTGACCGACTTCCTTGTGTCCTATTACCAACAATGGACACCTTAAGGTCTAACACAAATAAGCCTAGCTTATTTACCAGTTACAAGATAGTTTATCCAACTATCTAGACTCGTGTATACAAACCCGAGTCTTAAAGTGTTTTAACTCGACGAACCGATCGTGACTTATCTTAATCATGTTTAACATACGACATAGCACCCAAGTTGCGCACTTGTTACTATTCGTGTGTAAACCATGTTGGACTAAAACAACGAAACGCATTTCTTATCCTGAGCCGTAGCTCGTCTCGTTAGTCGGATAAATGTATTTGTCTTGTATGTTTATATTTAGGAAAATATGCTTTGCAAAAATACAACTCTTGTTATTAATTCCGATTAATAACATTTGTTACTTCTTTCCCAAAATCCGAACATTTAAAGTGTTCAAAAGTTTGCTTTTTATAAAAGTAATTTCCAAGCAAAATCGAACGTTTTATAAATTTTGAATCCGAACAATAAACATTATTTAGTTACCGAAAGCTTTCGAAAATTCGTCATCCTTGACGCTCGGCAAAACTATATATATTATACTTGTTTGAAACGATTGTTGGATTCACTTATTATTGTTACAAATAATCTTTGTCAAAGCGTTGCGACTTTGTATAAATACATATATTTAAAGCACTTGGAAATTTATTTATAAAATACACAACTACTTCGCCTTCTTTGCACTTAGGATTCTGTAAAAATTTCGCCAGAGTTTCCTCTGTTTTTGCGCATACCAGACAACACAAGTTGTCTACAATTCCCCTAAATCAATTTCCAACACAAGACCACATTCCATTTATCCGCAAATCCAAACCAAACGACACTTATACGTTTCGACACTTTATATAAATTATACTTATTTATATAACACATATAACAATATATATACCATATAGTCCAACATATTTAGTCCAATATACGATATAATAAGTCACGCTTTAGTCCAAATACCACTTTCTGCTTAGTATATTATCGGTTCATTCGCGAGTTAGTTTCTTATTCGTATTTATTATTTACATATAAATACATATATCGTAAATATAACAAAGCAATTACGAATAAGTTATACCGAATGTTCAGACGCGTGTTTCGCCATTTGAACTCTATTTGGTCAGCGCGTTGACCGAATCTGGCCAATTGACTCAGCTTGACTGTTGACCCGAACAGTTGACCAGCTTTGACTGAACATTGACCAGTGTTGACCGCGTGTTGACTGAACCGAACCATCCAGATCTGAACCGGACCACCCGGATCTGTCCCGAACCGCACAGATCTAACCAGATCTGGCCTGCGCGATAAAACTTAACCCAAAACAACCCGGAGCTGACCCGAACAACACTGTTCTGACCCGAACAACACGGTTCTGACCCGAACAACACAGATCTGACCCGAACCTCACAGATCTGACCAGATCGGGTCTGCGCGATACCAACTTAACCCAAAACAACCGGATCTGACCCGAGACACTTGACCCGAACGAAACCCGAACCGGATCTGAACCATGACTCATACCGGACCACGACCAACGTGAGGCCCAAACCCGAAACCTCAAGAACCAAGACCAAAACGACACCCGAACCACCGAGACCACCAAAAACTACCAGATCTGAGCCGAGAAGCTCCGGATCTATAACCACTACCAAGCTTGACCACAACCATAACCGGATCTGACCAGATCCGGTCTCTGCGACCCCAAATCCGACTGAAAACAGCAGCTCGTCACCTACACAGCCCTAACCCGACCCCAACCATCCACGCTAATAGTCCGATGTCATAACCCAAAACCGAGCCACAACCTGAACAACCCACCAAACGTAAACCGTAACACCCTTACCAGGTTTGGACCCCAAGATAGAGCCTAGATGTGCCACCAACGAACCTGCAATCGGCTCCAAAACCTGACCCGAGCCCCCAACAGAACCCGAGCTGCAACCCGTCACCAGCACCATCACAAACGGACCACCTGATCTGCTGCGTGCAAGCAAAACCACCATAACCCCGAGCCAATCGAGCCACCACGAGCCTCCTTGAACCACCACTACTCGATACCTAACCGCCTGTTCCCCTGCCCATTAGGGCTTCTGAAACTCCACGGCACCGCCACCAGAGAGGGTGGTGGTTGGCCGGCTTCGGTCACGGGGAGGAGGAAAGAGACGAGAGAGGTAGAGAGAGCTGGAGAGGGTGAAGAGTGTAGAGAGAGAGATGTGAGAGGGAGGTTGTCTGCGATTACAAATGAGGAGGAAGGAGAAGAGGTTAAGCTTTTATAGCTAGGGCTAAATGTTAGGTAGGTAGACACCGCGTATCGAACCCGTTAAATCGCGAAACGTCTCGGTTTTATATAAGGCTCGGTAAATAATATTACAACACTTAGTCGGTTTTATTCGAAAATGGAAAACATAACTAAACCGATCAATTTTAACATAAATTTTGTCCCCCGAATCGCGAAAACAGAACACGCGTTAAAATTGCGTTAATTGATTCGGTCGCGCTTTCCTTCATTATAATGATCTGGTTACTTTCGAAACTAAACAAATGAAATTATTTACAATAATTAATTATTCCGAAAGTTCGATAACGGTCAAAACCACGCAGTTCGACGTCCGATTCTGACGTCAGTTCCTTTCCGCGTTTTCCAAAACGCTTCGTTTTTTTTTTGTCGTTTCTCGTGCCGATTTCACATCCGATCGCTTCAATAGCAAATACGCACCGTATTTTCGTATAATAAACTTACGTCGGTCTAGTTCATCACATTTTTACTGATGTCAGTTCGTTAACGTTGAATACGAGCGAATCTTTCTTTAAAAGCATCAAGGCGTCCACGAACTTCGAGGAGGACATCGTAGGACTTGTAACGGCTCATTAAATCAAAATTAACTTTAAACCATGTTAATCACTTCCAAAACACGATTAAAATCGCATCAGGCGTTGTACGGAATTTGCCGGTTGTCACATTCTCCCCCTGTTACAGAAATTTTGTCCTCAAAATTTGAGTTAAAATATCTTTTGAAGACTCAATAGAAGTTTCACAACAATAAATGAGTCAAGGTACCTACCGGTACGAATGAGACAAGGTAGATTTTCAGAATCAACCGAATACAAGGACATTAGGTAACAAACCTCAAATGTTCCACTTGAACAAGTCTCAAGGAAAGTATATACATTTTCAACCTTCCACACGATTTGCAAATGTGTGGACAATAGCTTGAATGTTAGAATCAACCGCTCAATTTCTCTGAAAAAAATATCGATGGATTGTTTGTGGCAAATTAGGGACTACCAATAGTCCTCTACAATGTACACATATACAATAACCGCTTTACAAAAGCAATGGCAAGACTCCTCAAAGAGCCATGCTATGAGATTGAACGACTTGGTATTCCAACACTTGAAACAAAAGAAAGTGTTCATATACTCAATTAGTTTCAAATGGGCGATATATGGGAAACAATATCCTTTGCAATTGACGAATAGACAAGCTACGATAGTTTGTCTAGTTTACAAAACATCGACGTGGTTATGATTAATGAAATCAAAATGATTTAGCACAAGTGGCATACAAATGCCCAACAATGCTATCAATAAATTTGTCAACAAATAACATTGGCACACCTCAACGAAACAACTAGTGCACCAACTTTTCCGTTACACGCCACAAGGTGTGTTTGAATTTGAGACAATAACAAACAAGTTGATGAAAATAAACACGCAATTAAAGATCACCCATTATTACAAGTCGAATGAATATTCACCACAAGGTGCTGTATCAATTTCCAATGATTCGATTCAACTGAAGTGTCGATTCCAAGAAACTCATCGACAAATTTTCAAGAGGTTCATTGCCCACAATGGCCTGACACATCAAGGTTAGAATGCAAGCATTACGAACAACGTAATGATAACAACCATTAATGAAACCATCGTTCGATGTGAAGCCCTTCAATGGACGTTCACAATTTAAAGAATTCAAACATACGACAGTTGACACGTGTACAAAATACGTGTCCAGTTCTGTGAAAAGATAAGGAATCAACAAAAATTGGATTCCTTTCCGATAGTATGTTGAAGGCCACAAACACTAACGAAGAGAAATGTAAAACGTACTCAAAAGATATAACCAGGTTCTTCAACACGAACCTCAGAGGTTCAAGAAACAAGATCATCAAGATCTTAAACTGGTTTAAGAAAACCGAAGTCACAACTGACACGAACAGGGGAGAATCGGCAATCATGTCCGTAACAACAAAATAGATAACCTTTATGTCTTACACATATACCCTCACGATAGATCTTCTTAGGACTTTCTTGTGCCTGTAAATTCGCAATAACGTGATGTCTGCGTTATCAAAAATTTACCTCACAAGATGATCCTAATAATCTCCATCATGAGTTATATCACAAGCACTCGTTAAATTCACATATTCATACGTATACATATTGCGTATATAATGTTAGTCGTACGCGCCACCTTTCCTGGTGCTTTTGCCCCGACCACATTACAGCTTGCGCAGTATCATTAGCAAAACGAGGTGCTTTATTACAATGTTTCGGACCGAAGTCGACCTTGACGACGTACGCAAACCCTGAACCTGGGGATGCGAAACCGCAGATGCTACAAACAATCCGTTCTGCATGTCGGTGCTACCAACTTGTCCAACTGCTTGACATGAGTGCGCATCCTCGCCACGTCCAAGCTAGTGTCGACATCCGTTGGCGATACGTACTATTTTCGAAACATACTTATATACTTTACATAATACACAGAGTATATGATCAAGTAAATTGTTCCTAATAACTACGGAACAATGACTCAGCTAAATTCTATGTGAACATACATTCGCTATTCCAAGTGATGACTCGCCGGTCACTAGTGAGATATGTCTAGCCATCACGCGCTATTATACCTTTCTATATACAAATATAGAATTTTCTTACTCACTATTCACATAAGCAAAGGTTTCTTGCGCCGAAGAAACATAAGCCGAGCTAGTGTAATTCCGTACACCAAAAATCATTCAACTTATCCGGCAACGGTTGGAATTTCAATTCCTAGGCGTTCGTGCTAAATTTTCAGTCTTAGAAATTTTTGGTCCCTTATTCAAAACAAGACTCAGGTTAAAGCCTAGGTATCTACACGACACCTAATTCGCTAAAACCTATAGCTCTGATACCAAGCTGTCACACCCCGATTTTCCCGTCGGTTGTGAACGTTTGGTACCTTTGCTACGCAGCGGAAATAACACATCTAAGACTCTTTTAATTCTGAACGCCTTTACTAAGCCTTCTAGGATCTCCAATCCCAAGACATCGCCTATTCCAACCGTGTCGTTGCCAAATTCTAGACCTGAAAGACATGCTTAAAAAGGTCAACATAAAGTTGGTGAGTTCATGGTTTTAGGTTTATTTCTCATCAAAACCCGTTTATTTCAAACCTTTGGGAAAATATTCATCAACATTTTAAGAAAGTTTATTTTCATTACACAAACCGTTATTTGTGAAAAATCTTGTAAAAGTCCCATTGGAATCCTCGCCAGGTATTCCATTTTATTTACCCTTCGGCCCGACTCACTTTACCGTATATTTATCTCCCCATAAAGATAAATATACTAGGTTCTTGTCGACCGAACAACAACATTTAAAATGAGACTTTATTCCCATGGAATCCTCGTCGGGCATTCCACAATTACTTTTGAAAACTTTCTTTTTGTAAACTATTTTCCCACTCGGATTCCTCACTGGACATCCGTAAATATATTATGAAAACCATTTTCCCCCGGTAAATCCCGCCAGTAAATTCGTACTTAAAAGCGGAAATGAACATTAAAATAGCCAATATTCATAAACCAGTGCAAGTAACATAGTTAGATTAAGTAGTGTCATATATGTGGAGTCACGAACCCCTACATGACGACGGCGACCAATCCTGAGCCCATAACCAAACCAAGACTATACATTTCATTTGCCCCGCGCGAGTTGTCTGTCGGATCAACAACTCAGTTCAGAATACGTGCACCTCTTGTCTTTACCGGGTTGACGCTATCAACCAGAGGTGGGCCTCGTCAGGCACCGATAGTACTATCCAAATATTCCTTCGGTTTCATATCCCTGAATTAATGGTTACAGTAAACACGCGAGGACCTACCCCGACTGGTTTCCGTTACCCAGGTTCCAGGTACCCATCTTGCTACTTATCATCCTCACCTCGACTCGACTCACTTTACCGTATATTTACCTCCCCATTAAGATAAATATACTAGGATCTTGTCGATCGAATAATTGTTACTTTCTACACCTTACAACTATTTAACAAACATATCCTTCATTTCCCTTTTGTCCCTGCACGACTTTATAAAAGCATTTGTAACTTTAAACGTTTTCTCAAAAACTTTGTTACGCTTTAAATTCATCAGGTTTTCATAAAACAAGCATGTCTTCCCCCCGAAAACATTTACAAAACAGTAAAAAGTGGGGTCATGAACTCACCTTGATTTCCTTGCTTAGCTAGCAAACAAGCCTGAAGCCTTGACCGACTTCCTTGTGTCCTATTACCAACAATGGACACCTTAAGGTCTAACACAAATAAGCCTAGCTTATTTACCAGTTACAAGATAGTTTATCCAACTATCTAGACTCGTGTATACAAACCCGAGTCTTAAAGTGTTTTAACTCGACGAACCGATCGTGACTTATCTTAATCATGTTTAACATACGACATAGCACCCAAGTTGCGCACTTGTTACTATTCGTGTGTAAACCATGTTGGACTAAAACAACGAAACGCATTTCTTATCCTGAGCCGTAGCTCGTCTCGTTAGTCGGATAAATGTATTTGTCTTGTATGTTTATATTTAGGAAAATATGCTTTGCAAAAATACAACTCTTGTTATTAATTCCGATTAATAACATTTGTTACTTCTTTCCCAAAATCCGAACATTTAAAGTGTTCAAAAGTTTGCTTTTTATAAAAGTAATTTCCAAGCAAAATCGAACGTTTTATAAATTTTGAATCCGAACAATAAACATTATTTAGTTACCGAAAGCTTTCGAAAATTCGTCATCCTTGACGCTCGGCAAAACTATATATATTATACTTGTTTGAAACGATTGTTGGATTCACTTATTATTGTTACAAATAATCTTTGTCAAAGCGTTGCGACTTTGTATAAATACATATATTTAAAGCACTTGGAAATTTATTTATAAAATACACAACTACTTCGCCTTCTTTGCACTTAGGATTCTGTAAAAATTTCGCCAGAGTTTCCTCTGTTTTTGCGCATACCAGACAACACAAGTTGTCTACAATTCCCCTAAATCAATTTCCAACACAAGACCACATTCCATTTATCCGCAAATCCAAACCAAACGACACTTATACGTTTCGACACTTTATATAAATTATACTTATTTATATAACACATATAACAATATATATACCATATAGTCCAACATATTTAGTCCAATATACGATATAATAAGTCACGCTTTAGTCCAAATACCACTTTCTGCTTAGTATATTATCGGTTCATTCGCGAGTTAGTTTCTTATTCGTATTTATTATTTACATATAAATACATATATCGTAAATATAACAAAGCAATTACGAATAAGTTATACCGAATGTTCAGACGCGTGTTTCGCCATTTGAACTCTATTTGGTCAGCGCGTTGACCGAATCTGGCCAATTGACTCAGCTTGACTGTTGACCCGAACAGTTGACCAGCTTTGACTGAACATTGACCAGTGTTGACCGCGTGTTGACTGAACCGAACCATCCAGATCTGAACCGGACCACCCGGATCTGTCCCGAACCGCACAGATCTAACCAGATCTGGCCTGCGCGATAAAACTTAACCCAAAACAACCCGGAGCTGACCCGAACAACACTGTTCTGACCCGAACAACACGGTTCTGACCCGAACAACACAGATCTGACCCGAACCTCACAGATCTGACCAGATCGGGTCTGCGCGATACCAACTTAACCCAAAACAACCGGATCTGACCCGAGACACTTGACCCGAACGAAACCCGAACCGGATCTGAACCATGACTCATACCGGACCACGACCAACGTGAGGCCCAAACCCGAAACCTCAAGAACCAAGACCAAAACGACACCCGAACCACCGAGACCACCAAAAACTACCAGATCTGAGCCGAGAAGCTCCGGATCTATAACCACTACCAAGCTTGACCACAACCATAACCGGATCTGACCAGATCCGGTCTCTGCGACCCCAAATCCGACTGAAAACAGCAGCTCGTCACCTACACAGCCCTAACCCGACCCCAACCATCCACGCTAATAGTCCGATGTCATAACCCAAAACCGAGCCACAACCTGAACAACCCACCAAACGTAAACCGTAACACCCTTACCAGGTTTGGACCCCAAGATAGAGCCTAGATGTGCCACCAACGAACCTGCAATCGGCTCCAAAACCTGACCCGAGCCCCCAACAGAACCCGAGCTGCAACCCGTCACCAGCACCATCACAAACGGACCACCTGATCTGCTGCGTGCAAGCAAAACCACCATAACCCCGAGCCAATCGAGCCACCACGAGCCTCCTTGAACCACCACTACTCGATACCTAACCGCCTGTTCCCCTGCCCATTAGGGCTTCTGAAACTCCACGGCACCGCCACCAGAGAGGGTGGTGGTTGGCCGGCTTCGGTCACGGGGAGGAGGAAAGAGACGAGAGAGGTAGAGAGAGCTGGAGAGGGTGAAGAGTGTAGAGAGAGAGATGTGAGAGGGAGGTTGTCTGCGATTACAAATGAGGAGGAAGGAGAAGAGGTTAAGCTTTTATAGCTAGGGCTAAATGTTAGGTAGGTAGACACCGCGTATCGAACCCGTTAAATCGCGAAACGTCTCGGTTTTATATAAGGCTCGGTAAATAATATTACAACACTTAGTCGGTTTTATTCGAAAATGGAAAACATAACTAAACCGATCAATTTTAACATAAATTTTGTCCCCCGAATCGCGAAAACAGAACACGCGTTAAAATTGCGTTAATTGATTCGGTCGCGCTTTCCTTCATTATAATGATCTGGTTACTTTCGAAACTAAACAAATGAAATTATTTACAATAATTAATTATTCCGAAAGTTCGATAACGGTCAAAACCACGCAGTTCGACGTCCGATTCTGACGTCAGTTCCTTTCCGCGTTTTCCAAAACGCTTCGTTTTTTTTTTGTCGTTTCTCGTGCCGATTTCACATCCGATCGCTTCAATAGCAAATACGCACCGTATTTTCGTATAATAAACTTACGTCGGTCTAGTTCATCACATTTTTACTGATGTCAGTTCGTTAACGTTGAATACGAGCGAATCTTTCTTTAAAAGCATCAAGGCGTCCACGAACTTCGAGGAGGACATCGTAGGACTTGTAACGGCTCATTAAATCAAAATTAACTTTAAACCATGTTAATCACTTCCAAAACACGATTAAAATCGCATCAGGCGTTGTACGGAATTTGCCGGTTGTCACATTCTCCCCCTGTTACAGAAATTTTGTCCTCAAAATTTGAGTTAAAATATCTTTTGAAGACTCAATAGAAGTTTCACAACAATAAATGAGTCAAGGTACCTACCGGTACGAATGAGACAAGGTAGATTTTCAGAATCAACCGAATACAAGGACATTAGGTAACAAACCTCAAATGTTCCACTTGAACAAGTCTCAAGGAAAGTATATACATTTTCAACCTTCCACACGATTTGCAAATGTGTGGACAATAGCTTGAATGTTAGAATCAACCGCTCAATTTCTCTGAAAAAAATATCGATGGATTGTTTGTGGCAAATTAGGGACTACCAATAGTCCTCTACAATGTACACATATACAATAACCGCTTTACAAAAGCAATGGCAAGACTCCTCAAAGAGCCATGCTATGAGATTGAACGACTTGGTATTCCAACACTTGAAACAAAAGAAAGTGTTCATATACTCAATTAGTTTCAAATGGGCGATATATGGGAAACAATATCCTTTGCAATTGACGAATAGACAAGCTACGATAGTTTGTCTAGTTTACAAAACATCGACGTGGTTATGATTAATGAAATCAAAATGATTTAGCACAAGTGGCATACAAATGCCCAACAATGCTATCAATAAATTTGTCAACAAATAACATTGGCACACCTCAACGAAACAACTAGTGCACCAACTTTTCCGTTACACGCCACAAGGTGTGTTTGAATTTGAGACAATAACAAACAAGTTGATGAAAATAAACACGCAATTAAAGATCACCCATTATTACAAGTCGAATGAATATTCACCACAAGGTGCTGTATCAATTTCCAATGATTCGATTCAACTGAAGTGTCGATTCCAAGAAACTCATCGACAAATTTTCAAGAGGTTCATTGCCCACAATGGCCTGACACATCAAGGTTAGAATGCAAGCATTACGAACAACGTAATGATAACAACCATTAATGAAACCATCGTTCGATGTGAAGCCCTTCAATGGACGTTCACAATTTAAAGAATTCAAACATACGACAGTTGACACGTGTACAAAATACGTGTCCAGTTCTGTGAAAAGATAAGGAATCAACAAAAATTGGATTCCTTTCCGATAGTATGTTGAAGGCCACAAACACTAACGAAGAGAAATGTAAAACGTACTCAAAAGATATAACCAGGTTCTTCAACACGAACCTCAGAGGTTCAAGAAACAAGATCATCAAGATCTTAAACTGGTTTAAGAAAACCGAAGTCACAACTGACACGAACAGGGGAGAATCGGCAATCATGTCCGTAACAACAAAATAGATAACCTTTATGTCTTACACATATACCCTCACGATAGATCTTCTTAGGACTTTCTTGTGCCTGTAAATTCGCAATAACGTGATGTCTGCGTTATCAAAAATTTACCTCACAAGATGATCCTAATAATCTCCATCATGAGTTATATCACAAGCACTCGTTAAATTCACATATTCATACGTATACATATTGCGTATATAATGTTAGTCGTACGCGCCACCTTTCCTGGTGCTTTTGCCCCGACCACATTACAGCTTGCGCAGTATCATTAGCAAAACGAGGTGCTTTATTACAATGTTTCGGACCGAAGTCGACCTTGACGACGTACGCAAACCCTGAACCTGGGGATGCGAAACCGCAGATGCTACAAACAATCCGTTCTGCATGTCGGTGCTACCAACTTGTCCAACTGCTTGACATGAGTGCGCATCCTCGCCACGTCCAAGCTAGTGTCGACATCCGTTGGCGATACGTACTATTTTCGAAACATACTTATATACTTTACATAATACACAGAGTATATGATCAAGTAAATTGTTCCTAATAACTACGGAACAATGACTCAGCTAAATTCTATGTGAACATACATTCGCTATTCCAAGTGATGACTCGCCGGTCACTAGTGAGATATGTCTAGCCATCACGCGCTATTATACCTTTCTATATACAAATATAGAATTTTCTTACTCACTATTCACATAAGCAAAGGTTTCTTGCGCCGAAGAAACATAAGCCGAGCTAGTGTAATTCCGTACACCAAAAATCATTCAACTTATCCGGCAACGGTTGGAATTTCAATTCCTAGGCGTTCGTGCTAAATTTTCAGTCTTAGAAATTTTTGGTCCCTTATTCAAAACAAGACTCAGGTTAAAGCCTAGGTATCTACACGACACCTAATTCGCTAAAACCTATAGCTCTGATACCAAGCTGTCACACCCCGATTTTCCCGTCGGTTGTGAACGTTTGGTACCTTTGCTACGCAGCGGAAATAACACATCTAAGACTCTTTTAATTCTGAACGCCTTTACTAAGCCTTCTAGGATCTCCAATCCCAAGACATCGCCTATTCCAACCGTGTCGTTGCCAAATTCTAGACCTGAAAGACATGCTTAAAAAGGTCAACATAAAGTTGGTGAGTTCATGGTTTTAGGTTTATTTCTCATCAAAACCCGTTTATTTCAAACCTTTGGGAAAATATTCATCAACATTTTAAGAAAGTTTATTTTCATTACACAAACCGTTATTTGTGAAAAATCTTGTAAAAGTCCCATTGGAATCCTCGCCAGGTATTCCATTTTATTTACCCTTCGGCCCGACTCACTTTACCGTATATTTATCTCCCCATAAAGATAAATATACTAGGTTCTTGTCGACCGAACAACAACATTTAAAATGAGACTTTATTCCCATGGAATCCTCGTCGGGCATTCCACAATTACTTTTGAAAACTTTCTTTTTGTAAACTATTTTCCCACTCGGATTCCTCACTGGACATCCGTAAATATATTATGAAAACCATTTTCCCCCGGTAAATCCCGCCAGTAAATTCGTACTTAAAAGCGGAAATGAACATTAAAATAGCCAATATTCATAAACCAGTGCAAGTAACATAGTTAGATTAAGTAGTGTCATATATGTGGAGTCACGAACCCCTACATGACGACGGCGACCAATCCTGAGCCCATAACCAAACCAAGACTATACATTTCATTTGCCCCGCGCGAGTTGTCTGTCGGATCAACAACTCAGTTCAGAATACGTGCACCTCTTGTCTTTACCGGGTTGACGCTATCAACCAGAGGTGGGCCTCGTCAGGCACCGATAGTACTATCCAAATATTCCTTCGGTTTCATATCCCTGAATTAATGGTTACAGTAAACACGCGAGGACCTACCCCGACTGGTTTCCGTTACCCAGGTTCCAGGTACCCATCTTGCTACTTATCATCCTCACCTCGACTCGACTCACTTTACCGTATATTTACCTCCCCATTAAGATAAATATACTAGGATCTTGTCGATCGAATAATTGTTACTTTCTACACCTTACAACTATTTAACAAACATATCCTTCATTTCCCTTTTGTCCCTGCACGACTTTATAAAAGCATTTGTAACTTTAAACGTTTTCTCAAAAACTTTGTTACGCTTTAAATTCATCAGGTTTTCATAAAACAAGCATGTCTTCCCCCCGAAAACATTTACAAAACAGTAAAAAGTGGGGTCATGAACTCACCTTGATTTCCTTGCTTAGCTAGCAAACAAGCCTGAAGCCTTGACCGACTTCCTTGTGTCCTATTACCAACAATGGACACCTTAAGGTCTAACACAAATAAGCCTAGCTTATTTACCAGTTACAAGATAGTTTATCCAACTATCTAGACTCGTGTATACAAACCCGAGTCTTAAAGTGTTTTAACTCGACGAACCGATCGTGACTTATCTTAATCATGTTTAACATACGACATAGCACCCAAGTTGCGCACTTGTTACTATTCGTGTGTAAACCATGTTGGACTAAAACAACGAAACGCATTTCTTATCCTGAGCCGTAGCTCGTCTCGTTAGTCGGATAAATGTATTTGTCTTGTATGTTTATATTTAGGAAAATATGCTTTGCAAAAATACAACTCTTGTTATTAATTCCGATTAATAACATTTGTTACTTCTTTCCCAAAATCCGAACATTTAAAGTGTTCAAAAGTTTGCTTTTTATAAAAGTAATTTCCAAGCAAAATCGAACGTTTTATAAATTTTGAATCCGAACAATAAACATTATTTAGTTACCGAAAGCTTTCGAAAATTCGTCATCCTTGACGCTCGGCAAAACTATATATATTATACTTGTTTGAAACGATTGTTGGATTCACTTATTATTGTTACAAATAATCTTTGTCAAAGCGTTGCGACTTTGTATAAATACATATATTTAAAGCACTTGGAAATTTATTTATAAAATACACAACTACTTCGCCTTCTTTGCACTTAGGATTCTGTAAAAATTTCGCCAGAGTTTCCTCTGTTTTTGCGCATACCAGACAACACAAGTTGTCTACAATTCCCCTAAATCAATTTCCAACACAAGACCACATTCCATTTATCCGCAAATCCAAACCAAACGACACTTATACGTTTCGACACTTTATATAAATTATACTTATTTATATAACACATATAACAATATATATACCATATAGTCCAACATATTTAGTCCAATATACGATATAATAAGTCACGCTTTAGTCCAAATACCACTTTCTGCTTAGTATATTATCGGTTCATTCGCGAGTTAGTTTCTTATTCGTATTTATTATTTACATATAAATACATATATCGTAAATATAACAAAGCAATTACGAATAAGTTATACCGAATGTTCAGACGCGTGTTTCGCCATGTGAACTCTATTTGGTCAGCGCGTTGACCGAATCTGGCCAATTGACTCAGCTTGACTGTTGACCCGAACAGTTGACCAGCTTTGACTGAACATTGACCAGTGTTGACCGCGTGTTGACTGAACCGAACCATCCAGATCTGAACCGGACCACCCGGATCTGTCCCGAACCGCACAGATCTAACCAGATCTGGCCTGCGCGATAAAACTTAACCCAAAACAACCCGGAGCTGACCCGAACAACACTGTTCTGACCCGAACAACACGGTTCTGACCCGAACAACACAGATCTGACCCGAACCTCACAGATCTGACCAGATCGGGTCTGCGCGATACCAACTTAACCCAAAACAACCGGATCTGACCCGAGACACTTGACCCGAACGAAACCCGAACCGGATCTGAACCATGACTCATACCGGACCACGACCAACGTGAGGCCCAAACCCGAAACCTCAAGAACCAAGACCAAAACGACACCCGAACCACCGAGACCACCAAAAACTACCAGATCTGAGCCGAGAAGCTCCGGATCTATAACCACTACCAAGCTTGACCACAACCATAACCGGATCTGACCAGATCCGGTCTCTGCGACCCCAAATCCGACTGAAAACAGCAGCTCGTCACCTACACAGCCCTAACCCGACCCCAACCATCCACGCTAATAGTCCGATGTCATAACCCAAAACCGAGCCACAACCTGAACAACCCACCAAACGTAAACCGTAACACCCTTACCAGGTTTGGACCCCAAGATAGAGCCTAGATGTGCCACCAACGAACCTGCAATCGGCTCCAAAACCTGACCCGAGCCCCCAACAGAACCCGAGCTGCAACCCGTCACCAGCACCATCACAAACGGACCACCTGATCTGCTGCGTGCAAGCAAAACCACCATAACCCCGAGCCAATCGAGCCACCACGAGCCTCCTTGAACCACCACTACTCGATACCTAACCGCCTGTTCCCCTGCCCATTAGGGCTTCTGAAACTCCACGGCACCGCCACCAGAGAGGGTGGTGGTTGGCCGGCTTCGGTCACGGGGAGGAGGAAAGAGACGAGAGAGGTAGAGAGAGCTGGAGAGGGTGAAGAGTGTAGAGAGAGAGATGTGAGAGGGAGGTTGTCTGCGATTACAAATGAGGAGGAAGGAGAAGAGGTTAAGCTTTTATAGCTAGGGCTAAATGTTAGGTAGGTAGACACCGCGTATCGAACCCGTTAAATCGCGAAACGTCTCGGTTTTATATAAGGCTCGGTAAATAATATTACAACACTTAGTCGGTTTTATTCGAAAATGGAAAACATAACTAAACCGATCAATTTTAACATAAATTTTGTCCCCCGAATCGCGAAAACAGAACACGCGTTAAAATTGCGTTAATTGATTCGGTCGCGCTTTCCTTCATTATAATGATCTGGTTACTTTCGAAACTAAACAAATGAAATTATTTACAATAATTAATTATTCCGAAAGTTCGATAACGGTCAAAACCACGCAGTTCGACGTCCGATTCTGACGTCAGTTCCTTTCCGCGTTTTCCAAAACGCTTCGTTTTTTTTTGTCGTTTCTCGTGCCGATTTCACATCCGATCGCTTCAATAGCAAATACGCACCGTATTTTCGTATAATAAACTTACGTCGGTCTAGTTCATCACATTTTTACTGATGTCAGTTCGTTAACGTTGAATACGAGCGAATCTTTCTTTAAAAGCATCAAGGCGTCCACGAACTTCGAGGAGGACATCGTAGGACTTGTAACGGCTCATTAAATCAAAATTAACTTTAAACCATGTTAATCACTTCCAAAACACGATTAAAATCGCATCAGGCGTTGTACGGAATTTGCCGGTTGTCAACACCCACCATCACTGCCACTGACCACCACCCACCACAGCCACTCACCGCCGATTTTATTCTTTCATCTTTTTCTGTCTATTCGATAACACAAAGCAATGTTTTGTTTCATTCCCACATGACAACCAAATAAGACGTGGAATGGTAATGATCCACTCCATTACCTCGTACATTCCATTCCCCCATCGATTGTATTACCCCATACCAAACAGACTCTAATAGTAACTTATCCGTTTAAGTAGTTCATTATGGAAAAGACTTTCGTTTCAAACTTTGTAATAACTGTTGTTGTAAAATTTGGTGTGTTATCTATATTATCTTATTAAGGAGGAGTGATGACTAAGAGAGTCATTTTCATTTCTGTACAACTTAATAAGCAACATTTACAACAAATTTAAGCAAGAAATTTAAGGGTATTATGTGAATGTTAGTGACAATTAAGACACTTATAAGGGTAGTTTAGACAATTCACTCAACTCATCCTTTACAATATCAAAACAATTTTACAATAATACCCTTATTTCCTCCATCATTCAGACACCTACAATAATACCTTCACTTTAAATTGGAGCAGTTGAAACAACTGAGGCCATGTTTGGCTCTCCTTATTTGGCCTCCTTATAACTTATCTCCTTAATCAAAAAGTTAATAAGGAGATAAGTTTGTTTGGGTAATAGGTTGAAAAGGAGATTTTTGTGGGTTGAAAAGGAGATAAGTTATAAGTAAGAATTTTTAACTTTTTGATTAAGGAGATAAGGAGGTAGAAGAAGGAGATAAGGAAATAAGGAGAAGGATAGCCAAACATGCTCTGAATCGACACCTTACCATTCAAGACAACCTTTTTAGTTCCCTTTCCTTTCTGTAACAAATGCAGACTTACAACCGATTGAATCAGGCAAACAAACCCTAATCCATGGATAACGTAAGCTTCACCCACCAATTTTCATTAAATGCTTGTAAGTGTTCTTTCTCCTAATTGTTCTTTCTTAACGGTCAAAGCATCAATACAACTTTACGCTTTATTGTAGTTCAATAATGCTAATCCCACCATTGGCTGCCAGAAGAAGCTGGAGATTGATGATGTTGGGACGAAGAGGATTGAAGAAACCACCTTTTGATAACCTTAGTCTTTTCTATATCTGCCTAAGTATAGAACTGCTGAAGAACAAATAGAAGAAGTACTGAAGAACAAACACAAAGTACTGAAGAGTAAATTCATCAGAAGTTCTGAAGTCTAACCAGACATTTCACTGAAGAACTACTGAAGACAAACTGCTCATCAGCAGTTTGTCACTCATCAGCACTTTCACTCAGAAGCTTCTAACCGACTGAAGATCAGCAGTTTTACTATTATATTGTTTTGTTAAAGTCTTGATTTCAAGTTTCAATGTACAGACTGATGTAAGCTTATCTTAGCATAATATCTTTGTTAAATATCTTAGATTACTTCAGACTTCAGTTTAGTACATTAGTCTATAAATAGATGAGTTTGTTCATCTATTTTAGACATGTGATTTTGTGTAATATCTTTGAACTTATATTGAAATCCTTCGGGCTTTAAACTTATAATTTCCACTTCACATCTGAGAAACATAAACTGCTATTACTGCTTTATACTTAGATCATTTATTGTTTCTCATTTATTATTCAGTCAAGGGGGAGTAATAACTCCTCATCAAAGTGATCTTTTAGACCTTTGAACACTTGTATTTCCGCTGCTTAATAACTCTTAGATAAATCTGATAAACACATAAGTGTTCATATAAACAGCCACTGATCCAACAATTGGTATCAGAGCGTCTGGTTAATCTGATCAAAATCAATCTAACAAATTGAGATTCAGACACAGGCTCAATATTGATATTCAATAAAAAGGATAAAAGGCTCACTTTTTAAATCCATCACTTTAAGAAAGTATTGACAAATCAAAACTTCTTAAAAATGGATCCCTACAATACTGGATCTGCCAACAAACCTCCTATGTTAGTCAGAAATGAATATAACATATGGTCTAAAAGGTTGGCACATACTATCTCTCAAACAAACACTGGCTGTTGGAGGTCTGTAGTTTTTGGACCTCACAAACCAGTTGTTACTGATCCAGAGGGAAAGACTGAAAGACCAAAGGATCCAAAAGAATACACGGAGGAAGATTTCCTAAAGTTTGAGCTTGATGCAAAAGCTTTCTCCATGTTGGCTATGGCTCTCCCAAACGAAATTTATGCTGGCCTTTTACATTGTGAAAGTGCCAAAGAACTGTGGGACTGCCTAAAAGAGCAGTTTGCAGGAACTGCTGAGGTGATAGCCAACATAAGAGAAATATTGGCTCAACAATATGAAACTTTTACTCACATAGAGGGTGAAACTTTAACTCAACAGTTTGAAAGATTTTCTTCACTCATATCTGAGTTAAAAATAAACAATCAGACCTATACAACTGAGTCTATGTTACATAGATTTTTAAGGTCTTTACCTTCAAAATGGGAAACTTACTCAATAGTCCTCAGAACCAGTTCTGATTTTAACACCTTGAACCTAACTAGGTTACATGGTAAATTATTAACTTTTGAAAGAGAAATCAATCAAAAGAAAAAGCTTCAAGAATCTGGTAAAACTGCTGATGACTATACTCCGGGTAGCACAGCCTTATTAGGACATGACTCACCATCCTGTTCTAATAATTTTGGTTCTTTTGACCACATTGACATAACAGCTGGGATCTCATCAGATGGATCTTTCCCAGCTTATGACAATGAAGAACTAAGTCAAACTGCTGACAACATGTGTTTCATCATGGATGATTTAAAATATTTTAGCAGTGATGACTTAGAAGAAATGGAAATATTGCACCAACTGGCCTTGTTAAGCTTAAAAACTAACAAATTTTACAAAAGGTCAGGAAGGAAATTTCCAGGACTAAACAATTCAACAAAAGTTGGTTTTGACAAATCAAAATTGAGATGTCATAAGTGTCAAAAGTTGGGACACTTTGCTAGAGAGTGTAGAAGCTCTAGCTATAACCAACAAATGTCCCCTGGAAATCAATATAACCCCTCATACAATAGGAATAATGGAACTAATGGGAGTGCTCATTTTGTACAGGCACAAGCTCCAAATGTTCAATATGTGCCACAAGTACAATATGTACAGATGCCTGCTCAACAACTACAGCAGCTCATGCCTCCATTTCCAACTGCTCAACTTCCTGCACAAACTCAACAAACCCCTCAGCAACAAAGCTTATTTACCTCAGGGTATGTTGATTGGAGCAGTCTTCCTTATGACACGTCAGAATGCAGTCAGGATTCAGACAATAAGGTCTATGATGTCAACTGGGGAGAACCTGATAATGGCAGAAAGAATTTTGCCTTAATGGCTTTTGAAGGATACTCTTCAAATTCTGCTCTCACACAGGTATCACAACAATCTCTGTTAAAGCTTTGCACTAAATCTTGCAAAGAATCATTTGCTTTAATTAGAGAAACCAATGTGCATTTACAAGGCAAATCCAATGACATGGAAAGAAAATACACACAAATGAAGTGTGATTTGGAAAGAAAAGTCATGTTGAAAAACAAAGAAATTTCCAAACTAAATGATAAATCCATTGAAACAGAAGCACAAATTAAAACCATGATAGACAGCCTAGGAAAAGTCAGACAAGAGCTTGCTGACACCAAGGTTAATTGTGAAAAATGGGTTGAGTCTTGTAAAGGGTATCAAATGTTACTTAACAAACAAACTGCAGCCAATGTTAAGTTTGGCATTGGATATACCCACACTGAATCACCAACAGATTTCACCCACAAAACTGATAATGATGGGAAGAAATTGATTCAAACTTCTGATATGGAGGAATGCACATCCTACCATCAGAACTTCCTCAAAAAGGGAAGTACTGCAGAAATTAAAACTACTGACAATAAGCCATCAGCAGTTTCAACTATATCAGGAGTTGAGACCCTGAAAACTGCTGATGACCTATTTCAAAAATCAGATTTTGTCAGTAAATTGCCTTCTAGCTCTCTTGATCTATCTAAAAGGAAAGAGAAGGCAAAAGCATGTGAGATATGTGGTCTGTTTAACCACATAACTGAACTTTGCAAATTTAGAAAGGTAAATCAGTTAAATAAACAAAGACAACAACTGATTGTGGGAAAACAGATAAAACAAGATTTTCAAAATACCTTTTTTCCCAACAAACAACAATCACACAAAACCCTTTCTAAGAAGAAGCCTTTATCTCAACAAAGGTCATCTTCTCAAAGTTCAATTTCAGAAGTTTCACCTAACTCATCAGCAGATTCACAAACTGCTGAAGTTAAAGATTTGATAAACCTGGTCAAACTTCTGATGACCAAAGTTGATGGTGGAAACCAAAAAGAACCCACCATTGTTCTTAATGACAAATCCATTGCCAAAAAGACATGGATTACTAAAAATGGTCCACAACAAGCTGCACCTGTTCTCAAGAGCAAACCCAAAGCCAAACTGGCTTGGGTTGCCAAAACTAACTAATTTGCTATCTTGTGCAGAGAGTCTCCAGAGGTTTGAATAGCATATGGTATGTGGATAGTGGAGGCTCAATGCACATGACTGGATGCAGATACCTGATAAACAATTTTATCAGTCAAAGAGAAGGATCTGTGTCCTTTGGGAACAATGCCAAGGGATATGTGCTAGGATATGGCAATGTATCCTCAGGCAAAATGCAGTTTGACAAGGTCAATCTGGTTGAAAACCTTGAGTACAACTTGCTGAGTGTCTCTCAAATGTGTGACAAAGGATATTCTTCCTTTTTCACAAAGACAGCATGCAAGATCATATCACCAGAAGGCCAGAAGTTGATAGAGAAGATCATTGAAGATCATACTTTGCTGATTGCCAAAAGATGTGGCAATGTCTATGCAGTGGACATTGAAAAAGACAAAGTATTGAACAAGACTGCCTGTTTCTTCTCAAAGGCATCAACTTCAGAAAATGATCTCTGGCATAGGAGACTTGGCCATGTGAACTTTAAAACCATCAATAAAGTCACAAAAATGGGCTTGGTCAGAGGTCTACCTTTGAAGGAATATCAGTGCAAAGAACACTGTGTTTCCTGTCTTAAAGGTAAACAGCATAAGTCCTCTTATAAGTCTATTGAAGAATCAAAAACAACTGCATGTCTTCAACTACTCCATATGGACTTATTTGGACCAGTCAAAATCATGAGCCTTGGTAAGAAGAAGTACTGCTTGGTCATCATTGATGACTACTCAAGATTCACATGGGTCTTCTTCTTATATTCCAAGGATGAGGCAGCTGAGATCATCAAGTTCTTTATTCTACAAGTAGAGAAGCAATACTCTCTATCTGTCAAAGTCATCAGGAGTGACAATGGGACAGAGTTCAGGAACAAGACTCTGGATGAATTCTGTCTGTCTAAAGGGATTGTTAGACAGTTCAGCATTCCCAGAACTCCTGAACAAAATGGTGTAGTAGAAAGAAAGAACAGAACATTAATTGAAGCAGCCAGAACAATGTTAGCTGATTCAGGCCTACCTTTGTATTTTTGGGCTGAAGCAGTCAACACTGCATGTTATGTTCAGAATAGAGTTCTTATCAACAAGAGACATACCAAGACTGCCTATGAAATTCTTCATGGCATTAAGCCCCTTATCTCCTTCTTCAGGGCTTTTGGATGTCAATGTTTTATCCTCAACATCAAAGACTCTATCTCTAAGTTTGCTGCAAAAGTTGACACAGGTTATTTTCTTGGTTATTCTCCATTGAGAAAAGCTTACAAAGTATTCAATTCAAGAACCAGGATAGTAGAAGAAACACTGAATGTCAAGTTCAATGAATCAAAACACACTCTTATTCCAGCAGATCCTGCTGAATTATTTGATCTTGACAGTTTTCATTTCGGACCTGAAAAGACTGTTGAATCATCCAAACCTCCTCAAAATGGTTTTCAAGGATTTGAAGATGATAGTCCTGCACCATGGACTCCAAACACAGTCAGAAGATCAACTATTAAACCTTCAGAAGTTTCAATAGCTTCTACTTCAGGAACTACTGATGAACATTTTGAAACTACTGATTCAGCTGAACCTAAAACTCCTGAAGTTCAAATAACAGCTGAACCAGATATTATCAATCTCAGTGGTTTATTTGAAGAACCTGTAGAGCCATCATCAAGTACAGGTTTACAACAACTGATTGAACACAAGGATCATCCATTGGAACAAATCATGGGTGATATTGCATCAGGGGTACTCACAAGAAACCAGCTCTCCAACTTTTGCTTATTCTCAGCATTCATCTCTCAGTTGGAACCAAAGAAGTATCAAGAAGCCCTCAAAGACAACAATTGGGTGCAAGCAATGCAAGAAGAGTTGCTTCAATTCAAGAAACAACAGGTTTGGGAAATCTGTCCCTTACCTGACAACAAGCAACCAATTGGAACAAGATGGGTCTTCAGAAACAAATCAGATGAGGCTGGTATGATCATCAAGAACAAAGCAAGACTAGTGGTACAAGGTTATTCCCAAGAGGAAGGAATTGATTATGATGAAACCTTTGCACCAGTTGCAAGACTTGAAGCTATCAGGTTATTTTTAGCTTATGCAATTTCCAACAACATTAAAGTTTATCAAATGGATGTCAAAAGTGCATTTTTATATGGAAAAATAAAAGAGGAAGTGTATGTCTGTCAACCTCCAGGGTTTGAGGATCCTTCTCATCCTGATTGGGTTTACAGACTTGACAAAGCTCTTTATGGGCTAAAACAGGCTCCAAGAGCCTGGTATGAAACACTTTCCAACTTTTTACTAAAGAATCACTTCTCAAGGGGATCCATTGATAAAACTCTTTTCATAAAACATGTTGGAAATCATGTCTTACTTGTTCAAATATATGTTGATGATATCATTTTTGGTTCAACAAATTCAAAACTGTGTGAAGAATTTAAGAAACTCATGCAATCAAAATTTGAAATGAGTACAATGGGAGAATTGCAGTACTTTTTGGGACTGCAAATCAAACAACAGTTAAATGGAACATTTATACATCAATCAAAATATGTTAAAGAATTATTGAACAAATTTTCTTTACAAGACTGTAAAACATGTTCCACTCCCATGACACCAATCACACAAGTTGAACCAGATGATCAAGGGAAACACATTGATCAAACCATGTATAGATGTATGATAGGTTCTCTTTTATATCTAACTGCTTCTAGACCAGATATCATGTTTTCAACTTGTGTCTGTGCTAGATACCAATCTGCACCAAGAGAATCTCATCTAATTGCAGTCAAAAGAATCTTCAGATATCTGAAAGGAAATCCTACTTTAGGGATTTGGTATCCTGCTTCAAGCAATACCAAGTTAACTGCTTTTTCAGATAGTGACTATGCAGGCTGCAAAATGTCAAGAAAATCAACATCTGGTGGTTGTCAATTCTTAGGAAACTGTCTGGTGTCCTGGCAATCAAAGAAACAAACATCTGTGGCAACTTCAACAGCTGAAGCTGAATACATTGCTGCTGCAAGCTGTACTTCACAGATACAATGGCTCCAATATCAACTGCTTGATTATGGAATCAAAGAGACCAAGACCCCACTTTTTGTAGACAGCAAATCTGCCATTAGCATCATTCAAAATCCTGTTCAGTTTTCAAAAACTAAACACATTGAAATCAGGTATCATTTCATAAGAGATTGCTATGAAAAAGGCAAGATTGAGGTGAAGCATGTCACAACAGCCAATCAAATAGCTGACATTTTCACCAAACCCCTTGATTCAACAACTTTTCAGAGGTTAGTATCCATGCTTGGGATGTTAAACTTAGAAGAAAGTCTGTAAGTGTTTCACTTTTTAATTCTGCACATATTTTATTTTTCACTTACATACTTATCTGTCACAAACCTCTGAAGACCAAAAATTTAAGAAAAGAGAAAGTTCTGATGAACAAATTTTGAAAACTACTGATAAACATCAAAATGGGATATTTTCAAAATGGATGTAACTACTGATGAAAATCAGAAGTTAGAAAAGTGCTTTAAGAGTCATCTGCATCAGCAGTTGAAACTGCTGATGAGAAAACTAAAACCACTGATGAAGAAACCTTTCTTCTTCAGCAGTTTGACTAAAAGGGTAAAACAGACTTTTCACTCGTCAGAAGTTTGACCTAGTCGGTTAAAAACCTCTGATAAATACCCTGTTCCAACACTTATCCATTCAAAAAGCAAAATTCCCTCTTTCTCTCTCAAATTCAAAGCAAAACCCCTTCTCTAACCTAAAAATCACTGTTCGATCAAAAACATCCATGGCTCTCGTGTTAAAACAGGGACACAACCAAAGAGGCTACTTTGTTAAAGATGAAGCCTGGTCCCAGTATGATGAGATACTTGATCTCATCATGAAATCCCAATATTATGATGCTTTCACCATTGATCCACCCATTCATGAAGAAACTCTTAATGAGTTCTGGGCAAATTCAGAAACGGTGAAGGTGAATAATGAAGTGATCTCCCTCAAATCTTCTATAAAAGGGAAACTGATGGCCATCTCACCAGAAACACTAAGCATCAGGCTTGGTTTGAAGGATTCTGAGGCACCTGAGCATATTCCAACCTCAGATATTCATCTGACCATGACAGAATGTGGCTATCAAGGTACTTTGGCACAAGCAACAGTTTACAAAAAATATTTTGACCCACAATATAAACTGTTATTTCATTATATTATTATGTGTCTTAGTCCTAAAACTGGGTCAATAGATCAGATGCCTTCAACTTTTCAACCTATTTTTCATTCCATCATAAATGAAACTTCTTTCAAGGCATCAAAACTGTTTTTCAATGAATTGGTTTTACATCATCAAAATGATAAAAAGAGATTTTTGTTGTATCCAAGGTTTGTTATGCAGTGCATAATAAAAGAACTTGGTGAGGGAGTACTTGAGGGAAAAACAACAACTTTAAATCCTTTAACTGCTCAAGTATTCTCTAGGCACAACAAACCAACACTTTTGCTTGAAGATGACCAAGGGGAAGAACAACCCATCCCCAAGGAACCCACATCTTCCAAACCCAAAAAGATAACTAAAAAGCCTAAACAACAAAAACCAAAAACAACCAAGTCACTGAAAAAGAAAGTTCAGGAAGTAGAGAAACCTGAAACTACTGATGTGCAATCTGCACTTGAAAAGGAAGTGGCTGAAACATCCTCTCAGCACACTCCTTCTCCACCACCCAAAAGAAAACCTGTCACAGTTATATTTAAAAGAAAAAGATTTAAGAAACAAATAACTGTTGACCCTGCCTTTGAAACTGCTGAAACCATTCCCACCCAAACTCCTGAACACCAACACATTACAACTACTGAACCTGAACCCTCACATACAACCATAGAAATTGCCCAACTTCTCTCAGGACTTAAAGGAACCCATTCACCACATGTCACTCCCCTTACAACACATCAAATTGGGGAGATGCCTTCAGAAGTTGACATGAATGTGGATCCCTTTAGCCCAACACAGAGAGATGAGGATGAACAAGGGTTTGTAAGCCCAAACTTGCAAACTTTTGATATTTTTGAGGCTGCTACTACTCACTTATCACCCAGTGGTGAACCTGAGGACAGTAGTAACATAGCTAAGACCTCAAATCTGGCAACTACTGATGAAGGCCTAAGGCCAGAGGTAGGAAAACCTCAGGACCAAGACAAAGAGGTTCATGAGACTACTGGTTTGGGTCCAGCTCATGATATAACTGATCCTGCCCTCTCTGAGGACACTATCAGGGATTCAGATGATTCCATTAAGTTGGTTGATGAATCACAAATTCCACAAACTGAATTGACGGTTGATATTGAAGGTCCTGCATCTAAGGTCTCCAAGCTCAAGAAGCTGGTCACCAAAGATCAGGTTAAAGACCAGTTAGCCCAAAAATCCCCACAACTGGCATCTTCAGAGCAATCTGAAGATCACCCAAAAATCACCCCTTCACCAAAACAACCTACCCAATTCACTGGGCTCACAAGCATAGACTTGAACCAACTATGCAGCCCAGATGGTCCCCTGTATCAGGCACTCAAACAAATTATAACTGATCAACTCAAACCCTTCACAACTGCTTGGGAGTTAAAAGCTAACAATCAGTTTGGGTTGATCAACTCGAGACTTGCAGAGTTGAACAAGAAAATGGATGAAACTCAAGATCAACTTGCAAGGTTGTCTGCTGCAACATCTCATTCCATTAGGCTTCCAGAAGTGGATGAAGCCAAAAAGGGGGAGATGATTAAGGAACCAACAGATGCTACACAAAGACAAAATCCTGATCAAGAAGCTGATAAACCAACACAAAGACCAGGAAAAGAAGTAGCACCAGAGTTCAAGTTATCTAAGGCATCAGAGGTAACTGCTGATTACATTTCTCAAACTACTGAAGACAATCCTTCAGCAGTTGTGACCAAACCTACCACATCAGAAGTTCTACCTCCTAAACCATCATCAGAAGTTCCTAAGGCAACTGAAAAAGACCCTGCTCCAACTCCTTTGCCTACAACAACTTCCACAGCTGTTTTAAACCCTACTCCCATCAGGATGTCGAAAGAATTATTAGAGAAGAGTTTGAAAGAAGCTGCCAAAAAGGCAAAAGAAGACAGAGTATGGAACAGCCTAGAAACTAGAGAAGACTTGACCTTTGATGAAAAATTGATCAAGTACCAAGAGAAACTTGATGAGCTTGAGGCTGAAGAGAGAGCACTTGAAGCTGCTGCTGAAGAAGACAAAAGAGCACAGCTAATAGCATTCATCACAAAGAACTCCAAATCCAAACAAGTGGCCCTCAAGAAACTCTCAACACAAGAACTGACAAGAAGAGCTCAGATGCTGTCTGACAGAATAGCAACTGAAAATGAGAGGAAAGCCAAAAGAGCTGAAATAATTGAAGAATTAGTGGCTAATGACTATGGTTCAAAAGCCTCAATCAGCAAATGGAAAGAACAAACTCTCTATGAGGCTTACAAGAAATTCAAAGCAAAGAAAGTTGCTGAACCAGAAAGATTTGAAAGTCAAGAAGTCCAAACAACTTCTATTGTCAAAAGACCATCTGGTACATTAAGAAGGCCAGCCACCAAAAGAAAAGCAGATGGAGATCCCATTGTCAAGACTGACTTCAAAATGATTCTGTTAGAAGGAGATCAGTTGGTACATGGTGATTTTGATGTTGAAGAGAAACCCATCTTGACCCAATTCAGAGACAAGGCTACCTATGCTTATCAGTTACAACAATCCATTCAAGAAGAAACACATACAAGGGTTGTTACAGAGCATCACCTGCCCAATATGCCAATCCAAGGTGCTGCTGAATTACAAGGAAGTCAAGAGTCTCACCTGAGAGTCACTGAAATTGAAGACATTCCTCAATCAGGTCAACCTAAGGAAACAGGCTTGGTTTCCTATGCCTCTGACTTTGACAGGTCAAAGGTAAACATTGTGAAATGGTCATTTACTGAATCCAACTCAGTACTTGTGACCAGGAGAGACCGTTCAAGTAAGGTCTATAGAAACTCAAAGGAGTTGAGTGTTTTATCGTCCAAAGACCTTCTCACCATTCAACATTTAACACCTGAACTTGGTCCTCTCACTGAGCAACAAAGATGTACTCTTACCACCCGGATGACAGCAGAGATCTGGAGGATGCTAGAAGAGAGAAAAGGACAACAATAAAGGATAGATAAGGTTTTGGCTTCATCAATCCAGGGGGAGATTGTTGGGACGAAGAGGATTGAAGAAACCACCTTTTGATAACCTTAGTCTTTTCTATATCTGCCTAAGTATAGAACTGCTGAAGAACAAATAGAAGAAGTACTGAAGAACAAACACAAAGTACTGAAGAGTAAATTCATCAGAAGTTCTGAAGTCTAACCAGACATTTCACTGAAGAACTACTGAAGACAAACTGCTCATCAGCAGTTTGTCACTCATCAGCACTTTCACTCAGAAGCTTCTAACCGACTGAAGATCAGCAGTTTTACTATTATATTGTTTTGTTAAAGTCTTGATTTCAAGTTTCAATGTACAGACTGATGTAAGCTTATCTTAGCATAATATCTTTGTTAAATATCTTAGATTACTTCAGACTTCAGTTTAGTACATTAGTCTATAAATAGATGAGTTTGTTCATCTATTTTAGACATGTGATTTTGTGTAATATCTTTGAACTTATATTGAAATCCTTCGGGCTTTAAACTTATAATTTCCACTTCACATCTGAGAAACATAAACTGCTATTACTGCTTTATACTTAGATCATTTATTGTTTCTCATTTATTATTCAGTCAAGGGGGAGTAATAACTCCTCATCAAAGTGATCTTTTAGACCTTTGAACACTTGTATTTCCGCTGCTTAATAACTCTTAGATAAATCTGATAAACACATAAGTGTTCATATAAACAGCCACTGATCCAACAGATGATGATCAAAAACTGTATGCCTTGTTATTCAACTCTTATTTTTCATGCATTTGCTTAATATTTTTATGTTTAGTATTTTGTACTGTCTTAATATAATCATTTGATTAAAGTTGGGGAATCAATTTTTTTTTTCTTCATATTTTTATCTCAAAGTTATGCATTAGATGAGTTTGATTCCTAAACAGCCAGAAACATGTTAAATAAGATGGAAATTATCATTGAAATATTATTAATTGATATTGATTTTGTTAAGTTTTTGTTAGTTAGGGTGTAGTCTTCTACACGGTATAAGTTATCCTGTATGTTCATAAAATGTGCGCTTTCCTACGATTGTACCGTTCTATGGCATGACAGTCTCACTGTGTGTCAAAGCATTGATGCCAGTGTGGGAAGTTTGGTACATCAGACATGAACAAATTAACAGTGGTTTTTGTTATTAATTTTTTTGGCTAATATTTCTTAATTAAAAACCAACAAGAATTACAAGTGAGAAGCGGGTAAATGGGCAACAAGCTGCGCCGCAACCCCTTTTTGAAAAGTAAAGCCTACTCTATTAAAATTGTTATTTATGAGTTATTTAGTGAGTTATTTAAAATTGTTGTGTTGATATTTTGTAGCCGAGCCTTTCTCGACAAAAGGATCTCACAAGAAGTTAATGGAGACGCTCTTGGGGAGGTAAAGATTGTTGGCTATAGGACTCTTTATTCAATGACAATCGAATTCTGTTATGATTCATTAATTGATCACTCGGTTTCATTGTTTTGATATCTTTAGGAATTCAAAGGTTACGTCTTCAAAATCATGGGAGGATGTGGCAAACAAGGATTCCTAATGAAACAGGGAGTCTTAACTCCTGGGCGTGTTCGCCTTCTTCTTGTGAGAGGTACCCCTTGTTTCCGTGGGTATGGAAAAAGGAATGGGGAAAGGAGGAGGAAGTCTGTTCACGGTTGTATCGTGAGCCAAGATCTTTTTGTTTTAAATTTGGTGATTTTGAAAAAGGGTAGGGTTTGACTGATGTTGAAAAGCCAAGAATGAGAGGTCCCAAAAGGGCATCAAAAATCAGAAAACTTTTCAATCTTTCCAAAGATGATGATGTTAGAAAGTATGTTAATACATACCGGAGAACTTCTACAAACAAAGCTGGTAAGGTTTCCTACATCCTTTATAAAATGTTTGTTATATTGTTATTGAATGACACAAAATACTAGAGGTAGTCAGTTTCTATACATAACCAATTTACTAATAAATGGGTCGATGGGGTTTATGTTTAACTTAACCGAACTATCTAAAAATGTGAATTATTAAAGAGAGAGCAAATTATTGTTGTACAGTAGTTTTTGTCATCATGCTTGACCCGACTATATGTGTAAGACAAGTAATAAGGGACAAAAGGTGTGTGGAGAATCTAAAGTACAGCCTTAAAACAAAAAAAAAATTGCAGCTTCTATTATGTTCTCTTAACAGTCACAAAAAATGCAACTCATTTGGGGGAGGGGAAGGGAAAAATTTCATGGCGTTGATGTGGACTTAGGGGGAGAAGCGGAAGGGAACACCCACACCTTATAGCCTTACTATTGTTCAATTGCTTTGGGTGAACATGATTATGGACACACAAAATCACCTACCTACATAACTACCTCATGATGCTTTAATGAAAAGACCGCCATTTGTTTTTGTAAATGCAATAAGACATAATTTGACATATATTTTATTTGTTACAGATACTTGGTGCTAGCTAACATTTATGCAATCCGAGGTCAGTCCATTTGATGTGTAAGAGGCAAACCGGTATGTGCCAAAATTTTGTTTATGGGTTTGAATACAAAGGTACCCTTTTCGGAAAAGAATGAACCGATCAACCTGCGAGCCTATATGCTGCCACGAAGAAAGCAGGTGAAGAAATTGCGCATGCTTATAATCATATTTATGGTTTATCTTTAACTGGTTTGAGGTTCTTTACTGTTTATGGACGGTGGGGTAGACCGGATATGGCTTATTTTTTCTTCACTAATGATATCTTGAAAGGAAAGCCGATTCCTATTTTTTAGTCTGGTAATCATGGGACCGTTGCGCGTGATTTTACGTATATTGATGATATTGTAAAGGGTTGTTTAGGTGCTTTAGACACTGATGAAAAGAGTACAGGAAGTGGTGGAAATAAGAAAGGGGCTGCACAGTTTAGAATTTTTAATTTAGAATACCGCGCCTGTGCCTGTTTCTGATCTTGTTAGTATTTTGGAGAAGTTGCTGAAAGTGAAAGCAAAACGACATGTGATGAAGCTACCTAGAATGGTGATGTCCCGTTTACTTTTTTTTTTGGAAATTGACTTTCATTAACAAACACAAAACCGAAAAGCTATTTCCAAGGAAGAAATAGCCCGGCGAAATACAAACCAATTACATGAAATTGAATCTACACCATTGTTTCCAATCAACCTTTTCCTTCTTATATCTATTCCTATACCACAAAAAACCATACGCCTTCACATCTGACACAATCTCTACCACCTTGGAGTTCTTGTCTTCAAAAATTTTCTGGTTCCGTGCTTTCCATATCCTCCAAGCCGTTATAATAATCACCCCTTGAAATATGTTGCGTTTGATATCCGAACCGGGAATATGCTTATACACCTCAAGCAAATCACGAGTGTTCAAAGCATAAACATTAGGCACCTTGCACCAATTCGCTATCCCTTGCCAAATAGCATTTGAAAACACACATCCAGTTAAAATATGCTCCGCTGATTCCCCCACTTCTTCACAAAAAATACATTTGTCGTCATTAGTAGTGATATTCCTTCTTCTCAGAGCTACTTTCGTTGGAATTCTTTCCAAAGTCGCGCGCCATATAAAAATGTTACATTTCCCGGGGATCCACTTGCACCAATCAAAAGAGGAAACATTACCAGCAGCTGCATCCGCCTTGGATAACCATCGCTTAACATCCTTGACTGCGAAATCTGAATCATCACTTGTGGACCAACTCCATTTATCCGGACATGTTCGAAGTTGATAATTCTGCAGCAGAGTTGTACACTCCTCTATTTGTTGCAACTGTAAACCATTCGGAGGCCCCTTCCAATCCCATTTACAGCCGTTTTGACCCTCCTCTCCACCAATCCTTTCTTGCACTGTTACCCTTTTATCCTTTTCCAAATTAAAAAGTTGAGGGAATCGCTCTTTTAATTGAATTTGACCAGCCCAGTAATCGACCCAGAAACGAGACATAGAGCCATCACCCAATCTATAACGAAGCATACTAAAAATATCCTGTCCATTTACCTTCAATCTAGTCGCAGCCTTCACTAACCGTTTCCAAACTCCAGGGAATCGACAATTAACAGGAAGGATATCCCACCGTCTATTCGACCCGTGTATCGCCTCTATAATTTCCTTCCATAATGTATTCTTTTCATTCATGAATCGCCACACCCATTAACAAGAAGAGCGTTGTTATTAACACTCAATTTATTAATTCCCAAACCGCCTTCCTTTTTATCGCGAGTAACCAACTCCCACGCCACCCAATGCACTTTTTTTATACCTTCACTTCCTCCCCACAGAAAATTCCGGACTAAGGATTCCAAAGTTTTAATCACCTTCATTGGAGCATGAAAAAGCGAGAAATAATATGTAGGTAAGCTTTCAAGTACCGATTTTATTAACGTGACCCGTCCTCCAATAGATAATGTCTTCGCTTTCCATTTAGATAATCGCCTTTTAAAAACCTGAACCACTGGATCCCAATTCGCCACTCTATTCATATTCGCTCCAACTTTAATACCCAGATGAACAAAAGGTATCTCTCCCGCTCTACATCCCAACCCGTTTCATAGAACTCCACAAACAACTCGACAAAGTTTTTTGGGATAGTTTGGAGCAGAATTTTGTTGAGTTGTTTGTGGAGTTCTATGAAACGGGTCGATTCAATAAGGGTGTCGCGTCGTCTTTCATTACTCTAGTACCGAAAGTTAATGCACCAACGGAGCTGGGAGATTATCGACCAATTAATTTAATTGGTGTCATTAGTAAAGTGGTGTCTAAAGTGTTGGCAAATAGAATGAGATCGGTTATTGGTAAGATTATTTCAGAGAATCAGTCGGCTTTCATTGGGGGTAGATACATTTTAGACGGTCCGTTAATGATAAACGAGGTATTGTCTTGGGCTTCTAAAGCTGGAAAGGAGGTATTTTTATTTAAAGTTGATTTCGAGAAGGCGTATGATAATGTTAATTGGGATTTTTTGATTAACATTATGGGACAAATGGGGTTTCCGGATAGATGGTGCAATTGGATACGGGGCGTGTTGTTATCTGCTAGATCATCGGTGTTAGTAAACGGCTCTCCGATCTTTGAATTCAGTTGTCAAAAAGGAATTCGGCAAGGCGACCCGGTATCTCCTTTCCTTTTTTTGATTGTCATGGAAGCTTTATCGAGCATATTTAGGCGTCCCGTTTACTCATGCGAATATTAGTTTGGCGCAAAAGGAGTTTGGGTATAAACCAACGACGGATCTTCAAACGGGGTTGAAGAAGTTTGAAGAAGTTTCTTGGAGTTTGTTCATACACCCCGTGACATCATATTTAGGGTGTATGACATCACATTCTGGGTATGTGGCAGTTTTCTATTGGTGTGTGGTGTGGGCCAGGTTGTATGAATCCTAAAATATGGGTGTATGAATCCACAACCCCTTTTTATTTCATTCAGGTATGACTTTTATAATTTCTTTGGAACCTGCAGCTAAACTTATTGTAGAATGTTATGGTTCAATGCTTGAGATTTCTTTCATTGAACAACCCATATAAATACAATATACATTCCCTTATTTTAGGGAAGAGATAATTACAAAATAAATGATAAATCTTATCTCTATTTACAAATCATAAATATTCAAAATATATTATCTATTACACCCCCGCAGTCGAAGCAGGAGGTTGGCGGATGTTGAGACTGGAGCGGAAGTCTTCAAAGAGAACTCTAGGTAAACCTTTAGTAAAAATGTCCGCAATCTGGAGACGAGTGGGCGTATGAAGAATCCTAACAGTACCACGTTGCACATGTTCGCGCACAAAATGTATATCGAGCTCGATATGTTTGGTGCGTTGATGCTGAACAGGATTGTTGGAGAGATAAATTGCACTGATGTTGTCGCAATATACCAACGTAGCCGAAGAAATAGGCGTGCGTAACTCCAGAAGCAAATTGCGAATCCAACATACCTCAGCAACGACATTTGCAACTGCTCGATATTCTGCCTCTGCACTTGAACGAGAGATGGTGGACTGACGTTTAGACGACCAAGATAAGAGATTCGGCCCCATGTAAACACAATAACCGGAAGTGGAGCGGCGAGTATCTGGACAACCTGCCCAGTCAGCGTCAGTATAGGCCCGGAGAGAGAGAGTAGCGCAAGAGGTTAGAGTGAGACCAAATGCGGCTGTGCCCCGAATGTACCGAATAACTCTTTTCAGGGCGTTCCAGTGATCAGTAGTCGGGTTATGCATGTGCATACAGATTTGTTGCACTGCATAAGTGATGTCCGGTCTCGTAAAAGTAAGGTATTGAAGAGCACCGGCTAGACTTCTGTAAAGAGTAGGATTGTCATATGGAGCACTGGATGTGGCACTAAGCTTTGGTTTAGAGTCAACCGGAGTAGCTACCGGGTTGCAATTATCCATACCTGCTCGGCTAACAATATCTAGAGCATAGGATTCCTGAGAAAGAAACATAGAGTCGCCAGATCGGGTGACAGAAATACCCAAAAAATAACTAAGTGGTCCAAGATCTTTCATAGCAAATTCAGCCGCAAGGCTGCCCATGAGCTTCATGCGAAGCGACTCAGATGAGGTGGTGAGGATAATGTCATCCACATAAATAAGTAGGTAGGCGATGTCACCCCCGTGGTGATAGGTAAATAACGAATTGTCACATCTACTCTGCACGAAACCAATAGATGTAACAAAGTCAGTGAACCGTTGGTACCATGCCCTGGGAGCTTGTTTCAGACCATAGAGAGATTTTGTAAGCTTGCACACGTGATCAGGAAAGTCACGATGTCGAAAACCAACAGGCTGATGCATGTAGACTGTCTCAGTGAGGTTCCCGTGAAGAAAAGCATTTGTCACGTCCAGCTGATGAATGGACCATGACTGAGATAGGGCCAGAGTTAAGACCGTCCGAATTGTTGCTGGTTTTACCACCGGACTAAAAGTCTCACCACAGTCAATACCAACTTCCTGATTTCTGCCATCGCAGACCAACCGAGCCTTATACCTTTCAAGCGTACCATCAGACCTGTATTTATGACGAAAGAGCCACATACTACGTATAATATGCATGTCAGGACGTCTCGGGACAAGTTCCCAAGTCTTGTTTTTAATTAAGGCATTAAACTCGTTGTTCATGGCGTTATGCCATTCCGGTTTAGACAAAGCATCAACAGGGTTTTTGGGGACAGGTATGACGGTAGTGGTGGACAGGTTAAATATTTGTTTTGGTTTGGAAATGCCGGACATGGCTCGGGTGGTCATAGTGCGAGCGGGTGGTGGTGGTGGGGGGTCAGGTATAGGACTGAGGGAAGCGGTTGAGTAGGTTAGTGGATGTGAGGGCGATGGGCCAGTAGAGGGTTGTTGGGCCGGTGGGGTTTGTTGGGCCGGTAAGGAAGTATGGGAAACAGTGGACTGGTGGTAATTTGGAATGGTAGGTGAGTGGGCCGGGTATTGGGTTTGGGAAGGAGGTGGGGTCTGTTGGGTAGATTGGGCCGATGGGGATTGGGGATCAGTAGGTGAAGGTATTGGTGAGGGAATGTCAGTGGCTGGTGGGGCTGGTTGTGTAGGGGGCGCAGGTGTGGGGAAAAGTATGTTTGGGTGGATGTGATCATCAAGGAAGGAATAGTGGTGGGGGGATTTGTTTTTGTGTTTAGCGAAGGGAAATACGGTTTCGTCGAAGATGACGTGCCGATTTATGGTGATGGTTCGGGTTTTTAAATCGAGACATTTGTAGCCCCGGTGGTTTGATGGGTACCCAATAAAGACACATGGGTGAGAACGGTAAGCAAGTTTATGTATGGTGGTGTGGGGGATGAGGGGATAACACATGCAACCAAACACACGAAGGTGGTCGTATGATGGTAAACAACCATAAAGGCGTTGGGTAGGGGTTTGGAAGTGGTGTATTTTATTTGGGATGATGTTTAATAAGTAGGTGGCGGTTTCAAGGGCATGATGCCAATAGGTATTGGGTGTGGAGGATTGGGCTAAGATGGTTCGGATAAGGTTGTTGATAGTCCGGATTTTTCGTTCAGCTTTGCCATTTTGGGAAGAGGTGTGAGGGCAGGAAAAACGGAAGTGCATGCCATTAATGTTGCAAAAATTATGGAATTGATTGTTGGCATATTCACGACCGTTATCACATTGAAGTTGTTTTATTTTGGTATTAAATTGTGTTTGTACAAAATTATTAAATTTTGTAAACATGGCAAAGACATCGGACTTATGGGCGATGGGGTAGGTCCAAAGGAAATTGGTGTAATCGTCTAAAAATAAGACGTAATAGCGGTGGCCCCCGTTGGAAATAACGGGGGATGTCCAAACATCACTGTGTACAAGATCAAATGGCATAAATGTACTTGTATTAGAATTAATAAAAGGAAGTCTATGGTGTTTCCCAAAAATACAAGCACTGCAAGTTTTATTAATTAAAGGACTAAACGAAATAGAACTAGAAGTTTTTAAACTTTGCAAAATAGCCGGGCCGGGATGACCAAGCCGTTGATGCCAAATGTCTTGGGTGATAGCAGCATAGGTTGAGGCAGAGTTGAGGTTGGTGATGTTGGACGGGCTGAGTGTGTAGAGATCCCCCGAGCTATTGCATCGTAGGATAGGTTTCCTGGTCTGGAGGTCCTTCACAGTAAAACCAAACGGGTCAAATTCAACGGTTAATTGATTATCAGTTGTAAAACGACGAACTGAGATAAGGTTTTTGACAAGGTTAGGGGCATATAGGACATTATTAAGTTTAAAGGGAGGGAATGGTGGGGGTAAAGTAATGTTGCCTTGTCCTAAAACCGGAATGGTTTTACCATTCCCAACAATAATATTACGAATAATGCCAGAATTAAAAATAGAGGGAAACTTATCATAGCAAGGAGACATTGTACCTGATGCACCGGTGTCCATGGTCCAGGAGGGGTCGTTGTGATGGAGTGCCAAGTTGTAGAGAGCCTGAGCGATGTCGGTTGGAGAGTACCCGGTGTTGTATGCTTGGGCCGGTTGGTTTTGTGTGGGCTTTGGGCCTAACAGCCCAGCGCTGTTATTAGGCGGAGGGGCAGTGGGCCGGGTGTTTTGGGTGGGCATTGGGTTGGACGGATAGGGGCAAGGGGGGAAAGTCCAATTGGGCCAAGGGTTGTTTTGTTGGGCTTGTGAGGTATTAGCAGGCCACTGATATTGGGTAGGGTAGTTCGGCTGGTTGTTGGGCCACATGGGAGGCCAAAAAGGTGCAGGAAAGTTGTGGGTTTGTTGGAACCTCCCACGGCCATATGATTGTTTGCCCCGACCCCGACCCCTGCCTCGGTATGTGCCACGGGATTGGTTATTGGTGTCAGGTTGAGATGGTTGGTGGTTGGTTGGTGGGTGTTCGGTGGGAGTAGGCGGTTTGGGTGCGGTGGTTGTGAGAAGAGCCGTACCGGCTGCCTGAGCCGATAGCTTGGCTTGATCAATTTTCTGTTCTTCAACTTGACACAGACGAGACCGGGTACTGTAAAAATCTGGCAACGGTTGGGTGTTTTGTAAAATAAGTTTGATGCTTTCGTATTGTTCGGTCAATCCGGTTAGAATTTGCATAACCAGTTGACTTTCAGATACGTTAGCACCAAGGCTGGTGAGTTGGTCATGTAAAAGTTTCATGTGTTGGCAATAGTCAGACATATTTGAAAACCGGTCAAGTCGGGTATTAAAAAATTTGTTTTGAAGGTTAATGGTTCGGGCGGCTTGGTTGTCAAGAAAAAGATTTTTGAGACGACACCAGGCGTCATAGGCAGTGGTGTTGGGGACCATAATAGTGTGGACAAGGTCTTTGGTAATGGTGCCATAAATCCATTGAAGGACTATGGCATCAATACGTTCCCAAGATTCAAGGTGGGAGGGTTTGGAGGTACCTTCTTTTTCTTTGTCAGACGAGGAAGATGTTTCGGTAATGACACGTGGTAGAAGGTGATCGTAGGCGTCATATGCTTTGCAGTGAATGCTAAACAGTTCAGCCCACGTATTGTAGTGCTCGGTTTGGCTATCTAAAATTATGGGGATTACGTTCTTGATGTTGGTGACAGTGATAGCAGGATGAATGGGTGACGACATGATCGACAATGGGAGTGTGCGATCGGCAGAAAAGAAAAGAAAAAAATCGGATGGGAGGTGACGGCAATAGGGTTAAGAGAGGTAGGGGTTTAGGCTCTTGATACCATGTAGAATGTTATGGTTCAATGCTTGAGATTTCTTTCATTGAACAACCCATATAAATACAATATACATTCCCTTATTTTAGGGAAGAGATAATTACAAAATAAATGATAAATCTTATCTCTATTTACAAATCATAAATATTCAAAATATATTATCTATTACTTATTATTGTAAACTGGAGTTGCAATAGTATAGGGTTATCAAACAATCATTGGAAGCCACGCCAGCATCGGGTTAAAACGCCTTGGTGACGGTGTTGTAGGGTTTGACAATTTCAATGATTATTATGATCCTACCCTCAAAAGGGCTCGTCAACATTTGTTGCAAAAAAATGGGATTTTTGTTGTAGAAGGGGACTTAAACGACACCATTTAGCTGAACAAACTCTTTGAGGTAGTACATTTTACTCATGTGATGCATTTAGCAGCTCAAGCTGGTGCCAAACTCGCCTTCGTTTTTTACTCTTGAACCTATTTGACCAGGTACCAATTGAGGCACCCGCCGCAACGCGCAGGCATTCCCACTAGTTTATTTTTAAGAGCAAACTAACTTATTTCTAAATAATACAATTTATATTTGAAACATACATCTCTTAGATAGAGAGGAAACACTAGACCACTAGGTCATAAAAAAATATACAACTTTTAGAAAACTAAAGAATAAATAAAGGCATTTGAAGTTTATAAAATTGCTACAACTGTAAACGTTGTTATTTCATAACTAAAAAGGTTAAAAATAAATAAAAACGTAAGACCAATAAACATAAATAGTCACAGAAGTGGTGAGATAGTATGCACTATAATTGTAAACATGTTTAATATCCTACAATAACATATAAACGTAAATACACAAAGACAATCAGCTGTAAACTCCTCCTAAAGTGTAGCAAAGTCTATGTCTTTGAGACATCACTAAGGCTCTATCGTACTGTAACATTACAGACTACCGAAAAATATTAACATTGGCCATTGTGACATCCTAGGCAAATCTCACATTGGTCGTGGACATGAGAGATTCTTAGTTCATAAGACATGTCTTGCCTCTTAAATCACCAACGTGTTTTGGGCTTAGTTGGTTGTGGAGCACATGAAAACTTCATAGTTAAGTGTGCTCAGGTGGAAGTAGTACCATTCTGGAAAGTCTCCACTGGGGCAACAAAAAACAAATCCGTGAGTTTTCTGCTGGGCAATTCCTCAGGGACAAAGCAGACAGTATTGGTGGTGAGAAGGGTCGGATGTTACGCGTAACCCCCCCCCCCCCCCCCCCCCAAAGGTCATTGACCTTAATCCAATGCCTCCATGAAATCCTACTTAGATGGCTCGACCATGTCCTCATAAATGTTCAACTCTATGAAGTCATGCCAAATTCGCTCATCCTAAGTCATAACGCACATTAGATCATATAAGAAATGAGGTTTTTAGAGAAATATGTTAGTTGCATTTTTATACACGATTTACAATACTTTATCAACAATTTATTTATTGCGTATCATGCACTTATCATCCATAAATTCAATTATATAGTGCAATGCACTTGTCATCCATAAATTCAATTATATAGTGCAACACTTGTGTTGTTGGAATGAAATCTACTTGACAAGTGTTAGGAAAGAATCGGAGGGATTCAAGAATATAATATGAATTTGTGATTTATGATTATGGAGAAAACAAAGCGGCGGTTAATGATGAAAAGAAGCTGAAACAAGTGTAGAAGAAGGACTCTTTTAAACCACAATTTCTTAATCGTGAATTAGGAAAAGAAAAATAACAATTATGGCATTTTGATGTTGACGTTGGACTGCAAAACCCAATCCAAAGAAAAAAGTCAAAAATCTAATGGACTTAAACTAAAAAGTTAATTGGGCTTCCGATATGCCACTTGGGCTGAAAAGGAAACGATGCCATTTTTTTGGAGAGAATAAAAGGCAACGACTTTTGACGGCAAGAATAAGCCGGCTTGAAGATCGATAGAAGCAATAATTGGGATTATAATAAATAATTTTGGTTTCTCACGTTTTTAATTTCATGATTTGTTTCTTAATAATTTTGATTTATTTAGCCGTTGAGTCTGGCTAGAACGTTTTAGTTTTACATTAAGGTTTATTTTCTATGATTTGATTCATAAAATTATGTTAAACGACATCTGATTATTTTAGTAGTCTATGTGATTCTTGTTTTTCATATGATGCAATCAGGAAATGATATTAGATTCTCAATAAACCTAATCAACTTATTAATTTTTCATAATAAGGTTCATCAATAATTAAAACTCTAATCATATTTTACTTTTTGATAAAAGGAACAAATAATATTTGAGTTTGTCTATGAACATAAAGCTATTATAGAGTCGCATGAACTAGTTAAACATACCGAACAACGTGTGTGTTGAATTATAATCGATACTTCTCTCACGCAACCCGCAAGCCAAGATCCGAACGGCGAGAGCTTAGAGTAGGGGTGTTAGCAGTCCGGTTTTCCAGGTTTTTAGATCAAACCGTGAACCAAACCGTTAATAACGGTTTTTATTTTTGTAAACCAACACCAAACTGTAGAACTTGGAAAGCGAACCGAACCAAATCAAACTGTCACTAACAGTTTGGTTTTGGTTTGGGTTCACGGTTCAGGCTTGTTAGAGTAGAATACTTGATTCGTTAATACCTTACCATGATAATCGACTTGTGGGGAGTATGATAACAACTAGGTCTAATTAGGTTTTTTTTTTTTTAAAAGTTTTTTAGACTTGAAATTTTGAAAACACATAATGGGGTTGGATTAAGATTTGGGAATGTGAAAGTTTAAAAAGGGTCTAGCCCATTTTGATTTGCTATAATTGGTTAGATGTAAAACTACTTTACTTTTAGTTATGGCTAATAATATGTGTATGTATATATAGATGTGAAATACTATAAAAGTTGAATAGCGAATTTATAAGGTCCAGTTTTATACGGTTGATTTTTGGTATAATTCGTAAATAAAATTGTTCACTACGGTTTAGAAACATTAAAACCGACCCACCAGGAGTTATGTGAAAAAACCGACTATGAAACCAAACCGACGGTTTCAAGGTTTGAAACAAAACCGTGAACACCCCTAGCTTAGAGTAGCAGAATGGCTCTAATCGTCTAACTGCGTTTGGTTAGACTTTAGATTGAGTGAATGTCCGAACGCCGTGTCGTCTAGTATTGGTACAAACTATTAATTAAAGGATCATTGCCTAGTAACTTTTAATGATAATAAGCCGAATCGAATCAATAAATTGCCTTGGCGTTGAAATTATTTTTTCTTATCTGGATTTTCCCAACAATTTAAATTAACGTTTTCTTAAATTAAAAATTATTATTATTATTATTTTGCAATCATCTTAGTCGTTAATTTTTGTTTTCCTTAGTTTTAATAAAAAAACCTTTAAAAAACAATCGCGTATGAGTAAAAATCATTTTATTTTGGTATAATATGTTAATCTATATCTCTGATAACACGAACCTTACTTCCGTTCATATTATTATTAGTGTGTCAAGTAGGTTTAAGTGTTTAATATATGATTTATTTGTTGGATTTGACACCTAATGAAAGGTTAGGAGTTGATAGCATTTCAAATAAAATAAAGGAGGAAAGATTGAGATGGTCTGACATGTGAAGTAGAGGCGGTCGACAACGTCAATTAGAGCAGTGGAAGCCCTCACCGTGGATGGGAGGAGGGTTATGTCAAACCTAAATTGACTTGGAATAAGCGAATAGTTATGATTTACTAGCGTTGTACCTTACTTGAGGACATGGTCCAGAATATCTATATTATTATTATTATTATTATTATTATTATTATTATTATCTTATTAAGGAGGAGTGATGGCTAACATAGTCATTTTCATTTGTGTACAAACTTAAGAAGCAAAATGTACAACATATTTAAGCAAGAAATTTAAGGGTATTATGGGCATAAGTGTGACAATTAAGACACTTTGGAGGGTAATGTAGACATTTCACCATCCTTCTCCTTTACGTTATGAAAACAAATTTACATTACTACCCTTGTATCTCATGTTGAACTCCCAAGACTAAATGAATCGACCTTGAGACCCTGCAAATTGTTTCACTTCTCCTGCAAATATTTATTGCCCCTGTAGCTATCATCGTCTGTTACTAATCGCTGATTAATTGCATCGTTTCACTTCTCCCCAACTGATTCTTTATATAAAACAAGACATTTGTAGTATCATCAGTCTTCATTCCCTCACCAACCTCTTTGCATCAAGTTATGAAGAAATCAGAGAACCTCTTTGGTGGTTGTAGATCACGTCAATGCTGGTGGTGACGGATTTGGAAGGCGATATCGGTTAGGGTTCCAATTGGAGGTGCTTCATTGCGTTGTTTTTTTTACCCTTTGACATGTTTTTTTATGATAAAGATTGACATTAGGTATCATTTTTTTTGCTCCACGTTTAAGTCTTGTAACCATGATTGTATATAGATTTGAAGCATTTTATAGAATTTTTTGATTGTGGCCTTGTTTTTTGCTAGATGTAGTTTAATTTTGTGGTGTTTGGGATGTCTTATTAAAAATACTTATCTGTTTGGTTGAGTTTTTTTATAAAGCAATAACCTTTTAGTAAGTTGTCGCTCTCTTCTCTGATTTGCGTAGGCTTGGGTGCAATTTATATTGGAAAAAAATTGTCATTTCGGTCTTTTTAGGTTAGTTTTGTGGCGGGTTTGTCTGAATGGCTTGGGGGCATTTAGAGGGTCGGTTATGGGATGGTGTGTCATGGAGGTGGGGGTTACGTGGTTGGCTGCTTTGGTCTCTGTGTGTTTTTTAAGTTGGGATTGGTGTTTGTGTTTGTTGTAAGTTGGGTTGCTTTTTTTAGTTTTTCTTGTTAAGCCTTTTGGTTAGTTGTGTTCCGATAGGTTTCGTCTTGGGTGTCTTTACGTGTGGTGTGGGTAGTTTTCTTTTATGGGTGGTTTGTGATTTAGAAAAATCACTTCGCCTAGCGATTTCTAAGGTTGCTATTTATATTGGAATTAGAAACTTTTCATTCGGATTTTGTCTTGCAGAATGAAGAGGTTAAAGGTATCTGTTTGCTTGCATGTACCCAAAATTGTTTTAACTTGGCGAGAAAATCTAATATGGCTACATGAAACAATATGGTGCAACCTTCAAACAGGATTATGGGTTAGTCTATTGGAACTCAAGAATGGAGCATGATCACATAAGACTGGTATGTTCTTAATTATAATTTTTTTTCATAAATAATTAACCTGATACCCCTCCCCCCACGACACGCGATTACTTGAACCTGTATTCCTGCATCCTTTAAAATATATTAATTAATTATGTAATCCTAAACAATACAAATACAATGTTTAACTTGTTAGAAACTTCAAATTGTTAAAGTTACAGAATTGTAAGAAATTAATCTGCTTGGTGATTTAAAAAAAAGGTATTAATGGTTAAAAGTATTGATTGTTACTAAGATTGATGCATTGAATCATCTTATAGCTGAACCAGGGAGACACTGCACGCAAAGCATCCAGAAGGTATGAATTGTTACTTCATTATTTATGTATTTGACCCATATCATAGGAATGAACTTCATGGATTAGTAAAGAACAATTTGAAACAAGACACTATGCCTTAATGTATCCTCTAATTGACAAATGACAAGCATACAAATAACTTTTAGTATCTTGCATCCGCCTTAACGATGTGTTTAATAAACAAAATAGCCAATAATTTATGGTTCGGACTTTGTCGCCTATTTACTGTCCAAAATCTGAATAAAAAAAATACTATATGCTAATTTTTGTAGATCATAATTGCTTTGTTCATTACATAGTTGTTTTATCTTATATAGTGTTACTTGTTTTAGGATCTGTCAAAATTAACATTTTTAGGTTTCTACTGTTTAACTTTCTTGACTTTTGAAGTTTTGAATTCAAATTTTAAGTCTAATCTTAATCTTAATCCTGTACCTATCTAATTTAACCTAAATAAGATTGTTTACGTATGAATTAGGCTGAAGTCTTGGTCTAAATGTATGAAAATTATTCATGGTCTGGTTGAAGAGCAAACTGTTTTCAAACCAATATTTTGATTAGTTTCATTATGGCTTAATCTAATCGATACCTTTTGAATCATTTGCAATTAATAATACCTTTTAGACAGGATGATTTCTCCGTGGCTGCAGTGAAAAGATTAATGATACAAGAGGCTGCAGTGGGTCACGAGCAGGTTCTGGAATGGAGCAGGTGAGTTCCAATCAAAGGTATTGTTTTTATGTGACGTTTGTTGTTGGACAGACTTCCTACACGGCAGGCACCTAAAAGACGAAATATAGATATACTAGATGTGAGCTGCAGTTATTGTGGTGAATCAGAGGAAACAACTTCTCATGTGTTTACTGATTGCACTTTGGCATTGGTAGTTTGGCAAGCATTAGCAAAGTGGTTAAACATTATGCATTGGAGGTCAAAGATTTGCTGCTCATACCCCAACAAATGACGGCTCCAAAGAATAAAATAGATATTATACATGGGTTAATTATTGTGGCGTGTTGGAGATTATGGAAGGCTCGGGATGAACGGATCTTTTCCCAAAAGCATCTAAATGTCTCGGAGATAGTGGCGGAAGTAAAGTCCATTGGTTTTTTTATGGTTTAAAAATAGGCATAAATGTAATGATATAGATTGGAAAAGTTGGTTGATTTTTTTTTAACTTTAACACACACATTATTATTAATAATAATATTCCTCCCCCCCCCCCCCCCTCCCTCTTCCCCCTTCCACTCCCCACAATTTTCATTTTTCAAACACAGGTCCCACAAGTGCCACACGACGCTTCATGCCCCTCTTAACCCCCCCCCCCCCCCACCCACCCACCCACTCCGTATGGTCTTAGGATCCATGGCCTTTTAGAGATTACTTTGTCCTATAATTTAATTTCTAGTTTTTTATTGTTTTTGAAACATGGATACACCCATAAAACTTATATCTATATTAGTGGGTATTTTTTTTGCCAAAATTTGAAAAGAAATCATTTTTTAATGTTACCAAGAATATTACCAAGTATAAGAGAGTGGTTAAGTAGCTACCTTGCATAAGGTAACTATTACAACTTGCATAATTTTATGGCCAGAAAATGTTTGTGTGAAGCCAAAATTGCTAAAACTAAAATCCAACTGCATATTTAAATATGTAAGTGAACCATCTTGAAATTCGTAACTATAAACGGAGTAAAACTTAGGAACCTTTTAAGGTGAGTCCTTTTTAACCTATTTGTCTCTATATAGTTGAATATGACAAATGAAATTCTTGTAACAAATTTGACACTAACACCTTTAGTAATAAAGGATCAATTAGAAAGCAAGTTAATACAGGTATAGTTAGTGCATATCTAGCGTCAAGGACTACTGCAGCTAACCTGTTCATATGGTTGTTCTTTATTCCAATGGTTTATTATTAATGGAAAAAAAATCGTACAAGGACTTGTTTGTATTACTACATTTCCGATTGGTTTCATTGACTAGACATTGGCATTTGAAACACCGACGCCGAAAATTATATAATAAATATTTATTATGTATTTATATGTTAGATGAAATTTAATTATATCAAACCGCTCCTCACAATTTACTCCTGTAAATACCCGCGGTAACGCGCGGGCACTACCACTAGTGAATTCATGGTGAAAGACTTTTAGGGAGGGTGTAGTAAATCCTTAGTGATGTCTTAAGGACCTAGACTTTCCTACACTTTAGGGGGACTTTACAAGTGGTTGTCTTTGTGTATTTACGCCTTATGTTGTTGTATGATGTTAAATGTGTTTATAATTGTAGTGTATATTCTCTCACCATTTCTTTGGTTATTGGTAACTTTCTATTTCTATACATCTTAGTCTTGTTTGCTGCTCTATTGACGGATGTCTCTTTGGAATTAACATTTCTATTACCTGGGATAGAGATAAGTTTTGTCTACTTTCAACCCTTCACAGACTCTACATGTAGCTTTGCTATTTGTGAGATATTCTGAGTATGATTGTTGTTGTAACTAGTAACTAATTAAAAAAACCAATATATTATATAATATACGCATCGTTAGCAGTGTTTTGAAATATAGACCGACCGGTCGGACCGGGAACCTGGGGTCGTACCGATTTGGGTCAGAGCTGGAGGCTGGACCTGCGAACCCGTGGTCGGTGCGGGAACCGGGTTTTAAGATGTTGAACCGGATATTTTAATAATCTTTCAATTTTACCCTATTAATTTTACAACACCATTCGGTTCTTCCATTCTGTCAGACTGGTTGGATCGGTTCGATCATTGGACCGGTAAGGAGATCGGTTCAAAGCAGGACCAGTTCAATAGAGAGTAGTTTCAAGCTAGGGCTTTAGGCTCCAATCCAATATGCCTCCAAATTTTAAAAGAGTTTTTTTATACATATTGTATTTCTTTTAATCAAGATAACCGACCTTCAGCTTAATATCTCTTCGGGCTGCATGTTTTATTTATTGTATTTATCATGCAAATAATTCTAATCTTGCAATCATTGTTATCTTCACGTTTGATGTTATCTTTTAGTTTTGTAAATGGACCCCATTTTAGTATTCGTTTTAGACCCCAACAAAGATTGAACCGACTTTAGTTTGAAGTGTGGTCTGATTCTAAAAACATTGACACTGAGTTAGAATTTAGAACTGGGTGATAAATACCGTAAAACAACATTTGTAATGGTTGATATTTATTAAATTAAATAACTATTAAGGATACAGATTTAACCTCTGTTTCGTGGATTAGTTAACAAATAAATCAAAACAATTTTAATCGAATCTATTCACTAAGCCTCTCGTTCAATCATATTCTTTCAAAACTACATAATTCAGTATTCTTCTGGTATCAAAGGATTAAGTAATCCGAAGAAGTAATGAACCATCGAATTATTTAATTTCAGTGGAGTAATTTCATCATTAAACAATAAATTTGTAGGACTTTAATGTTTTAATATTGTTTGTGTAAATATGATGCTACTAACGTTCTTATAAAGGATTCATATCTGTATATATAAATATAATAACGTAGTTATTATTTTCTCATTTGTTCTTTATTACTTGTTATAGCAATCTGTATGTTGTTTTGGTTATAAAAAAAAAAGAAAAAAAAAAGAAATAACTATAAAGTTGAATGTAGAATAAAAATATCCACCAGTCCACCAAATTCATTTTATGCACTTTTGGAATTTGGTGGTTATACTTGAACGATCTATTTAGAACCTTTCTTTTATCGAGTGGCTTCCCTGCCGCCAACTCTTTTTACTTTTATTAAAAGTTAAATGTATTTTGATATATTTTTTTTTAATTAAAGGTTTGCAAACAAAACTTAAGAACTGATCGATTTAATAATCTACCATACATTGAAATATTGTACACGTTTGTTACTTTGCTGTACTATAATTTTACATAAAGTAATCAAGTTTTTCAATTTTCTCACTAAAGAAAGTCATTTAAACTTTTTATTTTTTCTAATTTAACTAAACTTTTTATTGGAACATGATTTTTTTTAATTGTTTAAAAATTCTAAAATTAAGTGAAACAAATAAAACACATATAAACTTTGCTTACTATTTAGCGTTTGCTTTTTTCGAATTTGACTTAAAATAATTATGAAAGTTGGTTATTATTTAGTGACTTTTTTATTGCCTCCTAATGCAAGTTAATAATTATCAACAAATAGTAATGAGGATTCATATGTGTTTCATTGGCCCCAGTTTTTCTTAAATTATATTTATAAGTGTGTGGTTATAAAGTGAGTTCTTATGTTTCTCACAATTTAAAGGAGTTCTTAAATGATCTCATAACTAAATTAATATTTTATAAGGATGAGATCATTTGAGAACTCATTTGAGTTGTGAGAATCATGAGAGCTCACTTTATAACCACACACTTATTTTATTCAATAATGAATGCGTGGTTGTAAATTAAACCATAATAAAATATTGAATAAAATATTAATTTAGTTACATAGGGGTAAGATTTCTTTACATCGATGTAAAAACGTCGTAATAATTTTTTTTCATTTTTTTACGTCGTGGTTTAGGCGTCTTTATACCAGTGTGCAAAAAAAAATTAATTCACATCTTACGTCAAGTTCTCATGAGTTCTCACAACTCAAAAGAGTTCTCATATGATCCCAATCAATATATATATAGGGGATGATTCATTTCAGAAGAGGTTTTGATGCGAGAAGAAGATTAATAATTCATTTTTATCACTTTTTTTTAAAAATATGAACATAAGAAAATTGTTGAAATGTATTGTTTATTCATCTATTTTGAAAGTAAAACAAATATATGAAGTAATTTCATTAATTTATATAATCTATACATGTACAAATTTTTTGTAAAAACATTACCTACGCATAATATAACACATGTGTAAAAAAAATGTTTACACCTTAAAAAAACATTTGATTATATTAATTTAATAAGTTTTTTTACATACAACATAAACAATGATATAAAAAAAAACCATTACTAAAACACTAAAACACTAATTTTCAAGGAACATATAGTGTGAAACGAAATTATGAGGCATAAGAAATTAAGAAGCCGTTCATTGGCATTTATTGCTCTTGCCCTTTTCACATGGAATATTTGGCGTCTGAAACAACCAATAAAATTTGTTAATATGAAGTCAACTATTTCTTCATGCAAAATAAATTTTTAACACACATAAGATATAAATGAAAACTCTTTGGTTGTGTAAACTTTCGTTAAAGTAGAACAAATGCACTCATACATGGTTTATTTTTTATCAAAGAAATGCACAAAAACGTAAATATAAACGATCATCTTTATTTTATTTATATTTTCTTTTGTTAAAGAGTAAATTACCAAAACCGTCCCTGTGGTTTGGGCCAATATGCCACTCAAAACCGAACTTTTAAAAATTGCTTGAACAGAGCTAACTTTTGAGAAAATATGCCAAAACAGTCCAACGACTTAACCCAGTTAACTTTTTGACGTTAAGTCAATAGCAATTTAGTCAAGTCACTTAAAAATTGTCTTCTTCCCCATTGCCTTATTCCCTAATTAGACCCACCACCCACCACCATCTTCACCTTTCACCACCACCGCCACCACCATCCACCCACCAACCTAAAACAACCTGCTCATCACCACGATTGATATCTGGAGATTAAAACCCACCTGTATCAAACTTTGGGAAGAAAAAGAGACGATTAGAATATCATTGTTGCCGACAACCATACGTCCACCTCTTTTGCTTGAATGTCGACCATATTATTACTCCATCCATTTGGGAGTAGAGAGGAATCATGAATCTGGAGAGGGTTGAAATAAAAGTAGAATTCTTCGTTGATATATGAAAAGGAGGAGATGGTGGTGATGAGCAGGTTGTTTTAGGTTGGTGGGTGGATGGTGGTGGTGGTGAAAGGTGAAGATGGTGGTGGGCCTGATTATGAAAGAAGACAATTTTTTAAGTGACTTGATCAAATTGTCTCTGACTTAATGTCAAAAAGTTAACTGGGTTAAGTCATTGGACTGTATTGGCCCATTTTCTCAAAAGTCAGGGACTGTTCAAGCAATTTTTAAAAGTTTGGACTGTAATGGCATATTGGCCCAAACCACAGGGACGGTTTTAGTAATTTACTATTTGTTAAAATATACTTTGTCCTCAGTCATACATGAAGTACGTATAAATTTATTCGTGCATGTTTGTGTTCTTTCTGTAGTATTCTAAAACAACATCAAACGCAAACCTAACTAAACAACCATTACTAACCAAAAGTTACTGGACGGTGCAGTCTAATTTAAACAATTTTATCTAATGTGCTCCCTTCTTTTCTTGGTTGGGTTGGATTGGATTCTAATATAAATATATATAATATAATTTGCTTTAGAAGAAAAAAAGAAGATTATATGAACTAGTGGTTTTCAGCCCGCGCGTTGCCGCGGGATTACGAACTAAATACAACATGATTTAATCTGGATGAATTGTTCCATTCTATTCGGTTTGAGAAGCAAGAACATCTATTGATTTGGGTATTTATTCGATCAAATCCATTTATAACAATATCATTTGTTTGTTCTAAAACCAAAAGAAAAGCCTTCCAGGCAGGTTTGGTATGTCAGTTGGGCATAATAAATGTAAAGAAGAAACACATAAATGACAATAATTTGCAAATGGGTATCTAGTGGAGTAATGGTTTTTCTCCAATGGAGAAATTGAGCAAACAAATTTCTTGTACAGATCAGACAGCGGATCCTCAAAAACGCCACTCTTATCCTGTATAATCCTGAAAGCCAGATTTATGTTTCAGACATATCCAAATGCAATGAAGCCTTAAAAACATGATCATTTAAAACAATATTGAATTTAATCAAACGTACACTTTACCAACATGCTCTTAGAAAGTTGAAAAGTAATTGTGCAACATTTTTTCAAGACAGTCCGTTCAATGGTTCACCAAGTCACCTACAAAAGAGAACAAATAAGATGACCTTGTAATATAATGATCATGTTGGGCTTAAATTTGGGAAATTCAACCTGGAGGCAGACGAAAAGGGCAAAGACACATAGCATTTAGAAACAACATTTAGAGGCAGAAGAAAAGGGTTTACCGGAATTCTCGCCGGAAACATAGCCGACTTCAACGGAATGACGATTCAAGTCTCTGAGATTGCAGCTGTTCAAGGTCACATACAAGTATCCCATTTAGTCTCTAGATCATCTAATGAGAGTAACCGGTACTCTCACCGAAGCTCTCGAAAACCCCGCAGTTATAGTGGCCTTCAGCTACCACTTAGAACATTATCATGATAACATAAAATTTGTAAGTTAATATTATTATCTTCCACCAAAATATAGTCATATCCTACAACAGTAATAATAATAATAATATCCTACAACAGCAACAATAATAATAATGACATCAATTTGATGTCTATATGAATGAAAAATAAATCAAATATTATAGTAAAAAGAAAAAGAATACTACAAACAGTACATACACTACAACAAACAGCAAGCAAGATTGTAAGTTGAAAAATACCTGCATACAGCTATTCAACGACGAACGTAGAGTAAACAAACCTGCGAAAACAACACAGTGGAATAGTATAAAAATAAGTATATCTCTCAGTTTTAAAACAATAATCATAATGTAATTACTTTGATGGACATGTTTCATCAACAACACATTTAAAATTGGTTTTAAAAACTATTGAGGAAGGCATTATTCTCCTTTGTTCTTACAGTAACCAAAAGAATCAACGCCTTTAAGAGAAATAATCATTTGAAATAGGATGACCGGAATATGCTCTCAAAAATCTTTAACCGGGAAATTATAGAAATCTCTTGTACTTCTTTTTATAGAGATGTAACCTCTGACAAGCACATACACAGTCTCTGTGTTTTTTAGGAGGTTGGCATTCAGAATAATACTCTTTATTCAAATTATAATAGTAGACCAAAAAACCACCAACAAAACTAAAACAGCCAAAAAAAAATTGAAAACAACCCAGAATATTAACAAAACATATAGAAAATAAATTTTGGTAAACATATTCAGTTGAGCTAGATGGATAAAGGCTTCTTGAGCCTGAACACATACATATAGTACTGGGTTCTCCTTCACATAGTCATGAGCAAATCACACCCTCACACCATAACCATAAACCACCAATGCAAGGACAATCAATGTTTACGTCTCTATCAATTAATTTATTGACCCGAAGTTAACTACAATTAAAACGCCACATAACAATGAAAACTCATAAAGTTACCAAGTTTGTTCCCATATAAGGTGCAAACTCAGTTGTTGTTAGAGATTTGGTAACCCACGATTTGGATTAATCACCAACTCAGTTTAGTAAATTGTTTATAAAATGGAAAAACAATCATCAACAGCTTCAAAACATTCAATAGGCTAACCTTATACACACATATAAACAACAAAGATGTATAACCTAAACGCAACAAAAATACATGTCCAAAAAATAAGAAACACAAACAACAAAATATTTCCTACATCCAGCAACAAAACCACAATGACATTGTATGCCAACAAAAGCGAAATATCCAACCTGATTAAATAAAAACGACAACCTGTGAATTGCTTGAAACATGCAGCCGCAAGTCCCACTAAGAACCAAACAACTAAAATATTCAACAAACAACACAAGATAAAACAACAACTAAACATATAAAAATCTTGAATAACTAATAACTCTACATTGTCTACCAACCAACAGGCTAAAAAAAATAAATTAAAATTAAAACTTTAACTCAAGCATTTCATCAAACATCTGGAAGGTTCCCAAAATAAACCCTCTAAGACACCGAATTACATTCTTACGACACCACAACAGTTCTTGTAACACTTACAAAAATATTATGATAAAAATACAATCATCACCCCCCTACGTTCCTAAAACGAAGACCTATTAATAAACCAATCACTACTGTAATCGCATAGTCGACGGATTTTAAGAAACTGGTAACGAAACAGGAAAGTAAAAAAAGGAATCAACAATGTAAATAAAAGCCTCAAACTTCACACACAAAAACAAATAAAAAAGAAAACAGATGCAGAAAAATTGTTATTGTAATATGTCACAATTGTACCTGCTGTAAACCATGATCGAAGAAGGTAAGAAAACCATGCAAATAAGAGAAAATTTAAATAATCAACACATTACATAGGCATGACTCAGGATAACGCGTGTCACGCAATAAGCCAACACATCTGTAAACCATTTTCAAATTAAAGAGAAAAGATGAGTGGCACCTGAACAGAAAACATGATAAAGAAATATGTACCTAGTGATCTATTTAAAAGTGTTTTCGGGGAACCTGGAAAATCCGGCCGGTAATATTCAAACCTGGTGGTTGTATGTCTAGATGGTCGACTGAGTTCTCCTCTTTAATCTCTTCATTCTCTTCTTCTTCCACTATAGAAACAACAGATCCAATAATTAGGTTAAATTCACCCTTAAAGCAAGCAATTGTTTTTGTTTTTAATCTCAGCAGCATAACTAATGTGAACCATGTAAACTACTAATATACGCATTAAGCGCTATGTCATTTTTTACTTTATGGCTATACATTGTTTGAACCTTTTTCTTTTATCCAAGCTATTTAAAACATGGTTTGTAAACAACAATATTCAAGTCTTACAGTCCAAACAATGTTTAGCCATAAAACAATGTAGCGGTGTAGAGGGTTATAAAGCGGCGCCTCGCCTCGCTTCGCTTCATGTAGAATGTCACCTCGGGGGAAGAAAACCTTTTTCCAAACGCTTTATACACCTTACGCCTTGGTGAGCTTTTTTAAACCAAGCCGTAACATATGCGTAGATTCCAAGCGAATATACATTCAAGTGAAGCTTTGATTAGTTATATATTTATTTATACTCTAAAGAAAAGATCTGAATTTTGAAAATACTTATATTACCTAGAGGCATCACCATCCATATAGCAAGCGTTCACAGATTTAATTGAGTTGCGCCCATAAAGGAGGAAGCTTGGTCCCCTAAGAGAATGGATTACTTCAGGCTGCATTTGTGTGGTGTTTGATCAACATTCAACATCAACAAAAAACCGTTAAACATTAAGTTTAAGTTTAAAGAATGAAAACTTGCTGCTATAATAAGATTTACAGCTACCAGCAGACGTCTAGACGTGCAGCCAATTACTATTAAATGTTAAACTTTGAGAATGATCCTTGAAGATATGTTTTTGACAAAAGACCAACACGCATATATCAATACTGGATCTTAAAAGTGAGGGTCTTTTTTTGCCAGAAAATGCCTTGAAGCAGCGCATCAAAGCCCAAAAGCACATTTTTCAAAACTCGGCGCATCTGGTGCGTTGGGCTGCGCCTGAACGCCTAGAGCGTTTTAACAAAATAGCCTTAAACAATGTAAAAAATATATAAAAGCGCCCTGAAAAAATGTGAAGAGTTATTTTATCCTCGCTGCATCGGTCAAATGGCGAAACAAATCGTTGGACAATCCACGTAGAAACATTATTTTGAAATAAACAATTTCAAACGACTTATAGAAAAACAAATGTTCTTAATCCCTTTTCTTCATCCGAAAACTATAGCGTTTATGTCGCCTCAGGAGTTCTTTGTTTTAACTGCGCCTCACAGGCCTGAGGCGGTAAGAAAAGGTGCGCCTCAGGCGCGCCTCAGGGGTTTTGAGGTATGCTTTTGATGTTTTTGACTTTTTGTGACATTTCATGTCTTCTTTTATGTGTGATTTTGATGTTTTTGATGAATTTGATGACGAAATTAGTTAGTATTTTATTTTCTATAAGATATATAATTTTTTTAATTTATTTTTTAATTACGCCTCGGTTCGCCTCAAGGCTTACGCCTCGTGAGGCGAAGGGAAAACGCCTCGAGGCTCGTTTCCGTACTTTTAAACCTTGACCATGCCTACGTTTCACACGTGGCTGCTAAGAAAATGCACAGAGGTCAAATACAACAAATAATTTATTACAAATATGTGCAACATAACCTTATAATAAACTAATAAGATAAATGGCAGTAAAAATAAAGCCTTCACAGACAAAAAGTTCTAAACAAAGACCTGCATAGGCGAACCACAACAGCAATGCCAGATGCCAAAAGCGCCAACTGAAAAGGCAAACAAAGCAAGTGTTAATCAAAAATGAAAACACACACACACATCCATCTGTCATACCAAATACATATAACAATAGGAAAAACAAAACCAGAACCACAATCAAATATGTCACATACCTTGAATTCATATAAAAAAAAGTTAGTCAAGATTAAAGATTAACAATACCTAACTGTTCAAAATATGTTTTACACACCTATAAAGTTGTTCTAGACATTTATTTGGTGACCTTATGATTTTAAACTGATTTTGTTGTTGGATTTGGTTATAGAGATATATGGATAGTCAGGTGGATGGGACACCTTGTTCTTGCCTTACCATTAGCATCTCGACTCATTTTCATGTATAAAAGGGCAGGTCAGGCTGGTTAGGTAACTTTAAATGGGTATTTTTATACAGTCCATTAGATATAAAAAAATAAGTGGTATTCATTTTAAGCTGTTTTCTTAGTCTACCTGTTTGACATGTCAGAAATAAAAGAATAAAACGTGTGTTGAAAGGTCATTAAAATGTATACACACCCTGTTATACTCCTCTAGCTAGCATTCTTCTTCACAGGCACCCATCCATTTCTCCACCTTTTCCAATATTTCTTTTCTACTAAATGCTTCCTCTTTCAAGAAGACTACCAGCATCAACAGCTCCTTTATTTGTAGATATGATAGAAAAACACATATAAGTCGATATGTCATAATCAATGACTTGCATAGAATAACAAAATCTTGAAAAGTAAATACTTCACCAGAACCAGCTACTAACCTTCTTTAAGGCCTTAACAATGTCTGATTATCTTGAAGGAATCACATTCCCAAATCGCCTAATTAATCAAAATCAAATCTCATTAAAATTAGAAAGTTTTTTTTTAGAAAGTTTAAAAATTAAAAATGAATTGAAGGAATCTTAAGATGCAGAAAATAATTTTTTGAAAAATTTACACCTTGCAATCACATTCACAAACTTCTTTTCCTTTTTTCTTTTTCTAGACAACAGCTCTGCCTTTAGGCCCAGTTTCACAGCTGTTAAACTCAACAAAAAGAGGAACAAATCAATTCATAAACAAATAACAGCAAACAGTACAACCGGAAAAGCCAGCGACACTACAATCTTTTGCTCAGATTGGGGCATAGGGTTGCTATGATTGGGGTTTTGTGGTCAGGGCTTTCTTTAGTTACTGAATATAATGGCTTACCGTAAAGTTGCTGAAACTTGATCGGAACCCTAGAATCATTGGCCGCCGGTTGCACCGCTCCCGCCGCTCTCCGTCACAACCCATGTTCGGCGCCCACGCAAAACTAACATCACGATAATCTCTCTCAGTGCGCTCTAAATTCTTTTTGTATCTAAATAAAAGTTATCACGAAATATACACAAGTGGAAAACAGGTGTGATGTCTGCTCAAAGCCACGTGTCTTCTAAAACTTATAAAAAAAAAAAAAAAACCGGCCACAATAAGAATCGAACCGTCGCCAACCACAAATCATACACTCAACCCAACCACCATGCCATAACACAATACTTGAATTAACTCTACAAATAATACTACTTATTCGCTTACAAAACAGATCCATCTTAAATGTACTGTTCAAATCCAAAGCTCAATTATAATTATATAATATGGTTTGTGGAATTAGCACCCATCTCAAGATGAAATAAAGTCAAAGAATGTGGAATTAAAAAAGACAAGTTGATTGACCAAAATTATAAAAAAGTCAAACTTTGGTTTTTTAGGGTAGTGTGTTTCCCATACTTTCAAGATATCGGAATTCGGAAGGTGCAAAATTTGTGAAATTGAAAAGGGAACAATAAAATATTTCCTATAAAAGTTTTGAAATTAGTATTAAAATAGTATTTGCGAAAGGCATTATGGCTTAACGAGTCAACGACATCTTGGTGCTGGGATAAGACTTAAGAACTATTAGGTCTTGGGTTCAAATCTCACAAGGGGATTTTCTTTTAATTATGAGTTTCCTTCTTAATTGGTGACTTTGTGGTGGAATATGATCGCGTGGTAATACTCGTAACACGGTGATACTCCAATGATTCGTCAGTGATTCCAATTGGCTGTTCTAAAAAAAAGTATTAAAATAGTACTTTTTTTAATGTTGTAAGAAGAAAGATTAAAACTTGCATGGACATTGTAGAGCAATGTAAAGATAATAACAATATATTTTCTAGAAAATTTAAGTGATACCATTGTTATATCATTGTCTCTTTTATGTAGCATTGTGTTTTTTTCTTATTTTCATCATTGTGTCATTTTTTCAATTCATTGTGTCTTTTTCATTCCGTATTGTGTTATATTTTTCGGCACTGTGTTATATTTTGTGGCTCATTGTATCATATTTCATGATCTATTGTGTTTTTTGTATCCTTCTCACCCTTCTCATTTTTGTTATACTGTGTAGAATAACTTGACCCGTATAACTATATTCCATGAGATTAGAAGCCAAATTTAATTTGCGTTCAATTTACCTATCTGTGGTCGTACCCTGGATTCACGGGTGAAGTTCATAGCACTTGGTGCACGTCCATTTTATTATCGATAAGGCGAAAAAGGAGATGAATCTCATGTCAACGACGATGGGAAATGGAGTTGATTTACATTCATCGTCACCTTTTACGTACACCTTCACCAATCAAAAGCCACAATATATTTAAAGTCCAACGAATATGATAAGCCAGATACAAATAATTGTCTCTACCTTCTTTACACTCTAACCAAACATCGCATACAAAAATTAAAAATAAATTCCAATTCATCAATCACTTTAGATTCCATTTATATTAATTGAAACATTCTAATGATTTCACAACACTCTTCGAATCAAATGTCATTAGGAGAATGAGAATCATAAATAATAATTCATTGAAAGTAATCATATTGTTCCAGTTTTTACCTTTAAAACCACGATAGAAAATTAAAATAAATGAACCAAAAGGCGACCTGCGTAAATATTTAATTAGTTTTACACCAATTATAAACTTGAGAAAATAAAAACTCTGGTGATATTTCTCCCAATATGGTTACTTTGACTTGCATAAAAATAACGGATTTTGTTATTTGCACACTCCCTTCATGACCAAGGTTATGGGGTGCAGAGAAGGCCCATCATTTTGAGACTGTCTTCCACGTCAGCCGCCACGTCAGCATAGGGCAGAGCAACCACCCAAGGGATGATCATAGGGTGTGAACTAAGGATAGGCCTCTACATCAGTGTTGCACGCCCCCAATAAATTCCAACATTCGAATTTGACCCACTTCGGCTTGTCCTCTCCGTCTTGTGGATACCGGTCTCGACGTGCCGAGCCCCTGCCGGGCTAGGGACGCACCGCACACCTTATGGTCTAACGTGACTTTAACTAATGGACATTAATTGCATGCCCTGCCCCCTATATGTCGTGTCGTGTAGATCTCTAACATGATTTTAAATGATGAGAAATCACATATGAAGTTTTGTACAACCCCTGGCGTATAAGGGGATTAATTTAGAGAGTGTGTTACTCAAAATAACGCAATTGAACGTGGAAGCAGGTGAAAATAATATTACCACGGGCGGGTAAACCGGCCGGCGCCGCAATGTAAAAACATAAAAACGAGTTGTCAAAAGAACACGTGCGACAGTGAAAAATAAGGAAGCGCAGATGTCGCAGTCAGTCCACGTGCTCACATGTTTTCATGTGGCTGGCTTTTTTTTCAAGCCAAGCAAACGCAACGCCGGCCACTCGTCTCCTCTCGCCACGTGGCCCAATCACAACTACTCCCTTCCCCCTTTATATTTAACCACAACCAACCTCACCACACACCCAACTCAATTCCCATCCCTTTACATTTTTTTAAAAAATATCTCTCTCTCTCTCAACATTCTTCAATGAACTACAATAAAGGTCCGATCATCGGCCGTGGCTCCACCGCCACCGTCTCCCTCGCCACCACTGTCACCGGTGACCTCTTCGCCGTCAAGTCTACCGACCTCTCCAACTCATCCTTCTTACAAAAGGAGCAGCAGTTTCTTTCTAAACTAAGCTCTCCTCATGTAATCGAATACATCGGGTTCGATATCGATTATGTTGATCATATTCCAATGTATAATCTGTTTATGGAGTATGCACCGTATGGAACCATTTCAGATGTAATAAAGAGACAAGGAGGCTCTCTTCATGAGTCTTTGATCCGATCATGCACTCATCAGATTCTACTAGGGTTGGATTATCTTCACTCCAATCATCTGGTACATTGTGATATTAAATGTTCTAATATATTAGTATGTAAAGACGGTGTCAGTGTCAAAATTGGTGATCTGGGTTGTGCTAAATTGGTGGATAATAATAATAATGGTGCCACGTCATCTAAATTATTATCCGGTACACCGGTTTTCATGGCGCCTGAGGTTGCACGAGGTGAAAAACAGGGGTTTGCAGCTGACGTGTGGGCGGTTGGGTGTGCGGTTATTGAAATGGCAACCGGGTCGAACCCGTGGCCAGAGATAAACAACCCGGTCTCTTGTTTATATAAAATCGGGTATTCCGGTGAAGTGCCATTGTTTCCGGTGTGGTTATCGGAGGAAGGTAAAGATTTCTTGAAAAAATGTTTGAAAAGAAAAGATGAAGAAAGATGGACGGTGAAAGAGCTTCTTCAACACCCTTTTGTTAGTTTAAATTCTTGTTTTAAAAAGATTGATAATTTACAAAAGAATATTTCTCCAAGTAGTGTGTTGGATCAAGGGTTTTGGGATTCATTTGAGGTGACCGGGTCACAGGATCCGACCCGGTTCGTGAATATTTCGGGCGAATCTCCAGTGGATAGAATTAAACAATTGGTGAATTCTTGTTTGCCAAATTGGGTTGATGATGAAGATTGGATCACAGTGAGGAGTAATCATGTGGAAGAAAGTTCAAATGTTACATATGAGGATTTGTTATATACAAATGGTGATATGGAAGATGAGAACAGTGAGTCAACTCGTTTGGACTCAGAATTGTTATCAGAGTTGTTTGTAGAAGGGGGTTCTATCTCGGTTAGAATCGTAGTAGAATCTAATGTAATTGAAACTAGTGGTGCAAGGGTTGTTAATTCAAGATATTTTGATTTTAATGATATGGATAATGATAGTTGTTTGCTTGTTAATTCAAATCTAAACTTTGCAAGTGTTCATGATATGGTACAATCGGTTTTGGCTAAATTTTTAGGTTTAACCGCTAACTAAGGTTTTAAAGAATATAACAAATTAAACCGGTTGGGTAAGGTGGGTTGGCCAGACCCCTAAGATTTAATGTTACATGACTTTGCTAATTTGGCGGTGGTTATGATAACCATTTCTATTATTTTTTGGTTTGAAAATAGTAGGTTAGATTATAATAAAAAAGATTACAGATAAATAAATACATATTCTAAAGTAATAAAAGCTACACATGTGCTTTGGTTTGGTATGGTTTGTATGGTTGGTTCCAAGTTTCAAGCGGAACTTGAATCAAATTGTATGGATTTTAAGTGGTCTATAGATGGACTTGGTTCGCTTTAGACGGTTCAATTAGTTTCAATGGTTTATATTACAATTTAAACAATTGAATTTAATCGAATGGAAATGTTACAAAAGTGTTTTAAAATTACACTATTGGCTTGTGTATGTATCTTATTTAGGTGAATCTATCAAATGGAAAGGCTACAAAAGTGTTTCACACATAAACAAGACACAATAGACGGTTGTTGCCAAAGGAATAAAGGCGTCCAAACAATTATTCCGATGCTCATTCTATTATTATATATTGTATATTCGTTTGGCTTTTTGAATGTTCTACTCCACTAGAATTTAGCTAAACAAAAATTAAAATATATAAATGGTGAAAGAATCAACGCTAGTAGGAGTAGATATTTTGCCTTGTGCAAGTGTCATTGGTGATGAAAGGGTTGAAGGAAAAGTTGATTTGATGGATGTTGGTTGGATTAAAGAAATGATTTGACATTGTATAAGTCAACCAATTTGCATTTTTTTTCACCTCTTTGTTTGAACATCAATGATTCAAACATCCTAAAGGACACCACATATCATGCTTGTTTCATAGTTGACTTTCTTTTTCTTTCCATTTTTGTTATACTTTACAAGTTTTTAAACACCATTTTACAAATAGACGTCCAACATAGTGGATCGCTTTATGAACTTATTAATTACGAAAAAAGTGGAATATGGTATAAGATTAGGTAGGGGCTGTTTGGTTGATTAAGTGTTGAATCATTAAGAGGTCTAAATGGTTAAGTGCTGAATCATTAAGTTGGACCTCTTAATGGTTAGTTTTCTTGTCCCACGTTGATAGGATAGTCTCATTAAAGTTCAGCCTAGTTCAGTGCTTAATGGTTTAGCCTTTACTATTTTATTCAGAAGCTGAAACAAAATGTTAAATGCTAAACTATGCAGCACTGACTGGTGTAGAGCCTCATTAAAAGGCTTACCAAATAGCCCCTTAATATTTGTAACGAAACCATATGTTAAAAATAGAAATTGGTTGAAAGAGAGGACCAAAGAGGTCAACGGTTTGAGTTCTTCCTCTTGTCATGTAGTTCACTTTTTAAGTTCCGATGACCTAGATTAAATATTTTATAGGGTTACAAGTTTTTTTTTGGACGGCACATATAGGGTCAAAACTATGCATCCCACTTGAGTTTAAAATGGATATTTTGACCTTTTAAAATGCATAAAACTACACAATCTTGGAATATGCTATATCCTTCTGGATTTGGATTCTTGTGTTTGGTCTTGCTTGTTTAGTGTTTGATCTTAAGAACTCACATATTTTTAAGCGTGTTTGAAGAAATTACTTCAATTTAAATACTTTTCTTATTATAATGAGAGATTCTGAAACAACCCATTTGAATGTAGAGCAAAGAGTATGTAATGTTGACTCGAGATTTTTTGCTCAATTGGATATTTGGATTTACCATGTCGTTAAGAGTAGAGGCTATGTGAAAAAAAAAATTACAAATACTAAAGATCATATGGGCGTCCCTGAAGATTTACGTGCCCTATTCAAACAATAAAAAATATTTCTCTTAGACCTTAAGTTTGAGTTTTAAATGAGTTTTTCCAATGAACCCAAGTTTTTAGTTTAAAATGAGTTTTACCAATCCCCCCTTTTAACCTTTGCCAGGATCGAACATGGATATATCACCCCAAGAGACTTTGTCTCTAACACTAGGCCATGGCCTAAGTGGCCAGTTTACTGTGATTACTGATTTTAATTGTCTTATTTTTCTGCAAGTTGAAAATACATGGTGGAAGAAACAAGTGGGAATTGATACTTTTTTTTTGTGCAAGTGTTCGGTTGGAACATTGAAGGGTTAAAGAGCACGTTGACTTTGATGATTGATTAAACAAAGTGCTGACTTTGTACAAGTCAACCACTTTGTACATCTGAACCTTTCTGTGTGAACACCAATGACTTCAACCTCTTAAAGTAAACCAAATACCATGTTTCTTTCAGTTGACTTTTTGTGTATATGTATTTTATACGTCTTCAAACGTTCTGTTGCAACACAAACAATTAAAGTCAAGTATGCAATTTAGATGCCATAAACTATGCCTTAGAATTGAATTACCACTTCATTTAATGTCGGTTTTCAGATCGAACTCACTGAAAAGGAAAGCGAAGTTTAGCGTAATGACCGACCGCCTTTAGTAACGCACCCAAAAGAGGGATGTGGAATCAAGTAAAAAGAGAGGGAAGTGGACAATCATTGGTTAGAGTTCTTCCTCTTGTCCTCTTGGCATGTAGTTCAATTTTGAATTCTAGAGTCAACCTGTCTTTCATTGCATTTGGTCTTGGAAAGACTTTTCATGATCACTAATAAAGATTCTAAAGATATGCCTAATTGGCTTTATGCAGTTTATACCAATTAAAAACCATCTACCTAACATTGTAGTATGCTCTATCCGTCTGGATTTTGGACTTTAGTGTTTGGTAGGGAGGTTGCAATCTAGAAGAGAGACACCGTGTATCTCAATAGCTATAAATCAAGTTACGTAAACTGCATCTATAATTCAAGCTCTTAACAATATTTCGGGTGGATTCCAAAGGCAAGTCCAAGAAGAAAGAAAAGCATTTCGTATAAGTAAAGACAAAGTTTGTTAACAAATAAAAGATACATGAACAATTATACATATAAATGCACTCAAAGAGTTTGTTCATAAAAAATAGTAATATTCAGATTTTCATCATTTTCTATTCCTGTAACTTAATTTTAGTGTAAAAGACAACACTCTGTAAGGTAATTTTTAAAGGGCGTAGATGTTCGGAACTACTAAAACTCTATACGAGTAATACGTATAGAGTGTTAGTGGTGCTAGGCATCTCTGATGACAATACTATAGTAACCGTAATCGTATAACCCCTATACGACTCGCAATGACGAATGTATGTTGGACTGAGGGTGGACATAAGCCCACCCTACATCCCCAATAGTGAAATTCAATTATATTCTACTTTCCTTTTTGTGTGAAGGTTAGATTTACCTTTTTCCTGTCATTTATTTAATTACTTTGCTAGTTTATTTAACAAGGCTAGCTCTATGCTATATCTTGAGCTTATTTAAAATCAACTCGACTATTTTTAGCGAGTCGGTCTCTAATAACTCAAGAGCGGCTTCGTTCGTTTATACTCATAATTAATCATTTATCTACTTGCGAGTCACACTCGATTGTCTTAAGCTAAATGAGCATAGATTAAGCTTCGGCTAGCTCATGTTCGGCGTGGCTCGTTTATACACTTGAAGTCATTAATTAGTTTGTTTGAAATATTTGTTAAAAGGACCGTACCAACCAAGTAGTGTATAATTTTTAGTCAATCCGTATTGTACCCCTATAAAAAAAAATAATTATGTATTCACCACTCGTATACGTTTACAACTTTTTTTTTCTTTCAAGAGAATGATATTTTTTATTAAAAAAATATAACTCTTTGCAAAAAAAAAAGCCAACAAATTAGAATAATTTTTTTATATATAACTTTTATTAGTTAAACTATAACACCATATGATATTTTTCTTTGTGAAATAGTAATTTCTTAAAAAAAAGTAAATAACTATAACACTTTATAATAAAAGTAAACAAATTATGATACTTTTTCGATAAAACTATAACTTCATATAGCCTATATGAGTCGTATAGATATAAGAAGTGACTGGATTGTGAAAGTTACAACTTTGTTCGAAAATGTTGATTTATTATACAAGTAATATAACCTTATCTGACTCATATACATGTTAAGTTCGTATAATTTCAAGAAATTAGGGACGAGACCTTTATAGCATTCATAGTAGCCTGATAGGTTTGTTATTCTTATAACCTAACTAAAACCATTATTCCATAAAAATGCTCATTTTCTTAAAACCTCATATATCTCATTTCTTAACCTTATAATGATTAAGAAAATTAGTATATTATTTAAGTTTCTACTATTTACCAGTTAATTTTAACCAGAAGAGCAATTTAATGTTATATCAGCTCCCATTTCATTGCATCTCATTTTAACGTGAGCGTGACGGTATGTTAACGTAAGTCGACCCGGGTAAAAAGTAAAACCACCTACCGGCGCCGCAATATTAATTTATTTTATTTGACTTCACACAAATTGCGACAGTAAAAAATGAGGAATCCATGTGATAACGTGTTCTCATGTGATTCGCTTATTTTAAGCCAACCAAACGCCGCCCACCCACTCTAACTCCTCTCCTTCTGCCACGTGGTTCAATCACAACTCACCATTTCCCCTTTATATATTGTCACCCCCTCCCTTTACTTTTCAATCACATTCCTTATAATGAACTACAAAAAAGGTCCGATCATCGGCCGTGGCTCCACCGCCACCGTCACCCTTGTTGGAATATTGGAACCAAAGACACAATTAATTAAGCCAAAACTTGCTCTTATTATTTGATGTGATTAATAAGTTACATAACTTCCATCTATATATAACCTATCTAGCCTTGTTAAACAAGGACACCTAATAATTATCTATACCTTTGATGATTATCTAAATAATAACTTTATCTAGACAAGAGACCTATTTGACTTATACTAGGATTTCTATTAGGATGTAAAAACTATCTCAAAAACACCCTTTAGGTTTGCTCCTTTTTATCAAACCTTCACAAGATTAACCTTACATTCACCCCCTAATCTTGTGACTCCAACCTTGGCAAAGCTTTAGTGAGAATATTCGCCCTTTGTAGATTCCCGCTTATATGTTCCACTTGTGTCTCTGGTGAAATCGGTCCACAAAGATCCGCATAGAGCAGCTCGAGTAGCTTAGTTGCATGGTATGTTACTTCCTTCGGGAAAGCTCCTAATTCAAGATTAACATCTTCATTCTCCTCCTTAATCTTGAATTAGATTCGTTTCTTCACATCCACACCGTTGTTGACAACTTCAATTCCTTGACCAAGTTTAACATCTCCCTCTTCCCGGGTCACCAGAACTACCCCGTTCTTGACCACCGATCAAAGAAAAAAACAAGCTCCTCGCTTCTTCCTTGTTCTTTTGTGTTTTGTTTGGGGCCTGATTTTCCAACAATTGGTATCAGAGCCAGGTTTTGAGAGTCGTCTTGTGAGAAGGGGAAACAGCCCCTCACGGGGCTGCAACTGCGGCGAAGTCAGCAGTGGTTGACTGCGGTAAAACAGCATAGTCGTTGATAGCAGAATTTGTGGTGACGCATGGTGTCGCTACTGTCTATACTAAAGAAAGGAGTCGACAATTTCTCAACATCTTTAATTTGGCTTTTTGGTGGATGCAAGATAATTGGTTGGTGAAATATTTTCTTGTTTGTAAAGAGTGGATATGGTGCTCATGTTAATTTATTGTTCGTGAAGCATTCGGCTCTTGAAATTAATTGCTTCAAAGTGAGTAGAATTAATTTTCGATTCAAAGGAATGTAGTAATTGAAACGGAAGTGTGGAATTAATTCAAAGGAGTGAATTATTTCAAAGCAATAATAATTCAAAGGAATCGAAATTATTCAAAAAATAAAAGAAAATATTGGCCTGAAGGTTTTACTTGGTCGAACCAAATTGGGGTTCAGATTAGGTGATGTTCGAGTGAGTTTGATCAAACAAGAAAAATCAACGGGCGTGTCGCAGGAGAAACGAAAGAGCGAGGAGCTAAGGAATTCGTTTGGCGACCGAAAAGACGGAATAGCAGGGCGTTATTGTCTTTGTTGGTTATTGATATTCGTAGTGGCGAACATTGGTTCAGGTTAGCCGATATTACGGGGTTACCGTTTGGGACGGCAGTGGTGACAAGTGACCAGTTCGTATCGATTTAGTAGTGATGAGCTTCACGAATTAGCAACTTTCAATCCAAATGAGATCAAGACCCGGTCCTTCCCGCCAAGGATAAGAATGGAAAAACCGGTGTAGGTTGTTCTTTTTGGCAGATGTATCTGATCGGAATTTGCGGATAGACAGACGGAAGAAGATTCGTCAAAGTGAGGTGCTTGGAATCTTGTCGTGTCTAGCAAGGAAAGAAAAAACGGAAGAAGCGAGGAGCTTGTTTTTTTCAAGCTCTGATACCAATTGTTGGAATATTGGAACCAAAGACACAATTGATTAAGCCAAAACTTGCTCTTATTATTTGATGTGATTAATAAGTTACATAACTTCCATCTATATATAACCTATCTAGCCTTGTTAAACAAGGACACCTAATAATTATCTATACCTTTGATGATTATCTAAACAATAACTTTATCTAGACAAGAGACCTATTTGACTTATACTAGGATTTCTATTAGGATGTAAAAACTATCTCAAAAACACCCTTTAGGTTTGCTCCTTTTTATCAAACCTTCACAAGATTAACCTTACAACCCTCGCCACCACCGCCACCGGTCACCTCTTCGCCGTCAAGTCTACCCAGCTCTCCAACTCATCCTTCTTACAAAAAGAGCAGCAATTTCTTTCTAAACTAACTTCTCCTCATGTAATCGAATACATCGGGTTCGATATCGATTATGTTAATGATATTCCAATGTATAATCTGTTTATGGAGTATGCACCTAATGGAACCATTTCAGATGTAATAAAGAGACAAGGAGGCTCTCTTCATGAGTCTTTGATCCGATCATACACTCATCAGATTCTACTAGGCTTGGATTATCTTCACTCCAATAATCTGGTACATTGTGATATTAAATGTTCTAATATATTAGTATGTAAAGACGGTGTCAAAATTGGTGATCTGGGTTGTGCTAAATTGGTGGATAATAATAATAATAATAATAATGGTGCCACGTCATCTGAATTATTATCCGGTACACCTGTTTTCATGGCGCCTGAGGTCGCACGAGGCGAAAAACAAGGGTTTGCAGCTGACGTGTGGGCGGTTGGGTGTGCGGTTATTGAAATGGCAACCGGGTCGAACCCGTGGCCAGAGATAAACAACCCGGTCTCTGGTTTATATAAAATTGGGTATTCCGGTGAAGTGCCGTTGTTTCCGGTGTGGTTATCAGAGGAAGCTAAAGATTTCTTGAAGAAATGTTTGGAAAGAAAAGATGAAGAAAGATGGACGGTGAAAGAGCTTCTTCAACACCCTTTTGTTAATATTAACTCGAGTTCGAAAAAGATTGAAAATTTTGATTCTCCAAGTAGTATCTTGGATCAAGGGTTCTGGGACTCTTTCGAGGTGACAAATACTCCATCTCCGACTAAGTCCATGGCTTTCTCCGGCGAATCTCCGGTTGATAGAATAAAACAGTTAGTGGAAACCACTGGTGTAAATTGTTGTATGCCAAATTGGACTGATGATGAAGATTGGATCACAGTGAGGAGTAATCATGTGGAAGACAGTTTAAATATTATCCATGTGGGTTCATATTTAGATGCAGAGAAGGAAGATGATTACAGTGAGTCAACTCGTTCAGACTCTGAATCGTTCTCAGGATTTTATGTAGAAGAAGGGTTTTCTATCTCGGTTAGAGTCGTATTAGAGTCTGATGTAATTGAAACTAGTGGTTTAAGTGTTGTTAATTCAAGATTTCTTGATTTCAAGAACATATGTAATGATAATTGTTTGATTGTTGATTTAAATCTAAACTTTGCATTACTGATTATTGGGACTCCATATATAATCTTATTAATTTTAAGTGAATCTGTCGGGGACGGGGCAGGGCACTAGTCGGCTATGGTGGTTCGGGTACCATAGCCGAATAACTACACCGCCGCCGCCACCTCGGCTATGGTAAAAACCTTTGCCGATCAGCTACCTAACCGATCGGCTACCGTAGTTTTTGATGATTTTTTTCTGTGTTTTTGATGTGGTGAGGTGGGGTGGGGGGCTCGGCAACGTAGCCAGGAGCCCCAACCACCCTCAAATGGAAATAGAAAATGAACATGAAAAAAACAATTAACGCATAAATAAGTCACATTAGACGGTTGTTGCCAAAAGAATAAAGATGCAAAAAACAACTATTCCAATGCTAATCGATTATCATTATATATTGTATATTCTTTTTGCTTTTTGAATGGTCAATCTATACGATCCTATCTAGTATACGTTTGGTTCATGGAATGTTTTGGAAGTAGTCGTTATATAATAATCGATAATTAAATATAAATGGAAGAGTCAAAGCTATCCAGGGTAGATGTATTGCCTTGTGCAAGTGTCATGGTGGTAAAAAGGTCGAAGGAGAAGTGGAATTGTTAGATGTTTGATTAAAGAAAGGCTTGAAATTGTGCAAGTGAACCCATTTGCATTTTTGCACCTCTTTGGTAAAATATCAATGATTTTAACATCCAAAAGTACACCACATGTCATGCTTGTTTCATGGTTGACTTTTATTAAAAAATATTTTCAATTCTTGTTATAACTACTTTATAGGTTTTCAAACATCAATTTGCAAATAGACGCCTAACAACAAAAGTAACTACTTTGTCACGTTATTCTCGTCCCATATATGAAAGTGTTCATACGAAGGGAGTGGAATCGGGTATAAGACTAGAAAGTGGAATTACGTTGAAAGAGAGGAAAGGAGAGGTCAGTGGTGTGAATTCTTCCTCTTGGCATGTAGTTCACTTTTGAGTTCCAAAGACTTCAACTTTTAGAGGGTAATATATAATAATAAATATACATGCCCACTTGAGTTTACTAGTTATGCAGCTTAAATATATAATTTTTTAGTTTTTATTCTTGTTTTGCCTAAAATTACATAATCTTGGAATATGTAATATCCTTCTGGATTTGGAGTTTTGTGCTTGGTTTTTGTTGGAGAGGCTACAACCCAGAGAGAGTCCATACAAGAACTCATATCTCAACTTAGCTACTTTCTTAGTTTTTTCTAACGGCCACATGTGAGACGCTACTAATATCACATCTTGTCTCAAGCCCGAGACACATCACTTAACACCTATTGCACTAATTCCTTGGGGAAACTCACAATGCATGCCACTACAGAGAGTCAAACTTATGACCTTGTGGATAAAACCAGGTTGGCTCCACCAGCTGAGTCGGATTCATCACCTAGCTACTTTCTTAGTATAGCTACATTTTTTGTGGTTGCGCGAGGACGAAGTGGAGATTGATTTGGCCAAGTGGTTTGAGTCAAGGTTTACATTGTTTTGTTAGAATTTTAAGATTAGTACTATAAGTAATGTAAGAGCCATCCCATTAAATAGCAATTAATTTAACAATTAATCCCGATTTGGTCCTAGATTAGTACAATTTTTTTATAAAAAAAAACTTATATCAACATCGCATGTTCGGGTTTATAGATAACCCACACGTGCTACTCTTAAGAAATCGAATTATCTAGGTCCTACACGACTCCACGACTTCTCGGTTCTTACTAATATGTTTATTATGCAAAATACATAAAAAACATTTAACTCCTCGGAAATAATTCGCACGTCTTGCGTGAGCAAATTCTTTTGTTTTTCCCAAAAGTATTGGCGGTCCAAAGCATGTCCGGTTTCGTGCTTGGTCCGTTTAGCATCCGGTACTGATCCTTAATCATATCTACCACAAATACACACGACAAACGGTTAGTATTTAGGTTAATGGGTCAATATCATTGCAAACAAAAGAAAACTCCACGACGCCACACGAATGCTCAACCTCTCCCCCTTCGCGTGGTGCGAAGGGGTCAATTTCACAGCAGCTCAGCTGCTTTACATGCACTATTACTTAGCAAATTTTCACATCATTATTCCTCCACTTTGTCTATACATTTAAATAAGTTCAAGGCGATCCCCAAGGACCCTTGGGGACTCGTTTATCACTATTTAACATACGTTTAAGGTATCACATCTCATGCTTAGGTCCCCATTCGATTTGTTACCTTCCTATGCCATCTTTACCGAAATTGACCCGTTAAGGGTCATAGGTTATTCTAAACATGATTTGACCAAATATAGAATTAAAAAAATCATAACCTCAACTCCGGGCACCTTTACAATACCCGAACTCGATAATGCTACGGATGCCCATTCACATGGACATCCTAGCGCGGTACGAGTCAATTTGACCCGTTAAGGGATTTTAAGTACCGCGCCTAATAGCTTTCCATTCCTCCATTGGTTTAACCATTGTTAAGCGAAAAACATCATCTTATTCAAACTATCATGACCTGTTCAGTATTTCCTTGATTATAATTATTAATTCCCAAAATGCCTGTAGAGACAATTATTTTAATTTAGTCATACGCAGGCGACACAACCCAGTCAAAACTCATTGTTTTTGACCCATTAACTCGTTTGAAAACCTCTAAGCCCCTACGGACTTAGTTTTTTCACCATTTTCTTAATTTCATCAGTTTTAGTCGATTCTATGCGTCTTAGCGCGCATTAGACATAGTTACGAAAACGACTTACAAAATTGACAACCAAACTTATTATGGGTTATTGTCCCTGATGTTCTTGCCTTAAAGGCCGCCCACTAAACTATCAACCTAATGAATAGCGTTGACCTGTTCCTATACCATGCGATTGCATCATGCGAGCCTTGGCTACACATGCCCCCCTTTCCAACATTAAGCACACAACCTTCACAAAACACTATTCATTTATCACACAAATAAATATATTTCATTCAACTCAATTTAATTCAATTGTACATTAATGCCCATCCGTCACAGAATTATACGCCACGTATAAATCTATACGCAACGTATAGTCTGACAAAAAATTCTCATTGACAGCCCCCTATACGACACGAATAACCCAATATGTTACGTAAATGGGTAGGGGTGAGTGACTAAAGCCTAGAATAAAAATAAAAATAAAAATAATGAAATGTGCAAGAGTCGTGGTGGTAAAAACAAAAAAAGGTCGAAAGAAAAGTTGATTTGATGGATGGTTGGATTAAAGGAAGGACTGAAATTGTGCAAGTCAAGTAATTCCATTTTTGCATCTCTTTGTTTGAACATCAATGTTTTTAACATCCAAAACCACGTACCATGCTTGTTTCATGGTTGACTTTTTTTCTTTTTTCATTTTTTTTTTTCAATTCTTGTTATAACTACTTTATAAGTTTTTAAACACCCTTTTACAAACAGACGTCTATTAACAACAGTCACTAATTTGTGACGTTACTTGTTCTCTTTATGAACAATGGTTGGCATAAGATTAATTACTTCTTAGTTGAAAGAGAGGAGAGGTCAATGGTCATAGTTTTTCCTTTTGGCATATAGTTCACTTTTTGAGTTCCGAAGATTTCAATCTTAACTTTATATTCTTGTTTTTGCCTAAAAGTACTTAATCTTGGAATATGTTATATCCTTCTGGATTTGGACTCTTCTGTTTGGTTTTTGTTGGAGAACCCACAACCTAGAGAGAGTCCATCTACAAGAACTCACATTGTAGGTTATTTCGAGTCGGCCAAGTGTTTTGAGTCAATGTTTACTTTGTTTAGTTTGAATTTTAAGATTAAGATAGATAAGTATTTATTAATTTATTGGCAACATGGTTGAGGCATCCTGGTTTTACCTACGAGACCCGGGTTCAACTCCCACGATGAGCAACTCGCATACCCTCCCTTGCGTGAGGCTGGTCTCTATGGGGCTTTTCCAGTATACGTCAAGTCAAACTCTACTTCCAGCGTGGGCCCTGTTAAGACAACATAGTCTAACCGGAGTGGGGCAATAGACTTCTCGGAAGCGGGGTGCGATTAAGTACCGCTAAAATTAAAAGATCGCCATAAAAAGTTTATTTAATTGGTTTAAGTCCTAGCATTTTTACCACTAGATCTTTTTTTTTGAACGACCAACTAAAGAATCGCTGGGTACTCTTGTACGCGGCCCCCATTGGCAAAGGGAAGCCCACAGACTCGGAGCCGAACTCACGAGCCTCGCGGCTGCCCAACCCGCACGCACGAGAGCCCCTAGCCCACCCGTGTGCCAGCTCCAGGGAAAACCCGGCCCACATACCCGCCCGAAGGCACGACGGTAGCAAACCGGTAAAACCTGGCTAGCTCAGGAGTCAAACCATGACCACAAGGATCAAGTGTCTCTCGCTCACCACCTGATACCACTCCACGACTAGGTCTTTATAAACAGGAATTATGTAATTGGTTTATTTAATATGTGTGGAATGATTTCCGTTTTGATTGATTATTAATAAAAGCGTTTTGTGCTTTATTAATATGTACGTGGTGATTTCCAATTCAGTGCCTGATTTTCTACAATGATTTCGAAATGTACGTTGTGTTTCTGAGTTAACTTAAAGTAGAAAAGGGAGAGAAAGAAAAAAATGCGTGTGTTCTCGAGTTTTGTTTTATAAAGGAAGGGAAAATGAGGGAAATGTGTGTTCCAGAGTTTATTTTATGAATGAAAAGAGAGGAAAAGAAGAGAAAACTAAGTCATATTTCATCATTCTAAATTGGAAGGAAAAGGAAAGGAAAAAAAGAGGAAGAGAAAAGAAAAAAGAAAGGGATGGATTTTGCCTCATTTCTTTTTTTTTTTCCCTCTCTTTAGTTAACTCGGGAACACATCGATAGGGGGATTCGATTAGTTTTTTTTTTTTTTTTTAATTTTTAATGGCACTAAACGAGTCAAAACAAAGAAAGAAGCTAGCTAATACACACATGTATCATGGGATCATGGTGGTCTAATTGGAAGACATGCAATGATAAAGTTTTCAACAATTACATCAATCACATAGACAAGGTGGAGGAGATAAATCACCCACATTTTTATGGATTAAAAACCGAGTGAAAGCACAAACCATAGATATGCACCTATGGTGTTTATTATGTTGTATTTTCGTAATGTCAAAATGGTATTCGGGTATTGTCTTTTCATTGTTCTAACATCTTGCTCGTTTTATTTCGTTTATAATATATTCCTTGTTTAAGAAAAAAAGCTACACTTTTTGAATTGTAATTGAAGGAGATTTGTGCATAATCAAGAACGAAGTTGCCTACATAGAACAAATGTCATTGTATAAAAATTTATTCCCACTTGTTTTTTTATCTATTCCTCTTGTGTGTAATTAGAGTTGTTAAAAACAAAAGAATTTTGTTGGTACAAATCATTTTTTAGATCTATTCCAAACTAATTCATACAAAATTTAGACTGATTCAAGATAATTATACGTACATGTTACACAAAACGTCAAATATTTAAAAAGTTATGGGTGGTCAAGTGGGAGTACCGTGAGACCAGGTGATGTTCATACAATGCATTTTTGTGTAGAGGACAAAAGGAGTCAATCGGTGGGTGTCATGTAGCACATGAGTCCATATTTACTATCTAGCTAAAACGTAAGTGAAATAACTGTTAAATGAAAAGTATATGATTTACACATCCAATTCATTGGGCAAGTGTTCAAAGTGTTGGGTTGGAATTTTCAAGGGTTACACTATGAGGTGTGGTAGAGGCAAGTCTTGGGAGGATTACCCATCATGTCAGCAAATTGTGGACCCTCCTATTATGATGACAACATGAGGACTATCCAAGGGGTGTGCGGGTAGTCTTCTTTGGGTAGTCCTCCACTCCTATTGGTCCATTTTTTTTTCATTTTCACACATAAAATATAAAAATCTCATAAATATTACGATAGATGTAGACATTAAAAATTAATAAAAAAAACGAAAACTAAAATTAAATAAAAAAGTTACCGAAATAAAAAAACACCTAAACATTAATAAAAAAAACACTAAACATTCGACATTAAACATTTGACACCAAACATTAAAAAACGCATCAATTGTCATGCCAGAAAATGGGGGATGCTGAATTCGGTGCCGTGAGCAGCCCAATAGTCTTCTTGTGTGCGTTGGATTGCCATTCTTTGGGTAATACCAGGGTGCGCCTCCATCGTGGCTTGAAATAGGGCGTTCCATCTCGTACACCTTACGTATAGGTCCCGCCACTTATAAACGAGCCAATCCACGTTGCGGTGATTTGTTTGGCTTAATCGATTGAAACCCTCCAAAACATTGATCCAAAAATCAGACGTATTTATATTTTCGGCCGATGTTAAGTTCACATTGATCCAGGCCGTCACCAACGCGATCTCCTCATTTAAAGGCCATGCCATTTTTTAGAGAAGAGGCCAGGGGGTGAAGTTTTTTTGTGGTTTTATAAAAAGGGGGCGAAGATTATAGAGAAGACATGTGAAGTTTGAATGGTTTTTAAAAAATGTGAAGATGTAGGTGGTGAATTTAAAGGTGAAAAGGGTAAAAAAAAAATTTATAACGGTAACAATACCGTTTGAGGGCCTACCCATTTGAAACAAACCAATGAAATGAGACGTCTTCAGTGTCCAAAATTGGACGACTTAGGCACGTCTGGGGCGGTTTTAGACGGCCTAAGATGTGATGGCCGGGCTGAAGCCAACCCCCACATCCAATAGTCTTATTGATAACGTTGATAACAATGGAAGGGTAAAAGAAAGTGTTGACTTTATAGGTACAAGTAAACTACTTTGTACATCTGAACCTCTTTGTGTGAATACCATTGTTTTCAACCTCCTAAATAGGGCTGTTCACGAGCCGAGCCGAACCGAGCGGGCCTTTGCTCGTTCTTGGCTCATTTACAAACCGAACCGAGCCAATCGGCTCGTTTACAATCGATCCAGAAGTCGAGCGAGCATTGTTCGAGCGCACTTTTTTTCGAGCAAGCATCGAGCGAGCGACGAGCGGGGAGTGTTTTCGGACAACCATAAATTTAGGATACTTCCTTTAATATTCTTGCTGCCTGGATGACTGAGGTTCGACCGTTCGAGAATGAGGCTCTAGTTGAGGCCAGTGAGGTGATGGGCTTATCGAGTTGCAGCGTAAGTTGATAGCGGGAAATAATTGATGGTGGAAAACTAATGGTAATAGGAAGTCAAGCATGTTTTTTCACGACTTAGAGTTTTACAATTAAACTTAGTGTTAAGTTATCATTAAGTTGACTGGGTCAATAACTATAAATATAATTGTATATATGCATATATTGACATAAACCCAATAGAGTGGCATATATAAAACAATAAATATAATTGTAAATAATGTTTATATATATAATTATATATATAATAAATTAATAAAAATTATATCGAGCCGAACCGAGCCGAGCGGACCTTTGCTCGTGCTTGGCTCGTTTACAAACCGAACCGAGCCGATCGGCTCGTTTATAACCGAGCAGAAAATCGATCGAGCAATTTCCGAGCAAATTCCGAACGAGCGGCGAGCGCCGAGCGTTTTTAACAGCCCTACTCCTAAAGCAAACCAAATACCATGTTTCTTCAATTAACTTGTTTAGTACATTCATTTTATAAGCCTTCAAATGTTACTTTACACACAAACATTCTAAGTCAACCACTTTGTACATCTGAACCTCTTTGTGTGAACGCCAATGACTTCAACCAAATTAAGTACATCTAATACCATGCTTCAGTCGGTTGACTTTTGAGTAAATTCTTTTTATAAGCCTTCAAAGGTTACTTTACACCCAAACTTTTAAAGTCAAGTTTGCAACATAGATGCCATAAACCATGGCTTGAAATAGTATTACTACTTGTACGGTTTTTGGCATCAAACCCATGAAAGGAAAGTGAAGTTTGGCATAAAGATCGGTCGCTTTCAGCAACGAACCCAAAAGGGGGGGGGGGGGGGGGGGTTAGAATTAGGAGAAAGAGAGAGAAGTGGACAATAATTTGTTAGAGTTGTGCCTCTTGACATGTAGTTCAATTTAGAATTCTAAAGTCAACCTGTCTTTCATTGCATTTGGTCTTGTGAAAACATTTTATGGAAATTTAAAAGCATCCATACCTAACACTGTAATGTGCTCTATCCTTCTGGATTTTGGACTTTAGCGTTAAGTGGTTGGTAGAGAGGGTACAACCTAGAAAAGAGATTATGTGTAACTCAATAGCTCAATTAAGTTGAACAAACTCCATCTACAACCAAACTTCTCATTTCTTCAAGCTGAACATTATTTCGCGTAGATCCCTTGGGCGAGTTTAAGCATTTTGTAAAAACAAAAACAAAGTTTGCTAAAAGAGAGACTCGATTGTAACAGTCTCACTTAAAAACCGACGTTACACTATTAGAATATGTAAAAAGGTTATTCACAGTATTAAAGGAAATCTAATAAAAACTACACAATGAGAGGCTAGAAGGGACATATTTTTTCTACACGCGCAAAGCCCCTGAATTCTCAGGGATGACCCTGACAACATCGCTAATAGTGTCGGTATTTTCCAAAACGGTATTCGTCATTTGGTTTTCAAAAGATGTAAAATACGTGTCCCCTTTCGGGAATATCATGGTATTTTTTACTACCTCTTTCGATGTTATAATGAGTCTTGGTGCCGTAACCAACTAACCAAATTCTTGTTGTATAACGACTAGGATCCCGCATGTTAACATTACGAATCACCTTCAATGGTAACTTATGAAAGGGTGATGTGATTAGTAACATGAGTTATCCCCGGTAAAACCAAGCTGCCGCAATATTCAATTGACTTTGACTATCTATACAAATATGGGACGGTGAAAAATAAGGCACGCCATTGGTAACGTGTTCTCATCTGATTCGCTTATTCTAAGCCAAGCCAACCAAATGCCGCCCACCCACTCTAACTCCTTTACTTTTGCCACGTGGTTCAATCACAGCTCCCCATTTTCCATATATGTTTTTTTTTTTAATTTTTAATTAACGCGGCAATATTACAAATTAAAAAACGTTAAAAGACACGAATCTAACTAAAACATGTTACAAAATTCCCCCCTTTATTTATATATCACAGCTCCCCTTCACATTACTTTCATTCACATTCTCTCTAATCTAATCTAATCTAATCTAATGAACTGGACTAAAGGCCCCATCATCGGCCGTGGCTCCACCGCCACCGTCTCCCTCGCCACCACCGTCACCGGTGACCTCTTCGCCGTCAAGTCTACCCAGCTCTCCAACTCATCCTTCTTACAAAAAGAGCAACAGTTTCTTTCTAAACTAACTTCTCCTCATGTAATCGAATACATCGGTTTCGATATCGATTATGTTGATCATATTCCAATGTATAATCTGTTTATGGAGTATGCACCGTATGGAACCATTTCAGATGTAATAAAGAGACAAGGAGGCTCTCTTCATGAGTCTTTGATCCGATCATACACTCATCAGATTCTACTAGGCTTGGATTATCTTCACTCCAATAATCTGGTACATTGTGATATTAAATGTTCTAATATATTGGTGTGTAAAGACGGTGTCAAAATTGGTGATCTAGGTTGTGCTAAAATGGTGGATAATAATAATAATAATGATGCCACGTCATCTGAATTATTATCCGGCACACCGGTTTTTATGGCGCCGGAGGTCGCACGAGGCGAAAAACAGGGGTTTGCAGCTGACGTGTGGGCGGTTGGGTGTGCGGTTATTGAAATGGCAACCGGGTCGAACCCGTGGCCAGAGATAAACAACCCGGTCTCTGGTTTATATAAAATTGGGTATTCTGGTGAAGTGCCGTTGTTTCCGGTGTGGTTATCGGAGGAAGCTAAAGATTTCTTGAAGAAATGTTTGAAAAGAAAAGATGAAGAAAGATGGAGGGTGAAGGAGCTTCTTCAACACCCTTTTGTTAATATTAACTCGAGTTCGAAAAAGACTGAAGATTTTTATAAAAGTTCTCCAAGTAGTATCCTTAATCAAGGATTCTGGGATTCTTTTGAAGAATCGGAGCCTTCACCTGCACCGACCCGATTAATAAATGTCTCTGGCAATTCTCCGGTTGACAGAATTGGACAATTAGTGGAAGCAAGTCCATCATGTTTACCAAGTTGGGTTGATGAAGATGATTGGATCACAGTAAGAACCAATGATGATGATGATGATGATGATGATGATGATGATGAGTCAACATGTGAAGATTTGTATTTGTTTTCAGATTTATATGAAGAAGATTATTCATGGTCTGTTAGAATGATGTTAGGACATGATGTAGATGTTACTAGTGGTTCAAGTGTGGTTGTTTCAAGCTTTCTTGATTTCAAGAACATGAATGAAAAATATAGTTGTTTGTTCACTAATTTAGATTTAAACTTTGCATTATTGAGTCTTCTTTTTATTTTGGAAATAGCATATATGATGGTTTTCAAACCTGGCTTAGTCTTGTTTTCATAAATAAATGTTTTTATAAGGGAGGGTGGGGTATCAGGCGGCTAGCCATCAAGGGTTTGAACATGCAAAAGAACACCGCCGTCACCCATACGGGTTGGCTGGCGGGTTGCTTTTGTTCGGCTGCCTTACCCACTAAAAGGTGGAACATTTGTTAGGTTTATTTATTGGGGGTGTTGTTGAGGGTACATGAGGTTATGTCTTATGATTTAAGGGTATTTGAGCTATAAATGAAGTGATAGTGCAGGATTGGTTGTACCCCTTCCCCCTAATTTCACCGTTAATTGAATGAACAGTGTTACCGCTTTACTAGCCAGACTGGTTTAATAATAAGATGATTTCACACATGATGCAAAACTTAATACATGCATACACAAATAATAAAATTGAGTTTTGTAATAAAAATAATTTTTTTTTAAATAAAACCATTTTTATTCCAGGACAAAGAAAATTACATTAAGATAACGGGTAGGCGGGCAACAAGCTGCGCCGCCACCCCTTTCTGAATAGCAAATCCTAATCTACTAAAAACGTAACCCTGCCCACCCGGAACCGAGACATTGCTATGAATAACCCGCTGAACCCTGGTCAGGAAACGGATAGCCGCCGGTGCCAATAAAATTTAAAAACCCAATTTGGCTACTAATCTGGTTTGCTGGTTCAACCTGTCGACGTCTCATAAACTACCAACCCAAATGATACCAGCTTGAGAATAGTGTATAAAAACTATACTAGTTACAAAATAAGATTAAACTACCATTACGAGTTGGCAAGCAATAGAAAAGATGCATTTATCACCCTATATTTGTAGGTAGCAAAGTCAGTTCTGCACCATAACAAGTGCTAATGTAATACATGTCACATGGATTTTTATAATAATTTTTGTTCATTTGTGGAAATAATATGACATGTCGCGCATGTATCATTTTTATTTAACTTTTATGAATTACGAAGAGCCACAAGCATAACAGCCCTACACCCCACCAAAACCTTTTAATAGCCAAAATCGTCCCTAAGGTTTGGTCAGTTTTGCCACTTCAGTCCAAAACCCAAATCTTTTACATCTGGGTCCTCAGTTTTATTTTTTTTGCCAAATTCGTCTCTAAAAAGGTTTGGGTTTTGCTAAATTCGTCCATGAGGTTTGGTCACTTTTGCCACTTCAGTCCACAACTTTTACGTTGTCAGGGACGAATTTGGCAAGAAAAATAAAACTGAAGGACCCAGATTTAAAAAGTTTGAGTTTTGGACTGAAGTGGCAAAAGTGATCAAACCTCAGGGACGATTTTGGCTATTAACTCTTTGAAAACTGAAAAGATAATTCATAAATTTAAGTGATACATGTGGTACCGAGTTTAATTAAAAAAAAACTTATAAGCACGTGAATCTTAAACAAGATACGTTTTTTATAAACGTCCAACAACGCCATCTACTCAAATACACCCATAGACAAAAGACCACTCACACCCCCAAATCAATCACTGACGGCCCTGATAACTCGGCCGTCACCAATTTTAGGGAAAATCCACCGCCTGAAAGCTCACTATGATAAAGCTCTTGTCTCGTGCATGACAGTTTGTCACGAATGAAATATATATATCAAAAGTTTTATAGCATATATAAAGAATTTAATAAAAATATAACTCCAACCGTTCATTCTTGCAAAAAAGATCTCTTGTTAAAGAACCTAAAAGGCTAAAGGTGGAGAGGTCAATGTTTTTGAATTCTTGCCTTTTGGGTTTTATTTGAAAGGGCATAAGTTAAAATTTGAACCATAAAAGCCAAAAGTCAACAAGACTTTAGAATAATAATAATAAAGAATTAAGGATATGCCGACTTGAATACTACCGTAGTAGTTAGAATTTGCACATCGGTTAAAAAGCCACCAGTCCAAAAAGTAGTTTAGATTAAAATATTTCAACTTTGGTGTTTGATTGCTAGTTGGGTTGTTACAACTTGCATACACTTTTAAAGGTTCAATAACCATTCATTTGTTGTGGTTAAAGTCAACTCAATATATACTGACCAACGACTAGTACGGATTACATTCAACAAACTTTTCGTCCTAAGTGTCATGGTTGACATGTGACAACATTCTATGTACCTAAATTTTCTCGGTTTCCATGTCGGTTTCATGTTATCTACTAGGAGCTTGATGATGTCTAAAGAGTGTCATAACAATAAAGATTGTTAGAGCAATTTAGGGTGAGTGTTTGGGGAGTTATTCGCCGGTCTACTCAAGGAGTCAATATCAGTATAGTGTGTAAGGGTTGATAATAAACTCCATTCCGAGTAAAAGTGGTATCCTTGTTTATAACCGAGAACCTGAATTAGAACTAACTCTTGTCTAACCCGATTAAGCTAGTTAAATTCGTTTCTCGATCTAAAATCATGTTTTGGTTTTAGTCTGGTCCACAAACAAGAAAATACATCGTAGACCAACAGGACCAGATATGCGGAATTATAGTATTTTAACATATGTACTTTCACTTCACAATCAACAACATGCTAGAATTATTAACAAGGAAAATCACCGATATAAATAGTTTGATCACATCGTTAAAGAAAAAAATATATTGACTTTTGTCTATTAACTTTGAAAATGACCGGTTAGATTTTTACATGTAGACTCACAAGGCACAAAGAGAACATTTTAGCCATCCTCACAACTCTAATTTATGGAAATACGTCACGTGTTCCCAAAAGTGAACATTTGAGTCGGCTCAAACTACCTCCGACTCAATCACGTCTCCTCACAATCATGCAATGAATCATGTGACACATGCCCTTAGTCGGACACAAATGATTAGACTTCACCTTCCCCTGGCACAATTACGCTCACCACAACCTCAAACAATCTCGCCAAGTATTCGTGAGTGTTTGGATTGTTGGATCCCCTCATAAGGACCTTAAATGGACTAAGTTCATTAGCATTTTAGAACCCGGGACTAGTAACTTTAGAAACTAAATTAACTTTACACACTTATAAATATGAGAAAATAATATGGTTATACATTTGTTTATAACTATACTTATTGTAGCTTACATAGACGGGTAGAGGTCATTGCACCCTTTTAAGTTAAATGATTACCCATGGCCTAATGGTTGGTGATATTCTTACAAAAGTGATACATAAGAGTTGCTGTTAAATAAAATTTTAAATGAGCCCAAAACGAATTTGTAACTGAAACCTTTAGTATTGGATCCGTCTAGTTTCAGACCCAAGTAAAAGGAAAAGGAGGCCCATAACAGTCTTAGCCCAGTCAAATGTCATAAAAGAGATTTGAACATAATATATGTAAGCTTTGATGGGTACATTGGCAAAACTAGCTGGAGGCTGGTGGCTGGAAGCTGATAGCTGAAGGCTAGAAGCTGATAGCTGGTAGTTGTAGCTGGAAGCTGATAGCTGTAGCTTGTTAAATATATTTTGGTGTTTGGCATAGTAGCAGGAGTTTTTAATAAAATTTATAAAATGACTAAAATGGGCATTAACTAAAGGCTTATATGCATGTTTTTTTTTTTTAATTTTTTTTAATGATAGAATGGGTATTTATATCATTTACTCATTAAAAGCTTGTAGCTAGCAGAATCTTTTTCTTAAACGCTAGTACTAGTAGCTTTTCAATATAAAACTTTTTCTCCTAACCTAAAAGCTTGAAACTCCTTCTACCAAACAAGGTTTTTTATTGAATGGGAGTTTTTTTCTTAAAAGCTTGAAGCTTATAAAAGCTATTAAAAGCTCATTGCTAAACATACCCGATGTGTCGTTATAATGGTTTTAAATGCACCGTTATTACCATGCACATTTACAAACATAACAATGGTGTGTTAAATTTTTACTAATGTTATCATAGATTTTTTGTATTAAATTGCGAAAAAGTTTGATGTCCTGTTGTAATTTTGTCTTTTAATTCACAAATTTATAAATTTGTATTGCAAGACGTTACAACAGTACGTTTGGACTTTGGTGCACTATTGTAACGTCTCCTCTTTAGACAGACCATTATGTATTCGTGCTTTAAAAACATTAGAAATGTGCAACAACGGTTGGGGAGCGTACCCACGTCTTGAACTCCCGGTAAACCAGGCAACCTGCTAATTGCTAGATGAAAAATAAAACCGCCAAATTTTCAGAATAACCACCAAGTTATTGTGGTCAGGATTAATCCTTAGCTATAACCATCTTGATCTAACGATGGATATAAAGTCAAAGTTGGTTGCAACCGCTCAAAATAGAGTTTTTATATGTGGTGAATAATATAATAATAATTTGCAACAAACTTGCACTATTACAATGCCTTTTAACACGCTACTATAACTTGTGTGTAAAAGTAGTTTAGTATGTCATTATAATGTTATTGGCCACATACAGCCCTGTGTCAAAATATATGATAACAGTGTATATAGCACCTTTTGCTAGTATGAACACCATTGTGTTTCTTATTAATGTAAAGTTATCCTATCTTTTTGTGTGTTTTAATATTAACACACTTATTGCATCAATATACTAATATAAATGCACTAGTATACATCTACATGTTGGCATGTTAAAGTGTATATGTGTCAAAATTTAACTATCACTCCTTGCATTGTCAACTTTTAGAAACTTTATAGTTATATCATAATAAGATAGTAATATTTATATACATGGTGTCTAGCCAGGTAGCTCCATTATGTGGTATATGCGTTCGTTTTCAGTATAACCGACTCATTTCTCAGCAGGGGATTGGTTTTGTTGGCTTCTTTGAAAACATTGTTGATGACTGCGCAGTCGTTGGGTTGTCTTTTTGGTTCTTTGATGGTGTTTTCCATAGATTATTTGGATCCTCCTTTGTACAAGTCTGATCCGACTGTGCATTCATGATCCTTATAACCTTATCCGGCTTCAATGCCATCACGGCCATGGTCTCATATACCTGCCACCATTAAAGGTTAGACCAACTAAAGCTGTATGGTCAAATGGCAAAAGTATAAGACTTGGCTAAAAGGAAAACTATGTCAAATAAGGCGACATGTCAAATGGGTCGGAAGCCAGTGCAAGTGTTTCTAACACTTCCTAGTCTCCTACATTGATTAGTATATATTATAAAGTTACGATTTAATAATCTTACTAAATTACATAAGATACCTGGCATATATCGTCGGCTTTTTCAACCCAACTTTTGCCTTGACAAATAAGGACAATATAGTCTCGGCACTCTTTGAACATCTTGTACAGAAATTCATTACTCGAGACTCTGGCCTCAGCAATTGCACATCCTGAACTGAGCTGAAATAATTTTCGGATTCGGATCCTATTATTAAAATTTTTCGGATAATGTGTTTAAGATATATTAACAGTGCTTACAAGAGAAAGAAACAACTGCTCAAACAAACTAGAAGGTGAGAAATTCTCCAATGCATGCAGAATCCCTTCACTACAAAGAATCATAAGTTTATTTTTTTATTTTTAACTCGTTGTATAATCGTTGAACTCAGGTAACTTACACAGATAAATCCTCATCATATAATGGAGACTGTCTAACAGCAGGTACTGGTTTTGCGGTTTCCCATAGTTCTCGCCATAAATTACCTAAAATCACAAAACCGACATAAGAGTATCCGCATTATGTGCAGAAATCATAGCAACAAGCATCTAGTCAAGGAGGGCGTACCTTCTTTCTGCATACGTGTACTCAGGTGTCCTCTAGAAGGCGAAGTATCATCGCCAGTAGTTTCTTTACTTTCATCGTATGCTTCTGTCCAATCAGGGGGTGAATGCCACCTTACAAAATCTTCTAATATGCACCCTGGGTTTGCTGCCTAAAACATTACAAACCAAGTGCAAAAAGAAAATTAAAAAAAATAAAAATTCAAAAGAATCCATTTTTTCCGTCGAAAATCCACCTTGAAAGCCTGCATATCGGAGAGAAGCTGAGAACACGCTGCACCAACGCTGACAACATAAAAATTCAAATCATAATTCATTATAATAAAAACAGCATTGAGATATACAAGTTTCCTAAATATAAAAATAAAGAATAAAAATTCAACCTCCCTGTACGTAATACAAATTCCTCGGTTTCTTTGATGATATCTTCTGTGAGCAGAGGCCATTCCTACAAACCGAAGAACGAAACTAATTTAATGAAAAAAAGAACAAGGGATATGAATCTATGACTGTTACAAATTACATAAATAAACATATTGTGATTATCTAACCTGCATAACTGGGGTATAGACAGGTTCACCGGTATCCAATAACGTTGTGTTTTCAAGTTGTTTGTCAGCTCCTAACCGAAGCACAAATTTCCCGGAGCTAATTCGAGCATACACATGATGGCTTTCTGGAAGAAGAAGATCTCCAGGAGGATGCGACAATTCAGAAATATTATTGGCTTGTTTTAGAACAGAATCTAATGATGCAGTGGCAATAGCACGCCGTCGTTTTCTAGAAATGCAGCAATTGATAACTTGCAACTGCTGATGTAACAGACATGAATTCAAGTTCGGAATGTCATCTGATGGTATGCCAGGTATATGTTTTCCTTCACACCACAGCCTTCTCAACTGCTCACACACAAAAAAAAGACATCCACAAACATATTCAAATTAAATAAATAAAGGTGCATTAACATATTCTTAGTTCGTAAGTAGCAGATAAACCAGATGAACTTACTTCCGCAACAACCCTAGACCAAAACAATGCCATTTTCCTCAAAGTTTTTAAGCTTCCCATTGCTTCAGCAAGCTCTGGAACAAAACTCTCTGGAGGAGCACCATGAAGTTCTTTGGACAATTTAGTCATTCTTGTAGGTGTATCCAAACGAGATCTATTTTTCCTTCTCGATAGATATCCTTCTGCGAATATCTTGCAAGGATTACAATGGAAGTGATCAAGGGGGAAATGCAAGAACTTAGACTACTATACTTATTTTTAACAAGGGTTACTTATATGCAATTACGGCAACTATTTAGTTAACGGCAGCTAAGTAAGTTACCTGGATCCGTGAGCAAATCGATAAAAGACATTACTTTTTCATCACAACCAAACTCAGCAGCAAACTTATCTTCTTTCTCCCCAACTACAAAAGACTTCATGGCCGATAAGCTCAAACCAGATCTCTCTTTCACCGGTGAATAATCTTTTGCTAATATCATCAAATCCTTCATTGACTTTACAACTTTTGTGGTCCTGCACTTGATAATAATTAATAATAACAGAACACTACTTAAGTATTGTTTGATTTACCTTTGTTCACATCATAACATGCACAACATTCACAAAATCACCACAGAAGAAGGAAATTAAACAAAATTAACTTACTCAACACCTATGGCCAATTGCTTTAGCATGGATGCTGATGGTATGATGTCACAGTTCACATCATCCGGAGCTGGTGAGTCGTCGTTCTTTTCCTGAAATATATGAATTTGTTAATCAAATAATGAAAATACTACCAAGTGATTCTTCACCTTGAGTTGTATAATGTAAAAAAATAAACAAAGAAATAGATATCAGTAGCCTTATTTACACCATTTAATAAAACTAGTCCATAATACATGACAAAATAGTGACATTGTTGCCTGGAGACCTCCCAAGAGGTCATCCATCCAAGCCAATGCGCCCAAAACATGTTGGTGGTGTTTGACGTCGGACATCTATATGAATAAGTATTTCTCATGTGAACGGAACAATATGGGATTTGCCTAAGGTGTACAGTCCATCTCTAGCTTTCCAAACATAGCAATATTTAGCGCTACAGTCGATAATCAGATTTTGTTAAGCAATTTTTTTCCCTTTTCTCCAAATGCGATTAACTCGCCTAATTATCCATAAACCCCCAACATGCAAATGGCAGTACATTTCATTGTCTCCGAAACTCACAAGATGCATAACAAATATCAAACCAACACATTCAAAACACGACGAACCACTTCTATTCAAATTTAGCTAGGATCCTTGTTACATATAACGCCAACAACAGTTTCTAAAGTATTACCTTAGAATTAGGAGTCCTTGGTGATAAGTTATACGATATAATGCCAATAACATGTCCATCAAAAATCGGAAACGCCATTTTTGTATATTATAATTTGTCACTTTTGTTAGCTTCTTGGACTCCCTTTTCTCCAACTTTTTTATTTTATTTTATTTTAACCTTCCCTGCACAATTTGTAACAGTTAAAATCCAAAGTTGAACATTCAAACGAATAAATCGATTGATGGAATTATAAACACAATAACAAAACATATTAACATAATCATACTGATCATAATATCATATATTACTTTATTGACTCGTCGATTAAACCCTTCAACATTAGAAAAAAAAAACGTTAATTCCATTAGGTAATCCATGTATTATGTCCATCTTATGACTTTAATTCATATATTTTATTATAAACACCACCACTATGCATAAACGTAACATGCTTGGTCCTGGCCCGGGTATAACTTAGGCCTTAGGGACCAATGGTGTGGTATGAAATAAATGTGTATCAAATTCGTAACGTGAACATAAACATCTAAATGCGTCTTGATTCCTTTGTTTTGAAATATTATGATAGTAAAATTTGAATAAAAATTATGGCGGAAAACATGAAGAAAGAGGTTTACCTCCTTTATAAGACTAGAATAGGAGGAGAACTCTTCCCGGATATCGGCGATTCCGTCCGGGAAATGTAAACGGATTTAGAAAATGAAGATTTTCAGTTGAGATAGATAGATATGAATTGATATAAAATATAGCAAAAGAGATTTGTAACCTCTAAATAAATATAGATGGATTGTAAAAATTAGTGGAAATTAGAGAATCTGATTATTTACATCCGTGATTTTCTGGTTGGTGATTATTTAAATGATTGGTTTGTTTGTGTCGAATGTTGATGATTATGATTGAGAGCCTTTTGGACGGAAATGTGATTCTGTTTGAACCCAATGTTATTTCAAGAAATAGATATAAGCTGCAAATTGACTATACATGCGGGGATAGCTCAGTTGGGAGAGCGTCAGACTGAAGATCTGAAGGTCACGTGTTCGATCCACGTTCACCGCATTGCTTTTTCACTTTTGTATTATTCTTACTTTTTATATTTAGCTTTTCATAATGAGCCTTTCATAATATCCTGAGTCCTGACTATTTAGTTTTAGCGTTTTATAGTTCACCTCAACTTAATACGTTTAGTACGAACTGAATTTTCGGCGAACAGTTTACAAACTGTTCAGCGGGAAGTTCGTTTAATAAATGAATGAACATGAACAAAAATCGTATTCGTCCGTTGAAGAGATACGAGACCGCGCAAGCGCACGGGCCCACATCTCAACATACGCCAACACAGCAGGCCTACGTGGGCTTCTAGAAAGCGGCACGGGACACCTCGTACCACGACAGCTAATAACCGACAAAGAAAGGGACGTCCAGCCAATCAGAGGCGTCCATTCCCTGCTCCACGATCGCCTGCAGGTACGAGGTACAGAATAGTACGAGAAAGGACAGACACAAGACACGTGGACCAATAGCAAAGGAAGAGCGCAAAGAGTGACAGCGGCGATATCGTACAGCCAGCTGTCATTCCCCTCTCGTCCAATCACTGACGACCTCAGATGGCCTATAAATACCCTATGAGGTCAGACGAAGAAAAGGATGAACAATTACAGAGAGAGAGCTACGCATAGTTATGAGAAATAGATTATAGTCGAAGCGCTGTAACAATTGCTAGATATAGTCTTGTAACAATCAGTGAATCATTAATAGAATCGTGCCTTTACTCGTGCTCATATCATTAGCATATTGTTATATTGGTGTTTCTTCATTGGCGCCATCCGTCTATTTGAGCATCTAAGAACACTAAAAACTTCTATTTTTCAAACACAATAACTATGTCTCTCGTACCTCCATTGCCGAACTTCACCAATGCTAACTCAGACACCGACACAGCAGAGGTTCAGCAACAAGCAACGAACACGGGTCCGGTTGTTACCCCATCTTCGGGGACAAGACAGACCCCCTCTTTCCAGTTCATTACAGAAACGAATCAGGTTTCCCCAACTGAAAATGCCGCGCCGATCGTTAGTCCGGAGGTATGGTATGCTCAGCAAAAGGAAGCCCTGAAACGTATCTACATGCAAAAAATGAAAGAGCAACAACTCAAAGAGACCGCCCGCACGCTTTCCTACAGCGAAGGACCATGAAACAGACCCCACATGGAGAGAAGACTCGGACGAGTCCCAAAGTCGTTTCACTCGTGACATAAGCCAGCCCCTGAATAACACCGTTGTACGAGGGCACTTTATGACCGGTGACGACGACCTCACCAAACCTTATTATCCTCCGTCATTCATGGAAAAGTCAAAATTCACTCCGCGCATTACGCTGGCCCCCTACCGCCAAAGACAAAAATCCCAAGTACCCTGGGTAAATTCGATGGGACAGGGGATCCAGATGACCACCTACGAACGTTCGAAGTCGCAGGAAAATGCGCGCAGTGGAGCTTGCCAGCATGGTGTCACATGTTCGCGCAGACACTTACAGGCGCTGCGCGGGTATGGTTCGACAGCCTGCCAAATGGAAAGATAGACAACATCAAGGAACTGACCGATAAGTTCTCAGACCACTTCAGCCAAAACAAGCGCATAGAGCGCGACTCAACTGACATCCTACAAGTCAGACGGCGCGATAATGAGTCAATCGAAGACTACATCACTCGGTTGAATAGGGAGGCATTACAAATTGGGCCCATCGGTTTCGAACTTATGAAAGCAGCCTTCACGCAAGGGGTACGATGTGATTCCCTCATCCGAACTTTAGCCGGCTGTACTGGAATGCCCAACACATGGGATGAGATCATGAAAGGAGCCAAGACTTACGCAAAAACAGAAAGAGAACTCTCTGTCTGGAACCGAGTACAAGCACCACAGTACACAGACGTCCAAGCGCAAGCTGCGCGCTCAAGGCATGGTCGACAGGACAGAAGGGGAAGAGGTTCTGTTTGGAACAGACTCCAAGGAGGCGCCCAAATAGAAACCAAACCCACAGAGGTTCCGGACCACAAAGGAAACACCCAACACGATCATAGGTCAGGGAGGCGGAGTCACAACAACTGGACTCCACTCACAAAAACTCCAGCGCAAGTGCTGGCAACAGAAAACGTCACTTTCCCAGAGCCCAAGGTAATCAAAAGGCGAGACAACCTGGACCCAGGAAAGTTCTGCGCATATCACCAGGATATCGGGCACAACACAGACAAATGCTATCAATTGAGGCAAGCAATCGAAGAGGCCCTGAAATCAGGAAAACTTGGACATCTACTAAAAAATGTCGAGCGCAAACAGCAAGAAGGGCCACCCCAAAAGAAGATAAAAAATGTCAGCCTGATGATACACTCCGACAGACGAAAACAAACAAAGAGAAAGCCTGACCAAGTGGCGGAATGGAGGGAACAACAGATACAGTTCCCAACAGTCAAGGGTGGACCCTCATCCACCCGCGCACTGGTTATCACAGCCATTTTTGATCATTATCGGACTACCCGTGCGATGGTTGACACGGGGAGTAACTCTGATATCATGTACGAGCAATGCTTTAACCTCCTTGACGAGGAAGACAAGCAACGCTTGCGCCCGGTTAAACTCACCAATCATGGGTTTCTCAAATGAGGTCATATCCCCACTGGGAGAAATTTCTTTCCGCCTAACAATGGGAGACAAGGCACATTCAAGAACGGAAGACGTCACCTTCCTTGTCGTCCCCACGAAATCCAGATATGACATCATTCTGGGGCGCGAAGCAATGGCCGCCTACAATATGGTCCCCTCAACAATACACGGAGCCATTGGGTTTCCAACTCCGACAGGCGTAGCAATCATATGGGCCAACATAGAGTGCGCCATGACAGAGGAGCCACACCCTGCCAAAATGTTAAAGGCCACCCCGCGCACAGAACCAGAAAAGTGGATCCTTAACCCCAAATTCCCAAAACAGACCGTGACGATAGGGGCAGTCATCTCTGAAAACATCAGAGAGCACCTGAAACAGCTCCTACGAAAGAACATAGACGTCTTCGCGTGGCAACCATCAGACATGGTGGGAGTCCCGAGGGAACTCGCACAACACAAGCTCAATACATACCGTTCAGTTGAGCCAATCGCACAAAAACGCAGGAGTATGGGCGCCGAGAAGGCCAAGGCAATGAACGACCAAGTCAATGAGTTGTTAAAGGCAGGAATTCTGCGAGAAACAAGATATCAGACCTGGGTCGCAAACCCAGTCATGGTCAAAAAGATTAACGGAAGCTGGAGAATGTGTGTGGACTACACCGATCTCAACAAAGCTTTTCCAAAAGATTGCTACCCGCTACCAGAAATAGACCTGAAAATCGACTCCCTTGCGCCATTCAGGTTCAAATGCTTCTTGGACGCCTACAAAGGCTATCACCAAATCCAAATGGCGCCGGAGGACGAAGATAAAACTGCGTTTTGAACGGATAAAGGTGTTTTCTGCTATACCAAAATGCCGTTCGGACTCAAGAATGCAGGAGCAACTTATCAACGACTGATGGACCGTGCGTTTGCGCAGCAAATTGGCAAAAACCTCGAAGTTTACGTGGATGACCTAGTCATCAAAAGCAAAGAAGAGGATCAGATGTTGGAAGACATTGAAGAAACCTTCAAACACCTGAAAGAAATCCACATGAAGCTCAATCCGAGTAAGTGTGCCTTCGGGATGGAAGAAGGGAAATTCTTAGGGGTAATTGTCACCAAAGATGGTTTCCGGCCTAACCCAGAGAAAATCCAAGCTATAGCGCAAATGCCATCTCCATCAACGCTGAAGGAAGTCCAAACCCTGAACGGACGCTTGGTCGCCATCAACAGATTCCTCTCCAACCACGCAACCAAGTCCATCCCGTTCATCGAAACGTTAAAAAGTTGCCTTAAAAAGAGTCAATTCAAATGGACCAGCGAAGCAGAGAAAGCATTTCAGGACATGAAAGCCTGCCTAATGGACCTCCCAACACTCACTGCACCATTACCAAGGGAGCCCCTGACAATGTATCTCTGCGCCACAGAACGAGCTGTAAGCGCGGTGCTGATGGTCGACCGCAAGCTGGTCCAAACGCCAATCTATTACATCAGCAGAGTCTTGACAGACGCAGAAACAAGGTACACCACCATAGAGAAATTGGTACTGGCACTAGTGCATGCTTCGCGCAGGCTGCGCCGATATTTCCAAGGCCATCCAATCAATGTACTAAGTGATTACAAGCTGAACAACGTACTCTCCAAACCAGAACTGTCAGGGAGACTAGCTAAGTGGGCCATTGAACTGAGCGAGCACACCATCTTCTACAAATCCAGACCGGCAATCAAAGGGCAGATCCTAGCAGACTTCATAGTTGAGGTACCACAAGAAAAGATAGAAAAATGTAGAGCAGAGCAAGGCCCACAACAACAATGTGAGGACAAGGCAATTTGGAACCTGTACACTGACGGAGCTTCAAACGATGATGGCGCAGGCGCAGGAATTAGGCTCGTCCATCCTGACGGGGCAGAATTCACCTACGCAATCAGGCTAGAGTTCAAAACAACGAACAACGAGGCCGAGTATGAAGCCTTCCTCGCAGGTCTACGTATCGCGCAAAAACTAGGCGCCAAACATGTCTTCGCGCACGTAGACTCTATGCTGGTGGCAGGACAGATCACCGGGAAATACGACGCCAAAGACCCATCCATGGCAACGTACCTCCGGTATGCAAAAGAGCTAATGAGTAAATTCTCAAGTTGCACCATCGACCACATCAGTCGCAGTCAAAACAAGCCGGCAGACGCTCTAAGCAAAATGGCGTCCACAAATTTTGGCCATTTAGCAAAAGAGGTCCGCGTTGAAGTGCTAGCCGAGCCATCGGTCCCACCTAAAGAGGTCCATGTGATCCAAACCGGTATTGACAGCTGGATGACCCCCATCATTTCCTATCTCACCACAGGCACACTCCCAGATCAGCGAGCTGAGGCCAAGAAAATACAACACAAGGCGCTACAGTATCAAATGCAAGATGGAGTGTTATATCGGAAATCCTATTTGGGGCCATTGCTGAAGTGTGTCGATGGAACAGATGCAGATTATCTTGTCAGGGAGATACATGAGGGAATATGTGGCATACACGCGGGGCCGCGCATGGTCGTTGCGAAAATCATGAACGCTGGCTATTACTGGCCTGGCATGCATCTTGACGCACTCGAAATCATACGACGCTGCGACTCTTGCCAGCGCCACGCGCCAAACACCATGCGCCCCAACAATGACCTGATACCAGTGACATCTGCTTGGCCATTCCAGAAATGGGCCATTGACTTGGTGGGCCCATTCCCAATGACCACAGGCAAGCGAAGATATCTGATCGTCGCCATCAATTACTTCACAAAGTGGATAGAGGCCAAACCACTGGCGGAGATCAACGCAAGCCAGGTAAAGAAGTTCATCTGGGAATTCCTTATCTGCTGTTTTGGGTTGCCTATGGAAATCGTCACGGACAACGGAACCCAATTCGCAGACAAAGGACTCCTAAAGTGGTACGCAGACTTGCACATCAAGCCCATCTTCACATCGGTCGCGCACCCACAGGGCAATGGGCAAGTAGAGCGCGCCAACAGGAGCATCGTTGAAGGAATCAAGCACCGGTGTGCTATGGGCTAATCGAACGCTAACAAAAACGAGCACCGGTGAGACTCCATTCAGCCTGACCTATGGCTCCGAAGCAGTGATCCCAGCCGAAATAGGGTGCCCCTCAGCAAGAGTCCTCTCAGCAAGCTACACTGATAACGACAAAGAGCTGCGCACCAACCTAGACCTGCTCGAAGAACGCCGAGACCTAGCGGCGATAAAAGAGGCCAATTACAAAAAGCAGTTGGAAAGGTATTACAACGCCAAGGTTAAACTCAACACCTTCAAAGCAGGAGACTTCGTCTTTAGAAACAACGAAGCAAGTGGGGCGCTACCACTGGGTAAACTCACTCCCACCTGGGAGGGCCCATACCGCATCACCGAAGTGCTGGGAAAAGGAGCATACAAGCTATCGACATTGGAAGACAAACTGATCCCACGCACGTGGAATGCAGCGCAACTAAGAAAGTGTTATATGTAACTGCCATGCGCATTGTAATGAAGGCTATTTAGCCATTTAATATGACGACTGTCTTTTTCTTAACCCAAGCATCTATTCTGTTAAATATCCGTCCATTACACACACAACCAAGCAGCGACGTAAATAATTAAACATTGTATGACTAAGATACAATGTCTAAAATTAAACGATTGCAATGATAACTTGCAATCTCCTAAAAAGGCGCGCCATATGACTAAGATATCGCGCGCCACCTAAATATTGTATGACTAAGATACAATGTCTAAAATTAAACGATTGCAATGATAACTTGCAATCTCCTAAAAAGGCGCGCCATATGGCTAAGATATCGCGCGCCACCTAAATATTGTATGGCTAAGATACAATGTCTAAAATTAAACGATTGCAATGATAACTTGCAATCTCCTAAAAAGGGCGCGCCATATAGCTAAGATATCGCGCGCCACCTAAACATTGTATGGCTAAGATACAATGTCTAAAATTAAACGATTGCAATGATAACTTGCAATCTCCTAAAAAGGCGCGCCATATGGCTAAGATATCGCGCGCCACCTAAACATTGTATGACTAAGATACAATGTCTAAAATTAAACGATTGCAATGATAACTTGCAATCTCCTAAAAAGGCGCGCCATATGGCTAAGATATCGCGCGCCACCTAAACATTGTATGACTAAGATACAATGTCTAAAATTAAACGATCGCAATGATAACTTGCAATCTCCTAAAAAGGCGTGCCATATGGCTAAGATATCGCGCGCCACCTAAACATTGTATGGCTAAGATACGATGTCCAAGTTTAAACGTCTGCAATGTTAGTTTGCAACCTTTTAAAAAAAAATCTGGCACTGTATGGCTAAGACGCAGCGCGCCGCTTAGACATTGTATGACTAAAACACAATGTTTAAACTAAACAGTTGCAACGCTAAGTGGCAACTCTCTGAACTAAACACTGTAAGGCCATACACAAGGCGCAACATACCTAAACCACAGCGTCAACTGGCCAGCCTTAAACTAACATTGCATAACACTCGAAAACACAAGGCATACAAATTGCATAGCAAAACAATACATAAAACCAGATTTCCATTAACATTAAAAACCACAAAAATATTGTTCTTTAAATCATTACAGGTTATGGAAAAACAAAATACACATAATCTATGACGCGGCACCCTCATCAGAACATCACTAAACTCGCTCTCAGAATCGGATAGGTCCAGCTTCTCACTAGGGCCAGGCGCCTCACTTTCACCTTGAGGACCCACGTCAGTCTTCTTCATAGCATACTTCCGCCTAGTATGCGTCAGACCCTGCTTCTCAAACGATGATCGCAGGGTATGACAAGTTGGCTGGTCTCGATGGCTTACAACAAAGTCCACCAGCTCAACATTTAGGCGGTCGTACTCCGCAGTCTTCTTTTCAAAAAGCGCATCCAAATCCTTGTTATACAGAGGGAACTCCTCCAGCGCCTTCCCATCCTTAGCATGCTGGTATCCCTCAAGTAATCCAGCCTTGCGCCCTACCAACTTTGCAGCAGCATTAACTGCAGCCACTGCCTGGCGCGCTTCGTCGCAATTTTTCACATGGTAGGCGACCTGCAAAAGACAGAAGAAACTTGTCAGTAACAAAGAAAGGGGGAGAATAAGAAACTACAAGACATAAATAAAGGGCAAACCTCGGGACGCAACAAGTCATGAGCCATTCCCGGTCCTCATGCGCCAAGCGCGCTTCATCTCGAACATCCAAGGCCTCCCCCTCAAGGTCGGCATTTTGTTGCTCAAGCCGTAGGTTGACCTCCTCCAATTCCACCAACTTGCCATTTACCTCAGCAATTTTGGCGTCCTTTTCCCTGAGCAGCTCGCGAGCCTAAATTAAGGCATCACGGCGCTGATCCAGCTTCTTATCTAGCTCCAGGATCTTCCGTGACGCATCAGCATATAATCGCTCCGCTTCTTGCTGCTTCTGCGAGGCAATCTCCAACGTCCTGTTGGTCTTCACACACGCAGCAGCCCATTGCTGCTCGCGCTCAGATAAGTGCTTCTCAAGCTTGTCGCGATCCTCGCGGAACGTGACAGCATCCCACTTAGCACGTTTCAACTCATGGGCCAACCTGTCATGCTCCGCACAAACTTCACTAAACTTGCTGTCATACTCCTCACGCTCATGCCCCAAAAAGCCCCATTGGCGGGCTATCTCTGCGGAGGTGGACAGAAGGTTCGCCAAGCTCATCATGTTGTCCTCCAACAACTCCTGGCGAGGACGCGTGGCTTGATGCTCACGCTCCGCCGGAGGAACAACATTCCCTAACAACTCTCGGCAGCTGTTAACATCCACAAACCGAGCGCCTATGGTCAGCTGCCAAGCAGGAAAAAAAACATCTTCGGGATTAAACTCCCCACTCTTAAGGCTGGCCCCCGAGAAACCAGCCTCAGACTCAGGTACCGGCCGCTTCTCGTTAGAGTCATCATCCATGATCTGCACCCCTCGCATGTCACCCTCGCTAATATCCGGTGGTGACACGCGTTGGGTCTCTAACTCCAAACCAACCGGCGCATCAAGGTTCACCGGAATAGTTTGGACAGGAGGGTCAGGGATTGGCGACATCTGACGTGGAGGGGACGATTGAGTAGCATCTTGAGGTGGTGAAGGAGGAGGAGTCTTGGAAGCAAGAGATTGAACGGGCGGGGTGACAACCCGCCTATCAGGAGACTGAGTCTTCTCCGCCTCTGTCAGGTTCACTAGAAACCCCTCATGAACGGACGCCTCGGTAATGTGACCGGGCGCCCCATCACCCATCAGGTCCGCTGCACAAAACAAAGATAACATAAGTCAAGAAAATGAAACGTACACAAGCGCAGTATCAATGCCACAGCACTGGAAACATACCTAACAAGCTGTCCTCGGCGCTGTGCACCAGATCGCCCAGCTTCATCTTCTTCCCAACAGGGGACAAGGAACCAGTAGTTTCAGCCCTCTCCGCCGACGACTTCAGAGATTTGCTCCGCCTCGAGCGCTTCTTCTTCTAGGGAGTCACTTGAGGGGGGGGGGGCTCGTTTAAAACTGTTTCAACATTCACTGGCGCATGCAGCACAACGCCTTCCGTCATATCCTTCAGCAAAGCAGCCCCTTCATCTGTGAACGCATCTGAAAGTTCAACGTAGCTTCGTTCAATAGGATTGTAATTTTGAAGGTACCTGCTAATGACCTCATGGTCTAAAACAAAGGCGAAGTCTTCACCTCGACTAACACCCTGCACCTCCCCCGACCTTGGCTGCCGCACCCTACGGAGGATAAAGTCTTCAACCTCCGTCTCCTCTCCGCTGTCGTCCACGACGAACGTAGGCAATACCTCCCTCTCGCTTCCGCCTGCGGACGACACACGCGGGGAAGAAGATGCGCCAGAGTCAGATGACTCGTCGCTGGATATAACAATAAATGGATAACCCGTCCACATGAACATGTTCACAGGAGAGGGGTTATCAAATACAACAAGGGGCTCACCTGTTTCGGTTATCCGCAATGGCGCGTTGACACCTTCCTGCGCCACGGTATCCAACTCGGGACGAACAAGTGTGTCCCATGCCTTCTCCAGGATATAGAGCTCATCCTCAGCAAGCTCTTTGAAAGTAAAACCCATGTTGTCACCACCCAGCAACAAACTGTACAAATTCTCAACATCTGCGAACAAACAAAAACAAAGTAGCGGAATCAGTATAATCGAGAGCAAACCCCAACATAGGCATACTCGTTAAGGAGACATACCCTTTCCATCCTCAGTCAAATGAGGATTGCGCCCCTGGATGTCATACTTCATGCTCATCCCCGCCATCACCAGCGCAGTCTCAGGGATTTCACACAAGTCCACCGGGTGCGCAGTAAGAGTCTTGAACCAATCCTGGTCCTTGTAATCAATCAACACCGCCTTAGCGACTCCATCATCCAGGTTCAATCGACCCATCGCTATGGGGATAACACCCTCGTTGATCCAAAAGAACTTGGGCTTCCAGTCGCGGAAGCTCTTCATACCTGCCTTGGCACAAGGGGCCACCCCTGTGCGTGGCCGACAAGACAACCAACTCTCTACGAAACAGAGAGAGTAAAAGACATAAAACATGTCGACCAGTGGCTCAACCCTCTGAGCATGGCAGCAAAACTCAAAAAACATCAACCGTGACATCAAACCAGGGTGGATCTGGTTAACATGCACGCCGACGGTCTGAATGAACGTCCTTAAAAACCGGGTCACTGGAACCCTAAAGTTGCAATCCTTGAAGTATGTGGCGTATAGCCCAACCTTGCCGACCGGCGGCTCTAGTATGGTCTTGTCTGGGGCAGGAGCCTCAACACCATAACTCGAAGGGAAGCCGTACTCTTTCCGGAACTTCCGAAACTCTCCCTTCGCCCACACCGCCGTGACTTCACCGGCGTGTGGTGGCCCTTTCTTGGAACCATCATCCTTTCTCTTGGAACCACCACGTTTCTTTTTCGGGACTTGAACGATGTTTTCCATCTTAGAAAGCTTGAAGGTTCTTGGAAAAAACTTAACTTTTTGCAAATGCACGGAGAGAAAATTTTTTCTAAGGTTCGGATGAAAGTGTGGAAATGGAAGTGTGAAAGTGTGGCCTTTTATATGCAGGTCACGTGCCACAGACAGTTACAGTCGTGTGGCACGACCCACCAATAGAAAAACGCCACGCCAGGAGAGAGAAAGTCAGGGAGCAAGCGAAACGACAGGTTGGCCCCACCGCCCTCTGCAGCAGTACAACCGTCAGAGACTTTTCGGCTACCAACCTGTCCCATCCGCCCCGCGCCCTGACACATCTGATGTATGCATTAATTACTGACAAGCGCAGCAAGCCCACTTGCAACACCACTGCGCAGCGCGCAGCCAAACATAGACGAACAAAATAAATAATAACAAACACACCAGTTTTCTTTTTTCTTTTCTTTCCTTTTAGTGCAGCGCCCTGCATGCAACGCATACAGCACACTACACTGGGGGGACTTGAAGAGATATGAGACCGCGCAAGCGCATGGGCCCACATCTCAACATACGCCAACACAGCAGGCCTACGTGGGCTTCTAGAAAGCGGCGCGGGACACCTCGTACCACGACAGCTAATAACCGACAAAGAAAGGGACGTCCAGCCAATCAGAGGCGTTCATTCCCTGCTCCACGATCGCCTGCAGGTACGAGGTACAGAATAGTACGAGAAAGGACAGACACAAGACACGTGGACCAATAGCAAAGGAACAGCGCAAAGAGTGACAGCGGCGATATCGTACAGCCAGCTGTCATTCCCCTCTCGTCCAATCACTGACGACCTCAGATGGCCTATAAATACCCTATGAGGTCAGACGAAGAAAAGGATGAACAATTACAGAGAGAGAGCTACGCATAGTTATGAGAAATAGATTATAGTCGAAGCGCTGTAACAATTGCTAGATATAGTCTTGTAACAATCAGTGAATCATTAATAGAATCGTGTCTTTACTCGTGCTCATATCATTAGCATATTGTTATATTGGTGTTTCTTCATCCGTTTATGTTTGTGAACGTTCGATAACGTTTTCGTTTAAGTTCATTTTTGGGGTGTTGGATTTTAATAATCCAAACTTTCACCCATTGGTCAACAATAATCTTTACATTAAAAATTCCCAACAACGATTCCAACTTTCAACGTATTGGTTGACAATGAATCTTTGTTAACTGAGAACTAACTCAGTTGATGGATGCTGATGTGGCATACTCACGCTGACGTGGACGTTGACAGGGCATGCCACATCATCATCCACGTCAACGTGAGCATGTCACGTCATCGTCCACTAACTGAGTTAGTTCTCAGTTAACAAAGGTTCATTGTTGGCCAATACGTTGAAAGTTGGGATCGTTGTTGAGAATTTTTAAAGTATAGATTATTACCGGCCATTGGGTGAAAGTTTGGATTATTAAAATTCAATACCCCTTAATTTTTATAATGTTTTTTACATACTTTAATTCTTATTTATTTTACCCAAATAAGTAAATAATTTATGTGAGATAAGTATATGGCTATACAAGATCAATAAACTCCGAGTTCAAGTTTAAATAACCAATTAATGAAGACTTCAAATTTAAGATGCGAGCTTTGTATTTTAGACACTGAAGAAACAAAAGTCTAACCTGGATCCAATGGTTAAGCTCGTCTCTACAGAATGGATCCTTCGCTATCCATATGGCTCTAAGGTGAATGGTTCCTGCAAACACACGATGTACCGATGTGGGGCGACCGCCTCGAATCCCGAAGGAATCTACTTAGCAGACACAAAAACGTAATCGGCCTTAGTGTGTTCTTCAGGGAATTTCTGAATGGCCTATCCAAGGAGACTAAGTGCTCCTTAAATAGGTTCCACACGGGCCTCAACATCTACCCTTAACTCACCCAAGGGGCCAAGGCCCAAGTTAAGGGCTTGCCTCCACATCGGCCCAAAGTTAGGCCCAATAAGATAAAGCAAGACACGTGTTATATCAGGGAGAGAGATTGTACCGTGTCGGTGACGTGGCGTCTCGTGAGTAGTCCCAGGTCTGTCTTGACGTGATTGGCTGCCAGGTGGGGCCTTGTCCCCCCCTGCAGCCCTCCAGGTTAGTGGAGAACCTTGCTGAGGTGGTCCCGTGCACTCCGGTTGGTGGGCGCGTGCAGGACATGTACTGGTTGTCCCCTGCGGGTCCTTCTTGGGACAGGTGTCGTCCCTTAAGAGGTAGATTGTGCAACATGCTCTCTGCCACACGTCCTTCTGTGCTGATTGGTTCGTACATGGCTGTACTAACCTCTTGTCTAATGCCACGTGTCCGTCGTTAACCTGTCTTGTTGCATTGTGAGCGGACACCAGGTTGCGGCTACGTGTTCCGCGTTATGCTCTGCACCCGCGTACTGCGTATTCGCTTAAAGTGCTCCCACCTTTACGTTTGGGCCTCGTGGGCTTGTTTCGTCCTTTGGGCTTTGTTTCTGGGGTAGGGCCCATGTGGATTTGGGTCCCTACCCCTTCAGACACTACTTTATTATGTTTACCAATATTATGTTAATTACTAAGTATGTTTGTATAACTGGGTTACATTTTGGGTTGATCTAGTTAATTTCTTAGTATATGTGAATTCTATATTATTTGGAAGTTAATATATGTCCCTTTGTGTTTGTTCCCGTTCATGAACACTTTGTATTCATGCACACCTATTTGTGTTCATTAATATCTGATTGTGTTCGTGAGCGTTCATGAACAAAATTAACAAACGAACACGAACAGAAAATCTTGTTCGGTAAGTGTTCATGAACTGTTCGTGTTTTCTTAACAAAATTAACACATGAACACGAACACGAACACATAATTTTCTTAACAAACAAGTACGAACAAGACCTTATGCGTGTTCGTTTGGTTCGTTTGCAGCCCGTTTGTTTATAGATTGACCTTTATAGCTCATTTATTTTTTATTTTTTGGTTAGGTTTTATGTCATGGTTAGATATCTTATACCAAAATTTAGAAGTTAAAAAAAAGAAACATCAACTTCTATACATTAAACACGATTGTTATATACACTTTCGTATTGTTAATTCTAAATTTACAATTATATAGTATAAAGTGCAATGTATAAGAAAAAAAAGTCAATTAATTGTCTCGTGTTCATGTAAAACCGTAAATATTCATGCCATGTTTGAGTTCAAGTGTTTAATATAATTTTCGAGTTCATGTCAACTTGGATCTATTAGCGAACGTTATAATCCCAAACTTTGTTTAATTATTATACACTTTTCAAAAATTGATATGTTGTCTGTTGTCATTTAAACAAACTAATATTGATTATGTCATGTATGAAGTGTGTAGAAATAGATGTTTTATTGTGACAGAAGAGTTTAAATTACATCTAGAAATACAATTAAGAAGTGTACTAGTAACTTAAGTATACCAGGAGACTAGGAGTAGGGTACGGTTAGTTCTTTTAGTTTTACCTTACGAGCTTTAGTTTCTTTTTAGTGTTTTTGGACAGTCTTTGCATTTAATCGCTTGTTTGTGTTTCTTTTTGATGTGGTACTTGTTCATTTATATGCTTTTGCAAAGATATAGTTTTAAGTAGCTATGTACATCCTAATGTAACTTCTATGTGTGGTTATTACTTTGAAATTGGGATCTCACTTGAAGTAGTCTCACTATCCGTTTGGATAGAGATAAGACTTGCCTACATTCCACCCTCCTTAAACCCTACCAATAGCTATGGGCGAGATTCTATAGGGTACAAGGTTGTAAAAATCCCGATTAATCACCGCTTAATCGCTAGTCTTCATTTTACGGATTCATTTTGGGCTAATCACTCAATTAATCGTTGTCGGTTCAGGGTTGTAAAAATCGCGATTAATTTAAATACAATCCCAAAAAAACCATTTGCGCGTAAAAATTTAAATGTATACGGAAATAATTTGTTTTTACACATGTGTAAATTTACTGTTTGTACATGTGTAAACTGTTTCATTTACACATGTGTAAAAAGTTAATTTGAAAGTGTTTTTGCAAGAAAAGATGAATTATTTGGAAAAAAAAATCGTTTTTTAATGTTGTATTTTGATTATAATTAGGTTTGTATTGAAAAAAAAATGATTTTGATTGGTTTTCTTATTTGTTCTCACGGTTCTCGTGATATTTAGCGTTCTCAAGATAACCCTTCCATATATATATATAGGGAAATGATCAAATGAGAAGAAACTTAATGTGAGAAGAAATGAAACATTAAATACTTTAACTCTTATAACGTTAATTGTTATCTCTTTAATTAATTAGGCATTAATACTTTATCCTACACATTATCAAATTTTGTCCTACACATATCAAAATTCATCCTACATATATCTAAATTATCACGCGTTTATCCTACACATATCGAGATTATCATACGTTAATCCTACACATATAGAAATTTAACATACGTTTGTCATACACATATCGAAATTATCCTTCATTGTAAATTAGGATTGATATGAAAGAATATATTTTGAAATTAAATGATCAGTTTCATTAATTTAAGAGTAAATAGCCAAATTCGTCCCCGAGGTTTGGTCGGTATTGCTAGATCCATCCAAAATAAGAAATTTTGACACCTGAGCCACTATGGTTATAAATCTAGTGCTAAATACGTCCAATTTACAAACTCTATTAAATCCAGACGTTAACTCAAGGGCATTTTGTATATTTTTTATCCCTTAAATTCCTTCCACCCATCCCCCTTTGAATCAGTTTATGAACTGATTATAAATCCTAAATCCACTAAATCAAAGATCAAAGACAATACAACATTTGACATATCTTGAACCAATATGAGAAGCCTTCAAGCCAGCATTTGAAATAGCTTCAGGGATTGCAAGGGATGAAGCAGTGTTAATTAATTCAGGGACCTATTCACCAGATCGTCGGTAATTCACATAATTTAATCAAATAAGCTGCATGTTTCGATGATTACCTGAGCAGCCATCAGCAAAACCTCGTATTTTAGCAATCACTTTTAAACCAAGTTGTAGTGCCTTTTCTCCACTCACTAGCACTAATGCAGCTGCACCATCATTGTTGAGGAGATACCATTAGTTTTACTACTAAAATTATTTATGTTCTCATTGACATATCTTTAACCAAAATATTTGAATTGTGTGCTAAAGCATGAATAGACCACTTGAAACATTGATACTTGAAGCATTGCCTGCAGTAATATAACCACCTTCCACCTTGAAACTAGGTCGCAGATTCCCCAATTTCATAACATCAAACTATGGAAAACACAAAAGTACTATTAAATTTTGCGTTTGCCAAACCGATTTAGGGTTTATAATCATTCATAAACTAATAAAAAGGGGGATGGGTAGGAGGAATTTAAGGGATAAAAAAATATAGGAAATGATCAAAATGCCCTTAAGTTAACATCTGGATTTAACAGAATTTGCAAATTGGACGGATTTAGCACTAGTTTTCTAACCATAGTGGCCCAGGTGTCAAAAATTATTATTTTGGATGGATCTAGCAATATTGACCAAACCTCGGGGACTAATTTGGCTATTTACTCTTAATTTAATTAGGGGGTTACAAAAAATTGTATCATTTATTTAACATTAACTACACATATTATATAAAGGATTCCTATTGGTTTGAATTTCTCCTTTTTCTTTTTATAATACCTTTTCTTCTTATTTGAACTCTTCACTATATATATATATATATATCCAATCTGATTAATCCCGATTAATCCCTAGTCGTTTCCCCACCAGCCGACTAGCACCTAGCGAGTTCTATATGACATGGCACATTGTTATTCTAAGTATAATGTTGATTTCAAATGCATGTATATCTATTTAAGGGTGTTGCTACACGCACACCCCTCTCTTTTATTTTTACGGGTGCAATTTTTTAGAATTGCATTTGGAAACATCTCAAATTTTCTAGGAGTTTATCTTTTTCCCATAACTTGGATTTTGAATATATACGTATTATATATTGTTTTTCTTAAGACAATTTACTGCATATTTGACTTTCATCCAAGTTTCAATCAACTGAACTTCAAATTAACAAAAAAAATTTCCCAAGATTTAAAAGGTTCGTCACAAAAAAAAACAGCTTTTTCTATTTTCCCTTAACCGAATTATTGAAGCGGTACAAGTTTTGCATAACCTGGTATAAGTAGCTAATGAATCCATATCAAGACCTAGCTGTACAATATATTGGTTAAACTTCAATTGCAATTTGTTATTATTTAAATCTATTTAGAATTTAACAAGTTTTATACAATATAGTTACGGAAGTAGTTACGTAAATAGAATTCATCTATAATACAGTCAAAATTTATATATTACTTTTTTTTTTTTAATAATATAGTTACGTAAATCTAGTTTAAATATTTATGTATATTTCTTAATATTAAAAGGTAGCCTTGTACGTAAATAGAATTTGTTTGGCAACCGTCATAAGCAATAGAGAGTAGTCAGCGAAATCCAGAGTAGAGAGAATGTGACGAAGAACCCAAGCTTTTTAAACAGATGACCAGATAAATCCACGAAGAAACCTAGGGACACTTAGGTGAAGCAAACACATAAAAATGGTAAAGTGGCACGTGCAATTTACCTGAAACAAACACGAATACACCATACAATCACAATACTGCATGCCATGGTATATTATTCAAACTAGGTGTATTAATTAATACGCGCGTTGCGCGTTTTTCACATGACGCGTTAATACGGATTTTGGTAACCGACAAATGCATAGAGACTAACTTTGGACAATGAGAAAATACAAAAGTGGCAGCAGCTACGCGGAGAATACCAGGAATCTCCCGCGGTCCGCGGAACATGATGGAGATGGCGCACGGTAGATGTGGTCGGTGGCCGGCTGCGTACGTTAGAGTGAAGCAGTTATTCATTTCGTGGTCGTTAAATATATAGATAATAAACGGACAAAAACCGAACCCGTGCGGAATCGGGTAAAAAACGCATTATGTCGGGGGCCAAAATGAAAAAAAAAAAACTTAATAAAAAAGTTGGTGGCCAAAACGGGAAAAAAAAACTTAAACAAAAAGTAAAAAAAAAAAACATTGTGTGGCCAAAATGAGGGAAAAAAAATTAACAAAAAAATTGGTGGTTAAAATGAGAAAAAAAAAATTAACAAAAAAAAGCAAAAAAAAAACGTGGGGCCAAAATGAAAAAAAAAAACTTAATAAAAAAGTTGGTGGCCAAAACGGGAAAAAAAACTTAAAACAAAAAGTAAAAAAAAACTTTGTGTGGCCAAAATGAGTAAAAGAATACTTAACAAAAAATTTGGTGGTCAAAATGAAAAAAAAAAAGTTAACAAAAAAGCAAAAAAAAAAAAGTGGCAAAAATGAAAAAAGTCAAACTTCACTATTTAAAGTGGAAGGTCTATTATATATAACTAGTTTTTTTAAACCGCCTCGCGTTGCGGCAGCGCCATCCATACGTGTCATTATAAAGTTTAAACTATCGAAGCTTACAATTATCTAAACCGACTCATTTCCGAACTAAAATTATATCGAAACTTAGAATTTCATATCATTGAATAAAAACGTATAATGGTTCACTCGATTAAACTTGCAATAACATATTCACATGACTTTCTTGGGCCTTTAGTTTATTTGAGTTTTAATGGATTTCATGGGCCTTTAGTTTATTTGAGTTTTCATGGACTAAGCTGGACAAACACCAGACCTCACAAAAAGAAACGAAATTAGACATACAAATACACCACAAAGAAAGAATACAACACACAGGCAACAAATCCACCCACTATACCCCAATTAATGGATATCAAACCAAAGCTGAAATCTTTGTGTCAGCCCCAAAAAAAACATTTAAAGTATTTGCACATGAAACATTTAAATCTTTATGTGTCAACCCAAAGCTTGAATTAAATGGAAATATCAACCTTTAATTTTTCGGATAAAGAAAATTAAATTGGTAGAGACTTTTTCAACATTCCACAATCAAACATACACTACTTTCATTTTACTCACAAACCCTAAAATCCTTTCAACTTGTTACAGCCATCACAACTCTGTATCAAAACCCTTTTATGTTTTATTCATTATAATGGAAACAACAATCTTTTCTCCATCTTATCTGTTACGCCATTAACCACGAAACCCCAAATCATTTGAATACCAACTACAATCAACAAACAAAATCTACTTCTTCCTTTCTTTTTAATCTTCAAATAACCAAACTCGCACCAATACACACCTTTTCTCAGCAAAACTGGAAACCAACTTAGACTGCTCATCGTTGGTCACAATTCTTCCGAATTTTAGTTCACCTCTGGTCAAATCAGAGCTTTAGCAAACATAAAAAACCGAACACACCTAACCACCACAAACAGGACACGGCGTTCAACATCGTCAAACGAAAAGAAAAAAATTCAATGGTCAACTCAGATATACAGATCATCATAGTCATTGCAAAACAAAAGGCTCGGATGCAGCATCGTCATCTCCAATAACGAATGGCTCAGTGCCGACATCATCGTCAGATAAAACCATTCGTCGTCATCACAATCACTGGAAAACCTCACTGGCGGTTGCCATCACTCCGGCAGGTGGTGCCTTCAACAAACAAAACAGATCTCTGTCTTCAGCCGAGAAAGAATTCATACCAGCTGTAATATTGAAGGTGGAGAGAGTTTTAGAGAGAGAAATCTAAGAAAAGTGGATCATAGAAAATAGAGAGGTATCTGCTAAAGATATCTTTGAAACCCCAAAGTGACAAAGAGACAGGTGTCTCCCGTAATGGAAAGGTGGACAGCTAAGAAAATAAACACGTGGCGTAAGAAAACATTACCAGTTTGCCTAAAAAAGTCTGAAAATTACAAGAACGCCATCAAAAATACTGTTCATTAACTTTGAAAATTAATAGATTGTAATGTAATGTAATATAATTAACTTCTTAATAATACACTAGTGTGTATGCCCACGCGTTGCCGCGGGTAGTTTTGTTTTTGAGATGCATGTTGTGTGGCGGGCACTTAAATTATTTTTAATACCAAATTGCTAAGAGAACTAATATATTAAGTATATCCTGCAAAAAAAGATAAAAACTCAATGAAAACAGATGGCCAGGTAGATCAAAATTAACAAAAAAAAAATCATTGTGATATATAGGTCACTCGAAACAATGAAAATCAAATTAACGATACAAAAATTTATAGAGATAAGTAAAAGTTAAGCAACTTTAACTGGATATTTAGACAAGTTGGTTACTATTGATAACTTTATCCAAAAAATTTTAACGTTAATTTACCTAATGTCGAAAATCTACACGAGGCTCATGTAGGAACAAATGATTACAGAAAAGGTAGGGGATGCATCAAGATTTTTCTATAATTTTACATCAAATACATGAAAATTCTAATTAAATCTTAATTTCTTCCCACACCATATAAATGACGTAATGAAAAAGGCCAAATGCTCATGTAAAATATATAAGAAACAAACACTCCACCCTATATATCCATACAACAAACATTACAGTATGACAGTTTAAATTGCATTAGAAACCTACTGTATGTAAACATTTATGCCATTCTACACCTCTACCTGATTTCACATTAGTATTTAAGGGGAAAAAAAGATTCTAACATATTTTATTTTTAAAACTTTCTTTGGTTGAGTCATCATTTTGTGCCACATAAACATTTAACCAAGAATTAACAAATTTTGCAACATAATACGATCTTATTCAAGTTATCAAGTACAGTCAAACATGAAGTTGTCTCTTTGAATAAAAATAAAAAAAAGAGTTAGAAACATTAGGATTTGATTGAATAAAGTGTTAGCTGTTTTACTTCCATTCATACAAAATTAGATTAGTAACAGTAAAGAAACAAACAAACAAACTGCACTATACCTACAAATTTGCAGGAAAAAAAATTCCATTTTATCCCTATAAAGGTCTTACGGATTGAACAATATACTATGCTTATAAGTTATATAACCATGATATCCATCTTGAATATAGTATATTTGATATATCCCTTTGTTGATTAGTTAACATTTTATTAAAAGAATACCAATCTATTAACATCAAGAACACACATACATACAACATACTAATGAAGCATATCAGGGACGAAGGATGTTAAGGGCCAGGGGTGGCCCTGGCCCCCCTGTTTTTTGGCGCAGTGGTATAAATTTGTGTTTTCGTAGGTAAATCGAGTCCGGGTTGAGTCCGGCCCCCGCCGATTTGCCACTATCGATCGAAAAAAATTGAGTCCGGACACTCCCGATTCGAGAACCAAGCTTCGCCCCTGAAGCAGATGGCGTCATCATACATAGTTCCAAATAAACAATCCGAAACAAATTCTATTATATGCATATTTTTGTTTAAATTCATAAGTATTTTGTAAAATTGTAGAAGTATGCTTCAACTAAATTATGTCGAAGGTGTTAAAATTGAATCATACCTTTGCTAGGGTGATATTTAAAAAGCTCAAGGTCTGATTTGGTGGCCAAATATGAATATATAACATCATCCTGCAGTATATCAAATGCAATAAATAAACCAACTCAGAGTTGATTGAAATCTGAATACAAACAAAATGCTTCTAAAGCGTCAAGCATTAGCTAACAAGTAAACGACCAACAATAAATTGGAGCAAGCAACAAAGACAAAGTAAGTACCTCGCAATGAACTGAACAACAGGCGCCGTTGGTGAACACCTGAAATCAAATGTAATCGGAATGTAAGAAAATAAGTTATAACAAATTAAGTTATGAAGGTTATTTGCATAAAACATTCAAATTAGGCGCAATAACCTATGTTCAAACCAACAAATATATATGATAAAGCAAACCATAACAAATTATACCAATCGACAAGAATGTAAAGGCAGAGAAGGGCTATGTTATGGCAATAGAAAACATATGTCAAATATGAATGAAGCCTTACGAAATACAGAGAAAAGGAATAGTAATTCTTAATACAAATACCTTTGTTGAATATGATATGAAAGTGGAAGGGATTTGTAACCAATTGAGCATTAATTTGGGTGTTTCAAGAACCATATTCTGAAGAAGTAACTGATAGGAGCATTGAATTGGTATCTTAAGACCCATATTAATTAATAAAACACTCAATGCAAGGCCTGCATAACCGTAATGGTGTGTTTGTGAAGTGTGTAGAAGAGATATATACAATTGGAAGCAAATGTTGTACATAAGGGGCATAAAAGGAAGAAAATGGTAAAAGGTAAAGATTTATGCATGAGACCTTTTGTATGCCATCTTAAAATGATGGTGAAATTACCTTCTTACCCATCTCTCCTCCTTAATAAGGTAACATAGATAGTATAATATAGTCAAAATTAATATATTACTTTTCTTTTTTTATAATATAGTTATGTAAATATAGTTTAAATCTTTATGTATATCTATTACTCCGTATCTATTAATCTATTAATATATATAAAAGAATTGATAGTTGCTAACGTGGCGTGTGATGGTGGCCTCAACCTCTCCTTGAAATTGCCACGTGGTATAATAATTGAAAGAGTTTAGTGTTTTTGAATTGTTTTGTTTTTTCATTAAAAAAAAATAAAACCCTATTCTTATCTCACAGCCTCTCTCTCGACTATTGTTCTCCTTTTTGTTTACGATACTCTCTGAAGTTTCTTTCAATATTCAAACCCTAAACTTATCTTCCAGGAGTCTATCCCAACCCTCTTTCTAACTCTCTCCCAAGCCATAATATGAATCCCACCAAATACCGCCGCAAAATCCCCATCCCTTCATCAGAAAAAGAACGATTTTCTTTAAATTGGCGCCTGCACAAAGAGGGAAATAGGGATTGCGGCTGAAGAAATTCGGCCCCTTGCAACCGCACCAGGTACGTTATGTTACATAATTCATATTTTAGATAAAACAGTTGGCAAAAGGATCATGGCTTTTTATGAGTTGTTAAGGTGTGTCATGTTTATAATGTGATCAAGAGGTTTTGTGGGGTTGATGATGACTGTGTTTTTTGTGTTTTTTGGGTATTTAATTTTGTTACTGAATGATGCTTATTGGTGATTTGGATGTATTTAGAAAGATGATTGATTATTAACCATGTTATAGGTCTATACAAAATCAATAATAATATATCATAGCAATAGTTGAACTTGCAATAAGCTGGCAAAGTTGAAACCTTTTTAACTTTTTTCCAAACCTGGTTAACCTCAGTCAAAGCCATCAATAGGAGAATACGAGTTGGTATGCGAACCGAATGAGAGGAAGGTATAAACGTACATGTGGCAATTCGGTTAAAGCTAGATAGGTTAGAGATCCCACAAAATGATATTTTTAAATTTAGTCCCATATGTTATTCAACGCATGGTTACTTACAATTTGCATTGCAGGGATAGAGCTGAACAAGCGATTTGGATAGTGAAAAATTATTGGAGAAATTGCCTTCACTACAAACACCATTAATTAGGCGCATAATTAATCTGGGAAACATTAATCGGGCGCTTCAATGAGCATCATGTTAACCGGTGATGGTTAATTTCTATAGCTGCAGGTAAATCTCATATTGTTGCCAACTCAAAATGGAGATGCCTAATGGTACATGCCATAACTTTTGAACTTCATTATAAAAGTATTTATCGGCTAAGACATGCCACTCTACGGCATGACCCATCTGGTCATATAGGTCGGGATTTGCTCTCTAATGGGCTCTTTCATGGTTCGTGTTATTTTGTTATTTATTGCAGCGTATTTTATGGTGTGGTGTTCGTCGTTGTCCTTGATTCTTGTGAAAAATGCAGGTTATACACCTTGATCTTTCAACGCTTCTACTACCCCTATGCTTGCTGCCACTAACCATGATTTTAACACAGGTCCACTGCTCATGTTTGTGATTATTAATAACTGATTATTAGTTGAATGAAAGTTTGTTGTTGTTGGAATTGGATGTGGGTTTGGTGGGTTGGTGATTGGGTGTGTGTATATATATATATGCAGGTTTTGTGTTCGATGAAATGCTTGAAACAGGTTGTTACCGTTGTCTATGAATAGTTTCGTTTTATTTTCTTAGTATGTGAGTCGAGCCAACTCGACCTAACCTAACCTAACATTAAGTGACCGGTTATTTTTTAACATTTGATGATAGACAAACGATCCTTATGTGACTTAGGTCGTTAGTTTGTTGATGAAGAAAGTGTTAGGCTAATTGATTCTCATTGTTTTTATGTTTGTTTCAGGAGTTTGGCCAAAGAGCACGGGAAAAAAGATAATAAAACAAATTCTATTCTTATATTCTTAGTGTGATCGTTGTCATATTCTAAATAAATATTTGCCTATTAAAGATCCTTTTGTTGTTGACCCATTGACTACCCAGGCTTATGTCTTGCAATTTTCAAATGATGGCTTTCTTTCTTTTGCTGTATTCCAGGTATTTTTTTCTCATTGCTCCATTCTTGAGGTTAGCATAATTTACACACATTGAAATTCATTTTGTATTAGGAATGCTTTTACAATTATGAGGCACTGCATTTTAACTGGTAAAAATCTACATAATAGAGAAGTTATATTAAAATTTAAATGCTTAAATGGGGACATGGGGTGGAAATTTATAAGGATATTCTTGCTAAGTGCTTATGGTGAGTCTTTACTTTTTAATAAATATATACATTATATTGTTACTAGCAGGTTATGCCTATGAATTATTAAGATTTTTTTTTAATTAACAAAAGCAGTTTGATTAAGGTTGTAACTTTATATGATTGTTGAAGATATAGACATTATATTGCTATTAGGAGGTTTATGCGACTATGTCTACGACTATCAACACTGTTAATATTGGATTAGTTGTGATACAATCTCATGCAAATGTAATGGTATCTAATAGCAAGTGAATTTATGTGTTATTTCTTCACGATTTTATCTAATTAAATTCTCTATTTGTGTCTTCACAAGTGTAGTTAGTGATCATAGTGGTATAAAGAGCACTTTGTGCCTGGAAGGTTATTTAAATGAATGTTCATCAATCGATTGTGATGAGTGCTGACTGGTTCTATTGGTTACTGATATTGAGTATGTGATATGAATTGGCTCGCTGTAGTCTTTGAATTTTAATCAATGGATGTTATCTAAACAATTATACTATATACTAATTAGAAACAGTCGGCGCAACAGCCGCTTTCCCCTTTTCTAACTTCTGCCACAAAAGTCTTTGCCCTTCCGCTTTTGGCCACATATCACCGTCCATAAGTATACTTCCACCGCTTTACTCTTTCCCCACACCATTTCCCAGCCCTTCCTCCGCTCCTTGTGTCTTCTTCTTCACCGCCTTCCTTCGGCTACCGACTTTCTTCTCCGTCACCGCCTTCCTTCGCCTGCCGACCAGGCACCACCACATCTTCCCAACACAGACATACGCGAAATAAAGTTTGCAGCCACAGTCGGTGCAACAGCCGACTGTTGCTTTTCCACCTTCTTGCCCCAATCTTTGATTTTTTCGACTTTTCCCACTTCATAACTATGTTATGCCGGACAACAGTACAATAACGGTGACGCCGTCCGTGCTCGCGATTCATTTCCCTTCTCCCTCGATCTGCTCATCCCCCGGCTTTATCGCCGTCGCTGTTGTCTACTCCGTCATCACCGCCACAACCCGCCGCCTACGTCGATATAAAGAGGAAAGAAAATGCTAGACTTTTAACACAGAGAATTGGAATGTTGGAACTTGGTGCACGGTTGTGCCGGCGTCCAGTCTTCGACGTCGTCTCGCCTCCACAGTCTTCGTGGTGTCGCCGTAGTGTTGATGGTGATGTCATTGAGGCCTGATATAAACTGGTTTTGTAAAGAAATAGGAAAACGTCATCCACGAATCGAAGCGCAGGTTTGGTGACGTCTTCTGCTTGTGTCAATGGCCATATGTAGTACTTTTTTAGCTGCCTTGGTGGTGGTGCTGCTAGCATTTAACTGGAACTCTGGAAGGTGACGATGTGTAGAGAGAAGCACAAGAATGTGTTGGAAAATCAGGCCCCAAACGAAACACAAAGAACACTTTTATTATTGAGGACGCCCATTACAATAAACCTATCATCTATTTATACTAGACTTATTCTAATCCTAACCCAACTCAAATACTAATTAAATAAATATTAAACCCAAACTAGATAACCATATCCTAATACTAATACTTATCTAAACCTATTAGCATTATCTTGAACCCCATTTGACTCCAAATAGGATTACTCCTTCATTCACCCCCTTAATCCTAATTTGGATCCATTTGCTCACATCCGCACCGTTACTCCAAGTTCTTCCTGGATAATCTCGACCTTTCCTGGACCCCCTGACCTCTATCTCGGCCATGTCCAAAGTCTTCCCTCAACTCGACTTATCCCGGACATTCTGGGCTCTACCTCGGCCCCGTCCAAAGCCGTATAACACCACCACTACCGACTGTTGTTTTTCACCACACGGAACCCGTTTTGCGCACAACACTTCCGTGAGAGCGTTCTTCTACCGATCAAGAAAACAAAACCACTTGTTTACCGTTTTCTATCACCCGCTAAACGAACTAAATCACAGCCACCCGCTTGATTTTTTCTGCCCGTTTTTTCCGCAACCTGGTTAACCTCTTCTTCTGGTGAAACACACAACTTTCTGTCGGATTATTTTTACACAAAAAACTTCCCTAATCGATCTGCACCTGCTGCTATCGACCCCAACACGACGAGCCACCGCTATTCTGTCTTCTTTGGTTGCTTAACGAACCCTCTTCAGCTCCTGCTGATCTCGTTTTGCTGCACCCAAATACGTTGGTTTATTACCTGCCTGAGAAAAGAACACCCGTTGTTTTTTTTCACGGCTAAGAAGCTTTTGAAACCTGAACTTGATTGAACGCATGTCGAATCATCTCCACCGGTTCGTCACTGAACCGATGTGAATCGACTATTTATCACCCCACTAATATTAACCACCAACAAAAACAATAACACCCCGCTATTCCGCATTTTCGGTCACCAAACGAATTCCGTAGCTTACCGCTCTTTCGTTTCTCCCGCGACACACTTGTTGGTTTCCTGGATTGATGGAACCTGCTCTTCCATTGAAACCCACATTCTATTTGTTTCTTCGACTGTTACTTTAGAAACAAACAAAAAAATTCCACTTGACCTTTGCAACTTAGCCGCTACATTCCATTGGCCCATCAAGTTTTATCTCTTTTGACTTAAACTTGATGTCACCGACTTATCCCCATAATTGTCAACCATATCATGACAACACATCAGCAGCCATGCACAGCTCCGTCGATTTCTTTAATTGCCATCCTTCTTTTTCCATAGTCCACAACCTCGCCGTTTTATCACCGTTGCAGCCCCACGAGGGGCTGCTCTCCCTTCTCGGAAAACGACTCTCAAAACTGCTAAGCAAAGCTACCAAGCTCTGATACCAATTGTTGGAAAATCAGGCCCCAAACGAAACACAAAGAACACTTTTATTATTGAGGACGCCCATTACAATAAACCTATCATCTATTTATACTAGACTTATTCTAATCCTAACCCAACTCAAATACTAATTAAATAAATATTAAACCCAAACTAGATAACCATATCCTAATACTAATACTTATCTAAACCTATTAGCATTATCTTGAACCCCATTTGACTCCAAATAGGATTACTCCTTCAGAATGCAGGTGTAGAGAGAGAGTGTAGAGGTAGAAACACAAAGACAGTGTATATATAATATAATACATAAACGAAACGAAACAAAACAAAGCAAAAAAAACCATCTTCGGTTTTCTTTTTCCTGTGGGCTGTACCATTTCTTTTTTATATTTTAATCACCATTCCACCAAAGTTTGTATATGCACCGATGTTTATTTTATATACTGTGCTTTGTTTGTGACTGGATTTTTATTTTTAATTAATATGTAAAATGGTCTATGTAAACACATGTTCACATTTTTTCGATTAGGCTACAACCTTTTATTTTCCTTTTATTTTCGATTCTCTCTTACTTGAAAATTGGGTGTCGGTATCAGAACGAAACCGTAACAAAACGATCTAATAGCAATCGAATTCCCGCGCCTAGCGCGGACAGACTTTACTAGTTATAACTAATTTACCCTTCCACTGCTCATATTCCAGCGGATCAACTTCGTTCAACCTTTAATAATCATTATCTGGACTGAATTTAATCATTATCACTATGCTTGCGTCTTTGGACTGGATTTGAAACCATAATAGGTTGGGTGCAGGCAGTGGCTGGACTGAATTTCGAAACATAATACGCTGGTTGTAGGCTTTGTGTCGCAAGTTTGTTATATATAGGTCAGAAACTGGGTCGGAAAATTGTCATAAAGATGTACAGTTTCTTTTCAATACCTCCCATTTTTTAATGATTACAGTTGTATTGGTGGAATAATAATCCTCATTGAGAACTTCCTTACGTTTCTGATTCACAAACTCCTGTGACCAATAGACAACCAAACATAAAATTCGACCACAACACTCCATCTACATTCAGTCTAATTTGATCAGCTTTATCAATACAATGCGACTAACAAAGATCAACTTACACACAAACAAACTCACAACCACAAAATTTGACAACAACATTGCACTTCAGTGCAATTTAATTATTTAAGTAACTTCATTTACTTTTAACGTTCATCAATATTTATATTTTCAACTTCGGGACGCTCCCGGGTTATCAGCTAGTTTATTAATATAAAAATGTAGCCATATACGTAAATAGAATCTGTTTTATTACTAGTTGGTCTCATATATTTAAATAAATGTTTGAGATGGACTAGGATAGTAAAATATAATGACTTGTGCCTAATAATTAGGGGTGTTCAAAGTCGGATTATCCGATTTTCTGATTTCCAAAAATCGGATAATCCAAAATTTTGGATATCCGAAAATCGGATAATCCGAAATTTTGGATTGTTAATATTGGGATTCGAATCCGGATGTAAAATCTCGGATTCGGATAATCTGAAACTTAAACAGAATCCTTTTCTCTTTTAATAAAAGTTTAAACCGTACCTGCTTAAAACAAACATTTAGTATAATATTTTGGATTTGAGAAAGGCGTATTATGTTAGTTTAAGGTTGGAGTTAACTTGGAATGGATTAAATATATAGTATATAGAATTTTTTTTAATATTTTTGGATTCGGATAATCCGATTATTTGAAAATTTTAAAAAAATATGATCCGAATCCAAAATTTTGGGTAATACGGATACGGATTTTTAGATATTTCGGATTCGATTTTTTTAGCACCCCTAGTTCCCTGCATTTCCTTACTTCCAATACATTTTGATTAAAAAATCTACTTCTTCAACAACTCTACCTCTCCATCTTCACCACAAAACCATATCGTCGAAAAAATCATCTCTTTTTTTTTCACTCTTAGCTTTTTTTTTTATTTTGTTTTTGTTCACTTTAATAACACCACATGAGTTAATTTATTAACTTGAAAGCTCTTCGTAAAATACTCAGATTAGCAACATTTTTTTATTCACCGAAGAGGCATTAAACCCCGTCGTCGACGATCGCACAGCGGGCACAGGCCCACCCTCCCCGTAAGGTAGATCCACCACCAATTTATCAATTTATAAATAAGTATCCAAATTAACTATTTAAAATAACCTACATATGACAATGATGATTAAGTAACGAACTTTTATGATAAATTATTTACTCAAAATTAAATAAATGACTACTGTTTTAATTTCCTTTAACATAGTTCTTGATTATAGGTCATGACGAGTCTTTGTTGAAAATGCTGCAATTATAGTGGAGTTAGTTTGAGTATATGCAAACTATGGCAATGTTGTAAGTGTTATACATTCTTAATTAATTTCAAGGTTTTGAATTTATTGAAGCCTCATGATAAGTGGTTAAATATGATGCTTTGTTTTGTTTGATACAGAGACAAGAATATATACGATACACTCAAACGAACAAAATACGCTTTAGATTTAAATTCGTACTCTCATCCATTGCATTTATCGCATGCATGTACCAAGTTTTAGGAAGATATAATTTAAACTCTAACCACATATATATAGAAAAAGTAAACAAAATATGTATGTCAAACTAAATACTTAAATGCCAATTTTGTCCATGAGGTTTGGTCCAGTTTGCTGTTTCAGTCCATAAAAGTTTTTTTTTTTTTTTTTTTGCAATGGAACCCCTGAGGTTTGGATTTTCTTGCTATTTTTGTCCATTTCACTAACTTGGTTTATTTTTTTTTTTGTTATGTTAGAGGTATTGTAGTCATTTTACCTATTTATTTTTGTTTTTCTATTTTTTTCAATAATTTACTTTTTTTATATAATAAAACATAATATATTTAAATAAATATAACACACCCACCCCAACCCCCCTCTCTCCCTCTCTCTTTCGATCAACTCGTATTATGAGCAAGTGCTTGGCTATTGCAGACGAAGAGGGGCTCTCATACTGGAAGCCCTTGACGCTGATACTAACTGTGTCTTAGCTAACATTTTGGCTGCCCGATTCTGCGCTTCTTCTCACCTTCGTTCTCTCCTTCATGCCGCCATCTCCAATCTCGTACTATTATTTCTCTCTCATGTTTTTAGTAATAATATGATTAACTATCATCTTCATTCAATTCAATTAGGGCAACGCAACTCCTTATGAAAAAGCAGTTTTTGATTCTATCCATTGTCTCATCTCTCCAGATAGGGATGATGACATGGCTCTTCACTTACACTCCAATGTTGCTTGCTTGCTTTCTTTCTTCCTTCCTTATTCCTTAATACTACATACATTTGTTGCCTTTCCTTTTAATAATAACAATAATATACTTGGCCTCTGTTTGTTTGTAGGTATTGAATGATTTTCCAAAGGATTTAGTATCTTAGAAGAGGGCCCTAGTTCTCTGCTTTTACATGGGTCGACCTGACCTCTCTTTGTAACTCGTTCAACAAGTTTACTAACTTTCTCCTTTTCAATCTTCTTTGTTTTGCTATGTTTTACTTATGCTTTTCTTTTTCTTAAGGTACTTCCTTCAAACAATGAGCAAGATTTTGTATATGGAATGCTTGTCTTTCCTCTATTCGTATCTTTTTGCAGTTGTGTCATGTTTACCACCCCACATTTATTTATTTAAAATAAATAAATATATTATGTTTTATTATATAAAAAGGTAAAATATTGAAAAAAATAGAAAAACAAAAATAAATAGGTAAAATGACTACAATACCCCTAACTTAACATAAAAAATTAACCCAGTTAGTGAAATGGACGAAAATAGCAAGAAAACAGTAAGAAAATCCAAACCTCAGGGGTTCCATTGCAAGAAAAAACTTTTTTGGACTGAAGCAGCAAACTGGACCAAACCTCAGGGACGAAATTGACATTTAACTCCAAAACTAAATACATATTAGGGGTTTTCAAAGTCGGATTATCTGATTTTCAAATATCCGAAGAACTGATAATTTGAAATTTTGGATAGTCAATATTGGGATCCGAATCCGAAATTTCGGATAACCAATTTGGGATCCGAATCCAAAATTTTGGATATTTGAAATTTCGGATTCAGATAATCCAGCGGATAATTTGAAATTAAAAACAAAAAATAAATCCCTTCATCTTATACTAAAAGTCTAAAACCGAACTTGCTTAAAACAAGCATTCAATATTTCGGATTCGAGAGCGACGTATTATATTAGTCTAGGTTTAAAATCAACTGGTAATGAATTAAATATATAGTATATGTATAAAATATTATATATATATATATAATATATAGATGTTCTTTAATTTCGGATTCGGATAATCTGATTATCCGAAATTTTTTAAAAATTGCATCCGAATCCGAACTTTCGGATTATCCGATTTTCAGATATCCAAAAATCGGATAATCCAACAGTTCAGATAATACAAATACAGATTTTCATATATCCAAAAATCGGATAATCCAACAATTCAGATAATACAGATACAGATTTTCAGATATTTCACATTTTAAACGTCAATAATAAAGATATTATGTTTTAGGATGGTAATGCTTAGATATATTCACAGTACGCATAATAAATTTAGCTATTAATGTGTAAAATTACTTAATTTTAGTTTTTTTTAATATAAAAGTTTGTGTATGATAATTTTTCATCATATCAAAATTATACACGTTATTTAAATGATGCAGTAAAATAATGATTTAAATTTCAAAAAAAAAGTAAAATAATGATTTATTGTCCATGTATTTTCAAGTGTTCTTATAATTGCTTTCTAAACCATGAGTTTTTAAAATGTATATTTTTTAATTATCGTAAACTGGCATGAAATTAAATACATAATTTGTTAGCGTATTAGAATTTCTCACCAACAATTTATGGTACACTTTGAAGAAACAAAATGGCATTTAGATTTCTTCTATGGTTCGATCTTGATTCAAAGTGCAAGAAGCTGCTCTACATTCATGGGAACCATGAACTGTTGCGATCCGCTATATATGAGGTCCGAGAATAAGCTAGCAGTTGCTTCTGTCGGATGGTAAAGATCCCAAAATATATGGTTTTTTCTGTTCGGACAATAGGTTGCTAGTGCGGTGCATGGTCCGTCAGCATTTAGATTTCCAATCCCACAACAAGCTTCCTTTATCTCCATAAACCCTAAAATAAAACATACATGTTTACACATAAGTTTTAATCCAAACTTTTATCTTTATGCATAGAGGAGGGTCCAAGGGTCAAACCCCTAGCGAGCCTAAACTTCTTGTTAATACGACCATGGGCGTACCCAAGTATAGCCGCGGGGGAGGGGCTGTAAAAAATTGTCTTTTATAGGCAAAAATCCTGATCGCACCACCAGAAAATAAACCCTGAATCCGTAATGTATACGACATCTAATGTTATTACTTTTTTGTACTTTGAATTTCAAGCTATCATCAAAAGCATCCGAACCAAAACTTGTTAATCACGGTTATCATAAAGTTTTCTTCTTTACCACCAAAATCTTCATTTTTCTTTGAAAAAAAAAACTTATGCTATACTAAATAAAATGCAAATTCCATTGAATGATTCTAGTTCAGCCACATTATTTATGGTTTATTAAAAATCAGTACTAAATAAAGTTTTTCTTATTCCATTTATATTACCATAAGTCTCATGATTTTCAAAGAGGTTGTCCATAGCACCATAAGTATCAAAGTAAGCATAGTTCATGCCCGGTGATTCGGATTTCAATCCTTGTAGCATCATCTTTAGACCATCATTATACTTAGTCGACCAATAATTTATTTCAAGTTTGCATTCACCGCTTCGGTTTGCTTTTCTTTGTATCGGGCAACAACCAATTGCCCCAACTCCGGTCACTACCAATTTTCGCGCACCCAATCGATACAACATCTTCATTTGGTTTCAAAAACAACTCATTTAAATCATTCAAACAAGTTAAATATTCTAAAATAACTTGTTAGGTACCAAATGTCGTACCTTGAGTAACCCTTTGTAAGTGGACACCATATGATCAACATATTGTTGTGGGGTGTACCGTTTAGCGATGAGAGAACCGGCATTAAAGTATGCAAACCAATCGTTGCTTCCGAAAACGATTAGGAATAAGGATTTGGAGAGGTAAGCTTGTGCACTAGATTGTCCTAGTTGACGGACCAGTTTGTCATGGACCACGGTGAAGTATTCCACTTGTTGCGCTAAAGATATTGCTTGTTTCTGATATCATATTATTATAAATAAAATTAGTATTAGTTGAACATATTGCGGGGATAGCTCAGTTGGGAGAGCGTCAGACTGAAGATCTGAAGGTCACGTGTTCGATCCACGTTCACCGCAATAATTTTTAATATTTTTATAAAATTTTAGTTTAATGGATTTCTTACAAAGAGTAATCCACCGGTTTCGTTAAGTATGCCGGCACCTCCAGATGCAAAGCTGACTCCACTGATGGGTGGTATCGCGCTACCAATTATTGATAAATATGCTGGCGGTGTTGGTAACCCCATCTTTTTCGCTGCCAAAACACGATAACAAACATTACATTCATGATTCCTATGTGTCGGGTAAAATGTATAGATTTAAAAAGTACGTGTAGATTTAGATGTAGGTATAGAAAGAAAATAACAAAATAGATGTCATACACTGCCTGAAGGGGTCCTAGGTTTAAATCTAGACAAATGTGTATTTTGTGTAAAATATAGTGGGAGTAGCATTAGCCGCCGTATAGAAAACAAAAATATACCAAGAAAGTCAGCTGCATTCTGGCCATTACTAAATCTTCCTGTGGGTTTCCTATCAGGAAAGTCAACGCCGTTGTGAGGGAAATTAGCCTTAGCAATTGAAAGTGGCAGGTAGTTATTGTTTCCAACGTCCACCAACGAGTCACCTAACACGTAAACCGCTGGTGCAGCAGCCCGAGCTTTACATACACTAAGGATAAACACCACAACGCACGCCAACAATGTCGTCCTTGAGCCGCCGCAGTTGATGCGAGTATTAATGGCCATTGTTGGTATGTTATCAAAATGTGAGGCAGTTGTAGGATTTATAAAGGGCTAATGGGTTGATTGAATACGTGATCGCACGTTTGAGTGAAGGTAGGCCTGTAAACGAACCGAACGTTCATGAACTGTTCGTGAACTGTTCGGCGGGAAGTTTGTTTATGTTCGTTTATTTAAATAAATGAACAAACACGAACACAAAATTTTGTTCGTTTAATTAAACGAACGAACATGAACACACGTTTTGTTCGTTCATTTATGTTCATGAACGTTCGTTTATGTACGTTCATTTATGTTCGTTTTAGTTCATTATGTTTGTTTAATCAAACTTTTCTTTATTTTTACTATTTATTTCTCTTTTGTTAAATAACCTTAATTCATATGATATTATATACAATATATTTGATATGTTTTAAAAACTTAACCATTACCCTAACATTCTCAACATATCAGCCGTTCTTCACACTTCACAGCCCCACCTCCCTTCTTCTCCACACTCTACAGCCCTACCTTCTTCCACTTCCGGCCTACAACCTCCACAACCCCGCCTCCAGCCTCCAACATCCACAACGCCGCATGTATGACCGACCTTCTCTTATCGTTTTTTTCTCTATAGCTTTGTGGGTTTTTTTTTCTATATAGTTTTCTTCGTTTGTGTTCGTTTAATGTTTGTTTCTGATCATTTGTGTTCGTTTCTATTGATCATTTGTGTTCGTTTATGTTCATGAACTGTTCGTTTAGGTTTTAAATGAACGAACACGAACACGACAAATTTCTTAATGAACGAACACGAACACAAAAATGTGTTCGATTATGTGTTCGTGTTCGTGTTCGTGTTCGGTTAAAGTTAAATGAACAAACATGAACACGCCTGTGTTCGTGTTCGTTCGGTTCGTTTACAGGCCTAAGTGAAGGTGAAGCCTCTTTTTTAAGTCTTTTTTGTGGTATGGGTTGACCAATCGTGTCAACCGTTTGCTTAAATTGGCATATATCTTTTTATATAATAACTGAATGTACTATATGTAGGAAATTGCGGCTCATCTATAGAGGGAATTATAAGATCGAGAAAGTTTAGATGGAATTATTATTATTTTTCTTTCACACATAATCAATCGAGATCTTAGAGCCGTTTTTTTTAAAGCATAACATCCACACTACTAAATCTACCTCTGAAAACAATGAAGCTAAGCTTTATGTGTTAAAGGACCTTGTTTAGTGTAGTGTGTTGCAAGCTAATAAGTTATGATAAGAAAAAAAGGTTGTGATAAGAAACATTCAATTTTCGTGATCTTGTCGTGGTTAAATGATCTTATTCGGATAATTTGTGTAATTCAAGAATAGGTATAATATCTTAAAGTTGTTTGTAAAGTTTAAATATAACAAAAGTAACAATAAAAGTCAATGGTTACTTTGTAAATGTTACTATTCTTCTTAATATTTTTGACTCTGTAAAACGAGTATAACAACATATTTACATAGATATACTACATGTGAAATCCAATAGATTTGTATAACAACCATATAAGGTAATTTTTTCCAACCACTTATAATAATATTTTGTTTTTATTGTATGTTTTACAAAAATGATGTATTTTTACTATGATAAAGTATTAAAGTATATTCTTATTTTACCCGACTTGACCCGAAAATTTAAGTCTAACATTTGATAGAAATAAATAAGTGTACTAAAAAAACATCGCCCCATATGAAAATAATCTTGGGTTCTTCTTTGTTTATCAGTTTTTTACAAAAAAAAAAAAATAGTAACAAAATAGTTTATATAATTTTCGTATTAAATTACGCCCCACTTATGGTGTGCGCATATAATGTATATATGTGTGGCCCACGGGAGGCAAAAGTAAAGTTGCACTAGTTTTAACGTTATTTTACTAATTTCGTGAAAATAACGTTAAAAATGACGGACGGTTAATCATGCATCATGTGGTGGCGTTGATAGCCAAAAGACAAAGGGGTACATGCACCGATCGGGTTTGTCCCAATTACTAAGTGTTTTGTGCCTTATGTCCAAGGCTTGATACCAAACCACATCGAGCCGGGGGTCTCATTGGAAGCAGCCTCTCTATTCTTAGGGGTAGAGGTAAGGCTGTCTACATCTTACCCTCCTCAGACCCTACCTTAGCTTTGCTATAGGTGGGATTAACTGAGTATGATGATGATGATGATGATTTCTTCTTTAACAAGTACTCATAGGTGGAACAAGTGGACAACGTACTCATGTATTTTAAATAAAGAAAAATAAACAATCTTTTATGTGAAAATGTACAAATATATAATGGCTTTCTAGCACCATAAATATTAAAGGAGGCATAGCTTAAAGCCATTTATGATACCGTAAATCAAAGTAAGCATAGTTCATGCCCGGTCATTCCGACTTCAATCCTTGTAGCATCATCTTTAGACCATCATTATACTTAGTCGACCCACTAATTTTTTTCAACTTTGCATTCACCGCTTCGGCTTGCCCTTCATTGATTCGGACAACAACCAATCGCAGGAACTCCAGTCACCACCAATTTTCGGGCACCCAATCCATACAAAGTCTGCATTTGTTTCAAAAGTCAATTCATTTAACTCATCATTCAAATATAAGTATTTTTTTAGTTACCAAAAGTTGTACCTTGAGCAACCCTTTGAAGGTGGACAACATACGATCAACATATTGTTGTGGACTATACCGTTTGGAGACAATGGAACCGACTCTAAAATATGCAAACAAATCGTAGGATCCAATGACGATTGGGAATATGGAGTTGGTTAGGTGAACCTGTGCACCAGTTGGTCCTACCAAGAAAGTCAGCAATATTCTCCCCATTACTGAATCGTCCTGTGGGTTTTCCGGTGGGAAAATCGATGCCGTTGGGAGGGAAATTAGCCTTGCCGAGTGAAAGTGGCAGGTAACTATTATTTCCGACGTCCATAACCGAGTCGCCCAGTATGTACATAGCTGGTGTAGCAGCCTGGGCGTTACATATACTAATGGTAAACGTTTGAAGGCACACCAACATACCATCAATGGGAGCCATCGTACGTGTATATTCATGGGAATGTCATGTGGCAAAGTTTATAAAGTCTCCACTTTAGACTTTTGTTGTTCAAGGTAGGCAAGTTTGTCAACTGTTTACTTAATGTGGCAGATTATTTATAGTTAAGAGGGGCTCGACCGTATCAGCAGTGACGCCCATGAAACATAGCGCCATGTTTCCATGAGCGGGGCATGGATGGGCTTGTCAGCTTCTGCTACTCGCATCTTTTCCATCACCATCCTCATGCCAAGATCACAACACCTCTACAGTCTACACACATCTCATTCCAACAAAAGCAAGTAACATCGCTTTAATCTAATGAAATATGATACTGAAAACAGAGAAACGTAACTGTAAAACACACAGACGACGACAAAAAACATGAATCAACAAGAAACAAATACCATTCGTTCATATTAATTCCAACAATAAACTACCAAGTCCAGCATGAAATACAGAAAAGCAGATTGCGGTTTTGACCTTAATAAGAGACACCATAGTCAAAAGAATGTACATTTCCACGAAAGCATATTTACATCAGTTATTAAGCTTTCCATATCACCCGCTTCAACATGCTCCAAACGTGTTCTCTCCACTGTAAGTCATGTACAGGAAACCATCCTCGTCTTTGTTTTCTTCATAGATAGCAGACATCATGGCAGCTATATAATTACCAATAACAATAACACATAAGTACGAAAGTAAAAAGGCAAATACAAACTTAAATCCTAAATTGGCTTGAAAATACATAAATACCAGTAGGCGGCAGAATGTTCTTCACGAAGATAAAGATAGCTTTTTCAGCACTCAGTTTAATCCTCTTCCTCACCACATAAACAAACTGTCCAACCGTCAGATCAGCAGGGACCAGATATCTGCATCCGTCACAACGACAAAAAAATTCCTTGGTGATACAGTTAAAAGACTTCAGCTAAAAAGGGAAACGAAGCCCTACCCAAACGACCAAACTCATACTATCTTTTTTTCATCAAATCGACCCGTTTAAACTTTTAGCGTATTACCCACCCAATAAAACACAAGAATTTGCAACATGTTTATACAAGTTAAAACTCAAACACAAAGATCAGAATCCAACTAACTTCTTCTTGTCAATGTCGGGTATGTCGCTTCTTTCAGCCTTCTCCACAATCACCTGTAAAAAAATAAAAAATAAATAAAAAAGATAAACAACAAACACAAAGCTAAAAAGGAATGTAATTTAGCCCATAACCGAACCGGCGTAAACATTCAATACCGGTATTCTGTCAGGATACTTCTCCCTGATACGAGCAGCCTCGGCTTGACGCCTCTCTGTAAAATTAATCAGCATCAGAAACAATAACAAAAGCTTTACAAAATCTTACATATCATATCATGATCACAATCACCAACGAAATTGTAACATAAAAGATCAATAAAATTAAAGAATCCAAAAGATTCACAATGCATACAGGTTACAAACTTACAATTATTAAATCAAACAGTTAACTTTTTATTTACGCAAACCCTAATCAAGAATGTCTTAAAACGGATCAAGATAGCAGAAAAAAGATATTATTAAGTGCGATTAACCGATCATGAACGAAAAGAATAATATATCCTAGACGCATATGAATTGAATAATAATAAGAAAGATCATAAGTTATTAAGCGATGAGATTAGGGTAACAAAAAGAACCAAGTGGGTGTTCAAGTTTGAAGGAGCTTTTGGCCATTGATTTGAGTAAAAGATGAGATTAGGGTTTTGTGAAATCAATTGAGAATTGTGATTTCGTGTTTCTTTGTTCTCCTTTATTATTATTGTTGATTGTTGATTTTCTGGTTTTCTACGTTTCTTTATTATTGTTGATTTTAGGGTACAAATACCCAATACCCACTAGGTCTCTATGGCCCACAACCTCAACTTATCCACAAAATATAATTATTATACAATAAAATAAAAAAGTTTAAATTTGTTTACAAGAATTAGATGTAAGGTTCGTATTTCGTTTTAATTAATGAAAGAAATATTTTGCTTAAAAAATGGAAGTATATATGTTTGGTAAAAGTTTTTTCAATTTTTTGTGAAATGTAAACTAGTAGGATTATTTCACGTGATGGAATGGAAATTTAGTAGGTATCTGTTTGGTTTGATAAGTTGGGGAAATTCGGTTGTTGTTGGTTCAGTTTGTTGCCGTGTCAGTATGGTATTAGCGCTAGATATAGCAAATGAAAAAAAAGACCAAAACACAAAAAGTCGTGATATGCCACAACCTTAACTCAAAACTAGCAACTAATATGGGTGATCATAATAAATTGGTTCTTATTCACTGAAACCAGTACCCACCGGTTTGAGGAACAGGTTTTATGGGATCATTTGTCCAAAAGGCCAATACGAAGGCTACAATATAGGGTTTTCAACCTTATAGATGGTTAAATATGAAGGGTTGTCGACATTTGTTTAAATATAAAATTTTGATTCTTACACCTAGGGATGAGCATATTGCACCGAATACCGAACCGATACAAATCCCGAACCGATTCCGTACCCAACCAAGGGTGTTCGGTATCGGTACTCACATTTAAGGTTTTTGGTTTTGGTATTTTTAGTATCGGTACGGGATCTATTTTAAGCTAAAATACCGAAACCATACCAGTACCGTACCGTATGTTATCGGTATTGGATTTTGGGAGTTTTCAGGATCGGTATTTTCGGGATCGGTATCGGTTGGTACCGATACCATCCCGAGCTCATCTCTACTTACACCTTAATCAAGAAGCTGATGGATTATGTTAGATATGTATCGGTTGGTACCGACACCGTCGCGAGCTCATCCCTACTTACACCTTAATCAAGAAGCTGATGGATTGTGTTAGATATGAATTTGCTATAAAGCGTGTTTGACTTTCATATGACACATGATAAAAGTCAAAGACGCTTTATGACAGATTGTCTTAAGTGCTTTTATTATGGGCTTCAGCAGGCTACAACTAAACCTCTTTTGAAAAGTCAAACACTATGTAGGAGCTGATCATGATGACAGAATGAAATGAAATATAATCGTAGATTATCTAAAGAAGTGATTTTATAATTGGTTGATCAATCTTTAAGCATCTTCTATGGGTTGATTTTCTTAAGATATAGCTAAACACGTTAGTGGTTATGGGAATTCGTGCATTAAATTTGAGTACATACACATTTTAAATGCAAACAAGAATATATTGGAAATGCTTAAGAAGATAGATACACATTTTAAATACTTAACACCCGCTACTTGGGTCTTGGCCCAGTGGGCTTTGGCTGCTTTGAGAGAGAAGCCAGGACCGATCTTGTGCATTGTAAACAGTAAAATAGGTGTACTTGTAAGAGGGTGTAAGATTTGGATGTTCAGAAAAAAAAAAAAAAACACAAAAAAAACAAAAAAAAAAAAACTCAACACCCACCGCCACTTATACGATTTGTTTGGCCTAGCAAGAAACTTAACGAATATTCACATGAAGAATTAGAGACAAAATCATCATCATATTTTATAAAACAAAAGAATTTTTTTTACAAGTACATGCTTAGTAAGATAAACAAAAATCTTGCAAAACGGACTTATTCTAATAACGCTAATTACCAAGTTTAAACAAAATCTTTTTTATAAATCAACAAATCTTTAAAAAAGAAAAGAAAAAAAACTTTAACAAAATCAACAAAAAATCACAAAAAAAAAAAAAAATCTATACAACTCCACCCAACTTATAAAAAAACGAACAATGTACGATCCATATACGCCTACACGGATCATATGATGACGAAATGGAGGTATAAAAAAACACAGCCTAAAAAAATTAAGGGTTACAAACATCACAAACCAATGGGATCCTTTATTTGATGGAACTAAAAGTTGTTTTCAACTTCATCTAAAATAACTCAAATTACACATATAACTTGTTATGGTATCCAACAAAAACATATATACCATCTACTCATGAAATTAAAAAAAAAAGTAAGCAATGGCTACTTCTTCCTCACCTAAAACACAGCACAACCCTCATTCATCTTACATAAACTTGCCATTTTTATACAAACTTTTATTTAGTGTAATAAAAAAAATTGGATGGATGTTATAGGTTTTCTGTTTTGACCAACACCATTGATCAGAAAGATGCAGTCCAAAGAGCATCTTCACCTTCCCCACACCGCCTGTGCACCTCCTTGATCCGGTCAGTTGACCGACAAATGCCGCTACAGCTCCAGTCAAAAGATGCCACACATATGTTCCCTGCCTGAGCCTTCCACTCACAGTCTGCAACCATGTACAATATTAGTTTTTCTACAAAGAAATAAATGGATCAAAAGATGTATGGAAATTGGTAAATACCAGGTGGTGTCCCACAGCATAGCCTTCGGTCATCGATGTGCTCTACATCAAGTCCAATGAACCATGACCCCAACGATACGTCTTCGTTCACGTACTTGTGTAATACGTTTCTAAAAAGATTCATAGTTTGAGATGATTGTAACAGTAAATGGGTCGGTTATTACACAAGTTGTAGTTAAAATGTTAAATAATCCTTACTGGTTTATCGATATATAAGTGGCTAAATCTTTTGAGATGGCATATAGTTGTCCTGTAGCGTGCCGGAAATACTTGTTTCCTTCCTCACCAAATTTCCAGTGCTCGGGCTCATGATACCTCACGCCTCTGTTAGCAAAAAAAAGGTTAATGGTCGAAAGTCAAATCCTAGATAAAATAACTCAGAGTCGAGCAAGAAGAGTTATGGCTTACTTGTGAGCGAGTACAGGTCCAGACTTCATGCATCCAATGTACACACGTGGGTTCGATCGATGTTTGGCTAAAGTTGCTCCAAGTGTACCTGCAACCATGACCATTAGCTTATTTTGTATATTTCCAAACAAGAGTTTAAGTTTTAATTATGGGAGAAGAGGTGGCAAATTGGGTGTTGAACAGGTTGAGAAATGAAACATGTTAGTACATGTCAAGACGGGTCGGGTTAACCCAAACACTTTTGTCAATGTTTTCAAATTTTACACACAATTAATGTGCTAATCTGATTAATAATATCAATTTAGCTACAATAAGGGGGGGGGGGGGGGGGGGGGGGGGGGGGGGGAATTATTGTTAAGTGATTTGGGATTGATTATTCAAAAACAGATTATGCGTTTTGGAAAAGCAGGGGTGGAGCTGCTTATAGATTATTGCGTTTTGGTAGCCTAAAAAACTGATTATCTGCGTTTTCAAAACGCAATCCAAACACTAAAAACTGATTATCAGCGTTTTCAAAACGCAATAATCTAAAAATCAGATTCAAAACGCAATCCCTAACACCCTCTTAAGAGGTTGCGTGCAATTCTAAATACAGTGATTTTCAACCCGTTCTACCCATTTGTCCTGCTAGAGATATAATATTGACTATAACTAAGAGAAAACAAAAAACTGAAACAGGCTTGTATAATTATACCTATATTTACATGAACATCATCATCAACCTTGACATAGAAATCTGCATCCCATAAAGCAACGGCGGTAGTAAAATATGTTTTTGTTTTAGCCGATAATTCAAGGTACCCTTCGATATGCTCCTGCTCATATACCGTTCTTGTTAGCAAGGCTGTTCAGGTCAATATTCAAAAACGATAACAAAAAGATTGTAGTTTTTTTATTACCAATCTCAAGAAATCTCCATGCTTTCTGTCTTCTGCTTCAATAGCTCTATCAAGTATACCACCAGATGTAGCACTGAAATGACAGGAGTCAAAAGGTCAACATGATCAGCTCCTTTAGAGTTCATATTCTAGGGTTTAATTTAATGCATAATAAGAAATTGTACAACAAGCGATATCTACCCGTGACCTATGACAAATCGCATGACAATACCCTTTTCTTCCTCCAGTTTCCTTAGTTTGTCACCTGAAATTTGTAAAAATATTAAGAGAATTCCAGATTTTAACAGAATAAAGATCATTCATCATTTCACTTTTAGTCTCTAAGAAATCCAAATAAAAAAAAGGATAAGAAGGGAAGTGCTGAAATAGGACAAATAATGCAAAATGGGCTGAACGTCGGCCGAAGTGTATTTTCAATGCATACAACTTCATAAATCAGTATAGTCAAAAAAATAAGATTAAACTATAATAACATTTTTTTCATCAGAATTGAAACTTAGTAACTTATCGAAAATATTAGAAATTTTGGACAAAAAAGTATTTTGGATCAACACGACTTGCCCGATGCAAATATGACTAGAACCAAAATGACACATTTTGAGTTTTGACAATAACATGATTTATCTCTAACGGGTCAAATAGGTCTAAACTCACCTAAATCTATTATAAATGCAATAACACATAAAATCCTCATACATATTTTATTCAAAAAATTAGATAATTGTTGAAAGGATATATTTTTTGTTACCATATATGTCACATTGTCACTCTTAAAAAATAAAAGAAACTTGGATAGAAAGTATTTTAGGTTAACGCACCTTGAGGCATCCAAGTAGCCCGTACAGAATCTCTTCTCTTCCGGCTGCTAAAAGCCGTATTGATCCCCACAACCATTAAATATTTCCTTTTCTTAACGGGCTCTGGTAGCATTACATCATCAGATATAGGGGAGCCCGTAAGTATAGAATCTTGCAACGCTCTTGCAGCAGCTAACTCCATCTCCAAGTTCGAAATTGTTTTATCTAATGTTCTACATCCATTAAATCAAGAAAATAAAAGTAAACTTTCAAAACTCAAAACATATTAATAAAAAAAAATTAAAAATGGAAAGCAGAGCTTACTGGACAGCATTGCGTGTTTCTGAAACTTCACGGATTATATCTTTGGAATCCCTCCTTACACCCTTCTAAAAAGAACATAAAATATTAAAAGGTAATTAATATCAGGATTACCAAGATTATGATAAAAAAAAAAAAAAAAAGAATTAATGTACGTATGACTTGGTTACTCACTAATTTTGGGTCACAACCATCGGAAACTAATCGAATTGGATCATCTTCAGTTCCGGTTGGTACTGATGGGCCTTTAGCTTCAGGATCTGGCCACATACTAGCACCATAAAGAAAACCAAATCAAATTTTTGTCATTTAGGGATTCTTTTTAATGGATTTGTGAATGTAATTGTAAAGAAGATTTTGCAAGTATTATACAACTTTATTCCACTTTCTTTAATGTATGTTATTATGCGATCGTTTAGAGGGTGTTTGGGATTGATTTTTCAAAACAGATTATGCGTTTTGGAAAAGGGGTGGAGCTGCTTTTAGATTATTGCGTTTTGGTAGCCCAAAAATCCATTTCAAAACTCAACCCCAAACACTAAAAACTGATTATTTGCGTTTTTAAAACACAATAATCTAAAAATCGATTTCAAAACGCAAACCCAAACACCCCCTTAATCATCCTTCACAAAGAGAATGAAGGGTATTTTAGTTATTTTAACCAATATGCTACAAGATTAGCTAAAAGACCATCTATGCAAAAACAAAGAAACTTTTTGGACGTGAATCAATCAACCGCGAGTACACAAAATTTAGCCTTTTGAAATTGGAAATGTAGAAATTCTGATTGACATCCAAAATAGAAATATTTGACATTTTTCATTGGAACATCAATCAATTTTAAAGACGGAGGTGATGAAGTAGCATACTAGCACCATGCTGTATCTATTATCCAATAACATGAAATTCACCACTCAGTTTATCCTCCAACAGGAACAAGATCCATACGTAAGCTTGATTCGTCTTAAATAGCTAAATCTCATAATTTTTCCACTCAATAATCCCAATATTTTTAATTAAGATCTGGAAAGGCAACTCTAAAAGCAGTCCAAACCGACATCAAGATCCGTAAAATTCTCAAGATTCAAGAATTTCTAGAAAACATATCAACTCTAAGACCACTAAAGCCCCACAAATCAACTATCATCATCATCATACTCGGTTAATCTCACCAATAGCAAAGCTAAGGTAGGGTTTGAGGAAGGTAAAATGTAGACAGCCTGAACTCTACCCCGTTGTAATTTGTAATAGAGAGGCTACTTCCATTGAGACCCCAACTCGATAGATACAAATGACAAATCAACTCTAAAAGCACTAAATCCTCCAAACCCATATCAAGATCAATAAAATTCACAAGCTTTAACAATTCAAAGGTCACAGCTCACAAATCAACCCATCAAGAACCCTAAAGGCTAAAGTTCATCCAAACCCTTATCAACATCATCAAGATTTATAAAATCAACAAAAATAACAAGATTCAACAACTTAAAGCAACCATATCCATAATTATTCAACACCCATTACAACAATCATAAAAAAAGCAATACATTAGTACCTAATGATACCAACAAAAACCCTTTAATTTCTTTTTAAAATGGGTAGGTGGGGTCAGTTAAAAAATAAAAAAATAAAAAAATAAAAAAAAAACCTGTCGGTGAAGAGCAATCCAGCAAAGAAGCAACCAGCACACAACAACAGAGTCAGTTTCTTTGAAACCAACCGTCTTGAACTAGACTCTGACCCTCCTCTGTTCTTCCAAGACATTATCAATAATAATATAAATTACAACGCTACTGAACAAAATCAATCAATTTAAGGTCAAACCCATGTCAGAAATCAAGTCAACTCAGACCCCAATTGGATAATCAGATCAAAGAAGTTTGTAAATGACTTCAAACTTCAATCAGCAGCTTAATTGACGCTGCAAAGTTATAGATCAAGGGTTGTTATGTACAGTGGAGTTTGTTGAATAAAATATTTAAAAAAATGTGGGATTTTTAAGATGTGGGTATGGAATTAGATGTTGGTTGATGAGTGTAGATGTGAATGAAGTGTTTATGGAAGGATGTTGGTGGTGGCGCGTTGGAATGTCGTCACAAACTGATAGTGAAAGTGCTTCTATAAACTTGTGATAAAAAAAGGGAAGTTAAACTAATTGTGATTTTAATATTATGCTAGTTGTAATTTTAAATAATAATAATGATAATTTTAATTTATGGTTTATTTATAAGTTATACCAGCTCATAAAAAATAAATAATTTGTATATCTCCAAAGGTCAATAAGAACATAATAAATTTTAATGAGTAATGTTAACTGAAGATACAATTAGACAACATTATAAACCTTCTCTTACAGAGATAGGGTATTATGTGAAAGACTTTAGGGACGCATCGTTATATCGTGAAAGGCCTGCACAATGCACAACTCCTTTTATCACGCTAAAACCCATCGCGAACGTGATGGCTATTGCAGTCGTGAGAGAAACCAGGTAGCCGTTGCGTAATTGTCTTGTGCCTGACTGTTGGGGATAAAAGAAGAAAAAAAAAAACCTTTTACCCTATAAATATTTTAGACCTTTAAACCAATTTTCACATCACTTAAAAACACATACAACACCCACATTGTAACCAACAAAAGAAAAAGAAAGTGTCGACTGCGAAGAAAAATTATAAACCGAAGGTTCATGGTAATCTAGGCAAACCTTATAGGTTTCGTTTACAAGAGAACCGATCTCCTCAACCGTTTCCATCCCAATATCCACAATACTTATCCCACCTAATATGCAAACCCAAGTTGCAAGCGGTTATTTCACTCTACCTCCAGACTCTTAGACGGGCAAATTATTGACAGTTTCACGTATTGCAAGCCTACCCCCAATACCAAATCTTCCATTTCGCAACCCGGTTCGTGATCCCGATTTGGACGAAGATGAAGAAGACCCACTTGAAGATGAATATGAAGAAGAGGAAGAAATACAAGTGGAACCTATTCTTGTAAAAAAAGGAAATAAAAAAGCAAACATGGTGGGGTGGGCCGTCGAAATTGGTCGCAAGATGAATAGGTAGCACTGGCAAAGGCATCCTGACATATTTCCAAGGACAAATTCGTCGGAAATCAACAAACAAGAGATACCTTTTGGAAACGAGTAATCACACATTTTGAAAAACTACTCGGTAGACGTACCTAGGGCCAAGATCAACTCAAAGGTAAATGGACGGATTTAAATAAAAAATGAGTCAATTCAATGTACGTTACAAAGGTATATTATTAATCATTTATTTATTTTTTTCTTATATTACTTTGTTACATTTTTTTAGAATGTGAACATTTAGTTATTTGTTTTTTACAATGTACTAATTACGCATTTGGCCAAGTGGATCCAATGATGTAGATATAGTGAAGGATGCCCTAAACGAATACACAAAAGTCTACACGAGGAAAGGGTTTTTATCACTGGTGGCATGAGAGATTGCGAGAAATCATTCCAAATGAGTTCACATTCCATTGATGGATCTTGTTGGGCACATGGGTAGTCGTCATGCTCGTTCAAAAAACGAACAAAAACATCCGAGCCATGAAATTTCACAACCTCAACGGATGGGTTATCAAGCGACATTCCCAACATCACTTTAAATGACGACCCCACCAACGACACAACGCCGCGAAACCCACATCATAAAGTGTCTAGTTGTCAAGTAGCAAAAGGAAAGAATGTTGGGCGGATTCCATGCCCGAATTCAAGTCGGCAAAAATGATGAACATGGAGGAGAACAGAAAACGACGCAAGATGGTGGCGGAATCAAAAATAAAAAGAGATGATAAGTGTATGAAACACTTGGAGGAAATAGAGAAGAATAAGGATTTGAAAGCTATGAGTATAACCCATGAAACACCCCCGAACCATACAAGTCTATTACCATATAACGTAAACGGGAAATGTGTGCGAAATGAAATTGGCCTTGTGACTTTTAGGATGTTTTTCTTTTCATGTTTTTGGTCTTTTTTTTTATTTGCAATGTTTATGTTTACTCTAGTTTACATTTTATTGTACTTGGTTAAAATTCGATTTTTATTTATTTGCATTTCATATTTTATATTTAATTAAAAAAAGTTGTTGGTTCTAGATTATTTAGTTTTATATTTTATTAAAAAACAATATTTAGTGATGTAATGTGATGTGTGCCCTAGTGATTTAGCGATAGAATGTGAAAAAATGAGGTGTCACATACTGATTGTTGTAGGGTTGGCAAATCGTGTCTTAACGGGTTTAACAGGTCTTTGACACGAACACAAGTTCTAAACATAAACACAACTCGTTTAACTACTTTATATCCCATGTTTATAACACAATTATATGTTTTATGTACCCAAATTGAAAAACGATGAATCAAAGCCTTCTAATTTTAATCATTTTAAAAAAGTAAAAAAATCAAATAATATATTTTTTCAGTAAGCAAAAACAAACTGCCCTCATTAGGTCACCATGGTTTAATAGCAGAAACAAAGTAGGTAACATTGTTATGTTTATAAGATTATGCATTTTGGTTTAACTAAAAGTAAAATAAAACCATTCTTAGCGAGGAGTAAACACGACAGATGTGGAGAGGGCGCTAGTGCACTACTACACAACGCCCAGCCTAAATATAATATGTATCCTATAGGATTTGGTTCGGAACCACAACGTTGTTCCTTGAAAAAGATTCGTTTAAATTAATGACGTCCAATATTATAGTCGGTGTGGACGGAATTTAGAGTTTGATCTTAATGGACAAAGGCAGGAATCACACTTTATAGTTCATGCTTTTAGATTAAAAAAGTCCAACAAATTGTATCATGGACACCTAAGATTTATTGTCATCATTATGTTCATAGATCTAAAACAAAGTAAAAAAAAAAAAGGACCAAGGCACGTGCAATGCCTGTTGTGTGTTGATCACCTTTTGGGCTCAATAGACCTGCTTGGGCTTTTGTGGATTGGACTCCATGTCGTGCTATAAGGAGTTTAGGACGAGCAATTGACCCAATATCCCATTGGCAGTTGGTGCTTTCCACTTTCGACTTTTCGAGCATATTCACCACTCACCACCCAAACTAGGGCTTTCGAATCGCCAAAGCTAACTCGAAAATAGTTCGTCTAAAATAGATTCGGTTGTAGAAGAGCTTGCTCAGCTTGGTTTGTAAACAAACCGAGTTTTGACTGGGCCTGGTTCATCTTGTTTGGCTCGTTTAAGTTAAGCCCAAATTTTGATATTTTGTTTTTTTTTTTTGGTTCATTCTAACTCTTTCTCGTGCTACATTTTACGGTCCGAGCACCTTTTTTTTTTTTTTTTGAACGGCAAATTTCTACTCCTTGTGGGACTTGAACCCATGACCTCCCCCTTAGGTGTTCCTAGAAGCTTTGCTTCTACCATTGGGCCACCAACCCCAATTTACGGTCCGAGCACCTAATCCCAAATTTTACACCCCCAAAACTCATATACTCGTATTGTTGGTGATAGTTGATATAGTTTATTTTTTTCATTATCCCGGTGATTTTGGGACCCCTTAGTTGACCAAGTGATCACAACTCTTGTGTTTATTTTTTTTTATCACTCCATTGATCTCTTACTCCAAACTGATTGAACTTGTAGAACTTAGAACCTGCCGGATGACATCCTTAGCAACTATGTATCTACTTTACATATCTTAGAGAGTTCTTTCCGGGTCCAAACCGGTCCAGTTAAAAGAGAAAACCAACATAACCGAGACCAAGCAAAATTATTAGAGATAAAATTTCAAACAGATTTAATTGTTAATCAAACTATATATCTCCTTTTTTATGTTTATTGTAAATATCCCTTCCACAATTCAAAGATTAAATTAAATTTTGGTTTCTTTGTTTTTATTCACATTGTGATATTATAGCGATCAATGATGCATTACATTTTGCCCTACATCCCCACCACCCCCACAAGTGTTAATTGTGTCAGCATTAAACTTGGCAAATATATTTTTTATAGCATTAAACAGCATGATATGTGTCATGAATTGCTACGAGAACGATCTTTAATTTTAATGGTTTTATGCCCATAATGTCGTCAATGAAGATACTCATTTAAAGTCACTAAAGTTTTATTTGTTGTTCTAATAATATGCAAATATTAGATTATCAGGTTACCAAATGATGTGGAAAATATAAATAATGACATGAATTTTTCAAATAATTTTTTTAATAGAAAATTTATACATCCAGGAAAAATCCTAACGGACTAACAGGTGCCATTGGTTATAGAAAATAAATGGTTCAAATATTTCTATAGGACATGGTGTGGTTTTAAGGTGCATTCCTTCTATGTTACCTTATTATATCATAATAGGGTTTATTTTGTGTCAGTGTGTTATTTTTTTTCCCAACATTTTTTTATTTGTAATTTTATTTCTTAAAACTTGACAAGTTACATCAAAATAGAAGATAGGCGGGCAATAAGCTGCGCCGCCACCCCTTTTGAATTGCGCCGCAAGTTGTGTTATTTTTTTATATATAATGAAAAATAAAAGGAGTCGATGAATTTGGTTAGTTAGATACAAAAGAAGTATAAAAATATAATAAATGACCAGATCCAACTGGTCAAGCAATTTTAACTTCGAACACCTCGAGTGAAACCAACCTAAATCAGAACCGATCACTGGGAGGTGGCTCCAAGTTCATTACTCCATAGTCAGGTTAAAAACATTTTGCATTTGGTTTAAAATGAAAAGTTTGTGTAATACTTGCAATTTGTAACACAACAAAAAAATTCAATATAAAATCATTGAAACTTCATAACTAAAGGTTAAATCAATTCCAGTGGTGTCATGACACATGAACATGAGCAGTGTTTTTTTATTTTTTATAGTATTAATGACAAAGAAAGATAGCAACTTGACCACCAACTTGTCATAACTTTTGTATCTAATCAATACACTACTTGAAAAATAAACAAATATAAAAAAGGAATAAACATAAAAATAATTTATGGCTCTACCTGAAAATTAATTACAGAAAAAAAAATTACAAGAATAATCGTTTTCAATTTTTTTTTTCATATTTTAGCGTCCATATTCCAGCCCAGCTGGTTTGAGGTGGGAAGGTTTACCTCCTTGGAGGGTTCCTGCCCGGGTTTGGTCTCAGGTTCGATTCCCACGTTCCACCGAAAAAATAACCGTTGGGTTTGAAAGGAGAAACCCGTGTGGTTCCTATGGGATTCGATCCTGAGCAGTGGTCGCTTTGCAACACGGGATTTAACGCTGAAACATTACTCTCCAAAAAAAAAAAAAAAAAATTTCTATCTATAGTCATGAAATACGGAACAAGTTTTCCGTACATATTATATGTTCGCATATTATCATTAAGATCTTAAATAAAGCTTACATCTTTTAAGAAAATAAAGTAAATACGTATAAATAGCCAACGAAATTCCACATATATTTTTAAAAAAAAAACATAAAGGTGTATCAGGTTTATACATTACAATTTTCTTATGACACATTAGTATATTGTAGAACGTATACACAAAAATAAGTTTTGCGTGTTTCGTAGTTATAGAAGTAAAAACATAAATGACAAGACAACCACCTTAAAATACATCATAAAAAAATTATCATTATCTTTATTTCTTACATTATTTACCTAAAATGTGTGTAATTCTAGAAAAAAAAACCCTATGCTTCTTGGCTTCTTGCAGTCGTTTTTATGTTTTGGAGTAAGTATATGAATCCCTGTGATTTTACAAAATATCTAAATTAGTTCCTAAGTATGTAAAACTATACAAAGAGCCTAAAATTTTGCAATTTGTAACACCTCTAGTTTTGCAATCGTAACACCTTTAGTCCACATATGTCATCTATTTTTAAGGATTAAAGGTGTTACAAATTGCAAAAGTATGAACCAAAGTTGTTACAGATTGCAAAGTTTAAGAATTATTTCCAAAATTTTGTAAAATAACGTGTCCTTTACTCTAAGTTTCATGTAAATAAAAGATTTTAAATATTCTAACAAGTAAAAGCAGGGGATAAACAAAGACAGAGTAACGGATTTATTGAGATTGGGCTTCTTGGTGTAGTTTTGTATTCTAGTTCCGTATGTACTATGCCTGTATTTAATCTGTCACCTTGCTAGATTGATATTTTTTTTTTATAAAATTTGTCGTTCAACAAAAGAAGACTATATAAACAAAAGAGGTTCAATGTACTGACGAGAAACCAAAACAAAATCCAATTTTGCTTTGTTACTAAATAAATATTGTGCGATTCACGTTTGATTTATGATACTTGGAGTAATAATAACTATTCAAATAAAACAAAATGATATTCATTGGTTGAATGAATGTCGAGACAAGATCATAAATAAAAACAACTGTTGTATACCCATGGTTCTTCTATGATTTTGACATGTTGTCCACATTCCACAGGCACCAAAACTAATCGAATTATTAGAAAAAAAAAAAAACCCAATAAATTATATGTGTTTTTGTTAATGTTAATCAGGTTATGTGACATAGTTAGCAATATATGGTTATAGAACCGAAATAATGGAAACTCCATTAGTCTCAACCTTTAAATCTTTTATTCTTTTGTGTATAACATATTATATATGTTGGAAAAGTTTGCTATAACTTTTAGTGAATAATATACTACTTGTATGATGCAAGTTGTATCATCTTTTGAATCTATAAAGTAAACTAAAATATTTGTTTTTTTATTTACTCGAAACTTGATCGGATTCGTTAACTGAAACGAGAATGAATGACCTAGCCTAAAATTGACGGCGGCCACGTGCGATTTGTAACCGAAACCAATCATTTATAAAAAATTAAAAATCAAAACATCAGTTATAGATTCGCTTTAACCTATAATCTGGCTAGACTGAACATACCTATGCTCACCCAAGTTCATGTCACTCTTTTACACATTACATAGTATTTAGACGGATCAAAACGTTAATACAACACGTGTAGTAAAAATAAGAAGGGTATATAGTCACAACATCAAGTTATTGCACTTGAACAAAGACGCTCAAAATGTGTATAGATGTTCGGTAAAACACATAATCAGTCACTCAAAATAAGATAAAAATCTACAAATGTTGATGATAATTTCCTGCTTTAATTATGAATAATACAGAATATACACAAAAAGGTTTTGAAAACTTGACTGATGGTAACAACATATGCCTATACAATATACTTGACCACCACCACCATTTGGTATGACATTGACAATTACCAAAACACCCCGAGTGCATAACAGAGCCCACAGACAATTGAATCATCTTTCCCTTTCTCAAGACAAGAGGTTTAATGTACTTTATGCATATAAAGTTGTACACTACAATTCATGCATCATAAAAGACATAAAACCATTGATTACTATAACCATGATCAACAATTCCAATCTTTTAATCTAAACAAAACCAGATTTAATTACACAACCCATAAACCAGAAAGAAACAAACAAGCAATAATTTATGCACAGGACAATACCACCATACAAATTGAATGGGACCCACTTTAGTTATCACAATTATCAATCATACTGATGATCTTACATCATCATGATAGTGATAATGATAATCATAATTTCCTTTCTTGAATTTTTTTTTTTGTAAATCTTTTTTTCTAGGAAATTATGAAGATCAAGATGTTATTCAAGAAATCCGGTTTTCGTCAAGACGGCGTTTCTTACCCTACTCAGATCTCTACCTTTGAGCGTTCTTCCAGCGCCTTCACATACAGAAAATGAAGATATTTGATTTCTTGCGAGCTTTTGTGCAATCCATTCATGAGGTGGCATCATGTTCCCATCACCATGATAATAATCATTATCATCATCATCATCATCATCAACAACATCATAATTATAATCAAGAAATGCAGATTTCTGTGATGATTTATTTGGCTTTCCATAGATCTGTGACCAATCAGGAATGTTGACAGGTGCTGATTGTTGTTGAGGAATCCTAGGTTCAATGTCAGAAGTGTTGGTACTAGGTCTAGGAATCATTCTAGCTGCTGTTGTATGAGGATTTATTGATCTTGAAGAATATGAATATCCAGAGGCTGCTGCTGCTGACCCATTTGACTTGACAGATTTTGAAGAATCATAATCTTTTCTTTCATTGATAACTGACCAAACATCAGTTTCTTGATATTCTTCATTTCCAAACATGGATGTCCACACACTGCTTCCTTTTCTGTACATATTCCTTCTACCCACAACAAACAACCTTCATGTATCAAAACATAAAAATATATTCAGCCAATTTACACAAAAAGATTATTTTCAAGACAAAAAAAATCAAGACTTTGGAGGGATATGTTAACAGCTAAAAGTTTCACCTTTTTTAGATAGGAAAGGTTTAGAAACAACAAATTTCAGGTTGGTTTTTCAGAATATGGAGAAATTTATAATCTTTTACACTTCCTCCACATTAAAATACAATCTTTGAAGTTTTGGAAAAAAAGGGGTTTCAGTTGTGGAGGAGTTCTTGAGATGTGCTACTTTATAGGCTTTTAAAAAAAAGGAGACTGAGCTATCTATGAAGTCTTGATTTATCATTCACTAATCACAAGTGCCCATGTTTGTTCAACTATTTAAGATAACATGACCCAACTTCGATAAAGACACTTAGGGGATGTTTGGCAACCTCTGCGACAATAAGTGTTGAGCCATAAAGATGTATCAAGTAAGAGACTATGAACCAGTAAGAGGTCTGACTTTACTCGGCCTAACTAGTTGGTGTGGTAGGTCAAGAAGGTGATGCGTGAGTGGTCGGCTAACGGTTATGAACACAGGTGATAAGATAAAGGGGTGAACTTTTATTTCAACATCATTTTGAAACCTATTGGCTAAGAGGCTTATTGACTGAGTTAAACATGCCTTGTCAATGAACCAAACACACTTAACCCTGACTAATTCAAATGCAGCCTCTTGAGATTCATTAAGAGGCTTCCAAACAGTCCCTTAAACTAGGAAGCATAGGTTTTGGTTTTACTCGTTCAAAAAAATTTGTACATAATTGTAATGCATTATAGGGTTACTGAGAGGCTTTAGGGAATAATATTGCACTTGGACACCTTCTTGACCATGATAATTACATAACTAGTCTAATACAGATTTTTTGTGAAAAGAAAATAAAGATATGAGCACTTGGTTGTCTATTTTATATTAACACAAGCAAAAGTTAACATATAAAAGGGTTTCAATTTAGTTATCCTCAACTAGATGTAGAAAACTTCAGTTTGGCTTCGTCATCGGACGCCTCGTGCAAATTATATTAGCTTTAGATAATAAAGAGTACAAAGTTAAACAAGGTTTCAAAGAATATTCAATTAATGGCCTCTAAAAGGTCATATCTTTGTTAGGTTTTTAATAGTCCACTTGTTCCATATAAGTCCAATGCATCTTTATTCTTTATGTTGCCTCTATAATTTTTAAGGTTCACAAACTTCAATAAGAATATTTTATCACAAATAAGCGAAAATCACAGTACCACCTGCAGATATTTACACATGACATTATGCTCTTTGTTTCTATCATTAATGATCTAAAGTCAAAAAATGATGGTTTTATGAAAGTGAAACCTTCTTTCATCCACATTATATGATCAAAATATAGTTAAACTTATTGGAAAACCACGTGAGCATCCATTATGACTAAATATATTACCAAAATAGCTACTGATATATTCTTTAAAATTATTATCAAGTTGACCAAACTTGCATAGTAAAAACTCTAATATAGCCATTGTCATTGATATTGTAACTTATCAATTTGACTGTTTAAGACACCTTTCTATGGAATGGAAAACCAATCACAACTAGACACATGGCAGCTGATGCAAAACTTGGCAAGATTTGAACCTATTGGCGCAGAAAAAGATTTTGCGCCAACGAAAGAAAAAGGTCCAATAAAAAGCGGATAACTTCCCCTACATCTAGAGTTGCAGGCCACATATAAACGGAAGGAAGCTGAACCAGCCACTTGAAAGGATTCTGACACGTGTGACGTGCCCATCTATTGCGTTGATGGGCGAATTTAGCGTCAAGTCAAAACTCAAAACCTTGAGACACGTGGCTAAGCTTACTAGTGAATATATCATTTGTAACAGTCAAATTTAAAATTTAAAAAGAAGCCAATGACTATTTGATTGAACAAGTTTGATCAAATGGCTATTCTAGTGATTTTAACTAAACTTATGTGTAACTAAGAATGAACATGAATAACATCCAATAACCTTCTTTTGGCCAAAAGCAAGTCCTTATAAATTGTTTGATGGACTGCAGCCACCATTCAATGCATTAGTCCATACACAAACAGTTGCAATAAAATTTCAAACCACATCATTTCTTGATGTGATGCATTGCGGCCGCCATTCGATGTAATTGGCCAGACAAAAATAGTAACAAATATCTTTTAAACCAATCAGCTCTTTGCCGCTTTTTTAACAAATATCAACCGTAGAAGATTACTTTTGAAAAATGAAAAGTGTGATAATATAAAAAATAAGAAAAAGTGGAAGTGTTTTAGACTTTACCATGCCCCTGCTCCTAGTTACAGTTGGAGGTAAAGTAAAGGGTGGCCCCAAAATATAATAGAGTAAGCACTAACACATGTATTATAAGTTTATTTAAATGATGACCTAATATGAGAAACCGAGAAGGGTCCCTCAACATCTGTATATTATATAAAGAAAAGTTTATTAAAGCAGTCAATGTCATATGCACGTATGATTAATTAATTTAATACTTCAATTTACAGAAGTAGCCTATTTGAATTTGGGGTATTCACGGTCTGAGTTAGACGATTTCGATTAGAAGTTACGATTTTGGGGGGGATGACAAACCAAACGGACCAGATTGGGAATGTCAGCCGGACCAGACAGTTCTACAGGTTTGAGGTTTTGAACCGATCTTTTATTTCCAAAGCATTAATAAAGATGGTTCATGATTATATTATTATAATGCTTACACATAACTATATATTCCAAAAATGAAATATGTATACATATATAGAGGGCTGGTTCAGTATACACGGCTGGTTCCGAGTTCCAAGCCAAACCGAACCGTTAATCTGAACCATGAACCGAACTGTTTGGATAATAAACCGGTGGCTTGTTTTGGGTAGGACAGTTCAGCCCAGTCCAGTCAGTTTCAATGGTTTATTAAAACGCCTACTTTTGACAGTTTAATAAACCATGTTCACTGCAAAAATAATCTTTATTTTTGTAAAATCATCAAAAGGCCACAATAGTTTGCATGAATGAGCAGTGTAGACGAGTAGACAACTAAAGACATACAGTTGTTCAAATAAATAAATAATCTTTGCCTTGTTCAACAAAATCGCTTGTGGGCTCGTGGCAAATCAAGTTTTGGCCTGCATTCATGAATATTTCCTAAAATCGCACGTGTCTAATATTAATTTATGTTTTCTTCCTTTGGTTACATATAAAACTAAGCGATTTAGGTGAGAAAAAAAGTATATTTAATAGGCCACTTGTTCTATATAGTCCAATGAAAGTGTATTTTTTTAATTCTGCTTTACAATGAAATACACCTAAAACATTGGTTTTATACTTTATCTTTAGCCCCAATATTTGGGAGATATGCAGATCCTAAACAACCTATGAAACATTCTCTAGGAGCACAAATAATATAGTTTGTTTAGGTTCTAAATTACACTGCTTTATAGAACAACTTTTTTTATATAACTGAATAAACAGAAATACCTTTTTTTCATCAAAGGTGTACCCTTTCCGGAAGCAAGTTTCTATCCAGTGATGCACTTGCAGCCTTCATTCAATGCACTGAAGAAAAAATCTACACAAACAAATCAGTTTTTGCCCATCAAGTAAACAATTTACAAGATCATTTATAAAAAAAAGGCGTTTAATTCGATACTTACTTTATCAATAGTCTTGTTATTTGTGGGATATACAGGGTACAACTGTTGTTTGGTTGTTCTCCAATGTCCAGCTGGCAGTTGTCTTCAAACATGAACCGGGCCCCACAAGCTTCTGAGATGCCACAAGTTGATTCAAACATGAATGTCATACAAGAAACCAAGAAGGTTCCTTAATGCACATATTTTATTATAAAAGTAGTCCATGTGCTCTGTAGCATCATACGCCTAATAAGACCAAATCTCATAATAACAATAATAATATGATATAACATCATGAAAACAGAGATGCAAGATGCAGTAACTATTCATTTCAGATCCAAATGATTCCACAAAATTTTGTATTGTACAAACGCCTCCTTGGTAAATATAACACCATGAAGCTATTAATTCCAATATCGGGTCTTGCGACCCAAAAATATAACAATTCCACGTAACATAAACATAGTGCTAGGATACAGTAGCAAGTTCTACACAATTTTATAAAACTATAACAGCCTTTTACAATTAGTACCTACTAAATGTGTAGATTTTTGCTCATTTGTGCTGCAAGAACAACTGACTTTGCGCTAGTACTTGTTGTCAACCACTCTCTCGCAGCCCGTCGCTGCCGTTGTCTAGCATTTTTGGCCCGTTTTGGTGCCATTCTGGCATCTCTTTCAACAAATGCAAGTCTAAATCTTTCAGCAATTGGCAGCTCAATTGAGCTCAAAACGGGTTGAATTGTCCTACTCCTAGATCCTGGAACTTGCCAAGTTTTTGGGTTGATGTCCTCTACAACAAAGTCATCCAATGGTATACCAGGTAATGCATGTTTAGGAATATCAATCCCTTTGTGGCCAAACAGTGATGGTTTTGGATTCACTATAATGCGGGGGCATTCCATTGATAAATTCTCCAATGAATCTTTATCAACTTTTGGCTGCAAGAAAACAACTCTTAAATCATTTGGAAAAAAAAAAGAATAACCATAAATAAAAAGATAGCATACGTAACCAACGATCAATTGCAAATGAACATGGCGGAGGTTCGGTTGAACAGCAAACCTTCTTTTATTTTTCATTCTTAAAACTTTTTAATAAATAATTATTGCATTGAATATGATTAAAAACTATAACATTACAATAATTATCTCTTCTTTTTTAGTAAAACAGCTTTGGAGATTATATGCATTAGAATAAAGACACTATGGATTACTTTTGACCAATTTGGCTTGTACCCTGATTTGGACTGTTTCTTTGATGTATTTGTTTATCATTGCATATAGAGGTGGCAAAATGAAATTATAATGACTAAAAAATTACCTATGAATTATATATTTCCTTTTCAACTTCATAAAAAATTACCTATGAATTATAAGTTTATAACAGACTCCTCAATAGGTATATACCCTTTTAGCTTTATAAAAAAGTAAAGATTGCATTATAGTGACTATATTCTACCCTATTACAATATATCTCTTTTCTTTCCAGCATGTTCAATCCATTCCAACCCTTTTTTTTCTTCTATATTTTTATCACTGTGTTTACTATATAGAGATGGCAAAATGAACATGTCAAGTGGGGTTGGCCCACAAACCTTTTCAACTTCTTACAACTTTTAAACAGTAATTGTTTCTTTTCATCCAGTTATTTTAGTCGGGTCACATTGCATAGATCGGCGCCAAATCAGGCGGGTCAGGTTGGGTTGACCTGATCTGCAAACCATTCTATTTCCATTTTTTTTACAAACTTTGGAAAAAATAACTTTTTTGTTGATTATGACTAAAAACATGTTTACAATAAATATCCTTTTTGTTAATTATTTAGAAGATCATATCCATTAAAAATACACTTTGGACGACTTTTGACTAGTTTGATTTGTTCAACTCATTCGGAATGTCTTCTTTTTTACTTTTTTTTTACTTTACCCATTTGACATGTTAGTGATACAGCATAACCCAAATCGACTGGACAACTGGTATATAAGGTCGAAAATGCCATGCATACCCATACAAGCCATCGTAATGATTGTGCTCCATGTACAATCTCTGTGGTATCAAGTTCCTCCCACGAATCCTCTTCAACATTGTTTAATGTTGGTTTCAAGATGCTTAAAGAGCTCCGTGCAGTGTGTTCACTTCTTGGGCATCCTCTGCAATATTAACCGTGTTCATAGCCTAATTAAAATCAACCCCAATATATTGGGTTTTTACCCTTTCCTAAATTCATTATAGGGTGAAGCAAGAAACAATAGAAACATACCCCCATCTCAATATCTCAAGACAGTGACAACGCTTCACAATTTCAGAAACACCAAATGAAGTGATATCGCTGCAACGACTGAATAAAAAAAACTGTATGAATTCGAATCGCCTAAAAAAATTTAAAGTAATTAGGTAAAAATTAACATTCGGACTTCACCTTATGTCCATGGCTCTGACATGACTGCAAATCTCTATCACTTTCAACAAGCCAACATCAGTGACTTCTGAATCTGATAAATCGAGAATTTCCCATGAGCTCTCTGCCAATGCAATGATGACATCATCATTAAGCAACTTTCTTCTTCTTGCAATGGCTGCAATGGCCATCTGATAAGTGGATCATTCATTTAAAGAATTCAGACTACACCACAATAATCCTTTTATAAAAAAACATACTCAACTATATGTGACAGCAAGTCATGTATCATTCCTTTTTTTTTTTTGAAAAAAGGAAAAGTTTTGAAAAAACAAAAAATAAAAAACACAAATTGAAAATGCCAAACTAATAGAATAAAATATCTAAACATGCAATTCTATGCACAGCTTAGATGCTTATAATCGAAACACGACTAAAATAGCTACCTTAATGTCTGACGGGAAACTGGTTAAAACCTCTAAATCCTCAATAATATCATCAAGATGCTTGCCTATTATTCCAAGACACAAGCTTACCAGAGCAGGGGGTTTTCTCTTCATAAAAGGTGACCCTGTACACCATAAAACAATTTGTAAGCAAGAGTTGCTCTTTGCCCAAAGCCCTCTTTCCGACTTAGAAAGACCAATTCGAAGACATTCAAAAGGACGTTCAAGATACGGAGGGGTGCTTTGGGTTTGATCTGAGTTGATATGTAACAAACAAGTTACATACTATTTCCATTACAAAAATTCAGTTCAACATTAATATATTATTCCATGTCAGGTCTACTTGTTCACAAAGGCAAACATAAATACAGTTTTCTTTTTTATATAGTCAATCACCAACACTTCTTTATTGGCAATTCCTTGGTAATAAAATGCACAAATCTGGATTGAATGATGCGGTGATGAGATCGCATTGCTGCAGTTGATGCGTGATGCGAGCAATGAGTTTGAGTATTTGAACAACGTCGACCACAGATTGAGCAAACTTGACCCCTAATAAAAAAAATACCTTATATCTCAGTGGCTGTTTGGTTGATTAAGTGCTGAATCATTAAGAGGTCTGAATGGTTAAGTGTTGAATCATTAAGTTGGGCATCTTAATAGTTAGTTTTCTTGTCCCACATTAGTAGAAGAGCCTCATTAAGGTTCAACCTAGTTCAGTGCTTAATGGTTCAGTAACATCCCAAGTCTTAATGGTTCAGTAACATCCCAAGTCTTAATGGTTCAGCCTTAGCCATTCCATTTAGAAGCTGAAACAAACGCGCTGAATGCTGAACCATTCAGCGTTGAATGATTCAGAGCCTCATTAAGAGGCTTACCAAACAGCCCCTTTGTGTTTAAACGTTAAAATATTTCAAATACATAGTCTCCTAAAACTAGGAAGTTGTAGGAAGTGTATCAAACAGACTCCGAATAAACTCATTATAACGACATTAAAACCGTCTCATCGAACTCTACAATCTTAGATTTTAGAATTTCGCTTTTGAACATTTAGCATGTACATTTTAGAATCTTTTTCAGATCATTGTATCTTTTTCATTACGTCTTTTTTCATCACCATTGTGTTATATCTTGTGATCCATTGTATCTTTTTTATTCTCATTTGTTTTACCATTCGTAAGGTAACGTAACCCTAAAACCCTAAAATACCATCTATAACCAATTTCAAGGCAAGTTTTCTAATAACAAACGCCTCGCGTAAGTGAGGCACGCGATTCGCTCAACAAATAACATGATTTTACAACTACAACCATAATAAAAATAAAAAAAATCCATATAAATTAAAAAAGAGAGAGAGAGAGAAATAAACTGACATGATGATTGCACTGAAGGATTATAATAAGTGTTGGAAGACTTGTTAGGGTTTATAGAATCGTGATTTAAATCGATATTGTGAATGGATGTCTGTACGGATTCCAAACCCTTGCCTTTATCCATCAATCGGTGTAACAATCGTCTGAATTCGAATCGGAGCTCCGAAAAGAGTACCGAAAATTTGGGTGTCGTTGATGTTGCCGGCGACCGCCTTTGGATTATATGTTTTGCGCATGACCGACCTTTCATATATTGGGAAAGTCTGAATCATTCCTTCAGATTTCAATATTTGCATATTAAACCCTTGGTTTTTGTCTGTTAGGCCATAGGTATACACTAACCGTTAAAGGTAACATGACATGTTAAATGTTATTGTACACCACTCTCTTCTTATGTTAAATGGCGTTAAATTGGTTACTTGTTAACATGTTGACCGGATGTTAAGACACTGAAATAATTTCTTTTTCTTTTTTTTTAAATAAAAAACCATTAAAATTTATTGTTATGTGAAGTTAAATCATTTCCTTAGGGTGAAATGGAGTGAAATGAAAAAAAAATAAATGATGTGATATATAGTTGGAGTTAAGAGAAGTTAAAGTATACCCGATGGCCTTAAGTTTATTATATTATATTATATTATTTTTCTTTTTCAATCGTTCTCGTTGGTAGATTTGAAGACTACAAGTGTTTGGCTCATGTGTTCTTGCCTTCTTGTTGATATGGTGGTTTTTAGTTTCATTTATGATAACTGAATTTGAATTGTGATACTAGCTTTTGAGACAACTTACAAGCATGTATTTACTGGTTTGGTTGATTTGCGGCCGTTTGAAATTTTATGTTGTTTTAGTTTAAATTCTAAACTAAATCACATTTATAGCCCGGTTTTTCGTTAAGTCTTGATTCAATCCGATCAAGTTTTGTTTCTATAGCTAGTCGCTTCAACATGGACGATAATGAATGAAAAAAACGTAAAAGTTATTTGTTGGTATCGGGTAGAAGCATAAACAACTTAAGTCACTCATATTATACTTGAGTAGAGTTGAGCTTGAATGAATCCATATACTTTATTTATAAATAAATTAAAATTAAATTAAACAATACAAGACGTACCAAAATCATATCAGGCTCACTCATATTTTCGACCCGGTATCAAATTTTGATACACACAAAAATAAGAATGTATACTAGAAGTAGGGGTGTTAAACGGGCCATATTCGCGAGTTGGTGAGTCCAACTTGACCCAAACCCAAAAATTTTACATGAACCAAAACCCGACTTAAATCCAAAAATTATGTGAGGATAAACCCGAATACGACTTTTATAGTCGTATATTCACAGGTACAATTAAATAAAAAAATATTTTTATTGTAAAATTTTATGTCAATTTATTTTCAAGTCATACTACAACATAACATACTCGATAAAAAATAAAGTATAATAAAATTTGAGTTAAACGGGTCAACCGCCAACCCGTTAGGTTAACCCAAACCTGATTCATTTAGCTAAACAGGTTGACAGGTTCAACCTAAAACTAATTCGAACCTGTTTAGACTAAGGGGTTGTTTGGTAGCCTCTTAAACATTCAGTTATGAATCATTCAGCATTCAAACTGTTTGTTTCAGCATCTGAATGGAATGATTAAGTGCTAAACCATTAAGCTAATAAAGGATGTTGAATGGTTCAGCTATTAACCATTCAGATCATCTTAATCACTTAATCCTTAATCAACCAAACAACCCCTAAACTCAAACCCGTAAATTTCGTGTTTGGTTCGTCTCGTGTTTTCCGGTCGTACATACAGGAGCCGTTAATTGCTTGTTAAGCCCAAGTGCGCTTCAACACCATCGTGAATTCTAAAACCCTAGGCAGATCCTTCAGATCCATTTCTTCTTCTCTCTAATTCCTGCATCCTTTTTAAGGTATTTATGTCGAACCCCATGAAATTATCTTTATTACTTGTTTCTAATTATTTATTTATCTCTTTTAATACGTCCCTGACATGATCCTTATCTGTGTTTGTACTCCATTGTTTCTTTATTCAAATGATTAGTTTACATACATTACACAGACACTGATTCCTCAATATTCTGTTTTCTAGCTATGTGTTGTTGGATTACAATTCACCTGCTATGTTTATTTGTTATTCCATAATATAAATAATAATAATAACTGTGTTTGTACAGAAAGAAAGAAGGTTGATTCGCAATGGCGCCGCTTATAAACAGGTTCCCTTTTGTTGCTAATCATTTGAAAAGAATGATAACCAAGCTTAATGCAAACGACGAAAAGCACGTTATAAAATCGTGGTCGCGTGCATCTATGGTTATTCCCGAAATGGTTGGCCACCGTATTGCTATTCATAATGGTAAGAAACATCGTCCGATTCAGATTAAAGATGCTATGGTAGGACATAAGTTGGGAGAGTTTGCGCTTACACGAGCGCGTAAACCACAAAAGCAACAAAATGTGAAGAAGCCTGGGAAGAAGAAGTGATTGGATTTTAAGATAATCATGGCAAGCACAAGGCTTGGTCCCAACCGATCAAGGTTTATAGTTGTTAAGCTCCATTTATGCAGGTGATCATCATACTGAAACTTGTTACGTTGTGTATTGCTTTTAGTTTATTGAGTATTTTGCGGATTCTGAGATTATGCCTAGACATAAATCTGACTTAAAAATATTCTTTTGTTGAGTTGGCCTGATTGGTAAACAGCTTGTGTTCGGTTGTTTAAAATTCATGAACTAGTTTGTGAACTGTTTAACCTGGGTTTTAAGGCGCAAGGCGCATCAAGGCGCAGCCTAGCGCGCCTCAGGGCTTTGCGCCTATCCTTTTTCCCAAAGGCGCGCGCCTCACGTAACCTGGGTATTTTTTATGCATAAAAATGTTGTACCTTGGTGTTTTTGGCTTGTACATATAGGTAAAATCACATAAACACCTTATTTATAGCTATATTTTGGGTAAATGAAGCTAAAAACTTATGGAATATATGGGATATATAAAAAAATTATATAATTAGTGTGCGCTTCGGGTACGAAAATCCCACGCTTTTTGCCCTTTGCGCTTTGTGCGATGCGCTTAGACCTCGTCTCTTTTGCGCGCCTAGCGCTTTTTAAAACCAAGTGTTTAACCCATTTACATCTTGATTACAACTAATTTGCAACCTCCCAACCCGTTTTGACCTGATAATCCATATAGATTATAGATCATTGGTTACACAGGCAGTGTTCGAGTACATGGGTTAGGTGCGTTTGGGTTATGGTCGATGTCTTTGACATGAATAAATATGAGTTGTGTTCGGGTTTATCAATTTCAACCTGCTTAACTGACACGACTGTCATCTTTAGTTTTTTGGTGGGATTAAAGTCTATTGGTGGTGACTGGTGAGTAATGATTCCAAAAGTCTTACAGAATCGAGTTGAAACAACAAGACAGTATGATAAAAATGTGGTTTCAATGAATATTATACAAACTTTCTTTATGATTTGAGTACTCGAATAGTTGAATAATTATGGAAAGCTTAGCCTGTAACCACAAGACTTCAAATCTGATGGTCAGGCTTAGTTCTTGTGGATTAGTTGACTCTGAATATGATCTGATGCTCTAGTTTTGTTACCATCTAGTTGCCATTTAAGTTTCTTGAAGCTTTGCTTTGCTGCTTAAAGACTTTAGAACAGCTTCCCAGGTTGTGTCCCACTCCGCATCATCGTAGAGAATTCTTCATAATTTATCTTACCATCCTGTCAAAAAAATCAATAACCATTGTAACTTTTAGTCTTCTAACAAAATCTGGCAACATATAACATGACAATGACAACGAAAAGAACTCACATTGTCGGTATCCACTTCTGCTATTATGTCTTTAATGGTGGCTTCGTCTCCCATTCCGTAGTTTTTCATTGCTGTTTCTAGTTCATCTCTTGTAATAAACCTAATTCGCACAAAAGATCACAATCATAATTAGCCTTTCGTAGTTTTCATTAACACACTAGGATGGCAGTCATGTCGGGTTGGCAGGTTGTAATTCGTACCCCAACACATAAAAATCATGTAACCCAAACACAACTCGTTTATCTAAACGAGTTAAATGGGTTGGTGGGCTGTAATAAATGGGTTGATGGGTCGTAAACGGTTTGGCAGGTCAACTAATTAGTACACGGCCTGAAGTAAACAAGTGAACAACAGAACCAATAAACGCTATTAAATTTGAGTACTTTATAAGTTACATACCCACTATTGTCAGTATCAAAATGCTGAAACGCTTTGTACAAGTGTTCTTCCCTTTCTAACTTGTGTCGATGCATTGTTGCTGTGATGAACTCGATGTAATCAATCGACCCGTTTCCATCAACATCAGCCTGAAACATAAAGATAGGTGTTTAAGCAAGAAGGCATCCAAGAAAACAAGCATCTTCAAGTTCTCAAGTTTCTAAACATCTTACAGCTTCCATGAGTTGTTTGACTTCAGCCTCTGTGAGCTTTGACCCCAATCTAGCCAAACCTGCTTTAAGTTCTTCATAAGTAATTGTCCCGCTGTTATCAGTGTCTATGTTTGTAAACATTGATTTCAGTCCTTGGATTTCATCTGCTGATAAATTTTCTGCAATGACCTTGAGCGCAAGTTTCTTTAGTTTGTTCATAGCTCGGAATTGCTTCATTCGAGACAGAACCGCACTGTCAATTGGTTTGTCTGATGCTTCACCATCTTCTCTTATCCATGGATGTTCTGTGCCCATTTGAAACCATTTGGGTTATGTTTATCTCAAACGGGTCAAATAAAATTTTCTTTTACTAACTAAAATCTAAATGAGTAACATAGGTTGAAAGTCTCCAAATTGCATACAGCCTCTTAAACCTTAAAATTTCAATTATTTAATTTTTGTAATCATATTTAGCAGATAAATAGTTGATTATTACGTACCCAGAACTTGAGCGGAAGTTATGCGCTTCTTGGGATCCTGTGTCAGCATCCTTCGGACAAGGTCTTTGGCACTCGGGGAAATAGATGGCCACGGGTCACTTTCGAAATCGATATATCCTTCTAATATAGCATCAAATATTCCTTTCTCTGTCTCTGTAATTTATTATAAATTTTCGGGTTATAACCTACAATTAATCCAACATTCCAACTGATAATATAAAGTACATAAATACCTAAAACATGGTTAAAATAATAAAATGCATCATGTTACCTGCCCAAAAGGGAGGCACACCACTAAGCAAGATATAAAGCATCACCCCTGCACTCCATATGTCAATTTCCTTCCCGTATTTCCGCTTTAACACTTCTGGTGCAACATAATATGCACTGCCAACAATATCGCGGTATGATTTTCCTGCAAGAGTTTGTTCACATTGTCATGCACAAGATTTGTACACAAATTTCAAGGGTCTGTGTTTAGGTTAAACAGGCCGGACCAGTTTCCTGTCGACCACGTGAACAACTTTAGATAAACAGGTCTTGTTCGGTCAACCTGGTGAGTTCACAGTTTGACGCATGTCTTTTTATGTCATCATTTAAGTATGAGCATCTGGTATGTTAGTTTAAAGTTTGAACGTAAGTATTTTATGTACCCTTCACACTTGTAGTTTTGGTTGTAAGTTCTTACTGTTGGAGTGCTACTGTAAAAAAGAAAACTTATTAAGTTTTCATGTTAAACGAGTTGTGTTCTTGTCTGACTCCATTTTATGGCTTGTGTCATGTTCGATTTGGGCCTTAACATCGCGACCTAGTTAACACCCAGATTAGTAGTGGCAAGATGAACATGCCACACAAATCAGGTAATGGCTCTATTTTTGTATGGGTTGAAACGGGTCATTATATACACTGGCCGTAACAATCAACACTGGCTTAGTTTCCTTGCCATGACTTATCCACAAATAAGCGTTAAATATCAAGCTACTCAAATTTCAACGGCTAATTCAAACATACTTGCAAGTTGTAAGATTACCGGTGTTGTTTTAGTCGGTTAAGTATATAATCAAGGCTCACAAAGTAACAGCAAAGATGAAAAGAATAACAAGGTCATGTATTTAAACAGAATTCTGATCTAACATACCTTCTTGAATGAACACTGACAGCCCAAAATCAGTAGCCTTCAGAAGTGCCTTCTCACTCTTATCAGAAAGCAAGAAATTTTCAGGCTTCAAATCGCGATGCATCACACCCATAAAATTACAAACATGAACCACATTAACAATCGACCGACAAATAGACGCTGCAGCTCTTTCACTGTAATGACCCTTTGCAATAATCCTGTCAAAAAGCTCCCCTCCTTCACAAACCTCCATAACCAAATGCACAGATTGCTTATCTTCATAAGCACCTTTAAACTCAACAATATTAGCCTGCCCACTTAAATGCTGCATAATCTGAATCTCCTTCCTCATGTCATCTTTATCGCTCTTCGTCACAAGCTTCTTCTTCGAAATGGACTTACACGCGTACTTCTGACCTGTCGACTTCTGTATGCAGAGATATGTGACACCAAACTGACCTCTGCCCAATTCTTTCCCCATTGTGTAATGCTGCTTCACATCTTCAAATGGTTTGCCAAGAATTGTATCAGATTTGAATACCCTTTTCGGGCTAGGCGGTGGCGGCTGTTTTCGAGCAGGCAATTGGGTCTGGACTGCAGGAGCAGGTGATTTAGTGTAGATTATATTAGGCTCATCAGATCTTGCTCTATGTGCATCAGGATTGGTTCCTCCACCCTTGCTTTTACTACTACACAGACCCATTTCTTAATTTCTTGATTTACTGATTTACTGATCCAAACAGCATAAATCAATCAAGAAAGTCAAAATAAAGACACCCAGATGATCAAAATTCAAACTTTACAACTGAAAACACAAGAGGGTATGTATTAAGATGGTCAAAGAAGAAAGTCAAAGATGAAAGATTGAAGCCTAATGTTGAAGGAATAATATATAAGTTAGAGAAGAGGTTATTGGAAGAACGTGGTCAGCTCATAGGGGATTTAAAAGGAAGAATCAGAGAAGAAACGCGGTTTGAATTGGGTCAAGAATAAGTGGGAGGTCAGATATTTTGACCTTTTTAAAGTTATTATTTTGTCCAGCCCATATGTGGATAAACAAATGTGCTTTGTTTTGTTGTCCATTGTAAGGCCTGCCAAATAGTAGGGAGTTTGCATTTCTTTTTATTGCCTAACTTATGTGTCTGGCTTTAGTAATGTTATATAAAAATCAGCAGATTCTTGTTTAGTTGTTTAATCTTTGAAGAATATTTAGTAATTATCATTTTATTCTTTATTTAAGTTCTTTGTTATGATTTTTACATGTTATGGATGTATACTCCTAACTTTTAACTATGTGTCATGGTGAATATGAAATGTAAAAAAAATGTGTTAAGTAGACATTGGGGGGTTTCATCTTTCAAGTCCAGAACTAACACTATGTTACCGAGTTTACTAACGAGAAGAAAAGAAGAGACAGAGAATTTAAGAGAGAAAAGAAAGAGGGGGAAAGGAAAAGAATGTAAATACTTTATGTGTTCCCGAGTTGAAAGGAAGAGAAAAGAAATTTTTAATTTTACAGTTATGCCCCCATTTTCTATTATAGTAGTTTAAGCATTAGGGTAAAATAGTAAATGAGAAACATTTTATTTATTTTCCTTTTCTCTCCTTCCACTTACATTTTGGAAGAAAAGTTTTATTGAAAGATTTTTCTTCTACTTCATTCCCCTTCTTTCCACTCCCTTCCTTTAATGAAACTCTCGAACACACATATTTTTCACTTTCTCTCTGCTTCATTTCACTTCTTTCCACTTCTCTCTTTATATGAAACTCGGGAACACAGCATAAGTGTTGTGAAAAGGTGAATATGAAATATGGTAGTAAGTTGAGGTGGCACTAAATGCTTGGTTATATATTATTTATCATATAAGTAAAAAGAGAGTGTTCGATAATCGATTTTACAATTTGTACAGTGGCGCAACATTGTAGGGGCGGGGAGGGGTGCCCCCCCCCCCCCGGATTTTCGCGCAGAAGTTCCGATTATATAGTATTCGTATAGAAAATTTTGAAAATATAGGGTTTCGACCTCCCGAAACTGGTTTTCGACCCCCCGAAACTAGTGACTTCCAACCCCCCGGTGACTTCCGACCCCTCGAACCTTCGGGTCAAGCTTCGTTACTGAATTTGTAGAAACCTTAGGATGTTGATCTATCAAATACTCTTGTATATGAAAAGAATGAATTGTGAAGGGTTAGTCAAAAAAATTAAATGAAGGTTATGTAAATAGTCAAGAGGATGTGTGTACATATAGAGAGAGTAAGTGTGTGAAAACCGAAAAGCGAGTTCACACACCGACGGTTCATAGCACAGTCGAGCCATGTATTAACTGGAAATCATTTAATCAACTTCCTCTGAAAAATAAATCTGTTGTGATTTGTTGCTACAACAAATATCTGTCTAACAATGGTCCTGAGTCACAAGGGAGGTTCAAGGGTTCAAGGGATTCGATCTGCCAAACGCAGGTCGTGGTGTCCTTCTACGTTGCAAACGTAGAAGGAGGTTCAAGGCTTGGGTTATTTATTATGTATGCTTTTTGTTCCTGATCTGAGATAAACTCGAGATCAGAAGTGGAAGTTCTTGGAACCTGAGTGAAGAGAGTTATTCTCCACACGTGAGGGACCAAGAGAATAATCTTTGAGTGAGAAGTGAGTGATAGATGGTGTGTTGTGGATCTGATCTGAGTTTCTCTTTTATAGAGAAAGAATCCACTCAAAGAAGAAAGCATCAAACCTTGATCCTGGCTGCAACAAAAGGACATGCCACAAAAGGTAAGAGAGTGCTATTGACCTGCGGTCTATGGACTGATGTTACTCCATCAGTCCTGTTTGTTTGACTCGATGAAAGGGACGACGTGACAAGTCATTTTTTGACTTTGTGTCACCACTGGTTGTAGAACCCTTGTAGGCTCCAACCTTTCAAGCGTTTGTTCCATAATATTAGTTATTCGTTTTTCCTTTAAGCTACCCACGTCATCAGCCCCCCAAGTCAGAAGGTTTTTATGAGTTATCTTGAAAGCTTCTGACTGTTTTTGGTATTCGTTCCTTGCTTGAAGGGTTCGAGGGTTCGCTGTGATTTGGGCGGTTAATCTGCAGTGTTTAACTTTGATTTGACCCTGATGTGACAGGTGGCAGTCTGTCCAGGGCTGTTTTATTGCATGTCATAATGACAGTTATATTTAAATAATATAACCGTTTCTTTTTTCTTTTTAACCCCTTTTACTTTTTATTTTCATTTAATCCTTTCTTACTCTTTCACTTTCTTCTTCACAATCCTCTCTTCCACCGTTAGGGTTTCTTCATATTTCGATTACCAGGTTAGTTCTCTTTTTATTTGTCTAGTACACTGATCATCCTTCATAGGCACAATGGGTGCTAAGAAGGATATGGCCATTACGTTTTCAACCCTTTCTCAGAAAGAGGTTGAATCGTTCTGTTCTGAATGGGACATAGACGTTTCTTTTAATCCTGTTGCTCCAGCCAAGAAACTTGCTGTTTCTGATTGTCCGTCTGGTTCTATGGCTTTGTATTGTCGTCACTTTGAGTTTGCAAACCTACGTCATCCCTTCTCTGTTTTTCTCTTAAATGTGCTTGAGTATTATAGAGTGTCTCTTGGCCAAATCCATCCACATGGCGTTGGCCGTGTGTTGCATTTTGAATGCCTGTGCAGAGCCCTAGGTTATGATCCTACCTTGCTGATGTTTAGGCGATTTTTTCGTCTTGCTAAGAATGGTGACTGGTTCACCTTCGAGGGTTCATCAGTAGAGACCAACCTCCTTTCTTCTCATGTCACTACTGTTGGTCAATGGAAGACCAAGTTTTTCTGGGTTTCTGATTCGATTCTCCCTTTTAAGCCTGTTTGGAGGTCTCCTGAGGCTGTTCTGAATGAGGCAGAACCCTCAGAATCTGAACTTGATCATAGCTTTTTAACTGCTCTTAGGGCCTGTCCTTCAAGGCTTCGTCCTTTCGCTGAACCATTTCTAGTATTATCTGGGGTTAGCACTCGCTGGGACAAGCCTGGTAGAGATCCTGTTATAATGAAGGGTGATCGGGGTATGAGTTTTTGCTCATTATTGGTTTCATTGTCTTCCTTTTGCTTGGTTTTTATACTTTGTTTATTTTGCAGTCATGTCTGCTCTGGATTTCATTAAAGCTGATGATGCTTCTGGCGTTGCATTTACTGATGCTGAAGCAGCGGATGGTGAAGATGCGTTAACCAAATATGAGAAGGGTCGGTATGATGGCACCAACTATGTGGCTGTTCCAAATGTCAAGGGGTTTGCTAAAGCCAGTTCTTCGAAAGCTTCAACAAGAAGGTCAAGCAGACGGTTGCTGAAAGCTGCTAAATCTGCTGATCCTTCTGAGGCGGTAACTGTGAGTGATGACATTGAGGATTCTGAAGATGAAAAGGATCAGACGGTGGATGATACTGTGGTGGATGTGGTGGTGAAGCAGAGTAAGGGGAAAAAGGTTAAGGTTGTAAGGGAACCGGATGTGTCTGGGAGTTTTGATGAAGGGGGTGTTTATATGCCTGGGTGGAATGTGAAGACAACTGACAACTTCAAGTCTTCTGCTGTATGTGAAGAAGTCTTAGCACACTTTGCTACTCCTGGTGCTAAGGCTTGTCTCGAGGGTTTGGATGATGATGCCCTTCTGGCAAAGATGATGGTGGGAACCTGTAATCTGGCGGCTATGCTACCAGAGGGGATTAACAGGTTTAGGAAGGTCATGGGTGAGTACAGTGAGTTTGCTAAGAAAAAGAAGGAGATGAAGAAGTCTATTGCTGACATGAAAAAGGATGCCAAGGAGTATGCTGAGAAGGAGGTCACCTTGATTGCCCTTATAGATGAGCTGAAGAAGGGGCATGAGGCTGAGATGGCAAGGCATGAAGCTGCCAGATTGAAGGTGGAAGCAGATCAGCTAGCCTTGGAGTCAGAGAGAAAAGCTTTTGAGAGTCAAAAGAAGGAACTGGAAATCTCTCTTGCTGCTGCTCAAGGTGACAACAAATGGTTGATTGAAGAAGGTTTTCAGCAAGTTGTTACCTATCTCCTTCATTCTGCAGAGTTCAACTCAGCCCTTGGCGAAGTGTATACCAAGCTGTTGACCCATGGTAAGCATGTTGGTCTCGTTGCAGGGTTCAAAGCTTGCAGTTCTGGTGAAGTCCTTGAAGAATCTTCTCTTTATCAACCCAACTCCTTGGATGTTTTCAAGGAGACTGTGCTCAAAATGGAACACTCCAGCTATCCCTATGTATCTCAAGTTTCTTCCCTTTATGGGAAACCTTTACAGGAGCTGAAGGAGTTAAAGCCTGCTGGATTGAACGAAGCCGTTTCTGCTAAGGTGCTTCAGGCTGTTTCCAAGAAGAGGGCTCATTCGGGTGATAGTGAGGAGACCTTGGACATGACAGATACACTTTCCAAGGATGCTAGTGTTGAAGCCTCCGAGGCTGGTTTGGTTGAGAAGCTGCCCAAGAAGGGAAAGAAGGCGAAGAAAGCTAAGGTGGTCAAGGCTAGGAATGAGGAGGAAGCCTCCAAGCCTTCAGGTTCTGGTAACGACGCCTGAACCCTTTATTCGTAGCTTTCTTAGCATGGTTTGTAAAACAATTAACTACTTTTGTTGTGTCCTAAACACTTTTATCTTTTGTCTGAACCCGTAGTGGTTCGTTGGTGGTTGTGGGCTGAGGCCCTTTGAACAATTTATGACTTTGCTTGGCTTATGTATAAAGCCTGTTAATGGTAGGTCTTTTATGGTTATTTGCTTAAGTTTCATTGTTGTTCGTTCTTATTTTGTTTTTGTGATGTGTTTGTTTGTCTTTGTTATTGTTTGGGAATGTTCATCCAATAGCACCTTCAAAGGTTGAACGCTGCAGTCATTCATCCTTAAGGTAGTCTAGGCAAACATGTCACCAGCTATCCTATTTACACTTTTATAAGTGTTTGTTATTTTCGTAAGTTTGTTTTTTAAACTTAAGGAACGATTGGTGTAGGTTGTTCAAGCCTGTCGATGAGACTTATAAAACTATTTTTGTTTATCTCATGGAGTCGTATTGATTTAGGAACTCACCCCTTATATAGGTCCGTTCAACCCTCGAACCTATTGAGCGAAATGGCCTGGGAGCTTAACCCCTTACATGACCCTTGTCATGGAGTTTGTTGCTAGGTACTCAACCTGATTATAGGATAGAAAGACAAAATTTTTCAAAAGAGGATTCATGGATCCTTTTATTCATTACGTAGTAGCATTACATAGCTTTCTTTAGAAGGACAACTCGTTTTACATCTTAAACAAAGAACCTTTTAAGGTTTTTACCATTCCAGTGACGAGGGAGTTTCTTGCCATCCATGTCGGCAAGCTTGTAAGACCCTCCTTTGTGAGACTCAAGGATGGTGTAGGGGCCTTCCCATTTTGGTCCTAGCTTTCCTTGATTTTCTTTCTTGCTTGCATCATTGTTTCTGAGGACCAGGTCTCCTGGCTTGAAGTGTTCATGCTTGACCTTGGCATTGTAATAAGACTCCATTTTTTGCTTGTATTTGGCTTCTCTTATTGCTGCCGAGTCTCTTGCTTCTTCCAGCAGGTCAAGGTTGAGTGAGGTTTCGTGCTCATTAGCCTGGATGTCGACATGAAGTGTTCTTGGTGTGGTAACCCCAATCTCAGCAGGTATAACTGCTTCAGATCCAAAGGTGAGGCTGTAGGGTGTCTTCTTGTTACTTGTCTTTTCGGTGGTTCGGATTGCCCAAAGAACACTTGGCAGTTCTTCCAACCAATTTCCCCCTTGACGACCCAGCCTGGCCTTGATCCCTTCAACCACACTCCTGTTCATCCTTTCAACCTGCCCGTTGGATTGGGGGTATGCCACAGAGCTGAAGACTTGTGTTATCCGATACTCTTTACACCAAGCACTGAACGGTTTTTCTGCAAACTGTTTGCCGTTGTCTGTGACTAACACCCCGGGTAGGCCGTACCGACAAATGATGCTTTCCCACACGAAATCAATTATCTTCTTTCCGGATATCTTTCCTAATGGTTTTACTTCTGGCCATTTTGTGAAGTAATCCACAGCAACCAACAAGAACTTGACCCCCCCTTTGGCAGGTGGGAAGGGTCCAACAATATCCATTCCCCACTTGTGGAATGGCCATGCTGAAGTGATTGGAACCAGGTCGTGCTTGGGGCTCTTTGGGACTGGTGCATGGATCTGGCAGGCTTCACATTTCTTCAATTGTTCAGACGCATCACGATGCATAGTTGGCCAGAAGTAACCAAGGTTCATGAGTTTTGCTACCACTGATCTTGGACCACAATGAGCTCCGCATATTCCTTCATGAACTTCCTTGATCAAGTACCTGCTTTGCTCAGGACCAACACATCGAAGCAATGGGGCCAAGTAACCTTTTTTGTAAAGTATGTCATCTTGAATTGTGTATTGCTTAGACTTGATCCGAATTCTTTCAGCTTCAACAGGATCTTGGGGTAGTTCACCTCTTTGCAGGAACTTTTCAAATGGAGTCATCCAACTTGGTTCATTTTCAGTGATGACGTCTTGAACCTCAATTTCAGTTATTGAAGGATGTTTGATCACTTCAACCAGAACCTTCTTTGTGAGATGAGCAAAGTTCAACGAAGCAAGCTTGCTAAGAGCATCAGCTTTCTTGTTATGAGACCTTGGGACTTGTTTGATCTTGCAACACTGGAAGGTGTTCATGATTTCTTTGGCCTTCTCTCTATATTTTTTCATGTTAGGTTCTTTAGCAATGTAACTGTCATTTACCTGATTGGAAACAAGTAATGAGTCAGTGAACACTTGAAGCTTATGAACCATCATCTTTTCAGGTTAGGTTCTTAGCAATGTAACTGTCATTCACCTGATTGGAGACAAGTAATGAGTCAGTGAACACTTGAAGCTTATGAACCATCATCTTTTTTGCAAGCTTGAGTCCTGCTATCAAGGCTTCATATTCTGCTTCGTTATTTGTTGTCTGAAATTCCAAACGAAGGGCATAGGTAAATTCTAACCCTTCGGGGTTGATTAACACAAGGCCAGCCCCTGACCCTTCAACACTGGAAGCTCCATCAGTGTACAGCTTCCAGGCTTCAGGGTCGATAGGTTCGTCTATGGTTATGTTAACCTCGGCCAGTTCCACCTTTGGAATTTCAGCAATGAAGTCAGCAAGTACTTGTGCTTTGATTGCTTTTCTAGGGACATAGGTGATTGTGTGTCCACCTAGTTCAACAGCCCATTTGGCTAGTCGTCCCGAGGTTTCAGGTCTTTCAAGCACATTCTTAATTGGTTGGTCTGTGACCACTTGTATGGGATGTGCTTGAAAGTACCTTCGAAGCCTTCTGGCTGTTTGCACTAAGGCTAAAGCCAATTTTTCCAAAGGAGGGTACTTGACCTCTGCTAACTTTAATGTTTTACTGAAGAAATAGACGGGTACCTGAGCTTTGTCTCTTTCTATAGTGAGAACAGCGCTGAAGGCTTCATCAGTAACTGAAAGGTAGACAGAGATCATTTCCCCTGCTTCGGGTGTTGCAATGGCAGGAAGGGAAGCCAAATGGTGTTTCATACTGTTGAAGGCTTCCTCTGCTTCTTCCGTCCACCTGAAGTCTTTTTTATCGGTGCAACCTTTGAGGGTCTTGAAGAATGGTAGTGATTTTTCAGCTAACTTTGAGACGAAACGCTTCAAGGCAGCAAGTTTGCCATTCAAGCTTTCAACCTCTTTTTTAGTTTGAGGCGACTTCATGTTGAGGATGGCTCGAACCTTGCTTGGATTGGCCTTTATGCTTTGCTTCCCCACAACGTGGCCCAAGAACTTTCCTTCTTCGAAACCAAAGGAACATTTAACAGGGTTTAGCTTCATGTTGATTTCTCTGAGTTTGTTGAAGGTCTCTTGTATGTCAGCAAGCATCTGATCTTCAGTTTTGCTTTTGATGACCAAATCATCAACGTAAGCTTCCATGTTCTTGCCAATCTGTAGGGAAAAAGCCTTATCGACCAGCCTTTGATAGGTTGCACCTGCATTTTTCAAACCAAAGGGCATTTTTCTATAACAGAATATACCCTTGTCAGTATGGAAAGCAGTTTTTTCTTCGTCTTCCTCCTTCATTTGTATCTGGTGATAGCCTTTGTAGGCATCCAGGAAACACTTGAAGGGGAAGCCTGTAAGCGAGTCTATTTTCAGATCAACCTCAGGCAAAGGATAGCAATCCTTTGGGCAAGCTTTGTTGAGGTCTTTGAAGTCGATACACATCCTCCAAGAATCATCAGGCTTTCTAACCATCACAGGGTTTGCAACCCATGATTGATATTTCACCTCTCGAAGGATACCTGCTTCAACTAACTTGTCAACCTCTTGGCATGCAGCTTTGCTTCGTTCCGGGGCAAGACTTCTTTTCTTTTGGACAACTGGTTTGACATTGGAAGGGATTCTTAATTCATGTTCGGCAATGTCTCGTGGAATCCCTGTCATGTCACTTGGGCACCAGGCAAAGACGTCCATGTTATCTTTTAGTAACCCTTCAAGCCTAGTGAGAGTGTCACTAGGAAGGGCTGTGTTGACTCGTACCCTTTGGTCAGGATACCTGGGGTTGATGCTGAGACCAAGTTTGTTGTGGTCCTCGGCGATGGTCAGCACTGTAGTGGAGGGTTGGAGGGTTCCAACACCATCTTTTGTTGGGAACTTAGCACTCTTTCGGCTAATGGAGACAGTCATGTCGAAGACCACTACTCCTGGCCTTCCAATGATAACGTCATAACTAGATGGCAGGTCCAAAACCACAAAGGTGAGTGGTTCAGTCCTTCGTAGTTGACCATCAGAAAAGGTTACATCAAGTGTTAGTTCGCCCAAAGGCTTGATCGGTATATCAGCGATACCCTTGATGGCAGCTTCAGCAGGCCGTAGCATGGAGCGTTCTTCGAGGCTTAGAAGGTTGAAATACTTGGCGAACATTATTTCAGTTGCAGCTCCAGTGTCTATGTAGGCCTTTTGTGTTTTGGTGGAACCTGTGAAGGCTTCAAGCACAAGTGGATCACAGTGCTTTTCTCCCTTAGTATAGGGGAAGTAGATGCCTTGTCGTTCCCAGTCTTCCAATCTTTGCCTTTTACTTGGGGATTCATTCTCAACGAATACCATGGCAACGTCTTTCTTCTTACCATCTGCCATGTTCTCTTTCACACCCTTGACCAGGTGGGCCAGTTCTCCAGACTTGACAGCTTCTTCGATCCTTTTCTTGAGTTGGAAGCAGTCGTTGGTGTGGTGTCCCTTCTCTTCATGAAACTCACAGTATTGGTTTGAGTTCTCGTTTCTTTTGCTTCTTGGTAAGGGACGAGGAGGTCTAAAGGTGTGCTTGACTTCTTCGGTGGCTAGAATTTCTTGAGGAGTTTTGGTGAGGGCTGTGAAATTGACGTTCCTGTCTCTGCTTGGAGGGTTCCTGCTTTCAGACCTTCGTGACTCAGATCCTCTGGACCTTTTGTCATATGTGCCATAATTGCCCCTTTTCCGGGAAGGGCTGCTGCTCCTCCAGCTGGAACCTCTTTTCCTTTGTTCCTTGATATCCACAGCCTCTTCTCCTCGAATGTGGGCTTCAGCTCTTTCTAAGGCCTCTTCAAGGGTTCTAGGGAGACTTTTGTTGAACTCCCTAGTTAAATACTTCGAGTTGATAGCATTCATGAACCCTGCAACCTTCATTTTTTCATCAGCACCAACATAAGTGAGGCCTTCTTTCTTGTATCTTTCAATGAAGTTTTTCAAGCTTTCATCATCTTTTTGTTTGATCTGGAAGATAACGGTCGCATCCTTGACACAACGTCTTTGTTGTGAGAAGTTGGCCAGAAACCCTTTACCGAGTTCATCGAAGGTTCGGATGCTTCCAGTTGCCAGACCGTTGAACCAGATTCGTGCAGATCCAACAAGGGTTTGCATGAACATTAAACAACATTCGGGGTCACCCCATTTTTCAATTCTGGCTGCTCCCGAGAAGATCTGGAGGTGATCTTCTGGGTCATCAGTGCCGTCGTATGTTCTTATATGGGCTGGCATCTTCAGCTTGTTGGGAAAATCGTAATCTGCAATCTCAGGTGAGAAGCAAGACAAGCTGTTAGGCTTGTAGGGTTGGTTGACAGTGTGTTCAACCCTGTTGTTGGTGACCCTTCCAGTGTTTCCTTGTTGTTCAGCGATGGCTTGGCTAATGAGCTGCTGCCAAGGGAAGTTAGCCATCATTTGAGATATCATGTAGGGCATAAGGTTGAAGCCTTGAATGCCTTCAGATACTACAGTGTTGGTAGTCACTGGGAGACTCATAGAGGCGCTTCTGGCCATGGGAAGTGAGGCCATAGCCTGCTCCCAGGAAGTAGCAGTAGGAGGTGGGACACTGGACACTGGTGACTGCAAGAGTTGGTCCAGAGTAAGCTCGTGTCCCAAAGGCATGCCAGTAGTGGCAGCTTGAGTGGTGAATAAGGGGAACGCAGTAGGACTGGACCTTGTTTCATGGTGAGAAGCAGTATAAGTGCTGCTGGGTCCAGCATTATTGCTTCCAGGTGACTGTCTGCGTCCATAGGTAGCAGTGAGAGGAGGAGGAGGTATAGGGGAGAGTGAGATCTCCTCTTCCTCGTCGTAATCTAGTCGGAGACGGATTCCTTTATCTCTTTCTCTCATAACGTACTGGTTCAGGAGAGATCTTAGCTGCAAGAAGTTTCTCTCTACTCCCTCAGGGGTAAGATCTATACGAGGTGGAGTTTGTGTGAGATCAGGGAGAGGAGACATTACCCCAGAACGAGTAGGAGGTGGAGTTTGCAGGTTTGCAAACGCTGTGTTAGCAGGTGGGGACTGAGTCCCAGTTGAAGTTCCTCCAGGAGTGGAAAAGGACACAGATCTGGCCGGAGAGGTTTGGTCTGTGCCAGGGGAGATCTGGTTGACCTCCTCTGTAGACTCAGGGTCAGACATAGAGAGAGTCGGAGCTACACAACTGATTTCAGATAAAGAAAATGGCGCAGCCCCACGGTGGGCGCCAACTTGTTGCTACAACAAATATCTGTCTAACAATGGTCCTGAGTCACAAGGGAGGTTCAAGGGTTCAAGGGATTCGATCTGCCAAACGCAGGTCGTGGTGTCCTTCTACGTTGCAAACGTAGAAGGAGGTTCAAGGCTTGGGTTATTTATTATGTATGCTTTTTGTTCCTGATCTGAGATAAACTCGAGATCAGAAGTGGAAGTTCTTGGAACCTGAGTGAAGAGAGTTATTCTCCACACGTGAGGGACCAAGAGAATAATCTTTGAGTGAGAAGTGAGTGATAGATGGTGTGTTGTGGATCTGATCTGAGTTTCTCTTTTATAGAGAAAGAATCCACTCAAAGAAGAAAGCATCAAACCTTGATCCTGGCTGCAACAAAAGGACATGCCACAAAAGGTAAGAGAGTGCTATTGACCTGCGGTCTATGGACTGATGTTACTCCATCAGTCCTGTTTGTTTGACTCGATGAAAGGGACGACGTGACAAGTCATTTTTTGACTTTGTGTCACCACTGGTTGTAGAACCCTTGTAGGCTCCAACCTTTCAAGCGTTTGTTCCATAATATTAGTTATTCGTTTTTCCTTTAAGCTACCCACGTCATCATGATTAGTCTGAAACTATTTTAATTTTGTTAATCAAGTTTTATACATTTAGAAAATCCTTTGTAAACGTGGTATTAATCTAGAAAAGAAAAAAAAATGGAAGGGAGCAAAATTTATTTTATTTAGGGAAAAATGGATTTTAATACTCCCAACTATCGCCTGTTGGCGGATAATACTCCCAACTATCACTTTGGCCATTAGCACTCCAAACTTTCAACTTGTTGGCCATTATCACTCCCAAACTAACTGGGGTCTAACCCAGTTAGTGTGTGGTCAAAATATAAAAAACAAAACTTAAGGGGTATTTTTGAAATTAAACCTTTAACTTATAAAATCCCCCCCTCATATTCTGCAACAGACCCCCCCCCCTTCTCTCTCTCTCTCTCTCTCTCTAAACCACCACCACCACCCTCACCGGAAACCACCACCACCACCACCAACCACCACCCCTCACCGGAAACCACCACCTTCAGCGGACAGAAAGGAGGAAGAAGACGACGGTGACTGTCGTGAACCCTTCTCCGGTCATCTTCTTCGGGTAACACCTCGGCTCCGGTCATCTTCTTCGGGTAACACCTCGGCTCCGGTCATCTTCTTCTATTCCCCCTTCTTCGTGCCCTTCTGCTTTATACTCGCCGGAACCCTAATTTATGACCACCATATATTCGATTTTCGTGCCCTTCTGCTTTATACTCGCCGGAACCCTAATTTGAAGTATAAAGCTTGAATCGCCGGAACCCTACTTTTATTCGATTTTCGTGCCCTTCTGCTTTATACTCCAGGTTCAATCGCCGGAACGAGCCAATCACGATGATACAATACTTGAATCTATACAATACTCGCCGGAACCCTAATTTTTGATCACCATATTTGAAGCTTTATACTCCTCGATTTTCGTGCCCTTCTGCTTCTTAAAAATCAAAATCTAGATTAGGTTAAAGGTTGGTGAAAGGTGGTGGTTGCAGGTCATAGAAGGGGGTGGGTGTCTGTCAAAGAAGAAGAAGAAAAAAGGTGGTGGTAGAGGGGTGGTGGTGGGCTGAGGCTGATGGCAGATGGTGGTGGTGGTGGCGGGGTGGTGGTGGGGTGCGGCAGATGGTGGTGGTGGTGAGTCTCTCTCTCTCTCTCTGAATTCTCTCTTTCTAATAATACATAGATATGTCTTAATAATATATAGATAATAATAATAATAATAATAATAATAATTATAATTATAATAAAAAGTTTCAAAAATGGCCCAAAGTTTTGGTTTTTACATTTTGGCCACGAAAACTAACGATGTTAGACCTCAGTTAGTTTGGGAGTGATAAAATCCAACAAGTTGAAAGTTTGAAGTGCTAATGGCCAAAGTGATAGTTGGGAGTATTATCCGCCAACAGGCGATAGTTGGGGGTAATTAAATCCATTTTCCCTTTTATTTAACATCTTTGCTTACAAAGATTTTTTTTTGAATTTTCATTTTCTTACTTAAGTTGATTTCTCCCTCATTTCATTCTACAATTTGTTTTCTTGAAAAAGATTCATTTGAATTTTAGAACATGGGTATGGTTCCCTAAAACTTCGGCTTATTTTTATAGTGGGTCTGTTTGATAGTCTCTTAATAAGGCTCTGAATCATTCAAATCTGAATGGTTCAGCATTCAGACCGTTTATTTCAACTTGAAAAAAGTTCTAAATGGAATGGTTAAGAGCTTAATCATTCAGACTTGGTGCATAGCTGAATTATTCAGCACTTAGTCATTCAGAGCCTGTTAACCATTCAGTCATGTTAATGATTCAGCACTTAATCAATCAAACAACCCATCAGTCTTATTTGTACTTTAGAGTTTAGAATAGGGGTGTTCAGAATTTGATTCGAATTGGAAAAATTCAAAATTCGACTAAATTTGATTCGATTATCAAAAATTCGATTCGATTATCAGAAATTCGAATTCAATTCGAGTCCATTTAATCGAATAAGAATCAAATACGAATTTGTGATTTTTTAAATTCGTTTCGATTCGAAATTTGAGAAAAAAAATACATATTTATTCATTATTTTTATATATTATATACATATAACTTTTACATATAGGCTAACCTATAAAATTAACCAAAGTTCTAAAATAGCCCATAACCAAATAAAAGCCTACAACCTAAATCTTTTAAACTAAAACGAATTTATTCGAATTCGATTCGTATTCGAATAGCTAATAGAATTCGAATTGGGATTTTTATTCGAATCAAATTGAACAACTTTTAATCGAATTCGAATTTAGTAAAAAAAATTATTAAAAAAAATTCGATTTAATGAACACCCCTAGTTTAGACCATAACCTATCAATCCATATCTTCCCATCATCCTCATCTGTCAACTTAGCGTCACATCTACATCTTCTTTCATTCTTCTCTTCCATCTTTATCTAAGAGATGATTCCCCTTTCTCTCCATTTTTTAAAATTGTTTATAAAAATAAGTTTAATTTAACTTTGTTAAACTTTTCATTAATACTATAAAAAAATACATAAGATAGAAAAAAAAGGAACTACATAAATAAAATTAAATATGACTTCCACCCCCACGCCATTTTATCGTAATTGTGTCTTTCCTCTTTGGCCCGTTCTCTAGGTTGAAGTTTCTCGATGTTGGTAGTCAAGATTTTAAACTCTTCCAATTCTTGTCATTCCCGATTCAACCGAAGCCTCTTCATCTCTATCTCGGCTTCTTCTTGTTGCTTCATCCGAAGCCTATGTGCTTGTAATTAATAGCATGTAGAGGAGTTACACATTAACTTATAAAATATCGATTCTCCGGGTAAGGATGATTGATCATTTGAAGACGTGGCTTTTTTTTTTTTGCTTTGTCCCTCCCAATGGGCCGTTGCAGTTCCGGAGTTGGAATTATTAGAATACTAGCTTTTATCCCGGGAGTGTCCCGGGGTTGAAATATCTAATATAACATAATAAAATATCTAATATTACAACATATTTAATGATTTGCCAATACATGATTAATGAATATTATTATTATTATTATTTATTTTAAACAAATTTCTGCCATGAGTTATCATATTCAAATATAAAAAAAAAAGAATCTCTGCCTATGAAGTTATGTTTATCGTTTGTGATTTATTAGTAGAGTAAAATATATTTGAAAACAAAACCCCACAAAAATAATTGTTTTTTTTCTCTGTTTTTTATATAGCACTATGGTACTCGTTGGAAAGATAATAAAACGCTCGTTAATTTGGTGTAATTTTTTTCTTTAAAAAATTTCGTATATAAAAGATATTAACGTTTAAAAGTTATGGGAGGAAACATTAGAGAGAAAATTTAATTTTGTTTTTAAATTCTTATCTTTTCCTAAAATATTTATAATATATATAGATTTATCAAAAAAACTCAAAAATTAAAAAATCCTACATGATGCCACGTGACACATTCAAGGAGGGGTTGAGGTCTCCATTGAATGCCACATCATCAAAGTTCAATTCTTTTATTATAAGTTATAGATATTCAAAAGAGTTACAGTATATAGAGATAAAGTGGCCCGTGGAGTCTATGCTAAAACCCTAAATAATATATTCTAATAGGAATATCATAGTCGAACTCAGGTTCATCATTTATAGTAATGTTGCAAAGCTCATCCGAACCACTGTCACTGTATTCCCCTGTCTCGGGCGTTTTAGACCTTTTTTTTTTGTGTGTGTGCCACCTAGGGATGAGCATACAAGGCCGAATACCAATCCCGTCCCGTCCCGATACCGTACCGTACCGATACCAAACCGAGGGGTTTCGGGATCGGTATCGGTACCCATATTTATGGATTTTCGGTTTTGGTATTATCGGTATCGGTACGGGATCGGTATGGTATCGGTATTTTAAGGTAAAATACAGATACCATACCGGTACCGTACCAATACCGTACCGTATGTGTTCGGTATCGGGATCGGTATCGGTATTGGTATTGTCGGGATCGGTATCGGTTCGGTACCGATACCGTCCCGAGCTCATCGCTAGTGCCACCTCGTTCGCCACCAGAACCCATTTCGAACAAGCACGCAAAATTTCCCACGGCTTAAGGTGCTGAAACGAACCATATTTGTAGTAATCGGAAAACCATCTTATTTTCTTGTTCATATCTCTGCACTTTGAGCTAACGGAATGGAATAGTCGGTAAGATGTTCGTTGCATCAAGGCATTAACTGGTCCATAACCTTATTCCATAAACCCTACCTCATTTGAGCATTGCCTACATTTCCGTGAAAAAATTATTTATTACTTATAAATTTTAAAGTTAAAATATTGTATTAAGTTAATAATATAATGTATATGGTTGAAAAATAACCTTCGATTGGATTTAGAGAAACATTAACTCACACTCTTGCCAACGCTTGCTCATGGATCATGGTCCAATGTATGCTTTGTACTTGCCACTCGTATCTTCTTGTGTCCGTTTCCCCCTGTTCTTTCTTTGATTTTTGTGGTTGGGCTTCGGGTACAGTTTCCTCTTCATCGTTTCGGGTTAGAGAAATGAAATTGTGCTCGACTTCATAGGATGGTTGTTGTCGAGCCTTTTATTGTTGTTGTTGTTGTTGCATCTGTTATGGTTGAATTTGCATTTGGAACGCATTCAGAGATTGACTAAAACCAGTGAATGAATACATATAAGGATCTACGGTTGGTGTGAATGGTGGTAAGTTGGATAGTTTTGACTGTTCAACGGTCATCTCCAACAAATAGGAGTACAAGGGAGATGGGATAAATCCCACGAATGTACCGATTACTTGTGTGTGTGTGTGGGGGGGGGGGATCGAGTCATTTGAATTCATATAATACCGTTTTATAAGTATTTTACTTTTAGAATACACGTTTAAAATTTATAGGACGTCCATAAGTGATATTTCATTATATACGTTTTGGTGTTCACTGATCTTGTGGTTTGTCATTTGATATTTTATTTACTTATTTTTTTTGGCTTTATCGATCAGCATCGCAACATAGACTGTGATGATGCTTCTTTTTTGAATTCCTATAATACTGTCTAAACTGTCGGACAAGCGATGCACGGTAACAACGTGACATCAATCTTGCATTTTGTTGCAGTCGTTGTATGTATTTTGAAAAATATTCTTTTTTTTGGAAGTCAACTTTCATTAACAAATAAAACACAGACTATCTCCAAGGCGGAGATAGCCATCCATGATCGATCCACAGATTGACTATGGGGCTTTGGTGCACTTTTTCTGTAGTTTTATTTTGTGCTTTTTAATTTTTGTTTACGTCTCTGGCAAGTGAGCTAGCCCTACGTAACTTTTTAATGTTTATGCATATTATTGATTTAAACGAACTAGAAAACTTACCACTTAATTATAATTGCTAGAAGGTAAAAATAACCGAGTTATCGACTTCTCAAATTATTCAGTTATTTCAGCTTTGATATTCTTAATTAAGGCTAAGTTTTTCCTCAAACAAACTTTCAGTTGTTTATTTATTTTGGAAGTGAAAATTAAAATTTACTATCATAACTAGTAAATTTAACGGAGACTTGAAAAAATAATAATTTCTACAACCAAAATAGAATGAGAAAGTATATGGTATAAAGCCCCTTAAAATAAGAAGCATAAGAAGCCACCAGAGATTGACACATGTCAATCTAACCTAACCACACCTAACCACAGTTAAACACAATAAATCCTATCTTCCCTGTTCAAATCTTAACCATTCTCATTTTAAAACATACCAATCTAGATCTGACAACCACGACCACCACCACCAACACCACCACCACCACCACCACCATCTTCCTGTACCTTCACAAAAGTTTATAAACGTCTTTGTTTTTACTTCACAAAAGCCGATCGAGATCTAACCACCACCACCATCACCACCACCACCACCACCACCAAACCTGCAGTAACAGCACCACCAAGGGAATGAATAATACCTGGTTTTTGAACAACCACATCTATTCCAGATCTGCAACATCAAGCAACGATCTACAAATTTTGATGCAAACTTACCTATTCCAGATCTGCAACATCAAGCAACCATCTACAAAAACAGAGCATGAGCGTTTGTTTGTGATGAAGGTTTCTAAGGTGCGTTTGATTATAAGGTAAAGGTGCATTTTTTTTTTGGATTTTGATGAGTGCGTCTAAAATTTTCAATGAGTACTTTTAAACTTTTTAATGAGTGCGTTTAAAATTTTTGTAAAGTGCGTCTGAAATTTTTAATGAGTGCGTCTGATATTTTTGATGAGTGCGTCTGAAATTTTGATGAGTGCGTCTGAATTTTTAATGAGTGCGTCTGAATTTTAATGAGTGCGTCTGAAAATTGATGAGTGCGTCTGTTTTAACCCAGGTATGGTTAGGGTTTTTAATCTGCATCCTTAATCTAATGGCTGAGATTGCTTCTTACGCTTCTTACGTTAAGGTGGCTTTATACGTTATCTCTCCCCAAATAGAATAACATTGTAGTTGACTTCATGGTGGTATTTCAAACTTTCATTTACCTCAGTTGCATATTGTGAGCTTCAGTTTAAATTTGTTGGGCCTATAGATGACAGACCCATATCACACTTGTGCCCAACTCTCCTCAATTCAATATTTTACGATCAAAAGATCTCGTGCTTGGGTTTGCTATAGTATTTAACGGTAAATTTAGAATATCATTGTGATTTAACTGAACTAGTTTTCTTGTTAGGGATCTGGATTAGTGATAATAAAGGCGTGTCTCGGGTTTCAGACGTCATTAATAACTAATCGTATGGTGTATCTATTTTTAGAATGAAAACTCACATACTTTCTAATTATACTATTAAACTATACTTATTTATCCATCAAATGGATTGAACCGTCATCACTTAGAAAGAGATTTATCTTAGTTAGCCAATACATAAACGCTTTGCTTTCTCTAGTCAAAAAAGGCTTTGGTGTATGTTCTATCAGTTTGATAGGTTTTAATAAAAAATGTGTTTTAAGCAAGTTATGCCGATTTTAATGGATGAAAGGAACATCAAATTTTATATATGATGTGAAAGAAAGAAGTAGGAGCCCATAAAAAAATCTTTGTTTCGTAAATGAGAAGATCACAACATTAAATTTTATCAAAGAGTTAATGCATCCCGATTGGTCTTTCTCTTTATATATACACACATACACTTTTTTAAGCCTTGAGTTAACTCCATCTAGATAACACATTATTCATTTTTCCCTATTTTACTTCACCTCACTTCAAGAAAATGGTTTTTTTTTTTTTGAAAATAAACTTTCATTAAAACAAAGCAAACACGGACCTCAAAGCAAGGGCCGGCCGCTCAAAACCACATTACAACAGAATCAAAGGGCACCTACACCAGTCTTTCCAAGCCACTTTAAAACATTTGTTCCTACTTTTAAACCAAAGGAAGGACCTAGACTTAACAATTGCGATAATTTCCGGCGCCGTAGTTCGCTTCCTGTTAAAGACTAAATCATTCCTTGCATTCCAAAGGGACCAAATTGTAACCATGATAATGCCGTGGGTAACTCTCTTCTTGATCTTGTTACCTTGAATCAACTTGTAACATTCCAATAGATCCTTGATCTCAAAAGCGAAAATAGGAGACAGGCCAATCCATCTACCAATCGAGTCCCAGACTGCACTCGCTAAACAGCACCCAAACAAAACATGCAGCGCTGATTCATTATTCGTCTTGCACCATTCACATAAAACATCCGGAAGCGGCACACTTCTCTTAATCAACTCCATCTTCGTTGGAAGTCTATTTAACTCCGCCCTCCAAACCATAATGTGACATTTAATAGGAACCCACGAGCACCACTTTAAAACAAAGTTCACCTCCCCCAAGGTACCCTTTTGCAGCAGATCTCTCACCGAGCTAACCGAGAAGATCCCATCGCTGCTGCCTTCCCACATCCACTTGTCATTCGCTTCTGAAAGCTCCACCCGGTGTACACAAGTCAAGAGCTCCAGCCACTGCTGAAAGGCTTCAACCGTCTGAATCTTGTCAATCCAATCAGCAGAAAAGATAACCTGCGAATCAGCAAACTTGATTCTGTCCGAGATGGAGCAATTCTTATCTTGTTCCAAGCTGAAAAGGCTAGGCCATCGGTGCTTCAGAACCATACCATCCAGCCAATTGTCTAACCAGAATCTGATCGTTTCCCCATTCCCCACTTTCGGCCGAATAAAGGAATGGATATAAGTGTCTCCAAACTTGCTAGCTCCAACCGTTTTAACGATACTCTTCCAATTCCCAGCCGCATACTTATTAACCGGTAAAAACTCCCATTCCTTCTTACTCCTGTGGCACCCATCAATGATCTTCCTCCAAAGAGAATGAGAATTCAAGCGGTATCTCCAAGCCCACTTGAAAAGAAGCGCCTCATTTACGTCTCGAAGCCTTTTAATCCCCAAGCCACCTTGTTTTTTTGGAGTCGTAACTTTTCCCCAACTAACCCAATGAATTTTATTTAATTCACTAGGACCCGACCAAAGGAACCGCTTCATAATTCTTTCAAGATTATCTATGACTTTACCGGGCGCTTTGTACAAGGAGAAGTAGTAAATAGGAAGGCTCCCAAGAACCGAATTGATGAGAGTTACTCTACCCCCAATCGATAATAACTTTGCTTTCCACCTAGCAAGTCTAGCTTCAAACACCTCCACTACCTTCTTCCAATTAGAGACTTTGTTCATATTCGCACCCACTCTAATACCCAAGTAATCTAGAGGGACGCTACCACGACTACAACCCAAAGACAAAGCCATATCATCTATCTCTTCTTGCACAATACCAACCCCCATCAGATTTGATTTATTAATATTTATTTTCAAGCCCGAGACAACATGAAAACATCTCAAGATGCGGGCGATATTAAGGACGTTAGAATCTTCCCAATCCCCAATAATGAGCGCGTCATCCGCATACAAAAGGTGTGATAAGATTACCTCTTCTTTGTCAATCCGAATCCCTTTGAACTCACCTATCCGAACCGCTTTATCAATGACACAGGAAAGCGCCTCCATGACCACCAAGAAAAGAAAAGGAGACAACGGATCTCCTTGCCTAAGTCCTTTGTGACATAAGAACTCAAACGTAGGGGATCCATTGACTAAAACCGCCGATCTAGCAGACTTCAAAATGCCCGACACCCACGAACACCATTTCCCCGGAAACTGCATTTGATCTAAGATAGACAACAGAAAGCTCCAGTTCACGTTATCATAAGCCTTCTCGAAGTCAATCTTCAAAATAAACGCCTTCCTCTTTCTTCTCTTTAACCATTCTATCACCTCATTTAGCACTAGGGGACCATCCAATATATATCTACCTTTCAAGAAGGCCGACTGGGACTCTGAAATCACATCCCCCATAACTTCCTTTATTCTATTCGCCAAAATCTTCGATATCACCTTGCTAATCATGCCAATAAGATTGATAGGTCTATAGTCTTTCATAGTAATCGGGTTTTTGCATTTCGGAACAAGAGAAATAAACGAAGAACTACACTCCGGGCTTATGACACCCGATTCATAGAACTCGTCCATAATATTACAGAAATCCCCTTCAAGATCTTGCCAGAAAGATTGAACAAAACTAAAATTAAAGCCGTCCGGACCCGGAGCCTTGTCTTTGCCACACTCGAAAACGGCGCCTTTAACTTCTTCCCTGGAAAACCTTTGGATCAAAGCTTCTTGTTTATCCCTTGGAACCTTCTTCAGAGCATCGCACCTGATAACAGGCCGTACCTCCACCGACTCCGAAAAATGATCTCGAAAGAACTTTAACACTTCCCTTTTAACTGCCGGAGGGTCCGAAACCCAGACCCCATTAACATCGATGCCTGGAATAAGATTAGAGGACCGCCTACCATTGATAACTCTATGAAAATACCCCGAGTTATCATCACCCTCCGCTGCCCATTGCACCCGAGCTCTCTGTCGAAGGTCCCGTTGTCTAGCCTCCATAATACCCTCAACCTTGATTTTACACTCTTCCATGACCCAAGCTTCTTCTTCTGTGATCTCCCTTTGTTCTAAGATAAGTTCCAACTCATTTAATTCTCTAGTGCAAACATCCAGAACCTCGTTTTGTTTTTTACGAAAGTCATCCCTCCAAGTTCTAAGTCTACCACGTAGCGTTTTTAATTTAAACCAAAGCCGCTTATCAGCCTTGTTAAAATCACAATCCATAGCCAAGACATCCCGAACCACCACTGTACAATCTTCGTTAGAACCCCACGAGTTGAACCAACGGAAAGGTTTCGGACCAAAGTTCTTATCCGTCATAGAAAGAATCAAAGGACTATGATCCGAAAGACCTTTCGCGAGAGCTCTAAGACTAGCTTCCGGCCATTTACAAAAAACGTCAGAAGATACCAACACCCTATCGATCTTACTTTGCTTATTTCCACCTCCTTTCCCAGCTAGAAACGTGAATTTTCTACCCTTCATATCATATTCACACAAACCCGCTTCCTCAATGAAATGATTAAAATCTCTAGCACTCGTCGCGTTGAACCTAGTATTTTTTCTTTCATCTTCACTTCTAACCGTATTAAAGTCTCCAATAAAAATCCACATACCGTCTTGAGAACTCATAAGACTAAGCAACCGTTGCCAAAGAGCTCGTTTATTAACGTCATTTTGCGGCCCATATACATTCACAATATTTAATTTAACTTGAAAATCTTTAAGCCAACCCGCAACCAATAAAAAATTCCTATCTTTTAACACCCCATCTTTTGTAAATAAACTAGGATTCCACATACTAGCTAAGCCTCCCGACAAACCCGTTGGATCAACTAACTCAAAGTCAAACATCCCAGGACCCCAAAACCGGCCCATCGTGTCCCTAGACAACCCTTGAGTCTTTGTTTCCTGTAACACCATAAACATAACATCATTTGACTTCTTCAACTCTCTAACCCATTCATCTTGACCCACAACCCCCATACCTCTAACATTGAGGCTAAGACAATTCATCGTAAACCGTCTTGTACTCCTTCAACATTAATGGTATCATTTAACAAATCCTGAAAATCATGTAGTTCCACACCCAACTTACGACCCAAAGTTATTGTTTTAGCCACCTCATCATCTCGTAAATTCGCCCCTGAGCTAGAGTTGTTCATCACTTCTTCCATTTGTTCTACCACACTTCGGCCCACCACTCCCAGCTCATCATCATGGTTTTCTATCCCAACCCCAGGCCCACTGTCAACTTGAGGTTCCCCAGGCCCACTGTCTACTTGAGATTCATTTGCAATTGGGCCGCTAGAATCACCAGTGGTATTAGAAGACACAATCCCAATCAATTTGTTAAGCCCAAATATATCATCCGATTTTCTTCTTTGTTTTTTCCCTTTGGGCCTCTCCAAACTACTACCCGACTTGTCTAAGTCCAACCCATCTTTTAAACTTTTCTTACTTTTTTTCTTTTATTTCTTTTAGACAAATTAAAATAAAACCTTTTCCTTCCAGAAGAATTACCTCCTGATTGATTGAGATCCTCCTGATTCCTAGGAATCACATTAATATCTTCCAAATTTGAATTAACCCCACCTTCCATAACAGTCACCCCCTCATTAACTGCATTAAACATACCTTCCTGAAAAACCGCCGCCTCCTCCGCACTTGCCATATCACCCCTACCATCCGTTTTTTCCGGTGAAACCATCCTCTCCGGCGAAGAGACTGCCGGCGTATGGCTGTCTTCATCAATCGTATTCACCGAAAAATCCGGCAACCAGTCTCCGGCTTCTTCAGCGACCCAAACCCGGTACTTACGTCCTTTCCACTCTACTATAACTTCTTCTTGTATTCGTTTGCCTTCCGTTAAAAGAATCCCGACATAATCATACGACAGGTCCATCTTCCATTGATCATGTTGTGCTTCATGTACAACTTTTCCGAACCTTTCTCCAATCCTGTTCAAAACTTCGTTGTTCAAAATATGAATAGGGACCCCTTGAATGCGTAGCCAAGCAAGCCTTTCAAAAGGTAGTGATTGTCCTTTCCATATGTCAGCCATAGTACAGAAGCCTCTTTTACTCTTGATACGATGTAGGAAAACCTCAGCCTCCTTGGAATCCAGGAAAGAGATGAGACATACCAACCCTCCAACGTACTGTAGATAACCTTTGTCGTCTGATAACTCCTTAATGATCCGTGCAGCCTCCTTTAACTTCTGGAAATCAGCAACTCTAACAATCACAGCCTTACCAACTACCTGCACATGACCCTCCTGGTCATCTTGTACCGATATCACCTTTTCTTCCCCAGTTTTTCCTAGGAAAGCATCTCTGAATGACGTCGATCCAGTGTAAACATGCGCCGGCCCTTCCTTGTTACCTGCCTCCTTGTCCCCTGACTGATTATTTGCCTTCTTTGGTTCCTCCTTTTCCCTTCTATCAACCTCCCCGTCTTCTAAGGAGTACCTAGCCACGTTGAAACTCAGTTTAAACTTCCCCATACGGATCCCGGATAAAGTCTTCTCCATCTCTCCTGTATTCTTAACATCCAGTATAGAAACAAAGCCAAAACGGTTGCCCATCTTGTCCCTCTTTCTAGCAATGTAGAGATCATAGATCTCTGCATGAACCCTAACAAACCCCGCAAGATCACTCCCACTGCATCGATCTGGGAGGTTTGATACGTAAAACTTTGTAATCCTTCTTTGAATATTGATCGGAATAGGTTTCCGGTCATGTACCCCCATAGAGAGAGTTTTTTTTTTTACGCACACAAAAACGTTATTTGTCTCTTCACTACATTAAGTTTTAGAATGGGAGTTGGGGAGAAGATTCTAATGTATTGTCGTTCTAAGGAAATGGTTTAATCTCATTAGTTTCAAATGGTTTAATCTCATTAGTTTCACCTAATCATATATTTTTAATGGTTTTTGGTTTAAAAAGGAAATAATTTAATACAAACTTAAGTTCGAATCCCTACCCACGCACCAGTGTCCTCCTTGCCTAAGCTCAAACCGTCACGGGAAATTTTTTTTTGGTGTGCATGAATCGAACCTGTGACCTCCCCCCAGGATACATATTAACAAATAACTCCTTTAATGCCTCTTAACACAAGAAGAGAGTGGAATGGAATGCAATGCAAGTTATGCCATGTCACCCTTAACTCCCTACATGTTAGAGTACACCCCATGACCTTATGAGAAAAAAAAACAAAGTAAATTATTTAACTAATATATTTATATTATGATTATGGTAGCAATACTTTATTGTTTATATAGTCATTGTATTTTATTGTAAAAGATACTCGTATCAACGATGTAAACATCCTTCTCCCTACATCTCTTTCTTATATTATTTAGTTTTTTTGGCTTGTTTCACAACATGATGTTTGGTCTAAATATTTGATTATTTAAAGTATTATATTGGGAGTTTTGTTTTGTTACTGGATTACTTAATATATTGTTAATATTCTCTGGAAAATGCATAATGACTCCTGATCTCGGATTAAAATCCAGGCAAAATTTACGTTGGTACAACAGCTTATTCAAGAATTAAGAAAACTGAAATAAGTCCAAATCTATTCACACCCCTCACTTATCTAGATTCACCCCACCCCCAGCCGCCGTCTTCAAAGCGCCGCGCTATGGCCATAGCGCGACGCTTTAAAGTATAAAAGTAAACACTTTATCTGACAACGTACTAGGTTGTCTGATAAAGTGAAACATCTGAACCTAAAGCACCGCATTATGGCCATAGCTCGGTGCTTTGTTTTTTTTAAATAATTTGTTTTAATTGATTTTAAATTGTTTTAATTCATATTTAATTCATTCTAAGTTTTTTTAACTTATTTCCAATTAAAAAAATTGTTTGACGCGTTTTAGTTGGTTTAATTGCTCGTTGATAGTTTTAATAATAAACTTCCGAGTATGAACAACTTTCATAATTCAATGTACGTAATACATGAACTATACAATCAATACCATGATTTATCAAAATACAAATTTTACATTTCTAATCAATATCCTGGACTTCCGGACGTTGTTTGACATGTTTTGGTTGGTTTAATTGCTCTTTGGAAGTTTTTAGAATAAACTTCTGAGTATGAACAACTTTCATAATTCAAAGTACGTAATACATGAACTATACAATCAATACCATGATTTATCAAAATACAAATTTTACATTTCTAATCAAGCCAATAAGATAGCAAACACATTATTCCAAAATGGTATATTTTGTGAATTCAATTCCTAAGTGTTGTAATACTTGTAGCTTATGTTCATACACATACATATTGACACATTACTTTTCTTGAGACGATCACTGGACGTCTAAATTTGATTGAAAAGCAAATCATGAGAGCAAAAGGTTGTTTATATTTGAGTAGGTGCAATAACATTAATTAACATCAAGCCAATACATTGTAATAGTTTTTCCTCATTATAGTTGGTTTTTGGTCAAGAACAACATATTTCTCATTTAAGATTTTTTGTGCGACATATGCGGAAATTAATCTTCCACGACTCACAAAGATGGGACCTCAAAGGTGATTGAGAATATATGATGATGAATAGAGCCATTAAGGGGAAATTTACTTACTACTCAGTTAATTAATATCCATATCAATGGATTAACATTCCCAATATTAAAGGGAAATAAAAGGCAGTTGGTAAAGAAATGAGTTAGTATGAGTTATAATTGATCCTAAAAAAGTGTGAACCAAAAGTTCAAATGATAACTCATTTACAAATATTAACAAATCAATTACCAGACACATATACCAACTGCTAATGCTCCAATTTAAGATTAATGTCCTGGAAGGACAATCGGTAATAAGTCTATTACACGCCTGAAACATGGTAAACTAGTCAATTCCAAGAATTAATCATCGAGAAATTGGAGCAAGCAATGAAAATGATCAAGTTGAGGTTATGGTAAAAGAGTCTCCTGAAGAAACATTAGACAAGTGGGTTCTAGAAGAACCTTATGCACCAAAAAAATAAAGAGATCTCATTGTGTAGTATCATTTATTAAAATAAAATCAACGTCGTTATACTTTTGTATATAATATAGGGCTTGAAATGATGAAATGATGAGGATCAAGATTTAAGATCTGCCTATGAATGAATACAAAGAAATGATTGGCCAACATGGAAAGACGCAAATAAGGCATAGTTGAATTCTCTATCAAAATGGAAAGTTGTTGGACTATTAATTGATACAACAGAAATTGTAAAACATATTGATATGAAAAGGTCTTTTGTGTGAACCAACATTTGAAAATAAAATGATATAATGCAAAATTGGTGATACAAGAATCTCGCAAAGACCAATAACTAATAATGAGGAAACACATTCTCTAATAGTGGATGCAGTGACTTTCCAACATTTTATTAATCTGGTAATACAAAGAGAAATTCATACGTGTATAATATATATTATGTTCATTTGATACTAAAAGTTTAGATGAAAGCACCCGATGAAATATTTAATTTGTCAAAATCAAGTAACGTAAGTTCTCGAGAACTTTATGATTGTTATAAACATATTCAGTTATGAATACATTATGTTTGTTTTATCTGATTGAATTGAATATAACTAGAACTTCTTATGAGTATCCTAAAGCATTTGAGTGCTTAAAAGGTGGTATGCAACATTGTATGATGTAATTCTTGTGCACCAATATATATGCAGGGAATAAACTAAACCTAGTGATTATGATATCTTAATATATAAGAATGGTACAATATTGATTAGAGGTGAAATGGATGTTATTGATTTTTTCAATTAATTTGCTAAATGATAAAGTTCATGTATCAAAACTCTTAAAGAATGAATGCACTTGCATATTTGGTCAAGATGGAAAAAGTCCTTCATGGTTAATGATACACAACTTACTAAACTACACCAAATTTCATTTTACTTAGGATTAAACCTAAGACCTCCTGTTAGAAGGTAAAGAAACTCTACCAGATGATCAGTCTCACATCGGCTAAAAATACGCAACTAAACTGGTTAACAAAATTAAACACACTTTTAATAATTAGGTGATTTTTTGTAATGAAAACTTATCTATTTAAATTATTAATCAAGTATGAATTTGTTTTGACTCGACTTGTTTTGACATGCCTACCTTTAACTCAATCAATTTGTTCTCCTCGTCACAAATAATTCTGAATCCACTACTATATATGTGTGTGTCAATGAATTTACTATTAGCACCAGAAATTAAGCTCACATTAATTGCATATTATTCTCTACATTCAATGGGTCAATCAAGATGATTATCACTATTATTGCCAATCAATCAAGTTGATTTGGCTGGCCACAACTCTCGACCATGATTGCAGGAAATCAAGTTATTGTATTTAATTTGTATCATTCCATTTACATTTGTATCTCTATATAATATGTTGTAAACAATTGAGAAAAGTACATTCATTTCAATACAAACCAACAATATGGGAAGGACTATCATGAAACATTTAGTCCTGTTACTAAACCCGTTACCATTCGCACCGTCCTCTCCATTGCCCTTTCAAAAGGATGGTCCTTACGCCAACTAGATGTCAATAATGCCTTTCTTCATGGGACTCTCCATGAAGATGTTTACATGATCTAACTTCCCGGGTTCACAAACTCTGATTTTCCTAGTCACATTTGCAAACTCAAGAAATCTCTCTACGGCCTTGAGCAAACACCGCGTGCTTGGTACATTGAACTAACTAAATTTCTCATTAGCTTTGGTTTTAAAAAATGTCTTTCTGATCCCTCGCTTTTTGTCTACAACATCAACAATATCACTTGTTATCTCCTTGTGTACGTTGATGACATTGTCCTTACGGGAAATCACAATCCCTTCATGGATTCCTTTTGTTCATGCCCCAAGCCAACAATTCTCTATCAAAGACTTAGGCCCTCTCCATCACTTCCTAGGAATCGAAGTCATTCCTACGCCTCATGGTCTGTTTCTTTCTCAACATCGCCATATCTAGGATGTTCTCACCACATTTAAAATGGACGGTGCCAAAGAAGTTCTCACTCCTTTAAGCACTTCCGATCCGCTTTCCCCTAATGATTCCTCTCCCGTCGATCCCACACCTTACAGAAAACTCATAGGTACTCTGCAGTGCCTCGCCTTCACCCGTCCTGACATCTCCTTTGCCATCAATAAACTATCTCAATTCATGCACTCACCCAAACAATCACACTGGCAAGCTCTCAAATGGGTACTCAGGTATTTGAAAGGAACGGTACATCACGGGTTGTTCTTGAAGCGCAATACTAATCTTACCTTACAAGCCTTCTCGGACTCGGACTGGGGTGGTTACAATGATGGGGGACGGTCTACTACAACCTACATCTTATACCTTGGGTCAAACATCATCTCTTGGAAATCTGCCAAACAAAAAACGGTATATAGATCATCCACCGAAGCTCAGTACAAAGCTCTTGCTAATGCGGCAGCTGAACTTTCATGGGTTAAAAATTTACTCGGTGAACTTGGTTTACCAACTATGAGCACTCCATCGCTTTACTGTGACAACACCGGAGCTACCTATGTTTGTGCCAATCCTGTTTATCACTCACGTATGAAACACATTGCCCTGGACTATCACTTTGTACGAGAACAAGTTAACTCCGGTGTAGTCCCAAAATTACTAGATCTTAAGTGTGCACTAGATTGTTATCAACTAGAAACACCTATTTGTTAGATGTTTTAGTTGATTAATCAAGACAAGTTAAAGAACTAGATGAAGAATATAAGAACCGACACACAAGAAACATAAACACATGATTCCATTAATGATTTCAGCTGTGAACAACCATGGATTCTCTAGATAAGTTCGCACCTTCAACTTGTGCTCTCAAAGATATAACAAAAACCCTAACCTAGAGTGTGCATATGAGTGAACTTTATATAGTGAGCACCTGATGGACTGCGAACTTAAGCTTAAGTTCGCAGTGCCCATCTCCTAAGTTCACACTCTAGGGTTTACACATAAACTAACAAAGAATTACATAACTAGTCCTCTAACTATCAAACTACAAAATAAGCTACAAAAAGTCTTTGTTCTGGTAACTGTGGTCTCAACTGAACCCAACATCCGGCCAACTGAAAGTTCTTCACGTCAGCTCAAAAGACCGATTTGCGGATGTTTTACAAAACCACTTTCACGGGTGCCTTTCCTGTTTTTTCGGTCCAAGATTGGAGTCTCCAATGGATCCTCCATCTTGCGTGGGCGTATTAGCACCACAAATTAAGCTCACATTAATTGCATATTATTCTCTACATTCAATGGGTCAATCAAGATGATTATCACTATTATTGCCAATCAATCAAGTTGATTTGGCTGGCCACAACTCTCGACCATGATTGCAGGAAATCAAGCTATTGTATTTAATTTGTATCTTCCATTTACATTTGTATCTCTATATAATATGTTGTAAACAATTGAGAAAAATACATTCATTTCAATACAAACCTCTACTGTTAACATTTACAATCGTGCGTCTAAACTCTAAACTCATTATAGTGGTGCCTTAATTTCATTACAACAGTGTTTCGAAGTTGCTTATGTTTGCTGCATGAACGAACTTATAGTGATGTTTCCAAACAATTACAACCGTGCATCTAATATATTGTAATGTAATTCAATGAATCTATCTTAAGCGACAAAACAAGACAATAGGTACAGTCGATGCAACAGAGCATCTTAACAATTACAATGACTTTTATATACGTGTTATAAATTTATGCCACATCACTTAAACATTCAACTTTTAAAATTTAGATCTCAAAAATGTATGGACTATTTTTGTAACTAAACCATTGTTTTGTATTTCTAACAACGAGCCATTTACCATATTTGAAGTTTTGATTTTTTTCGTAAGGTTTGCTTGCCTTTGTGATCCTTATGTGTGTGTAACAATTGAATTTGTAGAAATTTAGGGTTTCACAATACAAAAGATTCGCCAACATAAACGATAAAGAAACAACACAAGAACACAAGGTATAGCGACAAAACGGTGACAGAATCTTTATTATCCAACCCAAAATAATTGCCCCCCAAATACCCAAATAGTCTCAGCAAATCACTGAGACTATAAAATGAATAAGAACATACAGAGTCTTCTGCTAATGTTTAGATCAGCAGATGATAAAAGATAATACAACCACTTACAAAAGTAAGTAGACGAAATACAGAGAACAAAAACCAGAGAAACCCTAAAGTACAGAGAAGAAAGTGACGAATGAATAAAATGACGAAATAACAAAGCTTATATATGCAGGTCCAGAAGCTTCCTCTTGAGATGCCACATCAACGGTTCTGATTAAGTCATCATAAAACAATCCAACGGTTCTCAATCTCTGCGAATAACAACTCGTAACAATATCAGTATAACACTTAAGCTGAGCCCATAAATTGAGCCCAATAACCCCAACACTTATAATAGCCCAGTAACGAATACTAAGCCCAAACAATAATATGTTTAATAATTGAATTAATATAGAGCCCATATTTTTAACATGCCCCCTTAATTCAAATGTTAAACATGTCTTTCATGCCCAGTTTAGAGCACAAAACATTATGCTGAACAACATTCAGCCCCTTAGTAAATATATCAGCAACCTGCTGATCTGATGTTACCTTAACAGTTCTAATAACACCATCAGAGATCTTCTCTCTAACAAAGTGAAGATCTATTTCGAAGTGTTTAGTTCTGTCATGAAAGACAGGATTAGCTGCAATGGATATAGCAACTTTGCTATCACTAAAAAATCTACTGGTAATTCACTTAGTAAATTTTTTAGCCAAATTAACTCACAAGTAGCTGAGCACATAGCTCTGTACTCAGCTTCAGCAGAAGACCGAGCAATGGTATTCTGCTTCTTACTTTTCCAGGAAACCAGACAATCACCCAAGAAAATACCAAATCCAGTGACTGATTTCCTGGTGACTAGGCACTTAGCCCAATCAGCATCCACATAGCCTCTAAGATCAAACTTGTCAGATTTTTTAAATACAATACCTTTTCCAGGAGATAGCTTTAAGTATCTCAAAAATCTTAAAGCTATTTGCTGGTGACACTTAGTAGGCTTATGCATGAATTGGCTTAAGAACTGAACACTATAACTGATATCAGGTCGAGTAAGTGATAGGTAAATAAGTTTTCCTATCAACTTCTGATATCCAGTTACATTTTCCAGTAAAGGACTCTGTTTTGAATCCTTAGCTGAAACTATGTAACTTTGCTCTATTGGGGTATTAATAGGTTTACACCCCAAATAACCAAATTCATTTAATAATTCTAAACAATATTTTCTCTGGGTTAAACAAATCTCTCCTTTATCATATAAAACTTCAATACCAAGGAGGTAATTAAGTTTTCCTAAATCTTTTATTTTAAAACTTGTTTTAAGTAGATTTTTACAATTATTAATTTCATTCTCATTATTTCCAGTAATAACTATATCATCTACATAAACAAGTAATGCAACAAACATACTTCCAACAGATTTAACAAATAATGAATAATCACATATACTTTGTTTGAAACCCATATCAACTAACACTTTAGTTAGTTTTTCATTCCATTTCCTAGGAGCCTGTTTGAGGCCATATAAAGACTTTACCAGTTTGCATACTTTGGTTTCAGTTTTAGAATAATAACCTTCAGGTAAAGTCATATATACATCCTCATCTATTGACCCATAAAGGAATGCATTGTTAATGTCAAGTTGGTACAAAGGCCATGAATTTTGAACAGCCAAACTAACCATACACCTCACAGTAATCATTTATATTTGACTTTATAAACTACTGGTGAGAAGGTATCCCCAAAATCAAGACCTTCTCTCTGGTTGTAGCCTTTGGCAACAAGCCTGGCCTTAAACCTCTCAACCTCACCATTTGATTTATATTTGACTTTATAAACCCACTTGCAACCAATAGGTTTTCTGTCTTTAGGAAGATCAGTTAAAACCCATGTTTGGTTGCTATGCAGGGCCTCCATTTCATCATTCATAGCCTCTATCCATCTAGGATCTTTAGAGGCTTCTGAATAACTACTAGGCTCAATAGTTTTATTAAGACTAGACACAAAACAATAATTTTCAGAAGATAAAACAGAGTAGTTAACAACCTTTTCCACACCATATTTGACCTTACCCTCTACAACATAGTCATCAAACCTTTTTGGTAAAACACTATTCCTATCAGACCTTCTAGTTTGAATTCTATGTCCCTCAGGAGTACAGTTCTCATCATTTGAACCCTCTACCCTATTAGAGGAATCAGTCCCTCTTAAACCTGAGCCATTAGGTGGCTGATCATGATAATCTACCTCACTTGTGGCTCTAAAAGAGTCATCTAATCCCTCTTCAGGGGAGTGTTCATGAGCAACACTGGTTCCCCCTTCATCATTGGGAACATTATTATTATTAGAATTTCCAATGCTTATGTCATCAAAAAGATCAAAGAAATTTAAATGATTTAAAGTTTTGTATTCAAGTTTTCCAGTTTCTGTTTTAAAAGGAAATATATTTTCATAGAATTTTACATCCCTGGAAAACTCAAACTGTTTCATTTCTAAATTCCAAAGTTTATAACCTTTTTTGAAAACTGAATATCCAACTAAAACACATTTGTCAGCTTTACTTAACAACTTATCTTTTTCATCTAAAACTGTTTTAAAACACAAGCATCCAAAATTCCTAAGATGACTAATAATTGGGGGGAACCCATATATTTTCTCGTAAGGACTCACACCATTTAGGACAGAAGAGGGAAGCCTGTTAATCAAATAGGCAGCAGTTAATACACATTCAGACCAGAAATTTAATGGCACACTACTTTGAAATAACAAGGCTCTAGCTATGTTCAACAGGTGTCTATGTTTTCTTTCCACAACTCCATTTTGTTGGGGAGTATGTACATAAGATGTTTGGTGCATAATCCCTTTTGAATTACAAAAACTAGACATCTGTTTATTTACAAATTCTGTACCATTGTCACTTCTGAAAATCTTAATACTCTTTTTAAACTGTGTTTTAACAAGTTCATAAAATATAACAATATTTTCAAAAACCTCACTTTTCCCTTTAAGTAAATAGACCCACACTGATCTAGAGAAATCATCTACAATGGTTAAAAAATATTTGAAACCTTCCTTACTGGTTACCCTGTAAGGACCCCATACATCTAGATGAACTAACTCACCTACTTCTTTAGTTTTATGTTCACTTAAAGGAAAAGGAACTCTAACTTGCTTAGCTTTATGACATGTTTCACAAGGACTAGACTGAGTTGTTTCAACATTTAGACTACCTTTTAACACAGCTAGAACTTGGTCAGAAGGGTGTCCTAACCTACTGTGCCATAGATTAACACCATTAGAACTATTAAAACATACAGAATAGTTACTCACATTGGAACCTATAAAGTATAAACCATCATGCTCTTTACCAGTCTCCAGGATTCTCTTGGACTTGGAATCCTGGACATAACAAGCATGATCATCAAACAAAACACTTAACTTGTTATCCTTGGATAACTTACTTACAGAAACAAGATTCACACAGTAGTCAGGAATATAGAACACATCAGATAGAATAATATTACTTCCTAACTTGATGTCTCCTATCTTCATGACCTTAGCACTTGACCCATTGGGATGTTTCACAGTAACATCATACTGTGATACATCTACCCAGTTAATCATGTACTCATCTGTACCAACCATATGCTGGTTAGCACCTGAGTCCATGATCCACTTTAGAAGAAGTGCAGTTTTAAGAAGGTTGGAAGAACTAGAAAAAATTTCAAACACACTGCTCAATTTATTTAAAACAGAAGCACTGGAAAAACCATGCACTATATTACCTCCTACATTGTTAGACTGAGCAGTGTCATTTCCAACCTTGTCTCCTATAAGACTCATCAGTTTGCTTATCTGTTCAGAAGTAAATGGAACAGAAGCACTAGAAGACACATTAGTAGGACCACTACTGGACTGATTAGATCTCCCTCCAGTTCCTCCAGGGATGTTAGGTCTACTAGTGTAACAACCGGCAAAAATAAGGTAATTCCGTACAAATTAATTAATATATGATTAACATAATTAAATGCGATTATGTGTGATTTAATTATCAAGGCCTTAGGAGATAGCAATTTCCAAATAATGCATAGGAATGCATACGTTTAATGGTAAAACATGATTGGATCATGTGCGAAATAACTATCCGGTATGGGCGTTGGCAATTACCCGGTAATAATTAAATAAACGAAAAGGGTCCCGGACACCCAGGATATAAAATAAAAGGTATTTTCACGAAATATAATGAGTTTTGGAACTCCGAAACCATACGTGGAAACGTCTTATACAAATCTCCCGGTAACGAATAAAATGCGCGTACCGCACCCGATACGCGTATAACTCATAATTTCACCCGGCAAGAGCCTAAATAACCAATCAACGCTTAAATTTGAATATATTTAAGGGTTATTAAAGGTATTTTTAATGTCCGAATAACGCGGGATTAAAACCCGAAAAATACCCGAACGACACCCGAACGACGAGGGACTAAACATAACAAGTATTTAGTAAATAAATTGTGTTGTGGACCCCACCTAAGCCACCAAAGGGGGCCGGCCTAAATGGCCACATTATCTCCTTGATTTGTGACATAATAATAACCTATAAAACCTATATTAACAAGCATGCATGGTAAAGATAATGTGTAAGATTTGCAAGTACAAAGCATGATCAACTTGATTGCTTTTTCATAAAAGATTTCGGCCCTATGGCCATATAATCCAAGGCCAAGACAAATCATATCATTACCTAGTGCACATGCTTGTAAGAAGATATTACATAAAGATCTCATGTGTAATCTTGGAAAGATTATAAAAGATTGCAAGAGATTACATATCCAACTTAACCACACAATAATCTTCCACTCTCTCTCCCAACTCACGGCACACACACACACTACCAAATCCATCCAAGATCACCTAAGTACACACTACAATCTCCATTAGATTACTTGTAATAGTTGAAAGATATGGAGGGTTTATAAAAGGAAAGCATGTGGTGAATACTTGGATATCAAAACAAAACAACTTCCTTCCCTTTTCCTCCCTTATGGCCGTAGGTTATACCACCCACACACACATAATTCTTTCAAGTTCAACACTTCCAAATTACTCTTAAACATCCATCATCCAAACCCCTATTGTGTGTTTCAAGCTTGGAGCTTAACCATTAAGGAAGAACACACTAAACCCCTCTCAAAATCCAAGGTTTTGTCTTCCCTAGCCTTGTGCTAGTAGTAAGCTTCTTAACCTTGTTTTTGATTATTATTATTCATGTATGTGTTCTTAGGAGCAAGTTGTACATGAAGGGTTTAAAAGGTGGTTTGAACATAATCTTTAATAGGTTTTACTTGTGTAAAATAGATGATTAAAGATATGTAGATAAATCATGGATTTGATGATGATAAAGTAATGATCTTGAAAATATATAAAGTTTACACTTAAACTAAGTAGGATGATGATTTGGTTAAGATTTGTGGAATGAACTTGAATATGTTAAAAAGTAACTTTAATCATCTTATTATGATCATCCATGGTATAATATATGGTGGAACATGTTAGAAGTTCAAGAATAAAGAAGATGAAAAATTAAAGTTACTTACTTAGAAGAATGATAATTTGTCAAAATGGGCAAATACATAAAACACACATACAAGTAGTCTTATATATGGAATATAAGACTAACAAAAGTGTTTTGATACAAAAATAACTTACCAATAAAAAGTTGAATCTTCAAAGTCTACTATTTTGAGTGAAAAATGTTAGCTTTGGAAGTTAGAGTGGAAAAATGCAACATTTGAAAGTTAAGGGACTAATATTGTAACTTTGAAAGTTAGAGGACTAAAATTGATATTTTAGAAACTATTAGTCCAAAAATGCAAGGATGGAAAGTTTGGTGTCAAAAGTATAAGTAATAAATTTCTAAGGATGATTTGGGTAAATACTAGTAGATATACTTGGGTATTTTTGTATAAAAGTATATTTTTGAAGGTTATAAAAATATGGATGGTATTGACATAAGGATTTTTATAAAATAGAGATTTTATAAAAATATTAAACAAACTTGAGAAACTTATACGAAAATGAATACTTTTATATAAATGGGAATATAAAAGTATTGGAAGCATTTTTGTATCTAAGTTAACAAGTTGGGTTAAAATACAAACCTTCCAAGTAACATGGGTTAGGAATGTGGATAATATTTCTATAAAACACATGTTGGGAAAAACTTGGAAAATTGACTAATCAAGCTAAGATATCGAACTAAGACGCAATAACCATACACGGACAAGACATGAGAAAAATGCCATTGTGGCAAGATGAGAAAATATATATTTTTAGGAAGTAAAATATATATATATATACGTCATGGGTGAAAACTAATAAACGCTTTCCTAAGTGTTGAAGGAATTATTCGTGGGAGAAAGACATAACGTAAACAAGTAAGACGTTAAACAAACGTATATACTTAACAAGAAAAATTACACATTTATATATATATACGCTCGTCTCGGCAAAATTCTAATATATCTACTTAATGGGAAAGTAGATATGTGGGAAGGAAAACCGAGACGAGTAGACGAAGATATATATATATATATATGTGTATGCCGTGCCGACAAGATCCTAGTATATTTATTTGAATGGGAAAATAAATATACGGTATGGTGAGTTGAATCGGGTGATGAGAATATACAATCGAACGACAAGACCTTAGCATATTTATTTAAATGGGAAGGTAAATATGCGGCAAAGTGAGTCGGGTCGAGTATTGAAATATATATTATATCGGGTGATGCGATCTTAAGTATAATTATTTGAATGGGAAAATAATTATACGTTAAGTGAAGTCAAGTCGATGATAATAAGGTACAAGTTAAGGAAATATTAACAAGAGTAATATATAACTTGTAATACCAAGGGTAATCTAACGCCAACGAAACCTGGGACATATGTTTAATCGAACGGGGAACCATATCTAAATGGTGGTGTTGGGAGTTGGGTGTACAACTTGCCGGAAAAGCACACGTTATAGACTTAGTGACTTACACGCACTAGGACGTTCGTAGGTGCTTGACCACGGACTTGCTATTCTCTGCTATTGGAGTGTACGCTGTACATCAGGTGAGTTTCACGGCCCCATTTTACTGTTTTAACTGGGGGAAAGATATGTTTGTCAAACGTTGTCACATGTTGAAATGTTTTCAAAGGTTAAAATGTGATAAGTGGTATGATGAGTACTTGAGCAGTGATCGCCACTCGGGGTTGAGTCCTCTCTTCCGTAATCATTAATTCAGGGAAATGAAACCGAAAGAATATTTGGATAGTACTATTGGTGCCTGACAAGGCCCACCCCTAATCGATAGCGTCGATTATGCATCGGCGTATGCCTGGGGTGCACGTATTCTGAAATTAAGTCGTTGGGTTCCGAGGAACGACTTGGAGCGGGGCATTATTATTAGTCTTGGTTTGGTTATGGGGCTCAAGGGATTGCTCATCACTATAATTTGTAGGAGCTAGCTACTCCTTACAAAGGCCACAAGTTGTGCAGGTTTCGCACATGTTGTAAAAACGAAATGTCGATCGACAAGATCCTAGTATAATTATTTAATGGGAAAATAATTATACGGTAAAGTGAGTCGAGTCGATGGTTGTGGAAATGTTGTTGTTATGAAACTAAGACCTGTGAACTCACCAATATTTTATATATTGACGTCTTTTTTTAAACATATCTTTCAGGTAACTAAGTGCTGAATAGATATGGGGCTAGTGCGGTGGAATTCGGGATGTCGGATACTGGTCGGGGTTTCATTCATTGTTACCATCGGGTTGGAACATAAACGGAAATACCCCCACATTGAAACTTAATGTTCATCGTTTTATGTAATGCTTTGTGCAATATTGTAACGAGATACTCATTTTCGACATTCTAATAAATTGATCTTTTCTAAATAAATATAGTTTGTGTTAATCTTGACTTTGATATGCTTTCGAGCGTTGCGCCACGTGTTTCCGCCATTGGCGTGGTGTGACAGAAGTGGTATCAGAGCCAAGGTTGTAGCGAACTAGCATTTTTGAAAAATCTAGACTATAACCGGTTTCGGCTCGAAGACAAAGTTTTCAAAACTAAAACACAACAAAATATTTTTTTAGAAAAGAAAGAAAAATTGTACATAGGATGTACAAGGGGAAATTCCGACCGACTAGCCATGTGTGTCAATATATGAAGTATTAGAAAATGCGGATAAGATGTTTATGTTGCATAGGAATCCGGTTTTCTAAGATTAGTTAATACATATACGTAGTACGGATATTTTTGCCAGTAAGGATGTTGTATCACGCTTCACAATAGTCCGCGCTCTTGCATCGATCACCGGTACCAGCAAGTGGGAAGGATGCTGTGGTCTACGATGAGCTCACTCGCTTACCTGTAGACGGGATGATCGGAAGGACTAGTCTCCATCACGTAATAATAATTTGGGGTGCACGGTAACCTTGGTGGGCGCAAGGGCCAAGGGTTGGTGATCACTCCTTGTCTTGGTTGTTCTTGTTCTTTAGATTCAGTCTTAGTTTTGATTAACCAATGGGTTAAATGGGAGGTTTCGCCGATGTTCCTTGATTTCGATCCTAGCAAACCTAATGAGCTTTCTTCGACATTACCTTTATGGTACGAGCACGGAAGGGCTCGAACGTCTATTCATATAAGTAATCTGACGCAAACCCTCGCTCTAGATAGGAATGGGAGATGAAAGCTTCCTTGTGTAGGAGTTGAATGTCTCCACCACAAAGTTCTTCCAAAAGGAGCGGGCATACGAGGATGCGCCGCCTACCGAAGAGATGAATGCCCGGTACGATGCGAGGAATGCTAAGCTTGAAACCCAATGAAGACTGAGGGTGCGTCCCTGCTAGACTAGTGCGTTTAGAGAACGGGACCCTGCGTGGATTAAATATGAGACACGTGGCCGTGTGCTGCGGTGTTATCATGGTGAATAAGTCATGTTCGATCTAACGCATGCCCAGGTTGTCTTCAAGGGTCGAGTATTTTTCTTTTCCTGTGGGAAGAACAGAATCGAAGTTACGGGATTAGGAAGCTTGATCAATGTTATCCTGAAAGCTAGATAGCCCTCGTCTGAATCAACAGTATTGGTTGCTTCCAGGCAGTCATGGACGGATAGCGAAATCGGCATGTCGCCTCACACATCCGCGAGTCATAGGGCTTTGCTAAACTTTGATGATGTCAAAATTCGGCCACTAATCATGACCGCGACATCGTTTGCCAGTGTTAGGATGACGGCGTGTAGTAGAACAGCAAGCCCCAGTCGGCATTTGGCGATGGACTCACTCGGAAGTGCATACGATTAACTCGTGGGAAGCCACTACTCGATGTATTGAGTATTCAAGTATGTATTAACACCCTTTGCAATAACGTTGGATCATATTCCGAAAGATGATTTGTCATGGACTTAGCACATTGGTACTTAAGTTATACTACTCTCCTGAAGTGCAAAAGTCATCGTAAGACTCCTCTATCCACCCCCCGTTTGTTTTTCAAGGATTATTGGTAGTCTCTTTTCACTCGGTGATCGCCCGAGTACGTTCTATGCGTGTGCAGTGTTTAGATCCATCATAAATCCTGGGGAGTGGAACCACGCTTTGGGAATCATAATTGTAAGGGTGTGTTCCGTAATTATCAAATGTCGCAAGACGCTTTTTGCTAACATTGAAATCCCCCCCTCGAAAATCGAATGACGGACTACTGTAAGTGGTCACGTTTATCTGGTAAATCAAACTTACCCATGGGACGGAAATCCCATTGCTCTTGTGGCAATAACGTTCGTCACCCTCGTCATGACGACGAGACTAGTAATCTATTAGGGGCGGCAATTGACGCGAAGTGTTTTCCATCAATCCCCATAGATATTGAGACGTTGCGTCCCCTTGTTACGGTGATTTATAAACTAAGGTTGCAAGGTTCATTCGTTGTGGACACGGTGACCTGTCTAATCTCTTGCCGTATTTCGATACTCTCACAGGCGTGGCCTATCAGGAAGAAAGTCCACCGGTCTCGCTTGAGTGGCAGAGAGGCATTCCAGCTAATTACTATCGGTGCTAGATAGCATGTAAGGAGACCCTAATGAGAAGAATGACTCGGCTGGTTTGCCAGAGTCGGTATCGTTTTCATTTTATCATGGTGTATCGATAAATCGTGATCCTTCTACCTCTACTTGCTATGCTCGTTGTGACCACTATCCTTGTTATCGGGAAAGATGTAGGTTGGTTTCCAGGTCCTATGGATGCCAGTCACCACACATATAATAGCTACGACGAGTCTAAGGCTCCGGTCGAGCCTGACGTTGTTGCTCCTATTATTATCCTATGGCTCAAGCGAGTCCTGTTGACGCTATTGAGTGTGTAGCTCTCGCTGAGTTTGTTGTTGTCAGTGGTTCGGTAGCACTTATCGGGCTCGATGTCGTTGTTTCTATGTCTTTTGTTGGGCTTATTATTGTCGCTGTCTCTATAGTACATGTTGGGCTTGATGTTGTTTCTATGGCTCTTCTCGAACTAATGTTGTTGATATATTTGAGGCTCCTGCAGGGGTGAATGTCGTTAGCAAAGACGTCTCTATGACCCTTGTCAAGCCGCTATTACCATCTATGTGTCTTTGTGGAGTTCGTTGTTATTAATTCCAGTCTCTTTGAGGCTTTCATTGAACTACTAGTTATCATTCCTTGGGCTCTTAGCAAGCCTAACATTGTCGATAGTTCTCAGGCCTCGTTTAAGACTGTCGATGTTTTTGTTGCCATTGGTCGAGTGACTCATAACAAGCCGACGGTCGTCCTCTCAATGAACAATATCGGCTTTAGAAGTCAGCTAAATTATGTGGAACCCGTCGTTCCCATTCATGTTATGACGATTGATGCGCCGGCCAACCTAACCATTCCTACCATTGGGCCTATGGAGGATAGGCTCGAGGCTGAAGGTACGGATGCAAATCCCACCTCCACAAGGGATCTGAGACGCACGGGGATGCGTGCTCACCAGAACGGAATTTTCTGTTAATATGGACTGTGGATCTTCCATATTGAGCATCATATTGACGGGTGCATTCATGCTGCTGTGTTACCCCCAGCCATAGTGCATGCTCGTTATTACATTATAATAGCTGATTGCGTATTCATGTGGTTGCGCTACATTGCTGATGATGCATTCCTGTTGTTTACTGCTCCTGCAGTAGTGTAGCCTTGCCGTCGTATTTCTCTGTGTCATGCGGTTCCTGTTGCAGTGTTGCCTTGTCGTCATGCTTCTCGGTTTTCGTGTCACTCCCGGGCGGTGTTCCCTAGTTGATGTGCTTCGTGGATATGTTGCTGACATTGCCATGTTGTTTCTACTATCGTGTTGCTCAGAGGGCGTATTGCTACAGCTGTTGGATTACCTCGATGACGTGATGATTTGTCGTTTGCATCGCTCTTGTTTCTCTCGGAATGGAGACATCACCTAAACCCCTCGTGCCGTCATTGTTCTATTTGTTTGATTGTGTAGTGCCGACATTGATTATGTAGGATTTCAGGTGTCCAACGGACTTTCTAAAAGTCGTGCTTAGACATTCTAGCCTTAGTGATTACGTGTGTATTCCCCTAAAGTCTGAATCTCGTGGTCGTCTGAGTAAGTGACCGAATCATGTGCCGACCCCTGTATATGCTCACGCATTTCGTGAGCGGTACATCTTCAGAATCTGAGGCACCAGTGACGCTATGTCCAGCCCTAACCTTTTACGTGCAATTTGGTCGCCCAACGATCGGTTATGCAAATCAATGTCAGGAAGAAACCCTGTGATCTGCACGTGACAAGGCGAGACTTGCCTTTGTGATAAGGGATTTCGAATACGTCTCGAACCTGAAGGTATCGAGTATTTATGAGCGATATTATGATCTATACCTTTGGGACTAGCAAGAGTTGAAAGGTTCAAATCATTTATTGCTCACTCCAGTGGATTCATTTGAAGTCATACATACCGACGTGTCATACTGATGGTTATGGAAATACCATTGTGGACCCACCCATGGGCGTGCATTGGTGAAGTCCCTGGTACATGATTAAGAGGCTTTATGAACCCTAAATCCAGAAGGGCGTGTAGCATTATCTACTCTATAAAGGTGCTACACTACCGGGTTGAGATAGTTGATCGTCTCGACCCTTCGATTTATGTTGTTATTCCTCTAACGACTGGTCTATCTTGGTATCTTTGCGTGGGACTCTTGGAACAATGGAACCACTTCGACCGTGGGTCGATACCAGTGTTCCCAATCATCCTTAAGTAGCATTGCTCACGCTAGAGCAAAACCCCTTATCCTTGATAGACGCTGTTGGAGACACCATAGTAATGTGAGCTGCCAGGTCAGGGCGTATGGCACCTGACTAATCAGGACGAGTTTGAAGGCTTACATATTCCGCCCATATGTGTGACTACCGAGTCATTGAATGGGATGCCTTATGGGAAGGCTTAGGACTATTACTTGAGGTGCGATCTCAGTCGTTCGTTCGTTGTTCTAAGTAACGACTTTGGCGCATGAAGCTGTCAAGACATGAAATCTATGTCAAATGCATGCATCTATGCTCGATTTCGCCATTTACCTCAAAAGATTCCGAAAGGATGGAACCTTCGATGAATGAGGGTTTCGGTTTCAGGACTCCTTTCACTCAGATCTCCGCCAAGGATCGGAAAGTCAATTTAAGGGCGTGTGGTCTGTATTATTCAGAGTTGACTTACTAGGTTGCTAATGGCGATAGAACACTAGTGCCCATGAAGCACATATAACAGAACTGGTACTGGATACCCATGGTTTGGGTAGCTACTGGTGTTCTGTATGCTTGTCGCAATGGGGGCCAACGTGTTGATATGTCTTAATAAACCTTATACGTTGTTCATGGCGACAACAATTTATGATGTTTCATATATCTCTTTTCGGTATAGACCTATGTGCTGGAAGCATCTTGTCGTTGGTGTTTGAGTCGACTCGTACTTCTCGAGGATTGTAGAATTGTATGGCCCGGGCGTCATGTATACACTACTTACTATTAGGGAACTGAGGGGTGAAAGCGACGCAAAAACTTTCGACATCCATCAGTCCATACTAAGCGTCCTAGTACCATTAATCACAATTGCTCAGGTGGAAAGTAGCGATTCAGTACCTAGAGGATTCCACAGAAATAAAGTCCCATCTTGAATATAGTTGTTCGGTCGACAAGAACCTAGTATATTTATCTCAATGGGGAGGAAAATATATGGTAAAGTGAGTCGAGCCGAAGGGTAAACAAAATGGAATACCCGACGAGGTTTCCAAGGGGACTTTTTATGTGGTGCGGTAAGATCACCTGTTTGACATCACCATGACACCCGAGGTGTCCCGGGGTCAGATGTGACCCAAGTGATGATTGATTGTTGTTTGGAACCCTCTCATTCCTTACCCACCTATAGCTCTGAGATGAGGCATTGGATAGCTACCTATACTCTCGGAGAGTCGTGGCTAGACACCGAATTGCCAACTTACATTATATCGGATTGTAGTGGTCACTCTACCTCAAGTTCGACAAACTTTGTACACAAGCATGGGATACTCGATTTGAGACGAGTATGGCTTGTCATTCTCGGACAAATTGAATGTACTTGACGGAATTGTTCCGTGTTGACACGATTGATGTTCGTGGCAGATCGAACCCACGAGCTTCATCACCAAAATTTCCTATGTGATAGGAATTAGCATCCCAGTGTTCGGGGTGTACTACTCAAAGCCCTTGGAGGGCATACGTGTAAATCTCCAGTGCGTCGAACGACAGACGGAGATAGATACATAACCTGGTTTGAGTTATTCGAGAGATGGCCAGTAGATCTTACAGATTAAAGACTGTTTGGATGAGATGCGAACTTATTAAGAAGTCATACAGACAAGGCGTAGGCCTTAAGAACTTCGGTCTAATAATAGGTTTTCACTGAGAGTCATACTCCGAGAAGGTGTCAATAAGCTTAGAGATTGTAGTAGGCCAAGTTCTTAATACTTCGGTGGTACGGAGATATAGATCAAAATTGGTCTCGTGATGAATAAGCTTGAATTGTCGCAAGAGCTTAGTGGGACTCTTAATGAATCCCGCAAGTCTGGCCTGAGGAGGTTTTGGTCAATTCCTCGACCGGCGGAAGTCCGGTTGACGATAAGCTCTACAATTTCGGGAAACCGATAGATGTGTCAAGGTGGGATGCCCAAGAGCTTAGTCGTAGTTGAACTATGACATTGTGTTTGTTAGAGCACTAAGCGTGAGCCGAGCATGAATCTGGGCTCACTAGGAAAGAGGAGATCTCATGAAGCGCAAACACCCCGCCCTGTTCAAGGATACTATTGTGATGGGTAACTTGAATCGAATTCCGGGACGGAATTCTCTTAACGGGGGGAGAATGTAACAACCGGCAAAAATAAGGTAATTCCGTACAAATTAATTAATATATGATTAACATAATTAAATGCGATTATGTGTGATTTAATTATCAAGGCCTTAGGAGATAGCAATTTCCAAATAATGCATAGGAATGCATACGTTTAATGGTAAAACATGATTGGATCATGTGCGAAATAACTATCCGGTATGGGCGTTGGCAATTACCCGGTAATAATTAAATAAACGAAAAGGGTCCCGGACACCCAGGATATAAAATAAAAGGTATTTTCACGAAATATAATGAGTTTTGGAACTCCGAAACCATACGTGGAAACGTCTTATACAAATCTCCCGGTAACGAATAAAATGCGCGTACCGCACCCGATACGCGTATAACTCATAATTTCACCCGGCAAGAGCCTAAATAACCAATCAACGCTTAAATTTGAATATATTTAAGGGTTATTAAAGGTATTTTTAATGTCCGAATAACGCGGGATTAAAACCCGAAAAATACCCGAACGACACCCGAACGACGAGGGACTAAACATAACAAGTATTTAGTAAATAAATTGTGTTGTGGACCCCACCTAAGCCACCAAAGGGGGCCGGCCTAAATGGCCACATTATCTCCTTGCTTTGTGACATAATAATAACCTATAAAACCTATATTAACAAGCATGCATGGTAAAGATAATGTGTAAGATTTGCAAGTACAAAGCATGATCAACTTGATTGCTTTTTCATAAAAGATTTCGGCCCTATGGCCATATAATCCAAGGCCAAGACAAATCATATCATTACCTAGTGCACATGCTTGTAAGAAGATATTACATAAAGATCTCATGTGTAATCTTGGAAAGATTATAAAAGATTGCAAGAGATTACATATCCAACTTAACCACACAATAATCTTCCACTCTCTCTCCCAACTCACGGCACACACACACACTACCAAATCCATCCAAGATCACCTAAGTACACACTACAATCTCCATTAGATTACTTGTAATAGTTGAAAGATATGGAGGGTTTATAAAAGGAAAGCATGTGGTGAATACTTGGATATCAAAACAAAACAACTTCCTTCCCTTTTCCTCCCTTATGGCCGTAGGTTATACCACCCACACACACATAATTCTTTCAAGTTCAACACTTCCAAATTACTCTTAAACATCCATCATCCAAACCCCTATTGTGTGTTTCAAGCTTGGAGCTTAACCATTAAGGAAGAACACACTAAACCCCTCTCAAAATCCAAGGTTTTGTCTTCCCTAGCCTTGTGCTAGTAGTAAGCTTCTTAACCTTGTTTTTGATTATTATTATTCATGTATGTGTTCTTAGGAGCAAGTTGTACATGAAGGGTTTAAAAGGTGGTTTGAACATAATCTTTAATAGGTTTTACTTGTGTAAAATAGATGATTAAAGATATGTAGATAAATCATGGATTTGATGATGATAAAGTAATGATCTTGAAAATATATAAAGTTTACACTTAAACTAAGTAGGATGATGATTTGGTTAAGATTTGTGGAATGAACTTGAATATGTTAAAAAGTAACTTTAATCATCTTATTATGATCATCCATGGTATAATATATGGTGGAACATGTTAGAAGTTCAAGAATAAAGAAGATGAAAAATTAAAGTTACTTACTTAGAAGAATGATAATTTGTCAAAATGGGCAAATACATAAAACACACATACAAGTAGTCTTATATATGGAATATAAGACTAACAAAAGTGTTTTGATACAAAAATAACTTACCAATAAAAAGTTGAATCTTCAAAGTCTACTATTTTGAGTGAAAAATGTTAGCTTTGGAAGTTAGAGTGGAAAAATGCAACATTTGAAAGTTAAGGGACTAATATTGTAACTTTGAAAGTTAGAGGACTAAAATGGATATTTTAGAAACTATTAGTCCAAAAATGCAAGGATGGAAAGTTTGGTGTCAAAAGTATAAGTAATAAATTTCTAAGGATGATTTGGGTAAATACTAGTAGATATACTTGGGTATTTTTGTATAAAAGTATATTTTTGAAGGTTATAAAAATATGGATGGTATTGACATAAGGATTTTTATAAAATAGAGATTTTATAAAAATATTAAACAAACTTGAGAAACTTATACGAAAATGAATACTTTTATATAAATGGGAATATAAAAGTATTGGAAGCATTTTTGTATCTAAGTTAACAAGTTGGGTTAAAATACAAACCTTCCAAGTAACATGGGTTAGGAATGTGGATAATATTTCTATAAAACACATGTTGGGAAAAACTTGGAAAATTGACTAATCAAGCTAAGATATCGAACTAAGACGCAATAACCATACACGGACAAGACATGAGAAAAATGCCATTGCGGCAAGATGAGAAAATATATATTTTTAGGAAGTAAAATATATATATATACGTCATGGGTGAAAACTAATAAACGCTTTCCTAAGTGTTGAAGGAATTATTCGTGGGAGAAAGACATAACGTAAACAAGTAAGACGTTAAACAAACGTATATACTTAACAAGAAAAATTATACATTTATATATATATACGCTCGTCTCGGCAAAATTCTAATATATCTACTTAATGGGAAAGTAGATATGTGGGAAGGAAAACCGAGACGAGTAGACGAAGATATATATATATATATATATATATATATATATGTGTGTGTGTGTATGCCGTGCCGACAAGATCCTAGTATATTTATTTGAATGGGAAAATAAATATACGGTATGGTGAGTTGAATCGGGTGCTGAGAATATACAATCGAACGACAAGACCTTAGCATATTTATTTAAATGGGAAGGTAAATATGCGGCAAAGTGAGTCGGGTCGAGTATTGAAATATATATTATATCGGGTGATGCGATCTTAAGTATAATTATTTGAATGGGAAAATAATTATACGTTAAGTGAAGTCAAGTCGATGATAATAAGGTACAAGTTAAGGAAATATTAACAAGAGTAATATATAACTTGTAATACCAAGGGTAATCTAACGCCAACGAAACCTGGGACATATGTTTAATCGAACGGGGAACCATATCTAAATGGTGGTGTTGGGAGTTGGGTGTACAACTTGCCGGAAAAGCACACGTTATAGACTTAGTGACTTACACGCACTAGGACGTTCGTAGGTGCTTGACCACGGACTTGCTATTCTCTGCTATTGGAGTGTACGCTGTACATCAGGTGAGTTTCACGGCCCCATTTTACTGTTTTAACTGGGGGAAAGATATGTTTGTCAAACGTTGTCACATGTTGAAATGTTTTCAAAGGTTAAAATGTGATAAGTGGTATGATGAGTACTTGAGCAGTGATCGCCACTCGGGGTTGAGTCCTCTCTTCCGTAATCATTAATTCAGGGAAATGAAACCGAAAGAATATTTGGATAGTACTATTGGTGCCTGACAAGGCCCACCCCTAATCGATAGCGTCGATTATGCATCGGCGTATGCCTGGGGTGCACGTATTCTGAAATTAAGTCGTTGGGTTCCGAGGAACGACTTGGAGCGGGGCATTATTATTAGTCTTGGTTTGGTTATGGGGCTCAAGGGATTGCTCATCATTATAATTTGTAGGAGCTAGCTACTCCTTACAAAGGCCACAAGTTGTGAAGGTTTCGCACATGTTGTAAAAACGAAATGTCGATCGACAAGATCCTAGTATAATTATTTAATGGGAAAATAATTATACGGTAAAGTGAGTCGAGTCGATGGTTGTGGAAATGTTGCTGTTATGAAACTAAGACCTGTGAACTCACCAATATTTTATATATTGACGTCTTTTTTTAAACATATCTTTCAGGTAACTAAGTGCTGAATAGATATGGGGCTAGTGCGGTGGAATTCGGGATGTCGGATACTGGTCGGGGTTTCATTCATTGTTACCATCGGGTTGGAACATAAACGGAAATACCCCCACATTGAAACTTAATGTTCATCGTTTTATGTAATGCTTTGTGCAATATTGTAACGAGATACTCATTTTCGACATTCTAATAAATTGATCTTTTCTAAATAAATATAGTTTGTGTTAATCTTGACTTTGATATGCTTTCGAGCGTTGCGCCACGTGTTTCCGCCATTGGCGTGGTGTGACAACTAGGCTGACCTGAACCACCCCTTTTGAAACCAGGAGGATATCCAACCAATTCAAAACATCTATCTTCAGTGTGACCAAGTTTATTGCAATGGTTACACTTCAGATTAGGATTAGGACCTCTATTAGTCCTTTTCCTAGGATCAAAGGACTGAGAAGTTTTGGCAACAAAAGATACATTAGTACTTTTGGTACCAGAACTAGAGGTCCTATGAGACTCCTCTCTAGATACAATAGAGAAGGCAGTTTTCACAGTAGGCAGTGGATCTTGCATCAGAAGGTTAGTTCTAACAGGTTGATATATTTCATCTAAACCCATAAGAAACTGCATCAATTTTATTAAACTATTGAAATCATTGAACTTATTTGAAGCAGCACATGAACAGGAAGGCAATTGAACTATAGAGTCCAAATGCTTCCACATAGTATTAAGTTTATGATAGTATTCAGAAACACTACTTCCATTTTGTGTTATAGAATTAATCTTCTGATACAAGTTAAAAACCACTGAACCATCAACCTTATCATATGTTTCCTTAAGATCTAACCAGACATCTCTAGCTAACTTAGAAAACACCTGCCCTAGAAACAATTCTTCACTCACAGAATTAAGCAACCAAGTTAACACCACAGAATTACATCTATCCCACTGTTTTCTTAGGACATCATCATCAACAGACCTAACAGTGGAACCATCAATGAAGCCATACTTATTCTTGGCTTCAAGAGCAAGCTTCATAGAGCTTGCCCATACAGAATAATTCTCTGTACCTTTCAACTTGATAGTGATAATAGATAAGGTACTAGTATCACTAGGATTAATGTACAGAGGATCACCAATATCTAACTTGCTAATTAGAGTATTGGGGGGTGGTAGTGGGTCACCACCACCTCCAGTGTTGATGACAGCCCCACCACCACCATTAGGGTTCACATTATCACCCATGGTTCACACAGATCACACAGCCAACAAATAACAAACAATCAAGAGACAAGAACAAGATATCAAAAAACAGATAATAACCCTAGAGAGCGAAGCTGTGTCAGTGTTCAGATCATGAGTTCATCACTCATAGGTGCCCACGCAGATCTTAACACAGGAGCTCTTTTATTAACTATATAGATATATATATAGTAATATAAAGCAAGTAATCAATCAACACAATAACAGATAATAAGAGAACACACAAGACACCAAATAGTTGGCACAATTCCGGTCCTCCTAACCCGGGCCTTTGCCCTAGACACAAGATAAGACAAGAACGATCTCACCAGAACTCGTAGTCTGTAACCTTCACTTAGGGTTACACGACCAGAGAGCAATCGGTACAAACTCCAAAACTAAGATCCAAACCAGAGTGCCAGCTTCCAATCCAAGTACTCACCAAGATGATACTGCAAGGTGATCAACAATAGTTGACCTCAGGAACCTTAGATCTAAGAATCACAAACTAAACAATAATAGACAAGATCTATTTAGAAGATCAGATCTATTATAACAACAGACAAGATACTGATCTATTATTCAGATCAGATCTAAGATATAAAGATGAACAGCGGAATAAAACCAAGAAAGAAGAACAGAATCAAGAGCCTAGGGCTCTGATACCATGTAGAAATTTAGGGTTTCACAATACAAAAGATTCGCCAACATAAACGATAAAGAAACAACACAAGAACACAAGGTATAGCGACAAAACGGTGACAGAATCTTTATTATCCAACCCAAAATAATTGCCCCCCAAATACCCAAATAGTCTCAGCAAATCACTGAGACTATAAAATGAATAAGAACATACAGAGTCTTCTGCTGATGTTTAGATCAGCAGATGATAAAAGATAATACAACCACTTACAAAAGTAAATAGACGAAATACAGAGAACAAAAACCAGAGAAACCCTAAAGTACAGAGAAGAAAGTGACGAATGAATAAAATGACGAAATAACAAAGCTTATATATGCAGGTCCAGAAGCTTCCTCCTGAGATGCCACATCAACGGTTCTGATTAAGTCATCATAAAACAATCCAACGGTTCTCAATCTCTGCGAATAACAACTCGTAACAATATCAGTATAACACTTAAGCTGAGCCCATAAATTGAGCCCAATAACCCCAACACTTATAATAGCCCAGTAACGAATACTAAGCCCAAACAATAATATGTTTAATAATTGAATTAATATAGAGCCCATATTTTTAACAGAATTGAAAATGAAACAAGAAGTAGATGACAAATGACAACCATATCTAGGGTCGATAGAATGAAACAATGTTGGAATGAACGCTCGTTACTCAATATCGGTTCGCTAAAACTTGATCATGAACTTACTAGTTTATACTTTTGATTTTGTCAATTGAAAAAGTTTAAATTAAGTTCAGATTGTTGGACTTTTAATACATATAGCTTACGTCTAAATTGAAGCATTTTATTTATTTTAACACAAGTAAGAAAATATTAATGTTTCATGTTTTGGGGTTTTAGCCTCATAAATTTTCTATGAGTTTGTTGGGATGTCAAACATCAAATGTGACGTCCCGTCCTTCTTTCCATAACATAAACCATGTGTTCATGTCAAAAACTGATGTAGGAGATGGTATATTAAGTAAGGTAACATGTAACGATGAATTATTCGTTTGTCATCTAAAAACATAATTTTTTATTTTTATTCTTTAAAGGATTAAAGACTAAATTTGTGACATAAGAAAACATGTATGTACTATTTAGTTTAGCTAAAACTTTAATATTTAATACGTCCAAATGACATGGTCGACAACCGAATCATATAAGTGAAAGCAAAACCGTAACCGATTAACCGATACCTAGATAACTCAAAACATTTACTCCAAAACAAATTCGGTTTTTCTAACACCTTTAAAAAATTTAAAGTACAACTTATAAACTAGTTATTTTTTTTTCAAATATTATGTATTGCATGTAAAGTACACATCCTATAAAACTATATAATGGCAAAGATTGTTTTCTTTTTAAGTATCAGTGAAGAAATTCAAGTACAATTTGAAATTTCATTCAATTCCAATAGTATTTATGAAATGTGTTCTCTTAAACAAGTATTAACAGTCGTGTATATATGTGTATCCACACTAAAATAGGATAATAGTATGTCATTCTACCATTTCGTTATGGTGCCAACTACCACCTAAGCAACACTCTATGAGTTATATTTCTATCCTTATTAATTTAGTATTTTGAATTTTAAACATTTTCTGAAGTATATCAATATCTTAAATTAATGAGATTTTCATATTTAACTCTTTACCGGTTAGTAATATCAGATGATGTATACCCCCAAATGCTTAATACAAACTCTAAAGAGACTGTTACAACTTGTTCTATTACTATTATATAACAAAACACTCATGGAGGCCCTTACCAAAAAAGGTAACACCTTCCATTTGAAGTTGGTTCTAGTATTATTTATGAGAAAATTGCCATTTTGGCCTTTGACCCGAGTGTTTTGCGAAAATAGCCCCCTCAGGCGTCTCGGAGAGACGGCTCGCACCTCCCGAGGCTTCCCAACCGTCTTTAATACGAAATCTCCCACGGACCAATTACCTTTTGACACGTGTCCGACAACCTCTGAACCGACTCCGAAGAGGGCTCCGGATTTGTTGGAGACGGTTCCGAGACGTCTTTGGAAAGACGGTTCCCAGTTCCCGAGACGTCTTTGGTTGTTTGTGATCTCTCTCCTCTCTCTCCCTCCCTTTCTCTCTCCTCTCCTCTCTTCACTTTCTCTCTCCTCTCTCTCCTCTCTCTCCTCACTTTCTCTCTCTACCCCACTTTACCGATTGGAGAAACAGACGGTGGTATTGATGGTATCTTTGCCTGTTTTGTTCTAATGGGTATTATTGGTTTAATTTGAAGTGAAGTGTTGCTTGAATTGAGTTATTATTATTATTATTATTATTATTATTATTATTATTATTATTATTTTTTGTTGATTGGTGTTCATATTATTTGTCAAGATGTTGAACCAGAAAGCAAAGGTTGAGATGTATTAATGCAACACAACACACCTGTCACTTATAATGCCTTTCTTGTGATGTTACTTACACTTTATAAAACTTCTCACGAAATGGACCATACCGTCACAACAAAACAGGATTTTAGAGGAGCTCCAACTACCAGAATATACCGATCGGAAAAGTGACCGGGGAGAGAAAGTGAGGAGAGAGAGGAGAGAGAGAGAAAGTGAAGAGAGAGAGAGAGGAGAGAGGAGAGAGAGTGGGTGGGTGATGATGTGGCGGTAAATTATTGGTTGTAGTGGGAGACGTCTTGGGAGACGTCTGAGACGCCTCGGGAACTGGGAACCGTCTTCCCAAGACGGTTGAGGGGGCTATTTTCGCAAATCAACCCGGTCAAGGGCTATTATCGCAATTTTCTCATTATTTATATGTGGTTGTCATTCAACATACAACCTTATATATATTACATATGCTAACAATTCTTCAGTCTTTGACCTATTTTGTTTCATTTATCAATGATAAAAATATACAGTATATTGCTTCACTCCAACCTATAAAAAAAATTTAAAATATTACAATATACATAAACTAGGTTCAATTGTTTGCATTAATGTACATAAATATGATGTACATAATACGTATATATCGACATGAAATAGCAGGTAAAAAACATTATCATACTACATATAATTCTTTCAGCCGCTATATTCTATAAATTAAAATGACTAGCAAGCAACTAGCCATGCTAAGAAACAAAACAATTACAGGAACGAAAAATAAACTATGAACAACCTGGAATACCAGACATTACTAGCTAACTAACAACAAATAAGAAGGAACTAGACAAATGAAAACCTCTAATAACGATCCAAAAATAAAATTTGGGAGTAACATCTAGCACTGCTAGGACCTGGATTTGTGACTGGCAAATCAAAGTGAGCGCATAAGGTGATGCGCACACTTTAAGAAGTGAGGATTATGGTGAAGCACTCACTTGAAGAGTATCCAAAAGAGGTGATGTATTCACTTTGTGAGTTAGCGCATGGGATGCGAAGTAGAAGATTCAGATGAGTGAAGCGCCTACTTTATGATTTTGCCTATATGGGCTTTAGTGTTCATTTATAGGTTTGTGTTTTGTGGTGAGATTATTAGTTCTAGGGGAGCTTACCCACAGCTGGCCGGGGCTTAAGTGGAATTCTTTGACCCTCACATCATAAACAGGCACATCAACTTCCAGCATTAGCGTCTACAAAATACATCATTTTTTTCTTACTAAGAACACATGCTCTGCCGAAAGCTAAACCTTCATCTTTGTGTTCGTCGATGAACATATATTCACCCACAGGCCACAGCCCTGCAATCTGTTTGTAGTTTTGTACCCGGTGATAGAGCAAGTAGATTATGGTAACCAACAATCTCTAGCGATGCAATCGTCTCGATCTCAATATCTTTATCAATTTGTTTGATCTCTTTATTAACTTTGAACTTGTTACACCAGCTACTAAAGAATTCCAACCAAACCCATAGTCCTCCAACACAACAAGTCACAGTTTCATTTAAACCTTACTACAAACACACCTAATAATACATATATAATTTCCTATTTCAGGATTTATACCGCACATGATTTTAGCGTATTAAAGAACCACATAAACGTTCAAAAATAAATTGCCATAAACCCTTAATGAAAATGAAGTGTGATTCATACATATTGTCACATGGATTTATTGTTTTCAAATGAATAAGTCCAAGCATGTTCCATGAGCCATACTTTGTTTAATTTACTCAACTCTATTAATAATATTAAAGAAAACAACTTGTAAATTATCACAACATAAATAATACTATTCTACATCCTCTTCTTCCCTTCCGTTTTCTAAAGGAGAGGAAGAAGGGAACATCTAGGGACATGAAGAAATCTGAACCCGACAAGAAAATAAAGACCAAAAACATTTAGGATGTGAGTTTGTAATTCCAAAACATTTGTGGATTCATGAAGGGTATGGTATTAGGTGATACCGCATGATTAAATTACCAATTTAACTACGTTAAAATAATATGTATCAGTATAGTTTTAAATCTTAAAAGGTTGTTAAAAACGTGAAATCATTAAAATTATATAAGGGTAATTAAGAATCCAATAATTCCAGTTGGTTTTTAGAGTGACTTTAAGATCTAGTACTTTCGAGTAGCATATGTCCCAACATGTAAAATTATACTATATTAGATTATAAATGGCTATATTTATAACTCATCTCATATCTGTCACATTGTCAGCTAACATGATGCGGTACACTATGACCAAAGTTGCCGGCAAGGAGGGTGGCTTCGGTTAATCGGTAATTTAGTGTGTGAGTGATTTTATTTAGAAAAGAGAGGGTAAATTAATTGTTCAACAAACATTCGTTGAGTTTTTAGTTAGAGGTTGGTCAAATGAGCTTAATTATATTAAAGGTGACCTAACTAATAAGAGAAAACTTTCAAGGGTGGCGATGAATTCAGAAGACAAATTTATACATCTTTCTTACAATATCTAAACTCTTATTATTAAATCTAAATATAATCTTGTAAATAAAAATATCACAAGATAAATTTGGCCCCTATAAGGGTGGACGGGACGGTCTGATGAGCTGGCCGTGAAGACTGTGACCATCACAAACACCGCCCCACCATTTGTATCACGTCCGTGATCCCAGAAAACTGTGACAGCCATCACGCTTCTTTTGTTTGAGATTAAAAAAAAAGTTCATCTCACCCTTCATTCTAACCTTTAAACTTTGACTAATTAATTTTTTTTAAGTCTTACTGATATCTTATAGGTAATAGAGTCTCAAAGCAGGGTCCCCCCAATGACAGCCTTCTTGTCTACTCACTTTTGGTACTAGTACACCTTTGCGTGGTTTCTGTCTTCACTTTATGGCAATTCTCTCGATCTCTGATAAGTCAGCTAAAGGAAGCAAACTCTAATATAAGTTAGTAGCTTTCACATCCTTTTCTTATCTATGTTCTTACCTCAAGTTTCTTTCCTTAGGCAGGTTTCACACTAAAGTTGAGAAAAGGCATAAGTGATGTTAAAAGTAAAAAAAAATAAAATTAAAAATCAAATATTAGACGGTGGGGTTTTAAAATCGGTCAGTCAATAAAGGGAAGAATAAAACAAGCTAATGAATTATGCTCATTTGCCAATGATGTTGTAACCTAGTGGTTACAATCGAGGTGGGAAGGTTTACTCACTTTGTGGGGTTTCTGCCCTAGGAGGTCACAGGCTCGAATCTCACTCAGAGTATGGTTATTCTGAAATGAGGGGGGTTGGACCTTAGGGGGGGCCGGGGACCAGACCTGAAGGGTGTAGGCTTCATTATGAGTGTGTACCGTTGGCCGTTAAAAAAAAATATGCTCATTTCATTAGCTCGTAACTAAACTGTCAATGTTGGTAATTTGTAGTCTATAGTCTATACTGCAACTTACCCGTTACGATATCTTAAGTATTGCTATTGCATAGTACTTGAGAAACATATATAATTTTTAAATTTTAAATAATACCTTAATACTTTAGAAATCAAAACCCAAAAGTCAAGATGACATCATTTACTATTTATAGGAAATTTCCAGTAGATGTTGCTTATTTGTTTTCATCAACATTTTCGTGTTGAAAGCCAAGATACTGATGGCTGACTAACATGCATATTTAATAATTTGAAACGGCTTGAGAATCTTCAATTTATATATCGATTGCTGATTGGTAAATATAGTTTTCAAAGTAATATACGATTATTATAAAGATTTTGTGTTACTAGAATTAGAATTGGATTAATTTATTTTGTAACATTGATCTACTCTTATATCTCTAATCTCACAAACAGGGCGTAGCTACATAGAAATGTACAGGTTCAGCTAAATTCGTACACAACAATTTTTTAGTGTTATATATATAGTCAAGTATAAAATGAAAACCCATTTGAGTTGAGAAAACCTTGGAAACCCATGTAAAAAATGATTTTTTTCTTTTGAAAAAAATAACTAATGTAAAATACATGTTTTTAAGTGTTTTTGGCCAAAAAAATAAAAAAAGCGCCGAAGGGATTTTTTTTAAAAAAATAAACAAAGCTGCGAAAACACATGTTTACAACAGCTTTTATAACAGCAAATAGCTGAAAACATATGTTTTTTAGCAACTTTGTTTATTTTTTTTTAAAAAAATCCCTTCGGCGCTTTTTATATTTTTTTGGCCCAAGATGCTTAAAAACATGTTTTTTACATTGGTTATTTTTTTCAAAAAAAAATAATGATTTTTTACGTGGGTTTCCAAGGTTTTCTCAACTCAAGAGGGTTTTCAATTTATCCTTCCCCTATATATATATATATATATATGTGTGTGTGTGTGTGTGTGTGTGTGTGTGTGTGGGTGTATTTCGACATTGTATCTGTAGAAATTTCAACCTCGAAATCCATAGAAACCTTTACACTGAACCTTTGAAATTTTGACACTAAGGCTTTAGAAAACCTACACAAAATCTTAGAATATTTAACAGCAACAAATCTTAACTCACATTTTATTAAAAAAAAAAAAAAAACTAGTTAAGCCTACATTCTTTTATAAAAAATAAATTACCTCATTAACTCCTTTAGCCCTAGTCAATTAAAGAATTAACCCGTTAAGGCCAACCAAAGGTGCTTTTCAACAATGAGGTAGGTGAAGTTTGGTTTGTGTAATCAGATTGGTGATCGACAATTAAGTGATGGTTGCATTTGTTTCATTGAAGATGATATGCTTAGAAAGGTTTCGATAGATAATGTAATGGATTAGTTTTAAAAAATGAAATACCATAGAGAACAACTTTAATGAATTTCTCTTATTCAGTTTTAATTTTAATTGATGTACTTTTATCATTTATTTTGCGCGATTTTCCCCCTTTTCTTGAGATTTTTTAGAGCCACTATGTAGGACTTGGTTGTTAGTAGCTTGGTTGAATTAATTTGTTAAATATGTTGGGACTTTTTGTTAGTAATTTGTTTAATTAATTTATTAATTACTTTGTTTCTTATTAGGCTTAGAAACCTATATTGGTATTCGCTTTTATAGTTTTCTATCTATGTAAAACACATGTCGTTATTTACTTGTGTGTGTCTCTTCCGGTTGTTATTTCGACTTCAATCATCATACTGGCACTGTAAGAAATCGATACCGATCAAATGTCTGTCGTAACGTGCGAAAAATCCCACTACTTGAAGTGTTAATTACACAAATACAAACAACTTATTAATTAATTAATTGGACCCATATTTTTTGTCAATTAAAATCATAATTAACAAAAATAGAAATAAATGCAATCGATTACAGAACAAGACAAATCATATATTCACTAGATTTTCCAATTGATTATGAAATAATAATGTTTAAACACACGCATCTCGAACCCACTAGATATAGATTTGACTATATTATTTTATAAAATATATAATAAAATATCAAACTGTAGCCATGAAAAAACACGAAAAGAGAACTATGAATTTACCAAAATTTGGGAGTCGTCCCCGAGAACACTAAAAAAAATTTGGACCTCGGACGAAAAAAAAATTTGGGCCCAAAATTTTGTAAAGAGGAATGAATTAAAAAAAATTTAATATGGTGCTAGAGCTAAGGATTGAACTTGAGACCTCTACATTAAATTAGCAAGGTTTTTCCAACTCCACTAACAAGACTTTAATATATAAAACACAGATAATTATCCTAAATATAGAATTTAATATATATACATGTATATTTTTAAAAAAAGTCCGGACCCGTTTTAGGGTCGGGCCCTGAGCCGGCGACCACCCGGCCCATGCTCAGGGCCGGCCCTGTGGACCATTCTTATAAGTACCTATTAATTTGCTATAAAAGTACAATGCAGGATTCTATAAGAATAGTAAGGTTTAGTGATATCAAGAATTTTGGAATATGAAAATACATCATATACGAATAAACAATATCATGTTTATACATCATATTAGTCGGTAGTTGAGACATATTACAAAAGGTGCATGAACATGGGATATGCTAAAAGCCTAAAATCATTGTTTTTGAATGATGGCCATAACGAGGTCCCCACGTGCTAGAAAATATGATATGGCGATGGATGGGCTCACGGCACTTACTAATAAGATGTTAGTGACATGTCGATATCGTCATAGCATTGTCGATCAACGTTTATACATATGCCGATGCAAATGTACATACACTATTGTCTATCATGTACGTTTATGAAATTTGTGAAAATTACAAGAAACTTATCTTAAATGAACAAACATGTGATATAATTTCTTTAGTTAGTAACTTTATATAATTCAGATGAATGATACATGTAGTTTGAAAAAATAAAAACATGTTAAAAATATATTTAAAGTTGACAATTTATTTACTATACAAAAGAAAATATCATGATAAATACAATAAGGATGTGTGAAAGAGAGAATAGTTTTAATTATAATATACTAGCTTTTATCCCGGGAGCGTCCTGGGGTTGAAAAATATAACAATTCTAATAATACTAATACTAATACTAATAGTTATAATTATTAATCTTGTAATTAAATAAATAAAAAAATAACCTTGCTATAAGGTGACACCATGTGTTGCAGTGTTGCGCGATTCTTTCTTCTAGCTTCTCTTGATGAAGTATACCTATTCATCTTTAAAGAGTAAAATTCTAATGATAGCATGACGATTGGGCTGAATTTCAACAGCGTAGATAAGAACCTGGTTTAAAATAAAAAAACATGATTAATGAATAACCAGAACACTTTGTTTTTTTTTTTCCTGTATGAACGAAACCCCACAAAAAATAGTCGTTTTTTTCTCCGTTTTTTATATAGCACTATGGTACTTTTTGGAAAGATAATAAAACGCTCGTTAATTTGGTGTAATTTTTTTCTTTAAAAACTCTCGTATATAAAAGATATTAACGTTTAAAATTTATGGGAGGAAACATAAAAGAGAAAAATTTAAATTTGTTTTTAAATTATTTTTTCCTAAAATAACTCAATTTAATTTTAGTAGATTAGGTTTTATATTATTATTTGTTTTTTTTAATTTGCCACATGGTATATTTTTTTTAATAATAAATTTAATACTATCACCTCAAGGTGCCACATGGCACATTCAATGGGGGGTTGAGGCCTCCATTGAATGCCACCTCATACAAACTCAATTCTTTTATTATAAGTTACTAGCTGATTACCCCGGGAGGGTCCCGGGGTTGATAAATCTAATTTTACGTGATAACCTATTACAAATTGCTCAAGTTAACTAACCACAAAATCTTCCAATCATTGCATGTTCATAGTATTCTAATCAGTAATAACTCATATTCCCCACAAAATCTAATTTTACGTGATAACATGAACACTTTGTGTGTTTTTTCCTGTATGAACGAAACCCCACAAAAAATAGTCGATTTTTTCTCCGTTTTTATATAGCACTATGGTACTCGTTGGAAAGATAATAAAACGCTCGTTAATTTGGTGTAATTTTTTTCTTTAAAAAATCCCGTATATAAAAGATATAAACGTTTAAAAGTTATGGGAGGAAATATGAGAGAGAAAATTTTAAATTTATTTTTAAATTCTTTTTTCCTAAAATAACTCAATTTAATTAAAAAGGAAACAATTTAAAAACACCAAAAACTCTCCATTATGATGCCACGTGACACAAGGTTGAGGCCTCCATTGCACGCCATGTCAGCAAAAGTCTTTTCTTTTATATATATATATAGATATATATGTCAGATCCAGTTGTTTAACTAGTGAGTTCGAGATTTTTGGTTATCGTATCATTTATTGAACATTAAATAATTACATTTTTTAAATGATTTGGAAATCTAGTGAAATCGTTATCTATGAATTTTAAGATGTATACAAATGTTATTTTATGTGAATTTCAAGATGGCATAGGAAAAGTCTTATGCTTAAAACTCAAATGTTAAGTAATTTTTTTTTTTTTTTACCCTTCATGCAAAACCTACTTGTAAACATTCTTTTATCATAACTTCCAATTACCATTAATCTTTAACTGTAAGTAATTTATAAGAATAAAACCTTAAAACGCTCTCTAGGATGAGGCTGCCGCCAGAGACATGGCAACAAGTTCCGACGAGGAAAAGATCATGTAAACAACATGAAAACAGCCAGAACATGACAGCGAATGTAACAAAGTTTGTTTGTATCAAATATCCTGAATAAGTGCTCTGTGGAGGATTTGAAAGGTTTCTTAGGGGAGTGTGGGAAGATTGAGAAGGTTTACGTGGCTCAAAAACTGGATAAGTTTGGACAAAGGTTTGCCTTTGTTAACTTTCTGGACGTGAAGGATATTCAAGATCTAGAAGGTAAAATGAAACATGTGAAGATCGGTGATAATAAGCTATCCATTAGTTTGGCTAAATTTGTGGATGGGAATTTGGTGGTAAATATAAAGAAGCAGGAGAAGCCGGCTCCAAGGGTGGAGGAGAAGAATGATTATAAGGGTACCAAGGATGTTTATCAGATTAGTGAGACGAATTTTAAGGATGAATTGTTAAACAAGGAGGTGCCGAGGATACATGAAATAATTGATGTTGCACTGAATGTGTGTGCATTTACGAAATGGTTTGATGTCGCAGTGGTTGCAAAGGTTAAACAATTCTCGTACTTGATTTCTTTAAGGGAGTCACTGGATAAGGCAAGACTGAAGAAGATGGAAATCAAATACTTGAGAGGTTTTTTTGTTCTTCTAAAATTTATTAATCATGAGGAGGTGAACAACTTTGTGTTGGTGAAGAATATTTGGGGCGATTGGTTTCACAAGATTGAACTTTGGAAAGGCCAATGGCTGCAATATGAACGTGTGGCGTGGGTTAAGATTTATGGTGTGTCGTTGAACTTGGCGTTGGCACTAGTCTTTAATGAGATTGGGAGTAGATTCGGTAAGGTTGTCCAACCAACGAGCTTATCAACTGAAGATGCTGATCTTTCTTATACTTGTATGGGAATTCTATGTAAAGATGTGAAGAGGATTACTGAGAAGGTGATAGTACGTTGGCAAAACAAGAAGATCCAGGTGTGGGTTGAAGAAGAGCAAAGAGATTGGCTTTCGGATTGTCTCATTGAAGATTATGATGCGGAGGAGGATGAGATGTCTGAAATAGAGGTAAATAATGATCATAGTAGAGAGAACCAACATTCGGTGGCTTCGGCCATGCCGGATTCTGAATCTCCGGCTGCAGCTAATTTGGAAACGCACGCGGATAACGAAACTAACGTAAATTTGGATGGTATTAATGGGTTAGAGAAGGATTCAGAAACTGGTCATATTATGGGCAATAGTAATAATATGGAGGAGAATTCTGTAACACCTGGAATGTCTCATTGAAGATTATGATGTGGAAGAGGATGAGGTGTCTGAGATGGAGGTAAATGTTGATAACAGTAGCGAGAACCAGCATCCGGTGGCTTCGGCCATGTCGGATTCTGAATCTCCGGCTGCAGCTAATTTGGAAACGCACGCGGATAAGGAAACTAACATAAATTTGCATGGTATTGATGGGTTGGAGAAGAATTCGGAAACTGGTGATATTATGGGCAATAGTAATAATATGGACAAGAATTCTATAACATCTGGCCCCTCTCACCACCAATATTGTCCGTTTTACCCCCGATGCGTTGTCCATCCAGGAAGCTCGTGGATTTGTTTTTGGTTGCCCCGGTGGAAACTTCCCAAGAGGTCACCCATCTTGGTACTGCTCCCACCTGAGCACACTTAACTTTGGAGTTCTTCTCTCATCCACTAACATTAAGCCCCAAAACGCGTTGGTGATTAAGAGGCATTGGATTACATATGAACCAATGATCTTTCCTGGCCACGGACTGTGACACCCCGCATTTTCAGGTTCCTACTTTAACTGAACTCTAGTTAACTTGCATGTGCATACGTGACTAAACACTTGACTAGGGTTAGTTAGGAAGGTCTTCCTATATGTTATAAGGTAATAACATATGTTATGTGATAATAACATATGTTACATTATAATAAGAAAAGTTATCATCACAATGCACACACGAGTCCTGTATCCCAAGCGTTGGTGATTTACCTGGCATACATAATAATGTGTACAATTGAATTATGATGAACGTGAAGTTACATGCTTATGTGGATTACATGTTTACGTGAATTACCACTTGATTGATAGTTAATATGTAAATCACGCAAAATACGTGCACCTTATGATTAATATGTAATAAGATGATAAAAACACTGGTTTTTATGAAATTTAGGGTGATTAATCTTATCGGGTCCGGTATTGGGCTAAAACATGGTTAACGGGTCCGATTAGTGGGCTAAAAGGGCCCTAAAACCTAATTGCTTGGGCAACAAGTCAAGCTTTCTTATAATTAGGAAAAAAAAAATAATAATAATAAACCCTAACCCCCCAACCCTTTGTGCCGTAAACAATCCCCCACCCCCACTCTCTCTCAATTTTAATCAAACAACAAATTCTCTTCATTAATCCAAGTGGTGTTGGGTGGAATCTCTAAACCTTAAGGAATTCTTTCATTGAAAGGTATAATTTTTATAAGTTTTATGATAATTGTTAATGTTTTGAAAAGCTTTTAAAAACCCTAGAAACTCTATGAATATGAATCGCATGTGTATGTGTTTGTGTAAATTCTTAGATGTTTTGTATGGAGGTTTAAGAGAATTGATGTATGTGATTATAATTAGGGTTATGGAATGCAAAGAATACAGATTTTAACATGATTGTATATGAGGATTTCATGGAATATGTGATTATGGATGATTAGGGTTTGTGAGTAACTTGGGTGCAAGTTTCAGTTTCTGGCAGATTCATTAGGGTGTTTTTGTAGGGTCTGTGTTGCGATGTTAAATTGATGGTTTTGATGATTTCTTTGATGATTGTAATGTACATGGTCTTAGCTTTTTATATGGGCAAAACCATCAGATTTGGACATCGTTTGAGTCGTTTTTGGAATTTTATTTGATTAGAGGTCATATCATATCAGATTTTCGGATTTGTAAATTGGGTCAACTTTAAATGGTCATAACTTGAGATTTACAAAGAATTAAGTTATGAAATTTTTACAGTAAGTCAACATTGGAAAAACTCGGCTTTTCCAAGTGGATTCATCCCGTTTGGATGAATACACAATTTTTGGGAATTTTGCTACTAAACTGACCTGTTGTGGAAATTTTCTGGACATAGCTGTGTTGTACAAATTTTAATAATTTTTATGTTTGGTTTTAAGACAAAACAAAAATATGGGTTTACAACCGAATCCCCATGAATACTCAGTAAAGATTTGGGACTTTAATTCATTCGTTAAGTATTTTAAATAATTCATTTTTCACAGTGCACAATCTGCCCTAAAAACGCAGATTGTGTACGGGATCTTTATGTGACAATTTGGAGTCCTATATGGTATGTATTTGACATGAACTTGTATGAAAACTTGTATGAGATGTATTTGATGTATTAAACTGATAATAATCACTATGATCACCAACGGGATACGTAGGACATACTTGTGCATATAGAGTCATTAGGTGTCACTACACGGTTTTGAACTTTTAAAAGTCTCGGATAAACGAGTTATATGGTGTGTTGGTTATGCACATATACTCACCTAGTGACATTTGTAATAGGGAGTCGGTAGCACTTTACTATTTGTGGAATTTGGATTATTCACTTGCAACCTAAGGTGAGTTTCACTACTTTTTCTCAAAAGCATGTGTCTCAGGTTGAGACAACTTACTTAACGTTTCTAGTCCGGCTTGGGACTACTTTTACACATCCCGGGTTTTGGGGTGCATGGTTCACGGGGTGAATCTACTGTTACTAATTCATGCTATATGTCCTTGATGAACTAAACCAACCCTATCATTTAAGTCCTTTAAAATACCGAATCAATTGCCAAATGGGCAAGCGGGTTACTAGTTGATAGCGCTATTAGGTTTAACAAACCTCACATCGTGCTGGGAGCATGGGTGTGAACTAATAACTTAAAACATATGTCATTGTTGATGGGCAATGACGCAAGGCACTATACTCCCTGTTGTGGGAACTCGTTCATTAGTAGTTCGGTATTCGCCGGTATTAGTTATCGTGAGTGGGTTAGCTACCCCTGGCATGTGAATTAGCTGTTTACTTGTGGCCGGGGAGGCCGACGTCCTTACTTGTTGTTATGCGGTCTGGGAGACCGACGCTTTTACTTGGTTACGTGGTTTGGGAAACCTACGCTTTTACTTACTCACCTATTTTACCTAGTAAACTCACCAACATTGTTTGTTGACCCACCATTTACATGCTTTTGTAGGTAGTTAGCTTCCGGTGTCACGATTAGGAAGCACTGCACGTACACTGCATTTGGGTCTTGGGCATACACCTAAATTATATATCATGCGTATACGTTTTTTTCATACGGTTTTGATTTGGGCGCGTTGTTTTGCGCATGGTTTTTAAAAGGTTTAATTTGGTTTACGCTTCCGCAGCTTAAATAAACTTGTTTTTTTGAAGACGAACTAAATGGTTTGGGCATTTAGAGTTCGTTCATATGACTTATGGCTATGGGATCCTGGTAGGTCATGCGCCTCGCGGTAAAACCCCGCAGTGGAAATTTGAGGGTGTGACACGGACGGTGTGGGATTTGCCTGAGGTATCACATTCACCCCCTGTTAGAGTCTCGTTGTCCCTAATGAGGATTTGCCCATCATCCCGAACGGCACAGGAGTGGCTATGATACCATCTGTAATATCCGGCCCCTCTCACCACCAATATTGTCCGCTTTACCCATAATGTGTTTCCCATCCCGGAAGCTCACGAATTTGGTTTTGGCTGCCCTAGTGGAGACTTCCCAAGAGGTCACTCATCCTAGAACTGCTCCCACCTGAGCACGATTAACTGTGGAGTTCTCCTCTCATCCACTAACATTAAGCCCCAAAACTTGTTGGTGCTTTAAGAGGCATTGGATTATATATGAACCAATGATCTCTCCTGGCCACGGCCAATGCGGGATTTTCCTCGGGTATCATAAATTCGGTGGGGAATGTCTTTGGAAACAATTTCTTTGCTTTTCTATTAATAAGGAGAGAGAGGGGGTCATCCGAAAAGGTTCAAAAGAATTAAAATTAGGCAGAGGAAACCTTCTGCTTCACCCCAAGCCCAACCTCGATTGAAAAAAAGGCCTAGGAAAAATGACCCGTTTTGACCTCATTGAAATGTTGGGCCTACAAAATGAATCCAGTAGTGATGAAAGCCCGGTTGAAGAGCTTGATCCTCATGTGTTTGTTACACCTGATCTGAATGCAACACACCCAACTGTTTTAGAAGTGGAAGGCGCGGTCTGTACCGAGAATAATTTTGATGAGGATAACTTACCAGTTGATAGTCATAATGCTGCGGAGAAGATGGATAAGCAAGAACCGATTCAAAAGGAAGCTGGGGAAACTATAGCTTTGGGTAAGGATCTGGGGTGGTGAACTTGGGAAGTTTTCGTGATCAGGTTTGTAATGTAGTTTCCAAAGAAGGTTGTCAATTCGTGAACCAATGAATATATTGTCTTTGAATATTAGAGGTATGGAGGTTAAAGGGAAACCAAAATGGGTTAGGGATTTGAGGAAGGAGAATGAGGTTGCTTTTGTTTTGCTTCAAGAACCACAACATGTTTCTTTGTACTGGATCAATCTGGATAGCTATTGGGGTAACGGTGGATATGGTTATGAGTTAGTGGAATCTGTGGGTAGATCCGAAGGAATATTAACAATGTGGGATACTAACATTTTTAAGTTAATGAAAGTACAAAAAGATAGGGGTTTCTTATTAATTTTGGTTAAGATGAAAGGAAGTGGGGGTGTGGTGAATATTGTTAATGTTTATGTGCCACAAGGGGTTAACGAGAAAAAGATGTTTTGGGATAATATTAGCAGCCTTGTTTATTCCGATAGTGGGTTATGGGTTGTAGCCGATGACTTTAACGTGGTGCGGTGCAAAGAAGATAGGCGAAACTCTATTTTTGATAGTGGGTTATGCTACATTATTTTTTGCTTTTTTTTAACACACCAAAAAACAAGCTTTTTATCCTATTTCATTTGCATACTCCATTGCTATAGTTTAAAAAATGTTGGGTTGATCACTTGCATCTTTCATCTGATAAAAGTCGCAACTTTTACCTACAGTGGCGAATGTATAGTAGAAGCAGGAGGAACATCCGTTACCCCTCGTTTTTCCTGGTGAAGTGTAAAAAGTTTGTTTTTTAAGGTATTTTTATAAAATGTTACCCCTAAAACAAATTTTTTGTTACCCCTTAAAATATTTTTTTTTATAAAATGTTACCCCTTGATATTTTTTCTAGATCCGCCACTAATACCTGATAAAAGACGCAATTTATACCTTATAATGACGCAAGTTATACATGATAATCATGCAAATTATCAACTCAATAGGAAAAAATTAAAAATATATCAATATGGTATGTCAATGAAAGAAGATAAAAACTTTGTTTTTTATGATGTATTTTTTTAAATAATGTCGTATGAAAAAAGTTATGGACATTTAAAATATGGGGGGTGGAACTTGAAAAAAGTCAACAACCATATGTTATACCTATTATACTATTCCTCCTTTTCTTTTAAAAGACCCACCGTATATTTCTCTTTTAATCTCATCTATTGCTTGGTTAAGGCGGTCAAAATTGAAGGGGTTATTTTTAAAATATGATATTGAAAAAGCGTATGATTCTTTGCGATGGTATTTTTTGGAGGATATTTTGGAGCAAATGAATTTTTCTCAGAAATGGCGTGGGTGGATTCTCTCTATTGTTAGTAATTCTTGGGCGTCTGTTCTAGTGAACGAGTCACCAACGGCTGAGTTTTATTGCCAGCGAGGACTCCGTCAAGGGGATCCGTTATCTCCGTTTTTATTTATTCTTGCTATAGAAGGTCTTACTCGGATTATGACGAGAGCTTGTTTCCTGGGAGTTTTTCATGGCATTCGAGTAGGTGGGTCTGGGCCTTTTATTTCCCATTTTATTTATGCGGATGACATGATTTTTTGTGGGGATTGGTCGGTCACTAATGCCTTGAACCTGAGACGTCTGCTGCGGGGTTTCTATATGATTTCTGGTCTGAAGATAAGCCCGAGGAAAAGTTGCTTATATGGTATAGGTGTGGATGATAATGAGGTGGCTGAGCTTGCTTTGGATATTCATGTGTCTTCGGGTAGCTTTCCTTTTGTTCATCTTGGTTTTTCTATCGCTTCCAACATGAACCTGGTTAGAAATTGGAATCCGGTGATTGAGAGGCTAAAAAAACGGCTTTCGTTGTGGAAGTCTAAATGTCTTTCATATGGGGGCCGTATAACACTTCTGAAGTCGGTTCTTAGCTCACTCCCGCTTTATTATTTTTCTTCATTCCGTGCTCCTCTGCAGGTGATCGAGCAGTTAGAAAAGTTGTGCCAATTTCTTTTGGGGTGGTACTAGTGACATTGATAAAATGAGTGGGTACGCGTGGGATAAAGTTGTAGCGCCTAAAAAGTTTGGGGGTGTGGGGTTGGGGTCTTTGAGAGATGCTAACCTAAGTTTGCTCTCGAATGGTGGTGGCATTTTAAAGTCAGTCAAGGTTCTATGTAGCGTAATGTTGTGTGGGCTATCCATGGAAGTGGTAGGGGGTGGAATTGCCTTCCGGTCAAGTCCTCGCTTGCTAGTACGTGGAAGAATATTGAGTATGTTTTGGGTTTACTGGACAGATTCAACGTGGACTCAACAAAATGTATTAAAGGGATTTTAAGAAATGGTCGTTCTATATTGTTTTGGCGTGATTGGTGGATAGCGGACAGTCCGCTGCAGGTAAAATTTCCTCGGCTGTTTGCAGTGGAAAGGAATAAGAATATATTGTTTTGTTTCAGACCATTTAGTAGCGGGATCGAGACCTACGCAGTTTGTTTGGAGCTGGAGGACGAATACTTTTTCACCACAGGAGGGGGCGGAGTTTGTTAGCCTCTTGGGGGTGCTGATGAGTGCTGAGTTATCTGCAGGTTCGAACTCTTGGAATTGGTTAATGGGTGGCCAGGCTGAGTTCTCAGTTTCAAATGTCAAAAGGTGTATCTTTGATGCGACAAATGTTTTACAGGAGGTTGCTTTTGAATGATGTAATTGGGTTCCCACAAAGGTTGGGGTTGTTGCTTGGAGGGCTTTCTTGGACCGGCTTCCAACGATGGATGCGTTACTTAGGCGTAATATCCACACGGACTTCCAGCTTTGTAAGATCTGTGAGTCGAACATGGAGTCGGTTGAACATCTGTTTACTGGTTGTCCGGTGATTATGGAGGTTTGGCAACAGATTTTCGATTGGTGTAATGTTCCGTTTATTTATGTCTTCCACGTTCAAGATGTGCTTAAGTTCCATTTTAGGGCTTGGAATGGATCTCGAGTTAGAAAGGCTTTTTATGGGGTTATTTTGACGACTTTTTGGAGTATTTGGAAGGCTCGGAACGACCTCGTTTTTAATCAAAAAGAGATTTCGGTGCGGAAAATATTTGATGAGGTTAAAATCATGAGTTATTTGTGGGTGTCGAAAAGGGGAAAGATGATGAATATGTCCTAGGAGGATTGGGGTAGGTTTGATTTGAATAGAATGGGGTAGTTGTTTCGGTTGTTTGTTTTTCATTTTTCGGCATTGTATTTGGTTCGCTAGTTCCTTGCTAATTTTTTAATAAAGTTTTGTTGACCGTTCAAAAAAAAGGACCCAAAATCGTCCTTATCCTTTTTATGTTGAGATTTTTATAGAATACTTTCTCTATTGTTAATGCATCATGCAACGGATGTAGACCATATGTGAAGTAACTATTGGAAAAAAACAATGTATTGCTTTTAAAATAAAAATGTTAAATTGTCATTTGTTTATAGCTTCCTTTGATTTGACATCCATTTTACGCTCTTTTTATACCAAGTTAGATTAAAATTTAGAAAGTGACAACGACAAAACTTAAATATTTAAATTTGAGGACTTAAAAAAGATATGTTTAATTTGTATTTTTTTAAATTAAGAAAGACCCAACCAAATAAAGATAATAGTATTCAATAATTTAGGGACTAAAGGGGAAAGTGAAATCAAATAAGGGCTTTGGGCCCTCATTTAAATAGGAAAAAAAACCTTCTATGTAGGTAATTTGGGCTTTACAATTATTAACGGTAAGGTTTGTGGTTTTATAACTATGGATACACGGGGACTACATATGAATCACAGGTCGTACCCATAACGGACCACCTCTTCCGGGAATGAAGAGGGATAGAAAACAAAATAAAAATGAAAAAGCCACAATTTCATTTACATCATCTAGTTATTAATGGTAACGGTATCAAGTTTGCCCCCCAAAAAAGTGCAAGTATTAAGTAATTTTCTCGCAAAAATGTGAACACTTGGATTCAAACAACATTGATTGTTTGCATGTAAACCAACTTTTAAAGAAGAAAATTCAAAATACAAGTAAACCACAAAATAACTTGCATAATCTATTTACAATAAATTTGTTATGTGGAAAATATGCCTAGAGGTGGAGAGTTCTATACCAGCAAGGTGTAGGTATAGAAATATAGAGTAGTACGTAGCTTAGGTTAAAGTTAAAAAAACAAAAAATAAATTAAAAACTTGTGTAATTTCTTCATAAGTAATAACTTAGGACAAATTTGGTGCATAACATTTTATTTCATCTTTCTAAACATAAAAAATAAAAATTAAATAAATAAATTTCACCTTTTCATTTTCCTTTTTTAGTTTTTTCATTTATTGAAAAAATTTGAAAAATATATATATAATACTAATCCTACTTGTTACCTAAGTCTTGATACATTTGACAACTCTTTGATATTTAATAAGTCTTCCACTATTTTCCATACTCTCTCCCCCTATAAATGCACCTTCAATTCTCCCCTCCATTTTAATACCAATCCACTATCCACTTCCATTTCCACCCTCATCTTCTCCAGCGACCATCATGGCTGATTTCACAATTGGGCTTATTCTCAATGTCACAAACAAACTCTTCAACACTTTAATGACTTTCGCCTTCGCTCTAGGTTCGTTTCTTATATATATTCCTCCTTGACAACCAACACGCGTTTATACCATCTGCATTTAATACTTTTGGTTTCCTTTCGCATGAGTCCATGGAGCCTCTTAGTCGGGTTCAACAATCATATTGCTCTATGAATTTATTTATTTTTTTAAATAGTTTTGCTATAAAAAAAGACTAGCGGCACAACTTGTTGCATGTTTTTAAATAGTTTTTACTAAATATTAATTTATCTTTTCATACCCAAAACAGGAGGAGCGGTCATTGGAACAATCACAGGTGCGATCAAAGGACAAACAACAGAAACCGGGTTGGTTCGTGGGGCGGGTGTGGGTGCAGTTACTGGTGCGATCACGGCTTTGCAAGTCATGGATATGATGGTTAATGGCGAGCCCTTTTCCAAGGTTTGTGTTTGTGTATCATACATATTATGATTTACTTGTGGTTTGATAGCATAATTAGATGTTGTAGTTAACGCTTAATAATTTGCAGGTGGCATTGTTGCATAGTCTTTTGAACGGGAAAGTGTTTATTGAATGGGTCAGTCCAGCTATGCTTAAAGCTTATCAATGGCAGGTAAGTAAATCAAACCTATGATTGTATCATATCATCGAAGTGTTTGTATTTAGGTTTTCTTTTTAAGAAAAAAAAAGATTTTATTTTCTACACATGGTGGGGTTGGTTTTATATATTTTGTAGATTCTTAAATTTTAGGCTAAAAACATTGATGAAACCGAACCCGAAAACATATGAAAAAACAACCTTAAAACTTATTTTTTTTAACGGCAAACTTTTTTAACACTTTAATTTCAATTTACACTTGCAAAGATTTGAACTCACAACGTCAGGTTTGTAAGCGGCCGGGTACAATATATACCACTAGACCAATAGGTCATGGGTAACCTAAAAACTTATTCTGGCTTTTTAGGATGCATTTTAGTTTTTTTGTTAATTGTTTTTAGATTTAGGATTGTATTAAAAAAATATACATATATATATAAGTTTGTAAGTTTGATTGGTACGAAGATGATATGTTGATACTTGGAGCAATTAGGTGATTTAACCTCAAAAATATTAATTTCACCGGTATGATCGACGATCTATTTTAAGTTGGGTTTTTTTTCTAGTTCATTTATTTTCGTACAATTTGTCATGTATGAATATGTCACCTCCTGAATTAGTTTCGTATCATCAATACACTCTTACTTGATTACTTAAATTTTATGGAAGTATTTAGTTTGCATTAATTTTAGCATACAATGTTGTCTCTAACCGGTGTAATCGAGAACCATAATTCATGCATTGCTTACAAGAATTGGTAAAACTCTTAAGGAAACCCACTAATATACCCCTCTTTTATTGGTTGGCCAGCTGGTTAAACCGGTGAACTGTCAGAGCTGTCAATTTGATTGTTGTCCCATTTTTCTAAATTTGTTATATGTATAATATTATTATTATGTGTGTATTAATATGTTTTTTATATTATTATTATTATTATTATTATTATTATTATTGTTGTTATTATTTTTATTATGTGTGTATTAATTTTTTTTTTTTTTTTTTTTTTTTTTTTTGTTATTTGTATAGACTAGTGGTATGGAAACAAGTTTTAGTGACTTGTTTGACGTAGGTAACAATGGTACAAGAGGATTATCCGAAGATACTATAAAGAGATTACCAAAATGTATATTCGAGAATTCAACACAGACATGTGATCATATAGACGAGACAAATTGCGCTATTTGCTTACAAGATTTCGAGAAGAAAGAAGAAGGAAGGGAACTACCAAGTTGTAGACATGTATTTCACGTAAAATGTATAGATGAATGGCTAATTAGGCAGGGATCTTGCCCAATATGTAGAAGGGATGTTAAACAACCTTAGTTATTACTAATTAAAATGAAAACGTATGGGATAAGTATGGTGGTTGCAAACAAAAGTGTTGCACTTAAACATATAGCAAGTAATAGTTATAGTCATGTGATTTGGTGGTTAAATGGATGTATATGATCAATGGTTAATAAAAATCTTTCTATATATGTTATATCTTATTTGTAAATTGGATTCAAAAGTTATTTTTCCTGTAATTTTGAGTTAGTTAATCTCCAGCCCAGCTGGTTTGAGGTAGGGTGGGTTTTCCCTTAGGGGTTCCCATCCTGGGGGTAGGTCACAAGTTCGATTCATGCACACCACAAAAAAATTCCCCGTGATGGTTTGAGCTTAGGCAAGGAGGACACCAGTGTGTGGGTAGGGATTCGAACTTGAGATCGCTAGGTTAGGGTTGTACAAGGATTTCCACTGAACTAAGCCTTTCAAAAAAAAAAAAAAATGTTATCAACATGTGGTAAATGTGACAATTTTAAACTAAAATTATTTGTGCACTCAAACACATATGAACTCAATTCATATGTTGAAGATAACTTGTCACCAAAAAAAGACATGGATAAACTATAAGTAAAGCACTTTCCTTTCTTCATGTGATCATACTCGTAAATCCAAACAAATCTACTAAATATATAAACATTATATGTATGTTAATATTACCATATTACAAAGCGTATGGCTTTTATTGATGAATAATGATGTTGACATTAAGTTAAAGGGAAAAGTGAATCTTGACCGTTGGATTGAGAGATGAGATATTGACATTAAGTAAACGAAAGGTAAAGAAAGTTCGGTTTTTGGAGTGCAATGTAGGCCTCAATTTGAAGCGAAATTCAACATCCAACCATGTACCTCTCTTTTGTTCTCGCTCTTTCTATACTTTCTCTACCTACATTCACTATTCTCTCTTATCGTTCTTAGCCTTTGTAAACCTACTTTTTTTCACTCATTATTCTCTCTTATGCCGGGTGGTACGGATAGCGTCCCCTCCACCTCGGACATTTACCTATCAATAGCGCATCACATCCATTTTCTAAGCGACATTAGGGGGTGCTATTGCCTTCTTCACCAGGCAATTAACGAGGAACAATGGCTAGATTTTGTTTATGTACAAAGTGTGAGAAGTCAGTGTAGTCATTGTGTTTTAAATTTTTGCTATGATGTTTTTTATTCTTTTTGCATTGTATTATATTGAAAAACACCAAAAACAACAATTTAAAACGCAATCAAATGTATTCTAGACATGAAATTTAAAACACACTGATTACTCTCTGGTGTTTTGATTGTATGTCGAGAAATACATTAATTAATGTTTTAAATTGTTACGTTTTGTGTTTTTCTATATAGCACTATACTAAAAGAATATAAAAATCATGCCTAAAATTTAAAACACAGTGCCTATATAGACTTCTCCACTTTTTACAAAAAAAAAAAAAAAAAAAAAAAAAAAAACACTTTGTACAGGAACCCACCCCTGTATGTATTTAATTTTTTTACCTACATTACGCTCTATTCATTACTCTCAAATCATTTTCTTTAGAAGTTAAAAATGGCAAGACGTTGGATCGAGGAAGAGAAAATTGCTTTGGCCACTAGTTGGGTTAATGCCGTCAAGCAAGCACAGGCTCAAGATTCGCGACAGTTTTGGAACACGGTTTTGAATACATTCCATCAACATGTGGGTGAAAACCATAGTAATGGAAATCAAATAACTAGAAAGTTTATGCTTCTCCTAACAAAGTGTGTACTGTCTGAGAGGTTCTTTTACAATGTGTTGAATAGCAAGGAGAATGTAACTGTGGATGAGGCTATTAAGGCGGCCCGTACCCAGTACCGTCTCATCCGCAACATTAACTTTGCTTTTGAGAACCCACTTTGCTAACGTTATGTAATATTTATCCAATTTTATAATCACCTTTATATCTAAGTATGGTTTTTAATATTATGGTAATATATTTTTTTAGTTAGGTCCCTATTTTTCTATATATCTTTTTTATTAGTTTAAATGGTATTTTGTTTTGTTGAATTTAACTAAAAAACAAAATAAATAAATGATTGGGTAATGATTCGGGCTTTATTTCATTACTTGGATGTTATTGAGAGGAGGAAACAGAGCCCACATGCATATGTGGAGCTGACATGACACAATAAACCTCTTAGGAACTCCATTCCTTACCACCTAGCCTTGCACAATAATATCACCATCGCCTATCCTGCCACCTTATTCAACCACTACCACCTTCCAACAGCCCTGAATTTTTATATATTCTATTGAAAATAAATGATTTTAATAACAAAATGAGAAATTATCAATTAAATTGTATTTGTGTAAACTAGCTTCCATTATTGTGATTTGTTGTTCTAAAATTTACACAAAGGTAAAAAGAGACGGCTTAATTAGGAAAAAAAAAATCCTAAATCTTGTGGCTAAAGTCCAAACAAAGCCACTAGAGGGGCTTAATTGCTTTCATAAGTGTTTTAAAAGTAGAAGTGACATGGAAGCAAGGTGATCAAACTCGTTGTGGTGAATTTTGAAGCTAATGGGCTAGGCTAGGCCCGGTATGAAATGAGCAAATAAAGCTCAAATCCATTCTTAGATGTTTGAACATGACCAAATGGATTACAATAGTTAGTAGAGTATGGATACAAAAAGACTAGTGGTCAGAATCTGGAGTTCAATTAGCCATGTTAGTGATGAAATTAGTCATTGTGCCACTTAGTTGAAAATTGTGCTAAAAATCACACTAATTGAATTTGGGTTGATCGTTAGGAATGTAATCATCATTGGGAAAGAAATGGTCACTTGAGAGCTTAATCAAGTAAAGGGGGACGGGGCGCTACAATTGAATTTATTCAACTTCACTTATTTTCACCAATCTTGCATTGTCACATCACTTCACTGATTCACATCACTGAAACACAGTTTTGTAGGCAGCACTACTCTGAACTACCCTAAAAAATATTTCCCCACAAAAGCCTCCAAAGTTCACAGGTTCTACTTCACTAATTCACTACCCAAACCCGCTATCCCTGCCACCGGCAGTGGTGTACTGGTGTTCCCGTGGAGGTAATGGGCCAATGGACTACCAGCTTCATTTGCTAGTAGTGTAGTGCCCCATCCCCCGTATATAGAGCTTACCAAAACAAAGTATAAACTAATATTGTCCATTTTAAGGACTAGTGTGAATGCCCGCGCGTTGCTGCGGGTGTCCCGGCTGATATGAGATTTAACTATGATGTATTTTGTACCGAATTCACTTTGGTGTCGACATTGGTGATTATGTGAGTGTGGGGATCGATTTAGAATTTGTTAAATCCTTCAAAACCAATATGAAGTTAATCAAAATCTATTTACATATTGCTTCAAAACTTCAATGCATGTCAAAATTCCAATGTATACATCTCCCAGTCAGTTACACTTCATTTTTGAAATGCACAAACAAACCTAGGTGCGAGACGAGTCCTGGGCCCGGCATGAAAAAACATTGTTCCTTTAGACCGGTTGAGCCTGAAAGTTGCATATTGGTTCTAACATTTTAACCAAAGCTCCTGGCTAGGGCTGGTCGAAGGACCCTTTAGTCTCCGTTCCTCAAGCCAAAAACAATAAATTGTTTTTTCCAAGTCGTAGATATTTTTTTATTTTCATACACTATCTAATCTTTTTGTTAGTTGAATTATTTTAATATGTAAATATGTTACAAAAATATAACTTTGCATATTTCTATGGTCCATAAGACTAACTTAGGATAATGGAAAATGGTTGGTACAAGCATCTTAATGCATTATGGTACAAGTATCTTAATGCATTTAAGGGTAATTTGGGGAAAATTTATATGACATTTGAGGGTTAAAGCATATGACTTTTCAAATGCCATCTTAAGTTTGCCAATATGAACACATTTAGCCATCACTCCTCCTTTATAATGTAGTAGAGATAAATGTGTCCATCCTTCGTGTTTTTCCGATTTATATGCAAGTGCATGCCTTGAAGACTATGGTCTTCATAAAAAGGCATTGAGGATGTTGGTCCTCATAATCTGGTTACTTGAAGACTATTGTAAAAGCATTGAGGAAAAGTACATTGATCCTAACATGTATGCAACTTGAAGATTATGCTCTTATAAAAGAAAGGAACATTTGTAATTACAAAATAAAATAAGATTTTGAGGCAAATGAATCTCACACTTATCTACAATCTTCATAAAGTATACTTGGGAGCCACATGAGGGCTCTACGGCCCGTAGACTCCATTTTTTGCTTCCTCTACGGGTCGTAGAGCCCTCTACGGCCCGTAGGTAATCATTATCAATGATTGGCAATCATACAATCATTGGTGATGATTACCTACGGGCCGTAGAGGTCTCTACGACCCGTAGGAAAACAATTTTTTTTAAAAAAAATTGAAGTTGTTTTATAAAAATAACATTTTTTTTAAAAAAACCTTTTTTTTGTCTACGGGTCGTAGAGACCTCTACGGGCCGTAGAGGCAAGGGTCTCTACGACCCATATATGGCCTCTACGACCAAGTTCCAAACCTATACGGGCCGTAGAGAGCTCTACGACCCGTAGATATGTTCCCTCTACGGCCCATATAGCCCTATACGGGCCAGTAGATTTTTTGGTTTTTTTGTATTTTGTTGTTTTAATTATGTTTTATAAGTTTTTTTATAAAAAAAACGTTTTGATTTCTTATTGTATAGGTAAAATAATAAAAACAAAAAAAAAATCTACATAATAAATCATTATACATTATAGAAACAAAGTTACACCGGATCATCATAATTTAGTACTACATTATACCCCGGAGTTTAGAAATCTAATATGACATATCAATTTTACATATGAAATAGAATGATAATAAAACGCTCTTTAACAAAAAAATAATACTCTCAAACAAAAGAAGACCCAATATGTTACATATTAAATGAAAAAAATAAAAAAAAATTGTAACTGTCGATACGGTTGGAGTTTCAGGGACCCGAATCAGGGTCACGAAGCGACAATCTTATAGGCCGTAGAGACCCTTATGGGCCGTAGAGACTATTAAAACTGAAGAAATGACTTATCCATCCGATTAAAGTTACTATTGGAACAATTAAAAGTAACAAAATTCAATACCTAATTAGACATCTTTATCTTGACCATAAATTGTTAATCTAATATCAAGCAGCGGAAATAAGAACTCAAAAATTATTTATAAAAAAAATTGTTGATTATGCTATTTTACTTTTTATAAAAACAAACTTAACACATACATTCGAAGACGGCGAGGACGCCGGATCATCCACCCTACGACTATCTGATTGGGATGGATGGCTTGGCGTTTGTGCACGAGCCGTTGGTACACCAGGGATTAATTATTAAATAATTAAAATGATTTAAAAAAAAAAAAAACTTCTCTACGGGTCGTAGATTCTTCTACGGGTCGTAGAGCCCTCTACGGCCCGTAGGTAATCATCACCAATGATTGTATGATTGCCAATCATTGATAATGATTACCTACGGGCCGTAGAGGGCTCTACGACCCGTAGAGGAAGCAAAAAATGGCGTCTACGGGCCGTAGAGCCCTCTACGGCCCATATAGGGTTGTGTGGATAAATCTCTGCCTTGTGCAAATAACCGGAGCCTTTCACAAAATCAACATTGTAGCTCTCACAAGTGATTAGATCGTCGTGTAGTATGTGTGCACATTGTGCAAATAGTTGGGGCAGTAATGAATTCGGGAACAAAGTTACTGAACTATAAAACAAATTGGTCAGGATTAACTTATGTGGAAGAACATGGTTATGTGTTTATGTTGACATAGTTGTGTTTATGTGTCTTAAAGAATGAATTTTTCACAGAACAAAGATGACTATGTGGTGTTGCTTTACATAGTTGTGACCTAGGATGCCATCAAAATAAGTTCTTTTTTTTTTTGCAGGAAACTAAAGGGCTACATGGATTCCCATCATTATCTTTGTAGTGAGTCCGTGAATTGAATTGCGTGGCACAACTATGTTGAAGTGTTGGTAGTCGTGTGCCATTTTTGAGTCAAGTCGCTGGAAATGGACAACAAGACTATGTGAAGTAGGTTCATACGATCTATAACGTATGCAGATTTCTTCATCTTCATGATGCCTAACTAAAGAAAACTTTATTTGAAGCAGACGGATTCTCATAGATGCTAACAAATGCTTTACTCAAATTGTTAGTAATTATTTCATTATAAGCAACGCTAACCACACCAAGTGCATGTTGGTCTAATAGTTCACAATCCTCTTGATTTATCTTTTCAGGTTGTCTCTGTTGGTGATTCATGCAGACATGCAGTTAAGTAATTCTTGATATACATTTGTTTAAAAAACTAAACTACGGCCATCAAAATCATCGATCTTCACTTACTCGTCGATCTTCACTTTCTCGTCTTTTGCTATCGCTTCCAAAAGTACCAGTAGGCTCTTATACCATTTGTTGATAACTCTTAACCCAAGCAAATGCCCACAAATAATTGAAGGCGCGTAAGAGCAATATATAATTACAAAATTTCAACCCATTGAATCATTACACACTCTGCAGCATTCATTTCTTCTTCTTGGTAACAGATTTCCTCTTTACCTTTCTAAACCCGAATCCACTTTCCTGTCGAAAGTTCAATACTAACATACATTGCATCAAGTGAAATTTGTGAAGAATAATTTATCAAAAAAGTTTATAACTTACAAAGTTATAATATAAGAAAACATACAAGCACATATACCTTTTTGTACTGCATGTATGCAACTCGGCCAGTCATCTCCTGACCACTTTTACCAACATAGACCTGAAAGTAATAAAAAATTGGTTCAGTTTATATTAACAATAAGCCAGTCTCAAAAGATTGTCATTTTCCTTAATTCTAGTAATATCCCACAAACAACAATAAATCAAGCTCCTAAAGAATTGAAGATCCATGCAGCCGAACCACAGATGACCAAGAAATCAATTGTACATAAAATCCAATTAGAAGCACAAAAACGATGGCTTTCAACTACCCTTGATGAATAGAGGTGTCAAAATGTGTGGACGTGATGACAGGTTAAAAAGGATAGCTTTGGTTGGGTTGACCTATAAGTCTTTTTTTACCATTTTTTAATTATTAATAAATTTACTAGATATGATTATCAGAACTGAAGAATTATAATATTTTAATAGTATGCTAATCTGTGGAATATAACGATTTATAAGGTTGTATGCTTTAACAATACACTTTTGGTGATTTGCAATAGGTTTGAATTTACCCATTTTACACGTTAAGAGATAAAAACATAACCACAAATCCACAATCAACTCAGAAACAGGGCGTACCCCGTAAAATTCCACCTATAGCAGGAGGGGGGATGAGGGCAAACCTTTCCTCTATCCCAAGGGATACAGAAGATGCTCCCAATGCCCCAATGGTAAGGCTAACGCAACTAAAGTGTAGTAAATAGCCAAGTGTAAGATTTAAGGCAAAGCTAGGGCATTGCTAAGGCTAACGCAATTAAAGTGTAGTAAATAGCCTAGTGTAGATGAAAAGTAGGGCCCCGATACAAAACTACAATAAAATCTATATTCTATACACTCCCCTATAAGTCCATAACCTCTATCCGTCTCCAAGAGGAAAGAACTCCTATCCCCAATCATGTCCTTGGAAGATGTGCAAATCTAACAAATCATGCCTAATCTGTTCACCCCATTGGGTCTGCCGACTGCTGCTGCACATCCTCCCCTACCATGTTAGGGTTTCCAGGTTCAACCGCATATAACTCATTCATAAGTAAATTGGTCTAAAGTAACTGCCTCCTCTAATAAATCCCTTCTAAAAAACACTTGAAATGACTATCATACAACTGGATGCTATTAAAATATAAAGACAACCCCTACACAAACCTAAAAACACATTCAACTTACTTTCTTTCCGTCCGAGCCTGTTAACCAATGACCAGCACTTTGGCGGACTGTATGAACCCTTCTTTTCACAGCTCCTTTTGTTGTCACTTTATCAACACCAAGCTTTGGATTCACCCAACCTTGTGACATCTCTTCGGTTTTTAATTTTCCAGAATTTTTCCTGCTAGTTGAACTTTTATTCTCTTTGATAGTTCTAGCAGCTTGTCTTGAGCTTTCACCAACACCAAATTGTCCCCTAAAGCCAAGACAAACATGTCAGCGACACGAATGTGCTACAAAGCTACAAGAAAAACTGTCACCCATAGTATAAAAAGAAAGTCGAGTTGCATTTACATATAATCAATCTTTGATGTACCAGGCTGCTCAAGACCTATGTTTAACATGTTACCCAAAGGGAAAAAATTAGGTAGGCGACCGCGAACAAGCTCTTGGATCCTAGGATCATCATGAAAAAAATAACGATAAGCCTTTGGGAAATCTCCCCATGCAATTGAAACATTTTGCTTCCTCTGTACATGTTGAGGAAGATCATCAAACTTCCCATGATTCGAATTCGAATCCGATCCATCACACTCTCTACTGACAACACGGTCACAAGAATCCGAGTCAGAATGAGTCAAACAAAATCCTCTAACAGGACTGGCAGCTAACTTTGGAAACACCGCGTTATCGCAGCTTGCTGTAACCGGCTCTAGACCATTTAAACTGGTACACACCACATGATGCTGTGTATGAAGATGTTGATCTGATATCAACAATAATAAGTTAACAGTATGCATTAGAAGACTGATGCAAAGAAACTTAAACCTAACTAGTGTCAAAAGCATCAACTAGCTCGGTCGTAATTCCTAAACATGTGCTTTTCACTATAAATTGCCTTCTAGATATTGGTTGTGTTTAACATTATATTGATCTTATTACTCTTCAATACATACTTATGAAAGGCTCTTGTACAAAATATATAAATTGTAGAAAGTGTAGGAGACAATTTGGTACATTGATCTAACAATCCAATGGTTGAGATTTAAGTAGTCCTCAAATCAAGCAATTAGTGAAAAGGCAAAATAGGAAGAGGCACTATTGTTAACTTTTAAACCCACTTCCCCAACAATTTTTAAACGTCCATAGCTCTTTCATACGTTAACATTTAAAAAAGAATTACAACATAAAAACGAGCATTTTACTCTCTTTAATTTGAGTCGGCTATTGTTATAGTTTTTTTTTTTAATCTAGAAAAAGGATTACAAGCTAGTGAGCTACGTGTTTTTGTGTAACGTTACGGGATTATGCACAAATACGTAATTACGTATTAACACCACGTGATTACGTATTCACTGGACAGATTTTTGTGGTATCCTGCTACATATTTACATGGAGGCTTATACAGTTAGTTATACCCCTGGCTTGAAGGACATGTGACAAATTTTTATGGTCTCCTACAGTTCGCACATGGACGCTTTGTATGTTAAGTTTCTCCTATATACTTAACGTATAAGTGTTAGGATCAAATACAAATACGTTTATCATACTTAACATGCGAATAACTAGAGTAATTTTCATTTGAACAAGAGTAATGTTACTACACTACAACTAGAGTAATAATAAGTACTCTATTTGTATGTTATAGTAGATTAATTCTATTTAGATAGGATAATGTATATGCATAAAAAAATAAAAAAGCAATTGCCACAAAAAGTTATCATACCTGTATCTGAATGCCTAACCGAGGTAGAATGCAAAAGCGGTGAAGATGATGACGTGGCGCCGACGGTGAGGCTACGACGACGACGGCGGTTCAGCTTCGGATCTGAATCCGGATGCTCAGGCTCCGAATCGTCGACAACTAGGGTTTCAAAATCGTCATCGTTGTCTTTGAAGGTTGTAAATGCTACAGATAACTGTGTGTCTTGAGTTAGCAGAGTGGTTTGGGGCTCTGAATCGAATAGGTTATAATCGAGGCCTAAAGAGAACGAAGGTGGCTCGAAATCAGCCATGATTTGGAAATTAGAATGTCAGGATTTGTATAAATTTAAGAGCAATCGAAGAAATTGTTTGTTTTTCAGCACTTGATTTCCATGGAGTCGATTATCATTAGTTCAAAACCAATGGAGGTGAGGTTACGAGTTTTTTTTTTTTTTCACCGCAAACAAATCATGTCCCGACTACTTGAGGTACCCATCAATTGATTATAAAAGCACCTCATACGTCTTAGGTGCCCGCTGCCCCGCCCACATGTAGCCAGATCCTACCATTTTCGGGGAAAACCTGACCCTCACCTAACCGAATGCACGACAATGGAAAATCAGTAAAACCAGGTAAGATCAAGGATCGAACTTGACACCTCAAGAAGGCTCTATCAATCATTTCTCATGTCACTCAACCATCAACCACAAGGGTGGAGGCATGAGTTACAGTTTTTAGTCTTTAAACAATATGATATTGACAATTGTAGTCCCTAAAGTCAAATGTTTATGATGTACCCCTATATAAACTAGGATTTAACCTGCTAGCTTTGCGACGCGCTAAACCAAATCGTTCTTAGTTTAATAATATGTACACTTGTGAATCGATTACACCGTATCTCGACATAGTAACCGGAAGAGAATAGCTAAATACGGTACCGTTAGCAACTGGAAGAGAAGACTAAAAATATAAAGCGGTAGTACAAGAAAAATGATACGCAAGTTTACGTCAAATGTATATATAAAAAAAGAATGAAAACGTATTATATCTGACCTGGCTTATTTCTGTAAACAAAATTACATTAAAACATAAATCTACTTGAATTTATACCGACACATACATAAGAAATTAAACTTGAAACGTCAGAAACTCAATGTGGTATTTGAAAACGTATATAAAAATAAGAATGGAAAGAAATTTAAGTTAAAACGTAAACCAACCTGAATTTATACCAACGCGTACATAAAAAATAAAATTTGAAACTTTAGAAACCCAAGATGATCAAAATGATAGCTTACAAGGTTTTCTAAAAAGTGAAGGTTGCAACTATCACTATTGAAAGCTAAGTGGTTAGATAAAAAAAATAAAAAACCACTGTAGCTACTATGTTGTATATTTATAATATTCTAAAAACCAAAGGTTTTGTGCATTGGTTGGTTGTAAGTTGTGCGCTCTCTCTCTCTCTCTCTCTCTCTCTCTCTCTATATATATATATATATATATATATACAAAAAAAACAAACACTCAATCTCCAACCTCTCATAGTCTCGTCCGCCGCCACCAGAAATCCAAATCGCCGGAAACCTGTCCAGCACCGCAGATGGTGTTTTAGACTGGTAATGCACCTGTTAACCTCACGATGGTTGTGTCGCTCTAAAGAAAAAAAATTGACTGATTATCTGTAGATGAATGGGAATATGAACCCCTCACTTGCTATTACGTATGCCAATACCATAAGCAATGAAACCGATATTAACTGATTTCTCATCGCGCCCCCATCGCAACGCGCTGGCTAAAATCCTTTAGCGCGCCGCAACGCGTGCGTGGTTAAGTACTAGTTAAAATATATATAGTGACTAGAATCGGATTATCGTTTTGTTAAAGTATTTTTATTAATCCAATGACGCATGCATAAAAAAAATAAAATTTGAAATTTTAGAAACTCAAAATAATCAAAATAATATTTTACAAAGTTTTAAAAAAGTTAAGATTGTAACTATCAATGTAAAAAGCTAAGCGGCTAGATAAAAATAAATAAAAAAACTATTATAGCTCGCTATTTTGTATTTTAAAATACATATTGAAGGGGTAGGGTACCGCTTCTCAGCGCTATCGAAAGCGCACCCTACCCAGCGCCCAATAAACAGGAAGGTCAATACAACACTAAGGAAGGAAAAGGCAGCAGCGCGTAACTGCGCTGCTCACTCCGCGCAACATCACCAGATGACAGCGCCGGATTCATCCCCCTTGGAGTTCAACTTGCCTTCTTCTGTCAGGTGTCAGCTGACAACTGGTCAGCCGCCTGACACAGCCTGACAGCAGGAAGAAAAACAGGTCCTCTGCAGATCCAGCCAGAAGGCGCCACGTGTACCAATGGCAGAACACCGCCCGGACATCCAATCACGAAGCGCCACGTGGCCCAATCAATATAAAGCTCCTCCAACTTGGACCACTTTATCCAACTAGGAATCGAGATCCAACTAAGTGGACTCCAAGAGCTCCCGGGCCCAAGCCCGTCAACACCCGAGATGGGCCTGGCTGACCAGGCCCACTCACCCCCTATAAAAGGAGGCATTCACCTCCTTTTTAGGGTAATCAATTCTTGACCAATTAGAAACAATACACTTGTATCATTACTTGTATTTTGTATTTAATAAAGAACATCTCTTGTTAGTGGACGTAGATCTTACAAGATCGAACCACTTATATCGTTGTCTCTTACATTATCCTGCTTACTGTTTATGCATATAACCCTAGATCAACCATCGTTGTGAGCCAAGGATTATACCCTGCAGCGAACACGAGTCGTACCACACTTACTACCCCCCATCTATACTCGTTGTTTCTTCATTGGCGCCATCCGTGTCGGCTGAAAGAATCACTAAACTTTCAAACCTTTATCCTTTAAGCTCACTAAAATGGCAGATCTAACACCAGCCGGAGTCGTCGGAGCATCCCCTTCGGCAGTCATTCAGACTACGGGAGCAGGCATGCTCCAAACTCCGGACAAGGGCATAGCAACAGCAGCCACAAGGGAGGAAACACCGCCCCAGGCGGTCTCCTGCTCAGACTCATCCGAGTCCGACATACCCACCACACAAGTGGACCCAGACGAGTGGCTTTTTCGCAAACAACTCAAGAATACAAAAATTTACCAAAACATGTTAGCCAAACTTCAAACCGACAAGTCTAAGGCTTCCCCATCGGCAAAACACAGCCGTCGGGGGAAAGAGAAACAAGCCACACGTCCCAGGTCTCGGGGTGGAGATCGCAGCAAGCTTGCGCGCGATCAGGACCCCGCAGGCACAACCTCAGAATCTGATAGTTACCAACCAACAAGCGATTCAGACAACACAAAAATCTCCAAACGCAAGAAGCGAAAGGTGACAAAGACCCACTCCGCCTCCTCACATAAGAAGGAAGACGACGACTTAAACAAGCCGTACAGGCCTAAGTCGTTTGCTCTCAGCTCCAAGTTTTGCCAGCGGATAGCCACCGCACCCATTGAAAAACAAGCAAAACTCCCAAGCAGCATCGGTCGATACGATGGCCTGCGAGATCCCACTGATCACCTACACGACTTCGAGTGCGCAGGAACCACAGTCCTCTGGCCCGTGCAAGTCTGGTGCCACCTCTTCGCACAGACCCTCACAGGCGCAGCCAGAGTCTGGTTCGACAACCTCCCGGTGGGAAGTATTTTGGATTTCGACGACCTCATCCAGAAATTCAAAGATCACTTCTCCCACCTCATGCGCCACAAAAGGGATAAATCCCACATCCTCCTCTGTCAACGTACGGACAATGAATCGATCGAAGATTTCATTGTGCGTTACAACAAGGAGGCATTACAAATCGGCTGTGGAGAAGAGCTCATGCGCGCAGGCTTTATCAACGGGGTGCGCAGCGAGGACTTGATGAAAACATTATCCGGTAAAACGGGCATCCCAGATTCCTGGGAGGAGGTCATCAAAGCCTCCAAGATTTACGCATCCTCGGAACGCTCCATCAAACAGCAGCGCGGCTACAGCCAAGCCAACAACTCCAACAGAAACAAGGGGAAACAGTCCGTCTGGTCGCGAATCTCAGGACCAACGGACGAAGGAAAGTACTCGCCCGCCAACGATGCTCGGCAGACGATCAACAACAAACAAAGGGACCAGAGACCCCAACCAAAAAAGAATACCGACTGGACCCAGCTCACAAAAACTCCGTCACAAGTGCTGAAGACGGAACAAATCACTTTCAAGGAGCCCAAAGTGTTGGGCAAAAGAAAGAACGTCGATCAAACCAAGTTCTGTGAATTCCACAACGACTATGGCCACTTGACAGACAATTGCTACAGTCTGAAACTAGAGATCGAGGCAGCCCTAAAGACAGGCCAGCTGGGTCACCTCGTCAAAAATGTCAACAAAGGCGGACGCAACACCAACCCAGAAGTCAAACGAGAAGACACCGGAGGTAAACAAATCCGGAACCTCCAAACAAGTTACATACAATACGCCCCGCGCCATCATTGTAACATGCTCTCCAACTCGGGAACGCGCCAACACACTGGTAAACGCCCAAGACAAACTGACGACTCCTGGAAGGAGGTGGACATCCTTCTCCCTCGAGTACGAGGCGGACCGTCCGCCACAGCGCCTCTAATCATCACTGCCGTCCTAGGGCATTATCGAACACAATCCATGTTCCTAGACGGCGGAAGCAGCACTGACATAATCTATGATCAGTGTTTTCAACAACTGGACGAGGATGACAAAGCCCGCCTCGTTCCAGTCAATGCACCAATCTCGGGCTTTATCGATGAAGTCATCATGCCCCGCGGCATAATCACCTTCCCGGTCACCTTGACAGATGGTACCCATGAGCGCACAGAAATGTGCGATTTCATGGTACTACCGGTAACTTCACACCATGACGTCCTACTAGGGCGGGAAGGCTTGGCAAAGTTTAACGCCAACGCCTCCACACCTCACCAGATGGTAGGCTTCCCTACCCGCACCGGCGTCGCCATAATCCGAGGAAACAAACAATGCCACGCAATAGAGGTGGCAAAACCACAAAAAGCGCAGGCCCGTTCTGAGCCGGAAAACTGGGTACTGAACCCAAAATTCCCGGATCAAACGGTAATCATCGGCCATGAAATCTCCAACACCACAACAGCGCACCTCAAGCAACTCCTGGTCAAAAACATAGACATATTCGCCTGGCAACCATCCGACATGATAGGTGTTCCAAGAGAAATCGCGGAACATAAGCTCAACACTTACAAATCTGTCGAGCCAGTCGCCCAAAAGATGCGCAAAATGGGGCCGGAGAAAACAAAGGCGATGAACGAACAGGTCAACGAGCTCCTCAACGCAGGCATCATCCGCCCAATCCGATACCAAACCTGGGTAGCCAACCCAGTCATGGTAGGGAAAGCAACCGGCGGATGGCGCATGTGCGTTGACTACAAGGATCTAAACAAAGCCTGCCCAAAAGATTGTTACCCTCTACCAGAAATTGACTTAAAAGTAGATTCACTCGCGCCATATCGCTTCAAATGCTTCCTTGACGCCTACAAAGGCTATCACCAAATCCAAATGGCGAAAGAAGACGAAGACAAAACCGCTTTCCGCACGGACACGGGGATCTTTTGCTACACCAAAATGCCCTTTGGCCTCAAGAACGCGGGAGCCACATACCAGCGGCTCATGGACAGCGCTTTCACTGACGAGATAGGCGTACGCTTGGAAGTGTATGTCGACGACCTCGTCATCAAAAGCAAAGACGAGGACAACATGTTAGAAGACATTCAGAAAACCTTCAACCAGCTTCGAAAGGTGCGCATGAAGCTCAACCCCAGCAAATGCTCCTTCGGCATGGAAGAAGGAAAGTTCCTAGGAGTTGTTGTCACAAGAGACGGATTCCGCGCAAATCCAGACAAAGTCCTAGCCATCGAACGAATGCCTTCCCCAACATCCATAAAGGACGTCCAGACACTCATGGGGCGCCTTGTCGCTCTCAATCGTTTCCTGTCAAATTACGCTTCCAAGTCATTTCCTTTTGTAGACACTTTGAAAAACTGTCTGAAAAAAAGCAATTTCCGCTGGACCCCTGAGGCGGAGAAAGCTTTTCAAGAAATGAAAAAATGTCTTATGAATTTACCTACTCTCACCGCACCACTTCCCAAGGAACCGCTAACATTGTACCTCTCTGTCACAGAAAGGGCAATCGGCGCGGTACTCCTTGTGGATCGCCAGGGTGTCCAGACACCTATCTACTATATAAGCAGAACCCTGCTAGATGCGGAAACTAGGTACTCCACAATGGAAAAATTAGTACTAGCTCTCATTCACGCATCGCGCAGACTCCGCAGATATTTTCACGGTCACCCAATAAACGTCCTCACAGATTACAGAATCAGCGACGTGCTACGCAAGCCTGAAACCTCCGGCCGCCTAGCGAAATGGGCAATTGAACTGGGTGAGCACACCATCCATTACAAACCTAGACCGGCAGTCAAAGGACAAGTCCTCGCCGACTTCGCTACCGAAATACCAACGGATAAAATCGCGGAATGCCTCGCCGAGCAAGATCCCGCACCACCAACCTCCAATGAAAGTTGGAAACTCTACACCGACGGCGCCTCAAACAGCGACGGCGCAGGTGCAGGGCTACGCTTAATCAGCCCCAACAACAAAGAGCATACGTACGCCATTCGCCTGGATTTCACCGCAACGAACAATGAGGCAGAGTACGAAGCGCTACTAGCAGGCCTGCGCATCGCACACCAACTGGGAGCCTCCCACCTTGAAGCGCACGTCGACTCACTGTTAGTGGCCGGCCACATCAACGGCACATACGACGCCAGAGACGCGACAATGGCCCTGTACTTGCAACAAGCCAAACTACTCATGCGCAAATTTGCCTCATGTACCATCACACACATCAACCGGAGTGAAAACAAACCCGCAGATGCGTTAAGTAAAATGGCTTCAACAGTTTTCGACCACATGGCCAAAAATGTTCGCATTGAGCTACAAGAAAAGCCATCGGTCCCGCCAAGACAAGTAAACATCATCCAGACCGGTACAATATCTTGGATGGCACCACTAAAAGCTTACTTGACATCCGGATCCCTACCCGACAACAAGACCGAAGCAAGGAAACTACAACATAAGGCCCTTCACTATGAACTAACAGACGGAATCCTCTATCGCCGATCATACCTGGGGCCCTTGCTACGGTGCGTCGACAAAGAGGAAGCCGCCTTCCTCATTAGAGATATTCACCAAGGCACTTGCGGACTACACGCCGGCCCAAGAATGGTGGTGGCCAAGTTAATGAGCGCAGGTTATTATTGGCCTGGTATGCACCCAGACGCAGTGGCAGAACTACGCAAATGCGCATCCTGCCAACGCCACGCGCCAAACACTTTGCGCCCGAAAAACGACTTGGTACCCGTCACAGCGGCATGGCCATTCCAAAAGTGGGCGATAGACCTCGTTGGCCCATTCCCCACCGCGCCAGGAAACGTCAAGTTCCTAATAGTGGCCATCGATTACTTCACAAAATGGATCGAAGCAAAGCCACTAGCAAAAATAGACGGCCCCCACATCAAGAAATTCATATGGGAATTCATCATATGCAGATTCGGCCTACCGTACCAGATCATAAGCGATAACGGAACCCAATTCACAGACCAACACTTACAAGAGTGGTTGGCACAAATGGGAGTCCAACAGATCTTTACATCAGTCGCCCACCCCCAAGGGAACGGTCAAGTCGAAAGAGCGAATCGAAGCATAATCGAAGGGATCAAAAAACGACTAGGAACCAAACGAACTGGATGGGTGGATGAAGTCCCCCATGTCCTATGGGCAAACCGCATCCTAGAAAAATCCAGCAATGGCGAAACACCATTCAGCCTAACTTACGGATCCGAAGCTGTCATCCCAGCAGAAATTGGATGCCCCTCCGCCAGGGTACTTATGGCAGACAGGGGGCAAAACAACCAAGAGCTGCGCTTGAACCTAGACCTACTTGAAGAACGCCGAGAGCTTGCCGCCATCAAGGAGGCTAGATACAAAAATCAGTTGGAACGCTATTACAACAAGAAAGTCAAACTCCACGAATTTGACATTGGTGACTACGTCTTGCGTAACAACAGCGCTTCCAACGCAGAAAAGCCGGGCAAGCTTGCCCCAACTTGGGAAGGGCCTTACAAAATTCAAGAGGTCCTAGGCAAAGGCGCTTATGCGCTGGAAAGGATTGATGGCACACCTGTTCCGCGCTCATGGAACGCGGCGCAGTTACGTTTTTGTTACATGTAATGTACTTGAAAAACACTTGGGCTACACATGCCTAAGTCCTCTAAAAAGTTTTCTATAAAGTTGCTAAACGCTTATCTTTATGTGTGCGCTTTCGGATCCTTGGGTCTTCAAGGCATAGATTTTAAACATAACTATCGCCGGACTCAATACTCAAATCCAAACACAACACACTACAAGATTACACAATATATAGAAAACAAACTTAGAGTATTTTCATATCAACCAAAAAGAGGCGTTCAAGCTGCCTCAAGCTTTACAAGAAAACAAAAACAAACATACAAAACCCTTAATCCCCACCAGATCCCTCAAAATCCACAAGTTGCTCCTCCATATCCTCCGGACTCGTCCCGGATGTCCCTTCACCGGTTGCCTTCTTTGCTGACTTCTGCGCCTCCGCACCCAAGCGGTCTGATTCTTCCATAAAGTAACGGAGGGCGCCAGCTGGGTCAGCATACTCGTTACAGTCTGCCACTGTCTTGAGTATAGGGAATTCGATCTGCTCAAACTTGAGAAGTTCAGCTTCATACTCCTTCTCCCTGGGCTTACCATGATGCGCACCTTCAGTTATACGCCCTTGATTCAGCGCATGGTAAAACCCAGTCTCGAACCCCTCCGCTTCTCCAGCTGCGCGTGCAGCGCCAGCAATAGCAGCAACCTGATCTCCAAGATTTGGCTCATTCCAGAACCTCTTAAAAATCTGCAAGCAAGGGACACAACAGTTAGAAAGATAATCTACACAAACAAGTTGAACAAAACTAAGGAGAACACTTACCCCGGCGATACCCTGGGTCATCACCCAACGAACAGCGTCCTGGGCCTTCTGCTGCGCGACGGAGGCTTCGTCAAACAGAGCCTTTGCATTATCAGCCTCTGTCTGCGACACAGTTAAGGACTCCTCTAAGGAAGCCCTCTCCTCCGTTAGCGCCGCCTTCTCCTTCACCCAACTCTCTTTCTCACCCACTAGCTCAGACAACTGGGTAGACGCGCTCAAAAGCTCCTGATCTTTAGCGTTCAAATCAGAGCGCAAGCCTGCCACCACCGAATCCCTTTCGGCTAACACCTTTTGATGACCTTCAGCAGTTTCTTGCAACTTGGAATTTTCATTCCTCAGCACTTGAATCTGCTCTTCCAGCCTCATCATTTTTTGGTTGGTGACTTGGCAGGCTTCAGTCCACCTCTTCTGAGCTAGCCCATGCTCGCGCTCCAGCGCCTTAACCCTGTCCTCAGACTTGTACGCCCTCTCCCGGTACCTCTCCACATCAGTCTTTAGCTTATCCTCCCTCTGCGCCTGCGCAGAACGCCGGGAGTTGAAATCAGCAATATCACGGGCAAACGCTTCATCACGTCGCTTCAGCGACTCAACAGCAGCAATTTGAAGCGCCTGCCCAACACATATGTCAGTGATAAGCTGAGAGCGAGGCAAGCTATCTTGGTACAACCTCTCTCTGGGAGGTACCACCTGGGACACAAACTCCTCTGCAGTAAGAGGATTTGCAAAACGGGAGTTCTCCCGAATACTCCAGTGCGGGCGCCAGATTACATCGCCCGCGGAGTAACTCGAATCACCCCGCTCAACACTAACCCTTCCACCAGAAGGGTTATCACCCATCACCCCGGTATCACCACCACCACCTGGAGAACTTTCAAGCGCCACCTGTTTGGAGGCAACCTGGGCAGCCTCAGCAGCCTTTGCTTTGGCTTCTGCCTCCGCCTTCTCCTTCTCTAAACGCAGCTTTTCAGCTGCCACCCTCTCTTCCTCCAACCTCTTGGCAGCGGCCTCCTCAGCCCGTTTCTTCGCCGCAGCCTCATCGGCCCTCTTCTTGGCCTCAGCCGCCTCCTTCTCTAGACGGACCCTCTCCGCCTCCGCCGCTACCCTCTCCTCTTCCTGCCTTTTCTGAGTGGCCTCCACCTCAGAAGGGGTAGGACCAGCGGAGCCGTGGGCTTGCGGAGAAACAACTGCAAGAAAACAAAATATAAATCACCAATACTACAACAAAAACAAATAAAGAGAGGCCAACTCACTGGTAACTTTCTTCACAGTTTTTTGGAACAACGGACGACGCTCCGGCGGAGGACTGATCTCCAAAGAAAAGGGCCCCGCGCCACTTCCACCTGCGCCGCCAGCCTTTGAAGAGACAGCCTTCTTTCCCTGAACCTTCCCAAGCTTCCGCTTCTTTTTTAAAGGGCTTTCAGGCGTCTCCACATCTTCAGGAGCGGAGGACGAAGACTCCAACGTCTTGTCACGCTGCCCATAGTATGGCCCTTCACCACCTGCACTCAAAGGCGCAGATTTTACTTCGGTTTGCACCTTATGCTTATGCATTACCGGCGCACTCTTCTTACGACCACGAGGTGGCGGCGGATGCACCAGTTCCACAGAAGACCCAGTTGATTCCTCATCAGAAGAAACAACAAAATAAGGGCTCTCTTCATGTGGAACTGAAGATAAAGGGTCAGGATTTATAGGGTGCTCACGTGAGATAATCATACCAGAGGGCTTGAACTCCAAGTATGGGTAGTAAAACCTATCCACCATCTGGTCAATCACAGACGCACCACCCTGCGCAGGATCCCTCCACTCCAACGGCGCTTTATCGCGCAACAGAAATGCAGCAAACTTTGACATCCCTGCGCATCCCAAGAATCAAACTCAGTCAAACATGAGTTTAGCACAAAAATCAAAGCAAAAGAGAAGCAAATAAACTTACCAGCAACAGCAACCACAGGCTCTTTTCCTTCCACCAGCTGCACACGGCTCATACCCAACAGGGCCAACATGGCCTCCGAACAACTGGCCGTGTCAAACGGGGAAGCATGAGCCACCAAGTCTTTGAACCATGCCTGCTCACGGAAACCCTCCATCACCGGATGATCAGGCACCTTCTGACGCTCAGCAACAACTTTCCAAGCAAAATCCACAGGAATGACCCCCCTCTTAACGTAGAAAAACTTCTCCTTCCAGTCATGAAGGGACTTAGGAGGGGTGGTTCCGACTGGTGGTATATGTGGCCTAGGGACAAAGCTAAACCAGGATTGCTCCATGGTCATCATATAAAAGACATTGAACCGTTCAAAGGACGGTTCAATGTCCAAGGCCCTGCAACAAGCTTCAAAGTGTACCAGACGAAGCATCCCAAACCCACTAACCTGGGTAACATGGACACCATGCTTCACCAACGTGTCCACCTGGAACTTGGTGGCAGGCAGACGGAACCCACAAAGAGCAAAGTGGGCCCAGTACAGGCTCATCTTCCCCGGAGGAGGAGCCAAAGCAGTGTTCTTCCCAGTGGGAAGTTCCACCTCCCACGAAGGATCAAACTCCATGGTCTTCACAAACCGAGCAAACGTCTTCTCACTCCATTTACAGGGAGTGTTGTGTATAAGCTTCTTCGACTTCTCAGCAGCTTTCTCTGGGTTCCCCCCAACAGTGGATCCCTCAGACATGGTAATATAAGCAAAATAAAATTTTCTTCAAACGGAACTCGCCGGAAAATTTGAAGGTCTACCGGAGAAGATGAAGTTTTAACAAGCAGAAGTTGAGAGGGAATTTTTTGAACGGTGAAGTAATAAGAAGACCAAGGAGTCTCCTCGAGTATATATACCCATCGCATTTAATGCAACGAGCACAGCTGGCAGGAAACTTTTCAGTTTCCCAGATGAGGGCAGATCTGGACGCTACACGTGGCAGACAGCTGGAGTCAAACAGTCGTCTGGAGGCACGTCAGTACACGCGTCTGCTGGAAGGACAACCCTTCACCTGCCACATGACAGCAGTTACCCTGACAACTGCCCCACTCGCGCGCGTGTACGGCTACTCGCCTGACACACGACGAAATAACTGCCCACCCACGTGCTGACTTGACTGACAACTGTGCAGACATCCTTTCTGCACTCTGACACGTCCACCAACCGTCTCAGCTTCTTCAGCACGTTTCCTAAACTCAAGGAAACCTCTTCATCTTTCAAATTCCACATTAAACACCTGAGATTGCCACGTCAGCACTCGGCGCAAGGTTGACGTAAAATCTGCAAAGACGTTCTCCGTCAGATTTTAATAAACCTGAGATTGCCACGTCAGCACTCGGCGCAAGGTTGACGTAAAATCTGCAAGGACGTTCTCCGCCAGATTTTACTAAACCTTAAGATTTGTCAAGTTTTCACTTGGCGATAGGTTGACGTAAAATCTAAAAGGACGTTCTCCGCCAGATTTTACTAAACCTTAAGATTTGTCAAGTTTTCACTTGGCGCTAGGTTGACGTAAAATCTGAAAGGACGTTCTCCGCCAGATTTTACTAAACCTTAAGACTTGTCAAGTTTTCACTTGGCGCTAGGTTGACGTAAAATCTAAAAGGACGTTCTCCGCCAGATTTTACTAAACCTTAAGATTTGTCAAGTTTTCACTTGGCGCTAGGTTGACGTAAAATCTGAAAGGACGTTCTCCGCCAGATTCTACTAAACCTTAAGACTTGTCAAGTTTTCACTTGGCGCTAGGTTGACGTAAAATCTGAAAGGACGTTCTCCGCCAGATTTTACTAAACCTTACACTTGCCAAGTTTTCACTTGGCGCTAGGTTGACGTAAAATCTGAAAGGACGTTCTCCGCCAGATTTTACTAAACCTTACACTTGCCAAGTTTTCACTTGGCACTAGGTTGACGTAAAATCTGAAAATACGTTCTCCGCCAGATTTTACCTTTTACACCTACACTTGTCAAGTTTTCACTTGGCGATAGGTTCTCTCTCATAAACCTTGGCTATCCACAACCGATGCAATGTACAAAGATAAAGGGACGCTTTTATCTTTCCACATAGCACCGAAGTGGCCAAGCCCAAACCAATACCTAACTTCAATACAGGACACATTCTAGTCCAGCGCCCCACCAGCCCTCTAAGCAAGCACAGGAGACACCCTGGACTTGGGGGACTTGAAGGGGTAGGGTACCGCTTCTCAGCGCTATCGAAAGCGCACCCTACCCAGCGCCCAATAAACAGGAAGGTCAATACAACACTAAGGAAGGAAAAGGCAGCAGCGCGTAACTGCGCTGCTCACTCCGCGCAACATCACCAGATGACATTGCCGGATTCATCCCCCTTGGAGTTCAACTTGCCTTCTTCTGTCAGGTGTCAGCTGACAACTGGTCAGCCGCCTGACACAGCCTGACAGCAGGAAGAAAAACAGGTCCTCTGCAGATCCAGCCAGAAGGCGCCACGTGTACCAATGGCAGAACACCGCCCGGACATCCAATCACGAAGCGCCACGTGGCCCAATCAATATAAAGCTCCTCCAACTTGGACCACTTTATCCAACTAGGAATCGAGATCCAACTAAGTGGACTCCAAGAGCTCCCGGGCCCAAGCCCGTCAACACCCGAGATGGGCCTGGCTGACCAGGCCCACTCACCCCCTATAAAAGGAGGCATTCACCTCCTTTTTAGGGTAATCAATTCTTGACCAATTAGAAACAATACACTTGTATCATTACTTGTATTTTGTATTTAATAAAGAACATCTCTTGTTAGTGGACGTAGATCTTACAAGATCGAACCACTTATATCGTTGTCTCTTACATTATCCTGCTTACTGTTTATGCATATAACCCTAGATCAACCATCGTTGTGAGCCAAGGATTATACCCTGCAGCGAACACGAGTCGTACCACACTTACTACCCCCCATCTATACTCGTTGTTTCTTCACATATGGTAACTAGAATCGCTGAATCAGATTATCGGTTTGTTAAAGTTTTTTTATGAGAAAGTATACGGTACAAAGAACCTTAACATAGGAAGTGTAGGAAGCCACTACAGCTTGACACGTGTAAACCCTAGTTAACTCCAACTAACCCAATCCAGATTGATAAAGGGTACAACTGCTACATCTCCTCCTCCTTTGAAGCAAACGTTTATTCCAATTTCATCGATCAAGATCTGACCAATATTATCATCATCATCGTCGTCATCATCATCATCACCACCACCACCACCTACCGTCGATACACCACCACAATTAACAACTTCCATCAACCAACTCTGTATCTTCTCCACCGCCTTATCAGATTTCATTACCACTTACGACGAGTTTCGGCTTAGAAAGAAAGAAAGGTAGCGACCCCAACAACAACAATATTTATGTAGAAATCGATGAGTAATGTTGCCATCCACCTAAGTTAAGAGTCACTCACTGTTGATAAATGAAGCTACAAACAAAGAAACAATGGTTAGGTTAGGTTAAGGTACCTGGTGAGTAAATCCATATGTGGGTATTTTGGTAAAGGTGAAGTGGCAAAAAGGTGCGTTTGATTTTTATAAAGGTGCGTTTAATAACATCCTAACTTAAATTGGGTAAACTTAATGGTGCGTCCAAAAAAATTAATGGTGCATCAGAAATTGTTAAGGGTGCGTCCAAACTTAAATTGGGTAAACTTAATGGTGCGTCCAAACTTAAATTGGCCTATGACTTCCAATGTTGGTTGTCCAATGTTCATATCAAATGTGCGTCCAAAATTAATGAGTGCTTCCAAATTTTTTAATGAGTGCTTCCAAAATTTTTAATGAGTGCGTTCAAATTTCAATGAGTGCTTCCAAATTTTTTAATGAGTGCGTCCAAATTTTCAATGAGTGCGTCCAAATTTTTTAAGGAGTGCGTCCAAAATAGATTATTATATAATAAGTATTAAGTGCGTTTAAAGATCATTGTTATCATAGTCGTCATCTTCTTCTTCGCCTGTAACTTTTTTACAACCCATTTTTATTTTTAATTCTTCTTCTAGAATCAAAATCGAGTGCTTCTGACAAATAATACGTGAGTTTTTAATGTTGGTTCATATGATTTTCGACTGATTTATTGTATAATTATAATACTCTGTTTTTCTTATTTTTTTTAATTTCAATTACTGATAATGAATGCATTCGATGTTTGTTTTTCTGTATTTTGATTGTGTAATCATTCAGATTGGCTTAATCGATCTCAATCGATGAAAAATTATGTTTTGATTTTCGTTATTTTGATTCTGTTTTTACGATTTGTAAAAAATTTAGACGTTTTTTTCCTAATTTACCCTTGGTTAGTTTGACCCAAGTATAATTAGGGTTTTTAATCACCATCCAGCCAACTTGTTAATCTAATGGCTGAGATTGTTTCCTACGCTTCTCACGTTAAGGTTCCTTTGTACGTTATCTCTACCCGTTTTTTATTAATTCAATGACTTTTTTACTTCAAGTTGAAAAACGCTTGGCAGCTTGCTTATTTCCTTTGTGTTGTAGTCAAAAGGAACCAACATCTAAAACCTTAAGAACAACTATAAGTGATTCTGGTAATTTGTTAAACAGATTTGTAATCATTACCCGAACCAATAATCTAAATAAAAAACCAAAAAAAAGAAATATGTGATTCCTTACGTGTTCATAACACATATATGTGTTCATAACACGCATATGCTTAGTACTCGCTATTAGTTAAGTAATTAACCATCCCCTTACCTATGACCTAGATCAAGTGATATAGTGTCCCCTTATAAATTTGTGATTGTGAGCTCAAATCCTTGCAAGGTGAAATTAAGGTGTAATAAAATTTTGATGTAAAACTTTTTAATAATGATCACACTCTTGTACAAAATTTAAGATTTGAACAATTCTTTTACATATTTACAAATCAATATATAAAAAAATAAATAGAATTTCTGTAAATATTGTGTATAATATTGATTACATAGTCTATATATAAAAAATCATTACACTTTGATACCTTTTAGATGTGATGTGATTATATAACAATATGTAACCGTGGCTATGTGAAGGGACCCACTAACATGTATGAAAATAGATGCATTTTTTAAACCAAAATAAGAGTACTCGTATAGAGGTTCTCCAAACCATAGAAATAATCCAAATGTGTGTAGTTTAGTCAAACAGAACCCCAGTCACAAATAACACATCAAGTCAAATACCTGTCAACACCTTAATGTTTGTCTTCTAGTTCACTATAAGTGTGTCATAACCCGAACCAGCCATCGTGTGTGCCCATCACGTGATCTGCTGCCACAGCACATTTCCGTCTTTCAGCCCAGTTTGAGAGCTGCGAATGACTTGGCAACGTCTATTGCTTCATCCACATGTTTTATATCGGGCCCCTGGAAAAAAAAAAAGTGATATCATTATGAACAGGCTATAGAGGTTAATTGTAGATTATATTGAAATGTAAACTGTAAAGGTCGCAATTCCAACCCGGTTGGTTACAAATTAGTTCATATAGGTTTTGTCTTATCACTATCAGGTCACAAAAGCCAAAGTTATTAAAAAATGAGCTAAAAGAAAACAGGTAAAATGGAGCAAAAGTCACACAGGGTGTACCTTCAATGAATACAGTCTTGTAAATCTTTATTAAGTGATTTGAGGTCAACTAGACCCGACCCGACCTCAACATGTACTATGAAATGACCAATTTGACCCAAACCGGTATTGACCAGTAACAGAACCCACCCAGCCGAGCCACCCCTTTATCACCTCTAATGGAAATCAACAAGTTACCTGTCCTTGAGCAAGACCGCCTTTCCCTCCACCACCTTTGCCTTCTAGCGGCTTCAGTGCTGCCTTTAGCCAGTCTAAAACCTTCAGATGGTTGCTTTTATCGCTTTTATCTGGCACACCTGCACAAACTAGTGCTTTCTTTGACTGTTCATCAGTGCTAAAAACCATCACTGCCATTCCCTGCCCACAAACCGAAACATGTTAAAGAAATTAAAAAAAATAGAAACAACTCAAATACAATATGTGTGTATTTCTAACCACCTTTTGCTCCATGACTTTGACAACTGCTTCACGAATAGCAGCAGTATCTGACCCTACACCAACATGCGAAATGCAGAAGGCCTTCCCCTCAGAAGATGCAACTTCTGCTGCCTCAGTGGCAGCTTCAACAGCTTTTCGTATGTTCTCTTCAGCAGTCTTCTTTTTTGCTTTTATTACTTGGTTCTAAAAAACGTTATCATTTAGTATTTGACTTTCTGATAAGAGTTCAGTCACTAGTGTGTAAAACTGTGAGAACACATGGTTACTATTAAAAAATATTACTGTCATACCTGAAGGATGGAAATTTTTGCCTTAAGATCAGCCTTCTTTGCTGTTGGAATCGAGGCAGACTCTACTTGACCATTCAAAGATGTCACTTTCTGATAAAACATTTCAAGAAACAGAATAAATTCAAGAAACACAGGTAGATAGAAACATGGCAAGAAGAGTGTGTTGGGGGCGGGTAAAATAGGGCTGGAGTTGAAAACATGCAAACAATAGTGTGGGATGAATCCGGCATGCCCACAACCACTTTTTACCAAAAAAGAAAATTGGATTTTACACATAATTAGTGTGCTAACTATGATTACCAAAAGTAATTATAACAGAATCAGTCAAAGCAATTCTAGGGGGTTTTATGCATTTGAATACAGTTTGGATGACTTTGAGCCCCATTTGACCTGGTGGACCCATTCGGGAAAGATAAAACATAACCCAGATCACGACACATTTTATAGGTAGACAGGTCTAAAATCTAAACATGCCAACCTGCTCAAGAAGGCTTCCTTCCAGCTTAGATGCCTGATCAACTTCCAGCTCAAACTCAGATGCCTTTTTAATAGCTTCAAACGCATAGTCTGTTGTTACAGCAGTAACTCTCCTAATCCCCTTGGCAATTCCCTCCTCAGACAAAAGAGCAAATGCTTTTGCCTCGCGTGTATTTGAAATATGGGTCCCTAGTTTATTCATAAAATTTTATTTAACAGATTAAAGAGGATTTAAAAAAATCACCAAGTTTTGAGAATGTGTTTACCGCCACATAGCTCTGCAGATATGGAAGACCATTCTTCATTTTCAGGATCAGCCAATAAATCATCCACTTGTCGACCAATGGCAACAATCCTAACTGGATCAGGGTACACCTGTACCGGAATGTAATTATAGCATCTGTGTACTTTGCATATGAATATAAAAGCCAACATCAATTTCAGACTGCTTACTTCACCAAAAACGGCCCGCAAACCATTTACTCTTTTTGCATCAGCAAGGCTTGCCTCCTTTGCAGACACCTCCAGCTCAGCTTTAATTTGTTCATTCACAATTGATTCAATTTTACGAAGATCTTCGGGCTTCACGGGTTTCCCATGGGAGAAATCAAACCTTAATTTTTCTGGAAGAACAATGGATCCCTTCTGGTCAACATGACTCCCAAGTACTTCCTGCAAAGATTGTAATGTTAGGAATTTGAAATGATCAATCAAGGTGAGAGTATAGATTACAAAACTGTCGTTTTTGGATTACCCTGAGAGCAAAATTCAACATGTGTGTACATGTATGGTTAGGAGCAATGCGTTGACGCCTTTCATAGTCCACCTAAACCAGATTCCCAAAAAGATGAAACAAGAAATTCAAGACACCATAAGTGGAAGTGGCATAATAGACGGGTTAGGCAGGTCAGGTAACTAGTCAACACAAGAAACTTTTCGTACATGTTTTCACCAAAACATTTTTTTGCCAAAGTTTTATATACATAATTAATGATTACCAAAATTCTATTGCTTTGTTAATAACCCAAACATTTTAGAACTGATTTAGAAGAATTTAAAAATTGGAAATAACACTTTTGGTAACTTTTTTAATTTTACCCACTGAACCTAGTGAAGAAAAACATAAGCCTAAGTCTCAAATAAACACATCCATAAGTGAATGGGTTAAAATTGCCACCTCTGATATTAGATCATGTCAGCAGCTTACCTTACAAATTACTTCATCACCCACATGAAATCGGGCTGACTCCCCACTAATTTTACCAAGATGAAGTACAAAACCACCGTAAATTTGAACATTGCAGACTTCAAATGATCCAGATGGTCCCCCAAGTAGTCCAGTATCAAATATCTAAAATCCAAAAAAAAAACATGTCCAAATTTAATATACAAACTTCTACAAGGAAAAAGAGAGAAAAGCTCGCAGATCATATGGTACAATGATTTTGTAGCATATCCAGCACTAACCTGACCACCTTGCTCAGCATAGAAACTAGTGCTCTCAAGAATTATGCCAACATCATCACCAGCATCAGCACGGTCCACATACTCAGAACCTGTGTAAATGGCTTTTATCACACTTTTGTGGTCCTGAAATTGCTCAAAATGTAAGCCATTAGTGCAGTGCTGAGTTGGAAAATAAATATTTAGTGGTGAGTTATTTAGATATACAACTGCACAGAACAGGATTGTCTACATACCTTAAACCATGTAAACTTGAAACTGTCATTTGTTGTAGCCACCCCTCTCTTATGCAGTGCTGAGGTGGCATCTGCATCCATAACAATTGTAACAGCAGCTTGCTGCAGTAATATTCCATTATTAATTGAGGAACATTAGTAAACTAGCAAAATAATAATTAATATAAAACTTTTAAAATACCTTCTTAGGTAGTAATATTATATGATAAAAAAATACAAGAAAGCAGATTGATGAAAACCTTATTCTGGGCGTTTCTTGATCTTTCTCTAGCTTCATTCATAGCAATATTAAAGCCCTCAACATCAACTACCAACCCTCTTTCTTCTGCCATCAACTGGAATAAGAAATTTAGACGTTAATAATGCAATAAACTTTGAGGAAAAGAAAATAATTCAAAAGAACTCTCCACACACCTGAGTCAGATCCAATGGGAATCCATAAGTATCCCACAAAACAAATGCATCCTGCACCCCAGAGATTTGTTAAAAAGGAAGGATAAAATGGACAACTAAAAATGTAAAGCTTGAAGCATCACCGACCACCAACAAAAGCATCAACAGGTTACTTCTTGAATGATAAATGATGAAAGGAACAGAAGCAAGTAAAAAAATGATAATAAAAACTAACCTGTCCACTAAATATCTTTCCCTGAACATCTTGAGCTGTCTTCTTAAACTTCTCAATTCCCTATAAAGTATAAACAACCATGAGCACTCTAGTCCTTGCAATCTTGCATACACCTTTACTTTCGCCTTTGTATTCCCTATTGTTTTTTTCTTATTTGGCTCAAAAGGATGACCCAGAATAACTTTATTCTATATACAAGCAACGATTGAAGTTATTTAAAGCACATCCTGTTTCATTTTTTCAGTTTAACTACCAGATTTTGTGTAGCAGGTGACTCGTGTGATTCCATCATAACAAAAAGTTACCAGAAAAAATATAAAGCTTACATGAAGTAAAGTCCTCCCAAAACTTGCTTCCTCTTCGGCTATAATCTCTCTAATGCGTGCCTCTTGTTGTTTTAGCTCAGGAAAAACATGGCCCATTACATCCACCACAACTTTTACCAATCTATTTCCATCATGACAAAAAATTAACTAAAAAGACTATAATATACAATATATTATCAATTTGACAGATACCCATTAAAAAATCCTTGTTGTGCTTTCAGTACTTCTGTTCCATAACGTACAGCACGGCGAAGGATGCGCCTCAAAACATATTCGCGCCCTTCATTTCCTGTAAAACAAGAATTTTGGCCAAAAAAATGACAAATTATTTGCACATCTGATCACACAAAAAATAGGTTTTTAAACTATAAATGAAAAACAGAAAGGTGGAAGGCGTCCATATCAACCTGGACAAGAACCATCTGCAATGGCAAATGAAAGAGTTCTGATGTGGTCAGCAACAACTCTGTATGCCATGTCAATTCCATCCACATCATCTGGGCCCACTTTGCCTGAATATGGTCTAGCACCAGTTGCCTACTTGACAGTCAAAAAAATGTATATGTATTAACATATGCAAACTAGGAGTTATTATATAATATTTGTGTTACCTCTTGGATTGCATCAAAAATAGGTACGAAAACATCAGTATCGTAGTTGCTCATTTTGTTCTGAAGAATTGAAGTTAATCTTTCAAAACCCATTCCAGTATCCACGTGTTTGGCAGGCAGAGGTTTTAAGGAACCATCAGCTTCCCTATTAAACTGCGGAGTGGAAATTTTAGAAACATACACACAATAAATGAATTATTAAAAACTATGCATGTTTACACATGAGACTAATATAAACTCCTTTTACCTGAATAAACACATTATTCCATATTTCAATCAATGTAGGGTCATCGTTATTAACCAAGTCAGCAGCATCACGACCACCAATTCTATCGAAGTGTATTTCAGTACAGGGTCCACAAGGTCCAGTGTCACCCATCTCCCAGAAATTGTCCTGCCACAAAATTAAAAAATGAATAAACAAGATTAGTTAACTCTTCCTATCTCCAAAATGACGGTGTGTTATATGTGACAAAATGGACAAGTCGGGGAGGTCAAAGCTGGCAGTTTCAGTACCAGTTGAAAAAGGCAGACAAGATTGACATGAAACACATTTAGTCCTTACTTCTATATTTGAGTGTGAAATGTGATTACAAAAAATACATTATTTTGATAATGATTTAATTTTGTGGAAGTAATTCAGAAGGTTGTATGCATGGCTGCAAATCCCTTTTTTTTTTGCTATTTTTTATTTACCCTTTTGGTCCATTTGAAGAAGAAAAAAAAAACATAACCTAAATCGACCCACCCATAAGCAAATGGGTCAAGATTATGAACTCTACTTATATTCAAGAACCAAGAAAGACAGCTGATCAGATAAAACAGTTTAAAATAACAAGAGCTGGCGAAAAACTTACTTTACAACCAAAAGGCAGAACCCTTGCAGATGGCAGATACTTGAGCCATATATCTCTAGCTTCAGTATCAGCAGGAAGACCCAATTTCTCATCACCACCAAAATAAGTAGCATATATCCGATCAGTAGGTAGCTTATAAACCTGTACATCAACACACAAAAACCAAATAAACATGAGAAAGAAAATTAATAATCAAACTTTAGAATGAGAAAAAAAAATATCATTACCGTTGTGAGAAGCTCCCAAGCCCAACCAATGGCTTCCTCTTTAAAATAATCACCAAACGACCAATTACCAAGCATTTCGAAAAAAGTGTGATGATAAGTGTCTTTGCCAACATCATCAAGATCATTATGCTTCCCACCAGCTCGGATGCATTTCTGGGTGTTGCAGGCACGGGTAAGTTTGCTTAGAGCAGTGTTAGGATCAACAGTACCCAAGAAAATAGGCTTGTACTGATTCATTCCTGCAAATTATTATAAAAATAAAAATTTAGAAGAAAAAAAAAAGATATAAGAATCAACTAGTGAGTTGGTGTCCGGGTGGAGATTATGATTCTAATTTTTACATTACTAACTACTAAGAATAAAAATAATCCGACTTGGACAATTAGGTAATGAGTTGTGCTAAGCAAACATATTATCTGATTCTGATTCTTCAATTTGCAAAAATCACTTTTTAAAGCAGAACCAAATGTTCGTTATTCGTGTAAGCAACTCTTGAAAGCTTAACATAGTTAATTATTACAATATACTCCATTGTTCTAAAATACAATCCGAAACTAATCCATAAATTTAAACTTATTTTGCTACAAATTACAAAAACCAAACTTTCAGTGTGCAGTCTACTTCCACAGTGAACAGCTAATACATAAACACACGTTCAAATCACGTACTCAGTTTCCGAATCCCAGAACTTAATCCCTAAACTACAACTATGTAAATACGAAAACGATAAAATCACGCCAAAATAAGCAAACACAAATACTTAAATATACAATCATACCGCTAGCAATCCAATAATAATACTTAATTACATAATCCTCAATTCTTTTAAAATAAAATCCCAAATTTGACTTTCTTAGGTCAACCCTATTGCATCTTAATCTCAACATGTAAACCTATTCTTTCACAAATTATAAATCACTAATTCACAAATCATACAACTATCTGAATACAAAAATTAGGTCAAAATAAGCAAAAACAAACATAGAACAACAAACCAGCATTAGCAAAGAGAAGAGTGGGATCATTGACAGGAACAACGGGGCTCGATTTCCAATAAACATGATTCCGTTCTTCAAAAAACTTAATAAACGAGTCTCTGACTTTGTTAGCCGGCCATTCAACTGGTTGAGAACCCATGGTCTTGACGTAGGAAGAAGAGCGTTGTAGTGAAGCGAGAGTTGATTGATTAAACCGAGTGAAGAGATTATTATTATTGTTTCGATGTGATTTAAGTAAAGGATGATGGTGATGATTGAAGGATAAGGTGAGGAAGAAGTTACGAGATAATTGAACCCTCATCCATCTGCAGTTGACCTGGTGATGGTGTTTGGAAATGTGATACGGCGGCGTTACTGACTTGTTGAGGGTTTAAGGATGGATGGTTGGATAAGTTAATAGAGGTAGCCCATTAACTACTAACCTCACGATTCTTCTTCAAACGACGTAGTTTCGATGTTGGTAACGCATTTTATAATTACTAGCATGGTGCCGCACAACAAGGGAATACTTATACCGTACCTATACTGGTACCGGTACTCGTATCCAACTGACTTTGGGTACTCGATATAGGTATAGGTATCGGTACCCACTTTTATTGGTTTTGGTATTCGGTACTTTCGGTATCGGTAAGAGTACGGGTATTAGTAAAAACGCTACGGGTACCGAATGCTATGTACTAATGAATTTGATAATATCTTTTACTTCGTATTATGGTATTTATGGTATTCGTATCAATTTTACTTATTTGGTACATGTACAATATTGGTACTCGTACCAATTTTATCAATTTTGTACTCGTATAATTTTGATACTCGTAATGATTTGCCTACTTGGTACTCGTACAAATGCTTAAAAAAGAAAAATAACAAAGTGGTACCAAAACGGGTACCGTGCTGAAACACCGGTACCGATACCGATACCCATACATGTACCGTACCTATATATTTGTTACGATACTCGGTACCTACTTTTGTACAAATTCAGTAACGGTATTTTCGGTACTGGTACGATTACAGATACGAGTACGGCACCGATCTCAGCCCTACGCATAATGCGGCGAGAAACACATTCACTTCTACTGGTATTACATGGTTTGGTTTAATTCAGTTATTAGCCTTAACCAAAACTGAAGTCACAATTAAATAATCTTATTAACCAATCGGTTAAGTGGTTTGATTATTTGATCTAAATGTCGGTTTTAAGTTTGGTTAACTTAATATTTTTAATAACCAAACAAAACTTTGGCTTAATTTTTTGCTTATAGTTAATGAAATGGAGGTATAAAAGCTAAAAATATATGAATATATAATGGTTGAGTTAATTTTTCATTTAAGCTCTGTTTACTCTCTACAACTAACACAATATCATCCGCAAAAAGTAAGAACCACGGAACCTTCTCTTGAATCAACTTTGACAACTGCAAAAAGGAAATGGCTCAAAGCAAACCCTTGGTGGAGTCATATCTCAACAGGAAAAAAATCAGTATCCCCTACTGACGACCAAATACTAGTTCCAGAGTCTCAGTCCTAACTTACATATCCCTTATTAAGTCTAAATACTTCCTAGGAACCCGTCCACCTAGAGACTTTACCTTGTCACGAACACTTTTTATTACACAACTTATCATCAAACTACAGGGACCGAAAACATACTCACCACAACAAAGAAGGACCACATGCAATTACACAATCATTTAAGGAGTCAAATGCAATTTAAACCTTAAAAATAACTCCAAAATTAGAAAGCAGAAAATGTATAAATTATTATTCTTAAAGAAAACGCCGTCTCTCAGTCTCCAGTCTCCTCACTCTCAAGTCAACACACAAAATCTAGGGTTTCAACTTACACCCTTAATTTCTCCTTCGATCCATTTAAATCCTCAAGGTAACGATTACATTTCCAACTCATATCGTTATATAATGTCTATAAAAAACGTCGATCCTGCATTTTAATCATTATTCGCTAGTTTACGTGTTTACTTACGTCATCATTTGTCTAATTGATACACAGATGAACGATCGATAGAAGGAAGGAGGTTCGATCAACCGCAATTGTAGTTAGGTGAGTGTATATTTCGTTTCTGATTATGATTAAGGAGTATTTGTTACTGGTTTATGTGTGGATGTGTTTGAATTTGATTATCTGGTTGCATTTGTTTATAGTCGTCCATTGTTTGATGCGATTGTGTGTTGACGTATGGATTATGTCGTTATTTATGAATAAATGATGAGGAAAATAAGTTTAAGAATAAGTTATAACCTAGAATATATAATGTGATGTAATTAGGTGTTTTTAAATGGTGTATTTATATTTTGAAGATATCTGATACTGCTATTCACACCATAGGTCGTGGTTTGATCATTCTTTCAAATGTAGGTCACCATCCTACTGGTTTTGTTTTTTTGTGATTAATATCATTCAAGTTATTGATCAAAATTAAGCGTCTTCTGCTTATATATATGTGTGTGTGTATAATCATAAGATCATGCGTAGTGGGGCGTTAAAAGGGGCTTTAAATCGAATTCAGCGCCCCCAACACCATTACATAGGGGCGCTAAAGATCAAAAAAGGGAGGGGCTTTAAAATTTTAACACTGCAGCATATACAAACCAAACCAATCCCCTCTTGACACATCATCTCCCCCAATGATATTTGTTTTAATTTAAAAAATAAAATAAAATAATAATAAGGTAATGGGGCCTTAAATTTAAAGCCCCCCACTACACCCCATTTCATTTTAAGGCCCCCATGCTGACTCATGTGCTGCCACGTGTCCCAATCATTGGATGGGGCCTTAAATTTAAAGCCCCCACTACACATGGTCTAAGAAACAACTATATCCAAAGTGAGTTTACCTTGCAAGACGAACCTCTGACGGTTGTCAGTTGCTGCCAGTGATCTTCATCGTGATTTGAGTGTACAGATAGAATGAAAACAAACACAGAGAAGAGGTTAAAGAAAATGCATAAATCATTTCACATCATGGATGGTGTTTAAAACCATGTGATTGGCAAAGCTGTGCGTAAGTGAGGTGGTATTGAGGGTTTTTAAAGAAATTGTTTGAGACTTGGAAGGAAACAATGCTAGTTAAAAATATTTTGGTAGGCATTTAATGGGCCGGCACTAAGCAGATGCTTATGTTTTTCCATATACTAGGCTGGCCGTGTGAAATACCAGGGAGAAGAGACAGTGGAATGCTATAAGAGCTCTGTTAGACTGTTAGTCTACTTATTATAAATTATTTTTCCATGCAGCTTAATCTAGACATCTGGAAGCTGATTGTAGTAAATGTGCAAGTCTTGCTCCGAATCTTACGAGCCACGTTTAGTTAACATCTTCTATATATTCATTATCCTATTTACGGATGGAATCTGTGTATTCTCGTTATAGGAATTAAATGGCTTTACAATTGTGTTTTGAGTCATCGTCAACTAATTATGTTAAAGGTCTTTACTGACATAATATCATTACATCAGAGTTCAGTCATAGTTTAGATTGACCACTTGTTGCAACTCTACTTGGACCTACTCAATTTTCTATTATTTTAAGTCTATATTTATGATCTATTGACAAATTAATTGTTTCCCAAATTTCCTTTTTAGCGTCTGCTTCAGCATGTTATTTGTAGAAATTGGAACTTAAATCTGATTTCGGTTATGAATTTGTTTATGATCATATACAGATACCGCTTCAGATTTGTTGACGGAAAACCACATATATCCTCAGAGCTGCTGAAAATGGACCCAGTGACCGAAGAAGGAAGTCCCAATGCCACAGTAATTGGTCCTGAAAAACGAAAACGTGGTCGCCCACGTAAGGATCCAAGTGAAAAACGTGCCCAAAGAGCCCGTTCACAAGCCGCTGCTCACATGCCACCTGGTTTTGCACCGCTGACCAACAAAACTCCTCGAGTTGACCCGATCAATGATCCAACTGAAGTTATGGTTGGACAGATTGTAACCGGCGTTGTTCAGGCAACTTTCGATGCGGGTTACCTGCTCGCGGTTAGGATTGGGAACTCAAAGATCACACTAACGGGTGCAGTTTTCAAACCTGGCCACACTGCACCTGTGACACCTGAAAATGACGTCGCACCTCATGTTGACATGATCAAACGAACTGAAGTTCCATTTCCAACAGAACTCCAGCCCAAACGTAGGCGTAAACGAAGATCAAAAGAGAAAAATATGCAGCTTGTTACTTATGAAGGGAACGGGCCAGACTCTGTGGTTACAAATTCACCATCTAAAACCGACCCCTTAGTTCCACAAGTTGGTGCGAGAGGAAACGTGGTCCCTGTCGTTCTTCAACCGATTAACCTATCAAACGGTTTATCTACCAACCAACCTGCACCTCATTTACGGGCCTCACATGGCAAACCGGTGCACTCGGTTCTGCCATTGGCTGTTTACCCGCCAAACAGGTCAACTAGCCAAGTGTCTGATTCACAAGCTAGCTCACAGTTTACAGCTACACCCTCCGGGTCTGGAAATGAGAATGCTTCTTTCAAACACACAGAAGGGGGTACAGCGGTGAAATCAAGTGATGTGCAAGATCGAGTTGTGAAAAAAGAATCAGATCTTGGTGATATGAACGAGCCTCTTTTTGTTGAACCCCTGCAAACGCGACACACTGTCCAACATTTCCAACCTCCACCCGGGTTGGGAGGTGTGATGCATGGTGGCACCGGGAGAATGACAGAGCTTTTGCAGGTAAATTGTGATCCCAGTTGACACTAGTCATTGTTTTCTTAAAAGTATAGGTGGCTCAAACGGTGGGTTGGACGGGCCGGTTAACATGTCAAAACGGGTAATTTGGTGCAAGTTGGGTCTAGCCAACTTTTTTTTATAAATAGTTAGTGCCATATATGATTACAAAGAATGTATTATTTCAATAATTATCTTTTTAACACAGCGATTTACTAGCTTTTGTTCATAAAAGATACACTTTGGGCAATTTTCTACCTGTTTGATCTGTTCTACCAGTTTTTGAGTTCTCATTTAAGCAAGGTATCTTGACGTCTCATTTGACCTGTTAGAGATAAACCATAATCCAAAATTGACAAATTATACATAATGGGGGGAAACTGAAAAGCATCCAAGACCAATATTAACCAAGTTTGACCATTGTTCATGCTCCATTTTTTTGGACCGCTTTAACCACTCAAGTTTATTTGACGCTCCATGGTTGTGAAAAATTTTCGTTATTGGTTAGCTTAAGCCACCTAAACGAAAAATTTACAAAACGTAATTATGATTTAGTTTTTTTTTTTAATTTGTTTACTAGAAATCAGTTACTTAACATTAAATATTGAAAATGTTGTCTGTAGGCTGTTCAGCAGAACATAAGCAATGACCAAGTTTCCCCAAATGGACATTCAACTGCAAGTTATAATGGAAGTGGTCAGGCAGGAAGGATGTGAGTTCAGTTACAGAGTATGATCAAAGTTTCTTGGGTGCGGACGGACGTGTGAGGTCTACATGCGGAAACTCTTGGATCTTGTTTTTTTATGTTACAGCACAACAATCGACAGAACAGCTAGTGTTCTGTTTCGCCATGATTTCATATAATTTTTTTTTACCTAATTTTATGTTTCTAAAAAAAAGAAAAGATCGGCTTGCTAACTTGGTTGTTTTAACTTGGGTAAAAAGTAGAAATTCTGTATGCAATGGAAGATGTTTCCATCTGGTTTTGTTTTCTGTTAACTATTTCATGTTCAAACACAAGGGGTAACAACATGGTCAAAACAAGAGTGCTTATATTATATATTAAACAAGTGAAAGAACTAACCTGCCATAACTGTAAGGAAAAGATTTGGAGCACACTGATGTGTATATCTGAGTACATGGAATTAAACAAGTGAAATAACTAACCTACATGCTTCACTAACATAGATTAAGAGAGTCAAACAAGTTCATGGTGACAACAAAGCCTAAAACGGATTTGGATTTAAATGGGTCAGACTACTTTTGTACAAGTCAACCTGCCATGTGGATGTTGAACTGGATGATTTTTGTGTTCTTTATTGTTTGTTTGATGTGTCATGTAGGGGTGTAAATGACACGTAGCGGCTCGGGATCGACTCGGTAAAAAGCTCGAACGAGCCGAGCCTTAACGAGCCCGAGCCAGAAATATGGCTCGTTTAGTTATCGAGCCCGAGCTCGAGCCCTAGATACAAAGCTCGATTGGGCTCGCGAGCCTAATCGAGCCTTAACGAGCTAGAGCCCGAGCCCAAGCCTAAGTTACAGCCGAGCCTAAGTTATAACCTTAACGATTGGGCTCGCGAGCCTAAGTTATAGCCGAGTTTTTGCGAGCTCGAGCCGAGCTTTTGAGCTCGTTTGAGATTCTCAAATCACCTCGAGCCGAGCCGAGCTCGAGCTTTGGACTTTGCTAGCGAGCCGAGCTCGAGCTCAAGATTGTAGGCTCGAACCGAGCCGAGCTCGAGCTCGAGCTTTACAAAACCTTAACGAGCCCGCGCCGAGCCCAGTCAGGCTCGGGCTCGGCTCGGCTCATTTACACCCCTAGTGTCATGCATTGCTACAAATTTTACATTATTTCAAATAATAAGTTAATATCTAAGGACAAAAAAGAATTGAAATGTTTTAAGCTATTCTCTAGACAATTTGTAACCCATTGGATGTCTTTTTAGCTATTTTTCATGGAATGTTAAGAGATATTGAGATAAGATAGAAGACAAACATGTAAGTTGTAACACAAACTTGCTATAAAATATCAATATGACCTTTTTGGCTCATGTATCTCTCCAAAAATGTCCCAACTCCCAACACATCATGTATTTGAATTATAAAAAATAGGGATGGCAATCAAACCCGAACCCGATGGGTAAACCCGAAACCCGACATATTTGGGACGGGTTTGAGTCGGGTAATCGGGTATGGGTCCGGGTATGGGATTAGTTTTTATTTTTTTTGCGGGTTTGGGACGGGTTTGGGATTTGATGATATACCCGTTTACCCGACCCAATTACCCGATAAAGTATACCCGTTTACCCGATTAGATACCCAATATAATTTCTAATATATATTTTTAAATATGTATGCATAATATATCTAATTGTCCATCTACATTGTCATCGTATGCTAAAATTACCAAAAAGTTAGTATATACTATTTGTTATCTTTGTCTTTGATTGTTTTTATATGATTTAAGTATTTTATATTTATACGTTGTAATCATTTACATATATATTTAATAATGGTAAATGTAATTGGTTAATAGTTACCTAATAGATGTCAGTCGGGTTTTTGGTCGGATGTACTTCATGAGTAAGTTTTAAAAATTAATAGGGTAACCCGAAACCCGCGGGTATACCCGATACCCGATGGGGAATTACCCGACACAAACCCGACGGGTTTTGGGCCGGGTTTGGGACAAGCATACCTAATCGGGTATGGGGTTGGGATTACCTAAACCCGTCCCAAACCTGACCCATTGCCATCCCTAATAAAAAAGAACAAAACAGAGTGTAAAACAAGAAATGGGATACCTTTTGGTCATACATCCCACAATCTACGAACGAAAAGTCAAAAAAATAAAATAAAAATCAATTGAAACTTTTAAGTGTAAACTTGATACTAAAGAGGTGAACGAGGGGGATGTAACGTACTAACGTTTGGTATATAGTTTAAACCATAGTTGTTAAAAACCATCACCTCTTGCGCATATGCCCATTTTTTAGGTGAGGCGATGCATTTGCGCTTTGAATCGAGGAAATTGCGCTTTAATTCTCCAGGTGATGGTTTAGGAGCAGAATTAAGCTCACTTCCCAAATTCCGGAGAGTTTCCGGCCTAAATTCGTTAAGTTATTGCACGATTCCAGCCATATTTTTACTTTTATATAAGAAAAACTACTTCTATACACTAACACATCATTATTTTAAAACTTTTGATACTAACTAGATGAAAAACAATATTATTTTAATAATTTTTTACTTTATTTTCTTTGTTAGCTTTTTTTTTTATCACAGGCCATCGCTTTTTTTGCGCCTCGCGCCTAGGCCCCAGGCGAGACCTATGCACCTTATGTGCGCCTAGTGTCTTTGATAACTATGGTTTAAACTACATGGTTGTCATAGGTCGCGTGTTGCGGCGGCGACGCCTAAGTTGTTTATAGGTGGCGGTACGTCATGTGATGCGTAAATCGTATGAAGTACAATATCTCGATTTTATACCATCGAACGAAAACATTTTATGTTTGAGCCGACTCGTTTCCTTCCGAACACAGTTTACGTCATAACGTAGGTAACCTAAATTTTTACTGTCGAATTAAAACGTTTTATATTTGATCCGATTCATTTCCGAACAAAATTTATGTCAAAATCGTAGACCAATCGATATTACACGTAAAAATAAGAATGAAAACGTTTTATATTTGATCAGGCTGGTTACAAAAAAAAAATCCCTATGTTAAAACATGAATTTATATCATTTATAGAGAAGTTTGGGGATATAATGTGTTACATGTCAAAAGTTTGAGGGTAACAAAGAAATTAGAAAGTAAATCTGTAAATGTCTTTTTTTGTCAAGTTAGGAAGTAAAATGGTCAATTCTCTCAACCTAGAAAACTGGTTTTTGTCAACTAATAAACTTAAAGGTGAATTTTGTCACTTTTAAAAAGTTGAAGGGTTAGTAATTAAAGATCATGGTAACCGACCATGTTCTTTAAGATATACAATATAATTATAGTGAAGTTTGAGGATAGAGTGAGTTATATGTCAAAAGTTTGAGTTGAGGGTGAATTTTGTCATTTTGAAAAAGTTTAAGGGTTAGTAATTAAAGAGTATGGTCACCGATCATGTTCTTTAAGATATACAATATAATTATAGTGAAGTTTAGGAATAGAATGAACTATATGTCAAAAGTTTTGAGAGTTAAAAAGTAAAAAAGGACATATTTGTCAAGTTAAAAAGTGGGGGCCCATTCTGTCAAACTAGAAAGTTAGTTATTGTAAAATTAAAAACTTAAGAGGTAAATTTTGTCTACGAAAGATGAAGGGTGAGGACTTAAAAGCACGGTCCATAATGGGCCATGTCACGTTGGGTTGAGTTGCAATTCTTTTGTCCAAATAATTTAGCTTAAAATAAATTGATTTGGAGTAACCTTCGAGCCGTTTCCTTTTATGCTAAAATTTTATTATAACATTTTGTCCCCTCAAAAAATAATCTGAATTCCATTCATAACTAAAAATGTATCAAGACATCCACATGTGATTTTAAAAATAATTTGGGGTTTTCATATATACTTACAAGGGTAGGATGTTGTACATCATTGCCTCTATATGGACCTAACTTAACGGGCAATGAATAGGGAGCAAACGGACTGATTTCAACTTCGTATTGTGGCATGACAATCGGGACGCTAGGATGGATGAATGTATGCAAGATTTGCACCAGTTGCTATTGTTGGAGAGGTTGATGATTGTTTATTTAGAAATGATGGATAAAATGTTTTGCTCTAGAGTTAAGTATAGACTCCTCACGGTTTGATTAGAATTCAAGACTTTTGCAGTGACAGGTTCACTTACTACTGATGAAGTGAGTAAAGGTTTTGACGAACTAGTATGACAACCATTATGTCTACAATAAACAGTTCATCATAAAAGAATAAAACCAAATAATAAAGGTCGATGTTAATAAATAGCATTTAACATTTAACGTACGGTAAATTTTATGGTGTTTGTTCTTTTATTTAGAAGTGCGTTGAACCGCGAGGGGGGGGGGGGGGTTAAACGATGATGAGGCGATTGATGAGGCCCGTAACAAGTAACATATCATGCACAACGATAACTATCCGAACATTACGGTTTGGATAATTATGAGACATCGCTTTGAACAACAATAGTCGGGTTTTTTTAATATTTATTTATGGTTTTTAATATTTTAATGTTTTGTATTTTTATTTGTTTTATGTATTTATGTTAAATTAAAATATTTTAATGTTATTTTATTTTTTAATGTTCGCCAGAGCTTGGCTCCTCATTCTCTTTCGAGGCTCGAGCTCGGCTCGAAAGTAAAACCTAAGAGCTCGAGCTCGGCTCGAGGTAAGTTAAAAATAATTATACACGATCTAAAAGCTCGGCACGAGCTCGCTTCAATAGCATAAACGAGCAAAAGCTCGACTCAATCTCGGCAAAGTCGTATACATAAAAAAGTAATATAACATTTGTTTGGGTTCGTTTAGGCTCGCGAGCCTAAACGAGCTTTGTATGTAAGGCTTGAGCTCGAGCTCGATAACTAAACGAGTCATATTTTAGGCTTGAACTCAGGCTCGTTAAAGCTCGGCTCGTTCGAGCTTTATACTGAGTTGATCCCAGGTAGCTCTCGAGTCGTTACATGTTATTTACACCCCTAGGGAGAATAAAACCTCATTTTGACGTGTGACACTTATATGACATTGAGGCGAGGGACTTCATTCCACACCCTCTAAGCCTAATCGATTATGTTTCTAATATTCTATATCATCATTCATGTTGCAACTAGGGGTGTTCAAATTCGGATAATCGGATAGTTAATATTGGGATCCGAATCCGAAATTTGGACAATCCAAAAACTTTAAAATAAAAATAAATAAAAAATGTCCTCCTTTATGTCTAAAACGCGAACCTGTAAAAAAAAAACAGAAATCGAAGTTAGATAAATGAATCTGGAACAAAAAAAATGTAAAAAAAACTTACTAATTGGTGGATGGAGGCTGTGGAGATCGGAGACGAGGTGGACGGGGGCTATTATAGAGAAGAGAAGGGGGAGCGGCTGCTAAAGATTGGGGAGTATGGATTTAGGGTTAGGAGGATTAGGGATTTGGATTGTGTATTGTGTTATGTAGTGTATATAATATTATATATTTATTTATATATTTTTTTAATGTTTAGATTCGGATAATCCGATTATCCAAAAATTTTCAAAATCAGGATCCGAATCCGAAATTTCGGATTATCTGATTTTCGGATATCCGAAAATCGGATTATCCAAAATTTGGATAATTCGTATTTGGATTTTTCGGATTCGAATTCGGATTTTTTTAACACCCCTAATTGCAACCATATTCATCTGAGTCATACACGCAACCTCAAAGTAAAATAGCGTCACGCAATTATACAAGCCAAAAAAAAACCATTGCAATGTTGTAAGTGTTATACCATATTGTGGGGTTGGTTCGAGTATATGCAAACCATGGCAATATTGTAAGTGTTATACCTTCTTAGTTAATTTCAAGGTTTTGAATTTATTGAACCTCATGATAAGTGGTTAAATATGATAATTTTTGTTTTGTTTGATACAAAGAATATATACGATACACTCAAACGAACAAAATACGCTTTAGATTTAAGTTCGCACTCTCAACCATTGCATTTATCGCATGCATGCACCTAGTCAACTTTAAAGGTAAAGATTTTTTTTTTTTTAATTTACTCTATGTTATTATCTATATACTAAAAAGAAGTGTCAGCGATCCCCTCGGTGACCCCCTGAAAAGTCATAACAACCTTGCCTAATTCATATAATTACGATATTGCCCAGGGGCGGATGCACAGTGTTAGGAGGGTGGGCATGTGCCCACCGTACACTCACTCCAACCCCTTACTTGTACGCTTGAATGGTTGCCGAAATGCCTAAAGGGAAAGCCTATTTTATTTCACAAAATAACAATTCGGAGTAGTGGCAACATCTTGTTTAGTTGTTAAGCTATAAACAAGAGCTTAAAAGTTCCGGCCTACGTAATGAAGGTTGAAGAAGTTAATCATTAGAAAGAAGTTGGAGAAGATGATAAGAAAATAGCATAAACTAAAAAAGAACTATTGTTTGAATAAACAAGTATTTACTAGGATCATTTTTTAAATAAAAATCATGTGGCCCATAATTGTAGTAGGTTGCATTATTGGAAATCCCACTATTGAAAATCCCACAAAGTTAATTCAAAGTTATATATTAAATATTTTTAGTATTTTATTTTTTTATATCAATTTACTTTGTACTTTATTAAACTCACGGCTCACTAGTTTTTAAGGTACTAATTTTAGTTTTTATTTTTATATACTAAATCAATTATAATGTTATCCAAGATTTAAATCAAAGTGGAAATGATTCGACAAGTCTGACCGATGAACTAATAAAGTGTCTGGTTCGACTACAATACGATTTACAAAACATTGTGTTTTTTAGCAGCCTAAGTATGGAATTAAGATGAATGGACGACTTAGTCCAACACAATTCTTTTTTTTTATCAACGTTAATGAACCATGTTATTTTATCATCTAACTTTTTTGTTTGGTTTATTATTAGCCGATTTGTATTGTGCCCCTCGTACACATAAATTCTGTATCCGCCACTGGTATTGCCCTTATCCTTTTCCTGCCTTTCCTTTAGCTCTCCCAAGTCTCTGTTCTCTCTACCTTCTTTCTTATTTGCAACTCCTTCCCTCTATGCAACTCAGCTGGAAAAATCCTCTAAGCCACATATTTACACCATCTAAGTAGCCGTTGTTGAACGCAAAGGCTACGGTTACGGAGATAATCGATGGTTTCATAAAGCTTTACAGTTTCCCGACAATAGTCGTCATGAAGAACCACGCGCCAACGATTATGAGGTACGAGAAGGGCCGATAGTGGCAGTGTTGTCTCGATAAAAAAGGAAAAGTGAGGTTTACCAGTTAAAACCCTCAGCCTTCTCATCTTTCTCTCTCTAAAACATCCGACGGTTTAGAGTTTCGGAGAAGACCTACAGTAGCGGCGCAGCGAAGGATTTGAAGGCAGCAATGGGTACAGCCGTGTCTGGAAAGTATAGAGGGTTTTAATGGACAGCAGGTCAACGACAGACGGTGGTTGAACCACATCAGGCGAGGCTCGCAAACATAAGGTATCAACTAAGCTTATACATTTATGCTAATGGTTAAGTGCCTGCTATTGTTTTTGTTAATTGTCTTGTGTTTGATAGCTATAGTATTTCATGATGTTAAACGTCTGTTCAGTGACCTTGATGTTGCAATTAGTGTTTTGTTTATTCAAGTTTAAAAACATGTTTCTGTTCTAATTTGGGTGGTTTTTTGTTTTATTGTTGTTGCTTAGTTTTTGAAAAGATAAGGCTTTTCATTTTTATTGTCCATGCTTGCCAAATGAGATGGGTTTTGAGATTGATTCCCGTCCGGTTATTAGCAATCTCTGCCCTACGCCTGGTTTTAATCAATTAGATGTTTACAACAGGCCGACGACGCATTAACTGTGTGTCATGTGTAAATCATGTGTTTCACACTTTTTGTGTTACTGCACGGTTCAATCCGTTGCGCGTCACCGCAACGCGCGGCGGGTAAAATTACATTACAATATATTAATAGATCAACTTAAATGAATTACAATATATTAATAGATCAACTTAAATGAATAGTATTTATAATAATATTTTATTTAATTAATTATATTATTATTTTACTATATATTATTTTATTCAATTAACTATATTATTATTTTATTCAAAAACTTTATTATATTATATACTATTAATATAAATAACATAATATTATCTAATTTTGTTACAAATTTTATGTGTTACCTTATGTGTAGATTTCTTTATTTTTTTTAACGTTTACAACCAAAATGGAATCTCGATTGCATAATTCATTGATTGATCAACACCTAATCTAAATCTCGATTGTAAAACGCGTAACGCGCGTAATCTATACTATATTATAATGCATGAGGCAAGGGCTTCTTAAAACTTAAGTAATACAAGTTTGATTTCACATTGTACAACACTTGACGCATGTATTAGAGATTTTACGGGGGTAAATGAGTCTTTTAGTCTTATCGAAGATTTAGTAGTGAGGCAGTTAGGTTTTGTACGATATAAGCTCCATTTTAACAGGTATTCTGGTGTTTAAGTTATGGTTCTTCTTCTAGGTCTTCCTTTCGTTCACTTCTGATGCTAGATGAGTTATGGACAATATTTCACCAATTTCTAACAAAACATCCATACCTATCAATTGGTTTTATATTTATGATTGTCTTCTTCTTCAAATAGGATTTTTTTGTTGGAAACTTGGAATTTTCACAAAAAAGCAGAGAGGGTCAAAGAGGGCGGAATAAAGTGGCTTTCCGGTTTCTGCTATACGACTGAGCTCCACCCAATCGGTATACTTGCTGCCAACCCAAAAGGTATTATTAGTCATTTCTGTATGTTATTTTGCATTAGATTTTGATAATTTATGGAAGATTTCAAACTTGAGACCAGGATTGATGAATACTCACAGAATTGGTAGTGGATTTTCATGTGGAAAGGTACTTAATCATTTATTTTAGATGTGTTTAGCTAATCATTTGTGTTCGTCTTTTTCACGGATTTCTTCTTGAATGTAACAGCCGCAATTATCCAAGTAGTCACTCGTGTATTGTTTATAACGACAGCGTTGACATTCGTTATGTGTTCAACATATTTGATTTGTCAATATTTCAAAACTTATCTTTCATTCATGTTATTCATTGTGTGTATTTTGGACCAATTATTGATTTTTGCTTTTTTAAACGGCTTTAGATGGCTCTTTTTCTCGGCCAAGACAACATGTGAATGGTGTTTTAGGCTCATCAGGCCTTAGGAACTATCTTGAGGTTGAAGTTTGGAAAAATTGAGGTATCATTTTCTTTTCATTATTTGGGGTTCAATTTGTTGAAAGTTCAAAAAAAAAACCGCATTAAGCTTTATAAAAGCTGCAAAAATAATTTAATGCAATTAGTGTTTTGATAGCTATTTCATGATGTTAAACGTCTGTTCAGTGACCTTGATGTTGCAATTAGTGTTTTGTTTATTCAAGTTTAAAAACATGTTTCTGTTCTAATTTGGGTGGTTTTTTGTTTTATTGTTGTTGCTTAGTTTTTGAAAAGATAAGGCTTTTCATTTTTATTGTCCATTGTGTGTATTGTTGTTTTATGTTAAACGTCTGTTCAGTGACCTTGAGGACCACCCCCGTCCCACCCATTTTCCCCCGTCCCCAAGCCCAACACCCCACCGCCTGCCCCGTCTCCACCCAGCCCCGTCCCCCCCCCGTCTCCCTTGGGACGCCTTGGACGGACCAATCAGGTTCAAGATAATTTTTTTTTTCAAAATTCCAACGGCTATTTCTTTGTAACGGCTATTTTATTTTTTTATTTTTTTTTTCTAAATTCTATCTATAAATATTATACCACTCTCCCATTTTTATCCACTCCATCTCATTCCAAACCCTTTATTTTATAGAAACTTCCCACCTTTTTTTATAAAAAAACTCATGGATCCTTTCCAACAATTTAACCAAGACCCGAATCAACCTAACCCGAATAACCCTTTCACCACACCCGGTTACACACCCGTCATTGATCCACCCATATCGCAAACCGTTCCAATAAACAGACATGTGGGTCAAATGCTTCAAAACCCGGCGGCTTATGCCCAATTACACCCGGTAAACTACATGCAAATGCAACATATTATGAACCTAGCTAGCCAAGTGGGTTTTACATCACACTATTCTCCACAATTTTCACCACAAGAAGGAAAAGATTCGGTTGATTGATGAATCGAAGGCGGTGGAAGAGTGGAAAATTATGGAGGCGGATCTCTCGAAGTATCAACCTAGACATGTTGTCATTAATGTTCTACACTTCTGCACATCTTTTATTAATGCAACTTTGGCTACCTTTATTTGCAACAGGTTAAGTGACATTGGTTTGCCTCCGGTTGATATACCTAATATTTTATCCAACAATAAGTTACACACCACTTTAGCGTCTCATATTTGGTTTGAAAGTCGCCTAGACAATATATCAATTAAAAATGTCCTTTGGTTTTAGATTTATTACTTAACCATTAACGTAAATGTTACATTGAAATATTTAATTAAAAGAGTTACATTCATAGTAAGGTTTTGATCAATAAGCTTAAGAGATTACATTTTTGGATTGCAAGCAACATTTACTCTTTGGCAACAAATCTTAATAAGAGCAAATGTAGAAGTTAAAAAAAACACTAACCACTCAGTAAACAATATAAGAAGAAAGAGAAAAAAAAATATGAACTCATGTAACAAAAGAAAAAAAAAAGGGAAAAAAAGAACAAAAAGACTAAACAAATAACAAAATTATTACATGAAAAGGTTTGTGCAAGTAAAGAATAACTATTAAGCATAACATGATTGTATGCCCTGCCCTCATTTCTCTTTTCAAAAAATATATAAAAATTATTCTTCATAAACTAAAACCAATATTTTATACAAACTTATTATATTAAACAAATATCAAGAGTTGTAAAGAACTATAGATTTAACACTCACCAAGATCACACCCAAACCAAAGCTTGGTACACCTAAATGTTTTACAAGGAAGATGTAAAAAAAAATTATATTCGAACAACCAATTACACATTGTCATAGATAGTGTGTCTAATCCCAACTGCTTAGCTTCTTCATACAAAAATCAATACTAGAATTTCTGAAATGCATGTATTCACATGTAGAATTTCACATATTTATTGCCAAACACCGTCACAAATAAGTAGAATATAAACTTAAACAATTTTAACTAAAGTGTAAAATTGGATGATCTTAATGTTTATGTTGTGAATAATAATTTAATTCCCGGTACACTTACGGTCTTGAAATATTATTTAATGTTAATGTTATTATCGTGATCCTGTATGACTAAATTCAACTCTTATAAGATATAAACTATTATCCAGAAATAACATCTTCCTTTATTGGGTTAGTGTGCGTTTTTTCGGTCAATCTATTTTTGTCAAATATGATAGATAAGTTGGCCTAACAAAAATGCTTATGGTCATGGGTGAGCGAAAACTGGGACGACACCATTATGTTTTGGATCTTCAAGACACATCTTATATTTTCTTGCCTGTTATCTCTGTTATGGGTACATTTTGTTGAACCGACAATTGAAGGCCGTGAAATGGATGAATATTTCTTAGGTCTCACATATATATTACATTTCATATCGGCTGTCATTGGTAAAAGTAGACTACTCCTTGTATTACTTTATAAAGATGTATGTCTATTTTGTTGGTTTATTTCTGATTTAAATAAGAACAAATACGCACACTAGATGTAGCACGTGAATGTTGATAAGTTAACTTAATTGAGTTGCACCATAGACACGAATAAGTACACTAACTTAAGGACTATACACTATATCTCGAGACTATTGAAAAACTAACATGAAACGAGTACCGTGTTGTGAATGTCGTCGCCGCCGCATCGCGCGGATTTCCTACTAGTTTTATACAACTAGTTGCTAGTTAATGAAATACAGTAAAATTTTGTCCTAATATTATTTATTTTGCAGGAGGAACACATAATAAACCCTAGCTGCCATCTTCAACCTCTAAACCCTAAAACCCCAACTTCATCACTCAAAACAAAACAACAACAAATTCAGCCATAAACCCTAACCAAACAATGAAGAAACCCAAATCCAAACAATTCCGTTTACAAAGCCGCAACACAGAACTTCAAGAAATCGAATTACTCAACAAATGGATCCAATTCGGAAAACCCGAATCCGGTTCCAACCCATTATCTCTCCCACCTCTTCCCGCCAAATCATCAATAGGCCGTATAGATGAGAACACATACTCACAGTATGCAGGTTGTATAAAGTTCCAGCAGCTTCCTATATCAAAGAATTTAAAAGATGGGTTGAGACAAGCTGGATTTAAAAACATGACTAATATTCAAAGAGCTTCTTTGCCTCATTCGCTTTGTGGTAGGGATATTCTTGGTGCTGCTAAAACTGGCTCTGGAAAGACCCTTGCTTTTATTATTCCTGTAAGTTTGTTTGTTTGTTTGTTTAGACACTTATTATTGTGTTTGTAGTGGTAATGTTTATGATTTAATTGATCTTGCTGTCAATAGTGTTGCTAATGTGCTATAGCGGTTAGTGGACCTCTTGTAAAGTAGCGGTCATGATAGCGGTTCAACATAGCAAAACCTCTATTATCTGTGCTAGTAATAGGCTGCTATTTTGATTCCCGGGGATAGTGGTCGTAGCACCGATTTTCAAGGTGTTATATTTTTGGGCTAAAATTAAGAAAAGGGCATAAAATTCCTTGGTTGATGTGGACTCGGAGGAAGTTTTTTGTAGCTTATGTATAGATCTTGGTGAACTATGGATTAAGATTTCAAATATGGACACTTTTGTGTTTTAACTTTTGATATTACCATTAATATTGTATATGTTTTGTATATATAAATTCTGCATGATATTAAAATTACTGATATTTCACTACGATAACCTATATCTCAAATAGCGTCCCTTAACAGCGATTTGATTTTTGGCCGCTATAACCGCATAGGTTATTGGAGATGTAGGACAAGGGTTATGGTCTTTTTGGGGAGTGTATAGGTTTGTGTAGATCTGTTTTGGTACCCCAAGACTATCATTTTTCATTTACCTTTGCTTCAGCTTAGCCTTACATATGTCATAGCGTAAAGACTTTCTTAGGTGAGTCTAAAGATACTTCTGAGGGAGCCATGCAACTTATTCTTGTTTCTTTAGTCATGCTTATAAAGCTGATACTAATTCTTCTCTCATCATGTATGTTTTATCGGTAGTATACTACTCTTATAGTCAGACTCCCATTTTGTAGCTGTTGTGCAGCTCCTTATTTTATGTAGGAGCCATAAATGTTGTCAGCACTCCTATGTCTTGTTGGTTTATGTTTCCCTTAACCCATACTTCATATAAAACATTATATTACCAACTTTGACCCACTATGCATGTCAAAAGGGGGCTTATTAGAGCTCGGGGTCTTGGAGGGAGCAGTCTTTCTACCCTTGGGATAGAGGAAAGGTTTGCCCTCGTACCACCCTCCCGAGACCCTACCGGTAGTTTTGTTATGAGTGGGATTTTACTTGGTATGTTTGTTTTTTTAGATCTTGGTGTATGAAGTTTATGTTTTTTGTTATAATTCCAATCCAAAACTAAGGTGTGGTCTTATACAAGAAAGCATTGTTTTTTGACGGTGGGCTGTAAGATATGTAACTATGTACACTATAGGTTTAGGGATTCATTGTAAATTCACTGCCTTTTTATTACATATGGAGTATTAATATCATGTTCTATGGTTTTTGAAATTTGCTTTTTTTGTAGGTTTTGGAGAAGTTATACAAGGCTAGATGGGGTCTAGAGGATGGAGTGGGTAGCATTATCATGTCTCCAACTAGGGAGTTAGCAGACCAGCTTTTTGGTGTACTGAAAGCAGTTGGAAAGCACCATGGATTCAGCGCTGGTCTTTTAATTGGTGGACATGAATACGATGAAGAGAAGGATCATGTGAATCGGATGAACATTTTGATTTGTACACCTGGACGGCTTCTCAAGCACATGGACACAACTCCAAATTTTGATTGTTCACAACTACAGGTCATAATTTATTTTTCCATTTTTTATTTTATTCTTTCACATGCCGTGCTTTGGCTTTCTCAATCTTTTTATTGGTGTTATAGTGTGTATTTGGGGGTAGTCAATTTGGCAAATTGGGTTGATTTGGGCAGCAATTTGGGAAGTCTGGGTTTGTTTGTGTCATTCTCATTCACATAAACAGGTTCAAATGTTTGAAGTTGGAAATCCCACATCAAGAGTGTGGCCCATCTGTGCTGTGGGGTTTTTCTCTAAAAGGCACCTAGCTGCCTTTTTAATTTAGAGATTAATATACCCTCCTGAAAATCTTTCTAATGACACATGGCATGAATCCATTGGTGTGTGAGGAAGTGGGCTCTAGATAATATTTTCAATTTATTAAACAAAACAATTTAGGATCTAAGCAGTTAATGCGGTAAAATATCGGTTATCGGTCAAGCACCGATATTTGGGATATCGGTTATCGCGGTGAGATATCGGTAATTAAAGAATATATAAATATATATATATATATATATATATCAAAATAGGCCAAAAAAACACCAAACCGATATTATCACCGATACAACCGATATATCACCGATACAACCGAGATAGGGACCGATATTTGTGACCGAGATAAGCCCCTATGACCGATAACCGAGATAGCACCGATATATCACCGAGATATCACCGATATTGACTGCTTAGTTTAGGATGTTGTTAGAGGAAGACCCAAATTGACTTGGGATGAGCGGATTAGGAATGATTTAGTAGAGATGCACCTTTCTGAGGACATGGTCAAGGATAGGGGTATGTGGAGGCACAAGATTAAGGTTAATGATTATTAGGGAGGGTTTGGTTGTATCGTAGCGTGGTTCTAGGAGCTTAGACCTTTTCCTAAACTGGTAGGAGGTCTGTTAGGGTGACTTGTTCTGGGGTGTTTGTGGGTTATGTTGTTTTTTTGATGGCATATATACCTTTGTTTTACTATGTGACGTTTTCATTGTTTCTCTTAATTCAGTAGCTCTGTATTTCTGTTTCTGTCTCTAGTGTTGTTTGTTTGTCGCATGTGTTTGTGGAGCCGGGGGTCTCTCTGGAAGCAGCCTCTCTATCCGCAAGGATAGGGGTAAGGTTTGCCTACATCTCACCCTCCCCAGACCCTACTCTTAGCATTGCTAATTGTGGGATTTACTGAGTAAGGTTGTTGTTGTTTAAGTGTACGCATTTGAATACATGTTGGAGACTTGGAGGACCTTCAATCCATTTTATCTGTTATTCTGTTTTCTTTCTAGCTATTTTTTATATTATTGTGTCTGAATATACCCGAAATCGACCCACGTTTTTGTAAACAAGTCAAATGCATCTATTGAACATAATATTACATGCTCCGACTTTCTTACAAGTTCCACTGATTTGGGTATACTCCATGCCAGTCAACAGGTTTTGGTACTTGATGAAGCTGATCGGATTCTTGATGCTGGTTTTAAGAAAGAAGTAAACGCGATTATTTCACAACTTCCTAAGCATAGACAAACACTACTTTTTTCTGCAACACAAACAAAATCAGTCAAAGATCTTGCAAGACTTAGTCTAAAAGACCCTGAATATATTGCTGTAGATGAAGAATCTGTATCTGCTACACCAAATCGTCTGCAACAAAAAGTCATACTTGTTCCCCTTGACCAAAAGCTAGACATGTTATGGAGTTTCATAAAAGCGCATTTAAATTCAAAAATTCTTGTTTTTCTTACTAGCTGCAAGCAGGTACCTTTTATTTTGTTTTTAATTCAAATTATCTTTCCTGATATGGTTTAAATAAGCAGTCCAGCCACACTTTGAATCGTAAATAAATGTAGGAGATTGTATGCTTTAAAATAGAATATAGATGACTTTCAGCCCGTGTGATCTGTTCTCGACCTCTTTGACTTGTTTCCCTTTTAGCTAAATTTTCTTAATTTGCCCATTTGGCCAGTTTGAGATTAAAACACAACCCAGTTCGACCAATTTATCACTCGGTGTTACTTTACTGCACTAAAGGCGGCTCCAGGCAGTACCTTCTGCTCTGTGTGATTCTGTATTTTTAATCTGGCATTCCAAGAATGGGTCTGCAGGATTTAATGCAGTAACAATTATGATCAATCAAAGAATTGTTTAAATATATAATAGAAGTGACAGTGTAAAACACTAAAACTTAGTTCACCCAGGGGTAAACATTGAAATGCCAGAGTTTCTTCTGTTCTTTCCAGCTGCAGCAGTCAGCTCTTTTTTGTTTATCTTTTAGAATTATTATTGCCCACCTTTGTTGTTTTGATTTTTTAGCAATTCTTGTGTTTTTTTTTTTTTAATATGAAACCTGTTTTGATAGGTGAGGTTTGTATATGAAGCATTTAAGAAACTGCGTCCTGGGATACCTTTAAAGTGCATTCATGGAAGGATGAATCAAGATAAAAGAAACTTCATTATGAAACAATTTACCGAAGAACAAAGATCGGTTCTTTTTTCAACTGATGTATGTTCAAGGGGCCTGGATTTTGACAAGAAGGTTGACTGGGTTGTTCAGGTGAGCTGAAATTCTAGTAGAAGTGGCAAAATGGGTAGGTTAGGTGGGTTGGGTAATAGTCATAACGTGCCCAGCTGAAACATGCTGTTCTGTTATTTGTATGAGTCAAAACAGTCCAGAGCTGGCGAGTATACTTCTTCATGTTTAAGTTATTAATTCGTTCATTATAAATTTATAAATGGTTAAATAAATGACAAAAATAATCTGAAGAAGTTTACGTCGGACGCATCGCAACCTGTTTGCTTGTAGCTCAATTTTCATGTTAGACGCAAACCATCCCATTCACAATTGGCTTGAATTTCCCACCTCTAATTTTCAGTCTTACCATGCACTATTTGGGGGTATAAATTTGGTGTTTTCCTTTCTCAGGTGGATTGCCCTGATGATGTGGCAAGTTACATACACAGAGTTGGTCGCACAGCCCGTTATGATTCTGTAGGGCGGTCTGTCTTATTTCTTTTGCCTTCTGAGATGAAAATGCTTGAGAAATTACAAGAGAAAAAGATACCCGTTGAATTTGATAAGGTATAAATAATAATAATAATAATAATAATATAATTTATATTATTGTAATTTTTTTTAGGTTGGTTCTTTATATTTGTTGTATTTTTAATCTTGCAATGTTAATGTGCTGCAGCCGAACACAAAACGATTGCAGTCTGTCTCTGGTTTATTAGCTGCTCTGCTAGCTAAGTACACAGACCTGCAGCCTTTGGCCCAACGGGCCTTCAAAACATATGTAAAATCGATTTACAAACAAAAAGATAAAGAAATTTTTGATGTGGCAAAGCTCCCCATAGATGACTTTTCAGCTTCATTGGGTCTGCCTATGACCCCACAACTCCGTTACCTCAGGCGTACGGATATCGATAAAAGTACCACTGGAGAGCCCATTTTGGTTCCCCAAATTCCAGCAAAGAAAGATCTGATAAGACCAAAGCCAAGTAACGATTTACTTGAGGAATCAGAAGATGAAGAGACACTTGATTTACTTCGTAGCAAGGAAACTGCAGATGGTGATGAAGGGAAAGCAATTGCATCTGACAACATTTTGTATGTAATTTTCTAGATTGTTGTTATATACATATATTCAAAGTTGATAATTAGATTAGGTTCTACATTCTTCAAAACTTTTTTGATACTTTCTAACTTTTTGTGTAGGCCTACAACTAGGGTTCTTAAGAAAAAGAAGCTGAAAATTAATGTTCATAGGCCGGTGGGGACCCGCGTTGTATTTGATGAAGAAGGTAACACGCTGCCACCACTTGCAAGATTAGCTGACATCGGCACCACCGACTCTGGCCTCCTTGATAAACAAAAAGGTAAATTGTGTATAGTCATATTATAGTGACCATGTTGACCCATATAAACCACAAATGGGTTGGTTTGGGTTAAGATTAACTTAAAGGTAAATGGATTCAAATGGGTCGAAAGTCATCCAAAGTGTTGAGAACTTCTAAATCTATGTCAAAAGAATTCAGATTATTATTGTAATAACATAATTTTCTAATCATACTCAACACATTAAGTGTTTATGAAACATAATAAGAATTGTACCGAGGGTTTTTTTCGCAGGTTGGCCCTATATCCCATGTGAAACTTGGTATATATTTAGGAGAATGAGTGATATATATGTTATGTGACCTGTTTTTTTTTTTTTTTTTTAAATTACTTTTGCAGTAATGGAGAGGTTTGCGGAATTGAGAGAAGAAATGAAAACACGCGACCAAGAGGACAAACTCTTAGACCGTAAAAGACGTAAAGAAAAGAGAATAAAGGAAAAAGAGAAATATAAGAGAGCAAGAAACGAAGAAGATGATGATGACGAAGATGACTTTTCTGGGTCAGATAAAGACTCTAAGAAAGGCAAAGGATCAAAGGTGTACTTTGATAGTGATAGTGATGGTGAAATGAAAGATAAGGCGGCTCTGAAGACTGACGAAATCTCTTTAGCTGAACAAGAAGAACTCGCCCTCAAGTTGTTGAGTTCTATGAACTCATGAGCTTTTGATCTGATCTAATTATTGTGTTTGATCTGAGCTTTTTAAAGATATGTTGTTAATGTTTTATCGACTTTTGTGGAAGTAAGTTAGCAATTTTGAAACGTCGTTGTCTTTAATTCTTCATGGTCAAACATTCAACTCAAAACGGGTCATAGTGAAAATAGATACAGAATTTCATGATCAAATTTTTCCTTGTACTATTTTCAATATTGCTGTATAACCGATGATGAGCTAGTTGTGGTCCTGAAGAGTTTCCAATGGCTTTTGTTGTGACAAAGCTAGGAAGTGAATTGATGTGACCTCACAGTACATCTAAGCCACGTCTCTATGATGTCTACCTATGTTTTCCATTTCTTTTTTTATGTTAACTGCATTTTAGCCATTGGGGGTTTAAAAGATGAGATAAGGTTGGATGTCAAGATCAAGAACCCCCGAACTCTCACCTAAACTATTGGTGTTGCGAGGGTAATCAATGAGCGTAACAAACTACAACTTACTTCCCTACATGCCATGCCACTCCCTAGCTCTACAGTTGGGTTGCTTGGACCTGCTCTTGACAAACAAACCGTAAGCCCACTTGCTTCTTCCCACCGACGACTCTCAAATGTTGAAGCTCGTGAACGCAGAGAAAAAGGCCTATGCTACTTCTGCGATGAGAAGTTTTCACCGTGTCATCATTGTTCCAAGCCGCAACTCTTCATGATTGACGACACGGTGACTTCCGCCCATCAGAACTTTCACCTTGCGGACAAGGTGTACTTAGGCGGGGAGGATTAATGTGACCTCACAATACATCTAAGCCACGTCTCTATCATGTCTACCCATGTTTTTCATTTCCTTTTTTATATTAACTGCATTTTAGCCATTTTCCTTTGCATGTTCTCCATTTTCCTATTTTCTAGGATCATTGTAAGCCTATTAAAGGCCATATGTTTCCCTTTTGAAAGATATAGATGAATGTTAATTAAATCTTAGTCTTCTTCATTATTTTCTGTTGTTTCTTGCTCAATCTTGACTAAAACCCAAGAGCCACATATCATGAATCTTCTTATCCTTTTAAGTGTAATAAACTTTGTCACAAAACATTCGACTCAAGCATAATCAAGTAATCAAATTTGTTGCAAAACCGAAGATACTCTACAATACATACAGGTTTTGCAACAAAGCTGATACTTGATAATGCTTCAGTCAAATGTTTTGCAACAAAGTTTATTATATTTTGAATCTGGAAGATTCACCTCCTAGCTTTGTCACTACATTATGACCTACAAACGTGCAAACATCACAAACATTTTCCCGTGCAATGATTCAATCCCACAAACATCTGTATAGTTTGTACATTATCACCTTTACATAAAAAAATCCAACCTACACCAACCCGTTTGTAGGCGTTCTTCAGCACCATCCATTGTTGGTGCCATGCCGTCGGTGGCTTCACAAACACCCATTGTTGGTGGTCTAGTTGCTTGTTAGAGATACATGCTCGATCCATATACCTACGAAATAGTTCATTTGGGTTGTGTTGTATCTCATACAAGTCAGGTGATGAAATTAAAAAGGTTAAGATAAAGAGGAACGGGTCAAAGTGTTCTTGAAAACTAATCATATACAAATTATAAAGATGTAGGCAATACGTTTACAGTTTAGGCCAACCAAATGGTGGCAATATGTATTGAATTTTTTTTGAATCATTATGACCTGTTTACCATCCATGTTACCACCTCACATAGCGTTGTAGAAGACGCTAATGATTTCATGTCCGTTTAATTGCACCATATAAAGCGGAAAGAGAGCCAAGAACTTAGTATCAGCCTTCTAACCAACGTTGAGATCTCTAGCAACCGTGATGAATGATTCTATCTCTAGCAACGTTGAGATCTCAAAGTTTATGTGCAACTATCCAAATGGTTGGTTAAAATGGATCCCACTCGACAGAGAATGGTATATGTTGGAGAGCAGCGATAAACGTTGTTCTGCCAACGTTAGAGTTCTGCTTGCTACAATCACCATCAAAGATCATTGAAGCAATCAAGGCCAACGCGTTCTTGTAAATTGAAATAAACACCCAACAGAACATGACATGATTGGTTTGCTAGGTTGGAACTACAAGCAAAATAAAATAAAAACATAATAAAAGAAGATCATTTTCAACGTACAAGGTTTCCAATATTCTCAACCAAACATCTTCAATCAAACAAACAAACAGAAGATCAAATAGCAATAACAATAATAACTATGTCGACAGTAGGTTCCCTTGTTTAGCCATATTATCAAACACTATACTACAGACCCACTTTTGTCACAACTCACAACTCCACATCACTGCAAAATTACAAATCCAGATCAATATTCAAACTACTACAATACTGATTTTGTAAAAGGAACAGGAATAAAAAGCAAGGCAGGTTTACCTGCTGTGGTTGTTGATAACCACCATACCCGCCTGCTCCTGCATAGACTCCATAATATGCATTTGGATCTTGAGCTGGCGGAGCATACCCATACCCCTGTCCATAACCATAATAACCACCGCCGCCGCCATATTGGGCTTGTTCAGGCTGCCCCTGAAAACAAATCCAAGATTCAAATGTATTCTTATTGCATAAATGAAAAAACGTTTGAAAATCGTTTGTGTGTGTGTAGACTGTAGAGAGATAGTCTCAAACCAGCCAAATGCAGGCCCGTTTTAACCAATACCCATAAATGCTCTCCCCACCCGTTTTGTAACCTCTGACGCCAACAAAACAAAGAGAGTTTAAACTATAACCTGTTTGCTCGCGGGACTACGGCCCCACGAAAGGCGAACACTCTGGCCACCCAACTCAGTCCCATTTAGATGGGCCAACGCTTGCTCTGCACTTTGCCTAGAACACAACATGCAATAAAATATTAGGTAAAACAAACAGAAAAAAAAATTGAAAATAACTTTGGTGTCTTACCTGTTGGCAAACTGAACAAAGCCACAACGTTTACCCATGGGTATCTTCACATGAATTAGTTCTCCAAATTGGCCAAACACCTGCCTCAAGGCTTCATCAGAAACACTCGGATCCAACCCACCAACAAATATCTGCAATCATGGATTGTTAACAATGTGGAAGATAATCCAAGAGGTACCAAAAGATAAACATAAAAACACTTAAACACCCACAGTTGTATTGTTCGGATCACTCTCTCCCTGACTTCCTTCAGCACTCTGGTAGGGAGCTGCACACGTTCAAATGTCAGAAAGGAAAATAACTTTTCAGAAGTCTCTTGAGCGAAATCAAGAATGACTTTTTCAACACAGACAGACATAGAAAACATGAGCACAATAGTTGTAAATATATTTATGTCACAAGCAACACAAAGTATAGAATATGACCCATTACCAAAAGAACCGATGACCAAGCCAAGCCAATTGAACCTATATAAACGCTATAGCACTACCAGGGTAGAAAGCAATACCTGCAATCCAGCTTCTGATAAAACCATACAAACATATTCTAATACAACCAAAATTTAATAAAAACACACGTCTTACAGATGTGCAAGTTAGCTTTACGTAATGAAGATAGCCAATAAAAAAACTGCAAGCCATACACTCAAAACAAAATTTTGAGCGCAATATTAAATATCACCCATCATTCCACAAACACACAATTTGAAAGAAATCACGATCATCAGGTCATAAAATTCTATAAAAAGGTACTTCAACAGCCTCAAGACAAGAGTACACTAGTGTTATCCACAAACACACCATTTGGCAAAAAAAGTACTTCGACAGACAAGACAAGACAAGACAAGACAAGACATGTAATTTGTTTCTACGAATTCTTGTGGTCTACGATTGATGATCCAAGAGTATATGAAAAACAGATCTGCAATTTAAACTCATCTGATGGGTAACAAACTGCATTTCTATCAAGCCACCAAAAACAATGAACTGAAAAAGGTAAGGAAAGTAATCCCTGGTACCCTAAGATGATCTATAGATGCTGTTAGACTTGATACGCAGAAATATAAGATAAGAAAACGGAAGTGCCATTACCAAATAACGAATATGACATAATGTGGGAAAAAACTTGGTTCTAAGAACTGTAAAAACGCCAAATAGAAAGGAAAGAAATGCAACTACAGAAAGAATCAAAGCAGTTCACTTCAGAAAGGTAAATAGCAGTTTACTTAATAGTTAATACTGGTAAATAAAGACAAAAATAACCAGAAAAATAAAAGGAACGGAAACGAAAGCTATGGGGAATGTAGAAAACGGAATGGAAAAAAGAACTTTAATAAGGAAAGAAGCTCGTTACATAAACATAACCACTGACCTAAACAATCCCACTGCAATTAAGTGGTAACATTTCGGCTGATATCAGTTCCAGGCACCCATAAATGAGAGCCTCTCTGGGTCCTGCTTTTGAGACAACATGAGCTTTTATAAGTCTTTTTCATATCATTTACATAATTAAAAGCGCTCACTTGTCCAGAAATGTAACCAGATACCGGAATGAAATGACTAAATATAAGTTATCTTCAGAAAATGACTGTCGCGATATCTAGATCAGAAACAGGTAGAAAAAGAAACTAAACCAGGTCTATCTATATACGATGTCCAACCAAAAAAAAAGATTCCAATCAACGAAAGCAATAACTTTATTGCACCTTCACAAAAGTATCGCAACATTAAAGAACCTTTAAATGTACCTTTTTGCATGCCACCTCCTGCACCAGTCTTGGTAGCAGCAGGACCAATTCTCATTGGCCTAGAAGAACAAAGAACACCATTCATTTCAGACATAGCACGAATTTGTTCACTCTCATCTCCAAATCTAACAAAACCATAGCCCTTAGTCCGTCCAGTTGCTCTATCGGTGACAACTTTTGCACCTTTGACAGACGAATAAACATTTTTAAACGTCTCTTGCAGTACGTAATCCGAAACATCTGCAGCCAGATCACCAACAAATATAGTGTAATCAGGAGTATCATCATTCCGCTTCTCCCCAGCACCAAGTGTAGCCCAGTTTAGCCTAAAATTCTGCTCAGTAGACGGCATTAGAGTTCCATTATAAGTCTGCAACGCATTTTCTGCGCCTGCACGACTCCTGAACTCAATAAAACCATACCCCTCCGGTTGTCCAGTCTGCTTGTTTCTAATAATTTTCACTGAAACCACCTGCAAACAAATCATATTAAAATTTCATAACCCATATATTTAAAAAAAAAAACCTAAATAAAACATAACAAAAAGTTAGGGTTTCAAAAAACATGACAATAAATCACAAAAACAAGCTCAAATGATCATACTGCAATCTTTCATTCCAAAGTAACAAAATTTGATCATACTGCAATCTTTACTGCATCAATTTAAGATTTACACAATATAACTTCCAATATAAGGGTTAAAAAACGGTGAGGCGAGACGCTGAGAAAACGTGTTGGAGGCGGTTATTATGTAAGTGCGCCTCAAATGGCAGAGGCGCAAAGAAAACTTGCGCCTCAGGTGCGCCTCATGAGGTTGTGTGTGCTTTTTCTATGTTTCAGACTTTCTTCAGCCTCGGATCGCCTCAAGCCCGGAGAAGCGAAGGGAAAACGCCTATTCAATTCTTTTAAACTTCGACCAAGAACACACTCATATAAGTAAAAGTATAAACCCAACACCGTATTAGTTTTATCCATACGTACCGATAGTATTCGACCGGTATCGATTTACAATCCAATAACACATCTTTCAAACCCTAAGAACCAAACCAATCAAACAAACAATAACTATACCTCTCCAGTATTGTAAAAACAATTAGTAACATAATTCTCATCCATCCAATACTGCAAATCACCAATCCAAAGAGACCGAATCTCATCGGAGCTAGCCGGAGGCCCACCATACTGCTGTTGAGCGGCCTGCATCATCTGTTGCTGTTGCTGGGCCCACATATGAGGCGGCAGTTGTTGCTGATGCTGTTGTTGAGGCGGTGGTGGCATCATCCACTGTTGCTGAGGTGGCGGTTGTTGGTAGCTCTGTTGCTGTTGTGGCGGCGGCGCCATCTGTGGTGGGACCATACCGTTTCCTGGTTGCATCATCTTTGAATAATAATATTATTATTAATGGAGATGGGATTGGATAAGATATAAACCCTAAGAAGAGATGGATAGATTGGGATTAGGGTTTGTTGGGTGATAAATGATATGAACCCTAGATCGAACGTATGTTCAGATAGGGTTTGATTTGTTTGAGAGGATATTTTTGATGGAGCTAGTTTGTCTTTTATAGGGTTTGATTATTGTTTTATGGGCCGTTGTTGTGGTGTGCTAAGAAACGTACAAAGCCCATTTAATAGAGTAACCAAAGTCCATAGGCATACCGCCATACCCATACCATAGGGTTTTTTTAAGGTAAATTTCATTAAACACAACCGCAACGACTATCTTCAAGATAGATATAGTCAAATGCAATAAAAATTACATCAACGGATAATTAAAATTACACCAATTTCTCCAATCTATCGAACCCTCCTTTTGTCTACTTCTAAACCATAAGAAACCCAAAGACTTCACATCCGAAACAATGTGAATAACCTTCGCATCCACTCCGTTGAAAACTTTTTCATTCCTTGCCTTCCAAATTCGCCAGCACGCGATAATGATGATGCCATAAATTAGCTCCTTTTTCGCTGGATATAACAATTGATCTGTAATATGTAACACATCGGATATAGAAAACACAAAGAATCGTGGAATTTTGCACCAAGAAGCAATAGCATCCCAAACTCCACACACTACCCTATAACCCGAAAACAAATGATCCACCGTTTCTCCACACCCATACCATAGGTGATAGGCATAGACTAAGTGGGGTGTCTATGAATGGTTATTGCTTCAAAAACGTTTCTTATTGACTTGTGACCTTTTGTAAAAGATTTACAAAAAAATGTTTGAATTAGCTTTTGTAATGGAAAAGGTCAATAAGTCGATAAGTTATTTTATAAAAAAGTGTTTGACTTGGCTTATTTGTGAATATTCGTTATATGGGTTGGTAGATTTATAATTTGTATTCCAAAAGCCAAAACAAAAGGCCATGATTTGTAACTTCTTAAAAACAGTTTTTCAACTCATATTAAACGCCAAAATAGAATGCGCTCCTGTTGTAGCCAAACGACTTATTGGCTTATAAGTTGTTTTTCAACTCAATACCAAAACCTTCTAAATGCACATTCGACTATTGGTTAGCAAGATGACACCAACATTGTAGTGGTAAGTTCGGAATATCAAACCCACAAGGCACTACCTAGTAATAAAACTAGACCACGAGACAGACAAGTGTTCATTCCTGGTCAACAATGTAGTGCAAACACCCAAACTAGGGATCATTTTTTTTATTAAAAATTATAATTAACACCGAACACATTGTTGCCCCAAGACAAATCTAATATAGTTTTTTTTCCATTTAAATTAGTTACAGTTATTTCAAATTCAAATTCATATTTAGTTAAAACATTCCAATATCTCCACAACAATTATGGTTAGGGATGACAACGACCTGAGTCTGGGTACGAGCCATGGATGGGTAATTATAGTCACATACATGATTGTAAAATTATGTCACATACCCGTTTTAATACATGGCGGATAATTACTCGATGGCTATCAAGTATGCATGTGGGTATCATGTATGCCCGTTAGACCCTTGAGATTTCCATGTAGATTTCTTTTTTACTATTATCATAGTATAATTTATATTTCTATAAAACTTAACAGTATGTACAATATGTATATATTTGTTTGCGGGCACAAGATTAGGTATCCAGGCCGGATATCACCTAATCATATACTCGGTAAAAAATAAAACTAATCTAGTACTTGGTCCATGTCTATCAAATTTTGTGTATACCCGTCATAAATGTTTTGAATATACTCCTTGGACTTAGTATTTTTTTCTCACTAATTATGCGAACCAATACCTCTTACTAAGTATTTCCTTATGAGGTTTTTTCGAACGGCCAACTAAATACAATCTGAACTGGTAGTATGTTAGCACTGGACAAATGACTGCCCACTTGACAGTCCAAGTTCACCAAGTCACTAATTCGGAGAAAAATCCGTCGTCTAAAGACCCACTGTGTTAAAAAAATCGAATTCAAACTTAAGATCAAATGTTGTTATCTTCATTTCTCCATACAGTTTCACCAAATAGCTGGGACTGCATATGAGTTATTTTATTCTCATATAAATTTGTGGAAAGCAAAATTCAAAGTAGGACAAAATTGTTGTCTCTTTGTTAGGACAATAATTGATGGAGATCTAAAGTAGCAATAGTACACAAACAAAAAGGGGCTACTTATAAACAAACACAAACATCAAGGATAATTATGTCAATAATGTAAAAAAAAATACACTACCTTCTCCGAACAAGACAATACCTGTACCAAACCAAACGTCCAAACCTGTTTTGTTTTCCGTTCAATTCATTTCACACTCTATACGAAACATCAGCTAAAGAAATGGTGCCAAACAACCTCAAAATGCTGTTACGGTTGTCAGCGGTGGTTATAATGATCACCGCCGTAACCGCCACCGCCGATTACGTCCGGCCACCAGCTCGTAAGACCTTACACTTCCCCTGGGATCCCAAGCCTTCATCTCATCCTCAACAGGTTTTGTTTGCTTTCTTATTATTATTATTATTATTTTTAATTTTATTTTGTTAACATTATGCTCGTGAATTTATAATTATTGTAGGTATAGGTGTAATATTGAATAGATTGTTCTGGATACATGTAAATACATGTATTTCCCTTGTTACTATAGAATAACTAGGGTTTTTGTTAATAAACCCTTGACTACATGTTTTACTTGTTGTTCATCTCACTGCAATCACAAATCATATAGTCATGTAGGAACTAGGATGTTGGAACTGATTATTGGTGAGACTCGATCATTTGTAGAAATTAGGTTATTGGTAGCGATTTCGATCAGCAAGAAGTATGCTATCGGTAGTAACTGTTAAGTTCATTGGCAGAAGCTATACTGTCGGTAGTAACTGCGATCAATAGTTACTTAGGCTTTTAACAGTAACTGCTATAGACGGTAGTTAGGCGGTCTGCACTAAATGTGCATCAGTGGTTACTGTTGAAGGAGCTTCCACTAAAAGATTTTCTGTCGAACAGAAGTTATTGCTATGGTAATCAAATAAATGGCACCCTTTTAAGAGCCAACTGAGTTTTCACAAGGCATTGTGTCGTTTCAGCTAACGTTGTGATGTTTCCCCAACTATAAAATGAAAGGTTTTGGTCTGGTTTAGAGTTTAGATACGTTTTCATGCAGATGATATACACTCGTTTATGTTTTTCTCTGAATTATCCGATTATTGTTTTTGGAGTACCAGAGAGTGATGCGTACATATTTAGAGAGATATCGAGCTACTTCAAGCTACAAAACCTACAGGACTTGCAGGCAATGTTAACGTTTGTAGGACAAACCGATAAGCTCTATATCACAATAGTGACGATTGCTATGATTTCATGGAAGATTGGTGTCATGGAATATACCCTATTTAATCAAACCTTTATTTACACCTGAGGCAGATCTTTCTTTTGTTATGCAACTTTATATATATATTTCCTATAGGGTTGCTTGCAAGTTGCAACTCCTGTTTAGTAAGTATTGATTTATTTTTCTTGGGCTTTTTGAAATGTGCTTACGAAAAACAAATTTTATTTATGTGCAGGTGCATATTTCCTTGGCAAGGGAAAACCACATGCGTGTTACTTGGATTACAAGCGACAAATCATCTCCGTCAATTGTGGAGTACGGTACATCACCCGGAGAATACACTTCTAAGGGTTATGGAGACACAACCTCTTATAGCTACATATTATACAACTCAGGAACAATACACCATACTGTTATCGGGCCACTAGAACATAACACGGTTTACTATTATAGATGTGGAGGACAAGGACCTGAACTCCATTTCAAGACCCCTCCATCAGAGTTCCCAGTTACATTTGCCGTGGCTGGTGATTTAGGACAAACAGGCTGGACAAAGTCAACTTTGGACCACATTGATTTATGTGAATATGATGTGCACCTGCTACCTGGTGATCTTTCTTATGCTGATTACATACAGAGAAGGTGGGACACGTTTGGTGAACTGGTGCAGCCACTTGCAAGTGCAAGGCCTTGGATGGTTACACAAGGAAATCATGAGAAGGAAAATATACCGTTTTTTATAGATAGTTTTGAATCGTATAATGCTAGATGGAAAATGCCTTATGAGGAAAGCGGATCTACTTCAAATCTTTATTATTCATTTGAAGTTGCAGGGGCTCATGTTGTTATGCTTGGTTCCTATACAGATTACGATGAGAATTCTGACCAATATAACTGGTTGAAGGTTAGTTTGTTTCTATATTGGCAGATTTAATGATTATGGAATTTATTAGCAATACCAAAGAAAGAGGGATTTATCATTATTTCTTTTTCAGCTGGAAACAAATATAACCTTATATAAATTGGTTTGTGCGCACTAGACCACCAGTATAAAAAGAAGACCTATGACCAACCTGAATTTTAGTTGTTTATTCTCTGTCCCCAGATTTTACGGAAGTTTAAACCCTGATCCCATTTGATATCATATTGGTGGAAGTTAAGAGGTCAAAAAATGATTGGGTAGGACGGGTTGAGTAACGGGTCAACATGGGTTCGGTTAGATCATGCACCTTTTTATACGGGTCGAACAGCAGGTTGAGTCATGTTGACCTGAATTACTTTTTGTCAAACATTTTAAAACTTCTTAAACAATTAGTGTGTGTGTCAAATAAGATCACAAAAGTTATAATTATTTCTTTCTTAATTTAGTTTTTTGAATAAAATGATCTAGGAGGTTCATCCATTCAAATTACACATTGAGAGACGTTCTACCTGTTCTGCCTATTTGCTTTTTTGCTAATTTGTCCTATGTTAACCCAACTAGAGATAAATCTAACCCATTCATAGGCGAATGGGTCGAAATCACATCCAGTGAAAGTTAACCCCTTCTCGTCGTCATATGATGCGCCAAAACACACAATTTTGTTTCCAGTCTAACTGGATTTTAACATTTGGATGGATATTTATGTCTTGATGTCTCATAAGTTTGGAACATGAATTCTGTCTACATTCACATCCTGATTTCTTTTATTTTCTCCAATCTCTGACAACAGACTGATCTTTCAACAGTAGATCGTAAAAAAACACCATGGTTACTTGCATTGTTTCATGTGCCATGGTATAATAGTAATCATGCACATCAAGGTGAAGGTGATGAGATGATGGAAGCAATGGAGCCGTTACTTTATGCTGCTGGTGTTGATATAGTTTTTGCTGGCCATGTGCATGCTTATGAACGCTCGGTATCCTTGTAAACTCATGTTAGTTTAATTTTATTTATAAATCATTTAAGCCATAACTTTCATGTGGTTATTATTCTTCTTTCTCAGAAACGTGTGTACAATGGCAAATCTGACCCGTGTGGTGCTGTACATATTACGATTGGAGATGGAGGAAACAAAGAAGGTCTAGCAAACAAGTAAGTTATTCTTCACGGGACTTGCTAATATCCCATCATTAGAGGTGGAAAAATGGGTGGGTTATGCCGTTGGTGTAACAAGTAAAAACAGGCAGCGCACAAAACAATAACCAAAAATATAATATAAAATAAAATTAAGTTAAAAAAAAGAGCCTGTACTGACAGATTAGGGAACATATTATTATATCCAAATAGAATCGGGTCAAAAGAGGCCGTGTCAAATTTGTTTATTAGTCAAGTTAGTTAAATAAGTTCCAGTTTCTCGGTTGGAATTTTTTCAAGTTTCTATAAGTAGAACCCATAATTTTAGGTTGAAACCAAACTCATATAGTCATATGATAAAACCCAAGCTTTATCCAGTTTAAGCAAATAACAACTATCTAATCTTGCTGTGGATACAACCCGGCTACATGGTAGTCTATTCATGATTTATTTGTGCTAGTTGATTGGTCTAGTGATTTTCAGATTTGACTAAATACATATTTTAAAATGTCAATAAAATGCTAAAAAAATAATTATAGTATATCATGTATATGTATTTAATTATTGTTAAGAAAATTTAGCGTTCTCTAACAAGTAAATGGTCAAAATTGCGAAACACTGAACTTTCAAATACATGGGTGATGGGTGATTCGTAAATTATTTTTTGCTTTGTACACAACCAAATAACTGTGTTCTTGGTTATTTACTATTTTGCTGTTAATCAAAGCTATGTAGTCAAAGGTGTCTAAAGGTCTAAAGGCAGTGCAGCCAAACCGCCTTGCGTCCATCAAGGCACAAAGGCACAGAAAAACGTGAAAAATCACCAAAATCTGGTTAAAGCCTGTCTGAACCGGCCTAAGAGCATTTGCATTGGATTCCTCATCCTCCATCTCTATTGTTTAGTTAAAATTCACCTTTATCTCTAAAAGTTGTGCATCTCTTAAAAACTCCCTACATCATTCCCCATTTCTATCTTTATCCAATTAAATAATATATTTTTATTTCAAATTTTCACTTTCTCGCACTCACACTATTGTGGGGTATAGAATGGGGGATGAATAGTGAATCATACACGAGGAATGGAAGGTGAGGCCCTAAATTTCATCCCTATTTTACGGAATGGAATAGAGTGTTAAATCAGGTGAAAACCTTAATTTTCTTCCTCAAATTATGGGGTTGGGGATGATATGGGAATGAGATGTGCATGCTCTAAACAAACCAAAAAAAGAGTCTAAATTAGTCTACACCAGCCTTAATTAGCTAAAAAAAATGCATGTTTACACTGTGCGCCTTGCTTGTCTTGGGCACGTGCATTTTAAGCGCCTTGCGCGTAGGTGACAAACTCACCCTTTGCGCCTTGGTCCCTTGATACAAGCCATTACCCACGTCTGCTTGCATACAGCCCCATGTCTTTCATGCAATTCCAATTCCTTTGTTTACTCTTTCCTATTTGCAGTTAATTTAGTAGTGCAGTACTGCAGTAAGTGGGTTACTGGTGTGGTTTCTTTTTAGAATTGTAAGGCTATATAACATGTCATCCTTCGACTCCCTAGACACAAAGAAAAGAGTTGAATCGGTGTAAGGGAACAATTTGTCAAATCCAATAAATTAAATAAGTTTCCCTTCTTTCATCCTCTCCCATGCATTTAAGTTCATTTGTGTATTTGGTTGAGGTATATGTTCTCTATTGAGCTTTATTAAAGTTTTCATACTAATCCCACTTTGGTTATTTACATTAACTGCACTAAACATATATTCTGGACTCTGGAGATGTTATCACCGCTCACATGTGGCCTTTGACTTTGGTTGACCATGAATAGGTACAAGGACCCGTCACCAGAGTGGTCTGTTTTTCGTGAAGCAAGTTTTGGTCATGGTGAGCTGAAGATAGTGAACTCGACTCATGCCTTTTGGAGCTGGCACAGGAACGATGATGATGAACCAGTGAGGTCTGATGAAGCGTGGATAACCTCATTCACAACTACAGGTTGTGATGCTAAGAAACTAAAAGAAGGTAGAAAAATACTTTGGTCCCCTTAAAAGGGTAAACGGCTAGTATGAATCGCATCTGTTTTCCATATACTTGTGTTAATACGCAACTATCAATTGGACATATTATTTAACAATATGGCAATATGCATATCTTATCTACCATTGCTTGTGTTGTATCCATTTACATTGCTGTTACTCTCTTGTGTACATATTTGCGTGCATGATTTTTTTTTTTCAGTTAGAGTTATGAATTTTGCAATCTAAACTAATGTCAACACGGGTATTACCTTGCATTGCCACTGCTGTTCGAACTCACCCTCACGCCACCACCAGGGTTCACAATCACCATCTTATAGTGCTGGTTAAACATCCACCACCACCAGCAGCCTACCTTATGTAATGCAATGGATAAAACCCTGCTTACACCTGTATCGCAATCAAGCCACCACTATCCACTACCCATACCTTATATTATCACCAAGGCCATTTGTAATGCGTGTAATGGTTACATTTTTTTTTATTAACTTCGATGTCATAAAGTGTCTGTCATATTACTGACACATTATCAAACCACTTTTTCACTTTTTTCACCGTGCTCTGTTATGGTTTTACTGGTTTTAATTATCCACCACCTACTAAAATAAATTTAAATTATGTAAATTTAAAAGCTTTAAAAAGAAAATGGGGCTAGTGGTACACTTGGAATTTTCTTATTGTCTGCAAAAATAATAATAATAAAAAAAATCACCACCCATAAATGCTTTCACCTCCTTTATGCTGCTAACGCCCGAAATGTTTAACACCCCTTAACCGAGGGCCAGAATGGTGTTTAACTGGGGTCACAACCACCTCATCAAGGGCGAGACCCCATCACACTCAGTCAACTATAGTTAATTAAGGATTTTTAACTCTTTAAATCAAAATCAAATCATTGCATATTAAAAACCAAACCATATGAAAAGTGTGGCCTCACCATTTGAGATGGTTTAATGTCTAACAGTAGGCTACTTCAGTAAACAATGTCACGGTCCTGATAGTTTTTTGTGGGGTATTTTTGGTTTAATTCGTAAATCAAACCGTTCATGCGACTAAAGTGATATCATGAACTAGTTGTCCACAAATCAAGTATCGGGTCATACCTGGTTGAAACCGGTGATAGGTATGATCAATAATGTCAAAAGGCGGGCATGGTATGGAACCATGCTAGGAGAGGAAGTGATTGTTTTTTTTAGGTTCTGGCATGCTTAGTTGGGTATAACGGGACTATTATAACAAGATTGGAAGCAATATATAGCCAACGGATAGGGTCGAGTATGGTATCGGGTATAGCAACACGCGTTGCGTAGAAGGGTAAATCAGTAAATGACAAAACCTTATATATGTATCTGATTGGTTTCCCTAGAAATCCATCTACTTTAGTAGAAAATCGACAAGAGAAGATTATTTAAAAAGCTACCAAACGCTATTCTTTTCCATTTTATTTCCACCTCCTTCCACTTCCTTCAACACTATAACACAAGGGTAAAACATACCTATTAGTATTTTGTTATTTTTATTTTTTGCAATCTTACAAGTCTTTCATCAAACTAGAAAAACACAACCAGTCACAAAGGGTATGTTTGGCAAAGAACTTTTTATGAAAAAGCTCATACTTAATAAAAAACCTTGTTTGGTTGAAAGAGCTTGAAGCTTTTATGTTAGGAGAAAAAACTATATATTGAAAAGCTAGTAGTACTAGCGTTTAGGAAAAAATTTCTACTAGCTACAAGCTTTTAATGAGTAAATGACACAAATATTCATTCTATTATAAAAATAAAATAAAAACCTTCCTTACAAGCTTTTAATTATGCTCATTTTGGTCATTTTATTTATTTTATTAAAAGCTCCAGCTACTTTGCCAAACACCAATATATATTTAAAAAGCTACAGCTATCAGGCACCAACTAGTTTTGCCAAACATATCAAAAATCAGAAAATCAGAAGAATGTGAGGTAAACGGGTAATAAGCTGCCGCTATTCCCAATTATCCCATAAATCTCAAAGGCCAAAGCACAATGACACTATAGAATCGGCCCAGCCCAAAATAATTGGGCCAAACATATAAAAGTACAAAAATACCCTCGGCTCGATTTATGTTGAGTATATATCCTCTTCAGATATTATTCCTCTAGGGCTATATACTCAGCTGCTCGCCGTCGTCTGACATTGGGTTGCTCGCCGTCCGATCAGAACCCTATCTTTCTCCGATCGCTTCGGGTCAACGCTAACAGTAAGCTTATTTCGTCCTTAACATAAATTGTTACAAATAATTTCACTAGATTTATACCGTATTCCATAATTCATGTTTAGGTTACCTTGTTTTGTTATTTGATTGCTCTGTATGTTCCTTGTTCTGGTGATCTATCATATGCCTTTATTAATCGTTTATTTTTTAGTATTTAATGTAACAATTTTAGGTTTTGAATATTAATTGATGATAATTGGATCCAACAGTATGCTAAGTAAAGTCAATTATTAGATTTGACTTCAATATTGAAATTTGGTTCAGTTATGAACTTATGATGCTTAGGTTAGGTCTCTAAATGAACTTAAGTGAGCCGTTCGGTATGTTTCACTACGTTCGTTTATGTTCGTTTCGTGAACGTCCGCTCATTTTTTCGATTTAATATTAATACAAAAGTTATGCACACTTAAGTGAGCCGTTTGGTATGTTCCGCTACGTTTGTTTATGTTCGTTTCGTGAACGTCTGTTTATGTTTGTTATATTTGTTTTAATATTATTAAAAAAGTTATGCACACATTTATTATTTCGCTCGTTCGTTTACGTGCGCATCGCTTCGTTTTTGTTTGTTTATTTTCATGAAGTGTTTACTAAGAATGTTAACGAACAAATACGAACAGGAAGTCAGGAACAAGAAGATCTGTTTGTTTAGTTGTTCGTGTTTAGTTAAGAGTTAAATAAATGAAGACTGACATGCCTCTGTTTGTATTCGTTCGGTTCGTTTACATTGTTTGTAGGCCTAATGATGTTTTCATGTTACACTTGTATGTAGGATTAGATTCACAATGTCAGAGAATGGGTCAGGGAATAATGATGCTAAACAGCAAAGTTCTTCAAATCTGGAGATTGTTAACGAGTCATCATCGATTGATGAGTTATCAAGAGAGGTTCAAGAAACGCTTTCTCTTTCACAAAGGCACAAGTTTTGGGAAACACAGCCCGTTGGGCAGTTTAAGGATCTAAACGATGCTAGCTTGCCTGAAGGCCCGATTGAACCCCCGACACCTATCTCTGAAGTAAAACAAGAACCTTATAATCTCCCAAATCTCTATGAATGGGTCACTTGTGATATGAGCTCTGAAGACACGTGTGCTGAGGTTTATAACCTCCTTTCGAACAATTATGTGGAAGATGATGAGAACATGTTCAGGTTTAATTACTCCAAAGAGTTTCTCAGGTGGGCTCTTCATCCTCCGGGCTACTATAAAACCTGGCACATTGGTGTTCGGGTAAAAAGTTCGAAAAAGCTTGTGGCTTTCATAACAGGGATCCCTGCAAGAATGCGGGTTCGTAGTGAGATTGTTAGCATGGCAGAGGTTAATTTCTTGTGTGTTCATAAGAAACTCAGGTCCAAACGATTGGCCCCTGTCATGATCAAAGAGGTCACAAGAAGGGTTCACTTGGAAAACATATGGCAAGCAGCTTATACAGCTGGGGTCGTTCTTCCCACCCCGATAACTTCTTGCCAGTATTGGCACCGATCTTTGAACCCTAAAAAGCTTATTGATGTCGGGTTTTCAAGGCTAGGCCCGAGAATGACAATGAGCAGGACATTGAAGCTGTATAAATTACCTGATTCGCCGCTCACACCTGGGTTTAGAAAAATGGAGCTCCGTGATGTACCTGCAGTGACCCGATTACTCAGGGCTTACCTATTGCAGTTTGTGGTTGCACCTGATCTTGATGAACTTGATGTGGAGCATTGGATTCTTCCAAAAGAGGATGTTGTTGACAGTTTTGTGGTTGAAAGCCCTGAGAATCATGAAATAACTGATTTCTGCAGCTTTTACACACTGCCATCATCAATTCTCGGGCACCCGACACACTCCATTCTCAAGGCGGCGTATTCTTATTATAATGTTTCAACCAAGACTCCATTAGTTCAGCTGATGAATGACGCTCTTATTGCTGCAAAACAGAAGGACTTTGATGTTTTTAACGCGTTGGATGTGATGCATAATGAAACATTTTTGAAGGAGTTGAAATACGGCCCGGGTGATGGTAAGCTTCATTATTATCTTTATAATTATAGGATTAATAACATCTTAAGACCATGGGAACTTGGTCTTGTGCTGTTGTGATTTAAAAACTAGCCAATGGTTTTGGATTTTGTGTGTTGGTTTTAGACTCTGATCACTATCTATGTACTCTTGTTGGTAATTTGATCTCTTGAATTCATAAACACCCATCCTTCTAAGTTAGGTGTATTTTATTTGCATTTTTGTTTGTTATATCTATATGGTTTTGAAAGACAGGGAAACACAAAGCTTATGATTTTCGTACTGTTAATAGTATCAGTGGGTCGGTGTGTTGAACCTGGAAAATTTGACCCGGCTAACATCAGGAGGGCTCCTTTTGTCACAATCAATCAATTTCATTTTTTTTTAATTTAAGGGACGTTATGCTAGTGTACGGGTGTTATTGAATGTAGTCTCTTGTCTACGTGGCGCTAATGTGGCACAATGGAATCTCTATGGGCTCAATTCCATACCCTACAGCCTAACACACGTTTACCTAAACATGATAGGAATACAAAAAGTCCCAACTTTCTTTCAACTTTGAACAAATACAAAAATTGTAATTGACATAGGATGGCAAACAACAATGGCGAAGCTTGACCCGAAACTTCGGGGGGTCGGAAGTCATCGGGGTCGGAAATCACTAGTTTCGGGGGGGGGGGGGGGGGGGGGTGAAACCGTATATACCAACAAATTTCTATACGAATACTATATAATTGGAACTTCTGAGCAAAAATTCCGGGCGGGTTGGTTTGGGGGGGGGGGGGGGGCGTCGGCCGCCCCTTAAGAGCTACGCCCATGGCAAACAGCCCTTAAGTCTTAGATTATGAGTGAAACTGAATTATTCTTAAATTTCTCTCTAAAATTCTTCCTAACTTCTCTATATTTTCTCTTTGACAAACGCACATGCCAAATGACAATTTTCAATACCTATGCGAGTTGGACTCTAACATGTTCCCTTTTCTTCACGTAGGGTTTAATATACAAGACACGAAGTTTAGACAACTACTACCAATCTTTCACCAATTCTTAATTCAATTGCTTATCAATAAGGTTACCCAATAATACTAGAGGACTTTAAAACCATTACATCAATAGTTGTTTGTGAGTATGTGAATGAAATTGCGTGATTAACTTAACAAAAGGTATAGCTTTATACCTTGTTTTTTCTAACTTCTAAATGAATTAAAATGTATGATGCCTTTCGAGTTCTTTTTTGAATGGCAAGCTACATTATATATCAATGAGCATCGCCCTAGCAAAATTTTAGAAGCCAAAAATACAAGTTCACAACAAGAATGTCTTTAAGCTTAGGGTGGAGAATGTGGTGTTAGAAGGTACCCTAACACCTTTCACTCACAGGTTGTCATATCATATTTGTTCTACACCACCCTAACACTATCCTAAAAACAATATTTTAAAACCAGTTTTCATACCATATCGAATTGTGCTTAGAACCGGTTTTTAAAACATTGCCTAAAACACCATATTTGGTGTGTGCACTACCCTAAGGTACTTTAAACCATGAGTCTCACACTCCCACCATTTTAAACAGAATACCTCCTTTTTATATCTCTCACCTACAAACACACACCATTTTAGGTTACTATCAGCAGAGAACCGCTACTCGAGATAGGAGGCTGATGTAGCCGATCGACTATCCCCTACCTAAGCCCTATATCCGACACCACACCCACACCCTTATAAACATTAAATATGTGTGACATGTGGTAGTTTTGTCAAAATATTTGGAGGTGCAAAAGGTAAAATATATGGAGGTGCAAAAGGTGGGATTAAAGAATAGGGGTTAGGATCATAGGGAGAGGTTAACGTATAAAGCTTCTTAACGTAAGAAGCGTAAGAAGCAATCTCAGCCATTAGATTAACATGATTTCTAGATGCAGATTAAAAAACCTAATCATACTTGGGTTAAACTAACCAAGGGTAAAATAGAAAAACCGTCTAATTTTTTTTTCAAATCGTAACAACAAAACTAATTTGAACCCTGATTTTTCATCATTTTCAGATCGATTCATGTTCAGAATGATTACACAATTCAAAAAAAAAAAAAAAAACGATTACAATGAACGAAAACGTAAAGATCAGTATTTGAATCTAAAAATAATAAAAAACAGAGGATTAAAATAATCATATGAACAATTATGAATTGTAATAGTTGTCGAATACTTTCGATTTTGTTTCAATAAGGATGATTAAACATAAAAATTAGGTTAAAAAAATGTTGCAGAGGAAGAAGATGAAGTTGGTGAAAAACAGAGCACTTTTAAAACTCAGACGCACTCATCAAATTTACAGACGCACTCATTAAAAATTTCAGACGCACTCATCAAAATTTCAGACGCACTTATCAAAAATTTCAGACGCACTCATTGAAATTTCAGACGCACTCATTGAAATTCAGAAGCACTCACTAAAAAGTTTGGACGCACTCATTAAAATTTAGACGCACTCATTGAATATTAATATTTAATAACAAACGCACTTGTTGTTTACTTGGTGCGTTTGTTTTCAAAAGAGCACATGGGCTTCTGACAAATTTATTAAAGCATAATGTTATCCTTGTCATGTCCATTTTGCACTCTGCTTGAAGACATATTCAGTTCCTGTTTTAGCCTATATGAAATACTTTCGAATATTGCGTCTGAAGTTCCTCACTGAATATAAAATACTTTCGAATTTTTTCTTTATGAAATCATATATTGTTTTTTTGCAGTTCCCAGTTTATATTGCGTTCGTACCTGTATATTCTTTTCCATTATTTGGTGGGTTGGCCGGCTTCAATGGTTTATAGTTGGCTTGAAGATGAAAAAGTACAGATTCAATATTTTCTCAATTTATTACATGTATAAAGCTTCTTCTTGGCCCACGGCGCCGGTTACGCCCATGACGGCGATTGACGGCGCGGTGGTGGTCAGATCTCGATCGGGTTGTTTCAAAATGAGAATGGGTTAGGTTTAGAACAGGGAAGATAGGTTTTATTGTGTTTAACTGTGGTTAGGTTAAATTGACAGGTGTCAATCTCTGGTGGCTTCTTATTTTAATGAACTTTATATCGTATACTTTCTCTAACATCATATACACAGTGAAAGAAAAATAGGAAGTTATAGGAAGGGTATCAAACGGACCCCGATTGAACTATTCAAGCGGCATTGGAACCGTCTCATCAAACCCTACGATGTTAGTTTTTAGGTCTTCGTTTTTTGGGGTTTTAGCTTGTAGTTTTTAGAAAATACGTTATATCATTGTGTCTTTTATGTAGCATTGTGTTTTTTTATTATTTTCATCATTGTGTCATTTTTTCAATTTATTGTGTCTTTTTTCTTTAGCATTGTGTTATATTTTTCGACACTGTGTTATATTTTATGGCTCATTTTGTCATATTTATGATTTATTATTTTTTGTATCCTTCTCATTTTTGTTACACTGTCTATAATAACTTATCATAAAGAATAGATTAGGCACTAATTATCCCAATCAACTTTTTTTTGAACAGCCAGCGGTACACACCTATAACGAAGGCCCGCACCCTTCAGGTCCGGTCCTCGGGCCCCCCTAAGGTCCAGTCCCTCATTTCAGAATAACCTTACTCTGAGTGGGATTCGAACTCGTAACCTCCCAGAACAGGAACCCTACAAAATGGGTAAACCTTCCCACCTCCATTACAACCACTAGGCTACCATATCATTCTCATCCGAATCAACTAACTTAAAATTGTTGTGATGCATTTTCTTACGTGGCCTTTTCACCTAATTAAGAACTTTCTATTTTCAACAGACCCAATCACATCGTGCAGTCGGTGCCCACATGCACTACTCAAAATTACCATACTATCCCTCAAACCTCACATCATTCTAACCTTTTTAGACCTAGACAAAGGGTAATTTCGACCAAACAAATTATTAATCAAGCCAACAAATATTAACCACCCTCGTTGACCCTAAAAACATTAACATCTATTCAAATCAAACCCTTTAAAGATTTTCGATCTTCATCACTAAAAAAGGTTAAAAACCCTAATCTTGAATCTTTGATACAGTTGAAAAATGCATGATTTTTGCTTCACGATCCCATATGGGATGATAGTGTTCTGTGGTGGGATTATTGGGTTTGCAAGAAAAGGGAGTACGACGTCGTTGGCTGGTGGTGTGGGCACTGGATTACTGCTCTTTCTGGCTTCGTATCTCACGCTTAGTGCCTTTCACAAGCGAAAGAATTCATGGGTCGGGTTGATTCTTGAAACTGGTATGTAAAGTAGGTGTTTTTAGTTTGTGCATGTAAGGTGTTTGATGAAATGTCTTGTTTGGTTTTTTTAGTGGATTGATGATAATATTATTATTATTTTGTTTGGTTTAGAAAGTTTGAAGGGTAGAAAAGTGGGATTTTGTTTGTGGGTGTGAAGTCTTTGGTTTATAAATAAGGGGAATGATTAATATTAAATTATGAACTTAGATAGATGGGTTTATTTATTAATGAAGATATATGTGCATTAATTGTTTTGATGTTAGGGCATAATTTGACTCTATGTTATAGTTTGTTAAATGTGAGGGAGTTAATAATCTTCCAAATAGTCAAGTGTGTTAGAATTTAGAAATAAGAAATCATTATGTGGGCTTGATCTTTTGTGGAAGGTGTAAGGAACTAGAGGGTGGATGTGTTATTTTTTTTAAATGTATGATAACTTTTAATAAAACTGTTAGATTGTTGATATTAATTTTTTTGCGAGAAAACTTGTATATTGGTCAACAATAAATAAAGAGTTAAGGGTTGAGAGATATCACCACATCAACACAAGGATTTATGTAGTTTAGGTGGATGTTGATTAATCCACCTTACATCTAGGGGCGACAATTGTTGACACAACCTGAAACCCAACCCGAACTCGACACAAAAAATAACAGGTTTGGGTCGACTAACATGACCTGTTTAAAAAACGGGTCGGGTCAACCCGTATAAAAAACAGGTCGGGTTCGGGTAGACACATATAAAAACAGGTTGACCCGTTAACCCGTTTAAGTATTTGTAAAAAAAAATCTTTTATATATTTGTTTGGTTTTTTCCGTTTTCATTTTGGATGGTTAGTTATGATAGTGTTAATTTCTGCACACCATTGTATATACTTCTCACACTCGTTCTCACCGTTACATGCATTATCATTTATCAATAACCCACTTACAACCAAATAACCCGCTTATAATTCGTCAAAAAGTATGACTCGTTTAAAAATACGGGTTAAATGGGTCGTGTTCGGGTTGACCCGAATTTATATGTATGCGGGTTAGGGTTGGAATCTTTGACACGAATAATAATACGGGTCGGGTTGCAGATTTCAACCAACCAACCCCCCAACCCGACACAATTGACACCCCTACTTACATCCACTTCTTTGTTCTCCCATCGAGATTTTTCACTAACTTCTCTTTAAACTCGTTGAGTGAACCATTTACAGATTCTCTTTGTTAATCTTCTCCTTAGTGCTCTTTGGTTGCGATAATCAATTTTTTTCATTGCTATAGATGGTGATCACCTGTACAAATTCTTCTAGGATCTGCTCTTACTGTTACATTAATGTTAGAAAGAAGTTTACAAAATGACGCATTGACGCCTTAACACTTCCCCGTTGCTAATCTATGATCTCTTTTTGACGTGGTCACTATGGGGCTGGACCTTTCATCGACCGCGTTATGTTTTTTTGACCGTTGTTTGAGATATACATTATCTTCACGGTTGGACCGTACATTGACTCCCATTCCACTGTCCGTTGTTTTATGAGTAAAATTTTTTAACCTTTATATCACATGTTTGTATTTCTATTATCGAAAGCATTAACAGTGTGTCATCATGAATGCTTTTGTATGTAAAGTGTAGTATGGTTTCTTGTATCAGTATCCTCATTGTAGTCTGCCATCTATCTATTGACAAAATTTATGTTATTCGCTTTGACAGAGTAAAAGACTGTTTACCATAGAAATATTGAATTTTTGTCTGTTTGTTGTATTAAGGTTATATTAACAAGCTCTCTTATCGTCTTGTTTGGATTTCAGTTTGTGCTGCTGCACTCACATGGGTTATGGGACAGCGATACGCTGAAACTGCTAAAATAATGCCTGCAGGTCTTGTTGCTGGTATCAGGTACAGGATATGGGAAGTCTCTTCCATGGATTTTTTTTTTTTTTTTTATCATGATTCGATTGATATTATCATATGGAATCTGCAGTGTTCTTTATAATTCTTGCATCTATTTTGTTATCCCAGCTCTTATATTACAGTTCAATCACCGTTTTAGTTCCGATCCTATAAATCAAACTTCTTTTCAACTGTCTTATCTTTTGTTTCTGTTGCAGTGGATTGATGACAGCATTTTATCTGTACAAGATAGCCACCGGTGGTAACCATTTTCCCGCCAAAACTGAATGACCGAGATCTTCAATTTGATTCTAAATCTAGCATCTGTAATGTGCATGTATTTTGAATTGATTATCATGTATACTGAATACAATATTCATATTTGTGTAAAGAGAATTGTGTTGTGCTTCTACCAGGGAAGACTAGGGTAACATCCAGTTAATTTCTTTAATGTGGTTTCATTGTTCATAAATGGTACTCATATATTTATTTGTGTCAAACACATAACCCAGACCGTCACAGAGTTGACATGTAAATGGGTTAATCATGTCAAGCCAATCCCAAACATGATTACTTTCTACATGATTACTTTCGGGACATGTCAGAAATCGTCGCTCTAGGCCTAATTATCGTCTTAAAAAATCATCAAAATATAGACATCTATTACTCTGGAGTCGAGACGTTTTAAACATAAGATTCCACGTATGGTAAAGCTATAACAATAAACGATCTAATGATCTACTACTACCATTTTTTTACAACATTCAGTATATACAAATAGTTTGTGTTACTACCGTCTAAACATATCCTTCAGGTGTAGATAAGGAGAAATGGTCTACATCCAAGATCTATTATGCCTATAACTAACTGTATAGACTCAGCAGTACTGGGGTCTTGAATAATCTGGGGGTAGAGATGGGCAACTTTCGGTCATATGTGGGTACGGGTCAATTGTATTGTATCCAGGTAACTCCATTCGATATTTTCCTTTAATTTGACAAAATGGAAGCTCAACCGTGTCGCCTTCATTACACCACTTTGGCAGGCGGCTTGAATTGTTTTCGTAAAAGTTGAGCGTGTAGGCATCCTTTATCTGCATAAGTTAAAAAGGTTAAGTTATATATACATACATACAAAAAAGAACTCAATAATTGGTAAGAACTGTAACAACTCATCGAAAATTTATTAAACAATTCAACGGAGATATTAAATTGTGAATTTAGTAGTTCTATAACGTAAATATATAAATTGCGCATGAATAGTAATTGACTCACTGTGAATTCGGTAACTTGAATCTGGTCTGCAAGATCTCCAAAGAGTCCTGCTTCTTTGTACATTTCAAGGACGAAAGCAACACAAGAAGTTGACTTTCCATCAGCGTATACCCAATCATCTTGTTCGGGTATAGTTAGTAGTTCAGCAAAAGACGAACCACGTCTTTCAACTTCCACTAAAATATCAGCAAGTTCAAGCCCCTGCAATAAAAGTCAAACTAGCATCAACATAATTTTGACACTTTATTTATGTATGGATCGGTTCAGACTTCCAGCGATGTATATCTCTAACAGGTCAAATGGTATACTTGATTAAAGATAGTTTGCTGTATTGTTCTGGTGATTTAATAATATGTCGGTTTTCTTCCTTTCTTGTACTTTCCGTTTCCTCTTTGCGCAAAAATAAATAAATAAATAAATAAATAAATAAATTAATCTGTTTTCCAGTTGCCACCCTCTGCCAACTTGCGAAATCTGAGATGCGGGTCAATTTCAACCCATTTACTTAAAAGCGGATTGATATGGTACTATTCTTATTACTATAACTGGTATAATAAAATAATCCAACTTATAAGAAAAAAGGGCCAAGGATTCCAATGTTACAAAATTACAAATCAAAACAGACCTGAGTACCAAGACGTTTATTCAAGGCTTCATTCCACATATTAGCTGCATATGCAGGCTGCATTTGATCCCACACCGTCATAACAGAAGCAACCTGCAACATAAAGAATCATTTAACACTCAAAAAATGAAAACTAGGGTGATGGATTGAAAATTTGAGATAAAAAGTTAAAATAACTAAGGTAATGCAGTACCAGATTAGCATCCAAAGGTGGCGGATAATTATCACTGACAGTATCTATCCAACTAAATATCAAATTATGATAACCATATGGCAACCCGACCATACTTTGTGCATACTCCCACGCAGCAGTTTCATTAAATCTAGACCGTAGATCAGGATGCAGAGGAAGCAAAGCAATATGTGGATTAGCATCATCTTCGGTCAACTCAAATTCCCACCACTCATCCCACGGCAACAAAGCAATAACATCTTGACCCTACGGTCAAAATTCAAAGCCAGGGTCAAAATCAAAAGCTACAAAGCAATACATATATTGAGATTAAATTTTACCTCGTCATCTTCATGTCCAGATTCACCAACCCACAGTTTCCCTTGTGGGTCCCTCAAGCAAACAGCAGAGTGACCCGCGTATGCCCCGGATACCCATTTTTCAAGGGTCTCAAACCCGCCCCATCTACCACGGATTTTTGATATTGCAAGGAAGTCCCCCGAATGAATATCATCTTCAGTTATGTTTGTAACCCACGGTTCGGGCCGCACCTCAAAATTAGCTCCCATATGTTTCTTGAGAAAAGCAAGATTAGAATTCTCCCCCCAACCTGTATTTGTGAATAAAGGGAAGACCTCCCATAATGCTTGCAGGGTTCCTATCATTCCTGCTTCCATGAGGAACATTGCAACACCTTTACGTTTTACCTTTCATAAACAAAAGACTCAATTAGCAGTAGAGGTTGAGAAATGGGCGGGTCGGGTGTATGGTAGAAACAGTCAAACTGGTAATATTTTCTTATAGATCAGGTTGACCCTAGACACTTTTTTGTCCAAAATATTAACTTTTAATAACAAATTAGTGTCAGCCGTCAAATACGATTACAAAAATGATATTCAGCAATTATCTATTTTTTGAATAAAATGACGGGACCACTGTGTTAAACTGTTAACTAACAACATACTTTTAAGCTTGGATAAAAAAAAAATAGCAAATAATACTTAATATGCTTCAATCTGTTTTGGTTCTATTGTAAATTTGTAATATGTGTGTGCTTGTTAAGTTAAGTTGTAACTTTTTTTTCTTTGTCGCCTATTTTATGTCTTTCTTTTATATAAAAATATATCAATGTTTTTTATTTGTAAAAAAACTACACTTAATGTTAAGATGATCCCCCACCCCACCCAACAAGAAAACCAAGATATTCAAGTCCAGCCATTGCACAAGTAAACACTTTAAAATAGCCAACTGTAGTAAGCATCAATTCCAAATCTTGCTCTATAAGTTTATTAATAAAAACTGAATCTTTTAACTTACATATTCGTACTCAGCCTTCCCGCTCCATTCATCAAACTCGAGTGTATGTTCACGGGATATAAAATAATAGTCCCATGTCACACGATATGGAGTCGCAAACAGGTATATATCCATACACGTCCAACTGTGTGCATTACTTACCTAAAAAAAAGCAAAAACCATCACCAATCTGAAAAACAAGCCAACATAAATTTCAAGAAAAGTAGTGCCACATACCAAAAACTAAAAATTATATCACATCAATTTCAAAATCATAGATAAAGTGCATATATAGTTAAGGACACACCACGGCACAGCACGCCATAAGAAACTGAATATATGCAGTTATACTACAGTTAGGGCTTCTTAACGAGCTAGCCAAGCTAGCTTCACCTCAGGCCAGTGGCAAAACCAAAACTTTTTAGTCAGCAGATCATCATAAGGTTCTGTTTTCTACTCGTTACAGCTATGTGGTCTAACTCATGTTCAGCACTTCAGCTTTTATATATAAAACAAGCATCTGTATCATATATCACTATTTATGCCCTACATTTTCCAGAAACATCTAGTGAACCCTCAATCAAGAATACAAGCATACTTACCAAATTAAAGTAAATCCATTTCTCCAAATTAAAATTAACCAACAACGCATATGAAAATGAAACTACAGTGAAAACTTCAAAAGTACATAAAAATTTAACTGACTCTATATCACATCAAATTCAAATTAAAGGACAAAGTGCATATAGTTAAGCACACTCCACAGTACAACGCACCATAGTCCATAAGAAACCGATATTATGCTACAGATAGAGCTGCTTAACTAGTTAGCCAAGCCAGCTTCAGCTAGGCCAAGTGGCGAAACCAAAACCTTTTAGTCAGCAGGCCATCATAAGATTCTCTTTTCTACTCGTTACAACTATGCGGCCTATCTAACTCATGTTATATAAAAATCCAACAAATTCTCACGAGTTTCCCGGGCTAGAAACTAAAACAAGCATCTTTATTAAAAATCACTATTTAAGCACAAATTTTCAAGAAACATCTAGTAAACCCTCAATCAAGAATACAAATATATTTACCAAATTAAGACAAACCCATTTCTCCAAATCAAAATTAACCAACAACCCATATGACAGCACAGTAAAAACATAAAAAAGAAACAATAAAGTCACTAACTTTCCAGAAACATCTAGTAAACCATCAATTAAGAAAATAAACATATTAATCAAATTAAGACAAACCCATTTCACCAAATCAAAATTAACCAACAACCCACATAAAAAATTTAAAAAAAGTCACCAACTTTAATATGAAGAGTGCCTCCACCAAACTGTGTACCACTTTTATTATGAAGCTCTAACCAGGCAGTATTCTCATAAAAGCACGACCCTTTCCAATGCAAATCGGAGTTATTGGCAACGGCGGCGGCGCCGACGAAGCTGGGGAGGAGATCGGCGGCGCCTTTGAGAGAGTTGAGCAGAGGCCATGAAATTTGATGGGGTAACAGAGGGAGTATGTCTTGTGGGTGAATTGGTGCTTTAAGAGGTTGTACGTTTGGAATTAGGGTACAAGTTAAGAGGAAGAGATGGGTTAGGGTTGGTATGAAGTGGGTTTTGAAGGAGATGAAGGGAGGTGGTGCCATTGTTGTGGGGTTGTTGATTGCAGATGAAGTTGCAGTTGCAGAAGAAGAAAGTCTAAAAACTTTGGTTGTATAAAAATTGGGTTATTGTTTGGTGGTGTTTTGGGTTGTTGTTACTTGTTAGAAACCCCCCTTGAGGGTTGTATCTATTGTCATTTTTATTATTAAAAGATTAAAAGTTTAATTAAGGGTTTTATTTTGTTTCGAAGTTGATTCGGGTTGAAATGGATTTGAGGTGAGTTCTAGTCAAAACGGACAAGCGTCGCTTTAGTTTGGTTAATATTGAAAGGACTAAAGTTAGCAGTCGTTTTATAAGAAAAATATTAAAAGAGGTTAATACGTTATCTTTATTTTTATGATGCCTAGAGATGATGTGTATTGGATGTGGGTGTGAAAACCTTGGCAGAGGCGGCGTAGACATTGGTGGTGGTGAACGAGGTCGTGGTGTTGGTGGTAGTGGTAGCCAATGTTAGGTGGTGGATACGACGACCGATAGGTGGTCAAGACAAACAGTGGTCGTGAGTATTTCTTGCCCATTAGTTATCAAGTTTTTTTTAAAAGTGACACATTCTTACCGTTGTTTAATTTAAGTTTATTCATAATGATCATTGTATAATGCGAATTGATTCATTCTAACCCATTGTTTTGTGAACCAATTCTAACCCATTGTCAAATGTGAGTAAACTCATATCATCCCGAATGCATATTTTTTTACGAATCAACCCATTTATTAAGTAATGGGCTATGGCATCCAGCTTATCTAAAATTAGTCAAGTTGGTTAAATGGATGATAGTTTCTTGACAACTCGCTTTAGAAAAAAACATTGAACACTCATATATGCTCTCTTTATTCCTCATAAGATGGTTTGGTAACAAATTGCTTCTTCGTTACACTCCACTCACGACAATCTTGTCTAGACGGAAAAACTTTAAAACATTTCATCTTCTAGATCCAACACTTTTAATGTTATTAGACATACAATAAACCAAATTCTAGGTTTTTTCTAGTGTTTTTTATTTTTTATTATTATTTTTTTTTGTGTGTGTAAAAAGTTTCGGACTACTATATTAATAGTGTTTATTAAGCGAGGGGCAAAGCAAAAGTATCAATAGAATTGGATATTTTTGTAAACTTGTAACCAAAACACGAAAAAGCCAAAACTAAGGATAACTCCAATTACTTGGTAGTCTAAGTGTGCACGACTGCACGGAATATTCGAATAAGTCACCGTCAAGCACAAATAATTATGGACCTTCATATGATACAGATATTTTACTACCGAATATACCACATTAATGTTACATTGTATGCTATTAATGTTACCTACCTACTTCAAACACAAGGGTAGGGTGTTGATAATCCTGTCTGATACATTATTTACTACCAAATATGCGACATCAATGTTATTCAATGTGCTATTAATGCTACATTTCTATTTCTCACGAGCTGAAGTATAAAACGAGTGACGGGTCAAGATCCTTTTACTAGTATCACTATTCAATAATGTTTAACCAATTCTAACGATTGTTCCACCTAGGTCACTTAACACTTTTTAAGAGGAAAATGGCTGAAGACACAAATTTCTTTCAATGTTTTGAATCTTTTTATTGGAAAATTGACCACCAACTTAGACAGGTTACATACATATAGCTATTTCGCACAACTGGCATGCTTCATCACCAAATGTAACCAGCGAGTCAACTTATAAGAATTATAAAAACTAAACTACAACTGAAACACAAATTAACTTGAGATGTGCAACCTCTTGAAAGAAGTTGATTTCTATCTAGCTAGAGCGACATACTTTATTTTCTATCTATTTACCCACCATTTTATTGAGATCTAGAGCCAGAGGTTATTCAGGTTCAGATAATAGATAAAGAAATGAACAAATACATACCTTTTGTAGGCTGTCTCATTAAATTGAACGTTATGTAGCATACAGCATACTAGCCATCCATGGCCTTAGAAGCTAATTGTTATGCTGCATAAAGATACTTCAGTCATTGAAATTCTGCACTGATTCTTATTAATTGTACAACATATAGCTCTGTATATTCTACAATACAAGAAAACTGAAGCAATGATTGTCTTTGATTTCAAAGTTTATAGATTATAAGCATTCTCATAGTAATAAGATCAGTTTGGTATGAAGAAAACTAAAAGCCGCTTTTGATATTCCCAAAAGGATATGAAAGTTCACCAATTTGTTCATTGTATACTGATTACTGAATGATTTCAATGATTACACACATGATATTACACAGATGACCAGGAGAAAGTCAAAGAGTTTCAGATGCCACAAAGGACGAAACAGAAGACACGCAAGGGAACCAATAACGCCTTTTGCCATCTCTATGGCCATCGTCTATCATTGCAAGACCCTCCTGTACACAAATAAACCATTGGTTAGGCACCAAAATGAAAAATGAAGTATAAAAATGAAAGAAAAAAAAAAGTGCTCACGTCTAATAAAGTTTCAAGGGCATCAGTGGCACGGCCAGTCGACCACGATAGACGCCTCTCTACTTCTTCAACTGTCACAAAACCTTGAGCCTAAAAAACAAGAAGTTGCATACTTTGTCAGCAACGGTTTTTCTTACTCAAACATATGATTTAACAGTCAAAAAGTAAAATACACAAAGAATATTGCTCGCATATAGAAGTTATAAAGTTTAACCTGAGATAACTCTAGAATTTCATTGTGATCTTTCTTCAATTCAGTTGGGACAGAACGAACAAGCTTTCTTTTTCCAACGGTAATCACTTCAAAACCACTTCCTAACACCTGAACAATCACGTTCATGTTACTACAACATCTGAGAAAAACAAAGTTAATGAACACCATCCTGAAGACTTATATATAACCCAAACACAGTACCTTTAGTTTACTAATAGCACGCAAGCAATCATCTTCCGACACCGCCTCACGCGCGCCTTTTCTTCTCTGACTTAGCATCTTACACAGTTCCTCCAAATTAATCAAACCACCATTAATCGGTCTAGTAGCCAAGCATATATCAACAATTTGCACCCCTGAAAATCCAAATAAGTTTAGTTGTATCTACGTTGAAGACATTAATCAATAAAACGATGAGAAGTTCAAAATAGAACGATAATTAATCAATGTATACGTACACCATTGACACACTATACATACACTAGCTCTCATAAAGGGTCGTATAACCTGTTTTTTATCCATCTACATGGCCTCTATATGTTACTAATAGAAATCTCGAAACCTCAAATGCGAATGATGAAATGATTGACATCTTAAAGAAGAACATTACCAAGTTCATAATAGAAATCACCAATCCCTAACAGCTCAGCCCAGAACCCTTTATTCGACGCTAACGGATCGACTCCTACTTTAGCACACATCTCATGAAACTGTGATCTAAAAGCAGGATTCTTCCTGATATCATTCTGCAGTCATCATAACATAGTATCAACAACCATAACTTAACAACTGCAGTTAACTTTTATATTTCATTACAAACAATCTGTCACACATATTATACAACCAGGCAATATAAACCTAATTATTAATAATAATAATAATAACCTTGTGTTTGCGAGCAAAGTCTTCTAACTGAGAACGAAATGTTGAGAGCTGTTCTTTCATAAGATCGGTGCGTAATTTAGCGACATTTTCTCCGAGTAATCGGTATTGATCCTGATGTATTATTGATTTGGATGAATAATAATAACAATAAAAAGAAGAAAGATATAATGATAAGTAAAATGATGTATGGAAGTAAAAAGGAAGGGGTATTATTATTGCGAACCCTAGCAGCGGCTGCAGTCTGTAAACCACCGATTCCTGGTCGTCGTCTCATGGTTCACCAGTTGTGTGATATAATAATAGGCAGACTCCGATGATGATTGCAGACAACAACGATTAACCTTCGATGATGATGGCAAGTGGTTTAAAGCAAATCTTCGTTGACAGAATTCTCAGTAACTTAATTAGTAATAAAATAATAGCGGAAAGAGTATCATCAAATCAGAGTGGCGCAGCGGAAGCGTGGTGGGCCCATAACCCACAGGTCCCAGGATCGAAACCTGGCTCTGATATTCGGAGTGGCTTCTGCTTATCTTTTTTACTCTAACAATGATCATTACATTACACATTAAATCATGTATTTTTTTAACAATGATCATCAGTTTTAAAACATTAAAAGATGTCGAGAATGCACCTTTTTTGTCGATCGGATCTTGACAAGACATGAGATTTTACTTTTTGCGCGGTGCCGTTAGCACCAACCGTTTTATCCAGATTTATTTTCTTATTTTTTATAAATTAGTATTCTAAAACTAAAAACTTACAACACATGAATATTTTCTTATTTTTTTTATAAATTTAATATTCTAAAATTTTACAACACATAAAAAACGTGTTGTGAGGCTTTTTACTTGCTAGACGTAAAGAACATATTGGAGTTTTGCCAACATCTCTTCCATCTCAAGCACACATAACTCTCAAACCACCCGCATTGTTGGTGTTGTTAGAAAGCTAAAAACATAACAAACCTAAAATATTTCTTTTTACCCGTTTGATCCGTAACAATTAAAAAGTCTAAAACCAACTTATTTTCAAATAAGTTCCTATTCTAATTCCATGATACAACATCTTGTCACTCTAAACGAAAACCTGTTACATCTCTAGTACTAATAATTGATAACCGAGATTGTAATGGTTCTTGATCCATAGATGTATGCGTGTGTATGTAAATGAATTATATTGATAAACCTGTCGCATCTTTTGGTATCAAAAACAGAAAAACAAGAGGTATAAGCGTGCACATAACTTGTATCGCGATCCCAAAACTAAGATTATCAAAAGAACCCGACGAAATGTTCAAAACAGAAGCCAAAGTAGCACCAACAAATGAACTCATTGCAGACCCAAAGTTGTTAATTGACATGTAGAGTGCAAACAGAGTCCCTTCTATACCAGGTGGGCATAATTGTCCAGATAGGATCAGGAAAGGCATGAACCTGCAATACAAAACCAAGCTATTACTCGCTTTGACTTTGATAGTCAAACACATCCGAAAAAGGTCGGATTGGGTCCATAAATATACAAAAAAATTATATTAAACAGTTACTGTGTCAGTATCACAACTGTTGTATTAATTCAATAATAATCTAATTCATTTGAATAAACTGATTTATGATATTTTTTGTAACATTTCCTTTTAGCCTTTTTCTTCTGTTTGATGAATCAGAGATAAAACTGAACCCGATCGACATATTCACAAGCAAATGGGTCAGAATCGCCACCCTTAGGCAGTACTATTCCTGCCCACTAAAATCAACATATGCACACATCAGCGCCAAAAAACGCCTTTTGCAATGATTAAAACTCAAATAGAATGAGGTTTAACTATAATCATTGCGTGTGTTTGTATGCATTGATGTCAACGGATAGATCGCTAGCAACATTTTTATAGATTAAAGGGATGTCATGAAATTAAATCACACACTTGAATTGGTGAACTGCATCTGAGAGAGTAGACCCAAGCAACACCATTACTTTGTCTGATATACCATAAGAAACATTTAGTCTAGAAACCAATATTAAGTCTAGAAGAGTCAATTGCGTCAGCGTAACATGAGCAAACCTGCATTAAATATATGATTAGGATCAATTAGCAAGCTTCATAACAAAATATACAAGCCCTATGAAAAGTGTGGGCATGATCAGCTGGTTGGTAATTGGTAACATGGCAAGCGGGTTCAGGTAGAAACGGGTAAATTTTTGTACGGGTGTAAACATTTTTTTTCTATGTTTGTTTGCAAGTTATGTTGTTTAGAAAAGGATTTGGGAAGTTCCAAAATTGTATGGATACAGAACAGACTTTGGGCAAATTTCAACTCATTTGACATGTTTGGGAAGTTCCGAAAATATGTGGTTTAGCCGTATAACATAAAACACAAACAATTGACCCATTGACAAGTAAACTAGTTGAAATTGCCACCTCTACAGATATGATTTTTTTTTTATTATACACTTACATGAGAATAGTTCTTAGTTTCATCTTCTTTAAAAAACGGTTGTAGGTAAAAGTTCCAAACATGAGGCCTATCCACCCATTAACATAAGCTGTCCCTATAAATGAAGCTTCTAGATTCAGAACTTCTGTCTTGTAATAGAACATAACTTCCGAGAGATTTGGAACGGTCACCTGTGATAGAAAAAACCAAGCCATTGGTCTGGTTTTTCCCAATAATCTGGATCAGAAATAAGCTATAAACAAGAAACTAATTATGGGACCCCTTTAAAACAAGGATGTGACCCATCAAATATACGATAGAGAAAACGTTATGCTATGAATGGAAGCGGTAATTGGCAATGATAAATTAAATACATGCAGATTTGGTAATTTAGATTAGGGTTGGAATAAATCCCCAACAAGTCAAACAGGTAAATCGTTAAACTTAGATGAAACCATGGTTTAAAAAAACGGGTGAGGCGTACGCCTCGAGGCGATTCTGTAAGAAAACGAATCTGAGGCGGCGCCTCAGGGTGTTATTTTGTACGTGCGCCTCATAGAACTGAGGCGGTAACAAAAATTACGCCTCAGGGATTTTTGATGTTTATTTTTTATGTTTTGGACTTTTTGTGCCAATTTCAAGCGTTCCATGTCTTTTTAGTGTGTGTTTTTTTATGAATATGAGAATGAAATTAGTTAATATTTCATTTTTTATAAGATATATAATATTTATATTTATTTCTTAATTCCGCCTCGGTTCGCCTTGAGGCGTACACCTCGTGAGGCGAAGGGAAAACGCCTTGAGGCACGAGTCCGTACTTTTAAACCTTGGATAAACAGGCCAAAATCATAAGAAACAATAGTAACGAAAAGTTTAAAAAAATGTACCTCAGGATAACTGGGCGTTGAAAAGCTTTAAACAAAGTATATCCAGCTCTTTTAAAAGATTGGAACCACTGTGATGGCAAAGATTCATCTTTTTCAGTCTCCTGATAGATACTTGTATTGATCGAAATTTTCTTGCTACTTTTGTGGCTTCTTTTTCTCATCAAAGTACCAGGCTTAGGAGGCGATTCTGTTGATAATCGAACTTTATCCAGAATACCTATAAAATCATTAGATGTAGAAAATTCGGGCAACTGTGACGTGCTTATAGAACTATCCGCCACAAAACCACATGAAAATAGTTGTATAGTTGGCAAAACAGAAAAAAGTAGAAATATGTTGTTCATTTGAATGTTATTTAGAGCATATCCTCCAAACAAACTCCCACATATTCCACCTAGAGCCATTGTCATCCATGATAATGATTGCAAATCGCCAGAAAATGTAGCCCTGAAAGGAAGTGAATTGCAGATGAATATAGTTTCTTTGTTTTAAAATTTACAGATAACAAAAATATGTACAGTATCGCTTTTGAGATCAAAACTGTAATTTCCATTAGACGTGGCAATTTCGGCCAATTTACTTACTAATGGGTCGATTTAGGTTACATTTTATCTTTGACAGTACAAATGGCAAATATAAAGATACTACTATTAACTCCTAACCCATGACAATAAGCTTGAAGCCCCTGCTATAAATTAAGAGCAAATCTCATTGTAAGTCCCATCTCATTCACTCTCAATCCTCTATACTTATGCTCTGTTTCATAGCGCTTTCCCAGTAAACCGGAGACGAACCCAAAACACCCAAAATGATACTACTATTAACTATCTTCACTTGGTTAGTAACCTCTGATTACGTCATTAATTTGGAAACCTCTCGTAGAACTCGAAACAGTTTTCCGGTTAACCTGCTCGTTTTCAGGCGACTTCTTTTCCGGCTTCATTTCACTTCAGGAAGGTATCAAAGTAAATACTAATGATTTCTCACATGATTGATAACTTACTCATACTATAAAATCCATTTTGTAGTAGAATAAGTATTTATGGTAAACTGGTTAAAGCAAGAAAACGAACCTGGGTTCTTCATGTGTCAAAGAAAAAAGATAACTCAATTCATTAATTTATTATATTTTGTTAAGCTGGCCCACTGTTAAACCGTTTTATACTCAAAATCTTATATATTATTATTTGATAACTTATTAATAAACTAGAACCAATTTATTTTTTCTCATAATGTTGCACGTCAAAAGGGCTTTATGGAATTCATGGATTTGAGGAATTCATGTGTTCTAATCAATATTATAAAGGATTGACTTTAAAACATGTCAAAAGAATTATTTATTTTTACACCTCATATACTAATAGAGTTAGTGATTTATATAAATAGTTGCTAAAGAATAAATATATGAAATAACTCGTATGTAGATATCTATGAACACTTTAAACAAATTGGCATTGCTTTGGAACGCTAAAGGTACGGATCCTTACCCCCACTCCTTGTTGCTTTCATATTCAGTTGTTATATAAGCCCACTGATTCTATATATCTTTGAAAGTTCCTCACGTCTTTGAAACATCAATTCATTTGGCTGTCCGTTCATTTCATGTTCTTATTATAATATTTGAATTAGCCTTGAGATCATGCGATAGAATTAAGTTGTTGTACTCATTATCGCATGTTCCTGATATAAGTTTCATGTTGACAAGATATATATGTTGCTATGATTATGGAATCATTTGAATAAGACCCTTTGTACTCTGAAACCATGAGTTCTGCTTCTCGTGGAGTGTCCCACGAGCATGTTGTTGCGGCATCGACAACATGTGCTCCACCCGTGACGGAGAGATCAGTTCACGGCGTCTCTTAAGTACAAGTGTGGTACATATGGCTATTAGGAGGCGTATGGATCGATCCTAGGATTTATGTATGTTATGGAGGTGGATAACGGGTATGCCAACTCGCCACCTCATGTGATAAATATGCAGGAGTAGCTACCTGTGTATTGTCACGTTTTATGTTTAGCTCATGGGTTCATCCGCATGGTACGATTTTGTTATTAAATTCCGCATCGTATCATTTTATACGTTACGTCTTGATCATGTCTCGGTAAATATTATTTCTTGTTTGTTATTTTCAGCCTATTATTCCGTACTGAGCATTCGGCTCATTCCGTAAATTCTTTTTGTTCCACAGGTTCACAGGTTACCTTGGGCGGGATAGAGAGAGAAAATAAAGCTTAGGAATAATCTAGCGATGTTTGGTAAACCCAGTTAATTGTGTTAATCTGTATTTCAAATCTTAAGTTAGCTTGTCTAACATTTTGTACCTTTGACAATTAAATAAATGGAATTATGTCTTTCTGAACCAATGCTATTGTGACACGTCAGCCCATCCGGGTTGGGGTGTTACAGAAATAGCTAAAAAGGAAGCCCATCAAACTGGGTCAAACAGGTCAAAAGTTATTGAAAATGTTTTTCCAATGTATAAAAACTCCTAAATCATTTTACTCAAAATTTGACAAGCTAATTATTCATAAAACAAAAATTTGTAAAAATATTGGACAAAAAGTGTTTCGACTCAACAACAACCAACTATTTTGATTTGTCATCCACCTGCATGACCCTGTTCATGTTCCACCTCTAGTTTTCTTATACTCTATAGTCTATGCTATGGATTTTGTTAGATTTGAATATCTATATTGTTTCAGTATTCAACAATTGTTATAATCTTAACATAGACCATCTTATTGAAGTATGATGTGATTAAGTCAACTTTGGAATTAACGGTAAAAAGGACATACCTTTCATGCCTAGCTGCCTCTGCAATCATTGCATCAATTACAACATCCGCCATTGCCGAGCCCAGATTTTGCAATAATAAGACATTCATGAGTTGATGTTTGGAATTCCTTATGGATTCCACAGATCCTAGAATTATCCATGGAAATAGGGAGAACAGTGTCGCAATGACTAAGTAAGGAATCCTTTTTCTTCCATTAATTGGGATACAGTCTGATATTATTCTGCACCCAAGTTGTGCAAAGGTTTGGTTCAACTTAAGAACTGATGTCATTAACTAAAAAATTAATCAGCATAGAAACAAATGATTAACAAGATCAATACCCATATATCGGTTTTATGCTCCATGGAACAAATGATATGGATGTAACAAACTGAGAAGCAGAGGATGATAACTTTAGTTGGTATTTTAGCTGGTAGGAAATTGTTGTCCATACAAAAGATCTAAACCCCTAATCAGATAAAACAACACTAGATGAGTTATATAAGAAACCAAGTGGGTTCATATAAACATACAACTTAAGAACACATATTTCATTTCATGGACAGTAGAACCAAACTCAAATTAACATCTTCAAGCATAGTTTTTAATAGTGAATAGCAGTAAATAGCGACAAACTACCTATACGCTATGTAACGATAGCGATGACACTATTTTATAAATAGCGATACATTAGAAGAAAATTTTAAAAACATTTTATATGTATATTTTGCAAAAAATAAAATAAAATCCGGTAGTACGGAAGAACATATGCTTTCTTATTTCAATCCAGTAAAAAAAATCCTAAAATATACCTATTTTTTCAGTATATACTTGTTAAAAAAAAAAAGAAAATACGTATTTGATCGCTATCTCATCGCTTTTAGGCGCCTTATGGCGTGAAGCTCATGCTACGCTATGCTATTCGCGATAGCGAGAATAGCGAGCGCTAATAACAACTATGGCTTCAAGGGCTGGCATATTGGTAAATCCTCTTCCTTCTAGAAGAGGTCTCAGGTTTAAATCTAGCTTACACTGGTTTTCACTTTTCAGACTTTAGCACCCTTGAAGGTCACTTGCCTAGTGCACGGCTGCACGCTGGGTTTTACTTTTACCACAATCCCATTGGTTAGCAAGGTAGTGATGGGTTCCGTGAGTTTTCGTATAACAGGCTCTCACATTTAAAAAATACACAATCAAACTAAAAGCAACCCAATGGGCAATGGCATATCCTTGGTTTAAAAAAACACGCATGAGGCACGCCAAGGTACAAGGTGAACATTGTACAAAAGGCGCAGGCTAGGCACATTTTTCACATGAATAAAGGCATGAGTTGCAAGTGTGGGCACCCTTTTTATACCGGATGTGGACTTGTGCATGCGGATGTTGTACAACAGCCTTTTTTAAGCTTATTTACCCTCGCCTCGGAACCCTATCGCCTGACACTTTTAAAAGCCAATGGCATACCAAGATGGCGCAGAAATATATTCTATTTTCAAACTGTTCTCATCAAAGAGTCACAGCTCCACTTGTTGTCCATCTCTCTTTCTCTCACACACACGTACACGCACACTCAATCTCTCTACTACGTTGCCTAAGATTGTTGCCCATACAACCAGAGGTGCGACAAGTCCCATACATTGCAATAATTTCGGTCCGTAACAATTATCTCTCGAATTCTAGGGCTAAACAACAACCAACCATCAGCTTAGTCTGATCCTGAATATCTTGCAATTTCTAAATTGAAACAGATTCTAACAATATTTCAATGTAAAAATAAAAAGGATCGGTAACGCCCTGGATAATCATCAGAATGTGATGAAGTGCATCATGAATAGGCAATAATAATAATAATAAGAAGAAGAAATGGGGATGAAATAGAAATAGAAAAAGAAAAGAGACCTGACCTGGGTAAAGTAAATTAAGCAAACGAGCCAAAGAAAGGAAGCACCGAATGTGATCACAAGTTGTTTGATCCATCCTATCATCTTTGTATCGATAATTCATTCATCTCTACAGACAAACAAACAAACAAACGAACCATCAAATACGTTTCTCCTTGCATTTCATTACATTTCCCACTCGGTTCTTCCCTCGTTTAACCGTTTCATTGGGATTTGGGCCCCAACAAACATACCAAGTCAAATTAAATATATATGTTTTTTTCCATTTCATTTTGGAGCCAAATAATATGTAAAAGTAAAACCATCGTTATAATAATAGATTTCAAGGGTTAGATTAAATACACAAGGCGAAAGAAAAATAGGAAGTCGTAGGAAGGGCATCAAACGGACTTTGATTGAACTCATTCAAACGGTACTAAAACCGTTTTATCGAACCACGCGACATTAGTTTTTAGGTCTTCGTTTTTTGGGGGTTTTAGCTTGTAGTTTTAAAATATGCGTTATATCATTATGTTTTTTACATACCATTGTGTCTTTTTCTTATTTTCATCAGTGTGTCATTTTTTCAATTCATTGTGTCTTTTTTCTTCATCATTGTTATATTTTTTGGCACTGTTTTATATTTTGTGGCTCATTGTGTCATATTTCATGATCTATTATGTTTTTTGTATCCTTCGCACCCTTCTCGTTTTTATTACGTAGAATAAGTAGAATAAGATGACCCTCGATTTCAAATATATACCTTTGAAATATTTGTTTTATGCAAATACTACCCTTACTCACCTTTAGGGTAATAATTCTAAACTATTCATTTGCCTAGCTTTGAACATGGCATTTTCTCTCTAAGCGGCTTAGGACCTCTGATGTAAATCCTTAGAAAAAAATTAATTAGTTACACTTATTTTCTTACACTATACATAACATATAAAGATAGGAGAATGACAATTTTGTTAAAAATATGTAAATAAGTATTGCTGAACTTTTTTTTAATTAAACTAGGTGTTAGTTGGCTCGAGCTTCGCCGCGAGCGCGGCTGTTGTGCATACATGTTACGCGCAATGTGCGGCGGTTCGCTGCAGGAGCTCCGGTTGCGTTGAGGGTTCGGTTGAAATAAAAGATAACATTAAGTGACTGTTATGCTCGCGTGGGCTTCACAAAAATACTCGCGGCCCATTAAGTTTCACACCAACCTTAACATTAAAACACTTTGGTTGCCTCTTGTTGACTTTATTTAATAATAAAATAATAAAAAAAAAGTCTCAGCTTTAGCTTCCTAACAATATCATAGTAGTAATAAAATAATAACAAAAAGTCTCATCTTTAGCTTCATTATAATATCATATAGTATAATAATACATTAACAAACAATAAAATAAAACAGGGTGGCGTATTTTAGTGTGCACTGTAGAAGTGTCGCACAATTAATAGATACTATAATGGTGGCCTATCAATCCTATCAAAACCCTTCGTCAGTTAGCCAAGATAGAAGTTTGCCATCAAGTCAACAATGGTAGGCAGCAAGGTTATCATTTGCATTTAATATTAAGGGTGACATATTTTAGTGTGCGACACTATAAAAGTGTCGCATAGATACTATAATTTGATATTATTATGTATGATATGTGAATTTATCCTCTTAGCATTTTCATTCATTTGTCAATTGTTACAACAATGCTGACATGTTTTATTAGTGTCAACCTGAAAATGTAGTTAATAAGAGTAAGACAAACCAATCACTTTAACCAACTTTTCTATTTAGATAACTGATTTTATTTCGTGTTGTAGTATTTTTTTTAAAGCTCCATTAACGTCCAAATCAAAACAATTTACGAACTCAAAACATGTTAGTCCAGTCCTATGATAAGTGAGTACGGGAACCAGAATCATCGGGCTCCTTTAGTGTAAGTTCATGTAGGATATTGTTATCCGTATTTGATGCTCCCTATTAACCCTTTGATTGGAATGCATGGGTGCCAAAAAAGATTGATATCTTCAAGTGGCGAGCCGAACAAGATTGTTTTCCTATTTTAAAGGGGCTGCACAAGCAGAACATTTATCGGGGCGCAAAGATATGTAGATTATCTGGAGACAACGAAGAGACAATGGACCACTTGTTTACATCATGCTATGTTGTTGCTGCTATATAGAACAAGGTTGATGTGTGGTGCAAAATCCCACCCATTACATCATAAGTGCTCGGGGATCGTTGGCCTCAAAGCAGATACATGACCAAAAATAGAAATCAGTTTTCACCAAGATGGCTCATGTCAGTCTTATACCAATAAACTTAACCTTTAGACATAGAAATAGTTAATAAATATAAAACTTAACAATATAGACTACTTATTACAAGATTTCCATCATTAGTTGTTGATGCCTTTAACGAGCCAAACAAAATCATATCCCTACTCCAATCTATCCACTTACATTTTATAAACTAAATACAAAACAACTTCTGCCATTTTATTAGCATAAAGTCATAAACATACATTCAAGATTCAACCACAGTAGATTGGAATACTTACAGGCCGATACACAAACGGTTTGACTGCATGTGAGTAGCCCGATACATGATTGTAACCGAATTTGACACCTGAAAACCCGTCTCCAAGATGAGTGCAGTGTTCATGGAAACTGCTAATAGGCCTTGCCAAACAGGCATCCCACCTTTCACTCTCGGGCATTGTTTCAGCGACTGTGTATATTCCCCTTGAATTTGTAAAAGCTTGGTAATTTAAAACTTCCCCAGATTTTGTTATGCAAAGAACCGCAACCTCTGCACCTGTAATGACAAAAATGCACCTGTTTATTGCAGGACTTACCCCCTTCACTGATTCTTGAGATGTATGAGCCCGTGGGTTCATGAGAATCTCCACTCGGCCATAATTGGGCTAACCCAAATTGAAAGTCAAACAAGTTAAGTTTCATAGATGTTGGATTAAGAAAAACTAGGGGTGTTAAATGGGCTGTGTTTGTGGAGTTGTCCCCGAAATTGAGTCAGAACCTGAACACGGCCCGTTTAAACTGGAATACTATTTTTGCATATTAATACTCTAAAAACACAAATATACAACCAAAACGCAAATGCATAAAACCAATTACATTTAAACTATAAAACCTAATGCTCATTTCCCGTCTATCTTTTAAATTTAGGTATAAAATACCAATCAGTTGAAGTTATAACATAAAAAATCAGTTGAAGTTATAACATAAAACACATGTTTTTTTTTCTTCTAAATTTTACAAAAATAAACTAGTTAAACATGTCTACCTTACCTAGATGTGTTGGCTATCGACCTGAAAATGACCCAAACCCGAGTAGATTAAAAACCCAAACATGTGAATCGCTTGTTAAGTTTAGGTCCGTGTCGTGTAAAAAATTCACACCTCTAATTGGGATGCAGGAGAGATGACACACACACACACACACAATCTAAGAGACAATAAACAGTTTATACAAATTAGGTACATCAATTATCCATATCACATAAACATAAAACACCAATTAACAAATTAAGCATAGAATCAAATCATGAATTCATCATATGTTACCAACTCAACTTGCACCGACAAAATTTTACAAAAACAAAACTAAATCACTAATGCAGCAAACCGTACACCAAACCAAACAATCCCAACCACATAAAAACAAAAACATCATATGCTAAACAAAATACAGAACAAGAAGAGAAGGGGTTTGGTGTGGACCTTCTAAGACATGATCTTCAGGACCGACGGAGCCATCAGCGCAGACATCGCAGACAACTCTGCCATGAATTTCACCGGTCCAAGCTTTGACGGTGCAGGTAGTGATGAATGGGAAGATTAAGAGGGTGATGAAGAGGTTCACCATTGTTGATTTGTGCTCCAGTGTTGGGTACAGTTACGTTTTTTTATTTGTTTGTAGCAATGGCTTCGTACAGAGTCGGGTCGTCGGTCGTTGTCGGTATGGGCCGGGTATGGCCCGTGAGACTATGTGCCGGTCCACTTTCATTAATGTTTATTTATTTTTCTGTTGAACTAGTAGGGTGCCCGCGCGTTGCGGCGGGTAACAACATTTAGATTGGTTAAGGTTAAACAATAATCAATTGACCGAAATATTTGTCTTGGTGTGTAGTATAATCATTAGCAGGGCTTGACTGCATTTTTAGTAAAATCAGGGGGGGGGGGGGGGGGGGGGAAGCATACACAATATATAAAAAAATATTTGGAATTTTTAGGTTAAAAACACACTACGACCAAAAGGGGGTGGGGGGGGGGTTGGCTTGTGTCCCGAAAGAAGTTCTGTCAGTGGGCATATCCGAATTAACCGATCAAATTATACATAATGTATATAGATTTCAACTATTAGATTATACATTTTCAAGATATTTTCCTTATATATATATATATGTGTGTGTGTGTGTATATATATATCCAAAAACACAGAGTTGTGAACTATATTATAGTATTTTTCATTAAAGAACTCAAGTTGAGAACTATGTCATAGCGTGTATCTTCTCATTCAACAACTTATTAGACCAAGTGTAATGGCTCGCGAAATAGGGCGTTAAATGCCCTTTTGGCGCCCCATTAACCCACGCACACCCCCTACGTTAAAGGGGCGCTAAAGGTCCATACGCGAAAATTTTCGCGTGGGTTAAATTTGTTCCAGCCAATCACATCTTTCCATTTCGTTTTTTTTCCTTTTTTTCATTCAAATATAATTCCATTATATATTCACCCCCTTTCACCCACCATTACTTCCCTTGCCCATTTCAAGCTCATTTCACCCAGCAAGTGGCTCCACATTGCCAAGTGTCAAAAAATGTCTCTTTCACCCACCATTACACATGGTCTTACACAAAAAATTTCTACAAACACAAATGAGATAAAATTCTGACATTAATGAATAATATTTGTTGAGTAAGTGGTAAACAATTTTTAAACAAAATTTTGAATTCAATATATAAAAATATTTTTTTTTTACCACAATCGAATCCTATGTGCTAGCGGAAGTGCAAGCACATAACGGAAGTGCAAGCACATAAATATATACATAGCAATAATTTATGTGATACGCTAAGCAAAAAATTAGGGTGACTGTGAGGAGTGAGAAGTTACATGTGCAAATGTAATTTCTCACTTACTTTGTTTTCGTTCCGGTTATTACTTAACCTTAACATATCATTTTCTAAATTTTAAAAAATTATAGCAATACTATAATCAAATTAAAGGGAACAAAATGCCCATTTATACGGTGTAATAATATTAAGATAATATTAGTGTAAGTTGGTTGAAATAATGGTGAAAAAGTGTAATTATTATTTAAATAAACAAAAGTTGAGTAAAGTTGAAGGGACAAATGTGTAAGTATTATATAAAAGATACTACCCTAAAAAAATAGTTAATATGTGGATTGTATGTTGTACTCTAACCAATTATACTTGTAAAACTTAAATTATATGAGGTTCTTGGGAAATGTAGTATAAGATAGTATAAATATATAAGCTTTCGGTTATTTTCGTTTGCTTTCGTTTCGATTGATACTTAATCTTAACATATCATTTTTTTAAATTAAAAAAACTATAGCAATACTATACTCAAATTAAAGAGAAATAAATGCTCGTTTATACGGTGTAATAATATTAAGAAAATATTAACGTACAAAAAAGTTATGGACGTTTAAAAATCCTAAGGGGTAGTTGGTTATAATAATGGTAAAAGTGTAGTTATTATTTAAATAAATAAAAGTTGAGGGGTAAATATGTGGGTATTATATAAAAGACATATTTACCCTCAAAAAGTAGTTATTATGTGCATTGTGTGTTGTACACTATGCAATTATACTTGTAAAACTTAAATTTTAAGAGGTACTTGTAAAATGCTTTATAAGATAGTATAGATTGTTAGCATTAAATGTTTGGAATTTTTACAATGATCTTTTTAAGGTGAAATCGACTGGTTTTTTCATTTTTGAATTCTGAAGCCAAAATAAAAACCTAAGTTTTTTGAGTTTATCTATGTAAAAACACAAGTTTGGTTTTTAGCCTTTTGAGAGGTAGTATTTCTGTTTTACTCATAAGTTACACGGTAGTCATTCTAGTTTTCTCCGTAATTCCTCAAACACTAAAATACTAATTTAAAATATAAAATAGAAACTCATTTCCTTATTTTTCCCTATCACGGTGAGCACCCACAATTTCTCGGTGAGGAAACTTACCCCAGAACGAGGAGGGGGTGGTTCCACCTGGAGTTGTGATTTGTGAACTCACAAGCTATCCACAGACTCCAAACACCCCCTCCCCCGTGCGTTTTTCATTTAAATTTAATACAATCATTTCTTGAAACTAAAGCGCTTGGAGAGACTTCATTGTCCTGTTAAAGGAACCAGGTAACACTATTCATTAGGTTGGTTATTTAATACATAGGAACATTATAAAATGAAAAAGTTGAGGTACGTTAATTTTAATCGGGTGTCAATATTTAGACATCCCCAAAATATTTTGACGTCCCTTCTATACGACGTGTAGATGTCTCTACACGTTGTATAAGATTAAAAATGTTGAGTTATCTATGCGTCGTATATAGTTCCAAAAGGGATGTCTGGATATCCAAAAGGATTTCTAATTTTTTTTTTTGAAAGGCTAATATCATTAACAAACACAACCACACGGCTTCTCCAAGGCGGAGAAACCAAAACCAAAGTACAAATTACATCACATCAAAATTGAAAGCTTGCCAATCCCTCCAACCTACCGAAACCCTATTACATCTACTAGAAAACCAAATAAAACCCAAAGCTTTGACATCCGCAATAATATCCGCCACATTCCGTCTTTGTTGCGTAAAAATCCTTTCATTCCTAGCCTTCCAAAAAACCACAACCTTTTAATCAAACAAAGAAACTATAATTTCATCCTACGTAGTTGAGAAAATGTCCATAGTTACCATTTAACTTACCTAGTTACCAAAAGCTATCTATAATTCTTTTTAGTTAAAAATCACACTTCCAAAAATAATAATAAGACTATGGGGTATGGGAAGGGGAAAGCTTCGGGAAAGCCTATGTGTCATTTTCCCCGAAGGGGAACACCGCCCCCCCCCCCCCGAGCCATCTTCGGTGCCCACGGGAGAATCTCCCCGATCTCCCCGTCCCTCCTCCCAAGAAAAAGTTGACCGTTTGAAACTTCCTTTTGAACGTTGGGCCTTTTAATTTTGCAACGGATACTTTTTTAAAAAAAAAAAAAAAAGTTTTCCCTATATACTTTATTTATTTAACACTTTTACATTCAAAACAATACACTCCAATACAACAAACAACCAAAACACAAACAAAATATTAATCCTTTCATCTATTTTTTTATAAAAATTCATGGATCCAAGACGCCCCTTCAACCCGAACACACCCGTTAATCAACCACCATTCGGTTTTCCCTCGACACCCGGTACACCCTCGTCACAACCTTTTCCCGGGTTTAACACCCAACCCGGGTTTAATCCTTGGCAAATGCAAGTTCAACATCACCAATGGCACATGCCACAACATCAATGGCAACCTCAACCCCAAACCCAAACCCAACCCGAGCACGATTTTGTTTCTTTGGCCTCCCATGATGATCACGTGCCCGAAACCCAAGTCCCTCCTCCCATAACCGAACCGGCCCGTACCAAAAAAACTACCAAAAAAGGAGGAAAAAAACGTGCCCAAGATGAAGGTCCGAGTACGAGGGCGGATCCCATTCATTGGGAGCCCAACGATGAGGCTAGAGTTGGAAAGAAAGCGGCTCGAAATGGAGATGTCGAGACAAGAAGCAACGGAGTTGGCGTTGATGCAAGCTCCTCTCGATAACCTTACGGAGGAGGAACGTAAGGTGGCGGCGAAAGTTAAGGATAATATTATCAAAAGATGGCTCGGGGGATCGATGAATATGTAGTGTTTTAATTATTTATTTTCGGGTTTTTTTTTTTTATTTCTATGTAATTTTCGGTTTTTTTTTTAATTTCTATGTAATTTTCGTTTTTTTTAAGTTAAATGTAATGTGTTTTTTAATTTTAATGAAAAAAATATTAATGAAAAATAAAATCAATAAAATATATCAATAAAATAAATCAAAAAGAAAATAATAAAAAAAGGAAGGGGGAAGGGGAACCATTTCCCCTAGAAGGGGGAGGAAAAGGGGAAAATGAGGTGGCGCTTATGTGGACAAGGGGAAGGAAGGGGGAAGGGGAACCACACCCCATAGTCTAACTAGTTTGAAAAAAAAAAAAGAGAGGAGACACATCGACACTGTGACACGCAACTTTGAAACTCAAAAATCTCATCACCACCACCAAAAGCGGCCGCCGGCGTTTGTCACATCACCACCGTCCCTCTCACCCACACCATCACAACCCACAACAATGGCTAACGACCCACCATCTTCCATCTACGAACAAAACCTCGACCTCATAGGTTCCACAAAAACCCACCATTTCACCCAAAGAATCGCAACATTCCTTAACCCAGTCTCCAAAACCCTCGATCAACCCATTCCCATCTCCAAACCCACCAACCAACCCAACCCACACCTCAACTTCAAACAATGGAGACCTCCACCGACCAAATGGGCCACATGGGTCGATCAAATGGCTCGAAAACACAGCACCATTTGGAAGACATCGGGTATATTCAACCCCATTATGAGCTCCGTATACACAACCCCTTGTAACATAAACATCATCTCAACGTTAACACAGTTCTGGATACCACAAACCAACACATTTGTTTTCCCATGGGGTGAAGTTACCATCACTTTAGAAGATGTTATGGTTCTTGGTGGGTATTCAGTTGTTGGTGAGTCTGTTAATTCTGATGTTTCAGTAACAGATTTGGAGGGAAAAGTTGAAGTGATGGATAGGTTTCGGTCGGAGTTGGTGAAAAGTAAAGCGAAAAAGGCTTCGCATTCGAAATGGATGCAAATGTTTATGACGAACATGAACGAACACGAACAGGGACATGAACTCGAACATGAACACAAACATGAACACGAACATGTTGCATTTTTAATATTGTGGTTGTCTAGGTTTGTTTTTCCTTTAGGAATTGATTCTGTTGGAAAGCATGTGATCCCGATCGCGGTGAGGCTGTCTCAAGGGGTTAAACTGGCTCTTGCGCCCGCGGTTCTTGCTTATGTTTATCATACTTTGTCAAAATTGAAAGAAGATTCGAATAGTTGTGTTAATCTTTTGGGGCCATTTATGTTGGTTCAGATTTGGGGGTATGAAAGGTTTCCAATTATAGGACCAAAACCACCCAACGAGGTTAAACCGAGTGAACCTAGATTAGCGCGTTGGCATGGTTTGAATTCGAATGTTACTTTGCCGTTATTGCATTCGGATATGAGTGATCTCGAGAGTTTCATTTGGAGACCATATGCTGTTGATTTGCAAAACTGGAAGCGGCCGGTATATTACCAAGACTCTGAAGAGATTTTGCCCGATTCGATAATGTTAATCAATGATGAGTTGCAGTCTTTCGTTCGTTTTATAACGCCTTGTGAGCTTAACGGGCTGGGATGTAAAGCAACATATCATCCTCACCGTGTGGCAATGCAATTCGGGTTTGATCAAGACATCCCTGGTGATACATCTGGTTACAAAGCAAGTAAATTTCGGAAGTTTTTTGTTCCATCGAGATTGTTCAAACCCGGGGTTACAAAAAGGTACTATGATTGGTGGAAGAAAATGGATGAAATGGGTTCCGAAAACAATCAAGATTCGTCGTTAGGCGAGGGGGTGAATGCATCAGTTGAAAGTGAGAAGGTTGAAAAAGAAGAGTGTGATAAAAAATGTGATCTTGAGTTTGTTGACTTGAATGTTGAAGATGAATTTGATGACATATTGTTGAGTTTGAAGAAGATATGTAGTGCCACCAAAAGGAAGATAAGTTCACTCAAAGAGTCATGTGTTGGTGCTGAACAGAGTAAGAATGAAAAGTTAGGGAATGAAGCAAAGGATGTCATTATAATTGACTAATATCAAGCATTTGGAGTAGTGAAAAGGTAGATTTGTTTAGAGCCTAGAGGTATGAAGTTTGAATAGCATGTATTGGTATTGTTCCGTAAATTACTAATGTGTAATGTGTAAACCCATGTGGTGGTGTATGTTATCTATGTTTAGATTTTGTGATTGTTCGGATATTTAGTATGGATGATCTTCTAGACGTTAAATGCCATATTTGTGGTGATTATGATCAATACTAAACAAGATTCGTCCCAAGCATATGAGGGGATTTAATGGGTATAAAAAGTTTAACACCCAGAGAGCAAAATTGTGAGAAAAAGATTCGGCTAAGCTACATGTTATATACATCTCTGATCTTTGACTCTCTCATCTCAGCGCTACATGTTATATACATCCCAAATAGCCGTTGACTAAATGCGTTAAAAGTGCAAATAACAACGCGTTAAAAGTGCAAATAACAGGGACCATTTGCATTTTTTTTGGAAAGCTAGTGACAAAATCCAAAAAAAATTAGTTACCATAATGACCATCCGTGTAGTTTACAAGAATTACACAATTTTCTTTTAACGGTGACTTTCATATGAGCGACCCAATGGTGTATCAGACTTGGTTACGACGTTTCCCCAGAAACTGTACTGCCTCCACACGAGTTTCCTAGCTGGAGTAACAGCCGGGTGAAACCGGGGTGCGGCTCAGGATCGAACACTCCTCGATGCGTTTGTCACAATCATTGCCCGGATACCGCAAAAAATAATGAGCAGAGTAAAAATCAAATCTGAGTTACAAGAAACATTGAGAGTCTTTCCAGACAACTCCATCAGACTGCCTGTAGTGGAAGCCAGATATAGCGCCCCTCCTTGGCCTCTCCTTTTTTCCTATTGGCTGAATTTGGGTGGCACACTAACCAAACAAAAGTGGCGCCATAAACATAACGCCAAACACATATTTTTTCAATTTTGAAGAAATATAGCGCCCCATAAAGCCCCAGTGTAACGGTGTTTGGGCGCTATTTTTTAATTTCAAGCCCCAATAACGCCCCACTACACATGGTCTGACTACCAAATTGACTCAAGAACTACACAAATGGGGAGAGAGAAGGAGAAATAAAACCAGTCAAGTCCAATCATTTTCTCCACTTAATTCAATCAATGACGCTCTCAACCTCACTCGCCGAATCTTCCATACAACGCAACATGCCTCAAATCTCCGACAACACGTTAGCCTTCTTTCTCTCTTTTTATAAACAATCATTAATTTCAACATCCATACCCCTATCTATATCTTCTTCCTTTATTATTCGATTATATATAACTTGAATACTGTTTTATCATACTTATCTCATTAATCGATTGACCTGTTACTGTTCCTATAGCTAGGGTTTATATTCTCTATTGGATAATATGAATTTAGCTTAATTGTTTACCTTGTATTGTATCCTGATTCACCTTCTGTTCTGAATTACAATATTAATTCAGTTATAATAATTAACTAATTGCACCACTGTGTTTTATCTAGGGTAATGCATACACTATACTGATCAGTTGTGATCATTCGTATCAGGATAACAATAATCTTTAGCATCATATGAAATTAGCAAATGGAACCTTTGATGATACACACTTGTTACGATCTGCGTTAAGTTGTTCTAGTAAGTAGCACTAATTTCTTGAATGATCATTTTCTGAGTGTTTAGGAAAACAAAGAGGCTATGCCTATAGGCTAATCGTGAGTGAGAACTTCCTAACCTTGTTTTTGATGATACAGAAGCTGAATATCGTGCATCATGCTTATCTGATTCATCGTTTGACTTTGTACAGCCTATAAAGGTTTTTTGGGGAATTGAATCGTTCGAAGAACAATCAATTTGTTCTTTTTTTCCAGTTCTATAGTGTTAGGGTTTATATTATCTATTGGATGTATGAATTTAGGTTAACTGTTATGTATGTTGATTCACCTTCAGATCCGAATTACAGTACGTGGTTTTAGTGATTATCTTTTAAATTCAGTGTTATCTTGAATTTATAATTTCATCCATGAATAAGAAGCTCATCACTCTGTCTCTTCATGATCTCTTTTGGCGGTTTATATTATCATAGTCCTGCTACAGTCACCTGCATTAGAATTTAGAATACAAAACTCTGTTCCATCTAGGGTAACGCATGCGTTATAGTGATTATATGTGATAATTCGTATCGAGATAACAAGAATCTCCAGTATGAAATTGAACTCTTGATGATATACAACTGTTATGATCTGCTTTAAATTGCTCTAGTAAGTAGCACTAATTTATTGAGAGTTTAGGAAATCAAAGAGGCTAACCATGAGTGAGAGCAGACACCACAAGCAACTTGAAATTGAGCATACAGATGATATGATTGATTATATCAGCAATTTACCGGACTGTGTTCTTCATCGCATACTATCGTTTTTGCCTACAAAAGAAGTTGTAAAGGCTTCCGTATCATCCAAAAGATGGAAGAACATGTGGACTTCAGTTCCCAGCCTCGATTTTGACGATACTTTATTGTATACAAGTGAGGTGGATTGTCAACATTCACGTGAATCAACCTCCTTCATGAACTTTGTAGAAAGAATCCTCCGGTTACGAGATGCGTCAACTATTGAAAAATTCCGTTTATCTTGTCGTGTTTGGTTTAATTCGCCACGAATATGTTCATGGATTTCTAGCGCAATTATGCACAATGTTCGGGAGCTTGATCTTTGTATCTTTGCAGAGGACTCGTCTATAATTCCTCAATCTTTGTTTGATGGCAAGTCATTGGTTATATTGAAAATCGAAATGGATTGTGTAATTGAAATCCCGCCTCGTGTTTCTTTTCCATGCCTAAAAACTTTGCATCTATCTCTAGTTACTTTCCCAAATGATGATTCTACAGAAAAGCTTTTCTCAAGCTGTGTGGTTCTAGAAGAATTGGTTTTGTTGGATTGTGATTGTGCGAACTTGAAGAATTTTACAATTTCTAGTTTGACCTTGCAAAGGTTGACCATAGATGACCTCCCGGTTTATGAACCTAACGGCTGTAAGATCAAGATTGACGCAAAAAATCTTACATATTTAGAGTATATCGGATACTTATCAAATGAGATCTTCTTGAGTAATGTACTAGCACTAGTCAAAGCAAGCATTCACATTCCTATTCTACATGGGAGACAAAAAGAAGTTGCATGTCGTGCTGTTGATTTACTTAAAGGGCTACAAAATGTTGTGTTTTTGAAAGTATCCAATCGCACTATGGAGGTAATTAGCAAGCTAAATATTACTTCAATGAATAGTTGGAACTAGTTCATACTGATTTTTGGGATCGTGTGTTCTCTTTGCTATGCAAAGTGTCTCATATTTGCAGGTAGCGTGTTGGATCGTTTTCCTGTATTTCCAAATTTGACCCATCTAGTCTTGACTATGGAACTTGGGAATTACACTTTTATGGAGTTTATACATTTTCTGTACTCCTGTCCGAATCTACAATCTATTAATCTATCCGAGGTAAAGTACTCTTGCAGGATGGTTTTTTTTTTTTTTTTTGACAAACACTTTATTGTTTATTGAAAAAAAGATAAAAGTTAATTCAATATTTAGGTAGATGATCAGAGCATTTATGTAAGGTTTTGTAAAACACTGTACAGGGATTTGATCGTTGCATGCGGCTTGGTGCAAGTGATTTGACTTTGTTACTAGTACCAATATGCATATCACAACGCCTCAAGGTCTTGACTTTCAAGAACTTTCATGCTGATGATTCAGAATTATGTTTCCTTAAACATGTTTTGAAGTATGCGCGTGTTTTGGAGAAGATGGATGTCTGGTGGTGTAAAACTGAAGCACGAGATCTAAAGAAGCGAAAAGATGTCAGGAAGGAATTAGAATTAGAAATTATTGAAAAGGGTTCTGCAGCATGCATCATCAACTTCTCATGAAATGCTTAGAAATTTGCTGTCTTTACTTTCTATCTTCGTAATGCTTCATCTGGTGTTTTGAACAGTGTTGGATTTTGTTTGATGTTTTCTACAAGAAAAGAGCTCATGATAACATTTGTAAGGCCCTCCATTGTTTATGATTTGCGGGTGTAGTAACAAATACAACCATGAAGACATGAGGGTTTTAACACTATTTGTTTTTGAGCTTGTTATTTTGATATTGAAAGAAGCCAAAATTTAGCCGTTCATAAAAAAGTTGATATTGAAAGAAGCCGAAATTCAGAAGATCTTGATGAATGATGAGCGAGTCAGTGAGATGCTGAACTCATCTGGACTGCTACTTTGATTTAGAGGTGGCTAGAAAAGTGTCTTATGGATCACATGCTACTTTGTCACTTTGATTAAGAGAGGTGGCTAGAAAAGTGTCTTATGGATCACATACAAATTAGTTTTGTATTAACCATCAATTTGCAACTTTGATTAATATCTTGGGTGTTTGGGATTACTTATAACAACTTATCTAGTTATTGCGCTTTGAAATAGAATGAGAAACTTCATACTACTTGTTTCGCTCCCAACCAATTAGATGAGCAGTGTTGGATTCCTAAGTAAATTACCATCTCTAATTTTAGCCAATGAAATGTGTATGCAATTTTCTGATTTTCATATACTATTTTAGTATTCAGATCTTTGTTAGGAGGTGTTTTACATGAAATTTTGTATACTTTTATAGGGTGTTTGGGGTTGAGTTATGAAATGGATATTTAGATTATTGCGTTTTGAAAACGCAAATAATCAGTTTTTAGTGTTTTAGAAAGGTTTATAAAAATGGATTAGTAATGTCCCAAAAAAGTACAAAATTATTATACTAATTTTGAAGTCCTCGGTTAATCCACTCATAATAAAGTCGAATTCTTTATTTAATCCACCTAAAATAATAGTTGGTCAAAGTAATTGAATTAATACTAATATGTAATACACTAATATTTATTAAAAAAATCTATTATTGAGAATTCTTAAGTACTTAAGCTAAAAATAATTGTTAAAAACTTCAATGAACTATTGTTAAAAACTCCAATGAACTATTGAACACAAACGAATACATTGACAAACGTTAACGAACATAAATGAATGAACGCGGCTCTGTTCATGTTCGTTTGTTTAACTAAACAAACCCTAAGACCAACGGATGTCCTTGTGTTTGGGTGGGCGCAGGGCAAGCACGTGTGCGTTGATCTCACAGGGGTGTCTCCTTTGGTGGGACTTCGGGATTCGGGGTTTGTGGCAGGGCAGGCAGTCTTAAAAGCTGAATCCAAGAAAGTTGACAAACATGAAGCTGCTTGTCTTGAAAACCAACACGTCTTTGTGCCCTTCGCTTTTGACACATTTGGGGGCCTTGCTCCCGAAGCAATACAGTTTTTAGATCGAGTGCAAAAGGTGGTGCGGAGTAACTCTCCTGCGGCCAAGGACACAAGCTTTATATTTAATAGAGTAGGCTTTACTATCCAAAAAGGGGTTGCGGCGCAGCTTGTTGCCCGTCTACCCGCGTCTGACTTGTAATTCTTGTTGGTATCGCGCTAATGAAATTGCAACAAAGTTTCTAAAAAAAGAAAAAACACCACTTTTGAAACATATATTTTTAAAAAAAAAAAAAAAAAAAAAACTAAACAAACGAAATTTCTTGTTTGTGTTCGTACATTTATTAAACAAACGAACATAAACAAACTTTCTATCGAACAGTTCACGTACCATTCGCTGAACGTTTAGTTCATTTACGGCCCTAACCGTGAGGGAGTGAAGAAATCAACCAAACCTTTTCTTCCACAACGACAACGGTGCCACACTACTCCACCCCCACCACCATAAACAAATGCGTTCAGTTTCTCAGTGGTAATTCCCTTTTTTTCTATTCAACTCGCTGGTTCGATTCCCGCATCCCACCTTTTTTTTATTTTTTCGTTTTCATTTTTTTTACATAAAACGGCCTAAGTTAGGGTTACAAAAAACACACACACACACACACAGAACCCGCCTTTTCTCTGCCTCCACCCTCCCGTCCACTACCTCTGTTCTCTCCAGTAGGCCTCTCAGGTATGTTCTAATTTGTTGATTTAATCATGTTGAGTTTCAATTTGTTGTGTTTTAATATGCTTTATTAAGCTATGATTAACCTGATTAGTGATGTTAATTTGTGTTCAAACTTAAATTATTTTCCATCCTTTTTACTTCATTTCATCCGCTTTTTTATTAATATTGCCTTATTTGCTTGATTATTAGTTACACTCATATAATATTCAACCATTTTTCTTGTCCTCTGTTTGACCCATGTAGAAAAGAACTAGATAATCATTTAGAACTTGTTGTCCATAATCTTGAGAAAAATTAATAATAATATATATATAGGGCATTATTGCAAATAATATATTTGATGTCATACAATGTTTAATACCTTCTCATGTGGAATAGGTAATCACAAACAGAGAACAAAAATGACTCTTAATTTGCTTCAACTTTTCTGTTGACATCACCTTTAGTATAATTATAATTTTTGTTTGAATTTAATAGGAAGCCTGAATTTGTATCAACGACTAGAGCTGTGATCATTTCTTATGTGGCATCCCTCTTTCTTTCTTACGTACTCACATCCTACATTCAACGTCATTATCATAGGGTATGTTACCACTACCACGCCTCTAGATTTCTTCGGCGTTGCTCATTGTTAGTCACATAGTTAATCCTGTAGGTAGTTATTTTAATCTGTAAAGACCATCCTATATATTTTATGTGTTTTTAAATTTCTAATGACGATGTTTTTTTTTCTCATTATTATATTGTATTTTTATTATGGGATGAACCTTACCCGACCCGAACCGCCGAACACACTGGAATTTTTTTATGTTCGGTCATACATAACTGGGACATCTAAAAGAGTGAACCCATTAGAAAAAAATCCTGGATCTGCCACCGGTAATATTTACAATTAAAGTTATAATACAAGTATGTTAACTTCAATAGGTTCAAAAGTTTCATTCTTTAGGGTTTAGGATATACTGTTTCATGAATCCAATATGTGAATAAAAGTTTACTATTAAACGGTGCCTAGTATAAAAAATGCGATGTTGTTCTCACACCACAGTTGCATATACAAAACTAATACTGCAATGTTATTCTGTGGTAGAATGAATAAATTCTGTCACTTGGGTTTGTGATTGTGTTATGTATGCGTTATATTTGTTTGTTCAGCAACTATAAGGGGCACTCAGTTTAGTATGGTATAAAATCAACTGAAAAGGCTAAGTGTTGTTTGCTACCATGTAATGTAATTTAGGTTTGTTTTGGTATTCAAAAGAGGGGTTTCGTGTGGTGCTGTGAACCAAGTCAGTAATTCATGAGCAACAGAGCAAGTATTGTGTTTGTAGCATAGTTATCGAAGGCCACGGCACAAAGGTTTACCCTTGGGCCTTAGTGCAAAGCGATTAAAAAGTGAGGGCTTTTTTAGGAGAAGTGTATAGTATAATATTATAATTTTTAGGGGTTTTTGACATGCTTTAGGCTTCCTTAGGGCTAGTTTAGGTTCATTCCAGGCGTGTTTAGGGTTAGTATGATATTGTTTCAAACGATTTTTGGCTGGACTTTAGTCAGATTTTGACCTGAAAAAATGCCCTCAAGGGCTTGAAAGTGGGGCTTTTGAAGCGAATCAAGAAGGCTGCGCTGAGCCAAAAAGTGGGCGGCGCTTGGGGGAGTATTGACAACAAAGTTTTGTAGTTTTACTTTTGATATTCTTCATAAGGACGTTTGTGTGTTGTTTTTAATGCATTTTATTAGTTTGTTAAGTTTATCATTTTTTAATATTAAATTTCTGATTCTACATTTGGTGTCGAAGTTGCCCACTTTGTTAGACCTATTTAGACTCGTATTTTGTGCATTTGTTCTGTAAGCCATTATAATGTACTGAAATGTGGAATAATTATGTTTGTGAATGAAAGTTTATATTATGCTTGCTCATATATCTAGAGTGATTCGAGCTGTTTTTGGTGACTATCAAATATCAATGTGAACGTACTAATAACGTTTCATAAATTGAGGCCGTTCTCGTAATTAAATTTCATTTCGTATTGTTGCTCAAATGTTGCTGAACAGTTGTGGATATGGATGCTCAAGCTGAAACCATAGAGGCACGACTACAATCTTTCCTCGGTCAACTCCAGTCAGAATTAGGCGTGCTTGATAGAATCATCCACAAAAATAAGAACCAACATCGCAGAAGCTCATATTTCCAGTACTTGTTGAAGGTGTTGGTTATTATTCCTTAACCAAGATTATTTACATATATGGTTCACGTGACCAGTTTTATTCTTATGTAGGTTAGGAGAGACTGTAAGCTTCTTCAATCAACTAACTTGTTGGAAATTGTTAATTCTTCTTTTATTGTCATCAATGGGAATCGACCCAGGCAAAAGGTTCAGCTATTAGAAAGGTAATTACCACTTGAGTTGTTCACTAGTCCGATTTCATAACATTTTTATATACCGCAATAGTGCAATCTGTTGACTTGACATTAACTTTATCTAATATTTAACAGTTTGAAACGAAGAAAATGTGATGGTGGAAAACATAATTTTCTTGAGCGACTTCAGGGTGCTGCACGTCTGCTTTCACAGGTGATTCTTACAATTTCAGACATCCTGAGTTTTCTATTTACCAGAATGTAGCTTTAACGTCAATCTTTTCTTCTCCTCAGATGGTGGAGCCAATGCTGAAGGCAGCTATGTATCCTTCATTCTACATACATATTGTATTTTCTTTCATATTTATAATTGTGGTTTTAAAAAGCATGTCTGAGGGTCTTGAGGCAGGGTGCTTCTTGTACATGTTTGTCAAATGTAGGCCTGTTGCTTTGGTAGGAAAACAAATGATTTTGAGAGGTTGATACGTAAGAACAACTAAGAGGATGAAGAGGTTATGAGAGGTGTATATGACGAAGAAGACTAATATCTGATTGAGGTGCAACTTTGTGTTGTATATAAAGTTTCATCAACATGTTGTCTTACGCATGTTTAGTTTTCTTATTATTCGCAAGGTTTTATCGTCTTAAATGTTTTCTTGGTTTAGATGAATCAGCTGCATATTCCTTACCGATTATAAACTTCTTCTAGTAGGAATTGAGTATTTTTTTTTTTGTTAAAATTTGGATTTTTTATTACTTTTCATCACATTTTTCTTGTTCGGCTCCTTGACTTTGCATAGAGAGTTATCTACTTTGCTTGCTCGATCCTTTTTTATGGGATTTTCTATGACTCTATTGGCTCTGCTTGCGCGTCTTCGAGTTTTAACTCAGCAAGTAAGCACTACTCCTATATATCATTTTGATAATTTATATTACTTTTTAGGCTTAATTTCATATTTTCGAACAGATACTACTTGACGTTGTCTCAGTATTCAACACGGCTTCCTCTTTGTCTCGAAAGCAACAATCCATTAAACTTAACCAAGAAGGAATTGAGGCATTTCACTCCTCTACTGATACATTCAGTTATGGCCACTTTACGTTGTTAAATATTATTAACATACCTTTGTATCGATCCTGTCGTGTGAATGACTTTCAGGTCTATAGAGAATACTACCCAACAAATGAGCAAGCTGTCTATCTGGAATGTGTATGGGAGACTGACAAATTTGTTTTATTCGAGAAACAGATTGAACCAGAGAACACAAATCCTGAGACAATAAACGACGCTGTCGTATGTCAAGCGTCATCTACACTAGAGTATGAAAGTATTGAAACCATTCTTGGTGGTAAGGATCTGTTCCTTAACGAATATTGCAATTAGTGGATATGAAAATAAAAGAATTGAAGCATTGGCTAGAGGTTTGGTTTTAGCACATAACCGAACCAACTAGACCCATAATCACCCCTAATTATGAGTCCTTCAGAACTGTTCTGAAACCTGACATTATTCCCTTTCTTGTTGTAGTCAATAAACCGGCAGATGTAACTGTGGACAAAATTTGTGAAGAAGACCCTGCTACGATGAGGACCGATAATCTTTCTTCAATAGAGGGTAATTCTAATGAGGATTGTAAACAAGTTGAGGGAGAAGATGATGTGAAAGATCAATCAGGTGTGTTAGAACCTTCCATGAAAAACTCAGAACAAGAACAGACTACATGTTCAAGTTTGCTGGCTAATCAAGATATACCCAAACCGAAACCCAAGAAAGTGGCATTTATATCAGTGAAGAAACCAGAGGCTTCAAAAGCTAATGACACAGGGCTTCTTAGTAAGTTAAGTGATGATAAGGGTAATGTTAAGAAAGAAGATTCATTTTTCAGTTTGCTCACTGGGGGGATCTAGAAGGATAAATTTATTTTTTTGACAGTTGAGGTGGTAGTTTTGGGGGGTTTTTTTGTTTGATATATAGATGTTTCAGGTAAAGAAAATCCCCTTATTTTTTTGGTTCAGGAAGGGGCTGTTTGGTAAGCCTCTTAACGAGGTTCTGAACCATTCAGAGCTGAATGATTCAGCATTCAGCGCGTTTGTTTCAGCTTCTGAATGGAATGGTTAAGACTGAACCATTAAGATTTGAGATGTTGCTGAACCATTAAGCACTGAACTAGGCTAAACTTTAATGAGATTTTTCTACCAATGTGGGACAAGAAAACTAACCATTAAGAGGTCTAACTTAATGATTCAGCACTTAACCATTCAGATCTCTTAATGATTCAGCACGTAATTAACCAAACAGCCCCTAACTAAAGTTTTGTATTGGTGACCATATGCGCCATGAATGTGATGATTCCGGTAACTGTATAATGTAGTTAATATTACACATAAGACGGTTGTGTTTTCGCATAACCACCGTCTGTCTCTCTCCCTTTTCTATATGTATATTTGGTTTAACAACAAGCAAAATTAGTAACTTTATAAATTATCTATCCCCATGAGTTATTTATGCCATGCCAGTTGATAAAATAAAGGTGTGGATTACCTAATCATGAAATAAGGATAGCTTAACAATAGCAATGGTCCATACCTTGAGTTGAGCCATCATAGTTTAATAACTTCTTATTTAGTTTTTCAACACTTGTAATATCTTTAGGTGTTGCTTATAAAAACATAAAGCGAATCAAATTTTGAGTTTAATGATATATTAGCCTTGATTAATTAAACTATTATAAGAATATCACAATGGTTTGAGCGAAGTCACGACTTCATAGATACGTTATGTAGACAATGTGAAAACAAGCAACGAAGCTAATCTGTGGTTTGTCCATGGTCGATCATGCATAGCACGTCTATGATAGTTTGTTAGGGCAGTGAACTGTCGAAGCATGATCGTTCTGTGGTTGACCATGCCACTACTAACCAACCTCATGTTTAAGATAATTTTATGACAAGTATTTGAAGCTCTATACTAAGTGGTGGGACTTGTCTACATGACTAATTTTGTTTATACAGTCCGACAAGTACTTTGAATTTACCTTAGACCATGTGTAGTGGAGGGGGTTATTTATAACGCCCCTGATTTTGATTGGTCCACGTGGCAGCTGAGTCAGCATAGGGAAATGAAGTGAAAAGGGGGTGTAGTGGGGGAAAGAAAGTGAGGGGCGCTATTTTAGAATAAAAAAAAAAAAAAAAAAAGCAAACCAGAAACGTTAGTTGCTTACCTCCCCCACATGTTAAATTTGGATTGGTTAGATGAAACTTGATCAAGCGTTATAAATACCACGCCTTCCCCCACTTTTGCCCTATAAAGCCCCCCCGTAACGGTGTGGGGGGCGTTATATTTGTGTCTCACGCCCTATAACGCTTCCAGTACACATACTCTTAAAATGAGGCAAATAGTACACTGCACTTTTATATTTAAAGGTCACATACAAAAAGAAATTTAAACTTTTTTCTCAATAATGTATTCACTTTTCTTCTATATTGAGAGTGATGGCATTAAATGATATTATACTACCAAGTGCACTATTAAATGATAATTTGAACAATTACAGTAGTCAACTAAAGCAACAGGAAAGAAAGATAGGACACAAACAATATAGCAAAGGCAGCGACATGTTGGTGGTGGGATAAGACTTAAGGGATATAAGGTCCCGGGTTCGAATCTCACTAGGGAGTTTTCTCATATTTATGAGTTTCCTCCTGAATTGGTGACTTGGTGGTGGAATATGATTGCGTGATAACACTGGTGGCATGATGATACTACAGTGCTCTGTGAGTGATTCCAATTAACTGTTAAAAAAAATAAATAAATAAAAAAAAGAGGACACAAACAATATATAAATATTTAAAAGATTGGGTGTTTGTTAATCTGTGTGTGACTTCCAACATATATACAATATTTTATGCCGGATCTTGTCTAGTCTTCCTTCCACACTGCTCTCACCATCAATCTTTATGCACATACATATCTTCTTTACTTCATCATCACCAAAACAAAACACTTCATCTTGTGCACTCTGAGTAAGTCTTCTTATTCTCATACCATTAGGATTTTCTTGTTAAAAATTTAAACTTGTTTTGTTGTTCATGATCTTTTTAATGTTATATACAACTATGAACCTTCATTGGTCACCCACTTATTGATTTAATAATTTGTTTTTAAATATGTGTATTAGTGGATCTGAATGATGTTACATGCTTGCTTATTGTTTAAGTTAAAAGATTTGATATGATCTTGACTGTTGGCCTTTTTAACTTGTTTATAAAATCTTTTTAAATAGGAGATTTGATATTGTGATAAATTATATATTGGACCAATCATGGTTGAGGGTCAGACATTGGAAGCTATAAAGGGTGGTGGTGGGTCCATAAAAGTTGGAACCACTGGTACCATCAATGCTTTGATGTCAAGGGAACTGCAGTCTGTTAAAGTTGGATCCTCAAGCGCGGTCCCATTGCCTAATGAGGCTGCAACGGGTACGAATTCGAAGGCTAGAGTAGAAGCAAATGAAGCAAGCACCAGCACCAGCACCAGCAGCAGCAGCAACAACGCTAACATAACGAGTGGTAAACAGACTGCTGTTGACCAGAAAACTAAGCATCATCATTTTAGGAAAGATAGCAGGAATCCGTTTCTTCGGTCTGATAGTGGTTCTGTGGATGGAAATGGAAATGGAACTAATAATAGTAGAAAGAGTGACAAAAAGGGATCTTGCATAGTTCAAATAGTTGATGTAAAATGTGGAGTTCCTGATAAAACATGGGCTAATCCGATAACGAATCGGTTGAAGAAACTCACTTTCTCAAAGCTTTCTGAACCCAATGGCGTCAAGTAAACCGGAAATGGTTCCAAAAGATGGTTATCAATAGACGGATAACAAAAGTTTCGCCTTTTAAATGTGATTTGTTTGTAAAAGATCCCTAAGTTTGGGAATATGGGCGGAACTAGAGGCGGGTTCAGGTCTAATGACCATTTGGTCAGTTAAATTTTCTATTAATAAGGGTATCTAGTGTGTTACGTTCTATTTAACTGTCTAAATTGTTGGATAAAGGATTTTTGTTGACTCCTTAAACTTTAACTTTTAATTTTTTTATCCACAAAGTTTAAAATTTCTTTGTGTGGAAGCAAATCATTGTATGGATATGAGATGAGAACATGTCATGTGGAGATGTGAACATGAAGGGCAAGGCAATACATGTTGCCCATTATGAGTTGATGAGTGATGACAATTGACAATTTTGTTTGCTTTTGGTCAAATTGGTAGTTATTATTTCATTTGTCCTTTTGGATGGTGATGTGGAAAATTACATTCTTGTCCTTATTAATCTTTGACAAAAGTTTGATTACTTTAAAACCTCTTATCATAAGTAGAGTTAATATAATTGATTCAAGTGTTTGATACTATGGTAGGATATCTACAAAAAGTAAGTAAGATAGATGCAACTTCTAGTAATTTTAAGAATGGTGTTGACCCAAATGAATACAATCCAAAATAAACGGTTACGGATGGCAAGATGGGTGGGTCCGATAGGTTGGATAATAAAATGAAAAGCCATTTGGGTTTACATTGGTTATTTTAGTTCAGGTTGAAATGGTCGCGTGGTCAGGCTGGGATGGGTTGACCATCGAACATTATTTTGCCATTTTGGGAAAAAGAAGTTTGGTATATAGTTAATGTGTTAATTATGATTAAAAAAATAATATTAATTACATCTACACCTTTGTATGAAATAAGATATGAAGGTTGTATGCAGATCTAAGATGGACTATGCATGTCTTTCAACCCATTTAACCAAACGGGTCAAGATATCCACTTCTACTTGTCACACAAAAAAATAAATAAATAAATAAACACATCTGGTGAGGAAAGTATTCCAATCTTAAACTGTATTTACAAAGAATCAACCTTCTTGACCTTGACCAGCAAATCTAGAAGATAGTTGATGGTGATTTTTGTTACAGAACTAAATCTATTTTTAAAACTTAGAAGAGAATGCAATGAAACTGAAGGTGCAATATCAGTGCTGTGGCAATAGTAGAGTGATGGTGAGCCTTTTTCTCCAGTGAGGTGCAGAAAAGTGTTGTGGTTCAGCTGTCCACCAACATTTACAAAGACTCTCCAACTGTTGCGACTGGGACGTGCGACCAATGAGATTCTGCGCCACTTAAGTGGGGATAAACTACCGGAGCCGCTAGGGACCTGGAATTCCTACACCCCCTGACATCAGCATGACATCATCTCATGATCCATACACCCATTAAGGCCCCACCATAATTTTTTTAATGAATTATTCTGTGGGCAATCTATGACAATTTGTTTACATTGATTTTGACTTTATTTATTGAGGCCCCACTACAACTTACTTTGATTTTGATTTTATTTATTAAAGTTTTAATATAACAAAAATTTTTTGTTGGGTTTCAGTGGTGTCAACTTTGCTTTTATCAAAAACGGGTTTGATATATTTGTTATTAATTAAATATATAATTAATAAAACGCAACGGAATGTTTATAAAAATTTAACACCAAAAACTAACCGAACAGGATCTAGAGCACGTTCATATTAATAAGTTTTATTTTTTATTTAATTTTATTACTGTTAGTGATGTAATATACACACTAAGTCACTAATAAACAATAGATCAAAATAATTACAAATGCGTAATTAACTTTGTATACGCGAAATAGTTTCATATACAAAAATGCAAATTAAAAAATTAAAAGACCAAATAATATTAAACAAGTAAAAAAAGTTTTAAAGAAGAAGAAAAAAAATGTTTATTATTAAGGGTGGAATAAAATAAGTAAAAAATTGCACTTTAAACTTTTTAAATTAATGTCATGGGCCATGTGTGTATGTCTCCCAATATAGTGGGTGTATATTTCTATAATCCATTGGTTAAGATTAAATACACAATGAAAGAAAATTAGGGAGTCGTAGAAAGGGTATCAAACGGCCTCCGATTGAACTCATTCAAACAGCATTGGAACCGTCTCATCGAACCCTACGATGTTAGTTTTTAGGTCTTTGTTTTTTGGGGTTTTAGCTTGTAGTTTTAGACTATACGTTATATCATTGTATCTTTTATGTAGCATTGGGTCTTTTTCTTATTTTCATCATTGTGTCATTTTTTCAATTCATTGTGTCTTTTTTCTTTAGCGTTGTGTTATATTTTTCAGCACCGTGTTATATTTTATGGCTCATTGTGTCATATTTCATGATCTATTGTGGTTTTTATATCCCTCTTACCCTTCTCATTTTTGTTACAATGCGTAAAATATCTTGACCCTTAAAAAGATATATATTGTTATGCATTATAATCATGAACTAAATCTATCATATTAAAACTTTTTGGACAAACTAACGTTTAATAAATAACAATTAATAACCACAAAACTAAACATTTAAACTCCAAACTAGAAAAATGGGTTGGTCCGCCGAGTCACCCAACCCGGTTAGTTTGGTTTGTCATCCCCAAAATCATAGTTAGGGGTTTTCGTCTGTCTAGGATTTGTGTTACATCATATCCCAGAACTAAAACAAATTCTATATATCTTTAAAAAAATGTATATATTTATTTGAAATTAAGATTAAAACCGTTGCAAAGTGGTTGTTAAGATGAAGTAAATTGAGTTATGAAACTTATGATGTAACAACCTAACGAACACGCAACTTTTTCTTCACCAACTAATTTTAACTTTTTCTTGACCGGTTAAATATTAGGTATTCATTAGTGGGTTAGATATTAACAACAAAATAACAAAAAAGCGTTCACAGAACGTAGGAATGATATGACATGCTCCCAGGAGGAGTGTTTGTCTGGTCGATTTTTAAATTATTCGAATTCAAAATTTGTAAGTGAATGAATATAAATAAAAATGTGACCAAATGATTCAAATTCGAAAATTAAAATGCCATTTCGTGCCTGAAGTTTGGCCAGTTTTGCGAGTTTCATCGAAATGTTTGTTTTTTCTCATCTGGGTCCTCCAGGTTTCCAGATCTTGCCATTTCCATCCGACTCGCTAACTCCATCCAAAATGTTCATTAACTAACTTTTTGTTTAAAGACCAATATACCCTTGTTTTTAATCTTTATTTAATTTAAAATTGTAAATAAAACCCTGCCTACCGCACCCCACGCTAGCTACACTATCTCTCTTTACCTTTCTTTCTCTGTATGCCTCTACATTGATCAAACAAACATCATCTCCCACTTCCCACCACAAACTCCAGTGCATGGATCGAACCTTATCTCCCACCACAAACTCCAATAGGTCCGATTGGTGATGAATATAATGATGGATGTTGCAGGTCGGTGATGGTTGTAGCCGGCAAGGGGTAGATCTCTGGTGATGAAGGTTGGTAAAAACGCTAGCCACAACCTCCTGCGGCAATGTCGGCTAGAGTTAGAACGGACTTTTTGACATATTTGTAAGTCTCAAAACATCATCTTTTTGTGGTTCTAACAACCAGAGTTCATGTGTGGTGGTAGTGGTGCTGTTTGATTGGTGACGGTGGTTGTGGTTTTTGGTGTGATTCCGGTGGTGGTGGGGTGGTGTTTGGGTGATTCTGGTGGTTGTAGTTGCAGGTGTGGTGGTTTTTTGTTAATGATAATGGTGGTTAGTGGTGCTGGTTTATAATGGCGGTGGTGTTGTCTGGTTGGTGGGAGTGGTTTGGGTTGATGACGAGAGAAACAATGAGAAGGAATATGGGGATGACACGTGAGTTTTTTTTTTTTTCTAAATTGCAGGATGGGTAATATGGTAAATGTCGCATTCTCTCTACCATGTGGATGTCAACATATTCCCCCCCCCATGTGCATGTCAACATATTCCCCCTTGTTTTTAAATACCCGTAACTTTTTCATAGGTTAATTTTTTTTTTAAAATTACACCAAATTAACGAGCATTTTATTATCTTTCCAACGAGCACCATATTGCTATACAAAAACGGGAAAAATGACCTTTTTGTGGGTTAAAAGTGGGTTTTGCTCATGCTGTAAAAAACACAATGCACTGTACAGATAAAAAACGCAAAACTGCAGTAGAAAAAAAAAACACAACAAACATAAAAACACGAATTGTCAGCCCAGAATAACACAATAGACAGAAAAAAACACATTGCACAATATAAAACAACACAATATTCAGAAAAAAAACACAATCTGCAGAAAAAACAACACAACTGCTGCAGAAAAAAACACAATGAACATAAAAACATGAATTATCATCTTAGAAAAACACAATAGACAAAAAAACACAATGCACAGTACAATACAACACAAATATTCAGAGAAAAACACAAGCTGAAGAAAAAACGCATCACAAAACTGCAGCAGAAAAAAACACAAAGAGCATAAAAACACGAATTGTCAGCTCAAAAAACACAATAGACAGAAAAAACACAATGAACATAAAAAGACGAATTGTCAGCTCAGAAAAACATAATAGATAGGAAAAAAAAACAGAGTGCAGGTTTGTTTTTTGTTACTGCATAGTGCATTGTGTTTTTTTTCTGCATGAACAAAACCCACTAAAACGTCGTTTTTTTTGTACGTCAAAATGGTGCTCGTTGGAATGATAATAAAACGCTCGTTAATTTGGTTTAATTTATTTTGAAAAAAATATCGTATAAAAAAGTTATTAGCCTTTAAAGATCATAGTGGAAAGTGCATGTGCCATGCACATGAGAGAGAGAAAGGCAAGTTTACCACAGTACCATTCCTTCCAAAACCCACGTAAATGTTCAATATTTGCAACCCTATTCAATCTCCACCTTTCATTCACAAAATCAAAGGCCCACATTCCTTCTCAGCCTTTCACAATATATATATATATACAGGGTAGGGATCATGCGAGAACCAATTTTAGGGAGAGAACCAAGGAACCAATATGAACATGGGGTATTTTTGTAAATATGATAAAGAAATAAAAGAAATAAAAAAAATGTGATCAACAAACACATCACATTCATCCTCTTCATCCTCTTCCCCCTCTATCTTCCAAACCCTAGCTTTCAAATCAATCCAATCGACAGTCTTAATCTGTTTCACCTTCGTTCTCCATCACGAAAACGACAATCAATGAAGAGGACGATGACGTCAGGGTCTTCATCTGTTTCACCTTCATTCTCCATCAAAAAAACGACGTCGTTGAGGAGGAGGAGAAGGTGAGATGAAGAGGGGGAGGAGGGATCGACGTCATTGAAATCGCCAAATCGGTAAAGTGTTGGAAGCCACTTGCCAAAGCACTGTCTCATTTCTCCCTGTTACTGAAGTCAAAACTCATCATACAATCGATACTCTCTTATTAAAGCATTATAATAATGTTAATCTTGCTAAATCTAACATTGAATGCTCCATAAGTCCATTCTTACCTTTTTATATTATTATTATTATTATTATTATTATTATTATTATTATTTAGGTTAAGGTTTTTATTTGAGTCTTATTATTATTATGATTCTTGGCTGGAGCGTAATAAGTATCTTTCTGGGAATTCCAAAGAACATTTGGAACTACAATGCCAGTGGGTTACATAAGCTAAATGCATATAGAATTAAAAGCATTTTTCAGTGAAGTGGTTGGATGAATATATCATTTTTCAAAGCATATTCCAAATTTGCTGCCAAAACTTATGAGCACTTGATGAATATATTATTTCATGGTTATCTTGCAAGCTCGGCACCAGTAGTAGTATGGAAACTATTGATTAACATGGTTGTGGCAGTTCCACTAGGGTATGTAAGCTTATAGTTCATCACCATAACCTGAGATCACACACAAAAGTAGTAATAAAGAAGTGAGTAAATGAACAAAAAAGCTTCCTACCTAAGTTGGGGAATTTCCTAGTGTCATGGTATTTATGATCAAATAGCCTGGATGCATTTCCTATATTGATGCACATGTGCATAATTTATATGATAATGACATAGTTAATGTTAATGCACATGTGCATTAAGATTTATTCTTGTTATCATTACGGTCATTCATTCTAACGCACATGTGTATATGTTATGTAGTAATAAAAAAGAGTAACATTAATGCACATATGCATTAAGATTGAAATTTTCGTTTTTTTATGTGTTGTTTATTATTTGTAGTTAAAGAATGGGAAAAAAACCGAAGAAGGTAACTTTTGTGTTAGAATCGAGGGAGAAAGGGTCAAAAAAGCTGCCAAATGCGATTGGAGATGATGATATAATTGTTGATCATGAAGTTAAAAAAGTTCATTATTTATTTAAGCAATTTAGATATATATGCACATGTGCATATATGTATATTTATCATGTTAACTAATAAATGTTAATTATTAGTTGTTTAAACACACGAACAATGTGATAAATTTGAGACGTACACGTTGTTCAGGTTGACGGATGAAAAAACAAGGGAGATGTTAGACGAGGCGTCAATGAGGTGTGAAGAGTGTTGTAAGAAAGAAGATAAGTAAAAGGGGAAGAAGATGAAAAGGGGAACAAATAAGCAATGGAAGTGGATACTATCGGTGAACGGTGAACGTGAGGTTATGAGATAAATAGAAGTTTGGTATGAATTGTAGTTGTAGTGTTTTATATTACTGATAAAAGCAAGTTGAATTATATCTTCTTACAAGTTGCAAATATGTGTATTGATTGCATTATGTACCATTAAGGCATTTATATTGATGCACATGTGTATAATTTATATGGTAATGATAAAATTAATGTTAATGCACATGTGCATTATGGTTTAATTCTTGTTATCATTAAGGTATTTCGCTCTAAGGCACGGGTGCATATGTTATGGTGGTTGATAGGTTGATTGTGTTTGTGAGTAGTGTTTTAATGTATGTCAATTGGTACGATAATGAAATTGACATATGCACATGTGCATAATTATAATTAAACCCCCACCACCCAAAAACCTAAACCCACCCCCTAAAAAAACCTAACCCCCCCTCCCACCATAACTAAAAACTAAGCTCTAAAGCTAAACCACTAAAAAAACCACCAAAATTCACATGTGTATGCAGCACGCGTTTCTTATTTTATAGTTCCTATATAGAGTTGTATTAAGTTTATTCATGTTTGTTGTTATACACGTGTTTTATTTTCAATTTATGGTATAATATGCATGACTAAACAATTGACGAGTTCAAGTGTATTTTATATCTCTTTTGCGTCCATTTAATAATCATTGAATAAAATTTGTGACCCCTTATATATTTGTATCGTGTCCATTTAATAATCATTTAATTATGGTAATTGACAATTCATTCAAAAGTGTGATTTAATAGTGAAATGCACGTGTGCATACGGTATATTTCTGTATATATAACAGTGAATTGCACACGTGCATCAGGGATGACGTCATATCAGCCATTTTTTTTATTTTTTTTTATTTTTTTTCCGAATTATTAATGCAAAATAATCATTTTGGTGTTTTTACCTTTTTTATTTTTTTATTTATTTTGGTTATATAATTTTTTTATTATTATTTTTTATTTTTTGTTGGAGGGGTTTTTGTAGAACCCTTCATATTTACAAAAATGCCACATGTTCACACTGGTTCTTTGGTTCCCTCCCTAAATGGTGGTTCTCAAATGATCAAAATCCTATATATATATATATATATATATATATATATATATATAGTTAAAAGGATGAAAATACCCCTGATTCAACGTTAAAAATTGGATGGAGTTAACGAGTCAGGTGGAAAAGGCAGGATTTGGAAACCTGGATGACCTAGATGAGAAAAAACAAACTTTTGGATAAAACTCGCAAAACTGGCCAAACCTCAGGGATGAAAATGGCATTTTACTCAAAAATTTAATAAAAATGTGACCAAATGATTCAAATTTGAAAATTTGAATTCAGCTCATATATGGGTTGATTTAGATAAACCATATTTGGAGTAGTAGATAAATAGTTCTCAAGGGGGCATCTGATTAAGCGGTATATTTCACAACTAAATTGTTGGAGTTCAAATCCTGCATGTGCTAGGTGATAGCGTGAGGTTTTAATGACTTAAACTTCTTTTCTTAAAAATGGCAAGTTCCCGGTGGAAGTGCCAAAAACCTGATGAAAAAGGTAATTAAGTCAAAAAACTGTAGGGTGAGACACTTTTCAAGTTTTAAATTTATAGAATAAAACGATAAATGCTTAATGTTCTAAACCCCACACAATAGGCAAGTGTACCTATCGAGCGTAGTATAGAAATGAGCAAGTACCGAGTATCGAATCGAAGGACATGACTTTTATTACTCAGTTTTAAGTTGCATTAAAATAAAATAAGATAAAAATAAAAGTAAAGGATAAAGAAAGTGACCGAGATGATAACCAATGTCCAAATAAAAGTGTTGCTTGGGGATCCAACTTGTCTTGGTACAGATTAACAGTAAAAGTTTAATTAAGTGATGTGTTCAAGATGCGCATTACCGCATAACTATAAAAACAATTTGTGTTCTAGTTGTTATTGTGAGGGTCTCCCTGGTCTGTTAAGCTCACCTCTCAATAGTGAGGGGCAGATCACCTAAGATTATACGCCTCCAATCCTAAAGAAACCACCTTCTTGTGTTGCGATATTGACATCTAACGACTCTAAACTTTTATGAATAACTTCCTGGCGGCCGGAGCATGGCCGAAAAAGCTACCACTTAACATGATAGAGGAGTCGTGGCTGGCCCGCTCACGCTCATCCCCTACTTGAATTAAATAACTTTCAAAAGTGATTGACCTATTATTAATTGTGCGGCAATATAATAATGAAAGAAAATATAGACCGTTTGCTTCCAACACGGGTTCACCAATTCTTGGTTTGCGCCAAAACTATCACATAGACCATGAAGCTAAGTCGCACAACCAAGTTTTGGCTTATCAATAGGACCAAGTATAAAGACCGTACCAACCCTAAGTGTGATTTTGATAGTCGAGGATTAAGCCACAAAGTGTGAAGGTTTCCTAACACAAATGGGCTAATCACTACACGTGGAGTTGGGTTAGCTTACAAGTGCACGGGTTGTTACACGCCACGGGTATACTCATAAAGTCCCTCCACTTCATCTCAAAACACCCACAAGACTAAATACTGGTTGATTGATTAATTAGTTCATTAAGCAAAGAAAGAGTAGAAAGAATTAATCAGAACACAAAACATCACTCAAAATAAACATAAACTATATAAATTCATGCCAAGATAGTCTTCACCCTAGAAACACTATAACAATCCTAGCCAAATAATGGCTTTACAACAGGATCACTAAGGTTGATTTGATATGAAATCATGGTGAGGGTTGATAAAGGATTTGGAGAGCATTTGGGTGATTTTATGTGGCTTCTCTCAAAGCTCACTTGATCTAAGTGTTTATGGAGTAATCCTAAGCTCCAAAGGACACTTATAAGACCCTAAGATGGCTCTCATGTGGGAGAGAATTGGGTGGAATGAGATGGGATGTGGTCCAAAATAAAGGGTGAAGACCTCCTTTTATAGAGCTTCCAGGGGGTGCACGACCATGCTAAAGGGTGTACACGCCCGTTCCTGACATCTGGGGGCAGTCCGTAGTCCTTTTTGGCAGATTCTGTCGAGTTTTGGTCAGTTTTGGTCTCCTGAGCCTTGGGGAGCACGTCTGGATGTGTGCACGACCGTGCCAAGTGATGAGCACGCCCGTGCTTATTGATTTCTTCATTCTGGTTGACCTGGAAATGTTGACTGGTTGACTTGGGCATGAGCACGGCCGTGCACCATCTGCTGCAGTCTGTAAAGTCTTCAATTTCCTTTCCTTTTGCCGGTTTCTGCTCCTTTTTGCTTGTTGCTTCCAAAAATCTGCATTTACCTCATAGGAACGATTTAGCTGTGTTTTATAAGGATAAAAGCATAATAAATGTGCAAAAAGGAGGATAAATACATATGTAAAACATGTGTAATTCTCGGCACATTAATTTACTTATATATATATATATATATATATATATATATATAGGGGGTGGCTAATATGGAAACCTCAAATAATGAAAAAACCCTAGAAACTCTATTAGGACCATTGATCATGTTTGATCAATGGCCCTTGTTTAATTGTATATAATAATATAAAGCAAGTTGGATTATGTGGTTATAAATGAGAGCAAGGGCAATATGGTAATCTTAAATAAGCAAGTGGGCCACTTAAATTTTCTGAATCCTAGGTTTAAAAAGGTTGATTTGACATTTGTCAAATCATCTCTCTCCTACTTTATGGCACTTTTCCAGCACCAGTATTAACATACGTTAGTGCTGTGATAAAAAATTCTGACCTCGTGTGACACATCGCTAACATGTGTTAACAGACATATACTAAGAAGAACAAAATAAAAAGAACATATAAAATGTATATTTAATTAAGAAATGATAAAAATGCTCATTACAATCAATACTAAAAATGTATCAAAAAACTTTTCATACAAACATAATTATTTGCGAATGATAAAAAACTATGATAACAACATAAAAAAAGATCTAGCTATTCTTCGTTCTTGATACCCATCTTCATCTTTAACACAAAAACATCTCTTCACCTACAAAAAAAGGTAAACACGTGTTAGTTGGGCTCTCCAAAACATATAATGAGACATCACTGATATGTGTGGTGTATTCTAAAACATATGTTCTACTGAAATAACGTATGTCATATGAACCCTAACACATATTAGTTGGGCATATACTAACGTATGTCATATGAACCTTAACACCTGTTAGTTAGGCATATACTAGCATGTCATATGAACCCTAACACATGTTAGTTGGGCATATACTAACGTATGTCATATGAACCCTAACACCTGTTAGTTAGCATATACTAGCATGTGTTAGTATCACTAACATGTGTATATACAACACCAAATTTGCAGTGCCAAATGTATCATACTCAATTTTAAGTGCCAAGTGTATCATACTCAAACATGTGTATAAACAACACTAAACGCGATTTTTACAACTATGTTAATACAACTACTCAAATACGATTAATATGGTTTGAAATCCAACAATACATCAGTAGCATGTGTTAGCATATTCTAAAACATGTGTTTTACTAAAACTAATGTATGTCATATGGACCCTAACACCTGTTAGTTGGGCATATACTAGGCATGTGTTAGCATCACTAACATGTGTGAGCATACAAGACTCGGACCGCAAAAAATAGACATGCACCCTAGACGAGTTCATAACACTTTCACATGCCAAAACAATATTAAATAGAATACACATGTGATCTATCAACCTCATGTCCCCAATCCAATAACAATCTAACATAAATAAAATAATAAAAAAAATAAAAAAAAGTTAACATAATTTTTTTTTCATTCGAGCATTTGATCAAACACGTGGTATGCAATCAAAAACTATCCCCAAAAACTGTTATTATTATTATTCTAGCAAAACCCAAAACCTATTTCACTAAACCCAAAACATAACACCTATACAAAAATCAAAATATAACAGCTATGCATAACACATGTTAGTTGGACATATACTAACGTATGTCATATGAACCTTAACACCAGTTAGTTAGGCATATACTAGCATGTGTTAGCATCACTAACATGTGTATAAACAACACCGAATCTGCAGTGCCAAGTGTATCATACTCAAATTTACAACTATGTTAATACAACTACTTAAATACGATTAATAGGGTTTGAAATCCAACAATAATAAATTAAAAAAATCAAATCAGAACCAATCCAATCCATATACATAAAAATTATCCTCATATTCATGAAATATATAATATAATAAAAGACATCAGTAGCATGTGTTAGCATATTCTAAAAATATATGTTTTACTGAAAATAACGTATGTCATATGAAACCTAACACCTGTTAGTTGGGCATATACTAGCATGTGTTAGTGTATACTAACATAAAAGACTACACATTTATTCATCAATCACATGTGATCTATCAACCTCATGTCTCAATTCCAATAACAATCTAACATAAACAAAATAATAATAATAAAAAAATCAGAAAGGTTAACATAAGTTTTTTTTTTCATTCAACCATTTGATCAAACACTTGGTATTCAAACAAAAATTATCCCCAAAATAATTACCTAAACTAAAAATGAAAATTAATATTCTTTTTCAAATCCATTGAAAACCACGTGTATTGACTTAAATAATATTGTCACCTTTAAATAATATTGTCACCTTTTATCAATTAGACCGTTTTAAATAATATACTTCGTTATTATAAAAAACCTAAGATAATTACATCAAATATGATGTATATCAAAAGTTCGTATAATTTGAAAAAATAATTGTCATTATGTTTATCAAAATGGATAATAGAAAGACTTATTAATTAGAAAGGAGATGCATTTATATGGAGTTGATACATGAATTAAAAAATGTACTTTGTCTAAAGAGAATCCCCCACCCACCATAAAAATTAATATTCACTTCCTCTGTATTCCTTTCTTGGAAAAGAAGAATACAACCTTCAAATAACTTAATATTCCTCTACCCTCTAGTAGCTACTGCAAGATTAAACTCAAGAACTTACCAACCCAGATCTCTGATCTCACCTATTCTGCTGATTCCACAAATATCACTGATCGGGTTCAAGATCGAAGTTTCAAAAAGTCACCGACAAATTCACGTGTTTAAAGATCGAAGTTTGGATCTGCTCTGTTTTATTTGGATCTGCTCTGTTTCACCTAATACGAGTGAGATGAACCGACCCATAGTTCATAGAAGAATCAATGAACAGAGCATCACTCAAAGATCTGACGGTGGGCCGTTGCCTTCTTCCGACGCCTCGATGGTTGACGGGTGGTTGACGGAAGGACGTGCGGTGGTGGTGCTGGGTGGTTGACGGAGGTGGCGATTTGGACACCAAAGATTGCAGACACATACATCTTTTTTTTTTAGTTCTGAAAAGAGAGAGGGGAGAAAGAGGAATAGAATGTGGGTTTACAAGAAGAAGCTATAATAAAAAAAATCTTACCACTAATCGAACTCAGCACCTTGATCTTCAAACACAGTTACATCACGATGTGGGACACACGGTGGTGACGATGGTGGATTTGTGGTAGACGGTGATGGTTAGGGTGGTTGTGGTGGTGGTGGTGGTTCTAGAGAGGGTAGAGAGAGAGAGGAGGGAATAATCTGGATTTGAAAATAAAATGAAGAGAGAGAGGGGGGAAAATATATATATAGGGAGAGAGAGAAGGGGGTAGTGGAAATGTCTATTGTGCCCCTTTGAATATAATAGAGTATTATAATATAAGGGGTGATGTGGCACAACATGGGCCAAGTAAAGGGTTTCTTGGGGTTTTTCCATTTTGGAGGGTTTCCTCCCTATACTTCCCCTATATATATATATATATATATATAAGTACATTAATGTACAATGAGCTCTTAAAGCTGCCATTGAAGATATACAATGCAATGCACCGTTGCTATATCATCCCCACTATTTTTTGGGTCATCACAAAACGATGATATCAACGTTGTAAGAGAAACACAACCAAAGCACACAATCGGTAGATCATAGAATTGCTTCTATAAACAACGATTTCCCGTCACAGTGTTGGTTGATTTGGAACGCAGGGTTGATTTTGGACGAAGTCTATTTGCAAAAAGAAGGGGTTTATACACCGCCAGTAACAAGAACGCAAAACGTTTTCTTCTTTGGTCAAAACCACTTACATCAATAGTAAATTCACAAAAAAAAGATCAGGATGAAGACAAAAGCAACCTTAGTGGATTGGAGTTTCACATAGGCTTCAAAGTTTTGATGGTTGGTTAGCCCAACACACAAGGGATAGACCCAATTTTCTTTTCCATCGCACCCTTATCATTCATTGAACACAATTTTCCTTTCCAACGCACACTCTAATAAGTACCTCCCTCGTCTCCAAATCCCAATCCGTACACATCTTTCTCCCATTCCACATTTCTTCTTGACAATCCATAACCTCCCATTCAACCAAACACTCCTCTAATGTCCACATCAACTCTTACTCCTCCATTATCCTCTCCTACTATCTAGTGGCAGATTTTTACTTTTTGAATAGGGGGCCGAAATAATTTCTAATGAGATCATCACAAAAACTATTTCTTGGTGACAGTCCATTGCTATCTGATCCAGTCAAATATCGTCAATTCGTGGGGGCATCTCAGCATGTCACTATGTCTCGCCCTGACATTACTTTTTCAATTAACAAAGTTTGTCAATAAATGCATGGTTCTGCCAAGAATCATAGGTCGGTTGCCAAACATGTTCTTTGTTATCTCAAAAGCACAATTGATCATGGCTTGCTCATTCGACATAATTCTAGTTCTCATCTTAAAGCCTTTACTGATGCTCATTAGCAAAGCTACACACTGTAGGCCTTCCCGAATGCTAGAGGATCGTCGATCCATGGAAGGGTTCCTCATATACATGGGTTCCAACCTTATCTCTTGGATAGCACGAAACCAGAAAGTCGTTTCACAGTCTTCCACTGAGTTAAAATAAATAGCCTCTGCTAACATAGTGGCTGAACTCACATGGTTAGAAGATCTATTGAAAGAACTTGGAACAAACACAACTTCTATTCCAACTCTCTGGTGTGATAATCTTGGTGCTACATATGTCTGCAAGACTTGTGTCTTCCATGCTAGAACAATTTGACTTTCACTTCGTTTGAGAAAAAGTTGCACAAGGAAAACTAATGGTCTAGTTCATATGTACAAAAGATCATATCACGGACATGTTCACAAAACCTCTACCTACTCATACATTTACATTTCTAAGATCTAAGCTACATGATGTTACCCAGCCTAGTTTGGGGGAATATTAGTTAACAATGTAATTATGTGTAGTTGAAGGTTAATTGTGTAAATATTAGAGGGTTGATTATGTAGCTTTCGGTATTATAAATACCTTTATCTTGTAACCTTCTTATTTTGCTCTACAATGCAATTCACAATTACAAACACCTAGTGTTTTAGTCATGTGATTCAAAAATACAAAGATCTAACAAAATTCGAATTAGTTTGATTCATTTCAAATTTCAACTATATTCGATCGAATTTTCACTTAATTCGATTTGAATTTTGATTTATTTGGAATGAACACCTATACCATACCACCATCCACTACCCTTCGTCACTACATGATATCTGGTTCACCCAACAATCACGTGATTCCTATGTAAATGTATTAGTTGCTACTTGCTACTAGTGTAAATCTTTACGAACATAAATAAAATATCAATCATTTAATAACGAAGAGCAAGCAAACCTTTTGGATTTAAGAAGGGAAATTGCAATTTCAATATTTCATGCTAATTTTGTTTTGTTACGTTAAATGCTAGTCACATGAACAGAACAATAGCAAATAAATGTTTGTTTTCAAGTCAATACTATTATATAGGTTATATACAAAAATTAGAAGTTTTAATGTAAATAGATTCCAATACTTTTTTTTTTCATAGCAAGTTAAACTCTTACTAAACTGTAAAATTTAAAGTGATAAAATTTTTTATGGCCTGAGAAAGATGTAAGTCCTTAACTATGTCAGATAAATGAAATTTGTTTATTTTTGTTTTGATATTTTATTAATTAATGATAATTTAAAGAATTAAACTATAATACATTGACAATGTTGAGTATAACCATTGTCAATCAGAATGTTAAGAGACTTGTCATTTTTCCGGTTCGTTTTAAGGTTATTTAAAGAACAACCTAACTCAAGTCAATATCAACTTGCAATATTTTGTGGTTCGACGAGTTGGCTCATTTATATTTAAGATTTTTATAGATGTATATGTTTTATACATCCAAATATCATTGACTTTTTAGACAACCAAATGTCTCTATACATATTCCTCACCAATAAAGTTATTTATTTATTTTTTACATTATTGGAAAGAATCACAACTAAATAGTCTTATGCATATTAGAGACTAACATTGAGGAGGCCAATTGATGGTTGTAATTGGGTAGCCGATAGCAACCACAATGTTGTAGTATATGGTGGGCCTCTAGTGTGAGGGAGGTGTTGGGGCAATGTTGAGGTGGTGGCTTGGCACATCAATAGGCTTGATGTGGAGACAAGAGATATCATTGGTAGTGACATAAGGATTGTGAAGAAGAAAAATGAATATTGAGAAATCACGAATACACTAACCTAGGAAAGGAAATTTAAAAAGAATTATTTCGCCTTTAGATGCGGAGGTGCTCTCATCTCCTCATGAATCTCTCTTGTAAATGTATCAATTTCACCATCATTTGAAGAAGAGAGAAAAACTGAGATAATTTTTTTTCCCTTGAAACATCTGTCTTTCCCACCTGCGTGTGAAAATGAACGTCTCAAGCATGCCATCTTCAATAAACTATCCAAAATAACCCCATTTTATTGTTCAATTAGTTTCCACTTTAATAGATTTTGATAATTGGACTTGATCTTTCTTTAATTAAGCTTTCTTATTAAACTTAGCTAATCTTTATTCTACATGCCAACTAATCTTTGGGTTGAGCTTTCTTACTCGAACAAGTTTATCCTCGTTTAAACTCATCTCAAAATTTTATACAGGATAACTAACCCGAGTTAAACTTAATCGAATTTATCTCGATAAAATTACGATACGAGTGAGTGAAAAGCAACGTTTTGGAGGCCGGACCGGTCGAACCGGAGTTCGCCATTAGCGATCCGGTTTGAGCAGTTCGTTAAGCTGATAAAAAACCGGGCAGTTTGAATTTTTCCGTGGTTCGGTGGTTCATTGATTCGGCCGGTTCAACCGGTTCGAATTTTTCCGTGGTTCGATGGTTTCACTGAAAAGAAACCACCCCATTTAATTCAAAAAATGAGTTAGTGTTATCTAATTTCCTAGATCTACATCATAAAAGATTCATTTGACATTCATATTTTATATGTCACGTCTATGTATGTATGTATAAGTAACACACACATTATTATTAGTAACATACAAATTTAAAAAAGATATTAACCTCATCTACAGTTCAAATCCATTTCCAAGATCTTCTTCACCCACCCGTTAACCTTCTCAACTCAAAACCTTGAATCTCTGCAACAATGGCGACCAAGCATTTGAAATCCAGGAAACCCCCATCAACCCCATCACCTCCTAAACTACCCACATCCTCAAGATCTTCCTCTCTCCCATCCCAGCTAGCCATGATCGAACTCAAACACAGAATCATCACTTCCATCTCCAAACTCTCTGACAGAGACACCCATCAGATCGCCGTCGAAGACCTCGAAAAGATCATCCAAACACTAACCCCAGATGGCACAACAATGCTATTAAACTCCCTATACGATGCCACGTCAGACTCCAACAAACCAGCAGTCAAGAAAGAATCAATTCGTTTGCTTTACTTGTTCTGTGCTTCCCATACTGAGTCTGCAGCGACCCATTTGACTAAAATCATAACCCATGTTGTTAAACGGTTGAAAGATTCGGATTCAGGGGTTAAAGACGCGTGTCGAGATGCTATTGGTCAGCTTTCGGGCTTGTATTTGAAAGGAGAGGTTGGGGAGAATGTTGGGTCTGTGGTTTCTTTGTTTGTTAAGCCTTTGTTTGAGGGTTTGAATGATCAGAATAAAGGGGTGCAGGCTGGGGCTGCAATGTGTTTGGCTAAGATGGTTGAGATGGCGGCTGACCCGCCCGTTTCGGCGTTTCAGAAGATGTGTGTTAGGATCTGCAAGTATCTTAATAATCCTAATTTTTTGGCTAAGGCTGCTCTTTTGCAAGTGGTTTCTAGTCTTTCTCAGGTTTGGTTCATTTGAGTATCACATTATGTTTGTGAGTTGTGACTGTTTGTTTGATGTTTGATATAATTATGTGTGTACTACTTTGTAATTGGTCATTTCAACATTAGAATAGGGTTTTAAGGAAGGTTGTCTGATATCTGAGTATTGTGATTTGAGGTCTTCATAACTAGATTCGTTTTTTTGGTATCCGTGAGAACCTGTTAATGGAAAACTAACGGTACTCACCGCCCTCCTAAGCAATAGGATCATGTAAAACACAGTTTGCACTGGCCAAGTGGCCTACAAGGGGGTTAAGGCGGAAACTAGTGGAAGTTGGGTTCAAACCTGAGACCTCTGCCAGAGCGACTCAAGGGCGTACTGACGTACTGTTGTGCCACCCCCTTGAAGGTTTTAATAACAAGATATTAGTGTTTGGATAAACAGATTTGCTTCTGATTTTTTGATTACCGGAGTTGGATAATCACTTTCACTTGAGGAAACCGTTGTCAACAAAACTGATAATCTAAGAGTAGTATAATGTATCCCTCTTTTAACCTTTAGTTTTACTTTCCTTGACAAAATGTGTTTCCTTTGTTTACAATATTGTTTTGTTTGGTCATTCTAATGATCAATTCTTAAAATTAACGTATTTGCCGAACACTTAAATATCATCATAGAATTGCTACCAAAATACACACCCAAATATTCTCAAACCTGGAGTGCTAATGGCATGAGGTGTAAGTAAGAGTTTATGTTAACTGTCACAGGTTGGTGCCATTTCTCCACAAGGCTTGGAGCCACTGCTTCAAAGTATTCACGATTGTTTGACAAATTCTGATTGGGCGGCTCGAAAGGCAGCTGCTGATGCATTAATTTCCTTGGCATTGCATTCAACCAACTTGATCACAGGAAAAACGGGTCCCACAATAACCGCCCTTGAGGACTGTCGCTTCGATAAGGTAGTTTTGAATAGCTACAGTTAAACTAAAGAAGTTGATCCGAACCCCCTTTTTAACTCAACAAAACATATATGACGTTGTTTTGTTTGAATTTCTTTAGATAAAACCTGCAAGGGAGAGTATAGTAGAGGCTTTGCAACAGTGGCAACGTCTAGCGGGAGGTTCTGAAGATCAAAAGGCACAAGGTCAAGGTGAGAACAAAAAAAACATTACCCTCTTTGCTGGTTGCTCACTCATCTACTTATAAGTGGGTTGATTGAGGTTATATTTTATCTTTCAATGGATTAAGTGGCTGAAACACATAAGCTAAAGGAAACGGGTCCGACGGGTTGAAACTTGAAAGTTGTCAAAGTGCATATATAATGCGAACAACTTCCGAAATACTCGTATATGTTTTGACAAATACATCTAGAGCTTATTCACTTGAGTAGATTTAGGTTTTGGTCATTTTTACAACTCTAATGTGACAAAAGCTTAATTTTTTTTTTTTGTCATTTTACAATTATCAAGCAAGTTTTTTTTTTGACAGAATCGACATACCCGTTTTAGGTTTTGACCCGTACATAAAGCACATGTTTTGAGTTTTGACCCATACCCAGATTGACCTGTTACCCATGTGCTCATTTGGCCACCTTTTGTGTATAATGTGCTCATGTATGTGTCAATTCTTTAGATGGTGAAGATTCTGAACCAGCTAAGTCAGGTGAAAGAAAGGCCGAGGCCCCACCAAAGAACGTTGAACCCGAGGGTAGCAACATACCTGAGAAGGCGGTTGGAATCTTAAAAAAGAAAGCACCTGCTTTATGTGATAAAGAATTGAACCCTGAGTTTTTTCAAAGGCTTGAAAAACGGGTGTCTGGTGAAGTTGAAGTGGTTGTCCCTCGAAGATTTGTGAAGTCCTCAAATGAGCAGAACGGAGAAGAGTCGGGTCTGAATGAGACAGACGGCGGGTCACAGTCAAAAGAGAGCTACCAAAAAATGGACCGAGGAATCGGTGGGCCTTCTAGAAGACGGGAGTTTGAAGATACGAATGACCCAAATCAAAGGGAGGGATTTAGGAGTAATAAAGGGAATTGGTTGGCTATTCAGAGACAATTACTACAATTGGAGAGACAACAAGCTCATCTTATGAACATGTTGCAGGTATGACATTCTCAGATTATTGAGAAATATATCGCGTATTTACATTTTACAAGTTGTTTAAGGTGGCAGTTTGGACCCATTTACTTATGGATGGGTAAGTCTGGGTTATGTTTAAACTCTAATAATGGGTAAAGTTAGAGGTGGCAACATGGGTGGTTTTGGAACAACTTAAAACGGGTCATAATTTAGTTGAGTTTGAAATAGAGTGGTTTAGGTGGGGTTGAACCACAAACACTCTCTTGTCCATTCTGCAGTTTCTTTGAAATAATTGATGTGTTTGTTATGTTTACAAAAGTAAATATTATTTCAACGATAATCTGAAGTTTTGCATTGATAATAGACTTTGGGTGACTAATCACCGTGACTCTCAACCAGTTCGTTCAACTTATTTGGCATGTTTCTCACTTACTCCTTTTTTTTGCTAATTTTTTATATGATCCTTTGAGATAAAACACTACACAAATTGACCCAATTCATAGGTAAATGGGTTGAAATTGCCACGTCGGGCTAAATAAATAGCACGTAAAATTGGCCAAACCGGCCAAATGGGTCAACAATGGCTCAAATTGTATTTTATATATAAAATATTTTAAATCCTTCGACTAAAAAAATACATTTGTTAATACAAAGTATGATATTTGTGATTATATATGGCACACTAAATGCCTAATGTTTGTAGAAAACAAAAATAGGAGGAAAATTGTTTCAGGCGAACCCGAATGTTTTGACATGACCAAAAATGTTACCTGTTTCGATTTGTCACGTAAACCTGCTCATTTGCCAGTTGCCACATCTAATGTACATGTTCTTATCTCAAAAGGTTTTTGATATTACAGGATTTCATGGGTGGATCTCATGATGGCATGATGACTTTGGAAAACAGAGTGCGTGGTCTTGAACGTGTTGTTGAAGACATGGCTCGTGATCTGTCATTATCAGCTAATAATCGAAGAGGTGGCAACTACAAGATGGGATTTGAGGAAACTGGTAGACCATTAGGGAAATACAACGGTTACTCTGACTACCCTAATACAAAGTTGGGTAGAAATGATGACCCGATGTCTTACATGGGCTCAACTATGAGGGGTAGAGGATCTTCATGGAGATCAGACGGGCCTGAAAATTGGGACTACCATTCATATGGCAGAAACTCGCAAATGGGTTTAAGGAGAGGTATTGATGGTAGGTCACCTAAATCGGAACCCGAAACTGAACTTGTTAATAGGAGAGGTTGGGGAGATAAAGGGGTTGGGCCTGGGCCCGGGCCAGCTAGGTTCGGGGAAGGACCATCGGCTAGAAGTGTTTGGCAAGCTTCAAAAGATGAAGCCACATTGGAAGCAATCAGGGGGGCAGCGGGTGAAGACAACGGGCCTGCCCGAACTGCTCGAGTGGCGGTTCCTGAAATGATTGCTGAAGCAATGGGAGACGAGAATGTGCAGGATCGGGACCCGGTGTGGACCGCATGGAGTAATGCAATGGATGCAGTTCATGTGGGTGATGCTGATACGGCTTTTGCTGAAGTTTTGTCTACTGGTGATGATTTATTGCTTGTGAAGTTGATGGACAGGACTGGCCCAGTAATTGATCAGCTATCTAGTGAAGTCGGGACTGAAGTGTTGCATGCTGTTGCACAATTTCTTCCAGACCAAAATGTGTTTGATATCTGCTTGTCTTGGCTTCAACAGGTATGCCTTAAATTAGACTTCATACATAAAGCTCTATACATACCTACATGCATGCATAGCCGAACTAGGGGTCAACATGGTACATTAACCGCCAGTCACCCGAATTTTCAGACTTGTACTATAAAGTAATTTAGTGACTTTTTGTGTATTTTTTTTTTTTTACTATTTGAGGACCTTAATATACCATAATTAGGTTGAGGGAATTTTTTTTTGTGAATAATAAGAAAGTATGTTAGTTTTTTATGGTACTACCAACCCTAAAGGAAAACACGATTCGGACCGCTACTTGTACTCCGTAAAGAAGGGAACTTCCACTTTTTGATGATCCCTGATTAATAAGTTCTCGCCAAGTTTGTTTTGTTAGTGATTATGCGACATTGAATAGTTAAAAGATAAATTCATCATATCTGACTCTGGTTTCTACTTCTTTTTGTGTGTGTGTACAGTTGCTGGATATGATTGTAGAGAATGGAACAGATAATGTGGAAGTCCCAATGGAATTGAAAAGGGAGATTTTGGTGAATCTGAATGAAGCTGCTTCAACTATTGAGGCTCCTGAAGACTGGGAAGGTATGGTGCCAGATCAGCTATTGTTACAGTTGGCATCAGCTTGGGATATTGATTTGCAGCAGCTAGAGAAATGATTGCATATTTTTATAATTTTTTCACTCAGATTTCTATTATTCTGGTTTATAATGTTTGATTCAAGATAGGTATTATTAGCTGATGGAGATGAAACTATGATCCTAATGTTTCTTTATTGTTTTTTTTTCTTTTTCTGTTTTTAACTCAAAAGAGTAATGTGAAAAGGTTTTGTATGTGATATTTGCTTTGATGATGTGTTCATGTTTTACCTCAATACTACTAGCAATTTGGCAGTAACAATATTTAGTTACATAGATATAATCTTTGTATCTGTTTTAGCAAAAAGAATGGTTTTTTTAACCACTTGACAGTTGACACCCACTATTTGTAATTTGTGGTATTCAGCAATTAAGATGCAGTGGGTGATCATATATGGGTCAAACAAAAAACATATTACCCAAACAAACAAACAAAGAAAGGATATTGTTTTTCAACACTTTAAAAACAAACATAAACTAAACAAAACAAAGTCAAATTTGATAACAAATGTTCCTTACATCATCCTAACCAAAACCATCAAACAAAACATGACTAAAGAATAACTTGCCACTTTTCAATGTCTTTCTTGGCTCTTTGCAGTTGCTCAACCCTACATTTCAGAACGGCCGTGTTGTAAGCCACTACAGGCTCTACATCTGGTAACTTGCTCTCATCTGTCATGAGACGCTCTCTCGCTCTCACAGCTCTTCCAATTCCAACGGGCATCATCGCATTGATTGAAGAGTGAAGATTTAAAGCGCAATAGTCGACAAACCTGTTGACCACAAACTCCCAATACACAACGAGTTGTTTTCTCAGTTCAAAAGCTAGTTTTATTTTGTATGCATTATAATCTTTCAAATGGTCTACCCTTATGTCATTTCCTATACCTTCAATACTTATAAACTCTTTTCCATTATCGAGCTTAAGCTTCACTGACTCCATTTCATCCACTTTTCTTCTGTAATCATCGCTACACGTATATGAAAACTTTTTTTCTAGTTCTAGCATCTCATGCACCTTTTCTTCAAAACTCTTTCGCACGCCTTCAACCAACTCTCTACCAATCATTCTCAGAAACGGACGAAGCTGTTTGCTATCCGTTTCATGGTCCTGGAGGACTCTCACCACCACTCTGTATACGTAATCTATGGTACTATCAACAAATTTGTTGATAGTACCAGAAGCATATGAAAACTGTCTACTAAGAAGTGATTTGAAGTTGCCTAGAGACGCAAAAACGAAAGGCGTGGGCCAATTACTTGAACTCAAAAGTTCAAGTTCAAACTGCAGAAATGGCATACTGTTATCAAGTTCTTGAAGATTAGTTTTAAATCTTTCAAACCTTAACGCGATATTAGCAGCCGCATGCATATATTTATCATTGTGATACTCTCGATAGTCTTCTGCTATAAACAGTTTGAAGATGGACAAGTTTGTCGACGAAACAATTGAAATGATCTCTGGCATAGCATCTCTCACAGAATCAAACCTTTTTTGATGCTGTTTTAGCTTAGCGACAGACTTTTCCAGATCAGAATCAATACTTTGTCGAATTAGAGACCAAGGGTTAAAAAGGATAGATGTCAAAGCAATAACCATAGTTTTAGCAATGACATCAAAGCCAATATAAGCCTTGTCAAGCATAGATAACAAAACACATTGTTCTGTTTTCTCTTCATCTTCATTACTCATATTATCAACAAAGAAGTAACCAATGGTATTTTCGATTTTGTTGCAGGTCAATTGTGTAATCAAAGATGAATCCAGTTTTGTGAAGATAGAAATAGTGCGCGTACCAAAACAGTCGAATCGTTTCAGAACCTTCCTTGACAGACATGAATAGAAGTCTGATTTGCATGATATAACATTTAGAAACAAGCATTGGCCATATGTGGTATACTGGTCAATATAACCTGCATGCACACAAAATTCATAAATAATTATGTCCAGAGCCGTCCCTGAAAATCTCTGAAAAATTTATGTACCCTATCCGAAATGTTAAAAAACAGGCCCCTTGACCCTTAGGCCTAAGTTTAAGTGTTAAATGACTTATATAAAAAATATATACATATATATATATATATATATAGGAATTTTTTTTTCCCAAGATTTATGGACCTGTCCGGTTGGCCTCATCAGACCTCCCTAAAGATGCCCCTGATTATGTCAACAAACAAGTCTAAATATTTACATTTAATAAAAAAAACATCACACTACTCTCACCTTCAAAAAGCTGTCTCCTTTTTATCTTTATCTTTATCTTTATCAGACTGTGTATGGATATCCGGTAAAAGGATAAACGTGAGATGAGATACTTGTGATTGAACAACAGATATAATGATCTCTATACTCGATCTTTTGTCTTCAGGTACGCGTTCCATCAACTTCAAAATCTCATTTTCCAAATGAGTTCCGGATACTTCCTTCTCAGAATAACTACATTCAATCTTAACCTTCAACCATATCTTTCGAGACGAAAGAGTAGAGTCAAGTTTAAACTCCAAAACTAGAGGAAGTCCTAAACCATTAGGCAAATTAAGGCCAACCAATGAGCCAATAACAGTGTTGGCTCCTGCAAATGCTTCACCGAGAACAACGATTTCAGGGAACAATGGGTTTTCATCTAATACATTCATATCTTCAAGTTTTTCAATCATATCTAACGGCTCTTTGAAGTTTTCTATCATTTCTTTTATGAGTGGGGGAATATTGGGATGTGAATGCTGCAGTAAAGATTTCTTCAACATTTTCTGATTGATAAAACAAATAAACAAATATGAGGATATAATAATATAACATGGATCTATATATATAGATAAAGAAAACCAAAACCATTCAATTATGTTGTTAAATTATACCTGAAACAAGATAGAACCCTAGATACAGTTGCATGAGAGATGATTGAGTTACAACTTACAAAACCGTTTCATTTGCCATAATATACTCAGCAAGAATCCATGAATTGCACATGCAGTCCTCCTGGTTACACATGTTTATAAACAGTGCTCTTACTTTATACATACATCTATATCTATATCTATCTATATAATAATTGAGGTCACTTGGGTTGAATCTAGACTTTAGAGAGGGTTTGAGGTATCCATGTTGAATATGGAGCTCCAAGTTATCCCCTATATTAATTGTGTCCATTCATTTTTTTACCCTAATCCTTCATTAATCCATCATTCATCATCTGTTCCACCGCCGCTGCCTTCAAATCTCCTTTTCCAATACCCGGGTATAATTAGTCTATCTCTCTATGATATCACCAAACCCTAACACTGCATTCTTTTCGCCCCTCCCTATTCTCACGTATACTAACCCTAGCAAATCTCTTCTTCATCATTCTAGGGTTCTCTATACGTAACGCATCCAATTGGCGGTTGAAGGTTAGAAATTCCACTCGACATTATCAATTTTTTATCTATCTCCTCTATTAATCGGTCTTCTTTTATTATTCATTGTGTTCTCCTATGTATTTTGATTTTTTTTTACGTTGTACAAATCCTTCGATACTAAATATTATCGTTCTGAGATTTATTTTTTATTGTCTTTTGATTTGTATTCTCTGATGTATTTTGGATTCTCCGGTAATGGTTTGATACAGTTCTCAGATCTGTTTTTTTTTAATGTCTTTATGTGTTTCCAATGTTTATCTTTATGTTCACAATTATAATCGTTCTGATTATTGATTCGCCACCTAGGTTTTTCTATGTCGATCTCAACTATTTAGTTAATCATCAATTTATACCCATCTTGTGTTTTTACAGATACATTGGTATGGCTGAGAGGTTGTGTTAGAAGGGTGCTTTGAAGCTTTTAATTTGGACCTTCAAGAACTGGAAGAGGGTTATGTGTCTCAAAATTTAGTATGCATGTTATGTGTTCGATGAAATGCCTTAGTGAGTTATTGGTCACTAAGGCATTTCATCGAAACCGTATTGGATGAAATGTGTTCGGTATTTGATGTTTCATTCAGTCGATTTCATCTGTTCCTATGTTCTGCTTATTTGCTTCTTTCGAAATAAGCTAATTGAATTGTGTTGTTTTTTCCCCTGAAATTAGCTTTTTGCAGGCGGTGACACATTTCGGTGTTGTCCGTGATGTCATTGTTGCGCCATAGTGATCCGCTTCTTTGCCTCTTCCAATCGCTATGGCAGGTTAGCAATGGAGGATTATAGAAATTTTGGTTTTGATTATTACATGGATTTGAATTGGGAATGGAAGGATGATGTTGTCAATAAGTTGTCATCTGGTCCTTTTGAGATGAATGTAGATGGGTGTGCAATGATTAAAAGGTGTGTTGAAGTGGTTGAGGATGAGGATGTTGATTATTTTAGAATCAGTAGAAAATTTATTGACGAACAAATTAGTTTAGATGATGCAAATGTTTTTTTTTTTTTTGTGTTGATCTGGCTTCAGGGTTGTATATGCAGCAACCGAATTTTGTTGTTAACATGATGAAAGATCTTCAATGGAATCCTAACAATTTGAATTTGCACCTGTAGGTCCAGAGTGTGGTGAAGGTGCTTAGTGTTGGTGAATTTTAAGATGCAATCTCATACTCCAGTATGATGAAAGAGAGGAAATGTCCTGTTGATGAAACAGAGCTGGGCTGGTATGTTACTTTCATTTATATCAAATTATTAAACTTATGTATGTTTTTTGACCACACCGAAGGATATGGCCACCCAATTATTCATCTTCCTCTTCATTATTGTCTTTGAAACCACTTGAATCTAATCACCGGAGCTAGAGGTTTGAAGAACATCATGGCCAGTTGAACAATGGCGGTAATGGAATAAGGCTTGATTTTTTAACGTGTATGTATTTTGCGCCAATGATACACTTGATTTTTTGATTTCTCTGTGCTTATTCAATTCAATACACATTTTTGCTTGCAGTTTTAAAAAAAATGTGTTTGCTGGTACAGGAAATTGTGGAAGCACCCGAGTTCAGATTTTATGCATATGAAAAGGTTTCTTTCTATCCATATATTCTAAGTGGATAGGACTAATTTCATACATATCTCTATAAAATTTGTTTGGTGGTACATTTTCTGCAACTAAGTTGATGAAACTCAAACCTGCTTCAAATATTGGTACTTTTTCCTAAAAAGGGTAATCTTTAGATTTTTCTTCATATAAACCATAAAAATCACTCATAGATTCCTGGGCTCATAACTTTTTCATTAAATTGACACTTCGGTAAAATGAGTCAAAACGAATAAATACTTTAATCTTCTTTTTGATCTATAACTCGGATATGTACTATCATTACATATAATTTTTATTTGCATACTATAAATCTGCATTTAATCTGCAGTTTGTTCTTGAATAATATGTATGAAGTATTTGTTATAACACCAAAATTTTATGGTGTTCATCCTCAACATTTGATACATAGCTATCAAGCGGCTTCCAATATGGTATGTTTGAGTATTTTATCAATGCTTTATCTATATCCCATCTTACATATAACAAATAAGAATCTTATAGGCTAAATGTGCTGCTACAACACTCTCATCGAAGCTAATAGGTGGAAATGACTTTTTAGCAATGGTTGTTCATGCTGTCAACAGTAGGAATGCGTATGCATTTTAGGAAATTGCGAATATAATTTATGGTTTTTGATAGCTATTCAATATTTCTTTTGATATAGGTAATAGGTTACTATTTGGTGTTTGTGCCGAATTTATTTTTGTTAAATTGCTTGCATGCGTCAAAGAATAAATGCGATATTTTTAATTCACTCCCATAAAAGCAGATAATAGTTTAAAAGTTAGATTAAGCATCGCAATTGGAGGACTAGGAGCTTTTCCATAAGCGTAAAAATAATTGCTTGGTTTGTTGCTTGTGCTTCACTATTTGTAGCTTTAGTTTCTTGAGTTACGAAATCCAAAAGTATAATAGCATTGACCAACTCATATTTCCGTGTTACCGTTGTTTAAATACATTGAGAAAAAATGGTCATGTGATTGTCATATTTATTAATCTTCTGCATAAACCAGGAACCAGTGAGGCCTTAATGATCCTTCTTTTGTTTTGGTTTTCCTATTCTTCGTTTGGCGGTTTCAACTCTAGCTTATTGTGCTACCTAAGTTTGAAATTGTTTTGAATTATAACTGCCTTGCGTCCAGTCAAAGATGCATTCCTTTATTAAACCGTGTTTTAGTTTTTATACCGTTAAGTTATATTTGTTTAAAGTATGATCATAATATATGACATGTTTTGTCGTTTTTCCTGTGATATGTTTCCCATTTTTGACTAACAAGACGTTTTGCTGGTAATACTTTAGATCAGTTGCATTATAAAAATATACACGAATATATTATCTCTTTATTATTGTTGACAATTGTGGTGCAAGTTTTTGACATACTTATCTTTTTCCTACTTTTATGGTAAAACTACATCTGCCAATCATGACCCATTCTCAAAGACTTAAACAGATGGACAAATTTGGATAATTAGTTGGCTGAATGGGTTAATTTTGGCTACTCATACATGACATGATTCCCACAAGGACCTCTTGACTGTTTGTATTTTATCAGCAAATGGTACGATCAGCAATCTAACTTTTCATCAGCCAACTATGTCCGGGGGCACTGCAACATTTGAGGTAAGGTTTATATACACATATATGAATATGGTGTGTGTATTTTGTTCTAAATTGTTTCTGTGACAAACTTATATTTAAATGAAAAAAAATCACCCTAATGTATTCAAAAGACTTAAAAGTCTACCGATACTATTTGTCCAAAGACTACTTAGAATCCTATTAAACGTTAACATTGTAATGTTCAATGGTAATGACCATTTCAATTTGTTTACCTGTTGCGACTTAACAAAACTTAGAATATATTGGTCCAAAGACTTAGAATCTTTTTTTTATGCATTTGACCTTTTCGCTTTATTTACCTGTTGTGACTTAAAAAACTCACCCTAATGTTAAATTAGTACGATTGAATGATTAAAATAATAAAGATTGCTTGAACTACTTTGAACATTACCATTTGTAATTCTCTTTGGTTAGTAAATATAAATAAATTGAATTTGTCACCTTAAAGCTTTTGTGGTTGCGTAATTTGTTCTTGACTTTTAGTTTTTTTTTCCTTTTGTTATGTCATGCCTGAATTAGGCGCGAAGGAAATGTGTTCAGTTTAGGTGGTGACGGATGTTTTACTTTCAATATTCATAGTTGTACAACGGTTCCTTCTTTCAATTGTTTAAAGATATTTATGTTGCATATAATACCTTCTTCGGGTGCTAGACTAAGATTACAATAATTTTTCTTTTTGAGAAGCCTTCAAGTTGAAGCACGCAAAGCTCGTGTTCTATGAAATTCAGGTATTTTTTTTTCTTGGTTTCATTGTAAAATCTTTTTTTTTAACCTGGATGTATTATCTTGAAAATTCAACGTATGTTATAGTGCTTATTTGAGGCATAAAATAAACTGTTGTAATTTCAAAGTGGTGCAACACTTCACTCTTTCAAAGATTTAGGTTATAATGTCATTTGAATAGGGGTTTCTAGATCACGATACCTGTGGTACCACTTCTTCCTTTGTCTGTCTACCCTATTATTCGTTCTGTGATCGATTAGTTAGTAGTTAAGTTATGAAAACCTTAAATCTTTGTATGTTTTGATGTGTAAATGTTTAAAGTTTCTGGGGTTAGATGCCAAAAGGACTAAAGGAGCATAGATAGTTGCCAGGGTTTTGAAGTTGATTGAATACGATCTTTATTTTATTCAATAAAAATTTGCATTATCCGGACACTGCTTTTTGTTAATTCAGATGCAAGTCATTCAACTGCTGCAAATTGTAGATATTGGTGATATAGTGATACTAACTTTAGTTGAACAAGCTGATTATGAAATTTAGATGTAAATTAAATTGTCAATGCTTGGCCTACTTTTGCGTTTTTTTTTTAATTTTAGGCTTGTGGAGTTCATACGAGTGGTTAGATCATGTGTAATGGTAAGGTGAAATTTTCATGGAACATGGGGCATTAATTGACACGTGGCATGTGGAACCATTAAGGGAGTCAAATTAGGATGGGGTGTAGTGGTAAGGTGAAAATTTTCACCTTGCATCCAATCATTTAATATTATTATTTATCTTTTTTTGAAAATAAAAACAAATAATATTTCATAAAGCGATTCATTCTGATTGGCCCATCAAATATGAATAACGCCATGAAAATAATTTGGGTGGGGGTGAAAACGCCCCAAATTGGATGGAGGGGGCGGTGTTACTTTTGGGTGGGGGCGTTTTTTGCCTCAAAAACGCCCAAATCCAGTCACCATTACATATCGTCTTATGTTGAAAAATGTGAGGGTTGGTGCCATTTTTTTGTCTTGGTTTGAGAACATGCATAGAATCGTACTAATCACCTTCTTAATTATATTATTTATTTATTGATAATTCATCATTATGTGCGCTGAACTTTGCAGTAGAGAAAATTACAAGAAAATAGATTGAAACTACCATGGGTTCCAAAAGACGGTGAAAATGCTACCTACTGTTATGTAGACGGATGTCGAATGTAAGCTTAGTATTGAATTTGATCTTGATTGTTTTTTTCTGTTGATGTATCTCTGTAAGATTATACACTCGAATCTCCCTTTAAAAAGATTATCATAATTTGACAAAACCAAAATTATAGAAAGGCAATTGCAGATGTATGGACCCATATGACACCATGTTTTCGACCAGGCATATGTATATTATATATCCTTAATTTTTTTTTACATCATACACCACTGTTTCACTTGCAACCAAAATCCATTTAAATTTGATTACCTAACATTCAATACATAAAAAACAACGTTCATAGTACGATATTGAAGAGTTTAATAAACTAACTAAAACAAGTACTCTGTTTGACTACTACTTTTGTTTTTGGTTTGAATGTTAACAAGACTCTAATTTTTGACAAGTACAGTAATTTCTAATTTCTCTGTATATCATTCTACTTCTTATTACTTCCGTTTTATTTAGTTTTGTTTCATATGTACTCGTCATGATATTGAGATTTGTTTTTGGGAATTTCTACGATGGAAACTCTGAGTGCTCATTTGCAACCAATTATTAGATTTTTTTTTTTCTAAATACCGGTTACCGAACGTCATGATCAACTAATTTATATTCCATTACTGATGTAACCAATTATTAGAATTTTACTGTTTTGTTATTCTAATGGTTCAGGGATACTATAAGTGAATATAAATTCTTTTCAAAGTCACAAGTTTCAAATCGTCTTGCCATATCAAACCATGTTATAGAAGTTAAAATAATTTCATGGAGTAACATTGGAATGCGAACTTTTATCCAAAGAATTAGATTGTCTATAAAAAAATATTTTGAAGTTTGTGAATAAGTATGCGATCATATTTTGCATAAATCGTTTTTTTTTTATAGTTTTTTGGTTGTATGATTTGTTAAACAACATTTATTTACTTTGAATTTAATCTTCATTTGCATGCTGTTACAATAAATATATGTTTATTCACTTCATTATTTGTTTTTAAATCATGTCTAATCAAATATTTGTTGATTCATATATCTGTTATTGGGTAACATTAAACTTTTTTTATGATAATTTACAATCAACCAAAATTCATACGAATCGTATTACGTAACTTTCAATAAATAATTTACATACTACAATCTTTATAGATTTTTTTCATTTGACATGGACATGTGCCGCGTGTACACGCGGGGCTCTAACCTAGTATATATATAAAAGAAAAGGTATATGCTGACGTGGCGTGCAATGGAGGCCTCAACCTCTCCTTGAAAGTGCCACGTGGCATGATAATTGAAAGATTTTAGTGTTTTTGAACTATTTCCTTTTTTAATTAAAAAAAAAAGATAAACATAAAACCCTAAATTAAATTGAGTTATTTTAGGAAAAAAAGAATTTAAAAATAAATTTAAAATTTTCTCTCTCATGTTTCCTCCCATAATTTTTAAACGTTTATATCTTTTATATACGAGATTTTTTTAAAGAAAAAATTACACCAAATTAACGAGCGTTTTATTATCTTTCCAACGAATACCATAGTCCTATATAAAAAACGGAGAAAAATTGACTATTTTTTTGTGGGGTTTCGTTCATACAGTAAAAAAACACACAAAGTGTTCATGTTATTCATTAATTATTTTTTTTCTTTTAAACCAGGTTCTTATCTACGATGTTGAAAATCAGCCCAATCGCCATGTTATCATTGGAATTTTACTAGGTATACTTCATCAAGAGAAGTTAGGAGAAAGACTCGCGTAACACTGCAACACATGGTGTCACCTTATAGCAAGGTTATTTTTTTATTTATTTAATTACAATAGTAATAATTATTACTATTAGTATTAGTATTATTAGAATGGTTATATTTTTCAACCCCGGGACGCTCTCGGAAAGAATTGATAGTTGCTGACGTGGCGTTCAATGGTGGCCTCAACCATCTCTTGATTATGCCATGTGGCATAATGAGATGCAATGATTACAACTTTTTACTTAAGTGTTTGTTTAGTTGATTAGGTTAGGAATTATAAGAGCCATTAAAATGTGAGAAATTAGAGAGATGTGATGAGTTTTTTAATAGTTGCAGCTTACATAAGTGATTCTTTAGATGATTATTGATTATGTTTTAGATTAGGGAATATGAGTTATTACTGATTAGAATACTATGAACATGCAATGATTGAGAGATTTTGTGGTTAGTTAACTTGAGCCATTTGCAATAGGTTATCACGTAAAGTTAGTTTTTTCAACCCCGGGACCCTCCCGGGGTAATTAGCTAGTATATATATATATGTGCATTTCAACCCTTATTTGTAAGTTGTAACTTGTAAGTTGTCCGTTTAAGCCTTTAAAGGTAAATAAATACAATGTTAAGTTGTAACTTGTAACTTTGGTAGTTTGCGAATAGGTTAATGTTGATGCTTTGATAATTTGGTAAATGTTGGTTGTATATGTTTGGCATATAAATGTGGTAAGCTTAGTTTTATTATGTTGGTAGTTTGAGGATTGGGTTAATGTTGATGCTTTTTTAGTTCGACAAATGTTGGTCGTATATGTTTGCCATGTAAATGTTGTAAACTTTAGTTTTATTATGTTGGTACTTTGCGGATTAGATTAATGTTGAAGCTTTTGTAGTTTGGTAAATATTGGTCGTATATGTTTGGTATATAAATGTTGTAAATTTAGTTTATTATGTTGGTAGTTTGCAGATTGGGTTAATGTTGATTCTTTGGTAGTTTGGTAAATGTTGGTTGTATATGTTTTGCCTTATAAATGTTATAAGTTTAGTTTTATTATGTTGGTAGTTTGCCGTTGGGCATGTTGGTATTATGTTAATTTGGTTTATTTTGATATTTTAATAGGGTTATTTTAAAGTTTCTTTGAAAATGCGGAGTTTTGCGAGGAACTTGCTATGTATTTGGCTTCGAACCCAAGTTTAGACTCCGTCAAGGTTCCAAATGAAGATGCCAATGATGAAGACGCCAATGATCAAAGCGGCGATGATGTGGAGTTGATGTAAAACAACAATTTGTGGTTGGAACGATATGGATTGTGACCTATTAGGATGTAAACTATATATGTTTATGTTCGTTTAGATTGTAACTTATTGTAAACTATTTATGTTTATGTTCGTTTAGATTGTAACTTATTGTAAACTATTTATGTTTATGTTCGTTTGGACTGTGACGTAAAATATTTATGTTTATGTTCGATTTGTTGTGTCGTGAAATTGGAAATGAGAAGGTTTGAAACAGAAAAATAGGAAAAAGAAAAAGGCTTTAGCGATGACAATGTCGTCGCTTAAGGTAGTTTACAACTTACACACACACGAAATGGCCTTTTAGCGACGGTAAATATCGTCTCTAATGATCATTAGCGATGAACGTAACAAACATGTTTTTAAGCTTTTTGAGTAATATATATATGTGTGAAGCTAGGGAAATTATAGATTTTAACCTCTTCAGTTGAGAAAACTCATGAAAACTCAAGGTATAAATTTTTGTTGAAAAAATTACACAATGTAACAAACATGTTTTTAAGCTTTTTGAGTAAAAAATAAAAAGAAAACGGCAATTAGTTTTTTTTTAAATTATAACTTTGCGGTAACATACTTGTAACCGAAAGGTTAAATAGCTAATACAACAATTTTGGTTATTTAAAAAAAAAACATTTGGTATTTTTTTTAAATGTTTTTTACTCAAAACACTTAAAAATATGTTTGTTATATTGTGTATTTTTTTTTAAAAAAAGTTTTGTATCGTGCAAAGTAAATAAGGGAAACAAACAAAAAGAAGCCTTACCTTATCGTAATACTCGTTTTTGTAAAGTTTTAAAGCTAAGAAATATTAGATCATGTACTTAAAAACACGTTCGGTTCAAAACGTGTAATCACTATAGTATTAAGGGCATGTGTAGTGGTGGGAGGTTATGTAGGTGTTGTGGTATTAAAATATTAAAAAGTAATAGAAGTGGGGTTATGTGGGGGTTGTGGAAAAAGAGTGTGTAGTGGGAAGGGGGTTATGAGGGGGGTTATAAATGATTGGTAATGATTGGTTAATTATTGTTTTATATTTAAATAAAGAATTTTAAATACTTAATAATATTTTATTAAATATAAAAATAATAATAAAAATAAAAATTTAAACTGAAAGTTTATTAAATTAATAAAATAATAAAAAAATATTTAATTTTAAAAACAAATATTTAAAAAAAAAAATTGAATTTCAAACGGTTACTGTTCCAAACCGTTTGAATTTCAAACGGTTTCCCTCCAAACGTTTAAATTTCAAAGTTTGAATTTCAAACTTTCCCCCCCACCACCAAATCTCAATCACACCTATAAATACCCCCTCCTCCCAAATATCAATCACACCTCTTCCATCTTCCTCATCCTTTCCTCATCAAACACAATGAATAACACTGGCGGTTTTCAAGCAGGAGCTGCCGGACCTTCTAATGTCCGGCAGTACGCTCGACGGGTCCGGGGACGGGGCCCGTCCCGAAGACTACCAACTCATCCTCTTCCACAACCTCCTCTTCCTCCTCCTCCACAACCTCCTCTTCCTCCTCCTCCTCCTCCTCAACATTGGCTAAATCCCCCTCCTCCTCCTCCTCCTGCTGCGGCACCACCAACTCATCCTGAAGACGATGATCCCTGGAAGGATGATCCCTGGACGGATGAAGAACGGGTTTGGGCCGCGGAGTATATCATGGCTACTATCCCCACCAACCAGACTACCCCCTACCACCACCCTATCCCCACCCCCCAGAATACCCCCACCCCCTACCACCAACCTACCCCCACCCCCAGAATACCCCCACCCACCACCACCAGACCACCCCACCCCGTGAATATGGGGACCCAACCCCTGAGCCCTTAGGGAAATTGAGGAGCAGGAGCGCCTCTGGAGCATGCCAACCCCTCCTCGTGAGTACTACTACTTCCCATCGGATGCGAGGTCCGATGGACGGGACAGCTCACGTTCCCTATCCCCCAAGTACTACACACTCGAGGACTGGGACTTTTAGGCTTATATTATGTGTTTAATTAAGTAATTTAGGAATATGTTATGTGTTTATGTAATGTGTTTATGTAACGTTTTAATAAGTAGTTTAGGATTAGGAACTCTGTTTGTAATAAGTAATTTAGGAACTCTGTTTTAATAAGTAATTTAGGATTGTATTTTTATGTGTTTATGTATTTTTAGTGTACACATTTTGAAAATGCACCTGTTTATCTGCAAAAAGATAAAATTTCATTCAAACATTAAACATTAAAACCTTAAACATTACAAATACAACATTAAACATAAAACATAAAATTAAACATTACACATTATTAAACATTAAAACATTAAAACCTTAAAACACTAAACAAAATCAAAACGCATCATAGTCCAGGACAGCAGATTGGTGACGGTGAAGTCGGTGCCGTAACGTTCACGATAAGCGTCGTGTGTTAGTTGAATTGCCGTATGTTGGCTAACGTCAGGGTGCGCCTGCACCGTCGCTTGATAGACCGTTTGCCAACGCGTACAGTTATTTTGTATGGTACTAAACTTAGCGTAGATCTGGTCGACCGTACGGTGGTCCGTATCGGTAATTCGGTTGTACTCCTCCAATACATTGCGCCAAAATTGTCGCCTATTGTTCGGCGGATTTTCCTTGGTGTTGACCCACGCCCTCACCAACTCGAGGTGATCTTGGTTCGTCCACGCTGCCATTGGTTTGGTTTTGGGTTTGTATTTGGTTTTCTTTGGTTGGAATGGTTTGTGTTGTGGTGTGAATGGTTTGTGGTGTGGTGTGAATGGTTTGTGGTATGTTATATATATAGAGATTTTGTTTAAAAAAAAACAAAAACAAAAATTTAATGTTTTTACCGTTTCACAACGGTCAACAACAACAACCATCTCCATTTCAAACCACAAAACACCGCTATGCTCACAACCCAACCCCCTAAAACGCCCTATAGCGCCGGGGGGGGGGGGGGGGCGGTGTTCCCCGGCATTATAGGGCTTAAAGCGTTGTGGAACCGCCCCACTACACACGTCCTAATAAAAACTTACAGAAGGTACCAGTATGGTTATTAGGATATGGTGTGCCCCCCTTTCCCCCAACTCCCCCAACTCCCCCAAGTGCCACATCATCATTTCCCTCATTTTCTCCCTCAAAGTTTGGAAATGCTTTCCCCCAATTCCCCCTTCTTTTTTTTATTGGATAAAGTTTGATTAAAAAAAAAATTTTGGGCCAATCACATGACAAAGGGGAGAAAGGGGAAAACTCACCGAAGTCCCCGAAAATTCTTAGGGGGGGGGGGGGCGGTGTTCCCCTTGGGGGACTTGTCCACATCACCTCCCCGGATGATCTCCCCGTGAGCACACCAACCGGCCTTATAAGATACAAACAAATTATTTGTATGGTTTGAACGTTGTGTTGGACATATGGTATGTCCGATAGTAATTAAAGTCAGAGTCTATGTAACCCGACCCGGTACGATCCGAAGAGTTACACGTTGGTACACAAATCAGATAAGTTTACATTTAGGTGGTTTATTATTTGTGAAATAATAAATTGTTTGAACTGGAGGGACTTAATAGTAAAAGAGTTTATTATTAAAGGAGAATCCTAGTTGATTACTAAAAGGGGTTATGTGTAAGTTTTATTGTTATAAATAAGGGATTAGGAATCAAACCCTAAACACCAGTTTTATAAAATAAAAACACACATACACCCACTCCTCTCCCTTGGTCGCCGCTACCACCACTCGGCCTCCTCCCTCCGCCGCCAAACAACCACCGCCGGTCACCCCTTCCTTCTGGTTGGTTCGTACTCGGTTCGTGATACTTCCTACTAGCGAGGATTTGTTGTAACCCGCGTGTTGCAATCCCGGTGTAGTCGTCAAAGGTTGATTACTAAACCCCCTATGGTTGTGATTATTATTTATTTGTTTATACGCGTTTAACCGAGATCCTGATTGGGAATATTTTGTTAATTGGATTAATAAAATCAATTATTATTTACTATATATGAATCGCAAATATATATATATATATATGTATAAATATATTTCGGTTCTTGTTAAAATAATAATAATAACCACTTCCGCTTCGTATACAATACCATGTTTCCCAACACGTTGTATGTTCAGTTATTCATTAGTCATCACAAGAATAACCAACTATTGCAGCCGATTAAAAAAATCAATTTTTCAATTGCGCATCCGAGGAATCAAACCCCGATCAGTACCGTGGGAGGGTACTATGATACCACTACACTATATGCGCTTATTTGTCAATGTTTAGGATCTTTTATATTATATAGATATAAAATACATAACTAACTATCAAATATAGCTTGATGAGGATCACACATTTCTCTTGATGTCCTAGACTTAAATGTGCATTGGTTCAGGTTATGGTTTTCTCGGTTTGCAAGTTTTTTAGGCCGAAACTAAAATTGGTATTAAAAACTCGGGAAAAAAAACGAAAATTGATTTGATTAGGTAGCGAAGCTTTTTGTCTAATTCTTAGACAAAAAGTATTATCATAATAATATGACTACAAACCACATAACCCTAAAGGTTAATAAATCTCTATCCATTTGACAGCTAAGCTTATATGTCGTTTATGATTGATTGATTGATATCAACAACTTTCTTCAATTTCTCAATCAAATCAATTTTGTTTCAACTTCCACCTCCTCATAGTTTTGAACGCGACTCCTTAAGCAGGCTTGTAACTATTTTCACCACGACTCTTTAGTTCATTCACCATTTGTGGCTCCATCTCAGGTACAACCTTCGTAAACACCATATTTGGAAGATCCAAATCCATATAACTAAAGAGATTTGTACTCACCATCTACAAGCATGCTACCATCTTCATATTTAAATCATTCCTTGAAGATGTGACCGCTACATTGTGCGTATAATCTCTCATTTTCTTCGTATCAAGAAACTCAAACAATCTACCCTTGAAGCTTTCTTTGACATCTACCTAATAAACAATTTAACCTATTTTAAATCACACATTTATCTTGTTACCTAACATGTTATCTAGCATGGCTTGTGTCACCAGAGACAAATATATTGAGTTTTACCTCAATAATACTAGCAATTTAACAATATCATATTGATATATCAATATAATAGAATTACTGGTTTTTAACCACTTCAAACCATTATTTGATGTAGGGGTGAGCAAAAAACCGAAAAAACTGAATCAAACCCGAAAAAACCGATTTAAGCAAACCGAAAAAAACCGAACCGCACACAAAAAAAAAAAACATAAAAACCGAACCGAATAACTTAAACAATCATTTTTTTAATGTTTCTTATACATTGGTCTAAAAAATATTAGTTTTATTCTTTAATGTTAAGTTTTTATAACAAGAACATTAAAATGTTTATCTATTTTTGACATGATTTATCAATTGCCTCAAAAATACCAAAATTTAGCATAAAAATAATTAATTTCAAGGTGTTACAAAAATTTCCTAACGAAAACTTTCGAAAAACATAAAAATCATTTAGAATGTTTGGTTTACGTGAACAATATTAATTCAAAATGTTAAATATATTAGCACAAATGTAAACATCTTAAATCTTGGATTTTATGTTTTATTTTTAAATTTTACATAATTGTGTTCCAAAAACTGGAAAGACTGAAAAAACGAACTGAACCGTCACTAAAACCAAAACCCGAAAAACCCAAACCCGAAAAACCAAAACCAAACGGTTCTCAAAAACCAAAAATCGAACCGTGCACAACCTTAATTTGATGGGTGTCATGTGGCACATCAATTATTTGTAAAATGGTTTTTTAACCACTTGGCACCCATTATTCGATAGGTGTCAACATAGAACATCAGTTATTCATCCTTTGTAGCTAGTAAAGTGCATCGGGAAATAAAAAAAACATTGATGAGGTGTCAAACAAAACCAAGATCATAAAAAAATAAAATAAGTTCATCTCAGGTTGCATAGAAACAAACAAAAAAGATATAGTTCCTCAAAAGACAAATGATAAAAAAATAGAGGTTTCTAGTAGCATGGAAACAAAGACAATGAAAATTTACATCTAACCTTATAATAAAATGTCGTAATTGGAACTAAATAAGGGACTCGATTTTATATTACCACTTTTTCAAAATCTTTTTTAGCCTTCATTATCATAAATCATGTTTTTAAGTATGGACTCGTTGTAATCTATGTTAGCCTCTACAACCGGTAACTCAAAAACTCCTTTAGATGCTCACTCATCATCCTGTTTAATATCTACTCCCAACGTGTCACTTATATAAGCTTGAAGAATCAATGCGAAGTTATCAGCCATTACCTCAACAACAAAGTTCTAATATGTGATCATCAACCTTTGAGATCAAATGCTTTTTTCTACCAGACTTGGAAGATATGCATCCAAATGGTCCACCCTAATGTCTTCATATCAGAAATCCTATTTTTCTCAACTCAGAGAACAAGTTTGACGTTCATTGCTTACCAACTTTTATGTCAAAACCTTTATTGTTCGTATATATAAACCCCTTTTCAAGGTCAATAAGCCCTTTCAACTTCTTTTCAAATTTGTCCTTTATATCTAGAACAGACATTCTACATGTCAGTTTTAAGAATGGATGCAATTGTTTATGCTCCTTCGCATAATTCAAAAGAATCCTAACAACTACTTTCTCCAAGTAATGCACAATGTCCAACATGATCATATCTATCATATTATATGCATATTTAACTTGTTCTTCAAAGTACTTTGGCCAATGGTAGATGAAACAAAATTCGTTGGCATCAGCTGTTTTCTACCCACCAAAAGGTCTATTTCTGCTTGCAAAAAAATGGGTTTTCTTCAACTTTATCATTTTGGATTTAATAGGTTCTATGTCTACGAGTCATTCCTGAATCTAATGCATGTCATGGCTATGTTCTTACACTCTATACTCATGTAGAGTTTGAAAAGTGAGAGGATTGCCAAATTAACTATTAAGCCGATATCTTGTGAAGCATCAATTACAGAATTGAACTTTTGTTGATACTATTTGATCTCAATCGTGGATTCTTTTAGATTGAAGTCATTACCTTGGCTAACCAGAGAGTAAGGACTTACAATGATTCCTAACTAAGAAAGAATAAGGTTTTTGGAGATTACTTGCAGCCAATAAAATCTTTACCCACCACTAATAAAGGGTATATATATTTTCTTATGGCTTTTTTCTTATCTGTTTTTTGTTTCAACATTATCTTCAACAAAATAATAACCAAAACGGGTGCGGAGACCTATTTTCATAGAGTCTAACCGAGACATCATGTAACACGTAGATAGTCCAAGTGTGAGAAAACAGAAATTGTGCAACTGCCTTGATAATCAAGTCTTAACAACAGTTTTCTCGAAAGAGTGGCATCACTGATGGTTGAAGATGACAAGACATTTAGAAAAAACAATAGACGTCTCTCGTGTACCGCTAAATATAACCTTGAGGCAATAGATAAATTTGTAAATAGTTATTTGGTAAAAAAAAATCCAACAAAACATTAGTAAATTGAGTAAACCATAATTTTAGTCCTTAGGGTTTGGTCCAACTTGCAGTTTTAATCAGTTTATTAAAAGACATGCTAAAAACATAATATCATATCAAATTCTTGTCATTAATCAATTCACGCGACTAATTAATTATTTAATGATGCAGTGGAAATGATCAAAACACCCATCATGTATTCATGTGGATGGTGTGACTAGAATTTAACAAGTTGGAATTAGTTACATGGATTGAAATGATGAGAATTGAAAACCATAGTGTGTCTTTAGTAAATTTTAAAAGATCATCATAATTAATAAGTGCAATATGAATCAAACCTCTTGGAATAAAATTGTAGTTTACTCTAATAAATTTATAAGTATAACAATGAAGACATTCATTTTACCTTCAAAATTTGCGTCTGCTTTTGGTCCTTAACTTTATCATGTTGTTAACTGATTTCAAGTAGATATACGACTATGAAGTTGCAAGCATTTGGTTAAAGAACAATGAGAATAACCTCACCATCAGATCTTCTCTCTTCTGGCATCTCACTTGCCAAATTGTATACAGGTTACCACCTTCTCCATAATTTGAATATCTTTACACCTAAATTCAAACGAATCGCCTTAGATTTAAAATTGGTGTCGGTGTTAAAATGCAAAACTCCGAGGAAACGAAACCAGGAAGCAAATTCAAGCTGACCAATCCATTGATTACTCTTGTTTCCTAACATGCTTACTCAAGAACACTAATTTTAGCCGGTCAGTGTTTAGAGCATTTAGGAAGTGATGGCTTTTAGGAAGTGAGGGTTTTTAGCAAAACTATAGAATATGAGAGGGATAGAAAAGACATTAGTCCTCTTACAACATTCACATTCTATCCTATATATTTTTTTAGTGTAACCCATTTTAAAAAATAGTTTTGAGTGGTTGTAAGTATAGTAGAGAGAAAAAGTTACTGTTCATTATTCTCCCTATTTTATCTTTTGTTATTTTTTAAAAGTGGTTGTGAGTAAATAAGAGAGAAAATGTAATGATAAAGGTATAAAAAATATTATTTAATTCGAAGGGACGGAGAAAATATAGTAATTTTTAGTGTATTTTGTTGAATTGAGATAAAGGATGAGATGTGAATGCTCTTACAAGCGCACTCGATGAGTTTTAAACTTTTCGCTCTATATAAAACAATAATTAGTAGATTCAGTTATTTATATTGTTTCGTGCATCTTGAATTTTATGTATAAGTATTTCTTATAAGGGTGTTAGTAATGTAACAACCACATGTGTCTTCATGTTCTAGCGAAGTTGTACACTGGTCTTTATAATGTACCTAAGGACGACTTTGATGCTAGTACCAATAGTACGGATCCAGTAATCGCCAAAAACTGGTAACAATATCGGTACCGAAATTGTTCGGTACGGTATTCAAAAGTAAATCAACACAAAAAACTGTTATTGTACCAAATTGGTAACAAACTCGAAAAGCACAAAAAGGGTAACAAATTGGTTCGTATGGTACATTCGGTACCTGTATCGGTACAGTACCGGTTTGGTACACAATCATTTGCTCATCTCTATTGGTAAATATGTTTAAAGGATATGGACATGAGTTTTACATCGATTGAAAACTATAAAAACAAAAAACGTTATCGTCCGGATAATTCATACACCGATAAATGGGGGTGAGCGAAAAACTGAACCACACAAAAAACGAACCGAAATCAGTGGTTCGGTTTTGCATGTTATAAAAACCGTACCGAGAACCCAAAAAATCACTTTTTTTTAATGTTTCTTATACATTGATTTAAGATTACTAGTTTTATTCTTGATGTTAAATTTTTATAATAACAACATTAAAATGTTTATCTGTTTATTGAATGATTTATCCATTGCCTAAAAAATACCGAACTTTAGCATAAAAATAATTAATGTTCAAAGTATTACAAAAGAATTGTATTGATAAAAATTTTATAAAAATATAAAAAAAATTAGAATGTTCGGTTTACGTGAACACCATTAATTTTAGGAGGAATTTCATATTTACCCTTATAAACACAGATAAATATCATATATATCCAATCAAAATATAAAATATCATACATGCCCAATTGAAATGATCTTTTTATTTATGACCATACTACCCCTATCAAATACAAGGTATAAAAAATATTGCAAATTATTTAGTTCAAGTGTCAGTATCTTCCAATATTTTTTATATGGATCGTTCATTAAAAATTTTCATGGTTAAATTTCTCAATGAATTAATGACAAAATGTATGCTAACAATGAACAGATAGACAAAGATTACAGAAACACCAACTTGGTTTTGAAAAACTTAAACTTGAAATGACTAAATAAAAAACCTTTTAAGGAAAAAATAGACATATATGAGATTTTAAAGTTTTAGAAAATAAGGGTAAATTTGTCATTTATTAAATTGTTAACTCTAAAATGCACATCCTTGTATTATAGTTTTAACTTTTATAAATGGCTTGTTAACTCTTAAATTGGTCAATTTGATAAAGTAGCATTCAATATTCGGTGAATAAATAATAAAATTATAATCTCCTTCTGACCAATTTATAAGTTAAACAAGTCACTAATTTAAAAAAAAAAATTTAAAGTACCTTTAGATACTTTAATATACAAAAGTAATTTAGTGACTTTTTGTGTATTTTTTTTTTTTTTTTTTACTATTTGAGGACCTTAATGTACCATAATTAGTTTGAGGGAAATTTTTTTTGTGAATAATAGAAAGTATGTTAGTTTTTTATGGTACCAACCCTAAAGGAAAACACGATTCGGGCCGCTGCTTGTACTCCGTAAAGAAGAGAACTTTTTGATGACCCCTGATTAATAAGTTCTCGCCAAGTCCCTTACGGGTGTTTGTTTTGTTAGTGATTATGCGACATTGAATAGTTAAAAGATAAATTCATCATATTTGACTCTCATTTCTACATCTTTTAACTCATTGACAACCCCAAACAACAGCCAAGCCCAACTCCATTTTCAAATGTTGGGGTTATGATTTGAACCGTCTACCTATACCTCCAGGATGGAGGGGGTACCATATCACTAGACCATTAGGTCATGCCTAGGTGGTTAGATAACGACATAACCATGTAAATATAACCTACTAATTTATACTCCGTATTTCTTTATTTAAGCGTTTGCAGTAAACTTACAATCAAATCATTAAGAGTGATCAAATAATCTAATACTTTTTTAGTTACCAGATTCTACTAAAATTATGTTTTTTAGTATAAATAATAATATGTTTTTCATTAACTCAACTTATTTGTTGACATGCATCCAATAACAAAATCAATCACTTTTTTACTAGCTACCTGACCTGTGACTCAACCTGACCCGACCCGACCTCCGAAGTCAATTAGTCGCAGCCTCACAGGTATTAGAGTTTTACCTCAATACTACTAGCAATTTGGCAGTAACAATATTTAGTTATATAGATAACTAGCTTTTATCCCGGGAGTGTCCCGGGGTTGAAATATCTAATATAACATAATAAAATATCTAATATGACAACATAATTAATGATTTGCCAATACATGATTAATGAATAATAATAATATTATTATTATTATTATTATTATTTATTTTAAACAAATTTCTGCCATAAGTTATCATATTCAAATATAAAAAAAAGGAATCTCTGCCTATGGAGTTATGTTTATCGTTTGTGATTTATTAGTAGCGTAAAATATATTTGAAAACAAAACCCCACAAAAATAGTTGTTTTTTTCTCCGTTTTTTATATAGCACTATGGTACTCGTTGGAAAGATAATAAAACGCTCGTTAATTTTGTGTAATTTTTTTCTTTAAAAAATCTCGTATATAAAAGATATTAACGTTTAAAAGTTATGAGAGGAAACATTAGAAAGAAAATTTAATTTTGTTTTTAAATTCTTATCTTTTCCTAAAATAATTATTATAATATATATCGATTTATTAAAAAACTCAAAAATTAAAAAATCATACATGATGCCACGTGGCACATTCAAGGATGGGTTGAGACCTCCATTGAATGCCACATCATCATAGTTCAATTCTTTTATTATAAGTTATAGATTATAGATCTTTGTATCTATTTTAGCAAAAAGAATGGTTTTTTAACCACTTGACAGTTGACACCCACTATTTGTAATTTGTGGTATTCAGCAATAAATATATGGGTCAAACAATAAACATATTACCCAAACAAACAAAAGAAGGATCGTGTTTTCAACATTTTAGAAACAAACATAAACAAAACAAAGTCAAATTTGGTAACAAATGTTGTTCATGGCCGATGTCGTGGTTTGAAAAAATGACATGAATTTCTTATATTATTGTTTTTTTATTCGTAAATTTTGTTTGGAATACGCTAAATTTGGTTCAATTGTAGTCTTCATGTTAGCATTTCGCATAAGACGCCGTCTCAACGAGCGGCAGGTTAAAAACTAGTTATATAATGAAGACTTGTTAATAAAGGCGTTCACTTAGATCCATTATCAAGAAGAATTACAGTTTTTAGCTCAACAGAAACAAAGACGTATTCATCAATCAAAATGCTGTTAAAGTCAAACAAAAAAAATACAAGAACACAAACATATGCTTTCATTTACACTTTCTACACCAGCTCCGGTTATAAACTTTTTGATCAGAACTCAGATTTCATCAGAAATTCAAATTCTACCTGCCAATTTTCAATATCTTTCATTGCCTTCTGAAGGCGACCAATTCTGCATTCTAGATTGCGCCTCCTTTTTTTCATTGTAGGCTCTACATCAGGTAGAATACACTCACCCGTTATAAACTTTTTTCATCACATCTTTAACTCCAACAGCCCAAATATCACTGATTATACCATGAAGATTCAAAACTAAATGGTCAACTAACCTGTTGACTACATTCTCAAAATAGACAATCATGATTCTTTTTATATCTAAAGCTTTTTTTAGTTGTTGTGATGTGAAGGCACTCAAATGGTCCACCCTTATGCCTCTTCCAAGACCATCAATATCTATAAACATTTGATTTTTTGGAAGTTTCAACTTAACCTTGTTTAGCTCTTCCACTTTCAGGTAAAATTCATCAGTGCACGTGTAGATACACTTTTTTTCAAGGTTTATTAGTTCTTGCATTTTTTCTTTGAAACTCCTTCCCAACACTTTAGCTATCTCTCTACCTACCATATTCAATGATTGATGCAAATGCACATGCTCTTTTGCATTGTCAATGAGGACCTGAACCACAATTTGCTCAAAATAATTGATCAACTTGGTAAGAAAATCAGATATGGTTTTGGAGGCAAACGAGAACTGCTCCTCCAACAGCAATTTCGCAATGCTTGAGGAAAATAAATTCACCGGGTAATTCCATTTTCTCTTTTCCAGAATATCGATCTCGACCATAAGAAAAGGTTTCCTTGAGTTGATTTTCAGATGTTTCAAATCTGTCTTCAGCTGATTGAATATACTTGCAATGTGAGCAGCGCCGTGCATTTCATCCTCATCATGGTATTCTTCGTATTCTTGTGCTATCAGCAGTTTGCTAAGTGAAATACTTGCTGTATTAACTATTGACATAATCTCCGCTTTAGTATCGCCTATAGTATCATATGTTCCCTCAAAGCGTTTCAACTGAACTTTAGAGACTTCTAGATCTGACTCGACTCTTGTGACGATTGGAGACGAATGGTGAAACATTATGCACATTATAACAAGCAGAATGTTTTTAGAAATGGCATGGAAACCAACAACAGAACTCATCAATATGAGATAAAGTTCAGACAACTTTTTAGAATCATTCTCATCTCTTACAGTTATCTCATCATATTCTGCAAAGAAAAATCCAAACTGGGTTGTGGATTCAATATCGTTGCAGGTAAATTTTGAAATTAGGCGTTCAGACAATAATGGCAGTTAGTACAGTGATTGTTCTTCTACCAAAAACGTCGGCATCCTTCAAAATCTCCCTGGATAGGGAGCGCGTGACATCGAATGAGCATCCTAACACGTTCATGAACATGCAATAATTGGTGTTATAGTGGGTGATGTAACCTATAGGGACAATAACAATTATTTAGAATAACAAGATTCAATAGTGATTATATTAACTAACATGAACCAATTAAAAATAATATTTAACATACACATAACCAAGATTCAATAGTGATTATTTCAACTAACATAAACAGAGTAACACACAATAATAATGCACAATACTCTTACCCTCATAAAGGCTAATCTGCGCGCTTCCTTTATTAGTTGCTTCGATTTCAGGAAGAATTATCACTGTAAAATCATACCCCTCGGGTTGAGTTATCGTCACCGTAACCTCTAAAAGAGATTTTTCCTCATCTGGAACATATCCATCCATTGTTGATTTGCCCGGGATTCCGGTTGATGGTCAGTCAGAGAACATATTTGGTGAGAATCTATATATTTATATTTAGTTTTAAACTTTCACAGACCAAAAAAAAGTTGTCTTTCTGTTGGTGAGTGCCACAAGATAGGTATTTAGAACGGAATTTGAAATAGTCTTTTGTGGCTAAAAACGGTCGCAAAATGCATAAGAGCATTTACATTGGTTATCCGTATTTATGTGAGTGAAATGTCCATATTTTGATAAGTGGTAGTATGTACTTGTGAGTGGATGAGACTGAAAAGTTACTCTTCATCTTTATATTTAATATTAAACGGTTTACCCTTTGTAATTTTTTTAAAGTGATCGTAAGTGAAAGAGTGATAAAATGTAATGATAAAAGAATAAAAACATATTATTTAATTGAGAATGACGCATGTACCTTTACGGCTTTACCAACAAATGACGATTAACAATTTAATGATGTCATATGTGTATTCAAGCAGATATTCTTGAGACGTATATAAAGCTTGAAGATTGCGTCTTTCTTCATGTTATATCAGCAGCGACTGGTGATTTTCCCACTTGTGAATCAGTTAAAATCATAAACAAGTTTGACAAAAATGGAGACAGGACACTTCATGTGTGTACAAAATCTGACGAGGCAAGTGAAGATATGGTGGCCGTAGTGACTACCAATTACATGGGACCTGATTATGTGTGTGTGAGAAACCGAGTGGGAGAGGAGACTTATGAAGAAGCACGCTCCAAAGAAGGCATTCTCTTTGAAACTCATCATGTGCTTTCAAAAATCGACAAATCCATGGTGGGTGTCCCTGTTGTCGCTAAAAAACTGCTTATGATTCAACTCCAAAGTATTACTAATCATTTGTGTGGGCTTGTCGGGGTTATAAACAAAGACCTTAACACTTGCTTTGTCAGACTACAACAACAGCATAACTTCACAACTGTTTCGGAAGCAATGCCGGCTTTTGTGCAGATTATAAATAAGTCACAAAAGTCGTTAGGCAAGATCGTCCTCTTTAAACGGTTTGATGAGTTTCCTGATGAAACTCCTATGCATTGCTATATTAAATTAGAGGAGATGTCCGTAGAGTTCTCCCAACAGCTTAAGAGCAACCAGGTGAAAGAAGGTGAAGAGTTTCTTGCTGAGGAGATTCGTTTAGTACTTGAAGAAGGAAAATGGTCCCCAGAACAAGCATTCCAATTTCTTTTCCAAAGAAAGATTGATGGCATCTACGCAATGACATGCACGTTTATATCGCAACTATGGGACTACATTGAATTTGTGATCATCAAGGTGGTGGGAATGCATGCCCAAAACTCATACCCGCAACTGCTTGCATCACTTAAAATAGCGGCCAAGGAGGTTATTGCAAGCCACAAGGAAAGCTTCAAGGATAGATTGTTGAAGCTTCTTGATACAAAGAAAATGGAAGGCTACACACATGATCCACAAGTCATATCTGCATGGAAAGAACTGAAGAAGAGTGAAAGGCTAATTGTGGAGACCAAAGGCGGAGTAAATATGTTTATAAGCGTACGGGTGGATGTCGAACATCTTCAGAATTATCCAATGACGATTTTAAACGAAGCATTTGATATAAAGACAAGGATGGTAGCGTGCTTGGAGATGGTGCATAAAAATATTTTTGATTCCGTGGAATTGAACCTTGCAATGATGGTTTTTACGATGGTGATACTTAAGATGGAGAAGCAACTGGTGAATGAACTAAAGAGTGATGGTGAAAATAAATACAAGCCAATGCTCAACGAGTCGCATTCGATGAGTAAGAGGAGGTGGAAGTTGAAGAACAGAATCGAGTTGCTCCAAAAATTGAAGAAGGTTGTTGAAAACGTGATGCATGAGTTTTCTTTTAATAACTTTTAGGCTCCGATGTGGGTAGCAGTCATTCAAAGTTCAGCTTTTTGGCCAAACTCGTAATTTTCAAATTTCAATTCAAGATCTTATTTAATCTTTCTGAACACTTTTGATTATTACAAAACTTGTTATATGTTTGGGGGCAATAATTATTGTACTTTGTTGGAGATTGTTCTTTGTAGATTTCCTTCTCGAAACAAACACAAATCAAGACTGAGTTTCATTTCATTTCATAAGAATACCCTTAGTGGGGCGTTACCTCTCCAAAAAATTAAAAAATAGCACCCCAAACACCAAAACATAAGGGCGCTATTTTTTAAAAATGGGCGGGGTTTTATATAAATAACGCCGAACTAAATTGGAACCATTCAATGAAGTCAAGACATGTGGCTACAAGTGGTGAATAAAGTCAATAAACAACACTTTCCATAAAAGGTGGTCAGACAAACAACAAGATAAATAACGCCCCAAATTTTTTTCCCCACTACACCCTCATTTTCACTTCAAGCCCCATGCTGACTCAGCTGTTACGTGGACCAATCAGAAACAGGGACTTTATAAATAAAGCCCCCCACTACACATGGTCTAAACTTTGCACAACTTATACCATCCCTAATGCAATATGCTAAGGCTGTGGGGTGTGGGCTCCGGAACTCGGAAGAGGGTCGGGCTCTGATGTGGAGGATCGGTCATGTCGGGACCACCCCCCCCCCTCCGGACCTGAAATCGGTGCATACAAGAAAGATCCACCCTTGGATGGGGGAAAATGGAGAAGGGTAACGTGACACTGAGGTGTTGTTTGTTTTTTCGGTAGGAAAAGGTCTGCGGGCCACATCTGCAGACATTTGCAGGAGAAGAAGTGGACCAAAGGTCTGTAGTCTGCAAGAAAAAGACTGTTTGTTTGTTAAATGGTCAAACATTTTCATAATAAAGTAAATCGTCGGATTGGGAAGTTAGGGGGAAGGGCACGGTCATTAAGTAACTCAATATAAACTATATAAGCATTGTGGTTGAATCAAAGTGTAAATTAAAATTTATGTTATACAATCAAACATATTATACGTGACCCGACTCAAGCAATAGGAAATGTGTAAAAGTATAAAAAAGATCACACATGTAACAAAAATTGATTAGTTAGAGCTTATATAAAAGAAAAAAAAAAAGAAACAAACATTGGTTAAACATGTGTTTCGCAAAGCAAAAGGACCAAAGTCAGGTGTAAATTACCAACATCTTTGGTTTTAGTCTAGATATCTAATAAATATTAATTTTACCGGCCTATCGTGATTTCTGGCGGAGTCGAAAGGTAGAGTAACTTAAATTTATACGATAAAATAAAAACGTATTATATTTAACGTATCTAATTAACACTCATCAAAGGTGAGCTTGATTACTAACTAGTCTTAGAAATGACTTCTGAGCCTAAAAATTATAACAATGAAATCTCATCCATGGCGTTTTCAACAACCTTTTTCAGTTCTTGGAGCAACTCGATCCTGCTCTTCAACTTCCCCTTCCTCGTAGTCATTGAAGACGACTCCTTGAGCATCGGCTTATACCTATTTTCACCATCATTCTTTAGTTCATTCATCATTTTTGGCTCCAACTCTGGTACCACAGTCGTAAGAACCATAGTTGGAAGATCCAAATCCGCGGAATGAAAGAAATTTTTACGCACAAGCTCCGTGCAATCTACCATCTTCTTCTTCATATCATTCCATGTGTATATATCCCCTACATCGCGCGTGTAAACTCTCATTTTCTTCATATCAAGAAGCTCCAGTAGTCTACTCTTGAAGCTTTCCTTCTGTGTTGCAATAACCTTGGTGGCTGCCTTTTTAAGTGCTAAAAACAGTTGCGGGTATGATTTTTGGGCATGCAATTCCAACACTTTTATGATCACAAATCCAATGTAATCCCACACGCGCGATACAAACATGCTCGTTATTTTTGACATGTCGGCAATCTTTCTTTCGAAAAGAAACTGAAATGCTTGTTCAAGAGACCATTTTTTTGCTTCAAGAGCAGGAACCTGTTCATCATGTTTTGCAAGTTGTTGGGAGAGCTCACTCGTCATCTCTCTTAATCTGGTCCTACAATATTCCATTTGGGTTTCATCAGGAAATTCATCAAACTCATTACAGACGAGTTTGCAAAGCGACTTTTGTGACTCACTTATAATCTGCACGAAAGCCGGCATTGCTTCCGAAATAGTTGTGAAGTTATGTTGCTGCAGTAATCTGTTGTGCTGGACAACACAAGTATTGAGGTCTTTGTTTATAAACCACACAAGCCCACACAAACATTTAATAATACCTTCTAACTGAAGCTTAAACAGTTTTTGAGCAACAACAGGGACACCAACCATGGATTTGTCAATTTTGGAAGTTTTAGGGCATGTTTGGCTCTCCATTTTTTCCCCTCCTTTTAACTTATGACTTATGGGGAAAAGGAGAAAATGGAAGGAAAGTGTTTGGGTAATATTTGGAAAAGGAACTTTTGGAGGAAATTGTGCTTTGAAAAGGAGAAAATGAGGCAAAAGTCAGAAGTCACAATTTGTAACTTCTAAGGAAAAGGAGCTTTTGAGGGTGGAGAAGTCAAAAGGAGAAATGGAAATGGAGAGCCAAACATGCCCTTAAAAAGACTGACTTCTTTGGCTCGTGCTTCTTCGTGAGTCTCATCTCCAAGCCGGTTTCTTACACACACATAATCAGGTCCCATGTAATTGGTGGTCACTATTGCCACCATATCTTCGGATCCCTTATCAGCTTTTGTAAAGACATGAAGAGTCCTGTCGCCGTATTCGTCAAATTTCTTGATGATTTTGTTAGATTCACAAGTCCGAAAATCAGCAGTAGTCGCAGATATAACATGAAGAATGACGCAATCTTCAAGCTTTACATGAGCCGCAAGAATGTCTACATCAATAAATACAGTATTAAATCATCTACAACCCACTTTTCATTCTTGCTCAAACCGTAATAGATATATATAGACACACACACTTGTAACTCATAAACAAAGTAAACCTATACTTAGCTCCTTATTATCACCTCTACAAAACAGTAAAACTAGCCCATGTTTTTGACCCAATACTTGCATCGTTAAAAGTGATCCATGATCCAATTAAACACTAAAAACAAGTGACTAAATATAAACCTATCTTGCTAATCCGTTCTAACTCTTTGACCCATATTCAGTGACCCAACTTAAACCCCATTATGATTAACCTGTGTTTTGGCATCAAAGTTCATTCGCAAAGGCTATCTACATCCAAAATCGTTGTTCTAAATACCTAGTGTCAAGTACTGTGCGACAAACACATTTTTTTTTTTGCGGTTGAAAGTAATATATTTTATAGTAATTAAGTGTATATATATATATATATATATATATATAGTGTAAGTATCTAGAGAAACCCCAAAAAAATGAGAAAACTTTAGGAAACCCCACTTTTCAAAAAAAAATCTGAAAAAATTAGGGCATGTAATATACATGTTTTTAAGAGTTTTGAGCCAAAAAACACAAAAAAGCTCCGAGCCAATTTGTCTAAAAAAAATAAACAAGTTTGGTGTTACATATGCAACAGGTGCGTTAACGTATGCAACATGTTGTAGACATGTCTGCAGATGTGTGTTACATATGTAACACCCAGAAAACTTATTTATTTTTTTTTTAAATATTGGCTCGGCGCTTTTTTATTTTTTTTTGGCTCAAAACTCTTAAAAACATATATATTACATGCCCTATTTTTTTAGGAAAAAAAAGCTCGGGAAGTAGGGTTTTCTCATATTTTAGGGTTTCCATTTTAACCCTACCCTATATAGTGTAAGTATATATATTTATTCTCACCGAATATTTTCTCTAATTGACCACCTTCAATGAGAATCCGGGACAAATCAAGTATGGTGATATCAGGGACATTATTGTTTTTTACAATGAGAGTGAAGGGAACATATGATATTTCGTTGCCTTCACTAGTGAAACTTCCCATTAAACGGCTAATACATGCAGACGCATCATTTTCGTTGACCAGACGTGATTTCCCTTTATACTCCAACCGTAGTTCTGAAACCGGATCGGAATGGTGTTGAAACTTAATTATCAAAGACATACGAGTGGAGATTAAATTCCCACGAGGCAAACCAATGCCGGTGAGTGACTCAATTAGGCTAGACTTACCGGATGCTTGATCGCCAATAACAACAATTGTTGGGAAACCGATACCTTGATAATTACGTTCTAATTCTTCGATGTCGACGTTCATGCAACCAAGTGTATGAACGGCGTCAAAAAGTGGACGCATGATATGTTTCATGTTATTGTGTGACGAAAGAAGAGGTGCCGGCATTGTCGAAGGTGATCGGTCATCATCGACAACAACAGTTTTTTCAGGCGGAAGAACGTCCACACCATCGCCGGAGGCAACGTAGGTGTTGTTCGTCATCTTCGCTGCACAGAAATTCTCCTCACCACCCATAAAATTGTTTGATATATAATGTATTGGTTGTTGCGTTTATGTAGGTTTCCAACAGTTAAGGTATGACCAAGTTCAAATTATTTGATGTGATAATAAATTTTCATATTTAGTTTTTCTTTAAATTTATAACTTTTCATCCTAGGTTGCTAAATCTATAGCTTCTGATCATATCGTTTAGAGTAACAAAGAATATGTTTTGAAAACAGATTTTGTGATCCAAACAATTTTTAAACTAGTTTTATACCCGTCTACCTACAGGTAGTTCAGCCAATTTTTCATGTTATATCAGCGGCGGCCGGTGATATTTTCACTTGTGCATCAACTAAAATTTTAAGAATGTTTGACAAGAACGGAGACACGACCATTCATGTCTGTACAAAAGTTGATGAGGCATCAGAAGATATGGCTGCAGTAGTTGAAAGTTTAATCTTATGTAGGTTTGTTAAAAAGGAACAAACCTAAAAGGTGTTTTTTAGATGGTTTTTTGCATCATAGTATAAGTCAAATACTCTTATTAGATAAATATAATTGTTATGAATCCTTATTAAGCTAGGATTATAGGCTTATAAAATATAAATAGATGGTTCTTTTGTAACTCTTTCATCACATCAAATAAAGCAAGTTTTGGCTTAATTGTTTTGTGTCTTTGGTACCAATATTCCAACAATTGGTATCAGAGCTTCAAGTTAATTGTGAGATAGTGTAACACAGCCGACCATCATCGAGTTCGGCAGGTAACTTTTTACTTGCGACGGGTTCCTGATTGTCCAGAAAGAAAGTCCAGTTGTCTTCTTCACACCGCAGGGTAGGATAGTTTGCTTGGAAGCCAAGGAAAGAAGTTCGGTCAGATCTTGAAGGTCCGAGGAAGCAATAACAGTACAACAAGGAACCATGACAGAAGCGGCATGACAACTTGTTACAACTAAAGATCAAAATACAACATCTCTCCAAGTTCCACTTTGTACACCCACGAATTATACAGTGTGGGCGATGAAGATGAAGGTTATATCTTGAATGTCAACGTGTGAGGGAGATGATCGACCCAGGGACCACGGTAGACACAAAAAAGAATCATATAGAAATCGCACTTTTGTTTCAAGCAATACCTGAAAAGTTGGTTCTTCAATCGGAAACTTAACCATGGCCAAGGAGATATGGAACGCAGTGAAATTCCGAAAACCAAGGGGCCGAAAGGGTGAAGGAGGTGAGGCTACTACCCAAGTAAAATTGCGAGTTTAACATCAAAATCGGCGTCGCTTTGAGAGAAGTTTGAAGAGTCCAAGCTCGTGAAGAAGTTCTTGAACGATTTACCCAAGAAGTTCATTCACATGGTGGCTTTTCTTGAACAAGTCATCGATTTAAAAACCGTAACGTATGATGATGTGGTGGGACACTTGAAGGCATACGAGGAAAGAATTGGAGCCGAAGAGACCTCTAATTTGTCTAATTCTAAGCAAGAACAACTTCTCTTGACTTATGAGGAGTAGGAGGCAAAGAAGAAACAAAGCGGCGGATTTGGACATAGCAAAAGCTCCTCAGCCGAAACCAATTATAAGGGCAAAGGAAAGGGTCGAGGTAAAAGTGTCACTTCGGGAAAAGAAAGGAGTTCCAAACGGCCTCAAAAGGATTGATCTAAGCTTAAATGCTTTAGATGCGATGAGTTGGGACATTTTACGAGCGATTGTCCTACTCGAAAGAAGACGGAGGATAGCCTTGGACGAAGGATCGGTCCTTTATATGGCTACCACCGAAGATGTATTCTTATTGGAAGACAAAGTCGATTTGAAGAGTTACAAGAACAATCCACATGAAACCAACACATGGTTCTTGGATAATGGCGCAAGTAACCACATGACGGGAAATAAAAGTTGGTTTTCTAGTTTGGATACTCGGATCAAAGGAAGGGATCGTTTTGGCGATGGATCGTGGGTCGAGATCAAGGGACGTGGCACAATAAACCTCGAAGGAAAGACAGGAAAGCAACAAGTTTTGAAAGACGTCTATTTTATACCTTTGCTAACAAGCAACATAAATAGTGTTGGTCAAATGGACGAAAGCAAACAAGTTACCTTATATAAAAAGGCCACCTGAAATTTGTGACGCATGTGTGGTAGGAAATCAAACAAGAGGAGGTTTTCAAAAGGAAGTAAAGTATCACGCATCAAAGCCACTCGAACTTGTTTATGCCAATTTGTATGGACCAATCACGCCTACAACTCAAGGTGGAAATCGCAATATGTTGCTTATTGTAGACGATTTTAGTAGATACATATGGGCATATTCGGTTAAAACCACATATCAAGTTTCATCGATTCTCATCAATTTTATAAAGGGAATTGAGAAAAAAGTTGTGTAGAGGATGAATTTGACACGAAAACAGGATTATATGATCATACAAGTTACTAAACCAGGTGCGGAAACCCTAGCTTAGAACAAACTGAAGTAAACTCAATTCAAAACACAATCAAAGTCATTTTAAAGCTTTTCATAGATTAACTCTTTCAAATACTTGGTTACAACTCAAATACAGTTAATCTAGCACACACATAAACTCTCTCAAACCTCTCTGGAACACACCTAAAAAACACACACACTAAATGACTCGCTTAACATTACAAAAACCCAAAATCTATATATAGGACCTGCACGTTCGCCCCTTTCATCTGGTCGAACGTGGGTCATTTCCACATTCGCCCACTTTCAGTGGTCGAATGTGTCTTCTGTGTTAGTTCCATCCAGATTCGTCCATGTTAATCTACCTTCGCCCACTTCTTAATCACCTTCGCCCAATCTTGTCACCTTCGCCCCTTCAGCCTCTTCTAACACATGTTAACATATCTAATCACTAGTCGCAAAACGCATCTACAAACTCCCCCTCGACTATTGATTAGATCGTTTTCTGTCCTCGTCCATGGCTTTGTTCAGCAACTTGATTCTGAGCAAACTCTTCTGTTCTTTCGTCATCTCAGGCTCTAACCTCCTCTTTACCGGCTTTGACACATTTGCCATTTTCACCATCTTGCCAAGCTTTCCCTCTAAATTACTACCAGCATTAATATCATAAGCAAAGCAAACACCAACAACTTGTGTGTATTTCTTTGCTTGATCTGCATCGTTCGGCTCATGATGAATCGGATTATAAAAGAGCATGATGATGTCTTCGAAGGTGCAATTAATCAACCACATAGGATCAAATACATGAACATGTTTGTATTTGTCCTTTCCATCTCTCAACACGATCACCGCTTCTGCCTTCCTCCAATCATAATACCAGAAAATGAAGTCAGCACTGAAGTGTTGAGGCATAGGCATCAAAGGTATCTTTCTCATCACTTCAGGTGCCTTATAAATCAAGGTAACCCGTTTCAGCTTGGTTCTGGGATCAATATCCCTGTGAACTTTCCTCCGGGGATATTGTGGTTTGAATCTATTCCACTTAGTTCTACTTTCCCAAACCAATTTGTCTGCACACCAACCGACATGTGAATTATTCACTGAAGCACCCGACATTTGGAATCTGCACAAATCTCTAACCGCCCAGTACGGTAGAGTTAGCAAGTCAATGAATCTGTAAAAATACAAGATTCCAGATTCCCACTTAGCAGCTAGACACTTCAGCCTGCCTAAGTATGTCCACCCGAGAGCTCTACCTCTGAACTTCGCATTGTGAAACCTATAAAAGTTTCCTTGAGCTTCAGGCTTCGGTCGATTTTCATCCATCAGTCTTAACTTCTTCAAATAATCCTTCAATTCATCAGACTTATTTGAAGATTCTGGCATATCTGTTCCAAATACCTTCTCTACAAACTCTGCACTTCTCTTCTTTGCTTTTCTTTTTGCAGACGTATTAGGAATCTCAGTAAAGTCAGGAAACACCAAGTCTTCATCAGTTTGTCTGAAGTACTGTGGATATTCCTCATGTGTGATATCCTCTATTTCAACTTCTTCAAATTCAGGGGTGTCTTTGTCATCAGAGTGACTTCCAATATCCTTTTCAGGAATATGTGGAATCGACTCATCAACAATAAATTCTTCAAATGTTTTCCCTACCCTCTGTGCAAGCCCATCTAAAATCTCCTTTGCCACAGATGCAGGTACTTCCCCTTCTTCCAAATCAGGATCGTTATATTCCAATTCATATCGCATATCATCAGTTTGGAATATTTCTGCAAAACGACCTGTGAACTCAATAGTCCATTCTCTTCTTTCTAACATGTCCTTATAGACTTGTTTAGCATCATCAGATAAGGACCTCACCTTCTCATTCCAAAACACACTCTCATCAGAATCAACATTCTCACTCTTCTTCTTTGAACTTGACTCACCTGTGTCTTTCTTCTTCTTTGAAGGTGGTCTCTTTTCGAATGTAAACTTCGAAGTATCGTCTCCTCCATCATTATCATCACTACTACTATCATCCTCCTTTTGACTTCCCGAACCTTCAGCATCATCATCATCATCATTATCATCATCTCCATCATCACTCTTTTCCGATTCTTCATCCTCATCATCCTCATCTTCCTCTTTGTCAGATTCAGATGGTTCAAAGTCAACCTGTTCAACTTCTTTCTCTTTATCCTCCTCACCCTCTTTTAGCTTGGGTGCAACATTGTACAGATTGTCTATCAGTTCACTAAGGCGTTTGTTCTCAGCCTTCAATTCTTTATTATCCTCTTTAATTGCCTTGTATCTGTTTTTGTTTCTCAGACACTTTCCTTCAAGTTTCTTATTCTTAGCTTCTAGCTTCTTCACCTTCTCGTCAATCTCATCCTGATTCGATTTAGAAGCTACTACAATCTGAAGCATTTTCTCCTCATTTTGCTTGAACTTGGCAATCTCAGCTTGCTGAGCCACTAACATCTTCATCATGTCGTCCATTTTCTTATTCACTTGCTTCATCACTTCGTCATCCACAGTGACTTTCTTTGACTTGGACTTTGACTTTGATGGCTCAATTTCAGTTTCTTTTTCTTTCTGAGGCTTTGTAAACATGTTAAGAACATTATCCAGTGCTATATTGAATTGATCCACTGGTAATTTTGTTGCCTCCACAGTCTTTTGTTTCTTAGTGGCTGGTGAAGATTGTTTAGATGACGTACCAGTTTCAGGTAACCTCTTTCCTCTCAAAAGTAGGTTTAATTCTTTCTCTCTCAGTTGCTTTGTACTTGTTTTCTTGGCCATGGTTTTGTGTTTGGGCTTGGGCAAGTTAACTACTACAGTTTCACCTTCATTCAACTCGTCCAAATTCACAGTTAACCCTTCATCTTCAGCACCAACAGACTGCTTGCTCTTCTTAGCTTTTTCAATCGATCTGTTTAGTGATTCAGACTCACCAACCAAAGTGGCCTTTTGTTTGGTAGTCCGGACATTTTCAGTATCCGAATCCCACTGTTCTTCAGTCTCAGTCTCCTCTGAATCAACAGACTCTTCATCTACCAAACTAGTACCCTTCTTTGCAGTAGATTTCTTCCTCACAGCTTGTTGTTTTGAACTCCCTTGCTCAGTCTTTCCTTTGCCCTTCCCTTTGGCTCCAGGATTGACTACTTGTCTTTTCCTCTTTGTACTTGCATCAGCATATACCAACGGATCATCATTGTCACTATCACTATCAGGATGCCTTGCTGTGTTCTTTCCAGGATCCATGTAATCCTCTCTAGCCAAGGCTCCAAACAACCTCCTGTAAGGTGGTCTTTCATTATCAGGCACACCTTTGTAACCTTTCATTCTAGCCAAGGTTCTAATATTCATATGATCCATAGCAAGTATCTGTGTTGGATCTTTCTTCAGGTTTGGATACTTGTGATCAAAGATCATCATCAGAAATCTAGGGTAAAGCATGAAGTATTTCTTCTTCAAACCCTTTAGCATCTCCAGCATGTGATCTAAAATCATCCCAGCAACGTTAAATGGTTTGTTAAGAGTCAACGCAACCATTAACGAGCTCAAACTCTTCCTCATCACGTCGTATCCTCCACTAACACATCCAAATACAAGTATGATGACGTGAGCAAAATACTTGAACTGCACTCCCAGTTTCCCTTTGTACATAGAACCATCAGTGATTGGTCCTTTGTATTTCATTCTTAGGAAACAGGCTTTCTGCTCAGTCCATGATAATTCTCTTGGATCTTCACTGGTTTCAAACTTGATCTGGAGAGCTTCTCTGATATCAGCTTCAGTAATAAACATCTCCATTCCTTGAATCTTGCTTCTGATAACAGTCTGATTATCAAAGTAATCATACTTGGCGTTGTTGTAGAAATCCTCAACTATATCCTTGTAGATAATAGTTGGTGTAGCCAAAGCATAAACCACTCTGCATCTTTTCAGGAATTTGATAATCTCTGTAAACTCCACGTTCTTCTCCACATCTCCCAGATACGCGCAACAGTTATGAGTCTTCTCAAACGGCCATTTACTTCCGCTTGATGATTCACCTTCCTGAACAGTTTCTGGAATAGGATCAGGAACTGCAGTATCAACAGGAATCTCAATATTCTCTTGTTCTTCAGCCATCTGAAACATAAAATCAAAAACAAACGTCAAAACATGAAATCGTCAAAAACTTAAAAATTTTAGGATTTGAAAATCCACATTCGCCCAAATATTCTGGTCGAATGTAGGTTATTGTGGCCGAATGTGCAATCTTGATGGTCGAATGTGAAGTGATGTTGATTAAAATCTACATTCGTCCGTTTGGAAGCACTTTCGTCCAATTATATTTCACCTTCGTCCGTTCGACAGACCGAAGGTGGAAATGGATTATCCCCAAAATTTGAAAATTTATCAAACCTGTTTTTAATCCTTAATTTTGATTCAGATATTGTCTAAAATGGCCGACTATCACTCGCAAACCATCAATTGTTCCTAAAATTCATTTTATATCAGTTTTTAATAAGAATTAGGGTTTTATATATTCAATCAATCAATCAATACAGAAACGATGTTAAAAACCTAATTCCTTTATACATCTCCCCCTAAAACTGATATGGAATGAATTTCCATCAATATTAAGCCTTAACAACCACTGAAAATGCATAAACCCTAAAACCCTAGGTTCGGTTAGAAAAACCATGATTCCAGTCACATTCCAGCACCATTACCTGTAATAAGGATATGGAAAAGATCAGAAAGACTTAGGGAATCAATCGGTCAACCAAGAAAATCAAAGGCAACAAGGTCTGGCACTCGAGAAAAATTTTGAAAAATTTTGAATGAATGGGTCGAATCTGATATTGGCATACTTATAGAAGCCACCTTCGTCCGTTTGGTCGGTCGAATGTGGGAATTTTCCACTTTCGCCCACAAATGAATGTGCCCGAAGGTGAAACGTGCACCCGGATGTGGAAATCAAGTACCCACCCACATTCGCCCGTTTACAAGCAACCGAAGGTAGAAAATTTTCTACATTCGTCCCATTTAAGGGCGAATGTGAAATAGAAAATTTAAAAATTTTGTCAAATCACAAATTCAAATCCCGTTCAACATTTTTCAATCCGTTAAGCTTCCAAAACACAAATTTTCACTTTTAGAATGATACAAAGCCCAGATGGTGTTGTCAAATCTCAGAAATTGACTATCAAGCATCCCCGGTTATCAAAAATAAAGCAGAAATGCAAAAATTTTGGATTTTTCTGAAATTTTATCAAAACACACCTAAAATCTTTTTGGATTTTGTATCTTTTTGACAATAAAAGTAAATTGCAACAAAATAAAATGCATCAAAGTAAATGAAAGCAGTAAACATTTGGTGAAATCCGGTCAGAGGATCATATCAGTTTTCTGAGAAATCTGATCACATCGTTGATCTTTTTGTTTAATATTATCATTAGAAACAGTATGTGATACGGCAATTGCTGATATTGTTGTCCACTTAAGCTCACATGCAGACAATTACGCAATGCTTTAAAATGATACGAGTTAAGTGTATTAGACTAACACGATGTGGTGCCCACACACACGACATACTCCCGTATCAAGTAATTGCACAAAGCTTCGTCGTAACGCGTGATTATGCCAGAGTTATCCGTAAAAGTTACAAAGTATATAGCACAGAGGTGTACAGGTCAGCAAATGAATGCAGCAGAGTAACATGTGCGTATACACTAGGTTGAGGCTGATATTAATCACTGATTTGCATCAGATGATCAATACGATGTAATAATGATCTATGATCAATTAAAACATAAAGTTCCTCAATTCGGTAACTTCCGGTTTTGGCAATTAAGCTCTTTTAGCAAATATTCTGATAAAACTAGGTCCGTAAATCAATACGACAAAAGTTTATCAGAATATCCCGGATAACCATAACATAACGACCCGAAACCTCAGATTTTGGCAATCCTATCAAACGAAATTACGGTACTAAGACCATATGCCCATGAGGTGTTCAGCCACGAACGCGTAGTTCGTTATGTTTGTATCACTAATGCACGCAATATTTAGTCTACGAAGCCTATAAGCATATCACACGTAATCAACACACGCCTCATTATACTATACAAATCTTTAGCCTGTGTCAGATCCCCACTGATGTACTATCATTTCCTCTGTTTTACCAGGAAATCATTTTTGATTTTCTAATTTTTAGGTCTTTTTGAATTTTATAATGTTTTTGGCTTTTCTGATAAAATGGCTCCCCCTAAAATAAAGAACATATTTTTGAGATTTTTGATTTTTCTGAAAAACAAAAACAAAAAATTGAAAGAAACAATCCACTTGAAAGCATCAACTTCTTTGAGAATTAAACAATCCCCTCGAAAGCATCAACTTCTTTGAGGATTACGATAGTAAAGAGAAATTCCCAATTAGCAAAGAGAAATTCCCAATTAGCAAAAGATAAAAACTAAAAACTAAAAAGCGATAAACCGAGGTGCCGATTAGTCCTGTTTTTCCTTTATATTGTTTACTTTTAAAAGATATTCAAAGCGTGAACGGTCAAAAGCTTTAGTAAACAGATCTGCACGTTGGTAGTCAGTATGTATTTTGATCATATCGATCAATTCCTTAGCGTAACAATCACGGATAAAATGATATTTGATCCGGATGTGTTTCGCTTTAGAATGATTATCCGAATTTTTAGTTAATGCAATTGCGGCTTCGTTGTCACAGTAAATAGGAGTTTTAAGAAACTGCAAACCGTAATCCACCATTTGTTGTTGAATCCAGAGTACTTGCGAACAGCAACTCGAGGCTGCAATGTACTCGGCTTCACAGGTAGATTGTGCTACGGAAGTCTGTTTCTTGCATTGCCAGGTGATTAACCTGCTCCCGAAAAACTGGCAACCAGCTGTAGTAGATTTGCTATCTTTATCACAGCCGCCCCAATCTGCATCACTAAAAGATATGAAATCAAAATTATCATCATTAGGGTACCATAGTCCTTTTGAAGGACAACCCTTCAGATATCTAAGGATACGCTTGACCGCCGTCAGATGACTTTGTTTCGGCTTCGATTGATAACGGGCACAGAGACACGTTGCGTACATAATATCTGGTCGAGACGCCGTCAAATACATCAGAGATCCGATGATTGCTCTGTATGTAAAAGGATCCGTCAGCTCCCCCTTAGCATCCACTCCAATCCCGTGATTGGGTTGAATCGGGGTATCCATCGGCTTTGAGTCCTCCATCTGGAACCGGCTCAAGATGTCGGAGACATATTTCGTCTGGTGAATGAAGATCCCGTCGGGTCTTTGGTCCACCTGCAAGCCTAGGAAAAACTGCATCTCCCCCATTGCGCTCATTTCAAACTTTTCCTGCATGACAGTTTCGAACTCCCTGCATAAAAGCTCGTTAGTTGAACCAAATATTATATCATCTATGTATATCTGCACTAGAAGCAAGTCATCGCCCGTCTTCTTCGTAAAGAGGGTGCAATCGACGAGGCCGCGCTTAAATCCTTTGGAGATGAGGTATGTACTTAGCTCCTCGTACCACTGCCTCGGAGCCGGGTGCAAGCCATATAGAGCTTTGTTCAGCACGTAGACCTTATCCCGGTGGATTGGGTCTTCAAAGCCTGGTGGCTGCCCGACATAAACCTCTTCCTTGACTTTCCCGTACAGAAATGCGCTTTTCACGTCCATTTGATAAACTTTGAATTTCTTATAGGAAGCAAACGCGAGGAACATCCGAATAGCTTCGATTCGTGCTACCGGTGCATATATTTCGTTATAATCAATCCCTTCGATTTGATGGAAACCCTGCACGACCAATCTGGCTTTGTTACGAACAATTACCCCACGATCATCCTTCTTACACTTAAACACCCATTTGGTGCCAATCTTCTTCCTATCCGGCGGCAAATCCGTGAGCGTCCAAACTCCCAATTTCTGAAATTGTAATAACTCCTCCTGCATAGCTTCCACCCAGGCATCATCCTTCAAAGCGTCCTTGTATGTCCTTGGCTCTACCTGCGACACATAACACGCAAACGACCAATCATTTTGACTACCAGATTTTTGAATTTTGGCATATAAAGCTAAAGCACCAAAACTCTCTGGCGTATTAACGCTTTTAAGCTGCCCTCTGGTCATAACACTACTTCCAGGATCACCGATAACTTGTTCCAGCGGGTGAATACGATGAATCCGAGATTCCGGATAATCAGGTACTTGCACTCCCGTCTGAACAGTCAAGTTCTCTACAGCATCCAGATCATGACCCGTATTTGATGATGAATCCACATCTGAAGTTGGAGTTGGGTTCACTGGCGGTGCCTCTGGTTCTTCAGCTTGATCAAGAATAGCTTCTTCAAATTGTTCATCTTCAGGTTCTGAAGTGTCTAATGAAGTTGAAGCCTCTTGAAATACTTCTTCCTCTTGTATAGGAGCATTGGTATCATTAGAAGCTGGTAGGGGGTTCACGGTGATCGGACGCACCAACGGTGAAGTTGTTGCATTTTCACACTCGTAAAGTAATCGAATAACAGCTTCTTCAACCAAGCTATCTAGATTGAATGATTCAAAGAAATCTTTGTAATCAAACATCCAATCAGGACCCGTGCCTTGAATATTTTGAGTATATCGTTGAACTTCCACGTTAGCCCAGTCTTCCACACGACGAGTTCGCTTGTTGTATACCCGTTTGAGCGGGGTTGCATATCCAACAAAGTAACCCTCCTCTGCTTTAGGACTAAACTTCTCGCTTGGATTCAACATTGTGCATGGCGCCCCAAAAGGTTCTAGATACTCTAAGTTCGGCTTCCTTCGGTGTAACAGCTCATAAGATGTTTTACCAAACTTCTTCACTGTTAGAACCCGATTTAATGTATAATTTGCTGCATAAATCGCCTCATTCCAGAACATTACTGGAAGATTTGAATCAGCAAGCATTGTTCTAGCCGCTTCAATTAGAGTCCTATTCTTTCGTTCAGCAACACCGTTCTGTTGAGGGGTGTACGGAGCCGAATATTCATGATGTATTCCTTTGTTTTCACAAAGTTCATCCATCTTGGCATTTTTGAACTCCGTCCCATTGTCACTCCGAATTCTCTTTATCTTCACATTATAGAGATTCTCCAATCGAGTGAACAGAACTTTTAGATTGATAAAAGTGTCGCTTTTATTCTGCAAACACATCACCCATGAAAATCTTGAGTAATCGTCAGTGACGACTAAACAGTAAAGCTCTCCAAGATGACTTTTGCGCTTGACTGGTCCGAAAAGATCCATGTGCAATCGCTCAAGTGGCATCTCAACAGAGTTAACCTTTTTCACTTTGTGGGACTGTTTGTGTTGCTTCCCCTTTTTACAACTCACACACTTGTCATTTAGATGGAAATGTTTCACGTTTACTCCATCGACAAGTCCATTTCTCACAAGTTGATTCATTTTCTTCAGATGAATGTGCCCCATTCTTCGGTGCCACATTATCGATTCTTTCTCTGTCGCCTTGGACAAAAAGCATGTTATCTGCCCTTGTGATGTCATTGCCTTGGACATATCAAGAATGTATATATTGTTGACGCGAGGTGCCTTCAACATTATCCACTCTTTAGGAATTGTAAAGCCCGGTTTCAGAATATAGCAGGATTTGTTATCAAAATGCACAGTAAATTGCTTGTCGCATATTTGACTGACACTCAACAGATTATAGTCGATCTGCTTCACATACGAAATCCGCTCGAAACTCACTATCCCATTGCTCACACTTCCTTCCATTGTGATATATCCACCTTTGTTTCCTGCGAAAGCTACATACCCTCCATTGATGTTCTTCACGTCGAACAGCAACGCAAGATCCCCTGTCATGTGGCCTGAAGCTCCACTATCAACAATCCAAAGACTGCTAATAGGGCCAGCTGAAGCTCCCTGCACACAAAAAGTAAATCAGTTAGTTCTTTCGGGGGACCCAAGCCTGAGTCTTGGGTCTTTGAACATCAGGTTTCAAAGTTACATTGTCACAAACATTTTCAACAACTTTTTGATCAATCTTTTTCTGATTGTTCAAAACAGTTTCCTTCTTCTCATTAACTCTTGAAGTTGAGGCTCCTGGAGTTCCATTGGGTGTCCAAGATTGTTCAGTCCTTTTCAGGATACGAATCTGAGACTTTGGGTTCTCAGTTGGTTTCTGAACATTGTTAGCAAATGTAACTTTCCTGGTAACCTTATCTGATTTAACAGACTTAGGTCCAACATTTGATTTGACAATCGGTTTTGGTGTAACCTTTTGCCTATCAACTGTTGCTTTCACCACAGGCTTCCTCCATGAGTGTTCCATAGCAATCCGATTCCTTCGATCATAGTGCATTGGACGAGTGTTCCTCATTTGTTGAAAATTGTTATGATTATAGAATGGTTGTGATTGTTGAGGAACAACTCTCCTATGTGGTGGCACATAATGATCAATCGGTTTTCGCATAGAATTCCTCACTTCCACCTCGTGCCTTTTGTGCCTTACATATGGACACTGAGCAAGTAAATGCCCTCGTTCCCCACATTTAAAGCACGCACGGTACTCTTCAAAAACATTCGGAGCATTTGGTTGAGCAAATGATCTAACAGGATATTGATCATTGTACTGTTGCTTCCTTAAACTCTCAGGGAGTGGCCCTTTTGAGTAAGTAGGCTCATTAAAACCATTAGCTCTGTTTTTGGGTCGAACAAACTCTGTGACATGGACCTTTGGTTCTTGAGGAACATCCAAATACAACTTCTTTAATAAAGCTGGTGGAATTTCATTTGTTCTCTCATGTTTTGGGAACCAAATGGTACTTTCTTGCCAAATCTTTTCTATTTTAGCATAATTGGCATTTTTTATTGGAAAGTCCTCGTCAGAGATGATCTTATCGGATCCTTCCATCCGATAGAACACTTTGACAGGTTTGTCACATTGTTCGTTTTTATCATTCTTTTCAAGATCTTTCTTAACCACATTAAGATCTTTCTTCACCACATTCTTTTCAGACTTCTTTTCACAATGAATCTTTTTCATTGGAATCACAATTTGAGATGATGAAACTGGTTCATTTGTAATGATGTGATTTTCTTTTGGAATTTCACATGCATTAACAGTTTGGTTACAACCAATATCATCACTCTCTGAGTCTGAATCTACATTCTCAGCAGTAACACCCTCATCATTGATTCCCAAAATCGGTCTAACATCGGAATTTGGATCACCAATACTTGAAGTATTAGATTCATTTTCCGATGCTGAATCAGATTTTATCGAACTCTCCGGTGTCACTTGGTGACAATTATGGTTTTCAAAAAGAACCGGAGATGGTACAGACCGATAATTGGTTGTTTTATCATCAATGATATGGTCTACCACATAAGCAATATGCTTATAGCTTTCCAGCTTTTTGTTTACTTTCTCAGCAAAGCATTTGATGGCTGCCATTTCCAACTTGGTGTTTTCAATTTCATTGATATAGTTGTTAATTGCCAATTGTTTTAAAGACAAAGTGTTTTTCAAGTCGGAAATGTCCTTTTTGTAGCCATCTAATACTTTGTTAAAAGCATTCAACTCTTTGCGAGTAGATTGACTGTTCATGATAGCACTATCACGTTGAACACGGAGTTGTTTAATCTCCTCAGTCAATCTATCACATGTACCACAATATTTTTTACTTGTATTATCAGTACTACATGTAGAACTTACAGATTTTGGCGGATCAGTCATGGCCATCAATGCGAAATGAGCTTCCTTTCCTGCAAAGAATCTGGAATAATCAATCTTTGTGAAAGCATCATCTGCAATGCACGACTTCCTTGTCATCAGAAAATCCGCTTCTGCAAGCAACTGATCAATATCTTCATCTAGAGAATTAACACTTGCTTCCGTATCCGATTCACTGTCTGAATCAGAGTAAACCGATTCACACTCCTCAGGAATATCAGAAACAGTATCAATCACAACTCCAGAATTTGTCTCTTCAGTCTCAACTTCAACATCAACCTCAGCATTAACCTTAACAGGTTCAGTGTCCTCATCCATCTCTGCCTCAGACTCATCACTTTCAACCTCAGTTCCTACCTTCTCCTCCATCGTCACTGAATCTTCAATATCAACTTTATATGCAACACAAGCCACATTGCCCCCAGTAGTGATTTCCTCAACACCTATCTGTATACTCGACCAGTCAAACCTCTCATCTTGTTGAGTCACCAACGCTTGATTAGTATTCTGTTGTTCATTTGGTGTAGTGATTGGTATGACTGTTCGGTTAGCATTGTTTGGTGTTTGGTTTTGTGTCTGGTTTGGTGTGTTTGGTTGTCTATTTTGGTTGTTATTAAAGTTGTTTTGACGGTTTTGGTAGTTATTGTTGTTGTTTTGGTAAGAAACTTGGTTTTGGTTTTGTTGTTGACGGTTCTGATAGGTAGCATTGAATGGATTCCTATTGCCTTGTTTTGGTGGCTGGGTGCATTCTCGTTTAAAGTGACCTTTCCCTCCACAGTTAAAGCAAGTCACTTTCTCCTTATTGAACCCGTAGGTTGTGTTAGGAGAAGTTCTCAAGTCTGTTCTACCTGTCTTCCCGATAAACTCCGTTGCCCTTCGCATTATGCTTGCAAAGGCCCATTGAATATCAATGAGTTCCATCTCCTCCTTGTCAATCTGTGCATAGTCTTCATTGGTCAAGTTGTTATTCCCAATTTGACTAGCAACTAGTCCATTGTAGGATGAGACCATTGCAGAGACTAATGCAATGTGTTGCTGAGCAACTTCAACTGTCACATTTCCAAGGTTAGATGTTTCCAAAACCACTGTTTGTTGATTAGGTTGGTTCATTGGTTGTTGTTGAGATTGGCTAGCAGTGTAGAAAGCTGCTTGTTGCTTTGGGGAGAATGGTGGAATGTATGAATATTGGTATGGTACTTGTGGTTGTGGTTCCACAACATTGGATATACATGCAACATGTGGTGTAACTAGCCCTCCTGAGCTTGTACTCGCTGGAACTGAAGATCCTCCAAAATATAAATTTGGATTCTGAGGAATCTGTGCTCTCCTAGCCTTCCTCTTCTCTTCCAATTCTTTGTTTTCCAGCTTCTCAATGAACTCCTGAATAGACCAGTATTGATAAGCATCCTTCTCCTTCAGAACATCCACATGCTGATCCCAGTTTGGTGGTAATGCATCTGCAAACTTGTCCACCTGCTTTGCCATAGGAATCTGTATACCATAGCTAGACAATTCAGATATCAAATGATTATACCTAGGAGTTAGTTCTTTCAAAGTTTCATTTCCAACATAAGAAAAATTCTCAAACTCCTTTATAAGTTCTTCCGTCCTCAAACTTCTAGTCTTCTCATTTCCATCATGCTTCCTTTTAAGCATATCCCATAGTGCCTTAGAAGTTGTGCAAGTCCCAAACTGATGCAAAAGATCATTTGTGATTGCCTGTGTCAATTGGGAAAACGCCTTCTTTTCCACAGCAAACTTCTTTTTCTCATCCTCAGCCATGCTCTCCAATGGCACTGGTTCACCTGTGTTCTCCAAAACTGGTGGTGTGTAACCTTTAGCAATCATGTTCCATGCTTCAGCACCTTCCACTCCCATGCCTTCCAAATGTATTTTGAACTTTTTCTGCCACTGATTGTATTCTTGAATCTCCATGAGCTTCGGTGGCCGAGTCCCGCTACCTGAAGACAAATCATTAATCAGTGTGGAAATAGCATTTGTAGTTTGAGTGTTTACCACCGTTGCTGCTACTCCCCAGTAGTCAGACTGTGGTGCTGGAGGTGCACTTTGAGTCATGTAGTTAACCGGCTGCGAAGACTGTGTGCTCGTCTTCTGTGCTGCCACTGTCCATGGGTCCATCACCTGCTGTTGTGGTTGTGTAGTTGCTGGTGTAGGAGTAGTCTGAAAACGCCACATGATCACGAACTTCGAGAAATTCAACACTTAGAAAAATTTTCCAAAAACTAGTCTAGGTTCGCCCAAAATGACTTCAGGTTCGTCCCTTTCTGTCTCAGGTTCGCCCAGAAATACTTCCCCGAATGTAAAATCTCACCAGAAAGTAAAAACACACTGACACTTTTCACGTTCGCCCAAACAGTTCCAGGTTCGCCCGTTTGGTTTTCAGGTTCGCCCGCACGATCTCCCGAATGTGAAAAATTAGACCCGAATGTGAAATATTCAACTGAAAAATTCTACGTTCGCCCGAAAATCCCTAGGTTCGCCCACAATTTCACTCTCCTTCGACCAAAAACTCACACCTTCGACCACTAATGTCCAGGTTCGCCCATTTTTACTTTTGAAAAACGGTTACACTTTGAAAAACGGTTATTTTGATCTCTGATTTTCAAAAGTTTGTGAATTTGAATGATCTTAATCAGGTTATGCTTCGGAGATGATTTGGAACAACTTTAATACTTGGAATTTTGAATTTTATCCACAAAATCAACTCTAATTCTTTCAAAAACACTCAAAAACCATTTTTATGTAAAAACAGATGTGAATTGATGAAAATAATGTCCAAATCAGCTCTGAGTTTATCAATTTGTTGTTGTATGATCCTCTACGCTCTGATACCACTTTGTAGAGGATGAATTTGACACGAAAACAGGATTATATGATCATACAAGTTACTAAACCAGGTGCGGAAACCCTAGCTTAGAACAAACTGAAGTAAACTCAATTCAAAACACAATCAAAGTCATTTTAAAGCTTTTCATAGATTAACTCTTTCAAATACTTGGTTACAACTCAAATACAGTTAATCTAGCACACACATAAACTCTCTCAAACCTCTCTGGAACACACCTCAAAAACACACACACTAAATGACTCGCTTAACATTACAAAAACCCAAAATCTATATATAGGACCTGCACGTTCGCCCCTTTCATCTGGTCGAACGTGGGTCATTTCCACATTCGCCCACTTTCAGTGGTCGAATGTGTCTTCTGTGTTAGTTCCATCCAGATTCGTCCATGTTAATCTACCTTCGCCCACTTCTTAATCACCTTCGCCCAATCTTGTCACCTTCGCCCCTTCAGCCTCTTCTAACACATGTTAACATATCTAATCACTAGTCGCAAAACGCATCTACAAGTTGGAGCTAGTGTGAAATCTCAACAGACCGACAACGGAGGAGAGTTTACTTCACATGAATTGGGAAGTTTTTGCAAAGATAAAGGAATTTCAAGGCAATATACCGCTCCTTACACCCCTCAACAAAACAGAGTAGTTGAGAGGCGAAATCGGACCGCGATCGGGACTACAAGATGTATCTTAAAGGCATTGAATATTCCACAAGTTTTTTTAGGGAGAAACAATAATGCATGCGGTTTACTTATTGAACCTATCACCAACTAAGGCACTACAAGGTCTAACTCCATATGAGAAATTGAAAAACCGACAACCGGATCTTTCATTCATTAAAGTGTTCGGCTGTATGGGATAGTTAAAGTCCTAACACGTATCCAATCCAACAAAACTTGTCACAAGATTAATTTGAGAATTCTGAAGAATTCAACCTATACTTATAAGCATACTAATAAGGAAAGTGTCTTAAAATTCTAAAGTATCTAAGGCATTAGGGTTTGCTAGACTTATGTAGGGAAGATAAGATTTTATTATAACTCGAATGTAGTAATAATTTTTAAATAAAGTATATTATGATTCACGATCGAATACGAGACTATGAAAATTGAATATTATGTTTTCACATATAGGAATATTTTCTATTTCATAGAAAAATATCTATAAAGCATATTTTAATGCTTTACATTTAACTAAATAAATAATTATATCTAATTAAACGTAATTAAACTAAAAATACAAGATATGATCCAAAAATGATATTTTTATGAAAAATAGTTATTTTCTGATGTATAAGAGTGAAAATAATTTTTTCATAATTTTCTCAACTTATTTGTATTTAAAATAAATTTAATGAATTTAAATCATGTTTAAATGATTAAAAATGGGAAAATTATTAAAAATGAATGTTTTCTAAACTAATAATTTTTATTTCTGTTCATAATATTTAGAAATAATCTTCCAAAAATTTTGAGATTAAAAACATTAAAAATGAATTTTTTATCATTTATTTATGATTAAAACCATTTAAATTAGTAAAATTATGAAAAATAAATACTTTTCAGCAACTAAAAATATGATAATTTTCTATAAGGTGTCAAGATGCTACACCTAAATTTTTATAATTTTTGAAGCAAAATTGGATTTTCTATGATTAATATAAAATTTATATATTTATATTTTATTATAATAATGTCAAAAATCTGGAAAAAAATAGGGAAAAAAAGAAAAGGGGAAAAGGCGCTGGGAAAGGGGTTCGAGAACCCAGCTCCTCTCGGGTATCCAACTCACACACAGGCCACTAGACAAGCTTTGCTTTTTGTTGGTTTATTTAAAAACGATTTGTATTTATTTCTTTAGCAAAAGAATCATCTTCCCCAAATCATCTATCTATGAACCCTAATTTCCTAAACCCTTCAATTCGTCATGGTTTGGCCCCGATTTTAGGGGGCTTTTAACATACAAGGGCCGATTAATATACAACAAATACTAATTTAAACTTACAATCGGTTTTGATGCTCGAAAAAAAGGTTACAGGTCCGAACACTTGACGATCGATTTGGGAGCTTTCTGGACTCGTTTAAGGTCGGATTTTTGTGGGTTTGTAACGCTTAGACGTGCAGAAATCGAATGCTATGTTTGGTTTATGTAATGGACTTGTAAATGTGTCGTTTTACAAGCTTTAAGAAGCTCCGGCGGTTACACATTAAACCCGCAATCATTGTGGGTTATTAACGTGTTATAGCTCGATTTAATGATGGGAATTCGTTGGGTCACGAAGGGGAAACGTATTGTATTAATTATTTGGGTTTAAAACGCATTAAAGAGGGTGTTTAAGACTCGCCGGAATAGATTCCGGTTGCCGGAGTTTGGCCGGGCCGTGGTCAGAGAGAGAGATAGGTGAGAGGGAGCTGGACTTGTTTAAAAGTTTGGAGGATTGGCAAAAGTGGTCCCTCCATGTTTAACTAGGTTAGTTTTATACCAATTTGGTTTGTTTTCCTTCATAACACACTAGCCAAGTTAACCTCAATTTACCAAAATGTTTTTAAAGCTTTATAACTTAAATTATTTTTATTTTTTCTTAAATCTTTTACGAATACGTTTCAACGTACACATTTGATTAAAACTTATATCCGATCCAATATAAATATAGATGATAAAATTTTAGTTTACTCTAAAATAAATTTTGAAAGCGACGAAACTTATAGGGATTATAATGCAAATATTTGAAGGGCTAATATTGTAGATTTGACGTAAAATGAGGGTGACGGTTGTCACATCGATGGAGCTGACGAGGATGCGCCAGCTGAATAAATGAACAATGAACCTAACACAGCAACTAGTCCGTCTCTTACTGGGCCAATATTCCTGAGCCCACGTTCGAACAGCATCATGCGCAGGAAGAAGAATGCCCAAATTCAGTGGGCCGAAGCACAAACCCAACACGTAATTGGGTGGGTCAATGCCCAAAGGGGCGAACAGTCGTAGCAAAAGAGATCCAGTCGGGTCTCGAAACTTCCAACCACGTTTGACGATTTCGAAGTTGATAAAGTGCCGAAATTAACTCATCAGTTGAACGAAGAAAACTAATTGCTATTGTCTTATGTTGATGACAAACCGATTCTTTTTCAAGAATCAATAAAGGAGATGCATTGGAAAACGGCAATGGAGGAAGAAATCGCTTTAATTGAAAAGAATAGCACTTGGAGATTGGTTGAGGCGCCAAAAAATTTAAAACCCATAGGTGTAAAATGGGTGTTCAAAGTGAAGAAGGACGCTCAAGGAAAGATCTCTAAGTACATGACCTGCTTATTAGCAAAAGGATATGTTCAAAGGTATGGGATTGATTACGGAGAAGTGTTCGCGCCGGTGCTAGAATTGAGACCGTAAGATTTTTGTTGGCGTTGGCAGCGATCTTAAGTTGGGAAGTACGTCATCTTGATGTAAAATTGGCATTATTACATGGTGAGTTAAAAGAACAAGTGCACGTATCTCAACCTGAGGGTTTCGTAAAAAAGGGTAAGGAAGATTATGTGTACAAGCTAGATAAGGCGTTGTGTGGATTGCGTCAAGCACCACAAGCATGGAACACAAAGCTTGACTTAGCTTTGAAGGAACTTAGTTTTACTAGGTGCAAAAGAGAACAAGTCGTGTATCGAAGGCGTGAAAAGCAACGACTTTAAACCGTTGGTACTTATGTCGATGATCTAATTGTCACGGGTTCGTCTAAGGATGAGATCGATGCATTCAAAAGGCAAATGGAAGCAAAGTTCGAAATTAGCGATCTTGGTATGTTGCATTATTATCTTGGAATTGAAGTTGATCAAAATAACAAAAGGAATTTCGCTCAAGCGATCCGGGTATGCAACGAAAATCTTGAAATAATTCGGAATGTGGGAGTGTAACAGAATTTCCACTTGACCCGAGGTTAAAGTTGTCTAAAAACGACAAAGAACATGAGATAGACCCCACCGAGTATAGGCGAATGGTGGGAAGCCTTAGATACTTGACACATACTAGACCGGATCTTAGTTTTTCGGTTGGTTTTGTAAGTCGGTATATGCAAAGACCCACTAAGGTGTTGGGTTAATTTGAGACCACAGTTACCAGGTTTAACCATGTTTAGTTGTTTGTTAGAGTTGGAGGGTTAAATGTGTAATTACAGCATAGTTATAGCAAGGAAACCCTAGCTGCGCACTTAAATGATGGCGGCTGCGAACTTAATGTTAAGTTCGCAGTCTTCAGCATTCCCCTATAAATAGTAGCTCATTTGTGCAGCTAGGGTTAGGGTTTTGAATGTATCTTTGAGAGCACAAGAAGTAAAGGTGCGAACTTAGTTTATAGTAGTGCGAACTTGTATCATTCCATGGTTGTTTGAAGCTGAATCTTTAATGGAATCGTGTCTTTATGTTTCTTGTGTGTCGGTTCTTACAATATTCATCTAGTTCTTTTAGTTTTCATAGATTAATCAACTGAAACACCTAACAAATAGGTGTTTCTAGTTGATAACAATCTAGTGCACACTTAAGATCTAGCATTTTGGGACTACAATTTGGTATCAGAGCCTCTGTGCTCGAGATTGTATCTATCTAAAGATATCAAAACCCTCCTTGTTAGTTTTTACTTTCAAGTTTTTCAAAAGTTTAGTGTTTATCAAAGTTTGAATATTTTCATTGTTTTGCCTTTAAATCTCGTGAAAAGTGTTTCTAAGGTGTTTAAAAGTTATTATCTTCATTAGAAACATCATTCAAGAGCTTCAAAACAATTGAAAATCTCTTGGACATGTTTTTGAAAAGTTAAAAAATATCACAGCCGTTTCTGCGCACTTAAGTGCGAACTTAGCTCAAAAATCTGCGAACTTATTTCTTGATTTTGAGTACTTGTTTCTTGTCTGTGAGCACTTGTCTCAAAAACTGAGTACTTGTTTCAAGCATTAAGCACTTATTTCTGCGCACTTGTCTCATAAGTGTGAACTTGTTTCTTGCTTGTGAGTACTTGTTTCAAAAGTGAGTACTTAGCTCATAAGTTGCAAACTTGACATTTCAAGGTGTGCACTTATTAACAGCCACAGATGCGCACTTAATCCAAAAGTGTGTGCACTTGTGTCTGTGTGAGCACTTAAATTTACACAAGGCTTTATAGCTTTCTCTCTCCTGGCACCACAACTAGGGTTTCTGCATACTTATCTGAAATCTCTAGTTGGTGTGCGAACTTACTAAAAAGGTGCATTTTCTGAGCACTTGGCTAGGGTTACTGCGAACTTAAATCTTAAACGAGAGTTTAAGTGTCTGCGTACTTGTATAAGTGCGCAGGCTGATCAGTCAAGACTGAGTACTTGTGCTGCTCTGACTTGGCTGAACTGCGAACTTAAGCCAAAGTGTGTGTGCAACAGGAACTGCGAACTTATCAGGAGAATCAGGAACTTATCTTTGCTGTTTATCTGTTTCAGGTTTCCAAGATCTGCGAACTTGGCTGCGAACTTGTGCTAACTGTGAACTTAAGCTGTAGTGCGTACTTAACTGCGCACTTGTGGACTGTTTTGACTTTTCAAGGACTTTGGACTATATCTTACTAATCAATTCAATCACAACCCTAAAATCAATCTAAAATCAACCTAAAATCAATCTTAAATCATGTCTGGTAACAATTCATTCCAAGTTAACCCCATTACTCAAGCTGAACTTGAAACTGGTACTATAACACGTATTCCCAAGTTGATGGGTGCAGAAGATTATGGCACTTGGAAGAACAGAATGAAAGCTTTCTACTTCGTCAACGATCACACCCAGTGGAACTCAGTCCAACTCGGACCTCACATTCCCACCAGAACCACTGATGCTGGAGAAGTGTTCAACACTGATCCCACCACGTACACTGATCTCGACAAACAACTGCTGCAGAGAGATCACAAAGCCTACGGTGCTCTCACCATGGCTTTGTCAAATGACGTGTACAATATGTTTGAAGAATACGGATCGGCGCACGATCTGTGGTTTGCTCTGAGCGAGTATTATGAAGGCAATGCTGAGATGAGGCAAAACAAACAAGATATGATTCAGAAGGAGTACGATATGTTTGGAAGTGTCCGTGGTGAGAGCCTGTCTTCACACATTGACAGGTTCATGAATTTGCTGACCAAGATGAAGAAAGCGGGTATTCCTGTGAACAACCGCAACTCTATCAAGAAGCTGCTCGATTCTCTCCCAAAGGAATGGAGTGTCCAGTGTATGTTGATCAAAAAGGACTACTTGGATGCTCAGTCTACTTTGGCAGATCTCATTAACACTCTGAAATCATTTGAGATGGACATCACTAAAAGAGAAATGAATCAGACTGTCCCGAAGGTGACTTCGAGTGGTGCTATGAAGAATCTGGCCTTGATGGCCCCAATCGGTGATATGGGTTCAAGTTCGTTGCATTCGTATGTTGATTCTGCAGGGATGGGTAGTTCAAGTTCTGGGAAAGCTCCAATGTATCCTGAAAGGGCTGCAAAGACGCTAACTCCACAGGCTGCTAAATTGGCTGCTGAACATGTGGAACTGTTCAACTCTTTCATGAGCAGTTTTGAAGCGTTGAAGACTGGAGAGATTAAAAACGAGATGATGTCCCCAGAGGATATGTATCAGGTTGACCCGGATGACATGGAAGAGATGGATTTGAAATGGCAGATGGCTATGATCACCTTACGAGTGAAGCGTTTCCAAGATAGAACCGGGAGAAGAGTTGGTATGGGAAAGGCTGGGTTTGATAAGTCCAAGATCAGGTGCTACAACTGCAAGGTCCTCGGGCATTTCAAGTACGAATGCCCCACACTGAATCAAGCTGAAATTAAGCCTGCAAAGAGGATGGTGGCCATAACCGATGGCAATGAGGGAAATGATAAGGAGCCACAAAAGGCCTTGGTTGTTGAAGACTTCGACTGGGGAGAAGAGGCTGCCGCTGCTGAGGTTGAAGTGAACAAAGCCCTGATGGCCACAATCTGCACCAAATCTTCAAGCGGTGCAAACTCTGTTGAAGGATCGTCTGCTGAGGTTCTAAAGGGGGAAATGCAGAAGTATGCCGGGCTGAAGAGTGTGTTGACTGATGAAAAGGTGAATGATGAGAAGAGAGAGGAGGCGCTGATTGCTGAGAAGACTCCATCTGAGAATGTTGCTGAGGAGGTGAAGAGTTCCTCTAAGAAAGCTGAGGAAAGGGACATGGTAAATATTCCTCTTGAAATTAAATCTAAACTGTGCTCACCTAGGTGTGTTACAGCTGTCGCATACTGTTTATCACACAACAGACGAGTCTTAAGAGAAATGGATGACATTCGTAAAATAAATACTGAAATGAAAGAAAACGAGTGGGCATATCAGCGAAAGTTAAATGCAACTCTAGCTGAAATGCAAACTTTAAAAGAATTTGTGCTTAAGAAAGATTTTCTGATAAACGATTTAACCTCAAAACTAGAGAAATCTAGAAATGAGACAACTCGTCTTCAAATTGTTGTGGATAAATGGAATGTGAGCAAACGGGCTCAAGCTGATATAATCGAATGTGGAAGACAATCATTCGTAAAGGATGGAATTGGGTATAAGGATAAAAATGGAATCGAAAGATCTCTATTCTTACCCTTGAGCCAAAGTGAATACATACCCATTCCATCACCTCATCCAAAAAATGACCTTTTTGAAAATAAATGTGATGAATCTGAGTCAAATACTAACATAAGTAAAAGTACTGCAGATGTGACCCAACAGGCTCAGGTGGAGGATGATGTGTGTTGTGGTGGCCAGACAGTGGGTTTAGGACATCCGGGTGCCAATTACTCAACAGTGAATTGGTTTATCTGGAACAATGAAAATTCGAAAAACAATTTTATTTTGGATGAATGTAAAACTTTAACTAAATCTGATGACTGTAATAGTTTGCCTAGGATGGATGACTGTAATAGTTTAACTAGGCTGGATGACTGTAAACTTGATTTGAAAGGGGCTATGGCTCCCGATGATAGGAAGTCTCCTATCAAACGATCTAATGTTTGTGTTGACAATGCTATTCCTATGTGTGTTGATCTTAATGCTGCATTCTCTGATGATAATCATGTGGTCAAACCATCTGTGTTTGTGCCAGAACTTAAGCGTAACAGGTTTGGGAAATTTCTCACTGAGGAAATCCCAGAATTTATCCCCTCATCCACAGATGTATCAGGTTCTGAAGAATCACAAAGTGAAACAGGTACCTCAAGTTCTGAAGAATCACTGAGTGATACAGAGAGCAGCTGCAGCTTAACTAATCAGGACTTCAATGAAGAATCAAGTAGCAACAGGGAAGAATCAAGCTCAACCGAAAGCTCAGGATCAACCAAGATCAAGAAAAGAACATCACAACCATCATCGTCCAGATCTTCTCCTAAGATCAAGCCTAAGCATTCTAAATGCTTCAGATGTGGAAAAGAGGGTCACGTGGTCAAGAATTGTCACATAAAACCTAAATCACAAAAAGATGTCAAAACACAAAACTCTTTTTCGGATCAATTAAAAAATCTTCAAGAAACCGTAAAAAGTTTTGTTAAAAATACACAAATTTGGAAGAAACAAGAGTCAACTTTGGGAGAAAACCATGACAGATCAAAACTTAAACAAACTTGGATCCCCAAAGTTACTTAAGTTTCAGGCAGAATTTCCTCTGTACATAGATTTTCTTTAGTTTAGCTTTGTTTCTCTTTTGTTTCTGTATGTGCAGAATAAATTACAAAAATGGCTGATAGCTCTCATGAGATATCTATGGCATGTCGACAGCGGCGCTTCAAGACACATGACAGGATTGAAAGAGCTCCTCAAGAACTATCGGTTCATTGATGGAGAATTTGTAGCGTTTGCTGGGAATGAGAAGGGTGGAAAGATCGTTGGCATAGGAGATGTAGTCTCTGACGCATTAACACTTGAGGACGTCAACTATGTTCCAGAACTGTGCTACAATCTTTTGAGTGTATCACAAGTCTGTGACAAAGGAATCTCAGTGTTGTTTAACGACATGGAATGCATTTTCCTAAAGCCAGGATTTAAACCATCCACTGACATGATCATGCTAAAAGCCCCCAGACAAAACAATACTTATGTGATAAACATGAGGGATGCCAAGTCTGAACAACCAATGACTTGTCTACTGTCAAAGGCATCCGAGTCAGAGTCACTGTTATGGCACAGGCGATTAGGTCATGTTAACTTTAAAAACATAAACAAACTTTCTAAACTTAATCTAGTCAGAGGTCTTCCTTCTAAGGAATTCCCCTTTTCTGAAAAATGTTTAGCATGTGCCAAAGGTAAACAACATAAGAAATCGCACAAGTCCAAAACAGTGAACTCAATTGACTCACCTCTTCAATTATTACATATGGATCTTTTCGGTCCTATTAGTGTAAAGAGCTTGGGTAAAAAGTCTTACTGTTTGGTGATTACAGATGACTACTCTCGCTTCACATGGGTGTACTTTCTGGAATTCAAGAGTGAGGCTGCTGAGACCTTGATGCTGTTCGTTCCTTTGATCGAGAATATAATCAAGTTGAAAGTAAAGTCAATCAGAAGTGATCATGGAACAGAATTCAAGAACCAAACTTTCGTGTCGTTCTGCAGCGGGAAGGGAATTCATCTTCAATATAGTGCTACAAGGACTCCTCAGCAAAATGGAGTGGCTGAAAGGAAGAATCGTACGCTTATTGAAGCTGCCAGAACCATGCTCATTGACTCTAAGTTACCGATCATCTTCTGGGCAGAAGCTGTGAATACCGCCTGTTATGTTCTTAACAGGGTCTTGATTGTCAAGCCTCGCGGGAAAACAGCTTATGAATTGCTTTTCAAAAGAAAACCTCTCATTGATTATTTCAGGCCGTTTGGATGTTCTTGCACTCTTCTAAACAACTTTGAGAACATCATGAAGTTTGATGCTGTTGGAGACGAATGTTTCTTTGTTGGATACTCGTCTAGTCAAAAGGCGTATCGAGTATACAACAAACGCACAAAGATGGTTCTGGAATCCTTTTATGTTGACTGGCAAGAATCCAACTCCACCAATGTTGGAACCGGTCCTGACTGGTTCTTTGATGTGGATGTTGTGTTCAATCACTTTGTCATTCCTGAACAGCAAGCTCATGCAGAACCAGCTCCTGAAAATCAAGCCACAAGCTCTTCTCCGTTTGGAAATATTCTCTACTCTTCTGATGATGAAGTTGCACCGTTTACCACCCGTTTCTCTCCTCTGGTTGCTGATCCTATTGTTCCTCAACTTAATAATGGTGATACTACTGCTGAAACCTCTAACACTCCTGAAAGCACGTCAAATGCTGAAGGAACACATTCAAATCAGCAGTCTGTAAATGATCCATCCAGCTCTTCTACACCTGGAGATCATCTTTCGAACCTTCCTCTTCAAGTGCAAGAAGAAGAAAATATGGGATTTAAATCTTCTAAGAACCATCCAATTGAAAATGTCATTGGACCAATCAGTGAGGGTGTTCTTACCAGAAATCAGACAGACAAGCTCAACACCGCTCTCTCAGCTTTCCTATCTCAAACCGTTCCCTTCAGCATTGAAGATGCAGTGAGAGATGCAAGCTGGGTTGAGGCCATGCAGGAAGAACTATTTCAGTTCAGAAAGCTCAAAGTGTGGGAGCTCGTTGATCTGCCTGAAGGAAAGTATCCTATTGGGACAAGATGGGTCTTTCGCAATAAGATGGATGAACGTGGCGTGGTAATCAAGAACAAAGCTCGTCTGGTTGTTCAAGGATTTCGTCAGCAGGAGGGGATTGATTATGAGGAAGTCTTCGCTCCAGTCGCTCGACTTGAAGCCATACGCATCTTCTTGGCATATGCTTCATATCGAAACTTTAAAGTTTTTCAGATGGACGTGAAGAGTGCTTTCTTGTATGGGAAGATCAAAGAAGAAGTCTATGTGTGCCAACCGCCCGGATTCGAAGACCCTCATCATCCAAACAGATACTACAAGCTTGACAAGGCTCTCTATGGTCTCCATCAAGCTCCTAGAGCTTGGTATGAGACCTTGTCTTCATATCTGTTACAAAATGGATACACGAGAGGGAAGATCGACATGACCTTGTTCACCAAAGAAGTCAACAAACATTCTATCCTTGTTCAGATTTATGTTGATGACATTATCTTTGGTTCAACTGACGAAAATTTGTGCAGGGAATTTGAAAGCATCATGAAGTCTCAATTTGAAATGAGCATGATGGGAGAACTATCATTTTTCTTAGGTCTTGAAGTCCAACAAAAGGAAGATGGTATTCTCATTCATCAAGCTAAATACACAAGAGACATTCTGGCAAAGTACAACCTGTCGGATTGCAAACCGTCCAACACTCCTTTTGCAGCTCAAACAACACTTGTACCAGATCTTGAAGGACCTTCTGTGAACCCGCACACCTACCGTTCTATGATTGGCTCCTTGATGTATCTTACAGCTAGCAGACCGGACATCATGTGGGCAGTTGGATGCTGTGCCCGCTTTCAGTCAAATCCAAAGCAATCTCATGAGACTGCAGTCAAAAGAATCTTCCGCTACCTCAAAGGAACACCAAAACTTGGTTTATGGTATCCTAAGAGTGACAATTTTGACTTAATTGCGTACTCTGATAGTGATCATGCAGGTTGCAGGATTGATCGAAAGTCTGTCTCTGGTGGCTGTCAATTTCTGGGGAACCGGCTCGTGTCATGGCAAAGCAAGAAGCAGACCACTGTGTCGATATCTACTGCTCAAGCTGAGTACACAGCCGCATCCAGTTGTTGCTGTCAAGTGTTGTGGATCCAAAATCAGCTGTTGGATTACGGTTTGAATATCATGAGAACCCCTATCTACATTGATAATGATGCCTGTCGTGACATCGTGAAGAATCCAATTGATCATTCAAAAACAAAACATATTGAAATTCGGATTCATTCAATTCGCGATGCGCACGACAAGGGGTACATACAGGTGTTGCCTATCGATACTGCTGATCAAAAGGCAGATATCTTTACCAAAGCTTTCGACAAAACCCGTTTTCGTCAGTTGGTGACTTGGTTAGAAATGATCAACTTTGAATGATTTAAAAAAAAAAAAAAAAAAAAAAAAAAAAAAAAAAAAAAAAAAAAAAAAAACTCTACTTTGTGAATAAATTATAGAAAAATCTTATGTTTTAAAATAAAATAAAGATTTTTGGGGGAGAAATAAACCGGTAGATCCCTGAATTTGCAAGTTTTAAAAACTTTTTCAAAAACAATCAAGAAATGATAGGAACTAATCGTATTTGTCAGCATGTGAATAGGACCCAGAGGACGTTGTGGCTTCAAGCAACGACATGTCGGTAGATTCAGCCTGGAATTGAGTAGACTGCTAAAAGATGACAAACTAAAAGTCTACACGAGGTGCTGGATTCCCACTGTGCTTCAGGCTTGCACAAGCTGAGTCCGGTCATACACAGGTTGAGAGATCAAAAGACACAGAAAATTTTGTGCATAAGCAATCAAAAGACACCTAAGAGTGCAAGCTACCAAAGCGGGGCTATCAAAATCAAAATGAGCAACAAAAGACACGCAATGTTAGTGACGTGCAAACATATAGATAGCTCAAAAAGCAATCAGATGATCATCTTCTTTGTTATGGGAACATAGACCTGAAGCTCTCATCATCTGATTGACATAATGATCATCTTCTCTGCTTATGGAAACATAGACCTGAAGCTCTCATCATTATATCTCAATAAACCTTGAGGATTGGTAGGCTTACACCTGGCACAAGTGGGGTCCATTAACATGTCGTCAATATTACCAAAACATGATAAAGATCATCATATAAAGCTTGTTGAAAGACGAGAGGCATGGATTTAAGTGGAAAAATATACCGACAGTTTTTCTTGGGCTGCAGCTATCCAACGGAAAGTTGAAACGTGGTCTGGCAGGTATGACTGGTATGATCTTGATGCAAAAGGTGAGAAACGGTTGATCTCTAAACCCAAATTTTTGGTTAAAAGCTTGTTTTCTAAGAAATTGGGCCTGCATACTTATTCTTTCGTTAATGGGCTGCGAACTTAAAAGGTTGATAAGCTTTCTGGGCTCGCGTACTTGACTGGGCTCATGGGCCTGCGCACTTAAATGTCAAGTACGCGGCCCAATTACTGTTGCTATAAATACACAGTAACCTTTTCATTTTTAACTTTTTAACAAAAATACTGAAACCCTAATTTTCTTCACCACCATCAACCACAGCCGTCGTCTTTCTCCCAAACCACCACCAAACCACCGTTGATAACCACCTGTTGATCCATCCCATCTATTTTCTTTTCGTGTTTTTGTGTTATTGAAAGGTATTTCTCAAAGATTCTAACCAATCTCTTTGTGAATTCACAGGATCTGAGATTGAATCGTTGATAATATCAGTTTGGTTGTTGGGTTTAGATGAACTGCGTACCATCAAAACTTGAATATTTGCGCACTTGTTTCATATGAGTGCGCACTTGCCTCATATGATTCAAGCATCAAAACCCTAATGTAACTGCGAACTTGGTGTGAATTTAAAATCCTAAACGAAGGTTTAGGTGGCTGCGTACTAGTCTAGTACGCAGACCAGATCAACCTTCCCTAGCCGTTACCATGCCCGAGTACCAACTGCGCACTTAGGTCACAAGCCTGACCTGGTGACTGCGTACCAAGCAGCTGGTGCTCAGTCCTGATTTGGACTGCGAACTTAACTGTGGACTTGATTTTGGACCAAGATGTTGACCATTGACTTGACAATTCAGGACATTTGAACGGACTACGTATCTTGACTCATGCACTCGTAAACCATAACTGGACCTAAAATGACTATTAATATGGAAAACGAAACTAATCATATACACGTTAAAATCTAATCCATAAAATAAATAACACACGTAAAACCAACTTGAAACCAAACCTAGTCTAAGTGCGTCGTCCGTCAAAGAAAATGAAATGTCTGTCATTAGTCAAAATTCAAAATCAAAATTCTAACTTAATTTTCGTGCACGTGTCCAAAACAGATGGCTCTTGAATGGGATCCTCGTGGAATGCACAACCAGGCAATCATTCTGGAAACTGACGATTCAAAGTTTCGGGACGTAGTTGCTTGGATCAGGAGAAGCAGGATCGGATATGCAGTTGAGCAGCAAGTTGAAGTCTACAGTTCTCACATCGAAGACTTCTGGAGATCTGCAAGAGTGGAAACAGTGGCTCGAGTCAAGAGGATCAAAGCCACAGTCAGAAACAAGGCAGTTATCATCACAGAGGACACAGTGAGACAGGTTCTAAGATTTCAGGATCGACGAGAAACTGTCAGTTCTTTACCGAAGACTGTGATCCATCAAGAGTTCTTAAACTTTGGATACAAGGGAGATTTCGATACAAGAGGTGACATCAAAAAGAGTCATTTAACCAGAGACTGGAAGCTTATCTGCCACGTATTCCTGATGTCTTTATGTCACCGAAAAGGGGGTTATAATGCACTCAGCCCCGACTGGGCAACAGCCATGATCAAGATTTGCAAGAATGAGCCTTTCAATCTGTCGGGTTTGGTATTTGATTGTATGGTGAGGAATGCCCAAGATACAAAGAAGAAATGGACGATGTATCCGCGGTTTGTTCAGATGATGATTAATTCGCAGCATGAGGATCTGCCTCCTGGTGATAAATATGGTTTTGCCAAGGGTGCACGATTCTTTACTGAATGCAACACACCGGATTGGGAACCGATGCTGGAAAGCATGTACTCTGCTCAGCGCTATCCAGTTGTCATGAAGCTTTTTAGTGAGATGAAGAGAAGACGACAATATACTGCTAGAACTCAACAACCATCTGCAACTGAACCTGAACCTACTGAACCAGCTTCTACTGAACCTGCTCCTACTGTACCTGCTTCTACTGTTCCTCAGCACACTGCTGAAGAAGTTGCCCGTGAAAGATCTGTTGGTAAAAGGGCAGCAACTGATCCTGTTCCACAAAGGCCGACCAAAAGAAACAGGCCTACTGGTTTGCTTCAGCAAGGGAGAGAATCGTTGACTCCCGAAGAACTCGAAATGGCTGAAGCTGCCAGACTGAATGCTGAGCGTGCAAAGGCAGAGAAAAGAAGAAGAAGAGAGCAGCTGCCCGAGTCTGAGAGGCCAAGGGTCATGACTGAAGAAGATGAGGAGAATGAAGCTATTCTTGAACAGATGTTTGGTATGGAGGGTCAACCTGGGCCTTCCACTGCCAGGCCAGGGCCCTCTACTGCTAGACCTGGCCCTTCCTCTGACAGACCACCCATTCCCAAGCCGCCAGCAAAGAAACAATCAGTACCATCATCTTCTGTTCCTGGTGCATCTCGTCAAAAACCGGTGCATCAGGAATTGTATGAGAAGTTATCCAAGGAGGTGGGAAAGAATGCCGCCAAGGAAATCTGTATGCTGAAAAATCAAATCTATAATAATCTGGAGTTGAGAAAGAAGCTGAAGAAGTTGAAGCATAAGAACCGAAGTCTTGAAAAGGTGGTCAAAGATCAGCGCTATTTGATTAAGTTTCAGACTGAGGTCCAGATGAAGATGTTTGATATGCTTCAGGAGTTAAAGACTCAGGGTACCGATACTCCAAAGTTGACATTTGATGAGGTCTTTGATTTCGGAAAATTTATGGAAGAAGAAAAGGAGAAAGAGAGAAAGGAGGAAGAGAGTGATGTAGATGAGATAAGCGAAGACGAGATGCCAGAAACGTTTGTAGAAATTGGTGCAGGGGAAAAGACTGTGTATGAAATGGATGATGGGTATGTATTGGATCCTGAGAAAGCTAGTTGGTTTCCAAGAAGGCCAATCACCATTCCTGCGTTGCACCAGACTATTCACCACACTCGTGCTTCTCATCAGGAAAGAGTTATCTGCTGGGGATATGATGGGTTCAAACGTCTCTTCTTTGTAAAGCGAAGGGGAGGCGTCATTCAGTATTTCAAGGGAAGACCAAACTTGAAGTCCCTTCCAAGATGGGACATTCGAGAGATGTGCAGAACACCGTTTCTAAACCATTCTGGAGATTCCAATGCTAACATAGTGTCGGTGTATATTGAAGATGAATGTGCACGTGATTTCAAAGAATGGAAGCCACAAAAGCCAAGGCGAAGGATGTCGAAGAAAAGGATTGATCCTGCCACTGGACGGGGAATGATAACTTATGTGATAGACCCTCCAGATGTCGTCACTAGGGTTCCCATTCGTCCTGAGCTTCCTGTGCTTCTGGCAGACTTCAAGAAGTGGTTTTACGACAGCAGAACCGGTGAAGCGGTGATTAAACTGAGAGATGACACAGAAGCATTGAGAATAGTTGATCCAGTGGACGTGTTTGCTTTGAATCCATCTGATCTAACTACTCTCTTTGCTAATCAGATAAATGTTGGTGCTGGAAATGCGTTGTTTGAGGAAGCTGTTTTGTTTAGACGGGCTGTGGAAAGAGCACTGAAGAGAAAGCAAGAACTGATAGATCTGGTGGCGAAGATCAACGCAGCTGACAAAGCGAAAGATGACAGAGCGCTAGCTGCTGCTGTTGCTGCTGCTGCTGCAAAGAAATCACAAGCTGAAGCCACTCCAGAGGTTCAAACAGAAGCTTCTCCAGCAACAGTTGATCTTGAACCCGAGCCTTCACAAGTACCACCGGTCTCTCCAAGCACAGCTCCAGAGACTCAGCAAGATCAAACAACTGTAGATCTAGCTGAGTTGTTCATTCAAGAGCCACCACCTGAAGAACCAATCATTGAAGAAAGCATCGTACAAGCACTCCCGGCACGACAAGCAAGAGAAGAGGGGGAGTTGAGTGATGTCGAGATAGATTGATTGTGTAGCACTGGTAGCTGTGGTCTAGGGGGAGTATTGTTGGGTTAATTTGAGACCACAGTTACCAGGTTTAACCATGTTTAGTTGTTTGTTAGAGTTGGAGGGTTAAATGTGTAATTACAGCATAGTTATAGCAAGGAAACCCTAGCTGCGCACTTAAATGATGGCGGCTGCGAACTTAATGTTAAGTTCGCAGTCTTCAGCATTCCCCTATAAATAGTAGCTCATTTGTGCAGCTAGGGTTAGGGTTTTGAATGTATCTTTGAGAGCACAAGAAGTAAAGGTGCGAACTTAGTTTATAGTAGTGCGAACTTGTATCATTCCATGGTTGTTTGAAGCTGAATCTTTAATGGAATCGTGTCTTTATGTTTCTTGTGTGTCGGTTCTTACAATATTCATCTAGTTCTTTTAGTTTTCATAGATTAATCAACTGAAACACCTAACAAATAGGTGTTTCTAGTTGATAACAATCTAGTGCACACTTAAGATCTAGCATTTTGGGACTACATAAGGAGCATGAAAGAGCCGTGAAACAAGTCCTTCGGTATGTAAAAGGAAGCATAGACCTTGGGATTTTGTATCCGAGAGGAGGAAACCGATCACTATATGGGTTTAGTGATAGTAGCTACGCAATGGATATGGATGATGGTAAAAGCACGACGGGTATAGTGTTTTATTATAATAATGCACATATCACTTGGGTTTCTCAAAAACAAGGGACAGTTGCATTATCATCTTGGGAAGCAGAGTTTATTGCGGCTACGGAGGTGGCTTGTCAAGCGTTACGGCTAAGAGGGTTAATATCGGAGGTAACGGGTGAAAAGGAAGAAAAGGTAATGTTAAAGCTCGATAATTCATCCGCGATAGAGTTAATGAGAACCCGGTGTTTTTTGGTAAAAGTAAACACATTCATACTCGATACCATTTCATTCGAGAGTGAATTGGGCGAGAAGAGATTCAAGTGGAGCACGTGAGTGGAACTTTACAAAAAGCGGATATTCTTACTAAGGCGTTACTGAGGTTGAAGTTCAATGAGATGAAAGGACTCATTGGATTCACAAGATTACGGGGTGAATGAAAGTTTAATCTTGTGTAGGTTTGTTAAAAAGGAGGAAACCTAAAGGGTGTTTTTTGATATAGTTTTTTGCATCTATCTATTATAATAATTAAAAGCAATAAATCCCACATGGCACTCAAAAAGGGCATCCTCCCCCTCCTTGAGTGTGCCATGTGGCAATGACATGTCATTAACGATATAAAATTAAAGCTAAAAATGGCATGTCATGTGGCATTACGTGATTTTAGGGAAAAAAGATTTAAAAACAAAATTGGATTTTTCTTTTTCATGTTTCCTCCCATAATTTTTAAACGTTGATATAATTTATATACGAGTTTTTTTTTAAAAAATTACACCAAATTAACGAGCGTTTTATTATCTTTCCAACGAGTACATAGTGCTATATAAAGAAAATGAAGAAAAAAACGACTATTTTTTGTGGGGTTTTGTTCATACAGGAAAAAAAAAACACAGAGTGTTCAGCTAATTCATTAATCATGTGTAGGCAAGTCACTAATTATGTCCAAACCAGTAAATATGATTTCTATTTTCAACAGGTGTTAGCATTGGAGTTGTACATTGTTTTAGGTTATGTATTAATATTAGAGTTATACAATGTTTTAGGTTAGATGTTAACATTAGAGTTATATATTGTTTAAGGTTAGGCGTTACCATTGGAGATACATTGTTAATTGTTTTAGAGTAGGTGCTACCCGAAGCTTTTCTGCATGTAACTGTAAAGCGAATCAGTCTATTTCATATGTAGAATTGATATGTCATATTAGATTTCTCAACCCGGAAACGCTTCCAGGGTATAACCTAGTCCTAGCATAAGTCAAATAGGTCTCTTATTAGATAAATATAAATGTTTAGATAATTGTTATCAATCCTTGTTAAGCTAGGATAATAGGCTTATAAATAGATGGTTCTTTTGTAAGTCTTTCATTACATCAAATATTAAGAGCAAGTTTTGGCTTAATTGTTTTGTGTCTTTGGTACCAACATTCCAACAGTAGTGACTACCAATTACATGAGACCTGATTATATGTGTGTATGAAACAGGCTGGCAGACGAGACACATGAAGAAGCATGAGCCAAAGAAGCCAGTCTCTTTGAAACTCATCATTTGCTTTCCAAAATCGACAAATCCATGGTGGGTGTCCTTGCTGTTGCTCAAAAACTGTTTCTGATTCAAGTTCAAGGTGTTACTAATCGTTTGTGTGGGCTTCTTGGGGTTATAAGAAAAGACCTTAACACGTGTGTTGTCAGATTACAGCAGCAGCAACATAAGTTCACAACTGTTTCTGAAGCAATGCTGCTTTCGTGAATATTAGACTATGTGGTGTGGTTTAGGCAAGGCTTGGGAAGCTTTGCCGCCACCTCATCAAAACGTGGGCCATGTTTTGTTTTAAACATAACCCAAGGGTGTGGGGGTAGTCCTCCACTCCTATTGGCCACAATTTATTTTTTATTTTCTAATTTTTAACTAAGCAAATAATTAAAATGTAAGTTAAATCTAAATTATAAATAATATATAGTTACCTTTCAAAAAAAATATATACAATTAAAATATAAATTAAATCTAAATTATAAATAATATATAACTAAAATATAAATGAATTAAACTCAATGAGGCTAACTGAAAATATTAATAGTACTTTGTACTTTACCTAATACTTAAAGGGGGTAACTTGAAATTTGAATTAAAGTCTTCAACAACATCTTCAACCTCCAACCTCCATATCTGTAAGTAAATCTCGTGACCTTTTTTTAAATGGGAGGGAAAAATGGGGGATTGGAGAGGGGTCCCACACAAAGCTATCAACCAATCAAAAGGAATGGCCAACTCATGTTGAAAACAGCCGTTTAGGCCGGATGTGGAGCGGCGGGGGAGGGGGGTGTTGGCCGAACCTGTACGTGGTCGATGGGCCGATGTCGCCCCCACACATGTTCTTATAAATAAGTCACAAAAGTCGCTTGACAAACCCGTCCTCTTTAGTCAGTTTGATGAGTTTCCTTAAATTAGAGTGAAAGAAGGCGAAGAGTTTCTTGCTGAGGAGATTCTTGATGACTTCTCCACAATAACGTGTGTATTTGTATTGCTGACTATGGGATTACAATGAATTTGTGATCATCAAGGTTGTGGGAATGCATGCCCAAAACTCATACCCGTAACTGTTTGTCTCACTTAAAATAGCAACCAAGGAGGTTCTTAAAAGACAGAAGGAAAGCTTCAAGGATATAATTGTTGCAGCTTCTTGATATGAATAAAATTGAAGGCTATACGCATGATCCACGAGTCATATCTTCATGGAACGAGATGAAGAAGAGAGAAACGTTAATTTTTGAGACAGAAGGCAGAGTAAATATGTTTTTTAAGGTACGTGTGAATGTCGAACATCTGCAGAGTTATCCTAGGAAGATTTTAAGTGAAACATTTGCTATAAAGACAAGGATCATAGCGTGCTTGGAGATGGTGCATAAAAACTTCTTTGATTCGGCGGAATCGAGTCTTGCAATGAATGCTTTTACGACGATGACACGTGAGATGGAGAAGCTAGCTACTAGTGGATGAAATAAAGAGTGATGGTGAAAATAAGTACAAGCCAATGCTCAAGGAGTCACCTTCAATTACTACGAGAAAGTGGAAGTTGAAGAACAGAATCGGTTTTTAAAACATTAATTTTTAGTGTATGATATACCTAGCTTTTTGCTAGTGACCGTTTTTTATTAATAAAAGTCTTTTGTAGTTAAAAACAAAACAACATTTTTATCCACTCTTTGGCCTCCCTCATTTGGCAACCTAGATATCGTCATTGTCATCGTCAACAATTTAATATTTCATTTGAAAACATCACTAGAAAAAAATTCTTTTATTTATGAGTTAAATGCCAATTTCTTTCATGAGATTTGGTCCAATTTGCCACTTGAGTATCATCATCATCATCATACTCAGTTAATTTCACCTATAGCAAAGCTAAGGTAGGGTCTGAGAAGGGTAAGATGTAGACAGCCTTACCTCTACCTCTAAGAATAGAGAGGCTGCTTCCAGTGAGAACCCCGGCTCGATGTGGTTTGGTATCAAGCCTTGGACATAAGGCACAAAACACTTAGCAATCGGGACAAACCCGATCGGTGCATGTACCCCTTTGTCTTTTCGCTATCAACGCCACCACATGATGCATGATTAACCTTCGGTCGTTTTTAACGTTATTTTCACGAAAGTAGTAAAATAACGTTAAAACTAGTGCAACTTTATTTTTGCCCCCCGAGGGACACACATATATACATTATATGCGCACACCGTAAGTGGGCCACTTGAGTATAAAAAAGTTTTTTTTAAATTCAACACTCTTGGATTTTTTTTGCTATTTTCGTCATTCTCACTAACTCAGTTAAAAACGGACGTTAAGTCATGGGTAGTTTTGTCTTTTTACCTGCAATTTATTTTTTATTTTTTTCCTAAAAAATCAACCTTACCCCACCCCCTCTCCCTCTCCTTCTCCCTCTCTCTATCTCTCTGCTTCTTATTCTTCTGATAATAATAATATTAATAATTTGAACACACCCAAGTACCCAAAACTCTTCTCCGTGCCAGCACCGGATTTTGCACCCTTTCAAGACTTAATCGACCGGCGCACATGGTGTATTAATAACTTCAGGGTTACTGTTAAAGAAGCTGAAGCAACCAGGCAAGAGAATATTAATCTTCAGATGGTGAATTCTAAACTAAACAAGCAGTTACCTCAGTTGAAACAAGTTTTGGGTTCGGGTTCAGTTGCGGGTTTGGATTCTGTTGCGAATAATAATAATAATAATAATAATAATAATAATAATAATAATAATAATAATAATAATAATAATAATAATAATAATAATAATAATTATCGAGTTGGTACAACCGAAGGGAGAACTGGGTCTCGAGTTGGATGGTGATGATGAAGATGACGGGTTGTGGTAAGGAGGAGTTCGGTCGATGATGATGGGTTGTAAATGGTTATCGGATTAACAAACGAGGGGAGGGTTTATGGGGTGTTAGAACCGGTTTATTGAAACAGAAAGGGAGGAGGAAAGGGACTCACCCAGAATAACGGTCGCCGCGCCGGTCACCAAACCAGTGACCATTGGCTAGGGCTGTAAACGAACCAAACGAACACGAACAAGGTCTTGTTCGTGTTTGTTTGTTAAGGAATTAACGTGTTTGCGAACTGTTCACGAACACTTACAGAACGAGATTTTTTGTTCGTGTTCGTTTTTTAAGAAAATAACGTTTTCACGAACTATTCATGAACACTTACTGAACGAGATTTTTGTTTGGGTTCGCTTGTATTTATTTGCTAAATTTAGGTGTCGGCCAAAAACGAACACAAACAAACACAAATAGGCATTACTGAACAAAATCGAGCACAATCTAGCACATTAAATTATGAAAATTCGCATTTTTCATCGCTAACATCGTCCGCCCAGAATATACTAATCAAATTATTTAAATATACGTGACATAATCTTGATCACATAATGTCTTATAAAAACACAGAGGTATCATATTAAACTTGAAATCCTCATTTAATCCACCAAAAAAACAGTTAATCAAAATAGTTAAAGTAATAGTAACATGTGATACACTAATATATGTTAAATAATCTACCACTGGGAAATTTAAAATACTTAAATTAAATATAAAAATTAAAAGCCCTAATGAACTATCGAACAAAAACAAACATACACGAACACGTTACCGAACGTTCACGAACATAAATGAACGAACGCGACCTCTGTTCATATTCGTTTGTTTAGCTAAACGAACGGAATTTTTTGTTTGTGTTCGTTCATTTATTAAACAAACGAACACAAACGAACTTCCCGCCGAACAATTCACAAACTGTTCGCCGAACGTTTGGTTTGTTTACAGCCATACCTTTGGCTAAGCTCTTGATTGTACACACACAAGTGTGTGTGTGTGTCTCTCGATTGCACATAGAACAAAATGAGGAATGGGTGGTTGTGTTGGTGGCTGTTGCCATGGAGATGGTTGTGTTGGGTGATGGTGGTATGTGAGGAATGTTGTCTAAATTGGGTTTAATAATTAGGGTGGCTGTGTTGGTGGCTGTTGCCATGTCTCGATTGTTTGGTGGAATAAACAGTGGTTGTGGCTGCTACCATGGGGATGGTGGATTGGGTGATGGTGGTAGGTGAGAAATGTTGTCTAAATTGGGTTTAATAATTAGGGTTTCATTTATAAGGGGGGAGAAGATGACTAATGATTTTTTAATTAACATAATCATAGAATGAAATGTCTAAATTGTCTCTCATTAAAGTGGCAAAATGACAACCCTACCCCTGATCTTAACGTCAGTTTTTAACTGAGTTAATGAAAAGGATGAAAATAGCAAAAAAAAAAAATCCAAAACCTCGGGTGTTGAATTGCAAACAAAAAACTTTTTTATACTGAAGTAGCAAACTGGACCAAATCTCAGGGATGAAATTGACAAAAAACCAGTACGGCCACCTCGACGACCGCTAAGAACTCCAGACATCTTCTGCTAAACACAAGAATAGGATACTCAGATTCATCACTAGTACAAACCACTAGTAATCAAAAGAATTAAGATCTGGGTCCAACCAGGACCATCAGTCCAAACATAGAGTCCACCAGGATTTTAACGCATCTCAACTTATGATTTCGTGTGCACCCGATATGATAAATTGCTCTACATGGTCCTCCAAGTGTACTCCTAGTTTGAAGTTCAAGTCATTGGATACTAAAGAAATGAAGGAGATACCCAACTTATAAGGATCTCTAAGTGAACAGTCATTTAGAGGCGTACTACTACGAGTACAAGTGCAAGATCGTGAGTGAAGGCAAGTGTGTCCATTGGAGTATAGAAGGGAGATGTCCAAATCGTGGCAGATCTCAAGAGTACGCCGAAGCCACTCCAATGAACACCACCGCCGTGCAAGGTCAACAAGCTAGCCTCTTCGTCCTCAAAACCCAAAGAAGCAGATAAGATAGGAATAGATGATAGAAGCGGACAAAAGATAGAATGGATGATGCAACATATAAATGATGATGATACTGACACCCCTGCAAAGTTAGTAAATGTCCCACATAATACGACTCATATGTATTTGACCGTCTAGTGTGTGCGAGACTCGGCTATAGACTAGACTCTACATGCAGTCCTAGTTCACTATAACCATTGGCTCTGATACCAATCTGTCACACCCTCAAATTCCACTTGCGGGGTTTTACCGCGAGGCACATGACACACCAAGATCCAAGTCAACGGTCACAATAAACGACTACTATATGTATAAAATACAAAAACCAAACCATGCAAATTTTATAACATCAAAACCACCACAGCGGAAGCTTCATCAAGTTTACATCCCAAAAACAGTAATTAACATAAGTCTGAAAATGTTTAAAACATGCAACTGGACCCTAGACGTCGTGCGAGACTCCGTGCGCCTATTCCAAGTACTGCTACCTTAGCGGCCTGAGAAAACATGCTAAAAATGTCAACATATAATGCTAGTGAGTTCACATGTTTTTATAAAACGTTTCCATAAGTTTTGAAAGATCAATCCCGTTACTACTATGTTATACGAACGTTAGCTAGACGTATGTATTATTACTACTACGGTTGGAAACCATTGCTGACACGAATACCAATATGAATACAGCCCGAATGAACTGCCGTCATCCACGGTAGGTAAATCGAGACAATATGCACACATTCGACTCCTAGCCGACCCAGGTGGGGCAGGTCACGCCCAATAGATCTATCCATATTTCCCCCGTTGTGCATCCCCGCACACTCATGGTTTCCCCGTGACTTAGGATGAGCTGTATAGTAAACAAAAGATAACCATAGTATAACATGATCCTTAGGAATCCAAAGTACGTAGCATGTTTCTCCCCCGAAGGTAAAACCAATAAAAGTGGGACCGTGAAACTCACCTTAGGTTGCGTACTTGAAAACAGACAAACTGAAAATGCTATGATAGTCCCTAATACCAGCGACCTGTCATAAGATGTATATAAGTATCCAGACTAATAACTCCTAGGTTAACTAGTCCCTGAATGTCCAAACCATAACCATGTACGTTTGAACGTTAACCTGACTACACAAGACAAGAATCGACATCCCATTAATGACCCGACATCCCCGTGTTAACCAAAAACAAATAACCAAGCAATCATGTTTAAGTAGCATAACAATCCATCAAGTCTAGCATACAGTTTACATACTGCACATATGAGTCCTAACACGTGTTACCATGTTCCTAGGCATGCCACAGGGCTTACGCTATGTTCCTAGGTGTCAAATCATGTTTTGGGGTTCCAAAATACACTTCCAGCATCAAAACACACAACTAGGCATCAAAACACATGACTAGGTATCAAACGGGCAACTGGCAAAGCCAATCGCCACCATGGAGGGGCAATTAGGGTCCTTCGAGGCGACTAGCGCCTCCCAGAGCACACGACTAGCTAGTTAGTCGCCCCCTGTAGACACATCAGCTCTTTTTGCGCGTGAAACCCTCCAAATCCTATCCAAAACATGTAAAAACACCCAATATCAATCCACAATAATCAAACAACCCAATCCCAACAATAACCCCCAATTTATCATCATTCTAACGCCCTAATTGCAAGTATTTCCCAAAATAGCATAATATTATGAAAACATTACATCATTGCATGAAAACGTTACCCTAAATGGTAAATAATCAAATTTCATCACATAATCACATTCCAAACATCATCATATTATTACTACATCATTCTAGCATAAACCCTAACATCATTCAATCGTTAAAACATCCTATAATATCCTAAATCCTCCTAATGCACTCAAACGGGTCAAAACTCATATTATCATCAAAACACATCAAACAACCTTCATAATCCGAGATAATCATCCTAATAACTCATTCATATCATTAAAACATCCAACACATAAGAATCCCCATGTTTTAATCATCAAAAACCGTTTTATGCATGAATCTTCCATATAGAACCCATTTAAACGATTAGACGTGTTTTGGAAGTGTTTTTCAAAGGTTTTTAAAGCCAAAAACTTTATAAAACCAGGTTTGTACTTTAGGGCTCAAAATAACGACATGACACGAGATTAGGATGAATAACACACCTTAGATCTTGCTTAGAAATTATGTTTTAGGCTTGGAAATTGTAGATTTAGGGCAAAAACAAGTTCCAGAGGTTAAGGATGGTGTGAGAGAGGTTTGAGGCGAGTTAGGGTTTCACAAATGATATTTAACACGTCAAGTATAGTATTTATAGTTGTTGCTAGTCGTCCCAGACATAACAGGCGACTGGGCTGCAACAGGTGGCAATTGAGGTTGCCAGTCGACACTTTTTAGCGGCGACTAGCCTCCCAGTCGCCTCCTGCAAGCTGTTTCCATTTTACGGCGCGGTAAACACTATTTTAATATATAATGACACGTATTCACATACCGACAAGTTATATAATGATTATAAACACATATTACTTGATAACTAACATGTTCACGTTTGTTCACCAATTCCCGGGACTCGAGACTAGCGTGTGTGCATTAAACCTGATGATCCTCCGAATCACCAACCCTTGTACACATGGTTATGGACCGACTCCCGGTGATCCCCTGGATCATCGTAACGACTCCCGATGATTTCCCGAACCATCGTAATGACTCCCGATGATTCCCCGAATCATCATAATGACTCAACTAACCCAGTTAGTGTAATGCATGCATGACTATTACTAGTTTGATAAAAGTTATTAACCTGAGTTTGTCGAGTGTCACAGATAATGCTACATATAGGGTTTTTGGACCTATATTAAATAATTTCATTTCTTATGTTAAGAAAATTGTATTTCTCTCCTTTTTGTATGATAAATTAATATAGATTTAACTATATTAATGTATAAACTGATTTGAACAGTGTACGAAATGAACAGTAAATTTTAGGGATTTGATAAGTGTTATTAGTTCGGAATGGAGTTAAGATATCATGTTTGTGGTGTGGTGGTTAGTTGGGTGGTATGTTAATGAAGGGGGTCAGGATCGAATCCTGTATCCTGCGCCGGGTTTTTAATTTTTTTTACTGATTTGCTTTATGTCTTGAGGTTTATGTATCTTTCTTATTTCTCTTGGCCTTTCCAAACTTATTTCTTCGTAAGATATCTTGATCTTTGACTTTTACGATTTTTGTAATACACTTTGTTTTACTGCATTTGTGTCGTATGTCATATTTTAAACAAGATTTTTTTGTTATTTGTTTTTTTGTTAAGTGTTGTTATTTAGAAAAATTGGATTTTTAGCACATTATGGGTTACCAGATGCGGCTATTTAGAATTTTTTTGCTTACTACAGATGATGTGTTGTTTGGGGTGTTTGCATGTAAGTTTGTGACTTAGGTGATGGGTTAGGGTTTAGAGTGTGGTTGCTATATGTTGTTATTCAGATCATGTTTGGGTGTGATGGTTTCTTTTTAAAATGTTTGTGTCATAAGATTATGTTATTTCTGGGGAAAAAAATTTTGATCACAGTATGGGTTATATGATGTTGTTGTTTTGACTATGTTTGGGTGTCTTCTAGGAAATTATGTATTTGTTGTTCAAATAACTAACGTCAAGGTTTCGCAGGTTTCGCTATTTGGTTTTCGCTTTTCAGCGCGTATGCAGGTATGTTTCTTTCGCTAATTAGTTTTTTAGTAGGCGTAAATTGTTTATTGTTTGTGAGCATATATGTGGCTTGACAGATTAACACCAGTTGCAGCGCGTAGATAGCGCAGGCGCAACTTGGTGGTGTATAGGGTGTGGCCTAACACATTTGCCATTTGTTTAGGAAATTTCACAGATTAACATCAGCCGCAGTGTACAGGGCATGTTGTTGGTGTGTAGGGTGTAGGTTTATAAATGTGGGTTGTCTAGGGTTGCCACTGATTGTAGCTGAACTTTGTTCTTGGGTTTGTGTGTGTTCAGACACTGTCTTTGTTTAGCTAAGTAGTGAAACAGTGAGGCATGGTTCAGAATGTGTTGTATTGAGGCTTTTTAATTTGCATTATTGGTTTTAGAAGGGCGCCTGAGGCACGCGCAAATCTGATTGCGAGGTCCAGGCCTGTGTATCTTTGACTGTTGTCAGGCGTGGGTGTACAAAAGGCGAATATGAGGTACATATAGATAAGGCTTGAGGCGCAGGAGGTTGTATGCCTTTTTAGAGTGTGCATAGTCAATGATTGAGGTTCTTGCAGATGTAGGATAATGGCTGAGGAGCGTATTTGGGGTCCTTTTTAGACAGTTCTTGAGGTTTTTTGTGTATGCGGATTTGTGTGTCTAGGAAATAAAATGTCTTGCGCAACCTGGCGATTAACTGATAGCGGTGGTGTCGTCTTGCTCGCATTTGCTTTTTGTTTAGGAAATGAGTTGTGTAGCCTAGTGGTACATATTTACATCAGTAGGAGTGTACAAACAGCGAACACACAGGTTGTTGGTGTAAACAGTAAAGGCTTGAAATGAATTAGTATTTGTTTGTATTGTCGATTATGTTTTTAATACAAATTTTATCAGCTTTTATTATGATTACATGAGTACATAGTAATGATTAATTAGACTTAAATAGATAACGTGCGCATTAGAAGCGTACGTTTAGATGGATGATATACGCATCAGAGGCGCATGAAATGCGTCTTATGAATAAACATCATACGGTGTTTATAGTATTAGTATAATTTTTATAATCATATTTTACACATTAATTATTTACAGAGTGTTTAAATTTCTTGCTATAAGTTACCTGTGGATTAATTCATATTACTGACACTTTCGATGATGTCCCATGGGTTTTTGTTGTGTTGTTAGGTCGTCGAATTAAAGGAGAAGCAAGAAGAGACTAACATATGGAGTTAACAGCGAAAATGGTATGGCCGAGTTTAACGCATATAGGTTGAGCCGATACGCATGATCTGGGAGCCTTTGGTAAAACGTCCACCCCATTTCTATTATATATTACTGTTAGTAAATGACAATATGCATTCAAGTATGGTACAAAATCTTGATGCAGTATAATCTAAGTTGCACGGAATCTGGCGCCTCAAGGGAGGTCCTAAGCCCTTGCAAGCCACAACGCGACATCCATACAAAGAGCCCACAACTCCTAAAAAAGGTATTCCAACTTGGCTCATATCAACCCAGCATCGAAGAACCAGAAGAATACTGATGTCGACGAGTAAAGTAAGAAGCCAGCAACTATTGAAACTTTTGTGCAAAGACAAGTACCGCGCAAACTTTTGATGTTTAAAAGGACTTAAATTCTGTTAACCAATGTAACAGTTTAGTGCTCTGTTACACCACTTAACTACTACTTTATGCTATGTATGCTAAACCATTACCAGCTTCCTATCAAGACAACAATCGCCAAATAAAACACATCGTACCGAAAAGAAACGCGTGTACCCCTCGCGCAACGCGCGACACAGAAACACCCTAGTTTCATTAATATTAGACAAAATTGCAGAAAACGTCCTTTATGTTTACCCAAAATTGCAGGTTAGTTGCAGGATACCTCCTTTATCCAACTTTTGGTTGCAGGAAACATCCTTTACACTAACGCCGTTAAATTATCCTGTTAAGTTACCCTCACATGCCAAGCATGTGTGGGTATTTTCGTCAATTTGTATTTAAAGGACCTTTTATGCAATTAAAACAAAATTAACAACATAACAATAAATGAGGGACTAAACTTATCAAAGTTTGGAAGTTTTTAAAGGACCTTTTCTGCAATCTCAGACTTGTTTTTCCGGCGATGGTCGCCGCCGGCGACCACATTCCGACCAAGTACTCCGACACAACTATAACTTGTGTTAGAGAACACACACACACACATTATGCCTATTATTACAACACAACTAACAAAGTGCCAAAATACCCTCTAAAATAGCTGCTAACAGTAACGGATTCATTCACACACACACACTTCATAAAGATAGAGAGAGAGAGAGTATGAACAGGAGAGAGAGAGAGGGGAGCCGGAGGTCTCCTCCACCTCCGGCGAGGCTCCGGCGGCGCAGCTCCACACACCACCACCCTCTCACCTCAACTATTATACCGATTATTATAGAGAGAGAGAGCAGAGCCGAGAGGAAGAGAGAGGGGCAGAAGAGAGAGAGACAGATCGGGAGAGATATTTAGAGAAGAGAGAAAGGAGACTCAAGCAAGGAGGAGGAGGAACCATGGTGATTCCAGTGGCGGCGCCCCTGTCACCAGATCGGATCCTTTTTCAGACCAAGGTAAAACCCTATCTCGTTTTCTACTCCTCGATTTCAGATATGAAGATGAATGATTGAAGGTGTGATGGTGGTTTCGATGGTTCTTAACAGGGGTTGTGATGATTGTTGAAGGTGGTTTCAGGTGGTGGTCACAGTGGTTCGGGTTGGGTGACAGTGGTGGTTGCCGAGTGGTGAGTAGTCAGTGGTGATGGTGGAGGATTACGGTGGTAGTTTAGCAGACACCATTTTTTTTTGTTTGGTCTTCTTCCTCTGGCTGTTACTGGTTTTCTTATCCGAAATGTGTGATATTCCGACTCTAATTTGAATGGTTGTTAGAAAGTCTAGGTTGTTAGAAAATTTGAATGGTTCTAATTTGAATGGTTGTTAGAAAATTTATGTGATATTCGGAGTACTTGGCCGGAATGTGGTCGCCGGCGGCGACCATCGCTGGAAAAACGAGTCTGAGAGAGAGAGAGGATGAGTTTGTTTTAAAAACTTCCAAACTTTGACAAGTTTAGTCCCTCCTTTATTGTTATGTTGTTATTTTTGTTTTAATTGCAGAAAAGGTCCTTTAAATACAAATTGACGAAAATACCCTCACATGCTTGGCATGTGAGGGTAACTTAACAGCAGAATTTAACACCGTTAGTGGTAAAGGTCGTTTTATGCAACCAAAAGTTCATTAAATGATGTTTCCTGCAACCAAAAGTTGGATAAAGGAGGTATCCTGCAACTTTTAAAGTTAAAGGTCTAAACCTACAATTTTGGGTAAACATAACAGACGTTTTCTGCAATTTTGTCTTAATATTACAACTTTAACATTACGATGCGTTTTTGAACAATCAATTATGACATTTTATGAAAATAATTATTTATTTCTTTTGTAAAAAAATTAAAGAAATTGCAAGACCGATTTAGACTATGGTTGAGAGTCACGTTAACCAAAAATTTAGAATAAGTAATAAGTATGTTTAACATTTTGAACCATTGTATTTCTTTTCAATCCTTGTATCTTAACCATTTAAAAAAAGACCCATTATAGATGACGACTCACGACTTTAATATTTTATCGTCACCTTCTTCTAGAAGTATGTAATTATGTACGGTTATTAAAAGACACAAAATCAACCTGCCCATTAAATTTGTGTGTGTGTGGGTGGGTGGGGGGGGGGGCTAAAGCTGTAAATATTATAAATACCAAAAAGTGAGAAATAAAGAATTGCGCATCCGGGGAATCGAACCCCGGTCAGTACCGTGGGAGGGTACTATGATACCACTACACTAGATGCGCTTTGATGCCAGTAGGATGATTTTTTAATAATACTACAGCTAAAATAGAGATTTCTAATAACAAATTATCCTAGTAAGAGCTTACACATTCGTTTTAAGTCAGGTGTTAAATGTTAATCGGTTAATATTTCGGTTTCCTTGGCATGGAAACTTTTTGGTTGAAACGAAATCGAACTAAATTTGATACATTAAAAGCTGAATTTGAATACGGTTTGGCTTTAGTTTCAAACCAAAAACTCAATTTTTAACAAGGAGGATGTTCATGCGTTCAGGTTCCTCTTGTTGTTTGATCCGGTTTCTTTGGGTTGTTTTTGCTCGTCTAAATATATGAATTTAGTTTCCTTGGTTTAACCTAACTGAAATTCTCATATCGAGTAACTATTTCGGTTTGGTTTCTAAAGGGTCTCGGCTTGATTCAGTTCGATATAAAAGATTTGTGGCCGAATAGTGGTAGACTTTTTTACTTTAAATGGTAACTGAGATGGGTAATAGCACGGATCCTATGAGGAAAATTTATATATTTACGTGAAGTCGGTTCCATATAAATTATAATCTGTTCATCTGAAAAATGAAATAAATTTAGTGAAATGTAAAAATAAGATTACACTCTAGTTATATTTTGTAGAGAGCCTTCTACACTATGTGGAAATGTATAAACTGTAATCAGATAGCATAACTATAAATAATCTATACTTAACATCTATCTATATAATAATTGAGGTCACTTGGGTTGAATGAAGGCCTTAGAGAGGGTTTGAGGTATCCATATTGAATATGGAGCTCCAAGTTAGTCCCTATAAATACTCTTTTGTATATTTTAATTGTGTCCATTCTTCCATCACACTCTCAATTCCTCACTAACAAATCTTCCAACCAACATTCATCAATCTTCTTTTTATGCATTCTTGCTTCTAGGTATGTATCTTCTTCACTGATTTAATAAACTGGATCCATATCATATGTTCCGATTTGAAAACTTTTATGTATTTGATTCAATAAAATAGATCCATATCATAAACAGGATTCAATCTTCAGTTTATAAATCGTGTTTTATAACAGTTTTTTATAAACTGGAACCATTTCATAATCTGGAACCAATCTTCAGTGTCATCCTTTTGTTCATTTGCAACACATGTTGAACAGTGGTTTTTCAAATAACCGGTGATCAAATTTATATGAAAAAATGCGTGTTACACCATTGAAAAGAATCACCGATAATGTTTTCAAATACAATCAACATAACCCTTCAAACACATTTACTATTTATTTTCTTGCTTTACAAATATGGATCGTATTTATTGAATGTTTTGATGTTTTTTTCATTTGAATACTAGATTACCATCCGAAGACAAAGATTCGATTATGGCTTATCACAAGGGTGAGCAATTCTTCAAGGTCATGCATGACCCTTCGGCAAGAGTTTTGGTATTAATCTTATTTTCATCTTGTTATGGATCTTTGTTTACTTTACAAAACTGATTATTACTTGTGTTAATGTTGTTTTTAATGTGTTAATCCAGACATTGCCGACAGTTACTAAGGTTCGTAGATTTATTTTTATGGATTCGTGATTACTTTTGGTCTTTGGATGTTTGTTTTCGGTTTATGGAATATTACCGAGTTTAGTCCGTAATACTAACTAATATTAATACTATGATTTTAGTTTGCTTCAATCAGAAGATATTTCCATTGGCGAGTATTGTTTCTTTAAATGGTTTTCAATCCAGCACAGGCTGTTTGTTACTAAGGTTCCACCACAAAAAGTCATTGATTTTCAAATTTAAATTACGATTTTTATGTTTGTAATGTAATTTATTTGAATTATTGATTACGATTTTGAGGTTATTTATTAAGATTTCTAATCTCATTTATTTATGTTACTATGTTTATGAATTATGATTAGTCTTGATTGCAATTAATAAGATTAATTATTTTTATGTTATTTATTAAGATGTATAATATTATTTATTGACATTAATAATAATTGACCACATTCAATGTGATTTATTAAAATTTTTAATCTCATTTATTTATATTACTTTTTTCGAATTTATGTTTAATAAGATTTAATCATTTTTAATGTATTTTTAGTGAGTTACAATTAATATTATTTATTGACATTAATAATAATTGACCGAATTCAATGTTATTTATTAAAATTTTTAATCACATTTATTTATATTACTTTTTTCGAATTTATGTTTAATAAGATTTAATCATTTTTAATGTATTTTTAGTATGTTACAATTAATGTTATTTATTGGCATTAATAATAATTGACCGAATTAAATGTTATTTATTACATTTTTTAATCTCATTTATTTATATTAATATTACTACGAAATTATGTTTAATCTATCTTTATGAAATTATTTTTAATATTATTTATATTACTATTAGTTCGAATTATTATTGGTCTTGCCTGCAATTAATAGAATTTATTCATTTTTTAATGATATTTATTATGAGTTTAATGACATTAATAATAATTGACCGAATTTAATGTTATATATTACGATTTTTAAGCTCATTCATTTATTATTGACCGAATTAAATTACGAATATATTACTAATACTAAAACTAATATTACGATTTTTAATTTTAATCCCATTGATCGAATTAAAATTTTCTATTACTATTTTTACGAATATATTACTAATTATTAATAATTACTAATACTAACTAATACTAATATTATGATTTTAGTTTGCTTCGATCAGAAGATATTTCCATTGGCGAGTATTGTTTCTTTAAATGGTTTTCAATCAAGCACAGGATGTTTGTTACTAAGGTTCCACCACAAAAAGTCATTGATTTTCAAATTTAAATTACGATTTTTTATGTTTGTAATGTAATTTATTTGAATTATTGATTACGATTTTGACGTTATTTATTAAGATTTATAATCTCATTTATTTATATTACTATGTTTACGAATTATGATTAGTCATGATTGCAATTAATAAGAATTATTATTTTTTATGTTATTTATTAAAATATTTAATATTACTTATTGACATTAATACTAATTGACCACATTCAATGTTATTTATTAAAATTTTTAATCTCATTTATTTATATTATTTTTTTCGAATTTATGTTTAATAAGATTTAATAATTTTTAATGTATTTTTAGTATGTTACAATTAATATTATTTATTGACATTAATAATAATTGACCGAATTCAATGTTATTTATTAAAATTTTTAATCTCATTTTTTTATATTACTTTTTTCGAATTTAAGTTTAATAAGATTTAATCATTTTTAATGTATTTTTAGTATATGTTACAATTAATGTTATTTATTGGCATTAATAATAATTGACCAAATTAAATGTTATTTATTTCATTTTTAATATCATTTATTTAAATTAATATTACTACGAATTTATGTTTATTCTATCTTTATGAAATTATGTTTAATATTATTTATATTACTATTCGTTCGAATTTTATTGGTCTTGCCTACAATTAATAGGATTTATTCATTTTTTAATGATATTTATTATGAGTTTAATGACATTAATAATAATTGACCGAATTTGATGTTATATATTACGATTTTTAAGCTCATTTATTTATTATTGACCAAATTGACCGAATAAATTTAAGAATATATTATTAATACTAATATTATGAATTTTAATTTTAATTTTAATCTCATTTATTTCGTATTGACCGAATTAAATTACGAATATATTACTTATACTAAAACTAATATTACGATTTTTAATTTTAATCTCATTTATTTCGTATTGACCGAATTAAATTACGAATATATTACTAATACTAAAACTAATATTACGATTTTTAATTTTAATCCCATTTATATCTTATTGACCGAATTAAATTTTTATATTACTATTTTTTCGAAATCTAATTACTAATAATTACGATTTTTGTTTTACTATTCGTAAAAATAGTATTGTTAACCGAATATATTATTAATACTAATTGACATTAATAATAATTGACCGAATTGAATGTTATTTATTACGATTTTTTAATCTCATTTATTTATTATTGACCAAATTGACCGAATTAATTTAAGAATATATTATTAATACTAATACTAATACTAATATTATGAATTTTAATTTTAATTTTAATCTCATTTCTTTCGTATTGGCCAAATTAAATTACGAATATATTACTAATACTAAAACTAAAATTACGGTTTTTAATTTTAATTTTAATCTCATTTATTTCGTATTGACCGAATTAAATTACGAATATAATACTAATACTAAAACTAATATAACGATTTTTAATTTTAATCCCATTTATATCTTATTGACCGAATTAAATTTTTATATTACTATTTTTTCGAATATATTACTAATTACTAATAATTACGATTTTAGTTTTACTATTCGTTAAAATAGTATTGTTAACCGAATATATTATTAATACTAATTGACATTAATAATAATTGACCGAATTGAATGTTATTTATTACGATTTTTTAATCTCAATTATTTATATTATAATTACTACGAATTTATGTTTAATCAATCTTTATGAATTATTATTGGTCTTGCCTGCAATTATTAGAATTTATTCATTTTTTAATTTTATTTATTATGAGTTTTAATGACATTAATAATAATTGACCGAATTTATTGTTATATATTACGATTTTTAAGCTCATTCATTTATTATTGACCGAATTAAATTACGAATATATTACTAATACTAAAACTAATATTACGATTTTTAATTTTAATCCCATTGATCGAATTAAAATTTTCTATTACTATTTTTACGAATATATTACTAATTATTAATAATTACTAATACTAACTAATACTAATATTATGATTTTAGTTTGCTTCGATCAGAAGATATTTCCATTGGCGAGTATTGTTTCTTTAAATGGTTTTCAATCCAGCACAGGCTGTTTGTTACTAAGGTTCCACCACAAAAAGTCATTGATTTTCAAATTAAATTAAGATTTTTTATGTTTGTAATGTAATTTATTTGAATTATTGATTACGATTTTGAGGTTATTTATTAAGATTTATAATCTCATTTATTTATATTACTATGTTTACGAATTATGATTAGTCTTGATTGCAATTAATAAGATTTATTATTTTTTATGTTATTTATTATGATGCTTAATATTATTTATTGACATTAATAATAATTGACCACATTCAATGTTATTTATTAAAATTTTTAATCTCATTTATTTATATTACTTTTTTCGAATTTATGTTTAATAAGATTTAATCATTTTTAATGTATTTTTAGTATGTTACAATTAATATTATTTATTGACATTAATAATAATTGACCGAATTCAATGTTATTTATTAAAATTTTTAATCTCATTTATTTTTATTACTTTTTTCGAATTTATGTTTAATAAGATTTAATCATTTTTAATGTATTTTTAGTATGTTACAATTAATGTTATTTATTGGCATTAATAATAATTGACCGAATTAAATGTTATTCATTACATTTTTTTATCTCATTTATTTATATTATATTTATTACTACGAAATTATGTTTAATCTATCTTTATGAAATTATGTTTAATATTATTTATATTACTATTCGTTCGAATTATTATTGGTCTTGCCTGCAATTAATAGGATTTATTCATTTTTTAATGATATTTATTATGAGCTTAATGACATTAATAATAATTGAACGAATTTAATGTTATATATTACGGTTTTTAAGCTCATTTATTTATTATTGACCGAATTGACCAAATTAATTTAAGAATATATTATTAATAGGGTAGGGATCCTAAGAGAACCAACCCCTATTTGAGAACTGAGAGAACCATTCTGGGCCACACATTTCATATAAAGGCAAAAAAAAAAAATTTTTTTTTTTTTTTTGCTTTAATCGCACATTTTTATGCAAGGAACTTTTTTTTATTTTTTTTGAATTTTTTTTTTCATTTATACATATGTGTATATGTCAATTATACATATGTGTATATAGCAATTATACATATGTGTATATAGCATTTTTCAGCTATACATATGTGTATATTTCAGTTATACATGTGTATATTGCATTATACATATGTGTGTATAATGCAATTATACACATGTGTATACTGAAAAAAAATTCAAAAAAAAAAAAATATTCTTACATATAAAGCAGCGATTTTTGCAAAAAAAAAAAAAAAAAAAAAAAAATTTTTGCCTTAGAGAAATGTGTGGCCCAGAATGGTTCTCTCAGTTCTCAATTTGGGGAAAGGTTCTCATTTGAACCAAATCCATTAATACTAATACTAATATTATGAATTTTAATTTTAATTTTAATCCCATTTATTTCGTGTTGACCGAATTAAATTACGAATATATTACTAATACTAAAACTAATATTACGATTTTTAATTTTAATCCCATTTATATCTTATTGACCGAATTAAAATTTTCTATTACTATTTTTTTGAATATATTACTAATTAATAATAATTACGATTTTAGTTTTACTATTCGTAAAAATAGTATTGTTGACCGAATATATTTCTAATACTAACTAACATTAATAATAATTGACCTAATTGAATGTTATTTATTACGATTTTTAATCTCATTTATTTATATTAATATTACTACGAATTTATGTTTAATCTATCTTTATGAATTATTATTGGTCTTGCCTGCAATTTTTTATAGGATTTATTCATTTTTAATGTTATTTTTTATTAGTTTTAATGACATTAATAATAATTGACGAATTGAATGTTATATATTACGATTTTTAAGCTCATTTATTTATTATTGACTGAATTAAATTACGAATATATTGCTAATACTAAAACTAATATTACTATTTTTACTTTTAATCCCATTTATATCTTATTGACCGAATTAAAATTTCTATTATTATTTTTACAAATATATTACTAATTACTAATAATTACTAATACTAACTAATACTAATACTAATATTACGTGCAGAAATTGTTTCTCAAGTCGCTAGGTTGGTTATTTGCATATTCAACATTTTTTGTTTACAATATTCTTATTTTATAATTAGTTACACATTCCAAATTTTCTATATATAATGCTTTTATAAAGGTTTATTGTGATTGGATGGCTTGTTTTGCTTCAATCAGAAGATACTTCTATTGGCGAATATTGTGTCTTCAAATAGTGTTCAATCCAGCACAAAATGTTTGTTACTAAGGCTACACCATAAGATGTCATTGAATTTGAAATTTAAATTATGATTTTGATGTTATTTATAGAGAGTTTTAATGTTATTTATGATGATTTTAATGTCATTGATTTGAATAATTGATTATGATTTGGTTGTTATTTATTAAATTTTTTAATCTTATTTATTGTTATTAATAATATTTCGAAATTCATTTTAATATTGTTGACCGACTTTAATTTTGATATTACAACTTTCCTTTAATCAATTGTCATGAAACGGTATTCTTTTAAACATATACGACTTTCTTTCAAACATTTATTTAAATCTATTTAACAGTTTATAATTTAAATATAATCCAAAGATAACAATGTACATTTATTTTCCTACACTTTTATTATTCGGTTAATAATAAATATAATTTAAATATATTTAACAGTTTTCTAAAATATATAATGTATTCAAAATAATTTTCGATGCTATTACTAATATTACGACCTTTATTTTAATATTGTTGACCGAATCTGAGTAAAATTTTTTTACGTTTTTGTTAAATTGATGGACGTCAATTCTTTGACTATATGTCTTTGAGTTTGATTGTGCTAATTTTAATAATTGTTGACCAATTCACGTCAATTACCAATCCTTCCATTTTTTTTATAATTCAAAGACTTTCCTGTAATCAATTGTCATGAAACGATATTCTTTTAAACATATACGACTTTCCTTTAAACATTTATTTAAATATATTCAACAGTTTATAATTTAAATATAATCCGAAGATAGGAGTGTACATTTATTTTCATACACTTTTATTATTCTTTTAATAATAAAAATAATTTAAATCTATTTAACAATTTCCTAAAATATATAATGTATTGAAGATAATTTTCAATGCTATTACTAATATTACGACCTTAATTTTAATATTGTTGACCCAATCTGAGTAAAAACTTTTTACGTTTTTGTTAATTTGATGGAGGTCAATTCTTTGACTTTATGTCTTTGAGTTTGATTGTACTAATTTTAAGCGTTGTTGACCAATTCACGTCAGTTACCAATTCTTCCATTTTTTATAATTCAAATATATAAATAAATATTCCTACTCAATCGCGTCAATCGAGGCACAATATTTCCGATTTTGCAGAATTGTTTGAGACACAACAATACTATACAAACTTAACAAATAATAAAATCATTTAATCGTCATACCAATTTTAACAACGAAATTAAATGATAATATAAATTTTCAAAATTTTACTTTCTGTTAGAGAATTATATTACTTCAATCCCAACTAATAATGATTATTAAATATGTGAATAATAATTTGTATATAATGGGTAATGCAATTTGAGACGCGGATGATTTTAATGTCATTTATTTGAATGATTGATTATGATTTTGATGTTATTTATTAAGATTTTTAATCTTATTTATTGATTTTACTAATATTACGAATTTCATTTTAACATTGTTGACCGACTTTCATTTTGATATTACTACTTTCTGTTAATCAATTGTCACTAAACGATAATCAGCATCTTGATTTCAATAAGTGTGCTAATTTTAAGATGTCAATAATAATTTGTATATAATGGGTAGGGCAATTTCAGACGCGGATTATTTTAATGTCATAGATTTGAATGATTGATTATGATTTTGATGTTATTTATTAAGATTTTTAATTGTTAAGTACTATATTTACACAGTTTAAATAATGACGTTTTTTTGGCGGCATTTTGTAACATGTCAAAAGTTTCCTAAAGTGTGTGTACAATTGGTCCTTTTGGCTACATGTTCAAATGGGTTCTGGGGTTGATCATTTTGATGTCTATTTTTTAATAAAATATAGGAATGTTATATTATAGCATGTGACATTAGACCCATTTTCTTATTAGTTGTTTTTTAGCTATGTAATCGGTTTGAACCATTGGAAAGATAACATGTAAAATTTAAGCTACCCATTCAAGTAAGTGGGTTAAGGATTGTTTCTTGATTTACTTATCACCGTATCCATATCTTTACAACAACTATATTTTATGTAGAACACAAATATGGAATACAATGGTGGAGGTTTTCATAAATTATTGAAAATGAGCTGCACTTCGAGGATCGTGATGACAATGATAACAACTTCGAAGGTGAAAAATCAGCTATCAATGAGCAAGACTTGAAAGATTTTGATTGAAGTAATGAAAATAGACCATTGGTTGAAATTCGTTAAGCCCCAACTAAATGATAAGTGTTCTATGCTTAAGCTTAGTAATGATTAGAATATAGATATTACCCAAATGATGTAATCTGTGATATTGGTTGAAGTTCGTTAAGCCCCAACTAAATGATAATTGTTCTATGCTTAAGCTTAGTTATGATTAGAATATAGATATTACCCAAATAATGTAATGTGTGATATTGTGATAGTATGCTATGTAGTTTGCAGTCGTCAAATTAAACTTTACTTACTTGATATATCCGTCATTTCGTTACATTAAACTGTTAGATGACATTTTGCATTTAACATCAAAATTCATACATATTGCATTATCAAACATTTAGTAACCAAAACAAATTGCATAATACAATTCTTATTTTCCAATTTGTTTTTCATTTTACTTTGGGGTGAACCGTGGGTCTCCACGGGACTCTAACCTAGTAAGTTATAATTCAAGCTAGGAAATTCCTCAATGCTTAAAGAACAGCGTTCATGAGTACAAGTTTTTGAGAAAAATATATTTGTAACTGATGGGTGAGTGCAAAGTATATATAGTTAATGTCAATCTCTAAAATGAAGTAAACCTTAGAAGTATTGTCATACGTGTATTATGTGATTGTCTAGTGGTTGTTAGTGTGACCATTTAGTGTCGTATGACATCATAATATTGTTGGTTTGGCACATAATTGTCTAACTAGCGTTTTACCCGGCACGTTACAACACGTTAAACTAGAAAGGCTAAACGGCTTTGAAACTTTATAAAAAAAGAAAGAAAGAAAGAATAGAGGGGAGCTAAACCGTTAAACGAATCAAAGTTATCAAATAAGCTAAAAAACGAACACTAAACTGATACTCGAAAGACTCTAACATGATCAAAGTTAAAATTTCTTAGCAGTTGTTTTGAAATATGAACAATAAGTTACAAAAGCAATCAAAAGAGAAACTCCAAACAAAAAAAAAAGTAGTGACCAAAATGATGTCGAATTATGTTCTACATTAATAGAAAAATATAAAAATAATATTGGGTAATGGCTCCAAAAGAACCAGTAATAATGTTGTTCGATGACACTGATACCTTATACCCCAAATTTTAAATGTGAATGTAGATAAATTATATATAGTATTAATTTACAAGTGATTTGTGCTTTTTGGTTTTGTACATCATGCTTAACAAGTGTTTTGTGCATGAAAATGTTGTAAGTTAATATTTTTCAACTTTTACATTAAACCTCTACACTTTTTACTTTGAACTTTATCGTATGTATCTTAAAGAATTTTTAGTTTTACGTTTCAATTCAAATTTTTCGAGTTGACACGTCACAACGTGCGTATGTAATTTAACGTTTTTACCTCTATTTTTCCCGTCGAACAGTCACGTTGTGCTTTAAGTTTTGGTCTAATTTTTGCGCATAATCACGCCGCAACGGGCGTCCATAGTTCACTGTTTTTACGCCTACATTTCACTGAGTTTTGTTATTTTCGTTTTGTTATCTTTTTATGATCTTTTTCATTGTTGTTAGTCATTGGCAACAATGTGTTACTAATGCTACTTGGTACAGTTTTGTATCATCCACAACAATGCGGGGGCTTAATACTAGTTAAGTTTATAATACATCATATTCTTGAATAACAAAACTCAAAAAATTGCGCCAGATCATATAAAACTTTCAAAAAAAAGTCAAACCATAAAACTCAAGTATTTCATATAGAGGGTGTTTTGAGTTGAGAAACAACTTTTTATTGATTTTTTTTTTTGAAAAAGCGATAAGTTAATAAGTTGTATGGCTTTGATAGAAACATCCTTTGTTTTTGTCTTTTTTATTTGAGTAAAAAAGTTGTTTTGCGGAAGCCAAAGCATACCCATATTAATTTGCAAAGAAGCCCTTAAAAAGCATACAACAATAAAACTACTTTTAAGTTTTAACTAAAAAAGAAACAACCACATCATGAAGGCTTAAAACTATAAGACTATAAGACCAGCTGTACTGTACTGGTGATGCTATTGAGCGTGAAAAGCAAATATAAAGCCCCCCCACACCATTACGGGGGGCATTATGGGGCAAAAAACTCCTCTGCGCTACTAATATAACGCCACAACCCAAATGAACCAACCAATCAATTGTTGCCACGTGTATTGTTTGTGTGTTATCAGTTTTTTTTAATAAATAACGCCCCTTTTTTTCTTCCCCCACTACACCTTATTTTGAATTAACACCTCATGCTGACTCAGCTGCCACATGGACCAATCACAGAGGGGGGCGTTATAAATAACCCCCTCCACTACACATGGTCTAAGAAGGAGCGAACCTACTAGTGAGATTTCCCCGTGCGATGCGACAGAAAGTTGGTTTTAGTGGTATCATTTTGTTATGACACTGGGTCACTGGCACAATACCAGTTTTTGGTATAACATATGATTTTACATTTGAATACAATTGTAAATTTCCTTTATGAAATGAATATTTTAATAAAAAAAAGTTAAGTAATTCAAAGCATACAATACATGACATTCTAACCTAGTAAATGTAATAAGTATTAAAACAGTAACAACAAAAAAACCATTGTGGATTTAATGTCTTCACCTTAAAACAAAACCTTGGTGTAGAGAAGCAACTAATGCATCCAAACAAGAAGCTAAAAATAACAAAACAAATAGCTTGCGTTATCCCTGAGTTATCCTTTTCATCTTCTTTGGGTTAAATCGACTACTACTAGCAATAGACATGAGAGGATCTATTTAACTTTTCCGTTGATTTGTTCGTTGAATAGTGTTGCTAAACTCACTAAGGGGTTGTTTGGTTGATTAAGTACTGAATCATTAAGTTAGACTTCTTAATGGTTAATTTTCTTGTTCCACATTAGTTGGAGAGTCTCATTAATGTTCAATCTAGTTCAGTGTTTAATGGTTCAGCCTTAACCATTCAATTAAGAAGCTGAAACAAACGCACTGAATGCTGAATCATTCAACGCTGAATGGTTTAGAGCTTCATTAAGAGGCTTACCAAACAACCCTTAAATATCTTGACATATCTTTTAGGTAGGGATGTGTGAACGCAAAAACACACGTTAATGCATTTGTTTCGCATAAATTAAGCAGCGGTATCTGATCGGTAACACCGATGCCACCCTCATGGGTAGCAAAATTGGGTAGGCCAGTCACTGATTGTTTGCTGACGAAAGAAGATGAGAGGGGGAGGGGGTGGTGGATGCGTTTGTGTGTGGAGAGAGAGAAAGAGAGGGGCAATTGTGCAGGTATGCTAGAACATCACAACTAATGTCTCCAAGTTATGACAACTAGCTACGGGTTGTGGTGTTCCGTAATTAAACCCAGTCTACTCTAAACACTATTTTCAATTTATGTTTTTTTTACTTTCGATAATATAATTATAACAAGAACCATACACAAACATCAAACGTCGTATTTTCAAATATGGTAAAAAATAATAAAGTCAAAGGAATAAGTCTCCATATTTTCCTAAACATTTCCACTTACGTAATTTTAAGTGTAACCTTTTTATTATCGTTGGCTGTTGTGTGTAGTACTCAAAGCGGACCACGTTACAGTACCCTGCACTCACATGCACCAAATAAAATCCCTAAATTTTAGGCTCAACAATTAATAGGCTAAAATAAAACCGTACTGTTACGTTTTCTTCTTCAAGCACAAGGAGCACATATTCACACCACCATTAAACTTAACAAAACCAAAAAAAAAAAAAAACCCTAACCGAATTCACTCCTTTGGTGTCTCTTTTGTTAGATCCATTTCACAGCCATGGTTTCGACTGCCAAGATCAAATCTGTTGATTTTTATAGGTTTAATTTCCATCAATTTCAACTTAAATTGTTATAAAATGATGCTCATATTTGTTAATTAGTTAATGTTACTGTTTATGATTCAGTTTTTGTGAATTTTATATGTTTTAAAGTTTGCATCTGTTGTTGATGCCTGCTTGTGGTGTTTAGTGTTTGATTACTGTTTGTAGTGGTTTTGGTGTATATATGCATTGTATTTGATGAATGTGATTGGATTCGTTTGATGTGCATGTGAGTTTGTTTATGCTGCTAGTGAAGTTGTTATTAGGCATACAGTATTACAGTTGGTTTGTGTCGTGATGTTAGGGAGCATGAGTTTTAGATAATTAGATCTCGAACTGGAATTCTGTAATTGAATGAACCGATTTCGGTACTACAGTTATGATTTGAAGGTGTAGAGATGGAATTCCTAAATTTACCCTAATTGATGCTATATGCTGTTGGCACAATTCATTTGATACAGGAGACTTGAAATTGTTGAATTTACGTCGTTTTTGATGTTTAGATTGGACGATTAATCGGTTATGCATGAATGCTTTTACTAGGGTGGTAGAGTGGTGTGAAGAGTGAGTAATTTTTTCAATAAGACAGCCATGAAGGCCAAAATTACAGAAAAAAGAGATAAGAGCATTTTGTATTCAGTTATGGGGAATAAAATAAAATCAAGCTAAATTGTTTTATTATAGTGGATTGTATAACTGTACACCGGTTAGAACCAGAATGCTTGTATTTAGGGATAAAACTAACCAGAATGCTTGTATTTAGGGATAAAACCAAAAGAATTAACATTAGAAGTCCATATTTGACTTTTGAGGGTCAGATTCTTACTTTTGATGCTGAATATGACAGTAGTTGTTACTTGTTAGTCCTCAATCAAAGATATTGGGTGAGTAGATAAACCTTGAAAGTATCAGTTTGCTATAACAAAATGCGTTTTGGAGTTATGTAGCTCAAATTGTTTGTCTGTTTTCAGTTTCAGTAAACTAATAACTTTGAAAGGCATGTTGATTTCTTTATTTATTTGTCACGGAGTAAGACATCATTTCCAGATGTTCTTTCTCTTAAAACTGCTATAATTCCATGTCTTTCTAATGAATGACACAATACATAGTCATGATTGGTCAGTGTAATTTCCAGTGTATAAAATTGGATATATGATAATATTAACTGACTGTTTTGATTTTGTGTTTGTGAGTTGCTTTGAAGTGGATCTCCATGCTTGATGGATTGATATTTGAGTTTGATTAGGTCAAACCATACTTTGTTTTATTCTATTTATAATATTATTCTCTTGTATGGCAGGAAAATTCCAAGAGATTTGACAGAGGCGTCACTGTCAGGTGCCGGCTTGTCTATCGTTGCTGCTCTTGCCATGATGTTTTTATTTGGAATGGTAGGGACTAGGAAATTCATCTTTTTACTCAAATTCTGTGGATTAATTCCATACACTTAAAAAAGTTGTTAATTAATCTATACTTGATGCATGCATATTGAATTTTCAAGAATTTTTTCGTGTAAAGAACAGCCTTTCTATCTTCGCATATATGCTGATATGCTGCACTTCTTTTGGATTATCTTTTAGTTCCTTGTGGTTCTTTTTTCTTCAGTTTTTGGCCACATGCCATCGATATGATCGTTTATTGACTTTTTTTTCTGCTATTGCTTACCGTGCTTAATTGCAGGAGCTACATAATTATTTGAGTATCAGTACCTCGACTTCTGTCATAGTTGACAGAAGTCCTGACGAGGATTACTTACGGATTGATTTTAATCTTAGGTATGCTGTTGATTACTTTTGTCGGTTGCAGTCACCATTGATCAATAATTTTGATTGTACTCAATGGTGTTTGTTTTATCCTTTTCATAAGGAATCACATGTGCTATTTTGTTTTGTTTTGGGGCTAACAGTGGTTAAATTATTCCAATGCAGTTTTCCGGCTTTATCCTGTGAGTTTGCATCCGTGGACGTGAGTGATGTTCTGGGAACCGTAAGTTTCAGTGTCTTATATATTTTGTTGTCAATTGATATGGAAATGCAATTTCGTAGTAATGTGTGTGTAGGTATGCATATGCTTAATAAGGATGTGACTTTTGGTAAACTGTCTAAAACCTCTCGTAGACAAAATAAAAAGAACAGATTAGTACTTTGACATGATACACATTGTACAAAATATCTGGAAATATCGAAGATTTAAACAGAATTTCTTTGGTTTCAAGGTATAAGTCCTTATAAAAATGTAACTTAGAAAGAATATTCAAATCTATAAACGGAAAATAAAAAAAAATTGTCTTTCGTATGTTGGCATGTTGTAAGCATAGGAGCTTAACTTAAAACATAGTTTCAAGGGCTGAGAGATGATAGCACACCTTCAATTTTCTCTTATGCATGTTTTCTTAGTGAGCATTCATGATATAGTTATCTTACTAATTATGTTATTATGTGATTTGTCATCGTTTTTTATACTATAGGATTACATGTTCATTTCTCTTATCACCTGTATTTTGTTTCTCTTATCTACAGAACAGGTTAAATATAACAAAAACAGTGCGCAAATATTCAATTAATAAACATCTACAAACTACTGGCTCTGAGTTTGACTCTGGACCAGTAACTCTTAGAGTCAAACATGATGAGGATAATGACGAGGAATATGGTGAAGGATCTGTTACTCTTAATGCGGATAATTTTGATAGGATTTCTCATCAGTACGTGAATCAACAAAATCTCAAAAATAAACAATTTACGTGCTTAATTTGTTGTTTGACTTTAGCAACATATGGTTTTTGTAAAAATGCAGGCATGCAATTTTGGTTGTAAATTTCTATGCTCCTTGGTGCTATTGGAGCAACCGTTTGGTAATCTCATTGCCTCTTGGCTGCATTTCTTGAATTGACCAAATTACCCTTTACATGTTCATTTGATTATGACACACTTAACATATTCCTTTTTTGTTATTATGTTAGAAACCCTCATGGGAGAAGGCTGCCAAAATTATAAGAGAAAGGTCTAAGTTATATTCTTTTTATTTGTGAACAAATTTGTGTTTGTTTAAATGGTAAGCCATTTCTGGTTAATTATATTAACTGCTTACTCATCTTTGTGTTACCAGACATGATCCTGAAGTGGATGGCCGTATCATTTTGGGGAAGGTTGACTGTACTGAAGAAGTTGATCTGTGTAGAAAGTAAGTATCTTTTTTTTTGAACGTTAACTTTCATTAAAACACACGGGGCGCCCTCGAAGAAAGGACTAAAACCCCTATCTACAACATATACAAGGGGTTAATACACCAATCCTCCCAACTCGTATCTTTAAACTTAGTCCTATTTTTAATCCAAAGGAACGACATCGATTTAACAGTACCAACAACCCGCGACACCTTAGGCTCTATATCTTTGAAAATCTTGTCGTTGCGAGCTTTCCAAAGGAACCAAAAAGAGGTCAAAATGATACCATGAACGATCTTCTTACCCCATTTACCACCCGAGGCTTTCTTGTGAAGGTCCAAAATATCCTTTGTATGAAAGGCAAAGGCTGATTTTAGACCGCACCAATTCCAAATAATGTCCCAAACCCCATATGAGAAACCGCAACCAGAAAAAATATGTTCCGAAAAATCAGCATCCACATCGCAAAGGCTGCATTTGCCATTAGGAATAATGACGTTCCTTTTGCTAAGCGCCTCAACCGTCGGGATCCTGTCCATCTCCGCCCTCCAAGCAAAAATGTTACACTTAAGCGGAACCCACCCGACCCATTTGAAATTGTAGAACGTACCATCTGCCTGGTCTTCGAACAATTTTTTCTTCACGTCAGCCACGGAAAAGAAACAGGAGCCAGCCCATTCCCAGCCATCCTTTTGGGCCGTAACTTGGGTCTGGGCCAACAACTCTGACAGGCCAGCCCACTCTTCAACCTGGGCAAAAGACATAGGGGTTGCAAAATTCACTGGAGACCACATACCACTCGAAAAGCAATCACAGATGCGCTTCCTTTTTGTATGGGCAACACTATATAACAAGGGGAATTTAAACATTAGAGGAACGTCTAGGAGCCAAGGGTCTTCCCAGAAACGAATGCGAGTACCGTCCCCAAGAGAGCCCCTCATAAGATCCAAAAACCTCTTCTCCCCACATTTAAAGCGCTCACAAGACTTCACAATATTCGACCAAACGCTACCTTTCCCGGAAATCCGAGGAAGACCGGACCATCTACTCTTACCATTATGACACGCCAAAGTAATGCTCTTCCACAAGGAATCATCCTCCACACGGAAACGCCAAGCCCATTTCGAAAGCAAAGCTTGATTAACATCACTAAGACGAGAGATGCCCAAACCCCCTTTATGTTTTGCGCGAGAGACCCTCTCCCAAGGGACCCAATGGATTTTGTTTTTATCACAAGAAGCCGACCAAAGAAATCTCTTCATAAGACTCTCTAAAGTCTCAATAATAGCCACCGGAGCTTTGTAAAGGGAGAAAAAATAAATGGGAAGACTTTGAAGAACCGATTTCAATAACGTAACTCTCCCGCCAATAGAAAGGAGATTAGCTTTCCAAGACGAAAGACGCGTCTCAAAAACCTCAACCACATGTCTCCAACTATTTATTCTATTCATGTTAGCGCCCACAGAAACACCCAAATAATCAAAAGGAAAGGTACCAACACGACACCCAACCACTTCGGCCAAATCCAACACCTCTTCGCTTAAAACCCCCATACCAAAAAGAAAAGACTTGTGGATGTTTATTTTAAGACCCGAGCAAAGGTAAAAAATCCGAAGAATCCTCGCCGCAACAAAGATATTCTCCGAAGACCACTTGCCCAATAATAACGCATCATCCGCAAAAAGCAAATGAGAGACAACGGGGGTATTGTTACCAAGGGAAACCCCTTCGAAAACTCCAATTTTAATCGCTTTATTCATCAAACAAGTAAAAGCTTCCATCACAATAAGAAACAAAAACGGGGAGATAGGGTCACCTTGGCGCAAACCTTTGTGACATTGAAATTCGAAGGTAGGCGACCCATTAACAAGAACCGAAGATCTCGCCGAAGAAAGAATACCTTTGATCCAAGAACACCACTTTTCCGGGAAACCCATTTGAACCATTATAGAAAGGAGAAAAACCCAATTGACGTTGTCATACGCCTTTTCGAAATCGATCTTCATAAAGAAAACGCTTTTGGCCCTTCTTTTACACCAAGAAAGAATCTCATTAGCAACTAAAGGGCCATCAAGAATATTCCGCTCACTTAGGAAACCCGTTTGATTATCCGAAATAACACTACCGATAACCTTTTTCAGCCTTAAAGCCAAGACTTTCGAAATAAGTTTACTAATAATACCCACCAAAGTGATCGGCCGATAATCCTTTAAACCAATTGGGTTTTTAATTTTAGGGATAAGAGTGATAAAAGACGAACCACATCCGCGACTAATGGAGCCTGTTTCATAAAAATCCGAAAAAATCTTTATGAAATCCGGCTCTAAAATACTCCAAAAATGCCGCACAAAAGAAAAATTAAACCCGTCCGGACCCGGGGCTTTGTCCTTGCCACACTCGAAAGCCGCAAATTTAATTTCCTCCTTTGTAAATGGTCTAGTAAGACCATCCACCAGGTTGTCTGGGATTCTCTTCATATCTTCGCAAATCAGCGTAGGACGAGTATGGACATTTTCTTTGAAGTGATTACTAAAATACTTCAACACCTCCCTTTTAACTAACTTCGGTTTCGACACCCATTGACCATTAACCAGCAAACCTTGGATAGCATTCGAGGCTTTTCGACCATTCATGACTCTATGGAAATAGGCCGTGTTATCATCCCCGTATTTAGCCCAACAAACCCGAGATTTCTGCGCAACATCTTTAGCGTGGCATAATTCAATCGTCTCTATACCTTTCTTGCATTCCTGCCAAACCCATTCTTCCTCCTCTACCATATCCCGGTGTTCCATGTCCGCTTCGATCCTTTCTAACTCATTTTTCAACAAAGACAGATCCTCCCCTTCCTCTTGCTAATTTAGTTTTGTACCTCCTCTTTGGTAGTACATATTGATGCATTATTTAATTTATATTATGTTTGCGGACCCCGTTGGTTATTGTGTTATTATGTTCTCTACATGTTAGTTGTGGTCCCAATTGTGAAATTCATAGCTCTATGTTTTTCTACTTATATAAATTGTTATTTATTAATTATTTCTTTTTTTATTTCAGTCACCACATACAAGGTTATCCATCTATTCGCATATTCCGTAAGGGCAGTGATGTTAGGTAAATCACTTGTGTATTCATTTATATACTTGCCAAATTCAGTCTGATTCATTCTCCCTTTGATGGTTATATAGTAAAGCAAAAGATCTGTTCAATTTACAGTTACCTCCATACATGAACAACGATCGGTTCTAGGACCGGCCTATGAAAGCTCTGTCCCATTATCAGTTGAGCCCATAATTGGCACATCGCTCCTGATATTAATATTGGAACTGTTGGTTAGGCCTGGTCCTTGGCAAAGCCTGGTTAGGCCTGAATGTCCAGTTGTAAAGGCCCATTACCTAAAGTTGTGTTTTCCATGTTACATATACATAATTCTGATTGTTGTGTCCTATTTAATTTTTCATAAATAAATCTATTTTGAGGTATTTGGTAAAGAAAGTACATGTTATTCTTTGTACAATGAGATTGTTTTTAAAATCAAAGTTGTGTTTTAATTCATTTTTTGTAAATACAATCTAAAAATATAATCCAGAATAATAAATATTAATGTTTAACTACAACTTATATTTTATTTTGGCTAATTGGATCATGTGCCAATATGATCCCTGATGTTTGATGTTTTGAATTTAATTCAACAGATTATGTTTTCTTTATGAAATACTCAATTATTGTTTTTATGAATCAGGGATGAGCATGGGCACCATGAACATGAATCGTATTATGGGGACAGAGACACTGATACCTTGGTGAAGGTAAGAATGATATTTTTCATTTTCACAATTTTTTTATGCAAAAAAGCAATAAATGAAGGCTAATTCAAGATGTGGTTCCCCTACAGACAATGGAGGAATTGGTTGCACCTATCGCATTGGACTCACCAAATCTGGCATTGGAGGATAAATCTGTCACAGTTACAGAGAAAGCAAAAAGACCCGCACCACGTGAAGCAGGATGTAGAATTGAAGGGTTTGTAAGAGTCAAGAAGGTAAAACTACACTAAAGGTGGCAAAATGGGCTGGGTTCAGCAGGGTTGGGGAACAACTCAAAATGGGTTCGCATCAAAACACATAAACTTTGGTACAGGTCAAAAACAGACTGGGTTTGGTTTTGACCTGCAACCATTTCTCCGCTAATTGATGTTTTTTAATATAGTTACAAAATTATCAGAATCTTTATTTATTTATTTATTTATTTACTTTTTGTGAAAAGCAGTTTTGGAGTTTTTATGCAATATGGTTACATTTTGAATACCAATTCCAAACATCTTATCTATGGCACAGGTTCCTGGTAATCTTGTAATTTCTGCTCGTTCAGGGGCCCACTCATTTGATTCTGCACTGATGAACATGTCACATGTAATTTCTGATTTCTCCTTTGGTAAGAAAATCACTCCAAGGGTGATGAGTGATATCAAAAGGATACTACCTTATATTGGTGCAAGTCATGCCAAATTAAATGGAAAGTCATATCTCACCGACCCAGATGATCATGCAAACGTTACTGTAAGCACTTGTTAACACATATATATTTTTTTACAAAAGAATATACTTTTGTAATAATCAATTAGTTTTTTTTATAACTGAAATGATGTAGGTAGAGCATTATCTTCAACTTGTGAAGACTGAGGTGATGAGGTCAAGTCATCAACTGATTGAGGAATATGAATTCACAGCACATAGTAGTTTGGTACATGCTTTATCAATCCCAGTTGTGAAGTTCCATTACGAGCCATCCCCGATGCAGGTTTTGAAATTTGATCCGGTTTACTATATCATTCTTTCAAATTTGTTTCGTTTTATTGTATTAGCTTTAAATAATTTTACTCTGTTTCGTGCCCAGGTCTTGGTTACAGAAAATCCCAAATCGTTTTCTCATTTTATCACCAATGTTTGTGCTATCATCGGTGGTGTTTTCACGGTACGTCTCTAGTACACTCGATTTCGTGTGTGTTTGTGTGCGTGGTTGAGAACTTGAGACTAATAGTCAAGTGTGTGATTGATTATTTATCAGGTGGCTGGGATACTGGATTCAATTCTGCACAACACAATGAGACTGGTGAAAAAAGTGGAATTAGGGAAGAACTTTTAGTGCATGCAGAGAACTTTTAGCATCTACCCATCAAAGACCATTGTGACTATATACATCTTATATATTTTGTTAGATAATTTTGGAATTACATCTATCTATATATCCAAATTTGTGCTCCAAATGCCAATGAAAAGAAACATTTTCATATGGTTCGATACAAATTTTTTTTACAGAACTTTTAGTCGATCAGTTAACCATGATTTTAAAAACAATAACGATTTAAACGTTTTAATACGTCGTCAACACGATCTTCTTCATTGGTTATTAAAACAAATAATTTACTATAACATTGCCAATCCTCTTATGGTGGAGTCGCACCCTCCTTGCTTTCTTTATGGGGATGGGGAGTTCAAGTCCTACCAGCGCCAAAATGTTGCTGGTGTGTCGGGTTTTACCGCAGTGGCCAGTGGGCCTTTGGACGGCGGGTTTTCTACGGTAACTGGTGTGAAATTATTGGTGGACCAAGGTTACTTTCGTAGTATTCTTTTGTCCGGTGGGTACTTCATGTCGTTCAAAAAAATAACTATAACATGATCAAGAAAAAATAGAATCTATGTTAGTCTTATCTTTCCCTGCTGTCTTATAGCTTTACATTCACGCCACGTGTCACCCCACAACCAACGTTTAAAACCGTGTGAAACGTTGTATCAATTCCAAACCGCCAACGATGTCTCCTACCGGCAAAAACATTCCCCCGGAGATAACCGAAGCAATAATCCGTCTGTTGCCGGCTAAATCTCTTGGCCGGTTCAAGTCGGTTTCAAAGACATGGAACTCATTCATCTCAGACCCCCTTTTCATCATAACTCATCTCCTTCATAACCATCTAACTAGAAAACTAATTGTCCTTTCAAGTACAGGATCACTCTACTCGATCCATATAAGCGAAACCCGCGACATAGATGATGATGGTGATGATGAGATACCTGCAACTGGAAAAGAATTGAGTATTGGGTCACCTCCTACTATTCAGTGGAAAGAGATATTGGGATCCTGCAACGGACTTGTTCTAGCTAAAGACGAAAACGATACCATCTTCTTGATGAATCCAACCACACAAGACCTCTGGAAGCTTCCTCTTTGCCCTTTTGCACCACCCCCAGATGAAGAAGAACATGAAGAAGAGGTTTATGTTAAGTACGGATTCGGTTACGATTCATTCACTGATGATTATAAAATAGTCTCCATCTCGTTTTGGCACCACCACAGCTTACACCATGATTCCAAGGAGACGTTTGCATGCGTTTATAGCTTGCGTAACAACTCATGGAGGAAATTGCCTGATTGTAATTACCATCAACACGATCACACTATCTGGGGTCTAATCCTCGGTGCGCCCATCAACCATAGTATTCACTGGTTATCAAGAGAATGCATGATCGTTGGGTTTAATTTAGCTACTGAAGAATTCAATGAAATGAAATTGCCTGATGCATTTGGAAAGGCTACAAGTTTGTCTTACGACTTGGTTGATATTGACGGGAAACTAGGCGTTTTTATAAGTACTGAGGTGTGCTCCGAGTTGTGTGTGATGGAGGAGTATGGTGTTTGGGAGTCTTGGACGAGTGTGCGTATTCATGGAGTTGAGAAAGATCGAGTATTTTGGCCTGCGTGTTTGCTGCAAGGAAGAAATCGGGAAATTGTGTTTCAAGAAAAAGAAGGTAGACTTGTTGTGTACAATATAGATGAAAGAAGAGTCATAGACGTTAGGATCGTGGGTGGCCCGGGTGGTAATGTCAATGTACTAGGAGGTACGTTTGTTGAAAGCCTAGAATCACCTAAACGCATAATGACAACACCTTAATCTTCAATAAAATTTATAAAATCTGTTTAGTAATTAACTTCTGTATTATATTATGGTAAGATAAGAAGGAAGACTTTAGATTCATATGTAACTAGCCATAATGGGTGCGTTTAGTGCAGCCGGATTGTAGTCCGAGTTTGAGATGGGATATGGTATTTCATGTTTTTACTCTGTATATATTGCGACTATAATTTAGAAATATTTACATGGATGTTCATGTAACAAGGCTTGATTGCTTACTTTTAGAAATAATATTTATGTTTGATCTGTGCATCTTGACATCTTGTATACACGCTATGTTGTCTTTCTCCACTCAAATAAAATCACTTAGCTAGTGTTCTTGATTTGTTTTTGTAAACTTTTGTAATACAAACTAAATCGTATCAAACACAATACAAGAATAACACAACCATAACAGAGAATATAGCGACAAAACAGGTGACAAAATCTTATTAAACCAACCCAAAAGTGTTACCCCCCTGTTACCCAAAGAGTTCTACAAATATAGAACTCAAACGATCAGATGATCAATACAGCGTTTGTGGGATCAACTGATGATATATCAGTTGATACCAACAATGAATACAAAAGAAATAAACCAAACACTTACAGACAATACTAGACGAATACAGAGATGAATACAAAACCCTAATCGTACAGAGAAGACCTAAACAAGACGAAAGGAAATAAAATGAGAGACTGTGTGTTGAAGAGAGAGAGATGAGAGTATTTATATGAGTCTCCAGAAGGATCCAATCTCGAACAACCAAACACATCTCAGCCATCCATATAATAACAACCTGTATAATCTCAACCGTTGGATCAGTATTCTCGAAACAATAATAACAACAAATGAACCATGTAAACAATGAACCAGGTCAACAAGAGGAAGGCCAGCTGAACTAGCTGGACTATTATAGCTGGACTATTAATAATATTGGGCTAACAATATTATTGGGCTTAGTTATATGTCCAATAATAACAACCCAACTGAAACATATGAATTAACCATATCATATACACTATTTTAACATTCCCCCTTAATTCATATGTTTAAACACGTCAAACATACCCAACTTTTCACAAAGATAATTATGTTGAACACTTCCCAAACCTTTAGTAAAAATGTCAGCAGTTTGTTCTGTTGACCCAATCTTTTCAGTACTTATAACTCCCTCAGAGATCTTTTATCTTAAGAAGTGTAGATCAATCTCAAAATGTTTGGTTCGCTCATGGAATACTGGATTAGCAGCAATAGATATTGCTGCCTTGCTATCACAGTATAAAGTTATAGGCAAACCACACTTAACATTCAACTCCCCAAGTAAATTCTTTAACCAGATTAACTCACAAGAAGCTGAGCACATTGCTCGATACTCAGCTTCGGCTGTAGATCGAGAAACTGTGCTTTGCTTCTTGCTTTTCCAGGAAACAAGATTGTTTCCCAGGAAAACACAAAAGCCAGTTATAGACTTTCTGGAAACAATACATTTTGCCCAGTCCGAGTCTACATAAGCCTGCAAATCAAAATTGTCACCTTTCCTAAACATAATCCCCTTTCCAGGAGATAGTTTTAGGTATCTGAGTAGTCTCAAAGCTACTCTTAAGTGACCTGACGTAGGCTTATGCATAAACTGACTCAAATACTGAACAGTATAACTTATATCTGGTCTACTTAGGGACAAGTATATGAGCTTTCCAATTAGTTTCTGAAAACCACTGATGTTTTCAAGAACTTTATTGGCTTTCTCATTCTTAACAGTTATACAATAATTTTGCTCAATTGGAGTGGATACTGGTTTACATCCCAAGTATCCAAATTCATTAAGCAATTCTAAACAATACTTTCTCTGACTAAGACATATACCAGAATTTTCATACAAGACTTCAAGACCAAGAAAGTACTTTAACTTTCCAAGATCTTTGATCTGAAAATTACTACTTAGCATGCTCTTTATATTAGTAATTTCAGACATATCATTACCAGTCAAAACAATATCATCCACATATACTAACAGAACAATAAAGACATTATCTTTAGACTTAACAAACATTGAGTAATCACATATACTCTGAACAAAACCTATTTCTAACAGAACATTGGTCAACTTCTCATTCCACTTTCTGGGTGCTTGTTTTAACCCATATAAGGACTTAACCAACTTACAGACTTGAGTATCATCTTTTGAATGATACCCTTCAGGTAAACACATATAGACATCCTCATCAATTGACCCATACAGGAAGGCATTATTAATGTCTAACTGGTAAAGGGGCCAATTGTTTTGAACAGCAAGACTGATGATCACTCTAACAGTGACCATCTTCACCACAGGTGAGAAGGTCTCACCAAAGTCCAAGCCTTCCCTCTGGTTGTATCCTTTGGCAACCAGTCTGGCTTTGAACCTTTCAACCTCCCCATTTGCTTTGTATTTGACTTTGTAGACCCATTTACAACCAATGGGTTTTCTACCCTTTGGAAGGTCACACAAAGTCCAGGTTTGATTCCTATACAAAGCTTCCATTTCAGCATTCATAGCTTCAACCCATCTAGGATCAGTTGAAGCTTGTGAATAGCTGACAGGTTCTACTATTTTGTTTAAACTAGAAATGAAACACTTATTTTCAAAAGACAGGTTTGAGTAATTAACAACTCTTTCTACCCCATATTTTACCTTGCCCTCTACCACATATTCATCAAACCTTTTGGGCAAGGCAGACTCCCTAGATGACCTTCTAATAGTTTGTAGGTTATTTCCCTCAGGGTTAGTACTCTCATCAGTTGAACTACCCTCAACTGGTGACTCATTCCCCCTAGATCCTGTGCTACCATACTGCTGATCACCAGTGTGATCTACCCTCCTGGCAGCCCTGGAAGGGTCATATGAGTTCAAGCCAGGAGTGTGTTCATGAGCAGTAGTAGTTCCCCCTTCATCATTGGGAATATTATCATTATTATTATTATTACTAACATCTTTAGAAACTTCAGAGTTGTGCTGATCAATGTTATCAAAAAAATTCAAATGATTTAAATCAGTTTTAATATCAGTTTTAACATTGGTTTTAAAAGGATAAATTTCCTCATAAAACTTTACATCTCTGGAAAAATCAATTTGTTTAGTTTCTAAACTTAACAATTTATATCCCTTTTTAAAACTTGAATAACCAATAAGAACACACTTATCAGCACGACTACAAAGTTTATCTTTCTCATTTAAAACAGTTTTAAAACATAAGCAACCAAAGTTTCTAAGATGTTCTAAAATGGGGGGAACCCATACATCACTTCATAGGGACTTTTACCATTTAAGACAGACGAGGGAGTCCTGTTAATTAAGTAAGCAGCTGTTAGAATACATTCAGACCAATAAGACAAGGGAACTCCACTTTGGAACAGTAGAGCTCTAGCTATGTTAAGGAGATGCCTATGTTTTCGTTCTACTACACCATTTTGTTGTGGTGTATGAACACATGAAGTTTGATGGATTATACCATTATTTTTACAAAAAGTAGACATTTGGTGATTTATAAATTCAATCCCATTATCACTTCTAAACACCTTCACTGTTTTACTAAACTGTGTTTTAAGAAGTTCAAAGAAACTATGTATATTTTCAAACACCTCACCTTTATTATTTAGTAAATAACACCACACAGACCTTGTGTAGTCATCTACAACAGTTAAGAAGTATCTGTACCCTTCTTTACTAGTGACTCTGTAAGGACCCCAAACATCTAGGTGTACAACATCTCCTAGACACTTAGTCTTATGTTCACTCAAAGGGAATGGAACTCTAACCTGTTTAGATTTATGACATACTTCACAGGGTTCAGACTCACTAAAATTTAGACCTAACTTCTCCTTTAACACAGCTAGAACCTGATCCGAAGGGTGCCCCATTCTACTATGCCAAAGACCCCTATCAGACACACTATTAAAACACATATTACTCATACTCACATTGTTACCAACAAGATAAAGACCATCATACTCTCTACCAGTCACCAGGATTTTCTTGTCCTTGGAATCCTGGACATAACAGGCACTCTCATCAAATAAAACACTAAGTTTATTGTCTCTGGCTAACTTTTGAACAGACACTAGATTAACACAGTAATCAGGTATATAAAAGACATCATGTAATATAACACCATTAGCCAATTTTATGTCTCCTATTTTTGAAACCTTGGCACTAGTGCCATTAGGATGTTTAACTAATAAATTGTATTGTGACACATCAACACAGTTTATCATGTTTTCATCATTACTAACCATATGTTGATTTGCCCCAGAGTCCATTATCCACCCAACTCTAAGGGCAAACTTAACCATATTAGAACAACTTGAAAAATTTTTAAACACTTTTGACAGTCTAGTTAAAACAGACATACTAGAAAAACCAGACACACTACAACTCTTACCTCCCACATTGGAACATTGAGCATCACTTGATGGTTTTTCACTAATCAAACCCATTAGCTTTGTTATCTGTTCACTAGTAAAAGGCAAGACAGTAGTGGAAGAAGACACATTGTTACTAGACACATTAGCCTTTTTATTTGTGGAATTATTAGAACTATTTGATCTATTGAATTGACCCACCCCTTTCTTTCTTGACCCTTGAAAACCTTGAGGGTACCCAACTAACTCATAACACCTATCTACAGTGTGCCCCAGCCTGTTACAGTGGGTACACTTTAGATTAGGGTTGGGTCCCCTATTATCCCTTTTTTGAAATTGGTTTGAACTAGTTGCAAAAGACACATTTGTTCCTTTTGACCCACTAGATGTCCCTCTATGTGACTCTTCTCTAGATATTATAGAAAAAGCAGTTTTCACAGAAGGTAATGGATCCCTAGTTAACAAACTAGTTCTAACAGGTTGATAAATGTCATCAAGCCCCATAAGAAACTGCATTAACTTAATCAATGCATTGAAATCATTAAACTCTTTAGAGGCTTGACAACTACAGGCAGGTAATTGAACAATAGAATCAAATTGTTTCCACATTGTGTTAAGTTTGTGATAATATTCAGAAACAGTACTACCACTACCACTACATCTCATAGGTTATGTCTTGGTTATTAAATTCTGTGAGTGAGGAATTATATCTTGGTAGTGGTAGTCGTCGTAGTGGTAGTCGTAGTGGTAGTCGTCGTAGTGGTAGTCGTCGTAGTGGTAGTCGTCGTAGTGGTAGTCGTCGTAGTGGTAGTCGTCGTAGTGGTAGTCGTAGTAGTGGTAGTCGTGGTAGTGGTAGTCGTCGTAGTGGTAGTCGTCGTAGTGGTAGTCGTCGTAGTGGTAGTCGTAGTGGTGGTAGTCGTAGTGGTGGTAGTCGTAGTGGTGGTAGTCGTAGTGGTGGTAGTGGTAGTGGTGGTAGTGGTAGTGGTAGTGGTAGTGGTAGTGGTAGTGGTAGTGGTAGTGGTAGTGGTAGTGGTAGTGGTAGTGGTAGTGGTAGTCGTAGTGGTAGTCGTAGTGGTAGTCGTAGTCGTAGTCGTAGTCGTAGTCGTAGTCGCAGTCGCAGTCGCAGTCGCAGTCGCAGTCGCAGTCGCAGTCGCAGTAGCAGTAGCAGTAGCAGTAGCAGTAGCAGTAGCAGTAGCAGTAGCAGTAGCAGTAGCAGTAGCAGTAGCAGTAGCAGTAGCAGTAGCAGTAGCAGTAGCAGTAGCAGTAGCAGTAGCAGTAGCAGTAGCAGTAGCAGTAGCAGTAGCAGTAGCAGTAGCAGTAGCAGTAGCAGTAGCAGTAGTAGTGAGCTCTATTAGTGAAGCTTGGTCTTACACTCGTTTATTAGTCAAGCTTCAATAGTGACTCAAGCTTGTTTATTGATGGACCCTAATTTGATGTCGGAGTTGCTAATAAAGAAAGGGAAGGCTAATACTCTTTTACATGTACATCAATAAACAAACTCTTAAACCGAGCCAAGTCAAACCGCTCGTAATGGTTTGGTTTTACAGTTTGGGCTTGTTGGGCCTTTTACACAAGATGTAAAAAAAGTATTGTACAAACTTCAAGTCCATAGGAAAAAGATTTTGGTTGCTATTAGTTTTTTATGTTTTGAAAATTTAGGATTTAGAAAACTAACATAGTAGATGAAAGCCGAGTACTAAAATGAAAATGTGTATGTTGATTTTCTTTCATACACATCCTTCCGGGTCCTCCATTACATTAATGTAATTATATAATTTATATATAATACAATTTTATTTTAGATTATACAAGTTCTGCTTACGGCTGTGCACATATAATGTATATACGTGTGGCCCTCGGGGGGGGGGGGGGGGAGGAAAAAGTAAAGTTGCAATAATTTTGGCGTTATTTTACTAATTTCGTGAAAATAACGTTAAAAATGATGGACGGTTAATCATGCATCATGTGGTGACGTTGATAGCCAAAAGACTAGGGGGTACATGCACTAATCGGGTTTGTCCCGATTGCTAATTATTATGTGCCTTGTGTCCTAGGCTTGATACAAAACCACTATCGAGCCGAGGGTCTCACTAGAAGCAACCTCTTTATTCTCACGGGATGGAAGTAAGGTTGTCTACATCGTACCTTCTCAGACCATACCTTAACTTTTGTTATTGGTGGGATTAACTGAGTATGATGATAATGATAATTTTAGATTATGCCTACACACTCATGCATATCTCTACTACATTATAAAGGAGGAGTGATGGCTAAATGTGTCCATATTGGCAAACTTAAGATGGCATTTGAAAAGTCATATGCTTTAATCCTCAAATGTCATATAAATCTTCCCCAAATTACCCTTAAATGCATTAAGATACTTGTACCATAATGCATTAAGATGCTTCTACCAACCATTTTCCATTATCCTAAGTTAGTCTTATGGACCAAAGAAATATGCAAAGTTATATTTTTGTAACATATTTACATATTAAAATAATTCAACTAACAAAAAGATTAGATAGTGTATGAAAATAAAAAAATATCTACGACTTGGAAAAAACAATTTATTGTTTTTGGCTTGAGGAACGGAGACTAAAGGGTCCTTCGACCAGCCCTAGCCAGGAGCTTTGGTTAAAATGTTAGAACCAATATGCAACTTTCAGGCTCAACCGGTCTAAAGGAACAATGTTTTTTCATGCCGGGCCCAGGACTCGTCTCGCACCTAGGTTTGTTTGTGCATTTCTAAAATGAAGTGTAACTGACTGGGAGTGTATACATTGAAATTTTGACATGCATTGAAGTTTTGAAGCAATATGTAAATAGATTTTGATTAACTTCATATTGGCTTTGAAGGATTTAACAAATTCTAAATCGATCCCCACACTCACATAATCACCAATGTCGACACCAAAGTGAATCCGGTACAAAATACATCATAATTAAATCTCATATCAGCCGGGACACCCGCAGCAACGCGCGGGCAATGACACTAGTAAAATATGAAATATATATAAAAAAAGCTAATAAATTCTTATGGTCCAGTTTTACACGGTTGTTTTTATAAACAATAAACCAAAATACCAAATCATTCAATACCATTTGAAAATATTGAAACTGAGAGAATTAAAGTTGAAATAAAACCAACCATAAAACCAAATTGGGGAGTGAAACTGTTGAGCTAGGGTTTCTCCATTACCAGGCAAGTTTGTAACACCATACTCATTTTCTTTACATAACATTGGTTACATAATTTGCTGTATATACATACATACAATTGTTGAATCACCATTTCCAGGCTTTGTATTTCACTATTTTGGTTTCTAATTGAATTAGGGATATGTCTCCCTCTGGCCGCTCTAAGTCGGTTTCAAAGACATGGAAGTCACTCATCTCTGAGGTTTTGCATAACATTGTTGTATATATACATACATATTGTTGTATGTATACATACATATTGTTGAATCATATCTCCAGGTTTTGCATTTTAGTTCCATAATTCTGCTGTATATATACATAATAATATTGTCTAATCACATCTCAAGGCTTTGTATTTTGGTTTCTAATTGAATTAGGGCTATGTCTCCCTCTGGCGGCAAACACCTTCCTCCAGAGATCACCGAATCAATACTCCGTCTGTTGCCGGCTAAATCTCTAGGCCGGTTCAAGTCGGTTTCAAAGACATGGAACTCGTTAATCTCAGACCCCCTTTTCATCAAAACCCATCTCCTTCGTAACCATCCAACCACAACACTGATTGCCCTTTCCACTACTGGATCACTCTACTCCATTGACATAGCCGAAACCACCCGCGACAGCAATGGGGATGATGATGATGATATAATACCCGCAACCGCAAAAGAAATGAGTATTGGGTCACCTCCTATTCGGTGGAAACAGATATCGGGATCCTGCAACGGCCTCCTTCTAGCGACAGACGAAAACGATGCCATCTTTGTGATGAATCCAGTGACACAGGACCTCTGGGAAGTTCCTCTTTGCCCTTTTGCACCACCATATGAAGAACATGAAGCGTCTTATTTTATACGTATGTATGGATTCGGTTATGATTCATCCACTGATGATTATAAAATAGTCTCCATCTCGTTTTCGCACCTCCACATCATGGACCATCATATCAAGGAGACGTTTGCATGCGTTTATAGCTTGCGTAACAACTCATGGAGGAAATTGCCATCTGATAGTTACAATAAACACGATCACACCGTCTTGTATGGAATTAGAGGTGCTGTAATCAACCAGACTTTTCACTGGTCAGGAAAATATTCCGATATCACTGGGTTTAATTTAGCAAATGAAGAATTCAATGCAATGAAGTTTCCTCGTAGAACTGGAAGATTCGGAACAACTTTGTTTCCTGTTATCGTTGATGTTGATGGGAAACTTGGTGTGTTTAATGCGAGTGAAGACACTTTTGAGTGTTGTGTGATGGAGGAGTATGGCGTTGCTGAGTCTTGGACCAAGTTGCCTATTCATGGACTTGAGAAAGATAGAGTTTGGCCTGTGTGTATGCTTCAAGGAAGAAATCGGGAAATTGTGTTTCAAGAAAACGATGGTAGACGTAGACTTGTTGTGTACAGTATAGATGAACGAAGACACAGATACGTAAGGATCGTGGGTGGCCCGGGTGGTAATGTCAATGTACTAGGAGGTACGTTTGTTGAAAGCCTAGAATCACCTAAACGCATAATAAAATCTACTTAGTAACTACTTATGCAAGGTAGACTTTTGGGTTCATGACAACTATGCTACTTGTTGCATATAATTATGTATTTTGAATCTTTGATATGGATATAACTAAGCTAAACATGCTTATATGTCAGTGATCTATGGTTCGTATTTAGATGATGGCTACCTAACAAACGAGTCTACTATTGTTTGGATCAACTGGGTTAAATGAGTGGGCTATAAATTCACTGTTTAGAACTGGGCTGGGCTAGGCTTAGTGAATTGGAACCGCCGACTGTCAAATCAAAATTAGGAGGGTTAGGGGTGTTGATCTGGTTTCTTTTTTTTTTGTTTTTGTTTTTTTGGTTATCAGGCTGGGTTGGGTCGGGTTTCGGGTTCACAAAAGTATGACCTTCCACTTTGCCTTGGGTTGTCTGTTTGAACTTGTGAAGTATACTGAAGTGGTGATGTACTTTCTACAGTCTACATCATATGCTCATAAGCTCATTAATGCAATTTCATACGCTTGCTATTTTGTTGTTTAAAATTTGCGTAACTAAAATGTATATTTGTAGTTACGGGTATTAAAGGGGCAGGATTGTATATGCACTAGCTATAGTATGCATAATGCGTGATGTGCTATGATGCGTAATGCGCACAACATTGTCTTTTATTCTTTTTCAGAGTTTTTGAATGCGTCAGGTTTTTTCAGTTATTAATATCTTAGTATGTTTGATCTGGACCATTATGATTCCTAAATGCTTTTTTGTGGTTCTAGAAATATTTTAGTGTGCTTGATTCAAACCAAAAGCACAACTTTTATCTTCTTATTATGTTAGTTTTTTTAATCTGTGTGTTTTATAAGTTATGTATAATTAATTTTTTAGTATTTTTTTACGAAGAACACATCGCGTACGTGATGCCCTTGCATTGCGCATCACGCATCGGAGGGCATCTCGCAATTTAAAACCATAATATATCTGATAAAACTGGTCAAAAGTGTCAAAATATAGTCTTTGAAGTATTTTCATGTTCTCAACTTTTTTGTGTTTGCTAACTACTTAGTGGCAAAAAACGAGCCTCTGTTATCTTCCTATGTCTGGTCGGTTATTACTTATTAGACGTTGTTAATAGGATTTAGGGATTTGGGTAGAGGGATAAGGCCTGTTTATGATAATTGGATTTGTCATTTGGGCTGTGTTATAATCAGCTGAATTACCAATTGTTAATAATCTTTTTTTTTGTATGGGCATGATTACTTCTATGGTGATAAGAAAGTCTCGAACTTTACCATTAAGATATGGAGCTATTATGGTTACTTTTAAATGGATGGTTTTGTTTTTTATTTTTATTGGTTGGTGATGGGGTTCCAATGATGCTATTTGATTTGGGGAGAATTGTATGTTGCTGGATTAGTAATAATTGCTACATCATTATAATTAGCTGGAATTACTACTGCCACAACTTGTTTAATTAATCTTTGGCTGCGGGCATCATCACTGTTACGACACCGAACCATCATCACTGTCGCATACCATCACTGAGAGAGAAATGTTGGGCGGCGCAGGAGTATGTATAAACAGGCGTAGAGGTCGTGGTGTTGCCGGTGGCTTTCCAGCCGTCCATGGTGGAGCCGATTGTTTGGTACCGATGATGAATTTTGAATGGTGTTTTTAGTTGGCTTCCGCTGCCGCCGGGGATGTTGGTGGTCACTTGCTATGTGTGGTTTTTGGCGTGCGATGGTGTTTGTACCAATCCTTGGTTACATAGAACAGTGGTGTCATAGATTTCGATACTCGGCTTGCCTTTATCTCCGCCTCCAATCGTTGACTATAATCGCGATTCTACGAATCTGTTTTGAAAATTTAGGATTTAGAAAACTAACATAGCAGATGAAAGCCGAGTACTAAAATGAGAATGTGTATGTTGATTTTCTTTCATACACATACACATCCTTCGGGTCCTCCATTACATTAATGTAATTATATATAATACAATTTTATTTTAGATTATGCCTACACACTCATGCATATAATTTTTTTTCTAAGTAAAATGTATCTTTCATTCCCAGACAAAGAAAATTACATTAAGATAACGGGCAGGCGGGCAACAAGCTACGCCGCTAAGCCTTTCTGAATAGCAAATCCTAATCTACTAAAAACGTAACTCTGCCCACTATAAAATATGAAATTACATTATAAAATTACATTAAGATAACGATGGTAGACTTGTTGTGTACAATATAAAATATGAAATATATATAAAAAAAGCTAATAAATTCTTATTCATGGACTTGAGAAAGATAGAGTTTGGCCTGTATGTATGCTTCAAGGGAGGAATCGGGAAATTGTGTTTCAAGAAAAAGATGGTAGACTTGTTGTGTACAATATATATGAACGAAGACACAGATACGATCGTGGGTGGGCTGGGTGGTAATTTCGATGTAAATGGAGGTACGTCTGCTGAAAGCCTAGAATCACCTAAACGCATAATAAAATTTACTTAGTAACTACTTATACTAAGAGAGATAAAGAAAATAAAGTTGAGAGAGAGAGAAATATTGCAGTTTTATAGAGGATATTTTTTAAGTGAAAAGGCGTGAATGGACAATTTTACCCTTACCTAGATTGAAGATAAGTGACTTTACTAACTAAGTTTGTATTAAAGGACACAATATGTTAGAAAAACAGAGAAATTGGACACAAAATGAATTTTTTTCTATTAAAGGACATGTTCCAACATTTTGGTCATACATAAAGGACACAAAGTGTAATTTTGTCAAAGAATTATTACATTATACAACGGGTATGTTTGGCAAGGAGTTTTTAAGAGCTTTTAGGAGCTTCAAGCTTTTAAGAAAAAACTCATACTCAATAAAAAGCCTTGTTTGGTTGAATGAGCTGGAAGCTTTTAGGTTGGAGAAAAAGCTCTATAGTGAAAAGCTACTAGTACTAGCTTTTAAGAAAAAGTTCTATTAGCTACAAGCTTTTAATTAGTAAATGACACAAATACCCATTTAATAAAATAAAAACCTTCTTTACAAGCTTTTAATTATGTTCATTTTGGTCATTTTATACATTTTATTAAAAGCTCCAACTACTCTACCAAACACCAAAGTATATTTAAAAAGCTTTCAGCTACCGGCTTGCAGCTACCAGCTAGTTTTGCCAAACATACCCAACATGTATATAAGAGCATTCACATCCCACCCCGATCTCCATCCATCAAATCACACTAAAAATCACAATATTTTCACTCTCATTTTCAAATCACACAAACATTAAACACACTCTGGTTGAAGGTGTAAAATAGTATTTTTCCATGTTATTTGATTTTTCAATTTTTTTATCGTTACATCTGTGTTATATTCCCCTTTTATTAAAAACTCTCCACCATCACTAACCCCTATCAGCCCCCACCACCACCTCAGTTATTGACACAAATCGCAGAGAGAGAGAGAGAGAGATAAAGAGAGAGAGAGAGAGAGAGAGAGAGAGAGAGAGAAAGCTGAAACATCACCAAGACCTAGAGAGACGAGATGAGAGAAGGGAGATGGGGGAGAGTCGGTGATATCCGATAGTGGAGGTTGTGGCAACGGGTTGTTTTTTTGTTCATCTGTATATTTGAGGGAATACTGTTTATCTCCGTTTATTTTTTTAAAAATTTTGAAAGTGGTTGTGAGTGAATGAGAGAAAAAATGTAACGATAAAAATGTATAAAAGTATTATTTAATTAAAAAATATGAAAAAGAAAATACAAATGTGAAATTGCTATATCAGTCTAAAAATAACAATCAAATTGAACGTCGTTCGGATTTTAGACTAATCTAGCACATTTTAAGAAACGTCGAAGACTGCATAATTTTGATTTTAGACTGAATTATCAATTTGTCCTGACACCACATGAACGATGGTAATTAACTCTTGATTTATATAGCACAAGGAGAAGAACAATTTTACTGCATCAGAGCACAACTTAATTGGGGAGAGGAGGTGTTGAAATTTCTTATAATAGGGTTTTTCCGATTACTACCAGAGTACCAGGCAAGTTTGTTTGTAACCCCATAATAATATTAATCACTTTTTCATTTTTCGGTTACATCAAATCTTTAGGTTTTGTATTTTGGTTGCTTGAATTAGGGATATGTCTCCTCCCTCTGGCGGCAAACACCTACCCCCGGAGATAACCGAAGCAATACTCCCTCTGTTACCGGCAAAGTCTCTTAGCCGGTTCAAGTCGGTTTCAAAGACATGGAACTCATTCATCTCAGACCCCCTTTTCATCAAAACCCACCTTCTTCAACCCCATCATACCACCAAACTCATTGCCCTTTCCACTACAGGTTCACTCTACTCAATCGATATAGCCGAAACCCGCAACAGCAATGACGATGATGATGATGATATAATACCCGCAACCTCAAAAGAAATGAGTATTGGGTCACCTCCTATTCGGTGGAAACAGATATCGGGATCCTGCAACGGCCTCCTTCTAGCAACAGACGAAAACGATGCCATCTTTGTGATGAATCCAATGACACAGGACCTCTGGAAAGTTCCTCTTTGCCCTTTCGCACCTCCATATGAAGAACATGAAGAAGAGGTTTATGTTATGTATGGATTCGGTTATGATTCATCCACTGATGATTATAAAATAGTCTCCATCTCTTTTTGGCACCCCAACAGCATGCATGATTCCAAGGAGACGTTTGACTGCGTTTATAGCTTGCGTAACAACTCATGGAGGAAATTGCCTGATTGTAATTACTATGAACACGATCACACCGTCTTGGATGTAATTAATGGCGCTGTCATCAACCAGAGTCTTCACTGGTCAGGAAGATATTCCGATATCACTGGGTTTAATTTAGCAAATGAAGAATTCAATGCAATGAAGTTTCCTGGTAGAACTGGAAGATTCGGAACAACTTTGTTTCCCGTTATGGTTGATGTTGGTGGGAAACTTGGTGTGTTTATGGGGAGTGATGACACCTTTGAGTGTTGTGTGATGGAGGAGTATGGCGTTGCTGAGTCTTGGACCAAGTTGCCTATTCATGGACTTGAGAAAGATAGAGTTTGGCCTGTGTGTATGCTTCAAGGAAGAAATCGGGAAATTGTGTTTCAAGAAAACGATGGTAGACGTAGACTTGTTGTGTACAGTATAGATTAGGGGTGGCAAAATGGGTAGGTTGGGTGGGTTTGGGTGTTGGGTTAAGATGGGTTTGGGTTAGGATGGGTGTGGGTCAAGATGGGTAAATTAAAATAATAGGTTAGGATGGGTTGGGTCAGGATGGGTTTGGGCCTGAATGGTTTGGATTAAAATAAGCTCACATCAAAATAGATTAAAATAATAATATTGTCGAATCACATCTCAAGGCTTTGTATTTTGGTTTCTAATTGAATTAGGGCTATGTCTCCCTCTGCCGGCAAACACCTTCCTCCAGAGATCACCGAATCAATACTCCGTCTGTTGCCGGCTAAATCTCTAGGCCGGTTCAAGTCTGTTTCAAAGACATGGAACTCGTTAATCTCAGACCCCCTTTTCATCAAAACCCATCTCCTTCGTAACCATCCAACCAGAACACTGATTGCCCTTTCCACTACTGGATCACTCTACTCCATTGACATAGCCGAAACCCGCGACAGCAATGGGGATGATGATGATGATGTTATACCCGCAACCGCAAAAGAAATGAGTATTGGATCACCTCCTATTCGGTGGAAACAGATATCGGGATCCTGCAACGGCCTCCTTCTAGCGACAGACGAAAACGATGCCATCTTTGTGATGAATCCAGTGACACAGGACCTCTGGGAAGTTCCTCTTTGCCCTTTTGCACCACCATATGAAGAACATGAAGCGTCTTATTTTATACGTATGTATGGATTCGGTTATGATTCATCCACTGATGATTATAAAATAGTCTCCATCTCGTTTTCGCACCTCCACATCATGGACCATCATATCAAGGAGACGTTTGCATGCGTTTATAGCTTGCGTAACAACTCATGGAGGAAATTGCCATCTGATAGTTACAATAAACACGATCACACCGTCTTGTATGGAATTAGAGGTGCTGTAATCAACCAGACTTTTCACTGGTCAGGAAAATATTCCGATATCACTGGGTTTAATTTAGCAAATGAAGAATTCAATGCAATGAAGTTTCCTCGTAGAACTGGAAGAGTTGGAACAACTTTGTTTCCTGTTATCGTTGATGTTGATGGGAAACTTGGTGTGTTTAATGCGAGTGAAGACACTTTTGAGTGTTGTGTGATGGAGGAGTATGGCGTTGCTGCGTCTTGGACCAAGTTGCCTATTCATGGACTTGAGAAAGATAGAGTTTGGCCTGTGTGTATGCTTCAAGGAAGAAATCGGGAAATTGTGTTTCAAGAAAACGATGGTAGACGTAGACTTGTTGTGTACAGTATAGATTAGGGGTGGCAAAATGGGTAGGTTGGGTGGGTTTGGGTGTTGGGTTAAGATGGGTTTGGGTTAGGATGGGTGTGGGTCAAGATGGGTAAATTAAAATAATAGGTTAGGATGGGTTGGGTCAGGATGGGTTTGGGCCTGAATGGTTTGGATTAAAATAAGCTCACATCAAAATAGATTAAAATAACAATAAAAAATTAAAAATTTAAAAAGTAAAAAAAAAACAAATTTAAAATAAAAAACAAAAATAAATTTAAAAATAAAATCTTAAGGGATCCGAAATATTTCATTTCGAACCGGGCCGGTTAACAACCCGGACTGTTTCGACCCGACTGACCCGTTATCGATCTGGACCGGGTCCGTTAACGACCCGGACTATTTCGACCCGACCGGACCCGTTAACGACCCGAACCGTTTCAACCTGACCGTATCCAATAGCGACCAGGACCGTTTCGACCCGGTCAGGCACGTTAGTGACCGGAATCGCTTCAACCCGGCCGGGCCCGTTTGCTATCCATACCGTTTCGACCCGATCTGGCTCGTCAACGACCGCGCCTGTTAGCGACCCGGACCATTTCGAACCGGCCGGGCCCGGTAGCGACCCGGACCGTTTCGACCCAGCCGGGCCCGGTAGCGACACGGACAGTTTCGACCAGACCGGGCCCGGAAACTACCCAGACCATTTCAGCCTGACCCGTCCCGTAGCGACCCGGACTGTTTCGTTCCAGCCGGGCCCGGTAGTGACCCGGACCGTTTCGACCCGGACTGTTTCGACCGGACCGGGCCCTATGGCGACCCGGACCGTTTCTACCCGAACGGGCCCGGTAACGACCCAGACCGTTTCAACTTGACCCGTCCCGTAGTGACCCAGACCGTTTCGACCCGAACGGGCCCGGTAGCGACCCGGACCGTTTCGACCTGACCCGTCCGGTAGCGACCCGGACCGTCTCGAGCCAACCGGGTCCGGTAACAACCGAAACCATTTCAACCTGACCCGTCCTGTAGCGACCCGGACTGTTTCGTTCCAGCCGAGCCCGGTAGCGACCGGACCGTTTTGAACCGATCGGGCCCGGTAACGACCCAGACCGTTTCAACCTGACTCGTCCCGTAATGACCCGGACCATTTCGACCGGACCGGGCCCGGTAGCGACCCAGACCGTTTCGACCTGACCGGGCCCGTAAGAGACCCAAACCATTTCAACCTGACCCGTCCCGTAGCGACCCGGACTGTTTCGACCCAGCCGGGCCCGGTAGCGACCCAGACCGTTTCTACCCTACCGGGCCCGGTAACGAACCATACCGTTTCAACCTGACTCGTCCCGTAGTGAACCGGACTGTTTTGAACGGACCGGGCCCTATGGCGACCCGGACCGTTTCTACCCGACCGGGCCCGGTAACGACCCAGACCGTTTCAACCTGACCCGCCCGGTAGTGACCCGGACCGTTTCGACCTGAACGGGCCCGGTAGCGACCCATACCGTTTCTACCCGACCGGGCCCGGTAACGACCCAGACCGTTTCAACCTGACCCGTCCTTTAGTGACCCGGACTGTTTCGACCCGACCGGACCCGGTAACAACCTGGACCGTTTCGACCCGACCGGGCCCGACAACGACCAGACCATTTCGACCCGAACTTGCCGGTCAACAACTCAGACTGTTTCGACTCGGTCAAGTCCGCTAACGACTCGAACCATTTCGATGAGATCGGTCTCGTTAACGACCCGTGTTGTTTCGACCTGGTCATCCGTTAACGACCTCACGGTTTCGAACCGACTGGGGTTATCAACAAATGCAAAAGATATAAATTTTTTGTTTTTAATGACATTTATTTCTATGAGGCATTAACGCTTTTGGTGTTGGGTGAGTTTTAATTCAAATTTGTATATGGTTATCTAAAAATACCCATCCTGACCCATTTGTTTTTTTTAATTTACCCATCCTGACCCACTTACTTATATCCTACAATTAAAATTACCCATCCTAACCCCCTTGAAAATTATACTAAACCCATTTCAAACCATAAAGTCAAATTTTAAACCCAAAATAACCCAAACTCAATCAAATGGGTTGAAATTGCCAGGTCTAGTATAGATGAACGAAGACACAGATACGTAAGGATTGTGGGTGGCCTGGGTGGTAATTTCAATGTATTTGGAGGTACGTTTGCTGAAAGCCTAGAATCACTTAAACGCATAATAAAATCTACTTAGTAACTACTTATGCTAAGAAGGTAGACTTTTTGGGTTCATGAAAACTATGTAACTAGTGGATCAGAATTGTGTCATGAAACTGGCATGCGTGCGTGTGGCGTGCCCTGTAGTAGGGATGGCAATGTTTAAAATATACTAGTGTGATGTCTTTTTGTAATCATGTGGAAAGATTACATGGATGTTACTTGTTGCATGTAATTATTAATTATGTATTTTGATATGGTTTATATATGTAATACTAGTATGATGTCCTTTTGTTATCATGTAGATTTACAGTTACATTGGAAAAGAGCAAAATGGATATAACTAAGCTAAACATGCTTATATGATAGTGATCTATGGTTAGTATTTAGATGGTGGCTGCCTAACAAACAACGAGTCTAGTATTGTTTGGACTTTGGATTCAATCGGGTTAAATGATTGGGCTATAAATTCATTGTTCAGAACTGGGCTGGGCTAAACGAATTGGAACCGCCAGCTGTCAATCAAAATTGGGAGGGGTAGGGGTGTTGATCTGGAATTTTTTTTGGTTATCAGGCTGGGTCGGGTTGGTTTCAGGTTTACAAAAGTATAACCTTCCGCTTTGCCTTGGGTTGTCTGTCTGATCTTGCGAAGTATACTGGTCTGTACTCTCTACATCAGATGAATATATGCAGGCTGATAAGCTCATTAGCGCAATATCGTACGCTTGCTATTCTGTTGTTTAAAATTTGTGTAACTAAAATGTATATTTGTAGTTATGGGATAGTAGAAGGAGCAGGATTGTATATGCACTACCTATGGTATGCAATATGCATATAGATTGCTTTTTTCCTTATCTGGTGTATAACATATTTCTTGTGCAGCAAACAGTTAAATTACTTGAATCAATAATATAATATTACCTATACTCCTATAGTATGCATATAGATTGCTTATTTTCATCACCTGAGATTTGAGTTTTCAAGCACCGTTTCACCAGATCCAAATTCTTAGGAAACAAGCCCAACTTATACACATGTGCAGATCATAAGTCGGAATATAAGAAGCCACAATTCTTTTACTAAGATGCTGGAAACTCGAATATCAAATTGTAACATCAGAAATAAGCATCGTTTGAGATAGAACTGTTGATCGTTGCACGATAATTGGGTATACCATATTTTGTACCCTATAGGCTATAACTAAACTGATAAATTACAGGTAGCATGATTTTTTGATTTTGCCTAGCTCGAAACCTACTCTACCTGAATCCGAAACGGGCTCTTCATTTACCTTCTCGACAGGGGGAAGTGGTTTTTGAGTTCTGATTGGGATCCACAATATTCCCATCAGGGGAGGCGGTGCATATTAAAATCCCGAAAGGATAAGGCCAATGGCTTTAGATGCCTGGCTGGCGGGAGGACAAATATAAACATATGTCAGGCTGGTTGTACTGTTATCAACGAGTTATTATTATTATTTTTTTTTAAACCAAAAAGGTGTTGGTAGAAAACTTATTTAACCTGGACGTGGGGTAGTCAGCGGCCAATTTCACAGTCAAGTGAACATTCAGATTGGATATATCATGTTTGCAGATCCTAAATGTGTATAACTTGAACCAAAGTAATGTGGCAAGGAGTAGAATTGGGTCCTTTCTCAGTTCATGATCTGAGAAAAGAACTTGATTTGGTTGTACTCATTCCGGAAACAAATCTCATGGTTGAACTGATACAGTATATCAAGAAGCTTCAAATCCCCAAGGCAAATAAGCAAGGGATTCATCTCATTGTGGCCATAACGTGTTAGGTTAGAAGGCGAGAAATGACAAGGTGTTAAATAACAAGGTGCCATCATTCTCCAATACAATTGCCAATATTAGGCCTGTAAACGAACCGAACGTTCATGAACTGTTCGTGAACTTGTTCGGCGGGAAGTTCGTTTAGTTGAATGAACACGAACAAACGTTGTGTTCGTTCATTTATGTTCATGAACGTCCGTTTGTGTTCGTTCATTTATGTTCGTTTAAATTTTTTTTATTAATAACATAAGTAGTTATATTTATATAAATATAAACATAAATCGAGCTTTAGCTACTTGAATAAATATAACAATTAGTAATTGGGTTTTTTTAGTAATACAAAGACGTTTACATTTATTGTGTTCATTAACGTTCGTTTATGTTCGTTCATGAACGGTTCGTTTAGGTTTTAAACGAACGAACATAAACGAACACGAACATGAAAAATTTCTTAATGAACGAACACGAACACAAAAATGTGTTCGATTATGTGTTTGTGTTCATGTTCGGATAAAGTTAAACGAACAAACACGAACATGACTTTGTTCGTGTTCGTTCGGTTCTTTTACGGGCCTAGCCAATATTAAAGCATTCTGCTCCTTTTGGATCAAATGCCGGGGGAAGGTTCACAACAGGCTTTAGTTCCTTTTGCCTTCGATACTTTTGGCTTTTTGGTCCCAGACGCTATTAGGTTCCTTGACATAGTCCAACAGGTCGTATACAATAGTTTCTCGACCCTGATGGAACAAGAGTTTGTTTTCAGTAGGATAGGTTTTACTATTCAAAAATGGAGTTACGACACAACTTGTTACTCGTTTACCTATCATCCTACTGCAACAGGTCAAAGTTAGACGCAAGATGAAGAGGTAGCCTTGGCAAAGGCTTACTTACATATTTTCGAGGACAAATTTGTCAAAAATCAACAAACAAAATATCACTTTTGGAAACGAGTAATGACGCATTTGGAAAGCTACTCGATGGATCTAGCAGAACGGGATCAACTCTCGGGGAAATGGACGGATTTAAATAAAAATATGAGTCAATTCAATAGGTTATAGTTATACACACAAAGCATGTAACATTTAGGTTTTATCTAGTTTAAATATTTTGTTTTACTGGCTTAATCGCACATTTTTTATTTGGTACAAAGCATGTCATGTTTGTTTATTTTATGTTTTCGGTTAAGTTTAACGTTTGGGTTTGAGTTTGAAGTTTATTACACGTTTTGTATTTTAACTAAAATGCAATTTTTATTTTTTTGTCTTCATTTTTTTTAATTAAGAAAATGTTGGTTTTTAGTTTATATAAATATATATTTGTTTTAATTTATTTAAATAAAAATATATTTAGCGATTTACACCTAAGCCCATTCTCATATGCCATAGGTGTCAAACAATGACTTATAGTGTTATGGTTACTTTTTTTTTTTTTTTTTTAACGACCAACGAAATTCATCAAGAACTCTCTTCGGAGTACTTACTCAGTCAAATCAGGACTCCTTCCACCCGGCAAAGCCATGCATGTAAGGAAGCTCCTGGTTTCACCAAGTCCACCTGTTCCGGGAAAAACCTGACTATCCACCCGCCCAAAAGCACGACAATGAAACAATCAGTAAAACACGACGCTCTAAAAAATCGAACCCGTAATCTTTTAGTCTATGAGTTTCTATCAGTGAGTCCATACCACTTGGTAGTGTTACGGTTACATCTAATTGAAAATTTTGATAAGTGGCAGAAAGTAAAGAAGTTGCTCTATCTTGCAAAGAAATTATCCAGGAGATGGTTTCTTGAATTAGGGATTCTCCGATTACCAGGCATGTTTGTAACTCCATAATAGCTTTTGCATTTTCTTTACATAATTTTGATGTGTACAATCAAAACTCCAGTCTTTGCATTTTCGTTACATATTCATGTTGAATATATACATATTGTTGAATGCATGTATATTATTGAATCATATCTCCAGTCCAGGTTTTATATTTTGGTTTCTTGATTTAGGGCTATGTCTCCTTCTGCCAGCAAAAACATTCCCCCAGAGATCACAGAAGCAATACTCCCTCTGTTACCAGCTAAATCTCTTGGCCGATTCAAGTCGGTTTCAAAGACATGGAACTCATTCATCTCAGACCCCCTTTTCATCAGAACCCACCTCCTTCAATCCCATCAAACCAGAAAACTCATTGCCCTGTCCACTACAGGATCACTCTACTCAATCCATATAACCCAAACCCTCGTCACCGATGATAATGATATACCCGCTACTGGAAAAGAACTCAGTATTGGGTCTGTTAAAAATATATAACATATTATGTTATAGTATCAATTTTATTATTTAACAAACATATTATTTGATCATGTACTTATTATGCTGCATAAGTATTTTTGGTTTTGTAGATGTTGAAATGGGTCAGCTGATTGTTCGTAGAGTCTAAGTCCAGATGGTCCAGATCAAGAGTAGTTCGTGGGTCCAGAGAGTCTTGTAGAAGCCCAGTTGCTGATTGAGTCCATCAAGTTGAAGTCCATCAAGTTTAGCCCAGTTGCAGCTTTGTTGCTTGGTTCGGATAACAACCCTACGTGGCGATCCGTGTTGTTTAAACGAGTGGTAGAGATCCTTTGTAGCTGTGTTTTCTCATCTTGATCCAAGGGTTATCTCAGGCTCGGGTGTGTTAGTTCCCGAGCCTCTAGAGCCACTATATAAAGACTTCATCTCTCCTTTGATTAGTTTAGTCGTTCACATTATTTTCTCTGTATTATCATTCCTCACTTGTATATCTCTCTAGACGATTAGGGTTCAGAGTTGTATTGTCATCATCCTTCTTGATGATTCCTGAGTCTTGTCCAGTGTCTTTGTGAGAGAGTTGTGAGTGTTAGTTTGTATTGTATTATCTGTTCATCCTTTTATGAACAGATAGTTATTGAGTTGTATTTTCTGATTCATTAATAAAGTTCAGTTGTTCTGATCTGAGAAAAGTTAACATGGTATCAGAGCCAGGTTGAGCTCTGTTGATCGAGTATTTGATTCCGCTGCTGTTTGTATTGAAGAATCCTCTGTTCAAGATTGAAGATCTGAATCATAGATCAGGTTTAAAAACCTAGATCTAGGGTTCTTGAGGTTGTATAAAGAAGAATCAATCTGGTGAACGATTGGAGGCTTGTTTTCTTCTTGCTCTCTGGTGTAATAACCCTAAGTGAAGGTTATTCACTACGAGTTGTGGAGAACCCTAACTTGGGTCCTATTGGTGAGATCGTTCTGAATCTTGCTTTTGTTTTTTGTTGGTAGAGTTGTCCTAAGGAGTCTCAGATCAGGGCTTGAGTCCCTGCTTTAGCTTTAGGGTCGGTCTAGATTAGGTGGCTCCCACACAAGGACCTGCGTTGGCACCAAGAGTGACGAACCAACGATCTGGAACACCTGTGTGGCTTCGCCTGTGTCTTGGTTGATTCTTTGGTTGTTTCTGAGTGTGTTCTTGATTCTTGTGTGTATACTTGTGTGTACTGAATTGCTTGTGCTTGTGTATACCTGTGTGCACTGATTGTTTCTTGTTTTGTTTCCTGTGTGATTTACTATCATGGCTGATTCTAGTAGTGATTCTGGTGATGGTAGATTAGGAAATGTTACTTTGGTTAGCAAACTGGATGCTAGTGATCCTTTGTATCTACATGCTAGTGATTCTGCTAATGTGACTATTGTAAATGTTAAGCTAAAAGGTACAGAAAACTATACTGTATGGTCTAATGCCATGATTCTAGCTTTACAAGTTAAAAACAAGTTAGGTTTTATAAATGGTGAATGTGAAAAACCTGATGATGATCCTGTGCTAGTTAGACAGTGGGAAAGATGTAATTCTGTGGTGTTAACTTGGATCTTGAACTCTATTTCTGAAGAACTTTATCTAGGTCAAGTTTATTCTAAACTAGCTTCAGAAGTATGGAGAGATCTTAAGGAAACTTATAATAAAATAGATGGATCAGTTGTTTTTGACCTATATCAGAAAATTAATTCGTTTACACAAAATGGATTATCTGTTTCTGAATATTATCATAAGTTGAATGTTATGTGGAAACAACTTGATCAAATACTACAATTGCCTTCTTGTGTATGTGATGCTTCTAAGGACTTTAACAACTATAATCATATGATTAAACTGATGCAGTTTCTTATGGGATTAGATAGTGTTTACCAAAATGTTAGAACAACTCTGTTGATTAAAACTGAGTTACCATCTGTTAAGGAAGCTTTTGCTGTGGTTTCTAGAGAAGAATCTCATAGAAATTCCAGCACAACAAGTAAAACTCAAACTGTTAGTTTTAATGCTAAAAGTAATCAGGCAAATGAGTTTTCTAGTAATAATCCTAATAATAACAGAAGGTTTAACAAAGGTAATAATCAGTCCTTGAAGTGTTCACACTGTAACAAGACAGGGCACTTAGTTGATAAGTGTTTTGAGCTTGTAGGGTATCCTCCTTGGTCAAGACTAAGGGGGAATCCTGGAAAGAAGGCAGCTGTTAGTAATAACACTACTTCTGAGAATTCTAATTCTGCTGCTTGTTTGACTAGTGATCAAGTTACAAAACTTCTGAGTTTGTTGAATGAGAAGTCTAATGAACCAAGTCAGACTTGCAATCTTTCTGGTAGAATTTTTTGTGCATCTGCTTTTAATAAGAAAATATATTGTTTTACTAGCTCAAATGGTACAATATTAGGAATTGGTTGGATAGTAGATTCTGGAGCAAATGAACACATGGTTAATAATGATAAAGGATTATTTGACTATGTGGATGTATCTGACCTAAATATTAAAGTAAAACATCCTAATGGTACTTTTGCAAAGGTTACAAAGATTGGTAAATTAAAATTGTCAAATGAAGTTGTACTCCAGGATGTGTTAGTTGTTCCAGAATACTCTGTTAACCTAATGTCTGTACATAAATTGGCTAGAGATAATAAACTATTCATTGGATTTGATGAAAAAAGGTGTTATCTACAGGACTTGTTAACAAAGAAAGTCCTGGTGACTGGTGAACAATCTGATGGTTTGTATATGTGTGGGAATTCTTGTTCTGTTTCTAAGGTGTGTTTTAATGCTGTAAATGAATTTAATATGTGGCATGCTAGACTAGGACACCCTTCTGATCAAGTCCTAAAGGTCCTAAGTTCTAACCTTAACATAAGTTTAACTAAGACAAATGGACCCTGTGAAGTTTGCCATAAGGCAAAACAACACAGAGAACCATTCCCTTTAAGTGACCACAAAACAACTCAATTGGGTCAGCTTGTACATATTGATGTATGGGGACCTTATAGAGTTGCTGATAGAGATGGTCATAGATATTTTTTAACAATAGTAGATGATTATTCTAGGGCTGTGTGGGTCTGTCTTATGAGAAATAAAACTGAAGTTTTTGAACACATACAAGATTTTGTAAATATTCTTTTAAATCAGTTTCAAAAACATGTTAAGGTACTTAGGAGTGATAATGGGACAGAGTTTGTGAATAATCAAATGTCAGGGTTTTGTAAGTCTAGAGGGATTATTCACCAAACTACTTGTGCCTATACCCCTCAACAAAATGGAGTTGTTGAGAGGAAACATAGGCACTTGCTCAATGTAGGAAGGGCTTTGTTGTTTCATAGCAATGTTCCTGTTAGGTTTTGGACTGATTGCATTCTAACTGCCTCTTATTTGATAAATAGGACTCCCTCTTCAGTGCTTGGTGGAAAAACTCCTTATGAAATGATACATGGTTTTGTTCCTTTTTTAGATCATTTAAGGGTATTTGGGTGTCTGTGTTTTTGTACAGTGTTAAATGAGTCAAATAAATTGGAAAGTAGAGCTGAGAAATGTGTTTTCTTAGGATATTCTCATGAAAAGAAAGGTTATAAAACCTTTAGTTTAGACAGTAAAACCATTTTGTTTTCAAGAGATGTAAAGTTTTTTGAAACTTGCTTTCCATTTAAAGAACAAAATGTTTTTAATAGTTTTGATAGTAACACTGATAAAACAGTTAACAACTTAAACTTTTTTGACTATTTTGAAAACACAGAACCTTCACAATCCTTAAATGAAAATGATCCCAATGATGAGGAAAGGAACAATGGTAATACTGACTTAGGAACACACAGTCAGCAATCAGACCAACAGAATGTTGATAAAGGCAAGGTTGTTACACAGCAGCCTTCAACATCTGCTCATGATGCTGATAAGGCAGACTGTGTGAATACTGAGACTGAAGTGACCAACCTATCTGAGGGTGATTCAGTCCAGGATAGTGTTAGAAGGTCATCTAGGAATAGTAGTTTTCCAAATAAGTATAGTGATTATATCATTGAAGGAAAAGTAAAGTATGGGTTTGAGAAAGTAGTTAATTTTTCAAATCTATCTTTTGAGAATAAATGTTTTTCCACTACACTTGATAGAACTAGGGAACCTAAGCATTACTATGAGGCAGTTAAGGATGACAACTGGGTAAGAGCCATGAGTGAAGAGTTAGAAGCACTTTATAGAAATGATACCTGGGAAGTTGTTGATCTTCCAAAAGGTAAAAATAAAGTAGGGTGCAAGTGGATTTATAAGACAAAATATAAATCCACTGGAGAAATAGATAGGTATAAGGCAAGGCTTGTAGCCAAAGGCTATAGCCAAAAAGAGGGAATAGACTATGAAGAAACTTTTAGTCCTGTTGTCAAAATGGTTACAGTCAGGTGCATTATTAGTTTGGCTGTTCAAAACAGTTGGAACATTTTCCAACTTGATGTTAATAATGCTTTTCTTTATGGAAATTTGAATGAAGAAGTGTATATGGCACTTCCAGAGGGAATAAATGAACCTGCTGGAAAAGTTTGTAGGTTGAAAAAATCCCTTTATGGTCTGAAACAGGCTCCACGTATGTGGAATGAAAAACTAGTTAGTGTTCTAACTGAATTTGGATTTGTACAGAGTAAGTGTGATTACTCTATGTTTGTTAAAAACAGTAATAATGTGTTTATTGTTTTGTTGGTCTATGTGGATGACATAATTATTACTGGAAACTCCTTGAAAGAAATAGAACTTGTTAAGACATGTTTTAAAACAAAGTTTTTAATCAAGGATCTTGGTGAACTAAAATACTTTCTAGGGATTGAAGTCCTAAAAACTGATGATGGTCTTTGTTTGACCCAAAGGAAATATTGCACTGAACTCCTTGCTGAATATGGAATGCTAGGTGCTAAACCTGTAACTAATCCTATTGAACAAAATAGTGTAGTTACTAATATTATAATGAATAAGGATAAAGTATTGAGTAACATTGTAGGGTATCAACAATTAGTTGGTAAATTGATCTACCTGTCTCACACTAGGCCTGACATTTCATATGCAGTCCATTTTTTGAGTCAGTTTATGCATAAACCAAATGAGGGTCATTTAAAAATAGCCTTAAGACTTTTAAGATATCTAAAGTCTTCTCCAGGAAGAGGTCTATTGTTTTCCAAACATGACACGTTTGATTTAGTGGCATACTCTGATTCAGACTGGGGTAAGTGTGTAGATAGTAGGAAATCTGTTACAGGTTTTTGTGTTTTTATTGGTAATTGTCTAGTTTCTTGGAAAAGCAAGAAACAAGCCACTGTGGCTAGGTCATCAGCTGAAGCTGAATATAGAGCTATGTGTGCTGTTGTGTGTGAATTGATTTGGGTCAAAAATCTAATGTCCGAACTCATGGTAAGTGTTTCAGTTCCTATTAAGTTAAATTGTGATAGTTCAGCAGCTCTTTCAATAGCTGCTAATCCAGTCTTTTTTGATAAAACAAAGCATTTTGAATTGGACTTATTTTTCCTCAGGGATCATATTAGTAAAGGATTAGTTAAAACTGTTAAAATTGCTTCTGAGAATCAATTGGCAGACTTGTTTACAAAGGGGTTGTTAACCCATCAACATCAAAAACTTTGTGGAAAAATAAAGTTGTTTGACATGTTTAAATAATAAAATTGAGAGGGGGTGTTAAAAATATATAACATATTATGTTATAGTATCAATTTTATTATTTAACAAACATATTATTTGATCATGTACTTATTATGCTGCATAAGTATTTTTGGTTTTGTAGATGTTGAAATGGGTCAGCTGATTGTTCGTAGAGTCTAAGTCCAGATGGTCCAGATCAAGAGTAGTTCGTGGGTCCAGAGAGTCTTGTAGAAGCCCAGTTGCTGATTGAGTCCATCAAGTTGAAGTCCATCAAGTTTAGCCCAGTTGCAGCTTTGTTGCTTGGTTCGGATAACAACCCTACGTGGCGATCCGTGTTGTTTAAACGAGTGGTAGAGATCCTTTGTAGCTGTGTTTTCTCATCTTGATCCAAGGGTTATCTCAGGCTCGGGTGTGTTAGTTCCCGAGCCTCTAGAGCCACTATATAAAGACTTCATCTCTCCTTTGATTAGTTTAGTCGTTCACATTATTTTCTCTGTATTATCATTCCTCACTTGTATATCTCTCTAGACGATTAGGGTTCAGAGTTGTATTGTCATCATCCTTCTTGATGATTCCTGAGTCTTGTCCAGTGTCTTTGTGAGAGAGTTGTGAGTGTTAGTTTGTATTGTATTATCTGTTCATCCTTTTATGAACAGATAGTTATTGAGTTGTATTTTCTGATTCATTAATAAAGTTCAGTTGTTCTGATCTGAGAAAAGTTAACAGGGTCACCTCCTATTCGGTGGAAAGAGATCTTGGGATCATGCAACGGACTTGTTCTAGCGAAAGACGGAAGTGATACCATCTTCTTGATGAATCCCACCACAACAGAGCTGTGGAAAGTTCCTCTTTGCCCTTTTGTACCACCCCCAGATGAAGAAGAAGAAGTGGTTTATGTTATGTACGGATTCGGTTACGATTCATCCACTGATGATTATAAAATACTCTCCATCTCTTTTTGGCACCCCCACAACATGCAGCATGATATCAAGGAGGCGTTTGAATGCGTTTATAGCTTGCGTAACAACTTATGGAGGAAATTGCCTGATTATAATTACCGCGAACATGATCACTCCGTCTTGGATGGAATCAACGGTGCTCCTATCAACCAGAGTCTTCACTGGATATCAAGATCGTTTTGGATCGTTGGGTTTAATTTAGCAACTGAAGAATTCAATGAAATGGAATTGCCTGATTCTGATTCATTTCATAATGGTAAAACTATGGGTTCGGACTTGGTTGATTTTGGTGGGAAACTTGGTGTTTCTATGAGTAGTGAGGTGTGCACCGAGTTGTGTGTGATGGAGGAGTATGGTGTTGGTGAGTCTTGGACCAGGATGCGTATTCCTGGACTTGAGAAAATACTTTGGCCTGTTTGTTTGCTTGAAGGAAGAAGTCGGGGACTTGTGTTTCAAGAAAAAGAAGTTAAAGTTGTGTACAATATAGATGAAAGAAGATTCAGAGATGTAAGGATCGCGGGTTGCCCAAGTGGTGATGTCAATGTATTTGGAGGTACGTTTGTTGAAAGCCTAGAATCACCTAAACGCATCATGGTAGCATCTTAACCTTTAACAAATCTGTTTAGTAACTACTTATATCATATTATGTTAAGAAAGAAGACTTTAGGTTCATGACAACTATGTAACTAGTGGATCAGAAACGTGTGGTGCACCCTATCGTAGGGATGGCAAAGTTTAAAAGATACTAGTTTGATCTCATTTTGTTATCATGTGGAAAAATTACATGGATGTTACTTGTTGCATGTAATTATTAATTATGTATTTGATATGGTTATATAATGTAATACTAGTATGATGTCCTTTTGTTATCATGTAGATTTACAATTACAATGGGAAAGAGCAAAATGGATATAACTAAGCTAAACACGTTTGTATGATAATGATCTATGGTTCGTATTTGTAAGGCCCATAAATTGAGTAGGTTTACGCTTGTCTTTATTAAGCCTGTTTGTGGTAATTGGGCTTAGTTTAGTTAATGGGCTTGGGTTAGGCCATGTGGGCCAAGGCTTTAGTGGACCCTATATAATGTTATGCTTGCTACATTGTTAGGGTTAGACATTCATTAGACTTTCATAATCCTTTCATTTGTAATTCTAGAGCCATCACCTTATACTAGACAATCCTAGAGATTGTGTGTAAGGTGAAGCAGCAATACAAGGGATTTCATATTGTTTAATCTTTTGTTCTTCACATTCAATCTTGTTTTCCGCACTCGATTGTTTGTTTGATACCCGGTAGAGAAGATCTTGGACTTACAATTGGTATCAGAGCCTAAGAAGTCTTTCGAAGGCTCGGTTCGGTATCATTCGAAGAACAAAAAGGAGTTTTGCTGCTGCATTTTGTCGATTCTAACAGGTTTAAATCTCGTCTCTTGTTAATTTTATTTATTTAATCAGTTTTGTGTTTTAGTTTGTGTTTGCAGATCCGGTTTTATTCAAGAACACGAAGAACAAGGAAATATTATTAAAAAAAAGGGGATGTTTGATCTATTTTGGTTATACATAAACTGTTTCCATGTTTTACGGTATTTTAAGTTAAGGAGATATTAAAAATAATAAATCTGCTTTCCTAAAAAGAAGGGGTTGACAGCTTTTAGAGAGAAATCAACGGTGGAAAATATAAGTCAAACGTGAAAAGGGGGATCACTATCGAACTCATCGGAGCTTCATCGAACTCCCACCACCTCGTCGAACTCAGCTGTCTTGGTCGAACTCAGTCCACGTCACCTCGAACTCAGATCTGCTACTCGAACTCAACCAGGTCGAACTCATCCAGGCCGAACTCACCCAGGTCGAACTCAGCCTCCTGGTCGAACTCAGTTCTCAAGGTCGAACTCAGTTCTCAAGGTCGAACTCAGTTCGTAACGTCGAACTCAGCACTGTGTCAGGTCGAACTCAACTTTCTACTCGAACTCAGGCCTGACTCGAGGTCGAACTCACTACTCGAACACTTGAACCCGGATCCAACCTAAACACCTACTCGAACACCCATTTTCACTCGTACCTGCTTCTGACCGGAACCCACCTAAAAATCCATACCCGACTCCGGCTCAAACTCAACCCATCATCACCACCGCCGGCCGATTGCGACAACCACCCTAACTCCTCCCTCCTGCTCCTTCAACCCCCACCGTATTCCGCACCCAACACCCGAAACCTGCAACCCGAAATACCTCTGAACAGGAAACCACAACCATAACCCACCTTCAACCAAAAACCCAACCCGTAACCATCACCAACCATTTTAAAACCTCATCTCCTATTTTAACCCGAAACAAGAAAAGGTGAAGGAGTTGATGCTGTTTGTGTTTGTTGTTCTTCTTCTTCGAGAAGAGAGAGCAGTCTGTGTGTTGGATTTTAAAAGAAAGAATTATAGAGAGAAGTGAGAGAGAGAGAGACATCGATATATTAAAGAGTAGAGCAGAGAGAGAGCCGAAAAGAGAAAGAAATTTTGGTTTGTGTTGTTTGTTGTGTTCTTGTTTGAGAGAGTAAACGAGCTGAAAGAATATAGAAGAGAGAGAAGAGTTTGTCTTGTGAGTTCATAGAGAGAAGCTGTTGGTTGTATGTTTTGTTGAGGCATGGTCTATTTCCACCCCCCCAGCTTCTATTTTCACCCCCTTGAAAGCGCCTCGCTTAGGCCTAAGCGAGGCGCTTTCTTTGCTTTTTAACTACCTCGGTACGAGGTCAGAAAAAGCTGATTTTTGACCCAAAGCGCCTCGCTTAGGCCTAAGCGAGGCGCTTCGAATAATATTTTTTTTTTTTTTTTTTGGTCTTTTGAGATTAAGGTTTAACATTTTTTTTTAAGTCAGACGTTTTTCAAAAAAACATTTTTTATGTCAATGGGAGGGTAAACAAAATCGTCGATCCGACTGTTGATTTCTTTCTGCAACAAGGAACAAAATGTCAGCTTTTTCCTGAATTTTACTTGCTTGTATGAAAAGTTTATTTTAATTGTTCGTTTGACAAACGTCTGGCTAACCTGTCCAGTTATCAATCTCACTGTCCAACAACTGAATTTTACTTGCTTGCATGAAAAGTTTATTTTAATTGTTCGTTTGACAAACGTCTGGCTAACCTGTCCAGTTATCAATCTCACTGTCCAACAACTGAATTTTACTTGCTTGCATGAAAAGTTTATTTTAATTGTTCGTTTGACAAACGTCTGGCTAACCTGTCCAGTTATCAATCTCACTGTCCAACAACTGAATTTTACTTGCTTGCATGAAAAGTTTACTTGCTTGCATGAAAAGTTTATTTTAGTTGTTCGTTTTGACAAACGCCGGCTAATGAATTTTACTGTAATGATCAGAAACATTCCAAATAACTGTTCAATTTCAGCTTTTGTTTAACTATTTTAGCAACTTCCATAGAGAAGGTATCAATCTTATTTCTTGAGTTGAACTTTCCATGATCTACCTTTATCATCTCAGAGAGATATGTGTCAACGATGAAAGGGAACCCGAAACAATAGAAGTGAGATTGATAACTTCTTTCATCATTGTACATATACCTCCTTATCTAAAAACAAATCACATCATTTGTATGAGTAGTGACCCTCTGGCAAACCTGCGTATGAATAGTGACCCTCTGGCACACCACTAGAACATTAATCGGTTTCATCTTTGTTTTCTTGGGTTTTGCTTTTTTTGGTGAAATGAACTTGAAGAAATGATTTGGTTGAAGAAAGTTGTGTGCCAGAGGGTCACTATTCATACACACAACTTTTTGCTCTAGTGGTGTGGCCTACCTTTTTGACAAACACCTGGCTAACCTGTCCAGTTTGCCAGAGGGTCACTATTCATACACACAACTTTTTGCTCTAGTGGTGTGGCCTACCTTTTTGACAAACACCTGGCTAACCTGTCCAGTTTGCCAGAGGGTCACTATTCATACACACAACTTTTTGCTCTAGTGGTGTGCTCTACCTTTTTGACAAACACCTGGCTAACCTGTCCAGTTTGCCAGAGGGTCACTATTCATACACACAACTTTTTTGCTCTAGTGGTGTGCTCTAACTTTTTGACAAACACCTGGCTAACCTGTCCAGTTATCAATCTCACTGTCCTTTACGCAGGTTTGCCAGAGGGTCACTATTCATATTATTATTATTATTTACATTATTATCGTATTTGCTTTACGATAATAATGTAAATAATAATAATAATAAGGAATGAAGGTTTTTGCAAAAACGAAGGTTTCCGCGTTAATGAAAATTATCATTTCTTGACATGCTTGGTAACACCTTGATCTGCAATATATGAAAACAGGAACATTCCAAATAACAGTTCAAATTTTAGTTCAAACTTTTCAAACTCCTGCAACATCTCAAGAGTCGAGGTCCTCTGAAAAAAGACATCGTACAATGATTTGGACTTGCAATATTTGAAAATTATCATTTCTTGACATGCTTGGTAACACCTCTGCAATATTTGAAAATTATCATTTCTCGAAAAGTAATTAAAAACACTTAAATATGAATTAAAAACAATTTGTTGTGTCGAATGTTTAGTCGGAGGACCACTTACAATGATTCATCAAAGTTGTACAAAGCTGGATGTTTTTACTGGAAAACCAAAACGAGCAATAAACGAAGCGAAACGGAGAGATATAATTTTCTTGGCTTGGAAACAACTTAAAAGAAGCAAAAATGAATTAAAATTATTTTTTGGTGATTAACAGATAATTTTAAAGAATTAAAAGAAATTCAAGTTTTTTAAAAAAAAGGCCAAAGCGCCTAGCTTTGGTCAAAGCGAGGCGCTTGGGTGCCTAGCTTTGGCCAAAGCTAGGCGCTTGGGTGCCTAGCTTTGGCCAAAGCTAGGCGCTTGACTGGTTTGATTAGACCACAAGCTCCTCGCTTTGACCAAAGCGAGGCGCTTTGGCCTTTTTTTTAAAAAACTTGAATTTCTTTTAATTCTTTAAAATTATCTATTAATCACCAAAAAATAATTTTAATTCATTTTTGCTTCTTTTAAGTTGTTTCCAAGCCAAGAAAATTATATCTCTCCGTTTCGCTTCGTTTATTGCTCGTTTTGGTTTTCCAGTAAAAACATCCAGCTTTGTACAACTTTGATGAATCATTGTAAGTGGTCCTCCGACTAAACATTCGATACCCATATTTTTTCAAAACATAATTTTTGCATGTTTAATTGATATCTTTGACTTCCAGACTATATTATAATTGATCGTTGGTGGTTTTCATAGCACCTTGTTTGATTACACTCGTGTTCAGCCTTTATCAGGCTGCCTTCATCGTTGACAGTTATCTCTCCGATAAACAATTGTAAAGTTGTTTTACTAATTTCATAGTCTTGATACTTTTAACATATGACTTTTACTTATGGAATCTTTTCAAAGATGATCAAAAGAACTAGACAGTCTGTTCCCATGTTCTCCATATCCATACCTTGTTCCAACCACTAGACAGTACCTGTGGCCAAAAGAACTAGACAGTAAAATCATCTTCTTGTAATTACTTTCAAGTTTTTTAGAATCATTGAAGACACCTTTTCAGTTGTTATCCGAGAGATAACGATCATTTCGTTATCATTGCTAACAGACTTTGACCGATCAACGATGAAGACAACCTGAAAAGTGGATACCATGGATCAGAGAGATTTAAGCTAATCAAACTCATATCTCAAGCCGGTGCAAGTTATGTTGTAGCATCCTTGATCATCTTCTTGTAATTACAACTTTTTCAGTTGTTATCCGAGAGATAGCGATCAACGATGAAGACAACCTGAAAAGTGGATACCATGGATCAGAGAGATTTAAGCTAATCAAACTCATATCTCAAGCCGGTGCAAGTTATGTTGTAGCATCTTTGATCATCTTCTTGTAATTACAACTTTTTCAGTTGTTATCCGAGAGATAGCGATCAACGATGAAGACAACCTGAAAAGTGGATACCATGGATCAGAGAGATTTAAGCTAATCAAACTCATATCTCAAGCCGGTGCAAGTTATGTTGTAGCATCTTTGATCATCTTCTTGTAATTACAACTTTTTCAGTTGTTATCCGAGAGATAGCGATCAACGATGAAGACAACCTGAACAGTGGATACCATGGATCAGAGAGATTTAAGCTAATCAAACTCATATCTCAAGCCGGTGCAAGTTATGTTGTAGCATCCTTGATCATCTTCTTGTAATTACAACTTTTTCAGTTGTTATCCGAGAGATAGCGATCAACGATGAAGACAACCTGAAAAGTGGATACCATGGATCAGAGAGATTTAAGCTAATCAAACTCATATCTCAAGCCGGTGCAAGTTATGTTGTAGCATCTTTGATCATCTTCTTGTAATTACAACTTTTTCAGTTGTTATCCGAGAGATAGCGATCAACGATGAAGACAACCTGAAAAGTGGATACCATGGATCAGAGAGATTTAAGCTAATCAAACTCATATCTCAAGCCGGTGCAAGTTATGTTGTAGCATCCTTGATCATCTTCTTGTAATTACAACTTTTTCAGTTGTTATCCGAGAGATAGCGGTCAACGATGAAGACAGTCTGAAAAGTGGATACCATGGATCAGAGAGATTTAAGCTAATCAAACTCATATCTCAAGCCGGTGCAACACACACTTTCAACCCATTCCTGGTAAACCCAGGGGAAAATGGCTATATTAACAAAACTTCAAGATTATTGTTTTGTTTAACGCGCATACCGCATTCGGAGTCTGATTGCACCGAATCCAGTCTTCTAGGTGGACTTAAGCACCTGAAAGGGAAGTTGAATTTTTGAATGATGTTTTGTTTTGTGGATCAGACGAGGACTTGCCTGTGTCTTGAAAACACAAGGATGACACACGAAGCTTTAGACTCCAAGCGGATCCCTTGATTGCCGCATTTAATGAAATTTAACGCGCATACCGCATTCAGAGTCTGATTGCACCGAATCAAGTCTTCAAGGTGGACTTAAGCACCTGAACGGGAAGTTGAAATTTTGAATGATGTTCGTCGACTGCACCTTGAGCGAGCCGCGTTTAATGAAATTTAACGCGCATACCGCATTCAGAGTCTGATTGCACCGAATCAAGTCTTCAAGGTGGACTTAAGCACCTGAACGGGAAGTTGAAATTTTGAATGATGTTCGTCGACTGCACGAATCTAGTCTTCAAGGTACCATGGATCAGAGAGATTTAAGCTAATTAAAAAACATTTGGAAACACAAAGATGGAAAAATTCACTAAAAAGCCTAAAATTTCGGACCCTAACACACACAAGACGAATGTTGCAACATGAGTTCGACCAAGATGACACACGAAGCTTTAGACTCCAAGCAGATCCCTTGATTTGGGTGGAACAAGGTATCATCAATCTAGTGTTATCGGGCATGAACGGGAAGTTGAAATTTTGAAGTTGGTTGATGATGTAAAGTTTAAGTCATTGACAATGATTAGGGTTATTACTTTGTTTTTTAAATTTTTTTAACTTTTTATAATTATTAAATTAAAAAAAAAATAAAAAAACCAACTCAAAACATCAAAACAACTACCAAAATAAATTACCCCCTTGAAGCGCCTCGCTTAGGCCTAAGCGAGGCGCTTGGAATTTGAAAATCAGCTTTTTCTGATTATCGTACTGACGGCATCGAAGTTAGCTCAAAGCGCCTCGCTTTGGCCTAAGCGAGGCGCTTTGAGGGGGTTAAAATAGAAGGGTGGGGGGTTTAAATATAACCACCCTTTGTTGAAGAAGAAAGAGTTGAAAAGAATATTGAGTGAGAGAGAGACTTGGAAAGTGACGGTTAAAAGAAAAGAAAAAGAGAAGGTTTGAGTGTGAAAGTGGAGTGTGTCAAGAAGAGATCACGTGGCTTTGTCTAATAATAATAATAATAATAATAATAATAATATAATATCTTTTGGAGTGTACTAGCTTAATTTGGGGGGATCGACCTTACAGTATACGGTTTGATTCGGTTGACTACGGTGGACTAGACTGTGTACTATTTTTGACGGTTGAATACGTTTGAACGTCTTGTGCTCGGACTAAATTTTTTGTGGACCGTCTAAAATTTTTGTGAACGTCTAGATTTGTGGGGGATCACGGCTCAAAATGTCTTCTCAAAATAACGTGTTCGAGCAGAGACTTGAAGGTTTCAGTTACATTGCTGGTGAAACGGTTGAAGCACTTATTGGCAGATTCACTGACCTACTGTCTGACATAAAAAATGCTGAAATCGTAATATCAAATCGATGGGTCAACAAGAGTCTTCTGGACGCTTTAAAAGGAATACCAGATCAACCGACATGCAGCTGGTTTAAGTATGTCAATTGGATCATTACAGAAACAAGTTGGTCCAAAATGACGTCAGATGAGTTAATCTTACTCGTCAAAGAACATGCTAGGCGTGCAAATCTGAAGACTCAAAGCAACACCTCTGCTACAACATGCCCACCCGCCTCTGACACTTCATCATCGAATTCAGATTCAAGTTGCTATGTCATTCCTGATGCTCCTGCCGCTCCGGCTGCTTCTGTCACACCTGCTGCTCCCGCCGTTTCTGTTGCTCCTACCGCTCAAGTTTTCATGGCACAACTGAATGACCATGTGCCATCCGCATCTGAGGTACACGCTGAAATTTTAGCTGAATCATGTTGTACTGAACAATGCAGGTTAAAAATTAAAGGTTTTAGAGAAGAAACTCTCTCCGCATTCAAGCAGCTTGAATACGAGAAAATGGCCACTTGGAATATTAAAAAGAAATTTAATTCCTATAAAGAAATGGTCGAACAACAAAAACTCGATATCAAGCGCTTGCATCAGGAGGTGAGTGATCACAAGTGTCGATATTTACACTTCAAACGACTTTCTGATACTTTGACTGCGGAATTGATCGATTTAAAATCTCAATTTGAAAATGCTGATTTTCATTTTAAAAAATTCGATTGTTCTAGTGACAAAGTCGAGAAAATGATCAATACTCAGTTAAAGTTCAGACCAAAGGAAGTGAGGAATAAAGGTCTTGGGTTTGTGGAAATTCCACCACCTTTTAATGAAAATTATTCCTCAATTCCCATGTCGGATGAAGAATTGTTGGCTCTGCCTGTTAAAGGATACGGTTCTCCAATAGAAGAGCCAACCAGTCGACCATCAAGGGATCAAGTAGAGCTCTCCAAACCTGAATCGGCCCCTATCCGAATCTCTAAACCTAAGAACCGACCAATTAATCAAGAGCAGGCCCCATCAAAAACTTTTGTCAAATCTCAAGATGCTTCAAAGCAGTCTGAGACGTTAAATTTTGAGAAAAATAAAGAAACTGACAGAGTTTTTGATGTGAAAAGAGATGATGTTCCAGTTTCCTATGACACAGCCAAATCAAATGAAATATTGAAGGAAACTATTTTAAAACCTGAACCGACAGCCCAATCAGACTCAAATGTGCCCTTTGAGTTTGATTTCATGAAAACATTCAAGAATCTCTATGAAGAGTACAGGGCAAAAGACACCGTTGAATCAGCTGCCCCACAAACTTCTGAAAGTGACTCCACTTGTGAATCACCTGAAGCAACTGAATCTGAGAAATCAATATCAGTTGCATCTAGTGAATCCAGCTGTGAGTCCTCAAGAGCAGCTGCGTCAACGGGGGATTCAGCAGAGCCACAACATGTTTCTGAATTAAGTGGCTCGTCTGAATCAAATGTCACACCCTTGACTGAGCCAGAATCTGAAGAATCTGTGTGCTCAAGGCCAGTCGAGATTAAACAAGAATGTAAGGATCCCTCATCCAAGACTGTTGGCACAGGTGTGGTAACTCCAATAGTCACTGATTTTAAATGTGTGAATATTACTGATGCTTCTACTTCATGTGCAGACTTAGTAAAAGTAGAGGTTAGGGTTGAGGGGGATGATGTTGTTTGCACTCAAACTGCTGATGTTTGTTCTAAAACATCAAAATTATCTGCTAATGCTATACCATACGTACAAAAGGCTGTCTCTAAGCTATCTGTTAACGGCACGACCGATAAATATGTGCCACCACATAGAAAAACTGCATGTGCTAACTCTTCTGAACAGGTTCCTGAAGTTAAACAGAAAGCTCAAGGACAGTCATCATCACAAGCACAATCTTGTTCACACGGGTGTTCAAGATGTTCTAAGCAGAGCAGAAACTTTAAGAAGCCTGCAAACAAATCATCCAACCGATCCCATCACTCACATTCATCAGTGGGATCGAACAGACCGGGATATGCTTCATATGCAAAGAAGCAGACATTCTACAACTGTGGAAGACCTGGTCACATTGCAAGGAATTGCACAAGTCGTCCTTACGTGCCCTATTATAGACAGAATCAGAGGGTTACACCAAGGGATAACTACTACTCCAAGTCAATGAAGGTTGATAAACCTAAGGCGAGGAAGAACATGAATCCCAAAGTTAAACCGTCTGATGGAGACTGGAATGCTGCCAAGAGCAAACGGAAGGTTGTTCCTCCACAGAAGTCGAAGCAACCTCAGAAACCGAAAGCTACTACTCCAAAAGTAGCAAAATCGCTTGTTAAGCCTAAACAGGTCTGGAAAGCAAAGGCGGCAGCACCACCAGTCCTAAATGAGAAGAAGGACATGTGCTTGAGAGAAGTGTCTTTCATAGATGCTTCAGGAGTGCCCAGAACCGCGATGGCCTGGGTACCAATGTTCAACTAATCTCCTTTCTTAGTGTAGGGACAACCAAGGAGGATTGTCGACGACCACTGGTATGTTGATAATGGTTGATCCACGCACATGACAGGTGACATCTCTCTGTTATATTCTTATTTAAATTTTCAAACATTGAGTATGTTTCCTTTTAAGGAGATAATGGAGGTAAACTCAGCAAGTGAGGTACGCTCAAAACCTGATGCATTGAATTTTGAACGTAATTGGTCTTTAATTCGAGAATGGTTTTAGAAAAACACAAAAAATTTTTCTTAGTTTTAGGTTGTAAATTTGTTCTTTAAATTTTCAATGTTAAGCACAAATTTAGGGGGATATATACCCTCAGAAAAATACAAAAACAAAAGAAAATTTCGAAAATGAGAATTTCATGGTGCGAAAAAGAAGAAATGATAGTACATCAGCTGTTGAGTTGTCACACCTTAAAATCGAAAAGAAAATTAAATCAAGTGTGATCGCAGCTCCATTATATGATGTACTGGCAGGCAAGCTACACAACGAACTCAGTCCAAACATGCTACAGATAAAGGACTCTGTAACTTGTGGGTAACACATCATTGGCGTATGATCTTATGGTCTTAAATCTTGCGTTGATAGATTGCCAAAATCTGAGATTTCAGGTCTTTAAATTGTTGATACATCTGGGGATGTCTTGGCTGCCCTTCTGCTGCATCCAGATATATGCTGACCTAGGCACAGTCGGGACGTCTTAAAAGAGCAATAAAGAAATGCCAAAACCCAAATTCTCAAAGAGAATTCAAGCTAAAGGCATTAATCAAAAGCTTAAAGCGATGATCATACCGAAAGTTTGGTATTTGTCCTAACCCTGGTCGAGAATCCATCGGTCTCTCTGTTGCATCCAGATATATGCAGACCTGATCACCGATGATCTTGACCTTGTAATTCATACAGATGTCAGCAATTTACTCACCTGTTATGAAGAAGCTTTGTGCATACCTTGATCGCGAGGGTATGTCATGATGTGGGACACACAGTTATTTCGGTCTAACACACGTTAAGAAAATGAGAAAAACAAAGGACTTGAGGACGTGTGTGTATGTTTGTTTAAGTGGATAAACGATGCTGGTAATCGTCTTGGACTGCTTTCTAGCACTTTAATAAGTTTACCAGAACAAATATACTAACGGTGTGTTACAGTTTGACAAAGCTGATATGATCTTCTTGCACATGATTCTCACAAAAAGATGCATTGCAATTAGTTTGAATTTTTATTTTTGTGTGTTTTCGTTTATAAAAATTAACCATTCTTGAGGATTTGATCGGTTCTTGAACAAAATTCAGGTTTTTGAGATTTTAATTTGAAGTACACTGATGTATTTGGTGTTCATGTATATACTGGACCCTCTGTTGCATAAATTGTTTGCTTATAAAATTCTGAGAATTTGCAGAATTTGATTCGAATCAAGAAACAGAGGTTAATGAAGAGTGAAAGAGTTCCAGTTGTTGACTAGCATGAAGCACCTAATTGACAAGATGTACCTGAGTCAGAAGAACCTGAAGTGAATTATCTTTTGACGATGAAAGTACAACTGAAGAAGTACCTGAAAAGTTGCTTGAAAAAGAAGATTGACAAAGAAAAGAGTTACTGAGAATCCTCCTCTCATATTCTTTTAGCAAGATGTTCAAGCAAAAGCTGATAATGATTAAAGCTGTAAGGCTACCTCCAAGACAAGATGAAAGAACCCAAGATCGGAAGATCAAGATCTAAAGATTCTTCCTACTAAGCCATGATAAAGACAGCATAAACCTAGGGGGATATTGTAAGGCCCATAAATTGAGTAGGTTTACGCTTGTCTTTATTAAGCCTGTTTGTGGTAATTGGGCTTAGTTTAGTTAATGGGCTTGGGTTAGGCCATGTGGGCCAAGGCTTTAGTGGACCCTATATAATGTTATGCTTGCTACATTGTTAGGGTTAGACATTCATTAGACTTTCATAATCCTTTCATTTGTAATTCTAGAGCCATCACCTTATACTAGACAATCCTAGAGATTGTGTGTAAGGTGAAGCAGCAATACAAGGGATTTCATATTGTTTAATCTTTTGTTCTTCACATTCAATCTTGTTTTCCGCACTCGATTGTTTGTTTGATACCCGGTAGAGAAGATCTTGGACTTACAGTATTTAGATAATGGCTGCCTAACAAACAATGAGTCTAGTATTGTTTGGATTCAATCGGGTTAAATGAGTGGGCTATAAATTCATTGTTCCGAACTGGGCTGGGTCAATGAATTGGAATCGCCGAGCCGACTATCAATCAAAATTAGGAGGGGTAGGGGTGTAGATTTGGTATTTTATTTGGTAATCAGGCTGGGTCGGGTCGGGTTTCAGGTTTACAAAAGTATAACCTTCCGTTTTGCCTTGGGTTGTCTGTCTGTCTGATCTTGCGAAGTATACTGTTGATGTACTCTCTACATCATATGAATATATGCAGACTGATAAGCTCATTAACGCAATATCTTACGCTTGCTATTTTGTTTAAAATTGCGTAAGTAAAATGTATATTTGTAGTTATGGGTGGTTAGTAGAAGGGGCAGGATTGTATATGCACAACCTATAGTATGCATACAGGTTACTTATTCCTTACCTGGTGTATAACAGATTCCTTGTGCAACAAACAGAAAAATTACTTGACTCAATAATATAATAGTTTCATTAACAAGACTTTTGTATGTAGCAACTTGTTCAACATATCATTACTTAAGATTTGAGGTTTCAAGCACCATTTCACCAAATCCAAGTTCTTAGGAAACAAGCCTAACTTATACACACTGCAGATCATAAGTCAGACTAATAGAAGGCACAGTTCTTTAACTAAGAGGTTGGAAACTCGAGTATCAAATTGTAACATCAGAAATAAACACCGTTTGAGATAGGAGTGTTGATCGGTGCACTTGTTTAAAATCAATCGGGTATACCATATTTTGTACCTTAAAACCGAACTGATTAACCGCAGGTAGTACGCTTACCTAATTTAACCTCACTCGAAACCTACTCTACCCGAATCCTAAACAAGCCGCTCAGTTTCTTCACTCAGGGGGGAAGTGGCTCTTAAGTTCTGATTGGGATCTACAATTTTCCCCTCATGGGAGGTAGCCTGAAAGGACAAGGTTAATAGCATTTGATGTTTTGGCTGGCCTGCGCGGGAGGACAAAGAGAAAACATTTCGATGGAAATCTGGGCTGTTTGAGAAAATGTTAAAACCGGGCCAGTTAGGGGTGTTCACGGTCCGGTTTTTGCGGTTTTTAGGTTAAACTGTGAACCAAACCGTCAGTAACGGTTATCTATTTTTGTAAACCAAAACCGAACCATAAAATTCTTAAACTGAACCAAATCAAACCATTAGTAACGGTTTGGTTCCGGTTTGGTTTCACGGTTTGAACTCGTTAGATCTTTATACAAGATGTCTAAAATTAGGCATGATGTATATAAGTAAAGTCGTCCAAAGTTTATAGAATTTAACAAGTTATCATCGATCAAGGCTTCCGGGTGTGTGTATATGGTGAAAATGAAATTAAATAGTTAAGTGTTTTAACGGCAAAAGTATGACATACAAGATGGTGAAGTAGATAAAATAGGCATCTTTTGAGTGTTTCCTTCATCGATCAAGGTTTCCGGGTGTCTAGTGGAACGAGTGGCGTACTTTCAATTTGTTTTTTTGAAGGTGTATGTATGTTTTGGTGTACGTTATTTGTGCCGTAGCTTATGTTTATTCACAAATCATATATTTATAATTATATACTATATTAATGAAAACTCATCATGAATAGTAGGAGCAGTAAAATTAGAAGTAAGTGATAGCAAAAAGTAAATGTTGTTGGAGACATTTTCTAGATAGTAGTGTTGATACACGTGTAATGAGACCAACCTTTCCTTTCCACCCACCATCCTTCATTTCAAGCCACGTTTCTTTTTTTACTTTACACCTCACACTTGATCATCATTAAATTAAGAGAGTGAGAGTGAGAAACAAATTTGTCGTTAGAAGGAGAGAGAAAGGGATAAGGAAACACTAACATCTGGTAGTCAAATCAAATATTCAAAGGGTAGTGACGACATTTGGTGGTAGATTCGATTGACAATGGGGACGTGGTGGTTTGCATCTGTTGGCTACCCACCGGAAACACTAATGTGATGGTGGTGGTGAGGAGTTTCTTGAAAGAAGGTGGCAGTTTAACGTGTCCAAATCTATGTTTTTGTTCTGATGCTAACGAGAGGTAATCATGGTTGGGTTCAGGAAGCGGTCGATATTCTTGGTAGCGGCCGTGGGTTATCCGAAAAAAAAAAACGATTATGATCTACTTGGGGAGTGAAGAAGATGAGGATGGTGTTGTCTCTCTGTGTTTTACAGCTTTATTATGTTGACTTTCTTTTCTTCCTAACCTATCGTTTTCTGTTCAATGTGATTAGATTAACAAGAACTCAAGAAGACAACTTTCATAGGGTTATTTTTTTAAAATATATTGTCATGTATTGGGTGTAGTTGATAGTTTCATTCAACATTTATTTATTAAACAATCAACATATATGCATTCTGTATTTCTGTCTTAGATTTTTTTTTTTTGGTGGTTGAATTGTGGTGTTAATACAATCTGTGGTAGTTTATCACATATGTTGGTTTTATAAATTTTAAGTTTTTATAATGGTAGAATTAGAATATATTGAAAACTTAATAAATTGCATCTTGGTTTTAGATGTTGTCACATTTTTATGTTTCTCGCTTAAATCGTTTGGCCTCGCGGCAACGCGCGGATTAACACCCTAGTTTAAATTTATATATTTATAATTTAAATTTATATATAACAAAACATATATTATTTAGTTACACTTATCATAATTTTATATGTAACGATAGTTATTAGGTAGATAATTAAATTCAAATATATAACTGGCTTGTATAGATTTGAGAGCCTAATTGAGCTTAATAATAAAGCTTGGGCTTAGACTCGTTTATTAATCAACCACCAACTTTATTAATCAACCACCAATAGTAACTTGAGCTCGTTTCTTTGTTAATGGACACTGATTTGATGCATGAGTTACTACTAGGGGTGCAAACAAGTCGAGTCGAGCTCGATTAACTTATGAGAGCTCGAGCTTGGCTCGGTACGAGCTTTGTTTTCGAAGCTTAAGCCCGGCTCGTAGGAAGTTTCTAAAGCTTGAGTTCGGCTCGTTTATTACCATTAGTTAATATATTAAATAAAATAATATAAATAATAGGCTTGTTTAGGCTCGCAAGTTCGATAAGTGAAGCTCGAGTTGGGACTCGTTTACAAAAAAACTTTAAATTAGGGGTAAATGTTATAAAATTTTATCAAAACTAATATTACACTAGGCTCGACGAGCCTCACATGCCAAGCTCAATAAATAAACGAACCTTGTTTTAGGCTCAAGCTCGGTTCGGCTCGGGCTTAATAAGGCTCGGCTCGTTTTGTGTTTTTTACCGAGCCGAGCTGGAGTAGCTTGCGAGTGGCTCGGCTCATTGCACCTCTAGTTACTACTAAAAGAAAGAGAATGCTACTAAATTTTAGGGTGACAATAATTCAATAATATTTTGGGGCTAAAATACAACATATCATGGTAGGCAGGTACCCGGTAGCTGATCAGCTACACCACTCCGTGGTGATTGGGTACGGTGGATCGGGTAGTTATAACGGGTGGTTGAAACCGAAGTGGTTGGGTGGAGTAAATTGTGCATCGGTCATTTTTTGTTACCGTTTATTTTTTTTCTTCTAAGAAACAACATTTTCGTTATAAATACACTCATTTCTTTACCCTACATCCATTTCTTTTTCTAAATTTTTTTTTTTGCCATCGTCAAATGACAACGTTTAAGATGGACTGAGGAGGAACAAATAGCTTTGACTACGGCCATGTAATAGCGCCCATTAAAAAGGTCGATCGCTTTGGCATTGATATTTGTCAAACCGACCACACTTCACACGCTCGTAACATGACATAAGTATGATTACGTTTAAATAGGGGTGCAACTGAGCCAGACAGCTAGCGAGCTACTGGAGATTGGCTCGATAAAACACTCGAAACGAGCCGACCCTTATCGAGCCCGAGCCTAAAACAAAGCTTGTTTACTTATCGAGCCCAAGCTCAAGCCTAACATATGAAGCTCACCAGGCTCGACGAGGCTTAGTATAATATTAATTTTATTATATTTTATATTATTTACCCCACATTTAAAGTTGTTTAATAAACGAGCTGAGCCAAGCTTTTGACTTATCGAGCTATCGAGCCCATTATTTATATTATTTAATTTAATATATTAACTAACAAACACTAAACGAGTTGAGCCCGAGCCGAGCTCAAGCTTGAGAAACTACCAACAAACCGAGCTCGAGTTTTAAAAACAAAGCTCGAACTCGACCTCAAGCTTATCTATTCTATCTATATAATAATTGAGGTCGCTTGGGTTGAATGAAGGCCTTAGAGAGAGTCTCACGGATCCACATTTGTATTTGGAGCTCCAACTTATTTCCTATAAATAAGGCTTTCTATTTTTTTCCCTCTATTCTTCCATCACTCACCAAACTTCCTTCACAATTCTTCTTCAATCCTACATTTCTCATTCTTCTTTTCCATTTTTTCTTCAAGATCTCCTTACTATTTGTTCTTCGAGGTTTGTTCCTACACCATTGCATACTGGATTGTTAAAGCATTATTATTTATGTATTCTATTTCCAATTCTCATTGTCTTTTTAATTTGGTTGATACAAAATGATTTTTTCACGCGATTTATTTGTATCCAGAGCAACTCATTTGTTTCAATTTCTATACCATTATGCATGCGGTTCATTTCTATATAAAGCAATTGATTTGTTTCAATTTGTATACATTTGAACAGATACATAGATATCGGATCTATCTAATTTATATGATACAGAAAGATTTGTTCATGCGATTGATTTCTATATAAAGCAATTGATTGTTTGATTTCGTATACCATTGTTCATGCGATTGCTTTGTATATAAAGCAATTCGTATACATTTGCACAAATACATAGATATCGGATTATTTAATATATTTGTTTTGCCATTTGAATACCAGGATTCCATTCGAAGACAAATACTCGATTATGGCTTATCACAAGGGTGACTAATTCTTCAAGGTGATGCATGACCATTCGGCAAGAGTTTTGGTATGAATGGAGTTTTCATTTTCATATGGCTATTTGTTTTTATAGAAAAATGATTTTTTCCAATCTTAATATTGTTTTTTATGTGTTAATACAGACAGTGCCGAAAGCCATGAACAAATTTTTATTCTCTAAAAACAACACAAGCTGTTTGTTACGAAGGTTGCACCATAAGAAGTCATTGATGTAGAAAATTAAATTTCTTTTTTTTTTAGTTTTTTTATGAAATTTATTTGAATGGTTCTAGAGGATTTTGATGTTATTTAATCACCTTTGTTTGTGGGATTTATTTATATTAATAAATAATAAATTCTAAATTTTAGGCGTTAATTATAATTCCGAATTTATTGTTTATAGTAAATTTTAGTAATTAATATCAGATTCCATATTTTGGTTAAAACCATAATACTTGTCCTAATTTAACGTCCTAATTATCATAAATACAAAAAACCATCAACTTTAAATTATGATTCTAATTAAATTAAGAAGCTTTTCAAATTTCAAATATTATTCTCTTTCTCATACCCAAATATCATACAAAATTGGGTAACTAATAATAAATCGGACAGAATAAAAAGGTTGATTGCATATCTTTTTTTGTGTAGTCACGATTGCTTATCAATCAACTAAAATTTTTCCAGTTTATTGTTTATATAACTTTATATAAGTAATTTGAAATTCCTTATTTTATGCTATACCATAATGAGTGTCATAATTTAACTACAATATTCTCATTAAATACAAAAAACATTAGCATTAAATTACGATTCTAATTAAATTATCATTACCATTGTATTTCACCTATTAAACGCCCACATTCAAATTTCAAATACAAAATATCCTAACAAAAATCAATTCCCTAAATGAACGCAACTATTATTACGTTGTGTACAATATCCCCTAAATTACCGCCATCATGGTACAAATGGAAAGGCCTAATAAAGTCAAACATTACATTCAAATATTAATGTTACAACGCCATCAATTTGCCACGCCAATAATTTGCTAATTTCATGCATTTGTCATTGATTATATACAGCTTGAACCTGTACAAAAAAAATGTGTTATAGAAACAGTCACATCCTATCATCACGCGTGCATTTAATATATATATACATACAAGATATATATTCTTAGGATTATGATGTTAAGTCGTGATACCACCTAACTTTCCAAAACTATGGCCAATTATGATCCATTTTACAAACATTCCTTATCAAGTCTATACCACCCAAATATGTCAACGATTCTAAATTAACTCGCCTACCAATTTATTATCAATCAATCAATCAAGTAATCAATCCACATAACCGTAAATGAGCATTCTATACCATAAATGTGCTAATTATACTCCATTTTACGCACCTTCCTTATCAAGTGAGTCTTTATAATAATTAGATTATGCTCCATTTTACAAACCTTACTTATCAAATCGATACCACCTAAGTATGTCAACGATTCTAAATTAACTCGCCTACCAATATCTTATTAATCAATCAATCAAGTATTCAATCCTAACAACCGTAATTGAGCATTCTATACCATATTTGTGCTAATTATCATTCATTTTACCAACTATACCATATTTGTGCTAAATTAAGCCAAGATAACTGACTTGGTGGATTCCAAAAGAGCATAGTATCGAGCATAGGTATTGATTTGTTCAATCGTTTGATAGAAGCTGCAACAAAACAGAATCCCCAATTATAAATTGAAAGATTTAATTTAAGTATACATCGTATTATCTATCATTCGTTAGTACATAACATATTTTCAAACACACATCCAAACAATGAAAAATATGACCCTAATTAATATAATATGACCCTAATCCAAACAATCAAACAAGACCCCAACATCCTCATTCATGTAATTCTTAACCTGAGGCGTAAATCTAACGGTAATGATTTATTATTAGTTGCTACCTTTGTTTACATACACAGATGCCTATATTTTATTATACTAACAAATATTATAAATATGTATGGAGATATGGATACTGCAACACCGTTGTCCGACATATCAAATGGTACGTAATTTATTATATTGGATCTTATAACTTTTATTTATTAAATTTTAATTACCCAATAACAGTTTTAAGTATATTTTATTGCTTAGGTCGTCTTAATGTCTCTGATAGACGTAAACGGATGAATGCATATTTTGATAGTATAAGTTCAAATGTGGGTTGTTCAGTTTCTAATGTTGAAAATTTACAAGACTCTTCAAACGCTTTCACACCTTCTTTAGTAAACAAAGAAAATATGGCAACAGGTACAATTGTTTGCATGTGAAAAGTACCCAATATGCTATTGCTAATGTTAATGTTCGTCACTTTTAATTTACTATATTAACATAATTTATATTTTTTAATTTATCATGTAATATTAATATTTAATAGTTTTATGAATTAATGACCGTGCAGAGGGTACAAAGCAAAAAAAAAATCTAATTTTGCATCCAAACAACACAAATAATCGTGTAACAATTGAAGGTAATTTTTTTTCTACATTTCACAAATGTGTTATTGCTTTCTAATTTCCATTGTTGTTTTTTTTTACTTATTTCTTTTTATTTTATAGTTAACACGCAGAGAACGCCTTTGTTAGTATTATAGTATTGTATTTTCCGGTTTTGTAGTTATCTTATTTGCAAAGCGTGCAATTACTGCTTATTTATTTATTTATTTATTTTATTTTTGAAACAGTTCGTCATGAATCTCAATATAGGAATATATCTGAATTTTATAAACAAAAGCGTAAAGAAAGAAAGCATATTTTGGATGCTATGCGGAGTAACAAAGGAAAAGTAACTATAACACCTAACACTCAGTCACACCCTGTTGACATTGTTAGTATGTTTACTTTACTTACGTTTACAAACTATATTATAATAAATCAGCAGTTTTCAAACTTATATTATTTTACAAGTATTGTGTTAATACTTTTTTATTTTTTCAGACCCTTGGGTGTGGTTTAGGCCCATCATCCATGACTTGCCTCCACCTCACCTGCCACGTAAGCGTGGGCCAGGACAATCATGGAGATGATGGTCCAAGGGTGTGGTATGAGGTCCATCATCATTTAATATTCTTTTTTAATTAATTATACACACACAAATGGTCCGGCATCAAAGTCATTGTTTTGCCGCCCTTGCCGTGCCGGGGCTAAGGGGGGCGGTGTTGCCCGGCCCGGCAACTCATTGACTTGCCTATGCCTTGCCTATGCCGGTTCCACACCCATAGGTCTCATTGGTTTGCATGGTGAGTCCCCAGAGGACTCTAACCTAGTATAAGTTAATTGAGCTCAAGCTCAAGCCTGATCGAGCTCAGGCCCGGCTCGTTTGCACTGCTACACAAGGTTTAAAGCTTGTTTGAAAACAACAATATATGAATTGAAGTGATTTTAAACCCTAGAATCGGTACACATTTGCAACAAAAGCACAATTAGCAATTTTGGTTGCTGCCTCAGAGCACAACTAGGATAGAGGAGTTGTTGAAGTTTCTTTAATTAGTGATTCTCCGATTACCAGGCAAGTCTGTTTGTAATCCCATAATCAAATTTGCATTTTCTTTGCATAATTTTGTTTACATTAATATTGCTGAATGAAATCTCCAGGTTATGTTTTTTCGTTACATATTTCTGTTGAATAAAATATCCAGGTTTTGTAATTTGATTTCTTGAATTAGGGCTATGTCTCCTTCTGCCGGCAAATACCTACCCCCAGATGTCACCGAAGCAATACTCCGTTTGTTGCCGGCCAAATCTCTTGGCCGCTTTAAGTCGGTTTCAAAGACATGGAACTCATTCATCTCCCACCCCCTTTTCATCAAAACCCACCTCCTTCAAACCCATCATACCACAAAACTCATTGCCCTTTCCACCACAGGTTCACTCTGCTCAATTGATATAACCGAAACCCTCGACACCGATGATAATGATTTGCTCACAACCGGAAAAGAACTCAGTATTGGGTCGCCTCCTATTCGGTGGAAACAGATATTGGGCTCCTGCAATGGACTTGTTCTAGCAAAAGACGAAAGCAATACGATCTTCTTGATGAATCCCACCACAAAAGAGCTGTGGAAAGTTCCTCTTTGCCGTTACGCACCACCCCTAGATGAAGAAGAATTTGATGTTGTGTACGGATTCGGTCACGATTCATCAACTGATGATTACAAAATAGTCTCCCTCTCGTTTTGGCACCACCACAGCCTGCAGCATCATATCAAGGAGACGTTTGCATGCGTTTATAGCTTGTGTAACAACTCATGGAGGAAATTGCCTGATTGTAATTACCATCAACACGATCACACCGTCTGGGGTCTAATCAACATTGCTCCTATCAACCAGAGTCTTCACTGGTTATCAAGATCGTTTTCGATCGTTGGGTTTAATTTAGCAACTGAAGAATTCAATGAATTTAAATTGCCAGATTTCTGATACACTTCGAAAGGGTATAGATTTGGCTATCGATTTTGTTGATTTTGGTGGGAAACTTGGTATTACTATGAGTAGTGAGTTGTGCTCTGATGTGTGTGTGATGGAGGAGTATGGTGTTGCTGACTCTTGGACTAACGTGCGTATTCATGGAGTTGAGAAAATACTTTGGTCTGTGTCTTTGCTTCAAGGAAGAAATTGGGAAATTGTGTTTCGAGAAGAAGAAGGTAGACTTGTTGTGTACAATATAGATGAAAGAAGACTCAGAGATGTAAGGATCGCGGGTTGCCCGGGTGGTGATGTCAGCTGAAGAGATATGATACCGCGCAAGAGCGCGGGCCCACATCTCCACATGGGCCAGCACAGCAGGCCTACGTGGGCTTCTAGAAAGCGGCGCGGAGCACCTCGTGGCTGACAGCTAATAACCGACAGGAAAAGGACATTCAGCCAATCAGAGACGCACATTCCCTGCTCCATAATCGCCTGCAGGTACGAGGTACAGAATAGTACAAGAAAGGAAAGACAATGACACGTGGACCAATAGCGAAGGTACAGCGCAGAGGATGACAACGGCCCGATCGTACAGCCAGCTGTCATTCTCCCCTCATCCAATCACAGAAGACCTTAGGTGGCCTATAAATACCCCATGAGGTCAGACGAAGAAGAGGATGCACAATCAGAGAGACAACCATAGTTACGAGAATTAGATTATAGTCGAAGCGCTGTAACAGTAGCTATCTTAGTCTTGTAATAATCATTGAACCATTAATGAGAATCATGTCCTTACTTGTGCTTTCATCTTATTATACTGTTATATTGGTGTTTCTTCATTGGCGCCATCCGTCTATTTGAGCATACAAGAACGTTAAAAACTTCTATTTCTCAAAAACAGTAACTATGTCTCTCATACCACCGTTACCGAACTTCACGAATGCTAACTCCGACACCGACGCTGCCCAGGGAGGCACCGGCCAGTCGGGGAACACAGCAGACGTTCAGCAACAGACAACAAACACGGGTCCAGCTGTTACCCCATCTTCAGGGACAAGACAGACCCCTTCCTTCCAGTTTCTTACCGAAACGAATCAGGTTTCCCCAGCTGAGAATGCCGCGCCGATGGTTAGTCCGGAGGTATGGTATACTCAGCAAAAGGAAGCCCTGAAACGTGTATACCTCCAAAAACTGAAGGACCAACAACTCAGAGAGGCCGCCCGCACGCTTTCCTACAGCGAGGGACCGTCCAACACAGCAAGGAACAATGGCGGAAGCAACCATGAAACTGACCCCACATGGAGAGAAGACTCAGACGAGTCTCAAAGTCGCTTCACGCGTGACATAAGCCAGCCCTTAAGCAACACCGCTGCGCGAGGGCACTTTATGACCGGTGATGACGACCTAACCAAACCATATTATCCTCCATCGTTCATGGAAAAGTCAAAGTTCACCCCGCGCATTGCGCTGGCACCCCTGCCACCCAAAACAAAAATCCCAAGTACGCTGGGTAAGTTTGATGGAACAGGGGACCCAGACGACCACCTGAGGACGTTCGAGGTCGCAGGAAAATGTGCACAGTGGAGTTTGCCAGCATGGTGTCACATGTTCGCACAGACGCTCACGGGCGCCGCGCGAGTATGGTTTGACAGCCTACCAAATGGGAAAATAGATAACATCAAAGAATTGACCGACAAGTTTGCGGACCACTTCAGTCAAAACAAACGAATTGAGCGCGACTCAACTGACATCCTGCAAGTCAGACGACGAGACAATGAGTCAATCGAAGATTACATCACCCGCTTCAATAGGGAAGCTCTGCAGATTGGGCCCATCGGTTTCGAGCTCATGAAAGCAGCTTTCACTCAGGGAGTGCGATGCGACTCCCTCATCCGCACGCTAGCAGGCTGCACTGGAATGCCCAACACATGGGATGAAATCATGAAGGGGGCTAAAACATATGCAAAAACAGAAAGAGAACTGTCTGTCTGGAACCGAGTACAAGCACCTCAGTACACGGACGTGCAAGCGCAAGCTGCGCGCTCCAGGCATGGTCGACAGGACAGAAGGGGAAGAGGTTCTGTTTGGAACCGACTCCAAGGAGGCGCCCAAACAGATACCAAACCCACTGAGGTCCAAGACCACAAGGGAAACACACAGAATGACCACAGGTCAGGAAGAAGGAGTCACAACAATTGGACACCACTCACGAAAACCCCAGCGCAGGTGTTAGCGACAGAAAACGTAACTTTCCCAGAACCCAAGGTGATCAAAAGACGAGATAATTTAGATCCAGGAAAGTTCTGCGCCTATCACCAAGACATCGGGCACGACACAGACAAATGCTACCAGCTGAAGCAAGCGATCGAAGAGGCCCTAAAATCAGGAAAACTTGGGCACTTGCTAAGAAATGTCGAGCGCAAGCAGCAAGAAGGGCCACCACAAAAGAAGATAAAAAATGTCAGCCTGATGATCAACTCTGACAGAAGAAAGCAAGCGAAAAGAAAGCCTGACCAAGTGGCAGAATGGAAAGAACAACAAGTACGTTTCCCAACAGTCAAGGGCGGACCTTCATCCACCCGCGCACTGGTTATCACGGCCATTTTCGATCATTATCGAACTACCCGCGCGCTGGTCGATACAGGAAGCAACTCTGACATAATGTACGAGCAATGCTTCAACCTCCTGGACGAGGAAGACAAGCAACGTCTGCGCCCGGTCAACTCCCCTATCATGGGTTTCTCAAATGAGGTCATATCACCTCTGGGGGAAATTTCTTTCCGTCTAACGATGGGGGACAAAGCGCATTCAAGAACAGAAGATGTCACCTTCCTCGTTGTGCCAACGAAATCTACCTATGACATCATTTTGGGGCGAGAAGCAATGGCTGCCTATAACATGGTACCGTCAACGATACACGGAGCCATTGGGTTCCCAACACCAACAGGCGTAGCAATCATATGGGCCAACAGAGAGTGCGTCATGACGGAAGAGCCACACCCTGCCAAAATGTTAAAGGCAACCCCGCGCACTGAGCCGGAAAAGTGGATCCTTAACCCCAAGTTCCCAGAACAGACCGTGACACTAGGGGCAGCCATCTCAGAGAACACACGGGAACGCCTAAAGCAGCTCCTGCGAAAGAACATGGACGTTTTCGCATGGCAGCCATCAGACATGGTGGGGGTCCCGCGAGAGCTCGCCCAGCACAAACTTAACACATACCGCTCGGTTGAGCCGATCGCACAAAAGCGCAGGAGCATGGGCGCCGAGAAAGCCAAAGCAATGAATGAGCAAGTCAATGAGCTACTGAAGGCAGGGATCTTGCGCGAGACCAGATACCAGACCTGGGTCGCAAACCCAGTCATGGTCAAGAAAAGCAACGGAAGCTGGAGAATGTGTGTGGATTACACTGACCTCAACAAAGCTTGCCCAAAAGATTGCTACCCCCTGCCAGAAATAGACTTGAAAATCGACTCCCTCGCGCCATTTCGGTTCAAATGCTTCCTGGACGCCTACAAAGGCTACCACCAAATCCAAATGGCGCCCGAGGACGAAGACAAGACTGCCTTTCGAACAGACAAAGGTGTTTTCTGCTACACAAAGATGCCATTCGGGCTAAAGAACGCAGGAGCAACCTACCAACGGCTGATGGACCGCGCGTTCGCACTGCAAATTGGCAAAAACCTCGAAGTTTATGTGGATGACTTAGTGATCAAAAGCAAAGAAGAGGATCAGATGCTGAAAGACATCGAAGAGACCTTCAAACACCTGAAAGAGATTCACATGAAACTCAACCCGAGCAAGTGCGCCTTCGGAATGGAGGAGGGAAAGTTCCTAGGGGTAATCGTCACCAAAGATGGTTTTCGACCAAACCCGGAAAAAATCCAAGCTATAGCACAAATGCCGTCTCCATCAACACTAAAGGAGGTCCAAACCTTGAACGGACGCTTGGTCGCCATCAACAGATTCCTCTCCAACCACGCAACCAAATCCATCCCGTTCATCGAAACACTAAAGAGCTGCCTGAAAAAGAGCCAATTCAAATGGACCAGCGAAGCAGAGAAGGCTTTTCAAGACATGAAAGCCTGCCTAATGGATCTCCCAACGCTCACTGCGCCCTTACCACGAGAGCCTTTAACAATGTACCTATGCGCCACAGAAAAAGCGGTAAGCGCAGTGCTCATGGTGGATCGCAAACTGGTCCAAACCCCAATCTATTACATCAGCAGAGTCCTGACAGACGCAGAGACCAGGTACACCACCATGGAAAAGTTTGTACTAGCCCTAGTGCATGCATCGCGCAGACTGCGCCGATACTTCCAAGGTCATCCAATCAATGTGCTTAACGATTACAAACTGAACAATGTACTCTCCAAACCAGAACTGTCCGGAAGATTGGCGAAGTGGGCAATTGAGCTAGGCGAGCATACCATCTTCTACAAATCCAGACCAGCAATCAAGGGACAAGTCCTGGCGGACTTCATCGCTGAGGTACCACAAGAAAAAAATAGAAGAGTGCAAGGCTGAGCAAGGCCCACAGCAACAATGCGAGGACAAAGAAATTTGGAACTTGTATACGGACGGAGCCTCAAACGACGATGGCGCAGGTGCGGGGGTCAGGCTTGTCCACCCCGACGGGGCCGAGTTCACCTACACAATCCGGCTAGAATTTAAAACAACGAACAACGAAGCTGAGTACGAGGCTTTCCTTGCAGGCCTGCGCATCGCGCAAAAACTGGGTGCCAAACATGTCTATGCGCACGTAGACTCCATGTTGGTAGCAGGACAAATCACTGGGAAGTATGACGCCAAAGACCCATCCATGGCGACATATCTCCGGTATGCGAAAGAACTAATGGCTACATTCTCAAGCTGCACCATCGACCACATCAGTCGCAGTCAAAACAAACCAGCAGACGCTCTAAGCAAAATGGCATCCACAAACTTCGGCCATTTAGCAAAAGAGGTCCGCGTTGAAGTGCTAGCCGAACCTTCTGTACCACCCAAGGAGGTCCATGTAATTCAAACAGGTATTGACAGCTGGATGACCCCCATCGTCTCTTACCTCACTACAGGCACACTGCCAAGTCAGCGCGCAGAGGCAAGAAAAATACAACACAAAGCGCTGCAGTACCAAATGCAAGATGGAGTGTTGTATCGAAAATCATACTTGGGGCCATTGCTGAAGTGTGTCGATGGAACGGATGCAGACTACCTTGTCAGGGAAATCCACGAGGGAATATGTGGTATACATGCGGGACCACGCATGGTGGTGGCAAAGATCATGAATGCCGGCTACTACTGGCCTGGCATGCATCTGGACGCGCTGGAAATTATACGACGATGTGACTCTTGCCAACGCGACGCGCCGAACACCATGCGCCCCAAAAACGACTTGATACCAGTAACATCCGCATGGCCATTTCAAAAATGGGCCATCGACCTGGTAGGGCCGTTCCCCATGACCACAGGCAAGCGGCGATACCTGATCGTTGCAATCGATTACTTCACGAAATGGATAGAAGCCAAACCGTTAGCAGAGACCAACGCAAGCCAAGTAAAGAAATTCATTTGGGAGTTCCTCATTTGCCGTTTCGGCCTGCCCATGGAGATTGTCACAGACAATGGAACACAATTCGCAGATAAAGGGCTCCTAAAGTGGTACACAGAGCTGCACATCAAGCCCATCTTTACATCAGTCGCCCACCCACAGGGTAATGGCCAAGTTGAGCGCGCCAACAGGAGCATTGTCGAAGGCATCAAAGCACGCCTAGGGACGAAAGGAAAGGCTTGGGCGGAGGAACTACCGAGCGTGCTATGGGCCAATCGAACGCTAACAAAAACGAGCACCGGTGAGACCCCGTTCAGCCTCACCTATGGCTCCGAAGCAGTCATCCCAGCCGAAATAGGGTGCCCCTCTGCAAGAGTCCTCTCCGCATGCCACACCGACAATGAAAAAGAGCTGCGCACCAACTTAGACCTGCTGGAAGAACGCCGAGACTTGGCAGCGATAAAGGAAGCCAGCTACAAAAAGCAGTTGGAAAGGTACTACATCGCCAAGGTCAAGCTAAACGCCTTCAAAGTCGGCGACTTTGTCTTCAGAAACAATGAAGCAAGCGGAGCGCTGCCAGCAGGCAAGCTCACTCCCACCTGGGAGGGTCCATACCGCATCACCGAAGTGCTAGGGAAGGGAGCATATAAACTATCAACACTAGAGGACAAGCTGATCCCACGCACGTGGAATGCAGCGCAACTAAGAAAATGTTATATGTAATCGCCACGCGTATTGTAATGAAGGCTGTTTAGCCATTTAATATGACGATCGTTTTTCTTTCCCTAACCCAAACTTCTATTCTGTTAATCATCATATCGTTACATATACAAACGTGCAACTTCTAAAAACAGGCGCGCCATATGGCTAAGATATCGCGCGCCACTTAAACATTGTATGGCTAAGATACAATGTCTAAAACTAAAAATTGCAAGATAACTTGCAACTTCTAAAAACAGGCGCGCCATATGGCTAAGATATCGCGCGCCACTTAAACATTGTATGGCTAAGATACAATGTCTAAAACTAAAAATTGCAAGATAACTTGCAACTTCTAAAAACAGGCGCGCCATATGGCTAAGATATCGCGCGCCACTTAAACATTGTATGGCTAAGATACAATGTCTAAAACTAAAAATTGCAAGATAACTTGCAACTTCTAAAACAGGCGCGCCATATGGCTAAGACATCGCGCGCCACCTAAACATTGTATGGCTAAGATACAATGCCTAAAACTAAAAATTGCAAGATAACTTGCAACTTCTAAAAACAGGCGCGCCATATGGCTAAGATATCGCGCGCCACTTAAACATTGTATGGCTAAGATACAATGTCTAAAACTAAAAATTGCAAGATAACTTGCAACTTCTAAAACAGGCGCGCCATATGGACAAGATATCACGCGCCACTTAAACATTGCATACCTAAGATGCACTGTCCAAAACTAAAAAATTGCAACGATAACCTGCAATCTCCTAAACAGGCGCGCCATACAGCTAAGATATCGCGCGCCACTGAAAAATTGTACGACTAAAGAGCAACGTTTCAATCCAAACAATCACAACGCTAAGTGGCAACTGTCTAAGGCCATACCTAAGGCGCAACATAGCCAAACCACAGCGTCAGTTGGTCAGCCTTCAACTAACATCGCACGACAACAGAAAAAACACAAGGCATACAAACGACACGGCAAAACAGTAAATGAAACCAAAATTTTCATTAACATTAAAAGGCCACAAACATGTTGTCCATTAAGTCATTACAGGATTACAAAAAAGAAAAATACATATAATCTATGGCGCGGCACCCTCAGAAGCATCACTGAACTCATCCTCAGAACCAGACAAGTCCAGCTTCTCACTAGGGCCAGGCGCTTCACCTTCGGCTTGAGGACCCGCATCAGTCTTCCTCGTGGCATATTTGCGCCTAGTATGCGTCAGACCCTGCTTTTCAAAAGACGATAGCAGGGTATGACATGTTGGCTGGTCTCGATGACTCACAACGAAGTCCACCAGCTCAACATTTAGATGGTCGTACTCCGCGGTCTTCTTCTCAAATAAGGCGTCCAGGTCCTTGTTATACAAAGGGAACTGTTCCAAAGCCTTCCCATCTTTCGCATGCTGGAACCCCTCGAGGAACCCAGCCTTGCGCCCAACCAACTTGGCAGCAGCATTCACAGCGGCAACAGCCTGGCGCGCTTCATCACAGTTCTTAACGTGATAAGCGACCTACAAAATGTGGACAACAGCCTGTCAAACATCATACACAAGAAAAAACAACAGGAAATTAATGAGTAAAAGCAAAGGACGAACCTCTGGGACACAACAGGTCATAAGCCACTCCCGGTCTTCATGCGCCAAGCGCGCCTCATCACGAACGTCCAACGCTTCCCCTTCAAGGTCAGCGTTCTGCTGCTCAAGCTTCAGGTTGGCCTCCTCTAAACCCGCCACCTTATCCTCCAGCTCTGCAACCTTGGCATCCTTTTGCCTTAGCATCTCGCGAGCCTCAACCAAGGCGTCACGACGCTGATCCAACTTACCAGTCAGCTCAAGGATTTTCCGCGATGCCTCATCAGACAAGCGCTCTGCTTCTTGCTGCTTCTGCGCCGCAATCTCCAAAGTCCGGTTAGTTTTGGCGCAGGCAGCAGTCCATTGCTGCTCTCGCTCGGACAAGTGCTTGTCAAGCTTGTCGCGCTCCTCACGATAAGTCACAGCATCCCATTTAGCGCGCTTCAACTCCTTGGCCAACCGATCGCGCTCCGCGCACACCTCACTAAACTTACTATCATATTCCTGGCGCTCATGGGCCAGGAAACCCCACTGCCGGGCAATCTCAGCAGAGGTGGAGATCAAGTTCGCCAGACTCATCATATTGTCTTCAAGCAGCTCCTGATGAGGACGAGTGGCCTGGTGCTCGCGTTCGGCGGGAGGCACAAGATTACCTAGCAGCTCCCTACAGCTATTTACATCCACAAACCGGGCGCTGGTAGTCAACTGCCAGGAGGGGATGTAAATTTCATCAGGGTTCACATCCGCGCTCTTAAGGCTAGCCCCTGAAAAGCCAGCCTCGGACTCGGGAACTGGACGCTTCTCGTTGGAGTCGTCATCCATAATCTGCAGACCCCTTGTATCGCCCTCGCTAATGTCTGACGGAGACACGCGCTGTGTCTCCCCCTCCAAACCCACAGATGCCTCAGTGATCACTGGAGCAATATGGACAGGGGGGTCATCAAGTCGCGCCGTCTGACGCGGGGGAGAAGGTTGAACCACATCGCGAGCAGGAGAAGGCGGTGGAGTCCTCGATGAAAGAGGCTGAACAGGAGGAGTAACAACCCGCCTATCTGGCGAGGGCACCCCCTGAACCTCAGTCGGGTTGACCACAAAACCCTCATGAACAGCAGCCTCAGTCACATGACTGGGCGCCCCTTCACCCATCAGATCAGCTGCAAACAACACAAAACGAACAATGAATCAAAAAGGGAGAAATAAAGACAAAGGCATAGCGTACACGCCATGACACTAAGGAACATACCTAACAAGCTGTCCTCGGCGCTATGCACCAGGTCACCCAACTTTTGCCTCTTTTCAGCTGGGGATAAGGAGCCAGCATCATGCGTCCCCTCAGTGGAAGGCTTGCGAGACTTGCTTCGCCTCGAGCGCTTTTTCTTCTGCGGGGTCTGTTGGGGCGCAGACTGATCCATTTCGGTCTCTACAGTCAATGGAGCCCGAAGAACCACCCCCTCCGCAATATCCTTCAACGCAGCTGTTCCCTCATCTGTGAACGCATCTGAAAGTTCAACGTAGCTTCGTTCAATAGGGTTGTAATTTTGAAGATACCTGCTAATGACCTCATGGTCTAAAACAAAAGCGAAATCTTCACCTTGGACAACACCCTGCGCCACCCCAGTTTTTGGCTGCCGCACGCGACGAAGCACAAACTCCTCCTCCTCCGTCTCTTCCCCGCTGTCGTCCACAACAAAAGTCGACGGCGCCTCCTTCTCACCCCCACCTGCGGACGACACATGCGGAGAAGAGGACATGTCAGAGTCAGACGACTCGTCACTTGAAATAACAATAAAAGGATAACCCGTCCGCATGAACATGTTCACCGGAGAAGGGTTATCGAAGAGCGAGGGAGGCTCACCTGTCTCAGTAATCTGTAAAGGCGCATTGGCATCTTCACGCGCCACAACCTCCAACTGAGGGCGCACAAGCGTGTCCCACGCCTTCTCCATAACATAGAGCTCATTCTCAGCAAGCTCCCGGAAGGTGAAGCCCATGTTATCACCACCCAGCAATAAGCTGTATAGACTCTCCACATCTGATAAAGAAAAAAGCAAATTTCAACAAAATGCAAAGGTAAAACACTACGCAATACAAAATGGAAGACATACCCTTCCCATCCTCAGTCAAGTGAGGGTTACGCCCCTGAATGTCGTACTTCAGGCTCATTCCCGCCATAACCAGCGCCGTCTCAGGGATCTCACACAGGTCCACCGGGTGCGCAGTAAGGGTCTGGAACCAGTCTTGTTCCTTGTAGTCTATCAGCACCGCCTTTGGCGCACCATCATCCGGGTTTAAGCGACCCATAACCAAGGGAATCACACCCTCATTAATCCAAAAGAATTTAGGCTTCCAGTCACGGAAGCTCTTCACCCCCGCCTTAGCACAAGGAGCCACTCCTGTGCGAGGACGGCAAGATAGCCAACTCTCCACAAAGCAAAGAGAGTAGAAGACATAGAACATGTCGACCAGCGGCTCAATCTTCTGGGAGTGACAGCAAAACTCAAAAAACATCAGCCGTGACATCAGACCAGGATGAATCTGGTTAACGTGCACCCCAACAGTCTGAATAAACGTCTTCAAGAAGCGAGTCACCGGAACCCTAAAGTTGCAATCCTTGAAGTAAGTGGCATAAAGCCCTACCTTGCCCACCGGAGGCTCCAGTATGGTTTTATCTGGGGCAGGTGCCTCAACACCATAGTTAGAAGGAAACCCATGTTCCTTCCTAAATTTGCGAAATTCCCCTTTCGCCCACACCGCCGTGACTTCACCGGCGTGTGGTGGCGCTTTCTTGGAACCATCGTCCCTCCTCTTTGAACCACGCTTCTTCTTAGGGACCTGAACGACGTTCTCCATTGAAAATATTGAGAGTTTCTCTTGACAAACGGAGTTCAGTTCTTGAAAAGATGCAGAGAAATTTTTTCGCTAAGGGTTTGAAAAATGCAAGTGTGAAGAGGAAGAATGGAAGAGGAGAGGTTTTATATACAGGTCACGTGCCACACAGACGGTTACAGTCATGTGGCACGACCCACCAATCAAAAAAAGACACGTCAGGAGAGAGAAAATCAGGGGCATGCGAAGCGACAGGTTGGACCCACCAGTCTCTGCAAACAGTACAACCGTCAGAGACTTTTCGGCTACCAACCTGTCCCATCCGCCCCGCGCCCTGTAACAACCCGACCAGGAGGGGGCTGGACGTTACGACAGTTTGGTAACAGACTTGCACAACGGAAGCAACGGTAACAAATATTTATTTGTTATTACAATCTCTAATCCAAAAATGAAGATACAAAAATAATATAAATAAACTAATATCTACGCAAGGACGAGACGCGGCGGTCGTCGAAGCAATTAACGGGTTGTTACCCACTAGCCAATCCAATCTCTACACGTCCATACGTCTAGAGGCTCTATTCCGCAATGCTTATAACTCAAATCTTCTATCACATTGATCTTTATTCCACGCACACAAGCAAATACCTCGTATACACGATCATCCCAATGCAGTACCTGAACACATGCTTAAAAAGAGTTGGGTCAGCAATTACGCTGGTGAGTCCGTATAATTAATATAGTGGATCCAAAACATGTTTATCACATCAAAGCCAGTTTACACAGTTTAACACAGTTTAAACACACGTGATGCACAAGCGACACCTCAACCCTAAACGAAGAATCAATAACTGCCATATTGATCCAGTGGCAAAATATATGCCGCAATGGTCTTAAAACCTTAGTGGAGGGTTTCCCGGGCCCCTAAGTCCCGAGTCCACCATGCGTGGGGGATTCCCCAAGTAGTACTACCCATATATTAAGTGGCTTATCTCTAAGTTAATGAGTGTCAGTATTATCCGGCAGTCTGTATCTTGTCACATCTAATAGTTTACACAAAACAGTTTACACACACAAGCATGTATTCACCCCAAAACAGTTAAAACACGAAAAAGGGGAAGTATACGAACTCACCTTGGGTTGCGTTTCATTTCACGTTTCATCGTCACATATCAATCCAAGTTAAGATCCTATTCAAATATATATATAAACATTAGCGCGTGTAACCAATAGCGTGGTTACACGTGTGGGGAAACTAGGACCTTTCCGGCTTTCAATATACTTACCTATTCATGAATGTCCATAGCTTTTAGTCTAAATTTCTACATAGCAATTTGTTATCTTAGTTTATGTCTCTTATACTATTCTCTAAGTTTCCAAATGCAAATATACATTTAGTTATCTAGAGTCTCAAAGGTCTCGAGTCCATGTGATTTGTATAATGTCCGAATGTCCCATTGTTACCAAGTCTAGTCTATCCAAGTCCATATATCCAATGTATTGGTATTACAATTGTCATTCATCTATCTCACCTATAGTCATATTAGTCCTTATTAGTCGAGTTCTATATCCGAGTTATTGTTTATAATCCTATACCTTTATCATCACTTATATTATATCAAACATATCAATGGTCCTAACATAAGTTTATTTACATTCTAGTTTACACATAATGTATATTACAAATACGAATCCGTCGTTTAGTCCATAAGGCCGGGTTGGGTCCAATATGTTACTCAAGTCCCACACGTATAACACGTTACAAGTGAGCGATAATAATATACAATTAATTGTCTACTTAGTTTTAGGTACTCGGTTGTACCTTCCTTCTCCTAATTAATCCGCATATTAATACCATCCATGAGTTCGATCAGTCCTCAACCTATGCTGACCGAGTCAAAACTGAGTTGACCGGGTCTTGGTCTTCATCCCTTTTTCCAGCAAACACACCCACCATTCATCATCATCGGTTTACCATCACCACCACTGTTAACCATCATCAGCTTACAACCATCACCGTCTGCTGTTATCCACCGAATAACCAACACCATAAGACCATCCTAAGCCATCATCGCTACTTATCAACACCATCTCAACCTTCTACAACCAATTAACCCAAACCTTGATTTAGCTAACCCTTATTCAGAAAAGAAGAAGATAAAACTATTATCTAACTTACTGATTAGGTCGGAACTCTCATCGAGCCGCCGCCGCCGCCGTCACTATCTCCGTCAGTCACCGTCGTCCTCCTATCTTCCCTCTCTCCGTCTCTTTCTCCCTCTCTCCTATGTTTCTCTCTTTCTGACGCTCTCTCTCTCTCTGCCGACTCTCTTCCTCTCTCACGTCTCTTTCTCCTCTGTCCCGAGCTCTCTCTGCTTCGATCGGAGAATGGGTGTGGGTGTGGGTTTGTGTTCAGATTATACAGGTACAAGTGGGTGGTGGTGTAGGTATGTGGTGGCAGAGGTGGCGGCGCTGCCATAGCTCCTCCATGAGTTCTTCTTCCCAATCGGTTCTCTTCAAATGTTTTGCAAAGTGAGTGTGTGTATGAAGTTTCATCAGATAATAAGGGATGGAGGGGTTGGGTTTTATACTAATAGAAGGGTGGATGGTTTTAGAAAACCATCTACCAATTTGATGGTATAAAAGAGTGTGTTGTCACAAGATGGGGAGGACAAGTGTCCTCCCTAGTGACTCACCAAGTTATGTTGGGTGGGTTCGTTATCGAGTGTCGGTCCGGTCTCGTAATGTATTTTCGTATACATATACAATTATTCGAGTTCAAGTTCGTAACTAGTATTCGCGTATATTAATTATTCTTATATTTTAACTTTAATATTTATTATTTCTTCGTCATTCTAATTCTTAGTCATGAAAAATTTTGGGCCTAGTACCCGTACTGTTACATTCTCCCCCCGTTACTGGAATTCCGTCCCCGGAATTCTTTTCGAGTTATCCGTTGTTGCAATCCAGTATATTTCATACTCGGATTCAACTTCCAGGTCTAAATACTGGTATATACATAATCGTTTTCTTAAACTTACCCATAAATCTTTGTGGTTCCATACTAAGCCTCTTATCATGTATTAAACAAATAACTTAACCGCTTGACATATTATGGTTTGTTCTTGATTTAATTTCCAGTACCATTTTCGATGCACCGTAGGTGTTTATATATAGGGTGTACCGCAGCCAACCCACCACACCTATGATAACCTCGAAAATGTGCTAGAAATTTTAGAGGTTTAGTTTTGTTTTTGGTTTGATTTTTAGTCTTGTTTCCAATGCATCATTGGTGTTTGTATATAGGGTGTACCGCAGCTAACCCACCACACCAATGATACTTCGTAAACGTACTGAAAATCTCCCCAAAAACTGGATAGAAAACGTATTTGTAAATGTAACTGATTGAAAATTCCTATGTGAGTTTCGAAAATTACTAATCCTTAAAATCTAAATTCTAATGTGAGTTAACTTACCGAAATAAGTATCCTTCAATAAACTTAGAGTTACATGTTATTCTAGAAGTTTCCAAGCTTAATGCTACAGTTAAGTTCTATATCAACTATCGACAAGATTGTGGAAGTGGTAGCCTTCATAATTTCTATGGTACATGATGTAGGATACTTTGATGAAACGTTAATAATCAAGAAAGCTAACCATCTAACACACTCTACTAACCTTAACCATCTCAATGTCACATAACTTTCCTTTTAGAATCTTAAGTCTTATCTTATCGCACGACCAAAATGGCCTTGTACATAAAATTTTCCTACTATCCTTGGTGCTTTCCTATTCATCTCCAATAATCCTTATAATGGTTGTCACGAACACCTCTACTCCCCCCGTTAGAGCCTGCCTAGTCTTTCCAACCAGGTTTCATTCTTAATAATTTGTCGCTACTTTACAAGGTTAGGTAACTTTTCTAAATTTTGTCACTATTTGAGAGACAACTTGTGGTACTAAAGTGATGGAACTTATACTAAATCCTATAGTTAACTTATGTAGTGTTAGCTTCTAGTCTCTTCAAATCACTAGATATAGTATTCACGGTGTACAAATCTCCTCGGATCTTTGTTCATTAGTACTTTGATCGATACCTAAGGAAAACTCGGGATATTAAGATAACAAAACATGTATTAGATCTTAAGAATACCTCATGTAGCATTCATTCCTAGTTTTAATCTGGTTAACGAGAATGTTGAATAGTCATGTGTTTGCTACATCCTCGAGTCTAGCTTACCGCCTTACCATTTAATATTCTTGTATCTCTTTTAGCACTTGCTACGTGGTTACGAATTCTGCACACGATACTTGACTTAATCCTGTCGAAAATTAATATTAATCAATTTCGAATGACAAAACTTACAATCTAAGGTTTTAATCTCCTATCTTTAGTCTAACCGGTAATGGAAAGTTCCACCTATACATAAACATGAACTATCTAATAACAATCTATACAATCGACAATACTTAAATGGTTGGAATAATAAACTTATCTATTTATCCATATACCGTGTTGGTCAAGCCTTGCTTTGGTATTTTGGGTTCTTTACCAAATTGTTGCGCCAAATCTTAGCGAGGTACCTAGCTTTCATAGTTAGTTCATAACTTGGTCACAAAAGTTAGTCAAGCATAACACTTTTTACTAATAACCATATTATGTATATATGTACTATCATGGTCATTGGGGTGTGTATGCAAACATGTCAAATTAAGAGCACCTATATATCTATATATAAATTTATCAAAATACGCCAAATTGTACCGACCATTCCAAGTCCTAAAATCCTTACTATAGTCATGTAAACCTAACGCATACTTGTTTACGACTCTATCATAGTCCGTTTTCCTTCCTTAAGTTTATGGTTACCATAGCTATCACTTACAATCCTGGCGACTCTTCGGATTTCTTAAAACTTTTTCGTGCCTGTAAATTTACCATTACATGACGTCAAATGTAATTGTCAATTTACCTCACGGAATCGTTCTAATAATCTCCGTTGTAGTCCTTGTTCAATTATCAAGCAAAGTTCGCATATTGGTTCTACGTCCTTGTAAGCATTCTAGTGTGTTCAGGTACTCGAGTTTCGACTTATTCCATTTCTTACTCTGGTCTGTCTTATGTAATTTCCAAGGCATTCCCTAGCTAGGTAGTCTTAGAGCCTTAAACGCTAAGTTCTCTAAGTTGTCCTGGTGTAGCATAGGATATCTGAAGATATCCTATTCCGGTACATCCGTTGCTCTGATACCAACTGTAACAACCCGACCAGGAGGGGGCTGGACGTTACGACAGTTTGGTAACAGACTTGCACAACGGAAGCAACGGTAACAAATATTTATTTGTTATTACAATCTCTAATCCAAAAATGAAGATACAAAAATAATATAAATAAACTAATATCTACGCAAGGACGAGACGCGGCGGTCGTCGAAGCAATTAACGGGTTGTTACCCACTAGCCAATCCAATCTCTACACGTCCATACGTCTAGAGGCTCTATTCCGCAATGCTTATAACTCAAATCTTCTATCACATTGATCTTTATTCCACGCACACAAGCAAATACCTCGTATACACGATCATCCCAATGCAGTACCTGAACACATGCTTAAAAAGAGTTGGGTCAGCAATTACGCTGGTGAGTCCGTATAATTAATATAGTGGATCCAAAACATGTTTATCACATCAAAGCCAGTTTACACAGTTTAACACAGTTTAAACACACGTGATGCACAAGCGACACCTCAACCCTAAACGAAGAATCAATAACTGCCATATTGATCCAGTGGCAAAATATATGCCGCAATGGTCTTAAAACCTTAGTGGAGGGTTTCCCGGGCCCCTAAGTCCCGAGTCCACCATGCGTGGGGGATTCCCCAAGTAGTACTACCCATATATTAAGTGGCTTATCTCTAAGTTAATGAGTGTCAGTATTATCCGGCAGTCTGTATCTTGTCACATCTAATAGTTTACACAAAACAGTTTACACACACAAGCATGTATTCACCCCAAAACAGTTAAAACACGAAAAAGGGGAAGTATACGAACTCACCTTGGGTTGCGTTTCATTTCACGTTTCATCGTCACATATCAATCCAAGTTAAGATCCTATTCAAATATATATATAAACATTAGCGCGTGTAACCAATAGCGTGGTTACACGTGTGGGGAAACTAGGACCTTTCCGGCTTTCAATATACTTACCTATTCATGAATGTCCATAGCTTTTAGTCTAAATTTCTACATAGCAATTTGTTATCTTAGTTTATGTCTCTTATACTATTCTCTAAGTTTCCAAATGCAAATATACATTTAGTTATCTAGAGTCTCAAAGGTCTCGAGTCCATGTGATTTGTATAATGTCCGAATGTCCCATTGTTACCAAGTCTAGTCTATCCAAGTCCATATATCCAATGTATTGGTATTACAATTGTCATTCATCTATCTCACCTATAGTCATATTAGTCCTTATTAGTCGAGTTCTATATCCGAGTTATTGTTTATAATCCTATACCTTTATCATCACTTATATTATATCAAACATATCAATGGTCCTAACATAAGTTTATTTACATTCTAGTTTACACATAATGTATATTACAAATACGAATCCGTCGTTTAGTCCATAAGGCCGGGTTGGGTCCAATATGTTACTCAAGTCCCACACGTATAACACGTTACAAGTGAGCGATAATAATATACAATTAATTGTCTACTTAGTTTTAGGTACTCGGTTGTACCTTCCTTCTCCTAATTAATCCGCATATTAATACCATCCATGAGTTCGATCAGTCCTCAACCTATGCTGACCGAGTCAAAACTGAGTTGACCGGGTCTTGGTCTTCATCCCTTTTTCCAGCAAACACACCCACCATTCATCATCATCGGTTTACCATCACCACCACTGTTAACCATCATCAGCTTACAACCATCACCGTCTGCTGTTATCCACCGAATAACCAACACCATAAGACCATCCTAAGCCATCATCGCTACTTATCAACACCATCTCAACCTTCTACAACCAATTAACCCAAACCTTGATTTAGCTAACCCTTATTCAGAAAAGAAGAAGATAAAACTATTATCTAACTTACTGATTAGGTCGGAACTCTCATCGAGCCGCCGCCGCCGCCGTCACTATCTCCGTCAGTCACCGTCGTCCTCCTATCTTCCCTCTCTCCGTCTCTTTCTCCCTCTCTCCTATGTTTCTCTCTTTCTGACGCTCTCTCTCTCTCTGCCGACTCTCTTCCTCTCTCACGTCTCTTTCTCCTCTGTCCCGAGCTCTCTCTGCTTCGATCGGAGAATGGGTGTGGGTGTGGGTTTGTGTTCAGATTATACAGGTACAAGTGGGTGGTGGTGTAGGTATGTGGTGGCAGAGGTGGCGGCGCTGCCATAGCTCCTCCATGAGTTCTTCTTCCCAATCGGTTCTCTTCAAATGTTTTGCAAAGTGAGTGTGTGTATGAAGTTTCATCAGATAATAAGGGATGGAGGGGTTGGGTTTTATACTAATAGAAGGGTGGATGGTTTTAGAAAACCATCTACCAATTTGATGGTATAAAAGAGTGTGTTGTCACAAGATGGGGAGGACAAGTGTCCTCCCTAGTGACTCACCAAGTTATGTTGGGTGGGTTCGTTATCGAGTGTCGGTCCGGTCTCGTAATGTATTTTCGTATACATATACAATTATTCGAGTTCAAGTTCGTAACTAGTATTCGCGTATATTAATTATTCTTATATTTTAACTTTAATATTTATTATTTCTTCGTCATTCTAATTCTTAGTCATGAAAAATTTTGGGCCTAGTACCCGTACTGTTACACGCCCTGACACATCTGATGTGTGCATTAACTACTGACGTGCCCAACAAACCAACTTGAAAAGCAACCGCGCAGCGCGCAGTAGCACACAAACAAATTAAACATCTAACAAAAACACACCAACTTTCTTTTTCTTCTTTTCTTTTCCTTTAGTGCAGCGCACTGCATGCAACGCATACAGCACACTACACTGGGGGGACTTGAAGAGATATGATACCGCGCAAGAGCGCGGGCCCACATCTCCACATGGGCCAGCACAGCAGGCCTACGTGGGCTTCTAGAAAGCGGCGCGGAGCACCTCGTGGCTGACAGCTAATAACCGACAGGAAAAGGACATTCAGCCAATCAGAGACGCACATTCCCTGCTCCATAATCGCCTGCAGGTACGAGGTACAGAATAGTACAAGAAAGGACAGACAATGACACGTGGACCAATAGCGAAGGTACAGCGCAGAGGATGACAACGGCCCGATCGTACAGCCAGCTGTCATTCTCCCCTCATCCAATCACAGAAGACCTCAGGTGGCCTATAAATACCCCATGAGGTCAGACGAAGAAGAGGATGCACAATCAGAGAGACAACCATAGTTACGAGAATTAGATTATAGTCGAAGCGCTGTAACAGTAGCTATCTTAGTCTTGTAATAATCATTGAACCATTAATGAGAATCATGTCCTTACTTGTGCTTTCATCTTAGTATACTGTTATATTGGTGTTTCTTCATCAGCGTATTTGGAGGTACGTTTGTTGAAAGCCTAGAATCACCTAAACGCATCATGATAGCATCTTAACCTTTAACATAATCTATTTAGTAACTACTTATATCATATTATGCTAAGAAGGAAGTCTTTGGGTTCATGACAACTATGTAATTAGTGGATCAGAAACGAGTGGTGCGCCCGATAGTAGGGATGGCAAAGTTCAAAAGATACTAGTCTGATCTCATTTTGTTATCCTGTGGAAAATTACATGGATGTTACTTGGTGCATGTAATTATTAATTATAAGTTTTACATGGTTATATTAAATAGTACTAGTTTGATGTCATTTTGTTATCAAAATTAGAATCAGGAGTTGTAATTAGGAGCGGTAGGGGTGTTGTTCGGGTATATTTTGTTGGTTCAGGTTAATCGGGTTATTTCAATTTGAACCGAGTTGTAATTTGGATATTCAGATTTCGGTTTTCAGGTTGGGTTGGGTTTACAAAAGTGTATATTTGTAATTAATAGCAAGTTGTACAACATAATGAATATATCATCACTTGAGATTTAAGTTTTCAAACACCATTTCATCAAATCCAAATTTTAGGAAGCAAGCCTAACTAATACAAACCTACAGATCATAAGTCAGAATGAGGTAGAAAAGGCACAGTTCTTTAACTAAGATGCTGGAAACTTGAATATCAAGTTGTATCATCAGAAATAAACATGGTTTGAGATAGGAATGTTAATCGGTGCACCTGTTTAAAATTGACCGGGAATACCAAATTTTGTAACCTATAAACCGAACTGATAAACTATAGGTAGTACGATTGCCTGACTTGCCTCGCTCGAAACCTACTCTGCCCGAATCCTAAACAGGCTGGTTGGTTTGTTAACGTTTATTTTCAACAGGGGGGGAGTGGTTTTTGAGTTCTGAATGGGATCCTTTCAAAAACCTGAAAGGACGAGGCCAATGGCTTGTGATGTTTGGGAGGCATGCGCGTGACAAATTAGATTTTTTTTATTATCTGGATCCGACTTTATTCGACTCGGATAAAGTCAAATGGTGGTCAAAATCAGATTGTGAAAATCCGGATTGGATCTTATCTTGTTTGAAGGCCCATAAAACTCGATCCTATTGCCGGGATTGGATATTATGCAAGCTGGATTTTTTTGTAAATCCGGTAAAAAATCAGGATTTCGGTTTTTAGAAAACAAGAGAGAGGCTGGCTAACGTACAAAGTTTCTTAACATACAAAGTGTAAGAAGCATTCTCAGCCATTAGATTTAGGCAGTGGCAAGATGGTAATTAACAATCCTAATCATATTTGGGTTAATCTAACCAAGGGTAAATTAGGAAAAACACGTTTAAATTTCTGTGAAATCATAACAGACATAATCGATGCAAAAATTTTCAACGATTGAACCTGATTTCTCATCGTTTTCAACTCGATTAAACGTTCAGAATGATTAAACAATCAAAAACATTCGATTACAAACAAAATCAAAATGGATTTGCAAAAATAGAAAAAAACAGAGTATAATAATTCAATCGATAAAATTAGTCGAATCATATTCAAAAATCACTATCAACGCTTGTATTATTCACAGAAACGAACGATGTTGATAATAAAAGAAGAATTAAAGAAAAAAAATGGCTTTCAAAAAAGTTTCAGACGATGAAGATCAGAAACTGTTAAACAGAAAATCATAAAACGCACTTGGTTGTTTTATAAAACGCATTTGGTTTTTTAAACACTATTTAAACTGGTTTTTACAAAACACACTTGGTTTTTTATAAAACACACTTGGTTTTTGTAAAACGCATTTGGTTTTTGTAAAACGCATTTGGTTTTTTTATAAAACGCATTTGGTTTTTTAAACACTATTTAAACTGGTTTTTACAAAACACACTTAGTTTTTTATAAAACGCATTTGGTTTTTGTAAAACGCACTTGGTTTTTGTAAAACGTAGTTTTTGTAAAACGTAGTTTTTGTAAAACGTGGTTTTTGTAAAACGCACTTGGTTTTGTAAAACGTATTTAGTATAATTAGAACTCACCTTTTCCTCACTTTTTTTTCCCTATTTTCCTCTGTTTTTCTCCAACAAATAAACAACTATATTCACACACAATTGGGGTAAGGTTTTTATCGATTGGTTGTTTTTTTGTCTTTTTTTCTTCTTTTTCCTTTGTTTTGTGATTAGCCAGAGATACAGAGATGTTGGCTTGGTTGTCTTCTCCGAAGTTAGAGGGAAGTGACTAGATCTGAGCCACGATTGAGGTAGGGTTGAAGTCGAACAACGATTGAGGTCGGGTTCGGTTCCGATTACGAAAAAAGAGAATAAAAAAAGGTAAAAAGGTGGGGTTGGAAGGTGATGATGATGAGTATAAACCATCTATATTGATGAGGGATCGAGCTCTTCTAGTGGATCAGATGATGAAGATGAAGATAAAGTTTGTGAGAATGGTGGTTAGTTCAGATCTACCACAAAAAGGAAGGAAATAAGGGTGTTTTGAGTTAGGTATAGTTAACCATGGTTTACATGTGTCAATATGTGGTGGCTTCCTACACTTCTCACATTAAGAAACTTTGTACCCTATACTTTCTCTAGAAAACAAATACTTCGTAATAAATATATAAAACAACCTAATAAACTCATATTTATTCAGTTTTAATTTTTTATAAGTTATATAACATAAATTTGTTAAAAGAAGATATTAAATAAATAAGACAAACTCACTAAAAGTCATATTTATTAACTTTTACAAAACATAACAAACAAACAATAAAGCGTCTAAATATACGAAGCATACGAAGCCATTTGAGCCATTGGATTTAGGCGGTGGCAAGATGGTAATTAACAGCCTTAATCATACTTCAGTTAACCTAACCAGGGGCAATTTAGGAAAAAAACGCAGTCTAATTTCCAGAAACCGTAACAACATAGATTAAACAATCGATCGAAACGTAACATCAAAACAAAGTATTTCAACGATTAAACAAACAATTGAAACCGATTGAATGTTCATAATCATCAAACACTCAAAAACCTTGATTTGAATCATAACAATCACTGAGTTGCAGAAAAATAAAAAAACAGAGCATTGCATTGGATGTTTTAAAAATCACATTAATCCTATTCAAAAAACACAATCAACGCATATAATATTCACAAAACATACGATTTTAATAAATATAATTGCAATTAAATAAAAAAATGGATTTGAAAATGATTCAGATTAAGAACATTTGGATCGTCAATAAACAGACACACTCATATATTTAAAGGTGCGACAGACGCACTCATATATTTAAAGGTGCATCTGACAAAATCATTAAAACAGACGCACTCATATATTTAAAGGTGCGTCTGAACAAAATCATTAAAACACTGGTTAAAAAAGAATGCATAAACAGACGCACTCAATGTAAAAATCAGATGCACTCTTACAAAATCAGACGCATTCATTAACATGTTTGGACGCACTTTATAACAAAAAGAGAGAATTACACAGATTGTCCTTTAGTTTTACCCAAAATTGCATGTTCTGTCCTTTTTTTTAATTTTTAACTCCCTGTGTCCTTTGTTTTGTGCACTTGTTACACCCTATGTCCTTTAGGCTAACGTCCGTTAAAAACAAACGGTTTCTTAGACATGTGCCCCTCACGTGAGGGGCAAAACTGTCTTTTCACTCCTGCAACATCTCCCTGCCTTATAACGTTCGAAAAAAAATTAGGGTTTTTTTATCACATCAAAAATCAAGGTTTTTTATCACAATTTATCACAACAGCCATGATTCGAACATCAACAACAGCAGCTAATTTGTACGTGTGGAATGCTGGCCATGATTCGAACATCAACAACAGCAAAAAACCCAGGTAGAAGATATTTTGGTTATGAAATGTAAGAAATCTTGTTATGAAATGTATTGTCAGAATTTTGATTGTCGGTCAAAACCTGGACAACATAAAGCATTAACCAAGCTGTGTTTAGATTAGAAACAACATACCATTGACAAAAGTCTAAATGGGTCAAAAAACTGGACATCAACCTTACCCATTTTGACCCATTACACATTTTGACCCATAACAGATTATCAACAACAGTCAAACATACCATTAATATGTAATAACCTGTTACATAAACAAACCCTCATGACCCATTTTGACCCATAACAGATTATCAACAACAGTCAAACATACCATTAATATGTAATAACCTGTTACATAAACAAACCCTCATGACCCATTTTGACCCATAATCATACACCCACAAACCTGTTAAAACAACCTTACCCATTTTGACCCATAATCATACACCCACAAACCTGTTAAAACAACCTTACCCATTTTGACCCATAATCATACACCAACAAACCTGTTAAAACAACCTTACCCATTTTGACCCATAATCATACACCAACATAACACAAAGTTTACAATAATCATAACAAACCATAATCATACAACATACTAACACAAAGTTTACAATAATCATAACAAACCATAATCATTAATCATAACAATCATTACATTAATCATAAAACAAAGTTTACATAAAACAAACCATTACATACATAAACCCTAAACCCTAAACCCTAAACCCTAAACCCTACTAAGACCATCCAGGTTCATCTGTAGTGCTTGATGAACCTTATCTTCAAACACATATTTGCAAAATTTGAACCTGCTCCGGAGTTCTTGTTAGTGTTGGTTTAACTAACAAGAGCACCCCATGCAGGTTCATCTCCAACAGACAAGGGATCCCCGGCATGCACCACGACGACCGTAATCATCTGCAACAGTGTTGATTACGTCCATCTGCTGGTACAGTCCAGAAGACAAAGGATCCCCTGCCTGCACTCCGTTTTCCGCTAAAAATAGAAAGTCAAGTCTTCGCTTGCTGGATCCGGTGGATCATCATCATCATCATCGTCTTCAATCGCCATTCCTAACAACAATAACAATAAATTATTATTATTCGGATAATAATAATAACAACAATAATCAACAACAACAACAATTTATCCCACTGAAAACCCTAAATCGTTCACAATCCAACCCACTGAAAACCCTAAATCGTTCACAATCCAACAACAACAATTTATCCCACTGAAAACCTACTGAAAACCCTAAATCGTCTAAATCGTTCACAATCCAACCCACTGAAAACCCTAAATCGTTCACAATCCAACAATTTATCCTACTGAAAACCCTAAATCGTTCAAATCAACTGAAAAACCCTACTTTATGCATATTAATACTGAATATTTCTACATCCAAAAATTTTAGAAAAAATTAGGGTTATAACTTACCATATACAGTGCGACGAAGAAGAAGACGGTTGGGAAGACGGTTGGGAGGACGGTTGGGCTTCATATCTGCCTTCATCGTGTTTGTTTGAGTGTGTGTGTGTGTACAGGGGATGATCTGATAAAGAAGACGGTTGGGAAGAAGGTTATAAAGGCAGGGAGATGTTGCAGGAGTGAAAAGACAATATTGCCCCTCACGTGAGGGGCACGTGAGGGAGTTAACGTTCGTTTTTAACGGCAGTTACCCTAAAGGACATAGGGTGTAACAAGTGCACAAAACAAAGGACACAGGGAGTTAAAAATTAAAAAAAAGGACAGAACATGCAATTTTGGGTAAAACTAAAGGACAATCTGTGTAATTCTCTCTAACAAAAATGAAAAACAGGTTCATTTCACTTTTATAAAACTGTACATGTAATGATTAACATATGCAAGTTGCATATCTTATTAATTGTATAAAATAATCACTAAAAGTCTACATGTTTATTTAAATGCTAAAAAACTAAAAAAAAATCTTACTGTAAATTAAGTATGATTTGATTGGTAATAAATTTATATAAATCTTGCAATTCAATATTCAACTACCACCTAATTAAGTTTTAATTTTTAGTCTATATAAACACTATCATCTTAACTTTCTGATACAACTACAAAACACAAAAAAATGGCTGAAAATCAAATAGAAGCAATAAACAACCTACAAGTGAAAACAGTAGTCATGGTGGACTGTATCTCAGAGGTTAAAGATGACCTCCACTCATCTTGTGTGGTTCTAAGTGCACAAAATGAGGTCCAGAGAGAGTACAAGAAGAACCTAGACCTCATAGAGAAGCTGATGAAGGAGGAGGAGAAGACACCATTCACAGATGCAGCTATTGAGCAACTACACACTCAAGCATCTTTTGACAACATCATCTCTCAATCACTTAGCAACACACAGACCTGTATCGTGAAAAACATGTCAACAAAACAGAAGGCATGGGATGTGATCTTGGGTGGCAAGTGATGGTGGTGGTTATGTGATGGTGTTTTTTATGGTTTTTTGTATATCTTTTTTTTTTCAGGTTTAGGTGGTGGTGGTGGTTGTGGTAGTGGTGGTAGTGATGGTGGTGATGGTAATGGTGGTGGTGGTGATGGTAGTGGTAGTGGTGCTGGTATAGTGGTGGTGGTTTTTGATGTACTTACCTATCGTGGCCATTTTTGATCATGGCCATTTTCTCCGCATATAGCACATTTCCTCTTTCTTTTGCCGGATCGACTAACCTTTACTTCCTTGCTGGACTTTATTCGCTTCTGCTTGCCACGTCCTTTGTTCTTTATACCATTCGGAAGCCGAATAGTGGGTTCAGCGTTTGATGGTTTCTCATAACCAAGAAGAGAAGCATACCTGTCATGCTTACTCTGGTGACTAGGTCTCTTAAACATGCCCTCATCAACCTTCTTAACCATCTCTTTGATTTTATCATTAACCAAGGTTAACTCGGCTAAATCTGAAATTAGAGAGTTTGCAAGATATTCACCACCCAAAACGATCTCCCGTGCAATACGCCTTGCTTCTTTCGTCTTGTCATCACCAAACTCTCCTGTTTCAAATGAATACTTGATTTCATTTGGAACAACATCTTTTGTCCACCTCTTCAAAATGTATCTTTTCGGGAATCTATACACTTTCATCAACCTTAATATGAAAAAAATATGCCTACACAGAAGCCCGTACTGCTCAAACCTCCTACATGTACATAATGTAGTCACATCCTCAACACCATCAACAAGTTCCTTTTTGAACAGAACCTGTAAAAAGGGATAAAAAAACAATACTGATCAGTTTGGACGCACTCACTAAAAGAACAGACGCATTCATTGTAAAAACAACAAAAAAAAAATACTGATCAGTTTGGACGCACTCATTAAACATAACAGACGCATTCATTGTTAAAAGACCAAAAAAAAAACAAAATACCTCAATAAAGCCTTGACCATGTGCTTGTGGATCATCAACAAAAACCTTTTAAAAACCCTTCTTCATCAGCCCTTTGTATATGAACACTTATTAATCCTTCATAACTGGCATATATTTCTTCTTGGATATCAAAGAAGATAGCTCGGGTAAATATTTTAGCAGCCTCTTGCTCAATAGGGTTTTGAGTCCACATATCAGGAATTGTATGTCTTGAGTCATGGTCATTCTTCCTATGATTTAATCTCTGAGCTTCAAGGGAGGTCTCAAAATGGTTGAAAAACTCAACAAGAGTCAACTGAGAATTTGCCACCTGGCAAAAAAAAAATGATTCTCACTTTCAGATCTTGATGTTGTCCTCATTAGCCAAGACATAGGTTCATCCCGGTAAAAAGCAGGGATCCACATCGATCTCAGGTCAAACATGTCAGACAACCAAGTGTTCTCATTTAATTTGTAATAAAAAATAAGTACACCCCACTCGAAATCAAAAGTCTCCGGACTGATGGAATCTGTCCAAACAATCGCACAAATTCTCTTTTTGAACTCATCATCACTACACAATGCACTACCCACCTACACAAAACACAAAACAAAAACATAGAAACAGACGCAGCTAGTTAGTAGTTTGGACGCAGTCACATTAGAAAACAAAGTCATTTAACAAACGCACTCATTGATAAGTTTGGACGTACTTAGTACAATGCATAAAAAAACACTGTTTAGCCGCACTCATATATAAAAACAGACGCACTCATATTATAAACTAGAAAGTTGATACAAACCTTATCAGAAACCTTCTTCGTGATATGCCACATACACAGCCTATGTCTGCTGTTTTGAAAAACCAACTGTATTGAATTTTTCATAGCAGGATCTTGATCAGTTACAACCACTTTGGGATGCTTTCCAAAACATTTGGAAAACGATTGTAACAACCATGTATAAGATTCAGTTCTCTCCGATGACAACAAACCTGCACCAAGTGTGACATTCCGGCAGTGGTTATCAATTCCAGTGAATGGTACAAAAACCATCTTGTACCTATAATAACCAATAAAACAAAGTTTAAAAAAAAATTAAAACATATAATAGTTGGATATCAAGCTTAAAAAATAAAATTTAAAACATACTTGTTAGTGTTAAATGTTGCATCAAACGAAATCACATCTCCAAATTCCATGTAATTCCTCTTACATAAAGCATCCGCCCAAAATAATCCGGTTAATGCATTCTTTTGATCAACAGAAAACTCAAATGAAAAATCTGGTAGGAACTTCTTCTTATCCCTAAGCCTAGACACAATCATATCTGCATCAAACTCACCAATGAAGCTGTTTAAGCCACCTTTAAAGTTCTTACAATCAGTTGCAGTTGCACCTACATGATCAAAATCTCCATACTTGGTCTTCATAATGTTAAGAGAGAATCGCATGGTTGGTCCCTGTGGTTTCAAAATATTGCACTCTTGCTCCCAGTGGTTTACTAATTACACTGTTGGTGTCTAGGTTTAACAAAAGTGCACTCGCCTGATCCTTTTGACTAACGTCAGTTAAATTAGATGGTTAAGTCCCCCCACGTGATTCTCACGTGGGGGTATTATAGTCTTTTTAAGTGTCAGGCCAAAATAAAAGCAATATAAAACCCTAAATCGTTGTTTCCCTAAAAAAAATAACAGCTGCTTCATCTTCTTCCTCAAGAACGATCCTCGAAGAACGATTATGGAGATGGCTTGCAGATGTGGAAAAATTGCAGTGGTTCGAACATCCTGGACTGATAATAACCCTGGTCGACATTTCATCTGCTGTCCTGATCCGGTAAGTGTCAGTTTGTTTAAACGAATTTTTGCTCTGTTTTTTACAATTGGTAAAACCTAATTTTGGTCTGTTTTTGGACAGGAGGTAACATGTCCAAGATTTCTGGGGTGGGTTGATCCTCCAATGTGCCCACGTGCTACTATCATTATCCCTGGACTACTCAGAGCAAGAAATAGGGCTGATGAACGAATGGCAGAGTTGGAAGCTAAAATCAAATGGAAGAATAGAGTTATTGTGTTTCTTGTCATATTATTAGGGTTCCAGTTAGTAAGGTCCATGGTTAACTAAGGATGATAGGTAGGATGGTATGTATGAATGGTATGTATGAATGGTATGTATGAAGTGAATGATGGTAGGTATTATGGTAGGTCTTATGTTATGTATGAATGGTATTAGGGTAGTATGATTTCAACAAATGTAATGACTATGGTCAATTTTGAATGTAATGGAATGTTTAAACTTTCTGAGACCAATTTGAGTAATGGGTCAATTTGGATGAATGTCAATGGTAGGCTGATTTGGTTGAATGTGAATGGAATTCAGTAATGGTTAATTTGGTTGAATGTGAATGGGTCAATTTGGTTGAATGTCAATTGAGTAATGGGTCAATATGGGTCAATTTGGATTAATTTCAAAAAGGTAGGTTTGCATTGAATGATCATAACCCATTTCAGCAGTACACTTTAATTCCAACCTGTACACATTTAATGGGGCAATTTGGGTCAGCTGTACACATTAAATGACACATATCCAATTCTACCCAAATTCATTCAATGAAGCCTACCTATAAACATCAAATGACACAAACAATACACATTAAACACAAACACAAACATAAACATAACATACTGAACATAAACATACTTAAAGTTCAAAATGGTGGCAAACAACTTAAGCCACAATATTCAAGGCTATTACAAGCCATAAAAGATGTTCCAACCATCTAAACACCCAAAGATAGTTAAAGTTTACCACAAAACACCTAAAGAGAGTTAAAGTTTACCACAAAACACACATAAGGTTTAAAACATAAACAAAACATACTAAGATCGGTTAACAGACCCAGCAACACCTTCTGCAGTCCCACCAGTACCCTCTCCAGCCCCACCAGTAGCCTCTCCAGCCCCACCAGCAGCCTCTCCATCCTTATTCTTCTTAGGTTTCTTGCATCCCCTGACATTGTGACCTTTAGCTTTGCAATTACTACAAGTTACAGTCCCACCTTTCCTGGTCAACTTTCCTTTAGCTTCTGCAATATCCTGAAGCTCCACCTGGTCCTTTCTCCTACTCTTCTTTGGCCTGCCTATTTGTTTACGATGAAATGGTGGTATAAATGTAGTTGGCACTTGACATTTTGGCCACATGGTAGAACCATTTATAGGACCAATCTTGTGTGTGTACACTTCCTTCCTGTATATATGAAAACAAGACATAATTCAATAAAGTACCTATGGAACTATAAACTACACAATTCAATAAATTACCTGTGAAATGAGACCTTGTCCAATGTTGTGGTGGTATGGCTGCCAACCAATTGTAAGCTTCCAAATTAAACCTCTTTAACTCATTCATTTTCTCGGTAAACTCAGGCACTATGGAAACATTACAAACAATTAGCAAAGATGTTATAAAGGACCAACTTTATTGGAAATAGATAATAACAATACCTGTGTTAGCTGCTGCACATTCCCATAAGCAGTCTTTGAATCCCTGGCCTCTCCACTGCAGCTTCATATTCTGGTGTATGTGTCTAAGGCAGAACCTATGTTCTGCAACAGGGAAGACTTGTGCAAGAGCTGGAATGAGACCCTGGTCAAATTAAACAATTAACAAGTTAAAAACCAATTAAGTAGCTTAAATATCTCAACTTAAATAACTTAACCTTCTGTCTATCAAAGATGAAAGTAAAATGAGAGTTTGTGTCTAGATCCAGGTCATCTTGCAGGCATTGTAGAAACCAAGTCCATGATTCTTTATTCTCAGCCTCTGCAATTGCCCAAGCAACTGGATATATTCCATTGTTTGGATCCTGCCCAACAGCAACTAACACTTGACCCTGGAATGTTCCCTTCAAAAAAGCTCCATCTAATCCAATCAAATCCCTTCTACAAGCTTTAAATCCCTTTTTTAAGGGTCCCAGGCAGATATAAATCCTTTTGATCACTCTGGTTGGGGAAGATGGATTAGGTTCAGACTCAACTTCAATTTTAACAGTTGTATTTGGGTTTGCATTCATCAGCTCCATGCAGTAATCCCTTAATCTTGAGTATTGCTCCTTGTAATCACCTTGAATTTTTTTGGTAGCCTTCAACTTTGCCCTAAAAGCTTTCATCCTGGTAACCTTTAGTTCATACTTTCTTGCTAGCTCTGTTTGAATAGTTTTGATAGAAATATCTGGTGTTGCTTCAACCATATTAAGAACAGTCTAGTCTTCAGCCATGAAGTTTGCTGTAAAATGTAGGCTATCTCTTGATTGCAGACATATATGATTAGGTTTATATGTTCTAACAACCCATGTTTCATTACCACCTTGCTCCTTGGACAAGTACAACTGGTATGGACATTTGACATTTTTCAACCTCTCCTTTCTTTTCAGACAGTAAAGGGCATTGGCACTTAGTGGCTTTTTTGAACTGGGTCCACTGACAGATTCCCCTAGAGATGCTCCTTGTCCACCATTGGGCTTTGTAGCCTTCTTTGTTTTACTACTTTTGGGCTTTTTAGTTTATTTAGCAGATTTTGTAGGCTTTGTAGGCTTCTTTGGTTTCTCAACAGGCCCATCACCTTGTGTATCACTAAAAACTGGAACATTTCCTTCACATACCACCCTGATCCTGGTTTTATCATTCTTCAAAAATGAAAGCTCCCTTCTTGTTTGAATTGCATGCCTTCTTATTGCTAACTTAGCTTTCTTTGCAGATCCAAATGTTTGGCCAACATAGAAGCATGCATCTTGTATTTTTGCCTTAGCCTTCAAAGCATATTACAAACAGTTACATGTTGAATCAATAAACAAACAAGTAATAATAAAAAAGAGAGAAACAAAGTCTAACCTTCTCTTTGTTCCTGATTTCCCTTAGCTTTCTGCTTCTCCTAGTTTCAAAATCACTCTGAGATGAATCAGTTAAGCTATCAAATGACTCATAGCTTAGGTTCTCAGCAGCTAACATGTCAAGATCATGTAAATCTTGATAATCATTTTGAACATGGTTGTTGCCAACATATTCTTCCCCTTCATCTACAAAAGTATGAAAGTCTCTCATATCAACATCAGGTTCTTCCACCTCATTAGCCTTATCCACATTCCAATCACTATCTTGTGAATCATCATCCTCACTAGAACTATCCTCTCCATCCTCACCAGAAGCATCACCTTCATTATATGCAGCACCTTCAGACTCTTTGAAACACCCACCCTTATTGTTATCCCCACTGTTAAGATCATCCCCATTGTCCCCCATCTCCACATCATCACCATTGTCCCCCACATCCCCCATATTGTCTTCCATGTTAACATCACCCACATGGAATTCATCAACAACAAAACCATCCATAAATGAGGCCTCCTTAACATTCTCACCCTCTACACCCTCTACATTGTGACCCTGTTCAACCTCTACATTGTCAACTTCTACATTCTGAACCTCTACATTGTCAACTTCTACATTCTGAACCTCTACATTGTCAACTTCTACATTCTGAACCTCTACATTCTTAGAACACTCTAAATTCTGACCCTCTACAACCTTCTCACCCTCCCCTACATTCTTAGAACTTTCTCCTAAATCCTCAGCACCATATTCAATCAATAATCTTCTTCTCCTAGGTAACAACTTTCTCCTAGGATTCCTAGGAACAATTTGATTAACATTCTGATTTTCATCTTCTATTTCCTCAATAACAACCCTTGGTGCCTCTGGGGATTTCAGATAGGTATCCACATTTGTTTCCTTGTGTTCAATGTAAAAGTGAATAACCTTATTCTCACCCACATATTGAGCCAAATTACGAACATCAGCATCACAACCTAAAACTACTAGACCAGTATCCAAATCTCTACCAGGTATTAGGAAATGATAAAAAAACTTGTCTTTTTCTTCAAAACACTTTAACTCACGTATCATCCAATTAACTTCATGGGCTGAAAACTCATCTATGTCTAGATCATCTACAAAGACATGTTTACCATGGACATACCTTCTTCGAGGCAAGTTCTTAAAGATACCACCATAGTGCAGTTGGGCTGTAAACATAGTCTCCTTTCCAGCTGAAACAATAAAACATAACGTATTAGTTATCAACTAAAAAAACCCTAAAATATAATCAGTACTTATTAGTTATCAACTAAAAAAACCCTAAAATAGCTTACCGTATTCAACATTGGGGTCGAAAGGCTCATAATCAGGTCGTATACTCCAACCCATTATGTCGATCAACTTCGAACGATTTGTGTGTGTGATTATCAGAGAGAGATTACGAGAGAGAGATTATCAGATGGTTTGTGAAAATGGGGGGAAATTTGGCGCTATAAATTACCTGACATATAGGGGGACTAGACTGTGCATATCAAAAGTTGCAATCAAATCAGACTTAAAAGACTATAATACCCCACGTGAGAATCACGTGGGGGGACTTAACCATCTAATTTAACTTGCGTTAGTCAAAAGGATCAGGCGAGTGCACTTTTGTTAAACCTAGACACCAACAGTGTAATTAGTAAACCACTGGGAGCAAGAGTGCAATATTTTGAAACCACAGGGACCAACCATGCGATTCTCTCTAATGTTAAAAGCTTTGACAGGAACCATGTTCATTGAAGACAGCTCACATATCATCTCTTTTTGAGTATGTGTCAGCTTCCTATTTGCTGCTAGAAAATGAATGTCACTTTCAAATACAGTTTACAACAGACACACTCGTATATAAAAACAGACGCATTCGTATATATTACAGGTTAAAATTAACGAAATACCTTGAACTCTGAATTCGTTGATGAGGTTCAAACTATGAATATCAAAATCCTGATTAGTGTTTTCGATCAAGTCTGAACACAGATAAAAACATCATGTTTAGAAATCTATCAAAACACAAAGCTCTGTTTTTCAACTAAAAACAGAGGATGATGATCCTACCATGAAAAGCATTATAATCAGGCACTTGATTCAAATTCTCAATATCAACTCTCTGATCTTCAACAGACAAGTTTAAATCTGATAAAAACAAAAACAAAAATTAAACAAAAAACTATTAAAAATGGATTAATTAAGTTCGAATACACGTACCGAACATGATGAAATTGATCGATTAAACTGTAATCGTGATAATCAAAATTGAGATTGAATCGTAATTGTAATGAAACGTAATGTGTGTGTGTGATCGACTGTGTGTTTAGAATTCAAATTATGATTTAAAAATATCGTTTACAAAAATAACGAACGTAATTCACGTAATCAGTTATGTGTGAAAAAAGTTTGTAATGCCCTTGGGTTGAACTGATATTAATATTAATTATAGTTTAGTTAGGTTAACTGAGGTTTGGTAAATAGGACACTTGGCATCCACTGGTGGCTTCTTATTGCTTCTCACGTTAACAAGCTTTATACCGTATACTTTCTCACAATAAATATATAGGATAACTCGGTAAAATTCATATAAAAATTAAGAACACAAATTTTCAAATCCGGACCCAAAAAGTCCAGACAGGATCCGATGTGAGAAGATCCGGAAAAAATCCGTTCGGTTGAAAATCTAGAAATTCGGGTTTGATAATTTGTTTGTACACCTCTATGTGGCGTGAGGACAAATAGCAACATTTGGATGGAAATCTGGGCTGTTACCGGACCAATCACCTGGTTCCAATGTTTTGAAGCCCGGACCGGACCGGTCGGACCGGGCTTCGGACCCCCGGCCAGTCCGGGTTAGCACATCTCACGGCCATTGCAAAGAACCGGCTGTGAACCGGAGACCCGACCAGTCGAACCAGGAAACCGGCCGGCCGGATCGGGAAAAAAGAGGTTGGACCCATAGTCACAGGAAACGCTATATCACCCACGATCTGCGTTCCCGGTTCGGTGTACCGGAAACGGGTACAAAGTCATACCGGATCATTGAAATTGACCGTTCCCGATTCTCAAGAATTTCGACCTAATTCCAACCGGTACGCGTTTCCAATTGTTTGGGCATGCGATTGGAAACACTAAGAAACACGTACCTGAATCTGAAAGGGGAACTCTGGCGAAAAATTCCGACGCTGGTGGTGCATTTTAGGGTTAAAATAAGTTTAGGTTTTTAACATTTAACCCCTTCATTTTTTTCACTACTTTACATTTAATCTCTAAACTTGTAAAATTTTACATAAAAAGTGTAAAATTAATTTGGACATTTAACATTTTACCCCCTTTATCTTTACTAGTTTACGTATAAAATGTTTCGTATACAATACGAGGTACCAGATTATATGGTACATCGTACCACGTACCGGATTGGCGTTCCGCATGAGCCTACCCCCCTCGTACCGAATTTTACATATGCACGACTCGCGTACCAGTTTTCGTACGTACCACGTACCGTAACGTACCGCGTTCCATGTGACTATGGTTGGACCGGTTTTTTTATTTTTGTTTGTTTTTGGGCCTGTTCGTTGGACCGATCTAACCGGTAAACTGCCCGGGGGTCCGGTTCAACATTCGGTCCAATTCTGAAAACCTTGTCAGGTTCGTATCTCAGGCCCATTGAATTGAACTCTTATTAAGGAGTTTTCTTAAAAGAAAAGAAAAGTGATGGTATAAAACTATTAAACATAAAGAGTATGTTTTGAAAAAAAAATTTGTTAAAGTTTTTTTCTTTTCTTTTAAAGAAAATTGTTACTCCTACTCTATTACCCTAATAATCTTAAGAATGAGTGATTTGAAAAATATTTATTAAAATGATCGTGTTTTTTAAAACTTTTATTTTAACAAAAAATTATACCCCTACTTGATTATACCAATAGTCCTAAATTATTCTCTCTTACCCAAGTTTAAACATATGACATCCCTTTTAAAAGGTGTACGTCTCTAACAAATATGCTACTCCACGTTGACGAAATCTTTTTCTCGTTCCTAATTTTATCGGGTAAAAAGCATTTCTTTTATATTTCATTAAAAGTTGAAGAAAAGATTTTTAATAAGATTATCATAGTTTATAGAAAGTCTTTTTCATTTTGTTTTTTAGATCTTTTTACAAAAGATTTCTCCAACTCTTTAAAAAGATATTGTCAAAATATCACCATCTAACATTTTTTTTTTATTTTTCTTTGAAAGTTTTTCCTTGACTTTTCTAAAAAATCATTTTAAGTGTAACCTCTATTTTTATGCAACAAGATTAAGAGTGAGAAAAAAGATACTTATTATGCTAATTATTTTCAAATTTTGGTAAATAACTTGTTTATTAACTCTCATTTTGGGAAAAAAAACCCTCGCTATTAAGACACATATAAATTTAACTAGGTGTTTTTTTACGGCCGCGTTGCGGCCGTGACCTAATATTGCGTAAGCGATTAAACACTGAATGCATAAACACTTTCATTAAACATTTGCGCTAAGCATGTTTACGTTAAGAACACATTATAGATGTGGTAAGTCAATTATAGATGTTATGCCAGCTAAGATAATCAAATCTTAAACTATAAAGCTCATAAGTTTTGAGTTGACCAGGGTTATACATGCATCACCCACGCATATAAGCGGTATTCGAAGTGGCAGTAAATAAGGTGTTTTGTGTGGAGGTTATCATTGAATGAGTTGTTCCGAATCAAATATAAATTCATCAAACCATTCACGCATTCTCTCCCTAATTTCTTTCTTACATACACACAGACATCTCTCTCTCTCTCTCTTTCTCTCTCTCCCTCTCCCTCTCATATGCTGGCGAAAGATTGTACTTGCTTCAAGCAAAGAATGAATGTGGAACTTGAGATACTGGAACAACAACCACTCGACTTGGATAAATATTGCAGAGATCTTTGCATGCCTAAATGTACAAATAAAAAGAATTAAGCAACACCTAATATTGTAAGTAACATGGTATATACCCCTCCCCGTCTAAACAGAAAATAAAGAAAATAAAGTAAGATAAACAATCAAATGTACCTCATTAATGTCGCATTACTTTTCAGCTTCAATATAAATAAAATCGTTAACATGCTCAACCACAAAAGCAGATGCCAGATTGTTGGATCCTTCACTAATGGCGTCATAAACATAAGCAGGTCGAGGTCAGTCTTCTGTATATTTAACAAAATTAGCACCTGGTTTATAGCGTTCTTCCATTAGTTTACCCATCTCCTCTTCACCCATTTCCACAACCTTAGAGAGTCTTTGGTTCCACCTTGACTTCTGGACGAGGGCCAAAATCATGTTAAAAAATACACCTTAGCAAAATAAAATTAACTAATAACTAATAAATCTAAAATGGGGCCAACATCATTTAACAACGATAATTCAAAACCTAAATGCATAACACAAGTGATACACACCGCACAGCCTTCGTTGACATTCACACATTGTTTTACAAACAAATTTTCTTTAAAAATGCTGAACTACCAAAACAACACATACCAAGCGTTTTTCATGAAACCCCATGGCTCCACAACCTGGGTGTTTTAAGGAAAACAATACCTTAATGTCCTTACATTAAAGTTTTTGTAAAACAACCTAAAACTCTATCCGAGTGTTGTATTATAATAATTCGATTTAGAATCAGAACAAAAACATACCACATAATCAATTTGTAGATTATAAACCTTCATTTTGGCTTAATCGCCGAATCATACATTACAGCAAGCCCACCCTGCTCACTCCTCGCCACCACCTTTAACCCACTGTCACATGAGAAAAACTACCACACTCTCTCTTTAATCTCTTTCTCACATACACACACACGGACATATCTCTCTCTCTCTCTATATATATATATATATATATATCTTTGTCTCCATCTCTCTCTCTCTCTCTCTTTAGAATAATAGGAGTGAAAATACTCTATAAGAAATTCCACAGCCACATCCTTCAGGCTGAGTTTCCGCAAATGATTTTTAACCTTCAATATTGCCTTCTCAATACAATGTTTCTCCCCACAATCACAATCATTCAAATAGAGTATCACCCGATGATCATTATGAACATTCTTAATCCCTGTTCACAACCACGAAGCACCTCCGTCTACAGCCACATGATCTAACCCCACCATCCACAGCCACGAAACACCACCATCAAATCCGTCATCCAACCTACCACCATCGAAACCCTGGAAAACACCGTTTGTTCATCTTCGTCGTTCACCATCATCATCAAACCACCATCGTCAACTGTTCAGATCCCAAACCACTCTTTTATTAATAATAATAATAATAATAATAATAATAATAATCTTTACCTGATCATGATCGAAGGATCTGTTCACAACCACCAACCACCGCCGTCTACAGCCACATCATCAAAACCCAACCCGTCATCGAACCCACCACCATCACCACGAACTACCACCGTGTACAGCCACATCACCGAACCCCACCATCCACAGGCACGAAACACCACCGTCAAACCCGTCATCGAACCCACCACCATCGAAACCCTGAAAACGACACTTGTTCATCTTCATCACCGTCTGTTCTTCGTCACCGTCAATTCAGATCCCAAACCACCCTCATGACGAACCCCATTCACATCCCTAAGCACCCCTCATCTTCTATAGAGATAGATAGAGACAGAGAGAGAAAGATGTCTGTGTGTGTGTGTGTGTAGAGAGAGAGAGAGATGTCTGTGTGAGTGTGTGTGTAACAGAGAGATAAAAGAGAGAATAGATCGGTTATGGCTATGTTTAGAGAGGTGGACGGTTACGTGTAAGAAGGAAAGGGAAGAAGGAAACGTGGCAAGCTCTCAAATGACCAAAATACCCCTAAAAACCTCTATAATTACAAGGATAGATTATACAAAAAAATAATTTAAAATCGGGACACAGAGATTTGAACCTGAGCAGCCCACCTTTAACATAACCACCCCAACCACCAGACCAACACTAACTACTTGATAAAGTCTTTAAACTTAAAGTATATAACAACTGAAAAATTATGATGAAGAATTGTGATGGCACTGTCAATTAGTAGAGGTATAAAGAGATATATAATTAATTTGGATAGGTAAAAGTAATTTTGGTTAATGTTTTTTGATTAGAACTAGGGATGAATCATTGGTATCGAATACATGTACCGTATTGATACCATATTATACCAAATCTATATTCAGTATCCACTTTTTTCAAAAATTCGGTATCGGTACCGGTTCAATACCAATACCATATACAATCTGCTACTGCTGGGTTGAGGAAACATCCCTCCAACCTTATTGTTAGACCGTTTCGTGCCCTTATTCTTTTTTAGCTTTGAGCTTGGTTCAGATTGGACATGTCCTCACTCGTTCTTTTTTCTTTTGTCATGAGTATCGGTACTATATCGAAACCATGTCAAACCGGTACCATATGATAAATTCAATACTCACTCTACCAATACTTGATATCGGTACTGGTACCGTACCAATCTCATCCCTGATTAGAATTGTCATTTTAGTCCATTATTTTAAATTTTCATATGAGACGTTGTACTTTCAAAAGTATTGTCATTTTGATGCACTCTTTAATACTATCTAACTTCATGTTAGCTTTAGGGGATATTTGTCTATTCTATTTTTTTTAAGAAAATCATAAACTTACTCAATTATCTTTGTAATTACAACTTTATAGCAAAAAAAAAGTACAAATGTGTATAGAATATAACATATTAATTATAGTATTTTATGCTGATTTCTTTTTTAAGTTTAAATTTTTTAACATAAAATAGTAAAATTACATCGTTATTGCATACTTCGTGAAGAATACAATGGCCTCAAATCTACTTTATTTGCATGCGGCATGCCCATCTCCCTTGACGTTCAATGAACTCTATGCTATACTCGGTGACCATGATTACATTGTAACCAAGCCACCTCAATCACCTTTAGGCAATGTCTTTACCATTATTGTACAACACCACCAAAAATCACCAACTCAGCCTCAACAACTCTTGGCCCTTTAGCAACTAACATCTCAGTTGGCATCCTGATTTGGCATCAATCAGAACTCTTCTTTTTATTAGCACCATATATTATTATTAGTATTTAGATTATTCAAGAATATTTATATTTATGTTATAGATAAACATCGTAAATTAGGAATCATTATCCTTTCCTAATTAGGTGCTAGATTAGGTTCATGGTTTTTCCCTGTATAAAGGGCCCTCATGTATTCTATTCTATTCATTCAATAATATCAATCCATGAACACTTTTATGGTATCAGAGCCTCGGTTCTGAAAACCAAAACCTTATCGTTCCTTTTTTTTTCCAGTAGCGTAGCTGTTAAAACAGCACATCTGCATATAGTTCCTTTCTTTTCGGCAAGACCCTGCTGCCACACCCTGCTTTCTATACGACCAGACCCTGCTTTTTTGACCAGACCCTCCTCTGCTTTCTTTTCGACAAGACCCTGCTTTCTTTTCAACAGGACCCTGCTTTCTTTTCAACCAGAGAGAGACCCTGCTTTCTTTTCGAACAAGACCCTGCTGCCCTACCCTGCTTAAAAACAAATAGCGCACCAGCAATATTATCAGCAGCAGTAGCGCATCTCTTTCTTTTCGGTCATCTCTTTTTGGTCGACATGAACAGAGCAGCATCAGACACCAGCCCTTCTGCCCCACCCGCCTACTACACGGCCAACGGCCAATCACAGCAGCCTGCCTACGGGCATCAGGCACCGCCTCCCGGTTTCAACGCACTAAACCCAACTGAGCTGCAAGCTGTGTTCAACGCCATGAGTCTCCATCAGCAACCACAGGACCCGGGTCTAATGGACACTGGCGCGGGCGCACATGTAACCGAAAATTCAGGTATGATTTCTATTTCCTAATTTACGATGTTTATCTATAACATAAATATAAATATTCTAGAATAATCTAAATACTAATAATAATATATGCTGCTAATACTTTTTAGGTTTTCTATGGTGTTCGTCTTTTCAGTAATAGGGGAAGAAAAACAGAGGATGACGAGACTACTACCACAAAAACAACAACCACAACAACACCAGAGGTAGAGGCCATGGTGATGACCAAAGTTAGGTTTTTTGGCGTCAACTCAAAGCACTATGTTTAGCATAAGCAATCAGTTTAGTATTGGTCACATTTCATACTGTGCAGATCATGACCCATTATGGCCACCGTTGTTGACACTCATTCCATCACTGGCTCCACATGGTATCCTGACACAGAAGCTAATGTTTAAAACAGGCTCTACAGGCTTGGATTTATTGCCTCTCATATGTCATTCACAAAATGGGCTTTATTGGCTCCAAAACTGATCAATCCTTGTTTGTTTGCGTGTATGAAGGCACTTTACTCTAAATCTTAGTGTATGTTGACGATATCATCACTAGAAACAATCCAAGGGTAGTTAATTGCCTTATCAAAAAAATTGGCATTGATTTTGCTCTAAAAGATCTGAATTATCTTGATTATGTTCTTGGAGTTGAAATTGTTTTACAAGGCAAAGAGATCATCCTCTCACAATGCAACCTATCTTGCAGCAAATCTCGTGTTCCATGCTAGTACAAAACATCTCGAAGTCGATTTTTTACTTTTCAGAAAAAACGTAGCTCAAGGCAAACTAAGTGTGCAGTTCATCTGACCTGAAGATCAAATAAAAAATATCTTTACAAAGCCATTGTCAACACAAAAATTTGAGTTCCTTCGATCCAAACTGCAGGTCGCTTTGTCCTTGGCTTGAGGGAGAATATTGATCCCCAGGGCCGTCTCCGAAAAATATCAAAATGTTTTGGGCCTGGGGCCACTAAAAATAAATCAGACCCATATTACTGGTTCACTGATCGGACCTAATTTAAGAAACCTGGTAATGTCATTAATAATAATACATTTATATATAAAATATTACAACTTTTTAAGAATTTCAAGTTTTAAGATAAAATCAATAAAGATAAAATTTAGTTCTCAAGAGGTGTTAAGAAAAAGAGTGCATTAAACAAATATAGAATTTAATTATAAACAATAAAACATTTAGTTCTCAAAAAAAATTAATATGTTATTATATATTATTGTTCAAGTTCCAAAGCTATATCATTGTTCATCTTCTTCAAATGTTCATATCTAACACCCATCAACCATGGCAAGAGTTTCAGGTTTCTATTTTTAACATCAAAAATCAAAATTATTTATGACAATGTTCATCTCCTTTTGAAATCCATATCCAGTAACCAAAACAAGCTTTTAACACTTAAATTTTAACCTAAAAAATATAATTTTATACACTTAACCGATCCTACCGGTGAACTTGTCTGACCGGGCAACCACCAACTCGCATGAACCGAACGAATTTTTAAAGATCTTCGGGCCCTCGGGAAAATCGGGCCTGGGGCCGTCGCCCTCGTCACCCCATGCCATAGCCGGCCCTGTTGATCCCCAATTGTTATTATGGTACTTTCTAGGGTAAACATGTAAATTGTAATTGGGTATAAACACCTATTATATTACCCTTATTATTGTACAAATATTTTCACACAATCAATACAAACATCACAAAACATTCTCTACACATTACTTGAATTTATATGGTGGAGTACATAGAAGATTATGTTGATCAGAAATTGAGGTGTGGCCTGCCCGTTATCTTGATGTAATTTTCTTTGTCTGGGAATGAAAGAAATCTTGATTTAAAAAAAAAATATATAAACAACAAAAGAAAAAAAAAGTTACAAGGTTCAATGTCGGCCTTGCCAATCCGGGCCTCTTTTCAATCTATCTCTTCAAATACAAGGCCGATGGATCCATTGAACGCTACAAAGCCCATCTTGTAGCTCAAGGTTTTAATCAAGTACCGGGGCTAGATTTCTCCCACGCCTTTAGTCCAGTTGTCAAATCATCAACCATCCGCGTTGTTCTTAGTCTTGCCACCATTCGTATATGGACCTTACGACAACTTGATGTTAATAATGCTTTCCTAAATGGCAATCTTACCAAAACCATTTTATGGAACAACCACCGGGTTTTGAAGATCCAAAACGACCACATCATGTGTGCAAACTAAATTGTGCCATTTATGGCTTAAAACAAGCACCTCGTGCTTGATTTCAATGATTAAGTTCTTTTCTAGTAACTCTTGGGTTTAAATGTAGTAGAGCAGATCCTTCACTATTTGTCTACAATCATAAGGCCACCTTAATATATCTTGTCAATGTCGATGACATAATTATAACGGATAATAACGAAAAATTCATCACCATTTTTACCTATTGACTATCGACTAGCAAAGAATTTAAAATCAAAGATCTTGTTTAGAAGTCACTCATACTAAAACCGGTCTCTTTCTCAACCAATCTAAGTATGCTCATGACATTCTCTCAAAAGCCAGCCTACTTGATTCCAAACCCGTTGCCACCCCTCTCACACCCAAAGATATCTTCAATTCTACCGGTGAACCTTTCCATGACCCCACTCCCTACCGCTCTCTAGTGGGTGCTCTCCAATATCTCATCATTACCCGTCCCGATCTATCCTTTGTTGTTAACTAGGCTAGCCAATATCTTCAAAATCCCACTACAACTCACTTTCAACTTGTCAAACGCATCCTACGTTATGTCAAGGGTACCCTGTGTCATATTACGTGACATTGTGTTATATCTTGTGACCCATTATGTTATATTTTGTGATCTATTATGTTTTTTTGTATCCTCTTTTCATTTATTTTACACCGTGTAAGTTAGTTATCATCAAACATGGAGGGATCTTTATCAACAGTATAGTTTCTGGATATACTTTTTGGTTGTTTTTTCAGAGACTGTTATAAGCTGTTAATCATGTGCAGGATGCACACAAGACTAAGTGCGGACTCCTATCACTAATACACAATTACATTATTGACATTAAACAATAAACATAATAAACACAACTAATGCATAATAACATATGTATTCCATCAACTTATACAAACTTTGATCAACCATTCATAGGGCCAAGATGACATTGACCACCAATAGGAGCCTCCTTAATCGTAGTTGACTTTCTGGAAAATGATGACTTTTTTTGTAAAAGAAAAAGCCCTATAACTTAATTTTGACAGTTTCTAGCATACTCCTTATCCAGATTATATCCCATACCAAGAACTACAACAAACATGATTAGAAAAAAAAAAAAGAAGAAGCAAATCTCTCCTGCAAAAAACTCCATAGGTTGACTATCAGCATAAAACTAACAATGCCAATAGCCAAAGATTATTAAACAAGTTGTGGCACTAGGAATTCCAACTAATTGTAATGATCTAGCAATTATTCCTAATCAAGCAACGTCCGATTCTCCCCAAATCGAATAGCATCATTGGAACCCAGACCAGCCAATCCATATCCAACCGGTCAGTTCAAATAAACAATCCAAGAGTAAGAAAACAAAGTAAGAGCACTATTAGCAACGTGATAACTGATAATAAAAGTGATACCAATTCAGAGAAAACATGTTAAATGACCAATTACAAATGATCATAGGGCCATTGATAATAAGCCAAGTGATTTTATTTAAGTGGTCTAAGACAACATAATGTGTTTACACAATGGACTGATCAACAATAAACATTATCTCTAAAAGTAAGCATCAGATTGTAATCAAGCCTTGTTACATGAACTGATGAACATCCATGCAAATATTGACATATTTGTAAATTATAGTAGGAATATAAACCAAGTAAAAACATGAAATACTATATCCATCTCAAACTCGGACTACAATCCGGCTGCAGTACACGCACCCATCATGGCTAGTTACATATGGATCTAAAGTCTTCCTTCTTAGTACAATGTAATATAAGTAGTTACTAAATAGATTTTATTCAAGGTTAATTAAGGTGCTGTCATGATGCGTTTAGGTGATTCTAGGCTTTCAACAAATGTACCTCCATATACATCGCCATTACCACGCGCGTCACCCAGGATCCTTACGTTTCTGAGTCTTCTTTCATCTATATTGTACATAACAAGGCTACCTTCTTTTCTTTCTTGAAACACAATTTCCTGATTTCTTCCATGAAGCGAACACACAGGCCAGAATCTATCTTTATGAAGTCCACGAATACGCATCCTGGTCCAAGACTCAGCAACACCATACTCCTCCATCACACAACACTCAAAACCGGTCTCGCTCCCCATAAACACACCAAGTTTCCCATCAACGTCAACCATGCTGCTAAACAAAGTTGTGTAACTTCCAATTCTATCAGGAAAAAACATTTCAATGATTTCTTCATTTGCTAAATTAAACCCAACAATCTCGAATTGTCTTGTTAACCAGTGAAGAGTCTGGTTGATGACAGCACCGCTGATAAGATCTATGACAGTGTGATTGTGTTCATTGTAACTATCAGAAGGCAATTTCCTCCATGAGTTGTTACGCAAGCTATAAACGCATGCAAACGTCTCCTTGATATCATGATGCATACGATAGTGGTCCGAAGACGGGATGGTGACTACTTTGTAATCGTCAGTGGATGAATCATAACCGAATCCGTACCTAATATAATCCCCATATTCTTTACTACAAGCCTCTTCATTTTCTTCTTCACATGGGATTGGTGCAAAAGGGGAAAGAGGGACTGTCCAGAGGTCTTGTGTCATTGAATTCATCATGAACAACGTATCGCTTACGTCTTTAGCTAGAACAAGTCCGTTGCAGGATCCCAATATCTCTTTCCACTGAATAGGAGGTGACCCAATACTGAGTTCTTTTGTGGTTGCGGGTATAACATCATCATTGCTGTTGCGGGTTTCACTTATATCGATCGAATAGAGTGATCCTGTACCGGAAAGAGCAATCAATGATGGTTTGGTTAGATGGTTATGAAGGAGGTGGGTTTTGATGAAGTGGGGAGTGGAGATGAGTGAGTTCCATGTCTTTGAAACTGACTTGAACCGGCACACCGATTTGGCAGGCAACAGAAGAAGTATTGCTTCGGTGATCTCTAATGGAAGGTTCTTACGGGCAGAAGGAGACATCTCGTAATACAAAACCTGGAGATATATGATTCAACAATATATATGTATATACATGCAACAAAATCAAGTAACGAAAACGCAAAAGGTTTTATAAACTTGCCTGGTAATCAGAGAAACCCTAATTCAAGATAGCAGCAACTTCTTCTTTACTTTCTTCGCATTCTGCCGCTTATTAATCGAAATTTCAATTAGATATAGGACAATGGGCTTAGGGGGTATGGTGGGAGGCCCATCCTTGAAGATGGTCCTTCACATGAGCCAATACGTGTGGGGCAAGATCATAACTTAAGAGATGGTCATAGGGTGTGGAGGATGATGGTCTGCCACGTCAATCCCCCCCCCCCCCCCCCTAAATAAATGCTATAACGGTCACATTTTAGCAACCCAAGCCCCGTCGAGAACGTCGTTAGCGGGACGGTGAGGACGAGGAGGCACCCAAGGGGGCGGTGGTGTCGTGCCTAGCCGGCTAGGACGATGCCCACACCGGCCAGCCTTATAGGCTAAGCAAATTTGGATACATTATTGGGCTATGTTTATTGAAATAGACATGCACAAAGAATCTAGTTATGAAATCGACCCGAAATAACTATCCGGAATCGGTTTCTACAATATCCGACATGCAAGTACATACGAGTATCATACTTGGATAAGAAAACGGAACCCACCCGGAATCGGTTCCACCTTTGCCAAGCCAAAACACGAAAAAAACAGAAAAACCAGTAAAAACTCGGCCTGGACCGAAAACACCCGAGCGTAACCCAGACCAGTCCCCACCGTACCTGGGTGTTGACTCCGTTGACCAGGCGCATAACCGGTTCCTACACGGTTCCGGGTTCTAAAAGAACACTTTTTGTGCATCCCTATAATGAAAGCTTCCATTATTGGGCTACAATTATTCATATTATATGTAAGGTTATAGACCTCTATATTCCACGATTTTGTATAATTGAATTTGTAAAAAATTTTAATGTGTAGAAAACCAAATAACTAAAGTATTATATATGTATTAATGAAAATTTGAGATGAATAGTTAGTTGCAGCCATGTAAATTATTAGCTTTTTTAGGGTATAAGTGTGTAAAAAACTATGATCCAAACCACAATAACTCCTGAGCCAACACAAACTCAGGATTAACAAACAATAACAAAGACAAGAACACTAGAAATTAGGCGACAAAAACGTGACAAAATCTTATTATACCCAAACCAAAAAATACCCCCAAATCCCTGAATCTCTCTCAATCAAGAGAGACTCTAAAACATGAATATGTCACTGATTGTTTAGATCAGTTGACTATGAATGTTTATACAAAGTAATCAAACACTTACAGACCAGGATGAAAAGATATCAACGATCGAATGAACGATCGGACCAAACAGATTAGAGCAATCACACCAGTGATTCACCCCCTCAACAATACCAGATCTAACCTTCTTACAGCTCAAGAAGATTAGATATACAGACTGAATACTCAAACCCTAGAAAACAATACAGAGAATGAATAATGAAGAAGACTGAAGAATAAACAAACATAACAGCCTTTATATACAGCTCTCGAGTCTTCCACCAACCATCTCTCGAGAATCAACAAGAGCCACACGATTAGAAGTGATCAACGGTTGATATGGAACCCTGATATAACAACCATAACAAAAATATCCAACACACAAAGTCATGGCCCAATATAATTATAAATAAGCCCATAAACCAAGATGATAAAACAAGTAACCAGCCCAATATTGACCTATGTAACATATGAATTAGTTTTAGTAAAACACATATTTTTAACACGCCCCCTTAATTCATATGTTTGAACATGTCTATCATTCTCAAGTCATTACAAAACTTTTTATGTTGTTGAATACTTAACCCTTTAGTTAGCCCATCAGCAATCTGATTCTCTGAGCTAATCTTAAGAGTCTCAATCAACCCAACATCAATTTTTTCTCTTAGAAAATGAATATCAAGTTCAAAATGCTTCACACTGTCATGGAATACAGGATTAGCAGCTATAAAGATGGCTGCCTTACTATCACAGAACAGTTTAAGAGGCAATACACATGTCACATTCAGTTCACTCTGTAAATTCTTAAGCCACGTCAACTCACAAACAGCTGAACACTTTGCCCTATACTCAGCCTCTGCAGAGGACCTGGAAACAGTGTTTTGTTTCTTGCTTTTCCAAGAAACTAAACTATTTCCTAAAAACACACAATATCCAGTTATAGATTTTCTAGTGATCAGACACTTTGCCCAATCAGCATATACATAACCTTTTAACTGGAAATCTTGTGACTTTGTAAATGACAATCCTTTTCCAGGGGACTCTTTTAAATACCTTAAAAGTCTTAAGGCAGTTTGAAGATGTCCCTTGGTTGGACTATGCATAAACTGGCTAAGACATTGTACAGCATAACTAATGTCTGGCCTGGTCAAAGACAAATAAATAAGTTTTCCTATTAACTTCTGATAACCTGTTATGTTATCTAAGACTTTACTGTTTTTATCATTTTTCACATTGATAACATAATTAGGTTCAATAGGATTATTAACAGGTTTGCACCCCTAAGTACCCAAATTCACTAAGAAGTTCAAGACAATATTTTCTTTGTGACAAACATATAGAATTATCAGAATATAAAACTTCTATACCAAGAAAATACTTCAACTTCCCTAAATCCTTTATAAGAAAATTAGTACTTAGGAATTGTTTGACCTTTTCAATTTCAAACACATTGTTCCCTGTGATGACTATATCATCAACATATACTAACAACAGCAGGAACACATCATTCTTAGACAACACAAACATGGAATAATCACAAATGCTTTGAACAAAACCTATTTCAACCAATACAGTGGTAAGTTTTTCATTCCATTTTCTAGGTGCTTGTTTAAGACCATATAGAGACTTTACTAATTTACAAACCTTAGTCTCATTTTTAGAATAATAGCCTTCAGGAAGAGTCATGTACACATCCTTTGTGATTGACCCATATAAAAAGGCATTATTTATGTCCAATTGGAATAAAGTCCAATTATTTTGAACAACAAGACTGATTATACACCTGACTGTAACCATTTTAACTACAGGAGAGAAAGTCTCTCCAAAATCAAGACCTTCTCTCTGGTTATAGCCCTTAGCAACCAATCTAGCTTTATACCTTTCTACTTCTCCATTAGCTTTATACTTAATCTTAAACACCCATTTACATCCTATAGGTTTTCTATTAGCAGGTAGATCACACTACAACAAAAATGACTTTTTAGGACCTTTTATGTGGGACACTTATAAAATAGGGTCATAAAAACTATTTAATAGGACGAATGAACTTTTGGCGTCCTTTTATAATATATGTTGCTAAACCGGTGTCCTAAAAAGCCATTTAATAGGATGGATGATTCTTTACGGTCTTATTATCATATAACTTAATAAGACACTTAAAATGTACATCCTAATAAAGTAATTCATAAGACATTTGGTTGTTGGTGTCCCATTATGTGGTAATGTAATAGGACAATTGATCACCGGGGGTCCTATTATAACATAACTTAATATGACACTTTGTAGTTAAGTCATAAATGTTCGATGTTATAGGACCCTTTCTAGTCGAAGTCATATTAGAACATAACTTAATAAGACACTTGACACATGGGTCTTATACCTTTAACCTTTATAGGACGCTTAATCATTGTAGTGTTATTATAATTCACTGTAATAGGACACATGATATTTTAGTCATAAAACATCAGTTTTATAGGACACTTATTCGCTAGAGTTTTATTATAACATAACTTAATAGGACACTTAAAACTTGGGTCTTATAACTTTAACCTTCATAGGATGCTTAATCGTGGTGTTATTATTATACACCGTAATACGACAGTTGATATTTGAGTCATAAAACAAAAGTTTTATAAGACGCTTATTTGCTAGAGTTTTATTATACCATAATTTAACAGGACACTTGACACATGGATTTTATAAATTTAACATTTATTATGGTGGTGGACAGTGGTGGTGGTGGTGTTGGTGGACGGTGGTGGTGGTGGACGGTTGTGGTGGTAGATGGTGGGTGGCTGGTGGTGGTAGGCGGTGGATGCACTACAAGAAAGTGGGGTGTTGACAATTAATTAGGGTTAACTTTTGTTAAGTAGCACCAATTAAATATTTTTAACGACCACAATACTCGTACTTAATCGTGTATTGGTCTACTCATCACCTCAATTAAGGCTGGAACACAACACCATTTTGGGTAAAGAGCTTAATTACACCGTTGTAAAAATGGGCGTTAGGAAACGCGAATATGTATAGTGTGGCGTGGTTGTTTAATTTCCTATTTGGAGATTGATCGTCGGCCGTTTTTTAATGAAATTTGCCAAGGAAACGCGAATATGTATTAAAAAGGAAGTATCATTTTTATCGGTCTCGGTTTTGAATGAAACTCACAAAATTAGATGGTATAGGATTTGAAAAAAATTTAAAACAAAATAACCTTAAATTGTTAATGATTTAAAATTAAGAAAGTATTAAGTTTAAAATTCAAGTCAAGATATTTACATTAATGATTTCATTAAGAGGTTGTCTCTAAATCAATAAACATTAAATGTGTTTGGTTCACGGAAATGGTACCTTTGAAATTAGGCAATAAGCTTTTTACTCATTAAATTTCTAAATGATGTTGAATAAAAAGTTACCCGATCACTCTCGCACTACCTCCTCAATCGCCACCACTTTCTCCAGCATCACATCGGCATACTCTTACTTGATCAACACTTACTGATTTATAGTCGCTTACCAAGTCGGAGATGTTAATGATTCATCACTTAATGCCGTAGAGGTTTCCAAACAACCCCTAAGTAAAAAATTAAAGAGTAAATGGCCAAATTCGTCATTGAGGTTTGGTCAATATTGCTAGATTCATCCAAAATAAGAATTTTTGACACCTGCGCCACTAAGGTTTGAAATCTAGTGCTAAATCCGTCCAATTTAAAAACTCTGTTAAATAATGTCGTTAACTCGAGGGCTATTTGGTCATTTCCCATATTTTATTATAAATTATTTTCTTTTCTTTCTTACAAATTCTTTTCTTTTTTCTTTCCCCCTCTCTCTCTCTTGGATCCGGAACCCATCTTCGTAATAACCCTAAAAGATGAACTCCCACCTATCATCCACCACCATTTCTACATTTAACCTCCACCATTCCACTGCCAGTGCCACTTGGAACCATAACGCTAATCACCACCTCCATCCACTCTGTCGGCCACCATCACAAACACCAACCACCATCATCCCCACCCGACCACCGGCAATCGTTTTAACTCTTCAATCGAAATTTTCTGGAAGAGTGAGAAATGGAGTGAAGATCAAGTGGTGTGGATTGGTTTTGATGATGTTGCTACCTTCTTACTTTGTTAATCCAATCAGGTTCGTACAGCGGCCGAATCTTTTTCACAATTTCATTCATTCAATCATATGTTATTGTTTCTATGTTGACAACTCATTTTTGTCTGTTCTTGTTAACCCAAGTAATAACAATAATAACTAATAATCGTACCATTTTTTTTATTAATTTTTGCAGTTTTGATGTGTAAAGGTTCCAAAAGTAAATTCATCTCCTCAAATCTAATCATGGAGGGAAAAAACTTCCAAGAAAAACAAATCAGAGCTTTCTTAAATTGTTTTACTAGAATTAGCAGCTACAGATGATGTTTTCGGGTTACAATCCGATGTCGAAACGAATGATACAAGGTTAGACGACGTCGGTTTACGGTACGGAACAAAAACGGGTGTAAAGGAAAGATGGGGTTTGAGAAACGAACTCCTTTAATGATCACATGAAAAGCCTTGGGGTCAAAACCTGAATCAGGGTGCTCATTGTAATCGGTTTTGATGATTATTCCTACCCTGGCGTTTCCAGAAACTTTCGATTGAAGGGCTGAGGTTGTGATTGGTGGTGGATATTGTGGAGACAGTTGCTGAGGTGGCGATTGGTGGCGGATATGGTTGGCTGAGGTGGTGATTTATGGTGGATATGGTGGAGAAGGTGGCTGAGGTGATGATTGGTGGGATAGAATTTAAGGGATACAAAATGATGGGAATCGACCAAAATGCCCATGATTTAACGTTGGTATTTAACAGAGTTTGCAAGTTGGACGGATTTAGCACTAGATTTCAAACCTTAGTGGCTCAGGTGTCAAAAATTCTTGTTTTTGATGGATCTAGCAATATTGACCAAACCTCAGGGACGAATTTGGCCATTTACTCAAAATTAAATATAGTTTTAGGTTTATACAAGATCTATTGAAACGATTTTTTTTAAATCAAACACTATATACATTTACGTATCAATTAAATTTTGAAAAATAAAATGCTTTATATTTTTACATATGAAATGATTTAATGCTTATAAAGGTTAGGATTTATGAACTTCTAATGCAAAACTGTTTTTTTTAAGTAAAAGAAACGTAATATAATACGAGATGTATTAATATTTTCAATTTTCAATCTTACTCATCAACACAAAAAATCGTAATTCATGGTTCAAAAATTTCATATTGCCGCTCCCCCAAAATTAGTTCGTATTCTTATGCTTGTTCTCAGCGCCAAAAATATTGGAGGTCTTCGATTTCATCAACTCCCACCCTCAAAAACATGAGAGGAGCCCAACCCTTAACATGTACACCGTATTTACCTACCGCGATTGCTCAGCTCCACGTCACCACCGTCGGCGATATCCACGTCACCACCATCGGCCCTGCTTGCTGACATCATTCTTCCTCCTCGCATATCCAGGCGACTGGTTATTCATGTTCTTCCTTCATAATTTTGAATCTGTATCGTTAACACTTCCTAAAACCTTAATCGACATCATCCCTAATCCTCCTTGATTCGATATGTTCTTACGCTTCCTCATCGAAGCCAATCAACATGTTCAAACCTAATCGACTTCAACAGGTTCAAAACCTTAATCATAAATATAAGTTTATCTAGTTTGCTTATGTATAATTGTATATGTTTATACAGGATGAAACCTAATCGGCTAATCGAAAGCGTAAATCACTCTCTCAGGTTCGATTTCAATGTATGGAAGGTTTTTATTTTCATTTTTTGTTGTTCTGTTTCACAGTGTTCATACAATATTTACTGTTGTGGCTTTGTAGATGCAAGAAAGTTCATAGTGTTTGGATAAAACATATAGTGTACAAATTTATGTATATGATATTAGTTTTTTATGTGTATCAGATTCATGTAAGGTTTGTTTATATATATATATCATATTAGTTTTCTTTAGTATGACATCTTCATCAATTTGAAACAGGTTTAGATGGTGATAAATATTAATTTTGGGTATTTTCCCTTTATTGTAGATGGATCAACGAAAACACTCACATTTGGTACAATAAGTTTATTTCCCATTATGATATTTCACTTTCCTGCTGTAGATGGTAAGTGAAAAAAAACAAGGTGAATTGGGTAGAGAAGAAGATGGTGCAAGTAACGGGTAAAAAGAGTTATGCTCGAGTCTATGAAGAGCTAAATGTGATTGTATGAAATAGTGCAATTGTTAATGTACCATGTTGATATCCATTGTTAATACTTGTTTTCTTTTTATTTAAACAGGCATCTTTGGGTGGTGGTGGTATTGATGCATCCATTGCATGGTCTTGTCCTTTTATCTTGGTATGTATTTATTAAACTTGTGATACAATAATTTTAATAATCTGGAACTTAATGCTTATACATGGATTGTTTATTTGTAGGTAGTATGGATGGTTTATTTGTAGGTAGTCTGTGGGCATTGAGGACGCATGATGACTTAGGATTCTATGATGCTTGTTTCTTTCGTTGCTTTTAATTTCTTTGATAAATGTTACAAGACTTTATGTTGGATAATGCTCTAACTTATTTATGTTTAGTGTTTTTGTTATAAATATGCTTATTTGAAATATAATAAAGTTTTATTTCTTTCATTAGTTGATGTTATATACACAATAACTATTCAGTTTTATATGTTGATGGCCTTTTTATTGTATAATAAATCTATTATTTGGATGTTCATAACCATATCGTAAAATTGTGTGTAAATGTTTAAAAAAGCGTTGTATCATATGACTTATTAGGACTTTGAAATTTTTTGCTATTAAACTTGTTAGAACATTGTAAAAGTGTCCGGAGATGCTTTTCTTAGGACGCTATATGGGTTGTTCATTGACATATTATGCGACCATAAAATTGGTTTCATAATCTTATGTGGGATATTAGGACCCTTTTCTTGGTACTAAAGTACCTATAATGTTACATCATAAGGGTTCTATAAATTTATTTTTTAAGGACGCTTGTATGTGTATTAAAAGATTAAAAGTAGTAACCACATATTAAAACATAATAAAAGTGTCCTAATATGTTTTTATTAGGAGTTTTTTTGGTTATTCATAGACATATTATGCGACCATAAAACTGGTTTCATAATCTTATTTGAGATATTAGGACGCTTTTTAAGTTTCAAGAGTTATTACAACCCCTTTACATGAAACGCTTTTACTGTTGGTCCTATTACATAAAAGGTCCTATAAAATAACATTTTAGGACGCTTTTGTGCGTACTAAAAACCCATTTTTGTTGTAGTGTCAGTTAATATCCAAGTATTATTCCTATCTAAAGCCTCCATCTCACTATTCATTGCCTCAATCCACTTGGGATCTTTGGCAGCTTCAAAGTAAGAGGATGGTTCAACCAATTTGTTTAAACCAGACACAAAACAACTATTTTCAAAAGACAAATTAGCATAACTAACAACCTTTTCAACCCCATACTTAACTTTTCCTTCTACAACATATTCATCAAACCGTTTTGGAAAAGTAGTCACCCTACTAGACTTCTTAATATTACTTCCCTCAGATGGGTGTGTCTCATCACTTGTTGACCCATCATCATGGTTTGCCCTACCAGAATCACTACAACCTGGGTTAGACTGTAGACCTAAGTCATAGTCAGTTTCAGCCCTGGGAATTAATTCTGGTTGCAAACTAGATGGTTCAACATGAGAACCACTGATTCCCCCTTCATCATTGGGAAGGTTGATCCCCTCAGTCATTTTAGAATTTTCAATATTTAAAGAATCAAAACTGTCAAAAAAAAATTAGATGATTCAAATCTTTATCACTAATGTCATGTTCTAATTTATCAAAATCATTTTTAAAAGGAAAATTCTCTTCGTAGAACCTAACATCCCTAGAATATAAGACTTGTTTTGATTCCAAATTCCAAAGTTTGTAACCTTTTTTAAAACTGGAATATCCATTAAGACACATTTTTCAGCACAACTAGAAAACTTATCAGACTCATTCAGAACAGTACTGAAACATAATCATCCAAAATTCTTTAAATGACTGAGAGTGGGGGGGGGGGAATCCATAAACTACCTGATATGGACTCTTTCCTAGCAAGACAGATGAGGGAATCCTGTTTATAAGATAGGTTGCAGTTAAGATACATTCAGACCAAAACCTCAAAGGCAACCCACTCTGAAACAGTAATGCCCTAGCCATGTTTAAAAGGTGCCCGTGTTTCCTTTCTACAATACCATTTTGCTGTGGTGTATATACACAAGTTGTTTGGTGTATTATACCTTTAGTTTTACAAAAACTTTCCATTTGATGATTCACAAACTCAGTTCCATTATCACTTCTTAAAACTTTTAAGTGTTTTTTAAACTGAGTTTTTATAAGTTCATAAAATTCAACAATATTTTCATAAACTTCTCCTTTTGTTTTCATCATATAACACCAAACAGTCCTTGAGTAATCATCAACCACAGTCAAGAAATACTTAAACCCTTCTTTACTAGTAACCCTATAAGGACCCCATACATCTAAGTGAATGAGATCACCAATTTCCTTAGTCTTGTGATCACTTATAGGAAATGGTAATCTGGTTTGTTTAGCCTTATGGAAAATTTCACAAGGTTTAGTGTCACTAGTATTAATACCTAGGCTCCCTTTTAACACAGCAAGGACCTGATCAGATGGGTGACCAAGCCTACTGTGCCACAAATTTGTGTCAGTAGTACTACTAAAACAAACATTAGACATACTCACATTATCACCAACAAAATATAGACCTTCACTTTGTCTACCAGTCACCAGGATTCTCTTGCACATGGAATCCTGGATATAACAGTTATTTTGATCAAATAAGACAGACAGCTTACTATCTCTAGCAAGTTTATGAACAGACATAAGACTAACACTATAATCAGGAACATAGAACACATCATAAAGAACAACTCCATTTGCTAGTTTAATATCCCCTATTTTGGATACTTTAGCACTTGTCCCATTTGGGTGTTTAACCTTTAAATCATAGTTTGACACATCAACATAGTTAAACATGTTTTTATCACTACTAGTCATGTGCTGATAAGCACCAGAGTCTGTAATCCAACTATGACTTATAACATTCCTAACAAAGTTAGAACAGTTTGAAAAATTCTTAAAGACATTTTCAAGTTTAGACAGACAAGAGACACTTGAAAAACCATTTAGAGACACACTCTTACCTCCAACATTGGAGTGTTGTGCCTCATTTCCACCTTTATCACCAATTAAACTCAAAAGCTTGGAGACTTGTTCTGCTGAAAAAGGTAAAGCAGAACTACCAACAGTAGAAGCAGATGAAACTCCCTGCTTACTACTTGTGACATTATTAGACATATTTCCCTTAGAGCCTTGACTAGGAGGTTTCTTTTTGAAACCTGGAGGGTATCCAACCAATTCGTAACACCTATCAACTGTATGCCCTAACATATTACAATGTGTGTATTTAAGATTTGGGTTAGGACCTCTACCTATTCTTTTTCTATTATCAAAAGATTGATTAGTTTTAGCAACAAAAAAAACACTTTGATTTTTTGAAGTTCCAGCAGAGCCTCTATGAGACTCTTCTCTAAACACTATTGAAAAAGCCACTTTTACACTAGGTAAGGGTTCTCTAGTCAATAAGGTGGTTCGAATTGCTTGGTAAACATCATCTAAACCCATCAAAAACTACATTAATTTTATAAGACAACTAAAATCATTAAACTCTTTAGATGCATTATAGGTACAAGTAGGTAATTGTAATATGGCATCTAATTGTTTCCACATAGTGTTAAGTTTATGATAATATTCAGCAACAGTGTTTCCATTTTGCTTAACATTGTTTATTTTTTGATACAAGTTAAACACCACAGACCCATCTACTTTATCATAAGTCTCTTTTAAATCAGACCATACTTCACTAGCAAAACTAGAAAATACTTGTGATATACGTTAAATTACACATATAAAGTCCCAATTTAACTCCCATTTATATATGTTTTTGGCCTTATACATGATGAATTGGTACTTATTTGGTATCTTTATGATTACAGGTCTTAAACGATGTCCCGGAAGCAAACCTGAAGAAAAACAAGGATTTAGGCCCTTTATCAGGAGAACTTTTGCGCAGCAGCTGTTCGTATCTTTTTTACCCCTTCTAAAACCCAAAATCCGACTTCGACTTTCAAATAAGAATTGTTCTACGCTCCTAGGGCTTTCCAGGCATATAAAGAACACCTCCTAACGATTTTTCTACGATTTTATATGCAATTTTAAAGATCGTGCTGTCGTGCTGTTCTCTGTGAGCGGCCGCTCGGCCATCCTGAACACTTTTAGAAGCTTCTGGAAGCCCTACGTCAGCTTTGCCCACTTGTCTGTAAAGTGAGCGGCCACTCCAAGGCTCCGAGCGGCCGCTCACAGGGTCTGAACTGCTATAAACTCGCCATTTCGCTCACTGTTTGAGTATTGGGCGATTTTGGGGCGATTTTGGGGCGATTTTGGGCGATTTTCTGGGCATGTAAGCTGCTGTGAAGCCGATTGACAAGCTTAGGAAGCAATCCAAGTCCATTAACATCATCCAATCCATCATAACCTTGCTTGTTTATGGTTTAATTCTTGACCTAAATTATATCAAATCTGATTTTGAAGCTTTGTTATGTTGTTATGATTAGTATTTGTAAACCTACGGGTAAAAACAATACTTAGCTTGTTCTTATTTATCGTTTGTATCTTGTTTTGTTTGAATGAATCATTAAGCTTTATGTTCATGTTGAATCTTCATGATTTGTATGTAAACTCTCCTGTTGTTGTAGTAGTCTTGTTTGATATTGTTGTGCCTTGAAGGATTAACAAAGTATAGGTTAGATATGGTTAAAAACTCCTAGTTTATGCTTTGTTAACAAAGTTAATAACTTGTTAGTAACTTTGTGCCGTGAAACTGTAACCGGGTATTGGTTTAGTAAAAGGTAGTTTCAATAATAACCGAGAGTATTGACTTGCACGTAAAATAGCTTTAATCGGCTAAATGGTGTTATTGCGCGTCTTTGACATGATTAATGACCTTTGTTTAGAGATTTTGGTTGAAATCGCTTTCTTAGTAGATTTATGTTCAAAGCGTGCAAGATGAGATTGATTGTGTATTAATCTAGTTTATGCTCGTTGTTGTGGCTATATTGTGTTTATCAGTGTAGCTTTCTCAATTGAGTGAGGTTGAGGACTCCCGAAAGGTGATACTAACTTATATTTAAGGATTTACATGAGTGCATATCAATTGCTCGCTAATGAACAAGTTTAGGTGGTTAGCATGTGTTATCGTGGTAGCCTTCCGAAGAGTTGTCATGTTAGGATTCCCGAAAGGGATACCAATTGTCCGAAAATAGGAATATTGATTTAAGTGTTTGGTTCTATTCAAACTTAGTTACATGCTTATGTTGTATGAAAACAAGTCTTTATATATCTATTTTTCTATTTGGAGTCTTATATATATATATATATATATATATATATATATATTTGCTATGCTTAGTTTAAATTAGATTAAATTAGTTAAAACAAACATTCACTATCTTTTCTTACCGGTAAATCAGTGACAACGGTTCAGTACAATCGCTCCGTGCGCGTCCATGGATCGATACTTGGTTCTTATCTATGCTTTACTACATATGTGACAGGGTGCGCTTGCCCTTTAATGTGTGTTCTAATGTTAAGGTCTAAACCATTTTTATAAATATTAAAGCAGAAACGTGTGTTAAAATCCATTGAAAAATATGTATAGTATCGCACAAGTCAACTTGACCAAGATAAAGTTCTTCACTCACAGAATTTAACAACCATGATAATACCACAGATATACACCTATCCCACTGTTTAGCTAACATATCATCATCCTCAGACTTAACACAAAAACCATCAATAAAGCCATATTTATTTTTAGCTTTTAATGTAAGTTTCATAGAGCTAGACCAAACAGAGTAGTTATCACATTCTTTCAACTTAATACTTATTATAGACAGACTACTAGTATCACTAGGATGCAGATATAATGGATCACTGATATCCAGTTTGCTTATCAGTGTTCCAGTAATCTCAAGACCCTAAGGACCTTGAGGTCCTTGAGGCCCTTCTGTACTAGACATATTTCACACAAACAAGTAAACAAAGAACAAATATCAGACAAACAAACAAACTACCAAAAACAATAACCCTAGAGAACAGGACTGTACCAGGGGTCAAATCATGGGTTCATCACTCAAGGTGCCCACACAGATCTTAGTACAGGTGTTCTTTATTAACTAGAAAGTAATATATATATATATATATATGAATATATGAAGACAACAAATACCACAATCAATCCAAGCAGACAGATAGGAGGATAAACACAAACACAACAAAACCAGATAGCAACACTGAGATAGAACACAATAGACCAATTATTGAGCCTACTCCGGTCCACCCTAACCCGGACATTGCTCCTAGACACAACATACCAAAAGAAAAGATAAGGAACAGTCTCACCGAGATGACCCAAGTTAGGGTTTTTCCAATAACTCGTAGCTCGTAATCTTCACTTAGGGTTACGAACCAGAGAGCAATCAGCTATCCAAGACCAATCCAGAAGCCAACAATCCGTTGACAAAGGATCCACAACTTGTCAAAACAACACAAGAAACAGTAAGTAATACCAAATCTGAGATCTAATATTTAAGATCTCAGACTTAAGACCAATAAACACAGAGACACAGCGGAAGACCAAAAACAGGATCGTTTTAATCAAAACATTATGTTATGAGAACCTAACTCTGATACCATGTAAAAAACTATGATCCAAACCACAATAACTCCTGAGCCAACACAAATTCAGGATTAACAAACAATAACAAAGACAAGAACACCAGAAATTAGGTGACAAAAACGTGACAAAATCTTATTATACCCAAACCAAAAAATACCCCCAAATCCCTGAATCTCTCTCAATCAAGAGAGACTCTAAAACATGAATATGTCAACTGATTGTTTAGATCAGTTGACTATGAATGTTTATACAAAGTAATCAAACACTTACAGACCAGGATGAAAAGATATGAACGATCGAATGATTGATCATACCAAACAGACTAGAGCAATCACACCAGTGATTCACCCCCTCAACAATACCAGATCTAACCTTCTTACAGCTCAAGAAGATTAGATATACAGACTGCATACTCAAACCCTAGAAAACAATACAGAGAATGAATAATGAAGAAGACTGAAGAATAAACAAACATAACAACCTTTATATACAGCTCTCGAATCTTCCACCAACCATCTCTCGAGAATCAACAAGAGCCACACGATTAGAAGTGATCAACGGTTGATATGGAACCCTGATATAACAACCATATCAAAAATATCCAACACACAAAGACATGGCCCAATAGACTTATAAATAAGCCCATAAACCAAGATGATAAAACAAGTAACCAGCCCAAATATATTGACCCATGTAACATATGAATTAGTTTTAATAAAACACATATTTTTAACAAAGTGTCATATTATACTATATATTAATTATAGCGGTGAATTTGACTAGCCTACTCAGGCGGTTGCATTGGTGGTGCCCTCTCATTGTCTATTTTGGGCGGTGTTTGCCTCATCATCCAAGCCTGATACCCATACCTATACACGTGTTCAAGAGACACGACACACGTGTCCAGAAGAGACATAACAAGGAGTGCTGCATAAATAGATTGGGTCGTCGATTCATAGAGAGAGAAAGCAGAAAAGAGAGAGAGAAAGAGAGATGAAGGTCAAACATCTACGGCCATCTCTGGCTAACAACACGGCCATGGCCGGCTCGGGGCAAGGGCGGGGTGGGCGATCGCTGAGGGCCTAGAGCCTCCAAAGGGCCCGACAGATTTGCTTTCGGCGAAGTGACTGTATGTTTCTACCGGTGACGTGACTTTAAGTTCTCAGTGGCCCCCTTGATCTTTTACGAAAAACGGGATTTTTTTACAAATTATCAGTGGCATAACGGCCAATTTCGTCTATTTTGTGCTGGTTTTCTTCCGTGAAGTTTTAAAGTTAAGATGAAATGATTTAAATATATTCCGGCGACCTCAGTCGCGTTTGGCTGTGACTGGGTTTTCCAGTATCAAGAAGAAAGTAAAGTAGAAGAAAAGAAGAGAGATTTGTTTTTATATTGGTGCACCCACTTTCTTATACACTATACTTCCTTTTTGTTTTATCTATTTCAGTTAATTGTAACAACCCGACCAGGTGGGGGCTGGACGTTACGACAGTTTGGTAACAGACTTGCACAACGGAAGCAACGATAACAAAGATTTAGTATTTTTACAATTTCTAATTCAAAAATATAATTACATAACTTAAATAAATAAACTAATATTCATGCAGGGACGAGACGCGGCGGTCGTCGAAGCAGCTGGCGGGTTGTTATCCACTAGTCAATCCGATCTCAACATGTCCACTACTCTAGAAGCTCTAATCCGCGATGCTCATAACTCAATCTCCTATCCCGAGAATCTCTATTCCATACAAGCAAATATATACCTCGCGTTACCATCCATCCGTCTGCAGTACCTGAACACATGCTTAAAAGAGTTTGGGTCAGCAATTACGCTGGTGAGTCCGTATAAGTAATAAAGTGGATCCAAAACAAGTTTATCATATCAAAGCCAGTTTACAAAGTTTACACAGTTTAACACAATTCAACACACGTGATGCACAAGCGACACCTCAACCCTAAACGAAGAATCAATAACTGCCATATTGATCCAGTGGCAAAATATATGCCGCAATGGTCTTAAAACCTTAGTGGAGGGTTTCCCGGGCCCCTAAGTCCCAAGTCCACCATGCGTGGGGGATTCCCCAAGTAGTACTACCCATATATTAAGTGGCTTATCTCTAAGTTAATGAGTGTCTAGTATTATCCGGCAGACTGTATCTTGTCACATCAAACATTTTATACAAAAACAGTTTACACACACAAGCATGTATTCACCCCAAAACGTTTAAAACAGAAAAAGGGGAGTGGTATACGAACTCACCTTAGCAGCGTATCATACGGTCACATAGCACTCCAAGTCAAGATTCCATCTATCATATACTGACAAGATCCTATTCAATATTTATAAACGTTAGTGCGTGTAACCAATATCGTGGTTACACGTGTGGGTGACTATGACCTTTATTTATACTCATAAGTCACTTGTTATACCAATTTATTATTGTTAACTAAGAAATCAAGTTTACGCCATAGTGTCCATGTAGTCCTACGTCTCCTCCTGCAGTGGGTTTAATAACAACGGTATACATGGTCGTCTATAGTCTCAATGTCCTATTCTTCGTTATTATATTCTTCCGTCCAAATCATTAATTGATAATATTCCAATTTAACATAATAGACAAGTTACGCTTTATCTCTTGTGTCTGAGTGATACGTCTCAAGTGTTAATGTTTAATTGTCCGATGTTATATTGTTATTAAGTTGTTTATGAAACTAATCTTTCCACATCCATCATCTCTTGGTATAATAATAGTTCTATTATTTATCTAATGTCCCAATATATCAATCGTTGCCTACATAACGTCCAAAGTCCCATTAGTCGTCTAAATCATTTATATGGTCTAAATGGTTGAGTTGATTTAATATATTAGTCGAGTCCCACACGTGCTAACCGTATTAAGTATTAACATTAGAACAGTTTAGGTTCTTGCAATTATACCTCTCGAATCCTCCTACTCTGTAGTTGACTGGTCTGTTGACTCTTGTTGACCAGGTCAACAACTCGTGACCCAAGCCTCCGTATGCTACCCGAGACCGTCATTAGAAACTGTGACTACCAACGGCTCCGCCGCTCATGACCACAATAGAAACCTTCAACAATGGCCCATCTATCCATCATCATCAGTTCACCATAACCACCACTTTCTTGACAGTAGTAACCCATCAACCGCCAAGTGACCTCCATAGGAACTCACCACCACCTAATCGGACCCCTTTACTAAGCCATTGTTGCTGTTGTCACTTTACCTGTACACTATCCATCATCACCTTCCTACTGCTTGATAGAACCACCACCATCGTGACCAGTAACCACCAGCCGATTGAACCACAACCCAAGCTCTAATCACCACTGAAACCCCATACCTAGATTCGATACCGTGAGTCTCATCGTCACCATAGAACCTTAACATTAACCATCATCAGAATCCTTACCTCGAGTCACGTGCCGAAACACAGAGACGCCGTCGGGTACGGTGGTGCTCAGCCTTGGGCCGCCGTGGAGGATGGTGGCCGAGAGCCTTCCTCGATCCTCTTTCTCTTCTGCTCTCTCTCTCTTCTCCCCTGCTTTCTCTCTCATCCCAACTCTCTCTATAGTTCTGTCTCTCTCTCCTCTATTACTCTCTCTCTCTCTCTCTCTAGAACAGGTTCTGATGTGTCTGTATTGTTGGTTGGAAAGAAAGAAGAGGTGGGTGTGTTGGTCGGTTGATAGCAGCTCCGCCGCCATCCGGCCGGAGCTCCGCCCCTGGTACTCCTTGCTCCGCTCTCTCTCTCTTCCCTTTGGTGTGTGTGTGTGAGCAGTAAAGGGGATGGGGGGTGGTTTGGGGTTTTTATATTGTGAGCTTCTAATGGTTTTTATCCAAACCATTAGTGGTTTGGTGGGGTGGTGTCACAAGGAGAATAGGACAAGTGTCCTTTCTTGTGACTCACCCGGATGTCAGGTGGGTTCGTTATCGGGTGTCGGTCCGGTCTCGTAACGTATTTTCATATACATATACAATTATTCGGGTTCAAGTTCGTAACCAGTACTCGCTTATAATAATTATTGTTATAATAATATTCTCCTCGTCAAAATACTGAATAACTTATTGGTTCGGCTTCGTATTTGCTTATACATTCTAATAATATTATATATTTATTTGTTATAATACTTTTAAGCACGAAAAAATTTTGGTCCTAATAACCGTACTGTTACATTAATATATATTACAGTTAACATAATATTTTAATTTCAGTTAACATAATACTCCGTATATTAATATGCAAAATAACACTTTTTCTTAATGAAGTTTAGGAAACCCGTTTTACTCAACAAAACAAAGAAATGACACCTTGTAAAATTGAAATAATTTTATAACTAACTAGATTATACCACGGGAGCGTCCCGGGGTTGGAAAATCTAATACGAAGTGACAAAAAGAAATATATGATTTATGCAGTGTAAACTGCTCATACAAATGTGGATCGAAAGCTTGTTAATCTGTAGGGAAACATCCAAGATAACAACTTAAAGATTGCATAGGGTGGACGCTCAACATACATACAATAACTTGCACCTCCAGAATGGTCCTCTGCCTTCAACTTCGGCACTAAGGTTGTTCATAGACCCAAATCCGAAGCCACGACCACCTGAACCTATTAGTTTTATATATAGTTACTAATCATAAGCATAAGAGACATAGCATTTTACAAACTAAACAAAAGATCAAGATTGCAATTGAACAAAACAATTCAAATATCTTAATATGTTTTACAACCAAACCAATAAAGTGATTACTGATTACCTGCAGCAGCAACAACAACAATTGTTGTTGATTCAGAGCGTTCAGCCACCAACACAGACGCAAATCTATTTACCATTCTCCAATCTCCACCACCACCACAATGTCAAAATCCACCACCATCTCCGCCGTATCCCACCCACCACCACCATTATCCTCCTCCTTATCTTCTTCCCCAACCTTCCGCCTCTTTTCAAACCTCGCTCTACCTTCAAAGCATCTAGATCCACTTTCATTTACAGAATACAAACACAAAACTAACATAATTAACTAAAACAAAGTAGAATAAAATTAAAACAGTGTGCAAAGCAATAAACCCTAAAAAAAGAAAAAGAAAAAGAACCTCACGTAGGCCACCTCCAAGCTTGAGAGTTTGATTGGCCATGTTTAGGAGGTCTAGTATTACATCTCCTGGAACCTAAATTGCAAATAATAAATAAATCAACAACAGTCAGGACATATCCAATCATTGCACAAACTTCAACCAAGAATCATCCAAAAGCTACGTAAAATAGTCGCAAACATGGAAATTTAGCATATTTTTATAACATGGATAAACACCATATTTGCCACAAATTAAATATAATAATATTAACCAAATTAGGATATGTATATTTGCATGAAACCAAGGAAGATGAAAAGGGGTGGGCCATACCAGCAACCCAAATCAGCAAAATAAAGATGCGGCTTCCTCAAGTTCTCCGGATTCAACAACTTTCTTTGAAAGGCGCCATAGAAATAAAAGACCAAATGATATACAATGAAAACTAAAATAACCTACAATTAATTCAGCATGTATAAATAAGTTAGTAATACAGTTAAATAAATATGAGCATAAACACTTACAATGCGATTTTAAGCAACGATGGTGAACACATAAGAGTCATTAGCATTTACTTCTGCTTGGTTCAGATCAGATTTGTCAGATGATATGTGTTGCTTAACATTCTACACAGTTTCTTCTTTCAGATCATTGGCATTTAGTTATTGTGTTAGATACCCTAAACTTAGTTGGAGTCAGAAATTGCAACAAAATAAACAATCATGTGCATGGCCATAAATCACAGAGAAAGAAAATAAACCAAAGTTAAAGATTTTTAAACTGGAAAAGATGAAAAACACCTCATAATTATTATTTCTCTAACTTTATGAAGGGAATCGGCAACACAATAAGCAACTGTAACTCCAATACTTGATCCTGCTCTTGTTGGTTTAACCTAAAACCATGTGAGGAAAACTTAAGTATGCAATATGATCAAGATGTTGATGTTTTCCACATTATTGACAATAATAATTCAGGAATGATTACCACAACTTTTCCTGAATTGGCATCTAGTTGATTGTCAAGAAACCATCTTGAGAGACCAGATTCATCCAATTCACTCCCTGAAACAAAGAAAAAAAATAAAGAATGAGCAGCTTAATTGCATTAGATAAAACTCCTTCCATATATCTAGAGGTGGAAAGACTGGTGGACCAGGTAATGGGTCAAAATGGTCAGCTTCTAGTAGGGTGGAGCCAGTTTTATTAGTGATATAATGCATAATTTCTAAAGCTAAAAATGGTTTGTTAATAAGTAGTTGGATATAATATATCGATTGTCATATATTAAGCCGTATAGTGTTGATTACATGCTTACATAGAGTCAGGTATCATCACAACGTCGGTGATAAGTACAAAATGGGAAAAAAAGGGGGTTACATTATTTATAGCACTGTTACATGATTTGGATCTGCATTAAAAAACAGAAGTGGTTAACAAATAGAAACATAAATACAAAAAAGCCAACAGCAAACTTAATCATAAAAAACCACACCGCGAAACAACTGACAATGCTATTTAAGGAGGAATATTAGCAACATCTTCAACATAAGGCTATCTTCATTTGCGACCATCTTCATTTAGCCTCAACTATCCTGTCAACAAACCCAACCTTATTTCAATTTCAAAAGATATAACGAAATTATCAAACGGGAGTTGCGGCGAGTTGTGACATCTATTATCATAACATGAGCATGACAATTGGTTTAATGTGCAGGCATAATGAAATGGCTGCTATATTTAATATCTTGGCAACCATTAAACTATCCCTTGGTAGAAGGCAATAATAACGATTCCAATTAATAGGGCCATTCAAAAGGGCTACCATATCAGAAGCTCAGTTGTTTTGGGTTGAAATCTTTATATTTAGTTATTAGTAATATATTTTGCGAGACTTAAAAACGAAAAATAATATGAACCGCAAAAGTTGAGAATATACTTCACACCATTATAGTTGAGTAAAACCAATGTTATAGGCAAGAATCTATGCATGTTTCAAACCATACAAAGTACTTGAAATGTTCCATATCATGATTATATATTCAGCATGTATAAATTAGCTAACCTGAATATGACTTGCTACTTTGTAACCTCGTAAGTCCATGCACTCTCATAGCGTCAAGTATGTTTTTTGGGAAACATTCTAAAAAAATGGCATTTAGTGATGTTATTTTACTTGGTAATTGAAATAAACTGAAATCAAAGGGCATATTAGTGAAGGGTTCACACTTGCTTCTCCAAAATGTAAGCCTAAAAAAGTATTCATCGTACCTAATTATAAGTTTATTATAGACTCATTAACTCATAATTCAAAAACAGACAATCACAACCTTAAAATAGACATGGATAATTAACCAGAAGAAGCAGCAATGCTAAAAAAATTGAATACACAGAAATAGTGGTAGCAAAATGGGAGGGTTGGGTAAACCGGTCAATATGGTAACTGTTGGTATGGGTTGGGTCTGACAGCATAAAAACAAACCTTGGATTTAAGATTCAAAGTACTGATTTCAGTCCCTCTTCTTAAAATTGATCTGACACCTCTCAAACAAAGTGTTTTTTTTCTTTGTATAAATGTTAAAATCAAGTCTCGAAAAGAGCGTTGAGCATAAAGATTACCCAAAGAAGGGATTGATAAGACGATGGTGGTGTTGTAGTGATGTAGTTAATATTATTGTTTCTTGCCTCCTCTCTTCTCCTGATGCGTGGACAAAGAAGAACATTTATTAGTTTGAGTTATGATGTTCCAAGATCAAAGGATCAAAAGAATCAAAAAACGAAAAATAATAATAAGGATTGTTATTACCTTCTGATCGATGCAAGGACAAAGGAAAAGAAGGATAGCTTTTGGTCCTCTTTTGTTGCAGCAATGGAGAAAGAAGGCAAGGGAGGGAGTTTCTAGGGTTTGAGATAGTTTCGATGGTTTTAGTCTGATGGTTTTTTTTTTTTTTTTTTGCAACTTAAATACCACTTGCCACATGGCACACTCAAGGGGGAGAATGCCTCCTTGAGTGCCATGTCATCAAAATGACTTTCTTTTATTATATATATAGATTCAAAATAAAGAATTTAAAACTTATAATTATTACGGTGGGGTTAGGTCAACGGTAAAGCCACTGGAGTTGGGAGTGGGAGGTAAAAATTCAAACCGTGAAAATATCACTTGTGATTTCGTGATGATTTTTCTTGTTTTGGCCCCCGCAATTTAAATATTCAAGTTTCGCTACTGATAACCTACATTATTCGCTTAAATAAGTAGGTTCGGTCATTTTTCTACATTACTTGTGTTTTATTTATTTTATAACAACTGTTTTCGTATTATAGATTTTTCTATATGTGGTTGATGAGTTTATAGTATATGGTCGGTAGGGCCTAAATTTTATCTCGCCGAGGGCCCAAATTTTTTTTAACATTCTCGGAGACAGCCCTGAACACAGCGTCTTGACTAGATATAATAAACAGAAAGAGAAGGGGTCTGGTGTTGACGATTTCGGTTTGCGGGTAGCAGTGGTTATGTTCTAAGCCGTCATAGCTGTGACGCCGGCGAGTCTAGGGTTCTTCTTGCGAACGCCAGTTTCTTTACTAATCTCTATGTTCAAGCGGGTGGCTGTGGCGTTTTTCGTGCCCGTCAAAGATAATGGTTTCCGATCATGTGTGGAATTTTTTATGCTTCAAATTCTAACCCCAAACTGACGAACAACCCTTGATTTTTAAACCTAAAATGAGTGAAAGGTTTTTGGTAGAAGTGAAGCGTGTCAGATGGCGGTGCCCGCTAGCTTGCGAACGCTTGAAAACCTTGGATGGTTAGCGATGAAATTGCTGTGATAGCGGCCGGTTCAGGTGGGTGGTGATGGATCAGGAATTGAAGCTAGGTGATGGTTGGGATGTGGTGGTAAGTCGATTGTGGTGACATGGTGATGGTGCTTCACCACACTTTTTGGGGAGATGGTGTTGGTAAGAAGAGGAGGGTATTGGGAAGATGAAGCGAATGGGGTGTTGATTGAAGTTGAAAAGACGAATAAAGCAAATTACTTTTGATATGAAAGAGCTCGGGCTTTACTCACGTGAAGCGTCCGACACCAACTTTACAATTCACTTTTGACATGCAAAAGACCAACGTATACTTTTTTAGTCTAAATAAAGAAAATACATGGTATAATATGAGAAGGGATTTTCCTTTATAAAATTTATTATGCAAAATCATAATTATAAGGGTAACAAGTTTTAGACAGAATTATTTCTACCCTTAAGACCACTGTAATAATAAACCAAATCATAATTTATATAAGATATATTAAGTGTGCTTTAGAAATTAAATCATTTGATTACGTTTACATTAAAGTTTTAAGTTTTCCACTTTTTAACTTAAAAAACATCATTTTCTTACGTTTATGTGCCAGTATTAATTTAAGATGTGTACGTGTTGACGTAAATTTTGTTCTCCCTCGCCTACCCAGTCGTTGTATGTACGAAGCGAGCTACACACCAATCGGATCTCCCACCCACCTCCCCGTTGTACATACGAACTGGACAATTCCGAGCGAATCCCGCCCACCCGCAGCAAAGCGCGGGCTAAAATACGTAGTTTTAATTAAAGAAGAATGTACAATTTCAAATAAAAAATCTCAGAATACTTTGTTGCATACTACTTATAAAATATAATTCATAAATTCTTTAAATAAAGGGAACCAAAAATACCTAAGAAGGCTGACAGTACACGAAAATTACGAAAATGCCATTCTTTAAAGGGTCCAATGAAAAGGTGACAGGTGGCTGCGCATGTTAGCAGTGCTCACTGGTCCTAAGACCTACTCAAAATTATATATTAGACAATTTCAAATAAAAAATCTCAGAATACTTTGTTGCATACTACTTATAAAATATAATTCATAAATTCTTTAAATAAAGGGAACCAAAAATACCTAAGAAGGCTGACAGTACACGAAAATTACGAAAATGCCATTCTTTAAAGGGTCCAATGAAAAGGTGACAGGTGGCTGCGCATGTTAGCAGTGCTCACTGGTCCTAAGACCTACTCAAAATTATATATTAGATAATATTTGTTATGACTAAAGTAACTTATTACATGCAATAATGAAAAATATCAATTACAGCCAATGAAGTTGTAGCCTAGTGGTTGCAATGGAGGTGGGAAGGTTTACCCACTTTGTGGGGTTCCTGCCCTGGGAGGTCTCAGGTTCGAATCCCACTCATAGTAGGGTTATTCTGAAATGAGGGGCTGGACCTTAGGGGGGCCCGGGGACCGGACCTGAAGGGTGCGGGGCTTCGTTATGGGTGTGTACCGTTGACCGTTCAAAAAAAAAATATCAATTACAGTTGTATTTCATCGAAACGTGTCAACCGGGCCACATGTTATATTCTTAAAGAAGCAAAAACTGAATGACCAAATCGGTCAGAAGTATTCAAATGCTTACAAAACATTTGGCGGGGTTTTTTCAGCCTTTGCTGATATGGTTCTCCATTCTCCTAGTATGACTCACACTTCTTTTTCCTCCATTATCCTATATTACTTACTAGCTGACTACCCGGGAGCGTCCCGGGGTTGAAGATTAAAATATTGTTGAATGTTAAAAGTAACATGTATATGACAAATTTCCGAGTCCTTTGCGGCATCAAGTGAAAAACGTGCATGCTCAATGGATACATTAATTGATGTATATAACGGTGAGTGATTGAGAAGATTATATATTGAAAAAAAATATTGCCATTGTAATTGCGAACAAAAACTGTTAATTCACAATCTGTTTATGTTGTTAATGCAAATGTGAAGAATGTGAATAATTGTTTTTGTAGATAACCATGTAATAAAAATGAACATGATTTTAACATAGTTATTTAATTGGTTAAAGAAATAAAACAGTCAGAACTAATTATCAAATAGAAAGTTCAAAAGATAATTGTTTTTAGACAAGGATAGGCCTAAAGTGTGTACAAAATATTAGGCCAAAAGTAAGATGCAATAATTTTCTAACATTTTCTACTAACATCTAATATTATGTAATAGGTTGCTTCTAGGCATTATATATAGCCAATAGACCTTGATTCCTGTAAAACTTGAGACGATACCTCCATCCATTTCTTATTCCAAGTTCATCCATGCATTGTGCCCATCTACAAACAGTGAACCTTAACTTATCTCCTGAACGTTCAGCACGAAGTTGTTTCTTTAACACAATTCCATCTTCCAATTTCAATAGAATTTCAGCCCCATGCACAAAGTCCGCTTATTCACCAAACAGTATAGGAAATCGTTGTAATAAGAAGTTAGTAAAATTACACTTGATAATATAAAGTAAAAAAAATGATATGTAATTTAAATGCATGAATGATTGAAAAAGAGGAAAGATTACAAATCTATGTGTAAGTTGATGCACAAATGATAGATCTTCAACAGCAATAGAATCCATAGAAATATCACCAGCATTATAAAGTTGATTTTGATCAGCAGCATCATCATCTTCTTCAACAGCAGCATGTTGTTGTTCAACAGGAGGAAAGTTCACAGCAGCAACATCATCATGTTGTTCAACAGCAGCAAAGTTCACATCAGCAGCAGCATCATCATGTTGTTCAACAGCAGCATCATCATGTTGTTCAACAGGAGGAAAGTTGACAGCAGCATCATCATCAGCGTCCGAATCATCGCTTGGTATGTAGATTATTTCAACTGCATTAGTAAAATTTAGTTATTTATTATAAATGTTAATATAATATAGTTTTATATTATGAAAATCATTAACAGTGTTTGAAAATAATAATTTGCATATCATTATTGATAATATTTTGGTTTTCAGTTGTATGCAAGTATCAAAGTTATGAAAAATGAACATAACATATAGAATTGATAAATGAGAATCAATAAAACATATCAAATGACATAACGACACAAATACATTTTAGTAGAGATTAAAAAGCAAGTTTGTTATAACATCTAAATTCAACTAATGAGAAGTTATAAAACCTATGAAATTACATAAGCAGGGAAATAAATAATGAAAGATTGAAAAGTAAAGCTTTTAATAGAATGTTACCTTCATTGTTTGAGTCATTTTCATTGGGTTCAACATTTGTGCCATCTTGAAGGAACATTTGTATATTGAAGATAGTTTCATTAACTTTTTTAAAAACTAAAGAGTCTCCAATTTGCAACTTTAAATCATCAAATAATTTGTCCCATCCGTCAGTCAAATAGAAATCTGTGAAGCGCTTTTCCACTCAGACTAACCATTTACCACTTCCAAACCGGAGAATAAATGGTTTATCAAGATTCTTATTTTCAAAGTGGTGTCTAAGGTGTTCAGATGATAAGATCTGTATATATAATTTAGAAATATTAAAAAAAAATTATGTTAAAATTAACGTATAAAATAATGAAAATTAGTGAATATAAGTATATATAATGTTTTACCATGCATTGTGTATCAGTTGTGAAGGATATGTGGAATGTATCTGACGGTTGGTGACCTATATCTTTCCTTATAATGTGAAGATTAAAGTCTAAACATTGAATATACTCGAAAATGATCAAATCTCCATGCTTAAGGTTTAAAGCAGTTGCAGCATCTTTCCAATCGTCTGTGATGGAATACTTCTTAGAGTCTTTGACAATATCCAAATACCAACCATCACCACCAATCTGTCTTATAAAAGCAAGGCCAACAGGGAATTTGTGGTTTTGCTGTAACATATCATAACATGGTGGAAGAGTCTGAAAAAGTTAATTCATAATGAAAAGTAAGTAAATAATGGTAAATACAATAAAGTGAATGTTACAATGATATATGTAAATGTATATTTTACCAGAATTAATAATAAATAGCAACTATTGTCTATATAGTAATATTTTGAGGTTTGTGAATAAGTATGCTATCATATTTTGATAGCATACTTATCATAAAAATAAATAAGAGTCAAGGACAAACCCTACCAAATGTTCTTTTAGATCAATTTTATTTGGTTAATTAAGTTGTTATTGATCACTTGGATAGTAATTTGATTTTTTACCGGTTATATATATATATATATATGTTGTTCTGCTACAAATAAATGACATTATTTGTCGTTAATGACTGGTCGTCTTTATGCATTGTTCACAGTTAGTTTTGTATCATATTATAGATTACCGCTCATTAATTTTCATATGCGTTCACTGACCTGAACCTTGAAGCACATGTGGCGATTCATAGATCACTTAAGTAGTAAGGAGGCCACATGTAACAAAAATCAACATGTAAAAGAAACAGAATAAGTTGGGAGGGGATCCACATATCTTAGTCACAATCTATCCAAGTAGGTTTAATGTTCGATTGAGAAGTATTTCGGGAATTGGTCAAAAATCAATGATACCGCGAACCAAATCTCACAAATAACTAATATGAGCGACAAGGCATATGCATCATTAACAGGGTGTATGGTTCTATAGTGAAAAAATAGGCCGAGAATCGCCATACGAATCAATATCACCATTCGGTATGGATTTATCTTGCTCGAGGAAATTGGCAGCTTTCTTGAAAGTGGATGTCGTCCCTCATCCATCCTATGCATAAATAACAAACAATAAGTTTCCATAGATATGTGTCTATTGCAAGTGAGACAAAGAGCAACTACACTTTACTGCACCTATACTTTAGCCAAACATTTGACTATGGACATAGTTTACTTTTTAAGTTTTTAACTATAAATTAAACACCTCAAATACCCTTTCACAATCACAAAGAACAAATCTTGGAGACTAAAAGCAATAGCATAATAATTTGTAATCATAACAACCGTAACACGCAATTTTCGTGAAACATGAGGCATCTAATAGATAATTAAATTTAATGATCATGTAGTCATTTTCTGCTAAAAAGATTTCTTTATAAAATCTATCAAGACTTTAGGATTAAATTGATGAGCATTAGTTAGGAAAAAAAATATACAAAATCATATTGAAAAAATGCATTTACTTTGGCATATCAGGATCATCAACATCACCGTCATTATGACCACCATCACCTTGATGCTTAACCATTTGTAGTTTCTCATTTTACCTCTTTCTCCATTCTTCCATTCTATCTTTCCATGCAACGGTACCATACCCATAAACCGCCAAATCTTTTTTAGGATCCATGGGTCGAGGTGACACTAACGCATAAACAACCAACAGAACATATAAAATTGATCCAAGTAACTCAAAAAAATTGAAACTTTACACTTTGATCATAAACCAAGTACTTACAAGAAACCGATGAAGCGGTATCAGAAAATGGCATGGGATGAACACGCTTTGCGCTATTCATAAATGGCGGTATGATTAAAGCATGTTGGTCAGCTAAAATCCCATCATCCTATAATAGAGGAACATGATGATATTAAGTTATCAACCAAAAAGAAAAATCACAGATCTTAACTTTGACCAATGCACTATGAGATGGTTTTTGTATGGATAATAAAGGATTTGAACATCTTAATATATAAAATTCTAACTAAGGAACTTTTGCATCACCTTCATAGATTTTCTGACTTTGCTACTGTCTAAAAAAGAAACAAACTATGAATAATGACATAATATTACCACCTGTTAACCACTAATAATAATAATCACAAATCTTAATTTAACCAATGTCCCTATGATGGTTATTACTTATGTACTTGGTGTCATAGATTTTATGACTCTGCCACTGATTTACTCATAATAATTTGAATTATGAAGAAAAGAATGTCATCACCTCTTGACCATAAGTAAGAAGAGGGATCCCAGGCTTTAGAGTGGCGCCATCCACTTCAGAATTGGCAAAACCAGAAGCATTATATGGACGGTGTGCAGAAAGAACCGTCTCAGAACCACCATGTGCCATATCAAACTCGTTGTCCAGATCATCAAAAGTCCCTCCTCATCTTCATCGCCATCAACTCTTGGACTCCGTAACCAGGATCCACATATTAGTGAATAGTTACACAACATCTTAAAATTCAACTAAAGTACGCCAACGAAAAGACAACAATTACTACCTTTAATCCATTTAAATCGAGTTTTGCATTGAGGGCAAGCTTGGTTACCCTCTCATCTTTCGTACTCATAGCAAGAAGGTCTACAAAGTGCAATTAGCAGATAGGCTATTTAAAATAAGCAATCTAGAACACTATGCACATGGCTATGAGGTTATCTAAACTAAACCCTATGCAACAAATAACGCAATAAATGAACATATAATGCAACATAAAGCAACATAACATGGTATTCATCATAGATACATCTTATTATACCGGACTATGAGGCTGTTGCAGCGTTCTGGATCGCCATCTGTTTGAAATGATCTGAATTCTGTGACATCAATATATAAATATATAGAAGTATTATACACGAATATATATGCGTACCTAATCTTACCTGCATTTGTTTACTTTATAGAAGTATTATAGCACACGAATTACATCAATTATTCTTTATATCTAATATCAACTCAGAAAGCTCAAAACCAATACTACAAAGCTTAAAGACTATTATCAAACATTTTCATTTCTTTTGTAGTTTTTACATCTAATCCAAATCAGATTCAACAAAACACTTACGTTTTAATTAATAAGAATATTGTAAAAAAAATATTACATTAAAAATCAAAGCTGCTAGTTTTAAACTATGGATATAAATAAAAAATTATTTGCAATTACCTGAAAGAATAAAAATTGCAACATACAATGTTTTACAATGCAAATGGTGGCTTAAACCTATTTAATAATAGGAATAAAACATTTAAAAAAGATCATTACAAAAGGAAATATCAAATAAACATAAACCTACCAATAAAATGCAGAAGAACCGCCAAAGTCAACAGTCAAACCACACTTATAAATACTTATAAGACACTGAATGGATACATGCATCTATTAAACAAATAAATCACCTTGCCATCAAAACAAAGCCTTGACATGAGTAAACGACACATCAAATTCAGATGAAAGCACCAAGTAAAACTGTTGAGCACAAGCATTTATACAGACCCATAAGTCAATAAGCCAATACATGCAAATATTAAACTAAAATATTAGCTTGACATTTCAGCGAACACCCGGTGTGCACTTTCACACAGATATATAAAAAAGTGCAGACAAACCTAACAGCATAAGCAAATCAACACAAATACCCATTCAAAACATATAAATCATAAATAAAAACAATCGATAATCGTTATAAAACTATTTCAAAAGAGTGAACAAATACCGATTAAACGGTTGAAGATGACAGCAGGAAGATCAATCTACTTCCAGTTGCAGGTCAACATTTTAACACATACAAAGTAAAACAATAACAGCAAAAAGTTAGATTAAAAGAAAGAAAACAGAAAAAAGATGGAACAAACGTTAATAACAACTTACAGAAGATTGAAGAAGGTTTCGATCGAAGATTTTCTACATACAAAGTAAAAGAAAAACACCAAAAAGTTAGATGAAAATAAAGAAAACAGAAAAAAGATGGAACAAAATTAATGACACAACTTACAGAAGATTGACGAAGATTTCGATCGGAGATATTGTTGATTGAGATCGGAGATATTGTTGATTGAGAGAGTAAAGTAAAAGGTGAATAATAATTGAGAGGTGAGAGAGACGATGAGACAATGAGAATGAGAATCAGAAGAGGCGGGTATAATTTCAGGGTTTTAAGGTTTTCTTTTTTTATTAAAAAGCAAACTAATTAAAAAACACTAAAAACTTTCAATTAGGATGCCACGTGGCACTATCAAGGAGAGGTTAAAGCCACCATTGAACGACACGTCAGCATCTATCAATTCTTTTATATATACAGATAGATTAGCGAAAATAAACAAATGGACGTAAACAAGAACAAGCATAAGTGTTCATATTTGTTCTTTTATAAAATGAATAAAAAATGTTAATGTTTATTCATTAATAAATAAACGAACATAAACAAACTTCATGCCGAACAAATCACGGATAGTTTGTTGAATGTTCGGTTTATTTACAAGACTACACATATTTCCCATGGGATTGTGGTGTTAGCAGAGGTGGGCTGAAGAGAGGCCCGGGCCCTGGGGTGTAGGAATGTAACGCCCCATTTCTGTATAAATAAAAACTAGTTAGAAACCCGCGCGATGCGGCGGCGGCGAAAAGTTCAACGTTATACTCATTTATTTTAGTTTATCAATTGTCTCGTGACATATTGTAGTAGTTAAGTTAGTTTACGTATTCGTCTTGGAATGCCTGCAAAAAGCCTCATGCCCAGGACTTCCTTACTGTGTTACCTATCGAAGGCTTGGGGCAACGCATGTCGGCAATAGAGTACAGGGCAATCCTTAAATACCGGCTGATGATACCCATTTTCCCCGATGATGAAAATTGTACAGTCTGCCGCAAAGCATGCCTTGATAAGTATGGGGAACATGCGTTACATTGTAAGGAATTGTCAGGGTTTAAATATCGACACGATTTTGTCCGGGATGCGTTGGCAGAGATTCTTAGAAGAGCAGGGATTTCCGCAAGAAAAGAGGCGCCAGTTAATTTTCTCACAGACCCCGCGGAGGGGAGGTCCACCTTGCGCCCAACAGACGTCTTAGTTTTTGGTTGGGAAGGTGGGAAACATGTGTGTGTTGATCTTACTGGGGTGCCCCCCTTGTTGGGCTTCGGGATAGTGGGTTTGTGGTCGGGAAAGCGGTCATGAGAGCTGAATCCAAGAAAGTGGAAAAGCATGCTAAAGCATGTGAGGATAATCAACATATTTTCGTTCCCTTGGCTTTCGACATGTTCGGTTCCTTGGCACCGGAGGCGGTGCGGTTTTTGGCTCGGGTTTAGTGAGTAGTGCACAACAACTTTTCCACCCCAAGGGCGGGGTTTTGTTTTTAGCAGATTGGGATTTTTCTATTCAAAAAGGGGTGGCGGTGCAGCTTATTGCCCGCCTACCTACCATCCTTATGTAATTTACCCTTTTTGTCAGTGGAACTGATCTTTTAGAAAATAAAATTAAAAAATTAAATTAACATATCAATCGCCACATGCTACATTCGATGTGCATATTCCTATGCGAGTAGAGTACATGTAAGTTATTATAAACACACATTTTGTAGTAATTCATTTGGGATTAATAAGCTAGATGTACAAATATATTCTTTTGAGTTCAAGTTCTTTCGTGTCTTGATTTTACTTTATATGCTTTTGAATTCCATCTATTTGTACAAATATTTAATCACTACTCTAAGATATGTGTGGGTCATGTTAATAACATTTAGGACAAATTAGAGTTTTGCACATGTACGTCAACCACGTACTGGTTGCTAGTGGGTTAACACCCTCACTTTGGGGTGCAGCTTTATGCGTATTTGTGTGCATGTAAAATACAATTTGATCCATCACCAACCAAATATGAAGTGGAGTCTCTAATCTTTTTGAGATACGTTTTTTTTCTTGCTAAAGTTAAATGAAAACCATTTTAGAATTGAAAGTCAACTAAAGTTGGTATCTTGCTCAAATAGATATAAAATAAAATAAAAAATCGTTTCATCCACAAAAGTTAATATCAAACTTAAATAGCATAGGTTTGGATCTCAGAAGTTAAATGTGGCTGCATATTTTACTAATCATTCAAACATGACACGAAACTAAATTTGTATGTAAAGAAATGGTGGCAAATTCTTCTAAACACAGATATGAAGAATGAGGAGCTTCACTGTTGTTGCTGGTGCTCCTCACTTTGCTTTGCACCATGTCCTTCATAGTTTCACCAGCTCCATCCTCTGCATCCAAAATGGTTTTTATTCAAATTTAATAAACTGGTTTGATTCTTATACAGTAAAATATAACATACAATAGTTAAATTGTAAATGGCCAGCCGGTTTTAAATACTTATTGTGCTCCTAAAGTTTTTGGTTGAATGGCTTCTATTGGAATACGTCTAAAGAGAAATTGCTATATTTAAATTTGAAGTATGAGTCTGATATAGAACATTAGTATGTTCATTTTCTAATAAAGTATTACATTTTAATAGTTCTTGCCATGATTTCAGAATTTGCATTTGACACCCACTTCCTGTCATATGAAATCATGATTTATAAAGTCTAGCAATAAAGAATATGAATACCTTAAAGAGATGAAAACAGTGTTTGGCAGTGTGAGCAGAAAAAGCATTTTTTTCTCTTGTTTGACCTTTCTTCATATGTCTGTGATCTACATTAAGAGGCGGAAAAACCTATGAAACAGTGTAAGCAAACTGTTTGGCAGTGTGAGGGCAGACCATTTACCACTTTACCAGTTGTAGTCCTTCACAATATTGGGAAATCAGTGTGAGCCAGACCATTTTTACAACCTGCACTCTTTCACCATTTGGTACCCTCTACACTCTTTCACCATTTTCTACAATCTGAAATTTTCTACAATCTGAAAATGAATCAAATCCCTGATTTTAAAAGCAAGAAATAGCTATTGGTTTGAAACATAACTATTACAATAATCTATTTCTAAAAAACGGAAACTAAATAATGGGAAACAACAATGAAGTCAGAAATAGAAGTATAATTTAACGAACAATTTTTCTAATTCATTTAGAAAGCAAATTTCTTTGTTATAAATATATATCAATAAAAAATACCATTTTAATAAACTCTAAAAAGGTTTGTTTTATCCAGATTTCGACTCATTTGACGATCATGACATTTAAACATGACATAAATCGGAAACATTTAAAGAAAAGACTACTCATACTTGCAAAAATGCCAACAAAAAAACATTTAAACATCATGACAAAAGTCGAAAACACCGTGGTTGAAAACATAGATGTTGATTTCCCAGAAGGCATATAATAACTAATGTGTTAATTATGGTTACCAAAACAGTAATAATATTAAAATAGTGTTGTAGAGAATCATGTTCACTCTAGGGCTGGCCGGTTTTCAGGATCTTAGTCGGGTCTGATCCCATTATCTTCCAACCCCAAACGCTCAGCAAGGAAAGCACACACACGGATCTGTAATTAATGGTATATATTCAACACTCACAGAACAATAGAAAATAATTATGATAATAAATAAAAAGGAATCAACTTCGTTGTGCAGCCAGCAAATGTAGTTTCCATAAACAAAGTCAGGATTCTGAAACAAATAAACTTCAGCATACCTTAAGCGAAGGGCCTGCACATGCAACCATAACATTTCCGTCTCACGTGCAGCCATAACACTTCTGCGCAAAAATGCATGCCCGAAACAAGTAAGGCGCAAGCCGCAATATAAAGATACTTGCGATATATATTAGGCATGTAAAATTGTTACTACTCCCAAAATATGTCAAAAGATTTTAAAAACTTTGAACTAATCAGCTTACTACTATAACATAATTAACTTATTTTTGTGTGAGCGGCTCTCGAAACCTATATGCACTAAATTAATCATATAGTAAAAAAGAAAACCCCCAAATAAAACAAAGAAAGCACAAAATTGATGAATAATATTTAAAAAAGACGGTAAATTAAGAACTTTTGTGTAGTGAACATTATGAGTAATGCATTAACTTACCAATTAGATAAATGCATGAAGGATATGAGTTGAAAATTTTGAAACCCAAAAAAAAATACAAACCTACAAAATCCAAAATTAGTGAACAAACAACTAAAATTACAACATTTATATTCAAGAAACCAACAAAGAACTACGTGACTTGAAAATTTATAAGGAATCCTCACCGATGAAGACTACTCTCTGGAGACAGCGCTGCCTAAGTTCGTGTCAGAACCCAAGCAACGCAAAAACGCTGACATCTCGTCTTGATTCCGACTGCTGGCTGCTGCTACAGCTTGAAGCAAATGATAGGAAAAGTGTTGAAGGGTTTGAAGAAAGAGGACAGAGGAGCGGCTAATGAAATGAATATTGGATCTGGAAGGGGTACAACGGGTCAACCAAACCCGATTAGAGATCCATGCCGCTTCGCTTCCTAGAAATGAATATGCTTTCAACACATTTTCAACACATGGTGCTTTAAATCCTCATCCTCATCACCATCGACTCGAGGACTAACTTTGTATTTTTTTTATTAGGTGAGAAATAACGAAAAGAAGTACCTGTTATTTCAATCTCATATCCATAAATCTGGTAGATCTGCCCACTTAATTCTTTCACAGGAGTAACCTAAAGGCAATACATAACAACAAACCATAAACTGGGAATCCAATAGCATATTAAAGATCACATCAAAACCTAAAATCCAATATGTAATTCTGTATTACCTGTACTAAATCCTCCTTTGAAACCCATTGATAAAGATCACATGACCCAATACCCCATAGCTCCTTTCTAATATTAAGATAACTGGGTAAAAATAATGAGATAATACAATTACCCTTTTCTCTTTGACCATTTTAAGCAGTATCTCTGCAACTTGCTGCGATGGGGCAGGAAAACCAATAACAATACATTTTAGAGGGGAACAGATTGTCGTCTGCAACGCAGATGGTGAGCATACCCTTTTTTCGCTTGTTGACTCTTTCTATCTACCATTTTAGAAACTCTGCAGTTTCAAGAGGCATTTTGAGTCTTGTGATAAAGAGAAAAGAGTTAAAAAAACACATAATAAAAGCCTAAAATGGGTCTAAAATCTAAATAATTTGGGTAAAGCGAAAGTTGATACAGAAAAACCTCAAATACATTCAAATTATTTTCTTTAACAGGAAGCCCTGCCATCCTTGTCAACAAGCTCTGTCAACAAAAAACCCATCATAAATTTACATTAGAAGAAAAATTTTATATAACATTACAGATTTGTGGACCATAAATCTGATAAAACTTTTAGAACAATCAAGAACCTTTAAATTTTTAAGCAAAAATATTGAACCAAAAGTGAAACGGGTCACACGGGTTAAATGATTAGAGGTGTATCCTTAATTAATCATATAAGATCCAAAATCATTTTTAAATTTTCATTATAACTGTTATAATCAAGCTTTGTAACCATACTTCACACATTATATAGTTGTAAAATCCAGAGAAACAGGATTCAAGAGCGTTTATTGGTCATCCAGACTAACTCAACCCAACCAGACTGTTTGACCCATTTCCTTTTATTTAATCTTTAGACAAATACATATCCCATATATACTTGTTCATAACCAAATGGATCAAAACCGCTACCTCCATAATCAAAATAAATAGTGTATAAAAAAGACTACCTGAGATGATTTTTCTTGATTGGCGAACCAGATATAACACTGAAATTGGGCAGTGCATCATGCCTCTCTTATCTTTCAGCTGGAAATCACAAAAATATGTGCCCAACTGAATTAAAAATAAACAAAAACTAAAAAAAAAATTCAACACGACGATCTGAACGGTATACACTCACAATCGAAATTTTGATAGTAAACACAAAAGTGAAAAGCACTCAAAAGGTATATATCATATTTTTTATGCATTCAATACCACAAGTCTTTTTTAATTACAGATTCAAGTCTTTTTTATTAACAGATTTAGATACAGGGTATTTTGTAACCACAATTGTAGCTATAACTATTTCCAAACAAATTCTAATAATAACCATATGTGTTTGTGTTTACAAGCCAACCTAACCCAACCCAAATCATTTAGTCATGTACCAAAAATTACCCTACCAACCCACCCATATTGCCACATCTAGCAAAAATAATTTCATATATCATAAACACACTATCGATCTCTCACCTGATTACATGTTGCTTTGGTGACAATGGGAAACCTCGTTGTGGTTCCTCGGTTTCAACCACTTTTTGAGGACATTTTGATGTCAACTGCTTAGGTTTATTGTTATTGCTTTCTGAAAGCATAACATCGCATACCCAAAGTCACAAGATTAAGAGTATTAACATGTTTTTTTTTCTTTGAAATGTTTGAAGTGGTTGTAGAATGTAGAGTCAATCCCTTGCAGTTGTGTGATGATAAACATGTAAAGCAACATACAAAAAAATTTATAAAAAAGAACAAATTCATATAAATACCTTCGTCCATTTAAAAGTAATGTATTTAATAGCTGCATAACTTGAGTTTAGGTTTTGGGCATCTACCTCTTGAATCCGTCAATAGTTTACCCTTCCTTTTTTTTGCATAAATACTCATAAGATGCTTCAAATCAACATTTTTTTCTCGGCTACGAAGCTGTGCAAGTACAAAAACAATTATCAGAGAAGCTTGAATAAAAAAAATCTATAGTAAATTCAGTTTTATCTACACAAAAGCAATCACATGAACGAACCTAAAATAGAGATATTTCTATAAAAACTGAAGAGAAGAGTTAGAATAACGAGATTTAGTGTAATATCAAAACTTTTGCTGATGATGTCATAGAAGGTAGAGCAAAGCTCATTTTCCTTCTACGGGCCTTGATCTTCTGTAAAGGAAGAGAATAATTGTGTTTGAATTTTGAATGAAAAATAGGCTAGGGTTTGTTTGTTTTGAAACACACGGTGGGTTATGTGGGATTTGGGGGTATTTTGAGTTTTGAGGTAATATGCATTGTAAAGTTGTACATTGTGCATCAAGAGATGAATTTAAGAGATTTTGTTAAATTACCATGTTGCCCATCCTATATACATATTATAGTAGTATAGATATTATGAATATTATATTGCTAAGTGAGTAAGTAGCGGTTAGCATGACCTTTTAAAGTACGCCATGTCTAGACGAGTAATGAGTATTATAAGAGTCTGCTTAGCAATAATAATATAATATATATATTACATTTGAACCTGCTACGTTTTTAACGAAACTTAGACAAAAACGTTGTTAGTGCACCCTACGACAATGTCCCTATCTTAGATAGGTTGTTAGGATCATTTATGTACATTTTGGATGTGTTTGGGTAGCAATTTAGAGGTCCAGGGGTAATTTTGGTATTATTGTAAAGTTTCAGGCATATGACAGTCATACGCTCTGTCATACGCCTGGCTCCTCAGGCGTACGAGAGTCCTACGCCTGGAACAACCCAGGGGTAGGACACTCAGCCTGTAAATACCCCAACTTTGTTTCAACTTTATAACTTTTGCATATTATTAACAAGATGCTGCCCATTTTGTGTGTGATGTTGTGTGTGTGTTCTTTATCATTTCCAAATCATTCTAACATTTATCAAACACCTATAACTAGGGGTGAGCAAATGTCGGTTCGGTTCGGTTTTTACATATAACCGAAACCGATAACCGAAGTTCGGTTTTAGGAAAAACCATAACCGTAACCGATCGGTTACGTCGGTTCGGTTAATTCGGTTAATATGTCGGTTATCGGTTCGGTTTCGGTTATGTTCGGTTAATATCCAAACATAAAACTTGTGCAAACATGTAAACTTAAAATAGTTAGTAAAGTGTTTGGATCTTTTTCAAGAATACAAATGCATATGAAAACGCAAGTAAAATACATGAAATACCGAGGAAACAAATAAAAAAATGTTTCAACTATATGGATATACATGAAAAATACATGAGTTATATACAAGATATATTTCAAGTTCATAGATGTATATGAAAGATACATGAAATATACCGGAAATACATGAAAATATGTTCCAAATACATGGATATATGTATGAAAAATAGTTAAGCATATAACTATCGATTCGGTTTCGGTTATTTTGGTTACGGAAGAAGGGAAAACCAAAACCGTAACCGAATGGTTCGGTTTTGGCCATATGTTAACCATAACCGATCGGTTAATTCGGTTTTGGTTATTTTCGGTTCAGCTATCGGTTTGGTTTCGGTTTTTTCGGTTATCGGTTTTCATATGCTCACCCCTACCTATAACACCTAACCTGATCATTGATTCCGCCTTTGATCCGGATACGCCTGCGATAATCAAATCTTGTTGATCCTACAAACATAGAGAAAAATAAGCTCGTCCTAAAATTATATTCGAAATTTTATAAAACCTTATAGTTTAAAAGTTATAAGAGGAAAACAAAGCAGCTGAACTTAATAATAATAATCTATATCTTTATCTATATATATATATATAGGGGGTGGTTAAAATAAAAACCCACTCAAAACGAAGAAACCTGGGAAACTCTGACTTCCCGAACTTTTTATCATCTGAAAAAATTAGGGTATGTAATATACATGATTTTAAGAGTTTTGAGCCAAAAAAATCAAAAAAGCGCCGAGTGGATATTTTTAAAAATAATAAATAAGTTTTTTTTGTTACATATGTTACATGTCTGTTTTTGTGTAACATACGTAACACAAAAAAAACTTATTTATTTTTTTTAAAAATATCCACTCTGCGTTTTTTTGATTTTTTTTTTTGCTCAAAACTCTTAAAATCATGTATATTACATACCCTAATTTTTTCAGATGATAAATAGTTCGGGAAGTCAGAGTTTCCCGGGTTTCTTCATTTTGGAGGGTTTCCAGTATCCCTTTATATATTTGAAAGGTAACGGAATGGATCATTACCATTCCATGTCTTGTTTTGTTGCCATGTGGGAATGAAACAAAACATTACTTTGTATTGTTGGATAGGCAGGAAAAGGCGTAGAAATAAAATCGGTGGTGAGTGGCCGTGGTGGGTGGTGGTTAGTGGCGGTAATAGTGGGTGGTGATATGTGGTGGTAGCGACAGTGGTGGGTGGTGGCGGCGGTGGTGGGTGGTGACGGCGGTAGTGGGTGGTAGTGGCATCGGTGCTAGGCGACGATGTTGGTGGTGGAAGACGGTGGTGGAAGACGGTGGTGGGTGGTGGCGGTGGCGGCGGTGGTGGTAGGTGGTGACGATGGTGGTGGGTGGTGACGATGGTGGTGGTGGTGGTGGTGGCGGTGGGTGGTGGTGGCGGTGGTGGTGGGTGATGGTGGTGGCGGTGGCGGTGGTGGTGGGTGGTGACTATGGTGGTGGGTGATGGTGGTGGTAGTGGGTGGTGACGATGGTGGTTAGTGGTGGTGGTGGGTGGTGACGATGGTGGTTGGTGGTGGTGGTAGGTGGTGACGATGGTGGTGGGTGATGGTGGTGGGTGGTGACGATGGTGGTGGTGACGGTGGTGGCGATGGTGGTGGTGGGTGGTGGTGGTGGTGGTGGTGATGGTGGTGGTGGTGGTGGTGGGTGGTGACGATGGTGGTTGGTAGTGGTGGTAGGTGGTGACGATGGTGGTGGGTGGTGGTGGCGGTGGTGGTGGGTGGTGACGATGGTGGTCGATGATGGTGGTGGTGGTGGGTGGTGACGATGGTGGTTGGTGGTGGTGGTGGGTGGTGACGATGGTGGTTGGTGGTTGGTGGTGGTGTTAGGTGGTGACGATGGTGGTGGTGGTGGTGGGTGGTGACGATGGTGGTTGGTGGTGGTGGTGGGTGGTGACTATGGTGGTGGTGGTGATGGGTGGTGGCTTATGATTTTGTTAATGAAGGGTGAATGAGGGATGGAATGAAAAAAAAACATGGGAGGTGGATGTAATGGATTTGAGGGAATGGAATTCCTATGACCAACCAAACACACTATTTTTCATTTTCTCGTAATCGTTCATTCCATTCCTTCTTTCATTCCATCATACCAAACGCTACCTTATATAGTCATTCTCCGTCTTGAGAGTACCATGTAGGATGGCATGTGCATTAAGTAATTTTAGGGGAAAATTTAAAAACAAAATTGGATTTTTCTCTCTAATGCTTCCTCCCATAATTTTTAGACTGAATTACAAGTTTTGTCCTTTAGCTTTATACAATATTTCAAAGAATGTCCTCTAACTTCAAAATTGATTGGTTTTGTCCTTTATGTTCCAAAATCTTGCACGTTACGTCCTTTGATACTAACCAGTTAGATTTTAACTGAAATATGAGGGTAAAATCGTCTTTCTACTCATTTAGGGACTAGTTGTGTAACTACTTAAAAGTTTTGAACCAAAATGTAAATACATATGTTTTTATATAAAAAAAAGTTTTTTAAAGTAATTTAAAAAAAGCCAAAATAAAAAAAATAATTTTTATATACCACTTTGTCTTCTTCAACTGAAATCTCTGACTGTTGACCCACCACCACCACAACCACCCGCTACCACCACCAACCCATAACCACCACCAACCCACTACCACTACCCATAACATGTCCCCTCCTCTTTCCTTCGATTCTTTATCCCTGCTCTCCTTTATTTTTTTTTATTCTTCTTCTTCAGACCCAATTGTACCACTCCCTGACCACCATATTATAATACCATATTATTCCTTGGCCATCTTTTGCAATCAGCCACAATATTATAATATAATCTCCTTATTATATTACAATACAATATCCTTTATTCTTCAACTTTCGACCCTCTGTTTTCGGTTCTGCACAAACACCCCTTTTTTTTTTTTTTTTTTTTTTTTTTTTTTTTTTTTTTTGAACGGCAAATTACTTTCATTCAACACCCAAAATATACATTACATTGCACAAGTGAGACACTAACACAATGTAAAACGCCCTAAGAAAACACCTTGTAGTTACTATTATTACAACAATAGTTACCTACCCCATGTCATCAAAAATCATCCATCTCTCCCACTCCATAATGCGTTTAGCCGCCCTATGTTTGTACCCGGTGAAAACTATGAGATGCATTTCTCCAAGGATACCTTCAAGTGGATATACCGTATTCATCTTTTTGTGTTATCTCCCCCGTTCATATGATTGTTCTCCTCACCATTCCTCACGGATACTTGGACTTGTTGAATTGGGTCTCTCCTACGCCTAACCCACTTTCTAGGAATAGTCTCGACCCTTTCCACCACACCCTCCCTTGAACCAAAAAAATAAATTTCATCTTTTTTAGTCTTCTCCGTCCTTTGACCTTCCAGGCCCACATTTACTTTAGCACAATTATCATATAATGTTTGTTCATTAGGAACATTCATCAACTTTTCATCCTTGAGCCCCTTTTGTTTAATAGGAACGGATCCGGGCTTTTCATTCTTGAGCCGCGCGTCATTTATTACATCCATACAATCCTTTAAATTAACATTTTGTTGGACCCCACAATTTTTTTCAAGAGTAGTCCCACAATTTAAAACCTCCTCTGAAATTGAACCGTTAGCATTTAATTCGCCTTCCGTGCTAGCCTCACGTGCTTGAGAGTTCCCATGCAATACGTTTCCAATGACAACACCTACGTCTTCCTCTTCCCGCCTTTTCGAATTTCCGTTCATCGGAACAGTTGTCGGACCACCATCATTCCGATCACCTGGACCAATCCCCTCCTCCCCAATAATTTCACCCTCTTCTACATCATACGATATGTCGGCCATGGATTCCTCAGATCTGACCGGAGATGATTGTCGATTAGATGACAATTCGACAACAATGGCTTGCAGTCTCGGATTAGTATCTTCCGAAACCCAAACCTTATACTTATTTCCAGCCCACAACACTGTCACCTGACTCACCTCCTCCTCAATCCTTCTCCCTACTTCCGACAAAACCCAGCAGAACCCACATGAATTATCTGGTTTCGACCACGAGAAGTCTGATTCACCGATTAGTTTTCCGACTCTTCCTCCAATTTTGTCATACAATTTGCTATCCCGAAGGTGTATCGGAACCCCTTCCATCCTCAACCACACCAGGCGTTCATATACAAGATCCTGCCCTTTCCACAAAATCGCCCCATTTATCACACTATTCCATGCCTTGGCCTCCTTTTCAATGAACTGTAAAGCCGATGTCTTATCTCTGAAAGCAATCATACACTTTAGACCACCCAAATAACTTACTGGGTTCTCCATGTAGCCTCCAATGTCGAGCAAGGTTCTCAACTCCTCTAAGCCCATCACATCCTTAACTTCGACGATGACTGCTCGCATCAAGCATTGATCCGGATAACTTGCAATACTGTCATCTGCCACCACTTCTTTCAGCTGTAAATTTTCTTCCTCCGGAATCCCTGTGACGGCAGCTCTGAAAGTTCTGTCATTCGACATCACCGATGGACCAGCCATCAATGACGGATCCTCCTTTCTCAGCCACTGAGGAGAAGGTAGACCATTGCTTTGGACTTGCTGCACACCAGAGAAATTATGCACAATCTTTTTATGTTTCTTATCAAACATAGCTAACGACACATTCACTTTAGCTTCGAATATCTTAACCATATTCATCCCATTCAGCACAGTGATAACGTCCTTCACTCCTGCTAACCTTACAAATCCAAAGAAATTTCCCCTCGCATCTCGTTTCCGAGCCACGTATGCATCTTTCACCACTCCGTGCGGTTGAAACGCCTTCCATAATAGCGAATCCGATACACCCCCAGGAAGGTTTGCCACGAAGAAGGTCGTTACCGGAGTTCGCTTTTTCCGGTAGTCCACGTCCTTCCAGTTGTCTCCACTCTCACCTCTCATCTTTCCATGAAAGACCTTACAATTCAAACATTGTCTCACCACCCTGCACAAACACCCCTAAATAACCCACCATGTCTACCCCTAATATAATATGGAAACGATACTAATCTATAATCAAATACAATGATAATATAATAATATCTTTATCACAAATCACAGCAGACAAGAAATCAAGCGGCTAGCGGTAGTGCTCGATTCAAGAAATCAAACACAGTCTGGCCCATCGTTCACCACCTCCCACCCACACCCCTGACCTCCCTTATCACTGTCGGTTAACCATCTTGAAAGAAACCCCCCAAATACTTGACCTAATCTGCATATTTGAAGGAAATGCTAGCTTTATCGAAGATAGAAAGATAGAGACATAGATCTGGAATGAGAGAGAGGGGGTAGAGAGAAAGGTGGAACACAGAGATAGAGAGAGGAGGAGGACGGTACGTGGGAGCCAGACAAACATGGGAACAGGGACGGTGATAAAGGGAGGTTAGGGGTTGATGTTGGGTTGTGCTTATTTTTTCTTATATAAAACATATATAGTTGTCCAAAAGAAGTTAGTTATATAAACAGTCCCTAAAAGGGTAAAAAGACATTTTTACCCTCACATTAACGTTAAAATCTAAATGAGTTAGGGTTAAAGGACAAACCATGCAAGATTTTGAAACATAAAGTACAAAACCAATCAATTTTGAAGTTAAAGGACATTCTTTGAAATCTGATATAAAGCTAAAGGACAAAACTTGTAATTAAGTCTAATTTTTAAACGTTAATATCTTTTATCTACGAGATTTTTAAAGAAAAACATTACACCAAATTAACGAGCGTTTTATTATCTTTCCAACGAGTACCATAGTGCTATATAAAAAAACGGAGAAAAAAATGACTATTTTTGTGGGGTTTTGTTCATACAGGAGAAAAAAAACACGTGTTCTGGTAATTCAGTAATCATGTATAGGCAGGTTACTAATTATGTTCAAACCAGTAAATATGAATTCTATTTTCAACCAGAGCAGAATAGGTTACTAGAGTTATACATTGTTTTAGGTTATGTATCAATATTAGTATGTTAGAGTTGTACATTTTTCTAGCATTTAAGATAGGTGTTTATATTAGAGTTATATTGGAGTTATACATTGTTTTAGTTTAGGTGTTAGCATTGGAGTTGTACATTGTTTTAGGTTAGATATTAATATTAAAGTTATACACTGTTTCGGGTTAGATGTTAACATTAGAATTATACGTTGTTAATTTAGGCGTTAACATTGAAGATACATTGTTAATTGTTTTAGGTTAGGTGCTACCTGAAGCTTTTTTCCATGTAACCGTAAAGCGTATCAGTCTATTTCATACGTAAAATTGATGTGTCGTTTTGGATAGATCATTGGTTATGTCAGGAGGCTTTGAAAGATCGTTTTCCAAATCTATTTAGAATAGAGAAGTTCAAGTGGTGTACTGTGGCGGATCGATGTTCTCAAACGGATGGAGTTTATAGTATAAAGTGGATGTGGAATAGGGCGGTTGAGGCGAATGAAGAGATTTCAGAAAGGGAGGAACTGGAAATTTTGTGAGTGATCTTCGATTGAATGATAACAACGATAAGTGGTGGTTGAACGATAGCAAAGAGCCGGTTTTTTCGGTTGTAAGAGCCAAAAGCTGGTTGAAAGGACCGAATACAAGCGAGAATAGTTTTCAATTCGAATGGTGCAAATGGATTCCGAGTAAGGTAAATATTTTTATGTGGAGGGCCAATTCTGAATAGGCTTCCAACAAAGACGGTATTGGTTCACAGGCGAGTGAATGTGAACGACACTTTGTGTGTGTTGTGCAAGGAGGGCGAGGAAAGTTTGGATAACATCTTGACAGCATGAGGAGTTGCGGCCGAAGTTTGGAATTGTATTTCTACTTGGTGTTATATTCTACAGGCTTACGCTTTTTCGGTGAGAGACTTAGTCGATATTCATAAACAGAACAACATCAACAGGATGAAGATGTTAGTGTTACAAGGGGTTATTGTAATTACGGCTTGGAGGTTGTGGAAGGCACGGAATGAAAGGATTTTTTTTTATGATAAGACGACCAAAGTGGTGGAGATAGTTTCTGATGTTAAGGCTTTGGGATTCTTATGGTATAAAAATAGATTTAAGCATGATACGGTCGAATGGGAGACGTGGTGTAATTTCGATTTAATGTAACGTTTTTGTATTGGTTTTTGGGCTAGTAATTTCCATCTTGGGAATTGCTAGTGCTTTTGTGTTTAATGAAAGTTGATCTTCAAAAAAAAAAAGCAGATTGATTTCAGTTGTGTGAGTTGTAACGGATTGGTCAAACAGTTACGTATGAGAATTTAAAAACAATAAATAGCATTTAAGATGTTTAATGATATTTATTTTCATTTTTAATTCACAAGACTGTTTTGACTTGAGTTTTACTATAAAACCAAGAAGACCTTTGACTTAGGTTCCACTGACTTTTTCCAGCAACTCTTAACTTACTGTTCTTCAAGATTTAAGGTACTTTTTGGGTGTTTGGCCAATTCTTGCAGTATTAACTACTTTGGCTATTGTACCCTGTGAGACAAATTGAGTTCTTGTGATAGACTCGAAATTTGTTTTAAGAAATCGTTCGCATATAAAATAAATAAACAACTTTATAAAGAGAAAAAAAATGTATAGGTATGGATGGGGAATGAGATGTGAGAGATCTATAAAAAATGATAGATAAATTTAGGACGGGTATTTGATGGATGGGGTCAATCATGGTGTTTAAGATACTTAATTATGGGTTTTTAATGTTGTTTGAGTGTTGATATGCTTTGAATGTGATAACTACGCAACCATGTGTCATTGTAGGTTAAATGGCATATGTGGATGGATTTGGATGCTTAAACGTGGTTGAGGTTGAGTTTGGATGGTGAACCGGAGATATGGAAGTGTTCGGTACGTTTGGTGTGGCTAAATGAGGTTAAAGATGAATTTTGGATAAGCCAAGAACACTCGAGTCGGAGGCGGCGGCTGCTACTACTACTACTACTACTAATAATAATAATAATAATAATAATAATAATAATAATAATAATAATAATAATAATAATAATAATAATAATAATAATAATAATAATAATAATAATAATAATAATAATAAAAAGAATGTGGTCTCATGTGAAAAACGTAAATGAAGGAAAAAAAGGAAAAGAATGCAAATGATTGTGCATTTATTGCACATCTAAACAAATGAGTTGACCAGTTCATTTTGGCCGTAAGTTCTTCTGAACAGCCGTAGGAGGAGGCGAGCAACAGCAAAGGAAAAGGAAAATGGCAGAGAACAACCGCGGTAAGGGTCCTTTATCAGCCGTAGGTTACGGCGGCTCATTAAGGATTTTTTGAAAAGTTTGTTATTTCGATATAAAGAGCTAAAATCTTCAACCCTAAAATTATCCAGCCACCAAGCTCGAAAATAAAAGAGTTTTTGGAGTAATTTGGAGCTACAATCATCATTGTTTATCATCTTTCATTCCTACTTTCGATTTCCATCAACATGTTCGGTATTGTTATTCAACTTTTTGATTCGGTTCTTGTTACTATGAGTGGCTAAACATCTTTGTAATCACCTCCGGGTGTATGGTTTAATTGTGAAACTTGAACTCTTGTTTGATTTAGTTTATGAATTGTTTTTCATTTAGTTGAAGAATGTTTGTGGTTTTTATCAATTTAAACGAGTCACTTGTTTTCACTTGCTTATCTATTTATCATTCACATTCGGTTTCCTTGCATCGTAAGTAGTTTGATAATTGGGAGGGTAAGTGATACTTGTGGTTTGGTAATTGAATTGTACATGTTATTATTAAAAACTTGTGTTCGGTTATCACTTGATTTGAACCGTCCAACAAAACTATGTCTATGTAGTATCCAATCATTTAAACAAGAGTAGGGTGGATCATTAACCAGAAGTCTGGAGGGGATTACTTCTTTAATATAATAGTTTACAACTTCTTAGATTCATTTTCTTAAAATTCCAAAACAAATAACAAAAGCAAGTAGACGTTAATTTTACTAGTTAAACTACAAAACTATACATTCCACCAATTCCCTGTGGAGACGACTCACTTACATTTTACTACTTATCTTTATATTTTTGACCGACCAAACGACATCGATCAGTATTCCGGAAACCCGAAGCATTTGGGACGGGTATACCCGATACCCGACGGATATGGGACGCAGGGCCGGCCCTTAAAAATTCAGGTGCTCGGGCCGAGCTGCAAAAATTATGCCCCTAGCTTTAACTTTAGCCCTTAACGAAATAAGTAATGTTAACTATTTTTAAGCTACGATTAAAGTAATATCAAATTGATATCAAATTTTATTTTCCACTTAGGTTGTAGTCTAACGGTAGGGGGAACAAACCCTCTTGAGCGAGGTTGGGAGTTCGAATCTCACAAAGGGTGAAAATATAAATTGGTGAAAGCTTGGCAATTAAAAAAAATTGTTTCATAACAAAAATAAAAGTTAAAAAGGAAGTCAAAACCAACCGGTAAAAAGCCAAAACAACTAAGTGTGAGCCCTCTTCATTTCATCTTCTTGATTCTCTCTAGTCCTACACTCATTAATAAACATGCAATTTTTTTCTCAAACCATTTCATTTTCTTCTTTAATTCTTAACCTCTCTCAACATTTATTTACTTTCTGTTTAATATAAACTACCGGTCACTTTGATTAATACTTGATTAACAGTTTTGTTGCTCAAACATACAAAAATCCATCAAATTAAGGACATCACTGTTAAGAAAACTTGGATTGTCAGAGGATCAATGTACCCTCGAGAAATTAGGCCTGGGCCGGGAGTCCTCCCCGCACCCCTTAAGGGCCGGCCCTGATGGGACGGGTTTGGTATTGGAAAAAAAATATTTCGCGGGTATGGGACGGGTATGGTATTAGATGATACCCGACCCGATTACAAGAAACTAAATACCCGTCTACCCGAAATATATACCCGAATACTTTTAAATTATATATATTTTTCTTAACTATTTTTAGTAATGTTTCATTTTAATAGATTCATTATTTGAAGAATAAACTTTTCGTCTAAAATATATATTTTTTTGGAAGGTATCTAAAATATATATATTCTAATAACTTTATTATTTATATTTATATGCTTTGAAATATATAAATAGTTTTCAAAATTCATACTATAATATATATTTACATATTAAATGTTTCAAAGATTATTATGGTGATAATAATATATATGTTACTTATTACAATTTCATATATTGTAGATTTTTTAAAACATAAGACTATAAAAGAAAATAAAAATATATATACACATGCAAATACCAACGGGTATACCCGATACACGCGGGTATGCTTTATACCCGACGGGTAATACCCGACAAAAAACCCGACGGGTAATGGGACGGGTATGGTATGAGATTTTATAACCAGGTATGGGTATGGTATTAGCCAAACCCGACCCATACCCGACCCGTTGCCATCCCTAGTGTCGACGCTCGCTTGCCTACAAAGATTAAATCATTTTGCGCCTTCCATATCGCCCGTGTTGTCAAAAAGATCACTTGAACTATTGACCATTGAGTAGTATCCTATTAGTGCTAAGCCCAATCATGTTGAATTTCCATCCAATTGACCATTGACTAGTTGGAGATTACCAAATGCATTATAGCCCAGCAGTATCCTGGTGGTGAGATAAGACTTAGGGACCATAAGGTCCTGGGTTCGAATCTCACAAAGGTGGGTTTTCTCATAATTATGAGTTTCCTCCTGAATTGGTGACTTGGTGGTGGAATATGATCGCGTCGCAACATTGGTGGCACGATGATACTCCAGTGTTCCGTGATCCTATTAGTCTTATAAAAAAAGCTTAAGCTAAGTCCACCATCGTAGGTTACAGTTTTTATTTTGTAGACCCACGCGATTTTAATTTTTAAACTTTAGTCGAAAGTTAGTTTTAGTTGAAGTTTGTGGTTAATAACCGAAATAACCATAACCGAATTCATAACCAATTAACCATAACCGAAGTTTGGTTATGGTTAATGGTAAAAACCGAACCAAACCGACCCATGCACACCCCTAGATGACGGGATGAGAGGTGTGTAGTAAGAGATGATGATGTTTGGTGGTGTGAGGATGGTAGGTGGATGGTAGTGGTGTGGGTAGATTTATTATTGTTTTATTGATTGAGGGTAGATTTGTCATTCTACATGAATTTAACTAAAATTTTTAACGTCGTTAGTTGCTAAGAACCACTATAGTTACAAATTCCAAATAATAGGATCACACGAGTACAAGTTGTAAACCTTTAGGACCAAGTTTGTAAATATTGAAGTATAGGGATCAAGCGTGCGAGATCTTGAAAGCACAGGGACCAACCAAACAGTTCACTCTCAAATTTCAATTCCATTCAATTTATGCGAACCAAACACACCCTTGTCACTCAATGCGGATACCTTTCAATAAAAATTGCACAATAATGGATTAAAATTACACTAGGCTATAAGCCGCCCATTGTCATTGGATGAAATTGAAAACTTGATTAAGCAGCAAAATGTGAAGAAAGTAAAGTAGTTGAGTAGTTGAGGCTATCTTATAGAGTTGTAAGGAAATTGTCGTTGAATTAGGGTTTCTACTATTACCTGGTAAGTTTGTAACTCCACAATCATTTTATTTTTGTTACTTAGAGGGTGTTTGGGATTACGTTTTGAGTCTGATTTTTAGATTATTGCGTTTTGAAAACGGAGATAATCAGTTTTTAGTGTTTGGATTGCGTTTTGAAAACACAGATAATCAGTTTTATAGGCTACCAAAACGCAATAATCTATAAGCAACTCCACCCCTGCTTTTTCAAAACGCATAATCTGTTTTGAATAATCAATCTCAAACACCCCCTTAGTTAAATTACAAACTTGGGGATGAGAAACCTCCTGTGAACGCTCTTATGCATTATTATATATATAATAGAGCTTAGGATTTAAATAGTGTAGTTTTAGGTTTTTTCATTTTTGTCACATTTTTTTTTTTTTGCTTTTTTGTTAACTTTTTTTTTTCTAATTTTGACCACCAAATTTTTTGTTAAGTTTTTTTTCCCTCATTTTGGCCACACAATGTTTTTTTTACTTTTTTTTAAAGTTTTTTTCCCCGTTTTGGCCACCAACTTTTTTATTATGTTTTTTTTTCACGTTTTGGCCACCAACTTTTTTATTAAGTTTTTTTTTTTTCATTTTGGCCCTACATTTTTTTTGCTTTTTTGGTTAACTTTTTTTTTTCTCATTTTAACCACCAAATTTTTTGCTAAGTTTTTTTTTCTCATTTTGGCCACACAATGTTTTTTTTTTACTTTTTGTTTAAGTTTTTTTTCCCGTTTTGGCCACCAACTTTTTTATTAAGTTTATTTTTTGTCGTTTTGGACCCCGACATAATGCGTTTTTTACTCGATTTCGCACGGGTTCGGTTTTTGTCCGTTTATCATCTATATATTTAACGACCACGAAATGAATAGCTGCTTCACTCTAACGTACACAGCCGGCCACCGACCCCATCTACCGTGCGCCATCTCCACCATGTTCCGCGGACCGCGGAAGATTCCTGGTATTCTTCGCGTAGCTGCTGCCACTTTTGTATTTTCTCATTGTCTAAGGTTAGTCTCTATGCCTTTGTCGGTTACCAAAATCCGTATTAACGCGTCATGTGAAAAAACGCGCAACGCGCGTATTAATACACCTAGTTTGAGTCAATTTGGCCAGTCCTTTTTTATGCTATATACTATAGTGATCTGAATCAAGAATTTGGTTCTGCTTGAATGAGTCGTTTTTTTAACTAGCGAGTGTTTGGCCAAAATCACTAGTGATTGTTGCCTAACTTGTAGATTTTGCTGTGATTGAACATAAATGAATCTTTTAGCAAGTGATTTGTCATTTTAACTATTCGTTTATTTGTTGTATTGTTAGGACATATGACTAAACCCTAATTCTCTCCGAAGATGTCGGGCGACGTGCGGCGGCAAGAGGAAGAGGATTGGCAGGACGCTCCTACACGCAAAGGTCGACGTGATAAGCAGAAGGAAACGGCTTCTTCAAAGGTAATAACAAAGTACTTTGTTTCGAATCTTCCACCAAAGTGTTCGTCGATGGATCTTAAGGAGGTTTTTAAGTATTTTGGTACGTTCGAAGGTTCTTATATTGCTAGGAAGGTTGATAAACTGGGGAAGAGGTTTGGGTTTGTATCTTTTAGTGGGGTTTTGGACGTAAAAAGATTAGCATGGGAGATGTCGGATGTATGGATGGGGTCATACAAGCTGTTTGTGTCTTTGGCGATGTTTGTGAACGGGGAGAGGGTTAATATTCAAGGAGATGCTGTTAATGAACGTAAGAAGGGCGAGGAAAAGGAGGATGGGGTTCATGCTAACCCTAACAATGAAGGGTTAACGAAGGAGAAAGTTAATGGGGGTGAAGGGAGTTCGAGTCTGCATGGTGTCAATGGTAGATCGTTTCTAGACTCGGTACTCAATAGGAATAAGGTGGACGTTTTAACGGTGGACGATAATGTGATTGGGTTTACTCATTGGAATAATGTGGCGGCTGTGGGTAAACTCATTAATTTTCAGATGTTGATGGAGTTGAAGACATGGCTTGGGGTACAAGGATTGAAAAGTGTTGGCATAAAGTATGTTTCTGGTTTCACGGTTCTTTTAGTATTTGGCGATGAGATTGAATGTGACAAGTTTGTGTCGGGGAAGCAGATCTGGTCGACTGTTTTTGAATCTGTGGTTAAATGGGATGGTACGCAGAAGGTGGAGGATGAGAGGATAGCCTGGTTACAGGTCCATGGGGTCCCGGTTCAGTTGGCGATCGAGCAGGTGTTTGAGCTAATCGGGAATAGGTATGGTAGGATCGTTAAGCCTCCGAAGTTTCTTGAAACGGATCAGAATCTATCCTACATGTACGTGGGAGTGTTGTGTAGCGCTCGTGGCAGGATATCGGATAGAGTGGATATTGCTTGGCGTGGTAGTGTCTTCAAGGTGTGGGTAGATGAAGATGTTGGTGAATGGGTTCCGGATAGTATAGAAGACACGGAGGAGTCGGAAGATGGGCTGGAGAAGGAGGATGAACAGATAGTGGTAGATCATATGGTGGATGTAGAGGATGGAGAGGTTAAAGGAGGGGATGAGGGGGTAAAGGGTGACCATTCTGGGGTTGGGAACGATGTCGAGGCTGAGAAGCAATCTGTTAGTGAAAGGCAAGAGACGGAGACGGGTCCGAGCACTCGTAAGAAGTTCAGAAGGCGATCGTTTTTCAAGCATAGAGGGGATGGGAGTAATTCGCAGGAAAGACCGAAAAAGAGGTTACGGGATGAAAACGATATGTTCGACTTAGACAGACTCATTGGTATTATGAATGTTGAAACGGTTCAGGATAAGGGAAAGGATAAGGAACTTACTGAGGTCCAGACGTTCTGTACGCCGGATTTGAATGGGTGTTCGGATAATACAGGAAATGGTCTAACGGGGCAGGGTCTTCATGCAACTCAGGATGACATAGATGGAGATGTGACCAACAATGAGGAGGTGGATACAGTTGCGGTTGAAGCTCAGAAGACGGTAACAGTGGGAGCAGTTCTAGGGGCCAATAATTTGGGTGATTTTGTACCAAAAATTCAGGAAGCAATTAGAGACGAACGGTTTCAAGGTGGTGGTCAATGAATTTTATGTCTCTGAACATTCGTGGGGTTGGGAATTCCTCTAAGGCGGAGTGGGTTCGGGGTCTTAGAGTTCAACATGAAGTTCATTTTATTATGCTACAGGAAACGCAAATGGTGTCGTTAGAAGGGGTAGACGTTGCTGGGTTCTGGGGTAATGGTGATTTCGGGTATGAGTGGGTTCCTTCGACTGGCAGATCAGGGGGTCTCTTGTCTATGTGGGATACTAAAGTTTTCTTGGCTGATTCGGTGATCAAGAGGGATAGAGTCTTGAAGGTTTCTGGTTCGTCGAAAGGAGAAGGTGTTCGGTATTCTATGGTTAATGTGTACGCGCCTCACAATCCGATTGCTAAGAGGAACCTTTGGGTGGAATTAGATGGTCTCGTGGGTAATGGAGAAGGGTATACGGTGGTGGCCGGTGACTTTAATTCGGTTCGTCATGAAGGGGAGAGAAGAAATTCAGCTTTTAGTTATGCCGAAGCTCAAGACTTTAACTGTTTCATCGAAGATTCCAACTTGCATGAGTATTCGCTTAAAGGTCGCAGGTTTACGTTTGTGGCGGGTGACAAGTTAAGTCGCATTGATCGTGTCTTGGTGGGTTGGGAGTTCTTTTCTAGGTGGCCATTGGCAGAGTACAAGGCGCTTGAAAGAAGGTGGTCCGATCATAGCCCGATAATATTAAAGACTATTAGTAGGAGTTTTGGCCCCAAACCATTTCGGTTTTTTAACTCATGGCTCCTTCGTCAAGGTTTTCACGATTTTATAGTTGAGGAGTGGAATAAGATTGAGGTGGAGGGGGCTCCTGATTCTCGGCTGATGGGGAGATTTAGAAGACTCCGAGGTTTGATTGTAGATTGGTTAAAGAAGAAGACAGCGGAGGAACGTAGTGAAAAGTTGGTTTTAGACAAGGAGTTAGTTTTCTAGGATGGTGAGTTGGAGGTTCGGGACTTGGAAGAAGAGGAGGTGTGGTGTTATGAAGAGACTAAGAGAAGGTTACGTGAGTTGGAGTGGTTTCGTGTGAAGGACTTGAAGCAAAAAGCGAGGAATAACTGGGCTGCTTATGGGGATGATAACACTCGTTTTTTTCATGGTTGTATCAACAAGAGGAAAGCGGCTAACTTTATTCCGGGGTTGTTGGTGGGAGGGGTGTGGGAGTCTAAACCGGAGTTAGTTAAGCGAGAGGTCTTGCGGTTCTTTAGCAACAAGTTTAAAGAGTCGTTGGGGGTTAGACCGAGCTTGTGGTGTCATGGGGTGAAGAAGCTGAGTGGTATCGAAGCTGAGAGCCTGATTCAGCGATTTTCTTCTCAGGAGATTAAAGCGGCAGTGTTCGAGTGTGGGGCGGATAAAGCTCCGGGGCCGGATGGGTTTAACTTCAGGTTTGTTCGGTCGTTTTGGGATATCATTCAGGCCGATTTTGTTGAAGCGCTGGGTTATTTTTACGAGACAGGGGAGTTTAGTCCGGGTGTTGGTTCTTCGTTTATTGCTTTGGTGCCAAAGAAGGAGGACTCGGTTGATCTTTCGGACTATAGACCTATTAATTTGATAGGCATTATTAGCAAGGTGGTGTCCAAAGTATTGGCTAATAGATTGAAGACGGTTTTGGGTAGAGTTGTTTCGGAGTCGCAATCGGCTTTCTTGAGCGGGAGGTATATTTTGGATGGGCCGTTGATGGTCAATGAGGTTATTTCGTGGGCTAAGAAACGGGATAAAAAGGTGTTTTTCTTTAAAATAGATTTCGACAAAGCCTATGATAACGTTAATTGGGGTTTTCTATTATCGGTTTTGGAACAAATGGAGTTTCCCTTGAAGTGGCGGTTGTGGATAAAAGGCATATTGGCTTCGGCGCGATCGGCGATTCTTGTTAACGGGTCTCCTACGTTTGAATTTGGTTGTCAGAAGGGTATTCGTCAAGGTGATCCGATTTCGCCGTTTTTATTTATTATAGTAATGGAGGCTTTTTCTTGTCTTATGTCTAGAGCTAATGAGGTGGGGGTTTTCGATGGTTTGCACCTTCCGAATGGTGGCCCGGTTCTATCTCATCTTCTGTTTGCTGATGATGCTATGCTCATGGGCGAGTGGTCGGAGTTCAATTTTGATAATATGAGCCGAGTGTTGAGGATCTTCTACTTATGTTCTGGGTTGAAGATAAACATTAATAAGTCGGTTTTATATGGTATTGGTGTGGATAGTGAAGAGTTGGCTAATAAAGCGGCGTCTCTTGGTTGCAAGGGGGGAGCGATTCCTTTCACTTACTTGGGGATCAAAGTAGGTGCAAACATGAATAGGATAACTAATTGGGAGCCAGTGGTATCGACGTTCAGGAAAAGGTTATCCAAGTGGAAGGCTAGCACTTTGTCTATTGGTGGGAGAGTGACTTTGATCAAGTCGGTTCTTAGTAGTCTCCCTACGTATTATTTTTCGTTATTCAAGGCGCCAAAGAGAATTGTGGAAGACCTAGAAGGTTTGATGAGAAGGTTCTTGTGGGGTGGGAATGAGGATGTGAGGAAGCTTAGTTGGGTTTCTTGGGAGGTGGTTACAAAGCCGATTGCGGAAGGTGGCTTGGGCATTGTTCGTCTTGATATTAATAACCAAGCGCTTTTAATTAAATGGATGTGGCGTTATCTTCATGAAGATCAGATGTTATGGAGACGGGTGGTGGATTCTATTCATGGGCATAGAAGAAGGTGGGGGCTTGTTCCGGTTAATACGGCCTTTACGAGTGTGTGGAAGAATTGCGCGGCTTTATGTGCCAAGATTGTTGTTGATGGCAAAGGTATTAATAGTGTGATTAGGGGCAAGCTGGGCGACGGGAAAGTGTTGCGTTTCTGGGTGGACGTGTGGCTAGGGGACGAGTCGTTTCATGATAAGTTTCCTAGATTGTTTGAGTTGGAAAAGGATAAAGGGGTTGTGGTTAATGACCGGCTGAGCTTTATTGCGGGTGGTAGGGCCATTATTTGGAACTGGAAAAGGCTGCCAAGTTCTCAAGAAGAAATAGAAGATAAAAGAAGTCTGGAAGCCTTGCTGGATGCGGCTCAGGTTACGGACAGGAGGGATGAATGGGTTTGGCACAGGGGTAGACCGAAGGACTTTACGGTGGCTGAAGTTAAGTCTTGGCTGAAAGGCTCAAGGATGGCGCCGAGTTTGGATGTTTTTGTGTGGAGTAAATGGGTGCCGCTTAAGTGCAATATTTTTATGTGGAGGCTTTTTCTAGACCGTATTCCGACAAAGCAAGCTCTGTCTAGAAGAAGGATAAATGTGTCTAATCCGATGTGCGAGTGGTGTAATATTGAGGTCGAGTCTGCAGAACATCTTTTCACGGGTTGTGCGTTCTCAGCTGGAGTTTGGATGGGTGTTTCGAGATGGTGCCGGATTCCGGATATATTCGCGTTTCATGTGAAAGATTTGATCATGTTACACGAATCGTGTGGAGTTCGAGGTGCTAAACAAGAGGTGCTTAAAGGTATCATCATCATTGCTTGTTGGGTGTTATGGAAGTGTAGGAATGAGAAGGTGTTTTCTAAGGTGGACTCTAACGTGGTAAAGACGGTGGCGGATATCAAGACTCTAGCTTTCCTTTGGTATAAGCATCGGTTTAAACATGGTGGGGTGGAGTGGGATAGGTGGTCTATGTTTGATATTATGTAATTTTGGATTTCTTTGTGGTTTTTCGTTTGTTGTCTCTAGCTTAGAGATAGCAAGCGTTTTTTGTTGGTGTTGAATGAAAGTTAATCTTCAAAAAAAAAAAAATTTGTTGTATTGTTATTAGTAGCCAAATTAGATTGCCAATGATGTCCAGCGCAACTGGTCGGGAGGGGAGGGGGGGGGGGGGGTTACCACCTAGGTGGGTTCTCACCCGGGTTAGGTCTAAGGTTCGATTCTCGTCCATCGAAAAATTATGCCCATTAAGGTTTAAACTTGAAAGGGAGCGGCGTGTGGAGGATTCGAACTTGGGACCCGGGGTTGTCAGGACTAGGATTTCACCATTAAACTACGTATTCCAAAAAAAAAATTAAAAAAAAAATTAAAAAAAAGTAGCCAAATTAGATAGTTATCATAAAACATGGAGGATCTTTATCAACAATATACTTTCAAGTAGTGGACACCTATCACTAATACACAATTACATTATTGACATTAAACATAATAAACACAACTAATGCATAATAACATATGTATTCCATCAACTAATACAAACTTTGATCAACCAATTATAGGGCCAACATCCACCACTTGGATGACATTGACCGCCAATAGGAGCCTCCTTGATCATAGTTGACTTTCTGAAAATGTTGACTTTTTGGTATCTAAAAAAAACCTATTACTTAATTTTGACAGCTTCTAGCATACTGGTAAGAAAGAAAAAGAAAAAAAAAAAGCAAATCTTTCCTGTAAAAGCTCCATAGCATGACTATCAGCATAAAAATAACAATGCCCATAGCCAAAGATTATTGAACAAGTTGTGAGCAGTTGTGGCAGTAGTAATTCGAGCTAATTGTAATGATGATCTACCGATTATTCCTAAGCCAGCAACATACAATTCTCCACAAATCGAATAGCATCATTGGAACCCCATCACCGGCTAATCCATATCCACCCGGCCAGTTCAAATAAACAATCCAAGAGTAAGAAAACAAATTAAGAGCACTATCAGCAACGTGATGATAAAAGTGATACCAATTCAGAGAAAACATGTTAATTCGACATGTTAAAAAGATCAATTACAAATGATCATAGGGATATTGACAACAACCTAACCGATTATTGAAGTGATCTAAAGCCAACATAATGTGTTTACAAAATGCACTGATCAACCATAAATATTATTTCTAAAAATAAGCACCAAAATTGTGATCAAGCCTTGTTACATGAACATCCATGTAAATATTCTAAATTATAGTAGGAATATAAACCGAGTAAAGACATGAAATACAATCCGGCTGCACTACACGCACGCACCCATTCTAGCTAGTTACATATGGATTTAAAGTCTTCCTTCTTAGATAACATAATATAAATAGTTACTATTTAGATTAAAGGTTAAGGTGTTGTCATGATGCGTTTAGGTGATTCTAGGCTTTCAACAAACGTACCTCCAAATACATTGACATTACCGCCTGGGCCACCCACAATCCTTACGTCTCTGAATCTTCTTTCATCTATATTGTACACAAGAACTTTACCTTCTTTTTCTTGAAACACAATTTCCCGACTTCTTCCATCAAGCAAACACTCAGGCCAAGGTACTCTATCTCTCTCAACTCCATGAATACGCACCCTGGTCCAAGACTCCCAAACACCATACTCCTCCATCACACAACACTCAAAACCTGCGTCGCTCCAGATAAACACCCCAAGTTTCCCACCGACATCAACCATGCTGCTAAACGTACTTGTGTACATTCCAATTGTATCAGGAAATTTCATTTCATTGAATTCTTCATTTGCTAAATTAAACCCAACGATCTCGGAATGTCTTGCTAACCAGTGAAGAGTCTGGTTGATGACAGCACCATTAATTACATCCAAGACCGTGTGATCGTGTTCATGGTAATCATAATCACGCAATTTCCTCCATGAGTTGTTACGCAAGCTATAAACGCTTGCAAACGTCTCACTGCTATCATGCTGCATGCTGTGGTGGTGCCAAAACGAGATGGAGACTATTTTATAATCATCAGTGGATGAATCGTAACCAAATCCATACGTAACATAAACCTCTTCTTCATATTCTTCATCTGGGGGTGGTGCAAAAGGGCATAGAGGAACTTTCCAGAGGTCCTGTGTGGTTGGATTTATCATGAATATGGTATCGTTTTCGTCTTTTGCCAGAAGGAGTCCATTGCAGGATCCGAAGATCTCTTTCCACCGGATGGGAGGTGACCGAATACTCAGTTCTTTTGCGGTTGCGGGTATATCATCATCATCAACATCATCATCGCTGTCGAGGGTTTCGCTTATATCGATTGAATAGAGTGATCCTGTAGTGGAAAGGCCAATCAATTTTGAGGTTTGATGGGTATGAAGGAGGTGGGTTTTGATGAAATTGGGATCGGAGATGAGTGAGTTCCATGTCTTTGAAACCGACTTAAAGCGGCCAAGAGATTTGGCCGGCAACAGACGGAGTATTGCTTCGGTTATCTCTAGGGGAATGTTTATGCTGCCAGAGGGAGACATAACCTAATTCTATTAGTTAAGTACAGTTTGGTTCATACAAATGTACCAACTAACAGTTGAGCCGTCAGTTGGACGGACCTGTTACGTATCAAAAGCACACCGCTGCAACCTGGTTTAACGGAAGATGGTAGTTTCCAAATTCCAACTAGCAATTTCCATTGTTAGCACAATATATATTTAAATCTATTTTAACATGTAACTTTAAGTAGTATCGAATCTTTAACTGCTTGAATCCACCAAAAATTAATTGACCTGCAGTTTGCCTGTGCACAATTAAACACATATTTGAAGCAAAAAGTTACACATCATTGAATCATCTAAATATCGAACAAACACGTGAAGCTATCAACAGGTGAAGCTATCATCTGATGCTACAAATCACTCTTATGTTCATCCGTACGGTATGCTCAATGCTCATTTATTAAAATCTATAGACACTGATGATATATAGCACATATCTTATAAGTCTAAAAAGCTATAAGAAAATTGTTGTAACTTAATTTTTTTTTAAAACTTTATCTTGGATCATAAGAGAAAAAGAAAAACAGTTGAAAACTTACCTAATCGCTGCTAACCATCCATCAGCATCGTCTGTAGAAACACAAACCCACACACTAAATCACAGGCTCTTCGGTTGTAAACAGAGGTTTGAGATGAAGTTTTAGAGAAATGCATGGATGTCTTTAATGTCGGTGTTAGAGATGTACACGTGGTGTTGAATGGGTTTAGAACGTGGCAGACCTATAGAAACGGTATCTAGGTGTACGTCACACTCACGTACTCACGTGTGAAACCGTTTAAACTGGTTATTGGTTTGGTTTTATGGTCGGTTTTTACTCAACTTTCGTTCTGTCATTTTCAAGGTTTTCAAACCGTAGCGAATGATTTGGTTTACTGTTTATACCAAAAACTAACCGTATAAAACCAGACCGGACCATAAGAATTTATTAGCTTTTTCTTTATATATATTTCATATTTTATATGCATGAGTGTGTAGGCATAATCTAACATAAAATTGTATCAATGGAGGACCCGGAAGGATGTGTATGTGTATGAAAGAAAACCAACATACACATTCTCATTTTAGTACTCGGCTTTCAATTTTCATCTACTATGTTAGTTTTCTAAATCCTAAATTTTCAAAACATAAAAAACTAATACTACGTAGCAACCAAATTTTTTTCCTATGGACTTGAAGTTTGTATAATACTTTTTTTACATCTTGTGTAAACGCCTAACAAGCCCAAACTGTAAAACCAAACCGTTACGAGCGGTTTGATTTGGCTTGGTTTAAGAGTTCGTTTATTGATGTACATGTAAAAGAGTATTAGCCTTCCCTTTCTTTATTAGCAACTCCTGCATCAAATAAGAGTCCATCAATAAACAAGCTCGAGTCACTATTGAAGCTTGATTAATAAACAAGTCTAAGACCAAGCTTCACTAATTGAGCTCAATTAGGCTCTCGAACATATATCAATTGTTATATATTTAAATTAATTATTTACATAATAGTTGTTACATATAAAAATATGATAACTGTAACTAAATAATATATATATTCTTTGTTATGTATAAATTTTATAATTATAAATATAAAAAAAATTGTAAATCAATAATAAAATTAATAAGTAATAAACAACTCGATCCCAAACTTGAAAACTATCTTGAGCCAAGCTTGATCTTTAGAAAGAGAGCTTGAAATGAGCAAAGCTGACGCTCTAGTCACGCAGGTTAAACGAGTTGAGTTAGACTCTAGACAAACTTAAGTTTGGCTTGAGTGCTTGACTTAACCTGTTTATAGCCCTGCTGCATATGCTTTTCTTTTATAAAGTATTTTAGTTTAGAAATAGAAATTATGATTGAAATTTCTGTGCAATAAATAAGTAACATGTAGTTTAGTTTACGGTCTTATATTATTTGCTACTTTCCATTCAACTTTTTTTAGCCTTTACAATGATGACCCATGAGTCTGGCCCAAAATATCAAAGTTTATTATGGATTTAATCTACATTTCAAATTTCACCTAATCCTGACAGCTCACCAACTGGGCCAACAATGGTAACCCATGAGTAGAGGTGCACAAATCGGGTTTTTTCAATACCCAGTTCCGGGTATGGAACCGGTTCCGGGTAGGGTCGGGTATCACGTCTACCGGGTATTGAAAGAATCGGTTCCAGTTCCGGTTCATAGCATAAAAAACCATACCCTGTATACCGGTTCCGGTTTTTCAATACCTGGTTCCGGGTATGAAACCGGGTACCCCACAATGAAAGAACCGGGTATGAACCGGGTACCCCACAATGAAAACTTAAGTCAACTAAAGTATTTATTTGGATGTTTGCATACATTTTATTACATTTTATTGTACAAATGTTTGCATATTTTTAACGTCTGTTATGAGTTACGGTCTATGAGTTAGGACCACTTATCAATTTGTGGATCTACTCATCAAGTGTAGGACCAACTTGGTAAGGATGATAGTTGATACTGTCCCGAGGCGATAGAGTTCCATCTTCATCATTTCTTTTTATTTTAAAACAAATTAGTTTCAGATTGTTTAAATATAATTTGCTATGAAAATGACAAGTTTTAAACCTGGATTGGGCCTTAAAACACTAAAGTTCATATATATTAAAGGTTGGAAATACTACTAAGTACTAATACATGACATTTAAAAACATAGAAACACATAGATAAACACATAGAAAACACATCTTCGCTTGGTAATTCATCATCTTTGTTTGATAATTCATCGTCTTCGGACTTCGTTTAGTCTTCCTCTAGTGGGCTCGACATTCCCATTTCAATCTCATCCTCGTGTATTTCCGTTTCAATGATACTTTCTTCTTCAAGTGACGAAACATGTTTGCTACCCATGTAAAAGGAAGAGGATGCATATTCGAAAGCCATTTTAGATGGTTTGAAGTTTGTCAAATATGTTGAATAACCCAACCTCAAACTAAACTTGTAAGATAGACTCTAACAGAAGGCAATAATGCCGTTGCATTAAGCAAAGCAAGTTAATATCTTTCAACCAAATTCCAACAACCAAGTTAAATATGAGTCAGGTATAGTGTACAGTTTGTTAATATGTTTCAACCAAATTCCAACAACCACGTTAAATATTTGTCCATAAAGCAAGTATAATATAATGTCTCTGCATTTATGCAATCTACCAACTACCTACCAAATGGCTTTAATGCCTATTGTTAATTTTTATTGGTGTACAATATCTTTTTTTGTGATGGTGATTTTTTTTCAAGCCTTTATATAGGTAGGTGATCATAAATTGGGTTGTTAGGTAAGTCTAAATTAGGTCATAAACCGGGTATTAGGAAAACCCGGTTCCGGGTATTAGGAAACCGGGTTCCGGGTATTAAAAAAACCGGGGACAAACCGGGTCCGGTTTTTTACATAGAAATCTCTACCCTATGTGTACCCGACGGGTCGGTTCCGGGTAGGGTCGGTTCCGGTTTTTTAAATACCCTGTTCCAGGTTTTTTTCTGGTTCCGGGTCCGGTTTTTTTGTGCACCTCTACCCGTGAGCAGAAGCCTAGTATCAGTATGCATCTTACTATACAATTCTTATGCAAGCCCTTTCCCTTTCCCTTCCCCCACAAATTGAGTTGTCGTGACGAGACCTTTCTTAGTGGAAGATCGGAATTCTCTTCATCACGAGACTCCCCTTTCCATTGAAGTAGGGAGGGCTTCCTTCCCCACCATTCCGGCTGGACCACTAGACATACCTACCTACATAGGACCGCAGACAGACAGATATGAATTCTAGCCACTATTGGGCTGAATCAGGTCTCTCAACAAGTTTTGCTAACAAGACACTAGGACACTACAAACATCGGCCCTTATCAAATACAAAACAAAATACCAAAATAAACCAAACCGCTGACCCGCAGGCCACCCCATTTCAGAAAACTGTACTGAAACTGATCCACTTCTCTCATTCCAGATGATTCCATTTCGCCCTATGCTTGATCCACATAAAAGACATGGCTTGTGCATCCCCGAAAATCTTGTGTCGACACTCGCTTTCCTGCAAAGATTAAATCATTTCGCGCCTTCCATATCGCCCGTGTTGTCAAAAAGATCACTTGAAGTCTTGAACTATTGACCATTGAGTAGTATCCTATTAGTGCTAAGCCCAATCATGTTGAATTTCCATCCAATTGACCATTGAGTAGTAGGAGATTGACGTTTGAGCAAAAAGCTTTTGACCAATTACCTTTGACTTTCAAAAGTGTCCACAAATCCTCGAATTCTCTTTCGCACCAGTCCAGCCTGGGGAATTTACGACACATGCTTTGCCATCACAATAACAGAAAAACTAAGCCAACGGCCAACAATATCCTATTGTCCCATGGATCATCAACCGTCAGTACAAGAAATCAAACAAGAATTTGCAGAGAAAACCAAAAATGGCCATAGCTGATAATCAATCTCTGATTACACACTAAAGATACAATCGGTCTATATCATATATGCATTTGATCAACCAATTACAGGCCAACACATCCACCACCGAAAAACGTTGAAAGCTAACAGGAACCTCCTTATCCATAGTTGACTTTTTGCTCAAAAAACTATTCTTTAATTTTGACAGCAACATCCAATTCTCACCAAATCAAATAGCATCATTGGAACTCCATCACCAGCCAATACAAATAAAAACAAACCATCCATTTAAAAGTAACCATAATAGCTCCATATCTTAATGGTAAAGTTCCAAACTTTCTTATCACTATAGAAGTAATCATGCCCATACAAAAAAAAAGATTATTAACAACTGGTAATTCAGCTGATTATAACACAGCCCAAATGACAAATCCAATTATCATAAACAGGCCTTATCCCTCTACCCAAGTCCCTAAATCCTATTAACAAAGACTAATAAGTAATAACCGACCAGACATAGGAAGATAACAGAGGCTCGTTTTTTGCCACTAAATAGTTAGCAAACGCAAAAAAGTTGAGAACATGAAAATACTTTAAAGACTATATTTTGACACTTTAGACCAGTTTTATCAGATATATTATGGTTTTAAATTGCGTGATGCCCTTCGATGCGTTTGATCCAATGCGCGATGCAAGGGCATCACGTACGCGATGTGTTCTTCGTAAAAAAATACTAAAAAATTAATTATACATAACTTATAAAACACATAGACTAAAAAAACTCACATAATAAGAAGATAAAAGTTGTGCTTTTTGGTTTGAATCAAGCATACTAAAATATTTCTAGAACCACAAAAAAGCGTTTAGGAATCATAATGGTCCAGATCAAACATACTAAGATATTAATAACTGAAAAAACCTGACGAATTTCAAAAACTCTGAAAAAGAATAAAAGACAATGTTGCACGCATTACGCATCACAGCGCATCACGCATTATGCGTGCAGTATCCTTGCATCACGTAAACGCAACGCAAAAGCTATGGCGATGCGCTCTCATCAGCACTACGGGCGCATCACGTATTATGCGCGCATTTTATAAGATGCATTATAATTATTCCACTTTAAAAAAAATGTACATGCCAATAGATCAACTGTTTGACTAATCAAGAGAAAATCCAGACAGCTAATTAGAGACTAGATGTAGTCTGTAGGAACAAAATACAAAAGCATTCCGCCTACGTTAATATTAATACCAGCAGTTGGCCAATAATAAAGCAATCATTTTGTCAATCCTAAATAAGGTCAACAGTATAATATGGATCCAAAAACAAGCTAATACTCTTGCAGCATTTTCCAATTTCATATTTAAGCGCATACATTTTTATATTTGTAGCTAATAAGTAATCTTTGCTATAGACCAACAAAACCAACATCAAATCTATGAAACACTCACACACTTTAATCAGCAGGATTAGTTGTCCTTGACAAGAAATCCATGACCTTAGATCAAAGCAACAGCAACAATATCATGAACGCTCTTATATTAGATAACCATATCATATCACAAAGAGTCAAAAGAACAATTACAAGAAAATACAGCTAACCAACCCACACAAAACACTAAGTACTAACATGAAATGATTCCAACCCAGCTAGTTACATATATATCTAACGTCTTCCTTTTTAGCATAATAAAATATAAGTAGTTACTAAATAGTTTTATTAATGGTTAAGATGCTATCATGATGCGTTTAGGTGACTCAAGGCTTTCAACAAACGTACCTCCAAATACATTGACATTACCACCCGGGCCACCCACAATCCTTAAGTCTCTGAATCTTCTTTCATCTATATTGTACACAACTCCACCTTCTATATCTTGAAACACAATTTCCTGATTTCTTCCTTGAAGCAAACACACAGGCAAAAGTACTCTATCTTTATCGACTCCATGAATACACACCTTGGTCCAAGCCTCAGCAACACCATACTCCTCCATCACACAACACTCAAAACACTCCTCGTTCCTCATAAACACACCAAGTTTCCCACCAACATCAACCATGCTGCAAAACAAAGTTGTGTAACTTCCAATCCTATCAGGAAGATTCATTTCAATGAATTCTTCATTTGCTAAATTAAACCCAACGATCTCCGAATATCTTCCTGACCAGTGAAGAGTCTGGTTGATGACAGCACCACTAATTACATCCGCGACAGTGTGATCGTGTTCATGGTAATCATAATCAGGCAATTTCCTCCATGAGTTGTTACGCAAGCTATAAACGCATTCAAACGTCTCTTTAGAATCATACCGCATGCTTTTGTATTGCCAAAACGAGATGGAGACTATTTTATAATCATCAGTGGATGAATCGTAACCGAATCCATAGTTAACATAAACCTCTTCATGTTCTTCACATGGTGGTGCAAAAGGGCAAAGAGGAACTTTCCAGAGGTCCTGTGTCATTGGATTCATCACGAAGATGGTATCGTTTTCGTCTGTTGCTAGAAGGAGGCCGTTGCAGGATCCCGATATCTGTTTCCACCGAATAGGAGGTGACCCAATACTCATTTCTTTTGCGGTTGCGGGTATAACATCATCATCATCATCCCCATTGCTGTCGCGGGTGGTTTCGGCTATGTCAATGGAGTAGAGTGATCCAGTAGTGGAAAGGGCAATCAGTGTTCTGGTTGGATGGTTATGAAGGAGATGGGTTTTGATGAACTGGGGAGCGGAGATAAGTGAGTTCCATGTCTTTGAAACCGACTTGAACCGGCCAAGAGATTTAGCCGGCAACAGACGGAGTATTGCTTCGGTTATCTCTGGGGGAATGTTTTTGCTGCCAGAGGGAGACATAGCCTAGCCCTAATTCAATTAGAAACCAAAATACAAAGCCTGGAGATGTGATTCAACAATATTATGTATATATACAGCAAATTATTATATATAACATTTGATAACACTACTTTGCGCCAGGTATCTTTTACGGTTTTCAACTTTGGCCATCAAAGTTATGTTCCTCGTAGATATGACACCACATAATTCCTCCTCCTTCTCTCCACCTTTATTTCCCACTCACAGAACACACATACTAAATTACACAGAGAGAGATGAGAGGACAGGTTGGTTTCCCCCACCACTCACGGCGGACCTGCAGCGGCGATTCCGTGTTCTGCCGCCGCTCCTAAACAATAGACAATTAACAGAAGACTGAAAGAGAGAGATAACAGAGAAGAGAGAGAAACCGAAGATTTAGAGAGAGAGAGAGACAATCGGAGAGAGCGAAGAAAGATGGACTCAGATGAGGATGTTGGACGGACGACGGTGTTGTATTCAATGTCGCGAATCCGTCTGCAAGTGGTGGTGGGTGTTAGGGCTTTGATCGTGTTAGATGTATACATCGGAGGCCGCGATGATCTTCATTCTTTGGCGGCGGGATGAGAGAGGCGGAGCCGCGGGCGGTGATGGCGTTAATCCAGCGCCTGGAACCCACCCACCCCCCACCAATCGATCTATGATGATAAAAAGCTCACTGATCATGTTGGGCTTCGTTTTGTTGTTTTCTTGATGATTTACATCCATGGGTACCTTAATTCTTTTTTGTAACATATGGGTTTTATTTATTTGCTGAATAAATCACAGTTGATGTTATTGTTAGCATTTTGGGTTCATTATTGATGTATTCATTGCATGTGAATGATGATTCATGCTTCCCAGAACATGGAGTTTATAATCTACTGAGTTGCCTATTGTTATGACTAGCTAACAGATTGAAAGCATATTTGAAAAAAGCATATGCCACTTGATTCCAATACTTCCCATTCTTACATAATGTAACTTCTCCCCTAATTTTTCAGTGGCATTTTTTTTATATCGTTTGATACCAATCACCTGGGCAAGATGATCTAGCTATAGCATTTTTGAGTTGCATGTAATTACCAAAGAATGGTCATTTTCAAGTCATGTTTTTTGTGGAAGTAAGAAAACAAACGAAAATGGTTCCTAAAGGTTACTAGGAAGTAAGAAAGTAGGTTTTGGTTTAAAAATTGATATATGGGCGTTTATGAAATTTTGATTTTAAATTTGTGTTGTGATATCATTTTCTCACCAAAAAACGGAGGTTTAAAGTGGTTCCTAAATGTTAAGAGGTAAACTAATTACTTCTCGAAATAGGATGCTTTACTAGAGATACAACTGAGTTATTGATATCGTAATAAATCGAAACCGACTGAATACCCAAATCAAAGAATACCCAAATCAAAGCCGACTCAAAACCCGCGGCGAAGCGCGGGAATCTTACTAGTTATGTAACTAAAATGCAAAACCTGGATATTTGATTCAACAATATGTACGTATACATATACAACAATGTACGCTGTGTTCCCGAGTTTACTAAATAAAAGAAAAGAAGAGAAAGGGATATTAGGAGAGAAAAGAAAGGAAAATATAAAATTTTATTTCGTGTTCCCGAGTTGAAAGGAAAAGAAAAGAAACTAAAGATTTTATGTGTTCCCGAGTTGAAAGGAAGAGAAAAGAAACATATATTTTACAGTTATACCCTTGTAAGATTTTATTATAGGTTAAATGAGAGGGTAAGTTGGTAAATGATATACTTTAAATTTTTCTTACTTTCCCTTCCTTCCGCTTCCTTCCAATTTGGAAGGATTGTTATTTGGAGGAATTTCCCTTCCTCTTCTCTCCACTTCTTTCCTTTAATGAAACTCTGGAACACAAAATTGTTCCCCTTTCTTTCCGCTTCCTTTCCTTTCCTTCTATTTTTAAACTCTGGAACATAGTGTTAATGCAAAATTAATTATGGTGTTACAAACAAACTTGCCTGGTAATTGGAGAAACCCTAATTCTTGAAACTTCGACACCTCCTCTCCTCAATTAAGCTGTGCTCTAAGGCAGAACAGGTGTTCTTCTCCTTGTGCTATATTGCAAATGTGTACCCACGATTCTAGGGTATAAAAAAATCACTTCAATTCAAATCTCGTTCTTTTCAAACAAGAATGTAATCACATTTTATATCATGATGTGATGTTTTGTATTTTAGCTCAAGAAGAAAAGGAACGAAGAAAAGAAGATGATGGAGGTAGGTGAGTTCCAATGTTTTTAGAACCGGACCTCATGTTGAACCGGATTTTTCATTGGGTTATCGGTCCGACCGGTCTAATAAACCGGCAAAACATTCTAAATATTCCAATAACATTATAAAATTCATCAACCGGCCGGTTTCCCGGTCCAACCACCTATTCGCCGGTCCGGCCACCAGCTCAATGCATGGCCGGTTTATTCCATGACCCGGATCGGTCCAACTATCGGTTCCCAGTCTGACTGGTCAGTCTGATGCGAGTCTGAAAACAGTGGTGAGATCGTTGGATTACATAAGGAGTTTGAATCGGGTTAGGGTATCGATTGGGAAAGAAAAGGAGGTCGTTAATATGAGGTAAATTACATATCTTTCAACATTAAGACTACACGGTCATGGGTGAAGGAATATGGATTGATACGTGGCAGCCACATTAGTTCCTCCAACTTCAAAAAACCATTTGGTGGTGGTGGTGGCGTGGGAGAGTGACATGGAGGGTTTTTTTCTTTCTTAATCAAACAACAAATCATAATTGTTCATAATACCTTTTGCCCCACACCGGCAGAAAGCTCCAACCCACCTACCCCATGCCAGCTCCCATGACACATAAGGGGTGGTGTTGGTGCCGTGGAGGGGCTTCACATCCCCCTTCCACGCTCCCACACCGTGTAGTCTAAAAGGAGCAAGTGACAGGGATAATTGTCAAAAGTAACGTACTTAAAGAGCACTCACTTTAGGTTCCCCATATATTTGTGAGTGAGTTGTCTATATTTTGATAAGTGACTTTGATTAAGTTCTCTAAAAAAGGCTCACAACTTATATTTTGATGAGTGATTCAGGAAACTCAGATGAGGGCCATGACAGAGGCTCAGATAGATTTTGGGATAACAACCTCCACAATGGTCGTTAGTAATGGGGGTTTGGAATTCGAAATCAATCAACCATTGTAGGAGGTGGTCCAGAGTTGGTTGGTTGGTTTTGGTTTGGTCCGATATACCGGACGGGTCCAAAACTTGCACAATGGGACACCACACACACACATTGGTCGTTAGTAATGGAGGTTACTAATGGAGGTTTATTGTTGTATGAAAAAATGGGTTTGAAATGGTTGTGGTTTGGAATGATATGGCATGATGATGTGACGTGTTTGTAATTTTTAACAGGTGAACCATTGGGTATGGTCTAATTCTACGCATGATATGGTAGTGGTTCATGCAGCGGGGAGGTCAGGTGCTCTACTCTCATTGTGGAACTCTTTGATATTCCGGGTAACTATAAAAATTACTGCACAGAACTATACATGGTTTCAAAATTTCCTTCTCGATATATATAGTCTTATTATATATGTAATATATTCTCTAAATAATCATTTGTTTTGTTGTACTTGTAATTAGTACAATAACGGTGACAACTTAATTATATATCATACAGAAAAATATACAACAATGAACAACATAAACTAATCACACCCTTACTCAAATAACATACATAACAGAAGAGCCAGCAAAAGCAATGATAGAACACACGAAACTCATGACAACTGAAGAAGCATCACTCGGGGCTGGAGCCATGTTATTATTATCTTCTGTTGCTGGAGCCGGTGGAGGAGATGGTAACTCTTCAACTGCTGGAGCCGGAGATGGTGGTGAGCTTGTTGGAGATTGGTGGTGGTTGCTTCGATTGGCCATGACAACAATCACAATTTTCTCGTTGTTTTTGCAGTTCTCAACAAGTCCACTAATGAAATAATGAGGCCCAGATCGGTTTAACTTGACCATCGAGTGACCATCACTATACTTTGCAATAGGTGATGCTGCATTGCAGTTGTTGTAGTCATCTTTGCTCACTTCAACCACTGAGTCCTTTTCGGCTTCATACTTGAACACTAGAGCCCGAATAAAGATAGTAAGAACTTAACATAACACGATCATTGATGATGCAATAGTTAATATGTACACGCACACGTTTATTAGAGACATAACAAGGTTTCTAACATATGGTCCTTTGTAATGTTGTGTCTTATAGATATAATGTGGTATGTATTATGGTATATGTTTACATAACCACGTCATTTATCACATTTAAGGCAAAAGCTACATGTGTTTATACGATTTCTATATAAACTTTGCTTTGTAAATGAATGTGCCCATAGGTATATGAATAACTTACAAACGGTGTCACCAATTTGGAAACGGCTTTTTTCGGCCCATTGATTATAGTTGGTTGATGCAAGGCTCCAATCGCCGGAACCTCCAACCAAAAACTCGTATGCATCGTTACTCTGGATCAACAACAAAAGACTAAAAATCCCAATATAGATGACTGAATTTGCCATTGAAAATGTTGACAAGAATTTGAAGGTGAGGAGGATGTAAGGTATGATTTGGGTATTTGTATAAGAAGCTTTTGGTTGTTATGAGGTTTCTTTAATGGGCGTGCAAAGAATATTTAGTATGAGGTAAAAAAAATTGTCGATACTTGTTTTTTGAGGGTTATACTTTGCTTTGCCACATTTTTTAGAATATTCTTAACTTGTTATCTAAGTTATTAAAAAAAATTGATTATAAATATAATTCTTAAACAGCTAAATTACATTTGGTTTTTAATACGATTTGATATATAATACGTATGAACTTGTACAATATAATGACATTAACTATTATTCATAAATTTTACGTATGTTACATGATAGATATTCTTACACATGTTTATATATTGGGACATGATGGAGTGATGGACTACACTGCAATGTCAAATATCTTTGTAATAGTATTAATTATTAAAGAGGTTTTTTGATTGGTTTGATAAACATATCGATGAGAGGATATATTGGGAGATTGCCTAGAGGCACAGGCCCAATTTTCTTACATGTTATATTAACATGACATAACTGATATGAAGTTAATCAGAGTAGTGTTTTGGGCAAACTTGTTTGGATCATAAACGAGCGTACATGTTAATGACAAGATTAGTGGTGTTTCTAAGCGGGTTCAACATATGTAACTTAATCGGTTTTTTTTTTAACAGAAACTTTCAATAAAAAAGGCCGGCTCCAAAAAACGGAACCGCCAAAACTATACACACATATACAATGGATACTTGACCCAATCATTCCAAACAATGTCATTATGTAAGACCCTCAAAACCGACAGGTCAAACAGTTGGCATTGAAATACTAAAACCATGTTAACAATTCAAAAGAAATCGTATTTTATTTCAGAAAATTCGCAGCGGAATGTTAAAAGAAATTATTAAATTTTCAAACATGGTTTACCCAAGACGGGTCAAAAGAATATTTAATAATCAACTAAAAGCTAAAAAAATATATGTAAATAACGTTCGAGCAAATCTCGTAGTCGTCTTCTTAATTGAAATGTCAACCGCAACTGAGTAGCTCCACTGCATGCCAAGGCATCCCTTTTATTCTTCAAATACACACCTGAAATCAATCTAACGTGTATGCAAAAGTCAGCTACGCTGAGTGAGTTCAGGTTTTATAAACTTATATAAACAAGTAGTTTGTCAATTTAAGAATTAACAAAATACCTCGACCTCAGAGTTAACAATAAGCGCAAACCGCCAATTTGTTCCCTAAGCAAAAATGTAAAGTCTAGAATAAGCGCAATCCGCCTACTTAACATAAGACTTTATCTTAAATCTACAATAAGCGCATTTCGCCTATTTGTCACAAAACTACAACAAGTCTACATAAGCGCATATCGCCTACTAAGACTCAACCATAACTATAAATCAGAGCAGACATACTGTAAGACTATCATAGCTCAATTTATAATACCAGGTAACTGTCATACACAGTATATAAATATAAATATATATTAACACATTTAACCTAGCAAGTATAACTCAAGTCAGGTCCCGATCTAACAAGCAAGGTTTCAAATATGTGGCCAAGACATTAAGCGCATTCCGCTTATTAAATAAAAACTTAAGCCACACTTTAATCAAGACAACCGTATATTGATATATATATAACAACACATATAACTCAAGCCATATAATAACACATTAGGCGCATTCCGCCTGCTTACATTTCATGCCAAAATAATATATATGAGTTCACAAAAACATTTATAACTTTATAAAAATATTTTGTGACTTCATAAATATAATCATACTGATTTAGCATGCACGTCAGCCCAAAATATTTAGAAAAATAATAACTAAAAGAGTGGGCACAAGAACTCACCTTATGGTATCATTTCCTTCACAATAAACTAGAGGGCCTAGGGTGATGCAAGAAATCATATATACCTGGTGAACAAGGCGTTAAAGTTATTATCAGCCTTAATGTCCATATTCTTAACATAGTCAGCAATCCATAATAAAATAGTAGTATAACTAGGAATATCCCATGCATACCCATCATAATAAACCAATGGTGATTTAATGCCATGGTATTCATACGTGCTTTTTATTTCCTTTCAATCACCCATGGTTCATCATCTTAATAGAACAGTAATCCATTAACCCACCGCATGTGTTCCATAGCTAGATGAACCTCATTAAAACCTTTATATTGGTACCCTTGTTAACAAGCATAACAACTGAATCCTAAAGACCCAGGTATTGGTGTTAGTTTATTAGCCATAACCAGCCCCAAAATTATATATGCGTATGACTAAATAACACCATTACTGCCTCAACCCACAACAGTAACCATTCCCTTAACTTCATGCGCGAGCCTCAACTAGCCATGCATATATAGTTTGATCCATACAACCAACCCTATCCCATAACCTGATCATGAGTCGTGAATAAGGAACAAGAGTGCACCTGAAGTTCAAAGGATGGAGTTGTGATGGACTTCAACCCAGAACACCGTTGCAATCAGCAACAACTCTGAATAACAGGCGTTGAAGCTATTCCACACAAATACGCAGCACCGGTTACCACAACCGGCCACCACCTTTGACATCACCTTTGAAACCTTAAACAAGCTTCATACGAACCATTCATATATCACAGTCATTTATCTCCGATCCAAGCCCAAACCTTAAGCGAATGAAGTACAAGACCAAAGAAAACGAACGGAGATCATACCTGATTCACTATATAAAATATGCCGGTCGACACCGGCTTCCACGGACCACCGTGATCCTCCAAGAATGAAGTTTGGGGCTGCAAGTTTATGGCTTTTCGATGGAGGGATTGACGAACATGAACTTCCTTCGTTTGTTTTTTTCTTTGTTTTTTTTTTTTTTTGTTTTGCGGCTGTCGAACACCCTGATCACTTCCTTGTGATCTAGGGTTTTGCCTTCTTAAGTAAGACTCATAGTTACATTTAGGGCCCCTCCACTTCCATATGTAGTTAACTTGTTCCCAAAGTTGTTAGTTCATCTTTAGAGAATGACAAGACGAGTCCCTCTAACTTTGCTAAATGGGCTACAACCCGTCAACGGTTCAATTTAAAACAAATAACTGATCCTCTAAGTTAATGTAATTAAACCTCACGGGTCGAACCTTTAAAACGTACCCACTTGATAACAACCTAGCCAGCCGTTTTGTCTAAATAATAAGTGGCAATTTTCTGGATGTTACACATTATAATTAGATCTATACTTCAACCATAAATAAGTCTTGGACTTCACTTCCGTCACCGCTTCCATGACCCTTTTATCTTTTCCTTGGAAGACCTTTTCATTTCTGACATTCCAAATAACCCAAGTTGTTACCATGACGATCCCTCTAATAATCTTTTTTCTCCACTTTCCGGCGTGCACATTTTTATAAAGCAACAACAAATCCTCGAAATCATAAGCATAAAACGGATCTAACTTACACCACTTGCAAATAGCGCTCCATACCCCATATGCGAACATGCACCTCACCATCAGATGGTTCATATCTTCATTCGCACAGCCACATAAAGGACAAGACACATCTTGAATATTAACATTTCTTCGAACCAGAGCCAACCGAGTGGGAATCCGATCTTTAGCGACTCTCCAAGTTAACAAACCAACCTTTAGAGGAACCCAACCCACCCATTTAAACCCCCTATCTCTGTTGTTCACATTCGTACCCCTTGCATCGCTGATCAGCATGTTACGCACTGATCTAACCGAAAAGGAGTCCTTCTGTTGCCCATTCCAAATCCAGCCATCATTGGCATAGCTAACAACCAGCTCCGCAACAATTCTGTTCAAGTCTTGAAATTCCGACAGCTCCTCCACTGTATTCGGACCCCTGTACCAGCTCGTATGCAGCTTATAAATTCCATCTACTATAGGCATCCTTTCATTGATCATAGCCTTCTTATTCTTATCCAATTTATACAACTTGGGCCACCTGTCTTTAAATAAAGAATCGCCCCACCACAGATCAAGCCAAAATCTTATTTGGTCTCCACACCCAAGCTTACCTTTAATCAAATGATGAACCAAATTACCCCTTAACTCAGTCGCTTCCAGAGTGTTGGCAATAACTTTCCAACAACCCGGCAGATATTTCGTAACCGGTAAATAACACCATAAACCCCTACCACTATGCATCGCTTCTATCACATTCCTCCAAATCGAGCCCTTCCCCACCCTAAATCTCCAAGCCCATTTAGAAATAAGCGCCAAATTCATATCCTTTAATCTTAAAACCCCCAAACCACCGAATTTCTTAGGAGTAGTAATTACCTCCCAAGCTATCCAATGCATCTTGTTATCACCCTCTACCCCGGACCAAAGGAAATTCCTCACGAGCTTTTCCAACGCCTCTAACACCCCCACCGGAGCTTTGTACAAAGAAAGATACTATAAAGGAAGACTCGTTAAAACCGACTTAATAAGTGCGAGCCGGCCTCCCATAGATAACGTATTTGCCTTCCAAGATGACAACCGATTTTTAACCGTCTCAATCACCGGATTCCAATGGCGAATTCGATTCATGTTCGCTCCAACCCAAATGCTTAAATAATCAAATGGAATAGCGCCAATTCTACACCCCAAAGACTCCGCCATCACCTCCACCTCCCTATCTTCTACCCCTATCCCGGTCAAAGACGACTTATTAAAGTTGAGCTTTAAACCGGAACAAATATGAAACACCCGAAGAATTCTAGCAACACTCTTCACATTATCTTTATCCCATTCACTAATAATAAGTGCGTCATCGGCGTAAAATAAATGAGACAAAACTAACGAGTCGTTGCCCAACCTAATACCTTTCAACTCACCCAATTCCACCGCCTTATCTATCATACAATGGAGCACCTCCATGACCACCAAAAAAAGAAAAGGCGACAATGGGTCACCTTGTCGAACCCCTTTTTCACATTGGAACTCGAACGTGGGAGACCCATTGACTAACACCGAAGATCTCGCCGATTCTAAAATCCCTTTAACCCAATTACACCATCTACTTGGGAAGCCCATATGACTTAAAGTTGTTAACAAAAAACACCAATTAACATTATCGTAGGCTTTCTCGAAATCTAACTTTAATAAAAACGCCTTCTTCCCATTCTTTTTTAACCATCCAATCGTCTCGTTTATCACTAACGGGCCATCAAGAATAAATCTACCACCCAAAAAAGCCGATTGCGTACCCGAGATGACTTCCCCCAAAACCTTTCTAATCCGTAACGATAACAGTTTAGATATCACTTTGCTAACTATACCAACCAAGTTAATCGGCCGATAGTCTTTGAGTCCTACCGGAGTTTTGGATTTAGGAATCAAAGTTATAAAGGACGAGCTACAACCCCTACTAATCAACCCACTCTCATGGAACTGCTCAAACATATTCCAAAAATCCCCTTCCAAATGATTCCAAAAATGTTTAGCAAACCTGAAGTTGAAACCGTCCGGACCAGGAGCTCTATCTGACCCGCAATCAAACACCGCTTCTTTAATTTCATCCTTAGTGAACCTCTTTATTAATTCCTCGCCCCTCAAAACATCCAATCTCTTCATGTTATTAATCCGTATAACCGGTCTATTTTTATCGGACTCCCTAAAATGATCACGGAAGTGGCGCATCACCTGAAACTTAACCTGCGAAGGTTTATTAACCCATTCCCCTTCCACCATCAAACCCGGAATAGAATTAGCCGCTTTCCTGCCATTAACCACTCTATGAAAGAAAGCAGAATTTTCATCCCCGTCAATTGCCCACCTCACTCTAGATTTTTGTTTTAAATCCCTATTCTCGCAAAGAATTAACTAATCAACGCCTTTCTTACACTCTTCCCAAACCCATACCTCCTCCTCTTCAAGCTCTCTTTCTTCCATAACTAACTCCAGCCTTTCTAAGTCTTCTTTCAAAACCGTCATTTCCTCTCCCTCCTTCTTCTTAACAATCGTCCACCAATCTTTCAATGCTTGTCTAATGCATCTCAACTTTGCCATAATTACCTCGTCCGGATTACCCCCCTCCACTCTTTCTGAAAAGGCTTTAATAACAATCGCTTCACATTCCTCTCGAAATAACCAAGAGTTGAACCATATGAAAGGCTTCGGCCCAAAATTAACCTCCACCAAAGATAAAAGAATGGGACAGTGATCCGAATATTCTCTATTAAGCGCTCTAAGACAAGCGTTAGGCCACTTATTAAAGAAATGCTGACACACTAGGAACCTGTCAATTTTACTCAACTTGTGCTCCTTCCCCCTACCCGCCAAGTATGTAAACTTGAAACCTCTCATAAAGTACTCATTAAGCCCTAGCTCATCAATAAAGTCGTTGAAGTCCGTTGCCTCTCCTATATTAAATACCGAATTTCTTCGCTCTTCAGGGTATCTAACCGAGTTAAAATCCCCCATCAACACTACCAACCCATTACACCCTCTAACAAAAGCAGCCGATTCCTCCTACAAACGCTTTTTCGCGCTTGTCCGCTGAGGTGCATACACATTAATAATATTTATAAAAGACCCGTCTGCCACTAAAATACCGGACGTAATCAAGAAATTCCTGTTAAGTTTCGTAGAAACCTTCTGTAATACCTTCGGGTTCATAAATTCACCAGACCACCCGACATACCCAAAGCATCCACCGTATCAAAATCGACCCCCCCATCACCCCAGAAAGCAGTAATATCCCGAATCCCCAACCCTGAGACCTTGGTCTCCTGTAATCCCAAAAAATCAACACCATACCTTTTCCGAAGCTTTTTACACCAGGCAGGTTTCCCCCGTTCTCATCCCTCTAATGTTAATCGGAAGAAAATTCATTTAACACCAACCTGTACCCCTTCACCATTAACTGACTGCTCCACCATCCTCCTGTGAGTCTGAAGCTCTACCCCCAGCTTTCTAGCCAGTAAAATCGTAGCTTCCACTTCCTTCTGGGTACTCATCTGAATATCGGTCAGAGAAGAACCTGAAGTATCGAAACGATTCTCCTTGTTCAATACCTTCTGAATAGTCACGCTAGTGGAAGAAGATTGTGGAGACTTTAATTGGATGGTAGAAAGACCCTCCTGCCCTTGGTCCTTCTCATAATTCACGTCCAACTCCTCAGATGAATCCACATGGACATAACCATCGCATGGGCTAAAAGGCTCCCCCAAGTCTATTGGGCCTTCAACTCCTTTATTCTTTTTTACAACCTTGGACTTTTCAAGACTGGAAGAATACTCTCCATGTGTGAGGCCCACCGAAATCAACCCTTTCTTTTTTCGTTTATTGATGTTATTATTAATATTTAAATCCTCCACTTCCAAATTATCCGTAACTAATTTGTCAAAATCAAAATCATTGCCCGAAATAAATTCCACATTCCTATCCGTTTCCAAAATAGGAGACTCATTTTTGGAAACTTCATTAACCGCCTCCACATATTCCGCTGGAGCATTAACTTCTACCGAAGCTTCACCGGAAAAAACCCCGGCATCGTTCGTGACTTCATTAACCTCCTATGTCTTTTCTCCACCATCATCTTCCTCCATATCCTTAACCGAATTAACCTCCTCCTCCACAGAGTTAACTTCATCGTCGTTTTTATCATCCTTTGTGATCTCCCTGAATTCCGGAACCCAATCACCAACCTCTTCGTCAACCCACAACCTGAACTTTCTACCTCTCCACGACACTGTTACCTCTTCCGAAATCTTTCTAGCCTCACCAACCAGCACTCCAATATACTCGTACGATAAATCTCCGTCATCTTCCGATCTCGGAGGTTTATGTACAATATTACCAAAAGAGCGACCCACTTTATCAATCACCACAGAGTGTAATAATTGAATCGGAAGCCCTTTGATCTTCAACCAAGCAAGCCGCTCAAAAGCGAAAGATTGTCCCTCCCAAAACCAAATATTCGAGAACCTGCCCACCACTTCTTTGGCTTCCTTCAACGTCTTTTCAGCTGCCTCTCTATCATTGAAAGTCACCAATACCGATAACCCGCCGATGTATTGTACCTTGCAGTCCCCAGCACCAATATCATAAAGAATTAAATTTATACTTTTTAATGCATCGAGATCAAGCATTCTCATGATCAGTGCCCGTCCCAGAGAGTTCTTGAACGCCATCACACCGTCTTCAATCTTAATCTCCTTGACCATTTGGTCTGTCTTGCTTCTTCCAGTCAGCGTTTCCTGAAACGATTTACCGCCTTGTGTATAATTCTTAAAAGAATGAACTCCAGCACTCGTCCCTTCATCCCTCCTATCACCTTGATAACCCATGTTAACTGGTTTACTTTCCCTCTGAGGCATGGATCCAATCTCTCCATCTTCGAGAACAAATCTTGCCACGTTCGCCTTCAAGGCATAGTCCCCTATACGAATACTACTCAACCAACGAGTCATCTCTGACACATCCTTAACATCCAGAAAAGAAATAAAACCGAATCGATTCCCGGCCTTATCCCGTTTTCTAGCAATATAGAGATCGAAAATATCCCCCAACGACCTTGTGTGCTCCGCTAGATCTTTACCACTACATTTATCCGGAAGATTAGTGATGAAAATTTTAGAAATCCGACCTTGCAACTTCTCCGGAATAGGAATCCGGCGACTAGCCATGACACTTCAATTTTATGTAACTTAATTGGTTGACATACCACTATATGGCCCATTCATCAAAATGGTTGGTTTTATACTTTATAAATAATTAAATATGGATTGTTATTTTTGTTAATTTTTATTATATCGAGTTAATTGTATCTTATAATTTATTGTCCATGTTTAGTGAGACATGTTAATAATTGTGTTAGATTCATTGTGTCATTCCGGTTGTTGAGTTACTTGTTTAATTTTATTAAACGTGTTGTGTCATGTTGTTGAATTGTTTACATATTACATGTGCAATGCCATATAACCCGCCCGCTTACCAAACATATCCATGTTAATGCCAAAGAAAATGTCACATTTAGTTAAACATGTCAATATGTCATGTATGAGTTAATGGTCACACTAAACATGTCACATGGAAAATAATCCGTTTAACACAGCATCACATGTTTTGCCCACTCTCGTTTTTGAAAATAAATTCATAGCGAACATAGTGTGGTCAACGTCCAATGTAAGTCAAAGTCTAGAATAAAAATATGATGAAATGCATCTCGATTAAAGACGTGTGTTCCTTCTCACATTCAAAGGTTTCTATCAGTTTCATAGTTCTATCTCGTGTTCGTCTCAATCTATGTGTTTGAGAGAACTATTACCATGTTGATGAGTGTTTGTTTAGATAGAGAATGAGTTAAGAGAGTTTCTAAATTGATATATTTGTATTTGAAGTGTTTGTCAAGTTTTGATTTTAAGTTTATACAATACATAGGAATAACATTGAAACGAGGAGATGAAAAAGGAGATAAAGAATAGAGATGCTTGAAGGTAATGAAGAAAAATCTAACTTCTCATTATTCGTGAAAGATTTGAGGATTAGAGAGCTTTACAAAGTTAACCTCAAGGTAGGCCCTCTTATGTTTTCTTATTTCTCTTTTTAGATTTAAGAAAGGAGCACGAATTTTTGTTTTTATCTGTCTGATTTTTTAAACATTTATATAGTATTAATTTGTAAGTGATTTATGCATTATGGTATTGTACTATATGCTTAATGGGTGTTTTATGCATATTGGGTTGTTCACAAAGCTTCTTACTTAGTACCTTACAAGTAAAAATATCTCATGAACCATTTCTACAATCTTCTACCAGGTGAATCTGTTGAAAATAACAGTTGTTCTTTTGTTCAATTTTATTACTAGTTCCAATTTACAGTGTACTTTATCATGTTGCATGAGTTTTGTGCAGGTTGAAGTCTCATTGGACTGGATTGCGTTTTGGACTGCTGATAGTTTGGTGTTGGGCCTGTGCAGCCCATCAGATTGCGAAGATGGTCCAGTTGATCGATAGTTGCTAGTTGCTGTTGAAGTAGCTTGGACTGGAGGCCCAAAAGCTCTGTTTGTGATCAAGCCCATCAGTATTGTAGCTGTGCACGTGTGGTAGCTGTCTGGCCCATCTAAAGTGTGATCCGTGTGAGTTTGTTATAAAGAGTTGATAGCCGTTGATCTGTTTACTTGGAGACCAATCTTGATCGTCCATTCAAGTCGGTGGAAGGTTCCACTTGGGATATAACAGGCAGATATTTTATCATCTCTTTATCTATCTCTCAACTTTTCTGATGTTCCTTTCTCCTCTCACATGACTATCAATTGAGGTGATTAGAGTTCATTCAATAGAGGAGATATTTCCTTGTTCCACAGATTAGTCATCATCAAACTTCACAGATCAGTTTTATCTCTCTTTCAATAGTATACGAGTGTTAGATCTTTTTTATCTTTTTGTTCTCTCTAGGTGATTTGAGCGATTTAGGGTTCTTGTTGTTTTCACCAGATAAGTCTAGTATTTGGTTGTTATCGAGAGTCTGTATAATAATCGTTGATTGGTAGTAGAGAGATTGATTGAGAGAGATTTTGTTACAGAAGTATTTTTGTACAAAGTCTGTTGATCTGTTTTGATAGACTCTGTATTGTTTATTTGAGGATCTTTGGTCATTGAATAAAGTTTGTTCTTGTTCTTGATATAGATCCTTGTTTTCTGACAGAATCTCTTTGTACACAACTACACATTACACAAAGCCTCTCACTGTTGCTCCTTCTTCAACATCTTTATCCTTACCGCAACTACAGGTCAATTGAGTTACACTTTTGAAGGTAAACATCATTCAATTCCAACTCCGGTCAATCGAATTGATTTTTGCTGTTAATTGCATTGATTGATAGGTGAATTTGCGTAGCCTTTGCCCGCTTCTTTTGGGCCATCTATGGCGGCGAAGGTCAACTATGCTAACGATGATGGTACAAGCTGGGTCACTTTGATTTACGTGCTTGCGTCGCTACCCTGGAGGCGGTATCACTGGTGATGGTGGTTGGGGTTTTCTTTTGTAAAGTTGATTAAGGCTGTGGTGATTAAAGAAAAAGGGGGACATCGAAGATTCGACACGTGTCTTGGCGAGGCTAGATCCGAATGGTATAATCGATATTTTGTGACTATGCAACCGTGTATTTGCAGCCATGGCATAATTTGCATCTTCTTTGTCCCCATCTTTGCATATCTGAGTCTATACATTTATCTCTATCATATTTTGTTATCTTTTTATTTCTTATTTGGTATGGAATCGAAGGCTATACTTATGATGCTGATACCAACAACAAAAGAAGAAACAAATAGGTTTATGTTAATTTCACTTGGTTATAATCCTTTTGTTTATCTTTTTCTTATAAGCAGAAACAAATTGGGGACTGTATAAAGAACAAAATCATACACGAGGATAATTAAAGTCAATAGTTTGGATGTACCTTATGCATTGCAACAATGGTTATTTACATGATTGAGTTTAATAAGCTTTCACACAACATGAAACTATCATCATGAGTTGGGTTGTTCAAACTTTAAAAACCATGTACCGCGCCGCAACGCGCGCGAGTATAATTCTAGTTATTCACTAAATAATAATCGTGACATTTTTCACATTATACTTTACTTTAGATTTTTGAATTGTGTTTACCCATATGACCAAACAACCCGTGGATTACATACACACAAATCACAAATGTAATCTTATTATTGATATTCTCTTATTGTAGCGTTAATTAAGTTTCTAAAATATCATATGATACTAAAAGCTCAGGTCCAAATGTGTATGGTGTGTACTCGTGTTAACAAATTTTCAATTTCTTGTCTATTCGGTGGTAACAAAATTAATATAGTTTTTAGAATATATTCTTTATTAAAAAAAAATCAAAATACATAAAAGGTTAGATAATTTTAAAACACTAATCTCTCTCACTCTCTAAGGTCAAGTTATTATACAAGTGTAACAAAAAGGAGAAAGGTGAGAATGATACAAAAAAACACAAGAGATCATCATTTATGATACAATGAGCCATAAAATATAACATAATGCTGAAAAATATAACACAATGCTGAAGAAAAAAGACACAATGATGAAAATAAGAAAATGACACAATGCTACATAAAAGATACAATGATATAACATATTTTCTAAAAACTACAAGCTAAAACCCCAAAAAACGAAAACCTAAAAACTAACATCGTAGGGTTCGATAAGACGGTTCCAATGCCCCTTGAATGAGTTCAATCGGAGTCTGTTTGATACCCTTCATACGACTTCCTATTTTTCTTTCACTGTGTATTTGATTTTAACCCATCTTTATACCAATTTACAAACAAATAAGAAGTTAGCCATTTGTGCAAACTAAAAAAAGGTATAATTATATGAGTTCAAAACGGACAAAGGTAATAATTTCTAGGAGTGCAAATGGGTTTAGATCAAAACGGATTTTTTTTTACTAAAAAGTTCAATTTGGATTGGGCCAAAACAGGTTTGGATTAAAATAAGTCATTTTGAAAATTTTCAAAATAAGTTCATTTGCTTTATCTATTTTAAATGCGATAGTGGCCGGTGATCAGCGATGGAGACTCAACGACGTTGAAAGAGACAGAGGTGACGGTGGTGCCAATGGTGTTTGAGGTACTGACCCCAACAAGGCAATAAGTGTGGTATTGCGGAAGCGGTGGTTGCGATGGTGCCATTTGCTAATAACTTTAATGATGGATTAAAAAATGTAATTAGCTAGTAATTTAATGCTAATAATAAACACTAAAGATGAGACCTTAACTACTAGACCGGATGAGTGAGAGAAACAAGATGTGAAAAAAAAATGACGAACTTTGAGAATTCATAGTCTTGTAATGTGAAGTGGCTGGGTCGAATAATGTGAAATAATTGGTTAAAATGAACGTTTGTTCTTAATGTTTACATTACAATGCATCATCTTTTATAGTAAAGAATAAACCAGATGTCTCATAACCTATCAAGTGCAAGCCAACAACCTTTTAAAGCCCGTCAGCAGCTTTAAATTTTAATAGCCGGTTATTTTACAGAACTCGTATGATACTACAAAAGAAATACAATTAATTAGATTTAACCATAACACCCTAAGTTCCCAACCAAAATTTGAGCTGTATTTTTAGCCATCAGCCATAAATTCCTCAAGTTGGGTAAATAACATCATAGCTGTGATCATGACATGACAATTTTTACACAAGACTAAAGAAATGTAGTTATGTAACGGGTTAGAAATATGAAACATGTATCTATGAACATAACGATCATGAAAAAAGAAAAAAAAAAAGAAGCTTCTAAATGACATTATGGGATCCATACCAGACAACTTCTCATGGGCCTGGGCTTAATAATTCTTGTCCATCAAGGGAACCCATTTTAACAAGGATATAATAACCTTGATGTTTAAAGTTTAAATTGCCTGCCTGAGTCTCTGACTCTTAAGTCTTGTCGTCTTGATTAAGCTTTCTCCCATTTGTAAAACGTAATTTTTGTGTTTATCTTGTGCTTGCGTTAATTCGACCCAGTGCATGGATTGACCTTTTCTTAGTAGTCAACTTTATTGTGGAAAATCCATACATGCCATAACTAGTTCTTAGTGTAGTACCTTTTCTTAATGCTTTACCTCAAGGATCATGGCTTCTGTTTATTGTGTTATTCCCTTTTGTATAACTGCAAACGGTTAAATAACCAAAAAAAATCAACTTCCTTATGGATAACTAATCACAATGTTTAATCCTTAACAACACTCACCAATATTAGCATTAAAGTATAAGTTTTAGAACCTTTACCGGTCCAAAACACATGCTTGGACATATCTTTAGATACATGTGTTGTGTCGAAAATATCCAGATATAAAACCTGTTTTTACTATTGTTCACTTTTTGTGAAACTGTATGAAAAATAAACGTCAAAGTACAACCATGAAAACATTGTAACTTGTCATTTTATATCACAAAGTTGGTTATTTTTAAACATTTTCTTTTATTTAATTAGACTATAAAGATTAATGATATAAAAGCATACATAACACTACATTTCATAAACTTCTAACTCGATCAATATGCCACATCAGAATCCATCTTCCTAAAAAACCCTTCAATTTCCCCGATGAACCTCCACAAACCACCTTTAAAGGAATATTAAAGTTGTATCTAAAATTTATATATGTGAGAAAGGAGGGTCCCATCACTTTGGTCCATTGGAGGTGTGGGATGAACAAACACAACCCCGCAACGTAAGGCTGCTCCGTTAATCCATATCGGTTCCAAGTCATCATGTTGTGATACTCCAAATATAAGAATATAGTATTGAAATGTAATTCATTTTATAAAGTTGAGTTATCTTACACAATTTAAAAATCTAGAAAGTGTACAAAGACACAATGGATTAGAAAATATAACATAATGCCGAATAATACAACATACAGCCAAGAAAAAGTCACCATAACTTGAATAAAATTTCTAAAATGTACAAACTAAAAAAAATGAAAACCTAAAATCTAAGATCGTAGAGTTTGACAAGACGGTTCAAACGCCGCTAAAATAACCTTAATCAAATTTCGTTTTATACCATTGAACACAATCTAGTTGTTCTAACTCGAGTTTTATGCTCATCACATGAGCTCATAGCTGTCTCAAAAAGGGGATATTTCATAGAATAGTAACTAAGTTTTAGGTGTGTTTTAATCAGGTCACTCATTGACTTTTTTGTTTTAATTAAGTCACTGAAATATATTTTGTGTTTCAATCCTATATAGTTTACCTGAATAGCAGGTAAACTACCATATTTAGCATTTATTTTGGTTTTTTAACATAAAATATTTAAGAAAATAAATCAATCAAACTAATTAACAAAAGAAATACCCAAATCAAATTATTCTCATTTAATTCATGTTCCACAATAAAAAAAAAAACCCATACCATCTTCTACCTTTATCCTACTCCACCGTCGCACCACCAGCCCAATACACCCGCAACCACCGTCACACCGCCATACGCCACCAACACTGTCGCACTGCCATCCCAATACATCATTACTCACTGTCGCGCCATCATGCACCGTAATATGTCGCCCACCCTAATACGCCACCCACCGTCGCACCACCCCAATTAGCTGCCCACTGTCACACAAACAACAACTTAAAATCATCTTCCTTTCCATCGTTCTCCATGTTTTAAAGGTTTAACCTTGAGCATTTGCTTTATGTGTTTGTATGAAAGAACTTATTCTTTATTTGCAATGAATCTGGTGGATGTAATATTTTATATATTTGTATGAATCTGGTTGATATAAATCTCATAACAAATTATATATTTTTAACTTGTTCTCTGTATATGTATTAAGCACTAAAATATAGTGTTTGGGGTAAATATTTATAAGCAATCACAATATAATTATACAAAGAAAATCCTAAATGTAAATGACCTTCTATTATAGGTAAAATATCTATGATTATGATTAGAACATTAAAATTTTATAAGTGACTTGAGTGAAACAAAATTTTTTACAAGTGACCTGATTAGAACAATAGTGAAACTTGATTACTATTTAACAAAGTTAACCCTCTCAAAAAAGTAACCAAACCAAAATCTATCTACTTTCCACCAATTTAAGTTTCAGTTGGTAAAAAAAAAATAATAATAATAATAATTAAAAAAATAAATAAAATAAAAACTTGTGCTCAAGTTAAAGGTAAACCAACAAAAAACCATCAACTTGGTCAACAGATCTACGTTGACCTTGGCCACGTCTCCCTCCTCCTCCAGTAAGACGGCCCCTCACTAACCAACCACCAACAACCTCCCTTTCACCACCCAATCGAATCTTCTCTCAATATCTCATCTGGGTTTTCTTTCTTTCTTCCTCTCATTTGTGTGTTATTGTTGCCCTTTTTATTCATCTTTTTTATATATATATATATAAAGTAAACTTTTTTTTATATAAAAAGATAACATTAGACAGATAGATATTAGATCTGGGCTGAAGAAAAAGTGTGCAATTTGATGATGAACATTTGCCGGAAAGATCCAGGTTTACCAACTGATTCATTTTATGAAATTAGAGCTGGATGTACGGATGTTCCTGTAACCAAGTTTAGGATCAAGGTTTGTTTATTTAAAGATGCTGAATATGTGGTCTGTAGTTTGTTTATTAGTTTATTTATTTTATTGTCTTTTTAGTTTTCTTGATATTTGTTTGTGAAAGTTATGATGTTTTGAGCTTATATTGTATGTGATCTTTTATAAAATGGATTTTTGATTATCTTTTTTTGTTTGTTTAATAAGATACAAAGTGGATGATTATCTTGTTTATTGATCTTGGTGGAAGGATTGTATTGTCGGCTGTATGTTCGAATAATTTGGCATGACTATTATTTTCATAGATGTAGTTGATCTCCATGTTTTCTAAGAGTTCTTGAGGAACTTTTGGTTCTAAATTTGATTCATTATTAGTACTTCATCTAGTGATAATTTGTAGGATTACTTTTAAGCATGGGCGTAGCTTTTAAGAAGCGCCCCCCCCCCCCCCCCCCCCCCCCCCCCCCCGAATTTTCGCTCAGAAGTTCCGATTATATAGTGTTCGTATGGAAATTGGTATATACGGTTTCGACCCCCCCCCCCCCCCCCCCCCCCACACACACACACACACTTTTAAGAATTTAGGACCATTAAAGTTTGGAAATTAGGACGGTACCTATCCGCGTGTGTTTTGAAATTTTTTGTTTTCAAAATTTGATCATTTTTCATCGTCTTGGTTCTTGACGATCATATATGAGGAGGGATCATGAAAACAATAGTTTGTTAAATAACTTGGAGCGTCTTTTACCAGCTTCTAATGTTATAACAAATATGCTCTTTACAATATTTGGCAGCAAAATGAGCTTTCCAGTTTCCTCTCAATTGCTCTGTCCACCTTAAAAGAATGCATTGTTTGACCTGGTATGTAGTTTAATGGGGATCTTTGACTGATAATCGCATATGTAAAGTGACCTTAAGTATTATAAAATTGAGAGAGCTTGTGGATCAGAACCAAAGTCACCAATATCTTTTGATGATTGCTAAATAGGTAATTTTGGATTAAAATCTTACTAGAAAAAGAATTGTAGCAATTTTTTTTGGGACAAATTGCGTTCTTTTGGGTCTGAAGGAGTATATACTTTCTTATATTCTCTGAACCATATTTGTTACCTATTTATTCTAGTCTCATGGCCGGTTTCTCGAAGTTGTTATAAACGCCTTTTCACTTGTCCAGGCTGGAAAGACTCTCAGTGTAAGAAGGTGGCGGTCTGCATTTACTCCAGAAGGTTATCTTGATATAAGCAAGTGCCTTAGTCGAATTTATTCCGGAGTAAGTTTTTATTTGTTACCCCAACGTATTTTGAGAATATAATTTTTAAAAGATCATGGAATCATTCATATCCATAGTTTATATGTTCTGCTTTACTATAAGGATCCCATCTATTGTGTTGACTGTTGATTGTTCTCTTTGTTTCAAATACTTCATTTTTGTTAATCTTTTTTTATTTGTAAATTCACTTTTTTTTTATGTTCATTGATGAAAATTAGGGAATTCATCCATCAATTAGAGGAGAAGTGTGGGAGTTTCTTCTTGGTTGTTATGACCCTAAAAGCACATTTGATGAACGGGAAAAAATACGACAACGAAGAAGGTAACATATATCTTCTTATTTGGTATAGAGGTGGTTATTTCAACCCATTTACTTATAAATGGGTTGGTTTTGGTGGTTCTTTTTAATCTCAAACGGGTCAAATAAACAAAGTAGCTAGAGTGGGAATTGGTCAAACGGGTTGAAAGTCGTCCAAAGTCCAACTCAAACTTTTATGAAACCAACGAACACACAAACTTAGTCAGTAAAGTTCCATCTATAGGTAGGGTCTAGGGAGGTTAAGAGGTGGGCAAACCTTACTTCTACCCAAAAGATAGAGAGGCTGCACCCACTGAGGCCCCTGATTTTTTTTTAAATATAAACAAACCCAAAATACCGAGTACATATTAGTAGTATAAGAACAAAGAAAAGAGGATGACTATATAAGGACATGAACTGCCTTGAAATTAACTAAAAAAGGTAGGACAAGCCAAGACATCTAGACAATAGCTAAGAGAAATCTAATACGCCCCCCAAAAAATTCCTAACCTTTATTGTACATCTCCAAGAACTCCTATCACATATCATGTCCTTCGAGAGGTGCAAGAATTCCAATCATTTATGCATCCAACCTTCTATATCATTAAAGACTCATATTATTTATAGGAAGTAGACAGAAAAGTGGTAATAGGTTTATTGACATGGCTACTTTGATCCATATCAAATAACGAACTGTTTCAAATGAACCTGTTACCCATCCTGCATGACCCGTTCTTATCACCTCAGTTTGATGTGATGACACCAGTTGGGCACTATTACACTAATACAAGATGGTTGGTATATTTAATTTTTTCAATCTGTGTTCAATATGTAAGTTAGAAACCATGGTGATGTTAGATATGTATCCTGTGAAGCTTGAGTTATTTTATTCTGTTTATACTTTATGACATTTCCCACCATTTTACTACGTGGTTGCAAGATTGTTGTCATTTGACATGTAATTTGAGTAAAATGTTTTGTGTCAAATAAGCTACAAGCCTACAACACACTTTGATAAAAGAAAATAAGGTTTGTTTCTTGGCTTAAGTCAATGCCATCAATGGTATGGAAATGGGTTAAATAGGTAACTTATGGATTCTTTCCAAAACAAGAAACGTAACATGTTCATTTTTCATGAATGTGGGAGTCAATTTTTAATATTGTTTTCATGCCTTCAGGGATCAATATGCTGAGGTGAAAGAATCTTGCAGCCATATGTTTCCTGTTGTTGGAAGTGGCAAGTTCGTCACTGCACGTGTGATCACAGCAAATGGGGATCCAGTTCAAGAACCAGTTGTACTGTTGGAGGCAAATCTTGAAAACCTTCCAACACCAGAATCTCAAGAAAGTGGTAATGTTAAACATATGAGCCCTAATAACGTTTCAAAATTACTTCTAAAGGTGGCATACGGATGGGTCGGGCAGGTTGGATAACATGTCAAAATGTGTAACTTTTTGTACGAGTCAAAACTGGTTGTGTTAATTGACTTATAATGCTTTCTGTTAGTTTCTATTGATATACAATTAACGTATGTCAAGTATTACTTACAAAAATCATTTTATTCAATACCAATCTAATTTCTTGAATAAAGTAATTTTAGGATGTTTATGCATTAAACATACCCTTTGGGCGGGTTTGACCCATTTGACCTATTTCTTTGTAAGTTATTTTTATTTATTTTACCTTCTCTACCCCTTAGAGATATTGAAACTCTGACTGACCCATTCATAAGTAAATGAGTTGAAATTGCCATCTCTAAATTGGTGCTTATTAATATTGAAGCGGGTTGTGTACTTGCAGTTGATCCAATTCTAGACGCAGTGGATTCTCGGGAGCATGATAAGGACATAATTCAATGGAAGCTTGCTCTACATCAGATAGGTTAATATTTAATATATATAAATATAAACACTTGCTTTCTATAAATCATGTAATTATTTGGTCTTTCCTTAATTTGCTAATCATTTGATACCATGTCTTAATTGGTACCTACAGTTCCTATCTTATCATGTGTTAACAACTCTCGATTTAATAAGTTAAAAAAATACTACACAACTTTTTTCATGTTAAATTTCAAATTTATGGCAGGTCTTGATGTGGTACGCACGGACAGGTCATTGACGTTTTACGAGAAGCAAGAGAATCTTGCAAAACTTTGGGATGTTCTTGCTGTCTATGCTTGGTATGATAAAGATGTTGGTTATGGTCAAGGTGGGTGATATGTCCAAAGGTTATATTTTATTTTCAAGGGTCCGGTCAAAGTAATTTGCTGAAAGGGAAACGAGTCAAATAGGTCATACGGCTCATACCGCTTGAAGTTTGAAAGTTGTTTAGCGTCTATTTCTAACCCATCCATACAAATCATTTTATTCAAAAATTTAGATTATCTTTGTATTAATTCTGCTTTTGTAATAATAATTATTTATTGAGCAAGGGCCAAAAAAGTGGCCGAAGATCAACCTAGCCCAGGCTGTTTCACACTTTTACCCATGCTAAAGCAGCCCGTTTCTACCCTAAGTCGTTTTAAAAAATTATAGTTCGCCTCAAGATTCCAAATCCAATATTGAACTGAATACCACATGCAGGAATGAGTGATATTTGCTCCCCCATGATTATGCTTCTTGAACATGAAGCAGATGCATTTTGGTGCTTTGAACGATTAATGCAGAGATTGGTGAGTATATTATTTTAAATGCATTGATTCTGTAGCTTTTTTGACGGTTAAGTATTTATTTATGCCCTTTAAAGAGAGGGAATTTCAGGTGCACGGGGAACTCTGTCGGGGTTGAAGCACAACTTGACATGTTGGCTAATGTAAATCAAGTTGTTAATCCGAAACTTCACCAGCATTTAGGTATTTTCAGATCACTTGATAGTAAATAATAAAAAAATACCGTGTTTAAACTTTAAACTGTAAAAAAGTAATTTGCATGTTTACATATTCAAATGCAGAACACCTTGGTGGAGGCGGTTATCTATTTGCATTCCGGATGCTTATGGTCTTGTTTCGGAGAGAATTTTCATTTGGCGATTCATTGTACTTGTGGGAGGTAATAAATAGTAAAAATGCGGTAAAACTATCAATATTCATCCAAATTTTACTTTTAAAGCATTGTGGAAAATATATGTTTATTTATGATTTAAAAAATATGATGTTTTGAACCAAACAGATGATGTGGGCTTTGGAGTATGATCCTGAATTGTTCTCATTGTATGAGGGAGCCGAAACACACAATAAATATGATGCTCACAAACCAACACGAAAATTTAGACGTCAATTTGGCAAGTATGAGATAAGAAACAGGAGATTTCGGGCCCGGTCCAAAAGCAGATCAGGGTCTGAATCGGGTGCATCGCTTCCCATATCTGTCTTTGTTGTAGCGAGTGTCCTCAAGGACAGGAGTGACAAGTTATTGAGAGAAGCTCGGGGACTAGATGATGTTGTGAAGGTTGACCTTTTTACTTTGTTTTGAAACCAGGGGTGGGAACTGGGAATTTGACCCATTTACTTTTGAAATGGGTTGACTTGGGCTGAATTTTGTTGTTGATGGGTTAAATGGGTCAAGATTAAAAGCTTTACCCGATTATGAGACAGGTCAAACGGGTTGAGTGGGTCAAAATGAGTTAAAAGTTACCCAATTTGTTATTTAAAAAATGTTTTAACTGCTTAAATAGATTTTTTTTTGATGAAATAGATTTTTTTTAATGATAACTTGTATAATTTTTTTTAATACATTAACAACTTAGTTTTGTTTAAAACTTAAAAATGAACAAAAATGTTGACCAGTCAACCGATTTGGCCAAGTCTTTTTGCGGCCCACATTGTAAAAGTACCTGTTTCAACCCGAATTCGTTTTGCTAAACAAATATGTATTATCTTTTGCATGATGCTCCTGGTTTTTAAAACTTTAAATGATTTTGATTTTATTTTTGTAGATACTAAATGACATTTCTGGGAATATGGATGCCAAGAAAGCTTGCAGAGGAGCTATGAAAATTCACAAAAAGTATCTAAAAAGGTATTTTTGAGTTTATATTAATGATATTTTAGGCAACTTTAGATCAAATTAATGTGATTTATGGGTAAATGCAGGCAAAAATCGTGATAGCATCCAGTGAACGAGCTACCATGGCTTCTCTTAATCCCGTCAAGTTTGAGTTTGGATGATCGTTTTCGCCTTTAAAAACGATCACTACTGTGTTGGACGCAGTATTTTTGGTGAGTGGATGGTCATTGACCCTTTGATTTTCTTTCTACAAGACACATGAACAAGTCATCTTTGTGTATGTATAATGTATAGGAACAATCTTGTAAAAAATACAAAGGTGCTCCTGTTTTTCTAACTGTATTTTCATTTCTGAGTAATTATGTTTATCAGCACATGCAAATGTAAGCTTTGTTAGGAAAAAATGGGTGTGTAAACGAGTCAAGGTATTTGTGAGCTACTTGAGATTGACTCATTTAAAGCTCAAATCGAACATAATGTTGTTTGAGCCAAGATGATTGTTTTGTTTTCGTTCCGACTCACTTGTAGCCGTGCTGAAATTTCGGCCCCATTTGAGTCTAATTTTCATCTGTTTGTTGATTGGTCCACTTGTCGTTTCTGATCCATATGTTCTTTGAATTTATGTGGAGAATTGAACAATTTAGAGTGGAGTGGTCGCCGCGTGCAAAACAAAATTAGTTATAAAAACGTGCAGTTCATATTGCGCGTATTAAAAATGTAAGAATTATTATATGAATAAATACATACTATAGTTTAGGGATGAACATGATACCAGTAGTCCCTTTACTGAAAATACCGGTGTTGAAAATACCTAAATGTGGGTAGTGATACTGTACATGATTCGGTACCGGTACTTGGTACCATTTGCTCATCCTACTATAGTTTTTATCCCTAGAAAATGATGATTTATAAAAACAACAAAGTAACATCTCCTCTACAGACCCGGTTAGGCAAAGCCCCACTACTTTTAGCATATTTGTATGTGTATGCAGTGGCGAAGCTTGACCCGAAGGTTCGGGGGTCGAAAGTCACTAGTTTTTGGGGGGTCGAAAACCTGTTTCGGGGGGTCGAAACCCTATATTTCCAAAATTTTCTTAACGAATACTATATAATCGGAACTTCTGCGCGAAAATTCGGGGGGGGGGGGGGGTCGGCCGCCCCTCCCCGCCCCAACTAAGCTACGCCAGTGTGTGTATGATACGTGTATGTACATTTATTTTATAGTGTATTTGTATATGTATGTGTTTGATATGTTATGTGTGTATATATATGTCTTGTGCTTGTATATGTATATGTATGATGTGTGTATGTATTCACATGTGTATTTTGTATTTGTATGTATGTGTTTGATATGTTTATGTGATATATCACATAGCCATTGTACGTGGCACACTTTTTTAAATCATATTGCACATAAACCAACACACATATTCTTGTTTTGAGTTGAACTACATTTAGCTTTAATTTAACTTATGAACCAATACAAGTTAATTTTTCCATTAAATAAATTCTGTTACTTATTAAAAAAAGCCTATCTACTCAAACACACTACGGTGCTGTTTGTTTTTTCTGCAGGAAAAGGTCTGCAGTCTGCGGACCACATCTGCAGGAGAAGAGGTGGACCAAAGGTCTGCAGTCTGCAAGAGGAAGACTGTTTGTTTTTTAACTTCTGCAGTTTGCTGAAATAAGCTGAAATTTAAAATAAATAGTTCTACAACACTGAAATAACAACAATAACGTTTTTTTAACATTTAAATTTAAATAACAGTTATACAACACTGAAATAACAACAATAACGTTTTTTAAAATAAAAAAAATAACAATTTTTCAAACAATTTGTTCCGTACTTTGCATTAATTGCTCGGCAATTTCATCTCATAATTGGGTCATATATTCTCGATCCGATGCAGTACCGTGTACCTCAACCTCTTCTTCATCAGCATCAACGTGCACATTGCTATTTCCTAACGACACACTCGGTTGATCGTATTCTGTAAATAACTCATCGCTGAAGCCCTCTTTCCTTATAACAACAAATCGACTACATTACACATTAGAACCACCACAACAATCCCAAATCAACTACAACAAGAATCGACATATGAGCAACAACATGAACTACTACAACAAGCTGAGCAACAATTAACAACAAATCGACTACATTACACATTAGAACAACTACAACAATCCCAAATCAACTACAACAAGAATCGACATATGAACAACAATTAACAACAAATCGACACATAAGAACATTATGAACAACAATATATTAACAACAAATCTGAACATTATGAACAAATCTAAACTACAACAACAAATAACAAATCTGAAAAAAAAAACAAATCTGAAAAAAAAACAAATCTGAAAAAAAAAAACAAATCTGAAAAAAAAAACATAATCTGAAAAAAAAACAAATCTGAAAAAAAAACATAACAAAAAAAAAAAAAAAAAAAAAAAAAAAAAAAAAATAACATATAGGATTTAAACAAATCTGAAAAAAATAACCAAATCTGAAAAAAAAAACATAACATATAATAAATAAGAAATCTGGAAAAAAGAACTTACATGTTGCCGATGAGGAGGAACAAATCTGAAAAAAGGAGGAACAAATCTGAAAAAAAGGAAAACAAATCTGAAAAAAAAAAAACATAACAAATAACATATATATAAAAAAACATAACATATAACAAATAAGAAATCTGGAAAAAAAAAAACTTACCTGTCACCGATGAGGAGGAAGGAGCCGGAGAAGGAATGAGGAGGCCGGAGGAGAAAGGACCCGGCCGGAGACAGGTGGAGGAGGGTTGGAGGCGGAGCAGTGTTGTAGGGTCTTGGGGAGAGGATGAGAGGTTGGTGCTATTACGGTGGTTTGGGTAGGGTTTTGAGAGAATGAAGATGGAGAGAGGCTCTGTTGTTTTTTGTGATGTGAGAACTGAGAAGTGGTGAGAAGAGGAAAGACCATGTCTGTGTGAGGAAGAGGTGGGGAAGAGATTTTTACATGTGATCTCTTCTAAAAAACAAACGGTCTGCGAGCCACAAATGTCTGCCCGCGTCTGCGCGGCGCAGACATAAGTGACCAGAAGATCTTCTTGTGAAAAAACAAACACCCCCTACGTAACTTCATGTCTAACTTGTCTTCTTTCTTGGAACAGAAGGCACCAAAACAAAACAAAACAAAACTTAATTTACAAATGGCTTTGATGAACTTGCATGCCATGACGACGTGTTAACATTTTCCCTCCAACCCTCAACAAATTGATTAAACCAATATCACACGTACTCACCATGCAGTTGCCCAATCTCCCTATAAATCCACCACCTTTCATACCACATTATGCATCAAACTACATACCACCTAATAATAATATTACATCCATCAAACACATCATACAATGGCAAGGTTTTCGATTGTGTTCGCAGCAGTGGGAGTACTCCTCCTTGTAGCCGAGGCTTCCACCGTCACCACCACCACCTTTGAGGAGAACCCCTATGGCAGAGGTCGAACTGAATCTGACTGCTATCAGCAGATGATGGAGCAGGAGATGCTCAGTCACTGTGGGATGTACCTCATGACAAATTTAGGTATAGGCACCATTAATATTATTTTTTAATTTATTTTTCATACATAAAACAAAATGGAAGATCACCAAATTAATTTAACATTTTAGACTGAAAAAAATAAAAATCACAAAATTAATCATTAATTTTTAGTTCTTACCAAAATAAACAAAAGCGGCAAATTTAGCCTACGTTTTATATGTTCTCTGTTTATTTTTATTGGTATTATAAAAAGCGCAGCTTGTTGCCTGTCTACCTGCTCTTTTGATGTAAGTTTTGCTTTTATGGAATGAAATAGTTACTACAGAAAACAAAATTTAAATTGCGCATTTTTAGATGACGACTATAAAGGGTTGGCTAAATTTTGCTTTTATAATATTGTTAAAATTTTCATTCAACATGTTTATTTGAATAATTTTCTCTTAAAAAAGCTTGATATTTATATGAGTGTGGTGATATGTTTCTGATCAGGACAACGTATGCCATCTAGTCCAAGAATGAGAGAAGAGGATCACAAGCAACTTTGCTGCATGCAACTAAGAAACGTTGGTGAGAGGTGCATGTGTCCAGGAATCAAGATGATGTTGAACCAACCAATGTGGAGGATGATGGATCAGTCGATGGGTCAAGTGATGAACATGGCTCAGAACCTGCCCATGGAATGCAATCTCATGTCCCAACCATGCCAAATGCGAGACGCCTGGTACTAAACATGCTCCCATGTGGAATAAAATGAGATTCACTATCACGCCATCGTGTGTTGGTTCAATGTAATACGTACAGTCAGTCCATCGTGTGTCTCGTTATTAATAAAACCGGACTTATCCTTTTATATATTCGTGTTTATTTGCCTTATTCGCAACTTTGATTTACAAAAATAACGGGTGAGTTGGTCTGAATTTTTCCCATGAGTACGACTCGTCCAAATCATGAACTAGAACAATGTTTGAATATCAATGATCAAATTAATAATAGGATATGACAGAAAAATAAACTACATTTCATATCCAAAAAACGATGATAACCCTTTTATTGTATATGATCAAACTAGTAATATGACTCACTGGCGATGCGCCGTGGACCCATTGCAAACATCGAATGGATGAGTTCAAATGTTATGTGTTGCGTAACCACATGAAAACATATGTTTCGACATATATGATCCAACTGTTTCGACATATCTGATCTAACTCAATGTAACCTATATAAGTATTGCGGTTGGATTAAAAAAGTAAATTTTATACTATTACACAGAAAAAAAACTAGAAAACCTGGGATGCATGGTTCTTTGGTGAGGTTTCACCTAACCATCACACCCGCTTTACCTTTGCATCAAGACATAGTGGTGTCAAAACGTACTATCGATAACTCGAATTTATACCGTTGAATGAAAACATATTATATTTGACCCGACTCATTTCTGAAAAAAAATTATATCAGAACGTAGACCAATCAAAAGTATACATTATAATAAGCTTGAAAATTATCATATTTAACCCGACTCCTTTCCCAAAAAAATTGCACCGAAACATGAATTTATACCGTTTACGCCACAACGTGATTTTATACCGATTTGTACATAAAAGTAAGCACTTGAGAAGATCGGGTTTTCTTAATTTACGTCAAAACGTAGACTAACTGAAAACATACATACAAATAAGCATGAAAACCTATTAAATTTGACTCAACTCGTTTCTAAAAAATGTACATCGAAATGTGAATTTATTCCGTTTTTACGTCGAAACATGAAATTATATCCGAAAACACACACAAAAATAAGTACATGAGTAAATAGAGTTTTTTTAAGTTAAAGAATTAAAATACGAGGGGTATGGCGGGGGTAAAAATTGAAACATTAGAAATTCAAGGGGGAGCGGGTGAAAATGACATTTTATAAAGATTTTAGAAAGGTAGATGAGGCAAATAGTATTAAAACAGACAAAACCAGCCAAACAGAACTCTATTATGTCTATAACAAGACCAACAAATGTTTACAGTTTTTACTTTATCCTCTAGGTTAGGATTTTTTTAGTAACAACCAGCTCTTGGCCTAGACAATTAGATCAAACATGAACACTCAACAAAAAATTAGCCACCACCTTATCGCTTGATTGAAACAACCTGCTCAACAAAATTCCTATGATTCATGATCGGGATAACAACCGGCCGTAGCTTGTTCTCCGCTCCGATCACAAAACCTGCTCGAGTTCTTCACAGTCTTTGCGCCAAGTTGTGTCAGCCGCCGTCGCTGCAGCCCGACATGGGGCGGTTCCCCTTTCTCACAAAACGACTCTCAAAATGGCCATGCTCTGATACCAATTGTTGGCCTGGACAATCAGATCAAACACAAATACGAGATAGTTGGGGAGACGAAGCCGCGACTCTTTCTTACTATTCAAACAAACAAACTTATAAACAAGGGACAAATAAAAGCATTAACCTAGATCCCTAGCTATTTATTCTAACTTAAACATACTAATCCTACTCAAATACTACTAACAGTCGCAATCTAATACTAACCAAACATCATTATCTTTTAAATAAGATAATTATAAAACATTCAAACTAATCTAAACCAATCTTTCACTTTGGACCTTCAACTTTCAACTCATACGCGTTTTAGGATTAACTTTCAACACCAACAAAGTCTAAGACAATGCTTGATCTGGTAGGCGCGAGGCGCACTATCAGGGCTGTTTTCAAGCTGATTTTCGGCCAAATTCAGGCTAAAAGTTGCATACACCTCTAAAACATCCTAAATGAGTTATGAACAAGTCACAAACAACCCCAAAACATCCTAAAGTAGCACTAAACAAGCCTAAAACATTTTAAAATCCCTAAAAAATGTATTTTATACTATACGTCTAATTATAAAAAGCCCTCGTTTTTTATGCGCCTAGGCTCCAGGCTCGGCCGATGCGCCTAGGCACTTTGACAAGTATGGTGCCTCATTGCTACAAGTCACCGGTTAGTTCGTTTAGGAAATTGGTGATTCCGCAAGCTTGCTTGCGGAATAGGCTGAGGTGGCAGTCTGGTTGGTTAGGTTGGCTGATGACTAGGATAAAGGGAGACAAGTAGTCCAGATGCCAAATATCCATATAGACAAATTCACACCATAGCCAGCCATTGTTGTGAGGAATTGAATTGAGGACCATCGTTATATAAAATAAGATAGGTCTGAATTCATGTGTTTGTTGCACTTTGGTCACATATTAATAAATACAAACGACTGATGCAAACTATTTAAGAAATTACTTTGATTTTTTATGAAACTGGAATATTTTTACAAACTAATCTGTAAGAAGAGAATGCAGAACTCGAAGATTATAATCCTTTTACAAACTACGTTTATGTGTTTAGCTTTGCTATTAGTGGGATAAACTGAGTATGATGATGATGATTATGTGTTTAGCGGATGATAATAACTAATCGCAATGAACGTCAAAAACGCAACAAGACCAGCCCGAAAGACAGCGACTGGAGATCGACGACATCCATGGGAACGTTTCGGCAATCTTCTAGGCAATGCGCATTCTCCACCGTTAAACACTACCTTAGTCGGGAACCCATCTCCGTGCGCCACACGAATTTTCGGGGTACTTTTCTTCAAAAACGATATTACCGATTGTTGCTTCCCGGGCACAGGCGGTTCCCCTTGTTTCGACCCGTTCTTCAACCCGATCAAGTAGTTCAAACCGGGCAACCCCTGCATAAATATGGTCTTGTTCACTTTAGGCAATTTCGTCCCGTTAAATGAGTACACATTTTCGAACCCTACATATGCCCGTTTCATACGAACCGCCATAAACCAGTCCTCGAATGGCCTTGGGTTCCAGTTGAACAACGTCACCCGCGCAGTCCACCCGGTTTTATAATCACTATCCACATGCCAGTTTAAACTAACCGGACAGTTATCCGGACACGGTAACCTTTTTGGTAAATCAAAATGCTTGATTTTAGCCCATGCCCTTGCTTTAATAGTTCTGTTGGAAAACGGGACCAGCAGCGCTTCTGCAGGAAGTGGAAGCGCTGCTGCGTCCTCGTCACATTTTCTTGTGTCTTCATCCTCACAACCACATGCACATGTGTTGCATGGGACCACTGATGCGGCATAATAAGCCGAAAATGACACACAACATTTAGCCATTTTCGGCTTTGGTCTTGTTATATTACACGCCACTTGATAAGTAGCTATTGCGGTGACAATGGCTTCGACCCCACTCGGGTCGGGTGTTTCTGTCGGGTCAATCCGAACGGGTTGCCCACATCTATAATGCGGGTTCACAAACCCTTCGATTTTCCAATTCTGCGGCGGGTTGATTGAGGTTCGGTTTAAATCGGGAGGCAGCTTCCAAACGTTCATTTGAAAAACTGATCTGTCTTTCATTGGGTTCATAATTTTCGGTAGTATGCTTCCGTTTCGACAACAATATGGCAATTTTCCGACCTTTTCGTCGTCTTTCATGGTCGGCGGTAGGTCAGAGATTACGGGTTTCTTTTGACAGTTCATGACCTTTGAGAAATCAAGGTCTTGGTAGTACTGTCCTGCAGCACTGTTGAGGCATTCAGAAGGGTCTTTACGGCGTGTGAAGGCGCCACGCATGTCATATATGAACTCGTTTCGCATCCATTCAAAAGTTAAGTTCCAGTGGTCAAGGCGGCCGAGGGGGTGGTGGTTCTGGATGGTTACTTGAGCTTGATAACTGCTTTTATACGACTGTATAACGTCGTATATGATTGAGAGATCGGCTTTCTGACGAGGGAAGAACTTAAGTGCAGCCTTCTTTTTCTGTTTATATTTGGGATCTTTTGTGCAGCATACATGCATTGATTCTGTTACATCAAGAAAGAGATTAGCATAGATAAGGGATTTTGTACTTTAGCGCTTCGCTACGCCTGTAACCAACCTAGACAAGGTCGATTCAGTGGCAAGCGAACTACATAGAGTTTGATGAAAACAATATATACACAATATACACATCTAGAGATAACCACATACTGTCTTTGGTTGTAGCTTTTGGGCACTTAAAGCCATCATTTTCAAGCTTAATATTCGTAGGCATAACGTTCCCACCAAGCTTCACCCCGAACATGGTCCCCTTGATCTTAACCTTAGCGGACATTTGAGTCAAATCATTAGCAGTATCAATGGCGGTCTTCATATCCGCCTGTGGATACCCAGTCATACGCGTCCCATTCTTGTCCACCTTCATAGGAAAACTATCACCATTAAGAACCGTTGCACCATCAACAGACACCAAGATCTCATCATGCTGGAAACCAATAAATGCCTGCCATGATTTCAACTCGGTTGTGCCAGTGTTAACGACTATTAATTGAGATTTGAACGCCCATGATTGCGCTGTGGCGTTTTTGACATGCGGATACTCTTTTTCTCGCGAATCAAATGTGTATTGTAAGAAAATACCGTTACATGTTTCAACCACCTTTGGTAGGGTGATTGCATCATCCTGAGTGGTAGTTATATAAATGTGGCAAAGAAACAGGAGAAGCCATGATTTCCATGGCACTCTCATATCCTTGTTTTTATTGATGTTCAAGATTCACTACAACTTTATCTGATACGCCGACCCTTCAGCGATGACACGGTGGTTTAAGTGGTTGCGATCAGTGTGTGTGGTGGTGGTAATGGTTTTGGAGAGGGGATCAGCGGAGGTCCGGCGAAGGAGTGGAGAGATAAATGTATTGTTATTAATGGAAAGCTGGGAAGTGAGACCATTTCAGCTGCATTCTCTTCCCCTGTTTTAGCGTCTAATTAGGATTTATGAATCGGATTTTTACTACATTTGGCATTTGCCCACGTAATGTTACATAACTTTGTACTTTTGTAGAAAATTTTCTACAGGTTTTTGTATTTAAATTTTTAAAATTTCTTCTTACTTTTTAATAATCTACACAAAGGAAATTGGTGACCTTGCTTTGGAATCATTAGATTTTCTATATTTAGTTCTCGTTTTTGAAGACTAATTACCAACATTCCTTTTAGTTATTTGAGATAGGTTTTATTCTTACAACTCAAAACAATTAAAACAAAATAATTAGTAAAAATGAAACAGTTAGAGATGTAAACAAGTTCATACACTCAAAATTGACTCGCTAAAAGTTCAAACTGGCTCGAGTTAAATTGAAGCTTGTGCATAAATCGAGGTCATGCATAAGCTTTATATAGCAAATTTGAATAGCTTGCAAGCCGAACAAGTATATTTTTTCATTTTATATTATGCAATAAATAATATTACCCAAATGATATATAGAACTTTGTATATAAGAGTTATAAGTACACCTAATGTGTATACAAATAGAAAATTTAATTAATTATAAACAAACCAAAGTCAGAACTTCAAAGAGTTAAATCAGGTCAAGCATCAGTTTTAGATAAAAAAAATTCGAAACATGCCGAGTTTGAGCTCAAGCACTCTTATTTAAACGAGTTCAGCTCAAGATTAGAACTCAAAACTCGGCTAGACTTATTTACACCCTATTCAACATCAGCAGAAAACCAAGAAATTTGACTATCTCATCTATCCACCTCTACTTTTTTATAATCTTAGCAACGTACACTATTTTCAGATTCCTATGAGAGTTCATATCTGACCAAAAATTATGTGTTCTCTCAAACATTGTAACCTTGGATGAGATAAGTAATATTTGTTACCAAAGTTAGTGTGACAGCCATCAGTGACTTGCAGAACTTGTTTCTAACACAAAACCAGAATCGATAAAAAGACAAGTTGTTGTGACCTAAGTTTGGATCCAAGTGTCTATGTTATACATGCTGGATCAAGCAACTGTAATCTCATCTGCAGTGCTTAAATCCTCAACAAACTGTGATTTGGGTTCCAAATCTATGAACTGATTTGACTGGCTTGCTAGATGTGCAATGCTGACCCGACCTTCGCGTTTGATATAGTCTGCAACTGCCTGCATTTCTTCATGTGAGATGTATATGTATTTACCTCTATCGTCCATCACACCCGACAATCTCCCTGGCATCAAGAACAAAATAATATCTAAATTAAAAAAACGACTGCATACCTAAAGATTACATTAAACAAAGTGATGTTCGTTAATCTGGTTATTTAACTTCTAAGAAAATGAGAAAAAAAAAGGATGAAAGATATCAACTTATCATACCAATATCTTCCAGTGAAGTGATTCGATTGATGCAATCCTGTAGTATAAAACAAAACAGTTTCATAAATACATAACAGTTGGGGTACCATCTAAAACACTAAACAAGATCGGGTTGACTCACAACACGTTTTTCATCCAATCTTTACTTCTTATTATGAATAATTCAAAGGTTGCGATTACAACTTTACAAGAGCCATATTACTAAAATAAGAATCTTAATCTTTGAATAGGTTAATAAGGTTATATGCATTAACAAAGAACTTTAGTGACCCAAATCAACCCGTATAAAACTAAATAGTTCGATACTGACAGCTATTTCTACAATTATCAACTCTTGCGCATTCAGATATAACAACAGACTCTAGAAAGTGAAACAAACCACTTTGCATAGAGCACTAAAACTCACCTGAGTCCTTAGTTTAAATTCTGCAGCAAGATCTTCCAATGGAACACATTTCTGTTTCTGCAAGTTCAAGAACCAGTATCAACCGTGATAACAAAAATATTTTATAAACAATCCATTGCCTTCAAGATAACAGTTCACACATTATAGTGAATTAATTATATGTTAACAAGACCATAGATATACCTTAATGTACTCCACAAAATCGAAAAGCAAACCTTGGGTTCCATCCTGAACTTCATTTTCTGTAGTACCTTCAGCATCTACTGAAAATTCCCCTTTCCATTTCTCAAACTCTAATGCTGCTGCTTCCTCCTCTTTAGCCTTTCGAGCCTCGGCTTCTTCTTCCTAAGTGAATAATTTTAATTATTTAAAAATAGTATTCAAGAACATATAAATCATTAAAAGTTCAAACATAATCGTATGGAGAATATAAACCAACCAGCATCCGTTCCCTTGCTTCATGTTCCTCATCTTTCCTCCTGCGCATTTCTGCATAACGATCTTGTTTTGTGTTTCTCGACTCCCTTGCAGCCTCTTCAGCCTTCCAGTTTACAATAAAACACGTTCGTTGTATACTTATATCAAGAAACGTGATTTGAATAAAACTTCAAAAGATTAAATCTGCACCTGGCGTTGCGCTTGGCGTTCCTCTTTCTTCCTTCCTTTCTTCTTCGATGCTTTCGCATTATAATACTCCCCTTCAACCGCTTCTTCATCACTTCCATCCTCAGTTTCTGCTTCAAGCCACATCATATGTTTATAATTCAAATTACACAATTCGTATGATAGTCTAACGAGTCATCGATCCTAATTGTAATCAAGTTTTTTTTATTGACCTTTTAATCAACAAAGTTCAGAGTGATCAATATATTAATCATAATAATAATAATAGTAATAATAATAATAATAATATAAAACCTTCAACAGTTTGTGGAGCAGAAGATGTGCTGGCTGCCGACGTATTCCTTCTTCGCATTCGGCTTCGAGCACCACCAGGTCTAACAACAGCTTCCCTCTGCTGAATCTGCTAACATATATTCAACATTATTAAAACACCACAATCAACATAATTAAATTGTAATTAATTAATACAACAATTATTACAAAAGCACAAAACCCTAACCTGGGGTTGTTCATCGTGCTCTTCACGTGACTGTGGAACCTGACGGCGTTTCCAAAGGTAAAGTGGAATTAAAGCAACAAGAAGAAGCATTGAAAGGATTGCAACGAATATATCATCCATGTTTTCTGATCAGATAACACAAACCAAATTTTCAGTTAGTTTTAAATAATATTGAGTAGAAAACAATAAATAAGTTCAAAATTGTAAAATTATAAAGAAAGGAAGCGTGCGTGTAACTGAAGTGTGAATAAGATTAATGTTACAAAACCTTATTAGGGTTTGCACGCAAGATGCTGAATCAGGAGAAAATTCAGGAAGATGAACCAATTTGAGGAAAAACAGAGAGGGTCGATTTGGGGGTTTCGAGTTGGGTTTTTTTTCCTCGAATTTACACTCTTATCACTTTAAACACCCAACATTAGATTGGAAAAATTAGATCTCTAATTTTTTTACCTCCTTATAATTTAACTTATGACTTTAAAAAAAGTGTTTAAGTAATGGTTTGAAAAAGATTTTTTGGGCTTTGAATAAAGTTAAAAGTAGGTGAAAAAAGAGATAAATCATATGTTATAATTTGTGGTTTGTGGGATTAAGGAGATAAGGAGAAGGAGAGCCAAACATGTGGCTTGGTTGATGAGACGGAGAGACATAGGTAAAGAAGAGAAAATGGAGGGTTTAAAGAGATAGGCGTGAGAGACTTAACTTATTTTAAGTGTATCTTAAGTAAATAAGAAAAATTAGTAACTTTCTGTCATGTGAAGTCCACATAGACTCCTTTTATCATTATAAATTAATCAGGTTAATGCTAAATGACAAATAGTGCAATGTTTTAAAATATAAAGGATGAATCTCGTTAATTTTAAAGTTAAATAACAGCTAATGAAAATTGGTGTAAATATAAATGATGAAATATATTTTTTTTTTCCAGTTGAAATGATGTTTCGAAATAATATTATTGATTTTTTATTTATATAACAAGTGGTGTTTAGACTAAACTGTGTGGTCATGGGTTGAAGGGACATGAAATGACATGTGGCAGCTACATCAATTTCCTCTAAACCTTCAAAAATCCATGAGGTGGTGGCAGCGTGGAAAGTTTTTTTCTTTTTAAAGTAATCAAACAACCAATCACAACCATCTATTTCAACCTCAACTTTTGCTCCACGCCCGTGAAGATCTTCAAACCCCAAGGTGCCACGTCCCTTCCACGACATAGAGGGGCTGGTGTTGATGATGTAAAAAGGCTTTACACCCCTCTTTCACACTACCACACCATATAGCCTTAGATTTTCTTCATCCTTAGTCTCTCATTCTTTTACGTTTGTGAAAAATTCTCTTATGTTAATTTCGTTATATCTCTACAAGTATAAAGCCAGTTATACTATTAAATTCATATTTTATTTTATTGTCATTATTTTAGTTCCCAAAACAAGCTTTATCAGAAATAGACAAGAACATAAAACGAAAACAAAAGCATCAACCTCCATTCATAACCAGTCATAAAAAAAACACAATGTCCTATCAAACGACATTGATTTATTCAAACCCTCCGATTTCAACCTCTAAATATTTACTACTTCATCTAGGCGTCCACGCTCTCATTGGAGTCAGCAGCTGCAAGCAGCAGCTCTGGTTGCATGGTTCCGACTAGCGTTCCATCTAATGCATTTGGTAGCCCCAATGCCTTCAACGCCAAATGAGCCGCCTTCTGTCCGGAAATCATCATTGCCCCAAATGTTGGTCCCTAAAGTAAAAATCACACGACACACATCATCAATTTAATGATCAATTTTAATATAATTCTTTAAAAAAGAAACCAACTTTAGTAAGGACGCGAATATAGGTATTCGACTCATATTAGTACACCAAAAACTGATCGTGCCAATTTCACTTGGTGCAAATGGCCCGTATCACTTCTTAGAGTACCCTAGTACCTCTCTTATTTTGGTGGGTCATTTACATGTTTCCCCATGCTAAGATCATTTATTACATATTTATCCAATTTGAAAAGTCGATTACATGTTTCTCCTATAAACAAGTAGCAAGTCAATTAGACAATTACATATTTCCCTCTCTCAAGGGGAAATATGTAATTGATTTGAAAGGTTGGGTAAATATGTAATTAGGAGGCTTAGTAGGGGAAATACGTTAAAAAAAAAAAAATCCTATTTTGGTACATCATAGGTGATATGGGCCAATATCGCTTGGTGCATATGGCCGTATCACTTGTGGGGTATAGACCTATCTAGCTTAATTAGGGCCACTAATAATTAATCATACCATTCTTGGAGATCCATCAATCTCTGCAACTTCCATTCCGGTGACAATCATGCCAGGAACAACCTCTCTAGTCATCTTCACAATTTCATCCTCAGCAGTGTTCATGTCAAGAGCCTTCATACCAGGAACACTCTCAATCATCCCAACGCTCCTGAGTCGCTTCACACCAGTCGCACCCATGGGACCATCATGACCACAAGAGCTCACAACCACCTTAGCCTCCATCACATTAGGGTCCATGCAAGATTGTGTGTCATGGTTCATGGTCACCAAAGCCCAGTTGGTCACAACACCACCTACCCTTCCTCCCTTGATGATCAAATCCTCGGCTGCAACCGCGTTGAAGAGCTTCACATTTGGTCTAGCCAAAAGCTTGCTCATGATGGTGGAGGTAAACAGGGCAGCGTGCTTGATGACCACATAGTCCTCTTGCTCGTCGTACTCGATCTCGAGCTCGTCGAGGAAGTGGTGTGCTGGTTTGCGGACAACCATGGCCGAAAACAGCTGTCCTCCGAGCCATGCTCCACCACCAGGGCTCACAGACTGCTCTATGATGGCTACCTGCAATTATTATTAAATAATTAATTTCCCTAGCATTTTATTAATTCATATAATCAGCAATATATTTAAAATTAGTTTCGTATCTACATCATAATCCTTAATTACCAAATAAATAATTGTTGATTGCAGATTCGGTAATACAGCTATGAAACAAATCCATATACACCTCAGATTTCAGGTTATTCGTATGATCCACGTGGCCGATTGAAATTAATTAATTTTACAAGTAAAGATTCACAAAAAAAATTAATTTTACATGTAAAAAAAATCATTTTTTCTGAAGGTTTTGGTGGCATTCAAACACGTAAAAGCCGTGTTAAATTTTTTTTAAAAACAGTTAAAAGAATTACAAAAAATATTATTTTTATTTTTACGGCTACTATATATGTTAATAAGGTGAGGTTCTTGTAAAAAAATAGATTTTAGGACAAAAAAGTTGCTAAAAATTACTGTAATTAATTATACAAAAAAATTAATTAATTTTTTTTATATTTTCATCTTATAAATATGCTTGAAAAATTAAAAAAAAAATCTACATCACTTTTCATGTTTAGTGGGTTAAAACTTGCTTGTATTTGATCTTTACCCTAACTTTTATAAGCAAAAACATCAAAAAATTATGTAAAAGTGACTTTTTATTTTATTTATTTTTATTTTACATGTAAAACTGGTGGTTTTCGGTTACCTAATTAACTCACACCTATAAATCAAGTTAACACATATATCGTATCATAAAAACCAAATTTAATCAAAATCATAATACCTTGTGCCAAATTAAACATGCAGATGTAAAAATATATAAAACCGGCTAAAAACAACGTCATATACCTGAACGTTAGGGTTTTTGCTAAGCTCATAAGCACACGAGAGACCAGCAGAGCCAGCACCAACGACAACAACGTCGGTATCGGCGTAAGTGATCATATCAGTCATGTACCGTCTGGTCATTTCACGGGACACGATGGATTCCTTGATGGGTTGGAACGTGAAGGATCCGAGATCGTAGGGTGATGCGGACATGGAGATCGGTGTGTTTTTGTTGTTGTGGGTCGATTTAACTGGTTGGATTCGGTTTGGAGAAGAGATTGGAACGCCATGGAAGGATTGTTCGAAGAAAGAGGTTTTGGTGTTGGTAGAGAGAGATGAGGCAAAGGTTGTAGCCATGGAAGCCATATTTTGTGAAAACTAAAAAGATTAAACTAAAAAGGTTGAAGGTGGTTGTGGTTTGTGAAGAGGGTGAGTGAGGTGTGTGGAGTTATATAGCGGTAAGAAGCGAAGGAAATATCTAGAGGGGACTAAAGTGGCAAAATATAGTTAAGTTCTCCCGATCATGGATTGAAGTCTCGTCTGAAATAACTTGTTTCGAGTTTAATTAGTCATGTGTGTTATCTGGTTATTGGTTTCCTTTTGGATAGGTGGGCCAGATCATCACGTTCGATTCTTCAGACGAATGGTTGAGATGATCCATTTGCTAGTTTGATCTCGAGTGTCTGGACTAGGGGTGCAAACGAGCTAAGCTGAGCCAGAGCTCGACCAGGCTCAAGTTTGAGCTCAATTGACTTATAAGAGCTCAAGCTCGGCTCGTTGACAATTTGTCAAACTTAAGCTCGGCTCGTTTATTACTCCATCCGTCCCATTTTAGATGTCATGTGACCCACAAACACACAGATTAAGAAATACTTAATTGTATATTATCTGAGTTGTAAAATGACAATAATATTCTCAAGTTATTATTTTAAATCTTTGATTGTCTTTTGTCTTATATAGGCAAAACTGGAAATTGCATTTTTAATTTTAGAAATGGACATTTAATTTGGGACAACAAAAAGTAGAAAAATAGACATTTAAAATGGGACGGAGGGAGTATCAATTAGTTAATACATTGAATAAAAATAATATAAATAATAGTTCGTTTAGGCCCGTGAGCTCGATAAGTAAAGCTTGAGTTCGGGGCTCGTTTACTAAACAACTTTAAATGAGTGGTAAATATTATTAAATATTAAAAAAACTAATATTACACTAGCTAGGCTCGATAAGGCTTGATGAGCCTAACGAGCTTCACATGACAGGCTCGGGCGCGATAAATAAACGAGCTTTGTTTTAGACTCAAACTCGATAGAGCTAGGCTCGTTTCGAGCTTTTTACCAAACCGAGCTCAAGTAGCTCGTGAGCGGCTCGGCTCGGCTCATTTACACAACTACTCCGGACCTTAGCTTTTAGAAAAAAGAAAAAATCTTGAGAGGCACGTGTGAGGAGGGGAGAGATAGGGTGTGAAGGGTCTAGAAAAAATTGTGGTGGGGTCTTTTTTGCAATTTGCCAAAACAAGATATTTAATGCGAAATATATCGTCCACATTTTTAATGTCCTTGTTGTAACAGATTTATATTTTCATACATTTTTTATTTTTGTTGTAACGGATTTATATTTTCATACACTTTTGATTTGGGATAGAAAATAATATATTTATAATGCTAAAATATCTAAACGTTATGGTCTTAGATTTAAGTGATTAGCGGTAAAAATAGCCAATGATCTCCAGCCCAGCTGGTTTGAGGTGGGAAGGTTTACCTCCTTGAAGGGTTCCTGCCCGGGTTTGGTCTCAGGTTCGATTCCCACGTTCCACCGAAAAAAATAACCGTTGGGTTTGAAAAGAGAAACCTGTGTGGTTCATATGGGATTCGATCCTGGGCAGTAGTCGCTTTGCAACACGGGATTTACCGCTGAAACACTACTCTCCAAAAAAAATATGAAAATAATAATATGGCCCGATGTGAAAGGAGGTTGTCTAATTATGGTGTGTTAGTGCGTATCTGATGCAACTTTATTTGGATTTACATGTAAAATTGTTTCACATTTTTGTCGTTTTGAAGCCACTGACTAGTGAGTACAATCCTTCCAAATAAATATCTATTATCTATTATTATTAGAAAACAAACATTGAGGACACTTAACTTATTTTTTAGTTTCTGTTATATATATACAGGAAATGTTTAATAGAAAATCTTTAAAAATTGAGAATATCCTACTTTTCTAACTTTTTTTTTATTTAGAATTTTTAGGGCATGTAATATAGATGTTTTTAAAAGTTTTAGCCAAAAAAATAAAAAAAGTGCCGAACCATTTTAAAAAAAAAATAAATAAGTTTTCCAAGTGTTACATATGTTTATTTTTATTTTTAAAAGAAACCGCTCAGCGTTTTTTTTTATTAGCTCATAACTCTTAAAAACATGTATCTTATTTGCTATAAAATTTTCAAATAAAAAAGGGTTCGGGAAGTAGGGTTTTCTCAAAAAATATGTCTTTTCTCCCAATACTTAGCTTATATATGTCTAATATTAAAAACCCATTTAACTTTTTACTAATTTAGTTTTTTTAAACCCCTTTAACATTTTACTAATTTAGTTTTCCTTCTACATTTAGTTTTCATAAGCTTATTTTTTAATAAAAAAATACTAAATATGCAATATTGTTGTATTTTTTGTTGATGTATTGTTATGGTACCATAGTCTATATCAAATGGCGGTGTCGTAATGGTACTAAAACAAACGACACTATACTGACCGAGCAACGTCGATGCTGGAATCTATATTATCAAATCCTGTGTATCGATATTAGTTTTTGTGGTTTCTAATCAATGTAAAACACAACATTATGTTTTGGGTCAACGACTTTATTTTGGTTTTGTTACATTACTTTATTGTTTTGTTGAATGATTTTATTTTTTGGGTTATGTGAGACAACTTTTGTGTAATTAAATTTTTGTAAACAACTTTCTTTTTATATCGACCGAGCTATGTTCAAAATAATCTATTTCTTTGTGTCAAAAACTATACGTGATTTCCAGTTGTGTATCGGTTCGATTCTTACCAAACAACGTCGGTACCGATTCCAGTATTCATTTTTTATTAGTGTAAAACATGGGCTAATATCATTTGGCTTATCATAACTTTATTTCTTGGTTTTGGATTTTAATTTCTATAACAAGCATTGATACCGAAACGGATTATGTTTGGACCTATATGATTTAGGGCTATTTGGTAAGCCTCTTAATGACGTTCTGAACTATTCAACGCTGAATGATTCAGCATTCAACGCGTTTGTTTCAGCTTCTAAATGGAATGGTTAAGGCTGGACCATTAAGATTTGAGATGTTGCTAAACAATTAAGCATTGAACTAGGCTGAACCTTAATGAGACTCTTCTATCAATGTGGGAGAAGAAAATTAACCATTAAGAGGTCCAACTTAATGATTCAGCATTTAATCATTCAGACCTCTTAACCATTCAAACATGTTAATGATTAAGCATTTAATCAACCAAACAACCCCTTAATATTTAGTAACTATTATATACTCAAAGCTTAGAACTATAAATTAATATTTGATTTAAACACAAATAAAATCTATAATTTTTATAATACATTAGAACTATAAATTAATATTTGATTTAAACACAAACAATATCTATAATTTATTATAATACATTGTGTTTTATTTACTTCATATTTTAAATTACATGAATGTATCATAAGTTAAGTTATTTCAAATATTTAATACTTTATAACTCCTTATTTATAAAATAATTCATTTATAATAAAAAAAATAAAAAAACTCTTTTTTTTTGTGCTGAAAGCAAGTAGAAATAAGGAAAAAAGTAAAAAAAACAAAACAACTATCTAAAATGACAAAAATACCCCTCAATTAATTTTAGTGTATAACCAAGTTAGAGAAATGGATGGATCTGACAACGTTTGAGAAACCTCATTTTGGATAGATCTAGCTGCAAACCTTAGGGACGATTTTGGCTATTCACTCTATGAAAAAGTTGACAATATAATACAATATAATTCTAACACGTAACATAATAATAATAATATTAATAATAATAAAATGTTATGGTAAACACGTTAAATATGATATTTCATATAATATCATGACATATGATATATGATACGATACGATACGATACTATATGATATTATACAATATGATGTAACATTATTTACTTTTTCTCTAATAACCTGCATTTGTGTGTTCTTTTTGAAAAAAAAAATGTAAATACGCATTTGTGTTTTATCTTTTTCCTGTATGTTCTGGAAAAAAATTGTTGAAAACGGGGTTGCATTCAAAATATTGTCTACTTTGGCATCGTAGTCTTTATCAAGTGTCGGTGTCTTTATAGTATCGTTAATAACAAAACCGATAATGACCAAACAATGTCAAAAATGGTATCGCTATCATTGAAACTTGTACCGGCATTAGTTTTTGAGGTTTTTTAATTAATGGAATATACAACATTATTTTTTTAGTTCCACGATCCCATGGCCCTTACAAAACTCATAAAATGGATCATGAGCCTGATCCACATCAGTATGTCTATCATAATATTCACCTTCTATATTTGATCTCACAACTTTTATCTGATGATCGAGAGTGTTCCCAAAATGAAGGGTCTTTACATGAACACTGTTGAGGATGATATTGTGAAGATGACTAGAGAGGTTCCGGGCATGATTGTCACTAGAATGGAAGTTGTCGTGAGCGGTGGATCTCCAAGAATGGAATGATTAATTATCAAAACCCCTAATGCATGTACAATACTCCCACAAGTGATACGGGCGTTGTGTAGTAAGTGATATTGGCCCGTATCACTGGTTTACCAATAATAATGGGGTACTCGTCAAGTGATACGTGCTATATGCACTTAGTTATAATGATCCATATCAGTTAGAGTGTAATATAGTTGGACACTCGTTGATATGGGCCGTGTACACTAACTAATATTGACCCGTGTCATTTAGTGCGTACAAATATTGGACATGTACTCGTCAAGTGATACGAGCCTTATGTACAAAGTGATATTGGCTTGTGTCACTTATGGTGTACCAAAAGTACCACATCGCCAGCCTTAATAAGTTTGGTTTCTTTTTAAAAGGTTTAATTAAAAATGTGATGATGTATGTGTTTTAGGGACAAACATTTGGGAAATGATGATATCCGGACAGAAGGCGACTCATTTGACGTTGAAGGTGTTGGGGCTACCAAAAGTATTGGATAGAACACTCGTTGGAACCATGCAACCAGAGCTGATGCTTGCAGCTGCTGATTCCAGTAAGAGTGTGGATGCCTAGATGAAGTAGTAAATATTTAGAGGATGATATTGCGGGGTTTGAATAAATCAATGTCGTTTGGTAGGACATTGTGTTTTTTTATGATTGGTTATGGAGGATGATGTTTTTGTTTTCATTTTATGTTATTGTCTATATCTGATAAAGTTGGTTTAGGTTGGGAACTAAATTTTATGAATAGAAATTAAAATATGAATTTAATAGTATAGTATATTATAGTATAGTTGGCTTTATATAACGAAGTAAACGTAAGAGAATTTGTCCCAAATATAAAAGAATTACAGAGTATGGATGAAATGGAAAATCTAAAAACAACTTGTTATCCAAATTGAAAATGAATATATTAATTTCATATACTATATAATATTAAAAAGAACTTTATCCCTTGAGAGTTTCTCAAGATAGACAAATCTAATAGGAAGTGACAAAATGTGTGTATCATAAAAGGAATAGGCCATTTTTTCAGATTTTTTTAAAGGATCAACACACTCGATAACTCATAAAACTTACTTCTAATTCTACATGTGCACCTTTTGCTCGACTGAAGTCTCTGTACAACATTGTCACTTCCTCAAGACACTATAAAGCTGTGATGTGAACCCGAAAAAAAAAACAACCAAATTGGTATAAAATGATATGTCATGATGATGATAGGCGATTCTAATGGGTAAAGTGAGCATATGTGAAAGAATGACATAATGTTTAATATTTATTATGGATATATAATCAATCACCTTGGGTGACACCGAATAAAACAATGAATAGGTAAGCAGTGAATATCCATTTTGAAGATAAATAAAACGATCTAACTAATATCGACTAAAAAGATTGTAGGATGGTAACTTTTAATGTCTCCCGACTATTTTCTCTACTCGTACATAATTTAAGTATCTAGTTTGATAATTATAACATGTCAGTCGATTTCAAAGTACATACATTAAAAATGATCTAAGAGGCGTGCATGGTGGGGTGATTAATTTATCACTTATAAGCTAGAGATTTACCTAGTGTCTAAGAATCATAGGCTACAACTAACCGGCTTAGCAACCTTTGTAATCAATGTTTCTAGCAACACCAATCAAAACACAAAAAAATAGATTCTTACCAAACTGACTACTTCTGAATACATATGTAGTTAGTTGGTTCTTATATGTAATAATAGGTTCAAAAACATACATATTATCCTAAAATGAGTGACTTACCTATACATAATTAATGAATTACCTGAACACAAGAACAGTGAATACCTATATAAAGCCATCATGGCTGTTATTGCACTTCGTGTATGTCCCCAGCTAATTGTATAGCATTTTAGATGTTATTGGGTTGCATTATGTAGGCTTAGGGCTATTTTGGGAAACATGTATGAGAGGCATACGTACATGTATGGAGGTGTATGGCAAGCTAGTATAAATACCTATGGCTTAGTCTTCGTAATAACTTTTGCCATTTCTAATACAAGTGCAACCTTTGTGTGTGTGCTCTCTCTAGCTTATCCTTATCTTATCCATAAACACTCACCTATAACAACTAATCGGGTTATTGATTCCGCCTTTAATCCGAAATGTGCGCGGTATTCAATTCTTGTCGATCCTACAATGCCCACAAGCTCAACTTTAAATAAAAAGGAAACATTGACCAAAGTAGAGTTGTATGATAAAGGGACAAAAAAGTAAGCAATCATCCAAACCAACTTAAACAGGTCTAAATTTCGATAAATTAAGTCAAAGCATAATATTAGGGTATAAAAAAAGTTAACTTTGGTATTGTTTTCAGTTCCCTAAATATATAAATTATATAAAACATACGAGCAACCGAAACTAAATTGACTATTGAGTCCAAAATATAACTTTGACATAAAAACACATAAATGGAAGCTGAGCAAAATACAATAGATAAAAAAACATAATGCACAATAAAAAATACTGTATTTAGTGAAAAAAACACAATCTGCAGCAAAAAACACAATGATTAGAACTGAAAAAATACAATGAACGGAACAAAACAACACAATGAACAAACGAAAATAACACAATGGACAGATGAAATAACTGTGTTTTCTTCTGCCGCAGATTTGTGGTTTTTTACTCTACTGTGCATTGTGTTTTTTTTCTACATGAACAAAATCCACTAAAAAGTCGTTTTTTTTCAATTTTTGTATAGCACAATGGTACTCGTTGGAAAGATAATAAAACGCTCTTTAATTTGGCGTTTTTTTAAAATGTCATATAAAAACTTACTAACGTTTAAAAATCGCGGGGGAAAGTGTATGAGAGAGAAAAATACAACTTTAATAGTTTTGGAAGGAATCTAAGGGTGGGGATGGCCTTATTAAGTGTCATCTGTCCTCACCCCACTTGCTTTTGTCACACCCTCATATTTCCACTACAGGGTTTTACTGCGAGGTGTGTGCATACCAGGATCCAGTCAATGACCGAATGAACAACCTCTATATTCTTGAAAAACCATACGTAAACATAACAAAATAGTTTCAAATTTTCAATATTTCAGCGGAACCAATTGTAAAAACCAATGTAAAACATCTCGTAAAACAGGCGCGAGTTCCCAAGCCAACATAAAGTAAATACCAAAATGTTTGAAAATCAATAAATGTTTAAATACCAAAATGTTTGAAAATCAATAAATGTTTAAATGCGAAAATGTGTCAAAAATTAAGTCGATGAGTTCATAGGGTTTTAATGTAAGTAAATCTGTTTGTCTGTTTGTTTAGTTCCACATTCATTACTAGTTATATCTAATGCTAGCTAGACGTTATACAAGCTACCAAGCGTACATGAAGTCGTTGCTGACTGTTGGTAGTTTTGTTTGCCTTCCTCCACCGTCCATCACACGGTGGCAAATGTTTAGGACAGTATGCACCTACTCAACCTCCAGTCGATACAAGTGGGGCTTGTCAAATCCAACAAATCTATTCACATCTCCTCGCTATGTTACATATACTATGGTTCATACTGTAAGGACTTTATGATGTAATTACGCTACAGTAAACAAGTGATATAACAGTGCATATGATCTACTATGTTTGTGTGTCTGTGTAGCATGTTTCTCCCCCAACAGGAAAACAGTAAAAGGGGATGTGAAAACTCACCTTAGTTTGCGTGCTAAAATAAAACCAAGCGTGTGTATAAAATAGATGTACTAACTACCAAAAACCTATCACATAACAACCTAAAAATGTTTCTCCAATGTTTATGTTTATCCAGTTAACCCATTGTATCCGATCAATGACTTAGGTGGTGTTTGTTTTTTCCTTAAAAGTACTTCTAACCTCTTCTGTCTGCGCCGCGCAGACGCGCACAGACGCGCGCAGACATTTGAGGTCTGCAGATTGTTTGATTTTTAGAAGATCTTTCACTCAATAAGGTCTTCCCGACCTCTTCTTGGTGTAGACTTGGACCTATATCTTCTTACCTCTTCCCACCTCTTCTCCCTTTTTTTCCTTCTCTTCCCCTTTCTTCTTCTTCACTCCTCCTCTACCCTCCCCCAATCGCCTCTTCTCCCCTACGCAATCACAACTACTCCGCCGCACCTTCACCACCAAAGCGGCGGCGGTGGCAACCCAATCAACCCCACCATCACCACCGATAACGGAATCAGCACATCGAGTGAAATGGGACTACAAAGGCTAGGGGTGATCTTAATAAGATCATTGTTGGGTTTTGTTCTAATTTTAAGGAGAAGTGTGTTCATACCGATTGTTAAACTCAATAAAACATGTATATAGTAGTTGAAAATGCAATTAGAAGAGGAATTCATCATGAAACAAACCAAAGCATCAACCCATTAATTTGCTTAAGATTCTTGGCTTTAATGTCGATTGGTCTTCACATTCACCTACAGGTATTAATTATTATTATTATTATTATTATTATTATAATAATAATAATAATAATAATAATAATAATAATAATAATAATAATAATAATAATAAGATCACTGTTGGGGTTTGGATGGATTTATTGGATTTGGAATATAGAGTTGGTTATGATTGAAAAGTTAAGGAGTGATGCTATGTTAGTGAATTATGGTGGGTTGTGGTTGGTTATATGGTTATGATGGGTTGTGATGGTTCACGGTGGTTATGGTGGTTGTTGGTGGTGGTGAGTTGTGGTTGGTTATGGTTAGGTTACACTGCAGACGTTAGTAAACAAACAGTCTTCTTGTTGCAGACTGCAGACCTTTGATCCACCTGTTCCCTTGCAGATGTCTGTAGATGTGGTCCGCAGACTGCAGACTTTTTATCTCTTCAAAAACAAACAGCACCTTAGTTATTGTTTTACAAAAATGTGTGAACATGTTTGACTGAGTTTGAACAGGTTTGACTCGATGACCCGTTAGTAACCCATTACTATTTTATGTTTGTTCATGTTAAATAAACCTAAAATTACAAGTTTCACCCAATCATGCAATCCTAGTAACTATCATGTTAGATAAATGCATAACATGTCAACTTTAGTTATTACCAAGAGTTCAGGTTTTATTCATATACCCTACTTCTAGCATGTCACAATCATCAACAAGCCATATAATACTACCCACGTATCCTACAACTTGTACAACATGCAATCTTTCCACATTTAGTAAGTTATGAACATGAAGAACACATTACATGCTAAAAGTTTCCGTTTATAGTAAGTTCGCGATTCTACTTTTTTTTCAACAAAACGAATGTTCTAACACTCTACATAACCATTCCTATGAACATCATAACATCACATTTATCATATCATGCATCGATCTCAAATTAAAAATCCAAAATCAACAAAGTTACCTTTTTAGTAGGTTATGGATAACAATCAAAACAACATCAATTGATCATCCCAAGCATGTTAATCATCCTAGACTAACATAATCCTACAACCTAGGGTTTACAATGTTTCATCAAAATTAGGGTTTGGATCTAGTATGCATCCTATAACTATACATAATCAAACCACCAACACATTCCATAATAAATCCATGTTAATCATTCATAAGTCATTGTTAATTGATAAGAAAGTGTTTCGATCAAATCTGGAACTAGAGTTTTATGGACAAAACAAGAACTAATCATAAACAAAGTGATTAAAATAACAGAATTTAACTATGCTAACCACGCACGACTGTGCGCTTTCAAGGTGCACGGTCATGCACTAGCTGCATAATTTCTATATATCTTCATTTTTTCTTCATTTATGAGTGTGGAGTTCGGGAGGAAAACTCACTAACTTGAAATTTGAAGTTCTTGAAGGAGAAATCAAGTCTTGGAACCACACAACAACAACAAAACATCAATCATTCAACCTTCAATCCTTATTTGCTTGTGGTTTGCATCTTATTAATCAAAACATTATGAACTTTGTAAACTTTGCAAGTATGATTGTTTGTGATCTTGTAAGCCATACGGGCTGAACATTGTTAGTTATCTAGACTAGATGAAACTTTGATAATGTAATTTGATTATCATAAGACTTGATGGTAACTAGTATGTTAATCTTGATGATGAATATTTAGTTATGTTCTTTAAAATTCATGCATATTTAAAGTCTTAGTTTATGTTAGTTTGATGAATGTTGCACATGAAGGTTGGAAAACACATGAGTAGATGTCGATTATCACCCCCATTGTAACCGAGAGCAATATTGATATCCCTTTCTTTGATTGGCCCTTTGGCTCTGGATAACAATAATGCAGAGAAAGTGAAATCCAACGACCAGTTAGTCAATGCTAAAGGTATAATATTGAAACTTTATAAACAAATCTTAACAACATATATATTACAATAGAAAAATAAAAGCCCAATAAGAAATTATGATTGTGTATTATTAATTGACATTAAGTTCACAAAGTAAACCTAATCAAATAAAATCATATCATATCTTTTAATAAATATTGTTTTAAACAGGTTCGTGGAGCAACAAATGCGGTCCCCCAGGCCAAACCAACAACGGCCAGGCCGACAGTAACATCAGAAGCCAGGTCTCCAACAGTGCTGCAACGAACTCCAAAACGTGAAGAGGGAATGTCAGTGCGAAGGGTTAAAGAAGTGGCTATGAGAGTGATGAAGCATCCACAACACCAACAACGACAATGTGGGCAGTTCGGCAGGCAGGATATGGAATTGCGAGGAGGATTGTTCAGAATCTACAGAATGAATGCTACTTGGATGTCCAGCAATGCAACATCCCATACTGAACTAGAGGCATTTGAATGGGCAATAAAAGGAAGCACATCTCTAGCTAGTCAATTTAAGGATTTAAGATGGGAATGTAGTTTCTTGGCAATAATAAAAATGGGTAACATGTTATAGCTCATTTGTAATTGTGGTTTCCATCTTATCTATTGGTTATGTTGAATGACACAAATGAGTTTAAAAGAAAAGTGGCCCAATGTCCATGAAAACCTGCAAGTTACAATTCTTGAGTTGATGATCAAAACCGATACTTCTATCTATTAAACATATAGATGTATCTTGGGCATAAAAAGAACTAGGTGTATTAATACACGCGCGTTGCGCATTTTTCATATTGGCCTTTAAAAGGCGGTATTCAAATATCATCAAAAAAACAACAAATTCAGCGTTGAAACTTACAATCATCAATTAACGAGGAGTAGCAACTCTGTTAGTTATTGTTAAAAAACGTGGTTAGAAGTTAACGGGAACAGTAAGTCAGTTACCCAACGGTGGTTAGAAATTAACGTTGTTAAAACCGAGAACAATAACTCTTTAAGTTACTATTCAAAACCCTAGTTAGAAGTTAATGGGAAATAGTAGCTGAGTTAGTTAAGGATGGCTAGAAATTGACAGGGTCTGGTAACTATGTTAGTTACTGTTAGAAAACCCGGTCAAAAGTTAACGGGGAACGGTAACTCAGTTACCTAAAGATGGTTAAAAATTAACGTAGTTAAAGTTAATGGGGAACATACCCGGTTAGAAGGTAACAGGGAACAGGAACTTAGTTAGCTAACGGTGGGTAGACGTTAATGGAGTTAAAGCTAACGGAGAACTGTAACTCAGTTACCTAACGACAGCTGAAAGTTAACGAAGTTAAAGTTAACGGGGAACTGCAACTAAGTTACCTAACGACGGTTAAAAGTTAACAGAGGTCGTTAGCACTAACGCGTCAAAAACTAACGCCGACAGTACTACTGTCGTTAGTTAGGCGACTCATGTTAGCACCAAGTGGCTATTTAATTTACTCACCGATTCAAATTACCCACCAATTGAATTTGAATGAATTGAATACTATGGGGTTGAATTTAGTGTCAAAATTCAAAAAATAATGTTAGATTTATACTAATACTAGTTTTTTACCCCGCGCTACGCGCCGGGGCTTTGATTTCTTTAAGTGATTAGTTCGGACATCTGAGATGACACCTAGGCATTTTGTATATATCCGGTGTTAAGAGCAACATTACCCCATTGGTATGTATGTCGTCTCACCCTGCTCAACGCATTTCCCTAAAAAAACCGCTTTCCTGAAGATGATGTTTACATCTATTGGTCAACATATGGCTTAAAATAGAATAGAAATCGATAATAAAGCTGAGTCTTGTTGGTCATTTCATAACCAAGAGTTAGTTACAAAAGTTGGAGCATGTTCCTTTATCAAGCATTACATGATTTTCATTGATGCAGCAGCCAAAGTAAGATACAAAAGGCTGCTGCATGTCATTTGATGCAGCAGGCAGTGTAAGATACGAAAGGGTGCTATAAAGTCGGTATTTATTTGTGCAAAAGCTGGGTTCTTGTATCTGAACCTTGATTTATGTTTCTTTCCCTGCATTGTAGAATTCAGACGGTTATTTTGTTGCTTAATGTAACAGTTTTGCCTTTTTTGACTTAGTATCTTTCCTTTCGATGTGTTGTATGCTCGTTTGGCTGGAGTCATAGTGCTAGAGTCTTTGTTGTGGTGCCACTGAGACGTAAATCGGGTCTCATGTCATCGTCATGATCTTTGCTTTATCAGTTACCTCTAGCATTTTGCCGTTGTCATTTTTTCGATCTTGTATCCAAATTCACCACATAAACATCAATATTGTGGATTCTATATTTATGGCTTATTGCTGAGTCCCTGAAACATCAAATTTGGGTTGATGATAAATAAAATGTCGGATAGAAGCAGTCATATGCTCAACACAATTAATAGGAAACGACAACCAACCCATCATCTTTATTCATCTATTTAATGCTATATCAGGTCAGTAATGTTTTTCTTTTTTATGACAAATTCCGAATAAAAAAATAGGACAGAATCATGATGAAAAGGACGAACCAAGCTTACGTAATCAACTACTTGTTCAATAGAATGCATTAAAATAAAGTGAAAAAAGCCCACCTTGCACCATTGAGAAATCAATTGTTAGAAAGAGCTTTTTCTAAGGATGGAAAACTATCACCATTTCCTTGTTTGTGAAGATTTGACAGCTAAGAGAAAGCAATCAAAGAAAAGAGCCGTTAGACTCATTCTCAATCCTTTCCTTTTTCCCTTTTTTCTCTTGTTCTATATAATTGTAATCTTCTTCTCTTCAGTGAAATAATCAAAATACATAAGAAATATACAATTCACAGTTTCAATTGTTATCATGGTATCAGAGCAGTGAACGATTCTTAACCGATTCACAAAGCTCGTCATCTACCCTACGCCACCATGTCTTCCGACGGCGGCTTAGCGAATCAAAACCAAACCAAACCAAACCTTTCAATACAGTTTGACAACCGAGTGATGGGATCTGAGAATAATCTCAGGTCAGGTGTAGGCTTGATTTCAAGTTATGAAAACCTCACCAAGGAAACTCAATCCAAACCGTTTCAGCGACTGCAGACATACACCAAGGTACACAAACGAGGAGCAGTTGGAAGATCAATTAATATTGCAGCTTTAAAAAACAACGCAAACGATCAGAACTCTGGTGGCCTCGGAGGGATAGTGTCTGCCAACAATCGCACCATGGATGGAGGTACCGGGTTTGAGAGAATCATCTCAAACCCCATTCTTAACCCTCGTATTTTCAATTGCAATTTGCTAGATATTTTAGTTAACCAGGAAGATGATAAAAACATGACTATTATAGGGGATAGTAAAGAAAATAAATTCTTTGACTCCCAAGGTTTCACATGTGAACTTAAGACTTCTTCGCAAAAGACAAAATGTTTGTCATGTGAATCACTGACAAAAAAACTAATAAGCATGTCAATTTTAAAGGGCTTATCTCAAACCAATAATTTGGTTAATAAAAAAACTACAAAACATTTTTTTAAAGAAACACATATCTCGTAAAAAAAATTTTAAGGAAAAGATTTTTTTTAAGAAAACTTGCAAATTAAAGATTTGTTCTAAAAAACATAAAAAAAGAAGTTTTAAAAAGAAAACTTGCAAATTAGAAGCTCAAGCTAACGTAGCCCAAAATGCTACCAACATGGGTGAATCATGGATATTCGATTGTGGTGCGACTGACACCATGACAAATGATCCATTAGACATTGTCTCAAAAGGTAAACCCAGAATTAACCATATTACAACTGCTAATAGGGGGGTCGCGCCCGTCAAGGGAGGCGGAACTATTGAAATATCTCCTACTTTAAAACTCTCAAATTGTCTTTACGTCCCGTCCTTGTCACATAAACTATTATCCATTAGTCACGTGACAAAAGAACTGAATTGCACCGTCCTGATGCATCCAACCTTCTGTATCCTTCAAGATATCAGGACGGGCACGATCATTGGGCGGGGTACTGAACGCCAAGGATTATACTATGTGGATGAAGTGACTCAACAGGGTAATGTGATGCTTGCTCACGGGACTACAGATAGAGAAGCTTGGTTGTGGCATAGGAGATTAGGACATCCGTCCACTAGTTATTTACACCTTTTATTTCCAAAATTATTTCCTTCAAATAAAACTTTTAATTGTGAAACTTGTATCTTAGCTAAGAGTCATAGACAAACCTACAAACTAAATAACACAAAAGTTAGTTCACCTTTCTCTCTTATACATTCTGATGTTTGGGGTCCCGCAGAAACTATTGGGGGACAAAACTTTCGTTTCTTTGTTTTGTTTATTGATGATTGTAGTCGTATGACTTGGATTTATTTCTTGAAACATAAATCAGAGGTTTTTGATAAATTTATTATATTTTATAACATGGTTCAAACTCAATTTAAAACCAATATTCAAATCCTTCGATCTGACAATGGAGGGGAATATATAAATAATTCAATGAAACAATTCTGTCAAAACAAAGGGATTATTCACCAAAAAACGTGCCCTCACACTCCTGAACAAAATGGCACCGTTGAACGAAAAAATCGTATTCTTTTAGAAATTACTCGGGCCTTGTTAATTGAATCTCGAGTCCCTGCGTCTTTTTGGCCTGAAGCTGCTGCTACCGCCACTTATTTAATCAACCGTCTACCAACTAAAGCTCTTGATTTAAAAACACCTATCCAAACCTTATCTAGTTTTACCAAAATTCCTCCACCTCTCACATTAACCCCACGGGTCTTTGGGTGTACTGTCTATCCTCACATTCCTAAACATGACCGAGGGAAGCTCGGCCCATGTGCAGAGAAATGTGTCTTCGTAGGCTATGGTATCGACCAAAAGGGGTACCGGTGCTATAGCCCAAAACGACGACATATGTACACTACACTTGATTGTGACTTCCTTGAAACCGAATTTTTCTATACCTCCCAACACAGTGGTCAGGGGGAGAAGTATGTTGACCCACTGGATTGGTTAAAATGGGTTCCTATGTCAAAGGAAGTTAATACCATGAATACCCAAGATGACTCACTTACTTCCTCTCAATCGCCTACCATCACTACTACTGCCCAAAATCCGCTTAGTCCCACCAAGGTAAATCATTTACATACACATGAGGATACTCAAAATAGTGAACCTCAAGATCCTCAAAACCCTCCTAGTCCAACTAATATATCCGATAATAATAAATCCCCTATTGATATATCTGATAACAATGAAGTTGCAAGCGTACAGGATATACAGGAGGAACAAGAAGATATACAGGAAGAACAAGAGGAATCAATTAAAGAAAATCAAGATGAAAGATATGTGTTACCTCCAAGATCTAATAGAGGCATTCCTCCGAAACGATTCTCTCCTGAAAGAGAGACGAGATCATCAAGATACCCCATGGCGAACATGACCACCGGGAACTTATCTAAGGAAGCTAAAGCCTTCACTGCTGCCCTATTTAATGAACAGCTTCCAATTTCAGTAGAACAAGCTCTCGCCTCTAAAAATTGGAGAAATGCTATGGAAACAGAAATGGAGGCACTTATGAAAAACGAGACTTGGGAAAAATGTATCCTTCCATCAGGAAAAAAACCAGTTGGGTGTCGATGGGTATTCACTATTAAACATAAATCAGATGGAACCATCGAAAGATATAAAGCTCGACTAGTAGCCAAAGGGTACACACAAACTTATGGGATTGACTATTCTGAAACTTTTTCTCCAGTGGCCAAGATCGATACAATCCGCGTTCTATTCTCTATTGCTGCAAATGAAGGGTGGCCTCTTCACCAGTTCGATGTTAAGAATGCCTTCCTTCATGGAGAACTAAAGGAAGAAGTATATATGGAGGCACCACCAGGGTTCACAGGAGACTTCAAAAGCCATGAAGTATGCAAGTTGAGGAAAAGTCTCTATGGTCTTAAGCAATCCCCTCGAGCCTGGTTTGGGAGGTTTACCCTAGCTATGAGGGGATACGGATTCAAACAAAGCAACTCCGATCATACCTTGTTCCTCAAAAGAAAAGGTAAACTAGTAACTTGTTTAATTATATATGTTGATGACATGATTATTACAGGAAACGATAAAGAAGAGATGGAAAATCTGAAGACAAATTTGTTCAAGGAGTTCGAGATGAAAGATTTAGGAAGACTAAAGTACTTCCTAGGAATTGAAGTTTTGAGATCAAAGCGAGGGATTTTCATATGTCAAAAGAAATACATACTTGATCTTCTTGCTGAAACCGGAATGATCAATTGCAAGCCAGCCGATACACCAATGATGACTAACCAGAAACTCTATATGGAAGAAGGGGCAAAATTAGCAGATAAGGAAAAGTATCAGCGTTTGGTAGGAAAACTCATATACCTCTCACACACTCGTCCTGACATCGCATATGCAGTTGGAGTTGTCAGCCAGTTCATGCACCAACCTCAAGTTAATCACATGGATGCTGTTTGGAGGATCATAAGATATCTTAAAAGAACCGCAAGTCATGGGATCCTTTTTCAACCAAATAAACATCTGAAAATCCAGGCCTATACAGACGCTGATTGGGCAGGAGACAAACAAGACCGAAGATCTACATCAGGATACTTTACCTTAGTTGGTGGGAACTTAGTCACCTGGAGAAGCAAAAAACAAAAGGTTGTCGCTTTATCAAGTGCCGAGGCTGAATTTCGAGGCATTGCAAGAGGTCTAGCAGAAATCCTATGGATACGCAAACTACTAACCGAGATTGGGTTCCCTCAGACTGAGTCAAGTAAGATCTTTTGTGACAACAAAGCAGCAATGCAAATATCTGAAAACCCTGTTCAACATGACCGTACGAAACACGTGGAAGTTGATAGGCATTTCATCAAGGAGAAACTTGAAAATAAAACTATAGAATTACAGTTCGTTCGATCAGAAGACCAGCTTGCAGATATCTTAACAAAGTCTGTCAACGGAAGACTCTACAATAATTGCCTTTTCAAGTTGAGTATCGGAGATCCCACTAATCAACTTGAGGGGGAGTGTTAGAAAGAGCTTTTTCTAAGGATGGAAAACTATCACCATTTCCTTGTTTGTGAAGATTTGACAGCTAAGAGAAAGCAATCAAAGAAAAGAGCCGTTAGACTCATTCTCAATCCTTTCCTTTTTCCCTTTTTTCTCTTGTTCTATATAATTGTAATCTTCTTCTCTTCAGTGAAATAATCAAAATACATAAGAAATATACAATTCACAGTTTCAATTGTTATCATCAATTGCCAAACCGACTCCGCGAAGGCACATGAGATGAATAGATGATCTCCGGACTCCGGCAACTCACTACCCAACGGACATAAAGCTAACCCCACGTTGATATTCCGTCTACCCAGCGCCACTTTTGTGGGAAGTTTGTTAAGACCTGCCCTCCATGCCATTATTTCAACTTTGCGTGGAACCCAATTATTACGCGTAAATACCCACCTGGAGGCATCAAATCTAGAATCCTGCAGCTTTTTCTTGACCCCGTTTACCAAAAATTCTCCCAACCCATCGATGTCCCAAACCAACCGGTCCTTTGCAGCCGACAGATTTGGCTGCGGCAGTCCTAACCCAATCAGCCCCAGTTCCGAAACAGCAGCATCACTTAAACTGTTGTCCTTCCAATCCCAGACCCACCCCGTGTTGATTTGTAAATATAACTTATCTATATTTATCATTTATGTTTTTAGTTTGTAAAGTTGAACATATGTATTATATATTTGATTATGTATGTATTAGTATGTTAAGTCACAAAACACATTAGCCTTAGGATAAATAAGTTAGCATATGGGTCAAAACCAACTCGACAAGATTGAAGATCAAGGCTGCACACTATTGTTTACAAGACTACTCATCAAGGCTGCAACCGGAACAAGAACAGAAGCAAAACAAATTGTTTCGAAGACAAAAGATTGACAAAAAGACCATTATACCCTTAAAGGTAATATGGTTATTTTTCCCGCCAAAAGGAAACAAACCGGTTTGACTAAAAGGGACAGTTATTAAGAAGGGACACAACGGTTCGGAACAATCATCACATCGATTCAAAACGTATATATAGAGACATAATGGTTCATTTGTTTCTTTATCAAGATTGTATCACAACTAACAATCCTCTTGTCGAAAACATTCCCGAATTCATTTGTTATCTTGTTCATTTGTATAAAACTCTAATCATTCGTTTATAATATCAATCATTCTAGGTTGTGTCTATCATATTTGTGTGTTCATACTTTGTTTTATCCGCTGCAAATCAAGTTCTGGGGCCAACAAACTGGTATCAGAGCAAGGTTTATTGGTTCAAGTCTGTTCGTTCATCATTTCAGTGTCTATCTTCTGTTTCTTCATCACTCTTGTGTCAAGTTTTCATTAATCATTCTGTACAGACTAATCATTATTGTTTGTTCGCATAGTATCAATCAATATCCTGTTATTATTTTGTTTCTGATTCGAACTTTTGTTTCAGATCAGTACTTATAATCAAATCGTTTCTGTTCATCATATTCGTGTCTGTTTTTTTGTCTAATCTTTCTGTCCAAAGTGTCCATCAATCGTTCATAATCTGTTCTGTTTATTCGAAGTCTACATATTCTGTTTCAGTATTTTTTGTTTCTATCACATAATCTGTAATCACCAGTCAAGTATCCTGTTTATTTTGTTTGTTGTATTGTAGTATAATTCTGGAAGTTTGGTTTGTTTATTAGAAGTCGAGTCAATTAAAGTCCGATCATTAGTATTGTTGTTTGGTTGTTTCTGTTTCTGTCAAGTACCACATCAGAAAGTTTTTCCTTTTCGAAACGCATTTCCTTAGTCATTAAATCAATTTGTATATAACACAAAACATGTCTGATTCATCCGGGATTTCATACACGGGATCAAGGCCACAATACATGGCGAGATTCAGACGAAAGAAAGAAAGGCTGCACTAAGGCGAAGAGGAATCGAGACAGGAAAATGTTATTATTGCAAACAACCAGGTCATCTTATTAGTGTTTGTGGCATTAAAGAGAGAGAGATGAGGGTGCACAATTAATAAGGGATTCCATAAACACGGGGATATCATATTATCCCGAGAAATCATTTGGTAGTGGGGAAGATTATATTCTTCAAGGATCGGACAACGGTTTGTGGAAAGATATATGGTATGTAAGTCCTAATCTTCAAAATCATATTGCGGGTAATTTAGATTTCTTTCTTAAGTTAAAGAGATCTTTTGGGGTTGAAAGTAAGATTAGGAAAGAATTTGTATTTATAAGGGGGGTTGGAATTGTAAGTGTATTGGTTGAAGATCAACATTTGGTGATACCAAATGTGTTCTACTCGACTGATTTGGAGGATAATATACTAAGTCTTCCACAACTTATACTACAAGGATTTGTGGTAAAGATTGTGGGAAACTTTTGTATTGTGGAAAATATGTTCAAAGACAAGAGTATGCAATTCCGTTTCATAGAAAACAATAGCTAGTGAGTCCAAGGAAACAATATCGAAATTATTGGAAAGTAATGATGAGGATCATAACCGGATGAAAAATAATTACTTAAATGATTATTTTGAATCCATATCGGCCGAAGCCGATTCCATCATTAAAAGGGAAGATGATATTGTTAAAAATATAAATATAGACTCACTTGACAAGTGCATTGAGTTGTTGGACATAATACATGGCATGGATTATCCTTGGGCACATAGAAACATCCTTAAAGGACCATTCATACAAATGGTGTCTTGGTTTCTAAAAGAATTCCTTGGGATAACCAATAGGCCGATTCCCCCAACATTTGAAAATGGTAAGTATGTTGAGTTGTATGACTTATACATAATGGTACAAAAAGGAGGACATAGACGAGTATCAATGTACAATATTTGGGTTGTGATAGCAAAGGAGTTAGGATTTGATTACGAGGACAAGGACATGATGAGAATCTTGTATGCACAATATCTAAATGTCTTAGATTGGCAATATCTTGTCCATAAGAATGCCGCAAAACAGCCGAAAGAATAGAAAAAGAAAGGCAAGAAAGTAGTCAAGTTAGAAGGGTGAATACAACACCAAACATGTCTCTAAATGCATTTACACCCAGAAATGAACAAGTAAAACCAAATGAAGAGGACTATGCATTGTACATGTGTAGTGATTGGAGGGCTGAAAAAAGGTTTATGAAGAGAAGAAACTTCGACTTTACACAAGCCGAAATAGCCCTCAAAGAAGCCATTGAAACTCTACCAACAAGTCCCATGAGCCCTAGTTATATTTAGGGGCGAGTGTTGATTTGTAAATATAACTTATCTATATTTATCATTTATGTTTTTAGATTGTAAAGTTGAACATATGTATTATATATTTGATTATGTATGTATTAGTATGTTAAGTCACAAAACACATTAGCCTTAGGATAAATAAGTTAGCATATGGGTCAAAACCAACTCGACAAGATTGAAGATCAAGGCTGCACACTATTGTTTACAAGACTACTCATCAAGGCTGCAACCGGAACAAGAACAGAAGCAAAACAAATTGTTTCGAAGACAAAAGATTGACAAAAAGAACATTATACCCTTACAGGTAATATGGTTATTATTCCCGCCAAAAGGAAACAAACCGGTGACTAAAAGGGACAGTTATTAAGAAGGGACACAACGGTTCGGAACAATCATCACATCGATTCAAAACGTATATATAGAGACATAATGGTTCATTTGTTTCTTTATCAAGATTGTATCACAACTAACAATCCTCTTGTCGAAAACATTCCAGAATTCATTTGTTATCTTGTTCATTTGTATAAAACTCTAATCATTCGTTTATAATATCAATCATTCTAGTTTGTGTCTATCATATTTGTGTGTTCATACTTTGTTTTATCCGCTACAAATCAAGTTCTGGGGCAACACCCCGCCCATCCGATGAAACCCGGTCTGCTACTGATGCGAACTTGTTCGTTACTACAGCAAATAAAGCCGAAAACAGACCTGCCAGCGCTCCGAACCCAACCCAGTTATCCAGCCAAAACTTAATTGTGTTACCATCTCCCACCACCCCCTTAATTAGCAATCCTACATCGACCCCCAAAGATTTCCGCCCATCTATAGCACCTGCTACCGCATTCCACGTACCCGGAATAGACAACCTGACTCGAATGGGATTCCATGCTCTAGAAGAATGGTGAATGGACCGTATAACCTTACGCCACAGCCCATCCACATCGACTCGAAACCGCCACCACCACTTTGCTAACATTGACAAGTTGGAATCACCAAGAGAACCGAAATCGAGGCCACCTCCCTCACAAGGTGCAATTACACTATCCCATGCCACCCAATTCATTCTATCTTTCTCGTTCGAACCTCCCACCAAAATACTCTAGGCATCCGATCAAGCTTATCCAAAACACCAATCAGTGCTTTGTATAAGGAAAAGTAGTATGTAGGTAAGGAGTTTAATACCGATTTTATGAGAACAACCCGACCCTAAACAACATGTCCTCGCCTTCCAAATGGCCAATCTAGACTGGAACATCTTCAAAATTGGTTCCCAATGTTCTAAAATATTTATGTTTGCCCGGACTAATAACCCCAAATAGGTGAATGGAAAATTACCCCTCCTACAATTAAGCAAATCTGCCATATCTTGTACTTCACCATTATCCACTCCTATGCCAAAAACGCTTCACTTGGCAAGATTAACCCGCAGTCCGGAAACTAGGTAGAAACACCTAAGTATCGTTTTGAGACTAACCGCATTGGTCCTACACCATTCTCCAATAAAAACTACATCATCCGCGTAGATGAACTGTGACAAGACAAGATCGCCATGGCCGCGCCTTAGATCATGGAATAGACCCACCTCAACCGCCCTCTTTAAGACACCTGTGAGCGCCTCCGTGGCCAAAACAAACAAAAATGGCAAAAGTGGATCACCTTGTCTAAGTCCACGTTTGCACTCGAACTCTTGTGTGGGGGACCTATTAACCAATATCGAAGTTCTAGCCGATTTAACGATAGCCATAACCCATTTACACTAAGTAGAGAGGAGAAATTCATTTGCGCCATGACCGATTCCAAGTAGCCCGAATTCAGAGAATCATATGCCTTTTCGAGATTGACTTTAAAAATCATACCTTGCCTTTTGCGTTTTCTTCAACCAACCGATGAGTTCATTCAACATAAGCAGCCCATCCATGATACTTTTACCCGTTAGAAAGGTGGATTGCTCCGGAGACACCAACTTCCCAATCACCCCATTAATCCTTGCAACTAATACCTTGGACATCACTTTGTTGATGCATCCAACCAAACTAATAGGTCTAAAATCACGGAAAATTATCGGATCATCAACTTTTGGAATTAAGGCTATAAATGACGAAAAGCACCCCATTGACAGATTCGGGTTCTGATGAAATTCCTGAAACAAAGCCACGAATTCAGCCTCAAGACCGGACCAACATCTGTTGAGGAATTTAAAATTGAACCCGTCTGGACCGGGCGCTTTATCCCTATCACACGCCCAAATCGCCTCTTTTATTTCATTCAAAGTAAACGGCTGAATAAGTAAATGTGCTTCCTGATTCGAAATCCGGTTGACGTGAGTACACTGAATAAATGGTCTCGACCCCATCGGCTCCTTAAATTTTTCTTCAAAAAACTTAAACGCCTCGTCTTTAACTATAGTCGGCCCTTTTTCCCAACCCCCATTTATGCGAACCCCGTTAATCCGATTATTTGAAGTATTAGTATTCATAAGAGCATTCACATCCCCTCCACCAAATCCCATCCATCAAATTACACTAAAAAACACTACTCCACCCTTAAATCTTCTCTCTCCTAATTAAAATAATAATACTTTTTCAATCTTTTATCATTATATTTTATCTCTCCTCACTCACAACTACTTACATATATATATATATATATATATATATATATATATAGGGGTGAACAGTAGCTTTTCATATATAGGTTGAAACAGTGCTTTCAACAAATATTTTCTCTCCCCTCCACTCACAACCACTTACACTCACCTGATATAATTTGATGGACACACTCACATACATTTGGTGGACCAAATGTGAATGCTCTAAGACGGTGAAAATATCAGGAGTTTTCGTCGCCATCAATCGCCCACTTGATTCTAGCTTTTTGCCTTTCGTCCATGTGCACCTTTCTGTCAAAGTCCATCACAAAAACTCTACATTCGTCTCTTTAGCTCTTTTCTGCCGATTATAGTTCCCGAATCTCGGCCACAATATCAAGTCGATCCATCTCCATTTTCTTTAACTGATATGCACCGTGTGATTTCTTTTTCTCAACTGCCACCCAATCTTTTATCCTGCACTTCAGATACTTTAATTTGGTAGCCAGGCCAAGCTCCGCCGGCCGCACAAAAATAAAATTGGAGCACATTTCAGTCAGAAAGTCCACAAAACTAGGAAGTTCGAGCCATGTATTGTAGAACATGAATGGAACATGACCAAAATCCGTTGCAACCAACGATAACATACCGGGCGATGGTCTGATACTAACCTGGATAGAACCGTAACCGCAACAATCGGCCACTTGTTGACGAAACCATCACATACAAGGAACTTGTCTAATTTGCTGATTTCCTTACCGTTATCCAAAACATACGTGAACCGATGACCCCCTTGGTTGTACTCTTGTAGCCCCGCCTTAGCGATAAAATCATTAAAAAATGCCACATTTAGATGGACAAACTCAGAATTCAGCCTTTCTTCCTCACACCTAACATCAGAAGTCGCCGAAGAAAACCCACAGACCTGAATTTATATCTTTAATAGTTTTTAACTACGACCAAACACCCCTTCTCATTACTGGATCATTCGGTGCGTATACGTTAACTATATTAAGTGGTTCACCTGAATTCAATATAACCCCTGTAATAAACAGATAGTACCTGTTCATCTCGACTCCCAGCCTTCTAAATACCGATGGGTCCCAAATGCTTACTATGCCTCCCGACCTTCCTTCTGAGAAAACCATCTCAGAGCAGAATTTAGAGTTCCCTCAAAAGGCCGACAACTGAAACACCGAATCAGGCCCCAGTTTAGACTCTTGAATACCAATAAAATGGACACTATTACTCGTTTTTAAACCACGTACCCAGGACGTCTTTCTATCATCCTTCACCCCCTTAAGTTCACACAGAGAAAATTCATTGTGGAACAACAACGCCTCCTTCACCCAAAACCATATCTTGCACCTCATCCCTGAATCCAGCAACTTCCATCCCTACTAACGAACCTGCAATGACGGTAGCATCAATTTCATCATTAATCCTCTGCTTAGTGGCATCATCAGTCCCATCAACAGTAATACAATTAGGTGCTTCCTGAGCAACTGCTGGCGTCCCAACAGTACCATCCGGCCGACCCTCTAACCTAGTGCCACCCTCATTTCCTTGACAGTTCTGATAAACTATTATTGTTTCATTGTGGAGATTATGTTGGCTTGCTTCGTTAGTACCTTCAGATCCCCTATCCTTCCCCATATTACCTGTGTTTACAGAATTGATTCCAAACAAGAATACCCCACCTTGTCTATGTCCTGTGTTTATTGTCATTGCATAACAAAGCTTTAATGGGAATTACTTTCTTTTGAAGACGAAGGGCGGCTCTTTGTCATTGTGAATTAGCGTTATGCGTGGAATATATACATGACGACCTATCATAGTTCCTGTTATAATCTGAGCTTCCAAGACTCATGGCAGTAGTTGGGTAATTATTAAACGTGTGCCGTTACATAGGCTTGTAGTCGGATTAAGCTTTCTAAGTAACATAATAGGCGCATTGACTTTTAATTCCAAATCTTGGCGGGAGGCCAGTAAAATTCATAAGATTTAAGTGGTCGCTAGGAAAAAGCATTTCTGTGTCGTTGTGATCACCAGAGTGAGAAATTATGGAATCAATGCTTGTGTATACTTTGCTTTCACCTGGACACAAATGGAGCACTTTATGATTTATGTCTTGTGCCGTGTCATTCGTTGGACAGATAATTGCCTTTCTTGAAAGTGCACGCGGTGTCGGGTTATGTAAGGTGTTATTGTCATATATGAATTGTATTAGTTCGTTTAGTGCATTTGCCTTAGACTGTATTAGGTATCTTATCGGTATCTGAAAACCTTTGCATTCTCAGGGTCATCATTGCTTGGGGTTCCTAATTTACCATCGCCTAATGTAAGTAACCAAGATGAAAATTCGGCTATGGATTCTTTTTCTGTTGTAGTAAGGTTAGGCTTTTCAAAACGCATGTTTTGAGTCAATTTATAGACCTTGAAATGCTGCCATAGATATGAATTAGGCAATGCGGATGCCAAAATGGAAGACTTGGAACCTTTAGGTATAATCGGCAATGTCTGCCTAAAGTCAACGCCAAGTAAAATTGATTTTCCACCAAAAGGAACACTTGCGTTGTTAAGGAGGTCTTGTAAAGATCTGTTTAGTGTTTCAAAACATCTACGGTCATTCATTGGTGCTTCGTCGCAGATAATGAGTGATGATTTAGCTATTAGTTGAGCTAGGTGCGTTTTTTTCTTTACATGACACAATGATTCGTTTGTCAAGTCTAAAGGTATCTTGAATCGAGAGTGTGTTGTTCGGCCGGAAGGCAAAAGCAATGAGGCAATGCAAGATGCAGCTAATGCTAGCACGAAATTTCCTTTGGAACGCAAGTATGCGATAATAGGTGACCATAAAAAAGTCTTTCCAGTACCGCCATGGCCGTAGACAAAGGCTAATACTTATTTGCCAGATGCAATAGACGTTATCACGTGTTCATAGATGGCCAGTTGTTGAGCATTTAGCATTCACTAGTACAAATGTGTGCAAAAGACGCGGACATTTGAAGCGGTGAAGAAACAACCGCGACTTTAAACCCTTCACCTCTCAAACCGTATTACTTTATAATCGGAAGACGCGGATGGTTTTATACATGAACCGCGACCTATAATCATACAACTGCGACTTCTAACAAAATTCCCGCCTATCTTTCAGCAAATACCATTTCCCTCTCATTACCCCCACTTTTCAATAAAATTTGTGCCTGAATACAAAGTTCCCTCTCCCCTCAAACCCTAACCAAACTATCACCACGCAAACAGATTAACTCAAAGCACATTGTGCAGGACCTAATTTCTGCCTTTAATGTATCAGGATGATGGGAAGTTTCTTGCCATGTAAGTCTTAACTATATTTTAACATCTATTTAATGTATTTCGTGTAAACGAATTAACTTTTTTATTTATTTTGGACAGTGGCACAATCCAAGGAGACGTTTTCATATTGAATGCTAGTAGTACAAAGGTACATACTGTTGGTAGATAACTCATCTTTATAACTTACAAAGTATTGTGGTTTATTTTTGTTTTTATGTTAGATGGAGGCATAGTTGTCAATAGCGCTTGTAGTGCCCGCCATAGCGAATAGCTTAGCGTATGAAAAAGCCGTTCAACTAAACTGGAATAGTCCTCAGGTAACTATGTAAACGAATAAGCTTTTAAATTTGAAGTTTGAACCATTTATTTTTTGTGTATATACAATCACTTGTACAGTTCTGTTACATTTCAGGCTCTCAACAACTGGGGACTTGCTTTACAGGTACCTGGAGATTTTACATGCTCTGCTGTTAACTTTTGTATATGTCCAAATCTGTCGTGGTATATATTTATTTATTTATTTTTATATGCAGCGTGTTTGGTACAGCGGAGCGGCTGGACAAGAGATGTTGACTATTTCTTGGAGTGGCTATCATGTATGCACTTCAGCGGTGGTGGTTTTTGTGATGCCGCAATTGCTGAAGGACTTGCTGAAGTTCTAATGGTATGCACTGTTGGTTGACCCGTCTTCTTTGCTTCATGTTATATGCGTAAACTAAGTTTTATCATGAATAGATGTGTCCTCCTCCAAATGGGACTGAAATTCAACCAATTGAGGCTCTTCAAAGACATTGCATTCTTGTTGCTGCAAGTAATCCGTATCCACTGCCTACACCAGTGTTTCGGCCACCAAATAAGAGTGATATGCAGTCAGAAAGCCGTTTGTCGGATGCTGAAACAGTTGCTAAATCATTTCCTCAGGTATTCACAATGGAGTTCAGTTTAATTTATGAATGTCATCTTCTTCTTCTCATACTACATGGTGTATTTTGTTGCAGTCTGGTAGTTCTTTGTCACTTATATGCCCAAGGCAGCTTCCAAAACTTAAAGCAATCTACAACGCGGTCATTGTTTTTTGAACCCTTGTTAAATAATAAATATTGTTGTCGTGATGCTGATTTTTTTCTTTCAAATAAACAAAACATTACAACAGGTCAATGGGTATTATATATAGTTATATATATAGATCTGTTAATATTGTTGATAGTTATTGGCATCTCATAGAACCCATATGTGGGTCATCTTAGTTACCTGAATCTTAAGAAAAACAATATTTGAGAATTCCATATTTTTGTGTTTATATTACGACACTTGTTAGTTTGTTGAAATATTTTAATAGTCTACTTGATGCGCAGGGAGAATTAGGTGGTAAGCAACAAAGCCAGACTATCATGATCACCAAATTAGAAGTACGTTTCAAGCCATTTTTTTTATACGGGACACCCTTATTTTTTTCATGTTGCAACTTACAATACAACTTCATTCTATAAATATCGAAATTTAAAAACTGAATTCAAGCCTTATGTTTTTTTATGCCAAGCTTATAGGAGTTCATCGTCTGCTGAGTCGTAAGTGTCTAGCATTAGCCTTCACAAAGTGCTCATAGTTTATAATGCCCTTAGTGCCCATTGTTAATGCTTTCTCTCTCTCTCAGGCTTGCAGATGACTGGCCATCAACATTGCTAATAGATAGGCTTATATCTCAAGAGAACATGAACAGCAGGTATGGTCCCTCATATATCTACCCATGTAGTTGTCTCTCCACAACTTGATCAATTTTTTTAATATTGTTTTCATTTCACCAACCGCCCGATTTACCAGTTATAGTATCATGTATTGGTTTTGTTTTAGTGTGAGTACTTCTATTTTTTTCCGATTATATATGTTGCAACTTATACCATTTACTTTTATTTTAGATGTGGAACACGAGCTATGCAACGGACAAAGATATGGATCTTATGTTGAAGACTTTAATGCCGTCTTTTTTTAGTGAATTAGGAATTCATGTGCTTTCGGATTAAATGTGTGTGGGTTGTGGGTAGTTTAGAATAGGTTCAGAAGGATTTGGTATGTAAGTTGAAACAACTTGATGTTCCTTTTTAATCTTTGGTTCGAATTGATTTTTGTATGGAACAAATTAATATGGTATGTAAGTTGAAAGTCGGATGTTAGATTTTCGAACAAATGTATATTAATTGATTTGGTATTAAGCAGAAAGTAACAGCAGCAACAGGTTAAGAACTGCTGTTAGCAGGTAATTAAAAAGGGTAAAAAAATAGGAACTAAAGTCGTGGTTATATTATGAAGCTAAAGACGCGGTAATATTTTAAAGGGTAGCAAAAGACGCGGCTGTGTATAGTGAAATGTATAGAAGAAGAAGACGCGGACAGAATCAGAAGACGCGGCTCACTCTCCGCGACTATTGACCAATTCACCAATTCACCTAAAGAAGCTAAAGACGCGGTAATATTCTGCATGTCCGCGTCTTTATGTCAAATTCACCGCGACTTCAGGCCTATTTTTGTACTAGTGATTGATCTACATGATTAATATTCTGCAGCAAGAAGCTCTCTATCATAGTTCTTTTCTTCCATGAGCAAAATGTTGTTTAACTATTCTATGAAGTTAGGTGAATCCATAATTAGATAATGACTTAGCTAATGTTCCTGCAGTAATTCAAGTTCATAGAAGATAGCGTGCATTTGATCATCAATGTTAAGTATGTTTTGGTCACGTATCAGGTCATCAGCCATACTATACCAGTGGTCGTTCCACAGCTTTTCTAGCTTTGAAACATCACAATATAGAAGCATGTGTGTGAATAATGATCGTAGCTCTTACGCTGTAGCCTAGCCAGCGGCCTCGGCAAAACTGGTTGACCATTCTTCATCGTTTTCAAGGAGGCCTAGTCTTTCGCATGCATCCCTATATGTAGGGCACAATTGTCCATGAATAGTTCTTGTTGATGCAAAAGATTGGCAACCTCTTTGGTGAGTTAGGAGCATTCTAAGGATAAAGAGTTCACCACAGTTTGGGTGTACGTATATCAGTCTGCCAATTGCTAGAGTTCTATTAGATGTTCTAGCAATCCATTTTTTTGAGCATGCCTCCCATCTTTACTGTTGTAAGTAATCAACATATCTTAGATGACGACTGTCAGCATCGTATCGGTTGTTGTCTAGCCATTCAGTAAGAGTAGTATCTGAACAAAAATTATTTTCTGCCACGTTCTTTAACTTATCACTGTCTTTAAATGACACATTCTGCATATTTTCTAAGTGCATAGACAGAACTTGCACAGGAGGATTTCGGTCGTGTATCAAAAAGTTAAATATCCGCCAAGAAGCCTCATGTGGACATATAAATCGACCATCAACAAAGGTTTGGATCTCATCAATTGAAGGCTGGCTTGACTGACCCTGATCAGAGGCACCTAAGGATCTTTGAATCTTATAGTGTATCCGATCGGCACCCTTGGAGATATAGTTGAATAGGTACTTAATGAGCATACCCCAACCACAATACTCCACAATTATGTGTGCAACAAAGTGCAACGATAATGTAGAATTGTATGGTACCACGAATCTATTATCAAAATCAATTTCATTCTTATTTACAGTATGGCCTTGGCTACGCCTCTTATAACGCATAACCGTTTTTGTCAAAGAAAGTGGCGTCATGATACTCTTTCGGATAGCTCTTAATACAGGTGCCATTGGACATGTAAGGAGAGTTTGGCCTAAGAAAGCCGCAAGGTCCATGGTTCATTAGGCCAGTGACAATGTTATATAATTCAGGATCTTCATCAGGATTAGGAATCTCTACACTAATGTACTTATCAACATCTTTTGGGTCCGTTATCTTCGATGCTTCACTCACCCAAAGTAACAGATGACAATGAGGGATCAAGTGGCAGGTAATAGTTACCGGCAACAACATGGCCGAATGGCTTTTTCTCCTTTAGAAACTTCATAAGAGAAGATACTTTTATTTGAAACACCTTAGCTGTGGACCACCGACAAACGACGAAGGCAATATTGTTCGTTTTCCTATAGACCTACCTTCAGTATCACCTTGCTGGATAGCATCATGTATTCCCTGAAGAAATTCATAACGTAAGGTACTTTGATTCTGCCTGGCATAATCAAGCCGACCTTGCTCTATACAGACTTACGCATCGACTACAAACTGTTGCAGTAACCTACCTCCTCTCAAGAGATGCGTATGCATATTCAGTCGGTCATGCAAGAGATAGCTATAATACTAATTAACAGTAAGTCTCTTGGCTTTTTATGAAGGAGCGACGCGCAAAGACATGTCAAGAGACCATTCTTTATACGCCATATACATAGGGTGAAGTTTATTTATACGTTGCGCCCCTTCTCGCCTATGTCGTATGACAATGTCAAAGTTAGTGCATGATGAATCGCCGTTAAGAAGTATAGCACTGATAGAGCCAGAAGATGGTTTGTCATAACAAAGTGCATGATGTGACGCATAAAGACAAATTCGAAAATCAGGCACATCAGTAGTTGTGTAAAGGTGTCTAGCAGACCTAAAATGTTTAACCAAGTCATTCGACTTTTGATGACCCAACAATCTGTCCCATATAACATAGCAGGTCTCACTGCAACCCTATAGAATTTTCCCTTTAGTTTAGTTGGGAACCTTTTGTCACATAAAACCCCACTGGCGGCTCTCCACCTACACCAACGAGCTTGAATACCATGGGTGACATCACTATCTAGCTCCCCGTCCATTTGGACAAATGATCCTAAGTACTTGAACTTGGTTGCCTGCGGGACGACTTGACCTTCAATTGTAAGTTGAGTATTTTCGTCGTGTCTGGCACCATTGAAGCCGCAATACATGTACTCAGTCTTAGAACGACTAACCCTTAACCCCTTGCCCTCTAAAGCTGCACGCCAACCATCTAGCTTCTCATTCAAACTATGTTTGGACTCTGAAACTAACACAATATCATCTGCAAAAAGCATGTACCACGACACTAACTCCTGAATTGACTTGGACAACTCATAGTACAGATTATATGCTTGTTAATATTATAAGAGATGTTAAAGAAGTGAAAGAAAGGAATGTCTAGATTAAAGTGACAGGGGTGACAGTGATGAATTTGTATTGTCGAATAAAAGTCACACGGGAACAAGGGAGGAGATGGCGATGGTGTACACAGCGGTGTATATCCCAGCCCGTGCGTAGCACTGGCGCAATCAAGAAAATCCGTGCTGCTTGTAATTATATACGTGTAGCCATTTCATGATATATATCCAACAAAACAATATACACCTATACACTCCCAAAATCATACCTATTGAAACCACTCCACGTGTGAACCTCCATGCAAACCCCAAAATCACAATGCATATTAGAATATAAATATAACGTACATCATATGTTTCTTCTAATAGTAACACCACATCCAATTCACACAACCACCAATGGCAAAACTAACACTTATCTTGCTCACCTTCACCGCCTTTGTAGCCTTCACTATAGCACACACAACATCGATGACGAGAACTAGATCTCAGAACAAAGGCGGTGTAGCCAACGGTTACAGGGACAAAAGTTGAACCAGTGTCACATGTTCGTCATGGACGGCCAGATTGTTGACGAACATGTGACACTGGTTCGAGAAGTCACCCAACAGTACTGCTGTCAAGAGCTACAAAACATCGAAGAACCGTGCAAATGTGAGGCAGTGAAGAAGGTGTATCGTGAAGTCAAGGTGCAGCTGCAACAACAACAGGGACCATACTTTGAACCCTTTGGTTTTAAAAAGATCCAAAAGTCGAAGCAGAAGGCCCAGACGATCCCTAACCTATGTGATCTTCTGTGACACCCGGCAAATTCAGGTTGACAACATTGTCTAGGTCAAAGTCTACCTTAGCGAGTCACGCGTATATTATACTTAACTGGGTCAGTTGAGTCGTGTTATGGTTCGGGAACTGTTATAATTAATTATCGGGCCTAAAATAAAACCGAGACGTTTTACGTTTATACGGGTTCGTTACGCGGTACAAGTCACCTACCATCAAACCCTAGGTATATAAACAACTTATTCTTCTTCTTCTTCTCATTTTTCACCCAACACAAAACCCTAACCCCTATCTCTCTAGAACTCCCTCTCTCTCCCTACACTCTCTCCTGCTTATCTCTCCCTCTCCTCCCGATTTTCCTTCCCCTCATCCCTGTTACTATCTCAGCCGGCCACCACCATGACTCGGTGGTGGCGGCGCTGGTCCATGGCCCCAAGAACAAGCAGAAACTGGTCGGGTTGCAGTTCCCATCGTTTTATTGGTGGTTCGGAGGTGTTTGGTGATGGCGCCGGTGGGGTTCAGAAGCAGGGCGGCGGCGGCGGTGGTCAAGGTGGTTGCAGGGTTGGGGTTTTAGGTCTTGTTTAGGATGGTTCGAGTGGTGGTGCTGAAATCGGGTTCCGATCAGTGGGTTCGAGTACAAAAGGGTAGCAGCGGCAGGGCAGGTGGTGGTTGTGGAGGTGATGGCGGCGGCGGCCATGTTTAGGGTGGTTGGTGGTGGCCGATGGCGGCCATGGTTATGGTTGTTCGGGTTCAGATCGAGTTCGGATTTGGTTCAGGTTGTTGGCTCAGGTCCGGTGCTGGTTAGGTTGTTTCAGTCGGGTCTCGGGTCAGATCTGCTCGGGTTTATCAGTGGTTGTGGTTGGGTTTCGGTTGTGGTTAGGGTCTGGTGGAACTCAAGTCTGGTTCGGTTATGTTGATGGATTTTGGGCTGCATGTTGGTGCTCGGGTCAGATTCAGGCCCAGTTCGGGTTTCAGTCGCGGTTATAGTCGGCTCGGCCAGATCTGGTCAACGCGCAGTCAACGGCTCGGTGCGATTTGGTATACTTAAATTAACATTTATTATTGTTGATGTTGTATATTTATAAATATATCATATATTTGTAAATATTATGTATTTATGAATATTATATATTTATAAATATATTGATTCGATGAATTAGTTTTGACTCGCGAACGGACCGAATAATAATAAGCGGTAACTATATAAAATATCGAACGATTTGGCAAATGGTTAACTTGACGTGACTTATGGTTTCGAACTCGGACTAAATATAATTGGACTATATTGTCGGACTATATTATATATATATTTTGGTATATATATATTTATAGGATCAAGTATAGATAGATGTCGGAACGTATAGTCTCGTGAATCGGAAATGTGGATTTAAGGATTTGATAACTTGTGTTTGTAAGTTGATTTTGGGGAAAATTGTAGACAACGGGTGTTGTCTGGTTGGTACAAAAACAGAGGAAACTCTGCCCGAATTTTTATAAACTCAAAGCGTAACGAACTGCTATTATTTCTATAAGTAAATTCTCCTAAGTGTTTTGGACAAGTGTATTATATACAAAATCAAAATGTTTTCAAAGACTAACTATTTGTGACAATAAAGATGGTTTTCAAACAATATTTGAGATAAAGTAACAATTGTTATTAATCGGTTTTAATAACTAAACATGTATTTCTTAAAGAGCATTTTTCCTAAAAGTAAGTATACTGGACACACATTTATACGGATTACGAGACGAGCTAGGATTCAGGATAATTATACGTTTCGGGGTGTTAGCCCAACTTGGTTACATACGGACAGCGACAAGTGTGCAACTTGGGTGCTATGTAATACGTGATTTAAGATAAGTCATGATCGGTTCGTCGAGTTGAAACGTTTTGAGACTCGTGTTGGTTAATAAGCTAGGCTTATGTGTGATAGACTGTTAAGGTGTCCTTTATTGGTAATTAGGGCACGAGGAAGTCGGTCGAGGTTTCAGGCTTTGTTTGCTAGCTTAACATGGACATTAAGGTGAGTTCATACCCCACTCTTTACTGTTTTTGTAAATGTTTTCGGGGGGAAGACATGCTTCTGTTATGAAAAACTGAGGAACTTAAAGCGAAACAAAGTTTTGGAAAATGAAACGGGTTGCGTGAGTTTACGGCCCCACTTTACTTGGTTTTCGTTTTCGGGGGAGAAAACATGTGTTAAACAACTATTTGGTAACAACTGTCATACTATGGGTTTTCAAACGGTTTACTATACGATCTTTGGAAGTCCCGGGGGGAACCATGAATGTGCTGGTTTGCACAACGGGGAAATGTGAATAGCGCTATTGGGAGTGACCAACCCCACCCGTCGGCATGGAGCGCCGGGCGGGTGCATATTGTCTCAAACAGGAACAGGTTTACTATTCGGGCACAACATCTGGGTTGCGAGTTAGTAATGGTTTTCCAATCGTAGTAGTAATAAAACATACGCCTAGCTAGCGTACTTTGGGTTACATTTAACATAGTATGGACACGATGAACTTGGTATCTCTCGGTAACATTCTTGGAACCTTTGGTAACATTTTGCAAAACTTATGAACTCACCAACTTTATGTTGACTTTTTAAGTATGTCTTTCAGGTTTAAACTTTGGTAACGGCACGGTTGGAGTAGGTGGCAGTTGGGACCGGGAATCCTAGAGGGTTAGAATTGGCGTTCAGGGAACAAGAGTCTTAGATGCAACTTTCCGCTGCGTTGGCAAAGGCACCAAACGTCACAACCGACTAGGGGAAATGTCGGGGTGTGACAGTTTGGTATCAGAGCCATAGGTTTTAGCGAATTAGGTATCTAGGTAGATATCTAGGCTTTAACCTGAGTTTGTTTCGAGATAGGGACCAAAATTTCTAAGACGTAATATTTAGCATGAACGCCTAGGAACTGAAATTCCAACCGTTGCCAAGTGTGTTACATGACTATTAGTGTATTTAATTACACTAGCTCAGCGTACGTTTCTTTGTCGAAAGGAACATTTGTTTTCTTATGTGAATAGGAAATCAGAATTTTCTATAATGGTATATAGAAAGGGTAATAGCACGTGATGGCTAGGTGTACTTCACGGGTGACTGGTGAGTCATCGCATTAGATATCAGAGTGGTTATTCACATAGAGTAGCTGAGTCATTGTTTCTTGGTATGAGAAACAATTTACTTGTTTATATACTGTGTGTATTTATGTAAAGTATATATAGTACGTATCGCCAATGGTTGTCGACTCAATCTTGGACGTATTGGGAACGCACACATGTGTCATGTTTGTTGGACGAGTTTTGCCAATGATGTTGCGAAGCTGGAATGCAGTCGGGAGAAGCACTCGGAAAGGTGGCGCACACGACAAACATTATATTATGTGATATATACGTGCTATTATGTAAATGTGACGCTTGCTTGTGATACAACTCATGATGGAGGTTAATAGGATGATCTTGTGAGGTAAATTTTCGATAACGTAGACGTCACGTTATCGCAAATCTACAGGCACTTGGTAGTTCTAAGAATTTCTATTGTGAGGGTATCTATATTGTTATGTGTTGTAAATATTTATATTTATATATATATATAAATAATGGATAAGTGTTGATCATTCTTTTGTTGTTGTGGACGTGATTGCCAATTCTCCCCTGTTCGTGTCATTTGTGACTTCGTTTTTCTTGAACCAGTTTAAGATCTTGATGATCTTGTTCCTTGAACTTCTAAGGTTCCTGTTTTAGAACCTAGTTATATCTTTTGGGTATGATTCACTTCTCTCTTCTTTTGTGTTTGTGGCCTTCAACATTCAATCGTAAAGGAATCTAATTTTTGTTGATTCCTTATTCTTTTCACAGAACTAGACACGTCTTTTGTACACACGTGTCAACTATTGTATGCTTGGATTCTTTAAACTTGTGAAGGTCCATTGTAGGGCTTCACATTGAACAACCGTTTCATTTATGATTTGTTTATCATTACGTTGCTCGTAATGCTTGTTTTCTAGTCTTGATATGTCAGGCCGTTGTGGGCAATGAATCTTTTGATACTTCGTCGATGAGTTTCTTTAGAGTCGATACTTCAGTTAAATCGAATTGTTGGAATTTGATACAGCACCTTGTGGTGAACTCGACTAGTGATAGTGGATGGTTTTATTTGGCTTGCCTCATTTTCATCAGTTTGTTTGTTATTGTCTTAAATCGAGACACGCCTTGCGGTGTGTAACGAAAGGTTGGCGTACTAGTTGCTTCGTTTTGATGTTGTTGTAGGCATGGATTGGTTGTCTTTGTATTGCGCTGAGATTGTTTGCTACGACAAGGTTATTCGGATTCCTCTCCCTGATGGAGAAATTCTTTCTGTGTACGGTATCAAGAGCGGTGCTCCGCTAAGTCTCATCTCCAGCATGAAAGCCCTTAAGTATCTTCGGAAGGGTTAATCGGCCAATTACAGAGAATTGAACAAAGTGACCATCAAGAACCGTTATCCTCTTCCCCGTATTGATGATCTATTCGATCAACTCCAGGGTTCTAGCTACTACTCTAAGATTGATTTAAGGTCCGGTTATCACCAGTTACGCGTAAGGGAAGCTGACGTTGCAAAGACTGCCTTTCGGACACGTTATGGCCATTTTGAGTTCTTGGTCATGCCTTTCGGTCTCACTAACGCACCGGCGGTTTTCATGGATTTGATGAACCGCGTTTGCAAATCGTATCTTGAGAAGTTCATCATCGTGTTTATTGATGACATCCTGATTTACTCCAAAAACAAGGCCGAACACGAGGAACACCTGCGTTTGGTTTTGGAACTTTTGCGACGGGAACAACTTTACGCTAAGTTTTCAAAGTGTGACTTTTGGTTACGCGAAGTTCAATTCCTAGGACATGTGGTTAATGAACTAGGAATTCATGTCGATCCAGCTAAGATCGAAGCGATCAAGGACTGGGAAACACCAAAGACGCCAACTGAGGTGCGACAATTCCTAGGCCTTGCGGGCTATTATCGTCATTTCATTAAGGGGTTTTCGGAGATCGCTCAACCCCTCACCACTCTTACTCAGAAGGATAGAAAATTCGACTGGGGTGAACCACAAGAGTCAGCATTCCAAGAACTGAAGTCTAAACTTTGTTCGGCTCCTATTCTGTCCTTGCCTGAAGGCACTGACGATTTCGTTGTTTATTGTGATGCTTCTATTCGTGGTCTCGGTTGCGTGTTGATGCAACGCGAGAAAGTAATTGCATATGCTTCTCGTCAACTCAAGGTGCACGAGAGGAACTACACCACCCATGACTTGGAGTTGGGTGCAGCGGTATTCGCGTTGAAAATTTGGAGACATTACTTGTACGGTACCAAATGCACCATCTACACCGATCACAAGAGTCTCCAGCATATTTTCGACCAACAACACCTGAACATACGACAGTGTCGCTGGGTTGAACTCCTGAATGACTATGATTGCGCCATTAAGTACCATCCTGGCAAGGCGAATGTGGTGGCAGACGCCGTGAGCAGGAAGGAACCAACAAACCCTCGTCGCGTTTGGGCGTTGCAGCTCAGCATTCATTCCTCTCTACCTGACCAACTCCGTTCTACCCAGTTAGAAGCTTTGAAGGAGGAAAACCTTAAAGCTGAGACTATGCATGGTGCCGACAAGCACCTCGAGCGAAGGCCTGATGGCCTGCACTACTTCGCAGAACGCATATGGGTTCCTTTATTCGGAGGACTTCGGGAGCTTGTCTTAGATGAGGCTCACAAATCCCGGTATTCCATTCATCCTGGTTCGGATAAGATGTACCAAGATCTAAAGGTGCTCTACTGGTGGCCAAACATGAGGTCGGATATAGCCTCATACGTGAGCAAATGCTTGACCTGTGCTAAGATCAAGGTGGAATACCAGAAACCGTCGGGTCTCTTGCAACAACCTGAAATTCCATAGTGGAAATGAGAACGGATTACAATGGACTTTATCACGAAACTACCTAAGACACCGAGCGGGTGTGATAAGATATGGGTGATTGTTGATCGGTTGACGAAATCAGCCCGTTTTCTCGCCATTAAGGAGACCGACACCATGGCTCGTTTGGCTCGTATTTATCTCAAGGAAGTTGTTTCTAAGCACGGGGTGCCGGTTTCTATTATTTCGGATCGTGACTCCCACTTTACTTCTCACTTCTGGAAGTCTTTGCACAAGGCTTTGGGTACCCAGCTAGACATGAGTACAGCTTATCACCCACAGACTGACGGTCAGAGTAAACGCACGATTCAAACCTTAGAAGACATGCTTCGGGCATGTGTGTTCGATTTTGGCAAAAGTTGGGAAGCTCACCTACCGTTAGTAGAATTCTCTTACAACAACAGTTACCACACGAGCATCAAGGCAGCTCCGTCCGAAGCACTGTACGGGCGGAAATGTTGGTCCCCTCTTTGTTGGGCTGAGGTGGGTGAGAATCAACTCACTGGGCCTGAGCTAGTATACGAAACTTCGGAAAAGATCGTACAGATTCGTAACCGGTTGGCAGCGGCACGGGATCGGCAAAAGAGTTATGCCGATCAGCGTCGCAAGCCATTAGAATTCCAAGTTGATGACAAAGTACTTCTGAAAGTTTCACCGTGGAAGAGCGTCATACGCTTTGGGAAGCGTGGCAACTTAACCCTCGATATGTCGGACCATTTACGATCCTGGAACGGATTGGACCGGTGGCATATCGACTTGATTTACCGACGGAGCTCGGCAACGTACATAATGTCTTCCATGTGTCTAACTTAAAGAAGTGTCTGGCTGACGAGTCTCTTGTTGTTCCACTAGAAGAGATCAATGTTGATGATCGTCTTCGGATTGTGGAGGAACCTGTTGAGATTCTTGATTACAAGATTCGTAGCCTACGTCATAGCAAAATTCGCATTGTTAAGGTTCGCTGAAACTCGAACCGGGGACCAGAGTACACTTGGGAGCGGGAGGATCAGATGAAGTCTAAGTATCCTCATCTTTTTCCTAAGGAAGCATTCGAATCGAGATATGTTACCACTGCAGCTGAATGAATCTCGGGGCGAGATTCCTTTTTAACGTGGGGATGATGTGACAACTCGGGTAAATCTCCCTCTTGGTTTCTATCTTCTGTTTGTTTCTTTTGTTACTCCTTTTGGTACTTGTGCAATTTTCGGGACGAAAATTCTTTTAACGTGGGGATGATGTGACACCCGGCAAATTCAGGTTGACAACATTGTCTAGGTCAAAGTCTACCTTAGCGAGTCACGCGTATATTATACTTAACTGGGTCAGTTGAGTCGTGTTATGGTTCGGGAACTGTTATAATTAATTATCGGGCCTAAAATAAAACCGAGACGTTTTACGTTTATACGGGTTCGTTACGCGGTACAAGTCACCTACCATCAAACCCTAGGTATATAAACAACTTATTCTTCTTCTTCTTCTCATTTTTCACCCAACACAAAACCCTAACCCCTATCTCTCTAGAACTCCCTCTCTCTCCCTACACTCTCTCCTGCTTATCTCTCCCTCTCCTCCCGATTTTCCTTCCCCTCATCCCTGTTACTATCTCAGCCGGCCACCACCATGACTCGGTGGTGGCGGCGCTGGTCCATGGCCCCAAGAACAAGCAGAAACTGGTCGGGTTGCAGTTCCCATCGTTTTATTGGTGGTTCGGAGGTGTTTGGTGATGGCGCCGGTGGGGTTCAGAAGCAGGGCGGCGGCGGCGGTGGTCAAGGTGGTTGCAGGGTTGGGGTTTCAGGTCTTGTTTAGGATGGTTCGAGTGGTGGTGCTGAAATCGGGTTCCGATCAGTGGGTTCGAGTACAAAAGGGTAGCAGCGGCAGGGCAGGTGGTGGTTGTGGAGGTGATGGCGGCGGCGGCCATGTTTAGGGTGGTTGGTGGTGGCCGATGGCGGCCATGGTTATGGTTGTTCGGGTTCAGATCGAGTTCGGATTTGGTTCAGGTTGTTGGCTCAGGTCCGGTGCTGGTTAGGTTGTTTCAGTCGGGTCTCGGGTCAGATCTGCTCGGGTTTATCAGTGGTTGTGGTTGGGTTTCGGTTGTGGTTAGGGTCTGGTGGAACTCAAGTCTGGTTCGGTTATGTTGATGGATTTTGGGCTGCATGTTGGTGCTCGGGTCAGATTCAGGCCCAGTTCGGGTTTCAGTCGCGGTTATAGTCGGCTCGGCCAGATCTGGTCAACGCGCAGTCAACGGCTCGGTGCGATTTGGTATACTTAAATTAACATTTATTATTGTTGATGTTGTATATTTATAAATATATCATATATTTGTAAATATTATGTATTTATGAATATTATATATTTATAAATATATTGATTCGATGAATTAGTTTTGACTCGCGAACGGACCGAATAATAATAAGCGGTAACTATATAAAATATCGAACGATTTGGCAAATGGTTAACTTGACGTGACTTATGGTTTCGAACTCGGACTAAATATAATTGGACTATATTGTCGGACTATATTATATATATATTTTGGTATATATATATTTATAGGATCAAGTATAGATAGATGTCGGAACGTATAGTCTCGTGAATCGGAAATGTGGATTTAAGGATTTGATAACTTGTGTTTGTAAGTTGATTTTGGGGAAAATTGTAGACAACGGGTGTTGTCTGGTTGGTACAAAAACAGAGGAAACTCTGCCCGAATTTTTATAAACTCAAAGCGTAACGAACTGCTATTATTTCTATAAGTAAATTCTCCTAAGTGTTTTGGACAAGTGTATTATATACAAAATCAAAATGTTTTCAAAGACTAACTATTTGTGACAATAAAGATGGTTTTCAAACAATATTTGAGATAAAGTAACAATTGTTATTAATCGGTTTTAATAACTAAACATGTATTTCTTAAAGAGCATTTTTCCTAAAAGTAAGTATACTGGACACACATTTATACGGATTACGAGACGAGCTAGGATTCAGGATAATTATACGTTTCGGGGTGTTAGCCCAACTTGGTTACATACGGACAGCGACAAGTGTGCAACTTGGGTGCTATGTAATACGTGATTTAAGATAAGTCATGATCGGTTCGTCGAGTTGAAACGTTTTGAGACTCGTGTTGGTTAATAAGCTAGGCTTATGTGTGATAGACTGTTAAGGTGTCCTTTATTGGTAATTAGGGCACGAGGAAGTCGGTCGAGGTTTCAGGCTTTGTTTGCTAGCTTAACATGGACATTAAGGTGAGTTCATACCCCACTCTTTACTGTTTTTGTAAATGTTTTCGGGGGGAAGACATGCTTCTGTTATGAAAAACTGAGGAACTTAAAGCGAAACAAAGTTTTGGAAAATGAAACGGGTTGCGTGAGTTTACGGCCCCACTTTACTTGGTTTTCGTTTTCGGGGGAGAAAACATGTGTTAAACAACTATTTGGTAACAACTGTCATACTATGGGTTTTCAAACGGTTTACTATACGATCTTTGGAAGTCCCGGGGGGAACCATGAATGTGCTGGTTTGCACAACGGGGAAATGTGAATAGCGCTATTGGGAGTGACCAACCCCACCCGTCGGCATGGAGCGCCGGGCGGGTGCATATTGTCTCAAACAGGAACAGGTTTACTATTCGGGCACAACATCTGGGTTGCGAGTTAGTAATGGTTTTCCAATCGTAGTAGTAATAAAACATACGCCTAGCTAGCGTACTTTGGGTTACATTTAACATAGTATGGACACGATGAACTTGGTATCTCTCGGTAACATTCTTGGAACCTTTGGTAACATTTTGCAAAACTTATGAACTCACCAACTTTATGTTGACTTTTTAAGTATGTCTTTCAGGTTTAAACTTTGGTAACGGCACGGTTGGAGTAGGTGGCAGTTGGGACCGGGAATCCTAGAGGGTTAGAATTGGCGTTCAGGGAACAAGAGTCTTAGATGCAACTTTCCGCTGCGTTGGCAAAGGCACCAAACGTCACAACCGACTAGGGGAAATGTCGGGGTGTGACATCTTCGATCGAAAGAATGCCGAATAGGAACCATAGAGGGAAACAACCGGTTCAGAATTTCCTTCTAATAATGCACATATATATGCAGGGCTGGCTCAACGTTTCTCGAGGCCTAAAGCGACCGTAAAAATGGAGGCCTAGGATCTTTACAATTACACTTCATCTAACTAACATATCAACACAAAAATTAGACGTTGTTTTCTAATTTTTTATTTAACAGATTGTTCCTATTTCAGCTTTAGAAAAAAAGGTAAGGAATACTGCTTTGATATTAACTTTTATTTATTTAATATCAACGTTAAATGAAAAAAAGGTAAGGAATACAATTTTAGTTTTATTTAAAAGTTTCGAATGAAACTTAAGAAAAAGCTGCATGGGGAAATTAAAAAGGTCAGAATTAAAATATTAACTTAGTTTATTGTTTCTTTTCTTTCTCTTTCTCTTTCTTTGTACTTATTTCCTACCAACATTATACTTCTAACTGGCTGAAAGGATTCAAACCGTCATATCTCATTGATTTCAATGCTATAAATAATACAAACGTTATCTCCTAACTATGGTAACAGATAATTAAAATTAATACAAATTAAATCATTGCTAAATATAGCATGCAATTGGGGCTAATTGTGTGTAGGTGAAGGCGATTGGGGGCCTAATTGCTAGTAAGGGTAAGGATTAGGCTATACATGCAATAAGTTCATGTGATTAGGGATTCGTAATCGCCCGATCTGATCTGCAACCTCACTTTTGCTCAAAAACTACCATTTTTGCCTCAAAATCTTATCCAAAACAATGTGTTTAATCCCCAAATGATTAGAAAAGTTTCCAAAACAGTTTTAGAACAAAACCTAATAAAAAACACACGTTTTTATCCGTAAAAACACACTAAGATTTTGAAAATATGGGTTTTTATGAAAAACTCAAAGTTTCAAAGTTCAAACAGGTTTTTGGATAAAAATTTCAACTTTCACACAAAAACCCACCTGTTTTCACTCATTTTTGTTATCAAAACGCTTGTGATAAGAACCTTGCTCTGATACCACTTGTAGGATCGACGGACGGGTCAACCGACAATCACGAGGGTTATATTCAGAGTGCGGAAACCTCTGAATATGTTCCAACAACAAAAACAACTAAGAAACAATGATATGCGAGTAATTAACACACACAAACGGGTCAAAAGATTAAAGATTTATCATTAAAACAGAGCTCGAGTGTTTACAATGATCAAACCAGGCTTCTCAAACCAGGGTAGGGTGTTTGGAGAGTGTGTGTGGCAAAAACTAATGGTTAGGGTTATGATTGGGCCTATTTATACCCCTTGTACTCGTACAGACAGCTGCAGGCGATTACGAAGCTATCCACCATGTGATTACAGGCGATTAGGCCCTAATCGCCCATAACAACTAGCATTTAGCTCCTAATCGCATGAACAGTGCTGGCAATTACATGCTAATCACATGAACAGTGCTAGCATTTACATGCTAATCGCCTGATTTGTCCAATCACACCCAAAACGCTTATAAACATCTCCGAACACCCTGAAACGCGTCCAAACAACATATATACTAGCATAGGGACATCTTGCACTAACAAGTAGGTATGCCGTGTTTGTGCCCTGCTGAAAAGTAAAGAAAGAGGCATCGCATCTGCTATGTAAGAAGCCCAAAGAAAAAACATAATCGGTGAACCTTTGATACCACGCACGAGGAGCCTGTTTTAGCCCATAAAGTGATGCGTAAGAGGCACACATGATCCAGAAAATTCTTGTCCCTAAACCCCATTGGTTGGTGCATGTAAACGGTTTCTTGTAGATTTCCATGAAGGAATGCATTAGTGACGTCTAACTGGCCACTACCAATAAAAAAAATTGAGTCCGGCCTCCACCGATTCGAGAACCAAGCTTCGCCACTGCTTGTTGCAGTCAAACTTTTATTTCTATTGTATCCATGTGAGTGTTATATATATAGTCGAACTTTTATTTCTAGTATCCATGGGACTGTGACAATAGAGCATCTCAATGTTAATAAGCGGACTTATAAGTGGGGTACAGCGTCTAGTTTCATTCAGCGTTAAACAAAAAAAAGTAAGTTTTTAAGTAAATATTGCTTAGGTAACGAGTCTAAAACCAAAACCACTTGAAGATGCTCCAAAATTCAACCCTTTTATAGTTTGTTAAACAGATAGATAAACCGGTTTTGACTTTTGAGCATTAAATTTAGATCTTTTAGTATTAGATTTTCATGTCTATTTAGTCACTTCTCAAATATTATTTGAGTCATTCAACATATCATAAGATGAAAACCACAATCCCAAATAAGCAACAACATGTACTCATTATCATTATTATTCATTAACGTTACAAGGAAACCATACACCCATCTCAAAGCCATAAAACCTGAATACAGACTAGCTAGAGATGCGTTGCTTCCCTTTATTCCACATTCATTTACCACCAGTCCAGTGATCAGTAGGGGATGTTGCATTGCTGGACTTCCAAGGAGCATTCATTTGGTAGATTCTGAATCACCCTCCTTGCGATTTCCATCTCCTGTCCACCAAACTGACCGCGTTGTTGTTGTCGTCGTTGCTGCTGGTGGTGTTGCGGCTGCCTCATCACTCTCCTAGCCACTTCTTCAACCGCCTCGCACTGACACTCCCTCTGCACGTTTTGAAGCTCGTTGCAGCATTGTTGCAGCTGTGGCTGCTGCTGTCGCTGCCCTGGACGTTGTAGGTATGGCATGTCTGACTGCATTTGCTGCTCCACATACCTGTTGGAAGAAATCATAATTAGAAAATATGATTTGATTTTGTTTTCTTTATTAGTATACACAGTTGCTTAGTAATAACTTATTATTATTATCGTTATTGTTATTTCACAGAGGTGATTAATATAATAGAAAATATCTAATAACAGTTTCTCACTCCATAGATATGATTCTAGTTAAGATTTTGTATATAAATTCCTAATTAACATTATATATACCTTTGGCATTGGTTAACTGGTCGTTGGATTTCACTTTGTCTGCATTGCTGTGAGCCACGGAAGGGGATATCGTAACTGTTATCGTTTCCAATCTGGCAGCGTCTAGATTGAAGGTTGCAAACATTAGGGAGAATCTGAGCCTTCTGCCTCAACCGTTGGGTCTGCGATCCCTGTTGTTGATGTCGTTGTTGTTGTTGTACCTGCTGCTGGGCTTCTCGGAACACTTGCTTAACCGCCTCACATTGGCACTGCTCTTCCACGTTTTGAAGCTGTTGGCAGCACTGCTGCAGCAGTTCCTGCTCCTGCTGCTGACCCATCTGAGGGTTTTCGGCTTCGAAAGGAGTTCGACTACCCTGTTGGAGGAACATGCGACATTGGTTCAACCTCTGTCCCTGTAAGCGCTGGCGACACTGCCTTTGTTCGGAGATCGGGTTCTCGTCATCGATGGTGGTGGTGATGATAGTTGTGTGGGCAGTAGCGAAGGCTACAAGGGTGGCTAAGGCGAGCAAGAGATATGTTAGTTTGGCCATTGTACGTAGGAGATGATGTTTCTGGTTGTGTGAATTGTGGTGTGGCTGTGATCGGTATATATATGGTGGGTGAAGGTTAATACGTGGAGAGGTGGGTATAATATGTGGCGTAACGTAAGAGTTGTCGAGTAACACGTACGAGTTTCTACATGAAAAGTGTAATTAGTGTAAGTGTTATTTGGACTATGTATGAGGTGTTTTCTTTTGTTTGAAGTATATGATGAAATGGCTCCAGGTGGACTTGAGATACCATATATGAGTTGCAAGTTGCCAATTCACTCAAAATGCGGTTTAGGACCACATATTGCTTGGATTGTTCACCCCTTGGATCCTTCAAGTTTTTGTACGTTCTCAAAAATGGAAAAGTTGTTTTAATTTTTTTGTGAGTTAAGACCTCACGAAGCCCACAAGAAAAACACTAAAACCTTTTACCTCCTTAATTTCTCCACCATTAAACATCTAGTAAAACTTTTGAGATATTTTGCAAAAATGGCATTTGAAATATGATCCATCATATCTGTATACTTTTATAATATACTTATAAGCTAAGTGACATTTTATTCTAGTGAGTGTATAAAGATAAGTAATATAATAGAATACGGTTTTATGAACAAGTTAAAGATAAAAATGGTGGATACGATTTGAGAGGTTTTTTAAAAAAAGATAAATTTTATAATATATGATTTTTTAGTTGAATTAGAGTAGATTTTAATAGTGTTTTTGTCGATGCTCAGTCCTCCCATTTTCCATATGTGTCATCCCATTTCCCTTAAAACCAAATGATTTTAAATTAATTTAAATTGTAAACATTTAATATATTTAAAAACTTTTATTACTATTAATAATAAAAAATACATAACAAAATTTAAAATTCTAAACATTGTTGGGGATGGTTTCTCAAAATCTGCCACATTGAAATGTGACTAAATCTCCACATTGCGTAGCGCCTTTCGTACTCACAATGGGTCTCCTCAATTGCTTCCGCCTCCATTATGTCACCATCGCCATTCATCTCCTCGTTGAAGACTTGGTTAAATATAATAGCCCTTGCATTAATATCCCTAAACTTTATTTGATCTAAGTTGCAATTGTTATTTGCTAATGAAGTTGTTGAAAGATTGCAATTCCAAAATGGCCTGGATGTGGGTCACATTGTGTCCTCAACAACATTTACCAAAGTTGTAGCCAAGACTATTTCTTCATTTTTGTCCAAAGTCTCCTTGTCATTTGAGTGAATTGAGAAAAAAATTGAGACAGTGGAGAAAATTTGAGAGAAAGGTACGCAGGTAATAAAAAATGCTTGTGTGTTTGGGACTGTAGATTTAAAAATTGATTCATTTTTAAATTGGAAAGGTCATATGACTGTTTGACGTTTCCCGCTTTCCCCTCGTTGATCAGTTCTTGTTCACAAAAACACGGTGAAGAAAATCACTCTGGAATTGGAGGGGTGGTATTCCCACCCGAGGCCAGACTCCACCGACTGCACTCCCGAGACTCCTCTCCATCCTACCTTATAAAAACAGATTAGACAAGGGGTCACCAAAAAAAACCGAAGTTCTATGATTTTAGATGATGTCAAAGATACTTTACAAGAAATTATAATATTATTTGTTATTCAAGAACATGGTGTTCGTGCTTAATTGTTCTTGTTCTTTTACTGAAAACAATTTTATCTATGACAAATTTGTATATGTATCAATTTGATTATTACAACCAAGGTTGTAAAACTCCCGATTAATCACCAATTAATCGGTGATTAATTGCTAGTCCTCACTTTACTGATTAAATTTAGGATAATCACTCAATTAATTGGTGTCGCAATTAATGACCGATTAGTCGGACCAACTTGGTCCTAGTCAGACCTAAAAAACTCAAAATTAGGTAAAAAAAAGAATTCGAACAGGTCAAAACTGGAACAAATTGATTAAATAAAACAATTTCTTACCTCAAAGTTGGATGATAATCCATGATTTAGAAGCAAAATCGATAAAACTCCATGAACCCTAGTTGCGTCTGATGGTTCCTTACGATGAAAGAAGGAATGGGGAGGATAAAATGAGATATTGTGAACTATAGAGGTGATTAGGGTTATTAAATTTAAGTATTTTAATATTTAGCCCCCTCCATATTCCCTAGTTTATATTTCGGCCCTAAACTTCATTAAATTTATACATGTAAGGTGTAAAATTAACATTATATATGTAAAAATTTGGAAAAATATATATAAAAATCCAGTCTGATTAATCCCTAGTCGGTACTCTACCGACTGACTAGCGCCTAGCGAGTTCTACAACACTGATTACAACCAAAAACCACCATGAGTTTACAAACCACCTACACTTTTATCCCCACAAACTAAGCCTGTTTTTTCACCATCTCATTCCTAAATTTTTCCATGTTAATCAAAACCTTTTTATTGTCATAATTGTGTAGGTACCTCTCGAAAATGTCATTTATATGATACCCATGTATTTGGGTATGTACATGTCAATGGAGTTTGTATGCAGGGAAAATCAAGAAACTGACCATGACTTTGGGGTTTTACCAAAATAGTTAGCTTCCATCTCTTTGGAGAGAGACCTCACGGTATACAAGGCATCTCGGGCATCTCTCATGAGGCTTTAGCGGTAGACCAACCGATATGTGACACGTGTTTATTTATTGCTATTTTTTTTTATTTATTGTAAAGAAATAGACATCTCGAAGGCGCATCTGTCTCTGATCCATCACTTGCAACCAAATGTATCCGTCTCCGATCTTACGAACTAAAACTTTGAGACATCTCTGACTTCCTTACACAAATCTCCATCATCACTCAGTCTCTGATCCATCACTAGCAACGAAACGTCTCCGTCTCCGATCTCACGAACTAAAATTCAACATCGATTTTATTTATTTCGGTTATAGATTATAGGTGCATAGTTGCACACAAAGTGTTTTCAGACGTCTTTGTCTCCATCCAATTCTGAAACATTTGCACGTGAGACATCTCTCACCGACGTTTCCATCCGATTCATACGTCAGCTACTGTGGCCTCATTTGATTGGGTTTTATTCAACTTGATTGCTCCAACGACCTCAACACCACACTCATAACCTCCACCTATATTCTCTCTCTTCCTGGTGCAGATGATGGTCGGGAGCTTTGCGTTGCGATTGGCAATACTATATTCTCTCTCTTCCTGGTGCGATTGGCAATACTCTCTCTCTCTATAATCTAGAGAAGAAATGTCAAAAAATCAAAGATAAGGTTATTAAAATTAATATCTGAATTTTATGAGCTGAGTATGATTATATGTTTATATATAAAAAAGGAAAAAGAAAGAAAGTAAAAGGATGGTGACACACGTCGCCCAGCTGTTCGTCCACCGCTTAAGTTTTACGGGAGACGCCCGAGATGTCTCGTATACCGTGAGGCCTCTTTCCTAAGAGATAGGAGCTGGCTATTTTGGTAAAACCCTCAAAGTCAAGGCTAATTTTGTGATTTTCCATTTTATGCAGATAGTGATCAACACTAGTACAGAAATTGGTTAAAAGCTGAGGTGTAAATGATTTGGAGATGTGGTATTTGAACAGTATCAATACATATAGCCTCAACAAAATTGAATTCTGATGATGCGGCTGAGTTCAGCCATCCTAAAAAATCTTAGGACTGCACCAACAAATAAATCCTTGAACTACACCAACTAATGGATCATCACTAACTCCCTAAACCGCGACACGAAAGAACCATCCAAAAAATATATTATTTTTGATTTAAAATTAAAGAATTCTTTCCAGTTTATCAACAATACATAAATTTATTTATCTGCATTTCCAATTTACCACCACAACACATAAATATTATATATATATAATGTTTTTTATTTTCGAATGATGTATTGGGTTGTTTTGGCTTGAAAAACACTTAACACAACAATAGACAAAATTTAAAACAAAATCCAATGTATTATAGCCATTAAATTTAAATTACAGATAAAACACCCTAGTAATTACTTAAAACACTTTGCTTAAAACAGCCTAGTAATTACTTAAAACACTCTACTTAAAATACATTGTTTTCGGTTATTAATTTGTTATGTTTGGTGTTTTTCTAAGCAAAACAATCCAAAACATCATTGAATACGTCAAAAAAACATGCATACATATCAATTTTTAATCATGACTACACTTCTCACACAAACCAATATTCCTACAGGATTCTCTACCTATATATATATATATATATATATATATATAGGGTAGGGTTCCTGTAGGAAAATTGGTTTGTGTGAGAAGTGTAGGAAGGATTAAAAATTGATATGTATGCATCATTTTTTTGGACGTGTTCATGATGTTTTGGATTGTTTTGCTTAGAAAAACAACAAACATAACAATTAATAACCGAAAACAATGTATTTTAGGCTTAAAACTTAAAACACTATGTCAATAACACTTTAGCATAGTGTTTTAAGTAATTACTATGGTGTTTTATCTGGAATTTAAATTTAATGACTATAATACATTGGATTGCGTTTTAAATTTTTGTATATTGTTGTGTTAAGTGTTTTTCAAGCCAAAACAACCCAAAACATCATTCCAAAATCAAAAACATCATGGCTACATGTCAATTCTTAATCCTTCCTACACTTCTCACACAAACCAATTTTCCTACAGGATCCTCTACCTATATATATATATATATATGTATGTATGTATGTATGTATGCAAAAGTTGTAAATATCTATACTGTATTATAATATATAAGGGATGGTAGTTTAAGATACCAAAAAGTTAAGAACATTATCTTCATTAACAACCTTAAAATGAGAGTAAAATAGTCATTCAAACACTTTTACACTTTAATACCTTATTTTAGTTACTTTAATTCCCTCATTTTTAGGTAGTAGTTACACTTTTCTTCCCTCCACTATAAAGTTATAATTCTTTTTTTAATACTATGATAAAGTTTAAACTATTGTGTTTTAAAAACATTAAAAAAATACCGTGATGTCACGCTCATTTTTGTCAACGTTAGCAAACAAATAAGTTGTCACACGGTAACAATACTGCAACAAAAGCATTGGCTCTAAGAATGTTTTATCACATTTGTTACCGATAGCTTCAATTGTAGCACCATGTTTAAATAATAAACATTAGCAATATATGTATATGGGTATGCATGCATATATTAATAGGTATACACATAAATATATCTAGTGTGTTTAAAGACGCGCGTTACGCGCCTAACAATTTTGTCGTATCCATAACAATAAGAAGCTATTATCAACCAACTAACTATCAATTTTCATATCATAATTTAAGTACGACATCTCACAGAAACATGTTAGATACAAAGTTCATAGATATATCATCATATTATGTCCTTTCAAAACTTTGAACCGAGAACCCAACACTTACAATTCAAAACTTTGTTGAAGGTTATATCAAGTATCCGATCTGCATCAAAACACTGTAAACATAAAAAAAAGAACACAATATATAGGGTTATAGAAGAAGAAGAACGAACGAACATGTGGTTAGGTTTATAGGGTTATTGATACATATTGAACGAAGATGAACGTAGACGAATTTGAGTTAAAGATTGGGTGTTGCAAACGAACGTAGACGAACGTCAAAATCAGTTGACCCACGGCGGCGACGCTGCATTTTCGGTGAAGGCGGCGGAAGGAAAAATGGTGTAAAACCAAACCCAAGAAATCTCCTATAAATATATCATCCTTCACAAAAAAAAGCGAACTTGAGACCTCAAGCAATAGAAATGCATCACAAACCACTCCACCACAAAGCCAAATTGTGATTTATTATGAAATCATTTGTATTTATTACTTAATATATGTTGTGAATGAAAAAAAATGGAGCCGCACCTCGCCTTCCCCATGTCTCGAACCTGAGACCTCAAACAATATAAATGCACCACTAAGCCATCTTGTGATTTATTATGAAATCATATATATTTATTAGTAAATAAGTGTTTGAACCTTAAAAAAAATCACCTTCCCCATGTCTCGAACCTAAGACCCCAAACAATATAAATGCACCACAAACCACTCTACCACTAAGCCTTTTTGTGATTTATTATGAAATCATATATATTTATTAATATATAAGTGTTTGAACTAAAAAAAAGGAAAAGGTGTTTGAATAAAAAATTAATATAGTTACTATTCATTTACACCATGTATAAATATATTTATACTTATAATTATAATTAACTAAAAGAAATCTCATTAAAACTTTTAAATATACATAATTAGATATATATAACTTTAAAATAATTAATTTTAGAAAATGTAAAAATGCGTTTTAGATATTAATTGTAGGTAAATTTCTTTTAAAAACCTCGGCTGCATCAATTTGGCAAAAAACACATGATGCATATTATATATCCATGTGATATTAACATTTATGTTAATAACAACAAAACTCCAATTTGAAGGGGTTCTTTTTAACAAAGTTAAAAAAAGCATTGAATTCGGTATTCACATAACACATAATATTTTTTTTTTACAGTTTAGTCAAAGATAAACAAAATTTTCTAATTTAAAGGGGTGGGAAAATCATGAATTTTATCCTATAAATATATGACGCCCCACTTACGGTGTGCGCATATAATGTATATATGTGTGGCCCTCGGGGGGCAAAAGTAAAGTTGCACTAGTTTTAACGTTATTTTACTAATTTCGTGAAAATAATGTTAAAAACGACGGACGGTTAATCATGCATCATGTGGTGGCGTTGATAGCCAAAAGACAAAGGGATACATGCACCGATCGGGTTTGTCCTGATTGCTAAGTGTTCTGTGCCTTATGTCCAAGGCTTGATACCAAACCACATCGAGCCGGGGGTCTCACTGGAAGCAGCCTCTCTATTCTTAGGGGTAGAGGTAAGGCTGTCTACATCTTACCCTCCTCAGACCCTACCTTAGCTTTGCTATAGGAAGGATTAACTGAGTATGATGTGATGTGATATCCTATAAATATATAGTAATGCACATCTATTTCACTTGCTAAAATACGTAGCTAGGCATAAATCTAAATCTGAATTCAAAGATTGAAGTTTCTAATGCTGGTTATTTGTTAGTTTATGATTTTTATTCGTTCTATTTTACTAATTATACCTTTTTATTCATATCTTAGTTATTTAAATGTTAACTTCTTGGTTTTGCAGATTCAAGATAAAAAACTTACGGAAATGAATAAACCAATAGTCATATAAGCGTCTAAAGTAGCGTTTAAGGTTGTATTTATTAATGTTTACTTTTTAGTATTAACATGGTTGTTATTTTATGTGGTATATTGTATGTGTTTTATTGTAGGATAATGGTGATGATAGTGTTGAGATTATTTGCTATGGTTCTATGTTTAGTCTCAAGAAATCTGATCTTCAATGTGAATTTGTTGAAGAGGTAATATCAATATTTATTTCATCTTCTGTTAATTTGTGTATTAAATATTTTTAATTTATTTTAAGGATCAGATCCATGAAACTAATAGAAAGAGATCCAAGAGGCTCTCTGAATGAAAATGGAGTCAAGTTATTGATCTAGACAGTTCTGATGAAAATGCCAAAAAAAAACGTATTTGATGACACTTTAGATAGGAGAAGATGGAGGAAACTCATCCTCACCAAAAGATGTAATAATCAAACATGAAGATATACAAGAAATTTTAGTGATCCCTCTTGATGACAAATGGTGGGTAGACAATAGAGATGAGATGATGCAGATTTGGAAGGCGTATAACTAAATTGATCTCTTGATTCAAGTGGTTCACACTTGAGTTTTTATTTTTCAACTTTTTGTTTATTAATACTTATTTTTCCATTCGTATGTTACTCTATTTTATCAAATATTTCTTGAAATACTTTACAATTTAAATGTTAAATCTTTTTAGTTACTAGACATGTATGACGCTTATGACGTATATACATCGCAATGATGCTACGACAAATACTATACGAATTTTAAATAAGTACCGCAATGAAAAGTTTCACTCCCGCCGCATCGCCCAAGTTTCCTACTAGTCATACAAAAGAGTGAATTACTATTTGCGTCCCTGTGTTATAGTGGTTTTAACTACTTAAATCCAAAGTCCAAAACTTTAATTACTAGAGTCCCTAGCTAGAAATTAACTAACCATTTGAGTCCAAATTGCTAACTCCATCCATAAAGTCTGTTAGTTTTTTTGTGAAAAGACAAAAATGCCCTTGTATATATATCTTTTATTTTTTAATAAGTAGGGGTATTTTTGTCATTTCATACAAATTTTACAAACTGAATTAACCAAGTTAGCAATTTGGACTCAATAGGTTAGTTAATTTCCAACTAGGGACTCAAGTAGTTAAACGTTTTGACTTTGGGTTCAAGTAGTTAAAACCACTATAACACAAGGACGCAAATAGTAATTCACTCCGTACAAAAAAAAGGCTAACTAATATTAATTAAGTTTTCCAATAAGATACGTGTTTTCTGAATGAAACACAAACATATACAATATGTTTTTATAATGAAACACAAAAAAGTTTACAACTCAAAATGTTTACCTCTCCACTTACACTTTACAACTAAAATCGAACTCTTCAATCCTTGTAACCCTATTCTTAGAAACACCTAACTAAAAAATAATGTGACAATTAACAAAATGAAGCTTAAAAAATAGTATCCACTGCTAAAAGACACATGTAACTATATAAATTATGATGCCTACACATGATACTAATCTACGGATACCATCGACAAAACATATGCAATGTTACATCCTGCACAACATTTTCCTAGTGTTGGTCTGAAACTAGCGCCAAGGATGCACAAGTTAGGCGAGCTGTGCGCTCTAGGAATTGAGCTAACTTTACGAAAACCGCCAAATTCTAGGCCATAACATCGGTAGTCACTGTGGTAACGCCACAATGACTACAAACCTTAGATGGGACCGGCATATAGTTATGTTTTTACTTTGTTAACTAAATTGTTCTTGTGATTAACTTTTAGCTGTTTTTCTTTTATAACCTTTAGATCCGATGTTAAATACATTTCTGAGTATACCAATCCAAGATGTCTATATTATTTACGTCTTGTTCTATTTTTCGAAACCTAGTTATGAGTAGGGGTGCAGACGAGCTGAGCCGAACCCGAGCTCGAAAAACTTTTGAGAGCTCGAGCTCGAGCTCGGCTCGATTGAAGCTTTGAAAAAGCTTGAGCTTGGCTCGTTAGAAATTTCTTAAGCTCGAGCTTGACTCGGCCTCGGCTCGTTCACTATCTACTACTTAACATATTAAATAAAAATAATATATATAATAGGCTCGTGAGCTCGATAACTAAAGTTTGGCTCGGGCTCGTGGTAGAAAACGAACTCAAATGAGAGGTAAATATTATTAAATATTAATAAAAGTAATATTATAATAAGGCTTGACGAGCCTGACGAGCCTCATATGTCAGGCTCGAGGTCAGGCTCGGTTAATAAACCAGCTTTGTCTTAGACTCAAGCTCAGCTCGACCTTGATAAGGCTTGACTCATTTGGAGCTTTTTACCTAGCCAAGCTAGAGTGGCTCGCAAGCTGCTCAGCTCATTTGCACCCCTAGCTATGAGTAATAATCTATATGTAATGGAAGACATTAACACCCTTATGTTGTTTTAATAATAAAATGTAAATGCTTGATACTAGTTGCAACATATTTGTTTTTATCTAGTTTTTGATAATATTTGTTGAAAACCGAATGGGTAAAATGTAATTATTATTCTTTGTTCTTTACCACGAAGAACCAAATATGGTTTGAAAAAACATTATCCAACAGTATGAGTATTTGTTATCATGGTTTTCAGTATGTATTTCGTTTCGATTCTGACATGAATAATGTTGACAACGATGTTGTAATGTGCTGATGCCATGACGATCCGAAGAACATTTGAAACTGCTATTAACGATCTTTTGGTTATTACAGAAGTGCTTACAGTATATTAGAAACTGAACTTAGAACTCATCTTAAACGGCAAATCAATACACAAAATTCAGATCAGAAGGGAAGGAGCACCTTAGACTAAGGTGCACTAATCTCACCGCGCTGCGTCATTTCAATAGCAAACTAGCCTAAAGTAACCTAAACACCGGAAACGCTTAGCCTAAGGATTTTTTTTTTGAGAGGGAGAGTAGAGAGAGAAAGAGAGAGAGAGAGAGAGAGAGAGTTGTGAAAGAGGGTGCAAATAGGTGAGATGTTACCGTGAATGCCAGCTGCAGGTCGAAGCTGAATTGCTCAGGGCAGTGTAGCCGAATCGGCTACTTTGCCGTTTTGCACTTACCGAAGGCGCCTCGTGTTCTCTTGTCATGTCATTCAGTCGGTCTTACATTTTCATTTAAAAACATTTGAGTCATTCAACATATCAAAAGATAAGATGAAAACCACGATTAGAAATAAGCCATAGCACGAACTCATTATTATTATTATTATTTGTCATTGCTACAAAGAAACCATACATTCCCATCTCTAAGTTATAAAACCTCAATAAACAAGCTAGAGATGTGCTTCTTCACTTTATTCCTCATTCATTTACCTATGGTCCAGTGATCAGCAGATCTTGAAGAACGAAAGGAAGATCTTGAAGAACGAAAGGAAGAATGCAGTCAAGAAAATTGTTTTCGAGTTGACGCATGAAGATCAAGAACCTGTGTGGATCGATCATGAAAGATAGCAAGGCGAACCATTGTGGTTCAAGAAAGAATGGTTCAAGAAAGAATAGCAAAAATGAAAGCAAGATACTAAGGAGGAAGCAAGAGTGATCAAGACTGGAGTGGTTAGATTGGGGAAGCAAGAAAAGCATGGTCGGGTTGTAGGATTAAAGGGGAATGTTGAAAGTTAATCCCAAAACACGTATGAGTTGAAAGTTGAAACACCAAAGTAAAAGATTGATTTAGATTAGTTATTTGATTTATATAGTAAGGTTTAGATTAGTTTGAATGTTTAAATATATTTAGTTAGATTTAATTACTAGAGATAATGATGTGAAGTTACTATTAGATTTCAATTGCCATTCGTTTTTTTTATAGAATTAGTATAGTTAATTTAGTATAAATAGGGGTCTAGGTTAATGCTTTTATTTGCCCTTGTTTGTAAGTTCGTTTAGTTGAACACGAGTTCATCATCTAAACCTTTACAAATAAATGCATATCATGTATATATTGATGCTATTTATAACCAACATCGGGTCACAATGTAGGAGTCGACGCCAACTCTGGTTTAAGTTTAAAATAATAACGAGTCTTATACATCTAAATCTCTTAACTTAATAACTTAGCTTATATGGCGACGAACCGATTTAAACGGCCATGTATACAAAATATGGCTGACGAACCAATTTAAATGGTCATGACGCAAAACTTTTATTTCTAGTATCCATCAAACTTCAACTCTTTTAGTTTGTTAAATAGCTAGATAAACCAGTTTTGAATTTTGAGCATTAAATTTAGATCTTTTAAGATTAAATTTTCATGTCCATTTAGTCACTCCCTTAGTTTTAGTTGAGTCATTCCATATATCGTAAGATGAAAACCACGATTCCAATCTCAAAGCAACAACATGTACCATTATTATTATTTATTGTTGTTACCAGGAAACCATACACTCCAATCTCAAAGCTACAAAAACCTAAAGAAACAAGCTAGAGATTCGCTGCTTCCCTTTATTCCTCATTAATGGGTCCAGTGATCAGTAGGGGATGTTGCATTGCTGGACTTCCAAGGAGCATTGATTTGGCAGATTCTGAATCACCCTCCTTGCGATTTCCATCTCCTGCCCACCGAACTGCCCGCGTTGTTGTTGTCGTCGTCTTTGTTGCTGCTGCGGCTGCCTCATCACTCTCCTAGCCACTTCTTCAACTGCCTCGCACTGACACTCCCTCTGCATGTTTTGAAGCTCGTTGCAGCATTGTTGCATCCCTGGCTGCTGCTGTCTCTGTCCTGGACGCTGTAGGTATGGCATGTCTGACTGCATTTGCTGCTCCACATACCTGTTGAAGAAATCATAATTAGAAAAATATGATTTGATTTTGTTTTCTTTATTATTATTATTACTACTATTATTATTACACACACTCTTGATTAATAATAGACAATATCTTATCTTATAAGTCTTTCTCACTCTATACATACCTTTGGCATTGGTTAACTGGTCGTTGGATTTCGCTTTGTCTGCATTGCTGCGAGCCACGGAAGGGGATATCGTAGTTACTCTCGCTCTCGGTGACGGTGGTGCTGATGGTTCCAATCTGGCATCGTCTAGATTGAAGGTTGCAAACATTAGGGAGAATCTGAGCCTTCTGCCTCAACCGTTGGGTCTGCGATCCCTGTTGTTGATGTCGTTGTTGTTGTACCTGTTGTTGGGCTTCTCGGAACACCTGCTTCACTGCCTCACATTGGCACTGCTCTTCCACGTTTTGAAGCTGTTGGCAGCACTGCTGCAGCATTTCCTGCTCCTGCTGCTGACCCATCTGAGGGTTTTCGGCTTCGAAAGGAGTTCGACTACCCTGTTGGAGGAACATGCGACACTGGTTCAACCTCTGTCCCTGTAAGCGCTGGCGACACTGCCTTTGTTCGGAGATGGGGTTCTCGTCATCGATGGTGGTGGTGATGATGGTTGTGTGGGCAGTAGCGAAGGCTACAAGGGTGGCTAAGGCGAGCAAGAGATATGTTAGCTTTGCCATTGTACGTAGGAGATAGATGTATCTGGTTGTGTGATTGTGGTATGGTGGTTATCGGTATATATATGGTGGGAGGAGGTTAATACGTGGAGTGGTGGATGTAATTGGTGGCGTAATATTGCAGGTGTTGAGCAACACGTATGAGTGTCAACATGAAAAGTGTAGTAAGTGGAGGTGTGATTAGGAGTATGTATGAGGTGTTTTATTCTTTTGTTTGAAATACATAATGAAAAGGCTCCACGTGGACTTGAGATCTCATATGAGTTACAAGTAGCCAAGTTGCAAAAGTTGATTCAAATAAACATTACAGGTATGGAAATTATAAACTTGGAACTTGGAAGCTTAGCAAGTTTTATGAAGATAAACTACAGTTTTATCAGTGGCCTATATGTGTTGAAAAAAAGTCTTGAATCGATTACAACTAGTATAATTGATTAAAATAAATAAATAAATAAATAACTTTATATAGATGTTTGATCATTTCATCGAGACTGGTTTCATCTTTGAACAACGGGAATACAAAAAAATGAGCGACTATAAACTCAATCGGAGAAAATATGATACGTATAAATACGAGATCACATGAAACATTCCATTGTTTTCTTATTCAACAAAATCGTTGTTGGTTGCAGTCTAATTGATTTAGAGTGGACGGGGTGGTCTGTGATGACCACTCCATGATGGCAGTGACTATCACGGCCACCACCCCAACCATACATCACGGACGCGATAAAAGGATTTTGTGACCGCCCCACCAAAACTACTATCACTACTCAAGTTGTAGCGTGGGTGGTTATAGCTTTAAGTCTCAAACCTCAATTGTAAACGTGTGCATGGCTCAAGTTTGCTATTGTTTTGTAAGTTTGAAGACCGAGTTATGCTTGAGTTTGGTATTACTTCAGTTTTCAACGATAATCAATTTCACCCAATCTAAGTAATCGTTGCTTAACCAAAACATAGAGTGAAAAAATTGTTAGAAAACTTACATTGTGATCGCCTTAACGCCTCTTGTACATGAAGCTCGCGAGTCCCTGCGCTTGTTCAGAAAACGAAATCATAGACATGAACCGGGCTTGTGTTTGACACAATTCCCTTAAACAGATTCTTCGTCTGTTCCCAGGGTACACCGGTTCGAAGCAGTGTCGATGGTGCACTGCCGGACTATCCCACTTGCCTGAAAAGAAACCGGAAGAAGGCTGCTTCTGAAAACATTGTAGCTGCAGCAATCGATTATGTTTCTGTTTTGTGTGTGAGTATGCGTTTACGAGTGCACATATACATGTGTCGCACCTCTCTCTTGCAAAGAGAACTTTTCTTGTTCTTATAGACTTTGCACTAATGAACACCATAATGATCTCCATTAAACTCGATTAATGGTGATGATTAAATATGGTTTATTACTGTAATAATACTAGATTAATGGCAACATAATGACTTGAAACCGAAGGAAGCATTAAACCTTTCTAGTCACAAGAATTAAAAACTAAAACGGGTAGCAAAAACCGTGTCGCGCGGACCCGGGTTTTTCGAGCTGCATTCGTGTCCGCAGATGCGGGCGTCGCGTTGGTTCAAGAATTTTTTCCGAACCAGAACCCATTTTTGCACCCCCCCCCCCTGCGCGCGCGGGTAGGTGCCCAAGTATAAAGTGACTAAACATTTTATTCCTTCCAATTTGGTTTCCTCTTATAAACCAATCTAGTTTTCATTCCCCAACCAATGTGGGACAAGACCAACTCACATTCACACAAAATTTCCAACAATCCCCCACATGAATGGGAGTTGCTTACAGAAAAACAAACCTCATTCCGATTAAATTTCAACAGTTGAGTTTTGCATACGATAGGTAGGTGTGACCCTTTGAACCTTCGCTTATGAAACGCACTTAGCCCACTGGCTCTGAGTAGAACGCGATGTCTTTGAACTCGTCTGCCGTTTGTGTGGACGACAATACGCTTCACACAAGACTCTCCCTGACAACGTCAAGTCCTCATAGTTGTGTCCGTTATGGTCATGGACACGTCCCTGGTTCTGCGAGATCTCTTAAGTATTGTGCCCCAACAATACCCTTCGAAGCGACCCCACTTCTCTCTCACATAGGTGATCTACTGGGACTGGTTACCTCAGTCAAATCATTAAAAGCCATAGGCTTAACCTCAACCTTGTCACTTTTAGGAATGGACTAGGAAGCTTATTTAATTTATAGTAAGCTCCCTTTTTTCAAAATGTGGGGTTTCCACCAACTCTCCCCCACAGTGACCTTCGCCAGTTCATACAATTAGGTTGTCCTATTGAACTCAGATCTTGGGATCTCCAGTCAGCTGAGTTAGGTTTTCCTTCGCATAAACCTAGCCTTTCATGGGCTTTAGTCCCATTCCTATTGACGACTTCTAAACTAACTCTCTGCTTAAGCCTTTTGTTAGCGGATCCGCGATGTTATCCTTTGACTTCACATAGTCAATAGTGATAACTCTTATAGAGATTAGTTGTCGTACCGATCATGCCTACGTCTTATATACCTATTCTTAATGATACACATTGTGATATGAGCTCTGCCAATTACTGATTGACTATCACAGCGTATGCATTGGCCCAATGCCGGCTTCGGCCACCTAGGTATATCCTTAACAAATTGACGTAGCCATTTTGCCTATTCATCCTCAAAGCGATGAATTTTGATTCCATCATGGATCTAGCAATAACCATTTGCTTAGATGATTTCCATGTTATCACAGCACCTCCAAGTGTGAACAAATACCCACTCGTTGCCTTGGAATCATTCGTGTAAGATATCCAATTCGCATCACAGTAACCTTCCATAACTGTTGGATATCTTTTATATTGCAGCCCGTAGTCTCGTATGTATCCTAATTACCAAAGCACCCGTGTCACGTAATTCCAATGAATTGAATTTAGGTTGCTCGTGTATCTACTTAGCTTGCTTGCTAAGTCTGGTCTGATACAACATATCAGATACATCAGGCTGCCAATAATTCTTGAGTACTCTAATTGGTTAATAGGTTCACCTCGTTTCTTAGCTAGACATTGACTCGTGTAAATGAAAGTTCTAGCCTCATTAGAGTCATTTCCATTGAACTTCTCAAGAATTTTTGTCCCCATAATAGGACTGACTTATAACAAGTCTGTTCTAGGTTCGTGTGATTTGTGCTTCCCAAAATCACATCCGTTCATATCAAACCTTCTATTTTCAAATGCAAGTCACCTCCACACTTGTTATTGGATAACTACCAAATGGGGTGATGAAAGTTTTTCCTTTCATATGTAGCTTGATAACTTCTCAAGTACCATTTTTACATCCCTACGGATTGTTTCTTAAATGGCTCTTCCCCCCACATTGCTTGCACTTTGATTAAGTTTGAGTAATATCACTCATGAGGACATAAGACACCCGTGATAAGATAGTGACTATCTATATCTTTGTGTTATTGGGGTCATCCATTATATTACTCAACCCATATTACTCACACGAACCGTTTTCTGTGCTATATGAGTTCTCATATTTAGCTAAATAGTATCATAACCAATGAACTATTTATTCGGTCCTTTCGAGTCATCCTTTTAATGAATTATATATTTGCATTTACAAAATCCATTCTTATGTCGTTACATATGTTTGAATGTTCAAAGTTAATTTATTCTCCATAGAGCAACTAAATTAACAAGTATTAGTCTAGCATGCTTTAGACTACGAATACTTAGCATGTGAACAGAAGATGCCTCATTCTGATTCTTCACAGCCTTAAGAGATAACTCACTATCTCTTCCTAACATTCACATCTTAGTTTAGACACAAAATGAGATTTTGTTTACCATTCCAAAACCTTGGTTTAAAGAATGCTTCAAAACCATAATTAATTCCATCCATTAGGACAGAGACTCGTTTGCCTTTAATCTCCATGGCTTCACCATTAACTCTTTAGGACTTATACATAAGTCTTAACATAAATCACTTTGATGAACATATTCATCATCAACAAGTCAATTAGATTGACACCCGACGACATGACATTTACATGTCCCTAAGTGATATGTATATATTTGTTGAACTTATTTATTGGGCGACTCTCCCAAAATATATCACGAATCCTGCATATAGTTCAACCAACATTGATGGTTTGTAGAGACTCTACTTGTCCATCAATATTCTAAGTCTTTTATAATAAATCTCACAATATTTCTCAAAGACTTATGAATAATAACATACATTTCTATCATATGTTATAGTCATCAAAACTACATTTGTGCATTTCTACGTAAATGCTTTCAACATTTGATGACATATCTCGTTTTCGTGTATTTAACTTCAATACACTTGCCACGTTGACCATGATTATCTCAATGGGGATGGATGAAGAGTTTTTTCTTCTTAGTCACTTAATTAGAGACTTAAGACTCTAATTAAGACTCTAATAAAACCTCATCAAATGGCATTAAGAACTCTACTCAAGAGTTTCACCATATGAAATAAAACCTCATCAATTAGCATTAAGAACTCTACTCAAGAGTTTCAATCATACACTTAATTTAGTCTTAAAACTATAATCAAGTGTCATAAATAAATTAACTCTACTAGAGAGTTTTTCTTCAATTCACCATATGAAGAGTTTTACCAATTAATAATTATAATTTACCAAAATTATAATTTCAATATAATCCAAAATATATATAACATATTATATATATCTTTAACCGGATTCATATAAACATCAAATATCATAGTGTTATTCTCTTCAACACTTTATCGTTCGACGAAATGATAACAATTATATCGTCTCATGGCATGTTTCGAGGTACTCCCTCAATACACTGTTCAAAGCAACAAAGTTGTTTAGACTTAACTACTTTCAAGTAGTAGAACAAGTAAATATGTCCAAAACAACATCAAGTTGTTTTACACTAAATAGTCTCTCTAGACTATTATATGGTTAAAGTCATCATACTTTTCATACAAGTATCAAACCATATATAATTTGCAAAAGACATGTTTTATTCATACAAACACTTCTACTTTTACAAAGTAATTTTCCATAAAGTATACATATTTATGTTTTGATTACAAATCAAAACCATGAACTCTAATATAGTTTTATTATTCAAAACCATTTCTAACTCACTTGTTAGAATACAAACGATTACACGTTTCATCATATAGAGTTTTGGTTAAATAAACCTTTTCTAACACACCCGTTAGAAATAAACGATTACCCAAAATCGTTTTAAATATCATTGGTTTATATTCTCAACCGTTTCTAACATGTTTGTTAGAAATACATGATTATGACAATCATTTTAGAACTCATTGGTTTATATAAAATAAACCATTTCTAACACGCTCGTTAGAAAATTAAACCATCTACATAAATGGTATTGACTTTGGATTTTCCAAAATATACCCGTTTCAAACTCACTCGTTTGAAACCGTCAAATTTTAACCAAGCCGGTTTAATGTTGATTATTTTCCAAAATAATCATTTCTAACACGTTTGTGTATTTTGTACAATAATCTTTTCAAACACACTTGTTAGAAATATAAACACCTCATTTTGTTTTTACAAAATCATCAATTTCTAACACGCCCGTTAGAAGAATCAATATATAAGTTTACACATTAAACTTACGATTTTGTAAATATTAATTTCTAATACGCTTATTAGAAATGACACGTTATTCTTTCAACGTCGTCGATTCTAACACGCTTGTTAGAAGTACATGTTTCAAAACCTCATATTTCGAAACCTTTTTATTTTCCAATACTCTTATTAGAAAATATAAACATTTCAAATAATTTGAAATTATCTTTCTAATACTCTTACTAGAAAGAAAACGTTATCAAATGTTTTTCATGGGTTTACAAATATTATGACTTTTCTAATACTCTCATTAGAAATTTAGTATTTCAAAAACGTCTAAATATATGTTAATAATCCAGTTTATCTAAACACGACACAAAACCCATGAACCCGAAAAACCATAAATATTCGGATTAAAGATTTCACTCCAATCACAAATTTAATCCGATTCGATGTACCAAAAGAAAACATGTACAAACTTTCGCGAACCCAAATTCCTTAGGAAGAACACGAAAGTTTGTTTAAAATCTGTTTAAGTTTGTTAGAAAACTTACATTGTGATCGCCTTAACGCCTCTTGTACATGAAGCTCGCGAGTCCATGCGCTTGTTCAGAAAACGAAATCATAGACATGAACCGGGCTTGTGTTTGACACAATTCCCTTAAACAGATTCTTCGTCTGTTCCCAGGGTACACCGGTTCGAAGCAGTGTCGATGGTGCACTGCCGGACTATCCCACTTGCCTGAAAAGAAACCGGAAGAAGGCTGCTTCTGAAAACATTGTAGCTGCAGCAATCGATTATGTTTCTGTTTTGTGTGTGAGTATGCGTTTACGAGTGCACATATACATGTGTCGCACTAATGAACACCATAATGAACAAAGAGAACTTTTCTTGTTCTTATAGACTTTGCACTAATGAACACCATAATGATCTCCATTAAACTAGATTAATGGTGATGATTAAATATGGTTTATTACTGTAATAATACTAGATTAATGGCAACATAATGACTTGAAACCGAAGGAAGCATTAAACCTTGTGTCGCGCGGACCCGGGTTTTTCGAGCTGCATTCGTGTCCGCAGATGCGGGCGTCGCGTTGGTTCAAGAATTTTTTCCGAACCAGAACCCATTTTGCACCCCCCCCTGCGCGCGCGGGTAGGTGCCCAAGTATAAAGTGACTAAACATTTTATTCCTTCCAATTTGGTTTCCTCTTATAAACCAATCTAGTTTTCATTCCCCAACCAATGTGGGACAAGACCAACTCACATTCACACAAAATTTCCAACAAAAATAGCATATATGTAAAGCACATAAACACAATTATAATTTCTAACTAAGCAACAAAATCAACTTCACAAAATCTTGAAAAATCAACTAAAATTCAATGTTTATGTTGAGGAAGTCATGATCAATAAGGAAATTTTTCGCAAACAAGTAAAAAAAACTTGAGAGTATATTTACAAACAGAGTTCGGCCATCTCTCAAATGCTAGATTAATCGCTTCTCTTAAACTGCAAATCACCAAACATTCTGCCATACTTTTACACACTAAAGGACAGACTCTACTTATGTAAATTACTCAACAAATTACTATTGAAAAAATCATCGTCTAAAATAACTTTCTTTTAGATTGAACGAACCTTGTGTTACTTATATTAAGTCTTTCCTGTTAAAACAATTGAGCTGGAGCGTGAAGATAAAGCAGTTTTCTTTTATGCTAAGAGATAACTTTGGGGGGGCCTTTTTTGCCTTACCTTTTCTAAGTAAATTTTGTGTATTATTAATCAATTATGTATACAGATATTATATTGATAATGATAATGATAATAATAATTAAATATTAAAAAATCATAGTTCAAAGTAATTTTATTTTAGATTGAACAAACCTTGTATTTCTTATATTAAGTCTTGATTTTAAAATATATGTGTGTGTGAAATTTGTGCTTCTTTTATGTTGAGGAGTAAGGGGCTGTTTGTCAAGTGCTGAACCAGTAAGTGCTGAATCAGTAAGAGGTCTGAATAGGTCAGAGACTCTGAACCATTAAGTGCTGAACCATTAAGAGCTGTTTGGATGTATCTCTGAATGACTGTGCAGAATGACTATTTTACCCCTCTGAACGATTATGTGCTGAATGAATGTATCTGTTTGGCCAGAGTTCTGAATAGTGTACGGATTGATGAAAAATTGTAAAAGGAAAATACAAAACGTCATAGAAAATCCAAATTAAACATAAATCCTTTAACATCCACGGAAACATACGAAAATCCAAATACAAAATAACACAACATACGAAATCCAAATACAAATAACACAACTCTGCATACAATTTTAATTTGATGAAACATTTGAAAGCAACTGATTAGCTATCTGGTCACGTAAAGAATTCATATAGTCAATACCTTGTGAACCCCACTCTATGTCATGAACTATCAGGCCATCATTTTCCCCACTTTGAATTTCATGAAACATCGTGTTCTCATCATACTCCATAAATGACCGATCATAAATATTGCATTTCCTTATAAAATTATGGATCGCGAAATAAGCAATCACTATGTCTCTTTGTATTGGAAAAGAAAAGGGAGCCATTTGCTTTAGGATTGGGAATCTCGCCTTTAGAACACCATATGCACGTTTAATGACATTTCTGAGTTGTGCGTGAGCATGATTGAATCTTTCTTCCTTAGTTAACGCACGTTGTCGTCGAAAATCGGCTAACCAATACCTCGTACCACAGTAAGGAGTCATAAATCCACGAGTGTTGGTGTACGCAACGTCACAAAGGTAATACTTATCTGTATCAATATCAAAACTATCATATAAAAAACAAATAATGTATGAAATGAACATTGAAGAATGGTTAAAAATCCGGTGGCGGGAAAGGAAAGCCAGAATTTGGGTTGAATGCAACTTCTTTTAAAACTCGTGAATCATGTGCAATTCCCTCCCATCCAGCCCATACGAATGTGAATATCATATCAAAGTCACAAATTGCTAATACATTTTGAAAGCATTCACCTTTTCCTCTTCCCCTGTAACGAGTCTGTTGATCAGCAGGCACGATCGCATGTATAAGCGTTCCATCTAAGGCACCTATTGCTCTAGGAAATATTTCTTTTAGCCTTCTATGTCGTTCGGAGTTATTTGCGCTTACATTAGAAGATGTTGGAACTAAAACTTCTCTTGCGAAATTCATCATTGCCTTTAGGACCTCATGAAAACATCTATGATTTGTTTCTGTTGAGTGTTGGAACCTTCGTTTAACCATTCGAAAACGTTCATTATGTCCAATGACCATCAAAAACATAGCCAACTTTTCTTCCAAGGTTATCGACTTACTACTTTGCAACCTATTTTTTGTTTAAAATGATTGCACAACAATATAAATGCATCACGTGAAAGATGCATCATCTCATGACATTTTGTAGAAGTACCATGCAATAATTCTTGCGTGTATTCATGACCGGTTAATGCCGAATTCAAGTCTCTTATCCTTTTAACATTTATTCCCGAGGCTAATGAGACCCAATACCAACAATAGATAATGAAAACTATAATCTCATCGTCCGAATCCATAAGATACCTATCATAACATAAATAAACTATATCATCCACATAAACATCCATAAGATACATCCAAAACATAAACATCCATGACATAACATCCAAAACATAAACATCCATGACATAACATCCAAAACATAAACATCTATGACATAACATCCAAAACATAAACATCCATGACATAACATCCAAAACATAAACATCCATGACATAACATCCAAAACATAAACATCCATGACATAACATCCATAACATGAAATCCAAAACATAACATCCAAAAAAAAAAACAATCAAAGCACAAACTTAGTTAAACAATCCATACTTCGCTCCCGCATTCTTAACCCATTTCTCACAATTCTGCGGCTTAAGACGTACCCACAGTTTCCTATGATCGGAACTCTCACCAAAAAGCAAAAGTGCAGTTTCGTATTTCGCATCCGACTCATCCCAACCCAATGTCTCCAACTTCGCCAAACATGCATCCATATCATCAGAAAGTGCTTGTTTCTCAATCATCATTCCAACCAACTTGCTAATATCTTCACCAACTTCTATGAGCTTTGACTCTAATGTTGCCTTATGTTTTCATTTCTCTCCTTTTTCTTTTTTTTGGGACCGAATACTTAACTCCTGACTAACACCTTTACCTGGGGAATCCACTTGAGTGCATTCGACATTCATACCATCCAAATTCTGCTCATACACTTCCTCAGAAGAATGAGGAAGCGTAGCACTTGGCCCCCAACTATCGAACCCATTTGAAGTAGACCCCTCATACAATTGACAACAAAGCTCGGGGTAAGCAAGTGGCGCAGTTCTCAAAGCTTCTACATACTTGTTAGACTGTGTGAAGAAATATTTTAAAATACTATAACATTAATGAAATATACCACTACTAATTATTAGTATAAAACAAATACCTTCATCTCAATTTGCCACTCTTCTTCTGACAAGTTAAAAGTGTTTGTAACTGGATCATAGACATTCCCGGTTTTGTTTTTAAGCTTTAACCAAGCTGCAAATTTTCCTTTTACAAAATCATAGTGATTCTTCATTTGACGTTGGTCCACTATGAAATTGTTTTGAGTTTTCAATTTTTCAGCTACAGTTTTCCAGGACGCTTGTTTAAGACTACTTCCTTCACGTCCATTAACGGTTACTTCATGAAGACATGCTTCAAGAAAGGTTTTTTCAACACCTTCTTGCTTCCAATTAATCCTAATCCTTTTCGCCATTTCTTTGGATATTGGTTCCTAAAGATTAGGGATTTAAACCAACTCAATCATACCAATTATCCAATGATTCTAATATAACCACTAGTAACAATCAACATACAACATAAAGAAAACATGTATCTTTTTCAACATACAACACAACCATTCTACCATACAACATAACAATCAACATACAACATACAACATAACAATCAACATACAACATACAACATAACAATCAACATACAACATAACATACAACATAGCAACATAACAAAAAAAAAATTGAAAAATAAACTAAATTCAGAAAAAAAAATCTGAAAAATATATCACCAAATCATATATATCACCAAATTCAGAAAAAAAATAATAAAAAAAAAAATCTGAAAAATAAACAAAATCTAAAAAATAAACAAACCATAACAATAATAATACAAATGAAAAATCGGTTTAAAAAAAAAGGGATACCTGTTTTCGCAGATCTGCTTCAGCTGTGGCCGGAGGAGGAGGTGGGGAGATGGAGGAGGAAGGCTGGAGGAGGAGGGCCGGAGACGGAGGAGGAGGAGGGCCGGAGGAGGAGGAGGGCCGGAAGAGGAGGAGGGGAGACGAGAGATGGGTTGTGGTGGTGGGGAGACGATGGACGAGGGGCTGTGGCCGGAGGTGGAGGGCCGGCGGCGGCGGGTGGTGGTGAGCAGAGGGTTGGGGGCGGAGGGTTGGGTTGGGTGATGAGAGATGAAGGGTTTGGAAGGTGTTTTTGTGTAAAGAGGAGAATGGTTTTTTTTGTCTAATTTTCTTTCAGCATGTGTGTGTATCTGTATGATTCAGACGGTCACATTCAGTTAAGAGGTTTGTATTTTTGCAACCAAACAACCAAGCCTCTGTCTGAATAAGAGGCCAGCCTCTTAATGAATCATTAAGAGGGTAAACAAACACCGCTAACTTTATGGATTTTCAGCCTAGCCCTTTGGTAGTGGGGCTGTAAGCGGCTACCTTACTTTTACACACTATATGGCCGACCTTACTAACATCATTATATACATAAACAAAAGATGAAATGTCTTATGAATAGTAAACAATTTAGACATATTTTCAATTTTATTTACGTTTATGCCATCGAACTTATAAACAGCAAAAAGAATTGGACAACTTTTCCACCTTATTTACGTTTTTGCCCTTTTTGTTGACTTTGTGTTTTGTTGAAGATCAAGCTGAATTGAAATAGGCAATTTACCACCATATGTATTTAATAACCTTACTATCATAAATTCTAAGTAACAAATCTATTAAGTAATTACTTTTAAATAGTTAGTTTTGCTTATCACAACATAATACGAATTTTATTATTTTCTAACCTATTTGACGTCGTAAAGATTATTTTAATTAAGGGTGTTAATCGTGTCGGGTTGGTGGGTTTAAATGTGTAACCCGAACCGGACCCATATTTATTATATGTGTCAAGGATTTCAACTTTGGTAAACCCGAACACGACCTGTTTAACCCGCATTTTTAAATAAGTCATACATGTTGACAAGTTATAAGCAGGTTATTGATAACATGTTTAATTGTGAGTATAATTGTGTTAATATGATGGTGTGTCAATTCTAACACTATTATAAGTAACTATGTACGTATAAATGGAAAAAACAAAAACATAAAAATAATAGATTTAATATGGGTCGACCCGAACCTAACCCATTTCTTAAACGAGTCGTGTTATTTGATCCAAACCTGTTTTTTTTTCGTGTCGATTCGGGTTAATTTGTATTTCATTGATATCTTACATATATCATACGTTTTTAACTCTTTTAAACTTTTAATACACGGATAGGTTTGCTTTAATAACTTGCATTCATGAGTTTTTTTTTTAATGAACACGCAACTATGATTAATTTTTTTTGACGTTCTGGTATAACTTTTCTGATGAAAACGAAGGTGCATTCGAAATAGATCAATGTTTGGTATCATAGACTATATTGAGTGTCGGTTCGTGTTGTTACCATAACGAACCTAGGCTATATCGACCGAATTTCCGCCGCGTAGCGCGGAGAGTAGTCGCTAGTTACTTAACAAATTAATATTGAAAATTTCAATGTTTAAAATAACTTTATTTTAGATTGAACAAACCTTATATTCCTTATATCAAGTCTTTCCTATTAAAACATTTGGGCAGGAGTGTAAGGATAAAGCAGTTTTTATTTTAATCGGCATATATATGATAATAGTTATGTGATGTGTGCTTCGTTTATGTTAAGGAGTAACTTTGTGGGTTTTTTTATCTTAGGGTCCATTTAGCAACGTCTGAATGGGTAAGTGCTGACCATGTAAGAGGTCTGAATGATTAAGTACTGAATCATTAAGTGATGTTTGGTTGGACATCTGAATGGTTACACAACACATACACATACACACTCACACACGCACACCCTCATTATAAAAACTCTCACACACACATTACACACACTTCACCCATTTCTCTTTAACCCACACAAACACACACACAACTCTGCTCTTTCCCTTCTCTTCTCTCTCTCGTCTCCTGCTCAAGCAGAAGGTGGCTCACGACGATTGTGGTTGTTGGTCGTGACTGGGTGGTGTTGATGACCGAGTGTTGGCTCGACGTGGGGGTGGCTTTGGTTCTCGGTAGGATTTAGAAATCGGGGTCGGGTTATGGTGGCTGGATCAGGGATAGTTTGGTCATTGTTTAGGTGGACGGTGGTTGTGATGTTGGTGGATGATGGCCACGTTTCGGTGGTGGTGAGCAACAGTGGTGAGGTTGTTATGGTGGAGGTTCGTGATGGTGATGGTGATAACGGTGGGTTGCGGCAGACGGTGCTTCTTTGGTTTTGGTTTGGTTTGGTTTTGTAGTTGTTGTTCAGGTTAGCGAGCAGAGCAGCAGTGACCATAAGGATGGCAATGGGTCGGGTTTGGGTAATCCCAACCCCATACCCGATTAGGTATGCTTGTCCCAAACCCGGCCCAAAACCCGTCGGGTTTGTGTCGGGTAATTACCCATTGGGTATCGGGTATACCCGCGGGTTTCGGGTAAACCCATTAATTTTTAAAACTTACTCATTGAGTATATCCGACCAAAAACCCGACTGGCATCTGTTATGTAACTATTAACCAATTACATTTACCATTATTAAATTTATAGGTAAATGATTACAATGTATAAATATAAAATATTTAAATCATATAAAAACAATCAAAGACATAGATAACAAATAGTATACACTAACTTTTTGGTAATTTTAGCACAAGATGACAATGTAGATGGACAATTAGATATATTATGCATACATAATTAAAAAGATATATTAGAAATTATATTGGGAATCTAATCGGGTAAACGGGTATACTTTATCGGGTAATTGGGTCGGGTAAATGGGTATATCATCAAATCCCAAACCCGTCCCAAACCCGCGCCAAAATAAAAACTAATCCCATACCCGATTACCCGACCCCAAACCCGTCCCAAATGTGTCGGGTTTCGGGTTTACCCATCGGGTTCAGGTTTGATTGCCATCCCTAAGTGACCAGCGAGATCACACACTTTCCCGTGCATCTGAATCAATCATACTTGGGCTGAAGTCTGAACGAGTAAGTGCTTGGTTAGATCAGTTTTCCGTTCAGACCCGCCCCAACCAAACATGCTTCTCTAACCGAGTCAGACCCGTTTTCCATTTAGACCCTCATCAGACATGAACAAACAACCCCTTATCCTTTTCTATATAAACATTTGATGAGTGCAAAAATAATATTACGAGAAAATTACAAAATTTTAGACGTTTGATCATTGTTTATTACCAAACAAGGCAACTGTCTGCTAAGTCGGTAAAATTGAAGGCTAAGTCGATGATCCTCGGGGCTAAAATGTCAGCTTAGTTGGCAGTTCTATAGTTTAGTAATTTTGACTAGTCAAAACTCTATTCCTTCTTTGTATTTTTCCCAATTCCCTAAAAATTGTTCTTTATTTGAATTTTCATATTTATCATAATGGAATCTTCATATTTATGGGCCCTTACTATGGGGCATGATATGTACGTTCCTTAATCTATTTGTATCTGTTTTCTAACGACCTTCTTATTTTCATCTTGTTTGGAATTTGAGCCTGAGTATTTTCTCATGTAAATTTTGCCTCTTACCACTAGGTTATCAGCCAAGTGGCTTAATCTCTTTTTATCTATGTTCCTAATTTTGATCCTCATATTTATCACAAGGTATGTATTATAATTGAATCTTCATATAAATTTATTTATCATGACCCAACATAGGCACTTCAATATTTCTAATTTTGTTCTTGATTTGAATCTTCATATGTATTACAACACAACCCTTATTATAGCAGTTAAATTACATTGAAGGATATGTACTTCCTTTAATACTTAGGATATGTAGTCTATTCAAGCTTTTAATATGTTGATCTCAATTAGTTCACGAGCTGTTTGACTCATTTTCGGCCTTAATTCATACGGACGTAGACATCACACCTATTTTATTAGAAGTGTAGAAACCAAACCCGAATGGATATGTGCTAGTTATGACTTTCATGCATGGGTGGGTAGGTTACAAAGGTTGTCCCATCCTATTAATTTTTTTAGTATAAACCCGAGTTAACCTCAATCATTGCATTAGTTTATAATACCGACCTAAAGAAATTTTGACCCTAAAAATTAATATAAGATTGTAATATTTTAAAATTATAGTTATATAGAAAAAAACCATTAAAATCACATCAGGATGAGGCATGGGCAAATATGTCCAAATTGTCCAAAGGATGAGGCATGGGCAAATATGTCCAAATTGTCTAAAGTTAAGATGGTATACCAACGGTTTCTTTATAATTTTCTAAATTTTACCACTTTTCTTTCCTAAATGCCTCTAGAAGATAATCAATGCTCCAACTTGTAAGTTTTGTTCATGATTGTGCTATTAGTGTGTATACAAAGTGTCGGTTCAATTGTCTCAACATTCTCGAGTTATCTTAGAATCTCAAACATCCAAAGAAAACAAAAATCGTTCGTTCACCGAAACAGAAACCCTTGCTCGCACCGTCTGGTTCTTTGAGACGAACTTCTAGGTATATTTTCCTAAGTTCTTTTTTCAACTTTTCGCACCTTTTTATTTTATGACAATAGTAATTGTTACAGTGTGTATGTTGTTACTGATTAGGTTTTGAAGTTTTTTTTTCAGTTACAGTTATCTACATGGTCCATTTGAATTAGTTTTGTGAATCAGATGCTTCTATGTTGTTTTTATCTATCGTGTATTGATTTGCTCAATAGGAGTTCCCAATTCTTTGCTTTCAAGATTTAAATCATGGATTTCATTTACACATAAGCTTATAATGGAGAATAGAGGGCCATCGTATCTCCATCTGAAGGTGATATTACTTCAGAGTTTTCTGTTATAAATGTTTCAAGTATGGGGGTTTTTGTATGAATGCTACTATTATTATTTGATCATTGATGTTGGTTACATGATGACATATGCCAACAATCGTGTTTTTATATGTTTTTTTATATCATTAATTGTTCATGCAACTTTTTCTTCTTCGTCTTTAACTTAGGTTATGATGTTGTTATTAATCATATGAAGATCCACTCTATTATTGGAAGGATTTTCAAAGTGTTGAAAGAGAAAAAGAATGTGAGAGAGATTGTTGATTTCTATGAGGAGTTATGGAATGCTTTCATTTACAATAGACCGTTAGGGTTAGAGTTACACGAGACATAGCATTACATTGCGTTGTTTATAATGAGAATGTTGTTTGTTGTTTAGATATTCATCATGTGTTTCTAATAGTTTAACGAATTCATCTTTTTTTATATGTTTGACGTTATCTTCGTGTATGACCATAGTAATTGTTACAGTGTACCGCCAATGTCGTTATTCCTAAAAAAGCTTAAAGCGATGCCTAATCATCACAACCACCGGGTAATTTGTTTTTATTCTATTAAATAGATGAACGCATTTAACTATTGTTTACTTTGACTTTTGAGGGTTTTGGTTGTACAGTTAGTAGCTTATCTCGGTCTTGGGTTGGCGGTTTAGCCTAAATTGATCCTTAAACCTTTGTAAGTTTGACGTTGCACAGTCCGTTTCCATTTTACAAGTCTCTTTTCTATAACCAAGAAGTTGTCCTTTTTTCAAGACTACCACTAACTATTGAGCAAGTGATGATGGTCATCAAAGTCCTTGCATCAACTGAGTTGAAGAAGGTCAACTGTAGTTTTCAGTAATACCTCCCTACATTATTCAACTCATTTTTAGAATGAAATCTCATCTTTAAGAACAAAGTCTATACTTTTGATTATGCTTGAACTAACTTTTATGGCCACTAAATTATAGACAATAACCCAACAGGCACTTTACGTAGAAAATTTGCCAATGAATGGACTTCCAAATTTCAATTTTATAAACATTCAAGAACCAAAATTATTTCGGCTTCGGTTGTGTCACAGAATCATGAGCGCATTAAAAAAATACATATATATTACAGCTTTGATTATATATTAATATATTTTCTCTTTTCAATCTTTTGTGCATTTTTTCATTATCATTAGTTTCAAGGATGATCTCAAGCCGGTCAAACTAAGAGGTCGAGCAACACAGCTAAGGTAAGGGAAGAATGTTTTTTTTTCCTCTCACGTATCATTAATTCATTATCTTATTTTTAAGGAATTCTATTCTAATCCGAAGAAAGTTTGTAAGATATAATTTATGGATAGCAGTTTGAACATTGTTCATAGTAGATAGCATTCTATTGTCGTTCATTGGTTTGGACAATCGGACAGGGTGTTTAGCATAGGCTAGATTACATGTTGTAAAACAGGGTCGGATTACAAAATTTGGAATGCACATAATGCCACATAATGGTTCTATGCACATACTGCAAATCGTAAATGCCAAATTGTAACGATCACATTGCATATTATATAGTATGTTTGATCGTAATATTGTACAAATACACCACTACAATGCAGGACGTATACACTATAAATAAAGGTCTCAAGGAAGATGAAATTGAGCTCAGGTCGTCCACTTTGTTCTTCAAGTGCATGAATATCAATGGGCACGCGTAGATGTAGTGTATTTATGTGACAAAGAAGTACAAAATGGAACTATTAACTGAATTTGTATAATAATAATAATAATAATAATAATAATAATACCCGAATATAATCGGAAGACACATGGATTTACATTGGCCTCTCTAAAAGAGGATCGGTGCCACCCGCCGCATCACGCGAGCGAACCCAATAGTATATATATAATCCCTAAGTTATAAGGCAAACAATAAGGTTTAAGTTGGGAAGAGTCCTGCATCAAATTCCTTAAACTCTATCGTTATCCTTTAAATTACTAGGAATGATTGTCTTAGAGTATTTACATTCTATTCCTTATCTTTACCCTTACAATTTAATCAAAAATCATTATTCCATGAATTTATCTCTCGTTTCCTCCCCTAATTCATACGGACATGTACATCATACCTATTTCATAAGAAGTGTAGAAATCAAACCCAAATGGATATGTGTTAGTTATGACTTTACATGCATGGGCATTCTATGACTGTTTTAGTATATACCTGAGTTAACCCCAATCATTGAATCAGTGTTTAATACTGAGTCTAAAGAAATTTTGATATGGACTCCCCAAGAAAAACTAAGTTAAGATTGTAACATTTTAAAAATATACCTATATAAAAACCCATTAACCATTACAAATAACATCAGGATTGGTATATATATTATATCCTTATATTAAAAGGAAAAAAATAATGTTTATGTTAAAAGAGTCCTACATCATATTCTTAAACTCTATCATTCTTCAAAAAAAAAAATATTTGGTAATGAAAAAAAGAATCTTAAATATACCAATTTCTTAATCATTTCCTTTAAATTATAAGGTAAAGAAAAGAGTCTTAGAGCATTCACATTCTATCCCTTATCTTTGCCCTTATAATTTAATCGAAAATCAGTATTCCCTGAATTTATCTATCACTATTAGCCCCCCCCCCCCCCCACCCCCACCCCCACCCCCACCCCCACACACACACATACAACGTTCATCATTCTTAAAAATATGTGGATTTACTTTAAGTTGTCTTAAATATAAGTATTCTTTTTAGTTTTCCTTAAAATATAAAAATAAGGTATAAGCAATGGCATGGAGACATGGAGAGATGTTTCTAGGCCGTTTTTATAAATATTATGAATGAAATAAATATAAAAGAAGGGATGTGAATGCTCTAAGTCTGTTTTAAACTTTCTCTTTGTTTATTGGTTAAAATATTAAACTTTCAAAAATTTATGGTGAACCATTCAGACTTAGTATATTTTTTTTTAATGGTGACTTTCTTATGAGGTGACCCATTGTCACGATGCCGAAAGAAGTCGTCACCCCGCCAAGGCTGATCGAACTCCATGTTCTATCGGATCCAGGCCGGCTTGTCAGCCTTGGTGGCGTTTCCTCGAAAACTGTACTGCCACCACACGAGTTGCTTCGCTAAAGTAACAGTAAGATGAAAACCGTGGTGACGCTCAAGATCGAACTCCCCCTCGGTGTGTTTGTCACCATCATTACGCAGACTTAGTATAATGCTTACCCATTCAGAGACAAATGTTTGACTGATTCAGACATCTGCTCGCGAAATAAACAGTCTGAATGAACTATGTTTGATTGATTCAAACATCTCTCCCATTAAAAACTCATTGAGAGCTCAAACAAACAGTCCCTAAAAGTTATCTAAATCATTTTAGTTGTTCTCATTAACAATATCGGTTTTTATTAACATGAAATACACAAAACCAAGTTAACATTACTTGGCTTTTTATTTTAGTCTAATATATAGAACGAAAAATGAAGTGATCGATCATACAATGTGGGTCGAGGTAATAAGTTAATGAACATAAACGGACAAGTCTAATACATTATAGTCCATCCACAAACACATCTAAATTAGAGTTCACACATGCTAACACTAAGAAGTTTTTATACTTATATATTATAAACAATATGTATTAATTGAAATGTAAATAAACAAATTACATAAATGAACGTTCACGAATATAAATGAATGTTCACAATGTTTGTTAATTTAATTAAATAAACAAAAAATTTTGTTTGTGTTCATTCGTTTACGTCCAGTTCATTTACAAGCCTATGTAAAATGAAACAAAACAGTGTAAATTGTTGACTTTGCAGCAACCTGCGAGTTCCCCACTTTTATTTGTAATACATATAGATGACGAAGCTTAGCTACTCTTAGAAAAACCTATGTGGGATAAACCACAAAGGAAAAACTAGTAACCAACTTATAGCTTCAATCAATATCTCTATCTATTAGAGCGGCTAAATCAAGTGGTAACGCGCATACTTGAGGACCAACAAGACATGGGTTTTATACTTTTCACCTACGCTAAGGGCACTTTCAAGTAGGAATTGGTGAGGTCTCCCAAAATTCCGAATAATCTTAGCCTCCTCTTCACATAAGGGAATAGAGACCTGGGTTCAAACCCCGATACCGTACCGTATGTATTCGGTATCGTTATCGGTATTGGGTTTTGAGAGTTTTCGGTATCGGTTTTTTCGGGATTGGTATCGGTTGGAACCAATATCATCCCGAGCTCATCCCTGCCTTTGAGAATAACAATAAACATTACAACATCATATCTCTATACTTAACTCTTCGTCGTATACTTGAATGGCAAAAAGATCACTAAAAAGATATATTCATGACACAAAGACAAATATACAACAAAAGAAAACTTGTATTTAATTTGGATCTGATTGCCTAATTAACTCCGTAATATGTTTTAACTAAAGGGAGATTAATTATGTTTTTCTTCTTTCTTTGTGACAATCACCGAATGTCAAATACAATCAGAGACGTAATAAACAAGCCCTAGACTCCAAAGAACTAAAAGAAATTCTCAAATCAAACAACAATTCGGCCAAGAGATGAACAGGAGAACACATTATACATCTACCAACACAATAACACATATCATGAATAATCTGAATATCTGGTACAAGCCCAAGAACACTCTTTGCCCCATAAACAACAATCCAATCCAAAGACTTATTTAAACAAGCGTAGCGGTATTAATCCCACATCAGCTCCATTTAGCCTATCATCACACTAGAAAACCACCAAAACATTAGAATAAACTACAAAGGTAATGTTTGTTTATAATTTGATAAAGAAAGAATAAATTCTACAGTTACATTTCAAGATTAGCTTGATTAAGTTGCTAAGTTTGATTAAGTTGTAAAGTTTTGGTAATTACAACATTTCTCTAAAACTCTACCTGACAATCATATGGGATGATCTCAAGTCCACATGGAGCCATTTTATCACATCTTTCCAAATCACACTTCCACTTGCTACATTTTCCATGTAACAAATCGTACGTGTTGCTCAACAAGTGTTATATTACGCCACCAATTCCATCAATCTCTCCACGTATTAACCTTCTCCCACCATATATACCAACCACCACCACACCACAATTCACACAACCAATTAACACCATCTCCTCCTACAATGGCAAAGCTAACATATCTCTTGCTCGCCTTAGCCACCCTTGTAGCCTTCGCTACTGCCCACACAACCATCATCACCACCACCATCGATGACGAGAACCCCATCTCCGAACAGAGGCAGTGTCGCCAACGCTTACAAGGACAAAGGATGAACCAATGTCGTATGTTCCTCCAACAGGGTAGTCGAACTCCTTTCGAAGCCGAAAACCCTCAGATGGGTCAGCAGCAGGAGCAGGAAATCCTGCAGCAGTGCTGCCAACAGCTTCAAAACGTGGAAGAGCAGTGCCAATGTGAGGCAGTGAAGCAGGTGTTCCTCAAAGCCCAGCAACAGGTACAACAACAACAACGACGACAACAGTTCGGTTCGCAGCAGACCCAACGGTTGAGGCAGAAGGCTCAAATTCTCCCTAATGTTTGCAACCTACAATCTAGACGGTGCCAGATTGGAACCATCAGCACCACCGTCACCGAGAGCGAGAGCAACTACGATATCCCCTTCCGTGGCTCGCAGCAATGCAGACAAAGCGAAATCCAACGACCAGTTAACCAATGCCAAAGGTATATATATTTTTAGTTAGGAATTTATATACAAAACCTTAACAACCTACATGCATGAATCATGTGTAAAGAGTGAGAAACTTTTATTTTTCTAATTATGATTTCCTCAACAGGTATGTGGAGCAGCAAATGCAGTCATCCATGCCATACCTACAACGTCCAGGACAGCGACAGCAGCAGCAGCCAGAGCTGCAACAATGCTGCAACGAGCTTCAAAACATGCAGAGGGAGTGTCAGTGCGAGGCAGTTGAAGAAGTGGCTAGGAGAGTGATGAGGCAGCCGCAGCACCAGCAGCAACAAAGACGACGACAACAACAACGCGGGCAGTTCGGTGGGCAGGAGATGGAAATCGCAAGGAGCGTGATTCAGAATCTGCCAAATGAATGCTCCTTGGAAGTCCAGCAATGCAACATCCCCTACTGATCACTGGACCCATGAATGAGGAATAAAGGGAAACAACGCATCTCTAGCTAGTCTGTATCGAGGTTTTATGGCTTTGAGATGGGAGTGTAATGTTTTTTTTGTAGCAATGACAAATAATAATAATAACAACGAGTTCGTGCTATGGCTTATTTCTAATCGCGGTTTTCATCTTATCTTTTCATATGTTGAATGACTCAAATGTTTTTAAATGAAAATGAAAATCTAAGACCAACTGAATGACATGATAAGATTTGGCTACACTGCCCTGAGCAATTCGGCTTCGATCTGCAGCTAGCTTCCACTGCAATATCTCGCCGATTTGCACCCTCTCTCACAACACACTCTCTCTCTCTCTCTCTCTTCCACTACTCTCTCCCTCTAAAAAAAAATCCTTTGGCTAGTTTAGGCTAGGCGTTTCCGATGTTTAGTCTACCTTAGGCTAGTTTGGTGTTGCAATGACGTGGCGCAGTGAGATTGTTGTTAGTACATGTATTTTAGATGTCCGTAGCCTAGTATAGGTTTTTTTTTGAACAATCAAACGGAGCTATCATTTCACCAAAAAGAATACAACTTATCGACACCCAGGCTCATTTAGCCGGTGGCTACCTGGGCCGACCCGTTATCAAGTTATTACAAAGCTTGTTCACACACTATGCTATAAGCTACAACCGCCAATTAACTAGCCGTTATCAAATAAAGAAAAATCCCACCATTTTGCTTTTTCTAAACCCAAGATTTTCGCCCGCTTGATCATCCACCAATATGTTTCGAATTTTATTTCTTCTACCGTTGCCGGAGTTGCCGTGGATACATTTCTAAATACTTTTTCGTTCCTCTTAATCCACAACTTCCAAATCACCTCCAGTATAATTGCATAAACCACCTGCTTCCTTAGCGCATTTCCTGTGATATTCCAGCCGCTTTTAAGAACATCAGCAACCTGGGCCTCCATCTTTAGATCCGGTAATCTCAACCACTCTCCAATACCCCACCAAAGTGCTCTAGCCCAAACGCATTTAGTGAAAATGTGTTCGTCCGTTTCCAATTCAAGCCCACACCTTTTGCAAAGCCCATCACCAATCTGAATTCCCCTATATGACAAAGGCTTCGGCTGTCGGAATACCTTTTTTATGAAGTCTCCATACAAAGCAATTTACCTTCGGGGTTGCGATCTTACTCCAAACAAATCCGTCAGCTGTATTCGGCAATCTGGGGCTGTTAAACATCTCCAGCCGGGCTGCTTTAACAGAAAACTCCATACTTGAACCGTAGCCTAGTATAGGTGAATGTTGTTTTGTGGTCGTTTATATGTAATTTGTACATTTTTATGGTGTTGGGGATCATTTGGACGGCTATGATTGGTTTACACGACTAGCAAAGCTAGTCGTGTAGGCCATAGCCGTGCAGAATACAGGCGACTTAGTTGCCTGACGGGCTGCTAGTCGCCCAATGGGTCTGGGCCAACTACTTGAAGTTAAAAATTAACAAAAAAAACATATAATTAATACCTATTAACCACATGAAACCCAACACTACCCGACTACTTGTAGGTTCAAGAATCACCATGCATAAACATCGAGTAAAAATTTGAGATGTTTGACAATAAGGCGTGAACTATTACCTTAACAATTAGGTCGTAAATAAATAAAAAAATAACAATATTCTATAGGAAATACATAATTTGCTGTAAAAGCTTAATCATTCTCATTATTCACATAGGTATAAATACAAATACAAGGGCTAATGTCAAGGCTAAGATCAAGGAAGATTACATATGTTACAATCTCTAATTGACTAGAATCAATACAAATTAAATACAATTATAAACCATAAATGAGAAGGCTTAAATCTTGCTAATACGCCTCCACAAGATGGAGGATCCATTGGATACACCAATCTTGGACCGTAGTGACAAAAATGGCGATCGTGGTAGAGACTTGGTGAGGACATCGACAAGCTGGTCCTTGAAGTTTATGTGAAGAACTTGTAACGTTACTGGCATTTACCTGCTCGCGAACAAAATGATAGTCTAGAGCAACATGTTTCATGCGTGAGTGATATACGGGATTGGCGCATAGGTAGGTCGCACCGGTGTTGTCACAAAATAGGGATGGAGTGTGTGTGACTGAAACACCAAGTTCGCCGAGAAGGTTTTTGATCCATGGTAGTTCGGTGGCTGCTTTAGCGAGTGCTTTGTATTCTTCTTCCGTGGAAGAATGGGAAACTGTTTTTTGCCTTGAGGAGCGCCAGGAGATGATGTTAGATCCAAGGTATGAGAGATATGTTGTGGTTGATCTTCCTCCGTCATTTATTCCTCCCCAATCAGAGTCTGAGAATGCTTGTAAATCAAGTAAGGATTGTTTGTTTAGAAATAACCAATGGTACAATGTTCCTTTTAAATATCGGAGGACCTGTTTGAGAGCTTGCCAATGTGACTGTTTCGGGTTGTGCATGAATTGAGAGAGTTTGTTTACAGCAAAGGAGATGTCGGGTCGAGTGAAAGCGAGGTATTGAAGTGTGCCAACAAGTTAGCGATATGGAGTGGAATCAACAGATGGAGATGAATCAGGAGGAATGAGAGGGTCAGAAACGCTTAAAGGAGTTAGGACCTCTTTGGCACCTTCCATTTTGAATTTGGTCAAGATATCGTGGATGTGCCAATGTTGGGAAAAGAACAATCCTTGAGGCGTTTGAATGACTTCAATGCCTAGGAAATGGTGGGGTGGACCAAGGTCTTTGATGGAGAATTTTTCACCTAAGGCTTGGACAAATGAGGTGACAAATGGATCATGACTACCCGTAAGGACAATATCGTCTACATAAACAAGGAGGTAGCAGGTGATTCCATGTTTGTTGTAGATGAATAGTGATGGGTCGGATAGGGATTTATGATCCGAGTCCGAGAAGGAAGGATGTGAGTTCATTATACCAAGCACAAGAAGCTTGTTTGAGACCATAGAGAGATTTTTTTAATTTGAAAATGTGAGATGGATACTCCGAATGGGTGAATGAATCCTGGTGGTTGGAACATATATACATCTTCATGAAGTGTGCCATGAAGGAAGGCGTTGTTGACGTCGAGTTGACGTAGAGACCATCCACGTGAAAGAGCAATGGAAAGGACGGTTCAGATAGTGACCGGTTTAGTGACAGGACTAAAGGTGTCAAAGTAGTATTTGGCGATGAGACGTGCCTTGTATTTGTCAAGGGAACCATCGGGTTTTGTTTTGATTCGGAAAACCCATTTTCAACCAATTAGTGTTTGAGTGGTGTGTGGTACAAGTTCCCAGGTTTGGTTTTTGAGTAAGGCATTATATTCAGTATCCATAGCTTGGCGCCAAGCAGGATCTTTCATTGCTTGAGTGTGGGTAGATGGTTCTAAGGTGGGTGGAATGAGATGTCTAGTGGTGGAGTTGATAAAGTTTGAGTTAAAGTACTTGGGATTTGGTTTTTGCTGGCGGCCGATTGGTGAGGAGGGAGTGGAATCATAGGTGGGGGAAGGTGGGGGAAGGGAACCTGAGGAGGAATGGTTTGGAGTGGATGAGACGGGTGGTGAAGTTGAGGAAGGTGAGTCTTCGGGATCGGAAGTAGTGGGAATCGGTTGAGGAGTTGGTGTTACCAGAGAAGATGTGGGTGATGCGGGTGAAGATGGGGAAGGTTCGGAGGTGGGAGTTGTTGGGGTGGTTGGGTGATTGGTGTGGCAGTAGGAGGTGGATTAGTGGGGACGGTTGTGGAGGTATCGGAAGGGGTGTAGATGGGGTCCGATAGGGTTGTGAGTGTGGGTGGAATGGGTGGTGGAGCCAAGGATGGGGTCATAGGCAAGTGCGTAGGAGGAGTAGATGATTGATTGATGTTTAAGAAGGATTCGAAAGACAAAGGTGTAGTGGAAGAGGTGGTGTCTTCAAATGGAAAGATGTGAGGGATGAACTCAACATGTCGCGAGTGGTATAGCTTGAGGGTGGTTGGAACCAAGAAAGATACACGAAACGGACCGTGGTCGGAGTTTGGAGGAGGTGTATGGACGAAGCCAAGGGTAGCATAGGCACCTAAAAGGTTTTAGTTTGTTGTAGGTGGGAAAGACATTGAATAGAATGTCATATGGTGATTTGTTGTTTAGAATGGTTGTAGGTAGGTGGTTGATTAGGTATGTTGAGGCTTGAAAAGCACGGGACCAAAAACTTGGTGATAAGTGAGCATAGTGGAGTAGGGCAAGACCGGTTTCCACTATATGACGATGGCGTCATTCGGTCACCCCATTTTGTTCGGGTGTATGGGGAGGAGTAGTCTAGTGTGAGAGTCCTTGAGATGTAAGGTATGATGCAAGAACAATATATTCCCCCCATTATCCGTAAAAAGTAAGACAAGACGTGCATGAAAAAATATTTCCACTAGTGTTTTGAATTGAGGAAAAAGAGTAGAAACACCGGATTTGCGTTTCATTGGGTATAACCATATGTATTTTGAAAAATAGTCAACAAAAATAACATAATATTTGTAGCCATCAATGGATGTTTGAATGGGACCCGTACATCCGAGTAAACGAGTTGTAGGGGTTTAGTTGCAACAAAAGAATTTTTACCAAAAGGAAGCTTCTGACTTTTATTCAATGAACAGGATCTACAATGAAAAGACTCGTGCGGAACTTTATTACAATTAACTCCTAATGTAGAAATTAAAGACTTGAACACTTGAAATGAAGGGTGTCCAAGAATGTGGTGCCACATGAGTAGAGATCCTGTCATGGTAGCATTAATTTGACGAGAAGATGAGATTGGTCCATAGTAAACGTCATCAACGTTCACTCCCCGCATGAGATGTGCCCTCATGCGTAGATCCTTGACCCAAAAATGATATTGAAAGAATTCAACAGAAACACTGTTAGTCCGACAAATTTTTGCAACAGAAATAAGATTATTACGAAGGTTAGGAGCAATTAAAACATTGTTTAAAGTGAGAGGTCGTGAGTTGGTGGTAATGGTAGTATGACCAATGTGAGTTATAGGAAGAGATTTACCGTCACCCAAGACAATTTCATCCAGACCCCGTATTCAGAAAGAACATGTACTACTTGTTGGTTTTTGGTTGTGTGGTCCGAAGCCCCAGTGTCCCACATCCATGATGGTTGCACAGCATTTGGGAAGTATGATTCACCACCGGGGCTGATGAGGAGGTACCTGGAGTTGAAACCTGATGTTCCTTCAAAAAACGATCTAGTTTGCGACATTCTTTAGTATCGTGTCCCGGGATGTTGCAGTAGAAACAGTAGGCGCTGCTGCGGTTGGATCTTGTGTTTGTAGGTGGGTTTCAGTTCTACCAGGAGGAGCGATTGTTGGTTGGGGCAGCAGCAGAAGTGTTTCGGTTGGGTCGATTATCACCCCCGTACCTCCTGTAGGAGCGACTATTTGAATGGCGTTGGGCTTGGTTGATGGTGGTGATGGCTGGTTGGGCTGCGTTTTCTTTAAGGTCGCGCTCATGGTCTAGAAGTTTATCAAAGAGGTCAGCGAAGGCGATTGTAGTATCGCGGGTTTTGAAGGCTGCTACAAGAGTGGCATAGTCTTTACCTAATTGATTCATGATGTGAACCACAAGGTCTTCTTCAGGGATTGGGTTTTGGGTGATGGCTAGTTTGTCAAAGATAGATTTCATATCATTAAGGAACTCGGTTATAGACCTGTTACCTTGTGGGTTTTTGGATAGACAAGATTTGATGGAGATGACTCGAGAGCGCGAGCCGTTGGCATAGCTTGAGTTGAGGAGTTCCCACGCCTGACGCGCGGTATCAGCGGAAGAGACAATATGCTGAAGTTAATCCGTGCAACTGCCCAGAATGGCAGAGATGATTAACTAATCTTGGCGGAACCATTTTTGATAATCAGGGTTGGGTTTGACAGTAGCGCCATCAGCTAGGGTTTCGGGTGGGGTTGGGTCATCTCCGGTGATGTGGGTGTCGAGTTCCAGACCAATTAAGGTGGAAAGGACCTGCTTTCTCCATGAAGGGAAATTTTGTGGGGTGAGTTTAATTGGGAAGTGGGTTGTAGCGGTGATGGGTATGAGGGAGGAGGCCATCGGAGTTGATCGAGGAAAAAAAGAAAAAGAAGGGCTGAGGCTGGTGGATCGGAGGTGGCTCAGAGGAGCAACTTAGGTTCTGATACCATATAAGAAATAGATAATTTGCTATAAAAGCTTAATCATTCTCATTATTCACATAGGTATAAATACAAATACAATGGCTTATGTCAAGGCTAAGATCAAGGAAGATTACATAGGTTACAATCTCTAATTGACTAGAATTAATACAGATTAAATACAATTATACACCATAAATGAGAAGGCTTATCTTGCTAATATATTCATCTATTAAAAAACACTAGGTAAAAACTTTTATTTTACTCCCTTGCTAAACATAGAAACATCCATATCTATTTATCCATCACAAGAATCTTTGATATGTGTACTTGTCACAAGTGAAATAAGGGTCTTGACTCAGTGAAGAAAAAATAAAGATAAACCACTAAAGACACAATTCAAGATACAAGCAACGTCCATTAAATTTCCGATTACTTTTTTATTCCTTTGAAAAAATAGAGAAAATTGCTCGAATAGTCCCTGTGGTTTGCTCAGATTTCACCTTTAGTCCCTAATTTTTAAAAATTACAGGTATAGTCCCGAAACAGTGGACTTTTTGCACTTGGATAGTCCCTGGAGCTAACTGACGTTAGATAATCCAGTTAAGTGGGTGTGAAATTACTAAAATACCCTTACTTTAATAAAAATAAAAAATATCAATTAAATAATAAAATAGAAAGAGGACCCACATAACCCCTTAGCCAATCATGTGTCTCCACCAATCCTTAGTGGGGCCCACACACTTCATCTTCCCCACCCCAATCACCTTCATCTTCCCCACCCTATCACCATCACCACCACCAACCACCACCCACCACCACCACCACCACCAACCTGCACCTCCCCCCTTCATTTTAAAACACGATATCAAGAGAGAGAGAGAGCAGAAGAGAGAGAGAGTCAGAGAGCAAGGAGAGAGAGCATCTCCTACCTTACAGATCGAGAGAGAGAGAAAGAGAGAGCAGAAGAGAGAGAGTCAGAGAGCAAGAGAGAGAGAGCAGAAGAGAGAGAGTCAGAGAGAGAGTCAGAGAGCAAAAGAGAGAGAGCAGAAGAGAGAGAGTCAGAGAGCAGAAGAGAGAGAGTCAGAGAGCAAGAGAGAGAGAGCAGAAGAGAGAGATTGTCAGAGAGCAAGGAGAGAGAGAGCATCTCCTACCTTACAGATCTGAGACGACGGTTCTGATTTGGGGGTTATCATCGTCGTCGTCGTTTGTTTTACCATCCACGGTGATGGTGCTGTCATCGACGTTTACAGCTGCAGTGGTGATTACCGTCCACGACGACGGTTCTGATTTGGTGTTGTTTTACCATCCACGACGACGATTCTGTTGGTGGTGGTGGTGAAGAAGATGAACCAGATTCATGATCTGACTCCAGGATGCTCCATCTGTTTGCAGCTGCAGTGGTGATGGTGGTGGTGCAAAGGTGATGGTGGTGGTGGTGGGATGGGGAAGATGAAGGTGATTGGGGTGGGGAAGATGAAGGATTGTGGGCCCCAGAGACTTATTATTTAATTGATTTTTTTATTTTTATTAAAGTAAGGGTATTTTAGTAATTTCACACCCACTTAACTGGATTATCTAACGTCAGTTAGCTCCAGGGACTATCCGAGTGCAAAAAGTCCACTGTTTCGGGACTATACCTGTAAATTTTAAAAGTTAGGGACTAAAGGTGAAATCTGAGCAAACCACGGGGACTATTCGAGAAATTTTCTCGAAAAAATAATAATAAAATAAAAAAGACATCTAGGAAAAAGGTGTAAAACCAGTTACATTATAAGGTAATCATCTAAAATATGTATCTGTATTATCTTATTACGGAAACTGGCACGTGGCATGCCACATGGAAAAAAATTCAAAACATAATTGGAGAAGAAATAGTTATTAGAGGCGACACGTGGCATTAGAGACGGAACAATATGGACGTAATCTTTAGCGGCGACGCTAAGGGTATAGTATTAGCGATGACATGTGTCACCGCTAAAGGTATCGTGTTAGCGGCGGACATGTGTCGCCGCTAAAACTCGCAAACCTTCTAGTGTGTAAGCGATTTGTGTTGCCTCCCTGTTGAAATGAGTATTGGTAAATTCTCAATTTTGTATCTAGGATTGTATTTGTGTTATTTGGTGGTTGAATATATTGCATGAGTCTGTGTTTGTTGGATCAGTGGCTGTTTCTATGAACACTTATGTGTTGATCAGATTTATATAAGAGTTATTAAGCAGCGGAAAGTTAAGTGTTCAAAGGTCTAAAAGATCACTTTGATGAGGAGTTATTACTCCCCCTTGACTGAATAATAAATGAGAAACAATAAATGTTCTAAGTACAAAGCAGTAATAGCAGTTTATGTTTCTCAGATGTGAAGTGGAAATTATAAGTTTAAAGCTTGAAGGATTTCAATATAATTTCAAAGATATTACACAAAATCACATATTAAAATAGATGAACAAACTCATCTATTTATAGACTAATGTACTAAACTGAAGTCTGAAGTAATCTAAGATATTTAACAAAGATATTATGCTAAGATAAGCTTACATCAGTCTGTACATTGAAACTTGAAATCAAGACTTTAACAAAACAATATAATAGTAAAACTGCTGATCTTTCAGTCGGTTAGAAGCTTCTGATGGAAAGTGCTGATGAGTGACAAACTGCTGATGAGCAGTTTGTCTTCAGTAGTTCTTCAGTGAAATGTCTGGTTAGACTTCAGAACTTCTGATGAATTTACTCTTCAGTACTTTGTGTTTGTTCTTCAGTACTTCTTCTATTTGTTCTTCAGCAGTTCTATACTTAGGCAGATATGGAAAAGACTAAGGTTATCAAAAGGTGGTTTCTTCAATCCTCTTCGTCCCAACAATCTCCCCCTGGATTGATGAAGCCAAAACCTTATCTATCCTTTATTGTTGTCCTTTTCTCTCTTCTAACATCCTCCAGATCTCTGCTGTCATCCGGGTGGTAAGAGTACATCTTTGTTGCTCAGTGAGAGGACCAAGTTCAGGTGTTAAATGTTGAATGGTGAGAAGGTCTTTGGACGATAAAACACTCAACTCCTTTGAGTTTCTATAGACCTTACTTGAACGGTCTCTCCTGGTCACAAGTACTGAGTTGGATTCAGTAAATGACCATTTCACAATGTTTACCTTTGACCTGTCAAAGTCAGAGGCATAGGAAACCAAGCCTGTTTCCTTAGGTTGACCTGATTGAGGAATGTCTTCGATTTCAGTGACTCTCAGGTGAGACTCTTGACTTCCTTGTAATTCAGCAGCACCTTGGATTGGCATATTGGGTAGGTGATGCTCTGTAACAACCCTTGTATGTGTTTCTTCTTGAATGGATTGTTGTAACTGATAAGCATAGGTAGCCTTGTCTCTGAATTGGGTCAAGATGGGTTTCTCTTCAACATCAAAATCACCATGTACCAACTGATCTCCTTCTAACAGAATCATCTTGAAGTCAGTCTTGACAATGGGATCTCCATCTGCTTTTCTTTTAGTGGCTGGCTTTCTTAATGTACCAGATGGTCTTTTGACAATAGAAGTTGTTTGGACTTCTTGGCTTTCAAATCTTTCTGGTTCAGCAGCTTTCTTTGCTTTAAGTTTCTTGTAAGCCTCATAGAGAGTTTGTTCTTTCCATTTGCTGATTGAGGCTTTTGAACCATAGTCATTAGCCACTAATTCTTCAATCACTTCAGCTCTTTTGGCTTTCCTCTCATTTTCAGTTGCTATTCTGTCAGATAGCATCTGAGCTCTTCTTGTCAGTTCTTGTGTTGAGAGTTTCTTGAGGGCCACTTGTTTGGATTTGGAGTTCTTTGTGATGAATGCTATTAGCTGTGCTCTTTTGTCTTCTTCAGCAGCAGCTTCAAGTGCTCTCTCTTCAGCCTCAAGCTCATCAAGTTTTTCTTGATACTTGATCAATTTTTCATCATAGGTCAAGTCTTCTCTAGTTTCTAGGCTGTTCCATACTCTGTCTTCTTTTGCCTTCTTGGCAGCTTCTTTTAAACTCTTCTCTAATAATTCTTTTGACATCCTGATGGGAGTAGGGTTTAAAACAGCTGTGGAAGTTGTTGTAGGCAAAGGAGTTGGAGCAGGGTCTTTTTCAGTTGCCTTAGGAACTTCTGATGATGGTTTAGGAGGTAGAACTGCTGATGTGGTAGGTTTGGTCACAACTGCTGAAGGATTGTCTTCAGTAGTTTGAGAAATGTAATCAGCAGTTACCTCTGATGCCTTAGATAACTTGAACTCTGGTGCTACTTCTTTTCCTGGTCTTTGTGTTGGTCTATCAGCTTCTTGATCAGGATTTTGTCTTTGTGTAGCATCTGTTGGTTCCTTAATCATCTCCCCCTTTTTGGCTTCATCCACTTCTGGAAGCCTAATGGAATGAGATGTTGCAGCAGACAATCTTGCAAGTTGATCTTGTGTTTCATCCATCTTTTTGTTCAACTCTGCAAGTCTCGAGTTGATCAACCCAAACTGATTGTTAGCTTTTAACTCCCAAGCAGTTGTGAAGGGTTTGAGTTGATCAGTGATTATTTGTTTGAGTGCCTGATACAGGGGACCATCTGGGCTGCATAGTTGGTTCAAGTCTATGCTTGTGAGCCCAGTGAATTGGGTAGGTTGTTTTGGTGAAGGGGTGATTTTTGGGTGATCTTCAGATTGCTCTGAAGATGCCAGTTGTGGGGATTTTTGGGCTAACTGGTCTTTAACCTGATCTTTGGTGACCAGCTTCTTGAGCTTGGATACCTTAGATGCAGGACCTTCAATATCAACCGTCAATTCAGTTTGTGGAATTTGTGATTCATCAACCAACTTAATGGAATCATCTGAATCCCTGATAGTGTCCTCAGAGAGGGCAGGATCAGTTATATCATGAGCTGGACCCAAACCAGTAGTCTCATGAACCTCTTTGTCTTGGTCCTGAGGTTTTCCTACCTCTGGCCTTAGGCCTTCATCAGTAGTTGCCAGATTTGAGGTCTTAGCTATGTTACTACTGTCCTCAGGTTCACCACTGGGTGATAAGTGAGTAGTAGCAGCCTCAAAAATATCAAAAGTTTGTAAGTTTGGGCTTACAAACCCTTGTTCATCCTCATCTCTCTGTGTTGGGCTAAAGGGATCCACATTCATGTCAACTTCTGAAGGCATCTCCCCAATTTGATGTGTTGTAAGGGGAGTGACATGTGGTGAATGAGTTCCTTTAAGTCCTGAGAGAAGTTGGGCAATTTCTATGGTTGTATGTGAGGGTTCAGGTTCAGTAGTTTGGATGGGTTGGTGTTCAGGAGTTTGGGTGGGAATGGTTTCAGCAGTTTCAAAGGCAGGGTCAACAGTTATTTGTTTCTTAAATCTTTTTCTTTTAAATATAACTGTGACAGGTTTTCTTTTGGGTGGTGGAGAAGGAGTGTGCTGAGAGGATGTTTCAGCCACTTCCTTTTCAAGTGCAGATTGCACATCAGTAGTTTCAGGTTTCTCCACTTCCTGAACTTTCTTTTTCAGTGACTTGGTTGTTTTTGGTTTTTGTTGTTTAGGCTTTTTAGTTATCTTTTTGGGTTTGGAAGATGTGGGTTCCTTGGGGATGGGTTGTTCTTCCCCTTGGTCATCTTCAAGCAAAAGTGCTGGTTTGTTGTGCCTAGAGAATACTTGAGCAGTTAAAGGATTTAAAGTTGTTGTTTTTCCCTCAAGTACTCCCTCACCAAGTTCTTTTATTATGCACTGCATAACAAACCTTGGATACAACAAAAATCTCTTTTTATCATTTTGATGATGTAAAACCAGTTCATTGAAAAACAGTTTTGATGCCTTGAAAGAAGTTTCATTTATGATGGAATGAAAAATAGGTTGAAAAGTTGAAGGCATCTGATCTATTGACCCAGTTTTAGGACTAAGACACATAATAATATAATGAAATAACAGTTTATATTGTGGGTCAAAATATTTTTTGTAAACTGTTGCTTGTGCCAAAGTACCTTGATAGCCACATTCTGTCATGGTCAGATGAATATCTGAGGTTGGAATTTGCTCAGGTGCCTCAGAATCCTTCAAACCAAGCCTGATGCTTAGTGTTTCTGGTGAAATGGCCATCAGTTTCCCTTTTATAGAAGATTTGAGGGAAATCACTTCATTATTCACCTACACCGTTTCTGAATTTGCCCAGAACTCATTAAGAGTTTCTTCATGAATGGGTGGATCAATGGTGAAAGCATCATAATATTGGGATTTCATGATGAGATCAAGTATCTCATCATACTGGGACCAGGCTTCATCTTTAACAAAGTAGCCTCTTTGGTTGTGTCCCTGTTTTAACACGAGAGCCATGGATGTTTTTGATCGAACAGTGATTTGTAGGTTAGAGAAGGGGTTTTGCTTTGAATTTGAGAGAGAAAGAGGGAATTTTGCTTTTTGAATGGATAAGTGTTGGAACAGGGTATTTATCAGAGGTTTTTAACCGACTAGGTCAAACTTCTGACGAGTGAAAAGTCTGTTTTACCCTTTTAGTCAAACTGCTGAAGAAGAAAGGTTTCTTCATCAGTGGTTTTAGTTTTCTCATCAGCAGTTTCAACTGCTGATGCAGATGATTTTTAAAACACTTTTCTAACTTCTGATTTTCATCAGTAGTTATATCCATTTGAAAATATCCCATTTTGATGTTTATCAGTAGTTTTCAAAATTTGTTCATCAGAACTTTCTCTTTTCTCAAATTTTTGGTCTTCAGAGGTTTGTGACAGATAAGTATGTAAGTGAAAAATAAAATATGTGCAGAATTAAAAAGTGAAACACTTACAGACTTTCTTCTAAGTTTAACATCCCAAGCATGGATACTAACCTCTGAAAAGTTGTTGAATCAAGGGGTTTGGTGAAAATGTCAGCTATTTGATTAGCTGTTGTGACATGCTTCACCTCAATCTTGCCTTTTTCATAGCAATCTCTTATGAAATGATACCTGATTTCAATGTGTTTAGTTTTTGAAAACTGAACAGGATTTTGAATGATGCTAATGGCAGATTTGCTGTCTACAAAAAGTGGGGTCTTGGTCTCTTTGATTCCATAATCAAGCAGTTGATATTGGAGCCATTGTATCTGTGAGGTACAGCTTGCAGCAGCAATGTATTCAGCTTCAGCTGTTGAAGTTGCCACAGATGTTTGTTTCTTTGATTGCCAGGACACCAGACAGTTTCCTAAGAATTGACAACCACCAGATGTTGATTTTCTTGACATTTTGCAGCCTGCATAGTCACTATCTGAAAAAGCAGTTAACTTGGTATTGCTTGAAGCAGGATACCAAATCCCTAAAGTAGGAGTTCCTTTCAGATATCTGAAGATTCTTTTGACTGCAATTAGATGAGATTCTCTTGGTGCAGATTGGTATCTAGCACAGACACAAGTTGAAAACATGATATCTGGTCTAGAAGCAGTTAGATATAAAAGAGAACCTATCATACATCTATACATGGTTTGATCAATGTGTTTCCCTTGATCATCTGGTTCAACTTGTGTGATTGGTGTCATGGGAGTGGAACATGTTTTACAGTCTTGTAAAGAAAATTTGTTCAATAATTCTTTAACATATTTTGATTGATGTATAAATGTTCCATTTGACTGTTGCTTGATTTGCAGTCCCAAAAAGTACTGCAATTCTCCCATTGTACTCATTTCAAATTTTGATTGCATGAGTTTCTTAAATTCTTCACACAGTTTTGAATTTGTTGAACCAAAAATGATATCATCAACATATATTTGAACAAGTAAGACATGATTTCCAACATGTTTTATAAAAAGAGTTTTATCAATGGATCCCCTTGAGAAGTGATTCTTTAGTAAAAAGTTGGAAAGTGTTTCATACCAGGCTCTTGGAGCCTGTTTTAGCCCATAAAGAGCTTTGTCAAGTCTGTAAACCCAATCAGGATGAGAAGGATCCTCAAACCCTGGAGGTTGACAGACATACACTTCCTCTTTTATTTTTCCATACAAAAATGCACTTTTGACATCCATTTGATAAACTTTAATGTTGTTGGAAATTGCATAAGCTAAAAATAACCTGATAGCTTCAAGTCTTGCAACTGGTGCAAAGGTTTCATCATAATCAATTCCTTCCTCTTGGGAATAACCTTGTACCACTAGTCTTGCTTTGTTCTTGATTATCATACCAGCCTCATCTGATTTGTTTCTGAAGACCCATCTTGTTCCAATTGGTTGCTTGTTGTCAGGTAAGGGACAGATTTCCCAAACCTGTTGTTTCTTGAATTGAAGCAATTCTTCTTGCATTGCTTGCACCCAATTGTTGTCTTTGAGGGCTTCTTGATACTTCTTTGGTTCCAATTGAGAGATGAATGCTGAGAATAAGCAAAAGTTGGAAAGCTGGTTTCTTGTGAGTACCCCTGAGGCAATATCACCCATGATTTGTTCCAATGGATGATCCTTGTGTTCAATCAGTTGTTGTAAGCCTGTACTGGATGATGGCTCTACAGTTTCTTCAAATAAACCACTGAGATTGATAATATCTGGTTCAGCTGTTATTTGAACTTCAGGAGTTTTAGGTTCAGCTGAATCAGTAGTTTCAAAATGTTCATCAGTAGTTCCTGAAGTAGAAGCTATTGAAACTTCTGAAGGTTTAGTAGTTGATCTTCTGACTGTGTTTGGAGTCCATGGTGCAGGACTATCATCTTCAAATCCTTGAAAACCATTTTGAGGAGGTTTGGATGATTCAACAGTCTTTTCAGGTCCGAAATGAAAACTGTCAAGATCAAATAATTCAGCAGGATCTGCTGGAATAAGAGTGTGTTTTGATTCATTGAACTTGACATTTAGTGTTTCTTCTACTATCCTGGTTCTTGAATTGAATACTTTGTAAGCTTTTCTCAATGGAGAATAACCAAGAAAATAACCTGTATCAACTTTTGCAGCAAACTTAGAGATAGAGTCTTTGATGTTGAGGATAAAACATTGACATCCAAAAGCCCTGAAGAAGGAGATAAGGGGCTTAATGCCATGAAGAATTTCATAGGCAGTCTTGGTATGTCTCTTGTTGATAAGAACTCTATTCTGAACATAACATGCAGTGTTGACTGCTTCAGCCCAAAAATACAAAGGTAGGCCTGAATCAGCTAACATTGTTCTGGCTGCTTCAATTAATGTTCTGTTCTTTCTTTCTACTACACCATTTTGTTCAGGAGTTCTGGGAATGCTGAACTGTCTAACAATCCCTTTAGACAGACAGAATTCATCCAGAGTTTTATTCCTGAATTCTGTCCCATTGTCACTCCTGATGACTTTGACAGATAGAGAGTATTGCTTCTCTACTTGTAGAATAAAGAACTTGATGATTTCAGCTGCCTCATCCTTGGAATATAAGAAGAAGACCCATGTGAATCTTGAGTAGTCATCAATGATGACCAAGCAGTACTTCTTCTTACCAAGGCTCATAATCTTGACTGGTCCAAATAAGTCCATATGGAGTAGTTGAAGACATGCAGTTGTTTTTGATTCTTCAATAGACTTATAAGAGGACTTATGCTGTTTACCTTTAAGACAGGAAACACAGTGTTCTTTGCACTGATATTCCTTCAAAGGTAGACCTCTGACCAAGCCCATTTTTGTGACTTTATTGATGGTTTTAAAGTTCACATGGCCAAGTCTCCTATGCCAGATATCATTTTCTGAAGTTGATGCCTTTGAGAAGAAACAGGCAGTCTTGTTCAATACTTTGTCTTTTTCAATGTCCACTGCATAGACATTGCCACATCTTTTGGCAATCAGCAAAGTATGATCTTCAATGATCTTCTCTATCAACTTCTGGCCTTCTGGTGATATGATCTTGCATGCTGTCTTTGTGAAAAAGGAAGAATATCCTTTGTCACACATTTGAGAGACACTCAGCAAGTTGTACTCAAGGTTTTCAACCAGATTGACCTTGTCAAACTGCATTTTGCCTGAGGATACATTGCCATATCCTAGCACATATCCCTTGGCATTGTTCCCAAAGGACACAGATCCTTCTCTTTGACTGATAAAATTGTTTATCAGGTATCTGCATCCAGTCATGTGCATTGAGCCTCCACTATCCACATACCATATGCTATTCAAACCTCTGGAGACTCTCTGCACAAGATAGCAAATTAGTTAGTTTTGGCAACCCAAGCCAGTTTGGCTTTGGGTTTGCTCTTGAGAACAGGTGCAGCTTGTTGTGGACCATTTTTAGTAATCCATGTCTTTTTGGCAATGGATTTGTCATTAAGAACAATGGTGGGTTCTTTTTGGTTTCCACCATCAACTTTGGTCATCAGAAGTTTGACCAGGTTTATCAAATCTTTAACTTCAGCAGTTTGTGAATCTGCTGATGAGTTAGGTGAAACTTCTGAAATTGAACTTTGAGAAGATGACCTTTGTTGAGATAAAGGCTTCTTCTTAGAAAGGGTTTTGTTTGATTGTTGTTTGTTGGGAAAAAAGGTATTTTGAAAATCTTGTTTTATCTGTTTTCCCACAATCAGTTGTTGTCTTTGTTTATTTAACTGATTTACCTTTCTAAATTTGCAAAGTTCAGTTATGTGGTTAAACAGACCACATATTTCACATGCTTTTGCCTTCTCTTTCCTTTTAGATAGATCAAGAGAGCTGGAAGGCAATTTACTGACAAAATCTGATTTTTGAAATAGGTCATCAGCAGTTTTCAGGGTCTCAACTCCTGATGTAGTTGAAACTGCTGATGGCTTATTGTCAGTAGTTTTAACTTCTGCAGTACTTCCCTTTTTAAGGAAGTTCTGATGGTAGGATGTGCATTCCTCCATATCAGAAGTTTGAATCAATTTCTTCCCATCATTATCAGTTTTGTGGGTGAAATCTGTTGGTGATTCAGTGTGGGTATATCCAATGCCAAACTTAACATTGGCTGCAGTTTGTTTGTTAAGTAACATTTGATACCCTTTACAAGACTCAACCCATTTTTCACAATCAACCTTGGTGTCAGCAAGCTCTTGTCTGACTTTTCCTAGGCTGTCTATCATGGTTTTAATTTGTGCTTCTGTTTCAATGGATTTATCATTTAGTTTGGAAATTTCTTTGTTTTTCAACATGACTTTTCTTTCCAAATCACACTTCATTTGTGTGTATTTTCTTTCCATGTCATTGGATTTGCCTTGTAAATGCACATTGGTTTCTCTAATTAAAGCAAATGATTCTTTGCAAGATTTAGTACAAAGCTTTAAAAGAGATTGTTGTGATACCTGTGTGAGAGCAGAATTTGAAGAGTATCCTTCAAAAGCCATTAAGGCAAAATTCTTTCTGCCATTATCAGGTTCTCCCCAGTTGACATCATAGACCTTATTGTCTGAATCCTGACTGCATTCTGACGTGTCATAAGGAAGACTGCTCCAATCAACATACCCTGAGGTAAATAAGCTTTGTTGCTGAGGGGGTTGTTGAGTTTGTGCAGGAAGTTGAGCAGTTGGAAATGGAGGCATGAGCTGCTGTTGTTGTTGAGCAGGCATCTGTACATATTGTACTTGTGGCACATATTGAACATTTGGAGCTTGTGCCTGTACAAAATGAGCACTCCCATTAGTTCCATTATTCCTATTGTAAGAGGGGTTATATTGATTTCCAGGGGACATTTGTTGGTTATAGCTAGAGCTTCTACATTCTCTAGCAAAGTGTCCCAACTTTTGACACTTATGACATCTCAATTTAGATTTGTCAAAACCAACTTTTGTTGAATTGTTTAGTCCTGGAAACTTCCTTCCTGACCTCTTGTAAAATTTGTTAGTTTTTAAGCTTAACAAGGCCAGTTGGTGTAATATTTCCATTTCTTCTAAGTCATCACTGCTAAAATATTTTAAATCATCCATGATGAAACACATGTTGTCAGCAGTTTGACTTAGTTCCTCATTGTCATAAGCTGGGAAAGATCCATCTGATGAGATCCCAGCTGTTATGTCAATGTGGTCAAAAGAACCAAAATTATTAGAACAGGATGGTGAGTCATGTCCTAATAAGGCTGTGCTACCCGGAGTATAGTCATCAGCAGTTTTACCAGATTCTTGAAGCTTTTTCTTTTGATTGATTTCTCTTTCAAAAGTTAATAATTTACCATGTAACCTAGTTAGGTTCAAGGTGTTAAAATCAGAACTGGTTCTGAGGACTATTGAGTAAGTTTCCCATTTTGAAGGTAAAGACCTTAAAAATCTATGTAACATAGACTCAGTTGTATAGGTCTGATTGTTTATTTTTAACTCAGATATGAGTGAAGAAAATCTTTCAAACTGTTGAGTTAAAGTTTCACCCTCTATGTGAGTAAAAGTTTCATATTGTTGAGCTAGTATTTCTCTGATGTTGGCTATCACCTCAGCAGTTCCTGCAAACTGCTCTTTTAGGCAGTCCCACAGCTCTTTGGCACTTTCACAATGTAAAAGGCCAGCATAAATTTCATTTGGGAGAGCCATAGCCAACATGGAGAAAGCTTTTGCATCAAGCTCAAACTTTAGGAAATCTTCCTCCGTGTATTCTTTTGGATCCTTTGGTCTTTCAGTCTTACCCTCTGGATCAGTAACAACTGGTTTGTGAGGTCCAAAAACTACAGACCTCCAACATCCAGTGTTGGTTTGAGAAATAGTGTGTGCCAACCTCTTAGACCATATGTTATATTCATTTCTGACTAACATAGGAGGTTTGTTGGCAGATCCAGTATTGTAGGGATCCATTTTTAAGAAGTTTGGATTTGTCAATACTTTCTTAAAGTGATGGATTTAAAAAGTGAGCCTTTTATCCTTTTTATTGAATATCAATATTGAGCCTGTGTCTGAATCTCAATTTGTTAGATTGATTTTGATCAGATTAACCAGATGCTCTGATACCAATTGTTGGATCAGTGGCTGTTTCTATGAACACTTATGTGTTGATCAGATTTATATAAGAGTTATTAAGCAGCGGAAAGTTAAGTGTTCAAAGGTCTAAAAGATCACTTTGATGAGGAGTTATTACTCCCCCTTGACTGAATAATAAATGAGAAACAATAAATGTTCTAAGTACAAAGCAGTAATAGCAGTTTATGTTTCTCAGATGTGAAGTGGAAATTATAAGTTTAAAGCTTGAAGGATTTCAATATAATTTCAAAGATATTACACAAAATCACATATTAAAATAGATGAACAAACTCATCTATTTATAGACTAATGTACTAAACTGAAGTCTGAAGTAATCTAAGATATTTAACAAAGATATTATGCTAAGATAAGCTTACATCAGTCTGTACATTGAAACTTGAAATCAAGACTTTAACAAAACAATATAATAGTAAAACTGCTGATCTTTCAGTCGGTTAGAAGCTTCTGATGGAAAGTGCTGATGAGTGACAAACTGCTGATGAGCAGTTTGTCTTCAGTAGTTCTTCAGTGAAATGTCTGGTTAGACTTCAGAACTTCTGATGAATTTACTCTTCAGTACTTTGTGTTTGTTCTTCAGTACTTCTTCTATTTGTTCTTCAGCAGTTCTATACTTAGGCAGATATGGAAAAGACTAAGGTTATCAAAAGGTGGTTTCTTCAATCCTCTTCGTCCCAACAGTGTTTGTAGGTTTGCAATTCATGGGTTGCATGGTTGCTCTTGGTCAAGAGTCCAGCCCAGTCAGATTGTTCAAGTTGTAGCAGCCCGGTGTAGCGGCCCAACTTGTATAGATCATGTGTTATTGTTCTGCCCATATATGTTGATTTAGAGGTCCATTAGGGAAGTAGGAGATATTATTTGGAGCTCAGATCTTGATCGTTGATTGCTTTTAATCCAAGCCGTCTATTTGAAGGTCGGTGGAAGATCCAGAGGCTCGTATATAAGCCTGCTTTCTCTCACTTGTTGATTAATAGTCGTCATATTTTCTTTGTACTTTCTCCCAAGTTCTTTCTGTATTCTCGCATTAGTCTTAATCTAGATTAAGGTTTTCTAAGTCGTTGACCATCTTGTTTTGGCTTAGTTTTCTATTGTAATCCTTTCTTTGTTGTAGATGAGTTGTGATCTTTATGATCAGAGAGTGGTGAGTCTTGAGAGTTGATTGTTCATTGTATCTTTTTTATCTTTGTTATTCTGGGTGTAAAACTCTTTGGTTAGGGATTATTGTATTTAGAAGTTTTTGACATGGTATCAGAGCTCTAGGGTTGTATTTTGGAGTTTTTTGATATTGTTCATTGAATCCTTTATTCGATCAAAATCCTGTGTGGATTTGGGTCTAAAACATTTCGATGTGAGACATTGAAGATTTGTTTGATCTGGTGATCTATTTGACAGATCAGTTAGATTTGTTTGGAGCTGATATTAGCTCGGATTTCAGTGTTCTTGGACTGCAGGTTTTCTTGCCTCACAGTCTGTAACCCTATGTGAAGGTTACAACTGTGAGTTTATTAGGAGAACCATAACTTGAGCAATCTCCCGGTGAGATCCTTCCATACTCTTTCTTGTTATTTTCAAAGAGTTGTTGTCTCTAGGAGTCTTGGTACCGGGTTAGTTGGACCGGTGATTGATCGAGTCATTTGTTTGGGTTGTTGTGTCTAAGAGTCTTGGTACTAGAGTGTTCAGAATAGGTTGTGTAAACGGAAACCCTTTTGCCTTCTGAACCCTCTGTTTGGGTTGGTTTTGCTTTGATACGTTTAAAAATTTAGTGATTTTTGGCCTTATTAAATAGGTAAATGTTAAAAAAATTAATCACAATGGTCCACACTCCATAAATATATATCTATATATATATATAAAAAAACTTAAGAAAAACATCGGGCCCTCGGGATTTTCGGGCCTGGGATCGTCGCCGGCGCTGCCTCATTTAAGAGTCGGCTATGCATCCATCACTAAACACATGAGGCGGTGTATCATACCATCGCTAACATCACTAAATCATTCATTCATTCCTCACCAGTCTAAACAACAACCAATGATCACAACATTACACTTCATCCTAAAAAAACCACCCACCCTACACACACTTGTCACGGTAGCGATATACATCACAAACGTGATCATTTTTGTCCACCATATGGGTACGGGGCGGTGTTAGTGATGATCACGACTCTCACGGGTGGTCTATCACAGACCACCCCGTGTGGGCTTATGAAAGTTAAGTCAAGTAATGTGTGTTGCCATTTATAAATTCACATATAGACGTTCCATGTGAATTTGAGGATCAGTTTCGAGAGAAGTAGTTTTTTTATGAAATGTTCAAGGATTAGAAAAGTGAACCAAGTGGAGACTGCCAATCGTGGAGATGTGAATGACTTCCAAATCGCAATTAGGAAGGCAGACTTGTCAGAAATTGCCGCTATAAACAGTGACAACTGCAGAAATTGCCATTCTCAACTGCGATATGGCAGAAAAGCTCAGCTATTGCCATTTATGTTTGGAATTATGGTATCAAAACTAAGGCAGAAGCGATTACTATTTTTATAAAAACTGATTTACACACACACACACACACACACATATATATATATATATATATATATATATATATATATAGGAGGGTTATCTTGAGAAGACTAAATATTGTGAGCACCGTGAGAACAAACAAAAAAATCAATCAAAATCAAATTTTTTTAATACAAATCACAATATAATTAAAATAAAATATTAAAAAATAATTTTTCTTTCCAAAAAGTTCTTATTTTCTTACAAAAACACTTAAAATAACTTTTTACACATACGAAAAACAATTTATTTTCGTATGAGTTTAAATTTTTACGCATAAATTGTGTTTTTTGAGATTGTATTTTAATACTAAGATTGAGTGTAAATTTTTTTTTGAATTTCAATGGTTTTAGACGGTGTTCTTGCGTTTCGCAGGAATTATATGTATTCTCAAATTAACTTTCCTCTATATATATGTGTATATATATATATATATAGGGGAAATTTAATTTGAGAACACCTATATTTCGTGCGAACCGTGAGAGTGGCATCTAAAACCATTCAAATTCAAAATTTCTTTTTACATTTATCTTTATTACTAAAATACAATCTCAAAAACACAATTTACGTGTAAAAATTCAAATGTATACGAAAATAAATTGTTTTTACACATGTGTAAATTTACTGTATAGACATGTGTAAACTGTTTCATTTACACATGTGTACAAAGTTGGTTTGAAAGTGTTTTTGCAAGAAAAGATGAATTATTTGAAAAGAAAATTCATTTATTAATGTTGTATTTTGATTATAATGAGGTTTGTATTAAAAAAAATTGATTTTGATTGATTTTTTTACTTGTTCTCACAATAGTTAGCGTTCTCAAGATAACCCTCTCATATATATATATATATATATATAGGGTAAGGTTCTTGTAGGAAAATTGGTTTGTGTGAGAAGTGTAGGAATGATTAAAAATTGATATGTATGCATCATTTTTTTGGACGTATTCATGATGTTTTGGATTGTTTTACTTAGAAAAACTACAAACATAACAATTGATAACCGAAAACAATGTATTTTAGGCTTAAAACTTAAAACACTATGTCAAGAACATTTAAGCAGAGTGTTTTGAGTAATTACTAGGGTGTTTTATCTGTAATTTAAATTTAATGACTATAATACATTTGATTGTGTTTTAAATTTTTGTATATTGTTGTGTTAAGTGTTTTTCAAGCCAAAACAACCCAAAACGTCATTCCAAAATAAAAAACATGATGGCTACATGTCAATTCTTAATCTTTCTCACACTTCTCACACAAACCAATTTTCCTACAGGATCCTCTACATATATATATATATATATGATTTGGTTCAAATAGAAACCATAGGGGTAGCTAGGAACATTGTGAACCAATCTTAGCCCTCCATTTTTTTTATCTAGAGGGTACGTATAAATGTAATTATACCTTTAAAAAAATATCAATCATTCTAATTATATGGAAGTTATGTATAATCATGCATTTAGTTTCCTTAAAATTCTCACCCACTGTAAAGACTAACTATTTTCACAGATTATCAAAGACCCAAGATTTATTCATCAATCAATTTGGTATTTTCTTTATCAATCGAAGGCAATCTAAAATATATCGTTTGAGTCCTATTGATTTTATAGTTATGGATAATATTTCATTCAACGAAAACAATGAATCGCAATCTTCTGCGAGGGATGTTTGTCAAACACCTTCATGTCCTTTGTATCTAACAAGTTTAGAAAATCAAGGTTCATATGTTTTATGTGATAGGGTTTATGTTTCTTGGGTCGAATCATAGACGTGTGTATTTTTATCAACTGTTTGCATTCGATAGTTTCCTTATTTGAATTCGAATGATAACATAGATAGTCGCATGCATATGTGTATCATTTGGAGATTTTTACGTTTAGTCAAGGTTCGTATGATAATAGTTACAACACGTACAGTATTTAAGAGTTTGACTGGGTTAGATTACGATGGGTAAGCAATATGTTTCTGTGTATACTTTGTTTTATGGTTATCTAAGATCCGTATACACGGGTGTACCATATTAGTTCTATGACTGTACAGTATTCAAGAGTGTCGCGGGGGTAAGGTTATGATGGGTAATCAATGTACATGTGTGTACAATACAATAGTGTATATACAATAGATACATTAATGTAAATGTGAGTTGTTTTTTGTATAATGGCTTGTGTATATTGTATGGTTTTTTTATAAATACCTTTTTATATTGTAGATTTCGTTGCCAGCAACGTATATGAATCTCCTAGCAGGACGAGATATTGGACACCAAGTGTACTAGATGGAGTTAAACCCTATGTAGGCGCTAAGTTTAGATCTTTGGATGAAGCTAATATAATGTACGGAAACTACGCAGAAAAAGCCAGATTTGGAACACGTTTGGCAACATCTAAAGTTATAAAGGGTGTGACACAAATTAGGTACATTTTGTGTTCAAAAGCAAAGACACCAAAATCATTAGACGGGGGCACACATGTGGAGGCAAAGACCGAAAGATCTCGTCGTTCTAACATTAAATTAACCGGATGCAATGCTTGCGTAAAAGTTAACCGTGTCAAAGGTTCAACGGACTACGAGTTATATGATTTAATTGAGGTTCATAACCATGGTTGTATATCAAGCGACAACATTGATTTGACTCGCAAAAGAAGACAGTTAGATTTTAGTACACGCCAATTTATTGCAAACTGTTGGACCGTGAATATCGGCCCAACTAAAGCACATAAGCTGCATGTTGTTTTAAAAGGAGGTCCTCAAAATGTGCGTGGTACTGTAACAGATTACAAGAACTGGGTCCGTGATATACCTGATTTTGTAGCAGACGGTGACACTCAAATGTTGGTTGATAAACTTACACAGCAGAGTAAAAATCGTGAAGATTATAGAATGTCGAATTGTTGGAACGGAACTTCACTGATCAAGGAGAGAAAAAGTGGGAACCTCAAATGGTCATATATGACCTTTACAATTTTAAAAAATAATCAATCTTCTTTTAAATATATATTCCAAAGCACACAAGCATTTTTTATTACCAACACCACTCTCTCATTTTTTTCTACACTCTCTTAATGTTTTTCTCAATTCGCTCAAATGGCAAGGAGAGCTTAGACCAAAAAGAAGAAATATCCTTGGTTACGGCTTGGTAAATGTGGTCAAGGACACACATCCGGGCCATTTTGGAACACAATCTTTTAACAATTCCGTTAGTATTTGGGTGATAACAATCATAACTTAGATGAAACGTATTCAAAGTTTAGGGAAATCAATGCACATGCTCTTTTATTTTACCATGTCTTTGACTAGGAGATGAAAGGCGATGACAACATGGCGGAGGTGGAAGCAGTTTAGGCTCCCCATCGTGAGTACCAAAGGTGCTAAGCGTCGTGAAGATATAGTCAAATTTTAGCTATGCAAGTTCTTAGAAACCGTCCCATCAATTTTAGCATTTTTAATTTTAATTATGTAGTTTTATTTTAACTATGAGGTTATGTAATTTTTATTTTTAGTACTAATAAAAGTTTTTAAATCTATTAGTTTTTAAAGTTTAACTTAAATTAAAATAATTTAGTTTTGAGGTTAAATAGGACGACAATGCATTTTGTGAAAAACTACACAAGAAGTGAATAAAAATTGATGTGAAGCTAATACTAGTAACGAGGTTTATCATGTTTTTTTTTTACATAATTTTGAAGTAGCTAGGGATCTCAGAAGTTTGACTAGATGTTTAATGATGGAGGTAGTAAAAATGGTTTTAGTGTTTTTTGACTTTACTGAGAGCAAATACTTGAACAATCCAAGCAATTTGTGGTCCTAAACCGCATTTTGAGTAAAATGTTGTCGATACATGGTCTCATATTACATTTCAAATGAATTGGCTACTTGTAACTCATATAGGGTATCTCAAGTCCACGTGCAGCCAATTCAAACAAAAGAAGTAACACCTCATATATAGTCCAAATAACACTTACACTAACTACACTTTTCTTTGTAGAAACTCGTACGTGTTACTCAACAACTATTACATTACGCCACATATTATACTCACCTCCCTACGTATTAACCTTCACCCACTATATATACCCACCAACACCACATCACAATTCACACAACCAGAAACATCAACTCCTACGTACAATGGCAAAACTAACATATCTCTTGCTCGCCTTAGCCACCCTTGTAGCCTTCGCTACTGCCCACACAACCATCATCACCACCACCATCGATGACGAGAACCCCATCTCCGAACAAAGGCAGTGTCGCCAGCGCTTACAGGGACAGAGGTTGAACCAGTGTCGCATGTTCCTCCAACAGGGTAGTCGAACTCCTTTCGAAGCCGAAAACCCTCAGATGGGTCAGCAACAGGAGCAGGAAATGCTCCAGCAGTGCTGCCAACAGCTTCAAAACGTGGAAGAGCAGTGCCAATGTGAGGCGGTCAAGCAAGTGTTCCGAGAAGCCCAGCAGCAGGTACAACAACAACAACAACGACATCAACAACAGGGATCGCAGACCCAACGGTTGAGGCAGAAGGCTCAGATTCTCCCTAATGTTTGCAACCTTCAATCTAGACGCTGCCAGATTGGAAACGAGAACAATTACGATATCCCCTTCCGTGCCTCGCAGCAATGCAGACAAAGCGAAATCCAACGACCAGTTAACCAATGCCAAAGGTATATATAGATCGAGTGAGAAAGTCTTATAAGATATATTGTATTATTAATCAAGAGTGTATAATAATAATAGTAGTAATAATAATAATAATGAAAACAAAATCAAATCAAATCATATTTTCTAATTATGATTCCTTCCAACAGGTATGTGGAGCAGCAAATGCAGCCAGACATGCCATACCTACAACGTCCAGGGCAGCGACAGCAGCAGCCACAGCTGCAACAATGCTGCAACGAGCTCCAAAATGTGCAGAGGGAGTGTCAGTGCGAGGCGGTTGAAGAAGTTGCAAGGAGAGTGATGAGGCAGCCGCAGCACCAGCAGCAACAAAGACGGCGACAACAACGCGGGCAGTTCGGTGGACAGGAGATGGAAATCTCAAGGAGGGTGATTCAGAATCTGCCAAATGAATGCTCCTTGGAAGTCCAACAATGCAACATCCCCTACTGATCACTGGACCCGAGGTAAATGAATGAGGAATAAAGGGAAGCAACGTATCTCTAGCTTGTTTCTTTAGGTTTTGTGGCTTTGAGATTGGAGTGTATGGTTTCCTGGTAACAATATAAATAATAATAATAATGAGTACATGTTGTTGCTTAATTATTTGGAATCGTTAATCTTATGATATGTTGAATGACTCAAATAAAATTGAGAAGTTGTTGGCAGCGGAAGATAAAACAACAAACACATTGAATATAACTGAATCAAAAGAACAAATTTGAGTCGAAACAATACAAACAAAGAACACTTTTATTAAGGATTGTTTTGGATAATACAATCTTGGTAACAATACAATGTACAAGGCATGTTCTATATATACTAAATGAAACGGTGGGACTTCATTGACAGTTATCATATGAACAGTTTTGTTGGTTGGATAACCAATTGCAACCCTTTCATACTTTGGCGCCAAAACAATAACTGTCAAGGGCAATATTGTCTTTTCACTATGAACCGAATTTGAACTTTCTGTTTCTGAGTTTCTGCTTCGATTTCTTGCTAACCCATTTGATAATAATCATCTTTGCAGCCTTTATAATTGACCCATAGTTGACCCATTTGTTATTATAATGCAACCTCTTCTTTTGATCCATATCGACCCATATTGTGGCCTAGTACATTGACTTACTAACTTACACATATATCTATAATCTTTTGTTATTCTACATATAAACATTACATACATATCAACACATATTTACAAATATAAACATAAATATTATGTTCATTGTTTACCTAATCCAATAATCGCCCCTAAACATGAACTTAATATTTCAAATTTGAAGTAGGCAGAGTCTTGTTTGCTTCGTCTAGTGCACGGGCTACTCTTGTAAAGTTGAATTTCCTTTTCTTTATAAGCTTCTTTGCTACATTCCGGTCACCACCCATGTACAATGCATAATCTTCTTCGAATGAATCTGTTTTTTGGATGAAGAAGACAAAATTCATGATGTTCATTCTTACTGTTTCTGTTTCTGTCCTTCCTTGAACTTTCGGCCACTTTTTGTGCAGTCTTTCTTACAATATATTGCCACTCAATCACATCAAGATATTGTGCATACATTATCTGAATGTAATCATTGTCTTCATAGTCTAAGCCAACGTCTTTGGCAATGATAACCCACAAGTTGTATGTTGATACTTTCCTGTGGCCTCCTTCTTTCTTAACTAACAAATATTCATACAATTCTACCACTTTTCCATTTTCCACAACCGGTGGTATAGGCCTACTATGTATGTTTAAGTAATCATTTAGGAACCATTTAATCATGTTGAGAAATGGTCCTTTCTATTGATTTCGGTAGGCCCATGGACACTCTATATCATTTATCAAATCTAGAAACTTCACACAATCATCAAATGATGAAAACATAAAATCAAACTTAGTTCATTCTCTTCTTTCCTTATTCTTTCGGCATCTATTGAGAGTTCTTCAAAGTACTTTTCTAAATACTCATTTTTCAATATTTCATGTTCATCTTCATCTTCTAATGTTTCCATCATGATTTCTTTTGTGTCTCTAGTTTCTAACATATTCCTTTGAAACATCGTGACATCTTTAAATATGTTTTTATGAAACATACATTTCCTTCCAACTTGACTGCAAAACCTTGAAGCCGTAATAGGTGTAGACTCAAATAGTTGTCAAGAATATCCGTTGAATAAAATACATTTGGTACAATCAAAGTTTGATTGTCTACGGATATACTTGTGACCCCTACTCCTTTTATAAAAACAAACTTGTCTTTAAAATCGACTTTCAACACCAAACGAACGTTTTATCTTTAAAAAGAAATCAAGGTTTCCGCATAAATGATTCTGCAAATTGGGACTTACATACCATATTTCATTCCAATTGCCATGATCGGTATCATAAAGGATGTAATCTTTGTGTCTATTGGTATTGACATTAACCGGATAGTAACTTATTCCGGTGTTGATAGTATCTTTGATTAATTGCTCTCCTACATCCCTTTTTTTTATCTTACAAGAACCGATTAAATGGCCCTTTTCATAGCAATAAAAGCATGATCTTGTCTCAATGGATCTTCTCTTCACAGTTCTTCGCTTAAACTTCTTATTTTCACTTCCGGATGGAAATGAAATCGCCCTTCTTGGTCCAGAAAACTTCTTTTTAGAGTGTTGTTGTTGTGACATATTGATGATGAATACGAAAACAGATGTGATTTGAAACTGATTATCGATTTCTGAAGTGAAATATCAAGAACCGAAGTGGCTCTGTTGGCAGCAGAAGATAAAACAACAAACACTAATCGAATATGATTGAATATAACTGAATCAAAAGAACAAATTTGAGTCGAAACAATACAAACAAAGAACACTTTTATTAAGGATTGTTTTGGATAATACAATATTGGTAACAATACAATGTACAAGGCATGTTCTATATATACTAAATGAAACGGTGGGACTTCATTGACAGTTATCATACGATCAGTTTTGTTGGTTGGATAACCAACTGCCACCCTTTCATACTTTGGCGCCAAAACAATAACTGTCAAGGGCAATATTGTCTTTTCACTATGAACCAAATTTGAACCTTCTGTTTCTGAGTTTCTGCTTTGAATTCTTGCTGGCCCATTTGATAATAATCATCTTTGCAGCCTTTATAATTGACCCATACTTGACCCATTTGTTATTATAATGCAGCCTCTTCTTTTGATCCATATCGACCCATATTGTGGCCTAGTACATTGTGACTTACTAACATACACATATATCTATAATCTTTAGTTATTCTACATATAAACATTACATACATGTCAACACATATTTACAAATATAAACACAAATATTAAGTTCTTTGTTTACATAATCCAATAGAAGTGAGTAAGTGGACATGAAATCTAATCTTAAAACATCTAAATTTAATGCTCAAAAGTCAAAACTGGTTTATTGATATACGTTAAAATATACATATTTAAATCCTCGATTAAACTCCCAAATTACACGTTTTCGACCATAATTGCACGAATTCGGTACTTAACCGCTTCATATGTTTATTGCAGGTCTTAAACGACGTCCCACGAGCAAAGTCGAAGAAACCGGGCGAAAAGCGGACAAGACGGAAAGTTTCTGCAAAAATCAGCTAAGTCTGGAAATGGTGCACGGCCGTGCACCATAGCTGCACGCCCGTGCAGACTCATTTGACTCGGACACGGAAGGTTGCACTGCCAGTGCGACTCGGGGTGCACATCAGGTTCTCGAGCACCCTGATCAGCACGGCCGTGCACCAGCCCGTGCGCCCTAGAATCCTCGAGTGCACCAGGCAGTGCACTCCCTGTACTCGGCCACCACCAGACCCGCACGCCCGTGCACCCTTGGTGCACGACCATGCGAGAAGTCAAGATATTTTCAGAGACCTCGTTGCCACTTGCCCACTTGCACGTCAGCTCAAAAAGTTAAAGTGCACGACCGTGCACTTTAGGTGCACGGCCGTGCACAAAATCAAAATCTGTATAAGAACAGAGCACAACCCACTGTTTCCATATTGGGTGATCTCAGGGCGATTTTCTGGACCGGTGAACTGCTGCAAAGGCGAGGAACAAGCTCGGGAACTCATCCGGATCATCTATCTTCATCCAATCCATCACATTCAAGTTTTATTGGTTTGATCTATTAAGCTTTTATCGATTCAAATCTGTTTATTTGAACTTGTTTGTGTTGTTTATGTAGTACAATAGTATCTAGTAATCGTATTTAGTAATCTTTAGTAGAAAAAACGATCCTTAGTATGTAATCATGTTTTGTATGAATTTGGCGTTTTTCATGTTTAGATCTTGATGATCATAGTACAACCTTGTTTCGTTGTTGTTGGATTGATAGTTGTATTCGGATGACTTTTGCGATTATCGAATGTATTAGGCGGATAAATGTTGAAAAACCGTCCGTTTAATCGTCCGGTAGTAGACTAGTTAACTTGTTAAATAGTTTACACCATGAAACTGTAACCGGGTATTGGTTTGGTTAAAGTCAGTCGAATAACGCTTAAAAATGCTTACCGACACGTAAAAGGGTTTTAAAAGCCTAATGGTGTCGTTACCAGTCTTTGACACGGTTGATGATCTCTGGTAGTTATTTTGGTAAAAATAGTGATCTTAGTAGATCTGGGTTCAAAGTTGGTAAAATGGAATAGGTTGTGAAATGCTCTACTTTATGCTAGTTTAGGTGGCTGTATTGTGTATTCGGTATTGCTTTCCTAAATTAGTGAGGTTAGAATACTCTTAACAGATGACTAACTTATCTTTAGAAGATCTGCATGAGATAATATCAGCTGCTCGCTAATGAACGACTTGAAGTGGTTAACGTGTGTATTCGTGTTAGCTTTCTGTATAGTTGTCATGTTAGGATACCCGAAAGGGAAACTAACTGTCGGAAAATGGGAATGTTGATCACGCCTTTATTTCTATTTATATATATATATATATATGACATGCTAGGATTGGCGTATTATAGTTTATATAGTTATGTTTTCTATTTGGAGTCTTAGTTACGTATTTACATATGTTAGAATTAATATAGTTTAAACAATCTCACTTATCTTTTCCTACTAGTAAATCGGTGATAGAGTTTTAGTACAATTGTTCCGCATGCGTCCATGGATCGATACTTGGTTCTTATCTGTACTTACTACATATATGACAGGGTACACTTGCCCTATTGTGTGTGTTTTAATATTAAGGTCGAAACCATTTTTATAAATATTAAAGCAAAACGTGTGTTAAAATCAGTGCAAAATTATGTGTATATCCGCACACGTCATTTATCTAGCTATTTAACAAACTAAAAGAGTTAAAGTTCGACTGCCACCAGAATCTTCTTAAAGATGAATGATTTCGAGTCCATATGCCACGTTTTGCGTCATGACCATTTAAATTGGTTCCTCATCCATGCTTTGTGTACATGGTCGTTTAAATCGGTTCGTCGCCATATAAGCTAAGTTATTAAGTCATGAGATTTAGATGTATAAGACAGTTATTATCTTAAACTTAAACAAGTTGGCGTCGACTCCCACATTGTGACCGGATGTTGGTTATAAATAGCATCAATATATACATGATATGCATTTATTGTTAAGGTTTTTCGAACGCTCAATTATTTGTAAATTTAAAAAACAAACATAAATTAAAATATTGCATGGATCTACTTCATATTGGTCTTCTGAATTCATTTGATTATAGAATGTGTATCCCAGACAATCAGATTAAACACAAACACTAGATATTTAAGAGACGAACCCGCGACTCTTTCTATTCAACTAAACGAACTTACAAACAAGGGGCAAATATAAGCATTAACTTAGACCCCTATTTATACTAAATTATCTATACTAATTCTACTAAAAAGCTACTGGCAATCTAATATTAATCTCACATCATTATCTCTAGTAATTAAATCTAACTAAATAATTCTAAACATTCAAACTAATCTTAACTTTACTATATAAATCAAATAACTAATCTAAATCAATCTTATACTTTGGCGTTTCAATTTTCAACTCATACGTGTTTTGGGATTAACTTTCAACATTCCCCTTTAATCCTAAAACCCAACCATGCTTCTCTTGATTCCCTAATCTAACCACTCGGTCTTGATCATTCTTGCTTCATGCTTAGTATCTTGCTCTTCTTTCTTGAACCACAACTCGAAAACAAGTTTCTTTACTGCATTCTTCCTTTTCTTCAAGATCTGCTCTTGACTACATCATCTCTTTCTTTCTTCTTCAAACTCCGCTCTTGAGGGCACATTCATTATTTCTTGCATATCTCTTGCTCACCTTAACCACCCTCGAAGCGGAAAACCTTAGATGGATCAGCAGAAAGAGCAGGAAATTCTCCAGCAGTGCTGCCAACAGCTTCAAAACCTAGAAGAGCAGTGCCAATGTGATGCAGTGAAGCAGGTGTTCCAAGAAGCCCGGAAACAGGTACAACAACAACAACAACGACAACAACAGTTTGGTTCGCAGCAGACCCAACGGTTGGGGCAAAAGGCTCAGATTCTCCCTAATGTTTGCAACCTTCAATCTAGACGATGCCAAATTGGAACTATCACCACCACTGTCACCAAAAGCGAGAGCAACTACGATATCCCCTTCCGTGGCTCATAACAATGCAGACAAAGTGAAATCCAATTACCAGTTAACCAATGCCAAAGGTATATATATTGTTAGAGGAATTTATAAACAAAATATTAACAACATACATGCCTGAATCATATGTATAGAGTGAGAAACTCTTATAAGATATTATAAGATATTGTGTATTATTAATCAATTTTGTGTAGTAGTAATAATAATAATACCTTGTATTATGATTTCTTCCAACAAGTATGTGAGCAGCAAATGCAATCACCCATGCCATACCTACAACGTCCAGAACAGTGACAGCAGTAGCAGCCAGGGCTGCAACGAGCTCCAAAATGTTCACAGGGAGTGTCAGCGCGTGGCGGTTGAAGAAGTGGCTAGGAGAGTGATGAGGCAGCCGCACTACCAACACCAGCAACATAAGCAACAACAACAACAACAACAACAACAACAACAACAACAACAACAACAACAACAACGAGGGCAGTTCGGTGGGCAGGAGATGGAAATCGCAAGGAGGGTGATTCAGAATCTGCTAAATGAATGCTCCTTGGAAGTCCAGCAATGCAACGTCCCCTACTGATCACTGGACCCGAGGTAAATGAATGAGGAATAAAGGAAAGTAGCACATCTCTAGCTAGTCTGTATCAGGTTTTATGGCTTTGAGATGGGAGTGTAATGTTTCTTTGTAGCAATGACAAATAAAATAATAATAATGATAATAATGAGTTCATGCTATGGCTAATTTCTAATCGTGGTTTTCATATTATCTTTTGATATGTTGAATGACTCAAATGTTTTTAAATGAAAATGAAAATCTAAGACCGACTGAATGACATGATAAGTGACCACGGGGCGCCTTTGGTAAGTGCAAAACGGCAAAGTAGCCTATTCGGCTACACTGCCCCGAGCAATTCGGCTTTGATTTGCGGCTAGCTTCCACAACAACATCTCACCGATTTGTTCTCTCTCTTCACTACTCTCCCTCTCCCTCTCAAAAAAAATCCTTAGGCTAGTTTGGTGTTAAAATGACGTGGCACAGTGAGATTGGTGCACCTAGCGTAAGGTGTTCCTTCCCCTCTAATCTGAATTCCGCGTATCGGTTTTCCGTTTATGCTGAGTTATGAGTTCAATTTCTAACATATTGTAAGCACTTTTGTAATAACCAAATGATCATTAATACCAGTATCAAATGTTGTTCAGTTCGCCATGGCATCGGCACATTACAACTTCGTTGTCAACATTATTCATGTCGGAATCAAAACGAAATTTATACTGAAAACTGTAATAACGAATATTCGTACTGCTGGATAATTTTTTTCAAATGGTATTTGGTTCTTCGTGGTAAAGAACAAAGAATAATAATTATAGTTTACCCATTCAATTTTGAACAAATTATATCAAAAAATAGATAAAAACAAATATGTTGCAACTTGTATTAAGCATTTACATTTTATTATTAAAACAACATATGGGGGTTAACGTCGTCAATTACATATACATTACTGCTCATAAATACTTTTCGAAAAAATAAAACAAGACGTAAATAATATAGACATCTGGGATGGCATGCTCAGAAATGTATTTAATATCGCATCTTAAAAGTTATAAAAGAAAAACAGCTAAAAGTTAATCAAAAGAACAAATTAGTTAAACTAAAAATAAAAAATAAAATAAAATAATATTATAACTACTAGCTTTTGTCAACCATATTCAATATAATATTTTTAAAGAAGTAAGCTTTTGTATATATTTATATACTTTGTTTATTGTGCTAAATTATATGCATCTAAACTTTTTATTTGTTTGTTTTTAGTTATGGAAAGAAGATGGGAAATATTCATAATAAAAAATTGATGAACTAGCTTAAGATTGATGCTGGAATTGATTCACACGGCGTTTAATGGTCCGGAATGAAAGCGTCAAAAGCGTCTCAAGGTTAGCCCAAAATTTACACTTTAATAGTTAATTTATCTCTAACGGGTCAAATAAAAACACGTTTATATATGTGTATGTAGTATAAATATACTTCGACATCTAAATGTTGTAGTGATTGTGGTAGTCCCATATAAGGTTTGTAGTCATTGTGGCATTACAACAGTGGTTGCTGATGTTATGCCCTAGAAAATGGCGGTTTTAGTAAAGTAATTTCTTGAGCTGGCGGCTCGCCTAACTTGTGCAGCCTTGGCGCTAGTTTCAGACCAACAGTAGGAACCCAAATGTTGTGCGGGATGCTATATTGCATATGTTTTGATGATGTTATCCGTACATTAGCATCATGTTTAAGCATCATAATTTATACAGTTACATGTGTCTTTTAGCAGTGGATAGTATTTTCTTAAGCTTCATTTTGTTAATTGTCACATTATTTTTTATTAGGCGGTTTTACGAATCGGATTACAAGGTTTGAAGAGTTCTATTGGGTTGCAGAGTGTATCAAGTGGACGGGTCAACATTTTGAGTTGTAAACCTTTTTGTGTTTCATTATGAAAACATATTATATACATTTTGTTCCATTCAGAAAACACGTATGTTTTTTGAAAAACTTAATTAATATTAGTTAGCCTTTTTGGTATATTATTCATAACCTTTGCAAATATATATATATATATATATATATATATATATATATATAGAGGATCCTGTAGGAAAATTGGTTTGTGTGAGAAGTGTAGGAAGGATTAAGAATTGACATGTAGCCATCATGTTTTTTATTTTGGAATGATGTTTTGGGTTGTTTTGGCTTGAAAAACACTTAAAACAACAATATACAAAAATTTAAAACACAATCCAATGTATTATAGTGATCATTAAATTGAAAACACCCTAGTAATTACTTAAAACACTCTGCTAAAGTGTTATCGCATAGTGTTTTAAGTTTTAAGCCTAAAATACATTGTTTTCGGTTATTAATTGTTATGTTTGTTGTTTATCTAAGCAAAACAATCCAAAACATCATGAATACGTCCAAAAAATGATGCATACGTCAAAAAAAATGATGCATACATATCAATTTTTAATCCTTCCTACACTTCTCACACAAACCAATTTTCATACAGGAACCCTACCCTATATATATATATATATATATATATATATATATATATATATATATATATATATATATATATGTTCCTGTACAAAGGACCAAAAGTGAGAAGGATAAGAAGGCTCCTGGATGTGACACGTGGCAGTTTTCAATATTAATTCAATGGGTATTATTGTAAATTACTTTCTAATTCATTTAATGAAAGGATCATTTAATTATAATTATTGAGAGATATTAGGGATTATTACACAACCTTTTTTTGAACGGCAAATTTCTACTCCTTGTGAGACTTGAACCCATGACCTCTCTCTTAAATGTTCCTAGAAGCATTGCTTTTACCATTGGGCCACCAACCCCAATGGATAAATTATTACACAACCTATCTGATCAAAAAATTGCATTTCAAGTAAATAAGATGTTATGCTAATACACACTAACTAATGATGGTAAAACACCATATGATGTTAAAACACAATCAACACCAACACCCACAAAAGTGTTTTACCAGTAAGTTTGTATTTAAAACTATAGTGTTCTATTTTTTAAATGTGTTTTATTCATCAATCTCTTACAATCACACAAATACCCACAAAATAAAAGTCACTATACACACAATCAAAATGTGTTTTATGTTCAAAAACAAAAGTCACACCAACACCAACAAAACAGAGTAACTTATGATGTTAAAACACAATCACACCAATACCCACCAAACGGAAGTCACTTATGACTTTAAAACACCATGAACAACTGTACATACAATCAAAATGTGTTTTAAAATTCAAAAAACACTAAATCACAATAATCCTTTAAACATAAAACACCCCAACCGTCGGCTTCTCGTTCTTCTTTAGCCACAATCATCGGCTTCTCGTTCTTCTTCAGTGCATATATTAAACAAAAAAGCACACAATCGTCGTGAATCCGGTCATGAATCTCAAAAAAAACTCACCTTGTATAAAAAAAACTCACCTGGTCGTGAATCTGGCCCCTAATCAGCAAACAAAGAAGATATGTGTTAATAAGGGTTTAAAGCTTATTTTGCACTTCAATATATGTCTTCTAGTATGTTGTTGTAGGTTTTGGTTCAATCATTGTGATATTGTTGTTTATTTTGGGGATAACTTTTGACACCCAAAGAAAATGGGAGCAGTGCAAGATGTGAGGAATGAATTGGACGGTTGAAGCTCTCAAAATTGGTATAATTACTATAATGCCCCCCTCGGGTCTAATTAATCAATTAATTTAGTAACATTTATTACATTTTTGCCATTAGTTAATCTCAACCATCCATTTAGAGATCCAAATGTCCAAAACACTTCTTACACTTCTCACACAAAACACTCTTTGTACAGGATCCCTACCCTATATATATGTAATCTTTGTGTGTTTTGGTGGTAAATTGGAAATGCAAATAAATGTATGTATTGGTGGTAAACTGGAAAGAATTTATGTAATTTAAATTAAAAATAATATGTTTCTTTGGATGGTTCTTTCGTGATGCGGTTTACGGGGGTTAGTGATGATCCATTTGTTGGTGCAATCCTAAGGTGTTGGTGCAGTTCAAGGATTTATTTGTTGGTGTAGTCCTAAGATTTTTTGGGAAGGTTTAAGTGAGCCGTAAAATCAGAATTCAATTTTGTTGATACTATATGTATTGATGTTGTTCAAATACCACATCTCCAAATCATTTACACCTTAGCTTTTAACCAATTTTGTACTAGTGTAAATTAATACCCGCATATAAGGAAAATCACAAATTTGGCCTTAACGTTGGCGTTTTACCAAAATAGTCAGCTCCCATCTTTTAGGAAAAAGCCCTCACTGTGTACGAGACATCTCAGGTGTCTCCCATAAAAGGTGTCTCCCATAAAACTTCAGTGATGGACCAACAGTTGGGCGACACGTGTCACCCTTCTTTTACTTTTTTTCTTTTTCTTTTCTTTTATTTATATAGACATGTAATCATACTCAACTCATAAAATTCATATATTAATTTTAATAGCTTTATCTTTGATTCTTTGACATTTCTACTCCAGATTGTATAGAGAGAAAGTAAGGGACGGTTAAACAAGCTCTCGACCATCATCTGCACCAGAAAGAGAGAGAACAGAGGACTGCCAATCACAATGCCAAGATCCCGAGCATCATCTGCACCAGGAAGAGAGAGAACAGAGGTGGCGGTTATGAGTGTGGTGGTGAAGTCGTCGAATCAATCAAGTTGAAAAAAAAAACAATCAAATGAGGCCACAGCAGTTGACGTATAAATCGGATGGAGACGTCGGTGAGAGATGTCTCACGTGCAAATGTTTCGAAATTGGACGGAGACAAAGACGTCTCTAGACGGAGACATCTGAAAACACTTAGTGTGCAACTGTGCACTAGTAATCTACAACCGAAATAAATAAAATCGATGTTGAGTTTTAGTTTGTGAGATCGGAGACGGAGACGTTTGGTTGCTAATGATGGATCAGAGACGGAGTGATGATGGAAATTTGTGTAACGAAGTCGGAGACGTCTTAGAGTTTTAGTTTGTGAGATCGGAGATGGATACGTTTGGTTGTTAGTGATGGATCAGAGATGGAGACGTCTCCGAGGTCTCTTTCTTGAACAAATAAAAAAAATAACAATAAATAAACACGTGTCGCATATCGGTTGGTCGACCGCTGAAGCGTCACAAGAGACGGCGAGATGCCTCATATACCGTGAGGCCTCTCTCCAAAGAGATGGGAGCTTGTTATTTTGGTAAAACTCCAAACGTCAAGGCCAGTTTCATGATTTTCCCCGCATATAAACTCCATTGACATGTACATACCCAAATATATTATATCATATAAGTGACGTTTTCAAGAGGTCACAATTATGACAATAAAAAGGTTCTGATTAACATTGAAAAATTTAGGAATGAGATGGTGAATAATGTATATATGTGTGGGCCCTTGGGGGGATGTAAAGGTGCACTAATTTTAACGTTATTTTACTAATTTAATAAAATAACATTAAAATCATTGGACGGTTAATCATGCATCATGTGGTGGCGTTGATAGTCAAAAGACAATGGGTACTTGCACCAATCGGGCTTGTCAATGCTTCGAGTCCTACCGTTTTCCCTGTGTGACCCCTTGTCTAATCTATTTTCATAAGGTAGGATGGAGAGGAGTCTCATGGGTGGGTTTGTTAGAGATAACAATTGCATCTTAGATCAAATAAAGTTTAGGGATATTAATGCAAGGGCTCTTATATTTAACCAAGTCTTCAACGAGGAGATGAATGGCGATGGCAACATAATGGAGGCGGAAGCAATTGAGGAGACCCATTGTGTGTACGAGAGGTGCTACGCGACATGGAGATCTAGTCACATTTCAGGTTGGCAAATTATGAGAAACCATCCCCAACGATGTTTAAAATTTTAATTTTTGTTACATATTTTTTAGGAAATAAATGGAAATAAATAATCCCAACTATTAATTATTGGCCAATAACAGTCCCAACTACGAAAATCACAAATATTGGTCCCAACTTTCGACATATTGGAAACCAACGGACCCAAACTAACGGAGTTAGCCTCCGTTAGTGTGATGCTGACGTGGCATGCCACGTAGGATGCCACGTTGGATGCCACGTATGATCATTTTGCCATGTGGCATGCCACGTAGGATGCCGTGTAGGATCATCTTGCCACCTAAGAATGCCACGTCAGCATCACACTAATGGAGTTAGCCTCCGTTAGTTTGGGTCCATTGATTTCCAATATGTCGAAAGTTGGGACCAATATTGGTGATTTTCGTAGTTGGGACTGTTATTGGCCAATAGTCAATAGTTGGGATTATTTATTTCTATTTTTCCTATTTTTTATTGTTAGTAGTAATAAAAGTTTTTAAACATATTAAATTAAAAATCATTTAGTTTTAAGGTAAAAGGGATGACACACAGGGAAAATGGTAGGACTCGAAGCATTGACAACAACACCATTAAAATCTACTCTAATCAACTAGAAAATCATATATTATGAAATTCATCTCTTTCTTTTAAATCTCTCAAGTCTTATCAATCATTTTTATCTTTAGCTTATTCATAGACCCTTATTAAGATTACTTATCTTTATACACTCACAAGAATAAAATGTCAATCTAGCAGATTTTCATATTATAAAAATGGGATATAGATACGGTGGTTCTGATGTGAAGCGAAAAATTATGTTTTTTTAGACATTTACCTTATATATTATATAAATATAGAGAGATATGATGGAGCTGATGTCGTAGGCCTTTTTTCCGAAATAGTTTTCTTTCATAATTTTGAAGCAGTGATCTCAAAAGTTTTACGAGATGTTTAATGGTTAGGAGGAAAAAGGTTTTAGTGTTTTTCTTGTGGGCTTCGTGAGGTCTTAACTCACAAAAAAAAAATTACGGCATCTTTCCATTTTTGAGAACAAAAACTTGAATGATCCAAGAGGTGAACAATCCAAGCAATTTTGTGGTCCTAAACAGCATTTTCAGTGAATGTTGTCGATGCATGCTGTCAAGCTACATTTTAAGTGAATTGGCTGCTTGTAACACTTGCACTAACTACACTTTTCTTTGTATATTTCAAACAAAAGAGTTAACACCTCATACATACTCCAAATAACACTTGCACTAACTACACTTTTCTTTGTAGAAACTCGTACGTGTTACTCAACAACTATTACATTACGCCACATATTATACCCACCTCCCCACGTATTAACCTTCACCCACTATATATACCCACCACCACCACCACCACAATTCACACAACCACCAATTAACACCATCTCCTCCTACAATGGCAAAACTAACATATCTCTTGCTTGCCTTAGCCACCCTTGTAGCCTTCGCTACTGCCCACACCACCATCATCACCACCACCATCGATGACGAGAACCCGATCTTTGACTGGCCCTTTGGCACTGGATCAGGCTCACAACAATGCAGGCAGAGTGAAATTCAAAGACCAGTCACTCAATGCCAAAGGTATATTGTTAGGAATTCATAAACAAAATCTTGTTAACTATAATAAAAATAGATTTAACGTGTTAACCATACAAAATCTATTAAACACTTTAGTAATTGTTATTACTATAAACACTAGAGTAATTATTATTACTCAATATAAACATTATAAAATATTGTATATTATTGAACTGGATATATATACGGATACAATAATGATAATTGAAAACAAAATCTAATCAAATTATATCTCCTAATGACAATGATTTTCAACAGGTTCGTGGAGCAGCAAATGCAGTCCTCGATGTCCCAAAGGCCATTCCAACAGCGACCACGACAACAGCAACAACAGCATCAGGGCCTCCAGCAATGCTGCAACGAGTTACAAAACGTGCAGAGGGAGTGTCAGTGCGAGGCGATTGAAGAAGTGGCTAGGAGAGTGATGAGGCAGCCGCAGCACCAGCAACAACAACGACGGCAACAACAACGCGGGCAGTTCGGTGGGCAGGAGATGGAAATCGCAAGGAGGGTGATTCAGAATCTGCCAAATGAATGCTCCTTGGAAGTCCAGCAATGCAACATCCCCTACTGATCACCGGACCCGAGGTAAATGAATGAGGAATAAAGGGAAGCACCGCATCTCTAGCTAGTCTGTATCCAGGTTTTATGGCTTTGAGATGGGAGTGTAATGTTTCTTTGTAGCAATGACAAATAATAATAATGAGTTCGTCCTATGGCTTATTTCTAATCGTGGTTTTCATCTTATCTTTGATATGTTGAATGACTCGAATGTTTTTAAATGAAAATGAAAATCTAAGACCGACTGAATGACATGATAAGTGACCACAGGGCGCCTTCGGTAAGTGCAAAACGGCAAAGTAGCCGATTCGGCTATACTGCCCCGAGCAATTCGGCTTTGATCTGCGGCTAGCTTTCCACGGCAACATCTCGTCGATCTGCTCCCTCTCTCTTCCACTACTCTCTCTCTCAAAAAAAAATCCTTAGGCTAGGTGTTTACGCTACTTCAGGCTAGTTTGGTGTTGAAATGACGTTGCGCAGTGATATCGGTGCACCTAAGGTGCTTCTTCCCCTCTAATCTGAATTCCGTATATCAGGTTTGCCGTTTAAGCTAAGTTATGAGTTCAATTTCTAACATATTGTAAGCACTTATGTAATAACCAAAAGATCATTAATACTAGTATCAAATGTTGTTCGGTTCATCATGGCATCGGCACATTACAACTTCGTTGTCAACATTATTCATGTCGGAATCGAAACGAAATTTATACCGAAAACCATAATAAGAATACTCGTACTGCTGTTGGATAATTTTTTTCAAACGGTATTTGGTTCTTCATGGTAAAAAACAAAGAATAATAATTATATTTTACCCGTTCGATTTTGAACAAATTATATGAAAAACTAAATAAAAACAAATATGTTGCAACTTGTATTAAGCATTTACATTTTATTATTAAAACAACATATGGGGGTTAACGTCGTCAATTACATATACATTAATACTGCTCATAACTACTTTTCGAAAAGTAAAACAAGATGTAAATAACGGCATACTCAGATAAGCATTTAACATCGCATCTTAAAGATTATAAAAGAAAAACAACTAAAAGTCAATCAAAAGAACAAATTAGTTAAACTAACAAAAACATAAGTAAAAATAAAAAATCAAATAAAATAATATTATAACTACTAGCTTTTGTCAACCATATTCAATATGATATTTTTAAAGAAGTAAGCTTTTGTATATATTTATATACTTTGTTTATTGTGCTAAATTATATGAATTGACAGTCTAAACTTTTTATTTGCTTGTTTTTAGTTATAGAAAGAAGATGGGAAATATCCACAATAAAAAATTGATGAACTAAGATTGATGTCGGAATTGATTCACAAGGCGTTTAATGGCCTGGAATGAAATCGTCTAAAGTGTCTCAAGATTAGCCCAATATTTACACTTTAATAGTTAATTTATCTCTAACGGGTCAAATAAAAAACTCGTTTATATATGTGTATGTAGTATAAATATACTTAGACATCTAAATTTTGTAGTGATTATGGTAGTCTCATCTAAGGTTTGTAGTCATTGTGGTATTACCATAGTGGTTGTTGATGTCATGTCCTTGAAATTGGCAGTTTTCGTAATGTTAGCGCATTCCTAGAGCGGGCAGCTCGCCTAACTTGTGCAACCTTGGCGCTAGTTTCAGACCAACAATAGGAACCCAAATGTTGTGTAGGATGCTATATTGCATATGTTTTTGTTGATGGTATCCGTAGATTAGTATTATGTGTAGGCATCATAATTTATATAGTTATATGTGTCTTTTAGCAATGGATAGTATCTTCTTAAGCTTCATTTTGTTAATTGTGACATTATTTTTTGTTAGGCGGTTTTACGAATCGGATTACAAGGTTTAAAGAGTTCGATTTGGGTTGCAAAGTATATCAAGTAGATGGGTCAACATTTTAAGTTGTAAACTTTTTTTGTGTTTCATTATGAAAACATATTATATACGTTTTGTTTCATTCATAAAATACGTATGATTTTTTGAAAAACTTAATTAATCTTAGTTGGCCTTTTTTGGTATATTATTTATATCCATTGCAAACATATAAATATATATATATATGTATGTATGTATGTATGTATGTATGTATGTATGTATGTATGTATGTATATGTATATATAGGGTAGGGTTCCTGTAGGAAAATTGGTTTGTGTGAGAAAGTGTGAGAATGATTAAAAATTAATATGTATGCATTATTTTTTGGACGTAATCATGATATTTTGGATTGTTGTGCTTAGAAAAACACCAAACATAACAATTAATAACCCAAAACAATGTATTTTAGGCTTAAAACTTAAAACACTGTGTCAAGAACATTTAAGCAGAGTGTTTTAAGTAATTATTAGGGTGTTTTATCTGTAATTTAAATTTAATGACTATAATACATTGGATTGTGTTTTAAATTTTTGTGTATTGTTGTGTTAAGTGTTTTTCAAGCCAAAACAACCAGAAACATCATTCCAAAATAAAAAACATAATGGTTACATGTCAATTCTTAAACTTCCTCACACTTCTCACACAAACCAATTTTCCTACAGAATCCTTTACATATATATATATATATGTATATGTATGTATGTATGTATGTATGTATGTATGTATGTATGTATGTATGTATGTATGTATGTATGTATGTATGTATGTATGTATGTATGTATGTATGTATGTATGTATGTATGTATGTATGTATGTATGTATGTATGTATGTATGTATGTATGTATGTATGTATGTATGTGTGTATGTATGTATGTATGTATTATTTGTGTGTTTTGGTGGTAAATTGGAAATGCAAATAAATGTATGTGTTGGTGGTAAACTAGAAAGAACTTCTATAATTTAAATTAAAAATAATATATTTCTTTGGATGGTTCTTTCGTGATGCAGTTTAGGGGGTTAGTGATGATCCATTTGTTGGTGCAATCCTAAGGTATAAGTGCAGTTCAAGGATTTATTTGTTGGTGCAGTCCTAAGATTTTTTGGGATGGTTCAAGTGAGCCGCATAATCAGAATTCAATTTTGTTGATACTATATGTATTGATGTTGTTCAAATACCACATCTCCAAATCATTTACACCTCAAATTTTAACCAATTTCGTGCTAGTGTTGATTAATACCCGCATATAAGGGAAAAACACAAAATTGGCCATAACTTTAGCGTTTTACCAAAATACCCAGCCCCCATCTATTAGGAAATAGCCCTCACGGTATACGAGACATCTCGGGCGTCTCCCATAAAACTTTAGCGGTGGACCAACAGCTGAGCGACATGTGTCACCCTTCTTTTACTTTCTTTCTTTTTCCTTTTATATATATAAACATGTAATCATACTCAAATCATAAAATTCAGATATTAATTAATTTTAATAAATTCAACTTTGATTCTTTGTCATTTCTTCTCCAGGTTATAGAGAGAGAAAGTAAAGGACAGTTAAACAACCTCTCGACCATCATCTGCACCAAAAGAGAGAGAACGGAGGACTGCCAATCGCAATGCCTAGCTCCCGACCACTATCTGCACCAAGAAAAGAGAGAATAGAGGTGGCGGTTATGAGTCTGGTGGTGAGGTCGTTAGAGAAACCAGGTTGGAAAAAAACAATCCAATGAGGCCACAGCAGTTGACGTATGAATCGGATGGAGACGTCGGTGAGAGATGTCTCACATGCAAAGTATCGAATTGGACGGAGACAGAGACGTCTCGAGACGGAGACATCCGAAAACACTTGGTGTGCAACTATGCACCTGTAATCTACAACCAAAATAAATAAAATTGATGTTGAGTTTTAGTTCGTGAGATCGGAGACAGAGACGTTTGGTTGCTAATGATGGATAAGAGACAAAGTGATGATGGAGATTTGAGTAATGAAGTCGGAGACGTCTTAGAGTTTTAGTTCGTGAGATCGGAGACGGGTATGTTTGGTTGCTAGTGATGGATCAGAGATGGAGACGTCTCCCATAGATCTCTTTCTTTACAACAAATAAAATAAACAATAAATAAACACGTGTTGCATATTGGGTGTTCCACCGCTTGTAACACCCCGACCGATGGCGGAAACATCGGGATGTCACGTAGCGCCGCCGTCCAGTCTACCGCTCCCATCCCCACCGCAATCACCGCAGCTGATACTCTACTGCTGCCTTTGGATCATATTCATCATCGTTATACTACTCATCCTCTCCGCCATCGCCGGAACAAACTTGCAGTCACTTCGCCAACAGGAAAGATGTCGGGCCCTTCGGAGGCTCTAGGCCCGGCGCAATCGCCCACCCTGCCCTTGCCCCAGGCCGGCCCTGTCACGTAGTGACGATTGTTCAATAGCTCATGGTACTAAAGTGTAACTTGATACATTGATTAAATAGTTTATTACATGAAAGAAAATACGAGAGAAACAAAAGTTCTAGAACAAAACAAGTAAACTTGAAAATACAATGAAAACAAAAATCCAAATACTAGTCCAAAGCTTAAAGAAATACGTCTCAAAGATAACCTGAAACATGTACGAAAAGTAGTATATGTGTCAATACAAAAATGTATTGGTGAGCATACCCTGTTTTGATTATGTATAGTAGGAAAAGCGTTAACAATTCGTATGTTGTATACTGTATGTAAATAGTTGTACCAATGTTTATGTATAATATGTACACAGTGATGATATATAATACTTGTAATATTATTTCACGGAGCTAATCCGCTACTCTAATAATAAGGTGCAACAACTGATGATAATCTATTATTTCGCGAAAGCTAGTTCGCTACTTTAATAGTAATGCTTGACAACCACTAGATAAGGTATTATTTCACGGAGCTAATCCGCTACTTTAATAGTAAATCATTTCTGTTTTATTATCCCATCGCGTACCGCGAAGGGATTAGAAAATAGGGGTTTCTTATGAAAACAGAGCTTTGTAAAAAAGACAAGTTGGTGTAGTTTATAAAAGTGTAGTAGTCGTGATAAAAGTTAACCTTTTACGATTCGAAAGACAAGTTTGAAAATTTTGACGTTTGACCTGAGATTAGGAAGTAAAAATTTTGGAACTGTGAGTATGTGAGGATTTACTGGGGGACGGTGGTAGGAGTACTGCTGTAGCAGTCTCCCCTACTTTAGAAATTTCTGACCAATATTCTGAGGGTGCAACAACGAGATATCAAATAAACAAAAAGGTTAAAGATATATAAGAAATGTGCATTGGTGGGTAAGGCAAAGGGGGAGATTCCTGGACGACGAATTGATGCTTTGGGTAAAAATTTCATAAAGTAAAAGAAGTCATAGCTATTGGTCAATGATCCTATTAAAAGGGGTTAGGTCCAACGCTATTAACTTAAGTAGCCAGTGAAATGTAAACATGTAAACAACAAGTAGGGCCAGGTCTTTGGTCAAAACTATCAGTCTGTTCCCGCAGTATCGTGAGTGCTTATATATAGGGTGTACCGCAGCTAACCCACCACACTAGCGACACTTCGGACTCGTACTGATTGTCGACTAGTAATCCATGTGGTTCTTGATCAAGTCCTAGTTCGTTCCCGCAGTACCGTTAGTGTTTATATATAGGGTGTACCGCAGCTAACCCACCACACTAACAATGCCTTAGGCTCGTACTGTTTGTTAATCAATAGGCTACGTGGATTCCCAGTTCGTTCCCACAGTATCGTTAGTGCTTATATATAGGGTGTACCGCAGCTAACCCACCACACTAACGATTCTTTGGACTTGTACTGGTTGTCTATGGACCATGTGGAATCGCACTTCACCCCCCGTGTACCTATAAACCCTATAATTACGTTTGCAACCGTAACTATCGATTTACCTTACATTGAGGTGTCTTGCTTTCCACGACTCTAACACACACACAATAAACAAATGATAATCCTGATATATGACAGCTAGTATGATAGATCTCCCCAGACCGGGGTGGATCTGTCGATACTGTGATGATGATAATATGACAACCAGTATGATAGATCTCCCCAGACCGGGGTGGATCTGTCAATACTGTGATAATGATAATATGATAGCCAGTATGATAGATCTCCCCAGACCGGGGTGGATGTGTCAATACTGTGATAATGATAATATGACAGCCAGTATGACAGATCTCCCCAGACCGGGGTGGATCTGTCAATACTGTGATAATATGTATAATATGGGAGGTCCTCCCCTTTCGGGTAGGTCCTCCAAGTAAACTTGTCAAATATAGTTCAGACTGTTGGTTTCTAAACACCCGTATTGATAGGCTCTGAGGGTTACACCATTCCCCTCGGGTTGGAGGAGTACTCCGACCCAAGTCGTACGTGGGCATTGGCTTAAGTCTCGTATGAGTCATCAATCGGTGTGCTTGTTGGCCTTGGTACTGAATTGATATGACAAGTAAATATGGCAGGGTTTTGCTCAAAACGAAAATGAAAATATATGTGTAAAAGTATGTATCCACAAGAGTATGTAGTATAACGATATGATAAAAGAACAAACATGGTAAAAAATCGAGTAAACTGCGTTATTGTATAAGGATAAGCGAGAAATATAAAGAAAATGCTCATGTCATAAGTCAATGATAAACTCAGTAAGTGGTAAATGAAACTTGTTTGTGGAGTAGACGTATAGCCCACTATTATGTGGGTTAAAATCTGGTGGTTCCGTATATACTAAACTGTGATAGATTTTTCCGTGGCAGATAAGCCAAAAAGGTCTTATAGTTTTAGAAAAACAAGAGGTACTGTGAACTTTAGATTGCTTGTGAAACTGGTGATGCATTTGATAAACGTAGTTGTAATATAGTATGAGTGTAAATGGTCTCATAGGTTGAGAAAGCTTGGTCTTGGTAATAAATCTTGTAAGAAACGACTTTGTAGGTACATATTATCATGTGTTTGCAAAAAGTCAAAGTGAAGAATATGTATATGGAAAAAGTCAAATTCGTGAAATAATCGTGTAAAAGATATGTGTTCTCAAAGAGGTTAAGACTTTAGGTATCGTGTGAGAGTAACGTCTACAAATATGATATTGGTGTTATTGATAAGTAGATTCTATATGTTAAGAAGAGATCAATTCAATATGTAAAATAGTAAAAGTTGCGAGTAATGTGTAAGTTTTGTGTTTTCATGTTTTAGTTTGTATCAAAACCTTGAAGAAAAACTTAAGTCAGTTTGATAATGATATGATAAAGGCTTATGAGTTGTGGAATAGGTTTCCCTAAAATTAGGCAAGGGATTTACGTAAATGGGTAGTACAGGTATAGTTCGTTTAGGCTACTGCCTCGCAAGGTAGTGTATAGGTTTGGTTAGGAATACAATGTATGATGATATGCAAGTATTGCAAGCAAGGTTCTAGTTAAAGGGACAAGGCTTCTCGTTGGTTACGCTATGCAAGTGGTTGAGTAAGGAAGGTATCGTTAGTTATGTTGTTAACAGTGTGATCTTGTGGTTCATGGATGTTGACCTTGGAAGCTGGCTGATAGACCACAATTTGAGTTAGAAGATTTGGGCATGCATTCACAATTTGAGTTAGAAGATTTGGGCATGCATTCTTGAGGTGGTTAAGATCGCCACAAACATAGCAAGTGCGGATCTGGGCAGTGGTGCGCCTCCGTTTCTTAGTAGCAGGCTGTTGGTTTGTCAATGGTTTACCAGTCGAACGACAGTAAGGAGCGGTATGACCCGTCCTGCCACAAATGTCACAGTGGCGGCAAGGTATGGTGGTCGCATGGTGATAGGTACAATTTAGACACTGGGGATGCGGGCCTTGGTAAGCTCTTCGGGGTGTTTTCTTAGCGATAGGGACCTGATTCAGGGGTTTGAAATTAATATAGTTATGGGTACTAGGGGTAACAATAGGAGTGGGGTCTTCAGCGGGTCGTTTGGTGCTTTTACGAGTCAGGGTACTATTGGTAGTTCCTCTTTCCATGTCTGGGTTATGGCCCATGTTGAAGTTTTGGAGGATGGTGGTGATGATGGTTGGGAGAAGGGTAGTTATTTGCTCGGTGACTGAGGTTGTGATGCGACGTTCGGCTCGTCGGGAAGCTCTACGTCTGGCGGCTCTTCTGATTTGTTGATGGTTATCCATCTATAGGGTAAAACAAGAAGTGTAAGGTTTGGGTTTGAGAAATGATAACTTGGGCTAAGTCTGGTAGTGTAAGTGGTAAAGGTGGAAATGCAACAGTGATGATAATGCAATGTTTACTCGTGAATAATAATGATAATAATTAGTATAGTAAAGTCAAGGGAGTCTTAAAACATCAGGATTGAAACTTAGAATAATAAAAGACAAGATGCAAAGTAATAATTCAATAAACCGATATGTTGGGATTGTTTCTAAAGAAACTGTGACTAACTAAAGTATTTGAAACTTTACATAGTGATATGCGGGGGCGTACTTTAGCCTATAAGTGAATGCTCATCCCGAGAGTTCCCAGGTAGGTAAACGGGTCCCTCGTCTGATTGGGATTTATACGAATTACCAGGCCTAAACAGAAAACTCAGGATACAGGCGCTCACCCTTCCAGATTGCACGTGCCCCATCACTAGTAAATTTCCAGACTTCAGCGAGATTTAAAACGAGGGGTAGAAATAAATCCTTGAGGTATGGGTTTCACGCCTAACTCAAGGATGTATTTCAAAAACAAAAACATACAGTGGAGTGAAACTAGTCACTAAGTTGAGCATGTCACTCCTGGCTTAGTGGTGAAGTTTCTTTTGGATGAAATAATTTCTTGAGGTGTGGATGTCACCCCTATCTCAAGAGTATATTCCAAAGATATACAACATATGGAGGAGTGAAGCTAATCACCGAGGTATGGATATCACTCCTAACTAGGTGATTGGCTTCCTTTGTAGAATACGAGTGTCTTCTTCTCCGAGCATGATGTCGAAAAGGATGATGAAAAGTAATATGGTGAAAATAGATTTGGAAAGAAATTCAAGGATAAAGTAAAGTATATACGAGAGGACTCGTAAGTGTAAGCTTAGTTATAGACTAGGCTAAAAGGCATTCTAATAACCTAATTCCCTATAACCACGACTCTGATACCAATCTGTAACACCCCGACCGATGGCGGAAACATCGGGATGTCACGTAGTGACGATTGTTAAATAGCTCATGGTACTAAAGTGTAACTTGATACATTGATTTAATAGTTTATTTCATGAAAGAAAATACGAGAGATACAAAGGTTCTAGAACAAAACAAGTAAACTTGAAAATACAATGAAAACAAAAATCCAAATACTAGTCCAAAGCTTAAAGAAATACGTCTCAAAGATAACCTGAAACATGTACGAAAAGTAGTATATGTCAATACAAAAATGTATTGGTGAGCGTACCCTGTTTTGATTATGTATAGTAGGAAAAGCATTAGCAATTCGTATGTTGTATACTTTATGTAAATAGTTGTACCAATGTTTATGTATAATATGTACACAGTGATGATATATAACACTTTTAATATTATTTCACGGAGCTAATCCGCTACTCTAATAATAAGGTGCAACAACTGATGATAATCTATTATTTCGCGGAAGCTAGTTCGCTACTTTAATAGTAATGCTTGACAACCACTGGATAAGGTATTATTTCACGGAACTAATCCGCTACTTTAATAGTAATGCTTGACAACTGATGATAACCGATAACAATTACACACATTGAGACATGAAAGTAAACAACACAGTATGGTACACACATAGATAAATACTAGAACATGTAAAGTTAACAAGTCAGGAGTACACCCCATGAACACAAGTAAACACTCATAAGAATTGCACTTTGTATTTGAGTTGTATTTTGTAATTGATTTGTACTTTGTAAAAGATTTGAATTTAGCGTACATGAATAGCCCCAAAAGTAAAACGTGAAAAAGGGGAAGGATATACTCACATTTGCTAAGTTTGCTAAGCGGCGAGTGAAGCAAGATGATTCCCGAAGGCTCAACCTAAAGTTTATGGTATAATGTAAGTGTTTGTACTTAAAAGAGTCTAGGGTTCCTAATCTAAGGCATCTAGGATGTTGAGTCTAGATTTTGGGGTTTTATAAGTTTAGTGACAAAGTGTAACGCGTCGAGTTGAAATATGTTGTTCGTAAGTATCGCGAGGTGAAAATCCATGGAACGCTTCTCGTGTATAACTTAGTTTAATATTGTAAGTTATTTCCTAAGTTATATATTATAAGAAATGATATTTATATTTGTTTTATTAAATATAAACAATTATATTGATTAATAAAAGTGATGACAAAAATAATAATTAACCTTGAGTTTGTAAATGTGATATTTTCTGAGTTTATAAAATAATAAATTTAACTCAGAAAATATTGGTAATTTATATATAAAAGTATTAATTTAATTTGTATTATCAAAATGACATAAATTTGGAATAAAATGTAAAATAGTTGTAAAATAAATGAAAACTTCATCTTCAGACCTTAAAGGTCTGAAAATAATTTTTTATAAAAGTTTTGGTAAATAAAATCTATATAATATAAATTTTATTGTTTCAAAACTAATTTAAGGGATAAAATGAGTTAAAATATAAAAATAGTTTTCTAAATAAAATCTTCTGTGAAAACTTATTCCTATGACTTAAAAAGTCTTGGAATAATTTTTATAAAGCTTTTCTTGAAAAAAAAATCTATTTACTATAGATTTTATATGTTTAAAAATTAGTTTATTAACCAAAAATGTAATCTTGTATGAAAACATTTTATAACAGAGTAAAACTGATGTGGAAATGTCTATAATATGTTAAAATATATTTCCACCAATTTTTATAACAAAATGAATTAAATTCGAATTTATATTAATTAAATATTATAAAAATAAAAGTTTCTATAAAAATTTAGTCTACTAACTTGAAAGGTCTCACAATAAATTTTATAGGGTTTTTCTGATAAAAATCTATTTATTATGAATATTATTTGTTTAAAACTAATTTAACAAAAGAAAATGAGATAACCTGTGAAATCATATCAAATCAGAGGGAAAATGGCATGATAATTATTCTAACATAATGAGATACATTCCTGGTAATTTTCATGTTTAAATACTTTATATTCGAATTTATATAAATTAAACATGATTAAAGCATATTAAGAATGATTAAAAATACTAAACGGTTTCTAAAAATTCCGAAACTTTTTTCTAAAACTCCTAGTCAGTCAGATGAACAAGTCTACAAAGTTTCATAATTTTTAGATTAGTAACATGCGAGTTATGGCATTTTAAAGTCCTTAAAACTTTTAATTCAAAAATCCCCAAATAATCAAGAACACCCTAAACCCTAGATTTTCAATTGGAACCCTTAGAGGCTATGTTTGGTACAACTAATAGAGTGCTTTTAAACTACTGATGTAAATGAAAGATTATGTAAAAGGAATTGGAAAAACTCACGGTTTTGATAGCTCAAAAAGAAGAAAGAAAACCGAGTTAAAACCCAAAGAATAAGCTTCCAATTCGTCACGAATATGAAATGATAATCGGGGCTTCTTGTGCAGAAATGATATACCAGCCGAGGAGAGTGTGTGTGTGTGTTTTTAATTGAGTTAAAGAGTTCGTTTGAGGTACGAATTGTAATGGCCAAGTTTAGTGGGTTTTATAAAGAAATTTGAGAAATTGTTCAACACTTGGTGTAATGGTTGCATGTGAGATAAGTTTGGAGATTAGGAACAGACAAGGGACAATAAATTCGGTCTATAAACGCGTTATTAGGTGCATTGGGGGCGGTATTGGGGTTGAGCTCGAGATGCCATTAATGAGAGTTGAAAAATTTGCAGACAGGTCTCCCGTGGACCGCGGAAGGTTTAATAAAACCTCCGCGCTCCGCGGGGATAAGGAGAAATCATTTCTGTTTTATTATCCCATCGTGTACCACGGAGGGATTAGAAAATCCTCTGCTGTCCGCGACGTAATCTTAAAATCAGAAATTTTAAATTTAGCCCCCGGACTTTGTTCTTTTGATTTTCCTCCAAAAGTAAAGGCCAGTTTCGTGATTTTCCGTGCATGTATATAAACTCCATTGGCATGTACATACCTAAATATACACGTATCATATAAGTGATGTTTTCAAGAGGTGCCTACACAATTATGACAATAAAAAGGTTCTGATTAACATGAAAAAAATTAGGAATTAGATGGTGAATAAATGGTTAGCCCCGCTTTTGGTGTGCACATATAATGTATATATGTGTGGGCCCTTGGGGGCAAAAGTAAAGGTGCACTAATTTTAACGTTATTTTACTAATTTAATTAAAATAACGTTAAAATCGATGGACGGTTAATCATGCATCATGTGGTGGTGTTGATAGTCAAAAGAAAATGGTACATGTACAAATCGGGCTTGTCCCAATTGCTATGTGTTATGTGCCTTATGTCTAAGGCTTGATACAAAACCACTATCGAGTTGGGGGTCTCACGGGAAGCAGCTTCTCTGTACCCATGAGGTAGAGGTAAGGTTGTCTACATCTTACCCTCCTCAGACCCTACCTTAACTTTGCTATTGATGGGATTAACTGAATATGATGATGATTATGATTATGATGATGGTGGTGAAGAAACGGGTTAGTTTGTGCGGATAAAAGTGTAGGTGGTTTGTCAACTCATGGTGGTTTTTTGTTGTAATACTCAAATTGATACATATACAAATGTGTTATAGATAGAATTATTTTTGGTAAATGAACAATAACGACTAAGTACTAACACCATGTTCCGAAACAACAAACAATGTTATAATTTCTTGTAAAGCATCATTAACATCATCTAAAATCATCAGTGTTCACTACATCTATAGAAATTTGGTAACATAACGTAACTTCAATTTTTTTGGTGACCCCTTGTCTAATCTATTTTTCATAACGTAGGATGGAGAGGAGTATCGGGGGTGGGTTCGTTAAAGATAACGATTGCGACTTAGATCAAATAAAGTTTATGGATATTAAAGCAAGGGCTCTTATATTTAACCAAGTCTTCAACGAGGAGATGAATGGCGATGTCGACATAATGGAGGCGGAAGCAATTGAATAGACCCATTGTGAGTACGAGAAGTGCTACGCGACATGGAGATCTAGTCACATTTTAGCGTGGCAAATTCTGAGAAACCATCCCCAACAATGTTTAGAATTTTAATTTTTGTTACATATTTTTTATTGTTAGTAGTAATAAAAGTTTTTAAATATATGAAATGTTTAAGTTTAAATTTAAATTAAACTAAAAATCATTTAGTTTTAAGGTAAAAAGGATGACACACAGGGAAAATGGGAGGACTCGAAGCATTGACAACAGCACCATTAAAATCTACTCTAATCAACTAGAAAATCGTATATTATAAAATGTATCTCTTTTTTTTTAAATCTCTCAAGTGTTATCCATCATTTTTGTCTCCAGTTTATTCATAAACCCTTATTGGATTACTTATCTTTATTCACTATAGCAGATTTTCATATTATAATTTTGAAGCAGTGATCTCAAAAGTTTTACTAGATGTTTAAATTAAATAGTTTAATGGTGGAGAAATTAAGGAGGAAAAAGGTTTTAGTGTTTTTCTTGTGTGCTTCGTGAGGTCTTAACTCACAAAGAAACATTTACGGCATCTTTTCCATTTTTGAGAACAAAACTTGAAGGATCCAAGAGGTGAACAATCCAAGCATTTTGTGGTCCTAAACAGCATTTTGAGTGAATGTTGTCGATACATGCTCTGAAACTACATTTTAAGTGAATTGGCTGCTTGTAACTCATATATGGTATCTCAAGTCCACGTGCAGCCATTTTATCATATATTTCAAACAAAAGAAGTAACACCTCATACATACTCCAAATAACACTTGCACTAACTACACTTTTCTTTGTAGAAACTCGTACGTGTTACTCAACAACTATTACATTACGCCACATATTATACCCACCTCCCCACGTATTAACCTTCACCCACTATATATACCCACCACCACCACCACCACAATTCACACAACCAGAAACATCAACTCCTACGTACAATGGCAAAGCTAACATATCTCTTGCTCGCCTTAGCCACCCTTGTAGCCTTCACTACTGCCCACACAACCATCATCACCACCACCATCGATGACGAGAACCCGATCTCCGAACAAAGGCAGTGTCGCCAGCGCTTACAGGGACAAAGGTTGAACCAGTGTCACATGTTCCTCCAACAGGGTAGTCAAACTCATTTCGAAGAAGACGAAAACCCTCAGATGCAGGGTCAGCAAGAAATCCTCCAGCAGTGCTGCCAACAGCTTCAAAACGTGGAAGAGCAGTGCCAGTGTGAGGCGGTTAAGCAAGTGTTTAGAGAAGCCCAGCAACAGGTACAACAACAACAGGGACCGCAGTCCGTTCCCTTCCTCAGTTCACAGCAGACCCAACGCTTGAGGCAGAAGGCTCAGGCTCTCCCTAACATATGCAACCTTCAATCTAGACGGTGCCAAATCGGAACCATCGGCACCACCGTCACCGAGAGCAATATGGACATCCCAGTCTTTGACTGGCCCTTTGGCACTGGATCAGGCTCACAACAATGCAGACAGAGTGAAATTCAAAGACCAGTCACTCAATGCCAAAGGTATATTGTTAGGAATTCAATATACAGAAACTTGTTAATGTATAATAAAAATAGATTTATCGTGCTAACCATACAAATAAAATAACTAGAGTATGATTTTCAACAGGTACGTGGAGCAGCAAATGCAGTCTCCGAGGTCCCAAAGGCCATTCCAACAGCGACCACGACAACAGCAACAACAGCATCAGGGCCTCCAGCAATGCTGCAACGAGCTCCAAAACGTGCAGAGGGAGTGTCAGTGCGAAGCGGTTGAAGAAGTGGCTAGGAGAGTGATGAGGCAGCCGCAACACCAGCAGCAGCAACGACAACAACAACAACGCGGGCAGTTCGGTGGGCAGGAGATGGAAATCGCAAGGAGGGTGATTCAGAATTTGCCAAATGAATGCTCTTTGGAAGTCCAGCAATGCAACATCCCATATGGGATGATCTGAAGTATGAAGAGGAGTAATAAAGGAGTTGCATCTCTAGTCTAGTAGATTGATGTTTATGGCTTTGAGATGCATAACGGAAGGTTGTTTCTACCATGTAATAATAAGAATAATAAGGATGAGTACATGTGTAACTATGCTCTTGTGTAATCGTGTCTTTTGATATGTTTAATAGCGCAATTGAGTTGAAGGGAGAAGTGATCCAGTGCTCATAAAAATCTTTAGGCCACAAGGGGTGGTTGGCTATCTATCACACCCAATCAGATTCTGTTACCTCAGTTTATCATATTTCATCACTAAACCCATACGGCGGTGTTGACAATTATCACTAAAACCATCACACTCAATCACATTGTGACACCTCATTCTATCACACCCATTACTATTTTTTAATAATAAAAACAAAAAAAAGTGGGCCACCACTTTGTTTTTTATTCTATTTTTTTGGACTCTAGTGGGACCACCAATAGACCACAAGATTCCTTTTTCTTCTCCTTTTCAACCGTGATCACTACCACGGTTTGCATCTCTCGGGGTCGTGATAAATTGATGGGGGCGATGTTTCGCGGCCATCACGCGGTCACGGGGTGGCTATCACGAACCACCCCGACCCCCTTATAGTTAATGCCCAAATCCCAATTTTAAAGACTACACCGGGTTGATTTTTTTGTAACAGCTAATTTCTTACACTGTTTTTTTATTGCCCGAATCTCTTTTTTACAACTTTTTTACACCGGGTTGAATTTAATGTCAAAATTCTGTTTGGATTTATACTAAAATAAGACCATAGGGTATGGAGGAGGCCCATCATCCATGCCTTGCCTCCACCTCAGCTGCCACGTCAGCGTGGGGTAGGAGCATCCATGAGATGATGGTCCAAGGGGTGTGGAGAGAGGCCCATCATCATTTATTGTTTTTTTTTTTTGATTTTTTATTAAATAATATTATTAATAAAATAAAAAGTAAAGATGTATTTAAATAAAAAACAAACATTTAAATTAAAAAAAGGTACTCCTAAAATTTTTAAAACGTCCAACACTTAAAAAAAACGTACACTACAAATTAAAAAAAAACAAACACTTAAATAAAAATAAAAAACATAGCGAACACTTAAAATAAAAAACTACGAATTATATTTTTTTGCAATCATCTCCTTCATCCTTAGCAACACGGGACGGTCTGCTTCGGGGTACTCGTTGATATCTGACGTCATTATTCGCCATTCTTCTATTTGGCGATCTTCATTCTTTTGGCGAGCGCTTTCCTCCACCCTCTTTTGCTTTAAGCGAAGTTTTTCTTCGACTTCGCGTTCCTTTAATTTCTTCTTCTCTGCTTGAGTTTCGCTAAAGGTATTTTTGAAGGATGCCAATTCAGCGACCAAACCTTCAAGCATTGACCCGCTCCCGCTCCCTGATGCGGCTTGTTTTTTTGCCGCCGCCGCTTGCCTTTTAGCCTTGTCCCTCCCTGTGGGTCGTGGCTCCTCTTGAACTCGAACGGTATTATCCTCCAACTCTGGGTCTGGGTCGTCGTTTATATTTATTTGACAACGACCGATCGACCTGCCTCCCATGTTATAATCGCCCGACTCTGAAGTTTTGGTTCGCTTGGCGCTTGCAACCTCGTTTGGAACCGGTGACCATTTGGCGCTTGTCTTCAAAACACTCCATGCACGAACATGAGGAAAAGCAGCTCTATGCTTGTCTTCATATCTACGCATCGCCTCCTTGAATATCATTTCCTCGTTAAACCCACTTGGAGGATTCACATACAACGGGTTATAAAACTTGATGAACTTCCCGATTGTATTATTCATTTTCCTCCACTTAGAACTTATCGCCTCTTGTTTGCGATAAACACCTTGCTCCATCAAGTCGTGAAACTTCTTTCCCACTTCAAGGTACAAACTGTCTCCCGTTTGATTAGTACCTACGTTTTTAAATAAAACGTATATTAGAGAAAAAAAATGTAACAACTATTGTATAGAAATAAAAAAAATTAAACGTAACAACTATTGTATAGAAATAAAAAAATTAAACGTAACAACTATTGTATAGTAATAAAAAAATTAAATGTAACACATATCGTTAATTTTTTTTTACCAATGATGGGATCTTTCGAAGTAGCCAAATAAGCTTTCGCTAAAGCTTCTTCTTCTATTTTCGTCCAAGGGGTTTTTTTATACGACCCTTCTTCTTTATCTTGACCTTGTTTTTTTTCCCCTTCCCCTTCGAACGTTCCACTTGTGTTTCGGGCACCTCCTCCACCTCATCTTCTTCTTCGTCTTCGGGTTCAAAAATGGGTTGTCGTTGTGGTTGTTGTGACGTTTGTGTTTGGAGAGATGGGTGGAATGGCGGAGTTTGTAAAAGTTGGCTAAAAGATTGAGGGTTATGGTGCATTTGCATTTGACTAAATTGGTTAAAGGTAGTGGGGCTTTGGTGCATTTGGGAATATTGGGAGAAAGGGTTGGGACTTTGTTGGAAACCCGAAAATGTAGCCCAAGTTGGATCAATTGGCATCGTGTAACCCGGTGTCGTGAACGGGTTTGGAGTCGGGTTGTTTTTATTATGTTGTGGTGTTTGATTCGGGTTTGGGTTGTTTTGGTAGGGATCCATTGCAATTTATAAAAATTAAGAAGGAGATAGAAGTATTTTATAAAAAAGAGAGGAGGATTGTGAGAAAATGGGGAGTATTTTAGAGGGTTTTATAGGATTTAAATTAGTTTTTTTTTTTTTAAACGGTCAAAAACCAGTGGGCCCCCCTCCTCAAACGGCTCTTTCCAACGGTAACATAGGCACGGCACAAACGGCAAGATTATGCCGCCTTTGCCGCTCCAACCCCAAGCCGGACCAAGGGGGCGGTGTAGCGAGGCCCGGCATAGGCTTGCCCTCCCTATGCCGCCCCCCACACCCCCTGGTCTAAGTTGTCAAGTGCAAATAGAACCTTAGAACCGGGTCCAGAATGAGGACACTAGATTGTTTTGAGTTGCTAGAAAGTCTCTATATCAAAGAGTTGGCAATGTGTTAAAAATGGTGATTTGGTTAGTGTCTGCTTCTTGCGTATCATTGCTACATTTCTTGGTACGGTTTTTTTTAACTTTAGCATCGATTTACAACTTGTAAAATATAAATTAAAACTTAACATGTAAGCACACAATGATTTGGTCCTTGGACTTACAAAATGTATTTAACCGTGTAGGTGTTAAATAGGTGAGACACAACACGGTTAGGTTGGATGGTGTGGTTTGGAGCCCGGCCCTACGGGCCTCAATTGGTCACATCAAAGCCATCCATGCGCCACGTAAACAGGAAACCCACCCCCCCCCCCCCGATCAGCCATTAACGCTCGTTATTGTATCAATTAGTAAAGGCCGCCCTCCCCAAATGGTGCCCAGGAAATAGGGGAGGGGTGCCCTTCTGGATGAAATGGCGGAGGTGGAGGGGCGTTATCCCTCTACACCGGCCAACCCTAACACGAGTACCAAACATGACTACGACTAATTTTATCGAATGTGTCGTTTACTTGAACCCACACACCGGCATGTTTTATAAACAGCCTACATGTCATGACCTGTTTAACACAATAATAATAATAATAATAATAATAATAATAATAATAATAATCAAATAATAATAATCTATATATATATATAAAATAACGCATATATGCCCATTGAGAGTGCCACGTGGCTTAATAATTGAGTGTTTTTGGTGTTTTTGATTATTTTTCTAAATTTATCTCTGTATCTCTTAATTCTCAATTACTAAAATTAAATTGAGTTATTTTAGGAAAAAAGAATTTAAAAACAAATTTAAATTTTTCTCTCTTATCTTCCTCCCATAATTTTTAAACATAAATATCTTTTATATTCGAGATTTTTTAAATAAAAAAATTACACCAAATTAACGAGCGTTTTATTATCTTTCCAACGAGTACCATAGTGCTATATAAAAACGAAAAAAAACGACTATTTTTTGTGGGGTTATATTCATACAGAAAAAAACACAAAGTGTTCAGGTTATTCATTAATCAAATTGTAACATATTTTAATTTACGTGAAGATGATTATATGTTGAAGGTAAACCTTTTAATACTTTATTATGTTTAATATGGTTTATGCTTTTTATTTTTTTAACTTTTTAAATAAATGTTTTTTAACTAAGATTGATTATGTTTAAGTTATTTACTCTTTTCGTGATTTGAGTTTTCTTTTTTTTATCATTTTTTATTAAATCATATTAAATTTTTCAACCCCGGGACCTCTCGGGGTAATCGGCTAGTAACTTTAATATAAAAAAATAAACATGGCTATATCATTCACTAAGGTTGGTGGAGGTTTTTTTGTATATATATTTAAAACAAAATAAGAATCTATATCTGTACTTATATTTATATCTATCTATATACTAAATGAATAACGTGCCAGTTTCTAGTGTTTCCTATCCTTATTTTTCCATTTGTCTCTCTTATTAAAAAAATAATATTTGTTGTAAAACAACGGCCTACTAGCTTACAAAATATAAGAACTACGAACAAAGATTAGAGGAAAATTTAGAGAGGGGTAGAAGAGAGAAATCTTATTCATTGAGTGTATCTAATACAATATACAAAGCCTCTATTTATAGGCTTACACATTAACAAAATGAGTAATGACAATTAGGAGTTAAGGATGTGGAGAGTCACCATATTATTGGTGCATTCATAACATTCCCCCTTGACTATCCACATAATGTAACAATACACAATTTTTATAATACGCTTGGTGATGTTGCCTCGTTAAAAACCTTGCCAGGAAAACCCAGTGGGATAAAACCTCAGCTAAGGGAAAAAGAGTGCAACGCGTATTTTCTCCCCCTGATACTTCTGGATCAGGTGTGTTGCCTCGTTAAAAACCTTACTAAGAAAACCCGATGGGACAAAACTTAGTGAAGGGAAAAAGAGTGCAACATGTCGAATACTCCCCCTCATTTTAATATGTATCATTTGAATGATGGTGTCGATCTTCTAAGAAAGTTGCTCAAAGTTTTGTAGTCATTGATTTACGTTCTTGATCACTTGACGTGAAAATCTTTAAGTTGAATCATTGATGTATAATCTTCATTCCAGAATTTTAGTCCTTGCTCTTGTAAGTGCAATTATTTAAGTTGAACTAATGTTGCCTCCTCTTGTAAATAAATGTCATGAGATCAACAAATGTGATGTGTTATATTCCCTTCACATACAAGACTAACCAAACTTGTTTGCATGGGTTAGTGAAATATAATCAAATATCGATCATACATGAAGTATTTGTTTTAACTCATTCCGGTGTCTCCTCGCTTGATATAGACTATATTATGATAATAAGTTCATGTTGAAGATATAATAATCATGCATAACTAGCAAGACATATACTAATGTGTGTGTGTGTATATATATGTATATATATAACTATGGTACTTGTAGAGGGAAAATTCTCTACTTTGGTAGGGGATGAAATGAATAATTTTTCATATCAAGTAATTGGACAACCTTTAATGCACTTTAAATATGAGCTATGTCCATTGTAAAATGTCCCACCATCTTTTCAAGATATACTTTGATGGATTGGTAAACATATCATTTCATATATACTCGAATTATAGGTCAAGCAACAAGTGTACTATGTCAATGACTTTCAAAAATCCCCCTTTTAAAAGTTCTACAGAGTCCCTCGATAATGTTCAGACATTATCACTGTAAACTGTGAGTGAACTTTTAAAAGAAAACTTTTGATACAAGCAGGATAATACAATCAAACTTATGTTGCTCTTTATCGGGATATCTCATGAGTTTTATAACACTCAACCCCCTTATTTTAGTCCCTACATATTATATTACCTTTACATAATACTTTTTAAGGTATTGATATCAATGCTGCAGGTCATCAATCCATCAAGCACTTTTCCATCTTGACCAATTACGCAAGTGCATTAACTCTTCAATTAGAAGAACAATAACATCTATTTCTCCAATATATATTTTACCATTCTTATACATTAAAGTATCATAATCACCAGGTTCAGCTTATCACCTGTGGTGTATTGGTGCACAATAATTACATCCTACGATGTTTCGTATTACCTTTTAAGCACTCAGTTGCTTTAGGATACTCATGAGGAGTTCCACTTATATTCAATTCAATCATATAACAAACATAACATATTCAGAATTGAATCTATTTATTCCGATCATAACGTTCTCGAGAACTTACGTTACAAGATTTTGACACACTAAATCCTTCATCAAGTATTTTCATGTAAACTTTCAGTGTCAAGTAAATCATGATATTTATTAGACGCATTTCAATTCTCTCTTTGCATTACCAGACTAATAACATAATGAAAAATCATTGTATCCACCACTGGAGAATGCGTCTCCTCATAATCAATTATGGGTCTTTGCGAAATTCTTGTGCCACCAATATTACCTTATATCATTTTCTTTTCAAATGTTGATTCGCACAAAAGACCTTTGCATATCTATATGTTTTACAACCTTTGTTTTATGGACTACTGGTCCAAAACTTTCATTTTCAATAGAGAATTCAACTATGCCGTATTTGCGTCTTTCCATTTTGGCCAATTATTTCTTTGTATTCATTCATAGGCAGATCTTAAATCTTGATCCTCATTTCAAGCGCTACATTATATAAAATTTATGACGACGTCGATTTTATTTCGATTCCATACGTTTCATAGACATGATACTATATAACGAGATCTCTTTATTTTCAGGTACCTGAGGTTCTTCTGGAACCATCATGTCTAATGTCTCTTCAGGAGACCTCTTTACTATAACCTCGACTTGACTATCTTTATTACTTGCTCCAATTTTTCGAGGATTTTTTTATTCTTTGGAATCGACTAGTCTACCACGCTTCAGGCGTGCAGTAGGCTTATTGTCAATATATGATTGTCCTTCCAGGACACTCATCTTAAATGGAACATTAGCAGTTGGTATATGTAACTTGAATAGCTATTCATCATATTTAGGTCAGTTAATACATCTGGTAATTAATTCGCTAATCTCTGTGAATGAATTATCCTTTGAACTTCTGGTTCACATTGTTTAGTACGAGGATCAATGATATTCATTCTAATTCATTTCTATTTCCAACTGCCTTTTATCTCCCCCTGATGTTGGGAATGTTAATCCATTGAGATGGATATCAATTAATTGAGATGTAAATAAATCTCTTGTTTAAGGCTCTATAAATCATCATATATTCCCAATCACCTTTTAAGGTCCCATCTCCGTGCGTCGTGGTGGATCAATTTCAATATATGTCGCACAATAAAAATCTTAGATGGACAATATTTGGTTCCTGACCAAAAACCAACTATAATGGGGAGAAACTATTACCACGTATTGGCTTGATGTGAATAAATGTTACCGGTGTAAAATAACATTTAATCAAATATAAACATGAACTTTTGCTCTCATGATCATTGACGTTGCAATCAATAGTAGACGTCTAGTGATCATCTCAATGAAAGCAATATGTGTATGAACATAAGCTATATGAAGTTCAACACTTATTCCAATTATCATTATTATCTTGGGAATTGATTATATATGCCAATCTAGAATAATATGCTTTCTATCTTATTAGCTAAGCCATAAATCAAGCAAACTTCAGGTTGCAAACTTGATAACCATTTAGACGATGCATCGATTTTAAATACTAAATGGTATCATGTTAGGATATACGTATCCTTTAATCATCAATTCCAAAATATATGGCGATACTCACCTACTTTATATGGCAAATATATAACTTCGCTTAAGAGCAAACATTACATGCTTTGTATCAGATTGGAGAATCTTTAAGTTCTTCATTATGTTCACATCATCATTGACTCGGTGTGGTCTTACCGGTAGTAGACTAGTTAACTTGTTAATAAGTTTACACCATGAAACTGTAACCGGGTATTGGTTTTGTTAAAGTCGGTTAAATAATGATTATAAATGCTTACCGACACGAAAAAGGGTTTAAAAAGCTTAATGGTATTTTTACCAATCTCTGAAACGGTTAATGATCTTTGCTAGTTATTTTGGTTAAAATGGCGATCTTAATAGATTTGTGTTCAAAGTTGGTAAAATGGAATTGGTTGTGAAATGCTCTACTTTATGATAGTCTCGGTGGTTGTATTGTGTATTCGGTATTGCTTTCCTTGATTAGTGAGGTTACAAAACTCTTAACAGATGATTAACTTATCTTTAGAAGATTCTCATGAGATCATATCAGCTGCTCGCTAATAAACGACTTGAAGTGGTTGACGTGTGTATTCGTGTTAGCTTTCTATATAGTTGTCATGTTAGGATGCCCGAAATGGACACTAACTGTCGGAAAATGGGAATGTTGATCACACGCCTGTATTTCATATGATATGTAGATGACATGCTAGAATTGGTATATTATAGTTTATATAGTTATATTTTCTATTTGGAGTCTTACTTATGTTAAGTATATGTTTTTAGAATTAATTTAGTTTAAACAAAACCTCAAACTATCTTTTCTTACCGGTAAATCGAGGATAGAGTTTTAGTACCACTGCTCCGCGCGCGTCCATGGATCGATATCTGGTTCTTATCTGTACATTACTACATATATGACAGGGTACACTTGCCCTATTGTGTGTGTTTTAATATTAAGGTCTAAACCATTTTTATAAATATTAAAGCAGAAATGTGTGTTAAAATCCATTGAAAAATATGTATAGTATCACACACGTCAAGTTTTTGGCGCCGTTGCCGGGGACGCGCCGAGCTTTAGGAACGAACCGAGTCAACCTTTTACCAGTGTACATGCTTGTGAATACTTGTTTATACTTTGTTGATTCTTTATTTCATTCAGTTATTTGCATATATGATTCATTGATTGTTTATTTAATTTATCTGTCTGTTGATATATTGGATTGATTTTAAATTGGTTCATAGGTTTGCACATATATTCGTTCATTTATTTGCTTATAGGATTGTTTGATTGATTATTCGTTCATTAGGATGTTGATAGATTTAATTGATTGATTATTGGATTTATTGGTTTATCTATGAATTTGATTTATTCTTTATTTGATTGATTAGATTTATTTGTTCGTATTTGAACTAATTATTAATTTCATGCTTTGGATAGTTTTATGTTTTTTTTGTTTGTTTCTGTTCATTTTATTGATTCTATTGGTTTTTATTTGATTTTTATGTATATATAGTTTTTATTTTTACTTAAATATATAATGGAAGTCTGGGTATGTTACGTTTAAATTTGATGGTTTGGATGCTTTTATAAAAGGTTTGGGTTAAGAAAAATTGGGAAATTTATTTAAGATAGAAGTGGTTTTAATAAAAATAATTTTCTGTGAGAAATGCTTCCTTGCGATTCGCAAAGAAGCTAGGCTAATGGTTCCGCTTTAAGCGAGTTCCTAATTACCCCGGATTTTATCTTTTATTGTTCGCGACACACGAACAGGATCACCATAGTCCTTCGCGTGACGTGAATAACCGCTATCTTCCGTTTTTAACTCAATACATTGGCATCCATCATCGTTTCTATTCATCAACTTCCGTTATATTATTTTTCGGTGAAAAAGGTTGTTTTCGCGCAAGAAAAAAGATCGTCTTTATCTTGTTGCGACGCGCGAGCACCTTGAGTCATTGTGCTCACTTGCGCCACGCGAGAAGCGGTCTATACTTCTTCGCGATGCGCGAGCGACTCATATTTTCGCTGACAAATTTTGTATATTTTCGTATTTATATATTATCATAATTTCAGTTAGTGTATAATTTTTAGTATGTTTATCTGTGTATATTCCTTCCGTTTTTCTTAGATCGAGTCTTTAATTATTTTGTCTGTAATTATTTCGTACATTGCGTTAGTTTAAGTGTGGGGATGGCCGATGTCTGTTCATTGCTCGATCGATCTTCTCGCCCGTACTCAATCTCCATTCTGGCAAAAGCGGCCTTAAAGAAAATCTTTTATGAAAACGGCCATTCCTAGAAGTTAAAGTCCAAGTTGGACTGAGTTTGAAAGTCAATGGGTAGCGATCAAGGCCATTCAATTCAGGCCCGTTTGACCCGGATGTGGAAAAACTTGAATTCCACGACCGCGCGCCTAAACGCGCGTGGAAAAGCGAGTCCAGCTATCGACTCACTCACTCGAGCAAAATGTAGCGATGTGCAAGGGCAGAAATGTCCTAATAAACTTCATAAAGTTTTTAGTAGGGTAGGGGCAATTTGGTTCTTTTTAATCTTGATTCATAATACTTATTAGTTTGTTAAGGTTATAGGATTGATTCGCGCCAGATGATTGTGTGGAAAGTCGCTTCAAAACCGTGTTATTTTACTAAGAAGCGTCGCAAAATAGGTATGTTGGTTGTTTATATCGAAACGGAAAAGTGCAGGCGTTTTTGAGATGAAAATGCTGCAGAAAAACACATCTGCATGCAGTGAACGGCCGCTCACTCGGTCTGTTCGAAATTTTGCAAGGGCATTTTAGGGATTTCACTTTTAATTGCAAAACTCAACCCTAAAAGCCAATTCAAACAGCCGCTCAACCCAAAACACTGCACTTTACTCTGCAAAACAATCAAAACCCTCTCAATTCCACATCCAAATCTTCAAATTAAGGTATGAATCTCTTGTATTCTTGCAATTTTTCTTGTTCTAGTGTAATGTAACCTAGTTTTATGCAATCTTTTCTGAATTTTTGGGTCTCTTCATAAATGTTTAACAAACCCTAAAGTTCTTGGATGGATTGTTTGCTTTGCTAGTATAGATTAGGGTATGTTATTGTCCAAATCTTTGAGTTGTCGGGTTTTCTTCATAATGTCCAAATCAAATCCGAAAATTTTAAAGATTTGTTTGAATTTTTAGCATAATATTTAGTGTAATATAGCATAATAATAGATTAATTTCGTGTTATGGTTGTATGCTAGTGTAATGTATTTTTACTCGTACTATTTTACTTTCCAATATTTTATTTCAGTATTGTTTGTTTGGTTTGAATAAATTTGATGATGAATGGATTTGATATGTTTTGGTTTTGTCAAGAATGTTGGTAGTGCATGAACGGGCGAGCACCGGTATGGATGCTCCATGCTGTCTACATGCTTTTCGGGTTATCACCACCAGGGGAGTATTATTCTCCTCTTTCACACGATAGTTAGCTAATTCATAAACGCTTTCTATTTTTCATATTGGGGACAATGTGACGTTTAAGTGTGGGGAGGGATTATATCATGTTCGAGTTTGTCCTCTTGTGTTTATACTTATAAAATAAAAAAAATAAAAAATAAACAACCTTTATAAGTACATATATGTATATATTTATAATAAACATCAAGCTTAACCAATTTTTGATAAAAATAACTTAAGGCGCGACAAACGGTAAGAGTTTGGAAGATCATACTGATGAATTTAATAAGTTGATATTAGATCTTGAAAATATTGAAGTTACTTTGGAAGATGAAGATCAAGCCATTATTTTCTTGACATCTTTGCCATTAAGTTATGAGCACTTTGTTGAAACATTGATGTATGGCAGAGAAACTCTGTCCATGGAAGAAGTGTTGTCTGCACTCAACTCTAAAGAATTGAAGAAGAGATCTGATTCAAAAGAGGAAGGTGGAGAAGGATTGTTTGCCAGAGGTAGGACTAATCAAAGAAGTTCCAGTCAAAAGAATTCAAGGTCTAAGTCAAGAAGCAAGTTCAAGAGAAGATGTTTCTTGTGTAATTCAGAGAAACATCTGAAAAAGGATTGTCCAAACCTAAAGAATAAGAAGAAGGATCATGGAAGCCATAAGGGGCAGAATAGTCATTCTGCTTCTAATGATCAGTCAGATGGATATGATAGTGCAGATGTATTGATGGTTACTGAAGAAAGCAGTGATGTTTTGGTGGTAACCATTAATGGTATTAAATGAAATGGGTCATGGACTCAGGGGGGTTCTTTTCACATGACTCCTGTTAAAGAATTCTTTAAAGAGTTGAAGATGATCAAGATGGGATCAGTGAAACTTGGTGTTGACAGTCCCTGTATGATTGAAGGATGTGTAACAGTTACTATCAGGACTCAGAATGGCATGAAAGTGAATCTCAAAGATGTGAGGTACATTCCTAGTCTTAAAAGAAGTATATTATCTCTTGGGACTTTGGAAAAGAATGGTTTTCATGTTAGTTTGAAAGATGGCAAAGCCAAGGTAATAAAAGGGTCTATGGTAGTTTTAAGTGGAACAAGAACAGAAAACAATATCTATCTTTTAGATGGTGATGTTGTCAATTCTGGTCTTGTTGCCATGGCAAGTGAAGAAGGAGATAATGAAGCTCTAAAGTGGCATAAAAGGCTTGGTCATATAAGTCAATAAGGACTAGTTGAGTTAAAGAAACAACAAGTGCTTGGTGACTTAAAGAACTGTGATATAAGCTTCCGTGAAGCCTTTGTCATGGGTAAACAGAAAAGAGTGAAGTTTAGTAAAGGAAAACACATAACCAAGGGTATCTTGGATTATGTGCACTCTGATCAATAGGTGTCCTTCATTAGCCATTGAGATGAAGACACCTATGGAGATGTGGACAGGAGTGAAGCCTGAGTATGAAGACCCGAAGGTGTTTGGTTCATTGGTGTATTCTCATGTGAGTGATGACAAATTAGATCCAAGGTCACAAAAATGTATTGTTCTTGGTTACACGGAAGGTGTTAAGGGATATAGACTTTGAAGGATGGAAGAAGGCAGTCCTAAAGTCATTGTTAGCAGGAATGTGAAGAGCAGAGAAAATGTGATGTATAAGGATCTAATTGGGAAGAGCAAAACTGATGAACAGCTTAAAGATGAGAGTATTAAGAATGAGGTGGAGCCTATGGAAGAACAAGAAAGTGTTGAAGAACAATCTAGTTGAAGCAGTAGTCCAAGTGGCAGTCAAAGCCAACAAGACTATTGCTGAGTAAAAGATAGGCCCAAAAGAATATTGTTAAACCAATAAGGTATAGAGACAATGAAGATATTTCTGCAGTTGCTTTTCTGGAAGCCGAACATGAAAGTATCTTTGAACCATTGACCTATGAGGAAGCCATTAACTCAAAAGAAAAGGATAAGTGGTGTAGGGCAATGGATGATGAAATGGAGTCTTTATACAAGAATGGTACTTGGGAATTGGTAGACAAGCCTAAGGAACAGAAGTTAATGTCTTGTAAATGGATTTATAAGGTGAAAGAAGGTGTTAAACCAGGGGAAGATCCAAGATACAAGGCAAGACTAGTTGCCGTTCACTCAAAGGGTTGGGATTGACTACAATGAGATTTTTTCTCCTGTAGTCAAGCATACATCTATAAGCGTAATTTTGTCATTAGTTGCTTCACTTGATCTGGAGTTGGAGCAACTAGATGTCAAAACAGCTTTTCTGCATGGTAATTTGGAAGAAAAGATCTATCTGATGTAGCCCAAAGCTTATGAAGTGAAAGGGCATGAAGAGAAAGCTTGTTTACTGAGGAAGTCTTTATATGGACTTAAAAAGTCCCCAAGACAGTGGTACAAGAGGTTTGATGATCATATAGTGGGAAATGGATTCACTAGAAGCCTCTATGATAGCTGTGTGTACTCAAAAGAGTATGAAAAGGGCAAATTTGTCTACTTGTTATATGTAGATGATATGCTCATAGCCTGCAAAGATAAGTGTGAAATTGAAGCCACAAAGAAACTGTTGATGGCAGAGTTTGATATGAAGGAACTTGGTGAGGCAAGAAAGATTTTGGGGATGGAAATTGTGAGAGACAGAAGTCTTAAAAAATTGAAGTTATCTCAAATGTCTTACGTTAAAAAGGTGCTCAGCAATTACAATATGGTGGATTGCAAAGCAGTGAAAACTCCTCTAGCTCCTCATTTTAAGCTGTCTAAAGATGATTCTCCCAAGACAGATGAAGAAAGGAAGTTTATGGAAAATATTCCTTATGCTAACATAGTTGGAAGTTTGATGTATATGATGGTGTGTACAAGGCCAGATCTTGTTTATGCAGTGAGTCTGTTGAGCAGGCTTATATATGATCCAGGGAAGAATCATTGGAGAGCAATTAAATGGATTCTGAGGTATTTGAAAGGTACTCAGGATCTTGGGTTGGTTTTCAAAGAGTTTGATGAATGTAGGGGTAAAACAGTCTAAGGATATGTGGATGCTGCTTATGCAAAAGATCTGGATAATGGCAGGTCTATATCAGGTTATGTGTTCTTAGTTATGGGAAATATGGTCAGTTGGAAAGCTCAATTGCAGCATGTTGTTGCATTGTCTTCAACCGAGGCAGAGTTCATTTCTTTAACTGAATGGGTAAAAGAGTTAATTTGGCTTAAAGGCTTTGTGCAGGATTTGGGAATTGCAACTGATGATGCTTTGGTATTTTGTGACAATTCTAGTGTTGTGCAGTTGTCCAAAAATAGTGTCTTTCATGAGAGAACAAAGCATATAAAGGTCAAGTTATACTTCATTAAAGATATTGTCAACTCTAAAGAAGTTGTGGTGAATTGGATAGATACAAGGCATAATCCTGCTGATATGCTAACAAAAGCCTTGCCTGGTCCTAAGTTTGATTTCTGTTTGAAGTGTTTGGGATTGAATTAAAGCCAATTTGTGGCTTTAAGGTGGAGATTGTTATGATTAATGTCCAAAATTGGTGGTCAACAGAAGTTAAACATGATTGATAAGGTGCTGTGATAAAGTCCAGGGACCAGTTATGTCATTTTACAAAGTTCTTTTCTGCTTTAGATAATAACGAGCTAAAAGTGCAAAAGATGAAACATTGGAGGACTATTATTGCCATGAAGTCAAAAGGTTAATGAACCTTTTGGGGCTAGGGTTTATAAATAGGGATTCGATAATTCATTGTAATTCATTCACTTTTCTTTTAATTCCTTTTGTAATGGTTTTCATTCATCATTAATAAAAGCTCGAAGCATTCGATTGTTAGTTCTTGTAGTCGATTTCATAGTTTATTCTCTAACAAAATCCTCATTAAAACTTGTCGATATTAATCTTAAAAATAGGAAAACTCCATCTACCCTAGTGATTCGAAAGATTCTAAACTCTTATCGGATTCCTAAAGGATAGGCTTTGTAATGGTAAAGAGAAACTAGTACTACTATGTAGTACTAGCATGTATGCTACAGCCTTAAGTAAGGACCTAATTAGAAATTTATGGTTTACATACATCGTTGCATCTTAAAAAAAAATTCTAAATAACCACACTTACAAATTATCATTTTCCTTCGCTACAAATATATCAATACTTAAATACATATTCTTTAGTTAGAAAGTGCAAAGCATAAGCACAAAATTCATGACGAAGTAAGCAATACAAAGAAAAAGGAAAACGTAAACAATACAAGTGTTTGCTACTTGTAACCATACCACATCTCAAGTACACATGGAGCCATTTTATCACATCTTTCCAACAAGAGAATTAACACCTCATACATACTCCAAATCACACATCCACTTGCTACATTTTCCATGTAACAAAACCGTACGTGTTACTCGACAACTATTATATTACGCCACCGATTACACACACCTCTCCACGTCTTAACCTTCACCCACCATATATATACCCACCACCACCCTACAACCACCAACATCATCTCCCACAAATGGCAAAGCTAACACTTCTCGCATTGGCCTTAGCCGCCCTTCTAGCCTTCGCTACTGCCACCACCAACCCATTATCCGAACAAAGGCAATGTAGCCAACAGGTACAAAGACAACGGTTGAACCCGTGTCGCATGTTCCTCCAACAAGGTCAGAGAGGACAGCACCAGCAACAACAGCAACAGCACCAACAGCAGCAACAGATGCTTCAGCAATGCTGCAACGAGCTTCAAAACATCGACGAACAGTGCCAATGTGAGGCGGTGAGGCAGGTGTTCCGAGACGCGCAGCAGCAGCAGCAACAGCGACCGCGGTTTCCTTTCTCGGGTTCGCAGCAGTCCCAACAGTTGAAGCAGAGGGCTCAGGCGCTTCCAAACATGTGCAACCTTCAAACACAACAATGCCGAATTGGAAGCATGAACACCGAGAGCAATTTCGATATTCCATTCGAAATGCCTTTCGATATCCCCTTCCTTCCATGGCCCTTTCGCCCTAGCACTGAATCACGCCAATGCAGAGAAAGTGAGATCCAAAGGCCGGTTAGTCAGTGCCAAAGGTTTGTGACTGGGAATTTATAATATATATTATATATCTTAAACATCATACATATATGTAGAATTGCGACAACAGACTAGTCAGAGAAGTGTCGGTAAAAAAGTTGTCGACATTATTGCGACAAAACAGCGACAGATTAGAAAAAAACTCGTCAGAGAAACGTCGCTAAATTCTAACAAAAAACACATAACTTTACGGCAGAATTGCGATACAGCTACAAATAAAAATACTTCCTATGGAAACACATAAGTTTTTTGACAAAAAGACGTTTGGGATTACGTTTTGAATCTCATTTTTAGATTATTGTGTTTTTAAAACACAAATAATCAGTTTTTAGTGTTTGGATTGTGTTTTAAAAACGCAGATAATCAGTTTTTTAAGCTACCAAAACGCAATAATATATAAGCAGCTCCAACCCTGTTTTTCCAAAACGCATAATCTGTTTTGAATAATCAATCCCGAACACCCCTAAGACTCGTAAGAAGATTCTGACAATCGTTTAAAATATTCGGGTTTCCTACGCATTACCAACGGATTATTATTGCTTAAGAAACAAGATAATTTTCTGGTCAATGTAATAAAGATGAGATAAGTGAATAATCTAAAAGCAAATAATATCTTTAGTTATTGTTTCGAACAGGTTTGTGGAGCAGCAGATGTGGTCCCCAAGGCCATATCAAGAGAGCCCATACGAACGTAGGCCATATCAAGAAAGCCCATATGAACGTAGGCCATATCAAGAGAGCCCATATGAACGTAGGCCATATCAAGAAAGCCCATATGAACGTAGGCCATATCAAGAGAGCCCATATGAACGTAGGCCATACCAACAGAGCCCATACGACCGTAGCCCATACCAACAGAGGCCACACCAACAAAGCCCATATCAACAAAGGCCATACCAACAAGAGCGACGAGGACAACAACAGCAGCAGCAAGGACTCCAACAATGCTGCAACGAGCTCCAGAACATAAGGAGGGAGTGCCAGTGCGAGGCGATTAAGGAAGTGGGTCAAAGAATGATGAGGCAGCAACAGCAACAACGCGGGCAACAGCATGGTGGGCAGCAGACGCAGATTGCAGGCAGGGTGCTTGAGAATCTGCCTAACCAATGTGGCTTAGAAGTTCAGCGATGCAACATCCCTTACTAAAGAGAATAGTTTCTACTTTCGAATAATAATGAGCACATGTGTATCTATAGCTCATGTGAAATAGTGGCTTTCATGTTATCTTTTTATATATAAATAAAATGACTGCCCGGCCTACTTTTATATATTTTCAGAGCTTCATCAAGTCTTGTTTATATAATGAATCACTCTTATGCATGCTCTTAGTCTTACATACCTTTCAACCAAATAACACCATATTTCTTCCCTGTTGTTTGTATACATTTGGTTCAACTAATTTGTGTGATAAAGATAAAAGTGTACTGATTTAAGTGTAAATATTGGATTTTGGTATAAATTTTTATATTATATTGTTTGTTATTTCTCACCAAGGTTGCAACAATCACATTTAACTTGTTAAATCTTATGACTTAAACTTAGAATTTTCTGAATCCAGACATAGACCCAATTTCATTAAATTCAGTTTTTTGGGCTTTTAACCGATTTCAAAGATAACTGAATTCGGATAGAGACAAAAATTTTAGAGGCCAAACAAAAAAATTCGAACGAATTTTCGTTAAAGTTGACCGGTGGCTTCATTGCGTCACTTCAGCTCCACATCATCAAGGGGACTCCATTATTTCCTTCCAATGACGCCCAATAAATGAAATGGCACCCCTTTATTTTCCTTTATTTATTAGTTTAAATTGAAGTGGGGCCAACTGATAGTTTTTATAATCAGAGATGATTTTTTCTATTATTTGATGTATATGAATATTGATAATTGATTACAATGAAGAAAACATTTGGCTCTTAAATAGAAAAATACATCATAAGAATAAAAAGGAAACTCCTTGATTGTAGTCTAATGATGAGTTGTAGTCAAAAGGCTCTTTATTTTCTAACACTCCCCCTCAAGTTGAGTAGTGGGATTTCCAATACCCAACTTGCCTAAACATTTGCTGAACACACTCCTAGTGACGGCTTTTGTTAAAATGTCTGCAAGTTGATCTTCAGAACGGACGAACGGAAGCTCCACTATCCCTGTCTCGATTTTTTCTTTAATAAAGTGTCTGTCCACTTCAATGTGTTTTGTACGATCATGTTGAACCGGGTTCTCAGAGATCTGAATTGCGGCTTTATTGTCACACATAAGCCTTGTGGTTTTGTTAGGGGGAAAACCAATCTCAGTCTGGAGTTTTCGTAACCACAACAATTTTGTTAACCCTCGAGCTATACCTCGGAATTCGGCTTCGGCGCTGGAGAGGGCAACCACTTTTTGCTTTTTACTCCTCCACGTAACAAGGTTTCCACCCACCATAGTGAAGTATCCAGATGTAGATTTCCTGTTGTCTTTGTCTCCGGCCCAGTCTGCATCCGTGTACCCTTGAATTTCTAGATGACCATTTGGCTTAAACACAATGCCATGATCAGCTGTTCCTTTGAGATACCTAATGATTCTCCATACTGCTTCCATGTGACTTTTCCTGAGGCTGATGCATGAATTTACTCACCACTCCCACTGCATAAGCTATATAGGGTCTGGTATGAGACAAATAGATTAGTTTCCCCACCATTCGTTGATATCTTTCTTTATCTACTAACTTTGCACCTTCCTCCATGTGTAATCCATGGTTAACAATCATCGGGGTGTCAACTGGTTTGCAATCAATCATTCCAGTCTCAGCTAACAAATCGAGGATGTACTTTTTCTGATTGATGAAGATTCCTTGTTTTGATCTCAGAACTTCTATCCCAAGAAAGTATTTAAGCCTTCCCAGATCTTTCATTTCGAATTCTGTGAAAAGATTCTCCTTTAGCTGTGACATTTCCTTATGATCATTACCTGTGATTATCATATCATAAACATAGATAATTAAACAGGTCACGAGATTTCCTCTTTTCTTTAGAAATAACGTGTGGTCGGAGTTGCTTTGTTTGAACCCATACTTCTTCATTGCAATAGTAAATCCTCCAAACCAAGCCCGGGGAGATTGTTTGAGCCCATAAAGTGACTTCTTTAATCGACACACTTCTCCTGTCTTGTAACCCTCTGGGAAACCAGGTGGGGTTTCTGAAGGGGTAGGGTACTATTCCCTAACGCTTTCAGGCGCACCCTACCCATCATCCAGATCCTCCGCCTAAACAGCCCAAGCAACACACTTAAGGAGATAACACAGCAGCGCCAAAGCGCACTACTCACTCTGCGCAGAAGCACCAGTTGTCAGCGCCTGGGTACATCCCCCCTTGGAGCCCAACTTGCCACTTCCCATCAGATGTCAGCTGACAACTGGTCAGCCGCCTGACACCGTCTGACAGCAGAAGAAAATGAGTCCCTTCTGCAGAACCAGCCACAGTGCGCCACGTGTACCAATGACAGGGCACCGCCCAGCCATCCAACCATGTAGCGCCACGTGGCCCAATCAAAAGCAACCCTCCTCAACTTGGATCACTTTACCTAACTAAGGATTGGGATCCGACTAAATGGGCTCCTAAGCAACCGGTCTGGGCCCCGGGCCCAAGCCCATTAACAATCAAAGTGGGCCCGATGACCTCAGGCCCACGCACCTCCTATAAAAGGAGGACTTGACCTCCTTTCTTAGGGTGGTCAATCAACCAATTAGAATCAATACACTTGTATCATTACTTGTATTCCATATCAATAAAGATCATCCCTTTTTAGTGGACGTAGGTCTCACGAAACCGAACCACTTCTACCATTGTCTTTTACATTACTCTGCTTATCGTTTATGCACATAACCATAGATTAACCATCGTCGTGAGCAAAGGATTATACCCTGCAGCGAACACGAGTCATTGCATCCCACTCCTATTATCCCATTATACTCGTTGTTTCTTCAGTTTCCATGTAAACTTCTTCGTGTAACTCTCCGTGTAGAAAAGCATTCTTCACATCAAACTGATGGAGAGGCCACTCATTATTAGCTGCTATAGAAAGAAGAACACTAATTGTGTCCATGGTTTAAAAAAACGGGTGAGGCGTACGCCTCGAGGTGCACCTCGAGGCGAAACTTTATAAAAACGAGTCTGAGGCGCGCCTCATGGGGTTCAGATTGTATATACGTCTCTAAGGGCTGAGGCGCTAAGAAAATGTGCGCCTCAGGTGGTTTAAGGTGTTTTTTTATGTGTTTTTTTTGGGTGTTTTAGACCTTTTGGGTCAATTATTTTATTTTTGATGTGTGTTTTTGATGTTTTAGACTTTTCTAGGTCAAGTATTTTATTTTTCATACACATAATTTTTATATTTATTTTTTGACTACGCCTCGAGCTCACGCCTCGGTTTGCCTCGAGGCTTACGCCTCATGAGGCGAAGGGAAAACGCCTCGAGGCTCGTTTCCGTTCTTTTAAACTTTGATTGTGTCAAGCTTGGCTACAAGAGAGAAGGTTTCTGAGTAGTCAATCCCATATGTTTGTGTATAACCTTTAGCCACCAATCGAGCTTTATATCTTTCACTAGTGCCATCAGGTTTTTGCTTGATAGAAAATACCCATCGACACCCTACCGGTTTTTTTCCTGTTGGCAACTTGCTTTTCTCCCATGTGTCATTCTTCATTAAGGTTGTCATCTCTGCTTCCATTGCTTCTTTCCAAGCTTTAGAGGCTAATGCTTGTTCTACGGTGATTGGGATTTGTTCAGAATATAGTGAGGAATCAAATGCCTTGGCTTCCTTAGACAGGTTTCCCTTAGCTATGTTTGCCATAGGATACCTTGACCTTCGTGTCTCTTTTTCTGGTGAATACCGTTTGGGAGGAACTCCCCGATTTGCCCTTGGAGGTAAAACATAATTTTCAGCAGTATTCTCTTGAACTGGTTCTACTTCTTCTTCTTTTTCTGCTACCTGTTCACACTCCGGTTCTACTTCTTTTTCTACCTGTTCACACTGATCTGTAACTGTTTCATGGTGATCATTAGAAGTACACTGTAAATTAACAGGGTGATTATCTTGCTTGTTATCCAGATCAAGAGGAAGAGGAGACTGACTTACCTCAGGTACCAGGTTGGGATGACCTTGGTCTGTGACACTGATCGATGGCTCCGTAGGTTGTGAGGATGTGAGTGACTCATTTTGGGTACTATGGGAACTTTCTTCAGATGAGGGAATCCAGTTCAACCAACTTAGAGTGTCATTATAATCCTCCCCCTGACCACTAAGTTGTGAGTTATAGAAGAATTCCGTCTCAAGCCAATCACAGTCCATTTTCGTGTACATGTGACGCCTTTTCGGATTATAACATCTATACCCCTTTTTATCTCTTCCATATCCCACAAAACACACTTTTCTGCGCATGGACCAAGTTTGTTTCGATCAGTTTTGGGTAAATGGACAAAGACAGAGCACCCAAACACCCGAGGTTCAAGAGTAAGTGGAGGAGGGACCTTAGTGAATTTAACTAAGGTATCTATTGGCGTTTTAAGTTGGAGGACTTTAGTTGGAAGACGGTTAATAAGATAAGTGGCTGTAGCAAGGGCTTCTGGCCAGAATGATATAGGGACGTGCGATTCAATCATTAAGGCACGAGTGATTTCTAATAGAATACGGTTTTTTCGCTCAGCTACACCATTTTGTTCAGGAGTGTGAGAGCATGAGGTTTGGTGGATTATTCCTTTCGATTGACAGAATTTTTTCATGGAGTCGTTAACAAACTCTCCTCCATTGTCAGATCGAAGGATTTGGATAGGCTTTTGGAATTGTGTTTCAACCATGGCATCAAAGATGGTAAATTTCTCAAAAACTTCATATTTGTTTTTTAAAAAATATATCCAAGTCATACGGGTGCAATCATCGATAAAAAAACACAAAATACCAAAAGTTTTGTCCTCCAACAAATTTTGCTGGACCCCACACATCATAATGAACTAATGAAAATGGGTTGTCAACCTTGGTATTATTTGGTTTATAAGAATGTCTGAAACTTTTGGCCAAAATACAAGTCTCACAAGTTAATGAACTATTTGAAGGAAATAATTTTGGAAATAAAAGATGAGAATAACCAGCGGATGGGTGCCCAAGTCTTCTATGCCATAACCATGCCTCTCTATCAATACTTCCATGAGCCAACGTCACAATCCCTTCAGGAGTCACTTCATCCACATAGTACAACCCTTGGCGTTCAGTGCCACGCCCAATAATCGTTCCCGTCCTGATATCCTATACAATGCAAAAAGTAGGGTGAATTAGAACTGAGCAATTTAATTCTTTCGTCATGTGGCTAATGGATAAAATTTTGTGCGACAATGAGGGGATATAAAGACAATTAGATAGCTTCAAGGTTGGTGAAATGTCTATGATCCCTCCCCCTTTTACTGAAATAAATTCTCCACTAGCGGTCTCGATATTACTTTTTTGTTTTTCTGATGCCTTTTTTATATCTGCAGGGTCATATGTCATTGTATATGTGGCCCCACTGTCAAAAATCCAAGCATCACTCCATTTATTATTTTCTTTAGCCATATTTACCTTTCCTATGTTACTCACAAAATTGTCTTCTTCTTGTTCACAAATTTTAGGAGTATAAGGACTAATATTAAAACAAGAAGGACCTGGATTATAATTAAAAAGAGAAGAAGGAATTGAGTTGCAATTCTCAAGCCCTTTACCTGATCCCCTTATCTCCACCAATCTTTTCAACTCTTGGTCCTCCTTTTGTGCCACCATTATTGCTGTAAGTTTTTTGACTCTTTTAACAAATGGTATCAAGATCACTGCAAATACCACTTCAAATACAAACCAAAAACATATCATAGGCAACTTAAAGGAACACATACTCCAAAAGCTATTAACATCTCTCTTACTCATAATATCACTTTTGGTGTTTAACAGAGGGGGTGGCGTGAAGAGGGTGGTTGTTTGGTGTTGTTGTGGTTCTGGTCGGTGCTGACGTCGGAAGGGAGGAGACGGGTCGGCGATTGTCATAATCAAGAATAGATAAAAGAAACTCCTGATTATTTCCCGGAGAATAACCCGAAACCGGAGCCGGAATAAAGAAGGTTGTCTTGGTAGCGGTGGTCGCAAGGCAGTTCTGGTTGTTTTTGGAAATTGGTTTTTTTCTTTCTTTCGGATAGGCCGACGGTGACTCCCAGCAAGCAAACGCACCACAGGTTGGTTTTGGGATTTTGATTTTTATTGAGTTTTGAGAATTGTTTCAAGAATCAGAAACCTGCTCTGATACCATGATAGTTTTGATAATCAGAGATGATTTTTTCTATTATTTGATGTATATGAATATTGATACTTGATTACAATGAAGAAAACATTTGGCTCTTAAATAGAAAAATACATCATAAGAATAAAAAGGAAACTCCTTGATTGTAGTCTAACGGCTCTTTGACAGCAAGGAATGAGCTGTAGTCAAAAGGCTCTTTATTTTCTAACACCAACAAAAGCATATAAGCATATGTTGATTCTTGTTATTTCACCCGCGGGCTCTCAATAACGCCCCCTGAATGGCACTTAGGAAATGGGAAAGTGGGCGCTATTGAACATAAATTGGCTGAGGTGAAGAGGGGCGTGAGCATGCACTGTCGATTTAACCAGAACTATAAAACATCTCTAGAACCAGAACCACTTATTGAGAAAACGGATCCATACAAGACCCTCCCCTCATATTCTACATTTGTTGATACATGAACCACTTCCATGCCCTGGTATTAAAAGCATGTTCAAGAACGGCAACAATAACTAAAAACTAAATTGTAAAATGTAGTTGTAAACTTGTTCATTATATGTTTTTTAATATTAATGTTTTGCAATTTGTACTTTCTTTAAGATAAAAATCTGAAATATATTTTGTTAAAATTTATTTTTATTATCACTTAAAAAAATTAAAATGTTTTAAAAAGTCGGTTTTTACCCAGATTTCTATACGAATTCCATACCCTACCCTAACGAGTTCCTATCGGTTAGGATTTTTTCACTCTAAAATCCAGTTCCATACCCAAACAAGTTCGTCTTTGACCATAGCTGAAACCTGTTTGACCATAACGGACGATACCCATATAAGACTATCTCCAGTGCTAAAGGACTCTTTGGGCGCTCTTAACTGCTTAGTCAGTTGCCACATAATATGTTATATGCTTAAACATCCTTAAAAATCCTTAATAGCCTTCAATTTCACCTCCAACCAAAAAAAAATCTTTACATGTCTTTACAGTTTTTAAATCATCACTTTAAAAAAAATTAGTTACTTAAATCATTAAAAATTGATTAAATAAAAAATTATAGAATTAAATGATAAAATAACTTTTTTTTAAATCATAAAATTGATTAAATAAAATAACTAATAATACAAGTAAATCTATCTATACATATAATAAACTAAAGCCATTTTAATGACACAGCACTCAAAGAGGGCATTCTCCCTTTTGAGTGTGCCATGTGTCATCCCATGTGTCAATGACTTTATTTTAGGAAAATAATAATTTAAAAACAAAATTAGATTTTTCTCTCTAATGTTTCCTCCCATAACTTTTAAACGTTAATATCTTTTATATACGAGATTTTTTAAAGAAAAAAATTACACCAAATTAACGAGCATTTTATTATCTTTCCAACGAGTACCATAGTGCTATATAAAAAACGGAGAAAGAAACGACTATTTTTTTGTGTGGTTTTGTTCATACGAGAAAAAACACAAAGTGTTCAGGTTATTCATTAATCATGTACAGACAAGTCATTAGTTATGTTCAAACCAGTAAATATGAATTTTATTTACAACATGTGTTAGCATTGGAGTTGTACATTGTTTTAGGTTAGGTTTCAATATTAAAGTTATACATTGTTTATGGTTATGCACTAACATTGGAGATACATTGTTAATTGTTTTAGGTTAAGTGCTACCGAAACTTTCCTGCATATAACTGTAAATCGCATCATTCTATTTCATATATAAAATTAATATGTCATATTAGATTTCTCAACCCGGGACGTTCCCGAGTATAATCTAGTAAGTAATATTTCCTTTTAAAAAACCTTTTTCTCTCTCTAAATGTGGTGGATTCATTCATGGTCATGTTATTTTACACCAAAAAACACACACTTTCATCTTTAATTTAGTTCTATCCCCTATCGTTTAATCTTAATTTCTCATCTAAACCCTTTTCAAAAGGGTATCAATTTGCTTCAGGAATCAGAAACCAACCCCATAATTGATTGCTTGTTAATAAACAACCGGTTATTGTACAGCTGTCTCTTAAGCCAATTCCAAACCAACCAAGTTGTTGATATTGGGTCACAGGCCCACTTCTAGATGAAACCCACGACCCAATCAAACAACAATACGACGTCGTCGTAATTCCACTCCTCACTCACAGATTTATTTCCCCTCTTTTGCTCTCTTGACCTGACCTGCAAAACCCAACCGTCATTCACGATCCGTTAATTATCTCCGTCGTCACCGTCCAGGTATCCTATCCTTTCACAACCATTTAATCTAACCTAATTTCACCATCAATTATAAAAATATTAATAATTAATATCAAAGTTTGTAATTATCATTATCAACCAATCAATCGTGTAGATATTTAATGGCTCCCGCTGTTCCTAGATCCGGTGACGCTATTTTCGCCAACGTTGAGCGCGTGGTAATGTTTCTACATCTATCTGGAATTTTTTATTTTTTATAAAATAATTGTGTCGTTTATAAAATCTTATTATTTCTTTTTATTGTTTGTAGAATGCTGAGCTGTTTACTTTGACGTATGGAGCGATAGTGCGCCAGTTGCTTACAGATCTGGAAGAGGTTGAGGAGGTTAATAAGCAGCTTGATCAAATGTATGCGTGTGTGTGTGTGTGTTTTAGATTGTTAAGCAGCCTGATCAAATGTGTGTATTTATGTTCAATTGTTTTGTTTTGTTTTGTTTGGTTAGGGGTTATAATATTGGGATCCGGCTAATTGACGAGTTTCTTGCCAAGTCTAATGTCACTAGATGTGTTGATTTTAGGGAAACTGCTGAAGTCATTGCCAAGGTATTGTTATCTTCTCTTCTCTCCTGTCTTGTTTATGTGTGTGTGTGTGTGTGACTGTGTTTATATGTATTGGCATAGCATAGTTGTGGAAGGCGAAAGGCGCACTCAAGCGCAAACGGTGAGCCTTAAGCCTCAGCACGCAGGGCGTCTAACTCTAATAACAAGGACTTTTATAAGCAAGACACATAGTATAAAAATACAATTTTTAAGTCACGTTTTAGGCTTTTTTTGGGCGAATTTAGGCTGTTTTAGGTTGATTACGGGTTTGTTTAGGCCTGGTATAATTGTTTCAAACCTATTTGACTTCAAACCTATTAATACGATTTTTGAGCGGAACTAGGCTTGAAAATGTGTCTTAAGGCCTAAGGGCCTAGCAGTGGGGCTTTAGAAGCGAAGTGCGCCTAGGTGAGCCTTGACAACTAGGATATATAGTGTTAGGATCAAACATAAATAGGTTTTTTGGTACGAAGCTAAGGAAAAACACATGTGGTGGCATTTTTGTAAATAGTGTAATTACAGTACTAAGCAACTAATTAGGTTACTTTTACTTTTACTTATACTGTAATAAATGTTACGCTACAATAAATGGAAGTAGCGTAATTATTAGTCTACTTTAAAACTGTAGCAGTGTAGCGTAATTATTACGCTAGTGTTTTGCACGTTAAGATGGAAAGTTACACACACACATGTATGTATGAGTGGATATGCTAGTGCTTTGCACGTTAAAAGTTATATGTATTGGATCCCACTCATAAATACATATGTGTGTGTGTAATTTCCATTTTGGAGTTATATGGGCAGTGCATAGTTTATCAACATTGTTACAATCTTGAGTTATGGACTTTTGGATGACACAATGTGTACCTAGAAACTATTTTCTGGAATGTGAAATGTGTTGGCTGATGGCTGTGTGTTTTGATCGATGAATACGTATTGTATTCAAGTTATGTGTTCTTTGATACCCATTTTTATGGTCTTGATTGATGCTTTCGTACAGGTTGGCTTCAAAATGTTTTTAGGGGTAACGGCATCTGTGAGTAACTGGGATACAGAGGGAACTTGTTGCAGTCTTATTTTGGAGGATAACCCGCTTGTAGACTTTGTTGAGCTTCCAGACACCTGCCAAGGTTTATATTACTGCAACATTTTAAGTGGAGTTGTTAGGGGAGCTCTAGAGATGGTATGTTTTATCTAAACAGTCACATTTTTTTCGCACATTAAACTTAGAATATAGTTATATTAACACTTTTTTGTTACCTTTGTAGGTGTCGATGAAGACTGAAGTCACATGGATCAGGGATATGCTTAGAGGAGATGATGCATTCGAGTTACAGGTGAAGCTTCTTAAACAAGTTCCAGAGGAGTATCCATACAAAGATGACGAGTAACATGTTTTCTTTAACCTTCATTAATGTATATACATTATGATTTTTGCATTTCTGTTTTGGTTTGTAATAAATTGATAACATATCTTTAGTACTTTGTCCTATGTTTTATCATGCTAGAACATGTTTGTTTCCTCCACCTGAGAGTGTTGCTGTATTGAGGATTTGGATAGAACTTTTAATATTATTATTGTTATAAGATTGTTAATGTTTGCTGCGGCAAATCTAAAGGTATTGGGTTCCAACATGTGCACAGATGGATTCATCCTTTTAGTTTACTCATGGGAATGCCTAGGATACAGAATCGTGTGGGTCCTGACTCATGTTGCCATGCATCGTCGGTCACAAAAACAAGGGCAGGGGAATTGTGGCTAATATTTTTGTGACCACTGCAATCTAACGAGGTATGACCAATACTACCAAGTTTGCCATGCATATAGTTTCAACTTGTATTTTATAATAGTTATGGTCTACTGATGCACAACTAGGCATGTGCGCAGACTGATAACGCCCAGTCCAATTAAGTATGGTTTTAGGCTCGAATGCTCGATTAATTCTGTAGGTTGCATTTCAAAGGCCAGTCCTGGGAAAGCCTGGTAATAGGTTGCAAAAAAACGTATTATAGTTTTTTTTTTTTTCAATCAATCAAGATACCCAGTAAAATCCATTATTAGGTAGGGTTCTTATAACTCAAAGTCTAAAAAATTACAAAAACAATAGTTTTTTTCAAAATGGTTTTTACCTTGCTTTGCTTCAGGTAAAAGAAATTTCCAAACGAAATGGCTATAAAAAATATAGGTGAGTAAAAAAACCAAATAACCCAACCAAACCAAAATAAGTTAACCGGCTGAGAAACATATGGTTTAAGTATGATTCTTACGATTTGCATTGAACAAACATTGAAACCAATCTTTACGTCTTTACTTTTTAATACAAAAGTAGTTTGAGTCCGCCCATGTCCAAAGCAAAGCCAACGGTTAACTGATGGCCAACTGAAATGACCGAATAATTTTTTTCAGTATCTGAATTAATTGAAACCCCTTGGTCATGAAATTATATTAAGTGCAGCATTGGTTATATGTACGTTTTTAGCCCATAACTGAACCTGATCACTCCTAATTATTAGGGGAATCAAATGCAGAAAAGCAACCATAAGGCTGGCTGGTTCAGCCCTTCTTTAGTCTGGTCCCAGCTGGTCTAAACTCTAAACTAGTTTTTGGCTGGTTTAGGGCTTTAACCCAGTTTTGGTTGGTTTTAACTTTTTGTCTGCTCAGGCTGGTTTTTTTAGTATGACTAGATCAAGGCACTTGCCTCACATGCGTTGGTCACGCAGCTCGCATTACTTGTGTTTAAGGTACCTACCTAGCCTGCGTCTCACCTAGACGCGCACCTTGTGTGCTTCTGACTGCTTAGGTACAAATAGCCTTTGTCGAATCAAAGAATCTAAAAGAAACAAGTAGATCAAATGAAATTATTGCGACATTTCCCAGGTTGTTGACCACAAATGTTCATACTGAACATGTGCAGAGAACTACAATACTACCGATGTATTATTTCGTCCGATTTACATATCCACAAATCATACCTCTTCACACCCCTAAAAATTTTCATTGAATTTCCCATTTCCCCAACCTTTTAAATGTTCAATTTACAAATCTGGTTGCATCTTATAACAAAACTCATTTAGCCACAGTGTTTCATTGCTGGAAAGACAAGTTGCCGCCCTGCATCTTCACAAGATTCCAGTAAACTCCACCGGTTACAGACAAAAGATCAGCATGACACCCTTGCTCCACCACCCTCCCATCATTAATCACCGAAATGGTATCCGAGTTTTGTATTGTTGAGAGACGGTGGGCGACCACAATACACGTCCGCCCCTTCATTATCTTCTCAAGTGCTTCTTGAACTAAGCTTTCTGACATGGTATCAAGAGCACTTGTTGCCTCATCCAACAATAGAATAGCAGGGTTCTTGATAATCGCTCGAGCCAAAGCTATTCTTTGTTTCTGACCTCCCGAGAGTTGAACGCCCCTTTCACCACAATATGTTTCATACCCATCTTTCATGCCACTGCCATCCACAATAAAGAAAATAATGTTTGATAAGTATACTAAGTCAACTATTAGTTAAAAGTAAACTGACTTAACTAACTTGCAACTTGACTAATATTTGACTTTGACTATCTTAGCAATACGATTTATCGATTAACACTAGTGTCAATACCTTATGAACTCATGAGCATTGGCAACTATCGCGGCATTTCTGATCTCAGTTTCTGTAGCGTTTGGCTTTCCGTAAGCAATGTTTTCAAGAATGGTACCTGCAAAAAGTGTTGGCTCTTGACTCACTAACGCGATTTGTGACCTTAATCCTCTTAGGTTATATTCCCTTATGTCTTGTTCATCAATAAAAACCGTCCCTTTCAACGGGTCGTAAAACCTCTGTATCAACCCAATGATGGTAGATTTACCGGACCCACTCGGGCCCACAAGTGCGACGGAACTTCCTTGCCTTATCTTGAGGTTCAATCCTCTAAACACCATATGGTCTGGTCTAGATGGATACGCAAAAAACACGTTTCGCAACTCCACACGACCACGGATATTCTCTTTTGTAGAATCCCGTCCACGTGCACTATCAGGTTCGATCTCAGTTTTCCTATCAAGAATTGCAAATACTGAACTAACAGCATCACTTCCTCTTGCTATATCTTTAGTCATCCTCCCTGCATCAGCTATTATATATGCTGTGAGTAACAACACCAAAAACGCTTGGAAAAGGCGCTCAGGAACGATTAACCCTTTGATTAATAACCGACCCCCGTACCAAAACGCTAAAGTAGTTGAGGATGTTGTAAAAAACTGGGATAGGAAAAGCCCGATCCCTGAGTAATACGATTGTCGTATACTCTCCCTTTTCGGGCCTTGTAATGTGTCCTTAAAAAGACTAACCACCCTTCTTTGTGACGAAAACGCAGTTATCGTTCTGTGGTTGATAACGGCTTCACTCGCGAGTTGACTTCCTTCCATTTGTGCCTTTAGAGATTTCCCTGACATACTCTTCATTAAAACTCTTCTAGCGTACAAACTTCCAATCAAAAACGGTTGTGCCGTTAATAATACAAGTGTTAACCTCCATGACAGTACTAACCCCAAACTATAAGCGAAAACCGCACTGAAAATTGCTTGTGTTAACAGTGACAGACGGTCTCCAACTAGTGACCGAACCATATTAGCCTCTGATGATAGCATTGCACAAATGGCTGCACTCGTGTTCTTCTCTTGATCGAACCACCCAACTTCAAAAGTCAAGATCTTCTCGAGAAGCTTCTCGCGTACCCGAACAGTCAACTTCTCTCCCATTATAGCAAAGTTATAATGTTGGATGACACTTGAAAAGAAGTTCAAGACACCAATAGCTAATAACACAAAGGAGTAGCTCCTTGCATGTTTAACAATGGTGGATTGATCAAATTGAAAGTAAATATTTACCACTGCTCCTACACAGTACGCGTTAATGGGTTGAACCGCACCAGACGCTATAGCACCTAAGCATCCCCATAGAGCTGGTACCCACTCGGGTGCGTTCATTTTTAACAAACGGAACTGTGAAGGAGTTTGGTATGGTTTCTTCAAGTTATCATCATAGTCATCATTAGAAGCATCAAACTGAACTGAATATGGTGTACCCATGGAGAACCCCGGGCTGAACGGGTTCAGTAACGGGGTGCTCGGTGCACTTGATCTCACTCTAGCTGGGCTGGCTTCAATTGACCTTCTATGTGGGCTTTGAAACTCGGTTCTATGGCTTGATTGTTGCAACTGCACCATTTTGAAGTATTGACCATTAGTTATTTGCATGAGCTCTTCGTGTGAGCCTGATTCGACTACTTTCCCTGACTGAATAACATGGACCAGACTGGCTTGTCTAATTGTTGAGAGACGGTGTGCTATTACAATGCTGGTTCGCCCAATAGACACCTGGTCAATGGCTTTCTGAACTACTCGCTCGGACTCTGAGTCAAGTGCACTTGTTGCTTCATCAAGAAGCAAGATTTTAGGATCTCTTATTAGTGCTCGAGCGATCGCGATTCGTTGCTTTTGCCCTCCTGATAGTTGAACTCCCAACTGCCCAACCTGTTTTACTTTAAATTCTTAGGAATGATATTATGTATATAAAAAAATTAAAACAATTACCTAAGTTACACATTTATAAGTGTTTTATTTAACCGTGAGAACCAGTTACCAGAAAACTTACGTTAGTGTCGTATCCATCAGGAAACTTAACAATAAAGTCATGAGCATTAGCATCCTTAGCTGCTGCTACAACATCATCAAAAGATGCTCCTTCCTTCCCAAACAATATGTTCTCTTTGATTGAAGTTGCAAACAGAATTGGCTCTTGATTAACCAATCCCATTTGTGATCTCAACCATTTGAGATGAAGTTTGTCTATCTTGTGTCCATCCAAAAGAATCTCACCCTCTAAGGGATCATAAAACCTTTGAATTAATGACACAATTGTTGATTTTCCCGACCCGCTACCTCCAACAAGACCAACTGTTTTACTAGCCGGTATTTTGAGATTTAAGTCTTGTAATATTGGTGCGTCGGGCCTTGATGGGTAGCTAAAGTAGATTCCTTTGAATTCAATTTCGCCTCGCACATGTGATAGACCCTTTCCTTTCTTATCTTCAGAATCGATAGATGGAGTTTTGTCAATCATTTTGTTGATCCGGGTGGTAGCACCTTTCGATTCTAAAATGGCGACAACATCTTGGAGTGCGACCAGAAAATACCTGCGAGATGTACAGGAGTCTTGAGTTCTAAATTGGTTTATTTAAGTTGTGTTTTATCTTAAATTCGTCAAACAAGTAAATAAGCATGGCTTAGTAACGGGGAAAATAGGTTCAGGTCACCTGTTGCTTTAAAACAAGTCGTTTTAGAAAAGGGAAAAAAAGTATCAAAACGAGTAGGTCACCTGTTGTTTTAAAACAAGTCGTTTTAGAAAAGAGAAAAAAAAGTATCAAAACGAGTTCACCCGTTATATTTATTTTTATGACAGCTAGAGGTTGACCAACACATTTGACCAGAAGAGCTATATGGATAGTTAACTCAGAAAAGCAACTTACACTCCTCCCATGAGCACATTAAATCCAGCTATAAAAACATCACCACCCTTTTCTCCATGTTTAGTGATGAGAATAGATCCAAACCAAGCCTGAAATGCCCAGTTAATGTAAATAATTCCCATGCATCCCAACATTACTCCTTTAGCAAAACCTTGTTTTATTCCTAGTTCCATGGTCGTTTGAAGCGCTTTGCTAAACGTATCGATTGTATGATGCTCTCCGACATATGAATACACGGTTCTTATGGCAGAGACTGCCTGTTCAGCAATACTGCCGGCTGTGCCATACGATTTAACCATTGCCCCTCCAATACCCATCAAGTGCATGCCAAGTCCGAGTGCAGGTACTATGAACATTATGGAGAATGGAATGGCGGATAATGTAAGTTTCCAAGATAGTGTAAACGCGAATACGTGGCAGAAGATGATGCATGACAAGTTGGCGATAGTATCCGGTATCTGTTTTTGAAGATAAATTTGGTTAACACGAAGATGCAAGATGTTTGTATGTAGAACGTGACAATTTCAACTCATTTACTTATGAATCAATCAATTGATCAGGTCATCTTTGAGTAAAGTTATATAGCAAATCCACTTGTAAAAGGTGTATTGTAGTTCAAAATGTATTATGAATGTATATAAATGTTATATATAATAATTTACTTTTACTGTAATTATCTTTACATATATTGATTCAAATCACATGTACTATTTATGGTTAGGAATATAATCTTAACCATTAATACAAAACATATGTTATAAGTAATTATAGTTATGTAAATATTAGTATTATTGCATATGTAACATAAGTTAATATCGGTTGTATACTCACACCGATTCATAAGTTAGTTAATTGGCGGTTATAGATTAGAACCGTTTGATCAAGTTAGTTATAAACGAACGGTGATGATGACATTGTACACACCGGTTTGAAATGTATAAATAGGGATGAAACTCTCATTTGTAAATGTATGAGAAGTTTGTGTTTGTTTAACCACTTTTCAAAAACCTTTCCCTCCAAACATCTATTCAAACAATAGTATGCAAACAAAGCCGATTTCAAACAGTATTTATATAATGGATATCACGGTTTTAAGAAGAAAAAGAAAGTTTCATGATCAACCCAACATTAACATGTCTTGGCCAATACCAAAAGATTAAATATTGTTTTAACCTGAACCTACTGTCTATTAATGTTTTGCTATAAATGAGAACCTTTTCACCAATGACGACTTGAACTGCATTAGAATCAGCAGTGATAGTTGAAACAACTTCATGAGTTGTGGAGGAACCCGCATCTTGGGTGTCGAAGAAACTAACGTCTTGTTTAAGTACAGATTTTAGATACTTGAGTCTCATACGCGAAGTCTGTCTCTCTGCGGTCCTTGCCCAACAAAGTCCTTCTGCAAACACAAACACGAGTCAAAAGATCACTAAACAATTAAATTTAAGTTAACTAGTTAAAACGATGCTAAACGTACCAACAAAGGCAGATAGCGCAACTGAAATTGCAACATACATCAACCGGACTGAATACTGCAACAAAAACAAAACTATTGTTGGCTTCGTTCAAAATTTCTTGTAACCGTGAATCTTGGTTTGATTCAAAACGAATCATTAAACCAATTAGCCGATGAACTTTTAAAAAAAAAATTGATATCAAAACCTTGAAACATGATTTGGTTCAAAAAGTATGATTGAACCAACCGACCAATGAACACCCCTACTATTTATTAACACGAGTGGAGTACTACCTTATTAACAAGAGAAAGAGTGACTTTAACGTGTTGGTCTCCATAATCGTTGATTATGCCGCTAAGAACATACATGGTTAACGGGAATTGTAATCCGTCTCCGATGCTTCCTAGTGTACCACATAACATTAAAAACTTGTCAAAACCTTCGGCAAACCTAAAGATTCCATCTTTTTTCTTGTTTCCCATTTTTGTTGTTGCTCCAACTTCAATAACAATTGCAGCCTAGTTTTTGGTTACTTCTTTTTGTATAAACATAGTGATATGACAAACCAAATGCCACTTATATACAAACGGCATGCAGGAATGGGAATCTCTAGTTCACATCATTTGGTGCTACAATATCTAACAGATAGATTTGTGTTGTTTGGTATTGTTTATTAAATAGTGTTTGACTACATATTATAAACTATTATATAAATTTTGATAACACCGAGAAAACAAACTTTTGTTAATTTCATTTTAGACCCCCATAGTGGGGCGTGATATACCCAAAAAATCAAAAAATAGAGCCCCTAACACCGAAACATAGGGGCGCTATTTTCTTAAAAATTCTCGGGCTCCATAGAAATAACGCCGGTGTAATATTATGTTATCAAATTAAAATTTGACACGTGGAGGGAGGCAAGATTAACGGTCATATGACCGTTTTTTTGAACGGCTATTTTTATGTTTATCATATATACAAAACACACAAATACAATATACACACACAAAAACACATATATTCAAACACAAAACACAAAATACAACACTAGTTAAAAAAATGGATTCCCCCGCGTCATCATCTGTTGCGAGAGAATATTATAAAGAGTTTCTAGCCGACGAGGGTGATTCGACAGACGAAGACTTAGAGCAAGAGGCGGTTACGAGTGCGCTTGCGCTTGCGTCGAGATATATGGAACAAACTAGTGCGCCTACCACTACACCAAAACAAAGTAGACAGTATTACGACTAGACGCTAGACGCTAGTCGACTGGTGGAGTGAGGACTAGTGATTAATCGGATCGAGATTTTATATGTAATTTTAAGTTTTTTATATGCAGATACACATTTTTATGGGAAATATTTTAATTCCCCTTTTATTATTTAATTAATAATTATTTTATTTAAATAATAATCAATCATCAATCCCTAAATTAGAAACCCTAGAATGCCTATAGACTAGAAAACTTAGACTTTTATGTTTCCCAACACTTATTTGTATTGCCTTTGGACTTAGGGTAATACTAAGGAACCTTCGTGCCATTTAGACTATTTCAAAGAATTCAACACTTTTGCTAAGGTGGGTTTGCATAGTCTTGTTTGGCAACTATTTTATACTTTTGATTGAAACTTGTTTAACTAGAAACTTGATTATTGATACTTATGCAATTCACCATACGTGTCTAGTTGTAAATCTTTGATGCAACATGTTTTAGACAAAAACTTGGTAAACTAAAACATAAGACTTGCATAATCATTAAGCCTGATCAAGCCAATGATATACAATGATAAATCTGTTAGATTGACAACCCCACCTAGATTCGTTGACCATTTTTATGGGGAGTGCGGGTGATTGTTATCGTATAAACTTTATATTAGGGTGAACCATGATTTCGGGATGGATCCAAACTTTATTGGTAGGATTGGTTACGCAGCCCCTATACTTTGTGTTTTGTTTTCACATGTAGACTTTGATATACATTAGACACATGAATTGCAAACTTTGAAAACTTGCATTTATAAACTTATTTTCTAGACTAAGCCTATGTATTCTCACCTAGTTGCCCCCCCTCTCCCCCAATCTTTTCCAAACTCAACATTTTCAGGAAATACTGGTGCTTGAAGTCTAATGCTTTCTCAAGACAAGTTATTTGAAGTTTCTAATGTTTTCGTTTATCATTTGATGTACTAGAATTCATTTCAAGACAATTGTTATGTATTTCATTTTGGATTTTAGTTAATTTGAATGAATGATCATTTAAAATCATGTTAATTGCCTTGAGCTACTGAATAATCGTCACTACGTAACACCTCAATGTTTTTGTCATCGGTTGGGGTGTTACATTACTCTTATGATCACTTAAAGGGAATGGTTCCCTATGTTGTTTAGCCTTATGACATACATCACAAGGACGTTCATTTTGAACAAATTTTATGTTCAACAAGGACTCAAGCTTCTTTAACACAATATCAGGAGGGTGTCCTAATCTAACATGCCATAAAGTAGACTCTTTCTACTAGTACAACCTACTTGATATTCACATAAGAAGCACCACAAAAATAAAGTCCCTCAACTTGATTACCAGTCACTAAGTTTTTCTTTGTTGATAAATCATGTATGTAACATTTATATTCATCAAATCCTATAAACAGTTTGTTACCTTTAGCCAATTTATGCACAGAGATAAGATTGACAGAATATTCAGGAACTGCAAAAATATCTTGTAAAACAACACCATTAGCAAGTTTTAAATTTCCAAATTTAGTTACCAATGCATTTGTTCTATTTGGATGTTTTACTTGAATATTTAATTCAAACACATCAACATAATTAGTTAAATCTTTTTCACTATTTACCATATGTTGATTAGCTCCTGAATCCACCATCCATCTAATTCTTATCTTAGTACATCAGGACTAAAACTAAAAACAAGTTTAACAAACATGTTAGCACAAAGGATACAAAAATGTTACCTATACATTACAACTTTGAGGAGCATCAATAGGTTTCCCATTAATCAAATTCAGCAACTTAGATATTTGGTCACTAGTTAAGGAAGCAATAAAAGAGTCAGTTTTATCATTTGCACTACTATTATTAGACAAAAGAGGTTTGGCATGGGAAGCAATAAAAGAGGTTTGGTATGGGACTCATGGTTGGCATAGTAATCATTGGCTTAGCTAGATTTGATTGGTCACACACGAATTTCACTAACTTTACATTGCGTACATTTAAACCTGTGAACTCACCAGCTTTATGTTGACAAATATTTTATGCATGTTTTTCAGGTAATTGATTTCATTGACAGTCGGGATTTAAGAAACCGGTTTGAGCGAGCACCATGTGGTACTAGCTTTAGTGGGTCTTATCGTAAAACACTTGAACCATTTATGTGTTTTCATGTTGGCCTGGCCACTAAGACAATTTATTTCTTGTTTTTGTGAAACAATTGAAACGTTTGGTAACAATTTCTTCTTATCTTATGTGTTGCTCAAACCTTGCGCTTGAAAACCTTTCGAAGTCGCATTCCCGTGTTTCCGCCTAGGCGGGCGTGACAAATAAAAAACCACACAATGACACACTAGCGAAGCCAAGCAAGGGACAAAATCAATGGTTCGTCACTCAAGGGTGCCGTCGCAGTTATTAACTTGGGAGCCTTTAAACCCAAGACAAAACCCTAGCTAGAAACAACCAAAGACTCGATCAATTGTCGGTCCTTCTAACCCAGTACCAGATTCCTAGACAAAACAAAACAGTAAAATCAAGAAGTAAGGAAAGATCTCACCGGAAAGTTTGCCCAAGTTAGGGTTCGCCAATATAAACTCACAGTTGTAACCTTCATTTAGGGTTACAAGCTGTGAGGCAAAGAATAAGCAATCCAATCTACAAACGAAGTCTAGAGAACACAGATTGATACAAATCTATACAAACTTTTCACAGCTCCTTAACACCAAAGGAACACCAAGAAGATGATGAACAATAAACCACCCAAAGCCACAACGGAAGACAAGAACACCAAAACCTTATATTAAACCCAATGTGTAACCACAAGAAGTTGAATACCATATCTAAACCTAGAGCTCTGATACCATGTCAGAAAACATGGTATTTATCCAAAAATTATAAACAACTTCTTCCAAAAGATTAAAACAAATACAAATCAAAGTTCCAAAAAACAATACAACTTAATGAACACCTACAACCACTATTTCTCTTACAAACAACTCACAGATCACACGATCTACAAAACAACCACAAGGATTATAACCAGTAACTTGCTACGAGATGTATAAAAGTTATGAAACCCTAATCGCCCTAAAGAGTTGAGAAAAACTATGTGAAAGGTGAAAAAATCTAAACAATAATAATGCAGGAGAGAGGGAGAGAGATCAGGACTTTATATAGTGGCAACTAAAAGCTTCGTAGGGTTGTTATAACAACCCACTGACTTAAGTCTCCAAATAGGCCTAACTTAAACACACTCTGATGGGCTTAACCATATATAAGAGAAGCCCATCAGACTTATAGGAGCCCAAAACACCAACTATAATCACTATCCAGCTAGCAGTCCATTCCAGTCCATCCAGCCTTATTATCCAGCATGAATATACCAACACAGCTGACCCAGTCCATGAACCAGTCCAATTAATTATCTGAAAAACATCTTATCCAACATATCAAAGTAAAGAGTTAATGGCCAAAATCGTCCCTAAGGTTTGGCCAATTTTGCTACATCAGTCTAAAATCAAAACTTTTTACTCTTTCTATTTTATATTTTGTAAATTCGTCCCTGACACTAAACCCAGTTAACTATTGTCGTTAACTCTGGGGTATTTTTGTCTTTTTGGCTGTCTCCTTTTTACATCTGGGTATTTTTATCTTCTGGGGATATGAATAACTCTGTTTTAATTGGGTTTTAAAAAAGGGGCAGTCAAAAAGACAAAAATACCCCTAGAGTTAACAACAATAGTTAACTAGGTTTAGTGTCAGGGACGAATTTGGTAACAAAATGTAAAACAGAAGGACCCAGATGTAAAATGTTTTAATTTTGGACTGATAACCCTAGGAATGATTTTAGCCATTAACTTCAAAGTAAACTATAATAACAAAGATATTGAAAGATATTAAATTGCAACATTAGATGTATACATTTTAACATTTAACTAAAAGTCATTTTATCTATCCTGATTTATTATAAAATAAATAAGACACAATGTAATAAAATGAAATATAAAAGGATGATGATTTGCCTCTAGTTTGAGTTTTGTGTTTTGAGCTGTCAGAAAAACAAAAGACAAAAGACAAAAAAGGAACTTTGTAATTTTAGTTTTTTTTTTTACATGTAACAATGTTTTGAGCTGTCTGTATATTTTAGAATCTTCGACGATGTTTACCATATTAGATACGACAAGCTGCCTTAATCAAATGAATATTTCAATGTTAAAAGACGTCCATTATATCATTCGGATCTTTTTTTACAAATCAGAAAATTACACATGAAATGTTAAAACGTTTTGTTAGGGGGACGTGGCACTCACCGTGTTTGAGCCGGGTACCTCATGGTAACCTCACTACTAGCATTGCAACGCGACCGTCAAAGGTACTGGTAGTGATCCAGTGAAGTAAATACGTGAGTTAGGCCACGGTTTCAAAACCGTGTAAAATTTGAACCTTCAATGAATTCTCAACCTCCAAAATGATAACGGTTACAAAAAAAAAATCAACAAAATAAATATTAAACAAAAACTAAACATCAATATTAAATATAACTAGTGTGCTTGAAGGCGCGCGTTGCGTGCCTTACAATTTTGTCGTATCCAAAACACTAAGAAGCTATTATCAACCATCAACCAAGTAACTACCAATTTTCATATCATAATTTATGAACGACATCTCACACAAACATGTTAGATACAAATTTCATAGATATATCATCATATTACATCCTTTAAAAACATTGAACCAAGAACCCAACACTTACAATTCAAAACTTTGTTGAACGTTTATCAAGTATCCGATCTGCATCAAAACACTCTAAACATAAAAAAAAAGAACTCAGTATATAGGGTTATAGAAGAAGAAGAAGAAGAAGAAGGAACATGTGGTTAGTTTTATAGGGTTATCGATACATATTGAATGAAGACGAACGTGGACGAATTTGAGTTAAAGATTCGGTGTTGCAGACGAACGTAAACGAACGTCAAAATTAGTTGACCCACGACGGCGACGCTACGTGTTTACGGCACGTGAACTGCTCATACCTCAAGATCGGAGGGGTGAAGGCGGCGGAAGGAAAAATGGTGTAAAACCAAACCCAAGAAATCTCCTATAAATATATCACCCTTCACAAAAAAAAAAAAAAAAAAAATCGAACGTGAGACCTCAAGCAATAGAAATGCACCACAAACCACTCCACCACAAAGCCAAATTGTCATTTATTATGAAATCATTTATATTTATTACTTAATAACATGTTGTGAATGAAAAAAAAAATGGAGCCGCCCCTTGCCTTCCCCATGTCCCGAACCTGAGACCTGAGACCTCAAACAATAAAAATGCACCACAAACCACTCTACCACTAAGCCGTGTTGTGATTTATTATGAAATGATTTATATTTATTACTAAACTAGATATTTGTCCGCGTTGACACGCGGTTCACCAATGTACGATTATTTGGAGTAGTATAACGTATAAGAAAAATACAGTAGAAATATTTTATTAAACTTTAAAAGCAACGAATACACATTTTATTCAAATATCGCTAAAAATTTCCTTATACACCACATTTTTTGTTTTAGTTTTGACATTCCCATCACCATCAAGTATAAGTAATTTCACTCATGCCCTACTTTTAACTCTTGACAATGCGACATAAAGTTGGTCATGTGAGAATACAGGTTCTCTTAAATACAATCCAACCTTCGATAATACAAATGATAAAAGTAGAAAATTTGAACCCAAAATGTTATAAAATATAAACAAACTTACTAACACCAAACCTTATACATTCTTTCCATTATAGTACTCCATACACTTGTCAGGTTTTCTTGATTAATCGATAAATAGGCTACTTTATAAAAAGAACATTATTTTGCACATATTCATAAACGCTATCAGTATACAATAAGCTAAGCCCTATCATTATTTTGAAAGTAATATTCAAAAAATGCCAATCTTTAAGAATAGCAGGTAGAGTTGCCTCATGGACAACAATCATCTTCTCATAACCAGCATCCTAAATCGCCTTTAATGACATTTGTGAAACCGCACATTGATCAAACCTGCGAAAAAGCCATACACTTTTAATCAGTAAAACAATAATGCGGTCTGCAAAATCATTCATAGTTCCAAATACATCGAATTCATACAAAAACTCATAAAATGTACCATGTTTCACTTAAATAAGATTCACTTCCATCAAGTGAACTCCTAGATGAAGTCACTGAAGCAGGCTTTTCTAACATACCATCATCAAGGTGTATGCTCTCATCATCATCATCACCATCAACATCATCATCTTCATCATCACTGATCAATTCACTAAACTTCCTCATTGTTCTCTTACGCCCCTCGTCCTCATCAGACACCATCAAACCTCTACTCACACTCTTCCCACCTCTTTGTGAAATAAACCCGTCATCAACCGCCCTTTTCCCTTTCCGCCCCGAATCAAAAGACTTCCTACCCCCTTCTCCCTTACTCAACCCATCTACGCTTTCGGGTCTCAGCAGTCCGGTCCTATCCTCGTATTTTTGTTCCAATATCTGTTAAGTGTCATTAAAACAACCAATCAGCATTTATAGGATATAATGCTGATATTTAAAGAAAGAAAGAATCATTAGGGTTCCAATCCTACCCGACTCATTTCGACATGTTTGACCCCTACCCATTTAGACCAATTGCCCAACCCGCCTATGTTCCGCTTCTGACATATAGTATGGCACCAGGGAACATTGCAGAAACTAAATCATAATCTCGACTACAAATTACATGTGACATTAGAATTTTCAGTAACAATAATAATTAATCACCAGGAGTTATGCACGGATACTATCGACAACTTCTGCAATCAATCTGTCAAAGAAGAGTATACCCTGTAGATTTATAAAGTCAGAGATAAGTTCACAAACTAAAATTGTAAAATTGTTGATAATATAATCTGATTATATTCATAATAGTTATAAAAAGGGACTTTGTTGGTTTTAGTCCAATACCAAGTAACGGATATTGATTAACTTGCCTCCAAATGATCAAATTCGTGTTGAAGGATGACATGTACACCGGAGTATGTACATGTGATATTACATACATCGCAATAATCGTGCTCATAACACAGCTAAGGGATATTCTTTCTGAACTAAAAAGCAAAAATAAATAACTACATGTAGTTTGCAAGGTTCAAGGAGACGAAAAAACAAAATGTCACCCTGTAGTAACTTTTGTGCAAATGTGAATCCCCTCCAACCAGCACTTAAACCATGCCTAACTTTAAGATAATTTGTTTTAAACTCCTTTCCCGATTCATCCACAAGAATAATTGTTGCATCATTATCATGCAAATGCATAACACAGAATTTCTTCGGTATAATCTGCACAAGAAGCATTTTCTTTGATCCAATGATACCCATGACACGTAAGTCAGTCTTAGAATTTTCCTTCAGGACTGCTGCCTGCAACAAAAACATCTAAATGTGTTCAGAAGTGAAAATACAAATGTTTCCATTGTATCAAAAAAAAGGATGAACACTCTTTGGATGGAAGCAAGCAAATTAAGCAGCAAAGAACTTAAAGAAAAATAAGTATAACTAAATATAAAACTTGATGAAATGCTCTCAAGTACAGAAAATAAGCACACAAAAACAACATGAAATGTAAAATATACCTGGTCCCTAAGTTGATTAAGTAAAGTGGCACCAATCAGCCCAGGTCCAATGATGCCCACTGCTATTGATGTTTTCGAAAGATAGAATCTTTAATGGACTGCTCGTAGAGCTCTTACACAATCTTCCCTTTTGACAACTACAATGATGTTGTACTCTGAGCACCCCTGTGCTATAGCTCGGACATTAATTTTAGCCTGCATACATCATAATTGTGTATATGATTTATAGGACAGTGAAGAAATATACATGAGAAATCATGATGACATTAGCTCCAACATCTTTCACAGCACCAAAAATAGCACCAGCCATTCCAGTTCTGACAAAGAGGAAATTACTACTTCTGGATTAACCCATACAAGCGTACTGATTCGTTAAACAACATGAAAAAAAAAACATTTTCACATGTTTTTTGTTTAAGGATACAAGAAAGCTTGTGAAAGTACATATTTGAATTCAAGAAGGTAATAATAACATGACCCTGACATTTAAAAAACAAAGTATACTCCATATTTGATGTTACCTTTGAAATAGCAAAGATGAATTTGAAGAGTCATTAGTCCATTGATGAGGAGAATTTGATGAGCTGGAAAGGTGTTACCTGCATTATCCTCCTACAAGCAATGCAAAGAGCTTAGTGGTTCGTACATTTCTCATGAACCACTTCACAAATCCACCATATAAACTATGGCATGTACTATCTGAACCTTGCCTTCACATAATTCATACATTATAATAGTGATTGTCACAAGTATTCACGGCAATCACAAGTGGGTACAATAACATATAACTGATATAAAGTCACAAACATTTAAGTGTTCAACTACATTACATAGATGCTGAACAGATCAGTAACTTACGTAAGAGCTCGTACCCACCGCCGCCAATCCTTATTATCGCCATAAATTACTCCCCTTACAACTGCTCTCGGTCTCCGGTTCAACAAAAAATCAAAGATGAATTAAAACAAAACAAAAATGAATGAATTAAATGTCAATTTACATATATGAATCCTTAAAAGAGTAATCAATTTTAGAATGCGCACCGAAATATTCAACTCACAATAAAAAAGAAACAAACGATTACTGATAGCGTAACACAAACTAAAACGTCAAACAATATGAATAATAATATTCGGCAAAAACATAGTATGAACCCTAGAACATAGTATGTTAACAACAATCAATTGGCAAAAACAATCAATCGCCAAAACACATAGAATGTTAGTATCAACAACATTGATAAACAATAATACACAATACATAAAGATTGAAACCTAAATCAATCAATCGACAAAACATTATTAATTCCAAAAACAGAGATTATGTCTGAAATCATTGAAGCCTAAAATTGAAAACTTATTAAACATACACAATAATAAACAAACAAAACCAAAGTGTATACATGTCCGCGTCTTCTAAAAGGTCAACCAGGTCATTTCACAAGGGATCTGGTTTCACCTGCTATCATTTGAAAAATAAAGTTGATTTTTTTATTACAATTTAACCACTAAATCTAATATAACTTAAACATACTGTTTTAATGCTTTAAATAAAAAAATAGATATACAATAAGAAGGCGAGTCATGAATGCTTTAAATAAAATTAAACTTTGACGATTTCTATATAGACTAAAGAACTATGAATAACTAAGTCTGTACCATATAGCAAATGATACAAAAACACATCAATTTTTTGACAAATTAACTCATGGTAGAGGAACATACTGATGTATCTTTTTAAAATTAGAATAAATTCAAATGATGAGTGACATACCTTATGTTGTAACAAAAGGATTTCCTCTTAAAATACCATTTGATCTTCACCTCGTTCTCCCTGGTCCTTCTTAACCACACCTTGGTCTCGTAACCTAGAATTGTAAAACTGTAAAAAAAATGAAAAAGAGCAACGAATTGCAAAACTGAATTAGGGCTTGGAATCATCCTACTGTTGTTTGCCTCCCCCAAATAGCTCCCTTATTATAAAAGAAAACAAACAAACCCTAAAATTTAGTTATAGTAAGCAAGAATCACTATCATCCAAATCAAAAAGTCAAACAACATACCTTTCGAAATCCAAGAAACATACACGAATATAATCATATCAGGAAAAATAAAAGAATATAATCATATCTGAAAAAATAAAAAAAACGAAAACAAAAAACAGATGAACGTGATAGATGAATAACGAATACGTTACAGAAGAAGAATGGAAGAGATGATACCTTGAAGGAGAGGAGACGAAGGAGACGCCGGAGAGGAGACGACTGAGACGCCGGAGAGGAAATGAAAGAGACGAATTTGTGGTTTCATTTGGTTAAAAAAAACGAACAGAAAAATAATAAAAATTATAACCGTGTGTGTTAAAGAAGAAGAAGATTATGATGTTACATTGAAGGAGAAGAGAAGAAAGAGATGATCGGTGATGGTGGATTATGGCAGAAGAGAGATGATGAAGAGAATAAAGGGGCGATCGTTTTTTGATTTAGGGTTAAAGAATCAATTGGTTAATAAGATTAGGAAAGTATTAATTGACCAATTTTGACCATATTTATGTATTATTATTCAATTTTCAATTTAAAAAAAAAAAAAGAAAAGTTTATAAATTCTAAGGTTGAGACACATGGCACAATATGGGAAGAGAGAGGATTGGAGGTGCAATATGGGAGTGCCATGTGTCATAATTGAGTTTGTTTTACCAGATGTATAGATAACATGTTGTGAATGACAAAAAATGGAGCCGCCTCTTGCCTTCCCACTGTCTCGAACTTGAGACCTCAAAAATAGAAATGCACCACAAACCACTCCACCACTAAGGCAAGTTGTGATTTATTATGAAATCATATATTTATTAATAAAGTTACTATTCAATTACAAGAGCTATAAATATAATATAACTAGGTGTATTAATACGCGCGTTGCGCGTTTTTCATATGACGTGTTAATGCGGATTTTGGTAACCGATAAAGGCATATAGACTAACCTTGGACAATGAGAAAATACAAAAGTGGCAGCGGCTACGGGGAGAATACCAGGAATCTCCCGCGGTCCGCGGCACATGGTGGAGATGGTGCACGATAGATGTGGTCAGTGGCCGGCTGCGTACGTTAGAGTGAAGCAGCTATTCATTTCATGGTCGTTAAATATATACTCCCTCCGTCCCAATTTAAATGTCCCATGTCTAAAAACACACATTTTAAGAAATTTTTTGTTTGTATGTGATAAAATGACAATAATATCCTCAAAAGTGGTGATTGTGTTTTGTCTTTTATGGGCAAAACTGGAAATTATATTTCTATTTACGGAAAGATACATTTAATTTGGGACAAACAAAAAAGGAAATAAGGACATTTAAATTGGGACGGAGGGAGTAGATAATAAACGAACAAAAACCGAACCCATGCGAAATCAGGTAAAAACGCATTATGTCGGGGGCCAAAATGAAAAAAAAACTTAATAAAAAAGTTGGTGGCCAAAACAGAAAAAAAAAACTTAAACAAAAAGTAAAAAAAACATTGTGTGACCAAAATGAGGAATAAAAATTTGACAAAAAATTTGGTGGTCAAAATGGGAAAAAGAAGTTAACAAAAAAAGCAAAAAAAAAATGTGGCCAAAATAGAAAAATGAAAACCTAACTATTTAAATCAACTTGATTATTAATATATTAAAATTATAATTATAATACAAATAATAAAAGTACATAAACACACAATTATTATAGGAAAAACATAATTATTTAACCTAACGCCACAATTGTCATGCCGAAACATGGTCGAAACTGTTGCGGTACCTAGCCGCATATTCAACTTGTTTGAGCTCGACTGTCATATCCTCGACAAGATTGGGGTGTTCCCTCATGGTGGCTGCAAATAGGTCGTCTCACCGGTCACACTTGTTGTTAAGACTCGTCCACTTTCGTGCTAGGGAATCAGTGTTGCGGTCGTTTTGACCAACTAGTTGGCTGAACTCCGCAAACACACGGATCCAAAACGGATTCGACCCTGAGCGATGAAGGTTTTGTGTTTGAAAAGCATGGTCGTTCGGACGTCTTTGTAGAACATCACCAGCATGATCTCCTCTAACGTGTCATTTTCGAGTGGATTTATATGGTAACTGTGGGTTTATTTTGATGAGGAGGTGGGTATACGGTAGGTATTTATAGGGGAAAATTGATGACGGTGGGTATACGGTAGGTATTTATAGGGTAAAAGTGATGAGGACAGCAATGGTAAATTTCAGTTTACATTTAAAAACCAACTGTTGGGCTTGGCTATGGTCATATTACCGTTCTGCCATGGTTGGTGGTCAGTATTGGTTTTTGCATTTATCATTTTTTTAAAATTGAAAAAAAAATCAAATTTATGTATTTAGCTATATTTAGATGAGAAATAAATTAATGAATCAGTGAAAGGTTGCCTTCAAAAATCTGTTTCAATAAAGTGAATCAATGATGTGTTAGTGTAAGATTTGTAGAAATCAGTGAAGTTGAAAAAACACTAGTGAAGCACCCCAGTTTCACTCCTAACATAACTTTGTAATTATAGACGAAAATCCTTCCTTGATTTTTTTTATTAATGCAACTTTTTGGATCGTTTTGCCTACAATCCAAATTTTGGAATTCTTGTATTTCAAACGGTATATTTTGAGCATCAATGGAGGGTGAGAATGACACATTGAGTAAACAGTGTTACTCAAATTGGTATCTCTAGTTAACAGTGTTACAAAACGATCACTTTCGGTCGTCAAAATGGTCGCAAGCATTCGTTTGAACTCTCGTTGCAGCTAACTTTTGTGACAAAATATATTTTTTTTTTGCTCAAATTGAGGGTTTTTTTTTTTTCTAAGTATTTCAGTTTGAGCGTTAATTCGGCTGCTATATTTGCTACCGTTTTCTCAAATTTAGGTTGGTTTTGCCTTTCTTTTGTATGAGTGCAGTTGCTTTTATGAACACTTAGATGATGTTTGTTTTTTGGTCACTGACCACTTCTGTTTGCGCCATGCAGACGAGGGCAAACATTTGGGTTGTGGTTATGGTTATGATTAAGTTACGCAGACATTAACAAACAAACAGTCTTCTTCTTACATACCTTTGGTCCACCTCTTCTCCTGCAGATGTCTGAAGATGTGGTTCGCAGACTGCATACCTTTTACCTCTTTAAAAACAAACAACGCCTTAGTGTACTAGATCAAGTCTCAATTGACAATCAAACCAGACAAAGAGTTTGAATGACTTTCAATTTTATTAGTCAGAAATTAACTTAAAACTTATTACTTCTTTCTTAATATTAATCACACCTTTAATTAGGTAGGGTATGTTTGGCAAAACTAGCTAGTGGCTGAAAGCTGGAAGCTTTTTAAATATATTTTGTGTGTTTGGGAGAGTAGCTGGAGCTTTTAATAAAACGTATAAAATGACTAAAATGGGCATAATTAAAAGCTTGTAAGGAATGTTTTTATTTTATTTTTAAAATAGAATGGGTATTTATGTCATTTACTCATTAAAAGCTTGTAGCTAGTATGAGTTTTTTCTTAAACACTAGTACTAGTAGCTTTTCACTATAGAGCTTTTTCTCCAACCTAAAAGCTTCCAGCTCCTTCAACCAAACAATGTTTTTTATTGAGTATGAGCTTTTTCTTAAAAGCTTGAAGCTCCTAAAAGCTCTTAAAAGCTCATTGCCAAACATACCCTATGTAGGGCATGACTTTGTTACAATTAAAGTAGGACTCAGCTTTCTAATTATATACTAATAGAATAAACCCACATGTTTATCTAAACTATCTATTATAAATTAAATACAACTCATTGAATTTATCTCTAATCAACTTAACCACCTCATGTTTTTATATAAAAGCTCTATATCAAGCTTCTTCTTTGCAAATGGGTTTGTAACGAAACTTTTTTAACCAACAAGTGTTGGTTAGTATGTTTTATAATCGTTCATATGCGGACTTGCAATTCCTTACTTTTTATGTTACACCATATTATGAGTAAGAAGACGCGAGATCATGTCCTTAAATTGTGCACGACCTTTGTTTTGTCATACAACCATGATCATGGACAACAAGACTTGTGTATGTTGAAACGCATGGACATATATGCGGAATACATAGCCACTGCTAAGTTGAAAGCATGCCAATGTTTTTCCTTCTGTTCTTTTATTGTTTTAAGTTTCTTTGTGATTTTCTTTCATTTAAGCTCTAAATTGCTTAATTCTTGTTATTGTTGCTTCTAAGACTTCTATCTCCTTTCTAATAAAGAAAGTAAAGTTAATGGGGAGGTTTGGCTATGGAATATATATGTATAATTTGATACACATTAAACATACTTCACGAACCCGCAAAATTGGTGGTTAAAGTCTTAAGGCAAAAGAAAGATATTTACAATATGGAGATTTTCTATCCGGTTGTGTAGATAGTCTTGATCTTTAAGTTGAGAAAATGGATATTAGTTGTATGCCTTGAAGTTTTGTTGGGTTTGTGGAGGCTTGGGCCATGGTTTTGGGCTTGGCTAGTTAAAGTAGTCAATTCACTATATGTTTTTATTATTTTTCTCTATTTTTCTCTATTTTTCACTCACATCTATCAATAAAAAAGTATTACAAAATATGGGGATGAATAATGTGAAATAAATTTGGAGATTTGGTTTGTTTTCCCTTAAAAAGATAGGAGATGTGAACGGGAGATGAGATGTACATGTGTTTTCTATGTTTTTTCCCCTTAAATTTAAGAATTAGGTCCGGGATGAGGAATAGGATGTGAATGTTATTAGTCTTTATCCAAACACATATAGTACTAGTAATCTCTCACAAACCAACAAAGATCAATAATATTATATCTTGTTTGCAATTGATGGACGTAGGTCATGTTAGACCAAACTAGGAATAAGCATTTTGATACCGGTACCGAATGGTACCGTAACGATCGAATTTCGGTCCCCACTTTTTAGTGTTTGCGGGATTAGTACTTTCGATTCAGTGTCAGAATGTTACCTATTTTTATCTTCAAATACCGTACCGTACCAAATATTTTCGGTACTGGTACCCATTTTTTATGATTTTCGGGATCAGTAATTTCGGACCAGTGCTTTACTTATTTTTACCTTCAAATATCGTACCGTAACGTACCAAACATATTTGGTATTGTACCCATTTTTAACGATTTTCAGGTTTGGTACCGATCCTGAGTTCATCCCTAAACCGAACCACGTAATACCACGTGTTCTGTACTTTTATGTAGTTTGTTTGTGTGTGTATAGCCTAGTGATATCTTGAAGTGGGATAAGGCATAGGGATAATTTGGTTCTGGGTTCGATTCCTACGAGGGGGGTTTCCCAGATTTAGGGTTTTCTTTTGAATTTGTGTATAGACATTATTACCTAGTGGAGATGGATATGATCAGGTGGTTTCGCTAATAGCAAGATGATACTCCAGTGGTCCACCGGTGATCAAAATTTGCCATTAAGAAAAGGATAGTGAATATTAAGCAACTTGAGTCAAATGCATGGTTTTTATTGTACTGAGAAGTTTTTCACACCAAGTATTTATGCGTTCTTTGTTATTGATTCATTTATAATTCTTAGCTACTTTTTTTGGGAGCGGGGGGGGGGGGGGGGATTTTCTTTCTCAGAGCATGGCAAAGATCATCGCGTCCTTTCAGAGTTAGGAAAGCTTTACCAAATGAAAACTTGTGTATTTTCTTATTATTGGTGTGGTTTATTAATTTACCTTCAAAGCTTTACCAAATCATATCATGTCAACAGTAAAGGTATCATTTTTAGTTGATTGACCGGCAGATCCAAAAATCTATGTAAGTGGGTATCAAATTGGATCTAGTCAGGTCAACATGAATGGATATATTTAGTTTTGAGTTACTAATAAAAAGTTAGAATAAAAAATTAATGTTCATATGGTATTTCGAGTTGTACAATTTATGAAAAAGAAAACCAACGACAACATATATTTGTAATTAACATATATGGTTGAAGGGATTAACTAATGTAAAAAAGAGGTAAATATAAAAAATATTTGTAAAACGAAACCCAAATTTTATGTAGAATACAGTTTTTGTTAAGCTGTGAAGATATATGCAATGAATTTTAATAAAATTAGACGTTTTCTTTTTATACACACGTAAATTAAGTACGAGTAAGGTTTTTTCTTCACTAAACACAACATAGATCCGCTTCTGATCCACGGTAATACATCTTTAGATTGTTTTAACCACTAAATGTATGTTCTAATGTTTTAATGTTTTAATTAACTACTATATAACCATTTCTTAAAAAAACCAAATAAAATTAACCACTTTAGCCTTTTTAATTCTTCTTCCCATGTTTTCAACTTTTTTTTTCTTAGTAAGCAATAATAATATACTACCATGTTCTTTCATCAAGATGTTACTATTATAAAAAAAAGTACAAGAGGCATTATGTCATTTTTTTATTTTTTTTTGAAAAACTTACTTCAGCGGAAATCTTTGTACACTCCTATCTTAGCGGTTCTAAGTTTAAATCCGTATCCACACACTGGTGTCCTTCTTGTCTAAGCTCAAACCGTCTCGGGAAATTTTTTGTGGTGTACATGAATCGAACATGTGACCTACCCCCATGATGAAAACATCTAAGAAAAAACCCACTCTACCTCAAATTAGCTAGACTGAAAATCATTGGCATTATGTCATTATTCATCTTATGAAGGTTTAAAATAATAACATTGAAGAAACTAAGAGGGTGTTTGGGATTGAGTTTCGAAACAACTTATTGACTTATTGGCTTTTTGAAAAAACCAATAAGTCAATAAGCTGTTTGTGTAACCCAAAAGTACTTTCTGTTTTGACTTTTGGCTTTTAAGGGTGGAAAAACTGTTTTTGAAAAGTTAGAAATCTTAACTTTTGGCTTTTGGAAAAAAATTACAAATTTACCATCCATACAACCAATATTCACAATAAGACTATGGGGTATGGGAAGGGGAAAGGAACGGGAAAGCTGAGCTGGCCTTTTCCCCGAAGGGGAACACCCCCCCCCCCCCGAGCATCCTTCGGCGTGAGCGGGACTTTCTCCCCGAGCTCCCCGTCCCAATTCCCAATACATATTTGACCGTTTGAAATTTTTTGGAACGTTGGGGCTTTGTTTCTAACGGTTATTTTTTTTTAAAAAAAAAATTACCTATATACTTTATATATATTTAACACTCACCTTTTTATTTACATTCCAAACAATACATTCCAAACAACCAACAACCAAAACACAAACAAAATATTAATCCTTTCATCTCTTTTTTTATAAAATTTCATGGATCCAAGACGCCCCTTCAACCGAACACACCCGTTCACCCCACTAATCAACCACCATTCGGTTTTCCCTCGACACCCGGTACACCCTCGTCACAACCTTTTACCGGGTTTAACACCCAAACCGGGTTTAATCCTTGGGAAATGCAAGTTCAACATCACCAATGGCACATGCCACAACATCAATGGAAACCTCTACCCCAAACCCAACCCGAGCACGATTTTGTTTCTTTGGCCTCCCACGATGATCACGTGCCCGAAACCCAAGTCCCTCCTCCCATAACCGAATCGGCCCGTACCAAAAAAACTACAAAAAAAGGAGGAAAAAAACGTGCCCAAGATGAAGGTCCGAGTACGAGGGCGGATCCCATTCATTGGGAGCCCAATGAGTTGGAGGCGTTGGCAAAAGCTTGGGTTATCACTTCTACCGACCCTATTCTAGGTAAAAGTTTATTTTTTTAAAAAAAATTATCGATTTTATTATTATTTTTCTTTAAACCCACTGTTTTTATTTTTTTTTGTTTTTTCCGGTTTTTTAAAGCCCACTGTTAATGTTTTTTTTTTCTTTTTTTCGTTTTTGTTTTTAAAACCTTCTGTTTGTTTTTTTTTTATTTTTTGTTTAGAATTATTAAGTTTTTAATGTTTACTAACTTTTTTAATAATATTTGTAGCTACAAATCAGAAAAGGGACGGCTTTTGGAACCAAGTGGTTAAGGAGTTTTACAAGTTGTTACAACGTGAACAAAACCGAACCACGCACTCGGTTAGTAGCAAGTGTAGGGAAATGATGGGAAAATGTCAAGGTTTTGCGGGTTACCATCAATTTGCTTGGAATAATCGTACCACGGGTCAAAGTGACGAGAACGTCTTGAAGGTGGCTCTTGAAAGATACACCGACAAATTCGGGGCGTTTGGGTTGATGAAACCGTATGACATTTTCTCGAAGTGTGAAAAATTCAAGGTTGTGGATAATGAGGTGGAAAAAGCAAAGAGGTCGAAAATGAGCACATCGGGGAGTTATAGTGGTGGTCGGTCGGATGCTCGTTGTACTATCAACATCAATGACGACCCGGAGTTTGAAGACGAGGCGCCTACACCGCGTTCTGTGAGGCCGCCTGGAAGGGACACTGCCAAGAAAGCGGCATCGAGCGCAAAAGGAAAGCGTGTCGAAACCGGTTCTGGTTCCGGTTCGAAAGAGGCGAAAGATAAGGCGGTGGAGAAAATTGAGTTGTTGCTTCAAAACTTTAACGAGCTTAAACAGGAGCAAACGGAGAGGTACTTGGAAAGAAAGAAGGAGAAAGAAGAGGCGAGGGCGAGGGATATTGAGAGGCTAAACATGGAAAAAAAGGAGAAAGAAGAAACGGCGGCGAGGGAAGCGATGAGGCTAGAGTTGGAAAGAAAACGCCTCGAAATGGAGATGTCGAGACAAGAAGCAACCGAGTTGGCATTGATGCAAGCTCCTCTCGATAACCTTACGGAGGAGGAACGTAAGGTGGCGGCGAAAGTTAAAGATAATATTATCAAAAGATGGCTCGGAGGATCGATGAATATGTAGTGTTTTTAGTATTTATTTTCCGGTTTTTTTTTTTAATTTCTATGTAATTTTTGTTTTTTTTTTAAATTTCTATGTAATTTTCGTTTTTTTAAGTTATATGTAATTTGTTTTTTAATTTTAATGAAAAAAATATTAATGAAAAATAAAATCAATAAAATAAATCAATAAAATAAATCAAAAAAAATAATAAAAAAAGGAAGGGGGAAGGGGAACCATTTCCCCTAGAAGGGGGAGGAAAAAGGGGAAAATGAGGTGGCGCTGATGTGGACAAGGGGAAGGAAGGGGGAAGGGGAACCACACCCCATAGTCTAAGTTAAGCGAAACAGTAAAAAAAATAACAATCTATTGACTTTTTGATGTTTCTTATCCCAAAAGCTAATCCAAACACTTTTTTTAAAAGTCTTTTTAAAAAAGCCATAAGCCAATAAGTACTTTTCACCAAAAGCACTTTTGCATTCCAGAACTTAATCCCAAACACCCTCTGAAAAGAAGTTAAAAAAAACACACAAACACACAAAGACTAAACAAAAACACTGTTTACCTAGCCTTTTGGCGGTCACGCCGTCAACGAAACACAGAACCGGAAAACAATCGTAGGGGTGAGATGGCGAAGATCATGCTAGGGTGCGAGCCAGCCATCGGATCATTAACGCCGTCAAAGAAAAGAGACTACAGAGTCACAAACAGGTTACAAGAAGGCAAACGTCCCATATACGCCGTCGTTTTCAACTTCATTGACTCTCGTTATTATAACGTCTTCGCCACCGTTGGCGGTAATCGCGTAAGATATTATTCTTTATTTATTTTATTATTTCTGATTTTTTTGTTTGTTAAATTTAGGTTTTGACTTTTGAGTTGGAAGAATAAAAATGTATTTGATTTCTTAAAGCTAAAATAGTAAAATGTGATAACTCATGTGGATTATTATTATTATTATTATTATTATTACTATTTAATCATGATGTGAATGTTAGTTTTGTTTATAAATATGAGTTTGCATAGGTTTTGTAGGGACATAAATTATTATCATTTATCAATGTATATCAACATGTATATGTGTATGTAGAGGTAGGATCAAATACAAAACGATATTAACCTAGGAAACCGCAAACTCCGATTTACCGGCTCGGCGAATCCTATTCATTTAGGGTTCGGCTTTACTAAAGCGCCGCCATGAGCGCTTGAGGCGCGCTACAGTAGCGCCTCAGCCAAAAAAACCCTTCTAAACTGCTTTATTTGGCCCGCTACAGTCTGTGTTTTAAAAAGCGCGCCTGGAGCGCGCTTAAGCGCGAGGCGCGCCTAGGCGCAGATCTTGGCGCCTTATGTAACCCTAGGCGCACTTCATACAAAAAGCGCAGGAAAAGCGCAAAAAGCGCCCTAAAAGCGCAACAAAAAAGCGCACTCAAAGCGTGCTTTTCGTACACATGATGTTTTTGTGCTTAAAATTGTTATACATGTAGCTAAAAAGGTTGTACATTTAAGTTAAATATATATATACCTTATTTGTATCTATATTTTGAGTAAATAATGTTAAAAACCTATAGCATACATAAAAAAAATTATATAATCATCTTGCGCCTCGCGTACGAAAAGCTCACCGCTTTTGCGCTTTGCGCTTTACGCCTTGGTTTTAGACCTCGTCGCTTTTGTGCGCTTCGAGCTTTTTAAAACCAAGGCTACAGTAGTGCCTCAGCGTTTTTATGTTTTGAATATGCTTTTTAAGTGTTCAAGGGTATTTTATAATCATGTTTTTGTGCTTATGATTGATTAACATGTAGAAAATGTCATATTGACATATATAAATATTTTTTTATAATTTTTTTAATACTATACGTGAAGCTCTCGCCTCGCGCTTTAAGCCCCGCGCTTCGGATTTTGGACCCAAAACGCCTCGGAGCGCCTCACGCTTTTTTAAACCAAGGGCTTTAGATTTTAGCTTTAGGGTTTAGCACTTTAACTTAGGTTTTAGCCTTTGGGGTTTATAGTTTATATTTTAGGGTTTAGGCCTATGAGCTAGTTCCAATGCCGCTAGTATGAGCTCAATCGGAGTTCATTTGACGAACCCCTGTATATGTATAGTGTATGTATTATGTGCATAGACTTTATTTGGAAGAAAAGGAGAGATATATTTAAATGAAGGAATGCCTTTAATGACAACTTAAGTGATTAGTGAACAGACTAAACCCTATAAAGCTTACAAGATTATGTATTGTGATTTTTTTTACTTCGTCTATTGTTAGGAAACGAGAATTTAAGTAACTTAGCGATCTCTATAATAGAAAAGGATTAATTGTATTTCACTTGAGTAATTACCGAACAAATTACAGACTACTCGATATCCTTATAAAACATGCAAGTCAACATGGAGACAGAAATATGTGTTGTTAGATTTTGTTCAAATATTGTAAAAGTACTGTCTTGCTATATGTATTTTTTGCGTAACGTAGACAAGTAAATGTGAATTTTGCTTGCTATAACGCTATGCAATTTCTAGTTATTTATTATTTCTTCTGTATTTTCTGTTTGACTAAATGAAGATGTTTTATAGGTTACTGTATACCAATGCCTTGAAGGTGGTGTTATTGCTGTACTTCAGTCCTATATTGACGATGATGTAAGATAAAAGTATTTTATGTTAAGATACAACTTGTGTTATTTTGAGCGTTCGATTTTCCTAGTGGGAGAATTGATTGTAAACAAGAGACATATATGAACAAAGTCTGTATATTCATGTACATCGTAGATCAGAAGGATGAGTCTTTCTACACTGTGAGTTGGGCTTGTGATGCTGATGGGACACCATTGCTAGTAGCTGGAGGAATCAATGGTATAATCCGTGTCATTGATGCTGGCAACGAGAAGATACACAAGGTTAACTAAATTTTTTTTTTTTTCCAATTATTAATCTCTCTCTCTCTTTTTTTGTGGCTTAGCTGTTTGCAACCATTGTGATGATCATAAGAGGACTGTATTTTGGTAATATATCAAAGGTGTGACAGTAATAAGCTTATATTGTTCCCTAACCAATTACTGGCCTCTTTAGTTCTTAGTACTTAGTAGAATTGTCATTTTTGACCCAAATACCTACGAATAGCCGAATTGCGGAATAGGTCGATTTGGGATACTTATTTTATTTATGATGGTCAAACAGGTAAAATAAAATAGTTGGCTAAAAAGGTAATGGGTTGAGTGCGCGAATGGGTTGAACGAACAAAGGGATTGGAAGTTTCCCAAAGTGTATCTTAATGCATAAAGTGTTCTAATCGTTTTTTTATAAAATATATTGTTATTGAAGTAATATGATTTTTGTAATCGTGGTTGACACTTATTATTCTTGTAAACAATAAAAACTCCGAAAAACATGTTTCTTGTCAACCAGCTCGACTTGTACAAAAACTTACCCACCTTTACACAAACCCGTTTTGGCCGGTGACCCAGCCCACACAGCTGTTTATCTTTCTACCTTTAATTAACTATTTTGTAGCCCTTATGACTTCTATTTACTGCAGAGTTTTGTTGGTCATGGGGACTCAGTAAACGAAATTAGAACACAAGCCCTAAGACCTTCTCTTGTGCTATCTGCAAGTAAAGTAAGTCGCTTTTCAAATTTTATTGTTCCGAGTGTCTTTTAATATATATTTGCTTTATGTCTTCTAAAGTTTACATGGCTGAGTTGAATAGGATGAATCTGTTCGCTTGTGGAATGTTCAAACTGGAATATGTATTTTGATATTTGCTGGAGCTGGTGGTCATCGCAATGAAGTATTGAGTGTGGTGAGTGTAAAATGCAATGTGACCTTTCAATAGTTTGTTCTGATTTAGTTAGCACTTTAAAACCTTAAAAGTTTTTTTTTCTTGTTAGTTTTTAGAGTAAACTGCCACTTTCGTCCCTGTGGTTTGACGAAAATTGCTATTTCAGTCCAAAATATTTTTTCGTGCCATTTCTGTCCCTGACTTTTCTAAAACATGCCAGTTTAAAGAGGGGTAAAAGTGTCATTCTACATGTTTATTTTATTTTCTATTTTTCTCCATTAAATGAGAGAGAAACTATTAAAAGTGACCATTTTACCATTCCTTTAACAGTCAAAACTTAACGGCTGTTAACCTTTTGGATTAAACTGGCATGGTTTGGAACCACTAGGGATGAAAATGGCACGGAATTTTTTTTTGGACCGAACTGCCAATTTTAGTCAAACCACATGGATGAAAATGGCAGTTTACTCTATATTTTAGTACTAACAAAGGTAGAATTGGATTGATATTCTTCTTACTTTTTTTTCCAGGATTTTCACCCTTCAGATATATATCGTATTGCCAGTTGTGGGATGGATAACACCGTAAAGATCTGGTCAATGAAAGGTACAATCTGTTGTTGGCAAAATGGGCAGATATGATTTAATTGAAACAGAAAGGGCCAGGTTGACCCACATACATTTATTATCCATGTCTATAAATTAATTTGTTAATTATGGTTTTCGGAAAATCAATATTATATAATAGTTATCTAAGCCTTTGAATAAAACAATATAATATGCATACATTAAGTCATTAACAATAGACCTTAGACAACTTTGACCATGTTTGACCCGTTTGAGATTAAACACAACTCAAATCGGCGCATTTATAAATAGCCGCGTCGAAATTGCCACTTTAGGCAACTTTGAACATGTTTGACACTTTGACCCATTTAAGATTATATTGTGTCCGTCTGTTTTTATTGACTCCTACTTGATATTGTTTACATTATCTAGAAATAAAGTTGATAGCTATGTCAAACATATGAACATTGTTATTATCATTGAGCTTCTTGCAGAGTTTTGGACATATGTTGAGAGATCTTTTACATGGGAGGGACTTCCTTCGCAGTTTCCTACAAAATATGTGCAATTTCCGGTTAGAACTGTTATTAGCATCATTTGTAGTAATCCTGATGCAGTTGGCCTTTTGTGTCTTTTCAAAGGGCATTTGTTCCTGTTCTAAGTTGAACTCGACTGATATAGGTATTAATTGCTTCAATTCATACAAATTATGTCGACTGCAATAGGTGGCTTGGTGATTTTATACTATCTAAGGTGAGTGACTCATACACTCTATTTCTTCAAGTATTGCACCACTGACCACTTACAACCTATTGCATACAGTTCTTCAATTCCTCCTTTGTGGTTTTGTCTACCATACGTGACATATAAAATATCTAGTATTACCATTTTAATCCAGCTTTTGCAATATTCTAAGTTATCTTAATTTTTGTTTATGATTCTAATTCTCTTGTTACTATGCTATTTATTTTTATCTTCCTGCAAGTTTCTTATGGTCACAATAGAATATCCTATCATAATCTAAGTAGTTAATTCGGCCGATATATCGGTACAAAATATCGGTCAGAATATCGGTAGCGATAATATCGGCGATATTGACCGATATCAGTACCTTTCTTCGTAGTTATTCCATTTGTCTTACTTCTTATTGTTGTTATTACTGTTTTAAGTCGTAATTGCTAATTGTTAGTGTTAAATATTAGTGTTTTAAGTCTTAACAAGTTCCCACTTGCTACAATTTTTAGTGTTTTGCAAGTTACAAAAGATTTATTTGTTAATGGAAGGAGAGTATATTGAATTGTTAGTGTTAAATTGCTGCATATATGGATTTTGCATGATATAAAAATTACCGATATCCTACCGATATCTCACCGCGATAACCTATATCTCAAATATCGGTCCTTCACCGATATCCTTTATTTTACCGTATTAACTTCTTAGATCATAATTCATTTTTTTTTTCAAATCTCAGAGTGTAGACAATGAGTTCATATTGTGGGAGCCAAAGATGAAAGAGCAGTCTCCAGGAGAGGTTTGATGTCTCTCTTCATTAGTCCTTAAATAGTTTGTTTTACAAAACCATTTACACACACACACACACACACTCGCGTACATATACTTATATACACTGTATCACCTTATTTAATGGTTAAATTAAGCGCCATGCATGGGTGCTTTATAGAATAGTATTTCTTTTTTCAGGGCACAGTGGATATTCTTCAGAAATATCCTGTCCCTGAGTGTGACATCTGGTTTATAAAGCTTTCCTGTGATTTCCATTACAATGCAGCAGCTATAGGTATGACACTTTGCTTACTGCATAAATGTTATTGGTGGTATAATCCAAATAGAACTCTGGTTAGTATACCTGCATTATGAATTTGCAATCCCTGATCATGTTTTTATTATGGTTAACAAAGTGATATATTGATTTTGGTTATACCATCTTTAATGGGTAAAAAATGTAACTAAAAGGTAGTGGGTTATAATTAAAATTGGGCTTTCATGCATACTACCTTTTAAATATATATTAGAAAACCTAGTTTAACACTTTGATGATATAGTTGCTGTAATATGTATTTGATATTTTTTTTATTTGTAAGGGTGAAAACCATACATTAGCAAGTAGGACCTATTTTCAGTTTTTCCCCTCGATGGTACGTACCTATACAATTTTATTACCAGGTATATAAACTTTCAAAAATTATTCCATTATGGTACATCGTACCGTTCAAAAATACTGTGTAGCAATTTCTATTTTTTTAAACGTAAAAGTATGAAATGCCATTTTCTTGAAAGAAAAGACCACCACAAGCATCTCCTTCTCCAACTATGACCACGGACCACCATTACCTTCCCCTTTTACCACCACCGTTACGCCCCCGGCTTCCGGCGAACACCCTATCCTCCCAAAGCAGATAACATCATAACCCCTGCGAACACCCTGTTAGGTTTTCGATGTCAACTCTGATTTTGAGGGTTTGGAATTTTTTTTTGGTCGAGGATAAGTGGAGGTTGGCGGTTATCTATTCCAGTTTTGTTTTTGTGCCTTAAATTTGTGTTGGTGAGTGGTAAAACGAAAACATTCTTTGATTTCACGAAGGTCAATGGTTCGCTGGGCGTCTTGTAAAATTGTCAGTGCTTTCGATTTTGAATTTTAAGTTTTGTTGCCATGTCAACAATAAAAAAAGCTGCAGGTACCATCCTGTTAATAAAATTGTATAAATGTCACATCGTCAATTGTCAAATTTATCACATGTAGGGAAAAAAAACTGTGTTCGTAATACGCACATCCAAACGATGGTTTATGTACCATCCTGGCAATAAAATTGTATGGAGTAGGTTGTTAGTTTTTACCCTATTTAATAGATCTAAAAACAGATAAATGTTTATTACAGGGAACAGGGAAGGAAAAATCTTTGTATGGGAATTGCAGACTAGCCCTCCTACTCTAATTGCAAGGTTTCATTACTGATAAGCATCTTTTCGTGATTTAACTTATTCGTGTGAAACAGATCTAATCGATGCTTTGATCACACACTTTGTTTGTCAGGTTATCTCATGTTCAGTCCAAATCACCCATCAGGCAAACTGCTATGTCATTTGATGGAAGGTAAAGCCGGGTGACCACCTTTTTAATTGCGTAAATCTACTGAAATTGTTTTAATTGAAAAATTAGGTCATGTCGTATTGTAGGCGTTAATTATTTATGAAAGATAAGAAACAAGTGTTGGGGTTTTACAGAGTAAAAATTGTTATATATGTCGGGTTATAGTCGATGTTGAACATTTCTTTATAACATGTATGTTTCAGCACAATTCTGAGCTGCTGTGAAGATGGCACCATCTGGCGTTGGGATACTGTTGCAACCTCGTAGCTTGTGTTGGCGCTGAAATAACTAATAAGTCATGCTGTGTACCTTGTATAGTCCTTTGACAATGTCGTTTGTTTTCTGTGAAGACGAGGCATTTTAATTTTATTTAAACTAGGATTTAAATATGTTTAGTGAGAGGGCAACTTGATATCTGTTAGTTGACATTAAGCTGGCAAGACGTTTAACGCGATTACTGAACCTAGATGTCATGTTACGTTTACTTGTTTATCTGAAATATTAACACATATTAGCTTAATAACATTAATGGACTCATGTTTTTTAACACCATTGTTGACACGGTTTTATGCAGAAAAGTTTAGGCACTCCACATAAGTTAAACTGCAAATAGATGCGGTTATGGTCTAAAATGTAGAATTAAGTTTATAGAAGTTCAAACCAATGTTTTGGTAAACAGGTTTTAAGAGGTCTTACCTCTTAATTCATTTAACACAATTACTTAAGAAAATATGAATTAGAGCAGTTGTTGTCAGCTTCTTAATTCATTTAAATGTTGTGTTAGCAAGTCATGTAACAAATTGGAGCTAGTGTTTTGCTTTCACTTAAAACCGAGTATCAAAAGAAAATATAAATTTTACAAAATTTCAACAATACTCTCACAAAATTTCCGACCTGCCTACTTTGGCACTTACACTGGTAAACATGTGTATATATATTTACTATATACATTAAAGAATACATAGAAAATATGAACCATATTATCATAAAATTGTATCACCAAAACATCAAAGGCAAAAAATATTTTAAATTATACCCGGCTCTGCAACTCTGATAACAATTTCTGCATACGCTCCAGTTTCTGGGAAAGTTCTTCTACACTATTAAGGTGGTGTTTGGAAGATTCAGAACTGCTTAATTTGGCCGCAAGAACTGCACAACTCGATTGTGAATCTAATAAAGCAGCCTCAAGTGAACTTAGTGTTGGATCGGAGGGAGAAGAATGTCGGTTGTCTGAAGCCAAAAGAGAAGAGGGAATCAAACCGACACTAGAACCGTTACTATCTCTGCGTGAGAAGATGTCAAACCCTTCACTTCCTGCAAATTTCAAATTTTCAGTTGTATAAGTTCCATATAGATGTATATGTTTTACGATTTGCTTAACAATGGGCCAAGTTGGGTTGTAGTCTATCTTTGTCGGGGTCAAACGGGTCAAATTTTTGAAACTTAGCTTAAATGAAAACAAGTAAAACATGAATTAGAAAGTAACCGATAGTGTCTTTAAATGCTTATAACCTTCAAATTCGCTTACTAAAAAATCATATTACTAATTTTACGTAAAACTTGTAAGCTTACTTAATACGCTATTTATCTATGAAGTTTAAAAAAAATGCACAAAAGGGTTGTCCATGTGGCACCAAAGCGACTAGCCTGTTTTAGACCTATAAAATAAATACCTGTTTTGACCCGTTACCCAACCCGCCTGGCCAACCAATTTTGCCACCTCTAGGCTTTCCCTTCACATGAACAGCTACAAAATGACATCCATGCCCCTAGAAATCCATACATGGCTGAAATGTACAGCACCCATGACCAGTATGACCCACAAGATTTGCGGATTTTCTTGCGGATTATTTTGATTTCATATGTTACTTATGTGAATATTTTATATTACCGAGGTTGCTTAGCTTATCCATTGCCGTCTGACCAACTGATCCTTCCAACTTTAACACACGCAAAACCCCAGCAGTTATTCGTCCCATGGAATCCACTTCTGACTTGCATAGCTGAGCAACATGTTGCAGTTCATCCTTGGTTACAATTGCCTCAACCTATACAGTAGCAATTATCAGCATGTATACTTTGCTTGTGTAAAATAGCACTAAAAACGAGTGGTGACCATTCTGACTTATTTATAGGTAAATGGGTCAATCTGGGTTGCATTCTATATCAACATGGGTTAAGGGTCGAGCATGTTGAAAGTCACCGTTTGTATTTAGTTGTAGTAGCATTGTTTTAGCAATCATAATAAATGCATTAGAACTCTAAAAGAAATCAACGCAATAGACAAAAGATTGTTTTTGTAGGCCAGATCCGACCCCAGCCCTTTTGACCTGTATTACAGATAACCCATTTCAACCTGAACCTAATTTGACCTGTTACCAACCCAACCATCTTTTCAACTCTAAATAAAATCACTAAAGCAAGTTCAGATGTAGTTACCGGATGTTTCACAGAAAACTTTAAGCTTTCCACCACCCATTTGATCGTCTCATTGGCACCATCATCTTCACTTAACACTATGTCAGCTTCGAGATCAACCCCACCATGTGACTCGACAGCTTGCGTGTGCCCGTTTGAGAGTGCAATTGCTTTTTGCTTCTGGGGTTTCAATGTCTTCAAGCCTTCAACACCAACCTACATGGACAAATAAAGTATAGCGATTTCTTCATGTCATGCACATAAATGGGTCTCAAAGGGTTATTTTAATATTCTATAGCTTAATATTCCTATTTAATCATTATCTTTTGCTCTCCTTCACATTATGCATGTTTCATTCAAGCAGAAAGACAGAATGACAGTTAAATTGAGGTGCATAGCAAATTTTAGGACATTTAGATACTAAGTCACAAGATTAATGTGATATAAATTGCATAAAAAGGTAGCAAATTTGTCTAATATCTCTTCTAGATAATCAACTTTTTAAGTCATGATAAACCAAAAAAATATTCAAAATGATGCAAGGTAGCGTGATCCGGTAACCAATCAAAATAATGACGTGTCAAGAACCTTTTACCATTCTAACATTTTTCCTAACAGTGGTACTAATGTGGCTTTAGCATGGCACCTAAAAACCATTTATCTTAGGTAATTAACTAATTACTTTATATCAGATCTTTTGAGAGAGAAAAGTTTTCTGGCCTAAGTTGGGTACCCAAAATTTGTTAAACCGATGCAATTTGCACTAAAAAGCTTCATCATATTAATGTCTGTAGTTTTATGTACTTTAGCATGTATATTATAAAATCTATTTATCAAATATATATTAATATCCATGAATAAACAAAGCTAAACGGAAGTAAAGAAGCAAACGCCCACCGTCACTGATTCAATAGGATACTTCAATGCTCCAGGCAATATCTTTTTGCTATTAAGCGATTGTTTTCTGCTGCTGTTTGCTTTAACTTTAAGACTGTCAAAAGTTGTGTGCCAGCACCTCTCTTCTCTGTAAGAATCTTCTGAATTGTAGAACCACCATTTTTCTGCCATCTCAGCACCCTCCAATGCAAATAACCAGTCTTTCAATTCTAATGAAACATCCACATCATCCGGTGGACCCAACTGCAAATAACCACTATGCTTCTCTTCCTCTTTTTCACCTGAAAACCATAACGAAAATGTATTGTAAGAGTAACTTCTCTGACATGTTAATTAGATGAACGTATCGAAACCAAAGCTATAATAGGCAAGATGGGTGGGTCACATAACAGGTTGAGTCAGTCCTTTTGTTCATTTTAAAAATTATATTCTTATTATGACAATAATAATCTAGATCTTTGCTGACTTCAACCCATTTGACCTTTTTTTCCTTTTAGCTGCTACTTTTCCAGACCATTATGAGATAAACACAACTCAAATCACAGCCCATTTAAACAAATCGACGCATTTTTAAATCAATGGGTAAAATGTGCCACCAATAGTGGAAATAATGGCATAGTGGGAACCTTACTTTTATTCTCGAGCAGAGGTGATGCTTTGAAAAGCTTTGAAAATGGGCCAGATGATAAATGCTCCAAACCCTTAGAAAGCCCAGCCCCTGGTCCACCATCTGGTCCTAGAATTCCAAACCGGTGGAGCAAAGCTTCAGCATAGTTCATTCCACCAGCAAGACGTACACCTGCTATACAGGCCGACACACTTAAACTATGGCACTCCGTATCCCGTGCATTATACGGAATAACATGTACCATACGTAAATCCAAAAATGGAAAACTCCTTCCATTTTGCACCCAAAATACAGCTCTCAATTTATGATGGTCATTTGGCATTACACCATTTGCGTTTATTGAAATTCCCTCAGTCTCTGTACAGTCCACCTGGACCTGGTCCCACCTTAAACTTGATGAAATAGCCATGGCCCCACCCAGGGTCCTATGAGTAACTTCCATGAACAAATCATCACCAACAAACTGAACTAAAGGCATTCCCTGACTATCCAAAGATGAAGATTCTAGAAACGTTAACTTTAGGTCCTTAACTGATAAGCTGACCGCAGTATCACCAGGAACTTTTTCAATCAAACTTCCATCCGATAACTCACGTTTCACCGATTTTTTTTGTTTATCTTTTCCAACCTTGGCCATTTTCTCACTGACTGTACCAAAATAAGTATACAGATCCAACACAAAGAATAATTGTTCAACAGAGGTGTTGGATAGATATTGTTCACAAGCAACTCCAACCCTAACAACACCTCCTGGCGGAGGGACATCAGTTAACGGGCTTCCGTCTGCTGTTACCATTGCTACCTGAATGCAAACACCTTTCATCTCTACACATCTCCATAATTCTGAAGAGTGTGAACGGGATCCATTAACATTTTTCGAATTATTATTACATGTTTCTAGAGACATATTTATAAGAGAAGCGCCACTTGTCCACTTCTTTTGGCTGGAATCAATGGGCTGGCCTTTCCATAGACAGAAGCATGCAGGGTCTTTTTCAAGATTGAGTAGTTTGAGTCTTAGGGAAGGGGAGTCTTGAAAGTATAAGTTCTCAATATGAAGCCTTGCTCCAGTGAAGGAGCTCTCGTTTATCAGTGGAACAGTGATATCTAATCCTTTGACTTTGAATTCAAGTGAGTTGATAGAGAAATCTGGTGAAATATCACCATGATTGACCAAAATTCCATCAGCTAGTAAGGATGATATTCTTAGACAAGATTCTTCTTGAAGATGTATCTGGAAATGAATGGTGGCATTTCAGAACTGACACAGTAAATAATGATGTTAAATGATTTTCTAGTGTGAGACAAACAAGTTGGCTGACACAAAAACACTTTTTCTCCTTTTTTCTTAAAATATTTTTATGAATGATAAGTGGTAGTTACAAAAACAGATTTATTGGAATAAGACTAATTTTTAATAAAAACAACTTAAAAAAGGTAGTATGTATTAAAAATACACTTCAAGTGGATTTCAACCTGTTTTGACCCTTTCACTCATTTGAGATAGAACACAGCCTAGATTGACCCATTCCTAAGGAAGTGACTCACAACTGTTATTTTTAACTTTTATGTGACAAAATAAATTGCAGTACCATAAGAGGGTGACAGTCAATGACAGTTTGTGAAGAGAAGGATGGAGGGGTAGGTGAGGGAATAAACTGAAGACTATGAAGGGATATGAGTGGAGCATGGTCATTTAATTTCCATTGCTGATCCCCTAAAGGATATATTGGAGGACAGAAATTCTTTCCTGGAAACCAAAAAAAAAATCATAAACTGAATAAATAATCCTTTTAATAAGCTATGAAGGTTATGCACATTATGGCAAATACAATTTGTAATCAAATATACCAAAATCTGGAATGTGAAGTGGTTCCTCTGCAGCATCCTGCATTGATGGTTGCACTAATGCACATGGTGGGCTAGAGAAAGTATCCCTGAATTTCATAAACATTGCTATTATTTTGAGAAGAACATAAAAATAATTATTAGTAAACAAAGCCTATGCATAAATATACAAACAGAGAGAGGAGGGTTGGATAGAACCACAAATAATGCAAGAACCATTTAACACCGTCACAATATTTGATCATTGGTTTAAGTCAATAATGGCATCTAATATTTCAAGGAGATTAAAGAAACAAGCTAGGGGTAGTATGGGTATCACCACCTATTTTTAACCGTTCCCCATTTATCTCTCAAATCTTCTCTTTTACAGTCAACTTTTCTAAAGATCCGCAACTCAGCCCATGATGAACCAAGTATACACTTAACGAGCAAAAGAGAACTTTATGTTAGAGCACAAAGTCTTATGCTTGTTTGGATGTTGCCATTTATAAACTAGTCAACCACATAGCCAACAATGGTGCTTTTGCTTTTCTCTATAAGTTCTTTGTCAGATAAGGTTTTCTTCTTTGCTTAAATGATTCTCGATAATTTCGGTTTCTAAACAGGACATCAAACAGAAGAATAGAATTCTGACCAAGAGGGGCTAAAGTTATTATAAACCTTAAGATGGTGCTAATATTAGGTGGCAACTTTGCACTTGTGCCCCCATTCACTTATGAGCCGTAATTTCAGTTTTCTTATCCATAACAGATAAAATGGGTAAAATCAGAGTCGGAGACGAAGCTTCACAAATAGGTCGAATGAGTCAAATTCTACCAAAGTGCATTTTAATACAACCTCCTAAACCACTTTATTCAAAAACATAGATTTAAATATAAGACTATAGCTTTTGTGATTGTATTTCACACACTAACTATTTTTAATAAAACAGGAGTGTTTAAGGTCAACCCAATCCGAACCATGCCAAAAATCACCCATATTGACCTGTAAGGCTGTAACCCAACCTGTCAGACCCGCCCAGTTTGCCTCCTGTAATGCAAAAATGTAAAAGATGCATAATAAAAAAAGAATCACCAATGCTTGGTAGTAGTTAACATCATATAGCATGAGAATGCATACAACAAATGTAAAAAATATAAGTGAATGCAGCATACCGCAAAAACAGACCACCAATCATCACTCGAGTTAAGCATTTGGTGATTTCTCCATCAGAAAGGCTTGCCTGCAGAGGCCAAATAAATCACATTTCAGCTTATACAAGCTAACAAAGCTAGACAGCAAGGCAGTCTAGGAGGGTTGTATAATTAACAAACAGAAATAAAAAAGTCATTTTTAGTGTCATGGAAACCTACCCGAGAAAAGAAAAGTGACTGCATCAAAAGTTCTAACCGGAAATCTGCAAACACACTTAGAATCATTAGCACTTTAGCAGCAATTGATTATTATTACATATGCCTTTTCTATTTCACTTAAAACTACTTATATTAGAAACTTAGAAGTGGCAACTTTGATTAATTTACTTATGCATGGGTCGATTCAGGTTAAGTACCATCTCTGACAATTTAATGGGTAATAAAGCCAAAAGAGAGTAAAATTAATATGGAGTCACCCAAAGTGTATTTTTAATGGATAAAGCCTCTTAAATCATTTCATTCACAAAATCAAATTATTACAAAAATTGCACAACTTCTGAAAATCATATTTGACACACTATATATTGAAAGAATTGTAAACACAGCCAAAAAAAGTACTTTAGGTCAACACAACATGACTCGCTTCAACTCAAAACGTGTTTTGACCCATTACACAACAGGCTAACCTTCCCATTTTGCCACCTCTATACTATATCCATCTAATAGATGATTAAAAGCCCTACCATTCCTATATAATATAATATATATAATTGTCTGTGATAGAAATAAAATCCTCAAACCAAAAGATGAGGTTACATAGATTGTAGGGTCACAAACCAGTATCCTTGATGCAAAAAAATATATGGTCCACCATTATAGAGACCAGGGTACGCCCTGCAGCTTCTGCTGATCGCTGCCAGAAGAGTGAATTGATTATAGCTGGCAGATATAATAGTGCTTCAAAACAATTTTTAAAACTAAGAGACGATAATAAAAAAACAGAAATTAAACCTCTTGAGCATGTGGATTCACATCTCCTCTATTTAGACAGACATACAGTCCCGTAAAGAAGCGAAGAAGAGCTCGTAATCCTGCTCACATATTAAATTATTGTAACATAAAAGGTTCAAACAGTAACCGTTTAACAACAAGCACAATCAAGAAATCGTACACTGACCTGGTTCACTCAAAGCTGGGCACACTGCTTCAGTAATATGTAATTGGAGTTCCAAACCTAGTGGACTATTAAGCTCTGTTCTTTGTATGGTAATCTGATTAGAGAACCAGAGGGTAGTAATACGCAATTAAGATTATCATTAACTACACCAAAGTTGCCAGATAACTAACTAAAGGATTAAGTTTGTATTACATAAGCTTCTCCAGATATTCCTTCAAGAAACCGCTCCCCACCAAAAAATACCCGCTTAGCACCATCATCATCCTTAAATGCCCCTTCAGAAAATGCTGCAAACATATCTGGATGAGGCAGGAGGTCGATGGATAGATGCTCCCATTCAAGCTTCTGGTAACCAAAAAGGAAGTATTATCAGTAACATATAAAGGACCTAGCATACAAAAAACAATAAAACTAAAACGAAGTTAACTACGGAAATTTACTTTGAACACATAGATAAACTTCTTGTCATTTGAGAAGTCCCTCGCTTCCTTAAGACTTACAACCTGCAGCAAGTGACATCCAGTTAGTAATTTGATATTTTGATGTATAAAAGCAATGTTAATAAAATAAAATCACTAAAACCATGTAAAGGTTTATAAGGTAACCTGCCAGTTCTCATTTGTGGTATAAAGCAAAAGATTGCGAATAGTAATAGACGCCATTGGTGATGCCCTGTTAGCAAAAACACATTAATTCATGATTTATTAGGGGGCTTTTGAGATTGTGTTTTGGTGGAGATTATCTGATTATAGCGTCCATAAATCACATAGTCGGAAAATAGTGTATGTTAAACCAGCTGAAAAGTGATCATTTGCGTTTCTTGGAAACTACACAGTTTCGGAAGACCAGGTTGAGACTTGCTTTTTGAAAACACTATTCTCCAAACACAATATGTTTTGCAAATGCAAGCCCAAACACCCCTTTAATATACACCGTCAGATTGGTGTACACAAATTGATGTAAGCATGTACCAAAGGGCAAAATTGATCACAATCAAGATTGACAAACTGGAAGTAACTAATAGAAATGTAAATAAGTTGAATGCACCAAAAACATACCAAGTTGCTCCTCCACGACGTCTAGCACCCCCATGAGTCTCAAGTAAAAGATTAACCGTCCGTACCTCCAATGTCATTCCATCTGCAATCTGATAAAACTGAAATTTCAGCGGTGGAATCCACAAACGGCCTTAAAAAATAGTTAAAAGCTACAATTCAAGTAATTAATTGTGGTGCCTAGCAAAGGACCCTACACAAATGAAACCCCGCTTGCAACTATTATCGAAATCATAAACCACAGCCCATAACTGTCATATACCTAATTTTGAATCATGTAAACCAGTAAAAATAGAAAAGAATGTGGTAACTTCAATATTTCAGAAATATAATACAAAGGCATATGTACAATTTACTACCATCTATAAGAAAGTAGCATGACACAAGAAATTAACCATCCACAAACACAACCAAAACATCCTTTACTATATTAGAAATTAAAAACGTAAGTTTCATGAAATAGTAGTTGTAAGTATTTACCAAAAGATCTTCAAATAGAAAAATTTTCAACATACATTATTTTGTGCAGCTTCGTGCACCCAAAAAAATTATTTCCTTTTTCTTGCGAACACTTAACTTTCTCTAGTGAAACTACTATTCTAACGCTTGACTGCTGATAACATAAATAACACAGTCTTGTTGCTCCATTGAGGTGACATACTGTCTCCTATGAAGCTGCTTCATTAATTAATTTCAGTGGTATATGGATGTTCACTTCCCCTTTATTAAGTATCCACCTTCTATGCAAGCCTACGCTAGAGATCAAGCTTATAATGTGTACGAGATACAGATACCACAACTAAGACTGTCTGCAGGAAGAAAAGACAATTGACCAGCCACCCAATTAAAGAGCCCAAAACAGCTCCATAGAAAGAGACTAACCTTGTCAGCAAACCCATAACCACTGCCTTTTGCAGGACTTGATGGCGTTTGTGCACTTCAAGAAATAAGCATGGAGAATAGCAAATTAGCAAAAATGATAGTGCTGCTCGAATCAATCTATTTACTGTCTAAATCATATATTCATGTCAAATTAACTATTACCTGTCAGTACTCCCATACGCATCCAAATCATCATTCTCCTCCAACACCAAATCAAGCTTATCGATTTGCACAACAATGGGCTCGACTTGTACATTGCTGAAATAAGGTAGCTTAAAAAACACACCACCCATACTTCAATCAGATACATGTATACATGTTTAGTAACAAAATCTAGCAACCTATATATACAACTCTAATATTAATTTATCAAACTTAATCTAAACAACAACAGAGGCTACGTACTATAATCTCCAACTTCCCAACTTTCGCAGTTGTCACATTCAACGCAGGCGGCAATCCGAGACTCGCATGCAAAGCATCACCGTTTATATCTATCAAAATCAAATCCATCACTTACACAGTTATAAATCATACACGATTCTGCATCTAAAGCATCAAAACTAGTAACAGAATACATAATCATCAGATCGAATTATCGAAGCCCTAAAACTACAAATCAAATACAGAATTCTCAGATCAAAGCATCAAAATCAAACGTTGAAATCTACATCTATAAATACAAGTTTTGCACAGTTGCTTGTGTATTCTGGTTTGTCGATAGTCAGGCTTCTCCAGAGGAAAAGGTTTAATGTTTGAGTGTTTGACCTAATATTCAAATAAACAGCCCATACGCAAGATTCAATGTTTCAACTTTCAAACCACACACACACATATACGTATATACATAATCATATAATTAAAACTATTATATACATATATATATATATATGCATCTTATCAACAGATAACATAATAGATATGTACATTAGTAGATTCGTATATACATATGTATGTATATAATAGCTTTAATTATATGCTTGCGTGTGTTTGTTTGCATCAAAAGCATGAAAACTAGTAACAGAACAGCAAATCATCGAATCAAAGCCCTAAAAACACTAATCCGATACGGAATTCTGAGATCAAAGCATAATAAGTTGAAAAGTAAGAGCAAAACTTTAGCACATTTGAGTGGAAATGAAGGAAAAGGAAACCTAAATTGGAGAGCTGAACGGTACGGCCTTGTAACTTGAACTGATCTCGAGTGAATGATTTGAGCCAGTACTTTAGAGTGTACTCCAACGCCCTTGCTAGTATCGACTCCATCTTGTCTTATTTTATATTATATTATTTTATTTTATTTTATAGTGTGGGCGTGGACACCAACAGAGATCAAAGAATTAAAGTGGATCTTGAAGATTTGTGATGATGAGGGAAGGAATGAAATGAGAATGAATGAAGGGTTAATGGTTGTGTGATCTCAGCAGTAGCAGCTGGTTTTCCGGTTTTGACTGCTGGGAAAATGATCTGTCGTCTGCGTCTTTCTAAAGTAAAAGTCTTTTATACTGCTTTTTCTTTTTCTAATAAATTTATTTATTATTTATTTTAATGGAAAAATAAAGAAAAATTTGTAAAAAAAAAAAAAACTAGTAAGACACTAGATAGAACGCGAATAAGATGAAAAACCGAAATTCAAAAAACAAGCACTAAACTACCAAGCAATGACTAAAACACCACCTCCCGTCCCAAGGAGACAACACCAAACATAAGAAGCAAGGGGAACCTCTAACGAATCATGTCGGATATATAGGTGGGTAGCTGAAGACCTGCATATTAGGCTATATGGTGTGGGAGCAACCTCCCCCAATTGCCACATCAACGTCACCTCATTTTCCCCCTTTACTCCCTCAAAATTTGAAAATGGTTTCCCCCATCCTTTTATATTATATAAAGTTTGATTTAAAAAAAAATGGACCAATGAAATAGCTCGGCGCATTCGGTGATATTCCACCGATTTCACCGAAAAGCAAGGGGGGGGGCGGTATTATCGATCGGTTTGAAGGCCACCTCAGCCCACCGATCCACACCACCGAAACCATACCGTTCAGTCTTAGTAGTTGGGGCAAGGACTCCACCAACCTTCAAACATTTGGGTTTTGAAATCTTTTTCCGCTTTTGAGCAGGATTCCTACCGCCTTTGCTACCTCTACCTTTGTTGATATTAGAATCTCCAGCTTCATTGGACTCTGACCAATCATTTATAGCGTTGACCTTGGGAGACATCTCAGGTTACTTAGGACGGTCCTCCAAAGGAGTATTAGAAGAGAGCACCAACACAATTGTATTTGAGTCAGAGATAGGATCCACAGACTTTGGAGCATTGAGCTCCAAGTTACTTGGGTCACTAAGAGGAGGATTTGGGTGAAGACTGTTCAAAGCTAAGAACTCGTCTAGACCAAAAGGGTTCAGATCAATCCTTGTATTTTTAAACATCACGCCATACAATGCCCGTTACATCAACGACACATTATCAAATCACTTATTTTTTCATTGTACCCTGTAATAGTTTTACTGGTTTTAACTATCCATAAACCTTTAAAATAATAAAAAAATTATTTAGTTTAAAATCTTAAAAATATATCTTCTTCTAATTATTCTCCTATGTTGTTATATTTCGGTTATATTTTGACTACATTATCTCTATATATAATGTACATCTGTGAATGAAAGAAATACAGTGATAACTTCATTTCACATCTATGAGATCCGCATAAAGCAACATCTCAAACAGGTTATATATTCATATATTGTGGCACCTTGGAGGTCAACTAAGCAAACATTTACAGCAACACCATCAAATCATGTCGGTTGATAACACTATATGATGCCGATTGAGAATGTATGTGGTTGAGATCAGAGAAGGCTACATCAAGATTCAAGGGTGATTGAACCAAGCACATTTCCCTAAAGTTCTTCTCAACTTATGACTTGTAGAAAGAAGGAGAAATTGATGTTCGTCAAATCAAGTCAAGTGAAAATCTTGCAGACTTATTTACAAAATCTTTACCTAGAAGTAGTTTCGAGCAGTTATCACACAAGATCAATCTTTGTGGATTGAAATATGTTTGTTAAACTCAAGGGGAGAATTATACACGCACTCTTTTTCCCTTAACTAAGTTTTGTCACACTGGAATTTCTTAGTAAAGTTTTTAATGAGGCAGCCCAACTGATCCAGTAATATCACTTTATTTATTAGGTCCCGAAGTACCTATTTAGCATCTTCCTAAAGTATGGTGTTAACAGTGTATAATAAATAGTAATATATAATTGAGGGGGGCCTTATAAAATCATATATATTTTCTCCTGATTATTCTCCTATATTGTTATATCTCTATATATTATTCTCCTATATTATTCTCCTATATTGTTATATCTCAGTTATATTTTTATACATATCTCTATATATAATGTACATATGTGAATGAATGAAATACAGTTATCATAATTTCTTATATTTTCACTACAAAAGGAGATTAGTGGGTCATATTTTTTTTTACCGGCCCATCCACTTAATTTCCTCCCCCTTCACTATGTTGCTACATGGTTGCAGCGTTAAGCCCCTTAACGATGAAGCCTTTAACGCACTGGTAACTTTGGCTTGAAGCAGTGGTTAACGTCGGATCATGACACAGTGGCACGGGCGTGAGCCAGTAACGTATAGCCTAATGACACATGTGATGTTTTTGTGTAACCAAAAAGATAGAGCCTAAATTAATGTTGTGGTATGCCGAAAAGGATGCATATATGTATTTTACATTGATCGAAAACCATAAAATCAAATATTAACACCAGTTTTGATAATACCGACACCAATAACGATTATCATTCGGTTGATAACAGTTTGGTTTATTTATAAAGTTAATTAACACAGATTATTAAAAAGAACTAATTTATTAAAAAAATAATAGATTAAGATATATATATGGCAATTATAATCTGAAAACACCTTTGAGTTGTGCAAACTCAAAAAACTTAATCCAGTGGTTTAGATATTTCCACATCACTTATTTTAAAGATTCTTCTAAGGGCATTTTCGGTAGAAATTTTTCTGCCATCCTTTCTAAAGATTTGCTTTAGGTAAAATCACCAATCTAGCCATTGACCAAACATTTTTACCAAAATAGCCACCTCCCATCTCTTGGGAGAGTCAGCTCACGATTTCCGAGGCACCTCAGGCGTCTCCCGAGAGGCTTCAGGGATGGGCCAATTACTTTGCTACACGTTTCCAGACATTTCTCTTTCTTCCTTTGTTTTTTTTTCTTTCTCTTTCATAAACTCCAAAGTCCAACTGTCACCATATACTTATTATTATATTATTAACCTCATCTTCCCACCTTCAACTTCCCACTAGTGTTACCAACCTCAACTGTTATCAGAGAAATAATTCACGACTCCAATGTCAACCTGGCCACCATAACCACCTTAAAAAGCTAATACTTGAAAACGAAACTTCTATAAGACAATTTTAGTACAATATTAGGACAAAGAACCCTAACCAGTTTACATAAACCTTAAACCCTACTAAACCCAATTGCTTTTTTCTCTATAACAAACATTATACAGTATAAAAGACACAGTATTGGTGAGCAATGTACTGAGGCACAAGTTTTCAAGATTATTTGCAATGTTGATGAAAAGAAAGTAAAATTTGAGTTGAGAAAGCTTGTTACCGGAACTGGGGTTAACATTATTATCGAGGGGGAGCGGCAGGTGACGTATCGCCATCGAAAACCTGCAACTGACCATTGATAACCTATGTTGCACGGGAACGAGAAACGGGTACGGGTACGGGAAACGACAAAACTCAAAAAATCAAGAAACGGGTACGGCACGAGTACGGAAATAAATACATAAAAAAAATAAATACATATTAGATTAAATAATAAGGTATGAAATAGAAACAGCAATATAGTAATCAAATTTGCTAAAAAATATATTTTTAATACTTAATCAAACAAATAAACAAAAAAAGTTGAAACTTATTTCAGATTTTCTATATGATTTCTTATGTTCACATAAAAAAAATATAAATGTTGAATGTTGACTAGTTTTATGGGCCCAAATAACGTGAATAACTTATGTATTGGGCCACAAAAAATAAAAAGCTCAGATATCTCACTTCAATACTTCATCTTCCTCATAACTTTAACTTTAGACCTAATAAAACGTCACCACCACCTCTGCAACTACCGCCGCACCCACCTTGGAAACTTACAAGAAATACCCCTGGACTGCTGGAAACTTAAAAAAAACATCCCCAAAACTAGAAACGGTACAAGAAACGCCCTTTGACTTATCGAAACGGCCAAGAAACGTTTCCAGGCGTCCCCATAGGCGTTTCCGTCCCCGGCGAGTTTTGGGTACGGGGTACGGCACCTCTTAGGAGTTTCCATGCATCAGAGTTGATAACGTCTTTTTGACGTCTCTGGTCTCGGTGACGCCTCGGAACACCTCTCTTTGACGTCCTCGGTCGCGGTGACACCTCATAACACCTCTCTTTGATGTCTCCGGTCGCGGTGACGCCTCAAAACACCTTTTTTTGACATCTCCAGTCTCGGTGACGCCTCAGAACACATCTATGACGTTTCACGGGAAACCTCTCGGTGACACTTTGGAACCTGTGAACCGTCTCTCTAAAGAAAAGGGAGATGGCTAGTTTGGTAATTCCCCTTGATAAATGGCTAGATTGGTAATTTTCCCTTTGCTTTATCTCTCTTACCTGACACACATGTTAACCAGTGTTGCAAAACTCGGTTTGGGCTTGTACTCGGTGACCCACCCTGGAGCGAGTACTGAGATTAATCGGGGCAGTACTCGGGGGTCAAATCGGCCTATGCGGGGAGTAATCTAAGTAATCGGCCAACTCGGCTATACTCGGTGACCTACCCTGGAGCGAGTACTCAGAGAGTAATCAGTCAACTCGACCTTGTTTTGCAACATTAACGTTAACACACTCACTTTCTTTCTCCTTTTATTTTACACATTAACACACACTCACATTTTTTCTCTATATCTTTCTCCCCTTTCCTTTTACACACATTAACACACACTCACATATTTTTTCCATCTTTCTCATTTTCTTTCACACCCACACACCGTAGGACAACAATCCTAAACCAACAAACACCTCTGTTTCCTTTTATGACTAACCACCAGATCTGACCCACATGTGTACAAAACCACCTCTATCTTCACAATCTCTTTCCCTCCCCCTCTCTCTCCATCTCTCTCTCTATACCTTCTGACGATTGATGATCTTTTTCTGATCTTTGTTGTAAATAAGCCGTTAAAACATAAATCTGTCACCTGCAACATGGCGGTGCGTTGTATGTTTAGATCTGAAACCGACAAACGATGGTGTTGGGGCTGGAGGTTTAAGACTGGTGGTTGAAGGATTATGTTTAGATTTGAAACCGGCGGGTAGCGAAGGTGCAGGCGACGGTGGTGTTGGTGATGGCTGGTGGTTGAATGTTTGAAGGTGGGTGATGGTCACTACAAGAAATAAAGCCTTTAGCGGCGGCACCTTTAGTGGCGACCCGCTTAGGTGCCGCTGCTAATTCCTTGATCCCCACCTACCAAATAAAAACAACTCCTGACCGTTGATTGGTCAGGAGATCAAAGGCCAAAATTTCATCGTACTAAAGACTAATAGCGGCGACAGTCGCCGCTATTGATCGAAAAGAATAATATACGTGCCATCAACTCTTCTTTTCCCTCCCACCTTTTCCCTTTTCCTCCTCCTTCTGCTCATATCCTGATCTCTCTTGTCTCTCTCTCAACCTCCTGATCTCTCTCGTCTCTCTCTTTCTCTTACTCTCCCTCACTCTCCAGCACAACCTCCCTCTCTTTCACCCCACCATTTGGTATATGTTTGTAATTTGACCCATTTGGTGTATGTATGTTTGCTAAATGTTAATATTTGCTTCGTTTGGTATAAATATGTTTAGTAAATAGGATATTTGACCCATTTGGTATATATTTGTAGTTTATTTGTTGATAGTTGACACATTTGGTATAAATATGTTTAGTAAATAGGATATTTGACCCATTTGGTATCTATTTGTAGTTTAAATATTAATATTTGACCCATTTGATATATTGGTAGTTTTAATGTTGATAGTTGACCCATTTGTTATATGTTTGTAGTTTGACTTATTTGGTGTATGTACGTTTGCTAAATGTTAATATTTGACCCATTTGGTATAAATATGTTTAGTAAATAAGATATTTGACCAATTTGGTATATATTTGTAGTTTAAATGTTAATATTTGACCCATTTGATATATATTGGTAGTTTTAATGTTGATAGTTTACCCATTTGGTATATGACCCATTTGGTATATATTTGTAATTTAAATGTTAATATTTGACCAGTTTGGTATATATTGGTAGTTTTAATGTTGATAGTTGACCCATTTGGTGTATGTATGTTTGCTAAATGTTAATATTTGACCCGTTTGGTATAAATATGTTTAGTAAATAGGATATTTGACTAATTTGGCATATATTTGTAGTTTAAATGTCATTATTTGATCCATTTGATATATATATATATATATATATTTGTAGGAATAATTTAATGCGATGATGACCAATCCTCAATTTCAAGCGCAAATGTTCCAAATGTTTTCTCAATTCTACCAGTCACAAAATCTTGCTAACTTTGGAAATCAAGGCGGTAGCGGCAATAGTGGCGATGATGATGAAGACGAAGATGTTTAGGCGTTTTTGTAAGAATGATACAATTTATAATGTTTATGCTTGATTGTAATCTTGGTATGTTTGTTTAGTTTTGTTGGTATGTTTAGACGAAAATTTTAGGCGTATAATCTACATATATATGTAAATGTTGGTATGTTTGGTTAATTAGATTTCTCGTTATTTTGCTTGATTGTGCCATTGTTGATAAAAGAGTATTAAAGCTGAATAGGAAAGCAAAAAAAAATAAAAAAATAGCGGCGACATGGTCAAGCACATAATGCACAGGATGTTGCCACGTGGCAACAAAAATTAAATGAAAAATTAAATGCCACGTGGAAAAAGGCTTTAGCGGCGACTCATTAGGGGCGACATGGACCTTTAGGGACTTTTTTTGCAGGCGAAACTATTAGCGGCGACAGTCGCCGCTAATAGTCATCCTTTAGCAGCGACTGTCGTCGCCGCTAAAGGTCCTGTTTCTTGTAGTGTGTGGTGTTGGTGACGGCTGGTGCTTCAGACCCACAATGGTGCATTACCCCCTTTTTGTTTTGTATTTTGCATTTCAAGGTTCTTAGAAAAAGATGAATTAGCCTGTTCATATGCTACTTCTTTTTTTTTCTTTATCTATATGATTTCATTTTCACTAGATACGTGAAGATGATTTGAAATGATTATGATGTTAAAGACTAAATTTTAAGAGTTTGCCCCATTCCTTTAGTGTGGTGGTAAAGGTGTTGGGGTTCTAGAGGGAAGGTTGAAAGTTTAAACCTCGTAAGAGGCAAAAAAAATAATGTATTTTTTTGAACGGCCAACTAAATATCATCTGAACTGCCAGTGGGTTAGCACTAGATAAATGGCTGCCTACTGGGCAGCCCAAGTCCACCAAGCCACCAATTCGAGGAAAAACCTGCTGCCCAAATGCCCACTGCAGTAAAACCCCTTTGGATCGGATTCAAACTTGAGACCAAATGGCCTCAAGTTCTTATCTTCATTTTCCCATACCACTCCTCATACCCTTCTTACATCCCATTTTAAATACATTGTTTTTTTTTAATAATGTATTTAAAAGGGGATGTAAGAAGGGTATAAAAAAAATAGGGAACCGTTAAAAAAAATTATAAAAGTCACAAAAACTATTTTTGCTCTAAAATTGATGGCGTGCTACTCGATGTCCACGCCGTTTCAGCCAAACAAATAACGGTACTCAACATCTTCTTTCTTACATACATACATTATTCATTCGTTAATTCCACCGGTACAATCGACTGATTTCAATCCCTAGATTCGTTCGTTTTTAATCGAGTTGAATTTCTAGGTAACAGCTAGAATAAGAATAAGGTTTATGATTTCTATATAAATTGTTGTTTAACGGTAAAATTCATGAGATGTAAGGTTAATGTTTCTTGTTGGTAATTTCCTGGAATACACAAATTTTGTTTTATTAAATATTATTATTCATTTTCTAATGAATCTGATTCTAACAAGAACAAGGTGATTTCCAAATTTTGTTCTAATGATGTAAGGACAATATTTTTTTGTTTAATTTAGAGTCGGAACAAGAAGCATAGCATTGGAAGGATGTCTGCTTATTTTAACTTATTGATACCGAACAATTATGCGTTGCGTAATCGTTCTTGTTTTCTTTTGCTAAAGTGTGTGTATATAACCACGCACAAAGTTATGTTGCTTGTCATCCAACCATCATTTCTCACTATCACTATGGATGCTATAGTTTCTTTTGTCATTGATGGGGCCAAAACAATGTTTAAGTATACCTGGTCAAGAATTAAGACTCTTTCCGAATATGGAAAGAATGTTCTTGAGCTACGGGAACAATTTGGCAACCTCATGAGGAAAAAGATGGCAATTGAAGAAGATGTCACTTTAGCTAAAATGGAAGAAAAGACTTTAAAAGAGGAAGTGAGTGATTGGCTGATGAAGGTTTCTCAAGCAGAAGATGATGTAAGGCTACTGCTAGAGAGGCCTGACAATATGATGCACCGGTGCCGCCAGCACAGGAGAGTATCAAAGAAACTCGATCTGGTGAAGGAGTTGAATTCTACTTATTTTGAAACTGTTGCCATTGAAAGTAGCTCCCCAATCATAGCAGTGCAAGAAATGGCAGTGGCGTCTCTTGTGGGACAGGGGGCAGCTTCGCGTATGAAGCAGCTTATGGAAATCCTAAACAGTGATGATATCGGAAGAATTGCTGTATGGGGAATGGGTGGCATAGGGAAGACAACTTTGGTCAAGAACTTGAGCAATGAGCTGTGTTTTTCCTCTCCTAAGTGTTTTGATATTGTCATCTGGGTACAAGTTTCCAGATCATTGGATTTGAGCGCGATTCAGTCTCAGATTGCCAAGAGAATTCATCTAAAAGTAGAAGCAGATGACCCCACTCACAGTATAGCTAGCAGAATTCTTCGAAGACTGAAGATGAGAAGGAAGATCCTCCTAATTCTTGATGATGTCTGGGAAAAGATTGATCTTGATACTGTGGGTATTCCGTCAAAGGAGCCTGGCTGTAAGATCCTTTTAACTACTCGATCGCTTGATGTGTGTAGGCACATGGACGTTCATGTTTCTTTCCAGTTAAATCAAATGAGTGAAGAAGATGCTTGGAATCTTTTCGCTCACAGTGTTGGGCCTGTACTTCAATCAAATGGTATAAAATCTCCAGCAAGGAAAATTGTTGCAAGTTGCAATGGGCTACCCTTGGCAATCAAGGCTCTTGGAAATACAATGAGGGATAGACCACAAATTGAACTGTGGCAAAACACGCATCTTAGGTGGCGTTGTTCATCACCTTTGTTTAAGAACATCGAGAAAGAGATATTTGGGACTCTAGCAACTAGTTATCATTTCTTACCAAGTAAGATTCTTAAGCAATGCTTTTTGTTTTGTTCTTTATACCCAGCAAGCTATTCCATAGATGTTGGTGAACTAATCCAGTGTTGGGTATTTGATGGTTTAATCAATGAGACCCAAAGTGTAGAGGAAGCGTACAATTACGGGGTTGCTTTGGTTGAACACTTGAAGGACTCTTGTCTACTGGATCAAGATTCAGAAGGAACTGTGAAGATGCATGACATTTTTCGTGACTTAGCCATCCTTCTATCACGGGGTCAAGAATTGTCGTATGGGTTTTACACCCAGTCCGGCCTTCCACGCTATCAGATGCCAAACGAGTCTTCCAAAAGAGTTTCTTTCATGCATTGCAGGATGTATAGGTTGCCAGAATTTTCTGTATATTCCCAGCTGACTGTTCTATTTCTCCAACGCCTCTCGGATCAAGATTCAGAAGTTCTTTTACAATTTTGTCTCTTTAAGGGTATTAAATTTAAGCGAAACTCGAATTACTTCTTTACCCCAATCTTTTCTTTGCTTGTGTGAACTGCGTTCTCTCTTTCTTAGAAATTGTCCTATTGAAAAGCTACCTTCTCTTAACTCGCTTTGTAAACTCTTAGTTATTGATCTTTCTCGAACCCACATCAAATCTCTTCCTAAAGGGTTTGGAAGTTTACATAGTTTAAGAGAATTAGACATGTCATGCACACCCTTTTTGAATAAGATAGTAGCTGGAAGCATATCAGGGTTATCAAGTCTCGAGACTCTATATATGTCTTCTAGTTCTTATAACTGGAACCAAGAGACGGGCACTGATCAAGGAGCAACATTTGATGAGTTATTATCACTGAAACACCTATCGACCCTTCAAATAAGACTGGACTCGGTTAAGTGTCTTGAATCTGCATCTACTTGGCTCAAGAAATTAACAAGATTTGATATCCAGATTAGACTATGGAGCCATGACCCAAACCATCATGTTGCCAAACATAATAAAAAACGATTGGTGCTTAGAGGAGTTGATCTTTGGCAAGAAGACCTTCAAGATCTTCTACACAACACAAGTTCTCTAGATGTGTTAACGTGTGTTGGCATGACTCGGAGACACTTGCTTAGCCTATCAACATTGGTATCACTCACTATATCATATTGCAATGATATAACATGCTTAATAAGCGTTGAAAGAAGTTCCAGGGAAATGTTTCCTAATCTACGACACTTGGTTCTTGATCATTTGCAAAATTTAGAGACTATTGTTGAGGGGATTATTCCGAGAGGCGTATGCCTCAGAAAGCTGAAAACAATTCAATTTTTGGATTGTCCAATGTTAAAAGGAGCCGTATCTTATGCAATGCTTTGCCATGTTAAAAGTCTTGAAGAAGTTAAAGTAAGCAATTGTAAAAATATGTCTTGTATAATATGGTCGGGGGAGCATCAAGAAATGGTGCCTAATTTGAGGGTCTTAGAGATGAACAATATGGTCAGTTTGAAGTCAATCTGTGATGGTGAATCAGTTTGTCCAGCATTGCAGCGGATTGAAGTTTGTTGTTGTCCCGACTTGAAGGAACTTCCTCTCTCAGTCTCGAATTCATTCGGTTTGAAAGAGATTAGAGGTGATATCAAGTGGTGGAACAATTTAAGATGGGATGATGATGATGCTAAGAACCTGTTTCTACAACATTTTCAAGCATATCCTACGGAGAACTGCTCATGTAAAGGTAAATACAAGTTAAGAACATAATTTTGAAGCTTTTTTTTTTTTCATTTTCTTTTAAGCTGGTACTGTTGACAGTGACTTTCTATACAGCTTATGTTACATTTAGTGTGTTAGTTATCATACAAAAATAATAAAGTTACCACAATAATCTAATTCCTTGAATTAAGTGATTTAGGAGCTTCTTTCAAAAAAGAAAAATGATTCAGGCACTTGTATTAGAGGGGAATCTTTGGGCAACTTTCAACCCATTTGACATGTTCCGTTTTAGATAAAATGTTAATTGGACCCGTTTGACCCGTTTTAGCTAAAAAATTAGTTATATCAATTTGGCCAGATTAAGATAAACACAATTGAAATCGACCAATCCATATTAAAACTAGAGAATTAGCGTGTATTCTACATGAGGGTATTTGTTGCAACACCTAGACAACCTTTCTCTTGTGTTTTCATTGATTCAAAACTTCATTGCAGAATAAAGACATCCCCGAACTTGGAGAGAAGTTGTTTTGAAGTTCTTCGGAAATTTTTTAATTATACTTGAAAATCACATGGAAGAAAAAATGTAGCAGGAATAAAAGATGTAGCCATTTACTTGTAATTTCAGTTATGAATGATGTTTTGTATTGTAAATTTTTAGTGATGTTTTGGAACTTTTTTTTTTACTAATGTTTTAAATGTTTTGATGTTTCCCAAGCTCTAAAACAATATACACTCATAACTGGTACTAAAAAACCGACATATTAACTAAATCGATAGAGTTAAATGCAATTTGATTACCCATGGTTATGCCCAATCTGTAAGTTGAGTCTCTATTTCTCAATTTAGATCTATTGAGGGCGGCTTGGTCGTTTAAGAGGTTGGTTAATCGAGTCCCTGCCTCTAACGTCGTTACATGTGGCTGTCACGAGTCATGCAGTCAACCATTGGATGGGGTAAAACTGTCTTTTTGCCCAAAACCCGCAATCTTAAACCTAAACCATCCTTTAAGAAAACCAAATGCTTGTTATCTTCTCCGATTAATCATCACCACCATAGACTAAATCCATAAGCCACCATGTCCATCGTCGGCCGGATTTATTCAATCACAACCACCACCCCTCCATTCCACCACCCTTCCTCCTCCTCCTCTGTCACCATAAAACCACCCACACCTCCCTCCAATTCACCAGTTCCACATTCCTCTACCGTCGATTTGGGCAATATATGATGGGGTTAATTCTTATGCATTCACTCCACAATCTATTTCTTTGTTCAAGCTTCAGATTTGATTTTGTTGATTATGGCATGTACCAAGGGAAATAACGAAAAAACAAAACACAGGGACTCAAAATGCAATTTTACAATGGGTAAAATGATATTTTCACTTTCAATCTAACAAATGGGATGTGCGTTGGAGGCAAGGAATTGATTGACCAATTTCTGAAACAATGGAGACTCAGTAGACCTTAATTGAGAAATAGGGACTTAACCAGCTGATTGGGTATAACCACAGGACTCAAATTGCATTTAACTCAAACAGATATGACACTAGAAGAGATCTAAACAAAACACTATATGTTGTAATTGCAAGAACACACTGAACAAAATACATCGTTTAATTTTTCAATTTTTTAAAATATAAAAATGGTCAAAATGCTATGTGTGTTTTGGGCATATAAGGAGGAGATGCATGACGACCATAGTTAGAAGCGTGGAAACTCTTACTATCAAGGGAAAGAGAATAGCCCGATCCGAATAATCCGAATAACCCGTTATCCGACCCGATGAACACCCCTAGAGGCAGCAGCTGATCTTATTATGGTGCGAACAATTATTCTGGAGGACAAAATGGATATCCCACTTCCCAGCCTTCTTATCCAAATTGGGCTTGGTGGATCCTACCTCCCTGTCCCTATCCTACACAAAACACATGGTGGCTTAATAATAAGTTTTCTCAGCACACTGACAATCCACAGCTGGCCGACTACACTGCTTTCCCAGGCCCCACAGGCCAAGGCCCGCCTACTTTTCACCTTACGGGTCAGGTTATGATACTCATAGCCCTTGTAACTTGAGTGCGGCGTTTTCAAACATGCAGGTCAATACACTGAACTCATCGTGGACACATGATTTCATGGATACTAGAGCAGGATCACATGTCACACGTGAGCAAGGTAAAATCATTATCCTTGTTTACCAATTAAAGGATTTGGTAAGGGTTTCCGCTCCTTACCTAACCGTACCTACATTTTACCAAATGTCCTTTATAGCCCTCAAATCATTAAAAATCTTATTTTTGTACGACGTTTCACTCGTGATAATAATGTATCTATAGAATTTGACCCTTTTGGTTTTTCTTTGAAAGATCTCACCACTAGGAAGATTCTATCTCACCACAATAGCAGTGGGGACCTTTACCCTTTCACACCACCTCAAGCATGCTTCCTCACATCTCCTTCTCTTCATTGGCACGATCATCTTGGTCATCCAGGGGCTCAAGTATTAGATATTTTACGTTGTACTTTCAATTTTTCTTGTAATAAAGACCAAATGTCTCACCTTTGCAATTCCTGTCAATTTTCTAATAGTAAAAGACTACCATTTTATGATTCAAATTCTTTTACTTTTGCACCATTTGATATCATCCATTGTGATTTATGGACCTCGTCCATTACAAGTAAATCAGGTTATATGTATTATATGGTGCTAGTTGATAACTAATCACATTTTGTTTCCTCTTAAATTTAAATTTGAAACCTTCCCAACCTTTACCAAATTTCACCAATTAATACTCCATCAATTTAACAGAAAAAATTAAAACCTTTCAATGTGACCTTAGGGGAATTTGATAATCACGCCTTCAAAATGTTTGCCTCCCATCATGGCCTATTATTTCGTTTTGCTTGCCCTCACACATCGTCCCAAAATGGTCGGGCTGAGCGCATGATCTGTCATCTTAATGACATCATTCATGCTCTTCTTATTCATGCTAACCTCCCACCCACCTTTTAGGTAGAAGCCCTTCACACGACCACTTACTTGCTTAACATTCTTCCTACCAAACAGTTGAATTCTTACACACCCACATTTGGCTTGTACCTGCGTCATCCGGACTACATTCACTTACGTGTGTTCAGTTGTGTGTGCTATCCTAATACCTCTGTCACCCAACCCCATAAACTCCACCGTGGGCCATCTGGTGTATCTTCGTCGGTTAGCCTCCCGATTTCAGGGCTACCGGTGTTTTGATCCTACCACCGGGAAAGTACACATCTCCTGCCACATCACTTTTGATTAAACCATTTTCCCCTACACCATTCCCTAACCGCCCACCTTTTATAATTTTCTGGATGACTCGTTACTCATCGGGTTTCGATTCGTACCTCCTACGGCCCCACGCATCCCCTGCAACCTCATACCTACTTACATACTCTCACAGGCCTTAGCCCAAACACCCCAAACCGGCCCAAACCAACAACCTGTAGCCTCCTCTACCATCTCTCATATGTCCAGCCTTACCTCACAACCTACCACTTCAGCCCAACTCGTTCCATCTTCGGCCCCACCCCCATATTCCACATCCACAGCCCCACCCCCAATTACCAACCTACACCCTATGACCACCCGATCCAAATCCCGCTCCGCTCCGCTCCACACTCCTTATCTAACCTTACTCTCAACACCGTGCCTATCTCCCCGTCCTTAACACCTATGCCAAGGCCCTAGCCGATCCTAATTGGCCGCATGCCATGTTGGCTGAGTTCACTGCATTACAGGAAAATGAAACATGGGAATTAGTTCCTCGACCCACAGATCGCACAGTTATTCGTTGTATGTTGCTTTTTTTGCCACAAGTTTCGATCTGATGGCACTTTAGAGAGATATAAGGCTCGGTTGGTAGTAAACGGTAATTCTTAAACGATAGGAATTGATTGTGAAGAGACCTTCGGCCTGGTTGTTAAACCGGCAACTATACAGACATTTTTATCATTAGCAGTCTCCCGGTCGTGGCCCATTCACTAGTTAGACGTTAAAAATGCTTTTTTTTGCATGATAATCTGAATGAGACTGTCTTTATGCATCAACCGCCAAGTTTTGTTGATAGGCATTTACCTAACTTTGTCTGCCGCTTCAAAAAGTCATTATATGGTATCAAACAGGCACGAGGTGCTGGTACACTCGGTTTGCTACATACATTACCTCTCACTGGTTCAAAAGCAGTGCGTGTGACCATTCATTTTTTATTTACGAATGTGATTCTACTAATATTGCTTATTTGTTGTTGTATGTTGATGATATAGTACTCATAGCTTCTAATGACCGGTTGCTACATAAGATTATCGGCACCTTCTCATGAGAGTTTACAATGACAGATCTGGGTCCTTTGCATCATTTCTGGGTATTCAGGTCGATCACCTTTAAAATGGTATTTTCTTATCTCAAAAGCAGTACACTAAGGATATTATTTCTTGTGCTTCTTTGTCCGCCTGCAAGCTGTGCACTACACCAGTAGACTTGTCTTCGAAGCTTAGTTCGTTTGATGGGCCTCGGTTCTCTATCCTACTTTATACCGTAGTCTAGTTGGTGCTTTATAGTATCTCACGTTCACTCATCCAGACATTACTTATGTCGTGCAGTAGGTTTGTTTGTTTATGCATGACCCACGGGATTCTTATTTTCCGTTCATGAAACGTGTAATTCGCTACATCCAGGGCACGACTAATTATGTGATTCGCACGGTTAAATCCAATACCAATTCGTTGGCCGCATATTCTGATGCAGATTAGGGTGGTTATCCTGACTCGAAACGTTCTACTAGCGGTTACTGTGTTTTTCTGGGTGATTATCTTTTATCCTGGTCTTCGAAACGGCAACCCACCATGTCTAGCTGAAGTGCAGAAGCAGAATATAGGGGTGTCACCAATGTTGTGGCAGAAGCCAGTTGGATACATAATTTATTGCTCGAGTTGTGCACCCCGCTACGTCAGGCATCGATAGTTTATTGTGACAATGTCTTGGCCGTCCATTTATTTGATAATCTGGTTCAACATCAACGGACGAAACATATTGAGATTGATATCCACTTTGTTCGTGAGAAAGTTAGAGCGGATCATATTCGCGTTCTACAGGTTCCGTCCTCATTGCAATATGCAGATGTCTTTACCAAGGGACTCTCAAAGCAATTGTTTCACTCGTTTCGGTCCAGTTTGAGCGTCAGTCCTCCTACCGTTCAAACTGCGGGGGAGTCGTAGTCGATAATATTTGTCATTATTATTATTGATATGTATTGATTGTATAATTAGGATTATCTCTTATTAATTGTGAAATATATCCTTTCCATATATTTAGATAGGGTTTGTTATGTATTGCACCCTATATAAAGGGGATTGATGTTTCAATAATAAACACAGAGAACAATTCCTTTAAAAGAGACTTGCTTTTACAATGCTAAATTTAGAAGCATACGATTCTCAACGAACTAAGGACTTGCTTCTGAATTAGATTCTGAAAACTACACAGATTTTACAAACAGACAGCAAATTTGTTGGGGATTTCAGTAACACAAACGAACAAACGGATAATCAGAAATCTCTGAAGGCACGTAATCGCTTTCAGATTGAATCAATTCGACGGTTCAATCGAATATTCAATCGGATACAATCAGAGATTGAGAATTTTCTGTATGTGAATTTGAGAGAAGAACCAGAGAGAGTTTTGATCAATGTTATGAATTCGTAATCAAATTTTTCAGGGTTATTAACTGCCTAATAGGCAGTTAATACAAGGTTTCGTAATCAAATTTTTCAGCTTAACCCCAGCCAGGGGCTCTGCCCCTTGGACCCCGCCAGGGGCTGCCGCCCCTTGGACCCTGCTCCCAGGGGCGCTGCCCCCCGGACCCCCGTCTCTTAGGGGCTTCGCCCCTAAGTTCATAATAAATTCATATAGGCGTGCACTCAGCACCACCATACCTATATGATGTCTTATTATGAAGATATTGATCAAACAGTCAATCCAATTACACTAAAATATCCAACAATCCTCCCCTATTTTAGTGTAATCCTTGATTAACTAAAACAAGTAATCTCAAACATTCAAACTTTTGCATAAATGAAATGTCGTGACGATTGAATTTCACATTAGTACATTACACATTCTGAATATTCGAATACCAGGGTGTCGCTTAGGATTGAACCCTGGGAACTCATCTTGAATACACAAAGATAATGTACACAAAAGTTTACATACATAGTAGTTCTATCTTGACATAATGTTTTACTAGCCTATGTCCTTATCCTTCATAAGTATGTCAAAGCCAAGTCCTAGCTTCTTGAAGCGGCTAAACTTCATACTTACATAGGTAGCTCTTTTAGTCTTGCACCTGCAATGCAATTTGTCAAAAAAGCTATTAAGAATACATACATTCAACCTCCTTAACTTGCAGGTCTGAACACATACCTTGGGATGAATCTTCTAATGTGTTCCAATCTCTAAATATTAAGCTTTCCGCATTGAATTCTGCATCTAGCGTTGTACTAGATGGGAATTGGGTATCTTAACATCAGAGATTTCTAGTGGACTTTAATCCCATCCCTATAGCCGACTTTTTCACGAGATCTCTACTTAACCCTTTGGTTAAATGATCGGCTAAATTGTTTTGAGTTCTCACAAACACCACAGATATCACACCATTCGTGATAAGCCCACGTATCATGCTGTGTCTAACACCTAAGTGTCTACACTTTCCATTATACACTTGACTATATGCCTTAGACAAGGTAGATTCACTATCACATCTGATAGATAATGGTGATATCGGTTTCGGCCACAATGGAATTTCATAAATCAAATTTCTTAGCCATTCAGCTTCTTTACTAGCTGCTGCTAATGCCACAAACTCAGCTTCCATTGTTGAATTAGTGATGCAAGTTTGTTTCTTTGATGCCCAGCATATAGCACCACCTCCAAGAAGGAAAACCCAACCACTTGTGGAAGAATGATCTTCCAAATTAGTAATCCAACTTGCATCTGAATAACCTTCAAGAACAGAAGGAAATCCAGTATAAGTCAAACCAAAATCTATGGTTCCTTTCAAGTACCTAAATACTCGATTTATTGCTTGCCAATGAATCAAACTTGGATTGTGAGTATATCTACTCAGTTTTCCAACAGCAAAAGCTATATCAGGTCTAGTACTAATCATAGCATACATGAGAGATCCAATAGCTTTTGAATATTCAAGTTGATTCACAGCAACTCCTTTATTAGGTACGAGTTTTACAGAAGGATCCATAGGAGTACCCATTGGAGAACTATCTTTGTGATTAAACTTTTCCAACATCTTCTCAATATAATGTGATTGAGAGATCGTAATACCATGTTCTCCACGTATGATCTTAATACCAAGAATCACGTCTGCCTCCCCCATGTCTTTCATTTCAAACTTAGATGACAGAAATTTCTTAGTTTTATCAACTTCATTTTGGTCAGTACCAAAAATCAACATGTCATCAACATATAAGCAAATAATTACTCCTTTTCCAGAAGTATCAAATTTGCTATAAACACACTTGTCCGCTTGGTTTAATGCAAAACCATTAGACAGCACCACATCATCAAACTTTTGATGCCATTGCTTAGGGGCTTGTTTCAGGCCATAAAGAGATTTTACCAATTTACAAACCTTATGTTCATTTCCAGGCATGACAAAACCTTCAGGTTGTTTCATGTAAATCTCTTCATCCAATTCACCATTCAAAAAAGCAGTTTTAACATCCATTTGGTGAATTACAAGATTATGTATAGCTGCAAGTGCCAACAATAATCTTATGGTGGTTATCCTAGCAACAGGAGCATACGTATCAAAGTAGTCAATGCCTTCCTTTTGCCTAAAGCCTTGGATGACCAATCTGGCTTTATATTTGTCTATGCTACCATCCACCTTCATCTTCCTTTTGAAGATCCATTTACTACCCAAAGGTTTACACCCAGGTGGTAAATCAGCCAATTTCCAAGTATTATTGTGCATTATAGAGTCAATCTCATCTTGGATTGCTTCTTTCCAAAATCCAGCATCCCTAGAAGACATAGCATCATTGAATGTCTTTGGATCCTCATCAATATTAAAACAATATTGATACTGATGTTCAACACCATTTCTGGTTCCTTCTACTAAATAGAGATGAAAGTCAGCACCAAAGGACTTTGGTTTTCTGACTCTAGTACTTTTCCTGGGCTCAGTACTAGTAGAAGGTACATCATCACAATTACCTGAATTGTCACCAGAAGTAATTGTCTGTTCATAATTTTTAAGACACTGAGGCGTATCCTTCAATCGAGGAACAGAAGAAAATCTATCCTCATTCCCAAAATTAGCATCTCTTGACTCAATGACAGAGTGAACATATACATAATCATTTGGTTCTATGACATAGAACCTATAAACAGGGGAATGTTCAGCATATCCAATAAATATGCAATCTATGCCTCTTTCACCAATGGTACTCATTTTGGGCTCAGTAAGCCTCACAACAGCTCTACATCCCCATACTTTGAGATAACTCAAATCTGGTACCTTTTTGTACCAAAGTTCATATGGGGTCAACTTAGACCTTTTATTAGGAGCTCGGTTCAATAAGTAACAGGCTGTCAACATAGCCTCACCCCAAAATCCATCACTTAAACCAGAATAGGACAACATGGAATTAACCATTTCTTTCAGTGACCTATTCTTCCTTTCAGCCACACCATTTTGTTGTGGTGTATAAGGAGCAGTTGTTTGATGTATTATACCAGTAGATTGAAAATAAACTGGATCATAATACTCACCACCTCTATCCGTCCGAAGGTTTTTAATCAAACCATTCCTATGAAGCTCAACCTCTTGTTTATAAACTTTAAATTTATCAAGAGCTTCATCCTTTGAATGCAATAGATAGACAAGACAAAATCTTGTTGCATCATCAATAAAGGTTACAACATACTTCTTATTTCCTAGAGAAGGAGTACTATGAATGTCACATAAATCAGAATGAATTAATTCTAACACATTAGAATTCCTTTTGACATCTTTAAATGGTTTTCTTGTAATTTTAGTCAATTTACAAGTATGACAATCATTTCGTTCTTGTATGTCAAAAGCGGGTATGAGACTCATTTTAGACATATCTTTCATTCTGCGAAAATTAACGTGACCTAATCTAGCATGCCATAATTCTGATTTACTAAAATCATTGCTAGAACTAGTAGAAGCCATACAAACAGAATTATTAACAAAAGGGACATCCAAATTTAACTTAAACATGCCATTCAAATAACCAAATCCAATAAAGGTTCCATGTCTTGACAAGATATACTTGTCACTTTCCAAGACCTGCTTGTAACCACAATTATTCAATACAATACCAGATACTAAGTTCTTACGAATCCCAGGTACATATAGAACATTATTTAATAGTAAAGAGTTTCCAGAAGTAAAGACTAAAAGAACAGATCCTATTCCTTTAATTGGTTCAGTAGCAACATTGCCCATCTTTAGTAAAGATCCATCTTCAATTGGCTTGAAATCCTTGAACCATTGAAGATTTTTGCATACATGACATGTTGCTCCCGAATCCATCCACCATGAAACATCATCATCCTGCACATAAAATGCTTCAGAGATTATTGATACATAATAATTCTCTATAAAATGATAACATGGTACCAAAAACGAACCTGATTGCTTTTCGGGATCCTTGGATCCACTTGTACCAGCCACGTTTTTGCCTTTTCCTCCACTCTTACCAGACCTGCAGTCTTTCTTGAAGTGTCCAGGTTTATTACACTTCCAACAAACCCTTTTAGGTTTCTTATCAGAACCACCCTTATTGTTGTTCCCTTCAAACTTTCGTTTCCCTTTTCCAGCCTTGGAGGATTCACCCTCCTCCACCATGTTCACAGAAGAACAACCAGCCATGGTTTTAGTACCAACAACAGAACCCTTTTCCATATCACGTATGGATTGTTCAATTTGGAAAGTATTTCCCAATTCAATCAGATTCAATTCCTCTTTCTTATGTTTCAGATTATTCTTAAAATCTTTCCAAGAGGGGGGCAGTTTATCAATAATACTAGAGACAGAAATAGATTCATCCATCTTCATTCCATATTGTGCAAACTGCCCTAGTATTCGTTGCAATTCATGATACTGTTCCATGACAGGCCTAGTGTCTACCATTTTATAGTTAATAAAATTACCAACCAGAAACTTCTTACTAGATGCATCTTCTGCCATGTATTTTGCTTCAAGGGTATCCCATAATTCTTTTGCAGACTCTACGTTTTGATAAACATCAAATAAAGAATCAGACATACCGTTAAGAATATGACCACGACAGATGTAGTCTGCGTTTTCCCACTTTGAACGTGCTCTGGTTTGTTCCAGGGTTTCATCCTCAACGATTTCGGGACAAGGAGTGCTCAGAACATACACAACTTTCAGACTCGTGAGATAGAAGTGCATCTTCTTCTGCCAGCGTCGGAAATCCTGTCCAGAAAACTTGTCCAATTTCGTAAAGTTCTTCGTCATATCTTTCACAGATTCATTGTTCGTCATCTTCGAAAATTGATTCAATCTTTGTTGGGGATTTCAGTAACACAAACGAACAAACGGATAATCAGAAATCTCTGAAGGCACGTAATCGCTTTCAGATTGAATCAATTCGACGGTTCAATCGAATATTCAATCGGATACAATCAGAGATTGAGAATTTTCTGTATGTGAATTTGAGAGAAGAACCAGAGAGAGTTTTGATCAATGTTATGAATTCGTAATCAAATTTTTCAGGGTTATTAACTGCCTAATAGGCAGTTAATACAAGGTTTCGTAATCAAATTTTTCAGCTTAACCCCAGCCAGGGGCTCTGCCCCTTGGACCCCGCCAGGGGCTGCCGCCCCTTGGACCCTGCTCCCAGGGGCGCTGCCCCCGGACCCCCGTCTCTTAGGGGCTTCGCCCCTAAGTTCATAATAAATTCATATAGGCGTGCACTCAGCACCACCATACCTATATGATGTCTTATTATGAAGATATTGATCAAACAGTCAATCCAATTACACTAAAATATCCAACAATTTACACCAAAAAGTGTTTAGCCAATGCATTAACATCTATAATTAAAGTAGCGTTAAGCGGTGATTCCCCTCCGCTCTCGATGTTGGTAGTATGGCTACTTTTAGCTACTAGTGTCAAATTTAACTCATTAACTTCTGAATGTTCGATTAGATTGTTTTTTTAGATGGATCAACTTGGACAGCTAAAAAAATGTATAGCTAAAAGAGAACGGGTCAGTTCGATCATACAGTTAAAAGCTGTTAAACGTTCATTAGTAATGTATACATGCTCAGTAATCGTTTCTATTCACAGGTTTATACTACTTTATAACCATGACTAAATTATCATTTATAACAACTGTAAGATATGCACAAAAGTATATTTGTGGCTCAACCCAGCCTGCTTTTATCCTTACTAAACATGGCTCTCATCTATTCAAACCTGTTTTGATTTGTACTAAAGAAAGACTTGTTTCAAGTTTCAACCCGACCCGCCCTTCTTTCCACCTCTACTTTAAGCTCTAAAGATGTTCTATATAACTGATTAGGATATAGGCATTTGCACTATGTCAGAGTTATGTTAGTATTATAATTCTCAGCAACACATTTGCCCTTCAATTATTTTTCAGTCTGAAATATAAATCAAGTCTACTTTATCGATGCTTTCATAGAAATCATCTTTGTGAGTAGAAAAAGAAATTACTAAGGTGCTTTATCTTAAAGGGGTCCTCTTGGGTTGTGTTTTGTTTCAAACGGGTCAACTCAACTCAAATAAATTAGCTAAATGTGTCAGGCAAAAACAATGAAAAATCGCCCAAATTTATTTGCATACAAACTCCTAAATTGTTTTATTAAAAAACATTCTAATAAAATTGCTTTGTAATCATAATTAAGGCATTAATTATTTGAACAAAGATTCCAGAAACAGGCACAAAAGGTGCTGGCGGGTCAACCTGGCCCGAACTACCCTGTTTCAATCCGTATTTGAATATGTCATGTTTCAACCCAGACCTTTCTTGATATGTTACCTGACCCACTTGACCACACCCCCTCCACCTCTTTTTCCCATTCCTGCTACCTCTATCTTACAGTTTCAGTTGTGAGATAGGTACCTGTACTATTTCCCGACTCTGATCATCATCATACTCAGTTTATCCCACCTATAGCAAAGCTAAGGTAGGGTCTGAGGAGGGTAAGATGTAGACAGCCTTACCTCCATCCCTAAGAATAGAGAGGCTGCTTCCAGTGAGACCCCCAGCTCGATGTGGTTTGGTATCAAGCCTTGGACATAAGGCACAGAACACTTAGCAATCGGGACAAAACCGATCGGTGCATGTACCCCTTTGTCTTTTGGCTATCAACGCCACTACATGATACATGATTAACCGTCCGTCGTTTTTAACGTTATTTTCACGAAATTAGTAAAATAACGTTAAAACTAGTGCAACTTTACTTTTGCCCCCCGAGGGCCACACATATATACATTATATGCGCATACCGTAAGTGGGGCGATTTCCCGACTCTGATGCAAAGCACAATTATTGTGATCCTAGGGAGACATTTGGTATATGAAACTGAAATATTATTTATATAAAACACGTCTGTTTAGTTAATGTTTTTCTTGAATACTATCAAAGCAATGGCAACATAACATAGTTAAAAGGAAATTAACAAAAAGCATGACAATAAATAATATTCTTACTTGTATTTTCTCTTTCTTGAGTAGTTCTCCTGAGGGTATGCTTGAAAACATTGCTGAAAGAAGTTCTTAATTTCATCATCATCCCATGTTAAACTATTCCACCACTCGATTTCACCTTCAATCTTTTTCAGGTTGCATGAATTGGAGATTGAACGAGGAAGATCGCTTAAACTGGAGCAACCAAAAACTTTAATCTTCTGCAACACTGGGCTAACTGATGTACCGTCACAGATTGATCTCAAGTTGACCATATTGCTTATATCTAACACCCTCAAATTAGTCAGAGTTTCATCATGCTCCCCTGATTCAATGATGCAGGACATGTTTTCACAACCGCTTACCTTAATTTCTTCAAGTTTCTTCACATGATGAAGCATTGCATAAGATACCGCTCCTTTTAACATTGGACAATCTAAAACGTGAAGTGTAGTCAGATTTCTGAGACACTTGCCTCTAGGGAATATCACCTCAACAATAGTCTCTAAATTTTTTAAATGATCAAGAATCAGGTTTGTAGATTTGGAAACATATCCTTAGAACTTCTTTCCTTGCTTATTAAACATGCAATATCATTGCAGTTTGATATAGTAAGTGATATCAATGATGATAGGCTCAGCCAGTGTCTCTGGGTCATGCCTACACACGTGATCATGTCCAGAGAACTTGTGTAGTGTAAAACATCTTGAAGGTCATTTTGCAGGAGATCAACTCCTCTGAGAACCAATCGTTTTTCATTCTGTTTGGCAGCATGATGGTTTGAGTCATTAGTCCATGGGCTAATCTGGATATCGAATCTTGTTAATTTCTTGAGCCAAAAAGATGCAGACTCAAGACACTTGACTGAGTCCAGTCGTATTTGAAGAACCGATAGGTTTTTCATTGATAATAACTCACTAAATGTTGCATTTTGATCTGCACATGTCTTTGGATTCCAACTATAAGAACTAAAAGACATATCTAGAGTCTCGAGACTTGATAACCCTGATATGCTTCCAGCTACCATTTTATTCAAAAAGCGTGTGCATGACAGGTTTAATTCTCTTAAACTCTGTAAACTTCCAATCCCATTAGGAAGAGCTTTTATTTGGGTGCCAGAAAGATCAAGAACTAATAGTTTACCAAGAAACTGAAGGGAAGGCAGTGTTTTTATAGAAGAGTTTCTTAGAAAGAGAGAACACAGTTCACTCAGGCAAAGAAAAGATTGGGCCAAAGAAGTAATTCGGGTTTCGCTTAAACTTAGTACTCTTAAAGAATTGAGATTGTAAAAAAAATCTTTTGGGATTCTCTGTATAGGATTATCTTGGAGAAACAGGACAGTTAGCTGAGAACTTACAGGAATAACTGGCAACGTTTTGATCCTGCAGCGCATGAAAGAAACTCTTCTAGCAGACTCATTTGGCATCTGATAGAACGGAAGGCCAGATTGGGTATGAAACCCATACGGCAGTTCTTGACTCTGGGACAGAAGTATGGCTAAGTGACGAAAAATGTCATGCATCTTCACAATTCCATCTGAATCTTTTTCCAGTAAGCACAAGTCCTTCAGGCATTCAATTAAAGCAAGCCCGTAATTATAAGTCTCCTCTACGCTTTGGTTCTCAATGATTAAACCATCAGACACCCAACATTTAATGAGTTCACCAACATCTATTGAAAAGTTTGTTGGGTATAAAGAACAAAACAGAAAGCAATGCTTTAGAGTCTTGCTTGGTAAGGAATGATAACTTGTTGCCAGAGGCCCAAATACCTCTCTCTTAGTATTCTTGAACAAGGATGATGAGCGACGCCACATAAGATGTGCGTTCCGCCACAATTCAATCTGTGGTTTGTCCCTCATTGAGTTTCCAAGAGACTTGATTGCCAAGGGCAGCCCATTGAAACCTGCAAGAATTTTCCTTGCTGTAGATTCTATACCGTTTATATCAAGTACAGATCCAGCACTGTGAGCAAAAAGATTCCAAGCATCTTCATCGCTCATAAGATTCAACTGAAAAGAAACATCAATCGCCATGTGCCTGCAAACATCACGAGATCGAGTGGTTAAAAGGATCTTATAGCAGGGATCCCTTGATGGAACACCTACAGCATCAAGATCAATCTTTTCCCAGACAACATCAAGAATTCAAGAGGGTCTTCCTTGTCTGATTCAGTCTTTGAAGAATTCCGCTAGCTATAACGTGAATGGTCACCTGCTTCCACTTTTAGTTGAAGTCTCTTAGCAATTTGAGACTGAATTGAGCTCAAATCCAGTGATCCGGAAACTTGAACCCATATGACTGTATCAAAAGAATTTTGAGAAGAAAAGTAAAGCTCGTTGATCAAGTTCTTGACCAATGCCGTCTTCCCTATGCCACCCTTCCCCCATACCACAATCCTTCTGATATCATCCTTGTTCACGAGTTCCAAAACCTGCTTCATATCTGATGCTGGCCCCAGCCCCACAAGAGGTGGCACTGCCATTTCCACAACCGATATTATCGGGGAGCTTTCTTCGCAGTGAGGAGAATTTAGCGCTCTCACCAAGTCAAGCCTCCCAGCCACTGTCCAGCACTGCATCATCTTGGATCCCCAGCCATGAACCAACTCCAGCAGTGGCCTTACATCGTCTTCTGTTAGATGTTATAATCTTGATTCATTATTATCGGACATGTGTTAATTTATTTATGTACATATGTTAGTTTAATTACCCTAAGTCTAGAAACAATATATATGTGATCGGGTATGTCACATATCTAGTGAAAGGTTGTGTTGGTTTAGTGAAGGGTCACACCGGTTTGTTTGCACCGGTTTAGTATGTATATATAGGGTCAAAACAATGTTTTATTTGTGTGTTGAAAGATAAGTTTATATAACTTCCTTTCATATAACTTCCCTCCATATTTTCCCTCCTCCTTCTAAACATTATCGCATACTCGCACATCATCATCAATTTCAAACCAATTCATTCCAGATTTTCTATATTTCAAACATGGCATCAGAGCCAACGATCAAGACCTGTGGTATATTCGATGTAGAAAGAAACGAAGCAGTCAAGAAGATAGGGACAGAGGGCGGTTACGGGAAAGGGCCGCTAATCCCTAGTCTTATCTATGATCATGAAGATCACCGTTGGAAGGCCAAGAGGGCGAACCAAGAAAGCATAGGAGAATCTCTCAATATGCAATTATCTTCGTTTAACATCGGATCAAGTAGTAGTGTGTCCGTGAGGGATACCGAAGCAAGAAAAAGAAGCGCACAAAGGGAGTACAATCGGCAAGTCAGGAAAGAGAAAGAAGTGGCCGATTATCCTTCTACCATGTGTTGTAGTAAGTGCAAAGAACCCTTTCATTATAGGCGTAATTGTCCTAAGAAAATTGGCAAAACCGAATTTATGGTTAAGGGTAGTGATGAAAAGGGTTGGGATGATTTGTGGTTTGTTAGTTTGACTCGCCAAGAACACGGTTGTGGCAACAAGAGTTTGTTTATTGTCTTGAACAACTCTTTTGGTGTAGAAGGTTGCCCAAAAGGTTATAGAAACGAATATTTCCGTGGTAAAGGATGTGTGGCGATTACTAGTTGTGGAAGAGAACATAAGATTCAAAATGTTTTCTATATACCCACACTTAGAAAGAATATATTGAGTGTTGAAAAATTGACACAAGAGGGATTTGAAGTAGAATTTGAAGGCGATGTTTGTTACATCAAGAAGCCTATTATCCAAGAAGTTAGAAGGATTATACTATGTCGCATATGTGAATCAGATGATCATTTCACATTTAAGTGTCCCGCATTTGATCAAGGTGTTAAGAAAGAAGAAGAAAAAAGCCGTGGGTATGGGGAACCCTTCGGCCGAACCCAAACAGAAAAATCATCGGGTTCAAGAAGCAAAGGGAAGCGGGTTAGATTTGAAGGCGACAAGTTGGAGGGTATAACGAACGAAGACAAAGAAAGAGCGTCCATCTTTAAGAATTTTGACGACTATTCCATCAACAAAGATCAATATGAAGGTGTCATGGAAAGAGGTCCAATTATGTATCCAACCGAAGGGTCCGAATTGCAAGATTGCATTGTGTTTATGGATATGATTCACATCACTAGCACGGTTGAGAGATACAAGAGAAGGTTTGAATTGGAATTTGAGAGGACCGTAAATTGGTTTCTAAGAGATTTCTTACAAATAAGAATCAAGGCACCTATCCCACCAAGAGACGAAATGGGTTATCCAATAAGTTTGTTGGAACCATACAAAACGGTTCAAGTATTTGGTGGTTATGAGAAGGTAACAAGTGATGGAAATTGGACGGTGGTCGCTATGTCTATGGGTTATGGAAGAGGTTTGCCAAGCCTAGTGTCAAAGGAAGATATCACAAGGAACTTGAGGCAAACTTATGTTCGTTATTTGGAGATGCTAGAATGGTACCATCTCAAGTACAAGGGAAGAGAGTTGGTAGTGGAGATCAATGAAGAAATGATGGAGGATTACAAGGAAAAGGAAGCCGCATGGGATGACTCGGCATTGCCCCCAAAGAAGCGCTCAAGATCCTCATCAAGTGAAGACTAAAGTCAAGTGAAGAATCAAGATTAGGGGGGAGATTGTTAGATGTTATAATCTTGATTCATTATTATCGGACATGTGTTAATTTATTTATGTACATATGTTAGTTTAATTACCCTAAGTCTAGAAACAATATATATGTGATCGGGTATGTCACATATCTAGTGAAAGGTTGTGTTGGTTTAGTGAAGGGTCACACCGGTTTGTTTGCACCGGTTTAGTATGTATATATAGGGTCAAAACAATGTTTTATTTGTGTGTTGAAAGATAAGTTTATATAACTTCCTTTCATATAACTTCCCTCCATATTTTCCCTCCTCCTTCTAAACATTATCGCATACTCGCACATCATCATCAATTTCAAACCAATTCATTCCAGATTTTCTATATTTCAAACATGGCATCAGAGCCAACGATCAAGACCTGTGGTATATTCGATGTAGAAAGAAACGAAGCAGTCAAGAAGATAGGGACAGAGGGCGGTTACGGGAAAGGGCCGCTAATCCCTAGTCTTATCTATGATCATGAAGATCACCGTTGGAAGGCCAAGAGGGCGAACCAAGAAAGCATAGGAGAATCTCTCAATATGCAATTATCTTCGTTTAACATCGGATCAAGTAGTAGTGTGTCCGTGAGGGATACCGAAGCAAGAAAAAGAAGCGCACAAAGGGAGTACAATCGGCAAGTCAGGAAAGAGAAAGAAGTGGCCGATTATCCTTCTACCATGTGTTGTAGTAAGTGCAAAGAACCCTTTCATTATAGGCGTAATTGTCCTAAGAAAATTGGCAAAACCGAATTTATGGTTAAGGGTAGTGATGAAAAGGGTTGGGATGATTTGTGGTTTGTTAGTTTGACTCGCCAAGAACACGGTTGTGGCAACAAGAGTTTGTTTATTGTCTTGAACAACTCTTTTGGTGTAGAAGGTTGCCCAAAAGGTTATAGAAACGAATATTTCCGTGGTAAAGGATGTGTGGCGATTACTAGTTGTGGAAGAGAACATAAGATTCAAAATGTTTTCTATATACCCACACTTAGAAAGAATATATTGAGTGTTGAAAAATTGACACAAGAGGGATTTGAAGTAGAATTTGAAGGCGATGTTTGTTACATCAAGAAGCCTATTATCCAAGAAGTTAGAAGGATTATACTATGTCGCATATGTGAATCAGATGATCATTTCACATTTAAGTGTCCCGCATTTGATCAAGGTGTTAAGAAAGAAGAAGAAAAAAGCCGTGGGTATGGGGAACCCTTCGGCCGAACCCAAACAGAAAAATCATCGGGTTCAAGAAGCAAAGGGAAGCGGGTTAGATTTGAAGGCGACAAGTTGGAGGGTATAACGAACGAAGACAAAGAAAGAGCGTCCATCTTTAAGAATTTTGACGACTATTCCATCAACAAAGATCAATATGAAGGTGTCATGGAAAGAGGTCCAATTATGTATCCAACCGAAGGGTCCGAATTGCAAGATTGCATTGTGTTTATGGATATGATTCACATCACTAGCACGGTTGAGAGATACAAGAGAAGGTTTGAATTGGAATTTGAGAGGACCGTAAATTGGTTTCTAAGAGATTTCTTACAAATAAGAATCAAGGCACCTATCCCACCAAGAGACGAAATGGGTTATCCAATAAGTTTGTTGGAACCATACAAAACGGTTCAAGTATTTGGTGGTTATGAGAAGGTAACAAGTGATGGAAATTGGACGGTGGTCGCTATGTCTATGGGTTATGGAAGAGGTTTGCCAAGCCTAGTGTCAAAGGAAGATATCACAAGGAACTTGAGGCAAACTTATGTTCGTTATTTGGAGATGCTAGAATGGTACCATCTCAAGTACAAGGGAAGAGAGTTGGTAGTGGAGATCAATGAAGAAATGATGGAGGATTACAAGGAAAAGGAAGCCGCATGGGATGACTCGGCATTGCCCCCAAAGAAGCGCTCAAGATCCTCATCAAGTGAAGACTAAAGTCAAGTGAAGAATCAAGATTAGGGGGGAGATTGTTAGATGTTATAATCTTGATTCATTATTATCGGACATGTGTTAATTTATTTATGTACATATGTTAGTTTAATTACCCTAAGTCTAGAAACAATATATATGTGATCGGGTATGTCACATATCTAGTGAAAGGTTGTGTTGGTTTAGTGAAGGGTCACACCGGTTTGTTTGCACCGGTTTAGTATGTATATATAGGGTCAAAACAATGTTTTATTTGTGTGTTGAAAGATAAGTTTATATAACTTCCCTCCATATTTTCCCTCCTCCTTCTAAACATTATCGCATACTCGCACATCATCATCAATTTCAAACCAATTCATTCCAGATTTTCTATATTTCAAACATCTTCTACTCGAGAAACCTTCATCAACCATTCCATTACTTTTGGATGCGGAGTTTTCCCTTCCAGTTTAGCTAACGTGACATCTTCTTCAATTGCCATTTTTTTGTATGTGAGGTTTGCGATCTCTTTGCGGAGTTCATTAACGTTTTCTTCGTATTTTGAAAGGGTTTTAATTCGTGAACAGATAAAATTAATAACTGTTTTCGCACTGTCAATCACAACAGACTCCATGGAGAGAAATGGCAGCAGGTTAAATATCAACTTAAGTTTGTTTATGGTTCTGGTGATGAAACTAACCACACAAGTCTTAAGCACCTTAAATATCAACTTAACTTTGTTTGTTCTGAATATGAAGAAGTTAACAAAGGATACATTACTAGGAAACACCTACAACATTTTCTTCGACACAAATCATGTAATGTAGTAAACCTATTGTTTTTAACGACGGGACTACTGCTTGTATTCTTGTTTTAGATTCATTAAAAAATGATAAAAAATTAAGATAATAAAAATCAAATGTGTACCCATGGCTTTTGATACCTTTGGCTCCTTGGCACCGGAGGCTATCCGTTTCCTGACCAGGGTTCAACGGGTTATCCATAGTAGTGTCTCGGCTCCGGGTGGGCAGGGTTACGTTTTCAGTAAATTAGGATTTGCTATTCAGAAAGGGTGGCGGCGCAGCTTGTTGCCCGCCTACCCGTTATCTTGATGTAATTTTCTTTATCCTGAAATGAAAGATATCAAAATCTTCATAATAAATAAAAAAAAAGCATATCACAAACAAAACTGCACTGTTACTTGTTGAATCCTTCAACTGAAACAGCCAGCTGCGGTATCTAAAAAAATTTCTATAAAAAAAAGCCATTTTTTTAAGTTCCAAAAAAGCCAAATGTTTAAGCATATCAGTGAAATATCCACCTATATGGTTTCCCATTTCTAATGGAAAACAAATTGTTGTGCTCCTAGGAGAAAGTTTGGAAGAAACAAAAGTAAATTTATTCTTGCAGGCATTTGTATATGAAATTGAAATATGAAACAAGTCTGTTGTATTAATGTTTTTCTTGAACATTATCAAATCGATGCCAACAGCAAAGAGTGTTGATATGTAAATACAAACTTGTAAATATGTATACTCTAAATGTATGTATTTGTATGTATGTATGTGTACTTGTATATAAGTAGGATATATGTAAATATTTAAGATCTTAGTTTGATAGAATTCTAAGGACAAAGGTTAGGAACAATCTGCTGCAAATGGGTCAAGCATCAGAAACAAAAGGGCTGCAGCAAAAACTGATGATAGAAGGCGCGACTTAAAGGGCTTCAAGTGCAAAAAGACTGTTTTACCCCTGACAGTTATAACTGGCGCCAATATTATGAAAGGGTGGCAGTTGATCATCACCAAACAACACAACTATTCGAACAATAATAACTGTCATCATGTCGTGTCCTTTCATTTGTATATAATAGACTTACATGTACATTTTGTAAGACACCAAGATTGTTATCCTTAATACAATCCATAAGTTTCCGAAAAGTTTATATTCTTGTTCTTTGTTTTCTGTCCAACATTCGAAGATAATCATTCTGATTCATCATAATTTATTCTGTTAATCGAACTCTGATCCTATATTCATATTATTTCTGTTCATTATCCGCTGCCTGTAAGAATCAATTGCCAGCAAAGAGATAAAAAGAAATTAACAAAAAACAAAGACAATGTTCTATATAGCATTATTACTTGTATTTTCTCTTTCTTGAGTAATTTTCCCTAGAGCATGCTTGAAAGTGTTGCTGAAAGAAGTTCTTCGTTTCATCGTCATCCCATGTTAAACTATTCCACCACTTTATATCACCTTCAATCTTTTGCAGGCTACATGACTTGGAGATTGAAAGAGGAAGATTCTTTAACCCAGAGCAATCGAAAACTTTAATCTGCTCTAACACTGGGCAAACTGATATACCAACACAGATTGACCTCAAATTGACCATGTTGCTTATCTCTAACACCCTCAAATTAGGCAGAGTTTCTGCATGCTCGTCAGATTCGATGATGCAAGTCATATTTTCACAACCGCTTACCTTAATTTCTTCAAGTTTTTTAACATGACGAAGCATTGCATAGGATACTGCTCCTTTCAACATTGGACAATCCAAAACTTGAATTGTTGTTAGATTTATGAGGCACTTGCCTCTTGGGATTATCCCCTCAACAATAGTCTCTAAACTTCGCAAATTGTCAAGAACCAAGTGCTGTAGATTTGGAAACATTTCCTTGGAACTTCTTTCCTTGCTTATTAAGTGTGTTATGTCGTTGCAGTTTGATATAGTGAGTGATATCAATGATGACAGGCTAAGCAATTGTCTCCGGGTCATGCCTACACATGTTAATACCTCCAGAGAAGTTGTGTTGTGTAGAAGATCTTGAAGGTCTTCTTGTAGGAGATTAAATCCTCTAAGAACCAATCGTTTTTCATTGGGTTTGGCAACGTGATGGTTTGAGTCATGGGTCCATGGGCTAATCTGGATACTGAATCTTGTTAATTTCTTGAGCCAAAATGATGCAGAGTCAAGACATTTAACCGAGTCCAGTCTTATTTGAAGGACCGATAGGTGTTTCATTGAAAATAACTCATCAAATGTTGCATTTTGATCTGCACCCGTCTTTGGATTCCAATTATAAGAACTGAAGGACATATCGAGAGTCTCGAGACTTGATAGCCCTGATATGCTTCCAGCTACAATTTTATTTAAAAAGGGCGTGCATGACAAGTTTAATTCTCTTAAACTATGTAAACTTCCAAAGCCATTAGGAAGAGCTTTTATTCTGGTGCTTGAAAGGTCAAGAACTAAAAGTTTTCCAAGGGATTTAAGAGACGGCAGTGTTTCTATGGAACAGTTACCCAGAAAGAGAGAACGCAATTCACTCAGGCAGAGAAAAGATGAGGGCAAACAAGTGATTTGAGTTTTGCTTAAATTTAGTACTCTCAGATACTTGAGACTGTAAAAGAAGTCATTTGGGATGTTCTTTATAGGATTATCTTGGAGAAACAAAACAGTGAGCAGAGAAGACAGAGGAAATACAGGCAACTTTGTGATCCTACAGCGTATTAAAGAAAATCTCTTAGAAGATTTATCCGGCATCTGGTAGGATGGAGAGTTGCATTGTGATTGAAATCCAAATAGTTGTTCACTCTTAGACAGATGTATGGCTAACTCACGAAAAATAACATGCATTTTCACAGTTCCATCTGCTGCAGCATCTTGATCAAGTAGGCACAAGTCCTTGAGGCGTTCAATCAAAGAGAGCCCATAATTAAAACCTTCCGCCACGGTTTGGTTCTCATTGATTAAACCATCAGACACCCAACATTGGATTAGTTCACCAACATTTATTGAGAAACTTTCTGGGTACAGAGAACAATAAAGAAAGCATTGCTTGAGATCCTTACTTGGTAAAGAATGATAACTCAATGCCAAATGCTGATAGACTTCTTGATTGATGTTATCGAACAAAGGTGATGAGCATCGCCACGTAAGACATGCGTTTTTCCACAACTCTATTTGTGATACGCCCCTCATGGAGTTTCCAAGAGTCTTGATGGCCAGTGGCAGCCCATGACAACTTGCAGCCATTTTTCTTGCTACAGATTCTATCCCATCTGAATGTACCACCACTGGTCCAACACTACGAACGAAAAGATTCCACGCATCTTCTTCACTCATAAGATTTAACTGAAAAGAAACATCAACAGCCATGTGTCTGCACACTTCACGAGATCGAGTGGCTATAAGGATCTTACAGAATGGATCCCTTGACGGGATACCCACAGAATCAAGATCAATCTTTTCCCAGACATCATCAAAAATCAAGAGGATCTTCCTTGTCAGCTTCAGTCTTTGAAAAATTCTGCTAGCTATGATTTGAGTACTATCACCTGCTTCCACTTTTAGATGAAGTCTCTTGGCAATCTGAGACTGAATTGTGCTCAAATCCAATGATCTGGAAACTTGAACCCATATGACAATATCAAAAGAATTTGGGGAACAAATGCGCAGCTCATTGTTCAAGTTCTTGATCAAAGTCGTCTTTCCTATGCCACCCATCCCCAAGACGGCTATCCTTGTTATATCATCCCAGTTCAGGATCCCCAAAAGCCGCGTCATATCTGATGCTGCACTCTGCCCCACATATGGTGTCACTGCCATTTCCACCACAGGTTTTATTCCGGAGCTTTTTTCGCAGTGAGTAGAATTTAGCTCTTTCACTAGGTTAAGTTTCTTTGCCACTGTCCAGCACTGCATCATCTTGGAGCCCCTGCCATCAACATATTCATTACCCATCTCTAGCAGTGGCCGTATATCATCTTCTGCATGATAAACCTTCATCAACCATTCATTTACTTGAGGTTCTGGAATTTTTCCTTCCATTTTAGCTAAGGTGACATCTTCTTCAACCGCAATCCTTTTTTTTGTAAGGTTTGCAATCTCTTCTCTGAGTTCTTTAATATTTTCTTCATATTCGGAAAGGGTTCTAATTCTTGAGTAGATGAACTTAAAAATTGCTTTGACACCGCCAGCTACAACAGTATCCATGATGGAAGAATGGTAGGTTAAATATCAACTAGCAATCCAAGCCTTAAACAATGAAGAAGAACGACCAGATGAGGGGATATTTTTTGTGTTTGCATTTGAAATTCACAAAGGACTCCTAATTTCAACACACCAACTTTTGTTGTGATCGCCAAAACAAAAGTAAAGACAAAAACAATACAACTCCTAGGAAACACCTACAAATGTTAGACGGCATCTTTGACATAAATCATGGAATATAGGACAAATCAAAATTTTGTTTTGATCGCAATAACAAAAACAATGGTGTCTCCTCTATGTAGTAATATTATAACTTCAATTCCTAGAAATCACCTACAAATTTTTTTCGACATAAATCACAGGATGAAGGAAACCTATTGTTTTAAACGACCCAACAGCTTGTATTCTTGTTCTTGTTTACTCCACACTCATTAAAAGTATGATAGATTTTAAATAACAAAATTTGTAGTTGCAAAGTAATTACCAGCACTACAAACCAAATAGAAACTTAACCCTTGCCAGTCACCACTACGTACATAGCTCAAAGATCTGAAAACGGCAATGCAGTTTCCTAGAATCTTTAGAAATCAAATGTGTACTAAATTCTTGTTTGAAATTTCGTGGAATGCGCAAATTATGTTCCATATAATCTTTTGTTTTCAACTTGATTAGTTTGATCAGAAAATTTGCTTTCGATTCCTGAAAGCTTTTCCTTTTAAATTATTGATTTCCAAAAAAAAAAAAAAAAATCATTTCAACATGCCTTGGTTTTTGCTAGAGGCATGCTATTCTTCATAACAACAAGAAAAGTTAAGTTGTTGCCCTTCACCCCTCATTTCTCAACATGGATTTTGCACTTAATAATGTCTTTGATGGCGCTAAAACAATTCTTAAGTTCACCTTTTCAAGATTTATGGCTATTTCCAAATATGAAGAAAACATTAATGAACTCCGGGAAGAGATTGCAAAGCTCATGGACAATAAGATGTCAGTTGAACATGATGTCTCCATAGCCAGAATGGAAGGAAAACGTCCAAGACCTCAAGTAAATGAATGGTTGATGAAGGTTTCTCACGCAGAAGATGCCGTAAGGCCACTACTACAGATGTCTGACATGATGATGCACCGGTACTACCAGTGCTGGATAGTGGCAAAAAAACTAGATCTGGTGAAAGAGCTGAATTCTACTCATTTTGAAAGTGTTTCCCTTAACAGAAGCGCTCCAATAAATTCGGTGGTAGAAATGGCAGTGCCACCTCTTGTGGGCAAGGGGGCAGCATCAAATATGAAGAAGCTTTTGGAAATCCTTAACAGGGATGAAGTCACAAGGATTGGTGTCTTGGGAATGGGCGGCGTAGGGAAGACAGCTTTGGTCAAGAACTTGAATAATGAGCTGCGCACTTCATCCCAAAATTCTTTTGATATTGTCATATGGGTTCAAGTTTCCGGATCAATGGATTTGAGCACAATTCAGTCTCAGATTGCCAAGAGAATTCATCTAACAGTGGAAGCTGGTGACAATCCTGTCAGTATAGCTAGCGGAATTCTTGAAAGACTTAAGTTGAGAAGGAAGATCCTCCTGATTCTTGATGATGTATGGGATAAGATAGATCTTGATGCTGTGGGTATTTCATCTAGGGACCCCTGTTGTAAGGTCCTTTTGACCACACGATCTCTTGAGGTGTGCAGACACATGGTCGTTGATTTTCCTTTCCACCTATCTATTATGAATGAAGAAGATGCTTGGAAGCTTTTCGCTGAGAGTGTCGGACCCATGGTATATTCAGATGGAATAGAATCTCTAGCAAGAAAAATGGCTGCAAGTTGTCATGGGCTGCCACTGGCCATCAAGACTCTTGGGAACTCCATGAGGGGCGTATCACAAATAGAGGTGTGGCAAAACGCAAGTCTTAGTTGGCGGTTCTCATCACCTTTGTTCAATAACATCGAGCAAGAAGTCTTTCAGAGTCTGGCATTGAGTTATTATTCCTTACAAAATAACATTCTAAAACAATGTTTTCGGCATTGTTCACTGTACCCAGAAAGCTACTCAATAAATGTCGGTGAACTAATCCAACGTTGGGTGTCCGCTGGTATAATCAATGAGAACCAAAGCGTGGAAGAAACTTTTAATTATGGGCTTTCTTTAATTGAACGGCTGAAGGACATGTGCCTACTAGATCAAGATACAGCTGAAGGAACTGTGAAAATGCATGTTATTTTTCATCAGCTAGCCATACGTCTTTCTTATAGTGAACAACGGCTTGGATTTCAATCTCAATCCAACCCTCCATCCTATCAAATGCAACGTAAATCTAAACGGGTTTTTGATACGGGGTTGATCCAAGATTTAGCATATCATTACACAGACCAAGTAGCCAGGGGCAAACGAGGCAGACGGTGAGCTTCTTGCGTGAGAAGGTGGGCCTCATGATGTTGGATCTCTATGCCCAAGCAACATTGCCAATAGGGTTTAATCAGAGGTGAACAAAAAACCTGGTTCTAGAACCGGAACCGGTGGAACCGGTTCCGACCCGGCCAACAGTGGAACCGGTTCCGGTTCCTCTTAAGAACCATAGGTTTCAGCACCGGTCCCTCGTTTTAGCCAAAAATCGTTCCCGAACCGGAACCGATCTCAAGAACCGGTTCCTAACGTTAGAACGCTCCAAAATCGAATTATTGACCGTTGGGCACCATTTTGACCGTTAGCTAGCCGTTTTTTCCATCCAAAATCACCATTTTGCCACCTTTGTTTAGTATAAATAGGTTTAGATTTTTTAGGTTTGTCACAACACTCGAAAACGAAAAAAACAAAAAAAAACCCGAAAACACAAAACCCACTATCGTATACACATAAGTTTGTGTTCACTTTGCTTTTACTACATCATTCCATGGCTTCATCTTCAAACCCATCCAAACCGGTTCCACAAACGAGCCTACCGCTGCTCAAATTCTCGTGATGCAACGAAACGCCGAACTTTTTGGTGAAAACGGGTATTTCGACTTGTCTTATGTCGAATGGCGAAAAAGGGCACGTTGTAGAAAGTGTAGTACTACTCTCCAACCAAACGCAAACTCCATTTTGAGAAAATGTAAATGTATTGCAAGTATGTTAAAGATAATGGGTCCAGGCGAGTGGTCTAATGCAACTTGATACTCAAGGTGGGATTTTTCTTAATGACTTTAACAAGGTTCAAGACCGAATGGCAAAGTTTGTGATCAACAAGGTTTGCCGTTCAACCACTTCAACAATCTCGAATGGCGAAGTTTCTAATTCAACGCATGAATAGTTCAGACGAAGATTAAAAAAAATTAATATCATTGTAATGTTTGAAATTGTTTTTTTTTTTTCATTTTCCATGTTTATTGTTTCGAAATCCTAAAAAAAAAGTTGTATTTTTATGTTTATTTTTTTCTTATCGGCTTATATATATATTTTTTAATTGTGCGCGCAAGAACCGATTCCGTAACCGGAACCAGAACCTAACCGAACCGGAGTCGGTATTTAAAACCGGTCTTTGGAACCGACGGAACCGGGGGAGGAACCGAACCGGAACCAACACTATAGCGGGCCGGTTCAGAACCGGAACCGGTTCCACCCAAAAACCCGATTTGTTCACCTCTAGGTTTAATCCTAATATGTCACACAATGAGCAAGTCATCACTTATATATGGTGTTAGACATGTTGATACGAATCAATTATGCACATGTGGATCTGATTATTTTGTGAAATAATTATATTTATAATCTTAAAATATTAATTGTTATTATTATTTAATCAATAATAACTAGAATTAGTATAAATGTTTACTTAGAACAAACGCTTTATTGTAAAATCTATTAATCTATCTATCTATACTTTCTATAATAGGAGAGTCGTGAGTGACATAAGCAAAACTGAGTTGTCAACCATAAAGAATAAGATAATATGATTAAAATATTCAAGAAAAATTATGAGTCACTCATTAAAGGAGCTCTTAGTAAACAAAATTTGTTGTGTGGGCCACTCATTAAAGATTATTTTTAAGATCTGTTAAAGGGGAAGCATCTGTTATTGAAATCTTTAAGCTTTAAAAAGTTCCAACATCTGTTGCAAATTTGAGCTCCAATTTCAAAATCAATGTCAAAACCCATTATACCAATATATAAATCTTCTCTCTTTCAAATAAAATAATATGCTTCTCTCCCTTTCTCTATCTTTTTCTCTCTCTCAAATATTAAATTTCAGATAGCTGACCGATTTGAATTCTGCTGAAGAGGGAGGTCATATTGACGGATTAGCAGGTAACGTATATGTCATTTGATGGCTTGGCTATGTGAGAGTTGCTGTGTTTGATTTTCATGTTTTGTTTATGGTTATTTTCATGTTGTTAAGATTCAAGTCTCTATTAAAGAAACTGTTGTCTTTTAGTTTTTCTATTATTCTTTATTTAATTTAATTAGTTAATACATGTTTTGTGTTTGATGTTCATGTTTGGTTTATGGTTATTTTTAGGTTGATAAGATTCAAGGCTGTATTAAAGAAATTGATGTTTTTAGGTTTGTCTATTATTCTTTATTTAATTTAATTAGTTATACATGTTTTGTTTATGGTTGGTTATTTTCAAGTTGATAAGATTCAAGGCTCTATTAAATTAGAAACTGTTGTCTTTTTGTTTGTCTATTATTCTTTATTTAATTTAATTAGTTGTACATGTTTTGTGTTTGTTCTTCATGTTTTGTTTATGGTTATTTTCAGGTTGATAAGATTCAAGGCTCTATTAAAGAAATTGTTGCCTTTTGGTTTGTCTATTATTCTTTATTTAATTTAATTTGTTATAGTTATACATGTTTTGTGTTTGATATTCATGTTTTGTGTTTGATCTACATGTTTTGTGTTTGATCTTGATGTATTCATCAAGACACATCGGTATGAATTAATTTACATATTCCAATCATAAGTCCTTAATTATTAATGGCAACTTAAACCAACTTGCAAACACCAACATGAAATCCAACTTATTCCTAAATCCTAATCAATCAAATAAGAACTCAATTGTAACTAGTGGGAGAGGAAAGGCCATGAATCCTCTCAGTCTGCCAGAGGAAAGAGGCTAGTTGATGAAGATGCCCCGGTTGATATCACAAGTGAAACTGATTCAGATGACTCAGAAGATGACTCCCTAGGTAAACGAGTCAGGAAAGCGGCTGAGAAAAAGAGAAAGTTGGCAGAGGAGAAAGCTCTGACAGAGGATCCTACTTTCACAGTGGGTCCAGACATTGATATTGCTGATATAGATGCAGAGTTGAGTTCTCCACCTTCAAAGAAGCAAAAGTCAAAAGGAAAGGAGAGTCGAGCAAGAAAAGAATGGCTCACAGATTACCTGAGATATCTCCAAAGAAGAATAGACGTGTGAACCTCCCTGAAGGGTTTCGTGCTCCCGAGACTCAATCTTCCTCAGCAGCAACAACAACAACAACTACTTCAGCAGCAGCAATAGCATGTGCAGCGATGTCTGCAAGTGTCACTATGTCAATGCATGCATCAGTAATCTTCACTCTTCACTGAGCCAGTCTCAGTTACTGATGCAGCGACAAGCTCTCATGTTGTTTCAAATCCTGTAGGTGACATCATAAAGAACCCTGCGTGATCAAATACGTCCATCTTCTTCTGCCATAGCTAGTCAGCCCTCCTTTTCCTCAGCACCGGCTTCAAATGAACAACTTCAACGCCAGGTTAGTGAGTTGACTGCTATAGTAACTGCACAGGGGCGTGATAATGCTGAACTAAGAGGTAAAATATCGACGATTGAGTAAAATGAAAGGGCAATGTTAGAATTGATCAGCGAAACTATTAGGGTGAACAAAGAGCTGCAAGCTTCTAACAGACTGCTTCAACTGTCAAATCAGCAGTTAGTTGAATCCAACCAACAGCTAGTGGAATCTAATCAACAGCTAGTACAGTCTAACCAAGACACTATGGCTAGACTTACAAATGCTGAATCACAGTAAAGCCAGCTTCAGATTGCTAATGTCAGTAATGAGTGAATAGAAGAATATAAGCAGAAAATCAGCAACTGAGGGCTAGGGTGGATAAGTTGATAGAAAACCATCCTATGCTCACTGGTGCATCTAGTTCTGGGGCGGGTACTAGTGAAGAAGAAGAAGAAGAAGATGATGATGATGATGATGATGATGATGATGATGATGATGATGATGATGATGATGATGATGATGAAGAAGAAGAAGGTGATGATGATGATGAAGATGATGATGATGAAGATGATGATGATGGTGGTAAGGATGGTGATACAAGTGGTGGTGATCCCGAAGCCACAGGTGGTGGTGGATCATCGTCTGGTCCTCAAGAAAAGCAACAAAAGGAGGACCACGACAGAACAGACAAGGATCCCACTACAGGTTCTTCTGCTAAGGGGGAGTCTGTGGGCGACATGATCAAGAGATTGAATGATTATATCAAGCATGGAGAGGTCCTAGTTGAAGTTGCAGAACCACTTGATGAGTTTGTTCTTGTATGATGACTATGGAAATCCTGCAGGCCCAATAAAGTTTCTGGAAGATGAACTAGAAGAAGGAGAGATACGTCCTGAGCTAACTGATGAAGAACTTAAGGAAATTTATGGCTTGTCACACGGAGAATCTTCCGTTGCAAGCAACTCTCCTCCACCAGAAACTAATCCAGAGAACAATATAGTTGAGATGGATGATGGAACTCGAGTGGAAACACAGGAGTATGTTGCTAATAACTCCACCACCGGGATTCCGGACATTACTGAGGATATGATGAGAGACGTCGAAGAAAAGCTCAGAGCCAATCCGACTCCTATCCCTGTTGAGGTAGAGACTAGAATTGAACGGACTATGAGATTGTGCTCCAAATGGTTCCCCTCAGCAGAAGAGCGTAAGAAGAAGAAATTAAAGTCCTATTCTTGCATCTGCTTTCAAGAAGCGTCTATCAAAGATGTCACGCAACGTGATCAATTGGGCCTATATTGGTCAAACCAAGATGTTTGGAGTCAAATGGCAGGAAGGTTTATTGTATTTCCAGCCTTATCAGAAGGTTCTCAGTCTACCTTTCTGGTACATTCGTGACTTAGTTCGATTAGACTATCCTCTATCTAACGAGAAAGCCACTAGTCTGCAAGGCTTCTACACCATTCTGAAAAGAGAAAGCAGAACTAAGTGGGACACTCTTCAACCTAAGTATCCAAAATCATACAAGACAGACAAACTTCATCCCACCACAAAGAGTCCAATCTGGGAACACAAGATCAAGCCTCCAGAGTGTGTGTCCAAGATTCCGATTATTCCTATGGAACAGGACTTCACTTCGAAGTTCTGGTTCTGGCATTATGATGCAGCTATGACTGAAGTTGTAATCGTCCTGGACAACTCTCCGAAGCTATGCAGAAAGATCAGGATTTGGGATCCGATGTGGCTGATAAATTGTTCAGAGAAGGATGTAGAGACGTTATTCCTGTATCCCATTCAACACTTGAAAGACGAAGCAGATCAAGCGATCAAGTTTTAGCGTGTGATTCGGTTTTGTCATGCTCACAAGGTTCACTAATGTGTTGTAAAACACATCTAATTTCCTATGTATTTTGTATATTATTTGGTCACGTTTTTAGTCGTTTTGTGTCGTTTTTATTATGTATTTATGTATTTTATTATTTTATAGGTGTTTGGAGAAAATGAGCTCAAAACGAAAGAATTTTAATCGAGACACCAACACTTGAGAGCAGGTGTTCATGAACGTTGGAGCGTAAACAAGGAATATCGGTAGAGCCGAGAACACCTGAGATGCGAGCTTGGAGTATACTACTACTACTACTAATAATAATAATAATAATAATAAAAATAGAAAAGAAAAAAAAAAGTCTTTGACTTGGGCTGGGCTCGTGGCCCCAAGTCCAAACACACACAAAAAAAAAGGAATTTGGACGGAAGACATTATCGACGAAACATATATTATTTTAGAGATAATTTAGAGGGGATTATCTTCGAATAACATTAGGAGCCGCCAAAGCAGAGGCATCGAACAACCACAGCAGATAAAGAGAAAAGATTATTTGGAGGGCTGAAGGCACGGGTTTAACTATAATAATTTTTGGCTTTATATTTATTTACTTCGTGTTTATAAATATTGGCGTCATCCGTCTATTTGAGCATACAAGAACATTAAAAACTTCTATTTCTCGAAAACGATAACTATGTCTCTCATACCACCGTTGCCGAACTTCACAAATGCTAACTCAGACACCGACGCTGCCCAGGGAGGCACCGGCCAGTCTGGGAACACAGCAGAAGTCCAGCAACATGCAGCAAACACGGGTCCAGCCGTTACCCCATCTTCAGGAACGAGACAGACCCCATCTTTCCAGTTTCTCACCGAAACGAATCAGGTTTCCCCAACTGAGAATGCCCGCCGATGGTTAGTCCGGAGGTATGGTATACTCAGCAGAAGGAAGCCCTGAAACGTGTATACTTGCAAAAAATAAAAGAGCAACAACTTAGAGAAACCGCCCGCACGCTTTCCTACAGCGAAGGACCGTCCAACACAGCAAGGAACAATGGTGGAAGTAACCATGAAACCGACCCCACATGGATAGAAGACTCAGACGAGTCTCAAAGTCGTTTCACTCGTGACATAAGCCAACCCCTAAGCAACACCGTTGCGCGAGGGCACTTCATGACCGGTGACGACGACTTAACCAAACCATATTATCCTCCATCGTTCATGGAAAAGTCAAAATTCACCCCGCGCATTGCGCTGGCACCCCTGCCACCAAAAACAAAAATCCCAAGTACGCTGGGTAAGTTTGACGGGACAGGGGACCCAGATGATCACCTGCGGACATTCGAGGTCGCAGGAAAATGCGCACAGTGGAGTTTGCCAGCATGGTGTCACATGTTCGCGCAGACACTCACGGGCGCTGCGCGGGTATGGTTCGACAGCCTACCAAATGGGAAAATAGACAACATCAAGGAATTGACCGACAAGTTCTCGGATCACTTCAGTCAAAACAAGCGAATAGAACGCGACTCAACTGACATCCTGCAAGTCAGGCGACGCGACAATGAGTCAATCGAAGATTACATCACCCGCTTCAATAGGGAAGCTTTACAGATCGGGCCCATCGGTTTCGAACTTATGAAAGCAGCCTTCACCCAAGGGGTACGTTGCGACTCCCTCATCCGCACTTTAGCAGGCTGCACCGGAATGCCCAACACATGGGATGAAATCATGAAAGGGGCCAAGACGTATGCAAAAACAGAAAGAGAACTCTCTGTCTGGAACCGAGTACAGGCGCCTCAGTACACAGATGTGCAAGCGCAGGCAGCGCGTTCCAGGCACGGTCGACAGGACAGAAGGGGAAGAGGTTCTGTTTGGAACAGACTCCAAGGGGGCGCCCAAACAGACACCAAACCCACTGAGGTCCCAGACCACAAAGGAAACACATAGAGCGACCACAGGTCAGGAAGGAGGAGTCACAACAACTGGACTCCGCTCACGAAAACCCCAGCGCAGGTGCTAGCAACAGAAAATGTGGCTTTCCCAGAGCCCAAGGTGATCAAAAGGCGAGACAACTTAGATCCAGGAAAGTTCTGCGCATATCATCAGGATATCGGGCACGACACGGACAAATGCTACCAATTGAAGCAAGCGATCGAAGAGGCCCTAAAATCCGGGAAGCTTGGGCATTTGCTAAGAAATGTCGAGCGCAAACAGCAAGAAGGGCCACCACAGAAGAAAATAAAAAATGTCAGCCTGATGATCCACTCTGACAGAAGGAAGCAAACGAAGAGAAAACCTGACCAAGTGGCAGAATGGAGGGAACAGCAAGTACAGTTCCCAACAGTCAAAGGCAGACCCTCATCCACCCGCGCACTGGTTATCACGGCCATTTTCGATCATTATCGGACTACCCGCGCGCTGGTTGATACAGGGAGTAACTCTGACATAATGTACGAGCAATGCTTCAATCTCCTGGACGAGGAAGACAAGCAACGCCTGCGGCCAGTCAACTCCCCAATCATGGGTTTCTCGAATGAGGTCATATCCCCGCTGGGGGAAATTTCATTCCGCCTAACAATGGGAGACAAGACGCATTCAAGAACAGAGGATGTCACCTTCCTTGTTGTACCAACAAAATCTACCTATGACATCATTTTGGGACGAGAAGCAATGGCTGCTTACAACATGGTACCATCAACGATTCACGGAGCCATTGGGTTCCCAACACCAACAGGTGTAGCAGTCATATGGGCCAACAGAGAATGCGCTATGACGGAGGAGCCACATCCCGCCAAAATGCTAAAGGCAACCCCGCGCACAGAGCCAGAAAAGTGGATCCTTAACCCTAAGTTCCCAGAGCAGACCGTGACATTAGGGGCAGCCATCTCAGAAAACACACGGGAACGCCTAAAGCAGCTCCTGAGAAAAAACATGGACGTTTTCGCGTGGCAACCATCAGACATGGTGGGGGTCCCGCGAGAGCTCGCCCAACACAAGCTTAACACACACCGTTCAGTTGAGCCGATTGCACAAAAGCGCAGGAGTATGGGCGCCGAGAAAGCCAAAGCAATGAATGAGCAAGTCAACGAGCTACTAAAGGCAGGGATCCTGCGCGAAACGATACCAGACCTGGGTCGCAAACCCAGTCATGGTCAAGAAAAGCAACGGAAGCTGGAGGATGTGTGTAGATTACACCGACCTCAACAAAGCTTGTCCGAAAGATTGCTACCCATTGCCAGAGATAGACCTGAAAATTGACTCTCTCGCGCCATTCCGATTCAAATGCTTTTTGGACGCCTACAAAGGCTACCACCAAATTCAAATGGCGCCCGAGGACGAAGACAAGACTGCTTTTCGAACGGACAAAGGTGTCTTTTGCTACACAAAGATGCCATTCGGGCTAAAGAATGCAGGCACAACCTACCAACGGCTGATGGACCGCGCGTTTGCACTACAAATCGGCAAAAACCTCGAAGTTTATGTGGACGACTTAGTCATCAAAAGCAAAGAAGAAGATCAGATGTTGAAGGACATTGAAGAGACCTTCAAACACCTGAAAGAAATCCACATGAAACTCAACCCGAGTAAGTGTGCTTTCGGAATGGAGGAACGAAAGTTCCTGGGGGTAATTGTCACCAAAGACGGTTTCCGACCAAACCCAGAAAAAATCCAAGCCATAGCACAAATGTCGTCTCCATCAACGCTGAAGGAGGTCCAAACCTTGAACGGACGCTTGGTCGCCATCAACAGATTCCTCTCCAACCACGCAACCAAATCCATCCCGTTCATTGAAACACTAAAGAGCTGCCTGAAAAAGAGCCAATTTAAATGGACCAGCGAAGCAGAAAAGGCATTTCAGGACATGAAAGCCTGCCTAATGGACCTCCCAACACTCACTGCGCCCCTACCACGGGAGCCCTTAACATTGTACCTATGCGCCACAGAAAAAGCGGTAAGCGCAGTGCTCATGGTCGATCGCAAACTGGTCCAAACGCCAATCTATTACATCAGCAGAGTCCTGACAGACGCGGAGACCAGATACACCACAATGGAAAAGTTGGTGCTAGCCCTAGTGCACGCATCGCGCAGACTGTGCCGATACTTCCAGGGTCACCCAATTAACGTGCTTAGTGATTACAAGCTGAACAACGTACTCTCCAAACCAGAACTGTCCGGAAGATTGGCAAAGTGGGCAATCGAGCTAGGCGAGCATACCATCTTCTACAAATCCAGACCTGCAATCAAGGGACAAGTCCTGGCAGACTTCATCGCCGAAGTACCGCAAGAAAAAATAGAGGAGTGCAGAGCTGAGCAAGGCCCACGGCAACAATGTGAGGACAAAGCGGTCTGGAACCAGTATACTGACGGAGCCTCAAACGATGATGGCGCAGGCGCGGGGGTCAGACTCGTTCGCCCCGATGGGGCCGAATTCACCTACGCAATCCGGCTAGAGTTCAAAACAACGAACAACGAAGCTGAGTATGAAGCCTTCCTTGCAGGCCTACGCATCGCGCAAAAGCTGGGTGCCAAGCACGTCTTCGCTCACGTAGACTCCATGTTGGTAGCAGGGCAAATCACTGGGAAGTATGACGCCAAAGACCCATCCATGGCGACGTACCTCCGGTACGCAAAAGAATTAATGGCTACATTCTCAAGCTGCACCATCGACCACATCAGTCGCAGTCAAAATAAACCGGCAGTCGCTCTAAGCAAAATGGCATCCACAAATTTTGGTCATTTAGCAAAAGAGGTCCGCGTTGAAGTGCTAGCCGAACCCTCTGTACCGCCTAAGGAAGTTCATGTAATTCAGACCGGTATTGACAGCTGGATGACCCCCATCATCTCCTACCTCACCATCGGCACACTGCCAAATCAGCGCGCAGAGGCAAGAAAAATACAACACAAAGCGCTGCAGTACCAAATGCAAGAGGGAGTGTTGTACCGAAAATCGTACTTGGGGCCATTGCTGAAGTGCATCGATGGAACGGACGCAGACTATCTTGTCCGGGAAATACACGAGGGAATATGTGGTATACATGCGGGACCACGCATGGTGGTGGCAAAGATCATGAATGCTGGCTATTACTGGCCCGGTATGCATCTGGATGCGCTGGAAATCATACGACGATGTGACTCTTGCCAGCGCCACGCGCCGAACACCATGCGCCCCAAAAACGACTTGATACCAGTAACATCCGCCTGGCCATTCCAAAAATGGGCCATGGACCTGGTAGGGCCATTCCCCATGACCACAGGCAAGCGAAGATACTTGATCGTTGCAATCGGTTACTTCACGAAATGGATAGAGGCCAAGCCATTAGCAGAAATCAACGCAAGCCAAGTAAAGAAATTCATTTGGGAGTTCCTCATTTGCCGTTTCGGCCTGCCCATGGAGATTGTCACAGACAACGGAACCCAATTCGCAGATAGAGGACTCCTAAAGTGGTACGCAGAGTTGCACATCAAGCCCATCTTCACATCAGTCGCCCACCCGCAGGGTAATGGGCAAGTTGAGCGTGCCAACAGGAGCATCGTCGAAGGCATCAAAGCGCGCCTGGGGACGAAAGGAAAGGCTTGGGCGGAAGAACTACCGAGCGTGCTATGGGCTAACCGAACTTTGACAAAAACGAGCACCGGTGAAACCTCGTTCAGCCTAACCTACGGCTCCGAAGCAGTCATCCCAGCTGAAATTGGGTGCCCCTCCGCAAGAGTCCTCTCAGCAAGCCACACCGACAACGAAAAGGAGCTGCGCACCAATTTAGACTTGCTCGAGGAGCGCCGAGACTTAGCAGCGATAAAAGAGGCCAGCTATAAAAAGCAGTTGGAAAGATACTACAACGCCAAGGTCAAACTGAACGCTTTCAAAGTCGGCGACTTTGTTTTCAGAAACAATGAAGCAAGCGGGGCGCTACCAGCAGGCAAGCTCACTCCCACCTGGGAGGGCCCATACCGCATCATTGAAGTCCTAGGGAAAGGAGCATATAAACTATCAACACTAGAAGACAAGCTGATCCCACGTACATGGAATGCAGCTCAATTGCGAAAGTGTTATATGTAGTCGTTTAGCATGAACTGTAATGAAGGCTATTTAGCCATTTAATATGATGACCATTTCCTTTTCCCTAACAAGAGCTTGCATTTTGTTGACTATTAAATAACCACGCGACAACGTAAACACTTAAACATTGCATGGCTAAGATGCAATGACCTAAAAGATTGCAAGATAACTTGCAATCCCTTAAACAGGCGCGCCATATGGTTAAGATATAGCGCGCCACTTAAACATTGCATGGCTAAGATGCAATGACTTAAAAGATTGCAAGATAACTTGCAATCCCTTAAACAGGCGCGCCATATGGTTAAGATATAGCGCGCCACTTAAACATTGCATGGCTAAGATGCAATGACTTAAAAGATTGCAAGATAACTTGCAATCCCTTAAACAGGCGCGCCATATGGTTAAGATATAGCGCGCCACTTAAACATTGCATGGCTAAGATACAATGACTTAAAAGATTGCAAGATAACTTGCAATCCCTTAAACAGGCGCGCCATATGGTTAAGATATAGCGCGCCACTTAAACATTGCATGGCTAAGATGCAATGACTTAAAAGATTGCAAGATAACTTGCAATCCCTTAAACAGGCGCGGCATATGGTTAAGATATAGCGCGCCACTTAAACATTGCATGGCTAAGATGCAACGACTTAAAAGATTGCAAGATAACTTGCAATCCCTTAAGCAGGCGCGCCATATGGTTGAGATATAGCGCGCCACTTAAACATTGCATGGCTAAGATGCAATGACTTAAAAGATCGCAAGACAACTTGCAATCCCCTAAACAGGCGCGCCATATGGTTAAGATATAGCGCGCCACCTAAACATTGCATGGCCAAGATGCAATGACTTAAAGGGTTGCAAGACAACTCGCAGCCCGAAACTAAACCAAACGACCAAAGCGCCTAAATCCTAAAGTAACATTACGCGATAATATACAAACACAAGGCACACGAGTTGCACAAAAACAGGGAGAAACAAACACACGGGGCATAAAACGAAATTTTTCATTAAACTGGTCCAAAGCCACACTGTTTGTTTGATCATTACAGGATTTTTAAAAAAAAAGGGGGAATAACAACACATTGGGCCTATGGCGCACCGCCCTCCTCTGAAGCATCACTAAACTCGTCCTCCGAGCCGGACAGGTCCAACTTTTCACTTGGACCAGGCACTTCACCCTCCGCTTGAGGACCTGCATCTGTCTTCTTCATAGCAAATTTGCGCCTCGTGTGCGTCAGGCCCTGCTTCTCAAACGACGACCGCAGAGTATGACATGTCGGCTGGTCCCGGTGGCTCACAACGAAATCCACCAACTCCACATTCAGATGGTCATACTCCGCCGTCTTCTTCTCGAACAAAGCATCCAGGTCCTTGTTATAAAGGGGGAACTCTTCTAAGGCTTTCCCATCCTTCGCATGCTGGAATCCCTCAAGGAACCCAGCCTTGCGCCCAACCAGTTTGGCAGCAGCATTCACAGCGGCCACCGCCTGGCGCGCCTCATCACAATTCTTCACGTGATTGGCGACCTATAAAATATACACAGGAACCTGTTAAGCATCATAAAAAAGAAAACAACAGGAAATTAAAGAGTAAGAGCAAAAGACGAACCTCAGGGACGCAACAGGTCATAAGCCATTCCCGGTCCTCATGCGCCAGGCGCGCCTCGTCACGAACATCCAACGCTTCCCCCTCAAGGTCAGCGTTCTGCTGCTCAAGCTTTAGGTTGGCTTCCTCCAAACCTGCCACCTTATCCTCCAACTCCGCAATCCTGGTATCCTTCTGCCTCAACATCTCGCGGGCCTCAACCAAGGCATCACGGCGCTGGTCCAACTTTCCATTAAGTTCAAGGATCTGCCGCGACGCATCGGTCCACAAGCGCTCAGCTTCCTGCTGCTTCTGCGCTGCAATCTCCAAGGTCCGGTTGGTTTTGGCACAAGCAGCAGTCCATTGCTGCTCTCGCTCAGACAAATGTTTATCAAGCTTATCACGTTCCTCACGAAACGTCACAGCATCCCATTTAGCCCGCTTCAGCTCCTTTGCCAACCGGTCGCGCTCCGCACAAACCTCACTGAATTTGCTATCATACTCCTGGCGCTCATGGGCCAAGAAGCCCCACTGCCGGGCTATTTCAGCAGAGGTGGATATCAGGTTCGCCAGACTCATCATATTGTCTTCCAACAGCTCCTGATGAGGGCGCGTAGCCTGGTGCTCGCGCTCCGCGGGGGGCACAAGGTTCCCCAGCAACTCTCTACAACTGTTAACATCCACAAACCGGGCGCCTGTGGTCAGCTGCCAGGAAGGGATGTAAATTTCCTCAGGGTTAACATCCCCGCTCTTAAGGCTAGCCCCTGAAAAACCAGCCTCGGACTCGGGAACCGGACGCTTCTCGTTCGAGTCGTCGTCCATAATCTGCAGTCCCCTCACGTCGCCCTCGCTAATGTCTGCTGGAGACACGCGCTGGGTCTCCCCTTCCAAACCCACCGATGCATCAGTGTTCACCGGGGTAGTGTGGACAGGGGGGTCATCAAGTCGCGCCGTCCGACGTGGGGGAGATGGCTGGATCACATCGTGAACAGGTGAAGGCGGTGGAGTCTTCGAAGAAAGAGGCTGCAAGGGTGGAGTAACAGCCCGCCCATCAGGTGAGGGCACCTTCTGAATCTCGGTCGGGTTAACCAAAAACCCTTCATGCACAGTAGCCTCAGTCACATGACTGGGCGCCCCTTCACCCATCAGATCAGCTACAAAAACATAAGACAAAACAACAAGTTAAAAAGGGGGGAACAAAGACAAAGGCATAACATGGACGCCATAGCACTAAGAAACGTACCTAACAAACTATCCTCGGCGCTGTGTACCAGGTCGCCCAACTTTTGTCTTTTCCCAACAGGGGACAAAGAACCAGTACCATGCGCTCCCTCAGTGGAAGACTTGCGAGACTTGCTTCACCTCGAACGCTTCTTCTTCTGCGGGGTTTGTGGAGGCGCAGACTGATCCACCGGCGTCTCTACATTCAATAGCGCTTGAAGAACCACCCCCTCCGCCATATCCCTCAGCGAAGCAGCCCCCTCATCCGTGAACGCATCTGAAAGTTCAACGTAGCTTCGTTCAATAGGGTTGTAATTTTGAAGATACCTGCTAATGACCTCATGGTCTAAAACAAAGGCAAAACCTTCACCTTGGACAACACCTTGCGCCACCCCAGTCCTTGGCTGCCTCACGAGACGAAGCACAAACTCCTCAGCCTCCGTCTCTTCCCCGCTGTCGTCCACAATAAAGGTTGGCAGCGCTTCCTTCTCACCTCCGCCTGCGGACGACACATGCGGAGAAGAGGACAAGCCAGAGTCAAATGACTCATCACTTGAAATAACAATAAAAGGATAACCCGTCCGCATGAACATGTTCACCGGAGAAGGGTTATCAAATAGAGAAGAAGGCTCACCTGTCTCAGTAATCTGTAAGGGCGCGTTGACATCCTCCCGCGCCACAACCTCCAACTGGGGACGAACAAGCGTATCCCACGCCTTCTCCAGAACATAAAGTTCATTCTCAGCAAGCTCCCTGAAGGTGAAACCCATGTTGTCACCACCCAACAGCAAGCTGTACAAACTCTCCACATCTGACAAAGAGCAAAACAAGAGTCAGTAAAAATGCAAGAGTAACACACTGAGCAATACAGACTGGGAGACATACCTTTCCCATCCTCGGTCAGATGAGGATTGCGCCCCCCGCCATTACCAGTGCCGTCTCTGGAATCTCACACAAATCCACTGGGTGCGCAGTAAGGGTTTGGAACCAGTCTTGTTCTTTATAATCAATCAGCACCGCCTTCGGCGCACCATCATCCGGGTTCAAGCGACCCATAACCATGGGAATAACACCCTCATTAATCCAGAAAAACTTAGGCTTCCAGTCGCGAAAGCTCTTCATCCCCGCCTTAGCACAAGGGGCCACTCCTGTGCGGGGACGACAAGACAGCCAGCTCTCCACAAAGCAGAGAGAGTAGAAGACGTAGAACATGTCGACCAAAGGCTCGATTTTCTGGGAGTGGCAGCAGAACTCGAAGAACATCAGCCTAGACATCAAACTAGGATGAATCTGGTTAACATGCACGCCGATGGTCTGAATGAAAGTCTTCAGGAAACGGGTCACCGGAACCCTAAAGTTACAATCCCTGAAATACGTGGCATATAGCCCAATCTTACCAGCAGGAGGCTCCAAGATAGTCTTGTCCGGGGCAGGAGCCTCCACGCCGTAGCTAGAGGGAAACCCATGTTCCTTGCGAAACTTACGGAATTCCCCCTTTGCCCACACCGCCGTTACTTCACCGGCGTGTGGCGGCCCCTTTTTGGAACCATCCTCCTTCATCTTGGAACCACCACGTTTCTTCTTAGGGATCTGAACGATGTTCTCCATTGTAAAAGTTGAAAGTTTCTTTCGATATAAGGAACTTAGTTTCTCGAAAAAGTGCAGAGAGACTTTTTTCTTTTTTTTCTCTAAGGGTTTGAAATATGCAAGTGTGAAGAAGAAGAGAGAAGGAAGGGACGTTTTATATACAGGTCACGTGCCACACAGACGGTTACAGTCGTGTGGCACGACCGACCAATTAAAAGAGGACACGTCAGGACAGAGAAAATCAGGGGCATGCGAAGCGACAGGTTGGACCCACCAGTCTCTGCAAACAGTACAACCGTGAGAGACTTTTCGGCTACCAACCTGTCCCATCCGCCCCGCGCCCTGACACATCTGATGTGTGCATTAATTACTGACGTGCGCAATAAGCCAACTTGGAATGCAACCGCGCCGCGCGCAGTCACACTCAGACAAATCAAACAGCTAACAAAAACACACCAATTTTCTTTTTTCTTTTCTTTCCTTTTAGTGCAGCGCCCTGCATGCAACGCATACAGCACACTACACTGGGGGGACTTGAAGAGATATGATACCGCGCAAGCGCACGGGCCCACATCTCCACACAGGCCAGCACAGCAAGCCTACGTGGGCTTCTAGAAAGCGGCGCGGAGCACCTCGTGGCTGACAGCTAATAACCGACAGGAAAGGGACGTTCAGCCAATCAGAGACGCCCATTCCCTGCTCCACGATCGCCTGCAGGTACGAGGTACAGAATAGTACAAGAAAGGACAGACAAAGACACGTGGACCAATAGCGAAGGAACAGCGCAGAGGATGACAACGGCCCAATCGTACAGCCAGCTGTCATTCTCCCCTCATCCAATCACAGAAGACCTCAGGAGGCCTATAAATACCCTATGAGGTCAGACGAAAAAGGGGATGAACAATCAGAGAGGAGAGGCAACCATAGTTACGAGAATTAGATTATAGTCGAAGCGCTGTAACAATAGCTATTCTGGTCTTGTAATAGTCGTTGAATTATTAATGAGAATCATGTCCTTACTTGTGCCTAAGTCTTAGATTATTGTTATATTGGTGTTTCTTCAATGACTATATATTATTTTAAACCTATGTTTTTATCTTTTTCTATGTTGATGAGTAGCTAAACATTTAGGCTACCTAGGTCGTGTTGATGAATACTTAGATTTTTATGACTTTCGGATTCGTTTAATTATTTAATTGGCTTATGTTTTGGTAAAGATTTAATTGTGTTTGGTTATAATGCTTTTGCGTATTTAAGTCTAATTTATTATCTTTGATAGTTCCACATGTGTCTTGTTGAATGTCTTTCAGTTATAGATGCATGTTAGGTTGCCTGCTTTGTGCTTGTAACTAGTTTATGGTTTTTGACGTCTAATTCTATAGGAACTTGATTTGAGAATTTAGAGGACTTAGGTATTCTGCCATTCCTTGAGACCGGGAGGTGATAGGGTGTCGGGTTGTCTAGATCTTTAGGTATCGGGTAGAGGTGAGACCGGGAGGTGATCCTTGCCTAGTGTGTCTTTAGATTCTTGTAATTCCGAATTATTTCCAAGCCAATTAGATTACTCCTTCACATTTTTGGATGTGTTGTGACTAGCGAGACCGGGAGGTGAGCGAGTCTTTCGAGTACCTTAGCATTCCCTAGTGAGGTGAGACCGGGAGGTGATCCGAACTAGTAACCAGTGATTTACACGTCCCTTAGGATTTTCTGAGAGGTGTTAGTGAGACCGGGAGGTGATCCAGCATGCTTTAGGGGTTTCCTGAGTCGGGCGTATCTTTAGAAAACCTGGTAGCCAATCTATTATTCGATTCCGAGAGTTGTGAGTCTGCGGGTAGGATTCTAGACCTAGGTAGTTGCCTTCCATATTATCTGAGTTCGATCCAGTGTTCTTAGATTTCTGTTCTCGTTTTTGTGTTATTTATTTTAATTGCTTTTATCTTATTTGCATTTAGTTTAAAATTAATTCCCAAACAACCAATTTAATAGGCTAGGAGTCGACTGAGGTTTAGTACCGAGAGTCGCCATATTGTGTCAACGGTTCGATATTTCGGACTTACTTGCTCTGCTACACTGCGACCGGTACACTTGCCGTTAGTGTGTGGTTTGTAGGTTTTTCCATTTTTAAAACTTGACCGATTTAATTACTACACATTTCACACATCAAGTTTTTGGCGCCGTTGCCGGGGACACAGTGCGCATTCGAGGACGACCCGAGTCGGGGATCTAGTCATTTTATTGCTTTCTTAGTTTGGTAGATTTTTATTTTTAATTTTATAAAAAGAAAAAAAAATATTTTTGTTTATTTGACATTTGTTTTTCTTATTCTAGTATAGTTCCTTTGGTGTTAATAGGTCAAGGGAGAGTATGAGTAGTCAGGTCGAATCTGTGTGCTTTCTTGGCACTTTCATGTCACATGTCGACCGGTGCATTGACTACATCTGTGGAGTAGACTTATTAGATAGGCGGCACCAGACAGAAGAGAGGCAGGAGGTAGAGATAGAGACTGTAGTTCCTATGGAGCATGATCCGGGCTGTGTAGCCGGTGAGCCTCCCGATAGGTTAGAGGTCGTTAAGGTTGTTGAGAGTTCCGAGGAGGTGATGGATGAGCCCTCGGTTCATAATTTGCTATCCTGCGAGTATGAGAGTGAGCACGAGCTAGATGAGCAGGATAAGACACTCTTTAAATTAAGCCTTGAGGTAGTGAATAAATCTAAGTGTGGGGATAGGATCCTGATTCACCACTCGCATTTAAGAATATTTTCCGGTGATCCTAGATTTAGGTGGAAAAGATCGTGCCTTGGGAGAGATGACATAAGTGGGACGATTGATTTACATGAGGATGGTGTAGATATACTCGTTGATCCAGGTTAGAGTGCTTGATAAAAATAGGATCACACGGGTGAAAACCCAAATGTGTAGAGTTTGTATATATTATTTTTTCTGTTTGTTTGCATTTGTGCGTTTTTGTTTCATCTTATTTTTGTAGGATATTATGCTTGTCTTTAGCGCGGAAATATTTCATTCGTATGAGGTTTGAGGTTGGTTTTGTTTTCGTAAAAAAAAAACCTTAAAAAAGCCACATAACCTCCACCATTATCATTTTCACCCGCCACTGACCACCACCGTGCTAATCCAGGTATGTTTTCCACGCTTTCTTTTATTTTATTCTGTGTCGTGTTATTGAGTCTAGTATTCTAGTTTATTTGAGTCCGTTCTGTTTATTTTCGTTTGGTCGAGTCTTGCGGGATTGCCATGGTCTTTTCATTGTTAGATCCTCCCTGCCCGTACTCAATCTCCATTCGGGTGGGGACGACCCAAAATTCATTTAAGGCAACCCTTTGTTTTTATATTTTCTTTTTAGTTTATTTTTGCAGGATTCTGACTATGGCCTCGAAGGAAATGCTATACGGCTGTAGATGATGGACGGATGGGACACTTTCTGCGAGCTATCGGCACATATTCTTTTAGAGGGGCACATTAATATCATCGAAGTCAGAGCAGCCGCCAAGAAAGAAGCAGATAACGACAGAAGCATCTTGTGCAAGAGCAATTTTCTACGAGGGCTTGGAACTATTGGTGAAGACTTGGGTTTGTTTATCTAAAACAATAGTTTTGGTTTATGATTACTTTGTGTTTTCAACAACTTGATACTATGTTTTATAATTTATTTGAACCTATGCTTTTAATTGATTTTGTATCTTTTGGTCTAGGGTTTCGTAAGTATCTTAGACTTGGTGTTTTTGATATATCTTGTGGTTGCTAGACGTAGTAAACCCTAGAAACAATTTAATTAATTATTCGGTAATTTAGCATTCTACCACCTTTGAGACCGAGAGGAGATTAGGTGTCAGTGTGTCTAGCTTGGTAGGTATTCGGGACCGTGGTCTGCACGAGAGTGAGTCACCCCTAGCGTGCCTGTTTTGTTAGCATCCTGTGTTAGAAACCTGTTAGAATAACTATCCCTTGCATCCCTTACACATCCCGGATGTATTGTTTCTGAGGGGGCCGAGAGGACATTCAGATTTAGGATACCTTAGCATAGTTTGGAGAGACCGAGAGGTGATCTGAACCCAAGACCGGTGAGTTTACACACTTCCCTAGATTTAGTATTGCGACATGTTGGAGAGTGATTCGCGTTCCAGTGTTGGTCTAGTTTAGTGTATCTTAAGATCCCGGTAGCCAAAACCCATATATCCAATCCCGAGACCTATTAGTCAGTCACCTTGATTCTTACCTAGGTAGTCATTTTCTCATTACTTGATCTCGTCCAGTTTTACTTGTTCGTTTGCTTTGTTTGAGTTATTTGCATTTTATTTACTTTAACTTTATTATTATTTTTTAGTAGTTTAATTAAATCACCATCACTTCAATTTATTAGACTAGGACTCGACAAAAGTTTAGTAACGAGAGCCGCTATTACTGTGTCCACGGTTCGATACTCGGACTTATTTACTTTACTACCTTCGACCGGTACACTTGCCGGTAGTGTGTGGTTTAGTGGGTATTTCCCATTTAAAACTTGTTTTGAAATTAATTGGACTTAATATATATTTATCACACATTTCACACATCATTCACGCTGGTTGTGATTGGTCGAGAATCCCAAGGATCAGGACGGCGTCAAAGTGAAGACTGAAGATGTTGTTGCTCGTCAAGTTTTGTTTGTTTTTATTCCAAGTTGCCTGTATAGTTGTTTGCTACTTATGAACTTTTGTTTCTTATGATTTTTGTACATATACTAGCCTGGTCCAAGGGGGAGTCTGTTAGTGCATGATGTCTCTAGGCTAGTATATTAGATGTTTGGACGGTTTCTGGAGTGTTTGGGAGTGTTTGTAAGCGTTTTGGGGCTGATTGGATGTTACAGGCGATTACAAATCCTATTATAGGCGATTACAATTGTACTCGCATGTAGTACATGCGATTAGGCCCTAATCGCCTGTATTATATGTGGCATAGGAATCCTACTCGCGTATAGCAGTCTGGACGAGTACAAGAGGTATAAAAACATCCAATCATTACCCTAATCATCAGTTGTCACCTCACACATTCCCTAAACACCCTTCCCAAGGTCTGAAGGTCTGAGATAATCTTTGTAAACACTTGTGCTCTGTTTTATTGATTAATCATACAACCTTTGACCCATTTGTGTGTGTTGATTACTCATTTATCATTGTTTCATGTTTGTTTCTGTTATCTAAACCTATTCAGAGGATTCCGCACTCTGAATATCAAGCTCGTGATTGTCGGGTGACCCGTTAGTCGATCCTACAAGTTTCCAAGAGACTCGATTGCCAAGGGCAGCCCATTGAAACCTGCAAGAATTTTCCTTGCTGTAGATTCTATACCGTTTATATCAAGTACAGATCCAGCACTGTGAACAAAAAGATTCCAAGCATCTTCATCGCTTAGAAGATTTTACTGAAAAGAAACATCAACCGCCATGTGCCTGCAAACAACACGAGATCGAGTGGTTAAAAGGATCTTATAGCAGGGATCCCTTGATGGAACACCTACAGCATCAAGATCAATCTTTTCCCGGACATCATCAAGAATCAGGAGGGTCTTCCTTCTCTGCTTCAGTCTTTGAAGAATTCCGCTAGCTATAACGTGAATGGTGTCACCTGCTTCCACTTTTAGTTGAAGTCTCTTGGCAATTTGAGACTAAATTGAGCTCAAATCCAGTGATCTGGAAACTTGAACCCATATGACTGTATCAAAAGAATTTTGAGAGGAAAAGTAAAGCTCGTTGCTCAAGTTCTTGACCAATGTCGTCTTCCCTATGCCACCCTTCCCCAGACCGCAATCCTTCTAATATCATCCCTGTTCACGAGTTCCAAAACCTGCTTCATATCTTATGCTGGCCCAGCCCCACAAGAGGTGGCATTGCCATTTCCATAACCGATATTATCGGGGAGCTTTCTTTGCAGTGAGTAGAATTTAGCGCTCTCACCAAGTCAAGCCTCACAGCCACTGTCCAGCACTGCATCATCTTGGATCCCCAGCCATGAATCAACTCCAGCAGGAGCCTTACATCATCTTCTACTCGAGAAACCTAAATCAACCATTCCCTTACTTTTGGATGCGGAGTTTTCCCTTCCAGTTTAGCTAAGGTCCTTCAATTGCCATTTTTTTGTATGTGAGGTTTGCAATCTCTTCACGGAGTTCATTAACGTTTTCTTCGTATTTCGAAAGGGTTTTAATTCTTGAACAGATAAAATTAATAACTGACTCCATGGCGAGAAATGGCAGCTTAAATATCAACTTAAGATTGTTTATGGTTATGGTGATGAAACTAACAACACAAGTCTTAAGGAGCTTTATTATCAACTTAACTTTGTTTGTTCTGAATATGAAGAGGTTAAGAAAGGATACATTATTATTACTATTACTATTACTATTACCATTACCATTACCATTACCATTACCATTACCATTACCATTACCATTACCATTACCATTACCATTACCATTAATTCCACCACACCAACTTTAAGCTATTGTTGTGATGGCAAAAACAAAAACAATGGCCTTTCCCCCTGTAGGATTATTATTATAGTTCCTAGGAAACACCTACAACATTTTCTTTGACACAAATCATGGAATGTAGAAAACCTATTGTTTTTAACGACGGGACTGCTTGTATTCTTGTTTTAGATTCATTAAAAAATGATAACAACTAAGATAATAAAACTCAAATGTGTAAAGCATATCACAAATATTTAGGACCCAACACATTTGGGACGTGTATCGGATGGTTTGAGATTGGAAAAAAAATATTTCGCAGGTATGGCATTAGGTAATACCCGACCCAGTTACCCGAAACTAAATACCTGTTAGACAAAGCATGCATATTTTTACAAAAGCATACAGTAATTTCTTCAAGCTTTTGAACAAGATGAACCATCGGGGCTTCTTTTAAGAATGGACAATCCAAAACTAGAATCCGTCTTTAGACTTTTCAAATGATTGAAAGCTAGCCAAGTGTTGTAAGATTTCATTACCACTTGAGTGGTGTTTGTTAGTTACCAATTTACATTGTTACAGAGGTGGAAATTTCAACAAATTTCTCATGAATGGGTCTATAGGTGTATTATTTGAAACACCTCAAATAAAATAAATAAATAGTTAAAATGAAGTGGGTAAAAAAGAGGTTAAAAGGTGACCCAAAATTATACAAATTCCTAAAGCTTTCCTTTGTATTCAAAGATTTAGATTACTATATTTAACGCATTCATTATGCATACAAAAATTCTAGAAATACAAAAAGGTGTTTGGGGGGGACCCGAACATTCCCTAACCTGTTACGACCCGTTTGACCCCCAGTTGTTTCCAAATCAACCTGAAGTGAACTGCCAAGTTTTAACCAGTACTAGGAATGATTTGTTTCAATACAAACCCATGTTGACTTGTTACCCAACCTGTTCTAAACACCCCCCCCCCGAGTTTCTATTTGTCAAATACCCACATATATGGTTTCCCCATTTCTAATGGAAAACAAAATTGCTATGATCCTAGGAGAAATTTTGGAAGAAACAAAGGTAAATTTATTCTTACAGGCATTTGTATATGAAATTGAAATATGAAACAAGTCTGTTTTATTAATGTTTTTCTGGAACATTAACAAAAAACAAAGACAATGCTCTATATAACATTATTACTTGTATTTTCTCTTTCTTGAGCAATTTTCCCTAGAGCATGCTTGAAAGTGTTGCTGAAAGAAGTTCTTCGTTTCATCATCATCCCATGTTAAACTGTTCCACCACTTGATATCACCTTCAATCTTTTGCAGGCTACATGACTTGGAGATTGAAAGAGGAAGATTCTTTAACCCAGAGCAATCAAAAACTTTAATCTGCTCTAACACTGGGCAAACTGATATACCAACACAGATTGACCTCAAATTCACCATGTTGCTTATCTCTAACACCCTCAAATTAGGCAGAGTTTCTGCATGCTCGTCAGATTCGATGATGCAAGTCATATTTTCACAACCGCTTACCTTAATTTCTTCAAGTTTTTTAACATGACGAAGCATTGCATAGGATACTGCTCCTTTCAACATTGGACAATCCAAAACTTGAATTGTTGTTAGATTTCTGAGGCACTTGCCTCTTGGGATTATCCCCTCAACAATAGTCTCTAAACTTCGCAAATTGTCAAGAACCAAATGCTGTAGATTTGGAAACATTTCCTTGGAACTTCTTTCCTTGCTTATTAAGTGTGTTATGTCGTTGCAGTTTGATATAGTGAGTGATATCAATGATGACAGGCTAAGCAATTGTCTCCGGGTCATGCCTACACACGTTAATACCTCCAGAGAAGTTGTGTTGTGTAGAAGATCTTGAAGGTCTTCTTGTAGGAGATTAAATCCTCTAAGAACCAATCGTTTTTCATTGGGTTTGGCAACGTGATGGTTTGAGTCATGGGTCCATGGGCTAATCTGGATACTGAATCTTGTTAATTTCTTGAGCCAAAATGATGCAGAGTCAAGACATTTAACCGAGTCCAGTCTTATTTGAAGGACCGATAGGTGTTTCATTGAAAATAACTCATCAAATGTTGCATTTTGATCTGCACCCGTCTTTGGATTCCAATTATAAGAACTGAAGGACATATCGAGAGTCTCGAGACTTGATAGCCCTGATATGCTTCCAGCTACAATTTTATTTAAAAAGGGCGTGCATGACAAGTTTAATTCTCTTAAACTATGTAAACTTCCAAAGCCATTAGGAAGAGCTTTTATTCTGGTGCTTGAAAGGTCAAGAACTAAAAGTTTTCCAAGGGATTTAAGAGACGGCAGTGTTTCTATGGAACAGTTACCCAGAAAGAGAGAACGCAATTCACTCAGGCAGAGAAAAGATGAGGGCAAACAAGTGATTTGAGTTTTGCTTAAATTTAGTACTCTCAGATACTTGAGACTGTAAAAGAAGTCATTTGGGATGTTCTTTATAGGATTATCTTGGAGAAACAAAACAGTGAGCAGAGAAGACAGAGGAAATACAGGCAACTTTGTGATCCTACAGCGTATTAAAGAAAATCTCTTAGAAGATTTATCCGGCATCTGGTAGGATGGAGAGTTGCATTGTGATTGAAATCCAAATAGTTGTTCACTCTTAGACAGATGTATGGCTAACTCACGAAAAATAACATGCATTTTCACAGTTCCATCTGCTGCAGCATCTTGATCAAGTAGGCACAAGTCCTTGAGGCGTTCAATCAAAGAGAGCCCATAATTAAAACCTTCCGCCACGGTTTGGTTCTCATTGATTAAACCATCAGACACCCAACATTGGATTAGTTCACCAACATTTATTGTGAAACTTTCTGGGTACAGAGAACAATAAAGAAAGCATTGCTTGAGATCCTTACTTGGTAAAGAATGATAACTCAATGCCAAATGCTGATAGACTTCTTGATTGATGTTATCGAACAAAGGTGATGAGCATCGCCACGTAAGACATGCGTTTTTCCACAACTCTATTTGTGATACGCCCCTCATGGAGTTTCCAAGAGTCTTGATGGCCAGTGGCAGCCCATGACAACTTGCAGCCATTTTTCTTGCTACAGATTCTATCCCATCTGAATGTACCACCACTGGTCCAACACTACGAACGAAAAGATTCCACGCATCTTCTTCACTCATAAGATTTAACTGAAAAGAAACATCAACAGCCATGTGTCTGCACACTTCACGAGATCGAGTGGCTATAAGGATCTTACAGAATGGATCCCTTGACGGGATACCCACAGAATCAAGATCAATCTTTTCCCAGACATCATCAAAAATCAAGAGGATCTTCCTTGTCAGCTTCAGTCTTTGAAAAATTCTGCTAGCTATGATTTGAGTACTATCACCTGCTTCCACTTTTAGATGAAGTCTCTTGGCAATCTGAGACTGAATTGTGCTCAAATCCAATGATCTGGAAACTTGAACCCATATGACAATATCAAAAGAATTTGGGGAACAAATGCGCAGCTCATTGTTCAAGTTCTTGATCAAAGTCGTCTTTCCTATGCCACCCATCCCCAAGACGGCTATCCTTGTTATATCATCCCAGTTCAGGATCCCCAAAAGCCGCGTCATATCTGATGCTGCACTCTGCCCCACATATGGTGTCACTGCCATTTCCACCACAGGTTTTATTCCGGAGCTTTTTTCGCAGTGAGTAGAATTTAGCTCTTTCACTAGGTTAAGTTTCTTTGCCACTGTCCAGCACTGCATCATCTTGGAGCCCCTGCCATCAACATATTCATTACCCATCTCTAGCAGTGGCCGTATATCATCTTCTGCATGATAAACCTTCATCAACCATTCATTTACTTGAGGTTCTGGAATTTTTCCTTCCATTTTAGCTAAGGTGACATCTTCTTCAACCGCAATCCTTTTTTTTGTAAGGTTTGCAATCTCTTCTCTGAGTTCTTTAATATTTTCTTCATATTCGGAAAGGGTTCTAATTCTTGAGTAGATGAACTTAAAAATTGCTTTGACACCGCCAGCTACAACAGTATCCATGATGGAAGAATGGTAGGTTAAATATCAACTAGCAATCCAAGCCTTAAACAATGAAGAAGAACGACCAGATGAGGGGATATTTTTTGTGTTTGCATTTGAAATTCACAAAGGACTCCTAATTTCAACACACCAACTTTTGTTGTGATCGCCAAAACAAAAGTAAAGACAAAAACAATACAACTCCTAGGAAACACCTACAAATGTTAGACGGCATCTTTGACATAAATCATGGAATATAGGACAAATCAAAATTTTGTTTTGATCGCAATAACAAAAACAATGGTGTCTCCTCTATGTAGTAATATTATAACTTCAATTCCTAGAAATCACCTACAAATTTTTTTCGACATAAATCACAGGATGAAGGAAACCTATTGTTTTAAACGACCCAACAGCTTGTATTCTTGTTCTTGTTTACTCCACACTCATTAAAAGTATGATAGATTTTAAATAACAAAATTTGTAGTTGCAAAGTAATTACCAGCACTACAAACCAAATAGAAACTTAACCCTTGCCAGTCACCACTACGTACATAGCTCAAAGATCTGAAAACGGCAATGCAGTTTCCTAGAATCTTTAGAAATCAAATGTGTACTAAATTCTTGTTTGAAATTTCGTGGAATGCGCAAATTATGTTCCATATAATCTTTTGTTTTCAACTTGATTAGTTTGATCAGAAAATTTGCTTTCGATTCCTCAAAGCTTTTCCTTTTAAATTATTGATTTCCAAAAAAAAAAAAAAAATCATTTCAACATGCCTTGGTTTTTGCTAGAGGCATGCTATTCTTCATAACAACAAGAAAAGTTAAGTTGTTGCCCTTCACCCCTCATTTCTCAACATGGATTTTGCACTTAATAATGTCTTTGATGGCGCTAAAACAATTCTTAAGTTCACCTTTTCAAGATTTATGGCTATTTCCAAATATGAAGAAAACATTAATGAACTCCGGGAAGAGATTGCAAAGCTCATGGACAATAAGATGTCAGTTGAACATGATGTCTCCATAGCTAGAATGGAAGGAAAACGTCCAAGACCTCAAGTAAATGAATGGTTGATGAAGGTTTCTCACGCAGAAGATGCCGTAAGGCCACTACTACAGATGTCTGACATGATGATGCACCGGTACTACCAGTGCTGGATAGTGGCAAAAAAACTAGATCTGGTGAAAGAGCTGAATTCTACTCATTTTGAAAGTGTTTCCCTTAACAGAAGCGCTCCAATAAATTCGGTGGTAGAAATGGCAGTGCCACCTCTTGTGGGCAAGGGGGCAGCATCAAATATGAAGAAGCTTTTGGAAATCCTTAACAGGGATGAAGTCACAAGGATTGGTGTCTTGGGAATGGGCGGCGTAGGGAAGACAGCTTTGGTCAAGAACTTGAATAATGAGCTGCGCACTTCATCCCAAAATTCTTTTGATATTGTCATATGGGTTCAAGTTTCCGGATCAATGGATTTGAGCACAATTCAGTCTCAGATTGCCAAGAGAATTCATCTAACAGTGGAAGCTGGTGACAATCCTGTCAGTATAGCTAGCGGAATTCTTGAAAGACTTAAGTTGAGAAGGAAGATCCTCCTGATTCTTGATGATGTATGGGATAAGATAGATCTTGATGCTGTGGGTATTTCATCTAGGGACCCCTGTTGTAAGGTCCTTTTGACCACACGATCTCTTGAGGTGTGCAGACACATGGTCGTTGATTTTCCTTTCCACCTATCTATTATGAATGAAGAAGATGCTTGGAAGCTTTTCGCTGAGAGTGTCGGACCCATGGTATATTCAGATGGAATAGAATCTCTAGCAAGAAAAATGGCTGCAAGTTGTCATGGGCTGCCACTGGCCATCAAGACTCTTGGGAACTCCATGAGGGGCGTATCACAAATAGAGGTGTGGCAAAACGCAAGTCTTAGTTGGCGGTTCTCATCACCTTTGTTCAATAACATCGAGCAAGAAGTCTTTCAGAGTCTGGCATTGAGTTATTATTCCTTACAAAATAACATTCTAAAACAATGTTTTCGGCATTGTTCACTGTACCCAGAAAGCTACTCAATAAATGTCGGTGAACTAATCCAACATTGGGTGTCCGCTGGTATAATCAATGAGAACCAAAGCGTGGAAGAAACTTTTAATTATGGGCTTTCTTTAATTGAACGGCTGAAGGACATGTGCCTACTAGATCAAGATACAGCTGAAGGAACTGTGAAAATGCATGTTATTTTTCATCAGCTAGCCATACGTCTTTCTTATAGTGAACAACCGCTTGGATTTCAATCTCAATCCAACCCTCCATCCTATCAAATGCAACGTAAATCTAAACGGGTTTTTGATACGGGTTTGATCCAAGATTTAGCATATCATTATACAGACCAAGTAGCCAGGGGCAAACGAGGCAGACGGTGAGCTTCTTGCGTGAGAAGGTGGGCCTCATGATGTTGGATCTCTATGCCCAAGCAACATTGCCAATAGGGTTTAATCAGAGGTGAACAAAAAACCTGGTTCTAGAACCGGAACCGGTGGAACCGGTTCCGGCCCGGCCAACAGTGGAACCGGTTCCGGTTCCTCTTAAGAACCATAGGTTTCAGCACCGGTCCCTCGTTTTAGCCAAAAATCGTTCCCGAACCGGAACCGATCTCAAGAACCGGTTCCTAACGTTAGAACGCTCCAAAATCGAATTATTGACCGTTGGGCACCATTTTGACCGTTAGCTAGCCGTTTTTTCCATCCAAAATCACCATTTTGCCACCTTTGTTTAGTATAAATAGGTTTAGATTTTTTAGGTTTGTCACAACACTCGAAAACGCAAAAAACAAAAAAACCCGAAAACACAAAACCCACTATCGTATACACATAAGTTTGTGTTCACTTTGCTTTTACTACATCATTCCATGGCTTCATCTTCAAACCCATCCAAACCGGTTCCACAAACGAGCCTACCGCTGCTCAAATTCTAGTGATGCAACGAAACGCCGAACTTTTTGGTGAAAATGGTTATTTCGACTTGTCTTATGTCGAATGGCGAAAAAGGGCACGTTGTAGAAAGTGTAGTACTACTCTCCAACCAAACGCAAACTCCATTTTGAGAAAATGTAAATGTATTGCAAGTATGTTAAAGATAATGGTCCAGGTGAGTGGTCTAATGCAACTTGATACTCAAGGTGGGATTTTTCTTAATGACTTTAACAAGGTTCAAGACCGAATGGCAAAGTTTGTGATCAACAAGGTTTGCCGTTCAACCACTTCAACAATCTCGAATGGCGAAGTTTCTAATTCAACGCATGAATAGTTCAGACGAAGATTAAAAAAAATTAATATCATTGTAATGTTTGAAATTGTTTTTTTTTTTTCATTTTCCATGTTTATTGTTTCGAAATCCTAAAAAAAAAAAGTTGTATTTTTATGTTTATTTTTTTCTTATCGGCTTATATATATATTTTTTAATTGTGCGCGCAAGAACCGATTCCGTAACCGGAACCAGAACCTAACCGAACCGGAGTCGGTATTTAAAACCGGTCTTTGGAACCGACGGAACCGGGGGAGGAACCGAACCGGAACCAACACTATAGCGGGCCGGTTCAGAACCGGAACCGGTTCCACCCAAAAACCCGATTTGTTCACCTCTAGGTTTAATCCTAATATGTCACACAATGAGCAAGTCATCACTTATATATGGTGTTAGACATGTTGATACGAATCAATTATGCACATGTGGATCTGATTATTTTGTGAAATAATTATATTTATAATCTTAAAATATTAATTGTTATTATTATTTAATCAATAATAACTAGAATTAGTATAAATGTTTACTTAGAACAAACGCTTTATTGTAAAATTTATTAATCTATCTATCTATACTTTCTATAATAGGAGAGTCGTGAGTGACATAAGCAAAACTGAGTTGTCAACCATAAAGAATAAGATAATATGATTAAAATATTCAAGAAAAATTATGAGTCACTCATTAAAGGAGTTCTTAGTAAACAAAATTTGTTGTGTGGACCACTCATTAAAGATTATTTTTAAGATCTGTTAAAGGGGAAGCATCTGTTATTGAAATCTTTAAGCTTTAAAAAGTTCCAACATCTGTTGCAAATTTGAGCTCCAATTTCAAAATCAATGTCAAAACCCATTATACCAATATATAAATCTTCTCTCTTTCAAATAAAATAATATGCTTCTCTCCCTTTCTCTATCTTTTTCTCTCTCTCAAATATTAAATTTCAGATAGCTGACCGATTTGAATTCTGCTGAAGAGGGAGGTCATATTGACGGATTAGCAGGTAACGTATATGTCATTTGATGGCTTGGCTATGTGAGAGTTGCTGTGTTTGATTTTCATGTTTTGTTTATGGTTATTTTCATGTTGTTAAGATTCAAGTCTCTATTAAAGAAACTGTTGTCTTTTAGTTTTTCTATTATTCTTTATTTAATTTAATTAGTTAATACATGTTTTGTGTTTGATGTTCATGTTTGGTTTATGGTTATTTTTAGGTTGATAAGATTCAAGGCTGTATTAAAGAAATTGATGTTTTTAGGTTTGTCTATTATTCTTTATTTAATTTAATTAGTTATACATGTTTTGTTTATGGTTGGTTATTTTCAAGTTGATAAGATTCAAGGCTCTATTAAATTAGAAACTGTTGTCTTTTTGTTTGTCTATTATTCTTTATTTAATTTAATTAGTTGTACATGTTTTGTGTTTGTTCTTCATGTTTTGTTTATGGTTATTTTCAGGTTGATAAGATTCAAGGCTCTATTAAAGAAATTGTTGCCTTTTGGTTTGTCTATTATTCTTTATTTAATTTAATTTGTTATAGTTATACATGTTTTGTGTTTGATATTCATGTTTTGTGTTTGATCTACATGTTTTGTGTTTGATCTTGATGTATTCATCAAGACACATCGGTATGAATTAATTTACATATTCCAATCATAAGTCCTTAATTATTAATGGCAACTTAAACCAACTTGCAAACACCAACATGAAATCCAACTTATTCCTAAATCCTAATCAATCAAATAAGAACTCAATTGTAACTAGTGGGAGAGGAAAGGCCATGAATCCTCTCAGTCTGCCAGAGGAAAGAGGCTAGTTGATGAAGATGCCCCGGTTGATATCACAAGTGAAACTGATTCAGATGACTCAGAAGATGACTCCCTAGGTAAACGAGTCAGGAAAGCGGCTGAGAAAAAGAGAAAGTTGGCAGAGGAGAAAGCTCTGACAGAGGATCCTACTTTCACAGTGGGTCCAGACATTGATATTGCTGATATAGATGCAGAGTTGAGTTCTCCACCTTCAAAGAAGCAAAAGTCAAAAGGAAAGGAGAGTCTAGCAAGAAAAGAATGGCTCACAGATTACCTGAGATATCTCCAAAGAAGAATAGACGTGTGAACCTCCCTGAAGGGTTTCGTGCTCCTGAGACTCAATCTTCCTCAGCAGCAACAACAACAACAACTACTTCAGCAGCAGCAATAGCATGTGCAGCGATGTCTGCAAGTGTCACTATGTCAATGCATGCATCAGTAATCTTCACTCTTCACTGAGCCAGTCTCAGTTACTGATGCAGCGACAAGCTCTCATGTTGTTTCAAATCCTGTAGGTGACATCATAAAGAACCCTGCGTGATCAAATACGTCCATCTTCTTCTGCCATAGCTAGTCAGCCCTCCTTTTCCTCAGCACCGGCTTCAAATGAACAACTTCAACGCCAGGTTAGTGAGTTGACTGCTATAGTAACTGCACAGGGGCGTGATAATGCTGAACTAAGAGGTAAAATATCGACGATTGAGTAAAATGAAAGGGCAATGTTAGAATTGATCAGCGAAACTATTAGGGTGAACAAAGAGCTGCAAGCTTCTAACAGACTGCTTTAACTGTCAAATCAGCAGTTAGTTGAATCCAACCAACAGCTAGTGGAATCTAATCAACAACTAGTACAGTCTAACCAAGACACTATGGCTAGACTTACAAATGCTGAATCACAGTAAAGCCAGCTTCAGATTGCTAATGTCAGTAATGAGTGAATAGAAGAATATAAGGCAGAAAATCAGCAACTGAGGGCTAGGGTGGATAAGTTGATAGAAAACCATCCTATGCTCACTGGTGCATCTAGTTCTGGGGCGGGTACTAGTGAAGAAGAAGAAGAAGAAGATGATGATGATGATGATGATGATGAAGAAGAAGGTGATGATGATGATGAAGATGATGATGAAGATGATGATGATGAAGATGATGATGATGGTGGTAAGGATGGTGATACAAGTGGTGGTGATCCCGAAGCCACAGGTGGTGGTGGATCATCGTCTGGTCCTCAAGAAAAGCAACAAAAGGAGGACCACGACAGAACAGACAAGGATCCCACTACAGGTTCTTCTGCTAGGGGGAGTCTGTGGGCGACATGATCAAGAGATTGAATGATTATATCAAGCATGGAGAGGTCCTAGTTGAAGTTGCAGAACCACTGATGAGTTTGTTCTTGTATGATGACTATGGAAATCCTGCAGGCCCAATAAAGTTTCTAGAAGATGAACTAGAAGAAGGAGAGATACGTCCCGAGCTAACTGATGAAGAACTTAAGGAAATTTATGGCTTGTCACACGGAGAATCTTCCGTTGCAAGCAACTCTCCTCCACCAGAAACTAATCCAGAGAACAATATAGTTGAGATGGATGATGGAACTCGAGTGGAAACACCGGAGTATGTTGCTAATAACTCCACCACCGGGATTCCGGACATTACTGAGGATATGATGAGAGACGTCGAAGAAAAGCTCAGAGCCAATCCGACTCCTATCCCTGTTGAGGTAGAGACTAGAATTGAACGGACTATGAGATTGTGCTCCAAATGGTTCCCCTCAGCAGAAGAGCGTAAGAAGAAGAAATTAAAGTCCTATTCTTGCATCTGCTTTCAAGAAGCGTCTATCAAAGATGTCACGCAACGTGATCAATTGGGCCTATATTGGTCAAACCAAGATGTTTGGAGTCAAATGGCAGGAAGGTTTACTGTACTTCCAGCCTTATCAGAAGGTTCTCAGACTACCTTTCTGGTACATTCGTGACTTAGTTCGATTAGACTATCCTCTATCTAACGAGAAAGCCACTAGTCTGCAAGGCTTCTACACCATTCTGAAAAGAGAAAGCAGAACTAAGTGGGACACTCTTCAACCTAAGTATCCAAAATCATACAAGACAGACAAACTTCATCCCACCACAAAGAGTCCAATCTGGGAACACAAGATCAAGCCTCCAGAGTATGTGTCCAAGATTCCGATTATTCCTATGGAACAGGACTTCACTTCGAAGTTCTGGTTCTGGCATTATGATGCAGCTATGACTGAAGTTGTAATCGTCCTGGACAACTCTCTGAAGCTATGCAGAAAGATCAGGATTTGGGATCCGATGTGGCTGATAAATTGTTCAGAGAAGGATGTAGAGACGTTATTCCTGTATCCCATTCAACACTTGAAAGACGAAGCAGATCAAGCGATCAAGTTTCAGCGTGTGATTCGGTTTTGTCATGCTCACAAGGTTCACTAATGTGTTGTAAAACACATCTAATTTCCTATGTATTATGTATATTATTTGGTCACGTTTTTAGTCGTTTTGTGTCGTTTTTATTATGTATTGATGTATTTTATTATTTTATAGGTGTTTGGAGAAAATGAGCTCAAAACGAAAGAATTTTAATCGAGACACCAACACTTGAGAGCAGGTGTTCATGAACGTTGGAGCGTAAACAAGGAATTTCGGTAGAGCCAAGAACACCCGAGATGCGAGCTTGGAGTATACTACTAATAATAATAATAATAATAATAATAATAAAAATAAAAATAGAAAAGAAAAAAAAAGTCTTTGACTTGGGCTGGGCTCGTGGCCCCAAGTCCAAACACACACAAAAAAAAAGGAATTTGGACGGAAGACATTATCGACGAAACATATATTATTTTAGAGATAATTTAGAGGGGATTATCTTCGAATAACATTAGGAGCCGCCAAAGCAGAGGCATCGAACAACCACAGCAGATAAAGAGAAAAGATTATTTGGAGGGCTGAAGGCACGGGTTAAAAATTGAAGGCACGGGTTTGACTATAATAATTTTTGGCTTTATATTTATTTACTTCGTGTTTATAAATATTGGTACCATGACTATATATTATTTTGAACCTATGTTTTTATCTTTTTCTATGTTGATGAGTAGCTAAACATTTAGGCTACCTAGGTCGTGTTGATGAATACTTAGATTTTTATGACTTTCGGATTCGTTTAATTATTTAATTGGCTTATGTTTTGGTAAAGATTTAATTGTGTTTGGTTATAATGCTTTTGCGTATTTAAGTCTAATTTATTATCTTTGATAGTTCCACATGTGTCTTGTTGAATGTCTTTCAGTTATAGATGCATGTTAGGTTGCCTGCTTTGTGCTTGTAACTAGTTTATGGCTTTTGACGTCTAATTCCATAGGAACTTGATTTGAGAATTTAGAGGACTTAGGTATTCTGCCATTCCTTGAGACCGGGAGGTGATAGGGTGTCGGGTTGTCTAGATCTATAGGTATCGGGTAGAGGTGAGACCGGGAGGTGATCCTTGCCTAGTGTGTCTTTAGATTCTTGTAATGCCTAGTGTGGTGAGACCGGGATGTGTTGTGACTAGCGAGACCGGGAGGTGAGCGAGTCTTTCGAGTACCTTAGCATTCCCTAGTGAGGTGAGACCGGGAGGTGATCCGAACTAGTAACCAGTGATTTACACGTCCCTTAGGATTTTCTGAGAGGTGTTAGTGAGACCGGGAGGTGATCCAACATGCTTTAGGGGTTTCCTGAGTCGGGCGTATCTTTAGAAAACCTGGCAGCCAATCTATTATTCGATTCCGAGAGTTGTGAGTCTGCAGGTAGGATTCTAGACCTAGGTAGTTGCCTTCCATATTATCTGAGTTCGATCCAGTGTTCTTAGATTTCTGTTCTCGTTTCTGTGTTATTTATTTTAATTGCTTTTATCTTATTTGCACTTAGTTTAAAATTAATTCCCAAACAACCAATTTAATAGGCTAGGAGTCGACTGAGGTTTAGTACCGAGAGTCGCCATATTGTGTCAACGGTTCGATATTCCGGACTTACTTGCTCTGCTACACTGCGACCGGTACACTTGCCGTTAGTGTGTGGTTTGTAGGTTTTTCCATTTTTAAAACTTGACCGATTTAATTACTACACATTTCACACATCAAGTTTTTGGCGCCGTTGCCGGGGACACAGTGCGCATTCGAGGACGACCCGAGTCGGGGATCTAGTCATTTTATTGCTTTCTTAGTTTGGTAGATTTTTATTTTTAATTTTATAAAAAGAAAAAAAATATTTTTGTTTATTTGCCATTTGTTTTTCTTATTCTAGTATAGTTCCTTTGGTGTTAATAGGTCAAGGGAGAGTATGAGTAGTCAGGTCGAATCTGTGTGCTTTCCTGGCACTTTCATGTCACATGTCGACCGGTGCATTGACTACATCTGTGGAGTAGACTTATTAGATAGGCGGCACCAGACAGAAGAGAGGCAGGAGGTAGAGATAGAGACTGTAGTTCCTATGGAGCATGATCCGGGCTGTGTAGCCGGTGAGCCTCCCGATAGGTTAGAGGTCGTTAAGGTTGTTGAGAGTTTTGAGGAGGTGATGGATGAGCCCTCGGTTCATAATTTGCTATCCTGCGAGTATGAGAGTGAGCACGAGCTAGATGAGCAGGATAAGACACTCTTTAAATTAAGCCTTGAGGTAGTGAATAAATCTAAGTGTGGGGATAGGATCCTGATTCACCACTCGCATTTAAGAATATTTTCCGGTGATCCTAGATTTAGGTGGAAAAGATCGTGCCTTTGGAGAGATGACATAAGTGGGACGATTGATTTACATGAGGATGGTGTAGATATCCTCGTTGATCCAGGTTAGAGTGCTTGATAAAAATAGGATCACACGGGTGAAAACCCAAATGTGTAGAGTTTGTATATATTATTTTTTCTGTTTTTTCTGTTTGTTTGCATTTGTGCGTTTTTGTTTCATCTTATTTTTGTAGGATATTATGCTTGTCTTTAGCGCGGAAATATTTCATTCGTATGAGGTTTGAGGTTGGTTTTGTTTTCGTAAAAAAAAAACCTTAAAAAAGCCACATAACCTCCACCATTATCATTATCACCGCCACTGACCACCACCGTGCTAATCCAGGTATGTTTTCCACGCTTTCTTTTATTTTATTCTATGTCGTGTTATTGAGTCTAGTATTCTAGTTTATTTGAGTCCGTTCTGTTTATTTTCGTTTGGTCGAGTCTTGCGGGATTGCCATGGTCTTTTCATTGTTAGATCCTCCCTGCTCGTACTCAATCTCCATTCGGGTGGGGACAACCCAAAATTCATTTAAGGCAACCCTTTGTTTTTATATTTTCTTTTTAGTTTATTTTTGCAGGATTCTGACTATGGCCGCGAAGGAAATGCTATACGGCTGTAGATGATGGACGGATGGGACACTTTCTGCGAGCTATCGGCACATATTCTTTTAGAGGGGCACATTAATATCATCGAAGTCAGAGCAGCCGCCAAGAAAGAAGCAGATAACGACAGAAGCATCTTGTGCAAGAGCAATTTTCTACGAGGGCTTGGAACTATTGGTGAAGACTTGGGTTTGTTTATCTAAAACAATAGTTTTGGTTTATGATTACTATGTGTTTTTAAATATTGGTACCATGACTATATATTATTTTGAACCTATGTTTTTATCTTTTTCTATGTTGATGAGTAGCTAAACATTTAGGCTACCTAGGTCGTGTTGATGAATACTTAGATTTTTATGACTTTCGGATTCGTTTAATTATTTAATTGGCTTATGTTTTGGTAAAGATTTAATTGTGTTTGGTTATAATGCTTTTGCGTATTTAAGTCTAATTTATTATCTTTGATAGTTCCTGGTGTGCTCTGAGCATACATATAATTATGTACACTCGCGCAAATTGGGTTTTAAATTTATAAAAATGATTTTAATCTTAACATTAGAACACACATTAAAGGGCAAGCGCACCCTGTCACATATGTAGTAAAGCATAGATAAGAACCAAGTATCGATCCATGGACGCGCGCGGAGCGATTGTACTGAACCGTTGTCACTGATTTACCGGTAAGAAAAGATAGTGAATGTTTGTTTTAACTAATTTAATCTAATTTAAACTAAGCATAGCAAATATATATATATAAGACCCCAAATAGAAAAATAGATATATAAATTATAATACGCCAATCCTAGCATGTCATCTACAAATAATAAGAAATAAAGGCGTGATCAACATTCCCATTTTCCGACAGTTAGTTTCCCTCTCGGGCATCCTAACATGACAACTATACAGAAAGCTAACACGAATACACACGTTAACCACTTCAAGTTGTTCATTAGCGCGCAGCTGATATGATCTCATGCGAATCTTTAAAGATAGGTTAGTATCACCTTTCGGGAGTCCTCAACCGCACTAGTTAAGGAAAGCAATATCGAATACACAATACGACCACCTAGACTAGCATAAAGTAGAGCATTTCACAACGTATTCCATTTTACAAACTTTGAACACAAATCTACTAAGATCGCCATTTTCACCAAAATAACTAACAAAGATCATTAACCGTGTCAAAGATTAGTAACAACACCATTAAGCTTTTTAGACTCTTTTACGTGCCGGTAAACATTTATAATCATTATCCGAGTGACTTTAACCAAACCAATACCCGGTTACAGTTTCATGGTGTAAACTTTATTAACAAGTTAACTAGTCTACTACCAGACGATTAAACGGACGGTTTCTTCAACAAGTAATCCGCCTAACACATTCGACAATCATCAAAGTCATTCAAACACAACTACAAATCTAACAACAATGAAACAAGGTTGCGCTATGATCATCAAGATTCAAACATGAAAAACGCCAAATTCATACAAAATACAATTAACATACAAAGGTTGTTTAAACTACTAAATACTATTGTTTTTACCCGTAGGTTACAAATATTAAGCTAAACAACATAACAAAGCTTCAAAATCAGATTTGATATAATATTAGGTCAAGAATCAAACCATAAACAAGCAAGGTTATGATGGATTGGATGATGGTAATGGACTTGGATTACTTCCCAAGCTTGTTAATCGGCTTCACAGCAGCTTACATGCCCAGAAAATCGCCCCAAAATCGCCCAAATATCACCCAATACCCTAAAAATGACGTTCTGCTCTGTTTTATAGAACTGTCAGATCTGGCACGGGCTGGTGCACGGGAGTGCACCTGGGAGTGCCAATCTGGTCTGCACGGGAGTGCCAATCTGGTCTGCACGGGAGTGCCACCAGGGCGCACGGGAGTGCCAACACCTGCAGATTGTGCAGAATGTGCAGAAACTGTCCGTTTTTTATCCGGTTTGCTTCATGGACACCGTTTAAGACCTGTAATCATAAAGATACCAAATAAGTACCAATTCATCATGTATAAGGCCAAAAACATATATAAATGGGAGTTAAATTGGGGCTTTTATATGTATAAATTGATGCATATCAGTTCCACATGTGTCTTGTTGAATGTCTTTCGGTTATAGATGCATGTTAGGTTGCCTGCTTTGTGCTTGTAACTAGTTTATGGTTTTTGACGTCTAATTCCATAGGAACTTGATTTGAGAATTTAGAGGACTTAGGTATTCTGCCATTCCTTGAGACCGGGAGGTGATAGGGTGTCGGGTTGTCTAGATCTTTAGGTATCGGGTAGAGGTGAGACCGGGAGGTGATCCTTGCCTAGTGTGTCTTTAGATTCTTGTAATTCCGAATTATTTCCATGCCAATTAGATTACTCCTTCACATTTTTGGATGTGTTGTGACTAGCGAGACCGGGAGGTGAGCGAGTCTTTCGAGTACCTTAGCATTCCCTAGTGAGGTGAGACCGGGAGGTGATCCGAACTAGTAACCAGTGATTTACACGTCCCTTAGGATTTTCTGAGAGGTGTTAATGAGACCGGGAGGTGATCCAACATGCTTTAGGGGTTTCCTGAGTCGGGCGTATCTTTAGAAAACCTGGTAGCCAATCTATTATTCGATTCCGAGAGTTGTGAGTTTGCGGGTAGGATTCTAGACCTAGGTAGTTGCCTTCCATATTATCTGAGTTCGATCCAGTGTTCTTAGATTTCTGTTCTCGTTTCTGTGTTATTTATTTTAATTGCTTTTATCTTATTTGCATTTAGTTTAAAATTAATTCCCAAACAACCAATTTAATAGGCTAGGAGTCAACTGAGGTTTAGTACCGAGAGTCGCCATATTGTGTCAACGGTTCGATATTCCGGACTTACTTGCTCTGCTACAGTGCGACCGGTACACTTGCCGTTAGTCTGTGGTTTGTAGGTTTTTTCATTTTTAAAACTTGACCGATTTAATTACTGCACATTTCACACATCAAGTTTTTTTGGGAGACTTCGTCTTTATTTTGTTTAGTTGTAGGTTGAGTCAAAAAAAAAAATTGAAAAAAAAATGTCCCTGATTTTGTGTGATTTTAAATGGAAAGTGATAGGTAAAATTAGGATTTTCGGTCTTTCAATATTATATATAAGAGAATATAAAGGTAGAGAACATGTTGCCTGTGATGTGTTGGTAGGCCCAGCCGACTATGATAGTTTCCTTAGTAGTGTTATAATATACGAAATAATATAATCATGAAATCTTGTGGGTTCTCACCTTAGGATGATTGGCCGAGTCTGAAACCGTTGATAGTATAAGAGGTACCACTATAAGTAAATGCCTATAAGTATTTTGAATCAAATGGCACACTTGATCCTTTTTATGAGAATAAATCCGGTGAAAAGTGGCGCCCGAAAAAAAATCCACATCCATCAATTGAGCTAGACCAAAAAAAAAAGAAGAAAGAAAGAAAAAAAAAATACTGAAGCTCATGCTGTCGCTCTTGGGGATGGTAACTCTGATTGAGACAACCTCTGGGTTAGGTATGAAAAAAGAAAAAAAAAGTGTCTAAGCTCATAAACTTCATCCATCTTCCATCATATTTGATTCTAAATACATAAGGGCGTTTATATAAAGTGGTAGATATTAATCTTTACCTTATAAGCTGGATTCGGGATTAGGACAGAGTTATGATTCTTGAGTGTGAGACCCTTAGATGATTGAGCTAAATTGAACCTAATTGATAAAACACGAAAAGGGCTTGATTAGTCGGTGGTTGGGTTTTGGTGGATCACAATACCAGCAGTTGCAGTTAGTATGTTGTTTTGCCTAATTAATAATAAGTATTAATAGAGTTTGGAAACTGAAAGTCCTGGTTATGATTCCATTCTATGCTTTTTCAGGGACGAAAAAGGTTTAAGTGTGGGGATGTTTGATGTGTTGTAAAACACATCTAATTTCCTATGTATTTTGTATATTATTTGGTCACGTTTTTAGTCGTTTTGTGTCGTTTTTATTATGTATTTATGTATTTTATTATTTTATAGGTGTTTGGAGAAAATGAGCTCAAAACGAAAGAATTTTAATCGAGACACCAACACTTGAGAGCAGGTGTTCATGAACGTTGGAGCGTAAACAAGGAATTTTGGTAGAGCCAAGAACACCCGAGATGCGAGCTTGGAGTATACTACTAATAATAATAATAATAATAATAATAATAATAATAATAATAATAATAATAATAATAATAATAATAATAATAATAATAATAAAAAGAAAAAAGAAAAAAAAAAGTCTTTGACTTGGGCTGGGCTCGTGGCCCCAAGTCCAAACACACACAAAAAAAAGGGAATTTGGACGGAAGACATTATCGACGAAACATATATTGTTTTAGAGATAATTTAGAGGGGATTATCTTCGAATAACATTAGGAGCCGCCAAAGCAGAGGCATCGAACAACCACAGCAGATAAAGAGAAAAGATTATTTGGAGGGCTGAAGGCACGGGTTAAAAATTGAAGGCACGGGTTTGACTATAATAATTTTTGGCTTTATATTTATTTACTTCGTGTTTATAAATATTGGTACCATGACTATATATTATTTTGAACCTATGTTTTTATCTTTTTCTATGTTGATGAGTAGCTAAACATTTAGGCTACCTAGGTCGTGTTGATGAATACTTAGATTTTTATGACTTTCGGATTCGTTTAATTATTTAATTGGCTTATGTTTTGGTAAAGATTTAATTGTGTTTGGTTATAATGCTTTTGCGTATTTAAGTCTAATTTATTATCTTTGATAGTTCCACATGTGTCTTGTTGAATGTCTTTCAGTTATAGATGCATGTTAGGTTGCCTGCTTTGTGCTTGTAACTAGTTTATGGTTTTTGACGTCTAATTCCATAGGAACTTGATTTGAGAATTTAGAGGACTTAGGTATTCTGCCATTCCTTGAGACCGGGAGGTGATAGGGTGTCGGGTTGTCTAGATCTTTAGGTATCGGGTAGAGGTGAGACCGGGAGGTGATCCTTGCCTAGTGTGTCTTTAGATTCTTGTAATTCCGAATTATTTCCAAGCCAATTAGATTACTCCTTCACATTTTTGGATGTGTTGTGACTAGCGAGACCGGGAGGTGAGCGAGTCTTTCGAGTACCTTAGCATTCCCTAGTGAGGTGAGACCGGGAGGTGATCCGAACTAGTAACCAGTGATTTACACGTCCCTTAGGATTTTCTGAGAGGTGTTAGTGAGACCGGGAGGTGATCCAGCATGCTTTAGGGGTTTCCTGAGTCGAGCGTATCTTTAGAAAACCTGGTAGCCAATCTATTATTCGATTCTGAGAGTTGTGAGTCTGCGGGTAGGATTCTAGACCTAGGTAGTTGCCTTCCATATTATCTGAGTTTGATCCAGTGTTCTTAGCTTTCTGTTCTCGTTTCTGTGTTATTTATTTTAATTGCTTTTATCTTATTTGCATTTAGTTTAAAATTAATTCCCAAACAACCAATTTAATAGGCTAGGAGTCGACTGAGGTTTAGTACTGAGAGTCGCCATATTGTGTCAACGGTTCGATATTCCGGACTTACTTGCTCTGCTACACTGCGACCGGTACACTTGCCGTTAGTGTGTGGTTTGTAGGTTTTTCCATTTTTAAAACTTGACCGATTTAATTACTACACATTTCACACATCAAGTTTTTGGCGCCGTTGCCGGGGACACAGTGCGCATTCGAGGACGACCCGAGTCGGGGATCTAGTCATTTTATTGCTTTCTTAGTTTGGTAGATTTTTATTTTTAATTTTATAAAAAGAAAAAAAATATTTTTGTTTATTTGCCATTTTTTTTCTTATTCTAGTATAGTTCCTTTGGTGTTAATAGGTCAAGGGAGAGTATGAGTAGTCAGGTCGAATCTGTGTGCTTTCTTGGCACTTTCATGTCACATGTCGACCGGTGCATTGACTACATCTGTGGAGTAGACTTATTAGATAGGCGGCACCAGACAGAAGAGAGGCAGGAGGTAGAGATAGAGACTGTAGTTCCTATGGAGCATGATCCGGGCTGTGTAGCCGGTGAGCCTCACAATAGGTTAGAGGTCGTTAAGGTTGTTGAGAGTTCTGAGGAGGTGATGGATGAGCCCTCGGTTCATAATTTGCTATCCTGCGAGTATGAGAGTGAGCACGAGCTAGATGAGCAGGATAAGACACTCTTTAAATTAAGCCTTGAGGTAGTGAATAAATCTAAGTGTGGGGATAGGATCCTGATTCACCACTCGCATTTAAGAATATTTTCCGGTGATCCTAGATTTAGGTGGAAAAGATCGTGCCTTGGGAGAGATGACATAAGTGGGACGATTGATTTACATGAGGATGGTGTAGATATCCTCGTTGATCCAGGTTAGAGTGCTTGATAAAAATAGGATCACACGGGTGAAAACCCAAATGTGTAGAGTTTGTATATATTATTTTTTCTGTTTTTTCTGTTTGTTTGCATTTGTGCGTTTTTGTTTCATCTTATTTTTGTAGGATATTATGCTTGTCTTTAGCGCGGAAATATTTCATTCGTATGAGGTTTGAGGTTGGTTTTGTTTTCGTAAAAAAAAAAAAAAAAAAAACCTTAAAAAAGCCACATAACCTCCACCATTATCATTATCACCCGCCACTGACCACCACCGTGCTAATCCAGGTATGTTTTCCACGCTTTCTTTTATTTTATTCTATGTCGTGTTATTGAGTCTAGTATTCTAGTTTATTTGAGTCCGTTCTGTTTATATTCGTTTGGTCGAGTCTTGCGGGATTGCCATGGTCTTTTTATTGTTAGATCCTCCGTGCCCGTACTCAATCTCCATTTGGGTGGGGACGACCCAAAATTCATTTAAGGCAACCCTTTGTTTTTATATTTTCTTTTTAGTTTATTTTTGCAGGATTCTGACTATGGCCGCGAAGGAAATGCTATACGGCTGTAGATGATGGACGGATGGGACACTTTCTGCGAGCTATCGGCACATATTCTTTTAGAGGGGCACATTAATATCATCGAAGTCAGAGCAGCCGCCAAGAAAGAAGCAGATAACGACAGAAGCATCTTGTGCAAGAGCAATTTTCTACGAGGGCTTGGAACTATTGGTGAAGACTTGGGTTTGTTTATCTAAAACAATAGTTTTGGTTTATGATTACTTTGTGTTTTCAACAACTTGATACTATGTTTTATAATTTATTTGAACCTATGCTTTTAATTGATTTTGTATCTTTTGGTCTAGGGTTTTGTAAGTATCTTAGACTTGGTGTTTTTGATATATCTTGTGGTTGCTAGACGTAGTAAACCCTAGAAACAATTTAATTAATTATTCGGTAATTTAGCATTCTACCACCTTTGAGACCGAGAGGAGATTAGGTGTCAGTGTGTCTAGCTTGGTAGGTATTCGGGACCGTGGTCTGCACGAGAGTGAGTCACCCCTAGCATGCCTGTTTTGTTAGCATCCTGTGTTAGAAACCTGTTAGAATAACTATCCCTTGCATCCCTTACACATCCCAGATGTATTGTTTCTGAGGGGGCCGAGAGGACATTCAGATTTAGGATACCTTAGCATAGTTTGGAGAGACCGAGAGGTGATTGATGCGATGCCGGATGCATCACATTTATATAGTTTAATTCGGTATTTTTAATGTGTGTTGTGTGTAGATTTATCCGGAGTTAGGTACTTATCCGAGAATGAGGAGTGACAAGTTATATGTGCTAAAATAGCGAAATTACAAGCTAAATCTTGAAGAATCACGCACACGGGAGAAACTGCGAAGGATTGATTTAATTTTAGAGAAAACACATGGATTGTAAATGAAGATATTATTTGATGATGTGAAAGAGGGCGGAAATACGAAGACGTGGCCGTGAAAATGGGCGAAAACGGAGTTATAACGAAAAAGTTATGAAGAAAACAAAATAACCCGGAACCAGCCCACCCGCGACCCGCGGGAGAACCCATTTTCAGCCCGCGACCCGCGGGAGAAACCCAAAAACGTGCAGAACAGATCAGATCTCGTTTTCCAGCTCAAAATCGCACATTTTCACTTTCCTATCATCTTTATAACACTCTGGGCGATCTGAAAACATGGGAACTCATTCCTAATCACTTCTAACTCCCAAATGAAGCAAAGAGCTCCAAGGATTGAAGCTTTGGAGGTCCGAATCATGCTCGGTTGAGTATCTCTTCACTCTCGGGTGAAGGTTTGTAAGTTTCTGGATTCGTGATGTTGTTTTGATTATGTATTTGTGATTATAATCTGTAATGAACAATCGTTATATTGAGTGCTTGATGTTGGATTGAACTTATTGTATGCTTAGATATGTCTATGTGTTTAAGATCTTGAGATGAATCCCGTCATTTTATGCATCAATATAGCGTAGCGGATTTAGTGAACGTAAGCGATAAAGCATACTACGGTCCTAGAGATAGTAGTTGATGGCTAAGTTACGGTTCTTTGTCCTCGCGTTAGTTATAGTGAAAAGTCGCAAATCTATCATTTTAGCCTTTGAATCCTAGTTACTTGGATTTCCCAAACCCGGGAGTGATTGTTACTTTAGTTATAATTTAGTTAGTTACCATATTGTTATCGAGCCTTGATATAGTTGTTTGTGGCTATTATCGACGCTTATTCTATCCAAAATATAAAAAGAAGAAAAAGAGTAGATTGCTAGAACTAAAACTTCATAATTGTATTTTTCATATTTATTCAATAAAAACTATACAAACAACCATTTAGTGTAGTATTAACCACATGCTCCTCTTGGATCGACACCCTACTTATCCTATTTACTTAGGTTAATTAAGGTTTATAAATTGTTTTGTATGTGCCGCGACGACCGGCTCATCAAATGGCGCCGCTGCCGGGGAGCTAGTGCGCTTATTATTGCATTACGTGTGTGTTTGTATTTTTATTAAACACTAAAAAATTTAAAAAAATCAGAAAATTAAAAATTATAAAAAAATATATGTGTGAAATTTAATTTTATTAGATTTCACTTTGGTTTTAAGTGCTTGTGCAGGATTTCTTTCACAGGTACAAGAAGCCAATTTTTGATCATGTATAGTAATCTCTATACATGTGCATATTGTAGAGATCCGAACCACACAAGGGAAAATTTTCTAAGGTGGATCAAGAAAAAAGAGGCGATCCGAAGATATTTCTTAGCGCATGAAAGATGGGAGAACACCCAACTTGCATATCCTAACGAATACACGCCTGAACCAACTTTCCAATATTACCAAACTCAAGTAGATGAAGAATATGAGCAAGTTGAAAATACCCGCTCATATTACTCATACTACGAACCATCTCCACCACCAAGCTATCAAGACTATGAGGAAGAAAGGTATTATAATACTTATGCGCCTAACGTGTCTTATTTTTCTAATTGTCAGGAAAGATATGACAACTATGTTAGCTATGATGACAATTATCACCAACCGGCCTACGAAGAACCTCAACAAGCCAATAGTCTCGAGTCTCAAGAACTATGGTTTAAGCTCCAAGCCCTTAAGGAATCTCAGGCAAAGTTAGTTATCATGGTTAACGAGTTAGCCGAAAGGCTAGCTCAAATTAAACGGGAGCAAGAAGAGGAGGCCAAGCATGAAGAAATGCTCGCTTTAAGTGAGCAAATTGATGTGGCCAACGGTTGTGTGATAGAAGAAGTGGTGGATGAGGCGGTCATGTGTCTTCCGGATCAAATAAATGAAGAAATTAATTTTGAGGAAGACATTGCGCCGCCAAAAGAAATGGTTAGTGTGGTACCCGTGGAAAGGAAGGTTGGCTTGCACGACCTTGGACAAATAATGTTGAAGCGGCTCTACAAATATTACATGCCGATGCTAATCAAGCATCTCTGGAGGAGGCATGTAAACTACCGAGCATTCATTGGAAACTCGGTAGGTAAATGTGCATTGAGACCACCTTGAAAGATAAATGAGGTAAGGTCCGGCTGAAGACCCATAAACTTAGCGCTTTTGGGAGGCACCCCAAGTTTAAATTGTATTTTTTTTTTTTTTGTGTGTGTTTTTGTATTTGTGGCGTTTTGTGTGTTTGTGTGTTTTGAGTGTTTTTGTAGGTTCACGGACGAGCGAGATGGACACAACATGGATGCCGAGGTAAGTGGTAGGTGTTTGTACTTGATTTGGATGTTTTCGGACAGGTTTGGAGTGATTTTAGGCGAAAACTGGGCTGAATTCAGCAGCTGCGAAGATGCTGTTACAGCAGCAGAAGTTCAGCCTCCCGCGCCCCGCGGGAAGGGTTCTCTCCCCCCCGCGGCCCGCGGGCCCCTATTAAAAAAAAATCTTTTATTTTATAAAACTTCCAGATTTCTATTTTATATATTTCTGTTATAAAAAAAATAAATAAAAAAAATCAATAAAAACCAAACTTGTCATTCCATTTTAATTCAATTACTTCCATTTTATCGCCAATCTATTATTCTCATGACATTGCACTTTTGCTCGTACTCAATCTCCATTCGAGCAAAACACGGATTGAAAATATTAAGTTGGAATGTTTAACATTTGTGCATCCTGTTTTAGTGTTTATTTTGTTAGCTCGTGTAACTTAACCACTTTGGATTGCGAATGAAATGCTATACAACCAATGTGAAGATTTGGACATGGCGACTCCAATACATTATCATATCAACAGGGGAGTTGTTCTTGTCCTTATGTTTGTTGTTGTTTGTTTTTGTGTGTGTTTTAAAATTACCATTTCCACATTGAGGACAATGTAACGTTCAAGTGTGGGGGTGGGGAAAAATAGTCCTTGAAAAATTTTTACCAAGAAAAACAAAATTTTAAAATTTTGTCACGGTCAATTTTGGGTTGTTTTTGCTATAGATTCTTAATCATGGTTTAATTTGTGATAGGTAATATGAACCGTTTTCAACAAGTATTTTTAAGAAAATTTTTAGAATTACATGATTAAGTTTAGCAAGCTAGTGAAAACAATTATATGCACATATCGGTAACCATATTTCCACTTTTGGTAAGATTTTGAGCCTACTTACAATTGAGCACACATATATATATATATATATATATTTCATTTGTTGAGTGTAGGCCACTGTTACTTTGTTACAAAACTTGTGTGATTTGATACATGCTATGTGAATATGCACTAAATGTTAAAAGAAAATTAGGATACCCTTTTCTTTTACACCAATTTATGTGCTATACCATGTTTACCCAAAATATAACCATTAGTCGCCAACTTTGAGCCTAAACCTTTCGTTTGTCAAAACCATATGTTTCAACCAACCATCCAACAATTTTACCAAACTCTTATGAGATCCAAAGTGAATGTTGTATTGTATTTGTATTTATTACTTCATAAAAAGAAAAAGAATATGAAAAAAAAATGAGAAAGAAAAAGAAAAGAAAAGAAAAAGAAAAGAAAAAGAAAAAGAAAATATGTGTGATAAGTCGAGTTGTTCGACATGTTTATAGTTAGTAGTTGTTTTAAATAAAGGATCAAAAGCGAGTTCGGTTTCACCACATTTTTATTTTAGCCATTTTTACCCATATCTTCCTACCTCTACCCAAAGCCCAAAACCCATAAGTCCTTTGCATATATGTGTGTTTTTACTAAGTTTGATTGTTATACAAGTTTATACTAACAAGTTTCAGTTTTGGTCTTTGAGTAAATAATACTAGCACATCTTTTGCTAGTCCATAAATTATACCGAGAGGAGTGATGATTGCGAGGGGTGTGTTGCATATAAATGAGTTCAAGAGAATGTTAAACTTAATCTAGTTAATTCTATTTTTGGAAAATATATATATTGAGCTTGATTGAATTAACACATCTAATGCTTGTCACAAATAGGGTATGATTTTGAACCTTAAGCGAGAGCCCTAGAAAAGACCAAATTATGTTTGTTGCTAAAAAATATTTTATAGAGTTTTTCAGGGACTGAAAAAGATAAGTGTGGGGTGTGATGCGATGCCGGATGCATCACATTTATATAGTTTAATTCGGTATTTTTAATGTGTGTTGTGTGTAGATTTATCCAGAGTTAGGTACTTATCCGAGAATGAGGAGTGACAAGTTATATGTGCTAAAATAGCGAAATTACAAGCTAAATCTTGAAGAATCACGCACACGGGAGAAACTGCGAAGGATTGATTTAATTTTAGAGAAAACACATGGATTGTAAATGAAGATATTATTTGATGATGTGAAAGAGGGCGGAAATACGAAGACGTGGCCGTGAAAATGGGCGAAAACGGAGTTATAACGAAAAAGTTATGAAGAAAACAAAATAACCCGGAACCAGCCCACCCGCGACCCGCGGGAGAACCCATTTTCAGCCCGCGACCCGCGGGAGAAACCCAAAAACGTGCAGAACAGATCAGATCTCGTTTTCCAGCTCAAAATCGCACATTTTCACTTTCCTATCATCTTTATAACACTCTGGGCGATCTGAAAACATGGGAACTCATTCCTAATCACTTCTAACTCCCAAATGAAGCAAAGAGCTCCAAGGATTGAAGCTTTGGAGGTCCGAATCATGCTCGGTTGAGTATCTCTTCACTCTCGGGTGAAGGTTTGTAAGTTTCTGGATTCGTGATGTTGTTTTGATTATGTATTTGTGATTATAATCTGTAATGAACAATCGTTATATTGAGTGCTTGATGTTGGATTGAACTTATTGTATGCTTAGATATGTCTATGTGTTTAAGATCTTGAGATGAATCCCGTCATTTTATGCATCAATATAGCGTAGCGGATTTAGTGAACGTAAGCGATAAAGCATACTACGGTCCTAGAGATAGTAGTTGATGACTAAGTTACGGTTCTTTGTCCTCGCGTTAGTTATAGTGAAAAGTCGCAAATCTATCATTTTAGCCTTTGAATCCTAGTTACTTGGATTTCCCAAACCCGGGAGTGATTGTTACTTTAGTTATAATTTAGTTAGTTACCATATTGTTATCGAGCCTTGATATAGTTGTTTGTGGCTATTATCGACGCTTATTCTATCCAAAATATAAAAAGAAGAAAAAGAGTAGATTGCTAGAACTAAAACTTCATAATTGTATTTTTCATATTTATTCAATAAAAACTATACAAACAACCATTTAGTGTAGTATTAACCACATGCTCCTCTTGGATCGACACCCTACTTATCCTATTTACTTAGGTTAATTAAGGTTTATAAATTGTTTTGTATGTGCCGCGACGACCGGCTCATCAGTGATCTGAACCCAAGACCGGTGAGTTTACACACTTCCCTAGATTCAGTATTGCGACATGTTGGAGAGTGATTCGCGTTCCAGTGTTGGTCTAGTTTAGTGTATCTTAAGATCCCGGTAGCCAAAACCCATATATCCAATCCCGAGACCTATTAGTCAGTCACCTTGATTCTTACCTAGGTAGTCATTTTCTCATTACTTGATCTCGTCCAGTTTTACTTGTTCGTTTGCTTTGTTTGAGTTATTTGCATTTTATTTACTTTAACTTTATTATTATTTTTTAGTAGTTTAATTAAATCACCATCACTTCAATTTATTAGACTAGGACTCGACAAAAGTTTAGTAACGAGAGCCACTATTACTGTGTCCACGGTTCGATACTCGGGCTTATTTATTTTACTACCTTCGACCGGTACACTTGCCGGTAGTGTGTGGTTTAGTGGGTATTTCCTATTTAAAACTTGTTTTGAAATTAATTGGACTTAATATATATTTATCACACATTTCACACATCATTCACGCTGGTTGTGATTGGTCGAGAATCCCAAGGATCAGGACGGCGTCAAAGTGAAGACTGAAGATGTTGTTGCTCGTCAAGTTTTGTTTGTTTTTATTTCAAGTTGCCTGTATAGTTGTTTGCTACTTATGAACTTTTGTTTCTTATGATTTTTGTACATATACTAGCCTGGTCCAAGGGGGAGTCTGTTAGTGCATGATGTCTCTAGGCTAGTATATTAGATGTTTGGACGGTTTCTGGGGTGTTTGGGAGTGTTTGTAAGCGTTTTGGGGCTGATTGGATGTTACAGGCGATTACAAATCCTATTATAGGCGATTACAATTGTACTCGCATGTAGTACATGCGATTAGGCCCTAATCGCCTGTATTATATGTGGCATAGGAATCCTACTCGCGTATAGCAGTCTGGACGAGTACAAGAGGTATAAAAACATCCAATCATTACCCTAATCATCAGTTGTCACCTCACACATTCCCTAAACACCCTTCCCAAGGTCTGAAGGTCTGAGATAATCTTTGTAAACACCTGTGCTCTGTTTTATTGATTAATCATACAACCTTTGACCCATTTGTGTGTGTTGATTACTCATTTATCATTGTTTCATGTTTGTTTCTGTTATCTAAACCTATTCAGAGGATTCCGCACTCTGAATATCAAGCTCGTGATTGTCGGGTGACCCGTTAGTCGATCCTACAAGTTTCCAAGAGACTCGATTGCCAAGGGCAGCCCATTGAAACCTGCAAGAATTTTCCTTGCTGTAGATTCTATACCGTTTATATCAAGTACAGATCCAGCACTGTGAACAAAAAGATTCCAAGCATCTTCATCGCTTAGAAGATTTTACTGAAAAGAAACATCAACCGCCATGTGCCTGCAAACAACACGAGATCGAGTGGTTAAAAGGATCTTATAGCAGGGATCCCTTGATGGAACACCTACAGCATCAAGATCAATCTTTTCCCGGACATCATCAAGAATCAGGAGGGTCTTCCTTCTCTGCTTCAGTCTTTGAAGAATTCCGCTAGCTATAACGTGAATGGTGTCACCTGCTTCCACTTTTAGTTGAAGTCTCTTGGCAATTTGAGACTAAATTGAGCTCAAATCCAGTGATCTGGAAACTTGAACCCATATGACTGTATCAAAAGAATTTTGAGAGGAAAAGTAAAGCTCGTTGCTCAAGTTCTTGACCAATGCCGTCTTCCCTATGCCACCCTTCCCCAGACCGCAATCCTTCTAATATCATCCCTGTTCACGAGCTCCAAAACCTGCTTCATATCTTATGCTGGCCCAGCCCCACAAGAGGTGGCACTGCCATTTCCATAACCGATATTATCGGGGAGCTTGCTTTGCAGTGAGTAGAATTTAGCGCTCTCACCAAGTCAAGCCTCACAGCCACTGTCCAGCACTGCATCATCTTGGATCCCCAGCCATGAATCAACTCCAGCAGGAGCCTTACATCATCTTCTACTCGAGAAACCTAAATCAACCATTCCCTTACTTTTGGATGCGGAGTTTTCCCTTCCAGTTTAGCTAAGGTCCTTCAATTGCCATTTTTTTGTATGTGAGGTTTGCAATCTCTTCACGGAGTTCATTAACGTTTTCTTCGTATTTCGAAAGGGTTTTAATTCTTGAACAGATAAAATTAATAACTGACTCCATGGCGAGAAATGGCAGCTTAAATATCAACTTAAGATTGTTTATGGTTATGGTGATGAAACTAACAACACAAGTCTTAAGGAGCTTTATTATCAACTTAACTTTGTTTGTTCTGAATATGAAGAGGTTAAGAAAGGATACATTACTATTACTATTACCATTACCATTACCATTACCATTACCATTACCATTACCATTACCATTACCATTACCATTACCATTACCATTACCATTACCATTACCATTACCATTACCATTACCATTACCATTACTATAGGATTATTATTATAGTTCCTAGGAAACACCTACAACATTTTCTTTGACACAAATCATGGAATGTAGAAAACCTATTGTTTTTAACAACGGGACTGCTTGTATTCTTGTTTTAGATTCATTAAAAAATGATAACAACTAAGATAATAAAACTCAAATGTGTAAAGCATATCACAAATATTTAGGACCCAAAACATTTGGGACGTGTATCGGATGGTTTGAGATTGGAAAAAAAATATTTCGCAGGTATGGCATTAGGTAATACCCGACCCAGTTACCCGAAACTAAATACCTGTTAGACAAAGCATGCATATTTTTACAAAAGCTTACAGTAATTTCTTCAAGCTTTTGAACAAGATGAACCATCGGGGCTTCTTTTAAGAATGGACAATCCAAAACTTGAATCCGTCTTTAGACTTTTCAAATGATTGAAAGCTAGCCAAGTGTTGTAAGATTTCATTACCACTTGAGTGGTGTTTGTTAGTTACCAATTTACATTGTTACAGAGGTGGAAATTTCAACAAATTTCTCATGAATGGGTCTATAGGTGTTTTATTTGAAACACCTCAAATAAAATAAATAAATAGTTAAAATGAAGTGGGTAAAAAAGAGGTTAAAAGGTGACCCAAAATTATACAAATTCCTGAAGCTTTCCTTTGTATTCAAAGATTTAGATTACTATATTTAACGCATTCATTATGCATACAAAAATTCTAACAAAAAGGTGTTTGGGGGGGACCCGAACATTCCCTAACCTGTTACGACCCGTTTGACCCCCAGTTGTTTCCAAATCAACCTGAAGTGAACTGCCAAGTTTTAACCAGTACTAGGAATGATTTGTTTCAATACAAACCCATGTTGACTTGTTACCCAACCTGTTCTAAACACCCCCCCCCCCCCCCCCCCGAGTTTCTATTTGTCAAATACCCACATATATGGTTTCCCCATTTCTAATGGAAAACAAAATTGCTATGATCCTAGGAGAAATTTTGGAAGAAACAAAGGTAAATTTATTCTTACAGGCATTTGTATATGAAATTGAAATATGAAACAAGTCTGTTTTATTAATGTTTTTCTGGAACATTAACAAAAAACAAAGACAATGCTCTATATAACATTATTACTTGTATTTTCTCTTTCTTGAGCAATTTTCCCTAGAGCATGCTTGAAAGTGTTGCTGAAAGAAGTTCTTCGTTTCATCATCATCCCATGTTAAACTGTTCCACCACTTGATATCACCTTCAATCTTTTGCAGGCTACATGACTTGGAGATTGAAAGAGGAAGATTCTTTAACCCAGAGCAATCAAAAACTTTAATCTGCTCTAACACTGGGCAAACTGATATACCAACACAGATTGACCTCAAATTCACCATGTTGCTTATCTCTAACACCCTCAAATTAGGCAGAGTTTCTGCATGCTCCCCAGATTCAATGATGCAAGACATATTTTCACAACTGCTTACCTTAATTTCTTCAAGTTTTTTAACATGACGAAGCATTGCATAGGATACTGCTCCTTTTAACATTGGGCAATCCAAAACTTGAATTGTTGTCAGATTTATGAGGCATTTGCCCCTAGGGATTATCCCCTCAACAATAGTCTTTAAATGTTGCAAATTGTCGAGAACCAAGTGTTGTAGATTTGGAAACAGTTCCCTTGAACTTCTATCCTTGCTTACTAAACATGTTATATCATTGCAATTTGATAAAGTGAGTGATACCAAAAATGATAGGCTAAGCAAGTGTCTTCGGGTCATGCCTACACACGTCAACACATCCAGAGAACTTGTGTTGTTTAGAAGATCTAGAAGGTCTTCTTGTAGGAGATCAACTCCTCTGAGAACCAATCGTTTTTCTTTCTGTTTGGCAATTTGATGATTTGAGTCATGGCTCCATGGGCTAATCTGGATATTGAATCTTGTTAATTTCTTGAGCCACAAGGATGCAGATTCAAGACATTTAACCGAGTCCAGTCTTATTTGAAGGGTCGATAGGTGTTCCAGCAATAATAACTCATCAAATGTTGCCTTTTGATCTGCACCAGTCTTCGGATTCCAGTTATAAGAACTTAAAGATATATCTAGAGTCTCAAGACTTGATAACCCTGATATGCTTCCAGCAACGATTTTATTCAAAAAGGGTGTAGATGACAAGTTTAGCTCTCTTAAACTATGTAAACTTCCAAAATCTTTAGGAAGAGCTTTTATTCGAGTGCTAGAAAGGTCAAGAACTAGGAGTTTACACATAGATTTAAGAGAAGGTAGCTTTTCTATAGAACAATTTCTAAGAAAGAGAGAACGCAATTCACGAAGGCAAAGAAAAGATGGGGGCAATGAAGTAATTCGAGTTTCGCTTAAATTGAGTACCCTTAAAGAGATAAGATTGTGAAAGAACTCATTTGGGATTTTTTGTATAGGATTCCCTTGGAGAAAAAGGACAGTCAGCTGGGAATATACAGGAAATTCTGGCAAAATTTTTATCCTGCAACGTATGAGAGAAACTCTTCTAGCAAACTCATTTGGCATCTGATATAATGGAAGGCCGGATTGGGTGTGAAACCCGTACATCAGTTCTTGACTCCGGGACAGAAGTATGGCCAAGTCACGAAAAGTGTCATGCATCTTTACAGTTCCTTCCAAATCTTGATCTAGTAGGCACGAGTCCTTCAGGCGTTCAATTAAAGCAATCCCATAATTATAAGTTTCCTCTATGGTTTGGTTCTCAATGATTAAACCATCAGACACCCAACATTGGATGAGTTCACCAACATCTATTGAAAAGCTTGCTGGGTACAAAGAACAAAACAAAAAGCATTGCTTTAGAATCTTACTTGGTAAGGAATGATAACTTGTTGCTAGAGTCCCAAATATCTCTCTCTCAATATTCTTGAACAAGGGTGATGAGCATCGCCACATACGATGCGCGTTTTGCCACAATTCGATTTGTGGCCTGTCCTTCATTGAGTTTCCAAGAGTCTTGATTGCCAATGGTAGCCCATTAAAACCCGCAACAATTTTCCTTGCTGGAGATTCTATACCATTTGAATCAAGTACAGATCCAACACTATGAACGAAAAGATTCCACGCATCTTCTTCACTCATAAGATTTAACTGAAAAGAAACATCAACATCCATGTGTCTACACACATCACGAGATCGAGTGGTCAAAAGAATCGTACAACAAGGATCCCATGATGGAACACCCACAGCATCAAGATCGATCTTCTCCCAAACATCATCAAGAATCAGGAGGGTCTTCCTTCTCAGCTTCAGTCTTCGAAGAATTCTGCTAGCTATGATGTGAGTGGTGTCACCTGCTTCCACTTTTAGATGAATTCTCTTGGCAATCTGAGACTGAATCATGCTCAAATCCAATGAACTTGAAACTTGAACCCAGATGACAATGTCAAAGGCATTTTGGGAGCAAACACGCAGCTCATTGTTCAAGTTCTTGACCAAAGTTGTCTTCCCTATCCCACCTTTCCCCCATACAGCAATCCTTCTAACATCATCCCTATTAAGGAGTTCCAAAAGCCGCTTTAAATCTGATGCTGGCCCCTGCCCCACAAGAGGTGGCACTGCCATTTCTACCACTGCTTTCATCGGGGAGCTTCTTTCAAGGGCGACAGAATCAAAATTAAGAGAGTTTAGTTCCTTTATCACATTTAGTTTCTTTGCCACTGCCCAGCAATGCATCACCTTGGATCCCCCTCCAACACCATATTGATCAGCCGTCTCTAGTAGTGACCTTACATCATCTTCTGCTCGAGAAACCTTCCTCAACCATTCATATACTTGCGGTTTTGGAACTTTCTCTTCCAATTTAGCCAAGGTGACATCTTCTTCGATTGCCATCCTTCTATTTGTGAGGTTTGCCAACTCTTCTCTAAGTTCAAGAACATTCTCTTCATATTTGGAAACGGTTTTAAGTCTTGAACAAATAAACTTAAAGACCGTTTTGGCACTGTCAATGACAACAGCTTCCATGGTGAAAAAAGGGAATGAATTGACAATCAGACATCATCTTAACTTTTCTCATGATCGTTATAAAGCTAGCGAGCCAAGCCTAAAGCATGAAAAAGAACGATCTGACGTAAAATTGTTTGGTAACAATTTGAAGTTAACTAAGGACACATCATTAGGACACATCAAAATTTTGTTTCAATGACAAAAACAAAAACAATGGTGTCTTTTCCATGTAGAATAATACCTTCAGTTCCTAGGAAACACCTTCAAATACACTACTACAAAGGCGTCATAAAGCATGGGATTAAGGAAACCTATCGTTTTAACCGACGCTAGTGCATGTATTCTTGTTCTTGTTTGACGTAGAGATACCTTAAAATATATATATAATATAATATTCTATAAAGCAAAATTTGAATATTCCAAATGTTTAGCAGCAAGATTGAATACATAAAACTATGGCTCTTGCCTCTTACACAACCAATCGCCACATAGATCGAATATCTGAAAATGGCGACATAGTTTCCTTCAATTATAGAGTAAACTATGGATTAAAATCAGTAAATTGTAACAATGAAATTAGAAAGAAAAAAAAAAGATTATCGAAAACGAAAGGAAAACGAAATGAGATCAGGTGTGTAAAGCAAATCAGTCTTTGCGATATCAGTTATGTTTGTACATTAGATGTTTGTGGCAAAATTGTTCTATCATTTATTGTTGAGTATTAATATTGATTCGACCGTTTATTTTATATTTCATTCACCATCGAAGAACTGATAATGGATTTGAACACAAGACCAGAAACGGATTCTGCAAATGATGCAGTTGCTGCGGACTGTCAGGCACCTACTGAGTGTGGTTTTGCCACAGAGGTTAGTGAAACTATCGATTTGGGTGTGAAATTGGGGGCGGATTTACGATTTTTTTAGTATCTTGTTCAAAAAACAGTCAGGGAAGGAGTACAGTGGATGGAACCATGAACATTTTCCAGAGTTTAAGTTAAGGAAGGAAGAGAAGGGAATCCTTCCTCCTCCCCTTTCTCTCCGGTTCCTTCCAATATGGGAGGATGAATTTTAGCCAAAAAAACCTCACAATTTCCCCTCTCTTCTCTCCCTTTCCCTCGCTCAAAAAAACTCTGGAACACCTTTCTTCCTTGCTTCCTCCCAAATCCTTCCCTTTCCCTCCTTAAATGAAACTGGGGAACATAAACATTCGTGGGATTGGGGGTGGAAGGAAAGGATGGTTGGGTTAAGAAGCTGAGAAGGGATCATGGGGTGTCGTTTTGGCCATACAGGAAACGATAACTTGTAACGTGGGTGTCAATGAAATGAGAAGGTTTGGGGGCAATGATGAAATGGAGATGGAGTCGGTTGATTCTAGAGGTTGTTCAGGTGGTTTGATTACGGTTTGGGATCCTAAGGTGTTTACTATGTGTAATGCGGAAGTTCATCAAAATTTTATTTGGGTCTCGGGTTTTATGAAAGAGGTTGATAAAAAGTTGAATATTTTAAATGTTTGTGCTCCTCAGAAGTTGCAAGAGAAAAAGATGCTATGGAGTATTTTGCTTAATATTATACATAATATGTGGTGTTGCTTGGGAGATTTCAACGCCGTTAGATTTCCAGAAGATAGGAAGAATTCGATGTTTAATTATTTAGTGGCTAAAGATTTCAACGATTTTATTGAAGAGGCAGAGTTGCGCGAGTTCTATATGAAGGGGTTGAGATTCACTTTTGTTGCAGGAAAGGGACCAGGATTGAAAATGAGCAAAACTGATCGATTTCTAGTATCCTTTGATTTTTTTGATAGATGGCCGGAGGCTTGTCTTTGGGCTCTTCCGAGATATCTTTCGGACCATAGTCCTTTATTGTTATCTCTTGACGATAAGAACTATGGGTCGCGCCCATTTTGTTGGTTTAATTTTTGGACTGATAGAGAGGGGTGTTCGGAATTGATTACTAACCGTTTTCGAAATTTTAAGATGGTAGTGCCTCCTGATGTGGTGTTATCAAAAAAGCTAAAGCACCTTAGAGCGGTTTTAAGAAAATGGAAAGCTAGTTTGGATGTTAAAGAGAAGGAAGAGATGATTAGTTTAAAAGAAGATTTGGTGTTTCTTGAAAAAAAAAAGGGTGAAGATATGGATCTAGAAGAAGAACAGGAACGGGCTTAGTCTGAATGTTATAACAGAATCCGTGAACTTGAGGTTTATTACGCTAAAGACTTGAGACAAAAATCTTGCATCCGTTGGGCGACTCTAGGTGATGATAATACGGTTTTCTTTCACAGAATTATTAATGGTAGGAAGGCGACAATGCTATTCCTGGTTTAATGGTGGATGGGACTTGGGTTTCCAAACAGACTTGTGTGAAGAAGGAAATCTTAAAGTCCTTTAGATCTCATTTCTCGGAAAAGGTTAAAACGGACATTTTCTTAGAATTGGCACTTTAAAGAAGGTTCCGGTTGAGATGGTTGAAGGTCTTATTGCCCCTTTTTCTAGAGAGGTGGTCAAGGAGGTGGTTTTTGATAGTGCAGTCGACAAAGCTATAGGGCCAGACGGTTTTAACTTCCGGTTTGTACGTCAGTTTTGGGATATTTTAGAAGATTTTTTCCAAATTTTATCTTCTTTTCATTCATCAGGGGAGATTAGTAGGGGTAGTGGGTCTTCGTTTATAACGTTAATTCCAAAGATTAAAAATCCTATGGGGTTAAAAGATTATAGACCAATCACGTTGGTGGGTTTGATAAGTAAGGTGATTTCTAAGGTGAAATATTATCTTGGCTAAAAAGAAAAGGTAAGGAAGTTTTTTTTGTTGAAGATAGACTATGAAAATGATTATGATAATGTGAGTTGGTCCATTTTGATCTCGATTCTTCAACAAATGGGGTTCCTGTGGAGATGATGTATCTGGATTGAAGGGATTTTAAATTCTGCAAGGTCGTCTGTGCTTGTTAACGGGCGCCTACGTTTGAATTCCAGTGTGAGAAAGGGTTGAGGCAAGGAGACCCACTTTCTCCTTTTCTTTTATTAGTTGTTATGGACGCGTTGTCTTACTATAAAGCGACAGTTGAGGAGATTTTCTCCGGATTAAATATAGGCAAGGATGGCCTTACTATTACACATTTATTTTATGCGGGTGACGCCCTCATTCTGGGGGAGTGGTCTGCTTCCAATATTAAAAGGGTGGCTAGAAATCTACGGATTTTTTATATGTGCTCGGGTCTAAAGATAAACGATCATAAGTCCAATTTGTTCGGAATGGCCATGTCTAATAAGGAGGTTCATGATATGGCCAACTTATCGGGATGTCGCATTGGAGAGGCCCCCTTTGATTACTTTGGTATAATGATGGGAGCCAACATGAACCATTGTATAAACTGGAGAAAGGTGGTTGAGGCTTTTGAAAGTAGGCTATCCTTATGGAAAGCCAAGATTCTTTCTATTGGGGAGGAGAGTTACATTGATTAAATCGGTCCTCAAGAGTCTTCCGGTATATTATTTTTCATTATATAAGGCTCCGCTTAAGGTCGTCGATTATCTCGAAAGGCTTATTAAACGGTTCTTGTGGGCGGGCTCTGATTCCATTAAAAAAATACATTGGGTAGCGTGGGAGAGGCTATCAGTGCCCAGATTCTAATGAGGCTTTAATATCGAAAGTGGGTTTGGAGATTTAAGAGGGAAGATAATAGTCTTTGGAAAGGGTTATTGTGGCTTGTCATCCTTGTAGGAAAAGATGGTCTTTTATTCCTATTTCGACTCAATCTAGTGGGGTTTGGGCCACTATTGCGTGTGTAGGCGAGAAGTTACGGTTTAGGAACATTACTTTCAAGAGTTTTTTCAGAGGAAATGTGGAGATAGGAAGACGCGTCTTTTTTGGTTGGATCATTAGATTCTAGACGGGCTGCTTAAAGATAAGTTTCCACGCCTATTCAGTTTGGAATCTAACAAAGATTGTTTGATTGAAGATAAATGGGAAGGGACGTGTTAACAGGTAGATGGATGGTGATACAACATTCTCAGTTATGCTCGGACGATCTTCTTGCAGATTGGATCAGGTTGTTTACAGCCTTGCAGCAGATCCGTCTGCGCAACAGTTCTGACTCGTGGTCTTGGTACGGGATTACGGCTGTTTCGTTTTCTGTTAGTGCGGTTAAACGTTTAATGCAGAAGCACATGAGTTTCGGGGATTGGTATAGATTCTAGTGGGTTCATTGGGTTCCTCTGAAGTGCAACATTTTCGCTTGGCGGTCCGAGATTAATCGAATTCCGACTACTCTTGCTTTACCTAGAAGAAACGTTTTTGTCGCTGATCAGGTTTGTTCCTTATGCAATTTTGATTTTGAGTCCACCATACACTTGTTTTCAGGATGCGGTTTCTCGTATGGCGTTTGGAATGCGATCGCGAGATGGTGCTGATTGAAGACTGCTATCGCTTTTGATACGCGGGACCTTTTGGAAATGTATAAACAATATGAGGGTGACAAGCGAGGCAGGAGATTGATTAAGGTATTATAATAGTTACTTTTTCCGAGTTATGGGTGCAAGAAATAAGAAGAGTTTCAATAACAAGGAACTGAAGGTGCAGAAGGTTGTTTCAAGCGTTAAGTCATTGTCGTTGTTTTTAGGGCTAAGCATAGGAGTAGGTTGAAAAATCTCTTGTGGAAAGATTGGGTTGTTTTCCCCTTGCATATGTTGTAATTTGGTCATTTTGTTGTCGGCGATCCTTGTTTTGAGGACTTTGTCAATGTTTAATGAAAGTCAAAGTTAAAAAAAAACGAATTAATTGCCAAAATGACCCATGGGGTTTTCTCCAAAATGCTTGTTTGGACACCAAACTTGATTTTTATCACTGGGACCTCTCAGAGATCATAAATTGCCAAAATAGATCATTTTTAACTGAGTAATGAAAGTCAGTTAAGTCCTAGGGGCAATTTCGTCATTTATGTCCTCAGGGGCCAAAATGGCAATTAATGGAAAGTTATAAAAAAATAAAATTCAAACTCTTTCCCTCCTCTCTTTTTTTTTGTGAAGAAAAACCGGCCAACTCCGGTACGTTTACGGCCAGAATAAAACTCAGATTTTTATGCTTTTTATGATCCGATTTCGAATCCCAAACGTGTTTCAGATACCGAAGGTAGATTCTATAGTTCCAAAAAGAAAACGTGTTCGTTTTTCATATACCGAGCTTTTTTGAACACGTTTTTTTTTTCAAACACGTTTTTTTTCGAACACGCTTTTTTTCGAACACGTTTTTTTTTTTTTTTTTTGAGATGAAGTGAAAACTAATGAAACCATAAGGTAGTCTTTGGTATGAGGTAACGAAGAAAGGAATGGAATAAGTCATTCAAAGGGAATGAAAATAGGATAAGACTTATGGATGTGGGGGTAACGCCCCCAGTCACCTTAGTTAGGTGACGCCCCCAACACCAGCCCCATCATCGCGAAAAGTGGGGTTATAAATATGCCCCTCACCAAACTTAACGGCCGTTAAATTGAATTTTAGTGGGGCCATGCATTTCTTTACCGTTTGGACAGCGGTTTAAAAAACAAATTTAAAATCCTATATATATATACACACACACAAACACACGTATTTCTTTCACACAACTCACTAGATCACTCTCAATTTTTCCACTCACAAATATTTTTTTTCTTAAACTTTCAAATGGCAAGTTGTTTGACTGAAGGAGAAGATATTGCATTGACTATGAGTTGGTGGCTCTCAACGAGCAAACAGTAAGGGAGGGTTGAAGCATTTTTTTACATTTTGGAACTCCGTTTTTATTTTCCGTCAACATGTGTGTCAAAACCACTGTATGATTCATGAGCTTCATTCAAGGTTTTGTTTAATGCAGCTAATGTGTATAAGATTTAAGGCACTATTCAACCGTGCAATGAACAAGGAGAAGGCAACGTACGATGAAACAATTAACACGGCCCGTCAAGAGTACCAACGGCTATACAGCCAGCAATTTCGCCACATTTCAGTTGGCGAATATTGAGAAGCTATGTCAATTGGTGAATAAGAATGTTTAGCCCGTTTTATTTTTAATTGTGTGTTTTTATATTAATCATGTATTTTTTTTTTTTTTTTTTGTTATATAATTACTATTTAAATTCTGTGTTTTTTTTAACTATGTAATTTTTATTTCAACCATGCAATTTTAGTTAATTATGTAATTTTCAGTTTAATTTATATCTATAAATTAGAAATAAATTTAACTTAAATTAAAAAATCATGATTGGAAAATGATGGTTTTATTTCACAACTTAGTTAAATGAGAGGCTTTTAAGCCCCTCACTGCCTACATGGGTAGGTTGGATGCTTTAAAGCCAACCAGACCTCCAAGCCTAACAAGTAACAAGTGTAGTGAAAAAAGTGAGTGAATGTGGTGTGGTGATGTATCAATAAGATGACGGATTGCAATTAGTTTATGACATAGCAGTAAAAAAATAAAACCATATCAAATAGCCTAAGAGTACTCAGAATGTAAAAGGTACAGATAAATATTTGTATTTTGCTTTCAATCCAAGGTAATATACAAGACACTTATATAGCCGTTTAGCGCACTGTAGTATATCTTTGCTTTCAATCGGTGGTCAACTAGAACATGAAAGAATCCCAAAATTACATGCTTTTTTTTATTAGAGTGTGAAATGTAAAAAAAAATGCATCACTTGGACGCTTGGCGCAACATAAGGGATGCATGGCAAAAGGTTTCGACAAAATAGGTATCTAGGTTTAACAAAAGTGCACTCGTGCGGTCCTTGCCTCTACCTGTCGTTAATTCCTCCGTTAAAACAGGTAATTTACATTTTGACCCTCAATTATACAAAAAAACAATTTAAAAACATAAATAAAAAAAGATAATATTAAACACATCCCCACCCCACCCCCTTCTTCTTCCTTAAACCACTACCATCTCCCAAAAACCTACCTGCATCTCCTCCGTCGTCTTCCTCTGCCACCACAACCATCACCCAACACACCACCGCCGACATGCATCTCCTCCGAACTGTAACTTTTCATACAACATCCTAACAGGCCCAATACCTTTAGTACCATTATTCCAGAACATGGCTCTCACCAGCTTCTCAGGTAACGATGGGCTTTGTGTCGGCCCTTTTACCTGCCTGTGACGGATCTTCAGACTCTAATCCCACACCACCTTCAAACAACGTCTTTGCGTCTAGAGGCAAACTCATCACCATAATTGCAACCGTCGTTGGCGGTGTTTCCTAGAACCAACAGCAGCATTTCCAGGCCCCTCACCACTACACAACACAACCAATTGTGTTTGTTAGGGCTTTTGCTAGTTCCAATTGCGTCTAGATCACCAGACATGTTGAACCCATTGCGTCTATTAGGGCTTATGCTGGTTCCAATTGCGTCTGTTAGGGTTTCTACGGGTTCCAAGTGCGTCTGTTAGGGCTTTTGTTTGGTGTTAGAAGGTTATGGGAAAGATAATGTTTAGTGATATGGTGAATTAAGGAAAGGTTGGAGATGGTGGTCGTTTGGGGAGCATAAAGGAGCCAGGTACAGAAGAATGGGAAGGTGGTGAGAGATGATAGGTGACGGTGGTGTTTGTGAAGACGGTGGTAGTGGTTTGTGAAGGTGGAGGTGGTGTTTGTGAAGGTGGAGGTGGTGGAAAAAGAAAGAGGTATTTATTATAAATAAAAAAAAGGATTTAGGGTGATGGGGTAACATGAAAAGACCATAATACCCCCCCCCCCCCCACGTGGGAAGACTTAACCATAAAAGTTAACAGTAGTTAGTCATGGGGATCAATGGAGTGCACTTTTGTTATACCTAGATACCAATATTGTAATTAGTTAACCACTAGGACCAAGAGTGCAAATTTTGAAATGCACAAAGGATCAACCATGCGATTCTCTCTTTCAGACCCATCAACATGTGTTATGGTCTGAAATGTGAAATTTGATGGTGAGTTTAGGTGTCCCTAAATGATTAGTTTACATACTAATCTATATATATACTAAACGAAAAGAGGTAGGACACATGGCCAGTGGCGAATCTTGAGTGGAAATTTCAGGGGTCGGAAGTCACCGCCTACGGAGGGTCGAAACCGTATATAAAAAAAAAATTCTCTACGAATACTATATAATCGGAACTTCTGAGCGAAAATTTCGAGGGGGGTTGGGCGCCCTCCCCGCCCCTATAAAGCTACGCCCTTGCACATGGCACGAGGTGAGGCATTCTCATCCATTGAATTCCCTCCAAAAGTCTTTTTCTATCTCATGTGCATGACACATGCACTTCCTCCCATAACTTTTAAACGTTAATAACTTTTATAAACGACATCTGAAAAAAAAAAAATCACCGAATTAAAGAGTCTTTTATTATCTTTCCAACGAGTACCATAGTACTATAAAAAACGAAAAAAAACGACTTTTTTAGTGGGGTTTTGTTCATGCAGAAAAACAAAACACAATATGTTTGAGGTAATGTCTAAGCAAGTCAGTAATCATGTTAAGATATTATATATGTTTCTGAACCAAGTATTACATGTAGAACCCGCTAATTACATATATATATATATATATATATATATATATATAGGATTGAGATCAATTAGGAACCACCACCCTAGTTGAGAACCTTGGGAACCAAGCCTAGCCATCCATCCTTGATTTTGATTTAAAGGGTATAAGTGTAATTAGACATTTAAATAATTATCAATTTAATTTAGGCAGTTATAATTTTTTTATTTAATCGCATAATTCTATCCTTTTCACTCTCAAGTCACGTTTCATATCCAATCTAAAAACATGATTTTCAAATTTCAATAAAGAAGATTCATGAACTCTAGCTTTCTCATTCTCAACGTAAATACCATTTTCCCATCACAAATGGTTTGCAAATCATCTGCTTTCTGGACTTATGTACAAGACGAAGAGGCCAAAAATCTCGTCATCTCGGAATGTAATAACATTCAGCAATTATAATTTCGCTTATGTAAAATATGTGTTGATTTGGTTGTCAGGTTCAAAAAATACAAATGGTTCACAAATAAATAACTTATTAAAAGACGGATTTGAGATATGTTTTAACAAAGTTGTTGATTTGTGTTTTCGCAAAGCGAATCGGAACGTACAGGGGTTATTTTTTTTATTTATAACTTAATTATTTGCCCAACTAAATAAGAAGTTTGTAAATTGGTTGTGTGATTTGTTTTCTACCTTGTTTATAGTTCACAAAAATATGATTTTTTGTAGGATTTCCTCATCTCTAAATGTGAGGTTTGATCAAGAATGTTCAATACTACAAATCTACAATGAAACTGATTCATAGATAAATCATATATGTGTTGTTATTTGTTTGTTCACATATGTATATTTAGATTAGGGTTGCGACGAAGGTGTTTCCGGATGGAGATGATAATATACAGATGTGATCAGTTTGATAAGAATCTGATTTCACTTATATTACAGTTACAAAGTTAATGATAGATCGTTGTCAATTAAGTATGTAATGTGCATAATTGTTAGATTGTGTAATGTTAAAAGAAAAAGCTTTGAAAGCATGTAAATATTGATACACATACAAGTTGGATTAACAACATGTATATATATCTAACATATACCTTTTATATACAGTCTTAACTAGAAAAATAAAAAAGTGCACATGTAGAAATAGAATTAGGTTTTTATGAGTTATCGAGTGTTGATCCTAAACATTTTTTCCTAAAAAAACCGACCTGTTCATTTTACGGTATACACATTTTGTCAATTCATATTAAATTTTTCTATCCCGGAAACTTTCTGGGAATAAGCTTTAAAAGAATCCACCGTTAACGCATCTTGCTTACGCCCCACTTACATAGTTACATGTATGCCTATACTAGTGTTAGCCCCCAAGTTGCCAGCTTAGAAGGGGCGAACACCCTCTTCACAGTAATACATTCCATATAGGCTTCTTGAACCCTTTTTGCATAATATCGAAATCGTATTATTTAATTTTTCCTTCAAATGTAGCTCAACTTAATTGATGTATCAAGACACATCGGTATGAATTATTTTGCATATTCCAATCATAAGTCGTTAATTATTTGACCCAACTTAGTCTCAGTGCTCTGCGGTAGAATTTTGGCCGGTTTCAAATTGTTATGATACCGACACTCACTATGGTAACCGAAAAAAAAACCACAAAAAGATCCAACTATATTTGACCCAACTCATTTCTAGCGCTACGTGACTGAAACTTGGTCGGTTTCGGCTCAATGTTACATTACCGACACTCGGCAATTCTTGCTTTTGATATTTTAGACATTTGGTTATTTTAATATGGTAGAATATGAACACAAAAATTATGCTTATATCGTCAACAATAATAAACTATACGATGAGCTTGTTGTAAAACAACTACAACCTATTAGCAATATCTAAAGAACAATGAGAGAATTGGGGAAATAGTTTCTTATTTATATTCATATGAAAGTACAAAGCCTCTATTTATAGGCTCACACATTAATACAAGAAGTAATGATAATAAGGAGTTAAGAAAGTGGAGAGTCACACTAGTAATGAAGATTTATAACACTCCCCCTTGACTATCCACAAAATGAAATACGCTTGGTGATGCTGCCTCATTAAAAACCTTGCTAGGAAAACCCAGTGGGATAAAACCATAGCTAAGGGAAAAAGAGTGCAGCGCGTATTATTCTCCCCCTGATGACTTAAGCTCTTTGAGTCGACGCATCCCAATCCCATGAACCAATTTCTTGAATGTTGAAGTCGGAAGTGATTTGGTAAACAGGTCTGCCAAATTGTCACTAGAACGAATTTGTTGGACTACGATATCACCATTCTTTTGTAAATCATGTGTAAAGAAAAACTTTGGTAAAATATGTTTGGTTCTGTCTCCTTTGATGTATCCTTCATTAAGTTGTGCAATGCATGCTGCGTTATCTTCATGTATTATTGTTGGCTCTTTATTCCCTGAAGAAATACCACAAGATTCACTAATATGTTGTGTTACTGTCTTTAACCAAACGCATTCTCGACTAGCTTCATGGATTGCTAATATTTCTGCATGGTTAGATGAAGTGGCTGTGATAGTTTGCTTCACGGAACGCCATGAGATTGCAGTGCCTCCGTGTGTGAATAAATATCCCGTTTGAGATCGACCAGTGTGAGGATCAGACATATAACCTGCATCTGCGAATCCAACCAAACCTGTTTTCGATTGATTAGTAAAATACAAGCCCCTATCTTTAGTACCTTGAAGATACCGGAATATTTGTTTTACCCCATTCCAATGCCTCCTTGTTGGGCATGAGCTATACCTTGCTAGCAAATTTAGTGAAAATGATATATCTGGTCGTGTATGGCTAGCAAGGAACATTAATGCACCAATTGCACTAAGATATGGTACTTCTGGACCAAGAATTTCTTTCTCGTCTGCAGGTGGCCTAAAGGGGTCCTTTTCAACATCAAGCGACCTTACAACCATTGGAGTGCTAAGCGAATGTGATTTATCCATGTAAAACCTTTTGAGCAGTTTATCTATGTAGGTTTCTTGGTGCACAAGGATCCCATTTTTAAGATGTTCAATTTGTAACCCGAGACAAAATTTTGTCTTTCCAAGATCTTTCATTTCAAATTCCTTTTTCAAGTATTCAATCGCTTTGTGGAGCTCCTTAGGAGTTCCAATTATATTTAAATCATCAACGTATACAGCGATTATAACAAACTCAGATTCTGATCTTTTTATAAAAATGCATGGACAAACAAAATCATTTTTATATCCTTCTTTCAGCAAATACTCACTAAGGCGATTGTACCACATACGCCCAGATTGTTTTAGCCCATACAATGATTTGTTTAATTTAACTGAAAGGTGTTCTCGAGAACTTGATTTACATGATTCTGGTACTTTAAATCCTGCAGGTAGTTTCATGTAAATTTCAGTATCAAGTGAGCCATAAAGGTAGGCTGTCACAACATCCATTAGACGCATATCAATCCCTTCTTGTATTACCAGACTAATAAGATAACGAAAAGTCGTTGCATCCACCACTGGAGAATAAGTCTCCTCATAATCAATTCCAGGTCTTTGCGAAAAACCTTGTGCTACCAATCGTGCCTTGTAACGTGTAATCTCATTTTTTTCATTACGTTTTCGCACAAAGACCCATTTATATCCAACGGGCTTTACACCTTTAGGTGTCTGAACCACAGGTCCAAAAACTTCACGTTTCGTGAGGGAATTTAATTCCGCTTCAATTGCGTCTTTCCATTTTGGCCAATCATGTCTCTGTTTACATTCATCAACAGATATTGGTTCATGATCCTCATTGGTTTCCATGATTTCTAGCGCTACATTATAAGAAAAAACATTATCGACGTCGACTTGGTCTCGGTTCCATACCTTCCTAGACATGATGTAGTTTATTGAGATCTCTTCATTTTCAGGTACCTTATGTTCATCTTGAACCATCATGTCTAGCGTCTCTTTATGAGATTCTTTTTCTGGCATTGAAGCTACCTCGATTTGGCCATGTTCATTATTTGCTCCCTTTTTCTTTCGAGGATTTTTATCTTTGGAACCGATTGGTCTACCACGCTTCAGGCGTGCATTAGACTCATTACCAATATGTGGTTGTCCTTCCGGGACACTGATTTTTATTGGAGCATTAGCAGCTGGTATATGTGACTTAGTCACCCTATTTGGGTCAGTAAATGCATCTGGTAATTGATTCGCTAATCTTTGTAAATGAATTATTCTTTGAACTTCAAGTTCACATTGTTTAGTTCGAGGATCCATATGAGATAACGATAATTCATTCCAACATATATCACCTTTTAGCTGCTTTTCATCTCCCCCTAATGTTGGGAATGTTGATTCATCAAAATGACAATCAACAAAACGAGCTGTAAACAAATCCCCTGTTTTTGGCTCTAAATACTTTATAATAGATGGCGATTCATACCCAACATATATTCCTAACCTCCTTTGAGGTCCCATCTTTGTACGTTGTGGTGGATTGATTGGAACATATACGGCACAACCAAAAACCCTTAGATGGGAAATATCTGGTTCCTGACCAAAAACCAACTTTAATGGGGCGGAAGTATGATAACTCGTTGGCCTGATGCGAATTAATGCTGCTGCATGTAAAATTGCATGCCCCCAAGCCGTAACTGGCAATTTTGATTTCATAATCATTGGTCTTGCCACCATTTGAAGTCGCTTGATAAGAGATTCAGCAAGCCCATTTTGTGTATGTACATGAGGTACAGGATGTTCTACACTTATTCCAATAGACATGCAATAATCATTAAATGATTGGGATGTAAATTCACCAGCATTGTCTAACCGAATTTTCTTGATAGGGTAATCAGGAAAATGTGCTCTTAACCGTATTAATTGAGCAAGTAGTCGTGCAAATGCCACATTACGACTTGATAATAAGCACACGTGGGACCATCTAGTTGACGCATCAATTAGGACCATAAAGTATCTAAATGGTCCACTAGAATGATGTATAGGCCCACATATATCCCCATGTATTCTTTCCAAAAAACTAAGGGATTCATTCCCCACCTTAGTTAGTGATGGACGAGTAATTAACTTTCCTTGTGAGCATGCAACACATGCAAAGTCCTTAGACTGAAGAATCTTTTGGGGTTTCAAAGAATGCCTACATGAATTTTCTATAATTTTTCGCATCATTGTTGATCCGGGATGACCTAACCGGTCATGCCAAATGATAAAGTTTTCCTCGTCCATAAATTTCTGGTTTATGGCCATATTTGATTCAATTTCAATGATTTTAGTGCAATATAAACCTGAGGCAAGTGCGGGTAATTTTTCTAGTACATGTTTTTTACCCGAAATCATATTTGTTATTTGAACGTACTCGTCATTTCCTTCACATGTTGTCTCAAGATGGTATCCATTTAGACGAATGTCTTTAAAGCTTATTAGATTTCTTCGAGACAACGGAGCGAATAATGCATTAGTAAATTTAAATTGTGTTCCACCTGGTAACACTATATGTGCTTCTCCAAAGCCTTCAATTAATTTTGAACTACCAGATATAGTACCGACGTTTGCCTCTTTTATAATTAAACTAGAGAAATAATTTCTTTTCTTTAAAATTGTATGAGTAGTTGCACTGTCAAATAGGCCTATATCTTCACCATTAATATGATGTTTAAAACGCTCCATAAGCTTACGATGGTGTGGTCTTACTCCAAAGCAACTCGTGCTGATAACGTGTTGTAAAACAACTACAACCTATTAGCAATATCTAAAGAACAATGAGAGAATGGGGGAAATAGTTTCTTATTTATATTCATATGAAAGTACAAAGCCTCTATTTATAGGCTCACACATTAATACAAGAAGTAATGATAATAAGGAGTTAAGAAAGTGGAGAGTCACACTAGTAATGAATAATGAAGATTTATAACAGAGCTATCATTCTAACGTACTCTTTCAAACAAAAAAATGCATTTAAATTTTTTTTGGCACAAGCTTGAATTATCATATACATAATTCTTTTCCAAACACAATTAGTGTTTCGTGAATTATCCAAAAACTGATTTTAATCTTGCAAAGCAATATGAAACTAACTGGTGTTGGTTTAAACAGGAGTTTATTTGGGTTTGCAAAGAACAAATTGATGTTTGGTATTATCTCGCGGCTCTTGTTTTAAACAAACTTCCTCAACGAATGCTCGACATACTTTTTCACCTTCAGCAAAGTTATCCAATCCAGTACAAACTCAGCTCCATAATAGAGCCTCTATTTTCCTTGGTCACTCTATACATGTCAAGCAAAATAAGTAAATTTATCTATGCAATACTAAACACGACTTAATGGCTTAAAATTGTTCACAATTTTAAAATCCAACATGAAGACTAAACCCTCGGGTTGACTTGAAGACCAACCGCTAAATATTTTAGCAAATATACTCGTACAAAAAAGTTCAAGAATTTCAAAACATAATCTCACATTTTCTAGCAAACCCATGAAAAATAAAGAATTATAGAAGGTAGTTTCACATTTTAGAACAATTCTATTAAAAAAATCAAGAACTTCATAACATAATTTCAAATTTTAGAACAATCCTATTAAATAACATCAAGTGCTACAAAACCTATCTGTCCCAGACCCCAATAGCCAATCCCCATTTAACCTTTTCAAACCTTAAAATTAGGTGTAAAACCTAGATAAAATAAGATAAAAAGGCTGACCTGCTGCTAACGTGTCCGACTGATTCGTTATACCATCAATTCCACTCATATCATCATCGTGGCCTTTTGCTCATTTTCATTACCAATTTTAGCAGCCAAACTCATTGCAACTAATGATTCAAGTGAATAGCTTACGTGGTTGTTCCTTTAATATTTGATGCCATTAAAAATTAACATGTACCTCATAATTTCTTTCTTAACTAAACTTCAACTGAAGCTAGCCTTTGATTTTTGAGCTCGTCATCTGTACCCAACACCTCGTTAGTACGGATTTGCCACCATTAGCAATGTCATCCACCAGTGTATAAACGTGCTCACATAAGTTAGCACCCGCTGACTCATCAACAATACCTTATACCACATATAGGAGGATTTTATGTAGTGATTTAGTGACTGATGGTTAACATTAAAGTCTAAATTGCTTACAAAGAACAGTAAGATATTATAGAATGTTAAAATGCTCACCTTTTCAGCATGGATCTCTTAGCGATATAATTTTAGATAGAGATATTGTTTATTATTATGATGTATATCGTTTCCTTATTTATCTCTAGGGTTTGTTATGATTCCCTGATTATATAAAGGGATCATCATGTTTGTATTCATTCATTCAGAAATTCAATAAACAAACTCTTTTATGGTATCAGAACCTTAGGCTCTTTTACTTTTTCTTTTCGTTTTACCCTAGCTTCGGCTACTGTCTTTCTTGTTTGCTGCACAACAGCCTCGGCTGTCATCATGACCGGCAAGAACGAAGAATCGTCCGGTTCTTCTAATCCCATTAAACCATCACTACACCCCGCTTACTCGGTCACTAATATCAATTCAAAAGTTCGAACCCTCGACGGCAAGAAGGTTACATACACCTCTTGGACCAAACTTTTTCGCCTTCATGTAACCGCATACCAGGTTCTTAATCATATAGATGGTTCCCCCGCACCACCAGACTCAGACCCGAGTTACACAGGATGGAAGGAGATCGATGCACTCGTGTTACAATGGATCTTCAGCACCGTGTCCGATGATTTGCTGCCCCGTGTTCAGGACATCGGCCCAGACCTCACCGCCCGTCTCGCATGGCTTAAACTAGAGAAGATCTACCTCAGCAACAAGAAGGCTCGTGCGGGAGCCTTGGAAACCCAATTTTGTAACCTCACTTTATCCGCTTGCTCTTCGTTGGACGATTATTGCCAACGTCTTAAAGAGCTTGCTAACCAACTAGAGGACGTTGATCACCCGGTTACCGAGGATCGACTTGTCCTCCAGTTGGTTCGGGGTCTCCCGGCTGAGTACGACACAACCGCGGCGCTCATTAATGCTAACAACTCCGACTGGGATGAAGCCAGAAGCCTACTTCAGGATGAAGTCATTCGGCTAGAAGGTTCGGAAGAAAACCAACGCTTCGGTCTTGATGGCACAAACCAACACTTCCCAACCCCACAACCCACACCCGAACACATATCCACCAAACCAACATACATACAACCCTTCCCAATTCGCAGCCAACCAATATTATTCCCGAAATCGCGGACGCGGACGTGGCCGTGGCAAAAGTACTCGTGGCCGCGGCTACGGTCGCTCCCAATCCCTTTACCCAAACCAACCCGCTTACTCCCCATACTCGCCTCAAAACCCCACCCCATCCTACCCGCAATGGGCTTGGTGGAACACACCTCCTTGTCCCTACCCAACCCAAACAGCTTTTAAACCACCCTTCCCACAACACCAATCGGCCAGCCACCCTAACACCCCATCAGCCCACTATTCCTTTTCCCCAAACCCGCCGGCCCAGTATCATCAGCCCACTAGCCCACTGCCCCATACCCTCCTTTTGGGTCGAGGCCCTTCACACCGCCGCCTATCTCCACAATATCCTACCAACAAAACGCCTAAACTTTTTCACACCCACCTTCGCCCTATACCTTCGCCACCCTACCTATGACCATCTTCGGGTATTTGGATGCGCATGCTATCCTAATACTTCCGCCACCCAACCACATAAGTTGCACCAACGATCCGTTCGGTGCATCTTTCTTGGTTATCCGCCCGACTTTCGCGGGTACCGGTGCCTCGACCCAACCACGGGCAAAGTTTCCATTTCCCGCCATGTCACATTTGATGAAAACTCTTTTCCCTATACCTCCAACTCTCAACCGGCATCATACCATTTCCTTGATGACCCCATACCACCGGGTTTCTCGTTTCAACACCCGTCCTCTTTACCAACCCCACCCGCACCACACCCTCCCACCACTCCACCCAATCCCGCACCCCCACTTCAATTTACCTATAGTCGCCGAGCCAAGCAATCAGCTTCGGCCGCACCCTCAGTCTCACCGGGCTTCTATCCCGGCCCTTATCCAGCAACCCGTACCCCTGTCCCAGCGGCCCACCAACCTGCCATAGCCCAACAGCCGCTACAGCCTGGCCCAACAGCCCCGTCCCCACCTACCCGTTTACCAACAGCCCATCCTCCTGCCCCTACTCCGAACCCGACCCACCCCATGACCACCCGCTCCAAAATGGGTAACCTTAAACCAGTCCACCACAATTTTCACACCACCACCATATCGCCTATTCCCACATCCTATACCCAAGCCTATACCGACTCGAATTGGTCGCGCGCTATGCAGGCTGAATTTACGGCCTTACAGGAAAATGAAACATGGGAATTGGTTCCCCGACCGGTTGACCGTCCGGTCATTCGTTGTATGTGGTTGTTCCGTCATAAATTTAAGGCGGATGGTACTTTGGAACGTTACAAGGCCAGGTTGGTTGTGAATGGGAAATCACAGACGGTTGGTATTGATTGCGAGGATACTTTTAGTCCGGTCGTTAAACCGGCCACCATTCGTACTGTGTTATCACTGGCCGTTTCCCGAAACTGGGCGATTCATCAGTTGGATGTGAAGAACGCTTTCTTACACGGTCATCTTAATGAGACAGTATTTATGCATCAACCCCCGGGTTTTGTTGATCAGCGGTGTCCCGGTTATGTTTGCAGGTTGAAGAAGTCTCTTTACGGTCTTAAACAGGCACCTCGGGCGTGGTACACCCGGTTTGCCATATATATTTTGTCACGCGGTTTTCGCAGCAGCACATGTGACAATTCTTTGTTTGTTTACACACAGGGGGCCGATGTTGCCTATTTATTACTTTATGTCGATGATATAGTTCTCACTGCATCATCGCCAGCCTTGCTCACTAATATTATTTCGCAACTCTCACGAGAGTTTGCAATGACGGACTTGGGTCAGTTACATCATTTTTTGGGGATTAAAGTGACTCATAAAACGAATGGACTCTTCCTGGACCAGGCTCAGTATGCGAAGGATATTTTGGCTCGGGCTTCCATGCAATCGTGTAAACCATGTACTACCCCAGTGGATCTGTCTGCTAAACTAAGTGCTACTGATGGCTCGCTTTTTCATGACCCTACTTTATACCGCAGCATTGCTGGCGCTCTTCAGTATCTCACGTTTACGCGACCGGATATTTCTTATGCAGTTCAGCAGGTTTGCCTTTTCATGCATGAGCCTCGGGATCCACATTTCGCTTTTTTGAAGCGCATTCTACGGTATATTCAGGGCACTCTTGACTACGGTCTTCGTATGGTCCGCTCTCGCACGGACACTTTAACCGCATACTCTGATGCTGATTGGGGAGGTTGTCCTGACTCCAGACGTTCCACGAGCGGGTATTGTGTTTTTCTAGGGGACAATTTAATTTCTTGGTCTTCTAAACGCCAACCGACAGTCTCCAGATCCAGTGCTGAGGCAGAATATCGAGGTGTCGCCAATGCTGTTGCTGAGGCCACCTGGCTTCGCAATCTTCTGTTGGAACTTCGGGTTCCACTTCAACGAGCTACGGTGGTCTATTGTGATAATGTGTCTGCCGTTTATTTATCGGACAACCCGGTTCAGCATCAGCGTACGAAGCATATTGAGATAGACATCCATTTTGTACGTGAGAAAGTTAGAGTTGGTGACATTCGTGTGCTACATATTCCTGCCTCCTACCAGTATGCAGACATCTTTACAAAGGGTCTTTCTCGTCAGTTATTCCAGTCATTCAGGTCCAGTTTGAACATCTGTCCTACGACCGCTCAAACTGCGGGGGGATCTTAGCGATATAATTTTAGATAGAGATATTGTTTATTATTATGATGTATATCGTTTCCTTATTTATCTCTAGGGTTTGTTATGATTCCCTGATTATATAAAGGGATCATCATGTTTGTATTCATTCATTCAGAAATTCAATAAACAAACTCTTTTAGGATCTTCATAGATCTCTCAATTTATCATTAGAGGGTACTCTTAAGGGTTTTGACCTCGGGTGACCTGTGAACTCTAGATATGGTCCAATCCAACATCAAGAACCGGTCCGGATTTCATTATAGCAACAATTAGCACCTGCATAGCACGCTAAACACATTAAACAGTATTAAACATTTATAAAACAAAATTGCAATTATATTTGAATAAACTGAAGGAAATTGGTTAAAATACAAAATGTAGAATGTGTAAATTTTATTAAATAATAGGAGAATTATTACTTTCTAAATAAAAGGAAAAAAAAACAAAGGTTGGTGTCCCCCCTTACAAATGTAAGGTTGTGGGTTCAAATCCTTGCAAATGCAAGGTAAGGTGGAATTAAGGTGTGATAAAATTTGCCGTTAAAAAAAGGTTACTTTTAACAGGCTAATAAATCATAAATACTAAGCAACCAATTAATTAAAATGACAATAAATTAATCCAACAACCTTCAAATTATCCATTCGTAATATCACTTGTATTAGTAAGTTCAAAAGATTGGAATTAGATCAACAAAGCATAGATAATAAATAATAATAGCATAACTGGATAACACATAATGATTGGTTGTGTTAATAAAATTGTCGCTAATCATCATCAAAATAGTCTTACCTCGCAATAATTCAATCGGCTAATAAGTCCAACAACGATGTCATAAGCAGTCCAACAACGATGTCGTCATCAGAAAGAAAAAAAAACTAAATGATTAACGGAGAAAAAACTAAAAGTAAAAAAGATACACTCTTCTTAAAAAGAACCTAATCAAATCATTCAATCTGATAAATCAAAATTACAATACCTGGGCACCTTCTTGTTAAAGCAAACCAATTGTCGCCGTCTTGTCTCATTTGTCATAACACCTTGAACGGAAATAGAACCAAAATATACGAAAAGCAAAGCAAACATACCTTATCAGCATTGGCAACACAATGAGATTTGCACTGTTTGCTCAACGTAAAAGCCTCAGGGCAATACCAAGTGATATAATGTGTTGTAAACTGATTGTAACCTTTTTTCTCAAGTATTTGAGCCGCCCCTTTAAAGTCTTTAACAAAATTGATCTGACTATCACACTTGGTCCCACACTCGTCGTTGTTATTGGTCCAAAACTCGTACTCGACACGTTCATCAGGGTGAGGGAGAGCTTCCGTCCAATCGAGTTTTATATTTACCATTTCACCCTTGTTTAAAGCTTTCTTTATTGCATCCCCTAGTGACTTGTTGATGAGAGCAGAAGGGATGGAAATGTTTTGCAAGTAATTTGCACGCGCACTCACCGCTTTGGGCATGTCCATGGTGATCAACGGCTTGGATCAGCCATCTGCAACAAGAATAGATGCAGCTCCGACTTTTTGCGCATTCCATGCATTTAATGTAAAGTAACAATCTGTCATATCAACAAATTAGCACATATAAAATGGTACCACAACAAATTAGCATAGTTAAAAACGAAATTTTAGAACTGAAAACATATTTGGACTACAAAACACTAACTATAAAGGTTTCTTTTGCTGTAATAAGTTTTGAGGGTTTCTAACAACTTATTATAATTCTTACTGCATAGGGTTACAATAGAGAGGCAGCCAATAACGTGTGAGAATATTTGTAGTTTAGGTAGAGATTCAAATTTACATAACACTTCAAATTAGCAATGGTAAGTGTCTGTCTTGTTGTCCAAAATATCCCATTCTTGCAAGCTAATTTTTTTGGCATTTTGCGAAAACTAAGATCAAATCACAAAACAAGCGACTACAACACTTCAAATCGGCAATCACTACTTACATGAAGACCATCAATTTGATACGGTTTAGATTTTAAGACGTGTCCGATTGAGAGCTAAAACTGATCCTATAACAAAATTGACTAAAAATGAAAGTCAAAATGGTTTAGGCTTTCAATGAGCATACTCCCAAGCATAACACAACAAAATTGTTAGGTAACTCTACACTTCCCTTCAATTATTTGACCCAAAATAGTCGAAAACCCTGTTTAAAGCACATCCGAACCGAATACCATCAAATTTTACTACCAAACTACTTAGGGAAATTTCAGATGTTTTTAACCATCTTTAGATCGGTATCTTATCATACAAGAAACCCTTTAATAGCAATACAATACTACAATCAATCAACAACTTAAACTCAAAACAACTAATCAACAACTCAACCGAATCGATAAAAAACATTACCGCCGCGATCAAAAAGCACGAAAAGCCGCAAACCACCAGCCGGTTACATAAATATGCAAAGAGAAGGGATTCAACACCTACAATAAATCTGTCTCTGATTCCCTATTTGTGGTTTGGATTTTAGGTGAACAATCGTTGGAAGTCAGGAATAATGGAATGTAGGCGATGAAAGTCTGGAATTAAATTGTTGTGATTGAGGATACATAGCGTATGTTTTCATTCTCAATCTGGTCATGAAGACACAGTGTGTTGAAAGAGCTCATTTAATAGGAAAGATGGAGAAGGGAACGACAGAGAAAAAAAGGGCAGTGAAGGGATTAAATTCGTCTCTCACTCTCATCGTTCTCCTCTCTCTACTATCCCTGCTTCTCTATAATATGATAATGAGTAGGTGTAAAGCCAGACAATAAGTAAGCATAAATGATGATCCTAATTGAAGAACGGTGGTTTCATGGAGGATTTAATTGGATTTGTAGTAAATGCAGAATAACCTATCAATATTATGAAAGAGAGTTACATCTCGACATTCAATTGGAGGTTTCACTAATAACTGATGGTGATGAAGAGAGGAGTAGGGCAAGTTGGGATTGTATAATTGGTATCAAAGGTGGTACACAAGGGTACATATGGAAGAAATGGGGTAAAAATTTGATGATTACACTTGAGACTCTTTGGATGCCATCTTAACTTTGCCTATTTGGACACATTTAGCCATCACTCCTCCTTTATAATGTAGTAGAGATAGTGGTCCTTGGGCTGGACCATAGATGACAATGCTTTATATTTGTGTGTTAAAAGGAACTTTATATACAGAGTGGAGGGAGGAAAGAGGGGTGAAGTGCTATGTGGTACTTGTGGGACTCATGTGGGGGGAAATTGTGAGGAGTGGAAGGGGGGAGTGACATGTGGCATTTAATTAATATTTTTTAATTTAAAATCACTTAATTAAAAACTAAATTAAAATTCATAATAATTAATAATAATATTAAATAAAAACCTAGAAAATTAAAAAACATAAAAAACCGAAAAAAATTAAAAACCTAGAAAATAAAAAATCACTTAATATTATATTTTTTTTCTATAATCTCGCGCTTCATTTGTAGCGTCATCTCTAACTCTGGACCGTGTAGATGATCGGTGTTCATGGCGAGAAATTTCATATATTCGCGCTTTTCGCGCTATTCTTTCATACTCAACTTTTTTTCAAAGGCTTCGCGAATGGTTTTTTTCTCCTCGAGCCTTTGTTGTTGAATCGTGTTGATTTGGATAATGTTGGCATTTAAGTCCGCCAAGTCACTGCTGCAAACACCTTTGCCCGATCCCGATCCCGATCCCAAGCCCGAACCTGAAGCAGAGGACCTTTGCGCCCTCTTTTTAGACTTGTCTCGACCGGGTGGACGACTCAATTCCTCTTCGAAGTCTTCATCATCCAAGTTAACTGCATCCACGTCTTCACGTTCACCCAAACGGTTATGAGATGAATTTGTTTTTGTCCTTTTTGACGAATTGGAAGCGGAGGGCACGTCCGCCCATTTTGAATGGTTTTTCGCGATCTCCCAACAATGCAAAAACTTGAAGTCCATGACCTTCTCATCGCGATAAGCTTTTAGCGCAATAGTAGGTAGTCGCCGTCCGTTTCACCGCTTCTTGGATAATTTCTAGCGTGATAATAATGGCCCTTGAAGGCATTCATCGCTCTGTGTATCTCCGTCCACTTGGGCAAGAGACTATCGTTATACCGATAGAGCTCTCGATCCAACAACTTATGGAATGCGTTGTTTATGTCGTCCCAAAAGTCGGCTTTGTGGCGATTATTTCCTACACAAAAAGAAAATAAAAAATCCGTTAGTCATATATAATGTCTAAAAAAAATATATAATGTCTAAAAAATATATAATGTGTAAAATAATATATTATGTTCAAAAAAATATTACAAATACCTTGAATCGAGTTTTCCAACTCGCTTATCCAAGCTTGCGTAATGGCAACCTCTTCGGCGGTTGTCCACTTTTGAGCTTGGCGGTTGGCAGCGTTCAACGCTTTCTCCTCCGGCGTCTTCTTTTTGTGAGTTCTTTTACCGGGTAGTTTTTTACCAGACGATGAACCCACAACATTTTTTTCTTGTGTTTCGGGTATGGTATCCGGTGGCGTTAAAGGAGTGAGTTGTTGTGAAGAAAAATTAGGAACGAGGGAATCGTTAAATGGAAAATTATGATAAATCTGTCCACTAAGATAACCCGATAACCCGCGTAGTCGGGACAAGGTGATGGAATGGGTGGACGGGTTGGTACTAAACGAACCTGTGGCGTATTCGGGTTCAGGATGTAGTTGAATGGGTTGTTTTTTGACCGTTTAACTCAATGGTTGTTTTTTGATTTTTTAATTTTTTTTATTCAACGGTCAACAAATGGGGGCAATCAAACATTGCCACGTGTGCTTCCCCCCCCCCCCTCCCCACGCCAAGCTCTTTCTCCCCGCCACTCGCCACCGCCCAGTCCTCCACGCCCCTCGAGTGCGGTGTTCCCGCCGATGGAGGCCTCTCCGCCCCACTCCTTCTACTCTAAAAGTGAATACTATGGAATGATATGGAAGTATGAAACTACACGTTTCCGAACGATTTTTATTTAAACTTATAAAAAGTAAAGATATTTAAAATGTGTCTTTGATCCATCATGAAAATTCATATTTTGGAATTATTTGAAGTACATTTATTTAAATTCATAAAAAAAATGAAAAATATTATTTATTTAGGCTACCTGGTGTAAGGTAACGCCCTCAGCCACCTCCGCGGAGGCCTAGGTGGCGCTCCCCGACCCCATCCTCTCTTCTGCCAGGGGCATTATCAAAGCCCTCGCCAAGCCTTTAATGGGCGCAAGAAGGGGAATCGAGTATATGCTAATTGTCGAATACACCTGTTCTTTTATCTTATTTTAGTCCATATGTCATATTTAAATTTTGGGTCTATATCTAGATTGACCCGTCAACCCACAAACAAAACCCATTATAACGCCCCTACATCATGCTCTTTAGACATTTAAACCCATCAAATGGGAAACCCTGATCAGATAGGAGATAACCAACGGCCGCCAGTTCGTCATGCTCGTGATAGTGACGATCCGGTGACTAAAACCACCTTTTATGTGACGAATATATCGGATAGAGTTACGGGGTTGAAGTTGAGGGAGGCGTTTCTGGATTTTGTTACGGTCACTGATGCTTGGGTACCTAGAAGGAGAACGATTAAAGGAAGAGTCTTTGGGTTTGTTCGGTGTGAGAAGATCAAGGATCCGTATTCGATTTTAAATACTTTAATCGAGATAGTGATTATGGAGGCTCGTATTTCGGTGTCCCTGGCTATGTTTGATCGTGCTCATAACAAGATTTCTTATGTAGAGGAAGGGCCCGTTAAGAAGATCTAGATACCGAGGGATAAGAATGTTGTGGCTGAAGAATTCCCTACTATGTCATCGGTCTATGGCGGCCCGTCTGGTTCAAAGAAGACAGTGCAGGTTCATGATGGGAGTGCATGCAGTTTATCCTCTTCATTGTATGGAACGGGAGCATGCAGTTTATCCTCTTCATTGTATGGATCGGGAGGTGGTAGGGATATCGGACTCCATTGCTAGGCTGTACAAAGTTAAGAAGATGTTAGTGATTGTTGGTTATCCAGAAGCAGCAGTCTCGTATCTTGGAGGTTTGACGGTTCCATTAACTTTTCGGGATAGTGTTGAGATGGATGACTTTATAGTTTCAAAAGAGAGTGTTGAAGGAGGTTCTGGTTTCTGTCTCGCCATGGACTGGACAAGCCCTGCCGTTTGACCGTATAGCTGTTCTGAAAGTGGTTGAGCTGCCGGTGTTGATCCGAGATAATGAGGTTATTGATAAAGTCAGCAGTTTGTTCGGGAGTGTGGTTTGGCCATCGGATTTTTCCTGGCTTGCCATTGATAATTCGGTAGGTACTCATGTTCTTACAAAGAGTGCCTCCAAAATTGATGAAGTTACAGTTTTATGGAAAGGAAATGGTTATTCGGTCTGGGTTGTTGAAGAAATTTCCACTTGGGTCCAGGAGTTCGAACCGGTGATCGGAGAGAATAACGAGGAAGAGATGGAGGAAGGCGAGATTCGTAATGTTTTTTCCAGAGACTGAAGTCGGAGGATTGGCCGGTGGGTCTCTTGAGAAAGATCAGGCGGAAATTTCGACGAGTAACATGGAAGGTTTGCATGGGAATAATGACTTCCCTATTTTGGAGGAGGTGGATTGTACCGCTCAATTTTCAAATAAGGTGGGCCACACTGTTGGTGCAAATGTGGATGAGGGTTCATTGGCCGATCCAGTGGACAAATGTTTAATGGGCCACCTAGTGATTTTTCCTTGGGCTTTAATGTGGGCTATTTGACAATTCAGAAGAGTAGGAAACGTTCCAGGCTATTTTTTCATAATTCACCGGAGGATACTGTTAACCCTTCTAAATGCCAGAATTCTCTTTTTCCGGATAAGACACAGCGATGCCCGGATCTTAATACTTGTTTATTGGAAGAAGGTGACAGTTTTAATGTCTCATAATTCGGATACTACAGAGAACGAACAGATTAGCCCTACTCATGAGGCTACCATTGTGGACGTCGATGTGGTTCCTGTTCCGATCAGTAATGAGGTGGTGGAGGAGGCCGTGGGGATTAATAAGGAGGTCGATGCGACGGTGTAGCTTGGTAGTCTAGTAGGAATGGAGTTGGCTGATTTCGGTGGGCCGATTGCTGAAGAGATTATTGCAAAGCATCGTTTCCCGGTTTGCCAATGAACTTTCTTTCATTAAATGTTCTTGGGATTAGGGGTGATGGTAAGGCGGGTTGGATTAATGGTTTAAAATTGTCGTATGGTTTGGATTTTTTGGCTGTACAGGAATCGAAGATTTCGGATCCTCCTTCCTCGTTACTGGCAAGGTGTTGGGTTAATTCTGAGTTTCAAATTGATTGTGTTAATTCGGATGGGGTTGCGGGGGGGGAGGTCTTATTAGTTGGTGGGATCCTTCTTGTTTCCGTCAATCTGGGGTAGTTAAATCGCATCATATTTTGGTGGTTTCCGGGCTTATAGTTCACTTTAATGTTCATGTCAATATAGCTAATGTACATGCCCCTAATGATCCGGTTGTTAGACGGTGTTTTTGGGAGGAGTTATTGTTTTATAGGCGTTCTCTTAATGGCATGTGGATTTTTGTTGGTGATTTCAATGAGGTGCGGAGTGTTGAGGAACGTGTGAATTCGGAGTTTTCTTTATTAAATGCGACAGCATTTAATAATTTTATCAGAGATTCCGAGTTATTTGAATACAATATGGGTGGTTATAAGTTTACATACATGTCAGGGAAGGGTGACAAGTTGAGTAAACTGGATAGGATGTTGGTTTGTTCTCATTTTATGTCTTCTTGGTCAGGGGCGAGTCTCACTTCTCTTGATCGGCATCTTTCAAACCATTGTCCTCTTGTGTTGTCATTGAAAGATTCGGATTTCGGTCATATCCCGTTTCGGTTTTATAACTCTTGGCTTGAGTTTCCGGGGTTTGTGGATTATGTTAACACTATCGCTAACAACTTTGTGTTTTCTAGACCAGCGGACATTGCCTTAGCGGTAAAGTTGAAGTGGCTTTCAGCCGAAGATGGTGGGAAGGCGTCGGGTCCTGATGGGTTTAATTTCACGTTTATTAGGAGGTTATGGTCGGTGTTGAAGGATGATTTCTTGAAAATGTTTATGGAGTTTCATGAGAATGGTTTCATTAGGGAAGGATGCTTTTTGGCTTTTATTGCTCTAATTCCAAAAGGCCGCAATCAAGCGACCTTGGCTGACTATCGGCCCATAAGTCTTGTGGGTGTTGTGAATAAGGTGATATATAAGGTTCTAGTTCTTCGTTTGAAAAGTTTCATGTCGCGTCTTGTATCCGAAGAGCAAAAGGCATTTCTTGGTGATCGTAATATTCTTGATGGGCCATTGATTTTGAATGAAATGATTGCATGGCTGAAGAAGTCCAAGTTAACAGGCTTATTCTTAAAGGTTGATAATGAGAAAGCATATGACTCGCTCCGTTGGGATTTTTTGGAGGATATTTTGGCTCAAATGAATTTCTCACAAAAATGGCGCGGGCGTGTGTTATCGATCGTGCGAAATTCTCGTGCGTCTGTTTTGGTTAACGGGACACCTACGTATGAGTTTCCTTGTCAACGTGGCCTTCACCAATGGGACCCGTTATCTCCTTTTTTTTATTTATACTTGCTATAGAGGGACTCACTCGGATTATGAGACGGGCTTGTTTTTTGGGCGCTTTTCATGGTATTCGTGTGGGAGGATCTGGGCCATTGATTTCGCATTTTATTTATGCAGATGACGTGGTTTTTGGTGGTAAATGGTCTGTCACCAATGCATTGAATCTGAGGCGTCTTTTGCGGGGATTTTATTTGATTTCTGGATTGAAGATAAGTTCAAAAAAGAGTTTCTTATATGGTGTGGGTGTGGATGAGGATGAGAACGAGGTTGCTGGTTTAGCCTCGGCTATTCATGTATCCCCGGGCTGATTCCCTTTTGTCCATCTCGGAGTTCTGATAGCGGCCAATATGAACCTAGTTAGGTGTTGGGACTCGGTTATTGAGAAGGTTAAAAAGCGCCTATCTTCCTGGAAGTCTAAACGTTTGTCGTATGTGGGTCGTATTACCCTCCTTAAATCGGTATTAAGCTCACTTCCGTTATATTATTTCTCTCTTTTTTGAGCTCCTATACAGGTGGTTTATCATTTAGAAAAATTGTGCCGGAATTTCTTTTGGGAGGACGAATGAGATTGATAAAATGAGTTGGTATGTGTGGGATAAAGTTGTTGCGCCTACGAAGTATGGGGGAGTTGAGTTTGGTTCCTTAAGGGAAGTGAATTTGAGCTTGCTCTCCAAGTGGTGGTGGCGTTTTAAAACAAATCAAGGGTCCCTTTGGCGTAATGTAGTGTGATCTATTCATGGGAGTGGTAGGGGGTGGAATTGCATTCCAGTTAAGATGTCGATTGGTAGCGCATGGAAGCAGATTGCTAGCATTCCGGGATTGTTGGACAGGCTGCAAATCGGTTCACATAAATGTATTAAAGGGAATCTTAAGAATGTCAATAATATTTTGTTTTGGTGAGATTGATGGATTTCGGATAATACTCTGCAGGTGAAGTTCCCTCGGCTTTATGCTTTGGAGAAGTATAAGAGCTGCCTTGTTTCGGATCGGTTGGTGGTTTCCTCACACACCATGCAACCTTCTTGGGATTGGAGGAATGGTTCGTTCTCGGCAGAAGAGCAGCAGGAATTCGATTTGTTATCTGTTGTGGTAGCCGGTGTATCATTGAGCCCACGTACCGATTCATGGTCTTGGCTTGTGGTTGGCTCTGCTGAATTTTCGGTGTCTAATGTAAAAAAGTGTATCTTTGAAGCGACTAATGATCTACCGGAGTCTTCTTTTGAATGGTGTAATTGGGTTCCAAAAAAGATCGGAGTTGTCGCTTGGCGGGCTTTCTTGAACCGGCTCCCAACTGTTGATACGCTTATTAGACGGAATATTCAGATGGACCATCACACTTGTAAGATTTGTGAGTTAAACGTTGAGTCGGTAGACCATCTATTTACCAGGTGCCCAGTTTTTACGGAGGTATGGCAGCAGGTCTTCGCTTGGTGTCACGTCCCATCCTTTTTCGCCTTCCACGTTCGAGATCTGCTTACTTTCCACTTGACGGCATGGAATGGCACTCGGGCTAGAAAGGCTTTCTATGGGATTATTTTGACGACTTTTTGGAGTATTTGGAAAGCTAGGAACGACTTCATTTTTAATCAAAAAGAGGTTTCGGCTCGAAAGGTTTTTTATGAGATTAAAGTAATGAGTTATCTATGGGTTACTATGCGTGGAAGGATGACGAATATGTCTTGAGATGATTGGGGTAGATTTGATTCGGTTAAGATGAGGTAGTTTTCCGATTTTGTTTGTTTTTGTATGTTTTTTTCGACATTGTATCCTGGATTTTCGCTAGCTCCTTACTAGCCATTTGAATAAAGTTTTGTTGGTCGCTAAAAAAAACATCATGCTCTTCAACATCCATAGCACTTAAGGCCCGCTAGAACATTCCTCTACTGATTGATAGTCAACACACATATTAAAGTGTCATTTTCCTAGTTGGAAGAGGCGTTACATCAACCGAAAATAGAATAACACATGTTCGCTTTTCAACTTAAATTATTTCTATGGTAAATAACTTGAAAGCTAAATCATCACCAAACATCATACTCTTTTTTATTCTCTCTATGTGACATATACATCCCAATTAAATTAAATTAAATAATAATGTATATTATAAACCAATATTCTGCTACATTCACTTCTCTATTTGAGAATGCATTTAGATTTCTTAAACTTTAATCATAATACCATTTTTACTCTTTATTTCGTTATGGCTAAGGTTTTCTTGTCGCTTAGTTTCTGTCCAACTCTTGTTTTCAATTTGAAATACATACATATAATATTAATATATATATATAGAGAGAGAGAGAGAGAGAGAGTCAGAGAATACTAAAGCTTAAGCAAGGTAAAGGTTAGGTGCAAGATGGGAAACTCTCAACAACATTGAACATAAGGCATAAGGCATACCCCTCCTATAGCATATCTCCACAACACTTTGCACCCTATCTTCACTACCCAAACACACATATATACTACATATATATCACCAAAAACTCCAAACCAACCCTTAGCCCAAACCGAACCAAAAGGCGTTCATTTTGAACCTTGTGAAGCTCAGGGGGGGCTCGGTTTCTTGTTTTCGACGGTTTGATCACAATGCAGTTACATATATCTCCAAGTTTACGACATGTTACAGTGATGACGGGGAAGGGTGTAAGGGAGTTCATAAAAGTTAAGATTGGGTCTAGAAAATTGTCTTACAAGACACTTTTCTATTCACTCTTGTTATTCACTTTCCTAATGCGATTCATCTATGTATTAAGCTCGGTTGACATCATTGATGATCAAACCAAATGTTCCACACTCGGTACATATTTCCATTTTCTAATACGAACCACATTTTCTTAGTTTCTATTTTCTAAACCGTCAAGCACACGCTAAGCCCTTGGTTCGTTAATGTCTTGCAGGTTGCTTGGGGAAGAAGTTATCGCCCGGTGTGTTAAGGGGAAGAAACCTTCAATCAGCTTCAAGTGTAAGATGCTATAATGCTAACACCTCCATATTTTGTCATATGAGTTCTAAAAGTTTAGGGACTAAAATGTTCATTTGGTTTTTGTAAGGTACCGCAAGTAATATATCAAATCTTGGAGGAGCCATCCGGCCGAGATGAGATAGTTGGAGGGCCTGATATACCTCAAACTTTAGAAGAATTTGTTGATAGTATAAAAGGCAGCAATAGACCAGATGCAAAGACCTTTGCCATCAAGCTCAAAAACATGGTATACTCTAACAAACGGTCGGGTCAGTTTAGATAACGGGTCAAAATAGGTTCATGAAAAAAGGGTTCAGGTTAAAACAGGTCGCTTTAAAAAAGTATCATATTGGGCCTAGAAGTGGTCCAATGAAGCCCAGAAGGTTTCGTTAACCACTTAACCGCGGAACATCAAGTTGGTCCTAAATAGTTTCCTTGGGCCCGGTCGTAGGCCCGTTAAGCTAGATTAAGTGGTATCAAATCTTTCTTTCTTCTAACAAACATGTTTTATTTTCTTTTCTTAGATAACACTTCTTGAACAAAGGACTAGAACAGCTAAAATCCAAGAGTACCTCTATCGCCACGTGGCATCGAGTAGCATACCGAAAAACCTCCACTGCCTAGCCCTCCGGCTAGCCCACGAGCACGCCACCAATGCTGCTGCCCGCCTCCAACTCCCAGTGCCCGAGTTTGTCCCGACCCTCGTTAATAACTCCTACTACCACTTTGTTCTTGCATCAGATAACATCCTTGCAGCATCAGTTGTAGCAACATCTCTCGTTTACAACTCGTTAAGACCCGAAATGGTGGTTATTCATATCGTCACTGATAGAAAAACTTACTCTCCAATGCAAGCATGGTTCTCTTTGCACCGGTTAGCACCTGCAGTGATTGAGGTCAAGGCGTTGCATCATTTTGATTGGTTTGCAAAGGGAAAGGTCCCGGTTTTGGAGGCTATGGAGAAGGATCAAAAGGCTCGGGCTCAGTTTAGAGGCGGGTCATCAGCTATTGTGGCTAATAACACCGAGAAACCGCATGTCATTGCTTCTAAGTTGCAAGCTATGAGTCCTAAGTACAACTCGCTTATGAACCATGTTCGAATTTATCTGCCACAGGTTAGTCAAATAACTGCCCATTCAAACTACATATTTCGTATTTACTCATTTCGTCAAATACGACCTTACACTGCAAACTCTCTTATCAGATGTTTCCAAGTCTTAGCAAGGTCGTGTTCCTAGACGACGACCTTGTGGTTCAATCTGATTTGTCACCTCTATGGGAGATCGACATGAACGGAAAAGTGAATGGAGCTGTGGAAACGTGTAGAGGGACCGATAAATTTGTAATGTCAAAGCGGTTCAAGAGCTACCTAAACTTTTCTCACCCATTAATATCAAAGAACTTTGATCCAAATGAATGTGCTTGGGCTTATGGCATGAACATATTTGATCTTGAAGCCTGGAGAAAGACCAACATAAGTGAGAATTACCATTACTGGCTTGAAGAGGTCAGTGATTTAACATGAAAACACACAGTAACACACTACACAATACACACACATACGATATTTGAGTTTGACGATCTGTTTTATCTGATGCAGAACTTGAAGTCAGATCTAAGTTTGTGGCAGCTAGGAACTTTGCCTCCTGGTTTGATAGCATTTCACGGTCATGTGCATGTTATCGACCCGTTTTGGCATATGTTGGGGCTTGGGTACCAGGAGAATACAAGTGCAGCGGATGTTGAACGAGCTGCAGTTGTTCATTTTAACGGTCGAGCAAAACCGTGGTTAGATATAGCGTTTCCAGAGCTCAAGAAACTATGGACAAAGTATGTCAATTACTCAAATAAGTTTATCAAGTCATGCCACATTACAGCAGCTTAGAAAGGATGCAACAATCACAGTATCACACTGCATTTTTTTGGTATATTGCCATATGTATATCATTATCCATAAGGTTTTGTATCTTTTGTATATCCATAAAATTCTTTGATGGTCTGTCTGTCATTCTTGAATTCTTTCTGACAACACGGAAATAATAGGTTTTTAGTTGTCATGTCGAACTCAATAAACAGGTCACATTTAGGTTGACATGTTTAACCAGTTTAATTAAAGAATATAACCCATCAACCCGTTTTAAGTAGAATAACCCTTTTTTTTTTGACAAAGTCAACCCATTTAACACGCTCAAAACATCATTAGAACCCGTTTGACTCGTTACATAAATGGGTTAGAAGAATGGTGTTCGAGTAACATGATTGTTAAATTTGTCCGGGTTAGGATAGATGACTTTGATACAAATATATGGGTCGTGTATGGATTCATCAATTCAATCTGCCAACCTGACACAACTGCTACCCCCAGTGGAACTCAAAACACTATCTAAAGTTTCTCCAATATTATTCGATGAATAAAGGTCGTGATGTTCAACCAAATATAGACAACAATTGTGGTGGGATTCCAACTTTATTGGCCACTTCAGTAAGTGCAGAATCGGGTAACAGTGTTAATCCATTAGCATCTAAGGGCAGAGCCTTTTTCTTCTGAGGGGCATATAATCCAACCGTCGGAGTGCAAGTTGTGAAAGAAATTCCAATCAATCGTGGCATGATGATTTTCGTAATGAAAACGCTAAAAATTAAACAAAAATGTTGCACAAGACAAATCATGAAATGTTGACACCAAAAAAAACTAACAAAAATCACACACATTAACAGTTGGTTTAACTTCATATACATACCACAAGTATGACATGGAGAGTATAACACCAAATTTGAACATTGTTACACAAAGCTAATAGAGTTATAGATTATAAGATCAATGACAAACCGATTGCACATCCAGCGATCACTGAATTAAGCGACTGGCGGATGGAGCACATGATCCTGTGAGGTGTCAACCGCTGCAGGTGGCATGAACTGCCACATGGCCATTCCCATTCCCGGGTAACTGATGACTGGAACCAATTTATTTCCCACTTGGCGTTGGGCGGCAGCAGCAGCATAAGCAGCAGGCATTGCAGGTGGAGGAGCCATGAAAGTAGGTTGTGGGTTCATAGAGTTTAGTTGTTTCTCAAGCTTCTCTTTCTCCATCTTCAATCTTTGTTTCTCATCACGGAGTTCGTTTTTCTCAGCCTAGAACAAGTCAAGATCAAAAGCAACATGAAGCAAACATGAACTCTTGGGTCTCTCCAAAATGGATCATATTCATACTGTTTTAAATTAGTTAAAAAAATGTGTCCGGTAGTCACCCAAAAATGTATTTTATTGCATAAAAACAGCAAAGTCACAAAAGCTGTATGGCAAAAACGCCATTAAATCAGTTTACTGATCGAAAGGTTTTTACTTCACAGAATTGTAAAGGAAAATGTGTCCGGAAAATTAGTGTCGGTATATGGGTGGCCCTAGAAAATGTGCCTCCAAATGCATTATTGCTATTAAAAAAAAAGTAAAACTTTTAAACAAGTCGTTTTTTGGGTCAACCCAATCCGACCCATGTTACCCATCTAACTTGTTAACCAATAACCGACCCACCCATATTACCACGTCTAGGTAACAGACAGGATTACCTTCAGCTCCTTAATTTTCTCCTGAAGGTCTGAACTAGAGTCTTTAAGCTTCTGGGCTTCTTTTCTTAATTGAGTCACTACACGGACAGCATCAACCAAAATAGCAGCTTTATCGATTTTAGGAGGCCTACCCGGATCAAGAATTGAAGCCAACTCAACAAACCTAAACACATGACATAATGGTATTTCTAAGTGCCAAAACATAAAAACATAAATAAAAATTAATAGAAGATAGCCTTTAACAGATAATAGCATACTTGTCATTTAACTTATCCCTCCTCAATTTCTCCCGGCATGCTTTACTACTTGTACCACCACAAGATTCAGCTCTTCCCCTATTGTACACAAGTCAAACAGCCAAGAAAATTTCATATCTAATGCTACAAACAATCTTATTCACACCATGGTCTCAAAAGCGTGAGGCGCTCCAAGGCACTTAGGTCCTGAAGTCTAAGGCGTGAGGCATGAAGAGAAAGTTTCACATACGCAAGGCATTGCTAAGCTTTATGTACAACCAAAAGTTGCATCTTTCTCATCTTGTTATACATATCAGCCTTTATATCAAGTAAACCATTCATAACCTGTTACATCTTTTTGGTCATATATACATATCCCCTCCTCATAACCTTAAGGGCGTGATGTGCTTTCCCGATCACCTCACGCCTCAGGTGCGCTTTCTAAACCTAAGGCCCACACATGCCATCACACCATCCATGTTACATACACGAACGTACAAACTTAAGAAGAAAGAAGATATAATTACCGCTTCTTTGATCTAGATTCATTATGCCCATCTGAATCTACGGTTGAGCCATCAGCACTACAACCAAATCACAATCAGTCACAACTCACAAATAATAATAATAATAATAATAATAATAATAATAATAATAATAATAATAATAATAATAATAATAATAATAATAATAATTCCATCCAATTTCACACCTTTTACAAACCACACAGGACAATAATAACAATACTCTTCAAAGAAACCAAACCAAGTAAATTCATGGCAACAACAACAACACTCTTCAATGATTACACATTTAGGGGGTGTTTGGATTGATTATTCAAACAGATTATGCGTATTGGAAAAGAAGGGGTGGAGCTACTTATAGATTATTGTGTTTTGGTAGCCTAAAAAATTAATTATCTGCGTTTTCAAAACACAATCCCAAACACTAAAAACTAATTATCATAATCTAAAAATCAGATTCAAAACGCAATAATCTAAAAATCGGATTCAAAACGCAATCCCAACACCCTCTTAGTCAACCACATTAAATCTTTACAATTCCATCAATCCATAATTAAAAAAAAGTCAATTGAACATAATCAAGAGCAAAAACAAGATAATAATAATAAGAAGAAGAAATAGATTAAAGAGAGTACCTAGGATTACTAGATGAAGAACCATGGAAGGTGGGTTCAACAGCAACAGGCCAAGTAAAGCCAGAACAAGGAAGAGTGAAATTATTATTATTAATATTATTATTATGAGTAATAGCAATATCTTCAATTAATCCGTACTCATAGATCCAGTTGGTGTTGTTCTCAGGAGAAACCATTGCTGGAACATTAACAGTTGATGGTTTCTTTCTTGTTGTGGGTGTCTTATTGAGGAAAAGAAATATTATTAATTCTTAATAATAATAATAATACAAACAAGTGGGATTTGTTTGTTGTGTAGAGATAGAGATAAAAAAGAATGGAGAATCAAAGGGAATAATAATATTAAAAAAAAAAATTGGGTGATTGGTGAATGGTGATGATGTATGGTTTTGGTAATATTATTATTGGTGCACTGACTAGGGTGAGTGGTTTACCGTCAGTGAGCATATTCATAGGTTGTTGACGTGTTCTGTTTTGGGTTAAAGTGTTAGACCCGACCAATCACCATGATCTTAACAGTGGAAAACGTGGGGAAAATGTCTTTTTTTTCTTTAACGTTGAGGAATGTCAGGTCACTCCACATAGACAAAAGCTAATTGCTAATTCACGTTAGCTAGGAAGCAAGTAGTCACAAGCCATAAATGAGTCCACGTGGATCGCGTAAATCACAACACACCTCAGTGATTGTAAGCGTGAGTGAGCCCACACTAGCCTGCTCACGTGGGCTGGCAAGGTGAATTTTATCGTTGGCTAGTTTTGAGCTATTTATAAAAATAAAAATAAAACATTATTAATTATATGTATCTATTAAATTAGAGACACTCATTTCTAATATATATAGTGGTTACTAACTTTTAGGTTAACTTTATTTTTTACCACTAACTTTTAGGTTAACTTTATTTTCTTGCAATTTAACCACCAAACTTTTAGCTTTTAGAATTTATAACTTTGACCACTAACTTTTAGCTTAACTTTATTTTATTCTAATTTGACCACCAAATTTTAGTTTTTAGGATTTCAAACTTTGACCACCCAACTTCTTTAAACTTGCATTGCACTTTGGCCAAACTTTTAGCTTTTAAGATTTCAAACTTTGATTACCAAATTTTTAGCTTTTAGCCGCGAGTAATTTTTTGAAGCCCACGCGAGAATAACAGTCACTTAATATTATCTTTTATGTCCACGAAACCCTCCACGCAACAGGAGCTCCCACAGCGACGCACGATCTTTAACGTCCACCAAATCCTCAACGCAACAGGAGCTCCCGCAGCAAACCGCTGGGTAATAGAATCCTAGTTCATTTTTATACAAACAATTTTCAAACATTCAAACTGCACATTGAGAAATGGAACCATCACAATGGGAAGGATGTTACCAACCGGCCTTGGGGTTCCTAGATGAAAACGAGTATGGAACGAATACCAAAATTGAAGAAAATCTTAGCCAAATGTCACCCCATCTCCGGATTTTGTTATTACGGATACGCAAGTTGTAGCACCAAAAAAGCGAGGGCAAAGGAGGGGTGGTGGCAGAGGTGGCATGGTAGCGAGGGGTGGTGGCAGACGGCGGCGAAGAGGGGTGGCGGTACAGGTGGTGAACCGCCCGAACAAGATGCACGTCCAAAACGCCAAGTGACGTCGTGGTCGAAAGATGAAAAAGTAGCTCTTTGTCGTGCGTGGGTGGAAGTCTCGGAAGATCGAAAAGCCGATATATTTTTTCATGTAAATATATAATGTTACTATAATGACTTTTTTTAATCTTTTGTTATTATTTTTGTAGCCGACTATCAACGGGCGAAGGTTTTTGGAGACGAATCCGATAAATTTTCTACAAAGAAGTGGGGAGTGAGATGCGTTCCCCCGATATGATTTCCGACCGGTGGGCCGAAATTAGAAAATATGTGGGTTTATTTACTAATAATCATAACAAGAACGCTAATAGAATGCGAGTGAGTGGGGCTAGCGATCTTGATGTCTACAAGTTCATTTGCGACGAGTGGAAAGATGAGGTCTTTTGCAAGTACAAGACCATGAAAACGTGGGATGAAGACTACTTGTGGAGAATCCTTAGTAATTGCTCCTAATAGGTCGAGCTAATTACGATTGAAGAAATGAACAAAGGCGGCTCATCAAAGCAAACCAAAACTCTTCATCGGGTGGGTTCGTCTCCTCCACAAGCTCGGATGCTCACGTGGGGATTGACCTTATCTCTGATGAGGGTCTCCCCCGTTTCCCCTAGGTCGACCAGCTAGAAGAGACAAGGCGAAAAAACAAAGTGTTAATGAAGTCGATAACAATTTATTGGGGGAGATTAGCAAAATAAGAACTACGATGGAGATGACGGCGAAAGCTAAAGTCGATAAAGTAAGATTAAGGAACATGGACTTTTTAACGAAGGACTTTAGCAACCTCCCAATGCCTCGTCGGTCGATACTTGAACGAGAACAGAAGCGTCTCATAAAGGATTTCGAAGAAGAGCTAAACGACGAGTAGTAGTTTATTAGTTTTTTATGTTTTTTATTAATTATGTCTTTGTAACTTTTTTTATTAATGAATATTTTATGTTTTTGTGTTTCAAATTTAAATATTATATCACATTTAAAATAATAATGTTTAAAAAAACTGGATAAAGTTGCTGCTCATCTCTAGCCACAACAGGATCAAGTAAGTGAGCTGCAACTTTATCAAGCTGTCATGTCAGCGCTTACATGACACAAATATTAAAGGATAAAGTTGTGGCCCAACTCTAACCACAACACATAGTCCAATCTTTTGAATAGTATTAAAATTAATAATCAAATAGTCTTTTTAAAAAGAACTTACGTTTATAAGAAGAAATAAGTACTTTAATAAATAAAGTCTAGGTATATTTATTGAGTTTTTATAAATAAAAGGGATTATATAGTATTAATTTACAGTGTTTTGTGTTTTATGGTCTTGTGCATCATACTTAACATGTGTTTTGCATATTAAAGGGTTGTATATCATCTTTTTAGGTTGTACCCTACTTTGTTTTATCTTTTCTTTTTTACTTTTGATCCTAATTCTTTTCATCTTTTACATTTAACCCTACACTTTTTTTTTACTTTGAATTTTATCTCATTATCTGAAAACAAATTTTTAGTTATACAACTTAATCCAAATTTTCTAGTTAGGCATGCCGCAACGTGCGTATGTGTTCAACGCTTTTACCTTTATTTTTCCCGTCGAACATGACGCCATGTTTTAAGTTTCAGTCTAATTTTTGCTCATTATCGCTCCGCAACAGAATATGCATGATTCACCGTTTTTACATCTATATTTTACTCAGTTTCATTTTTTTGTTTTTTATTTATTTTATATGAGTTTTTTATTTATTTTTTATGAGTTTTTCAGTGTTGTTGTTCGTTGGCAATAATGTGGCATTAATGCTCCTTGATACGTTTTTATAATCCCCGCATTGAAATGGTTTATTGTACATTTACAAATTGTTTGTGTTTTATAGTGTTGTAGATCACGTTTAACAAATGTTTTGTGTTTGAAAAGGTTTGTTACATCATGTTTTATAGATTTTACTCCACTTTGTTTTTTCTTTTGTTTTTTTTTTTATTTTTTACTCTAATAATTTTCTTATTTTACATTAAACCTATACTTTTTTTACTTTGAACTTTATCTCATGTATATAAAATAGATAACTAGTTTTACGTTTCAATCCAAATTTTTCAAGTTAACACGCAACAACATGCATATGTAGTTCAACGCTATTACCTCTGTTTATTCCCGTCTAAAGGTCTCATTGTATTTTAAGTTTCAGTCAAATTCTTGCGCATCAACGCACCATAACGGGTGTGCATGGTTCACCGTTTTTACGTTTACATTTCGCTTTATTTATTTTATTTTATTTTTTTCTTTTGTTTTACAAATTATTTCGGTCTTGACAGTGTGACAATGATGCTATTTGATACGGTGTTACGACCTCTGCAACAACGCGGGGTACTTAACACTAGTTTAATATAAAGTAACAGAGTCTACAACCTATGTGTCTTAAATTTTAAAACTAGATAGAACTTTTGTAGGAAACTAGGTTTTCATTCTGCCGCGCGTTGCGGCGGCGTCAATCTGGTGTAAAAAAATAATTAAATAATGACATTAGCGTTGCGACATTTCAAATTCCAAACCAATCCTATATCAATATTCATACAAAGGTGGCATATAAAATGAAATGAGCGTTGCGCGCTTTGAATCCTTTTTTGTATTCTATACAAACATCAGATCTTAAATTTGGAGACAAAACTGATTTAATTTCATTCATCACCCAATTATTATGTACATGGTTGAACCAAGCAAGGTGCTATTATCAACCTACAATCATCACCAATACATATCACCATTACAAAAAGGAAAACGAATTCAATTTATAGGGATGTTAAAACATGACCCAATTCTTTCACGTCCAACTTGTTTGCTTAGTTTTGTGATTCGCCCACATAAAAGCAATAGCTTGAATTTCACTGAATACGCCTGTCACGTTTGCTCTCTTGCCACCAAAGATCAAATCGTTCCAGGCTTTCCAGATTATCCAACACGCCGCCATTATCACCATTCTGATCAGCAGCCTTTTCTCCTTTGATACATTGATGAAATTGTGAACTTCCAGCAAGTCTTTAACACTGAATGCATAAATGGATGGAATCCCAAGCCATGAGCTCAATTTCTGCCAATACATTTAAGCAAAGTTATATGTTTAACAGGTGTTTCAAAGAAACGCCAAAACTAATATAGTTTAGGCGATTCCAAAGAAACGTCAAAACTAATATAGTTGAGGCGATTCTAAAGAAACGCCACTAATATAGTTGAGGCGTTTCAAAAGAATCGCCAAAACTATATTAGTTTAGGTGATTCCAAAGAAACGCCAAAACTAATATAGTTTAGGCGATTCCAAAGAAACGCCAAAACTAATATAGTTAAGGCGTTTCAAAAGAATCACCAAAACTATATTAGTTTAGGCGTTTCAAAAGAATCGCCAAAACTATATAGTTTAGGCGATTCCAAAGAAACGCCAAAACTAATATAGTTGAGGCGTTTCAAAAGAATCGCCAAAACTATATTAATTTGACATCAAATGTTCATGACACCCCATTTTGACCCATTTGAAACGCCTAAACAATCGACAATATATTTAAGGTGTTTCAAAGAAAATGCCTCAACTAACATAGTTGAGGCGTTTCAAAATAAACGCCTCAAACAAAGTGCCTAATCTCTCCAAAAAAAGAGGAAAAAATAGGGAAAAAAATGGAAAAACAGGAAAATTAGTTTTAAAAGAAACGCCAAACTATAATACCTAATATAGTTGAGGCGTTTCTTTTGACGCCTTCTGCAACACTGACCATTCTGAATATCATAGACAGAAATTAGACCACAAAATAAGCCGTGGTACCATATTTAAGGATACACAGTTACACACACATATAACATACCTGATACCCCTACTACTTCCACCCCAGTTACAGTAGCTGACTATCAGCTTCTACAGCTGCCAAACACCTCGTTGTGACATCTGCAAAAGATCAAGAAATCAGACTGCTTAATTATATGGATTTTTTTTTGGCACCTAGATATTATATTCAAAGTGTGTGTGGTTGCCACAAAAGGCATATTGATCTCCAGTTAAACGTTTGAGGCTTTGCAAGTCTCTTCAAAAGACAGATGGAGAAAATGGGCATTTGTTACACCATTAAACAAATGGGTAACAATTGAACAAACGGAAGTCTTTGGTAGGTAGAATGGATCATGGGTCAAACAGGTTAACCCGCTGACCCTTTTGTTAAAACAATATATTGTGAATATAAAAAATAACGCACATATGAAACACAATTATAAGAAAATTCATTCATTATAAAAATGAGCATTCATAGCACCATAGTTGTCAATAGCAAATAGCGGTCGCTATCATCTGACTCGTCTTTATTTCTTGATGAGGTTCCTGATCACGTATGGAAGGATGCCGCCGTGATCAAAATATGTCAATTCTACGCTTTCAAATCCAACTCATATGTTCTACTCCACATGTTTTGATATATAAAAGATATTAATGTTCAAGGGAATATAAAAAAAAAAAGCATACCTGTGTGTCAAATCTGATTGTACACGTGAAGGATTTACCATTGTCAGTGGTAACAGTAACATCTTGACCGGGCCTTATGTCACTGAATTTTGAAGGTAGGTCAATGGAGTAACGTTCATGGCCAGTCAAGCCTAGGGTATCTGCATCCTCGCCAGTCTTGAAACAAAGTGGAATGATACCCATTCCAGCCAGGTTGCTCCTATGGATTCTCTCAAAACTCTTGGCTATCACCGCTTTCATCCCCTGACAAACCATCAAAAATCAAACTTAATATCCCTTATCATATTAATCACTGAAACTATAAGATAATTACTTACCTGTAGCATTGGACCTTTAGCAGCCCAGTCTCGTGAACTACCACTTCCATATTCAGCTCCAGCCAAAACAATAGTGTCGTGTCCAGCTTCTTTGTACCTCTGTAACATTCAGATAACAAAGAGATTCAGATCTCATCAAATGAACCTGAAACATGTTAATAACAGGAAAAGTGTATGAATGTGCTCTGTAACACATACCATTGCTACATCAAATACAGAAAGCTTTTCTCCAGTGGGAATGTGAATGGTCTTGGGGCCCACCTCATGTATCTAAATAGGGATCGATAATTAGCATAGCCATGAACACATGGTATATAGCTGACTTATACCATCATCACCTCCTTTAACCAAAACTGATCGTCAAACATGAATTATTTTTTTTAGTAATAATAATAATAATAAAGGGCCAAATGGGTTTGTATAAATAATAATAATAATAATAATAATAATAATAATAATAATAATAATGTACCCTGATTCTTCAAGCAACCATTATCATCAAATTCAAAGTTCATCTAGCAACAACAATGCAAAATCACAAAACAACACGATTAAAAACAGACCAGTGTTGGCCGCATCCTTCACTTCAGGAACCTTCTCATTCACCTACAAAATTACAGCATAACCAAAACCATCAACAAACTTCTACTCAAACAAAAACTCCATTCAAACTGCCAGGTACTTAACCAAATATCATGTCCACGCCAGCAAGACATATGTATATGTGGCGTCCTCGTCATAGTATGCAAGTATGTAACCACTTCAAGGTAAAATACACACTTTTGGTCAAATCAGCAAGTTCAAGGATTTAATTATACAAAGAAAAGACTATAGACTTGACTGCAAAAACTGAGAAAGTGTGTTGCGTTTTCTGACTAAATATTTCTAGGATTACACAGTGCATTAGGTCCGGAATTAGACTTAGGTGACAGAAAGCGGTGATTTTAAAAACATCTTAATACTACATTATGAACCAGATGGTTCTAAGGAAACATATACTTCACCTCTTTAGTAGTCAGGATATTAGCACCCTTAATATCCCGATGAATAACCCCTTGTTCGTGTAAATAAACCAAGCCTTCCAGAACCTGCCAGCATAATACAGTCATAAATACCAGATTTTAGTTCAAATAAGAAACTGAAGACAAGTAACAAACCTGAGCTATATAAACAGCCACCAATGATTCAGGAAATGGCCCAAAAAACAACCCCTGCGTCAACGATGAGAAGTCATATTCTCAGAATAATAATAATAACATACCGTCATCGTCATCAACCATCCCAGATCCACCGATTATCACCATCGAACCACCACCACCGAACCACTCCGTCTTCAACAACCGTCTGCAAAACCCCCAACACCGAGCCAAAACCCCCGTCACTCTGCCATAGTCAGCCGTCCTCAGCCCTGAAACCCATCGGAACCAGCCCCAACCAACCCATCCCCTGAAACCATCATCCACCACAGCCTCAAACCACCCAACGACCACCATCGAACCCCACTGCACCAAAACCCACAGATCTCGTTGCTTCCTTTTTTAGAGAGAGAGAGAGAGAGTGTGTGTGTGTGTGTGTGTGATATGTTTATGTGTGAGAGAGAGAGCACTGTGAGGATTACATGGTTATTATTAGGAGAATAAACCTTAGATGATGACCCATTGTTTTCTTGTTTCCAACCCATCTTCACCCTGCATTAACTGGCGGATTTTGAAGAAGAAAGAGAAACTGTGAGAAGTCGTGGCTTAATATGCCAAACATAATACGCGTCCACCTCCTGCAACCCTATGACGCGTGTCCAACTCCACACACGAAATGACCAAATCACCCCCAAAAAGATACTAAATATCAAAAAGGCAACAAATCAGGTCCAATCAAAAACCAAAAAAAATAGGGTTGCATCCAGGACTCGAACCCGCCTAAATATTTTAACTAAACACCACCGTAACCAACTGAACTGAGAATGTTTCTGTTATCTAATTCAGATTTAACAATATAAATACAATGCTAAAACGGCCTAAATAAAAAATCACTATTCAAAGCACTTGGTTTATTAATATAGGGGGTGTTTGGTTCACCTCTTAATGATTCATTAAGAGGTTCCCTCTTAATCGGACAGAGGTGGTCTTGTTTGGTAAGAAAAAAATCAGCCTCTTAATGGTTCCCATACAGACTTAACCATTCAGCTACTTTTCATTGCTGAAAGAAAAAAATGACTCCCAAGTCCCTCACTCACATCTTCCCCAAACCAAAACCCTAGTTCTTCCCACTTCACCTCTCCTCCTCCTCCTCCTCCCTCTCTTCACCGCCGCCACCACCCTCCTCCTCCTCCGTCTCCGGCGCCACCACCCTCCTCCCTCTCCGCCGCCCCAACCCTCTTTCCTCGTTCATCCTCGGCTCGCGTCAGTCATCACCACAGGTTAGTTTTTACGTTTTTTTTATCTATTAAACAAAAGTTCCTTTCTTTTACTTTAAGTTTATAGTTATGTTTATAGTTATCTTTAAGTTTTGTTTTAACTAGTTTATTTTTTTAATTTTTTTTTTCTGAATCTGTTTATTTTTTCTAGATTTCTTTCTATTATTTTTTTTTTATTTATTTTTTTCCTGAATTTGGTTATTTTTCTGAATTTGTTATTGATTATGATATTAATTATTTGAAATGGATTGTTTAAGTTTGTGTTTCCTGAATTTGGTTATCTTCCTTTAAGTTTGTGTTTGGTTATCTTTCTTTAAGTTTGTTATTGATTATTTTTTTCCTGAATTTGGTTTTCTTTCTTTAAGTTTGTGTTTTTAGAAATGGATTGTTCTATGTTGGATAATTGGTATGAAAGAAGATACATGTTTTGGCTATGTTGTATGTTGATTGTTATTAATCGATCTATGTTGTTTATTGATACATAGATGTTTTTGCTATGTTGTATGTTGATTGTTATGTTGTATGTTGATTGATGTTGTATGGTAGAATGGTTATGTTGTATGTTGATTGTTACTAGTTGTTATATTAGAAACATTGGATAATTGGTATGATTGAGGTGGTTTAAATCCCTAATCTTTAGGAACCAATATCCAAAGAAATGGCGAAAAGGATTAGGATTAATTGGAAGCAAGAAGGTGTTGAAAAACCTTTCTTGAAGCAAGTGTTCATGAAGTAGCCGTTAATGGACGTGAAGGAAGTAGTCTTAAACAAGCGTCGTGGAAAACTGTAGTTGAAAAAAGTAGTCTTAAAATTGTATGCAGAGTTGTGTTATTTTTATTTGGATTTCGTATGTTGTGTTATTTTGTATTTGGATTTTCGTATGTTTCCATGGATGTTAAAGGATTTTATGTTTATTTTGGATTTTCTATGACGTTTTGTATTTTCCTTTTACAATTTTTCATCAATTTGTACACTATTCAGAACGCTGGCCAAACAGATACATTCATTCAGCACATAATAGTTCAGAGGGGTAAAATAGTCATTCTGCACAGTCATTTAGAGATACAGCCAAACAGCTCTTATTGATTCAGCACTTACTGGTTCAGAGCCTCTTAACCATTCAGACCTCTTATTGATTCAGCACTTACTGGTTCAGCACTTGCCAAACAGCCCCATAGTATAATTCGTGTATAATGAATAAATAATTAATTTTTATTAACTATTAAAATACAATAAATAAATGGAAGCACTAATGTTGTGGCGGGATCGTGTTTGACACACGATATCCTTAAAATACATTCCAAGTCTACCATGAGAACTCGTTTTGTTTCTCAGTGTACTATAAGAGTGTCGTCCATTTTATAGAAGTGTAAAGCATATAATGTATAGAGAAGACACAAGGATAATATTTTATGAAAAAAAAATGTTATATACGTTAAAGTTTTCAATTTTGAGTTTTTTTTTTACCCGACGACTCTATTTCTAATTATTACACACAAATCCACACATGCTTCATCAGCAACCACCACCTGATGAGCACATTCGATTACCTCTATCCGAGTGACGGGTGATGCCGTTGCTAGTCAGGTAGGGGGTAACCGAGAACACCCTTAGTCCCCTTAGCACCGCCAATTCATTGCTTAGTAAATAATTTTAATGTAGATCAGTGGCGGATGTAGACAAAATTTTTAGAAGTAACGTTCAAAATTTTTTTTACCGTAGTTTGATATAATCTTGGTTTAAAAAGCGCGCCTCAAGCGTGAGGTGCACTTCGGTGCGAAGGGCTTCGCCTTATGTGACCTAAGCCGCACGATGTACATAAAGCGCAACTGAGGAGCGCTCCGTGGCAAAAATTAGGCTGAGGCACACGCCTCATGTACACGGCCCTTATTTGTGCAATAGAATGTTGTACAATAAACTTTTAAGGTTGTACAACATACACTTCACTGAGCCATTTTATCAAACTATTGGAGTGCATTACTGAATCAATCAAACATAATACATTTTGATGGTTATTTCAGCCCCAAATTGACAAGTTATACACTATTGTAGAATTAACTTATACTAGCCAAACTATGTCACAATCTTTTATAAGTGTAAATGTCGAATCAGCCTAACTAAATTGTGGAGAAAAGAATACCAAAATAGAAGCAAAAAAGATAGTATATGTAAAGCTTTAAGATGGTTTTCAAACCTGAAGTGCATTCAACAGCTCCAACTTCCAGCATGTCTTTTTAACCTTTGTGAACATGAATCTTCACCATGTCCAACTCAACCTATAGACAATCAAGAAAAATTGCAAACAAGGTACTTAGAAAAAATTTTATTAAAATTAGAGGAGAAAGGTGGAAAACTAAGGCGAACATTTCATCAAACGTTTGGTATGCATATATTCTAAACATTATAACCAGCTAATAGAAACAGAGATTTACCCACAACATACTCATATGCATTTACTGGACAATTAATCAAAAACAATATAATCAATTATAACATCCAAAACCCAATTTATAATTACTAAATTTCCAAAACGCATAGACTTGGTAAGTTACCAAGTTCACTGAGAAATTCAACAATCAAGTTAATTCCCAAAAGCATATGAGCAATTCAATTAATAAAAGCCTCCACAAATTATAAAACACATGACCAATTCAAGTAAATTAAAAAAAACTCACAAGACCGGTGGAAGGTGGCGCCGGGGCTGACTGCAGGGACCGGTGGAGGGCGGAGGACAGGATGAGGGAAGTGGGACGGACGGTGCACGGGTGCAGGGCGGAGGAGCGCGGCCGAGCAAGGTACGGTTTCTTCACTTCTTGTTGAATGGGTGCTGCTCTTGCTTGAAAAAAATTGTCCAAGACGTTTTTTTTTTTTTTGTTCTTTGAAGGTGAAAGGGCCAAAGGGGTGGGGTGGGCTTGTTTAATTGTATTATAATTAGATTAGTTAATTTTTTTTTGGTTATTATTAGTCGAGTTCGATAAATATTTTTTCGAGTAACGTAACGTGGTAACGTATAATTTCATTTAGCAGTATTGTTTATTAAATTTTAGTAGCAACGTAAATTTCAATTTAGTAGTAACGATTTCGAAAAACCATAAAAAATTTCACTACGCGAGCGAAGTTGTGGAGCAGCGGGCACGGCCCCTAGCATTGAGCTAGGTCCGCCCCTGATGTGGATTATAGCCAATTATACATAAAGGGTGTTAAGATTGGTAAACTTCTTCCTCTCTATCTTTCTCTATGTATAGAAAGAGAGGAAGGAGTTTCCCATTAATGTATTCCATCCATGTCATCTAGGAGAAACTCCACGATTTTGTTGGCCATCCTAAATCAATAATCACTAGTATAAAAACAATCAAAAGATGCATTGGGCAAAAGCTATAAGGTGTGGTTCGCATCTTGTGACAACCGGAAAATTTTTGATAACTTTCTTAGCATTTACATAAGTCTACCTTAGTGAAACGTTTGGTTAAACGAACTTAACTTGGTTAGATGAGTTAGTTAGATGATTCGGAGGATCATCGGTAAACACACACGTGAGTCGTAAATCCCGAAACGTTGGTGAAACATTAACAAACTTATATTGTAACATAGTTGTGTGATACTATATGTTAATTATCTAATTATCTGAAATTCCGTAAATTAATGTAACCGAGTCCGGTTAAGCCGGGATTGGTGGAAATAATTACTAGATTACCTGGAATAGTAATTTATATTTTTATGGATTGTTAAAATGGTAAATAATTGTATTATTGCATAATAATTACATAATATGATTTTTATTATAAAAATCAATTCTGATGTGTTAATTATGTAATTATCCGAAACTCCGTAAATTAATGTAACCGAGTCCGGTTAAGCCGGGATTGGTGGAAATAATTAGATTACCTGGAATAGTAATTTATATTTTTATGGATTGTTAAAATGGTAAATAATTGTATTATTGCATAATTATTGCATAATAATTACATAATATGATTTTTATTATAAAAATCAATTCTGATATCCCCCGCGGACCGCGGAGGAATGGGGAACTCTCACGCGGTCCGCACGAGACACAGCAGACAGAAACCTAACTTTCGCCCGCGGACCGCGTGGGAATTATTAAACCTCCCGCGGTCCGCGGCAGAGATGTTTACGAGAACTTTTTATTTCTTTATAAAAAGCAGATTTTGATCGCAAACTTCATTTCCAAAACCCATCTGCTCGTTTCTTATCCCATATACTCCGATTTTCAAGCCCCATAATCATTCATAATCAAGTGTTGAAGTATTTCTAAGCTTGTGAAGTTGATTAAATCAATTCCTAGTGTTCTAAGCTTTGTTCTTGAGGTACAACTTTTATAGCTTGTTATTTTGATTATGTTAAAGAGTATGACTATGTTCCAATCTGATTCCATGAATATTACCATGTTTAAAATGAATCCATATATGATAAATATATTTAGATGGTGTTGTTATGATCAAAATACTAGGATTCATGATTAGGATTGTTATGATAGTTAGCTTGGAAGATCTTGTTATAAACTTGAGTTTGATTGTGGATAATTATCATTTTGAAAAGGATCTGATCATATGCTACTTAGATGTAATCACCATGTTGAAATTTTGATGGATTTGAGTTGCTAGAATTATTGTTGATTAAGTTTTATTGAAGATTAAAAACTTGACAGATTTGAAATCCGTTTTTGTTTAGATCATAACTTACTGATTTGGAATCTAAAAGTTATAGTTTTTGATTTTATGACATGATACTTGATCTAAGCTTTTCAGAAAGTCCTAATTTGTTAAATTTGGATAAGTCTAGCTATTTATTTGAGGTCATACAAACATGGATGTCAAAGCTGATTTCGGACAGGAAATTTTAGTCAACTTTAAAAGGTCATAACTCGAGTTTTATTAGTCCTCTGGTTATGAAATTTGGTGAGCCACTAAATACAGGAATTTTTGATGTTCTCCAATTGGATTCAGGTCAATTGGAGCAACATGTGATTTTTAATGAATTTTCTCCTAAACTGTCACAAACAGCTCCGTTTTTGTACCTTTCAGTGTTTGGGAATTTTTAGTAAATTTTTGGAAGGTTTTTATGGTAAAATAAAATATATGGACAGTACAACCAAACATATGGGAAGTTCCTGTAAAAATTTTAGAGTCAAATAAGTTGATTTGGTATTTTATCAAAAATCGTTTTGATGACACAAAATCTGTCCAGAAATCGCAGAATTGACAAAGCTAGTATTTGAGCTTGTTTAGTAGTTTTCTTGACTAGTATGTTGCATGTATTGATATATGAACATATGTGGATGATGTGTACTGTATGTGTTGACATGAAAACTAAACTTTCACCAACGGGTCGTCGGGTCAACTTGCTACACGTAGTCATACTAGCACATTAGAGTTATGTGTAGTTTTGGACAAAAGGCTTTGTTGAGAAGTCTTGATCAAATACTTATAAGTTTAACATTGAAATAGGGAATCTTTAGCAATTCGCCTATTTCCACATTTGGAGTTGGATTATAACTCAAAGCAACCTAAGGTGAGTTTTCACGGCCCCTTTTTACTGACTTTTATTGGGTGAGAAACATGCTACTTCAAAATGTTAAACATTGAACTTTTGGATTACATAAATACTAAACTTTACTTGTGTACTAAGCGACTTTCATCACAACTTTTTGGATCATGAATATGTGGATACATAGCGGGGAGATTGTGGATAGATCTACTGGGCCTGACAAGTCCCACTCGTTTCGATTGGAGGTCGGACGGGTGCATTATTGTCCTATTTGTCAAACTTACGGTACCGGGTGATGTCCGGTGACGGGTATTTATATTGCTTATAGCGTTACCTTATGGTATATCTTATAAGACGGGTCAGCAATGATTCAACACGCTTTAGTAACTTGTGGGATATCTAGCTAACATCACTTTTTGAGTATTGTATGTGAATCCCGGTGTATTGAAAATAACGTTTAAAACTTTTGGGTTACATAGATACTTTTGAGTATTGTATGTGAATCCGGTATTTTGAAAATAACTGTTAAACCTTTTGGATTACATAAATACTTTTGAGTATTGTATGTTGAATCCAGTATATTGGAAACTACAGTTAAAACTTTTGCGTTACATAAATACTTTTGAGTATTGTATGTGAATCCGGTACATTGAAAAGAACTTTAAACTTAAACCTGTGAACTCACCAGCATTTTATGTTGACAAACTCTAGCATGTTTTCTCAGGTAACTAAGGTAGCAGCTGGTCTAGGCGCACTGGAGTCCCACAACGTCTCATATTAGTATGCATGGTTGTCAAACATTGTTTTCACAACATAACTTATTTCCTAGTGATATTTTGGAAATGTAAACTTAGACTGCTTCCGCTGTATTTGGTAACTCTTTCATAATGAATAAATGGTACAAACGTAAATTGAATTCATATAGTTGTCGTTTATTGTGACCGTTGACTTGGATCCTGATATGTCATACAACTCGCGGTAAAACTCCGCAGTGGAAATTTGAGGGTGTGACACATCTTAACCACACCTTATAAACAAATTAAAAAAATGGCATTAAAAATGATTCATACTAAAACCGCATCCTAGGGGTGTAAACGAGCCGAGCCGAGCCCGAGCTCGACCAGGCTCGAGCTAGAGCTCGATTAACTTATAAAAGCTCGAGCTCGGCTCGATTCGAGCTTTGTTTTCAAAGCTCGAGCTTGGCTTGTTGGTAACTTCTCAAGCTCGGGCTCGGGCTCAGCTCGTTATTATCTATTAATTAATATATTAAATAAAAATAATATAAATAACAGTTCGTTTAGGCTCGTGAGCTCGATAAGTGAGGCTCGAACTCGAGCTCGTTTACTAAAAAACTTTAAACGAGTGGTAAATATTATTAAATATTGAGTAAATTCCTTTTTGAGTCCCTGAGTTTTCTTGATTTTAACTACTTGAGTCCAACATTTTTATTTTTAGCATTCTGAGTGCCTAAGTTTTAATTTTGTTATGGTTTGAGTCCAATTTTCTAACGACGTTAATCAAGTCAGTTAAGTAGAGGGGTATTTCAGTCATTTAACACCTAGGTACAACTTTCTAATGCATAATGTATAAGGTACAAGTCTTTAATGCATGAAGTTTTTAATAATATATAAATAAGTATATATATAATTATATACACACGCACACATAAAGCAAGCTTTCTCTCTCTCTCTCTCTCTCTCTCTCTCTCTCTCTCTCTCACACACACACACACACCTGCCTCACCACCACAATCCACCCCCACCACACCTCCACCTCCGAACCACCCTCACCACCACTACAAACCTCACACCTCCACCTCCACCTTCAAACCACCACCACCACCACCACTGCACCTCCACCACCGCTGCATCTCCACCTTCAAACCACCACCACCGCTGCATCTCCACCACCACTGCACCACCACCACCGTTGCACCTCCACCACCGCTGCACCTCCACCACCGCTGCACCTCCACCACCGCTGCACCTCCACCACCACTGCACCTCCACCACCACTACACCTCCACCACTGCACAACCATTCATCCCAGATCTAGGGTTTTACCTTGGTTTCAATCGAAGAAGAAGGTGTCATCGCCGCTGGAAAACTATTCATCCCAGATCTGTTTCTCGTCTCCGTCACCTGAGCAAATCCGGCCGACCTCCTCCTTCTCCTTCACTTCTGCTTTCTCTCTCTAGCTTTCTCTCTCTATCTTCGCGTCTCTCTCTCTCTCTAAATGGGAGGGTTGGGAACTGGTTAGGTGGTTGTGTTCGAGTGGTGGTTGTGTTCGGGTGGTGGTTAGGTCTGGTCGGTCTGGGTTCGGGTGGTGGTTACTGGTTCGGGTTATGGTGGTGGTCAGGTCTAGGTTAGGTGGTTACTGGTTCGGGTTATGGTCAGGTCTGGGTTAGGTGGTTACTGGTTCGAGTGGTGGTCAGGTCTGGGTTCGGGTGGTGGTTAGGTCTGGTCGTTGGTGGCTCGTCTGGGTGGTGGTGGTGGTGGTTGCTAAAGATGTATGGTGGTGGTGGATTTGGTATTTAGAGAGAGAGATAGAGAGAAGAAAGAGAGAGAAGTGAGAGAGAGAGAGAGTTGAGATCTGTGTGTGTTGTTTGTGTATATATTTAATACATAATAAAATATATTATTATTATTATTTATTTTGAACAAATCTCTGCCATAAGTTATCATATTCAACTATAAAAAAACGATTATTATTATTATTATTTATTTTGAACAAATCTCTGCCATAAGTTATCATATTCAAATATAAAAAAAAACGAATCTCTGCACCAGGATATAAATCTAGTGCCATTACAAAATATTATATAATGTCAAATGAATTCGGAAGTTTATAATCGATCATTATAAAAAGAACTAACATGAAATAAGAAAAAAAAAAGTTAATTATTGAAATATCGAACGCATTAGTTTAAGGGTTATGTGATGCGTTAAAAAATTCATAGGTATATGATCGGGTATATAGTTAAGGTATTTGGGTATGTGGTTTCGGGTAATCGGGTCGGGTATCACCTAATCCAAAACCCGACACAATACCTGTCGGGTTACAAAAAATAGTCATTTTTTTCTCCGTTTTTTATATAGCACTATAGTACGCGTTGGAAAGATAATAAAACGTTCGTTAATTTGGTGTAATTTTTTTCTTTAAAAAATCTCGTATAATAGTCGTTTTTTTCTTCGTTTTTTATATAGCACTATGGTACTCGTTGGAAAGATAATAAAACGCTCGTTAATTTGGTGTAATTTTTTTCTTTAAAAAATCTCATATATAAAAGATATTAACGTTTAAAAATTATGGGAGGAAACATGAGAAAGAAAAATCTAAATTTGTTTTTAATTCATTGTTTTTTAAATAACTCAATCTCTTTTGTTTTTTTATTTCCTAATTATCTCTCAACACATGATGCCACATGGATCCTACATAGCATCTTAAGAGGGAGAATGGCCTCATTGAGTGCCATGTAGGATATATCCCTTTGGAATATTATAATATATAGATTATCCCGGGAACGTCCCGGGTTGAAATATCTAATATGACATAATAAAATATATTATTATTATTATTTATTTTGAACAAATCTCTGCCATAAGTTATCATATTCAACTATAAAAAAACGATTATTATTATTATTATTTATTTTGAACAAATCTCTGCCATAAGTTTTCATATTCAAATATAAAAAAAACGAATCTCTGTACCAGGGTATAAATCTAGTGCCATTACAAAATATTATATAATGTCAAATGAATTCGGAAGTTTATAATCGATCATTATAAAAAGAACTAACATGAAATAAGAAAAAAAAAAGTTAATTATTGAAATATCGAACGCATTAGTTTAAGGGTTATGTGATGCGTTAAAAAATTCATAGGTATATGATCGGGTATATAGTTAAGGTATTTGGGTATGTGGTTTCGGGTAATCGGGTCGGGTATCACCTAATCCAAAACCCGACACAATACCTGTCGGGTTATAAAAAATAGTCATTTTTTTCTCCGTTTTTTATATAGCACTATAGTACGCGTTGGAAAGATAATAAAACGTTCGTTAATTTGGTGTAATTTTTTCTTTAAAAAATCTCGTATAATAGTCGTTTTTTTCTTCGTTTTTTATATAGCACTATGGTACTCGTTGGAAAGATAATAAAACGCTCGTTAATTTGGTGTAATTTTTTTCTTTAAAAAATCTCATATATAAAAGATATTAACGTTTAAAAATTATGGGAGGAAACATGAGAGAGAAAAATCTAAATTTGTTTTTAATTCATTTTTTTTAAATAACTCAATCTCTTTTGTTTTTTTATTTCCTAATTATCCCTCAACACATGATGCCATATGGATCCTACATAGCATCTTAAGAGGGAGAATGGCCTCATTGAGTGCCATGTAGGATATATCCCTTTGGAATATTATAATATATAGATTATAATATAATAAAGGATAATATTTAATAATTATTTATTTTTAATGATAGGGGTATTTTGGTCATTTCATAAATATTAACAGAAAAAATCTAACAGAGTTAGAAAATTGGACTCAAACCATAACAAAATTAAAACTTAGGCACTCAGAATGTTAAAAATGAAAATGTTGGACTCAAGTAGTTAAAATCAAGAAAACTCAGGGACTCAAAAAGGAATTTACTCTTAAATATTTTAAAAAAATAATAATACACTAAGCTCGATAAGGCTCGATGAGCCTAACGAGCTTCACATGTCAGGCTCGAGCTCGGGCTCGATAAATTAACGAGCTTTGTTTTAGGCTCAAGCTCGGCTCGAGCTCGATAAGGCTCGGCTCATTTCGAACTTTTTACCGAGCCGAGCTCGAGTAGCTCGCGAGCGGCTCGGCTCGTTTGCACCCCTAAACAATTTCTATAAATTTAATATTTTTTGCTAGTGGACCTTTCAAGTTTCAATAAGACTTTTTGCCAATTGTTGGAGTGGCCCTTTCTCTTTTCATTTTTATGGTTTTCTTCCGACTTCAGGTTTAAAAAGGTGCTTCGTCATTTTCCAAATGTAAATAAAATTATTTAATAAACCCCCAACTTAATTAACATTTTCTAAATGTGTGGGCGTGAATAGAAACCATACTTTATAATAACTACTAGCTGATTACCCCGGGAAGGTCCCGGGGTTGAAAAATTTAATATGATTTAATAAAAAATAATAAAAAAAAAAAAGAAAACTCAAATCATATTAAACATAATAAAGTATTAAAAGGATAACCTTCAACATATAATCATCTTCACGTAAATTAAAATATGTTACAATTTGACTTATACTTATATATATATAGATGTAGAATTCATGATGGGATTGAAAAATATAACCATTCTAATAATACTAATACTAATAGTAATAATTATTACTCTTGTAATTAAATAAATAAAAAAATAACCTTGCTATAAGGTGACACCATGTGTTGCAGTGTTGGGCGAATCTTTCTCCTAGCTTCTCTTGATGAAGTATACCTATCGATCTTTAGAAGAGTAAAATTCCAATGATAACATGGCGATTGGGCTGAATTTCAACATCGTAGATAAGAACCTGGTTTAAAAGAAAAAACATGATTAATGAATAACCTGAACACTTTGTGTTTTTTCTGTATGAATATAACCCCACAAAAAATAGTCGTTTTTTTTCGTTTTTATATAGCACTATGGTACTCGTTGAAAAGATAATAAAACGCTCGTTAATTTGGTGTAATTTTTTTATTTAAAAAATCTTGAATATAAAAGATATTTATGTTTAAAAATTATGGGAGGAAGATAAGAGAGAAAAATTTAAATTTGTTTTTAAATTCTTTTTTCCTAAAATAACTCAATTTAATATTAGTAATTGAGAATTGAGAGATAGAGAGATAAATTTAGAAAAATACTCAAAAACACCAAAAACACTCAATTATTAAGCCACGTGGCACTCTCAAGGGGCATATATGCTTTCTTTTATATATATATATATATATAGATGTATGTATTTTATCCTAACTCTAAATTTATAATCGTTATTGTTATCATAATCCTCGATATTTTTACTAGTAAGACTACTACTAACAATTCTATAGATGGATTTTACTTCCAAAAAAAATAATTAATAATATGATACTTTCTAAATAAGAGAATAACATTTAGATTATGTAATAAATCATGTTTAGTTCAACTTGCGTAAATAAATTATCTAACTAGTCATATTATATGATTTATTCAATTTTCTAAAAATGTTATTTTTTAGTGATTAAATGCTCAATCATTAACTTTTTTTTAATCCCTTGTTGGCTTTTAATTTTTTTTTAAATTACATGTAATCAATTGGTAGTCTAGTTACATACAAAATATGATGTGAATGAAAAATATCGAATAGAACACTTAGAAAATATAATTAATCAGGATCTATAAACTATCAAGTATCATCACATCAACTAGTACAAATCTCATGATCACCAAACAAACTAATCCTATCATTCTTCACTGTTACAAACCATGTAAGATCCTTTAAGCTATACAGCGTTTACATGCAAACTGTTAAAACTTACAACCAAGCTTTCGGTTTGTTCTATGTTAATACCTAACAACCTGAATCCAGCGGTGCACTTAACCATAGCTCAATCGGGGCTCCATGTATCGCATCGAGGTTTGGCGTCTAGGGATGCTGATCTCACAAGCATTCACTCTTGCAGCAAACCGTAGAGAGCAAAGTGACTCGTTGACTGACGATGGTGCTGGAGAAACGTTGACCACCATCAACGTCTTTGAATCGCCACCTAAGCAAGGCTGGTTTTGACCATGGAAGATGATCAGCATGTATCAAATGAAACAATAAATTATAATATATTCTTTTGTTGATTAATTATATACCTGAAGAAGATATGTGAGCTTTGAGTTTCTATATGGTATGTGTTCTTCCTTCTTTGCTAGTGCAAATATAACATCACTTAATGATGACAAACTCCTGTTGATGGCCTGATTTTAATCATGGTAAGAGTTAGTTAAGTTTGATAAACGAACCCGAATGTGAAAACTAACCAGTAACCTGAAAGGGTTCGGCCCGAACCAGAATGTGAAGCAAATACCTGAGTTTCTTTTAGCCGATCCCCGGTTGACCCGCTCTTGGAAAGGCGTTCACTACCAGCAAGATCTATAAGGTTGAGAACACCTTGTACTTGTTGCTCCAAAGTCTATAAAGAGTCAAACCAAGAGGTCAATGTTAGAAACCGTGTCTTTTAGACCGTGCATACGGCAAAAGACGGGTTGGGTAACCGGTTTAAATGGGATAGTGTCAAAACGGGTCAGGTGGTGTTGGACTAATTGGTGATAATCCAGGCCTCACTTGACTGTTCAGTAGTTCATATCAGATTTTGGTATGGGTTGGGTCGGGTAGGGGTGAGCAAAACATTTTTTATTGAAAATGTTTTAGTTTTTCTAAATAACTACTTTGTCAAATCTGATTACAAAAAGTTATTACGTCAAAAAAAAAAAAAAATTAACTTTTAACTTAGATTATTTAGGAAGCGTAATTGACTAAAAATTAAAATACACTTTGGGTGACTTTCAACCCGTTTGACACGTTTCCTTTCAAACTCTTGAAATTACCTCATTAACACCAAAAATCCGCAGAGTGAAGACAAAGTGACTTCTTGAAGATTGCTCATTCATTTGAGTCTTACCCACAGACCTAAATTAATAATGAAAAAGAAAGCCATAAGAAGCCATTTTAACATATATATATATAGGGAAATTATAAACTGAAAACCCACTCGAGTTAAGAAAACTATGAAAACCCTTGTAAAAACCATCTAAAATTTTTTAATTTTTTTTGAAAAAAATACACAAGGTAACATACATGTATTAAAGCGTTTTGGCAAAAAAAATAACAAAAGCGCCGATAGAACATTTTTAAAAAAAATAAACAAAGTTTGTGCTGTTACATATGTAACAGCTCTGTTACATATGTAACATCAGTTGTTACATATGTAACAGTGCAAATTTTGTTTATTTTTTTTAAAAATATCCAATCGGCGTTTTTTTTATTTTTTTGGCCCAAAACGCTTTAATACATGTATGTTACCTTGTGTATTTTTTTCAAAAAAAAATAAAAAAATTTAGATGGTTTTTACAAGGGTTTTCATAGTTTTCGTAACTCGAGTGGGTTTTCAATTTATCCTTCCCCTATATATATATATATATATATATATATATATTCTTGCATAAAGTTCACATTATTAATGAACATCAAAATACCTGCTTTGTGCAGCACGGTTTAACAAATACGAGACCTCTTTACTGCTCCGAACATCAACAATGGTCAAATCTGAAACATGGGTGCTTCCATTTGCATCATGTTTGATTGCATATTGTTGTTTATTACCACTACTCTCTGTAGAATTAGACTTATTCGATGATAACAAATCGCGTATTGTCTCGTTGTATATTTCCAACATCGAAACCTACAAAGTTCAGTTGATGAATAAATGGTCAAAAACAATGCCATTATCCGGATAAAGAAATAAAAGATTATGAATTTCAATTGCTAACCTGCATTTCATACTTCCACCCTTGCTCTTTAAGCTTTTCTCGAGCCTCAAATATTTGTTCAAGTGACCGTGGTATAAGTCCTTTATCATCGTAGCTTCCTGGTGTTCCCATCATTGTATGTGTTTTACCAGATCCTGTTTGACCATACGCAAAGATGCAAACCTACAGACAAAATTAAGGTATATTAATAAGCTAGTATGCTTTGACTTTTGAGTTCAAAGACACTAGTTTTCGACTTTAGAATGAAATACGGTACATGTGGCAATTTTAACCTGTAAAAATGAAGAGGAGCTAATTCTGATTGTACTTGTTTGATAACGGGTCAAATTGGTATACTATAAGAAATGTAACTGAAAATAAAGGGGTGAGATGTCATCCGATCTGTGTTCAAAAGCTTGGGTGAAAAGTCATTTGATATGTGTTCAAAAGCTTGCATTGTACTAAATATTTGAATGCATATAACTAACCCAAGTGGCCAAGTGAATTTATGTTTTGGTCATATTAAAAACATTTGTTAACTAATAAATGCAAAAGTGGACAAATAAATGTTAGTGGGTCAGCCCAACATGTTTTGTTCCTTGCATAAAAGAATTCTCACTGAGGATTGGAGACGATAGCTATTTCATGAGCAACTAAAATAAATTCAAATTTATCGACTTTCAAGACCATCATCCTACATGATGTTACTACTTGCTTACAAGGCACAAGCTAGCTATTGGAAATTGCAACAATGAATAGAAAAAAAACATACCTTACAAAGTTACAAGCATGTAACAAATAAAGACGATATTAATGTAAATACAAAACTAAGCATCATACTTGGCAATTTTTTGTACAAAATTACCTGTATACGCAAAAGGTTTTGCACATTTTTTGCATTCTTACAAAAAAAAAAAAAAAAAAGATGATTTGTTTATCAAGAAAAAACAAGCGAAATGGCCTGAATAGTTGACATCACTAAAATCTACATCAAATTTATATTATGAACAAATTCAAAATCAACTTTATAGGGTACCTAATAACCGAAATTTTCGAATGCAACCATTAGATGGAAAAAGATTCAAACTATATAGGAAAAATATTAAAATCACCTTATAACCGTCAAGTGCACTTTGTACAAGTTGTGATATCTCTTCAAAAACTTCTTCTTGAGTTGTTTGAGGCGTGAACACCTTATCAAACATAAAAGGATGTGTTTGACCTATTCAACAAATGAAAACCAGTAGTCAAACAAAAGAGTCAACAACGGTGGAAAAAAAAGTCAAATACATAGTTCTAAACAAGTTAAAATATACCATGTTGCACCACTTCAATGCCTCGGCCAAGAGTTTCAGTTGTTGTGGGGAAAGAAATGGTTTTGGTTTCATCCAGACCTTCATCCGATAAAAGGGGCCGGACTCTACAGAAAACTCGTATGTTTCCTTTTAATTCCTGCCTCAATTATTTTTTTGGTAAGAATTGCATGATAATCACATGTTTTATAAACCAGAAAACTAGAGCTGCTAATGTTGACTCTCAAGTGCGGCTCGGCTCGTTTGCACCCTTAGCCCAAAGTTTATTGTTAATGCTTACGATCTACTAAATCGGCCCATTATATTCTATAAAGTATTATTTTATTTTATTTTTGTGATCATACTTAACACATAACTTGTTTATAAAGAGATGTCAAACGTTGGGAGTTGGGACGGGACATAATACTGATCAACCTGCCCTGACTCATTTTGACTCGAAACGAACTGGATCGAGCCGCCCATTTTGCCATCTCTACAAAAAAAAGACTGCAATTCATACCAATATCGTATTATGCAACTTTTTTCTCAAGGCTTCTCCTTCTATAACTTTCGATTCTGCCTCTGCTAAACGAATTATTAACTCAGAGTTAAGTTTTTTCTCTTCTTCATATCCTGCTCTTGTCTCAATCGATGATTGATCATATAGCTACAACAGAAAAAATCAAATGTAAGTCTGAAACCGCACCTACAAATATATAAACGTAAGTGGTCCCAAAATCTGATGATACCTCCAGTTTCATCTGTGCAGCAGCAAGTTTCTCCTTCAAACTTTTTATCGTGTCGAGTTGTGAAGCACACTTTGCCTAAGAACAACAAACGTCAAGTGTAGCATAAGTTATTAGATAAATATAAACATGACTTCTTTTTTTGAACTTATACAAAAAAAAAAAAAAAAAAAAAAAAGTTGCCCGTTTCCACAGCGACCAACTTTGACTCGTTACACAATCCGATTGTTTTGCGAAGTCAAGATACATAAAAGAAATTTATAGGTGTTAAATAACCTCAAGCTCTTGTGATCTTGAAGTTAGGGTACCCAACTGAACAGCCGATTTTCCAGTACATTCTTTATATTGCACCACTTCAGCTGTTAAATCTTGAACAAGTATCAACTGTCGATCACGATCTTCTCTCACTTTATGTAAATCTCCTCTCAAACAACCAACTTCACTAGCTAAAGCTTCTTTTAGCTGTATCGATTCCTCTAAACTCGCCTAAAATAAATAACTCAAAAGTTCAGCATGTGTTGATTAAAATAAGCTAAAGATTGTGAAATTGCAAACGGATACTAAAAACCGACTTTAGTAGACGCCAACTGAGCCTGTTGAGTCTCATGGTGGCCTTTTAGCTTGCTTAAACTCTCCATTAAAGCAGCTTTTTCGTGTTCCACTTTGCTCAGCGTCTCACTTGTTTGATTAAGCTCCGTTTGTAGCTTACTGTTGTATTGCTGTAAGCCCGTGTTATACTCTTGTAATCGTTTGTACATATCGTTGAGTGATATTATCTAAAAAAACCCAACAATACGTCACATAAATATATACAAAATAATAAAATGTTATTAAATATTAAACATTCAGATCCAATTTTATAACCTTCAGATTCGCGCTCGAACACTCGCTTTGAGCTTTTTCAAGATCTTCCGTGAGCGATGCTTGCGACATTTCTGCAGTCAATCTAGCATTCTTCTCCATCGTCAACGTTTCAACCGCAGCCTGAAATCATTTCAACCATCAACAACCAAATCAAAAACCAATAACCATTTCTTGGTCTAGAATCTCGATACAAATCATACCAGTTTTTCGCTTTCTTCTTTCGCGAACTTCTCTTGTAAAACCGCATAATTAGCTCTTAACTCCTCGATTATCGCATTCAACTCTTCTTCCTTCGCATTCATCAGCATTTCTACAACATAAAACAAATTACCACATAGCTCAAATTGCGCAAATTCAATATCGATATCAATAACACTAAAATTTAAAATCAAGATTAACATGAAATATTAAAATCTTTACCCATTTCATTCGATTTCTTCTCGGCTGCTTCAAACAACTTTTTAAGCTTCTCATGTTCTAAAGATAGCCCCCCTTCAAAATCTTGAAACCATTTTACACAAAGCCTTAACTTTTTTATATACTCCATCATTAAATCACATTTTTCCTGTATAAATAATAATATCATATCATATCCCTAAATTTTACATCATATATGCTTCAACAACAAAATAATAATAATAATAATAATAATAATAATAATAATACCTTGAGATTGAATTTATCTTTAGCTTTGATCTTCATATTCAACAATGCTTCAACTTCATCTCTAGTAAACTTAACAACTGAAAGACCCGACCCGGAAATGGAATCGGGTCCGGACCATAAACCCGGATCTTGAGCACCATTATTAGCAACAGAAAAAGCTTGTCTTGGAGTGACTGGTGTGATGGGTCTTTTGCTACTACCATTGGCTGTTCCCACCATTGTTTTCAGATCTTTAACACAGTTTCATCAAACCCAACAAAATCTTTAGATCTTTAACAAAAACCCACAGAAAAGAAGATAAATTTACGCTGAAAAAGAGGGGTTTGTAGCTAAGAAAGCAACTTGTGTTGTGGGTCTGTTAATTGGAAACAGAGATATTATTATTATGAATGTGGATGTGTTGTGAAGTGAAGATTGTGATGTAGACGATGGTAATGTGACTGGTATCTGGGAGAAATTGTTCTCTTTCTTTGTCACCAAATTTGGTTTTTCATATTATTATTATTATTATATTATTATATATGAACCAGAGGTGTACTTACACTCGGGTTGTCGTGAGACGCGGTTTACACTTGTGTGTTGTCGTGGAACACATTTGAACTATGTACATGTCAAAATAGAAAGGTTAGCGTTATTGAATATATAAATGGATTTTATATTGTCATGTTGAGAAACTATAAAAATGAATACGGTATAGGTACTGATATTAAGACAGGAATGGTTCCATTCTTCACGATGAAGAAAAGTATCATTATACATGTATTGATAATTAGGTACAAATACCGAGTACCAAATGTTAATTACTAAAAAAACATTTCCCAGTGTCAAATAAAAACTAATTTTACTAAAAAAAAAGTTAAAAGGCTTTTTTTAAAATATTGGTGCAGCTTAGTAAGCAAGGAATATTTGAAAAAATCTAAGGAGAAAGATTAATTAAAGGAAAGGAAATTGTAAAAAATTGAATTTTTAACCTTAAAAAATTGGAGGAAAAAAAGTAAATTAAATGGTGGTGGGGTTAGGTGTGGTCTTGAATGCTAGGGACATTAAAAAATGGAGGAAAGGGTAAAATTGAATTGAGTAAATGTGAAAGGAGGTTGGAGAGCGTTGGAATATGGTTAATTGGTTAAACTATTATTGTTATTTTATTTTATTAGGTGCCATTTGATACACCCACCGTACCAGCATAGGGTTGTTATATATATAAAAATAGATGAATTAATAAATATTTTTTAAACTATCAAATAAGTATATCTTTAATTATCAAGATTGTAAGTAGGGGTGCAAACGAGTAAAGTTGAGTCCGAGCTTAAACTTGATAACTGAAGCTAAGGTTCGGTCTCGTTTGTTAAATGAGTTTGTTTTAGGCTCGGACTCAAGCTTAGTTAGCTCGGCTCATTTAGAGTTTTTTTTTTTTCAAGTCAAGCTTGAGTTGCTCGGTCCGTTTACACCTCCAATTGTAACGCCCGAGAAGGACATACATCTTGGTTATACTTTATTTTAAACATGTTTGATTGTGGAGCTTTCTTCTCTTCTATAGTTTATGTTAATGTGTCTAAAACACGATGATGTAAAGGCTATCATTTCCTTATACTCGTAAGGGGGATGGGGCACTACCCATGAGTTTTTTCAACTTCACTAATTTCTACAAATCATACACTGTCACATCACTTCACTAATTTCCTTCACTTAAACATTCTTTTGAAGGCAACACTTCACTGATTATTTACTCACAATCGATGAGAGAGAGATAGAGACAAAGAGAGAAAAATCATGGGTACCAGCCCGTTAAGTAGAACCAGAATTTGGTTCATGGGACCACTACCAGCATGGGTGATGGCGATGTTACCGTGTTAGTAGTGGGGCACCTGTGACCAATTCTGGTGACGCCCCATCCCCCTCTAATAAAAAAAATCTTTCATATCTATTGCCAAATTATGACTTGCATAGAAATGAAGTATTTTTGAGCAAATTAGTTTGTTTGGTAATTGTTTACTTTTTTTACTAGGAATGATGGCTACTTGTGACGACCAGAGGTGGGACGAAAAAACATTAGGCTTCGGAATTTTAACGGTCTTTTTACTAAGGGGAAGAGGTGTTCCTAGCATAAACTTTTCATTTCACTGATTTGCACCAATCTTGCACTGTCACATCAGTTCACTAATTTACTTCACTGAAACATTTTTTTAAGACAACATTTAAATGATTCACTTCACTGAAATATTTATTTTTTAGTTTTCTTTCTTTTAAGAAACATTAATTAAACATATTATTAAACAAATAAAATAAACTTACAATATTAAAAGTAAATAAAACAAATAAATGCAAACACACATAATTGAAAATAAACTAAATAAAAAACTATCCGGTTTCCACTTCGAGATACGGTAGATCAAGTGCGGCTAGATGTTCCACGGGATCATTTCGAAGTCAAGAATGCATATCGGAGTCTGTCAACTCCACAAGGGCATCGTCGTCGAACGCCGGTTGGATTGGGGGATCGCGTATGTGGACCGGTGATATCGCACGCTCCTCGTCTTTAATGATCATGTTGTGTAATATCATGCACGTTTAGACGATGACGCTACACCTATCAACGGTCGTCGGCCTCAAGGGTCGGTTGGTAATTCCTCATTTCGTCTTTAATGCTCCGAATACTCACTCAACATCTTTCCTTGCCACCTCTTGCACCCTAACGGATTTCTTTTCCTTTAGATCTCTCGGATATCGAAACGCTTTCACAAACGTTGACCAGGTTGGGTAGATGCCATCGGTAAGTTAATATCCACGTTTATATAAGTGGCCATTTAAGGTAAATGGACACTTCGGCGCCGTTCCGTTTTGTTGGGTAAGAAAAACTGGAGATTGTTGGTGAACATTTGTGTCGCTGATTTGATGTAGAGAATTGGTTTAAATGATGAAAAAACAAGAAAACAACCAAGTGTTAAGGGTGATGGATGGGAATGGAATGGAGTGACATGTGAAAGAATATGTGATGACAGATTTGTAGTTATGTAGTTCAAACCTTGGTGGTCGATCGAAGCAGGGAACAAGGGGAAAACTTAGGGCTTCAAAATTGTGGTTTTATTAGATGTTAAAGATGATGTGAAGAATTGGAGTATTTTATTAAGAGATAAAAAGGGTATATTAGTAAATCACAATTTTTTTTAACATTAAAGTGGATGGAAAGTTAACAGTTGGGCTCAAACTGCAAAAAAATACAAGTATAGTGGCTCAGAGTGCAAAAGGTTTCAAAAATGGGTGCAAGGTGTCAGCTCCACTAAACCACAGGGATGCAAATTGCAGTTAACTCTAAACTTTATTCAAAAGTTATTAATCCGCATAAGGTCATGGGGTGAACCTTCATACCAAAGGTGTTAACAGTTACATGGCATTTTAACTTTAATTGTACACCATTTCCTTCCTATTTTAAGGGGCATTAAAGTGCCACTAAGTTAACATGTTAACATCAATCAAAAGGGAGAAAGTTAAGGGGATGAGGTAGATTAAGGGGCGCTAAACCATTTTCTTGAAGTGAGCTAGTGTGAAAAAAGACAAAATAAAGGATGTTGCATCTAAGTGGAGTTAAAGATGGTCACAGTATACTCTATGACCTAAGGTATTAACAAAAATAACTTCCAACCATCTATACTCATATAAGGTTTTGTGTGGTGGTGACTGGTGAGGTGCCTAGGGTCACATCAGCATACAAGGGAGTCAAACACAGCGCCAAAGGTGCATTAAGGCTTGAGCGTAAGAATGGTAACACACATGAAGGGTTTGGACATTGATACGTATCTAGATTTTTTTGAACAATGAGAGCCCTTCAAATGAAGTGAGTGTGAGGCTGTCTGTTGTGGAATAACAACATAACCCAATAACTAGCAGTACTTTAACCACATAATAATTATGTGTTGTGAAATAACTAACACAAGAAGAAAAACACAAAAGAATGTAATTGGTTTTGATTGTAATGAGCCCCACCATCACCTCAGTGTCTTCCCACAAACGTCTTTATTCCAATGGCGATGGCTACAACAACCAAACCGAATAATTAAGTGGGGCAGTGTTCAACCCGTCAACGACTGATGTGACACCCCTCAGTTATTCCACAACAACGCATGGTTTTACACCACCAAAGTGTAATCAATAGTTACGTTCTTGGTGTGACAATTTTGTTTGTTATTATTATTTAATATTTTTGATTAATTTATATAGTATTAATTTACAAAAAAAATATGCATATTAGTGTTGTACATTATGCTTTATAGGTGTTACATGCATAAGTGGGTTGTACTCTTATGTTTGTTGGGTTGTACCCACTTTTGTTTTTTGTTTTTTAACTTTAATATATTTATTTTTAACCCTAATCTTTTACATATTTTACGATATAAGAAACACTTTTTCACTTTGAACTTTGATCTTATGCACTTTTCATTTTTACAATTTTTGTTTTAAGTTTCGGTTTAAATTTTGCGAGTTTACACGCCGCAACATACATGTGTGGTTCAATGTTTTTACGTCATTTTTTTCCCGTTTAACAGTCCCGTCACAATGCGCGGTCCTATATCGACTTAGTCATTGTTTTCATGTGCGTAGTTCAGTGTATTAGCGTCTACTTTTTGTTCGGTATTACTTTTTCCGTTTTTTATTTCTTTTTTGTGTGGATTTATCTGGTATTGATGGTCTCTGGCGTGGTATGATATTGATGCTATTTGTATTGTAGAGTTTTATGGCCTATATAGAATCACATCACACGACAATACAACCTTTGTCGTGTAAGGTAATCTTGTAATAGTATAAGCCCGTATACTTTTATAAGACTCACCAAAAGAGTGCCAAATTAAGATTTTAAGTGTACTATTTTTTTTAAAGGCCACAAAATACATATATCTAGGAACCACCAACTAGAAAAAAACCAGAAGGGGAAAACAAGAAATTACATGATGAGATGCGGATCTTTAAGCCACTCGTACCCTAAAATTACCTTTTCTACTAGAAAACCATAAAAAACAATAGCAACTATCGAATCAAATAGGCACTCTCGTTTAATGCTTATTTTGTCATAGATGAAATCATTCCTAAGCCTCCATATGAGCCACCAAGTCGAAAAGATCACTACCTCCACCAACCCTTTCTTTGTCTTGGAAATCTTTACCATATATAACCAAACACACATATCCACGAGAGCTTTTGAATTCAACCAATCCAAGTCTAGCCAACGACTTGTCACCCTCCAAATCGATTCCACAGTTGAACAATCTCCAAAAATATGATTCCCATCTCCACCTCCACATCACAAACAAGACACATAATATAAGGAACATCAATCCCCTTATTATTGAGATTACTCCTAGAAGGTAAACGATCAACACAACCCTCCAAGCATGTATATTAACCTTCCTAGGAATACCATGATTCCATCTAGTAGAGCTCAATCTTTTTGTAAGTAAGCAATTATCAATAACTTTCCTAACCATATTAACTGAAAACTCATCCTCATAATCCAAATCCCAAATCCCAAATCCATTTATCCTCAAAAAGAGCAAGTGACCGAATGGAGTTCTTGTAGTAAGGGTCGGCGGGGCACTCCACTGAAATATTTTCAACTTCACTGATTTACACAAATCCTGCACTGCCATATCACTTCACTGAAACACAATTTTGAAGGCAGCACTACCCTGAATCACTACACTGAAATGTTTTTTTTTTCTTTTTTAATTATTGTTTTAAATAAAATAAGCATTTTAATTATACATGAAAACTTACAAAGTAAAAATTAAAAAAACCCAAATTAAAACCCAATCTTATTCCATCTTCTAATTATATTATATATAATAGAGCTTTCACTTTAAATAGTGAAGTTTGTCTTTTTTCATTTTTGCCACATTTTTTTTTTTCTTTTTTGTTAACTTTTTTTTTTTTTCATTTTGACAACCAAATTTTTTGTTAAGTATTTTTTTCCTCATTTTGGCCACACAAAGTTTTTTTACTTTTTGTTTAAGTTTTTTTTTCCCGTTTTGGCCACCAATTTTTTTATTAAGTCTTTTTCACGTTTTGACCACCAACTTTTTTATTAATTTTTTTTTTTCATTTTGGCCCCACATTTTTTTTTTGCTTTTTTTGTTAACTTTTTTTTTTTTTCTCATTTAAACCACCAATTTTTTTATTAAGTTTTTTTTTCCTCACACACAATGTTTTTTTTTTACTTTTTGTTTAAGTTTTTTTTCCCCGTTTTGGCCACAAACTTTTTTATTAAGTTTTTTTTTTCACTTTGGCTCCCGACATAATGCGTTTTTAACCCGATTTCGCACGGGTTTGGTTTTTGTCTGTTTATTATCTATATATTTAACGATCACGAAATGAATAACTGCTTCACTCTAACGTACGCAGCCGGCCACTGACCACATCTACCGTGCACCATCTCCAACATGTTCCGCGGACCACGGGAGATTCCTGGTATTCTCCGCGTAGCTGCTGCCACTTTTGTATTTTCTCATTTTCCAAGGTTAGTTTCTATGCCTTTGTCGGTTACCAAAATCCGTATTAACACGTCATGTGAAAAACGCGCAACGCGCGTATTAATTAATACACCTAGTTTTCTTAAAAAAACAAATTTAAATTAATAAATAATTAAAACCCAAATTTAATTAAAAATTAAAAAAAAACCTCAATCTTCCCATCTTCTTCCACCCACAACCTCTAACTCAAAATAATATAAAAACCCCCCCAAAATCTCATCTCTACCTCTAAACCTTAGCTCCACCTTAAAATAAAAAAAATAAAAAAAACCCTTAAAATCTCACATTCCAGTGAGAACAGTTGTTAACTAGAACTAGCAAAAGCTTCACGGAATGATGGTATTACCGTGTAAGGGTTGGGGTACCCGTGTTTAGTGCCCCGTCCCCATAACGAACCCAATTAAGTGTACTTTCTTGGTTTTTGGTTTTTGACTTTTGAGTATAATATACTAGATTATACCCCGGTAACATCCCGGGGTTGAGAAATCTATTATGATAGCTTTTATCCCGGGAGCATACCGTGGTTGAAAAATATAACAATTCTAATAATACTAATACATTGGTATAAGGTGACACCATGTATTCTAGTGTTGCGCAATTCTTTCTCCTAGCTTCTCTTGATAAAGTATACCTATGTATCTTTAGAAGAGTAAAATTCTAATGATAGCATGGCGATTGGGCTGAATTTCAATATCGTAAATAAAAACCTGGTTTAAAAGAAAAAACCTGATTAATGAATAACCTCAAAAAATAGTCATTTTTTTCTTTGTTTTTTTATATAGCACTATGGTACTCGTTGGAAAGATAATAAAACGCTCGTTAATTTGGTGTAATTTTTTTCTTTAAAAAATCTCGTATATAAAAGATATTAACGTTTAAAAATTATAGGAGGAAACATAAGAGAGAAAAATTTAAATTTGTTTTTAAATTCTTTTTTCCTAAAATAACTCAATTTAATTTTAGTAGATTAGATTTTATATTATTATTTGTTTTTTTTTTAATTTGCCACATGACATGACATATGGCACATTCAAAGGAGAGAATGCCTCCTAGAATGTCATGTCATTAAAATTACTTTCTTTTATTATATACTAGCTGATTACCCCGGGAGGTCCCGGGGTTGATGAATCTAATTTTACGTGATAACCTATTACAAATGGCTCAAGTTAACTAACCACAAAATCTTCCAATCATTGCATGTTTATAGTATTCTAATCAGTAATAACTCATATTCCCCACAAAATCTAATTTTACGTGATAACATGAACACTTTGTGTGTTTTTTTCCTGTATGAACGAAACCCCACAAAAAATAGTCGATTTTTTCTCCGTTTTTTATATAGCACTATGGTACTCGTTGGAAAGATAATAAAACGCTCGTTAATTTGGTGTAATTTTTTTATTTAAAAAATCCCGTATATAAAAGATATAAACGTTTAAAAGTTATGGGAGGAAATATGAGAGAGAAAATTTTAAATTTATTTTTAAATTCATTTTTCCTAAAATAACTCAATTTAATTAAAAAAGGAAACAATTTAAAAACACCAAAAACTCTCCATTATGATGCCACGTGGCATAAGGTTGAGGCCTCCATTGCACGCCACGTCATCAAAGGTCTTTTCTTTTATATATATATATAGATATATAGATTTGAATATTCAAATTTCAGTTGATTTTGTGTATTACTAGTACGATAAATTAAAAGTTTTATTTGATGCTATAGCCAAAAGTTAACTATTTAACGAACTAGGGTACAAAGTGGGGTCGGGTTATTTTTGAAATATTTGTTTTTTGAAAGGCAATTTTGAAATATTTAAACAGGAATCTCGCGGTACTACCCGTTAGATAATCATTGTCAACCCATACTTCTATGAAAAACTACAAATTTTATTCTATACAAAAATAATCAAGGTAATTTTAATTCATAAGCTTCACAAAATACTTTCATCCACAGATCTACTATTTCATCTATTATTTATTTTGCTATTACTTTTTTTTTTTATTATTCTTAAACATATTCGCACATGTCTCTTACGACTATTTAATTCTATCCACAAATCTAATAGCGTATTTAATCGGACGTTATACAATTTTGTTCTGACATTATTTCAAACAATCTTTGTTTTTGCATAACTTTACAGTGATGATTAACCTATAATAATATAATGATATAAAATTAGGGTATAAAATAACTATTTTGAATCGTTCGAGAAGTTTGTTCATATAACGGAAAGAGAAGAATAGACATTCTCAAATCTTAGACATCTTTAAAATTTAACCTGAATAAAAAGAGGTTTTTAATTTTTTACCATTTTTTAATTATTTCGGTTTTCTAATGAAACATCGCATACTTGTAACTATGTAAAAAATTACTAGTTTGTAGTTAATTTGAAATCGCTTTTCATTTCAATTATCATTTAAAATGTTTTATAGAATGCACAATATAACCGTCGCGTAATATTTTATCAATGTTATTGAAGTGAATACATTAACTTTTCTTAAAATGTATATTTACTTTGACGATTTAAAAAATATAATATTTAAGTTAATGTGTTATTTAACACTATTAAGTTGTAGCAAACGCTTAGTTTTTTTTAAGTAATGTATCCATTCTAATACGAGGATGATATATGAAGCTTAAAATTAAAATTGTGTGTTACTCCGAAAAACTTCGTTTACTAGATGGTGTGGTGTACACGCTAGGTGTATCTCGAAATGATTAACCAATGAAACTAAATTAATATATAAAAAACAAAGTCTAGGTTTTTAAATATGTATATTGGAACTTAACATGTAAAAATTATTTAACTAAATAAACAAACCAAGACAACTGAATTTAAACAAGTAGGCCCATGTAACTTGATGAAAAACCTGAAATGTTAACATAACTTGAGTTGTATGTCACATGATATCCAATCCAATGTGTTTTTTATGCTAATGTAGGATAAGATTAGACGATTAGTTGAGATGTATATATCGTTGTCATTTACTTGCTAATGGAATGAGTCAACGACTAAGTATCCATGGCGATATTTAGCATGGTTATCAAACTAACCATTATACATATGATATCGGTTACCCCATACATGGTCCAATTTAGTCTTCACAATACCATAGGTAACTTGTTAATAAAATCCGGCATGGCATTATCCATCGACTCTCACTTCTAAGCTTTATTTGACACACTTAGGTCCAGTGTTTTAAAACCCGGTTTTTTAATTATACCAGCTTTCGCTAAAAAATGGTTCAACCGAGTTGATTAATTATCTATATAATTTTATAAATTACAACATTAACACAAAAAATAATCTAAAAGTACATAATTACATATTAAAATACTATCAAAAAGTTAACCAATAATTAAAAACTAATCCAATTTTTTTAAACATAATGACTTTGAAAGTTTCATACATATCATAAAGGGTAAATTATATAAGGATGGTAGGTAGGCGGGCAACAAGCTGCGCCGCCACCCCTTTCTGGATAGAAATCCCAATCCAAAATATAATCTAAAGTTTTTAATTTTTTAACCGTTATTCCTTAATAAAAAAATAATCTAAAAATAACCCGAAAACTAACCTATACCGGTTTTTATCGGTGGTATAAAATCGATACCGTTTTCTCATATTTACCGGAGTGTTTCGTACCGGATTTCTATCCGAAAACGATAATACCGGTATAACTACCCGGTATTTACAGGTTTTTAAAACATTGCTTAGGTTTTTAATTGTCTTTTGAGCGTTACTCATTTACTCCTACACAATCTTGGAAAAATTATGCATGAGGTATTATGAATCAACTGTCGCTTATAAATGAACGATACGTGTGATTTTGTTGGTGATCTCATATTCTAGATGTTTGTGTGAGATCGGAAGCGTGTTTTAAACATAATAAATAAATTAGAGGGCTTGGTAGACGATAGTTAAGATTGTGATAATTAAAGAGATAACACAACAATTTTTCAATGTCTTGTAATATATTGATAAATGTGGTTGGGGAAAGACTTAGGGGCTGTTTAGTAGCCTCTTAATCAGCCTCTTAACCATTCAGCTTTGAATCATTCAGCATTCAGACTGTTTGTTTCAGCATCTGAATGGAATGATTAAGTGCTGAACCATTAAACTCATAAGGGGTGTTGAATGATTCAGCTCTTAACCATTCAGAGCCTCTTAACCATTCAGATCATCTTAATGATTCAGTACTTAATCAACCAAACAGCCCCCAAGTGTTCCTTGTGATCAAGGTTTGATTCTCACTCTCCCCATTGTTTTCTGCGGCATCCTGGTGAAGAGCAAATACGTGTGGCGCCGGTTCAACTTGCATGGGAGGCAAGATTTTACAGATTATTCCACTGTCGTGCATTTAGGCTAGTGAAGTTCGGGTTTCCGCGCATCTAAGAGAGCCAATGAGCTGATGGTCAAATAGTCGAACTTGGCAATAGATTCCAGTGTCACATCATTCCTTGCGGTTAAAAACCAGTATGGGTGCAAAAATATTATCTATATAATGATTTATCTTCCTTGGTCTTATTTTGGCGTAAAGATGACCCAACGAATAAAAAAGGATGACTTACACTTACTAAACAAGCATTCACAACTCACAAGTGCTTTTTCAGTATTCCATGCAAGAGTAAAGATCGATCCCCACCGCTCACCCACTAATTATTTTAATAATCGTTTCCAAATCATCTCTAAATCATGATTTTTTTATGGTTTACTAATATACAAATCATTGATATAAGTGAAAAAAATGTATTCACACGATATTAGTTGCACATTATTATTATTATTACCATGTATAATATATGCAAGGCTCGAAAATCTTGATAAAAAGTGTTAGTTAGGGGTGTTTGGGATTGATTATTTAAAACAGATTATGCGTTTTGGAAAAGCAGGGGTGAAGCTGATTATTGATTATTGCGTTTTGGCAGCCTAAAAAACTGATTATTTGCTTTTGCAAACCGCAATCCAAACACTAAAAACTGATTAGCTGCGTTTTGAAAACGCAATAATCTAAAAATCAAATTCAAAACGCAATCTCAAACACCCTAGTATTTATTTTTTGTTTAATATTTTTCCTATACCTTCGTTGCTCTAGCTTGCCGAAACTTCATTTATTGTTTATAATGATTGATAGCCTGATAGGCATTACTTAGACCATGTGTAGTGGGGGGCTTTATGGGGCTCCATGTATAAAGCCCCTCATCCTGATTGGTCCACGTGGCTGCTGAGTCAGCATGGAGAGAGAAACTGAAAAAGGGGTGTAGTGGTGGGGCTTTATATATAAAGCCCCTTTTAATATTTTATTATATCTTTTAAAATAAAAAAATAATAAACAAATAATAAAAAGAGAGAGGGGATGAGGTGGCATGCTCTGATTGGTGGGGCTATTTTTTTCCAGGCGTTTCCTCTATAGCGCCAGACAAGTTTTTTTTAGCATGGAGCCCCCCCGTAGCGGTGTTGGGGGGGCGCTATAGCTTTTCTTTTCCTCCATAGCGCTCCACTACGGAGGCTCTTAGTGTTTATAAAAATCTTTTTATATTTGTTATAATTCTATGATTTATCTTTCTATATTTGTTTTCTTTAAAAGCAAACTAACCTACTTAGACCATAAGAGCATGTGTAGTGGGGGGCTTTATATGGAGCCCCCCATCCTGATTGGTCCACGTGGCTGCTGAGTCAGCATGGAGAGAGAAACTGAAAAAGGGTGTAGTGGTGGGGCTTTATATATGGAGCCCCTGAATCTGATTGGTCCACGTGGATTTTATTTTTTTTATTCTTTTAACTCAAAATAATTAAAATAAAAGGTAAATAAATATAAAAAAATTACAAATAATATTAAAAAACACACAACTAATATTAAAAAAAAAAGTTACAACTAAAATTAAAAAAAAAGTTACAACTAAAATTTAAAAAAAAAATTACAACTAATATTAAAAAAATTACAACTAATATTAAAAAAAAAATTACAACTAATATTAAAAAAAACCAAACACACTAGAGGTCATATTTTTTCAGGATTTGTTGCCTGTGAAGCATTGCAAGGCGTAGCGCGTCTCCTCTGAGGTCTTCGATCGATTTCGACAAAAACTCAATGTCTTTTTCCCTCTGCCTCGCCTCTTGGAGCTCGACAAACCTTTTATTCTCCACCACTCTCTGCTGCATCGTCTCCAAACGTCTTTGGCCAAGGTCGCGAATATCTTGAAGTCTACGGTTCATTTCTTCGAAATCTTCCTTCAAGCCACCACCTGCTGCCGAAGACGACTCCCCCTTCCCACCCTTTGTTGATTTTCTACCAGGTGGTCTAGGGATATCCTGCTCCTGCTCCTCCTCCTCCTCATCAACCAAATTAACATGATCACCTAAACTCACATAGCGAGCATCGGATGCCGGTGTATCCGGATCTCGCGTCGAGGAGGAGGTTTTGCTACATTTTGATGGTCCTCCTCCTCCTGATCCTCCTCCTACCACCCGACCCCATAGCCGGTACCTTAGCCCACTTAGGACTTTTTCTCAACATCTCCCAAATTTTCAAATACGGGAACGGTTGGCGGGTAGCTCTCATCTCGTCCAACGCTCTTGTCAACACACCATCATCACCTTCCCCACTGCCCCTGTTGTCCATACAACGCTGGTAAACCTGAGAAAACGCGTGACATCTATTATTTATGTCCGACCACTTTCCCGATACCGAGTCGTTCTCTCGATACTCCCCTCTACCCATCACACCAAAAAACAGCGCTCGAATCCGAATCCAAAACTCAGGAAGATGTTGATAGTTGGCTACAAAAAAAAATTATACGATTAGAAATATATAACGAACAATATATATATAAAAAATAAATACTATATATAAAACACGAACAATATATATATAAAAAATAAATACTATATATAAAACACGAACAATATATATATAAAAAAATTATATATAAATATAAAAAAATTTACTAACCAACTAGTGGATCCTCCGATACGTCGAGCCAGGCTCTCGCTAAAGCATATTCCTCGTCTTGGGCCCAACGTTCTATTTGCTTTTTTTGACGAGGTTGGGTAGGATCTTTCTTTTTATGCGAGCGTTTCCCGCGCCCGCTCCCACTCCCACGCCCGCGGCCCCCCCGTTGAGAACCCTCGGGTTCGTCGGTCTCCACTTGAGTTTCTGGCACGAGCTCGGCCTCCTCTTGAGAACCTTGGCCATAGTTTGGTGGAGGAAAAAATTGGCCAGGTTGTCCATAGTTTGGTGGAGGATAAAAGTGACCCTGGAGTAGTTGCGCGTATTGCATTGTGTTCGGGTCAAACTCCGACCAATTGGGTGGCAGTGGAGTAGTAGTGTTTGGCCTTGAACCCGGGCGACCCGGAACCCCGAATGGTGAACCGTATGGAAACATGTTTTGTGTTGTAGAGATGATTGTGTTGTGGTGTGTGTGTTTTTTTAGTTTAAGTTGTATGTGGTGTGTGTGTTTATTTATTGTGTGTATATATATATAAAATCTATATAAAAAAAAAGTTACCGTTCAAAGAAATAAATATCCCAACGGTTCAAAAATTTTTGACCGTTTTTTTTTACCCATCGGCCACGTGTCAGCATTTGATTGGCTGCTTCATTTTGTCTATAGCGTTATAGCTATCACGCTTGCCCGGGTTTACACAACATAGCGCCCCACCGTTCCGGTGTTCCGGGCGCTATAATTCAATTTTTTGCACGGGTAACGCCCCACTACGCTTGGTCTAAGGGGGAAGATGGGGATGAAGCGTCATCTGACACTTGTGGGGCCTATGTGTAAAAGGTGAAAATTGGGAAGAGTGGAAGGGAAAGGATTATTATTATTATTATTATTATTATTATTATTATTATTATTAATGTGCGTGTTAAATTAAAAAAAAAAATTAGCCAATCACAATCTTTCACCCTTACCCCATGCCCGTGGAGAACTCCCCGCCCAAGGGGTCCCCCCCCCCCCCACTCCGGATAGACTTATAAGGCCCACTACTTATATAGTTATATATACATCCATTACCTTTTTTAATGATAAATGTTACATAATCATAAATTACAACAAATAAATCTTAATCAACTTTTTTAATTGAGATTGAAACTAAGACCTCTTACTAAAATGCTAGAATATGTACCAAGTAAGCACTTATATTATCTACCTATACCTATATCTTGAAGATTTGAACCATTTATCTTTCAAATAGAGGGGAGACATCTTACCATCATATCATATCTCTTAGGGGTGATTTTTTATTTTTATGTATTTGACAAAACTATGTCAATGCGAAATCCAACTATGAATTTGGTCATTCAAAATGGTTAAAAAGTAGACATGAAAAAATGCCTCAATTCTGGTTGGCTTAGTCTTCTACTATTTCAAATGCTCAGATGGTAGTTTGACAGGGGCATTAAGGGGTAAACTTAGGATTTTTTTTAACGGCAAATTTGGATCACTGATGGATTACTGGAGTATCAACATGTCACCAACAAAAGCACCCGATCAAATCTATCTCCACTAGGCAATAATGCTTATACACCAATTCATGTGGAAACCTAATACATCTGGGAAAAAACCCCTTGTGGGAATCGAACCCATGCCCAAATGGTCCCTAAGCTATATCTTACCCTTAAGATGCTACTAGGCTATAATGCCATGCGTAGTAAATTTAGGATATTAACTTGTTACAATTGGGATTCAAATGCATCTCCATAAATTTGGTGTTCCTGAGCTCTAAAATCTTGTCGACAAAGCATATTTGAGTTTGGTCCTTCATTCAACAATAAGATCCACCCATTACGTCATACCCATATACAATCGAAAGGATTGATTTTATTGCAAGAATGTGAAGCGACTATAAACCTGATAGACTTTTGGTATAAGCAAAACACTTTATAATGCGTTTTCAGGATAAAAGAGGTGATAGAGAATGTATTTCTAAGGAATCAAGAAAACGGAATCAAATCTAATCTAAGGTAACTCAAAGCTAAATGTAGCATCTACATTTGCAAAACACAACCATAAAAATTTATAATCAAATAGAGACAACTAAGATTAGGTTAACGAAACAACGTGATACTTAATCTCTACCAAGTCAGTTGAACTATGATCCGTGCAACAATTTAAGAGACTAGAGAGAAATCACGACTAAATGAAACAAAGAACAATTTTATATCCAAAAACACACTATACAATTTTATAACTTAGGAATAGTATCTATAACTCACCTCTATTTTTTATTGTTTTTCTTTATCAAATTTACAACGTCATCCGTGTTATTTTTTTCTTTTTATTCTGTGTATTCGACCCTTCAACTTTTAACATTGACACTTACGCCCGTTAGCTTTCTATTTTTTTAAACGTTATGACTACCTCAAGTTTTACGTGCTTATTATGTACGTGAGTCTAATATTACGTTTCGTGCCATTTTGATCGGAAACGAGTCGGGTAAGTATAATACGTTTTCACTAGGCGGTATGAATTCGATTTACTTTACGTTTTGACTCCGCCGCCACACGAGGTACCATTCTTTAACGTAAAAAAAACGCTATCTAACATGCTTATTTTTAAGTACGTTTTGTTATAAATCCAAGTTGTTATACGTGTCATAGTAAGTTTTCTTTGTAATGAGTCAGGTCAAATATAATACATTTTCATACTTATTTTCATGTCCGTTTTCAGTTGATCTACGTTTTGACGTAAATTTTGTTCGAATACAGGTCAGATCAAATATTTAACGGTATAAATTTCAACTTACATTAAATTTCGACGCCACACCAACAAGCATCGAGTAAAAATACTAGTTTTCTATCATTTCATGAAAAATGCCTCGACTCTAAATTTTGTTTTAGAGTAGAAGACTAAGCCTCGAATCTAGTGGTTGGCTTAGTCTTCTTCCGATTCAAATGCACAGATGGCAGTTTGACAAGGGCATTCAGGGGTAACTGTTACGAACAAAATGGTAATAAAGTGGATAGCTAAAGAATTAGGAAGAAACACAAGAGAGGAGAGAGAACCCAAATTCATTACATGTATTTATACACATATTACGAACTACCTAACTATATGACAATTACAGTTTAGTTCTCATACTATTTGATACCTAACAGTAACTTTAGGATATATTTTGTTAGCATTTTTTAAATTTTTTTTTAATGATGTGATTATTTAGAAACATTGTAATTTGTAAGCAATAAAATTTGATCCTACATGCGAAATGATATTGAAATGTAACGTTATTGAATCTATGGATTTTATTTGGGTGTCACGGATTTAGATTTATTTTAGAAAGATAACCTCTTTCATTTATAGATAAAGTGAGATCAATTATTACAAACCTTTCCATGATTTTGATAGATAAACTTTTTAAATATTAACATCAAGGTTAAATGATTTGTATAAAGAAATTGTTGATGTGGGCTGCTTTGCAAGAAATGAGTGGAGGATATTTAAGCTTCATCATTATAAGATACAAATTATGGCGTTTAAGAGGTTTGATGTCGTCTTGGCCCAATCCAAGACCATATATTTGTCAGGCCATTTATTTTATTTTATTTTGGTCCGGTGGGGTTGTTTATCGGTGTCGTCTTTAGGTGTTGGTTGGTTAACTTTTGTATATAACTGGTATTATTATTTTTAATAAATGCATATTAATAGCAGAAATGATTGGACATATATTTTAATTCTTAGGTTTTAGGGATAACTTCAAAAGTGTTTTTGGTCAGAAGCGTTTATTTGCTTATGAATTTTTGAAAATGAGATTTTAAAAAAGTGTTTAGATTAACTTTTATGATAAGAAAAACGAATAAATCAATAAGTTACTTTTAGTGTTTGACTTTGCTTATTATGAAGATTGATTGTATAGGTGGTGAATTTTTAATTTTTATTTCAAAAGTCAAAACAAAAAGCTAGGATTTGTGAATTCTTAAAAACAGCTTTGTCATCCATATCAAAAAGTCAAAACAAAAATTTATTTTTCTTTACCCAAACAATGTATTGGCTTATTAACTTTTTTAAGAAGCAAATAATAAGTCAATAAACGGTTTTTTTTTTAAACGGCTAACGGTACCACTCATAACGAAGCCCCGCACCCTTCAGGTCCGGTCTCCGGGCCCCCCTAAGGTTCAGCCCCTCATTTCAGAATAACCCTACTCTGAGTGGGATTCGAACCTGTAACCTCCAGGGCAGGAACCCCACAAAGTGGGTAAACCTTCCCACCTCTATTACAACCACTAGACTACAACATCATTCGTAATGATGAACTGTTTTTTAACTCAATACCAAACACCCTTAGTTAAGAATGTATTTCGTGAGTTGCTAACTACTTTTTATGCTGTGTGTATATTTCAACCATGTAATGCGTCATAACCTAATTGTTTTTTTTCTTTATTACTTATCCAAAACATTTTATTATTTGAGTGACCTTCAGCCCAGCTGGGGAGAGGTGAGAGGGTTTACTTCTTAAGAGGGTTCCCGCCCGGGCTTGGTCTTGAGTTCGAATCCTGCACACCACGAAAAAATTCCCTGTAACGGTTTGAGACAACTTCAAAGTGGACACCGGTGCGTGGGTAGAGATTCAAACTCGAGTCGAGGGGTTGTCTGTCGATTGGGTTTACCGCTAAAGCACACCTTCCAAAAAAAATTTGAGTGACGAAATATTGAAAATTAATGCCTAATCAACGAATCTTTATTGACTAAGCTGGTTTCCTTTTTAGCAACCAAAAATGTTTCACAAATTTTGTTGTTGTTTTTTTTTTTTTTACTTTTTTTACATAGGATTCAGAGTGTTAAAAGAACACCAGCTTAGTCAATATCGATGCATGGATTAAAATGTACAAGAAAGAAACGCTTTATGTACAAGTGATCATTTCCTTAGCATACGGATATTAAACATGATGAGTTTAGTTTACTCGTATATATAGATTATATTAGGGGTGTCAATCGTGTCGGGTTGATGGGTTGACGGGTTTATGGGTTGCGGGTTGGCAGGTTGATGGGTTGAAATGTGCAACCCGAACCCGACCCATATTATTATTCGTGTCAAATATTTCAACCCTGACTCGACCCACATAAAATCCGGGTCAACCCGAAGACGACCCGTTTAACCCATATTTTTAAATGAGTAATACATGTTCATGAGTTATAAGCGGGTTGTTGGGTTGTAAGCAGGTTATCAATAAAATGTTTAATGGTGAGTATATAAGTGTGACAAATAAATAATATAGTGTGCCAAAAATAACACAATTATAACTAACCATGTAAATAGAAATGAAAAAAGAAAAACAAAAATATAATATACTTTTTTATAAATACTTAAACGGGTTAACGGGTCAACCCATTTTATATATGTGTCAACCCGAACCCGACCCGTTTTTGTAAACGGGTCGTGTTAGTTGACCCAAATCTATTTTTTTTCGTGTCGGGTTCGGGTCGGTTTCGGGTCGTGTCAATAATTGCCGCCCCTAGATTATATGTTTAAAAAGCTAACTAAATGTTATATAATTGTTTTTTATTATCATAATTTTAGTGTGTTGATATTAACAATATTATGATAATTATTACTGACCACACATTTTTTAATCATAAAAATAAGTCATGCATCGATAAGTTTATATAGATTTATATAGATTAGAAGCTTATAAGCTAATTTAATGTTATATAGTTGTTTTTATTATCATAATTATGAGTGTACTAATATTAACAATACAAAATAATTTTTTTTTATCATAAACACAATGGATATTCTCAACAAAGTTTCCTAGTTTTTGGGGCATTTTTTACAAAGTTTAACAACATAAAATATAAAAGCATGTCAAACATTTTTTATAATTGATTAAATATTTTTTTATCAACAAACCTTCCTAATTTAAAGGGGTGAAAAAATCATATAGTAAATCAAGCGGGAAACAATTTTTAAATTTAAACTCTAAAACGCGCTACTAGAGTTTATCTTATAAATACATAATAATACACACCTATTTCATTTGCTAAAAAAATAGCCATGGATCCAAATTTAACTTCAAAGGCAGAAGCTTATAAGGTTAGTTCTTTGTTAGTTTATGGTTTTCATATTTTATATAAAAGTTTATATTATATATAAATCTTATATATTAACATGTTTTTTTATAAACATCAATGCATATATGATTTTATTTTTAATAATTTTGGTGTTACATATTCATTTCAATGAGAAATATACTGATTTGAACAAACCAATAGTCGTACACGCGTCTAATATTGTATTTTTTAAAGTTTGACTTTTTTGTATATCTCTTTTATTAACATGTTTGTTATGTTATGCACTATACTGTATGTGTTTTTTTTTTTGCACGATGATGGTGATAGTAGTGTTGAGGTTACTTGTTCCAATGCAATGTTGAGTCCCTTCAAGTTTAATCTTTAATATGAATTTAGTGAGGTGATATTAATATTATTTTAATTTTCGTTTTTGAGATTGTATATTTATTTACACATTACTTGATCTTTGTATTATCTAAATGTCTTCCGTCTATGAGAAGGAGATTGGTTGTGCACAGATCCCACATAAGTTCTCCATTTATATCAATTTCAACGCATTATTTATTGATAAAATTTATAGTAAAAGGAAAAATGTGTGAATTCGCCTAACAATCCCGTTTTACCTGTATTAGAATTTTGGCTATTTTATATTCTTTGAATGTGCATAGTAAATAAAATATCATGTTCTAAGAGTTTTGTTTTACTGAATAAATGGGAAGGCGTTATTTGTTTAGATGAATATCATTCATGATGTTTTCCTATTTGTTTATAAGGTAAAACAAACTGCTATAGTTAACTGGTTATATTTTTTTTTACTAAGGAATTGATAAATATGATAATTTTTAGTGTCTTGAAAGGATAATCACAAATTGTAAATTAAGAAGGGTGTATATGTGTAACACCCCAACCGTTGGCGGAAACATCGAGGTGTCACGTAGTGACGATTGTTCAATAGCTCATGGACTAAAAGTGTAAATATTGATACATTGATTAAATAGTTTATTACATTGAAATGAAATACAACGATTCTAAATGCTAATTAACTGATATACAATGAATCCAAAATCTAATTATGAATCCAAAAGCTTAAAGGATGCATCTCAAAACAACCTGAAACATGTATGAAAATAATTTGGTCAATACAAAAATGTATTGGTGAGCATACCCTGTTTGAATACATATAGTAGAAAAAGTGTTTAGCAATTCATGTGTTGTATACCGTTTGCTATTATGGAAGTAATCATACACATCGGCAATAGTGACTTGTGTCACTTCAGGTGCCCTGCTGCGCCGTCAGCAGTCATTAATGGCTGACGGCTGACATCATGACTGCAGATTTTATGACAAACAATAATGGCAGAGGTAGAGCAAGGGACATAACGAAGTTCATAGATAATTAAAAGGCGTCTACAACCAAATAGTTCAAACACAACGAAAAGGAAATTAAGAAGAACAAATTGTTCAAACACAAAACGACGACCAAACAAGTTCAACATTACAAATTAATCTTCCCCATCAAAGTTAACGTCGTCCATAAAATCATCATCACCTTCATCACGTGGCGGAGCGGAGGACGAGCCTTCACCTCTTAACGCCGCAGCTTCCCTGGCCGCCTCCTATTTTCCTTCTTTGTCCGCCTCTTCCTGGCGTTCCTGCTCAGCCTCTTCAAAGGCATCCCGCAGGACTTGGACACCATGGGGAAGCTTAGCGCACTCCGCAACCACATCCATCACGGGGAAAGTCAACTCGTCGTAGGCCGCCACCTCCTTGTCATACTCCGCTTCGGCATCGATGTTGCGGAACGGGTTGTCCTCAAAGGGATGACCACCAAGACAAAAGTCGAACCCTTGCTTAAATCCAAGGGCGGCACAAAACTGCTTCGACTTTTCAAGAAGGCGGGCGACAGATTGCACCAACGCGGGTTCTTCCCAAACACGAGCAAATACCTGCGTCCAAAAAACACAAACGTCAGAAACAAGAATAAGTAAGGCATCAGGCTAGCGCAAGGAAAGACATACCCCTTGCACACCGGTAGTCATCAACCATTGCACATCATTCTCCACCTTGACTTGATTCTCTTGTGCGACCCGCAAGGCTTCCAGGGCGTGGTCCCACGCGTCAGCGAAATTCTTTGCATCCGCAGATAAGGCCAGTTTCTCATCCCGCAAGGCGTCCACTTCACGTTGCAACAAGTTGATGTCAAGTTCAAGTCGGGAGACGTGCGACGCTTGCAAGAGCACCTCATCCTCTTTCTTGGCCAAATCGGCATTTGCGGAGGCAACCTTGGATTTCTCGTCCTCGAGTTCTCGGTTCTTTCCCGCCAACGCAGCCTTAAGTTGCTCAACTTCACCCTCAAGAGAACGCACACGATCACGTTCCTTGGCAATGGTCTGGTTGGTAGCTTCGCAAGACGCCTTCAACTCTTGGGCGGCCTTAGCATGTCGACCCTCAACAATCTTCACCTGGGCAAGGGCATCGTTAAGAGCTTTAGACTGCGCCACGCATTCTTTGTTGTGCTTTTCGCGCACATTTTTGAAGGTTGCTTTGCGTGCAGCAAGCTCTTGCTGAGCGTCCATCAGCTCTTGAACACTACGCCGAATCTCGCTCATGGTGGCAGCCGCCATCGCAAGACCAGCGGCCCCGTCCTGGAGAAGGGCTAGGCGGTCCCGTTTGGTAGTATAAGCCCGCTCAGCGGGCGGAATGGAGCCGGCCAACCAGGACTCACACGTAGCCACTTGAAAGAACCGACCATCTTCACGCACCGACCACTCTGGCCTATAAACAGGACCTGTAGCCACATCCAGCCTGAACCCGGCGGAAGTAACCCCCGGGTTGTCATTCTTCTGAGCGTCACCTCCGCCCAGCTTCAAACCTTCACCATCACCAGCTGATGCCTTGTCATATCCAGCATCATCAACCACGTCATCCTCAAAACAAGTACCTTGAGGGTGCTCACCACCACCTGGTGATGTAGGCCTAGCCATAAACCCTTCACCGGAGACACCGGTATCCACACCCTTTCCCTTCTCTCGCTCTCTCCTACGTAGCTCCTCCAATGCCACTGCCTACTGTCGCTCTGCTTCACGAGCTTCGGCTTCCCTTCGCATATCTGCAGCTAAGGCATCGTCATCAACCCCGGGCATCTGGGTGTCCTCCACCCGTTCGGTCTGAGCGCTATCCTCTGTCCGCGCAGCGGACAAGGACGGGTCAGGATCCGTCGGCCCAGTGCCGCGCACATCAGACAATCTCGGGCCGCCAGGAAAGAGAAGCGTTGCGCCTATAGACAGAACAGAAAACGGTTAGAAGTCACAAGGGGCACACAAGAAATACAATGTCATGACAAAGTAACTAACCTGGTTGAACATCTTTCACGATTTTCGATGCCAGCCTTGGGCGCTTCGATGACACACCTAACCTAACTTTCAATGTGGAGGCGGATGAATCGCCCTCAGGCACCTTCCGCTTCGAGGAGTCCATCATTGAAATCACATCCTTCAGCTTCTTCCCCACGCAATGACCGCTCTTGCCAGAATCTCCGCTGACGCGCGCAGTCACAGGCGGTGTTGTAAACACCTCCACATAATCTTCCTTACTCTTTGACCCGCCAGTCGCGGGTGGGTTCTGAGAAAAACCATCCCCACCGCTAAGACCTGCACGATCCCGAGCGCGATGAGTCAAAGAGAAGGATTCATCCTCAGGCTCATCGTCAGATATAAACATAATATTAGTCCCGCTAACGGAAACCGCATTCAGCGGGCAGGGGTTGACAGGGACGTCACCTGGTATCAGCACATGGCCAGGAAAATCCTTCATGTTCACAGGAAGAAAATTCTCCCGCGTCTGTTCCACATACGGCTTCTCCCCCGCACGTAGGGGCTCCCAGCGGAATTCGCCAACAACGCCTGGAAACGTACAACAATAAGTACAACATAAAACACGGAACAAATTATCACCAACAACAAGTACAACAATAATAAGCGCTCTAACGACAAGGAAACGTACCTTCTCCATCCACATAAAAGTGCGGATTCGCGTCGGTCCTAGCCCCAACGCGGCTAAGCCCCGCCATCAACAACGCCTCAGGTCTCACATGCGCCATCTCAATGGAAGTAACTTGTTGCGTCAACTTGTCATACCAGTCGAAATCCTCATAGTTGGTCACCGGAAATCCTGCAACCTCGACTTCCCGGACACAGCCAACCATTGCAGGGGAGCGGGAACGACACCCTGCTTTATAAAGAAGAACTTCCATTTCCAGTCATGCATGCTGCGGGGAGGTTCATTTGCGACGGGCTTAATCCTGCTACGCTGAGTAAACGAAAACCATTGCGGCCTGCCGCGAGTCAGCCGATAGAAAGCGTTAAACATATCGAACCTCGGCTCCACGTCCTGGGACCGACAGACGAACTCGAAGTCCACCATCCGGGCCATCCCCAGTGGTGTCACCTGTGTGAGATAAATCCCATACTGTAGCAACATATCACAAACAAACCGACTGGCCGGAAGACGGAAGCCAGCCAACTGGAAGTGGGCAGCATACAACGCCATCCTCCCAGGACCAGCGTCCAGAACGGTCTGGCCCTCCGCCGATAAGGTCGGTTCCCAACTCGCCGGAATCTCATACAACGACAGATTCTGCTCGAAAGAATCCCTCTTCCATTTAATCCGAGCGTCTGCCATACCGACGGGATCCTTCTTCCCTCTAACATCAGCCTCAGCCATTTGAAAAAGTCTTTGAAACGGAGGAAAAACCTGATCGGAAAAGACGACTCACCGGAAAAGAAGAGAGAAAGGGGGGAGACGGTTAACAGGGTAAAGTAAACAACTGAAGCCAGGAGAGGGTATTTATACCCAAAGCATTAATGAGGGTGGGCCAGGAGAGAGAAGAAAGCTCCACCACCAGTCGCCACGTGGCATAATGATACGAAAAAGCTGTCACGCGCGGCGCGTCAGTCTGACTCGCCTGACACAAGTCATCCAAAAAGTCTATTTACAGTAACTGCCATGACGGCTGAACAGACGCGGCAGACTGACGGGCAGTCACTTTAACCGTCACAAACACTGCAGATGATGATGATGACTTCTCGGTTTTCCCTCCAAATCATTTGAATTAAATTCACAAACCCAAGGCGGGAAGTACCAGCAGCACACACTCCGCCAGAAGTAACACAAACAAACCCGCCTAACGTAAAACGTAAATATCCGCCAACCCATAAACCCCCCAAAAAACCTTAACCAATGGGTCCACCACCACTCACGCTTCCGCTACGCGCAACCAAGAGAGGCACTGGACTAGGGGGACTTGAAGGGGTAGGGACCCAAATCCACATGGCCCATCCCCAAAAATCCAGCCCAAAGGCCGAAACAGGCCCACAAAACCCAAACGTGAGAATTGCGGTGTTTAAGGCGGACATCCCCCCGCGGATTCCGAACTGTACGCGGGGCGGTTGGCCGCCACAAAGTGTCCGCTTAAGTACAATAGGAAGGATCAGCAACGGACACGTGGCACCAAACTACAAGCTCGTACAGGGATGTACGCACCAATCAGAGCACGAGGATGTGTGGCAGGTAGCATGTTGCACAATCTGCACATCAGATGGTAACACGTGTCTCCCAAGGAACCCGTAGGGGACACACAGTACATGCCCTGCACGCGCCAGCCAATCAGAACGCGTGGGACAACCTCAGCAAGGATCTCCACTAACTCGGGGGGCTGCAGGGGGGACAATAGCCCACCTGGCAGCCAATTATATCAAGACAGACCTGCGGCCACTCACAGGACGCCACGTCAGCAAGACGGTAAGATCACTCTCCATGATTTAACACGTGTCTTACTTTATCTTATTGGGCCTAACTTTGGGCCGATGTGGAGGCAAGCCCTTAACTTGGGCCTTGGCCCTTTCGGTGAGTTAAGGGTAGGTGTTGAGGCCCGTGTGGAACCTATTTAATTAGCACTTAGTCTTCTTGGATAGGCCATTCAGAAATTCCCTGAAGAACACACCAAGGCCGATTACGTTTTTGTGTCTGCTAAGTAGATTCCTTCGGGTTTCGAGGCGGTCGCCCCATATCAGTGTAGTGTGTGTTGTCAGGTACCCTCCACTTCACAGCCAATTGGATAGCGAAGGATCACTCCTGCAGAGACGAGCCTAACCATTGGATCCAGGTTAGACTTTTGTTTCTTCAAAAGTATATCATGATTTAAGATTTAATACGTGACGGAGAAATTATAATACTATGTTTCCACTTATTGGAATATTTTCTATTTTATAGAAAAATATCCATAAATCATAGTTTAATAATTTACATTTGACGAAATAATTAATAATATCTAGTTAAATGTAAATAAACTAAAAATACAAGATATGATTCAAAAATGATATTTTATGAAAAATAATTATTTTCTTATGTGCAAAGGTGAAAATAATTTTTCCATAATTTTCTCAATTTCTTTGTAGTTAAAAATAAATTTAATGAGTTTTAATCATATTTAAATGATTAAAAATAAGAAAATTAATAAAAATAAACGTTTTTTGAACCAAAAATTTTTATTTAGGTTCATGATCCTTAAAAATAATTTTCCAGAAAATTTGGGATTTAAATCATTAATAATGAATTTTTTTATCAATTATTTATGATTAAAACTATTTAAATTAGTAAAATTATGAAAAATAAATATTTTTCAGAAACTAAAAATGAGATATTTTTCTTCAGTGTGTCAAGAAGCCATGTCTAAATTTTCATGATATTTGGAGCAAAAATGAATTTTCTACGGATATTATAAGAATAATACATATATATAATGATATTTAAAGGAAAAATAAAGACAAATAAAAAAAAAGAAGAGCCAGACCCGTGGGTAGGGTGACTCAAACCCGGGTCTTGGCTGGACATAGCACACACACAAACCACTACTCTATAGCATATTTTGTTGATTAAGTTTGAAAACAAAATAACTTAAACTTAATGAAATATATCATCTTCTTCCCCAAACTAACCTACTCATAAACCTTAACCCTAGAAATTCGATTATACGATTTAGGCAAGATTAGAACTCTGTAATAGAGGGCTTTTGTTTATAGATGCAGAAACAACAAAACGGCAAAAGAATTTAAAACTTACAATGCATATATCGAACAAAATCAAGGCTTCAAGACCCGAACAAAAACATGGTCGATTTGAGGTTTTCTGGACTGATTTGGAGGATATTATAGTGGGTTTAGAAGGTGTAATGGTGCAGCACTGTAATGGCACGATTGTTTATAAGTTTGATCAAGAAAAAAAAACGGACTATTAACGAGATATAAAGATTTCGGCGGTTACACAATAAAATCAATTAAAGACAATGATTAAAGCTCGTTAATATGCGAATTAAACCTTGGAAACGGTTCGACACCAATGGAGAAATGTTACACAATCAATAAAAATGGGTTAAAAGTATTAAAACTTGGTTGTGGTGTTCGCCGGAGAAAAGCTCCGGTCACCGGAAAATCGGCCGGAAATCAGTGGCCAAAGGTGAATTTTTTTTATTTTTAAAACTTTTAAAAACTGGCAGAATTGTTCCCCCATGTTTAACTTGGTTAAATTTCTTTTATAAAGTCTAACAAAACTAACAAATATTTAACTTAAAACTTTTATAATCTCTAGAATCTTTTAATTCCAAATAAACGAAAATTTATGGTCCGAACTTCTGAACGCTCAATACGAGGAGGACTATAGTTGACAACTTGCTAAAATATGAGGGTGACGATTGTCACAGTCTCCCCTACTTTAGAAAATTTCGTCTCGAAATTTCCTTCAAGTGGATGTTTCATTAAACAAAAAGTGTAATAAAGGTCAAGTAGGTTTTAGAAATATCACATCCTTCATGTTTTGATAAATTTTAAAATAGTTGTCTAATATCCATGGTAAAAGTTTCAAAATCTTTGACAGTTGACCCGAGATTAGGAAGTTGGGAGTTTGAATGTGAAGAGTTTTGGGAATGTGTAATTGGTGAGGACAGTGTACTAATGAAGCAGTTTCCCCTACTTTAGAAAAGTTTCTGACAGAACTTAATTAAGGACTTGCAAAAAGATTTCGAATAACAGAGTGTGTAAGAGTACACCAGGTTTCTGTTTTCTGTGTGGGTGGTCAAGATAAAAACCCTAGGAAGACGAGTTGAAACTCGTGTAAGAACGTTCTTATCAAAAATGCTAGTTGTTAGTCAACGATCTAATGAAGAGGTAGTTATAAAGTAATGGGTAGGTTCTTGATTAGACTCCTAGTCCGCTCCCGCAGTATCGTTTATGCTTACATAGAGGGTGTACCGCAGCTGACCCACCGCACTCCCGATACTTTGGACTCGTACTGATTGTCTACCAACAGCCTAAATAGAATTACACACCACCCTTATGTACCTGTAAACCCATGATTGCGTTCCAGACCGTGATCATCGATTTACCTTACACCAGGGTGTTATGCTTTTCCATAACCCTAACCTATGTAATACTAGAAACAAATGCGTGCAACCAACATGTGTTAAATAATAGATACTGCTCAAGTATAAAATGCGGTTTAAGGTCCTTCCCCTTTCGGGTTCACCCGAATAACCGTAATAAAGTGTAAGTATCACGCACGGTTAGTGGTCCTTCCCCTTTCGGGTTCACTCGCACAAATAACCGGTTCAATTTATGAAAATGTCTAACAGGGTCTTGCTCACATAGGAAAGTTTGCGTACAAAATACACGTTCATATAAGTAAATAAGTATAGCATAAAATTTCGATTAGAATATAAATTAAGTAAATCGCACAATTGTGCAAAATGAGAGTAAACGAGTTAAATAATACTCAAGATTAGTGATGTAAGAATAACTGCTAATAACTAGTGTGAGAATAACCACAAATGACACGCAAGAATGACCACGAATAAAAGAACAATGCGAGAATAAGATAATGCGCGAACATAACTATAAATAAAATGGTGTAAGAATAAAATAATAAAATCTAATGCAATTGAGAGTGTGCAGAACAGACGTAAAGTCTACTGGAATGATGGTTTAAATTTAATAGTTTTGCATATATATACTATACGATAAAAGACATTTAGCAACACTCAGATGAGGATATGTCCATTGTTTTATTAAACCAAAAGTGTTGCGACTGAGAGTGTACAAGTGTAAAGAGATAATTTTTCGTTTATAACAACGTAGTTTGCTCGAACCTTGTGATATAATTGGAAGAGTAGTTGTAAAGCATGAGAATAACTTTTTAAAAATCAAAGAATGTTTTAGATTTCAAAATAAGTTCACATGAAAAGACTTCGTAAGTACACATATTCATGTGTTTACGAGGAGTCGAGTTGAAAAGTGTTATAAGGTGTATTGTCAGTCACAAGTTTCTTTTCCCGAAAACATATATTCAACCGTTATATGAAAACAAGAAGGTTTATATTTGACTTGTAAATATGCAAAACAAGTTTATAAAGTGCAAGAGGAAACCATATAAATCAAATGTGTTTCAAAAGACCAATACTTAAATAGCAAAAATGTTAAAAGTCAACGTATTTAACATGAATAGACTCCAAATGTAACAATTTGAAGTTTCGAAATAACATGAATGTGAAAAGATTGCAACATAACATCTCTGAAAATATACCATTTTAAGTTTTAAAAGAATGATCGTGTCACAGTAATTGATATAGTAGGGTTGGAGAGTAACATGTAGGTTCCAAGTCTTAAGTGTCAGCTGGTAACCTAGCTTCAAAACCCAATTCAACGTTGAAGGTCCACTACGTACAATTTCTCGTGCTACGTTGACTGAGTGAATCAGCTCGGTATTTGAAAATTTTGGTATAAATTTCTGGGTTGTTTGAAGACAATGGAGAATCTGATTTGGTTTGGGTTGATTCCCCTGGATAGTGTTTGAAAAATGTGGATAGGACAGGGAGGAAATTGCATATGGTCCCGAATGCCTTGACGAATTTTGATAAGTAGAACTTTTCTGTATTAAAACATTCCTTTAACTTACAAGTTAAATCTCTTTCAAGTTTGAAAATTTTCCATATTTATGAAATGTTTGGGAAAAATCCAAGTGTTACCCGTTTTGATTAAACTTGAAACCTTGAATTATCATAATGTTGCGAAATTTATACGCTGAAAAATCGTTTGTTTGTAAAAGTTGTTAAGGCATCTCTTTGGGCTTATAGCAAGCTAAATGTTTCAAGACACCAGATGTGTATAAGATGTGCAAATCTGATGAATAAGTTTCTCCAAAGCTGGGTACTTGGGTTTTGTGCTTTTATGAGATGATGACATAGGGTAAATTGCTAAGGTAATCGCTTTAGAGAGTAGTGTACTGATGTGTGTTAGATAGATAGGCATTTATGATGTTGTGTATATTGTAGAAACACAAGGGAATAGTTTAGAGATATATTGTGACATCGATCGAGTAAATTTGTAAACTTGATGATAATAACAAGACGATTAATAAGTTTGAAACCACATTCGTGTTTAACTGTGCAACGTTCAAGAATAAAAAATGTGATCAAAGTTAAACAATAAGCTTAAAAATTTGAGTCATAGGAGAATGTTTTTGAACAAGAGGAATGATGCGTTATAAAAATCACGAAACATAAATGGAATAGTGTAAGTTTTAATGCGGTAAAATAGCGCATAGAAGTTTTAGTAATGATGATGAAAAGCGAATGATCAATAAGTATATAAACATCAAGAGATAGAACTACAAATCCGAATGTTAAACAAAAACTTAAGAATCAATAACGGAAAACAGAAAAATGCACTAATAGCGATAACTATTAATAGGGAAAAACTCAAAAGACATAATAACTTCCTTATAGAAAGTTGTGATAAGAGTTTCAAACAACAAATGAAAAATGTACCAATAATGAAAGGTGATACTGAAAAATGAAACTGGTGACTAGCCAAAGAAATTGAAATATTATTAGTGACTTGTGGGGAGTGTAGTTAAACCTATGAGTAAATGGTCATCCTTCCCGATTGCACGTACCCCGTCACTGGTAAATTTCAAAACTTTTAGCGAGACTTTAAAACGAAATGTAGAAATAGATCCTTGAGATGTGGATTTCACTCCTAACTCAAAGATGTATTTCAAAATTGAAAACAATTGTGGAATGAAACCAATCACTAAGTTAAGGATATCACTCCCAGCTTAGTGGTTAAGTTTCTTTTTGAAGGAAATACTCTTTGAGGTGTGGATGTCACTCCTATCTCAAAGATATATTCCTAAGATAAATAACATATAGAGGAGTGAAACTAATCACCAAGGTATGGATGTCACTCCTAACTTGGTACTATCGTTTCGGTTGTAGAATACGAGTGTCTTCCTCTCCAAACAAAAAAAACGAAAGAATAACGAGAAAGAATCATAGAGAAAATATTTTGAAGGAAGATATAAGAAATAAGAGAAATATAAACGAGAGGACTCGTGAAAGTAAGCTTAGTTATAGACTAGGCTAAAAGGCATTCTAATAACCTAATTCCCTATAACCATGGCTATGATACCAATCTGTAACACCCCAACCGTTGGTGGAAACATCGAGGTGTCACGTAGTGACGATTGTTCAATAGCTCATGGACTAAAAGTGTAAATATTGATTCATTGATTAAATAGTTTATTACATTGAAATGAAATACAACGATTCTAAATGCTAATTAACTGATATACAATGAATCCAAAATCTAAATATGAATCCGAAAGCTTAAAGGATGCATCTGACGTGCGCGTATATACACATAATTTACAATGGATTTTAACACACGTTTTGCTTTAATATTTATAAAAATGGTTTCGACCTTCATATTAAAACACACACACTAGGGCAAGTGTACCCTGTCATATATGTAGTAAGTACAGATAAGAACCAAGTATCGATCCATGGACGCGCGCGGAGCAATGGTACTAAAACTCTGTCCCCGATTCACCAGTAGGTAAAAGATAAGTTTTGGGTTTTCGTTTAAAACTAAATTAATTCTAAAACATGTAAATAACATATATAAGACTCCAAATAGAAAATATAACTATAAACACAACCCTAGCATGTCATCTACAAATCATATAAAACACAGGCGTGTGATCAACATTCCCATTTTCCAACAGTTAGTGTCCCTCTCGGGCATCCTAACATGACAACTATACAGAAAGCTAACACGAATACACACGCTAACCACTTCAAGTTGTTCATTAGCGAGCAGCTGATATAATCTCATGTGGATCTTTAAATAAAGGTTAGTATCACCTTTCGGGAGTTCTCAACCGCACTAGTTCGGGAAAGCAATATCGAATACACAATACGACCACCTAAACTAGCATAAAGTAGATCATTTCACAACCTATTCCATTTTACCAACTTTGAACACAAATCTACTAAGATCGCCATTTTCACCAAAATAACTAACAAAGATAATTAACCGTGTCAAAGATTGGTAACAACACCATTAAGCTTTTAAACTCTTTTACGTGCCGGTAAACATTCATAATCGTTATTTAAGCGACTTTAACCAAACCAATACCCGGTTACAGTTTCATGGTGTAAACTTTATCAACAAGTTAACTAGTTTACTACCGGACGATTAAACGGACGGTTTCTTCAACAAGTAATCCGCCTAACACATTCGATAATCATCAAAGTCACTAAAACATAATCACAAATCCAACAACAACGAAACAAGGTTGCACTATGATCATCAAGATCCAAACATGAAAAACGCCAAATTCATACAAAACGCGATTTCATACAAACGATTGTTTTAACTACAAACGATTACTAGATATTATCCGTAGGCTATAATACAATACATAAACGACACAAACAAGCCAAAATATTCAGATTTGAACAAACTTAAAGTTTATAGATCAAACCATAAAATCTTGAATGTGAAGGATTGGATGATGTTAGATGATTAGGATGAGATCCCGAGCTTGTTCCACTCCTTTCCAGCAGCTTAGATCGTCCGAAAAATCGCCCAAAATCGCTCTCCAAAACCCAATAATCGATCAGTGGGTTGAAATGGAAGATTTATACTCGAACAGGGCCTGTGAGCGGCCGCTCGCTGCCTGTGAGCGGCCGCTCACTTTTCAAAAAGTGGTACAAGTTGGTCCGTGCATGACGTAAGCCTTCTAGAAGGTTTCTACAAATATCTGGAGGAGCGAGCGGCCGCTCGAAGCCTGTGAGCGGCCGCTCACAGGACCCGAGGTCCCGTTTGCGCGCCGAAATCTGCGTGTTTTCTCCTGTTTTGCTTCCGGGGTATCGTTTAAGACCTGAAACAGTAAAGATACACAAATAAGCACCAATTCCTGTGTATAAGGTCAAAAACGCGTGAAATTTGGGAGTTAAACGGGGACTTTTATATGTGTAAATTAACGTATATCAAACCTCCCCACACTTGAACTTTGCTTGTCCTCAAGCAAAAACTTAAACGAAAAATTAACTCAACACAAATAAAATAACCTGTACATAATAGAATCAAGCTAACAAGTATAAATGGGTGACAAAACAACTACAAGGCGGCGATTCACTTTCGATCAACAAAGCAGGCAAACTCGTACACGACTCACAATGTTCACACACACTCGGTTTTATTTATGAAACATACGTGTAATGTGTATGTGTAAATCGCTCCATTGCCCATGCAATGAATCGTGTAATATCATAGGCTTGTCAAAAGATCTAGTCTTCACCAACTAACGTGTGAAAAAGCACAAATCAAGAGGTCTTATAAGGTTTGTAATGTCAGGCTAGGGTAAGGGTGTGGAATGGATATATATACAGTGACGAAATGGCTAAAACTCGGCGGTTAAGTCTAACTATACTGACGTAGAAGCAACTATACAATACATACGCGAACATAACCGCATTTTATTTAAATCGAGCTAAACATATAACTTCTAACTTTATTGCCCCGAAAACTGCTCGAACACTGCTAATTCACCCTATTTTAGGGTGTTCTATTTTTCTGGAATTTTCTGGAATTTTTTTTTTTTTTTTTTTTTACATATATATCTAAGATATAACTGATATTAAAACACGAATATAATCAACATACGGGCTCTAAATATACAAACCCGAACACGAACTATTTACAACGCAAAAACGAGTCAAACATTAACCTAAACCGAGTTTCAACACAAAGGGTTTAAAAGAAAAAGGCTAAATTTGGTTTAGTGGCGAAATGGTGTGGTAAATAAGAAAAAACACGGGAATAGGTTCAACATGGTTAACTAGGGGATAATGTTTTGGTGAGGAAACAGATAGAACGAAAAGAAAAGGCTAAATCAAAAGGGTATCCTAAATGCCTCAATCATATTCGTACAATTTCACACGACTCTGGTCTAAACACGTATGCTAATGACAAGTTCTAAATTACACAAAACATCCGGCTCACTCGTAAGCATGTCAAAGAAATGAAAATCTAGTCTAAGGCTCAAATACTCACGTAACCGGAAGGAAATGGGTGCAAATGTACAGATTTAGCAAGCTAGTGTCACGTCCGTTTGTCGCGCCTTAAGTTATTTTTATCAAAAATTGGTTAAGCTTGATGTTTCTAAATATATATATATATATACATACATATGTACTTTCTAAATTTTTTTTTTTTTTATTTTATATATATATATATATATACAACGCAAGAGGACAAACTGGAACATAATATAAACCCTCCCCACACTTAAATGTCACATTGTCCCCAATGTGAAAAGTAGAAAGCGTTTATGAATTAGCTAACTACTGTGTGAAAAAGGAGAATAATACTCCCCTGTTTGTGATATCCCGAAAAACATGGTGGCTGCATTGAGCATCCAAACCGGTGCTCGCCTATTCCTGCACTATCACCATTCTTGACAAAACCAAAACACATTAAACACATCCATCCATAATCACACTTATTGAAACAAGCAAACAGTGCTGAAATTAAAAAATAGAGAAAAGTAAAGAGTACTAATACAGGAAAATAAAAGATGTCTTGGGTGCTCGCACCCGAATACAATAAAAAAAACTAACATAAGCAAATCAAATACCACCACCACTACTCCTCACTCCTCGTCATCATCATCATGGTGGGTTCCGGACGACCCCGCAGCATCCCCACCTCTTCGGCGCTTGTCACCCGGCCCACTTTGGTAGTGATAAGGCTGATGGCCAAAGTGAGATGGGTAAACCGCGCGCAAGTCCTGAAAGAGGTGGTGCATGCTATCAAACATGTACCGAAAGTTCTCGCGAGTTTCATTCCTGAACTCGCGAGTTTCATTCCTGAACTCGGTGAACTCCTGGTAAAAGTTTGGGGGGGGGGGGGGGGGCGCGTACTGGTGCTCATGCTGCTGGTGTGGCTGCTCCTGTTGCTGATGTGGCTGCTCGAGTGGCTGGTGCGGCTGTAGCTGGTGCTCCGGTTGTGGCAGTGGGTCCCAAACTTCATCGTTATGCCCTTTTAAACGGATTATTCCATTGTATTCATGAAGGATCCCCATGCGCCTGAGCACGTCCATGTTAACCAGAGATCCGCCTTGAACTCGAGTAAGGGTGTTCCTCGCTGCCTTGAGGACACCCATAGATCTGGCAATAGCAGTCACATATTCCCCACCGTAAATTGTACTCCCTCGTTGTGTACCTGCTGCTTGACTAAGAAAAGATGCTATTAGTGCAGCAAGGTTAACTGGTTGATCACCTACCAAAGCATACAAGAATAGCAAATCAGGGGTAGGGCAATTGGTGGAGTTTTCTTGCTTTGCAGCTGCAGTCCCACAGAGAACTTTCTGGAACACTCGGAGCAAAGGGTCGCGGATTCGGGTCGCTTTTGAACCTGAGGGATTATAGTTTTGAAGCCCCGTGAGTTGCGCCCAAAAAGCGTTCCTTAACACGTTGTCTTCCGGAAATTTGTACATAGCTTCATTGAAGCTATTATCCAAGACTTCCTCATCCGAATATAAGCCCAAGCGGACCCCCAGATCCGCGACTGAAATGTCGCGCCACACTCCACCCAAGCGAAATTGTAACCCCCATCGCCCATTTGCTTGAAAATCCGGGTGCTCATGCTTTCTTGGTCTTTGGTATTGGAGAGTAGAGAAGAATTCAATAGTGATCTCCTCAAAGACCGGTTCTCTGATAGAAAGCAAGTTTTCCATCGGGTCATCCATCAGTTCCCGTAACCTATCCCTTTGATTCAGCTCAGCACGAGTTTCAAAACAAATTCTTCGCGGGGTGGCAATAGAGTTCCGCCTTGCATATAGTTGTTCAAACCTTTCAATGCACCCGCGGTCTTGCGGTTTTGCCGGATCGAATCTGAGGAAACGGTGCACCATCTGCATATGAATGCTTAAATATGTTAGTAAACATCGAAGGAATTGGACCCGGACCCAAACAACGCGAAACAAAAAAAATAATTTTTTCAACAGTCTCTGTGAGCGGCCGCTCACAGGCAGTGAGCGACCGCTCACTGCCCCTGCGAGCGCGTTTTCGCTCTGCAGCCTCCCTATTTCGCTCCTGTGCACTTGGTTTTGGCCGGTTTTCAATGTTTTAGCCAAATGCACTCTGTAATCGGCCATTCAAGCACTTGTGTTTTGAAAAATTGTATGACTTGGTGATCGAATGGCCGAGTTTAAACATTTATGAAGTATTTAGCATTTATGAAGTATTTGAGCGAATTTTGAACCTTGAACACTTAGGCGCTAGGACTTTGCAAAATGTTTTCAAAATCAACTTGCTTAGCTTTAGGCGCTCAATTTCCAAAATCATTATGAAGTAATCACTAGAACTCGGGGCGCGTTTGTTTAGTTATGAAGAGCGCCCCAAAGTTCATGAACAACAAACAACTAAAATACAAACTAAAGACTAACAACCTCACACTTTTGGGATTTGTTAAACAATTATGAAAAATCCCCAAAGATTAAGATAACTACACTTTATCAAACAACCTAAACATGATGAATTTGAGGATTTTTGAGCATTTATGAAGGATCCCCAAAATTCAACAATAAATCTAAATTAAACTAAGATTATCACTATGAAGCGAGCATAGAACTTGGGGCGTGTTTGTCCGGTTATGAAGAACGCCCCAAAGTTTTAGGAACACAACCATCTAACTACAATCAAAACACTAACAATCTCAAAGATTTGGGGTTTTGTTAAACAATTATGAAGGAAACCCCCAAAAATCCAAGATCAAACCTAAACGAAACTAACATTAACACTAACATACAACCTATCATGAAATTAAACTACATTAACACTACATTACACTAAACACAAGACTACAAGATGAACAAATCTTCAAAGAAATTCGGATTCAAGTTAAACATTATGAAGAAAACCCAAAATTTCAAAGATTTGAACAACAATAACACTCCAATCTAAACTAACAAGACAAACAATCAATCCAAAAATTTAGGGTTTGTTAAACATGTATGAAGTGACCCCAAAATTCAGAAAAGATTGCATACAAGTGACATACATTAGACTAAAACAAGAAAAATTGCAAGAAAACTAGTGATTCATACCTTGATTTGAAGATTTGTGTGTAGGATTGAAGGGTTTTGAGTTGGGTGTTCTTGAGAGCAACAAAAACAAAGAGAATGGGTCAAAACTGGTTGAGCGGCCGATTAAAAGATTTTAGGGTTGGTTATTTTGAGTTTAAAATGTGAAATGCCAATTTTGCCCTTGAAAAACTTCACCAGATCTGAGCGAGCGGTCGCTCGCTCCCTTTGAGCGGCCGCTCGGAAATTTTTTTTTTTTTTTTTTTTTTTTCAGACCTGGGCGTTTTGAGCGGCCGCTCACTCTCTTTGAGCGGCCGCTCACTGCAATCTGATGTGCAATTCGCTGCAATTTTTCACCCAAAAGCCGCGGCGCTTGTCCGTTTTGACCCGAACAACCAACATACCTGTGTTTTGACGCTTCTTAGTGTATTACCTCAGTTGTGAAGCGACTTCCCACATAATCCACAAGGCGCGAATCAAACCTGCAATCTCTAAGAACAACTAAACAAACTAGTTAAAAACTTAAACAATTTAACTAAAAATTCACTCTAAACTATAACCATTTGTACAATTCGGCGCGCCCATACACATCTAACCCATTTGAAGCTCGTTCCTTGCATCATTGCACTCCTCGGATATGATCAAACCTGCATGAACCTGCGCACGACTCAAACAAACATTAAAACTAATAAAATATTAAACTAAACTAAAAATTTTAACTAAGTACTAAACAATTACCTACTACCCCAACTTGGCGCGCCCATACGCGCCTCGCTATATTTATTATCGAGTCGCTAGCTAGACTCACTTCCCCACACTTTATGAAGCGTGTGGGGCGTAGAGATCGATCTCCTCTACGGATTGGTCAACCGGTCCTTCAATATAGACTTTTAATCTATGACCGTTGACTTTGAAAGTCAAACCCTCAGAATTCGCGATCGAGACAGCACCGTACGGATATATCTCTTTAACGGTGTACGGTCCTGTCCAGCGGGATTTCAACTTTCCAGGAAAGAGACGCAAGCGAGAATTATAAAGCAAAACCAAATCGCCTACCTGAAAATCTTTCTGGCTTTTCAGGCGACTGTCGTGCAGTCTCTTTGTGCGCTCTTTATACAATATCGAGCTCTCATAGGCCTGCTGCCTAAGCTCCTCCAGCTCGTGAATCTGTAAGAAACGGGTCTCACCGCCGGTCTTAAGATCCAAATTCGCCGTTTTAAGAGCCCAGAATGCCCTATGCTCCAACTCGACAGGGAGATGACACGCTTTTCCATAGACCAGCCGAAAGGGAGTCGTCCCAATAGGCGTCTTGTAGGCCGTTCTAAAGGCCCATAACGCGTCATCAAGCTTGTCGGCCCAATCCTTGCGGTTTTGATTAACCGACCGCTCAAGGATTCGCTTCAACCCACGGTTCGTGACCTCCACCTGTCCACTTGTCTGTGGATGATACGGGGTGGATAACCTGTGGTGAACACCATAACGTGCTAATGCGCGATCAAGCTGCGCATTGCAGAAATGCGTGCCACGGTCACTAATCAGTGCCTTCGGGGCACCAAACCGGGAGAACAAGCCTCTAACAAACCTCACAACTACTCGGGCATCATTTGTGGGTAAGGCTTGCGCCTCGGCCCACTTTGACACATAGTCAACCGCCACGAGTATGTATTTATTACCCCGTGAGGAGGGGAATGGTCCCATGAAGTCTATGCCCCAAATGTCAAAGACCTCACAGACTTGGATGGGATTCTGCGGCATTTGGTCGCGTGCCGATATGTTCGTCGCCCTCTGGCACGAATCACATGCACCGACCAGTATCTGAGCGTCACGGAAAAGCGTGGGCCAATAAAACCCGGAGTCTAACACTTTTTTGGCAGTGTAATTCGCTCCGTGGTGACCTCCGGTAGGCCCCTGGTGACAATCACGCAATATCTGCGCCGCCTCAACCCCGAACACGCAACGGCGAATCAGCTGATCCGCCCCGACCCGGAACAAAAATGGGTCATCCTAGAAGTAATGCTTCAGGTCCGCAAAGAACTTCCTCTTTTGCTGGTGCGACAATCCTTTGATGAGGATCCCGCACGCGAGGTAGTTCGCAAAATCCGCGAACCATGGCGATACATCTTCCACCGACTCAACGCTCATCAAGAACTCGTGGGGAAAATTATCATTAATGGTATCCCACGCGCAGTTCTCGGCATCATCATGCTCGAGTCTGGACAGATGATCAGCAGCAACATTCAGGGCACCTTTCTTGTCCTGAATCTCTATATCGAACTCCTGCAGCAACAGGATCCACCTAATCAGGCGCGGTTTCGCGTCCTGTTTGCTGAAAAGGTATCGGATCGCTGCATGGTCCGTATAGACAATGGTCTTCGACAGCACTAAATACGATCTAAACTTGTCGAATGCAAACACTACAGCTAGAAGCTCTTTCTCAGTCGTGGTATAATGCTCCTGAGCATCATGAAGAGTCTTACTAGCGTAGTAGATCGGGTGGAAGTGCTTATCCTTCCGCTGTCCCAAGACCGCCCCTATCGCGAAGTCACTCGCGTCGCACATGATCTCGAATGGCAGCTCCCAGTCGGGTGCCACCAATATAGGGGCCTCAACAAGCAAACGCTTCAAAAGGCCAAATGCCTTTACACACTCTGCACCAAACACAAACGGTGCATCCTTCTCCAACAATCGGGTCATCGGACGGGCGATTTTTGAAAAGTCTTTAATGAATCGCCTGTAAAAACCCGCATGACCCAAGAAACTGCGGATAGCTCTGACAGAGGAGGGCGGAGGGAGCCTAGAAATGATGTCTACTTTGGCAGGATCCACCTCCAACCCATTCTGAGAGACCTTGTGCCCGAGGACTATTCCTTCCTTCACCATGAAGTGGCATTTCTCCCAATTCAGCACAAGACTGGTCTCCTCACACCTCTGCAGCATCCGCTCAAGATTTCCCAGACACTGATCAAAAGAACTCCCGAACACTGAAAAATCATCCATGAACACCTCCATGGAGTCCTCGATCATGTCATGAAAAATAGCAATCATGCAGCGCTGGAAGGTAGCCGGTGCATTGCACAGCCCAAATGGCATACGCCTGTAGGCGAATGTGCCAAAGGGGCATGTGAAGGTCGTCTTATCCTGGTCCACAGGATCGATAGGGATCTGGAAATACCCCGAGAAACCATCAAGGAAACAATAGTACAACTTCCCCGACAGACGTTCCAACATCTGATCGATGAATGGAAGCGGGAAGTGATCCTTGCGGGTGGCGTCATTGAGCTTGCGATAGTCAATGCAAACTCTCCACCCCGTGACGGTCCTCGTAGGAATCAACTCATTCCTATCATTCGTGACCACCGTCATGCCACCCTTCTTGGGCACGACGTGCACAGGACTAACCCAAACAGAATCCGAGATAGGATATATCAATCCAGCATCAAGCAATTTAATCACCTCGGATTTAACAACCTCTTGCATGTTCGGGTTCAGACGCCTTTGGTGCTGCGCACAAGGCTTGTGGACATCCTCCATCAAGATTTTATGAGTACAGAATGAGGGATTAATCCCCTTGATGTCCATGATCTTCCAGGCAATTGCCCGTTTATGAAGTTTCAACACTTTCAACAACTCGCTCTTTTCTTCCACAGACAATGAAGACGATATGATCACCGGTAGACGCCCCTCCTCATCCAGAAATGCATACTCGAGATGCGGTGGGAGCTCTTTCAGCTCTAGAGACGGTGGGTCCTCAACAGACGGCTTCGCCTTCTCCTCTTCCTCTCGCTCAATCTCCACAAAACGCTCCGGACTTTGGGAACCATCATCACCAATCTGATAGACTGGCTGCTCATCTCTATGGCCCTCCTGCATAATGCCATCTAAGCTCCCACACAACAGATGTGTGTCCGAAACATCTCTCTCCCAAGCACCTCTGACATGAGAGCTGACACACTGGTCTACTACATCAAGATAGTATAGTGTATCGTCCTGGCTCTCAGGATGGCGCATCGACCTCTGAATGTCAAAAGTCACGTGCTCATCATTCACTCGGAGTGTGATCTGGCCCGCAGCCACGTCAACAATCGTCCTCGCCGTGTTAAGGAAAGGACGTCCGAGAATCAGAGGAACTTTAGAGTCCTCATCCATATCCAGGATAACAAAGTCCACAGGAAAAACAAATTTGTCAATCTTGACAAGCATATTTTCTACAAATCCCCGTGGATACTTGATCGAACGATCAGCGAGGCGAATACTCATCCTGGTGGGTGAAGGTTCACCCAGATCCAACTTCTCAAAAACCTTATAAGGCATAAGGTTTATGCTGGCCCCCAAGTCTGCAAGTGCATTACTGACAGTCATGTTACCTATCAGACAAGGGATGGTAAAGCTACCAGGATCTCCCATTTTCATGGGCAGTCTATTCTGCAGAATTGCAGAGCAGTTCTCGTTCAACAGAACGCAGGACAGGTCCTCAAGTTTTTGCTTGTTTGTGAGGATGTCCTTCAGAAATTTCGCGTACTTAGGCATCTGGGCCAAGGCTTCCACAAACGGGATGTTTATGTGTAGCTGTTTGAACAGCTCAAGGAATTTCCCGTATTGGGCCTCGTCCTTCTGTTTCCTAAGTCTGCTAGGGTATGGGACAGGAGGAGTGTAATCTGTGACTGGCTTCGGTATCTGTGCTGTACTTGCTGGGACTCGCCTAGCGTGCACCTCGTCCGAAGACTCAGTCTGGACCGTCTCAGTGATCGGTGGTGAGTCCGATGTGTCAGGTCCCGTGGTTTTACCACTCCTCGTCATTATGGCATTCACATGCCCCCTAGGATTCGGCTCAGTGTTGCCCGGAAGACCACCCTGCTGTCTCTCGGACATCATCTTCGCCATCTGGCCAACCTGGTTCTCTATGGCCTGCATCGACGCCTTTTGGCCCCTCATCTCACCCTCGTAATTCGTAAAGCGCTCCTCGTGTTGCTTGTAGCGCTGCTCAGCGAGCTGATAGTTATCAGAGGTGTTGGTAAGGAGTTGCGACATCATCTCCTCCAGCTTGGACATACCATGAGGGGCGTGCTGCTGGGAGCTGCTCCCGGCGCCCTGGCTCTGGTATTGGTTCGGTCTCTGCTGGGACGATTGACCACGAGACTGGTAAGGCTGCTGGTTGGACTGGTAGGGCTGTTGGTTGGACTGGTAGGGCTGTTGGTTGGACTGGTAAGGCTGTTGGGACTGTTGTGGTGCGGGGGCCCTCTGCTGATATCCGAGCGGGTTCTGGTTAGAGGGACCAGATCTCCACCCGAAGTTCGGGTGATTTTTCCAACCCGGATTATACGTGTTGCTGTAGGGGTTATTCTGGGGTCTTGTCTGATTGCCCATATAGTCCACCTCCTCGTGGCCTGTATACATCACCCCCTGAGCACACGAGCCAGGCTCGTGAGATACCCCGCACTGCTCACACAAACAATCGGTCTGCGCTACGTGCTGCTGCTGCTGCTGCTGCTGAGAGTTATCGAACCTCGAAGCCAGAGCCGCTATTTGTGCAGAGATCGCCGTATAGTTATCCACGGCATGCACACCAGCCTTTGCAGATGAAGATCTAGATCTATCATTCTGCCGGGACTTAGACTTTAGGGACGCCTTTTCAATAATGCTCCACGCTTCCCTAGGAGACTTTGTTCCGATGTCTCCTCCAGCGTATACATCAAGGCGTTCCTGAGACGAATACCCGAGTCCCTGATAAAAAGTTTGCACCAAGTGCCTTTTCGAAAGCTCATGGTGCGGGCAACTCAAGAGTAGGTCTTTAAACCTTTCCCAGGCTGTGTACAATGATTCATCGTCATCCTGACGAAAAGTCATGATGCGATTCCTCAGCTTTTGAGTTTTCTCAGGAGGAAAATATTGCTGCATGAACTGTTGTGACAACTCTGCCCAAGTCGTGATCGACCCTGCGGGTTGTGACAGAAGCCAAGTCCGGGCTTTGTCCCGCAATGAGAATGGGAAGAGTCTCAAACGTATAGCATCATCGGAGATGCCTTGCATCTTAAAGGTGGCTAAAACCTCCAAGAATGCAGCAATATGTCGGCCTGGATCCTCGTGTTCCAGTCCACCGAATTGCACCGAGTTCTGTATCATATTCACGATACTGGATTTGATCTCGAAATGGTCCGCCAAAATAGCCGGACGGATAATACTCGGCGCAAGTCCATCTCCTCCTGGGCGACCACTATCATTTAGCGGAATGTCGTCATCCGCCATGATAACGTCGCTTCCGGCGTCCGACCCGTCGTCGGCCAGATCGTGCCTCGCCTCGACAACTGGGACCTCTATTCTAGGGGCAGAAATAAGAATATCAGAAACAAGACGCAATTTATGAAGTCTAATCCGCTCGCTTCTCCTCAAGACACGCCTCCGCTCCTCGTCAGAAAGATCACCAGAAGGCCCGGGGTTTGCGGACATCAACCTGCAAATAAGAATGATACAGTTGCAGCAGGCGAATATATGACAAACCCAAAAGGCGATAAAGGACAGAAAAATAAATAAAGAATTCATAAATTCATACGAAAACAAAAGAAAGCAATAAAATCGAGAAAATCAAAATAAAAACAAATAGGATCAAGGGAAGAACAGAAAAGGCAGACTAACCCTAAAACTATACAACGAATGAAATTAATAATCAGTTCAAATGCGAACAAACAAATCTAATCAATCAAATAACGAACCAATCAAATTCATAGACAAACTAATCAATACACAAATCAATCAATTAAATCTATCAACACCCAAATGAACGAATAATCAAATCAAACAATCCTATAAGCAGATAAATGAACGAATCTATATACTAACCTATAAACCAACTTAGAATCAATCCAAAATATCAACAGACAAATAAATCAAATAAGCATTCAACGAATCATATATGCAAATAAATGAACGAAATAACAAATCAAAGAAGTATAAACAAGTATTCACAAGTATGTACACTGGTAAAAAGCTGACTCGGTTCGTTCCTAAAGCTCGTCGCGTCCCCGGCAACGGCGCCAAAAACTTGACGTGCGCGTATATACACATAATTTACAATGGATTTTAACACACGTTTTGCTTTAATATTTATAAAAATGGTTTCGACCTTCATATTAAAACACACACACTAGGGCAAGTGTACCCTGTCATATATGTAGTAAGTACAGATAAGAACCAAGTATCGATCCATGGACGCGCGCGGAGCAATGGTACTAAAACTCTGTCCCCGATTCACCAGTAGGTAAAAGATAAGTTTTGGGTTTTCGTTTAAAACTAAATTAATTCTAAAACATGTAAATAACATATATAAGACTCCAAATAGAAAATATAACTATAAACACAACCCTAGCATGTCATCTACAAATCATATAAAACACAGGCGTGTGATCAACATTCCCATTTTCCAACAGTTAGTGTCCCTCTCGGGCATCCTAACATGACAACTATACAGAAAGCTAACACGAATACACACGCTAACCACTTCAAGTTGTTCATTAGCGAGCAGCTGATATAATCTCATGTGGATCTTTAAATAAAGGTTAGTATCACCTTTCGGGAGTCCTCAACCGCACTAGTTCGGGAAAGCAATATCGAATACACAATACGACCACCTAAACTAGCATAAAGTAGATCATTTCACAACCTATTCCATTTTACCAACTTTGAACACAAATCTACTAAGATCGCCATTTTCACCAAAATAACTAACAAAGATAATTAACCGTGTCAAAGATTGGTAACAACACCATTAAGCTTTTAAACTCTTTTACGTGCCGGTAAACATTCATAATCGTTATTTAAGCGACTTTAACCAAACCAATACCCGGTTACAGTTTCATGGTGTAAACTTTATCAACAAGTTAACTAGTTTACTACCGGACGATTAAACGGACGGTTTCTTCAACAAGTAATCCGCCTAACACATTCGATAATCATCAAAGTCACTAAAACATAATCACAAATCCAACAACAACGAAACAAGGTTGCACTATGATCATCAAGATCCAAACATGAAAAACGCCAAATTCATACAAAACGCGATTTCATACAAACGATTGTTTTAACTACAAACGATTACTAGATATTATCCGTAGGCTATAATACAATACATAAACGACACAAACAAGCCAAAATATTCAGATTTGAACAAACTTAAAGTTTATAGATCAAACCATAAAATCTTGAATGTGAAGGATTGGATGATGTTAGATGATTAGGATGAGATCCCGAGCTTGTTCCACTCCTTTCCAGCAGCTTAGATCGTCCGAAAAATCGCCCAAAATCGCTCTCCAAAACCCAATAATCGATCAGTGGGTTGAAATGGAAGATTTATACTCGAACAGGGCCTGTGAGCGGCCGCTCGCTGCCTGTGAGCGGCCGCTCACTTTTCAAAAAGTGGTACAAGTTGGTCCGTGCATGACGTAAGCCTTCTAGAAGGTTTCTACAAATATCTGGAGGAGCGAGCGGCCGCTCGAAGCCTGTGAGCGGCCGCTCACAGGACCCGAGGTCCCGTTTGCGCGCCGAAATCTGCGTGTTTTCTCCTGTTTTGCTTCCGGGGTATCGTTTAAGACCTGAAACAGTAAAGATACACAAATAAGCACCAATTCCTGTGTATAAGGTCAAAAACGCGTGAAATTTGGGAGTTAAACGGGGACTTTTATATGTGTAAATTAACGTATATCAGCATCTCAAAACAACCTGAAACATGTACGAAAATAATTTGGTCAATACAAAAATGTACTGGTGAGCATATCCTGTTTGAATACATATAGTAGAAAAAGTGTTTAGCAATTCATGTGTTGTATACCGTTTGCTATTATATATTAAGTAGTATCAGTCAAAGCCAACCCTAATGACAAATGATTCAATGATTAACCACAGTTGATAATGATTCACACAACAATGACCAAGGTCTCTCAACAGAGTCACAAAGGGGTATATATCATAGTACTATTCATTGAAATGCTAGGCCACAAGGTTAATGATTTTGACAGTCATAGACACACAAAATAACATAAAGCAAACACACATGAGAATTGCCATTAATGATAAAACAATATTTGATAATAGTGTACATGTATAGCCCCAAAAGAGTAAAACATGAAAAAGGGGAAAGATATACTCACAGTTTTGCTAAGCGTGTCAAATCCAACAAAACTTGTCACGAGATTAATTTGGGAATTCCGAAGAATTCAACCTATACGTATAAGCATACTAATGAGAAAAGTGTCTTAAAAAGTCTAAAGCATCTAGAATCTAAGGCATTAGGGTTTTCTAGACTTATGTAGGGAAGATGAAGTTTTATTATATCTTGAATTTAATAAAAATGTTAAATAAAGTATATCATGATTTAAGATTTAATACGTGACGGAGAAATTATAATACTATGTTTCCGCTTATTGGAATATTTTCTATTTTATAGAAAAATATCCATAAATCATAGTTTAATAATTTACATTTAACGAAATAATTAATAATATCTAGTTAAATGTAAATAAACTAAAACTACAAGATATGATTCAAAAATGATATTTTTAAGAAAAATAATTATGTTCTGATGTGCAAAGGTGAAAATAATTTTTCCATAATTTTTCTCAATTTATTTGTATTTAAAAATAAATTTAATGAGTTCTAATCATGTTTAAATGATTAAAAATAGGAAAATTAATAAAAATAAATGTTTTCTGAACCAAATTTTTTTATTTAGGTTCATGATCCTTAAAAATAATTTTCCAGAAAATTTGGGATTTAAATCATTAATAATAAATTTTTTTATCAATTATTTATGATTAAAAGTATTTAAATTAGTAAAATTATGAAAAATAAATATTTTTCAGAAACCAAAAATGGGATATTTTTCTTCAGTGTGTCAAGAAGCCATGTCTAAATTTTCATGATTTTTGGAGCAAAAATGAATTTTCTATGGATATTATAAGAATAATACATATATATAATGATATTTAAAGGAAAAATAAAAATAAATAAAAAAAAAGATGAGCCAGACCCGTGGGTAGGGGGACTCGAACCCGGGTCTTGGCTGGACATAGCACACACACAAACCACTACTCTATAGCATATTTTGTTGATTAAGTTTGAAAACAAAATAACTTAAACTTAATGAAATATATCATCTTCTTCCCCAAACTAACCTACTCATAATCCCTAACCCTAGAAATTCAATTATACGATTTAGGCAAGATTAGAACTCTGTAATAGAGGGCTTTTGTTTATAGATGCAGAAACAACAAAACGGCAAAAGAATTTAAAACTTACAATGCATATATCGAACAAAATCAAGGCTTCAAGACCCGAACAAAAACATGGTCGATTTGAGGTTTTCTGGACTGATTTGGAGGATATTATAGTGGGTTTAGAAGGTGTAATGGTGCAGCAGTGTAATGGCCCGATTGTTTATAAGTTTGATCAAGAAAAAAAACGGACTATTAACGAGATATAAAGATTTCGGCGGTTACATGATAAAATCGATTAAAGACAATGATTAAAGCTCGTTAATATGCGAATTAAACCTTGGAAACGGTTCGACACCAATGGAGAAATGTTACACAATCAATAAAAACGGGTTAAAAGTATTAAAACTTGGTTGTGGTGTTCGCCTGAGAAAAGCTCCGGTCACCGGAAAATCGGCCGGAAATCAGTGGCCAAAGGGGAATTTTTTTTTAATTTTTAAAACTTTTAAAAACTGGCAGAAATAGTCCCCCAAGTTTAACTTGGTTAAATTTCTTTTATAAAGTTTAACAAAACTAACAAATATTTAACTTAAAACTTTTATAATCTCTAGAATCTTTTAATTCCAAATAAACGAAAATTTATGGTCCGAACTTCTGAACGCTCAATACGAGGAGGACTATAGTTGACAACTTGCTAAAATATGAGGGTGACGGTTGTCACAATATGATTTTGTTATATTTTTTAGAAGGATATTTATTAATTTACTCTTTAATTCCCTCATTTTTAGTTAGTAGTTACACTTAGTTATTAATTGAGTTGCTTTAATTTAATTCATTCCTTTTAAATAAAACGGGCTGATCCAAAGACCACATATCAAAAAATTTGAAGGTTGATCAGAAGTTGAAATCCTAACACAATGTATACACATTACCCTAGAAGTGTTTATTTTGGTAATTTGTTGTGAGTAAAAGTTTAAAATTGTGATTCTCCTTTTTTTTTCCCTTCTTTTACTTGGGTTTATAGTGAAAATAATATGAGAGAATTACACAGATTGTCCTTTAGTTTTACCTGAAATTGCATCCTTTGTCCTTTCTTTGAATTTTTAACTCCCTATGTCCTTTGTTTTGTACACTTGTTACACAGTTTATCCTTTAGACCCAACCCCGTTAAAAAACTCAATTAAGTGGAACACGTGCCCCTCACGTGAGGGGCAATATTGTCTTTTCGTCTGATAATAATAATAATAAAAAGTTCAGTTGCCCAAAACCCATCAACCCAAACCCACATTTACTGGTACTGTCATGTAAACCCACCTCCTGAACACATAATCCTTCCTCCTGATGCCACTGTTCATGACCTTAAAGTTGAAGCATCAAAAGCATTTCAAGAAGTTTATTTGATTCTGAGATGGTTCCAGGCAGAGGAGGTTGTTGGATATAGAGGTGTTGATGAATCCACCCAAATCAAGCTTCTGGTCGGGTCAAACATGGAGACAGTGGTCAACCCTCCGCCTCCCTCCAACCCACCGCCTACATCACCACCGCCTCCCTCCAACCCACCGCCTACATCACCACCGCCTCCCTCCAACCCTCCGCCTACATCACCACCGCCTCCCTCCAACCATCCTCTGTCAATTAGGGCTTCATTCAATTAGGGCTTCATTTTAAGAATCCCAACCATCCTGTGGAGAGAGAGAGACTTAGAGAAGAGAAAGAGAGAAAAAAAAAAAGGAGCCGGAGGCCTCAAACGCCGGAGTACAGTGGTGGCGAACGACAATTGGATGATTCAGTGGGGTCGCCGCCGGAGGCCTCCAATGCCGGAGTACAGAGGGGTCGCCACCGGAGACAGAGGGGTTTTTTTACCTGGTTTGATTCGGGAACAGAGGGGTCGCCGCCGGAGCTATCGCCGGAAGAGGAGGAGTAGAGAGGGAGAGTGTGTGTGTGTGTTTGTGTCTGGTGTGTGTGTGTTTTAGAGAGAGAGAGAGGTGAGAGATAAAGTGTAATTATTATTATTATTATTATTATTATTATTATTACACAGATTGTCCTTTTGAGGGTGAAAAGACATGATTGCCCCTCACATGAGGGGCACGTGACCAACTTAACTGAGTTTTTTAACGGGGTTGGGTCTAAAGGACAAACGGTGTAACAAGTGTACAAAACAAAGGACATAGGGAGTTAAAAATTCAAAAAAAGGACAAAGAATGCAATTTCAGGTAAAACTAAAGGACAATTTGTGTAATTCTCTCAAATAATATTTTGTCCTTTCGTAGAAGACACGTGTGATGACTTAACTCTAAAAGCAAATAGACATTTGCGGCATGTACTAGACGTTTATACCCAAATAGTTGGAATCAAATCCGTAATTTTTTCAACCTAAATGAAAAAATATGTAATTTGGAGTTTGGGAGTTGGGACCATCGATTTAACTAACTATATATTTTATTGTTGAACCAAAGGCATTATAGCCTAGCGGTATCTTGGTGGTGAGATAAGACTTAGGGACGATAAGGTCCTGGGTTTGAATCTCACAAAGGGGGTTTTCTCATAATTATGAGTTTCCTCCTGAATTGGTGACTTGGTGGAGGAATATGATCGCGTGACAACACTGGTGGCACGATGATACTCCAGTGTTCCGTGAGTGATTCCAATTTGTTGGCAGTTCAAAAAAAATATATATTTTATTGTTGAGATAGTCTACTTCTGCTGTAAACTATTAAGACTATAGTAGCTTTATAATAAATAATGTTGATGATGACAATTGTAGTAAAAAGATTTGTGAAATGATTTTGTATGGATTCCTGTCCACTTGGAACTTCATTTTGTCTTAGACTTCAACGAAAAGAAAAGTTGTAGGCCAAGAGACCAAGAGTAGAAATTACACAAAAAAGAAAGAGCATAGTGTTCACCGCAATAACACTTGCATATATTTAAAGTAGTCATCGTGAAAGAGAGACGAGACTCGGTTGAAAACTAACATCAATCATATTATTTATTGTCTTTTCTAGTAATCCAAATTTGTCAAGTGATCGATTTCATTAAAGGTGAGTATTACAACCTTAAGACTGTCCGATGTGGGAGTGAAACCCCACGCCTTGTTCCGGTGTGGCTGCCTTTTAACGTAGTGAGAACATGTAGAATGCTCGTGGAATGTGCCCGTGAAGTTTGGCATGGAAGTTTTCATGGTCATGGAAGCATATGGGTGAGGTGTGGAAGGTAGGAATTGGGTGAGAGCCAATGATCTTTTTATTTATTTAGTGAGTGTAGAGTTTGGATTTTAAAAGTCGAATTACATCCCTTGTATACTAAAACCATGTGGTCATGATGTGACACCTAGGGTCTACTTTCTACGAGTTATAGAAAGTAGAGCCACACTCCATAGTCTAAGTATCAAAACTTAATCCAACCATTATATCATGTACTATACTTTATTGTAGTTGATGTATGATTATGATTGTTTACCAAACATATTCATTTTCATAATAAAGATCCGAAAATAACATCCCAAATTCGGCTGTCGGCAAGGTAACATTTATTTAGGAAATAATTATTGATAATGGTTACATTATTATGTCTTTTTTGTAGATAGAAGATGATGGGGAAGTCTAAATAAGTTAAATGCAACAAAGTTGAACATGAACCATATCATAAGAGTTTTTATTGAACAAATTATTCAAAGCTTTGAATAATACTACTCGTTTTAATCAATGCAATAGTGTACCTTTTTTTTTGTGTTCATACGTTATAATAATCCCGATATGCACCCTAACCCCTCTTAAAATAAGTGTACTTTTTTATATAAAATAGTGTTCATTTTAATTTTTTTTTTTCAGAAAGGCTTGAATATCATTCACAAACACCAAAAACATACATATGGGTTGTTCGCTAACAAAGTAACAAGGAGTCAAGGAGCTAGCAGAAAGCCAGAGACAAACCACAACACAACAAACTTCAACAGCACAAAACAGAACCCAAATCGAAAAGCCTTTTTGATACGGTCCAAAAACACAGTGTTGATTTTAATTAAGTTGAAAAGTTTTAGAAGAACATATAGCCTTTGCCCTTTCTCATATGGTCCAAAAACAAAAAACAAACAATGGGCATAGGCCCAAATCAAAAAGCCCTATAAAATGGCACAAAATAAAAAAATTTGGAGATGCGGGGTATCGATCCCCGTACCTCTCGCATGCTAAGCGAGCGCTCTACCATCTGAGCTACATCCCCTTTTTGACTTTAATTTTCATGTAATCTTATTTGTTTCATAGAAACCTTGCGCTATATTATGTTCCAAATTAAATAAGTTTGTTTATTTAAGACTGATCTATGTTTCATTACTATTTGAAGAGTAATAAACATATCTTAAAACTACCTTCAAATAACAGACAAATGAATTTTGCTGTTTAGGCAATCCATATTTATTAATGATTCCTAAGTTTAACCTTGTTACACTTGGTTCATCAAGAAAATATATCATTTCTTAATTTTAAGCTATAGACAAAATAATTGTATGATAAAAATGTTAATACTATAAGTATCAAAATACTCTTTCAATTTTATGCGATCCAATTTCGGTATATTGAAGGCATTGAACTATGTATGAAACATTTTATGTGGATGTCACATAGACTATTGCTAACATGAAACACTGCATCATCAATTTTATTGCTTTTAAAATAGACGATGTGGAAGTGTAGCTCATCAGGTTTGATTGCTTTAAAAACAAATCCATACCGTCTTATCTAGTAAGAAATATTTACGTCAACACCTTTTAGACACTTGGAACGTTATTTTTAAGGTTAAAAAAATCATTTTTAAGAATTTTACAAGTGCTTTTTAAAAGTTTAGGTTTTAATATGCTAAAATTGTTTTGAGAGATTTTTTTTATACAAAATAAGAATATTTGTTGGTTTTTTATGATATTTATCATCGATAAATAAAATTATATGATCACAATATAAAATAAATATGTATCAGGACGTTGGAAGTTGAAAATGTGTAGGGGATCTAATGTGGGACTAGCCCATTTGATAGAGAGACATATACCTCTTAGAAGAAAGGACTAAAGTTCAAATTTGGGCAAAGGAAATAGTTTGTAATATTTGTTGTAAAAGCAGACACTTGCAATTAAAAAATGTATTGAGAAAAGGACTTTAAAGCAAACTACGAAACATACAACAAAAATTACCACAAATCAAAAACCAATATGTTAAGTCTTTTGTGGTTGTTGCGACACGATGCTAACCTAACATTAAATTCACAGGAAGGTTTAGTCTGAACGGTTGTGGTACGTTTCAGGTCGAACTTGAGAACACATTTAGCTAAATGGGTGGTCTTTGGTTGCCTTGGCTGGTTTAATTTGTTTAACACTTTAACTTGTGTGTCTGTTACCAGTGGTGAAACTTGAAGATCAAATCGGCGGGGGCTATACTCAAATTTTTTGTAACGGTAGGTGCCGGAAGATCAAATCGGTGGGGGCCGGACTCAGTTCATATAAAAATTACCTACGAAAATTGCAAACTGCCACCACTGAGTCAAAAAACGGTAGAGACAAGGGCACCCCTCGACCTCACTAACTTTCGCCATTGTTTGTTACAATGTTTGTCCTTTCGGGCTTTTTCCATCAACCCGCAAACACCACCCGTTAACACCCCAACTTTCAACCTTCAAAAACATAATTACATAAAAAAAATTATATAGTTTTTCATTGAATGTTCATAGACCACTTTGGGTTTGTTTTTTCATATACTATCCTGTTATATATTTATGGTATGAAAGTAACAAGACATCAAAAGATTCATATGGTTTTACTATCTTTTCATAAAGAAACGCATATTCATGTTGTTAAAAAACCAAACTCCAAAAACCATTGAGCCATATCACACCTTAGCATATGGACAATCTTTGATCATCCTTCCCTTTCCTGTAATGTCACATTCTGTTGCAGTTTTGGAAGTCTGATGTCCAAAATGGTGTCGTTGTTCACATACGCTTCGGTTTTCTTCCAATCCACATTCTCAGGCAATTCTAGCCTGCGTACGAAGCCTCGTTCCCACCATTTGCCACATCGCCAGTCCGGTGATGCTCTTGATTCTCCTTTGTGGTCCCATAGCCCACTTATCTCCATAACCTTCCCATTCTCAACATAAACTCTAATGCTGCTTTTTTCTATTTCTGTTACAAATAAGTTAAAAATTACATTTTATTTAGAAAAATACATTTTTATTGAAACATAATAATTCTGCAATCATTTTTGACATGTTATTTTTGACATGTTATATATGAAACATAATAATTATGTTACAAACCGTATGCTTTAGTGTTAAGCAAATCAAAATCTTGCAGGATTCAAATCTAGAAATAACATAAAGACTTTTTTTTGAAATAAATCTGCGTACTTTCATTTCAGGACAAAGAAAATTACATTAAGAAAACTACATTAAAGACTTACCTGGTAATTCGGTTTTTAGGACATAACACGCGTCTGTTTGAAACCAATCCAAACACGGGTTCTGAAGATGAGACAACAACACACCAGGCTCAAATTCCCAAAGTGGAAACGCGTCCGATGGATCAAAGAACTTTTTAAACAATAATGGTCCAAACAATGATTTATCACCAAAAACCTTATGCACAAAGGGGCCTCCTTTCGCCATAAATGCACCAAAAACGTCTTCTTTTAAAGGAACACGCCATTTATGTGGACAATGATCTTCTGATACAACCTCAAGTCGTATGCTAGCCATTATGCTAGAGCCGCGCAAAGCTAAAGGTTAGATGAATGACACTTCTTATAGTTTAAAAGTTAAAACACTTAAACAAAAAGTAGAAAGAATATATTCGAGTCGAATATATGGAAGAGTGTAAAGTTTTGCACGAATATTTCATTTTCGCGATATTTTATGGAGAAAATTCAGGCACCATGGTTAGTGACTCAACCATTGGACTACAATTAGGAAATATGTCTTGATTCTGAAGTTACATACTTGGATCATACTACTCGTATCGCTTTAGCTATTATTCGCAACCTTTTACGGTCAAGAATTCAAAAGAACAACTTTATGACAAAAAAGATAGATGATGCAAAAGAATCTTGGAAGCTCTTGTCATGTTGCATTACATTAGTGGCCTTATCTTTAGCTCTAGGAACAAAAAGAGTGTTGATTTTTTAGAACATTTGACTTGAAATCTTATGTTTGGTGGCATATGTACTATATGTTATGTGTTTGATATAGTGGGGTCTTGTTTAAAGGTGTGGTTTTGATTTGTTTCTTGTGTGGTGAGTTCTATAGAACCTTTTTAGCAAGTGGAGTTTGATAGATTCTTCATTAAAGGTAGATAGATGTGTGCATTTGTCAATAAGGCAGTGAATCAGTGATGGAGGCATAAAGTATATTTAGTGCATAGAAATTTCAATGCTACACGCGGTTAATATAGTCATGTCATAATAACGAGTTAGATGCGGCGGAGTTATATATTGAAACTATGATTAGACGCATAATATAATCTTGTTTTAGAATTAAACATGGTTCTTTACTTCTTTTTTAAGCAAACAGACTATATATCAGTCAATGAAACCCGATTCGAAGTACAACAAACAGGTATTGAGCTTGGTAACATGAGTACCTTGTTTGTATATATAAATCGTGCATTACTGAATAAATTTAATGTTATATAGTTAGTAATAAAAAAATATAGATCTTAAAAAAACCGTTTAATGTACTCTGTTATAAAGCATACAATTGTCAATGTGACACTTAAAAGTATTGCTAACTTATTTTTTAAAGATTTCTTTTTCTTTTCAAGTGTGTATTAACTTTTTAATAATGTAATTGATAAATGTGAATTCATTTATCGTGTATTTAGTCTTTTAAATGTCCTTTTGCACAGTTAGCTTAACTTAAATTGCAAATATTATATATAAAAAAATTAAAGGATTTGGTTTAAATGAGAATCTTGAGCTAAATTGAGAACTGAGAGAACCATTCTGGACCACAAATTTCTCTAAGGCAAAAAAAATTTTGCTTTAATCGTTGCTTTATATGCAGGAATTTTTTTTTTTAATTTTTTTGTATTTTTTTCATTATACACGTGTATAATTGCAATATACACATACGTATAACTGAAATATACACATATGTATAGGCGTATATCTAAAAATGTAATATACACATATGTATAATAGCTATATACACATATGTATAATTGCTATATACATATAGGTATAATTGCTAAATTGCTATATACACATATGTATAAATGAAAAAAAATTCTTTGCACAAAAACGTGCGATTAAAGCAAAAAAAAATTGTCTTTATAAGAAATGTGTGGCACAGAATGGTTATCTCAGTTCTCAAATAGAGGTTGGTTCTCTTAAGATCCATACCTAAAAATTAAACATGTATAACAAGCCCTTCAAAAATAAAAAATTTGGAATTAAAACTTGGATTATTTTAGTACTGCCTTGTTCTTTTTACTATTTGACATATTATTTTTATACCGTACTTCAAAGTTCAAACCATCTAACCACATATTTAAGAATTTAAAAAAATCATAAAAACAATTATTGTCATTTTTTAAAATATTTTAACGAATGTGATTTGAATTTGGTGATATTTGAGACTCAAAGAGAAGCTTATAAAAAAAGTTTGTTTAGTTATTTGGAAAATTAAAAAAAATAGTTATTTTAAGACTTAGATAACTATTTATAATTAAATAATGGGAAATTGGATTTTAACATTAGGGGTGCAAACGAGCCGAGCCGAGACCGAGCTCGATCAGGCTCGAGATCGGCTCGATTCAAAATTTGTTTTCAAAGCTCGAGCTTACGTGAAGCTCGAGCTCGGGCTCGTTTACTAAACAACTTTAAATGAGGGGTAAATATTATTAAGTATTTTAAAAAAATAACATTACACTAAGCTCGATAAGGCTCGACGAGCCTAACGAGCTTCACATGTCAAGCTCGATCTTGGACTCGATAAATAAGCGAGCTTTGTTTTAGGCTCAAGCTCGGCTCGAGCTCGATAAGGCTCTGCTCGTTTCGAGCTTTTCACCGAGCCGAGCTCAAGTAGCTTGCGAGCGACTCGGCTCGTTTGCACCCCTAATTTTAATAATCCCACTTTTTTGTTGTTTGCCAATAATAATCTCACCTAAGTTTATTATTCCCACCACTCCCACCTTTTAATTTATTTTTTCTCATTGCACCCCCGTTAACTTACACTAACGTCGTTAGTTAAAACTAACAACTATAGGTGATCGGTCACCGGATTTGAAAAAGGGAATCGAGACGATGATATGGGTATGTTCAATTGTAGAAATGAGCATGCTTTGATGGGTTTCAGGTTGATATTCTCGTCGGAGGGGATGACCGGAACCGATGATTAAACCATCAAACCATGCTCATTTCTACAATTGAACATACCAATATCATCCTCTCGATACCCTCTTTCAAATCCGGTGAATAATCGCCTAGAATTCTGAGTTTCAGCTAACGATGTTATTGTGAATTAACTGGGGTGCAATGAGAAAAAATAAATTAAAAGGTGAGATTTGTGAGAAGAATAAAATTAGGTATGATTATTATTGGCTAACAACAAAAAAGTGAGATTATTAAAATCCAATTTCCCTTAAATAATTAAATGTCCCTAACTAATTTAATAGGAGAAAAATGTTTGAAAACTACAAGTTAGATAACACAGAACGGTTACATGTGTTCTCATAGTTATAAGAATAAGAATTTCGGAGAGTAAGAAGAAAGATGTGTGTTGCTTAATCTTAAAGAAAGATAGAAGTGCTCAATGGTGAAGAAAAAATAGTGAAGCAAATATACTGATTAGTTTTTTTTCAAATAAATTCAAGTAGCTAAAATGACAAAATATATATATATATATATATATATATATATATATATATATATAAACGAAGCACTTTTGATTATAATGTGTATACCTTGAAAACCTTTTCTTTCACATTCTCAATTAGATAGGGGAACACATGACACTAGAGTCTAGATATCCATCCTTATTTATTAGGTAGTATAGAAAACAATGTTTAATAACCCCTTTTATATCAAAAGTTTTAAAAATAAGTTCAACTTCAAAGGCAGGTAATGAAATAATTTTTAAGGATAAAAATAAGGAAAAAGTAATTCTAAATAAGTACTTCCTTCGTCCCAATTTAAATGTCCTTTCTTTTTTGTTTGTCCTAAATTAAATGTCACTTCCAAAAATAGAAATGTAATTTACAGTTTTGCCCATAAAAAACAAAACACAATCACCACTTTTGAGGATATTATTGTCATTTTATCACATACAAACAAGAGATTTCTTAAAATGTGTGTTTTTGGACATGAGACATTTAAATTGGGACGGAAGGAGTATTAAAAATTTAACATTATGCAAATTTTGACGGATCCAAACTTTTGATTTAAAATTCAAAATACGAAATGAAGTGTGGACCAACTGAGTCGTGGATATGCCCACAAATATTGGGTAAATTTATTATTACCTTTGTCGGTTTCAGCCTAATTTTGATCTTACTTGCTATTTATCTGTTTAGATAATTTTTGTTTTTTGTTTCGTGTTTTCTTTGTTTAAGCTTGTTTTGTTAGAACTTAGAAGTATATATCGTTTAATCTGTTTCTTCATATTTAGTTTTTATATTTATCTAATTAACCAACTTAAAATGGTTCAAAACTTACTTGTTTGCATACCTCAATTACTCTTCGTGTGTATAACTTTATTTAACGAAGTGTTCTTTCTTACCCAATCCAAATAATATCGGATTCAATTTTTGACTCTCTACAAAATCTTGCATCTGCCATTGATAGTGAGTAGTGATCGTGGTGGAAATATACACCCACCTGTTTAGGAGATATACACTCACCTGAAAAGGGGTCTTGAAAGTATAAAAAGATATCAGCTTTTTGCCATCTTCCTGTGAGTATTATATTGTTTCGACTAAGATAACATGCTAATTACACTTCTGCCATTTTCTTGTGAGCTGGATCTTCTCATTAGCTTACAATGAAATACAGAGAAATTACTATAAACAAAAAGACAAAGGAAATTTGCAAGGTTTTAATGCAGGAAACTACAACTTAATTTATTATTATGTTGTTCCTTCACGAAAACCATGTGGTTCAAATCCTCTACTAGTCATTTTCTTAATTAGTTAAATATATATGGGCAATACCCCCTAACAAAGTTTTACGCCATAAGAGGTATAAAAACAAACATAACACTCCAATTCAAATTAAAATCACACTTGTAAACTCCTAGGGATTTACAAAACAAACCAACAATCCTAAGTCTGAACTCGAAAAATCAAAATAATTTGGGGACATAACTTTATTTCGGAAAAAGTTCTAACTATCCAACCCATTAAAAATCTCTATTGTCAAACACACGATCACATATTATTTGACATCAATAAAAACAGTTCATTAGACTCCACCACAAGAGGTGGACACCATTAGGCATTAGATGACCAAATAAAGTGGGTGATGATTGGTGGTCGATGGATATTGGAGGCGGTCGAGGGAGGTAATTAGTGATGACAAAAGCCTTTTATTAAATTAATCAAGCAAATATTTTGTTAACTAAGACCAAGTGTTACCAATTCACGCCTCATGCCTAAGACCAAGTGTTTCTTCTTTAAAAATTTATAGTTAAACTAACGAGCGTTTTATTATTTTTCCAACGAGTACCATAGAAACAAGCGTACATAAAACACTCGTTAGTTTGGTGAAATCTCGTATATAAAAGTTATTAACGTTTAAAATTGTGAGGGGAAACATTAGAGAGAAAAAAACTTTTGAAGGGAAATAAACATCTAGTGTTACGTGACACATCTAAGGAAGGAGGATGATCTCATTAAAGGCCGTATTAAAATTCTTTATTCGTTCAACATAACATGTACGTTCAAAAAAATGAAAAGCAAGTTCACAAAAAAAAAAACAAGGATGGGATGAGTTCTAAGGTCAAATAGATAAACTCTAAAAAGAAACTATAAGTCGGCACTATAATCTTGTAAATAAATGTATGTTTATTATTAATAGAATGCAATTTAAGGCCTTGTGTAGTGGTAAAAAGAAAACGCCGTTGTGACCCTATAGCGCCCGGGAACACCGCCCCCCGGGGCGCTATAGGGCGTTTTAACCCAAACTCGTTTTGTGCATAACAGGCGTTATCCAATGTTTGTCTGGGAATCTTGGCAGCTTTCATCAATGCCATATTTGACCGTTGGCTTTAATTAAAAAAAAAAACGGGTCTTGTTAAATACATACATACATCACATACAACACACAAACACAAACACTCAAAGCCTTGATCTCTGTTGAAGCATAACACACACACACACACACTTTGTAATTTCTACAGAAATGTATCCTTTCGGTAGAGGTTTTGGTTTTGATTCCCAAACCAGTGGTGACAACACCCGACCTATTGCTCCGGTTTCAGGTTCAAACCCGCAAAGTTTCACGAACCTGTTAAACCAACCCTATGGTTGGGACCCGAACATGTGTAACTTTAACATGGCAGGGAGTTTTGGGATGCCCATGGGAGGTGGGTTTAACCAAACACAAGTGTTTGGGACATCCCAAATGTTCGGCTCTTCAAATGCTTGGCAAGAGTCGGTTCCGGAGACACAACAGCCGGTCGCAGAGGAAGCTGAGGATCCTATAATCGGTAAGATATATATTTTTTGGTTTGTTATATTTTTTTAGTTTGTTATATTTTTTTGGTTTGTTATATTTTTTGTTTTGTTATATTTTTTTAGTTTGTTATATTTTTTTGGTTTGTTATATTTTTTGGTTGTGTTATATTTTTTTTGGTTTGTTTTGTCAGCCAACAACCAAAGCAAAGCCGATTTTTGGAAAAGAGTCCGGGCAATATTTTTTGATTTGTCTGGTAATGGAGAGGGTTACCGGGAGAATGATTCGATATCGGGCAAGTGGACCGATATCAACCAAAAATGCACAAACTTTCAAGGCATTTACCAGCGCACCCGGCACGGGTGGAAAAGTGGGCAAAGCGACGAGAATATTTTGACGGCGGCTATGGAAGAATACAATCAGGAGTACGGGAATTTCCCGTACTTGAAATGTTGGCGCGTGCTGAAAGACTGCACCAAATGGCACACCGTCCGCCAAACGGTTGGAACTTCTTCATCTAGGGCCCAAAATACGAGGCCTTCAAAAAAGTCGAGGACCTCTAACTCGGTTGATCCCGAAACGCCTACGTCTGACGCGCGTTATGTCGACCTCAACTCACCAGAAGAAAATCCCTATTTTGCAGGGGAGGAGGGGGCGGAGGAGCTACGTCGTCCGCCCGGTCGACGGGCTGCTCGAGCCGCACGGGCAGAGTCTTCGTCGGGGGTGAACCACTTAATCCCTGCATTTGCTGAAATGAACCAGCGGCTCCAAGACTTACGCGACATCGGGGCTCAGCGTATTCAAGAAAACCGAGAGGTGGTTGACATCATGAGGGATCGACAGTTTGAACGCGACTTTGCTTTTTACACGGCAAAGAACGACAACCTAGAGGGCAAAGCGTTGGAAATGTTCTTGAAACGAAAGAAAAAAATCGAGGAAAAATATAACCTTTGAGTATTTTTATCTTTTATTTAGGGTTTGTATTTTTTTTTTTAGTATTTGTATTTTTTTTTTGTTTTAGTATTTGTAATCTTTGGTTTTAGTATTTGTAATTTTTTTTATTTAATGAAATATTATTAAGTATTTAATATTCTTATTTAAATAAAAAACAATAATTAACCAATCATTACCAATCATTTATAACCCCCCTCATAACCCCCTTCCCACTACACCCTCTTTTTCCATAACCCCACTTCTATTACTTTTTAATATTTTAATACCACAACCCCCACATAACCCCCCACCACTACACATAATCTAAGAAACGAAAACAGAAGATGATGAAAGATGAAAGAGCTCGATATAAATTTAGAATGATTAAACAAAAAAATTAGGTAAGCATGACATCACATGGGTGTGTGGAATCTGATGCTGAGGTAAGCATGATATCACATAGTGTATTAATCCTGGATCCTTTTTGGTAATATTAAGTTAAAAAGTTGCATTTTAATTTCACATCACATCCTATCAAGTATCAACACCTTGTACAAGTACGTATTTTGGTTGTCCTGACTTCTGAGTTCTGGCTTTTGACTTAAAATTATTTTGTATTCAGTAACCCAAATGTAACGCCAAACGTGTGTTTAATTGATATTTTGTGTCCAAACTCGTTTCAAATTAACAACCCATGACATTGATTTTAATTGGATACATTTTTTTAACCCTTTGTAACAACAATTTTGATACTTAAATACCACATAACCTTACATTTTTATGCATTTAAACTCACATCACGTTTGTGAAAGTGAAAACACCATTTCACTATGTCATGGCTACATAACACCTTTCTTTACAAAAATTATGTGTAATTAAAAAAAGAAACCATGTTTGTTACATATAAAATGGACTAATAAAAAAAGTTACGTACATATTAATTATTTGTATACTTTTAAATGAGAATCTACGACTAAATCTTAACCGTTTTGTATCCCGTACGAGGATCATCCCATAAAGATTGTCAACAATGTTCATGATCATGTCCCCCCAATCGTTAGCATGATTAATCCATGAAATAGTTCAACCACAGATGTGTTTATGAACATTTTCTTGTTACAATCTATGCATGAAAACAACACATACGTATATATTCCAATATTTTATTTTATTTTATTTTAAAATTGTGATTCTGTGATTTGATTACAAGATTTGGATGAGAAATTGGAAACCCATGATTGGATATATATATACAGTTTCCATAATTATTAATTATTGATCAATGATTTGATGTGAGTTGTGTAACAAAATCTTGAATGTTGGTCGATGATGATGATTTGCACCCACATTGGTGATTTAATAAAAAGATGGGTGCCCAAGGGATGATATTATTAATCGCAATTGTTGTTCTGCTTTTCCCTTTGGCAACACCAATGGTTTCACAAAGTTGCACTCGTTTGGATGAGATGATGAATCAAGAAACGGTACCACTCTCTTTTTGCTCATTTTTTTGTTTCTTTCATGAATTTTAGGTGTTAATGTATAGTTATAGTTGTTAATTTAGTTTTAATTTAGATTACCAGATGGTATTTTTTTTTTCGTATTTTAGATGTAAATGATGTAGTTATTGGTTTTGATTAGTTGTATACTTTCATGACTTGGTGCCAAGATAGATTACCAAATAGGTTTGATTATTTTTGTTTTTTTTTTTCGTGGACTTTAGGTGTGAATATGTAGTTTATCGGTGTTGATTACTTATTTCAGATAAGAAATGAGGCTTTAGGAAAATGTTAGGAGTTGCCAGTATTTTAGATAAGACGAAAGATGGGAGATTGAGGTGGTTTGAGCATGTGAAGGGGAGGCCGACGACGACGATTAGAGCAATGGAAAGCTTTACCGCGAAGGGGGAGAAGTGGTGCTTAGGAAGAGAGGATTAAGCAAGATTTGTTAGAGTTGCACCTATCTAAGGACATGGTCCAAAATAGGAGTTCATGGAGACGTAAAATTAGTGGTAACGACTTTAAGGGTGGTACATATGTGTCTTACCTTTGATTAGGGTCATAAATGTTCCTACACTTTATGTTGACTGTCTTCAGGCATCTATTTTTGTATGTTTCTATAGTAAAATGTTTCTTTTTTACCGCTTTTTTTAACCTTTTATTATTGTTAAAAAATATTAGAGCGACAAGTAGAGTTAAGATCTGCTTACGTCCCACCATCCGCAGACCCTACTTATAGCTTTGCTATTTGAGTGATTTACCGTGTAATTTTGGTTCTCTTTCAAACAGTATTTTTTTTTTTTTTTTGCTTAACTCACAATTTGTTGTGGTATTGTGTTGATCCCTGATGATGTTGGCTTATCTGCAGGTTGAACCGTTATTCGCCAGTTGCAGACCAGAGTTTACTCATTCAGTGGAAGCTAATCAAGATCTTCAATCCAGGACCATTGATCAAGATACAGTTGATAAACATATTACAAGGCCTAATGCTTGTCCTATAAGACGCAAGTTGGCTGAACTAAATTGCGAGCCTCATTGTGCCAAAGAACGTGATCGTTCTTCATCCAAGATATATATGAAACCGATTCCATTTACTGTATCTAAAGCAGCCACAGGTGGTGGCATTAATAATACAACAATCGTTGCTGCTGTTGTTTCTACTGTAGCTGTAACGTTTGTTCTTGCTACCCTGCTCTTTTGTTGGTATAAAAGGACTTATGGCGGCGTACAAAATGATGAAAAGCCTCTTTTGAGCTTGAGTCGGGGTGAGTTCTTGAATCACATTTTTTTAAAAGAAATTACTGCGTAAAAAGTAACACTATTTGGCGTGGTTTCTGGTTGTGTAACGGTTAAACTTTCAAAAGAATGAAGTTCTTAATCGACTTTTTTTTAATATTTCATTATTTGTCAAAACAAGTTACATTTAGATGGTGGGTAAGCGGGCAACAAGTTGTGCCGCTATCCCCTTTTGAATCGCAAAGCCTATCCTGCTAAGCACAAACCCTTGGTTCTTAGAGCTTTGCGAGTCACTGTGGACCACCTTCTGCACTCGTTTCAGATACCGTACTGCCTCAGGGGCCAGGGATCCAAATGTGTCAAAAGCAAACGGCAGGAACGCATGTTGATTCTCTAAATAGGCTGCTTCGTGCTTAGTGACCTTCTTAGCTTTTGCCTTCAAAACTGCCTGCCCCGGTACAAAGCCGTTGTCTCGCAAACCTACCAAGGGGGCAAACCCTTGTATAAGTTATTTGTCGTTAAGTTTGATCATGTTGATTTTTTTTGTAACGCGTGGCCCAAAATCACACGAAAGCTTAACGGTTTATGCAACATTTGATCATAGTACCTAGGCCATTAAAGTCTGTTTGCTTTGATGTTATTATTACAGGTACTTCACAAAGACCTTCATATAGTATGCAAAACTCTGTTAAGGATCCTGGAAAGAATGGTGATGCATTGTTCGGTACCAGTACAAGCCTACCGAAACAACTTTCATCTGTAAATTCAAGTGTATCATTAGGCATAGAGCCGCCGTCTAGAATATTAAGTGCTTCAGGAATACCTCCTCTAAAGCCGCCACCTGGCAGACCGGACTTGGCTCTAAAGACTCCACCTGGATGGACAGATGTATCTGTACAATGCCCACCTGTCAGTACTCATTCTCCGCCTGATCAATCACCTGTCGCTGCAGCTCAGTTTGGTCGAGTTCCTTCAAGCAAACAACCTCCATTAGCTAAACAGCCACCTTCGGCTGCCCCATCACCGCCACCTCCACCTTTAATGAAAAGTCCGGTCCCACCACCCCCACCAGGTGGCGCTAGACCACCGCCTAGGCCGCCTGGTCCAGGGTTTAAAGTGTCCCGCCCTTTGTCTGAACCAGGCGAGCCCAAGGCTGATGACTCTAGCAAAACTAAGCTAAAGCCATTCTTTTGGGATAAAGTTAACACGGCTAACCCTGATCAAGCAATGGTTTGGAGTCAGATTCGAGCAGGGTCGTTCCAGTAAGTTGTGGTTCATAAGTTTTATAAAGATATAAGCTTCCAAAACATAATGCGGTTCTTAATGAACAGGTTTAATGAAGAAATGATTGAAAATTTGTTCGGATATCATGCTGCCGAGAAAAACAAAGGTAACAATAACAATAAGAAGACTTCGTTACAAGACCCCTCGTCGAATTTAGTTCAAATTATTGAGCCGAAGAAGGCCCAAAATTTGTCTATTCTTCTAAAAGCACTGAATGTGACAACAAATGAAGTTTGTGATGCACTTAAAGAAGGTAATCCTTTACTCTTATAATTGTTTGTTGACTTATAATAAAATGAATATATATATATATATATATATATATATAATACTTAGCAGTGGATTTCTATGACTTATGACCCATTTGAGATAAAAACACAACCCAGTACGACCCATTCATGAGTAAATGGGTCGAAATGGTCATCTCTCACACAAGTTATTTATACATCGCTAGAAGCACTATAAAACATGTATCTTATAGTTGTAATTTGTTATCATTGCTAACCTATATGAGGTCAATTAGGAAGCGAGCTCCCCGTAGAACTTCTTCAAACTCTGCTAAAAATGGCACCAACCGGAGAAGAGGAATTGAAGCTAAGGCTCTATAATGGGGATATATCCCGCCTTGGAACTGCAGAACGGTTTTTAAAAGTATTGGTGGAAATACCGTTTGTTTTTAAACGGCTTGAGTCGTTACTTTTCATGTGCACACTTCAAGAGGAACAAGATGTCATGAAAGACTCCTTCCAAACATTAGAGGTCAAACCTTAGTTCTGGATGGAACGCTCTTTTTGGCTTTATTTTTATCTTCTGATGTTATGGTATTTTTTGGTTATTTGTACAGGCTGCTTGCGTACAGCTTAAGAAAAGCCGGTTATTCCTTAAACTCCTGGAAGCTGTTTTAAAAACCGGGAATCGTATGAATGATGGAACATTCCGTGGGAGTGCAACAGCGTTCAAACTCGATACACTCTTGAAACTTTCAGACGTAAAAGGTGTTGATGGAAAAACAACTCTTTTGCATTTTGTAGTACTTGAAATCATTCGGGCCGAAGGTATACGAGCTGCCAGAACAGCCGAACAGACCAAAAAATCATCCTCCTTTAGTTCTGTTGAACTTCTAGAAGAATCTGTTAACACTTCTCAAGATTCAGACGAATATTATCGCAATCTTGGCCTTCAAGTGGTTTCCAGTTTGAGCAATGAGCTTGATGATGTCAAAAAAGCATCCATTCTTGATGCAGAAGGGTTAACTGGAACGGTTTCCAAATTCGGACAGTCGCTTATAAAAGCACGCGAGTTTTTAAATACGGAACTGAAGAACATAAATCAAGAAAGAAGTGATAATGAGGAGGATGCAGACGAGTTTTCGGTGATTTTGTCTAATTTTACGCAAGATGCTGAGAAGGATGTGATGTGGATGGTTGAGGAAGAAAAGAGAATAATGGCGCTTGTAAAGGACACGGCGGATTATTTTCATGGACAGGCTGGGAAGGATGAGGGGTTGAGATTATTCGTGATTGTTCGAGATTTTTTAATTATTTTGGATAAAGTGTGTAAAGAGATTAAGAATAATCCTGTTGTAAGACCATTTAAGATGACATTGAGAAAAGATGGTTCGTCGTCTGAGACAAAAGATGTTTCAGAACCTAAGATAACGCAAACAACAGATGTTTCAGAACCTAAGATAACGCAAACGACAGATGTTTCAGAACCTAGGATGACACAAACAGAAGATGTTTCAGAACCTAGGACACATGAAACTGATGATGTGCAACACGAGAAGCGTGAAAATGGGAATTTACAACGTACGACACTTGAAAATGAGGATATGAAACATGGGACACAGGAAACTGATGATTCTCGTACGCAAAAAACTGATGATTTAAAACACGAGACACATGAACATAAAGATTTACAACCTGGGACAGAGAACAATGATGATTCGCAACATAAGAGTCAAAAGAAAGACGTTGAGGAAACGAGTAGAAAAGAATCAGAAACCAACAAGGTCCCATTTCGTGCTCCACATGAACGGCTTATTCCTGCCATTGCTCTGAGACGCGTGGATACATTTAGCTCCAGCTCAAGTTCAGATGATGACTAATCCATAGTTCTTCTCTTTCTTGATATATAAGGTATTTGTTTCCATCTCTTCTATGTTTCCACACAAAAAACATAAATTTCTGTTATGATCATCATTTCGCGATAACTTGTTACATTTGGTTAGGAAAAGGAGAGGCTAGCAGGTCCCTTGCCATTGTACAATTTGTTGAGAGAAAAGAAGAGCATAATCATGTTGCTATATGAATGTAAATTGTTGTAAATCTCAATACAAACCCACCCTCCTCAATGTAAATGCCTTGTTGAGTAAAGGATGAAAGCTTTGTAATGATTGTATACATAGTGATGCCACAAGGGAAATTTTTGACCTTTCATAGGCTAGTTGATGTGTTATGTAAAAATTCTTATTAATTCAGAGTATGGGAAACACAGAGAAGTTGTATCTTGTGAGTAGGATGATGGTAATGTTATCAAAATGGAAACTTGTTTGGAGTGTTTGGGGTTTGCTTCTTTACATTTTTTGAAAAGCAAACTAGCATTTTTTATTTTTATTTTTTTTATGTTTGGAGGAAGATTAAGTGCTCATGATTTGCTTATATATGGATTAGATAAATTGTTTAAGCAATTTTTCAATGTCTATGAAGTTATCAGTAGTTGTGTGTGTATATCTTCCTCGTTTTTTTTTTTTGGGTGTGTGTGTGTTTCGTTGTGTATATGAGCAGAGGGTCTCCATGGAAGCGGTCTCTCTATCTCTAGGGGTAGAGGTAAGGCCTGCCTACATCTCACCCTCCCCAGACCCTACTAATAGTTTTGTTATTTGTGGGATTTACTGGGCTTGGTTGTTTGTTTGTTTAATATTGCTTGTTAATATTGAACTAATTATTCTTGTGGATGTGGAATTGCAAGTTTACTTGATTTTTTTAAGAAATCGAAATTTCTCTGAGAATTATAATTTGAAAAATAGATTTAGAATTTAAATTTGTGAAAGAAATTGGAGTTTGAATGAAATGGATTTGGAAGTGAATTTGGTCAAAGGAATTGGTGTAAGAAGGAAATGGAGTTGTATATGAAATATGTTAAGTTTGAAAAACCACTCACGAGCCATGCTCAAGCTTTAAATATAGAGCTCTATACGAGCTGAGCTCAAGCCCTCAAAACTTAAAACGAGGCGAGCTTGAGCCTGAACGAACTCGGACTCGGCTTGTTTACACCCCTTTCGTGTGGGTAGGAGGGTTTTGAAAGAGTTGGCAGGTCTTTGGTATTTAGGGTAAGGATAATGGGCTTAAATGTGGGGTTGGTGAGTTGATATTTAATGGGTGTTACTGCTTTGGGTTATTGGTAATAGGTTGCATTAAGGTAATAGGTTGCATTAATATTTTGAAAATGATTATACAAATGCATAATAAAAATATGATTAATTCTACAATAAATACGACGTATGAAATAGTATTGGAATGTGTTTCTGAAATACATGATAATATTAGACGAAATAAACATCTAAAGAGTTGTGGAAACTAGAAAAACACAGCAAGGTAAATGTGAAAGTAGACGATACCTATGATAAAAACACTAAAAGCTGATAAACCCAATGAATGCTTGGGGAAAAACCAATACTTTATAACTAAATTCTGTTATGAATTCAACCATTTTAAGTTGTTACACTTGAAATCTTCTAAACATGATAACTAATAATATATATAGATTGATATATCAGCGTAAATATGTTCTCACTCATAACAAACTTGAGAACATTGTCACTGATAAATTGTGGACATTACCAGCCCAAAGTGTTTTTTGATTGCTGAACTTTGGCATTATACGAGGCTTCCATCTCTTCCTGCAAAAATCGAAAATTGTAACTCTTCAGTGTGATTGCGATATACAAATTAATAGAAGTTCCCCCAGGTGCATTAACTAAGGTGACACACACTGTTTATAACTTACTGACTTAAAAGCCAGACCAAAAGGTGACTTTTCAACTCGACGGTCTCGACCCATTGCCCAACCGCCTTAGCCAACCATTTTGTCACATATTCTAATTACTAAATCATATATGTACCAATCCTCATTCCCAGAACATAGATAAACAGTTGTCACAGTCATCGTTGGGACAAAAAAGGAATCTCATTACCTTGCAAGATTTCAGCAACGGCTGCAGGAACGATTCTTTAAAATATCTGATGGACTTCCCCATTGAGGTTCTATCCCATACTGGCACAAATCCACAAACAATAAAAATATACATATGTATTTCTTTTTTGAAATTCACACACGTAATAGTAATAAGAAAAATGGTCGGTTTAAGATAACATAATGCATGATTGACCACCTCCATGCATTTTCAAAAACAGATTAAATCCAACTGTTCATCTTTAGGAAAATACTATAATTATGATTGGATCATTATTGTGATATTTTAAGTAGCATACCTTTCTCGCCTTCTGCTTGCAAGCCTCCTGTGTTTATTTCTCTCAGAAGCTGAGATACAACAAAGAGGACTTATGTTTTAGTGGAAAAAGAATACAACGAAAATAGTTTGCTAACAAGTTAAATTACCTTGGAAAGTGTCGGCACAGTGGTAGGATCAAATTCATCACAAAGGTTTGGATTGATGGGAACACAAACACGGCCTGGAAAAAAAGGTGTTTACGTTTAGAGGGTGTTTGGGATTGATTTTTCAAAACAGTTTCTGCGTTTTGGAAAAGCAGTGGTGGAGCTGCTTTTAGATTATTGCGTTTTGGTAGCCTAAAAATTCATTTCAAAACTCAACCCCAAACACTAAAACTGATTATTTGCGTTTCAAAACGCAATAATCTAAAAATCCATTTTAAAACACAACCCCAAACACCCCCTTAAGCAAAAATCAACAAGTCGTAAGAACGTATACATGGACATCAAGGTTACTAACCTGTTTTGGGGTGTACGCAAAAAGGTGACTTCAGCAAATGGTTCATGTGTTTTGAAACCTAAGATGTGAGCTCAAATAAGTTTAAATGTACGTATTGCACAAAATTCCAAATATTTATTATGCATGGGTTAACTATACAACAAAATCATTATTACTACCAAAATATAAAGGTTCAGTTTATATATTTATGTTATAAATAAAAAACTGCAAACTACTAGCATGGTGAAAACAAAAGACAGATTGCTCACCTCCATATCAATCCTAGGATAAGTGTAAGAAAAGACAATCTCCTCAACGCACCTACGAAGCCCAGGTGTCTGACGTATGGAAGAAAAACAAATATTCAAAGGATTGGAGATGCATATAGGAGTGAATCAAATTCATGACATTTTATCAATTATTTAATTGATGTTATTTAATATAACATACCTTTTTTCTGCTACACAGGTGTTTTAGTTGCTCCCATCGCACAATATTTATATCGTTTGCATTAGAGCGCCTATTGCCTTGCCACTTACCTCTAAGCTCTGAGGTTACAGCTGCAAAATAATTTCAAATTTTATAAACATTTCTTGAAAAGCAGGTATGCAGTAACATATCTAATCCAGATAGCGTACATTCATCAGAAATCATGTCCAGTATATTCTCATATCTCTCATCTGAAAGTAACTGCTGGCTACAAAGTAGCGTCTTCTCAAAGTATTCACTCAGAACATTATATGATCTCCTGCAGGGATGACACGGGGTGCAAACAAATTTAACTGTCGTTAAAAGTGAATGACTATTAATTTATTATAAAATTATTACAAAATTTGGATACTTACACGAGGAAAGGATGAAGTGCAGGACCCACAAGAGAAACCTTTGATTTACTGTTGCTGTTTCCCTGTAGAGCAGAAAATGAAAATGAATGATAATGTATGATTACATAAAATAAGATTTTGCACAACTGCATGGTGTATGACCAACTAAAATCAACCTTGTACACGCGGAAATACTCGGCAATAGCAGACCTTTGTTCATTATTTAGCCTGACATTCAAAATGATAAAGTCAAGGTTTCATAATACATAATGATGCAAGTGTAGAAAGAATTAAACAATTGTTTTACAAGTTTTGCAGTATCACCTTCTTGCTTTTGTATCACAAACCCAACAATGGACCCCACGGCGGCCACTGTATGCCCAGAGAATATGATTGAATCCAAAATCGTCTGACCAACCAGACATGTAATTAGTGTAACCTGATATATTACAGCAAAATTAATACTTAAGACTAAAAATGGTGCATATACCTCTAAGAGCAATATCAATCACTTTAATTGCAATGGTCATTAGCGGCCAGCAATCCAAGCAAACATCTGCTCCAGAGCAGCAATATCTAACATCATCATAATCTGAAATATCCTGGAAAACAAATTGGTAAACAATCACTAATCATGTAAAATCATGAAATATTTGCATTTAAACTATTAAGTGTTAAAAATTTCATTCATAAGCAAAAATAAATCTTACTATATCAAACACTAGCTCTCTTTCCACAGGAGTGAAAATATTGTCCCCAGATTGTGAGTATGCATGCCTCTTTGCAGGCTGTTAAAATATCAATAACACCAATAAGCAAACAATACAAAATCACTAGATAATGGAAAAGGATTTAGTTGAATATTAAATAAGCAGGAAGCAAATAAACATTCAAATCACAATGACTCGGCACAAGCTGCACAAAAGCTGAGTTCCTTCGACAATAATAAAAAGATTGATCATTATGAATCTTACATCGACACTATAAACAGGACCAATATCGATTTTGAATGGACATTGTTCTTTGATTGTTTTTTCCAGCTCATGGGCTGTCTTGAAAGACTGGAACCGCACATATATGTCATTCTCCAATGTAAAAGAATATTCTCTTCTCCCAAAATACGATTGGTCACATGCAGGATGTTTCCCATCTGCATAAATAAACAACACAACTGGTCATGAAAAATTCACAATTTGAAAACAATCAATAACATTTTGAAACATTTTATTCCCAAAGTATACACAGTTTGGTTAGTGTCATGAATCGTGAATCCAAATCTGTAAAAGATCTTCGCATAAAATGATTGTAATATGATTACCGTTTCCGTATGCCATCCATTTGGACATGTCTGCATGAGGGAAAAGCCATCCTGCCAAACGTAAACATGCAAATTAAGGATAGATTTATAACAAAAGAAAGACCATATTTTGATATATTCATTATCTAAATTCCTTTTATTTTTATTGCAGTGTTATCCCTGCAATAATACTGAAAATTCAATCTGCATAAAAAGTCTAAGCAACAAAAATGTTTTTGATAATTAAGTCACTGCTAGGAAACCTTATGAATAACACTTACTAATGTACTAATTGCTCATAACATGTTATAGAATCATCATCTCTGACTAAGTTGTTATTAGTTTAATCAGTGGATGGAAATCTAACATACTAAATACATGTGACTCATCCAAAACATATTCATTTCAATCTAGTAGCCAAACAAACAAATTTTCAGCTTCAATTTCTTTATGCACGTTTCAATTCCGTTCGTAATTACTTTCGCATCTACATCGAAACTTAAAGCAAGTATAAAAAAATAACAAATCCTAGCTAAACTATCTCAATTCTACATCTGATACACATTAGGTTTGACTCCAATCTCTTGCTCCCGGGTACCGCGAAAGCAAATTCGAAAACACAATGATACCAAATAATAAGTGAATTGACCTGGCTATATTTCTTGGACTGTATTATCAGACTACGGTTCATTAGTATAAGCTCACGAGCTCAGTTACAATACATAGAGATCACAAAGAACCCTAGAAACCTAACTAAGCCCGTTGGCTAATAATAATAAACCAGTTTAAGGAACCCTAGAAATCTAACTGAGCCAAGGGGCTCTTACAAATAAACCCTATTTCTAGGGTTCCTTTGACTGGTTTATAAATATCCACAAATGCGTATGTATATATAATAAAACAAGTACCGTAATAAAGTTTGAGGTAATTAGAACTGAATCCCTCAGGAAACGCATCATCTAATTCCTTGTGTTGAGGCTCTGGATTGTCAATTAACATGTCATCTCTTCCATTCGCTGCTTCTTCTTTCGTCATCCTTCAAACGATAACTTTTCTTCTTAAACCCTAACAAACAGCGTCAACGATTAGAAACATTATATCTGTATCAACAAAAATAAATTACAACGGAGAATCTGAAATGCAATCAATTGTAAAACCCTAACATTTTACTACAAAAGAAACAAACACTCGATGTAAGGATCGAACAATACAACTTCAATCAAACAGGCAACTATACCTGTAAGAAACGCTTGTTTTTTTTTTTTTTGGAGGGGATCAGATGTGCAGAGGCGGTGGCAGAATATTGGGAATTTGGCGCCAAAAATGAAGGAAATATAGGGCTAGGCGGCTAGCTAATACGCTTTTTGGCGGGAAATAGAAGATAAGAAGGTAAAAGATATGGGTTTGTTGTTGGTGGTTTTATTTTTTTTTTTTTTGTGTGCATAAGAGCATTCACACTAGATCCTCCTTCTCCATCTCTATAATTACACTAAAAATCACTACCATTTTCTCTCCTTTTCTATTTAATAATACTTATTCTATACTTTTATCATTACATTTTCTCTCTCCTCTACTCACAACCACTTCTAAAAATATTAAAAAATTATGGAGGGTGAACAGTGTCCCCTCCAAATTTACTGATGAACAGTGTCTCATCTATATATTTTCTCTCTCCTCTACTCACAACCACTTATACACACTCTATATAATATGAAGGCCCCTCTCACACAAATATAGAGGCTCTACTGTGAATGCTCTAAGTACTAAGAGGGTGTTTGGGATTGAGTTACAAAACAGCTTATTGACTTATTGGCTTTTTCAAAAAGCCAATAAGTCAATAAGCTGTTTGTCTACCACAAAAGCACTTTTGGTTTTGGCTTTTTGATATAGGTTAAAAAGCTGTTTTCAAAAAGTCACAAATCCTGGCTTTTGGCTTTTGGCTTTTGACTTTTAGAAAACAATTACAAATTTATCACCCATACAACCAATATTCACAATAAGTTAAGCGAAACACTTAAAAAAATAACAATCTATTGACTTTTTGACGTTTCCCATCCCAAAAGCTAACCCAAACACTTTTTTTAAAACTCCTTTTCAAAAAGTCATAAGCCAATAAGCACTTTTGACCAAAAGCACTTTTGCATTTCCAAACTCAATCCCAAACACCCTCTAAGCAATGGGATTCTAACGTTTTGGGTTTTTGGGTTCTACATTCGGTCATTAGTTTGTTTTGTTATGGTACTAGTATGATATTGACACTCGACATGATAACCATAGGATGTTGACACGTGTTTTATATCGGTTGAAACATAATAATGGATAACGGTACCGGTTTGGAGAATACGTGTTGAAATTTTAAGACTAATACAATACTATTCAACCACAACTCTAATAACAAAGTAAATCAACACAAGAACACCAGAAATAGTGACAAATCAGGCGACCAAAACTTTATTATTTATCCAACCCAAAAAACCCTAACCAAACCCAGTGAGTTCTTCTAAACAGAAGAATCTCTAAAGATACAATGTTCGATCAACTGATTTAACATCAGTTGATCTAAATCAACAGAAATACAAACAATACAAAAACAAACTGTAAACCCTAACACAGACTATACTAATACAGAAGACCAGGATGAAAACAAATACGAATACAAAGACTGGAAACAATAATCTTCAACCTCAGGTTGAAGATTAAAACAACAATATAAAGTGAAGACTGATAGGAACGAGTGAGAGAGACGAGAGCTAAAACCTGCACAATGAAGAAGACGAGGCTATATAAAGGGTTAGTAGAACATTCGAGAGAGAAAACACACTCTCCACAAATAACCACCGTTAGATCAATTTAACCACACGGATCGTCAACCCAACGGTCAAGATTAGACCAAACTAACACAAGTCATCTGGGCCAGTTTAAGTGGACCAGCTGTTTAAGACTTTATCCAAGTCAACAAGTCCAACACAACAAATGTTACTAGCCCAATATTAACCAATCAATTATCCAGTCCAATAACAAGCCAACTTATATTAATAAGTTGTAATATATATAACCATGAAATTATAATGTGTTACACACTATTAACACATCATATTTTTAACATTCCCCCTTAATTTCATGGTTAAACAAATCTATCATACCAAGTTTTGAACACAACTCATTATGTTGAGCTTGTCCTAAGCCTTTGGTAAGAATATCTGCTATTTGATTTTCTGACCCTACTTTCACAGTTTCAAGAAATCCTTTAGAAATTTTCTCTCGAACAAAATGCAGATCTATTTCGAAATGTTTTGTTCGATCATGAAACACTGGATTGGCAGCAATAGATATTGCTGCTTTACTATCAGAAAACAGTTTTACAGGAAGTTTTACACAAACATTCAATTCTTTAAGTAAGTTTGAAATCCAGACTAATTCACATGTAGTAGAACACATTGCTCGATATTCAGCCTCAGCTGTTGATCGAGAAATAGTATTCTGTTTCTTACTTTTCCAGGAAATCAAGGATTTCCCTAAAAATACACAATAACCTGTTACAGACTTTCTAGTTTCAAGACATTTTGCCCAATCAGAATCTGAATAGGCATAAAGCTCAAAACTATCACTTTTCTGGAATGAAATACCCTTACCAGGCCCTGACTTAAGGTACCTTAACAACCTTAGAGCAACTTGCAAATGTGCTTCTAAGGGTTTGTGCATATACTGACTCAAGTATTGCACTGAGTAACTTATGTCTGGCCTAGTCAAGGATAAATAAATTAACTTCCCTATCAACTTTTGATACCCTGTAATATTACTTAAGGGTTTATCCTTTTTTTGAATTTCTGACAGCCATAACATGATTTGGTTCAATAGGAGTTTGAATAGGTTTACAACCTAAGTAACCAAATTCATTTAATAGCTCAAGACAATACTTACGTTGATTAAGACATACACCTGTTTTAGTGTATAAAACTTCTATTCCTAGGAAGTATTTTAACTTCCCCAGATCTTTTATTAAAAAATTCTCACTCAAAAACCTTTTAATCTTACTAATTTCTTCTTCATTGTTTCCTGTTATTACTATGTCGTCAACATAAACTAACAGAGCAATGAAAATACCATCACAAGACTTAACAAATAAGGAATAATCACAGATACTTTGAACAAACCCAAAGTCAACCAATACTTGTGTTAACTTCTCATTCCACTGTCTGGGTGCCTGTTTCAACCCATACAGTGATTTGACAAGTTTACACACTTGACTATCACCATTAGGATAATATCCTTCTGGTGGTAGCATATAGACATCTTCACTAATAGTACCATACAGAAATGCATTATTCACATCCAACTGGAATAATGACCAGCCATTTTGTACAGCCAAAGAGATAATAGTTCTTATTGTAACCATCTTTACAACAGGAGAGAAAGTCTCTCCATAATCTATTCCTTCTCTTTGGTTGTAACCTTTGGCTACAAGTCTAGCCTTATACCTATCTACCTCTCCATTAGAATCATACTTGATCTTATATACCCATTTACACCCAATGGCTTTTCTGCCTTTGGGTAAACTAGTTAGAACCCAAGTATTGTTTCTAAGCAGAGCCTCCATTTCAGCATTCATTGCTTCGACCCATTTAGGATCTTTAGAGGCTTCATAGTAACTACTTGGTTCAACTAGTTTATTAATACTAGATACAAAACACCTATTTTCAAAAGACAAATTTGAGTAGTTCACTACTCTCTCTACACCATACTTAACTTTGCCCTCTACAACATACTCATTAAACCTCTTTGGTAATACTGACTCCCTATGAGATTTCCTAAGACTATTTACTCTATCTCCCTCAGGGCTATTGAACTCTTCAGCTGAACAGCTACTCTCGGGACAATCATTCCCCCTAGTTCTTGACCCAGGTTGCTGATCAGATTCAGAATGATCAACCATCCTTGATTCAGAACCAGGGTCATCTAACTGTCCCCTATGAGTGTGTTCTTGAGTATCAGTAGGGTCCCCTTCATCATCGGGAGGTTTGTTATTTGGCTCATTTTGTAAAACAGAATCAGTAAGATCAAAAAAATTCAAATGATTTATCTCATTTATTAAAACATTGTCTTCTGACTCCTTTTTAAAAGGAAAGATATTCTCATAGAACTTAACATCCCTAGAGAATATCTCCTGTTTTTTCTCAATATCCCACAATTTATACCCCTTTTTAAACACAGAATACCCAATCAAGACACATTTTTCAGACCTACTAAACAACTTATCTTTTTCATTTAAAACTGTTTGAAAACATAGACAACCAAAATTTTTTAATTGAGCCAAAGTGGGGGGGAACCCATATACTAACTCATAGGGACACTTACCAGACAACACAGAAGAGGGAGTCCTGTTGATAAGATAGGCAGCAGTTAAAATACAGTCTGACCAGAATCTTAGGGGGACACCACTCTGAAACAACAAAGCCCTAGCTATATTCAACAAATGTCTATGCTTTCTCTCCACAACTCCATTCTGTTGTGGAGTGTAAGCACAAGATGTTTGATGAATTACACCTTTTTTATTACAAAAGTTAATCATTTGATTATTGACAAATTCTGTCCCATTATCACTTCTAAAAACCTTTACACTCTTTTTAAACTGGGTTTTTAACATTTCATAAAAAACTTCAATGTTTTCAAAAACTTCATATTTCCCTTTTAACATGTAAATCCAGACAGACCTAGACCAATCATCTACAACAGTTAGAAAATATTTAAACCCTTCTCTACTTGTAACCTTATATGGTCCCCAAACATCTAAGTGTATAATATCTCCTACTTCCTTGGTCTTATGTTCACTTAAGGGAAATGGGACTCTAGACTGTTTAGCCTTGTGACATACCTCACAAGGCTCATTGTTGTTAATACTTATATTTAATGTATCCTTTAATACAGCTAAGGCCTGGTCAGAGGGGTGTCCTAACCTAGAGTGCCACAAATTTGACTCAGACACACTATTAAAACACAAGTTACTAACACTTACATCAGGGCAAGTTATATAAAGACCATCACATTCTCTACCAGTCACCAGGATTTTCCTGGACTTGGAATCCTGAACATAACATCTACTTTCATTAAACAACACATCCAATTTATTATCCTTAGATAATTTTTGAACAGACACAAGATTAACACAATATTCAGGTATCAAGAAAACATCTTTTAGAATCACACCTTCAGCTAATTTAATATCACCTATCTTTGTTACTTTAGCACTTGTTCCATTTGGATGTTTTACCAGAATATTGTAGTTAGACACATCAACACAATTTATCATGTTATTACCATTACTGACCATGTGTTGGTTTGCTCCTGAGTCCATTATCCACCCAGACTTAAGAGCAAACTTAAGAAAGTTTGAACAGCTTGAAAAATTTCCAAACACATGATATAGTTTAGACAATACAGACATACTTGAAAAACCATTGAATACACAACTCTCACCTCCAACACTAGAAGACTGTCCATGACTTTCACTTCCTGGTTTTTCTCCAATAAGATTCATCAACTTACTAATCTGTTCAGAAGTGAAAGGCATAGCAGTAGTATTGGACACAACATTACTAGACACATTGTTCCTTTTACCACTTTTATTTATATTAGTGTTACCCTTGGAGCCCTGACCAGAGGGTTTCTTTTTGAAACCAGGAGGATACCCTACCAACTCATAGCACCTATCAACAGTGTGCCCAATCATGTTACAATGTGTACATTTTAAGTTTGGATTGGGACCTCTATTAACCTTTTTATTATTTTCAGAAAACTGATTTCCAGTTGAAAGAAATGACACATTTGAACCCTTTTTCCCAGAGTTAGAGCCTCTATGAGATTCTTCTCTAGAAATTATTGAAAAAGCAGTTTTAACACTTGGTAGGGGCTCCCTGGTTAACAAAGTAGTCCTAACAGGTTGATATACTTCGTCAAGCCCCATTAAGAACTGCATTAATTTGATCAAAGTGCTCAAATCATTGTAGTCCTTAGAAGCTTGACAAGTACAAGCAGGTAATTGAATCATAGAATCAAATTTTTTCCATAAAGTGTTTAGCCTATGATAATACTCAGCTACACTACTACCATTTTGGGATATAGAGTTAATTTGTTGATACATATTAAACACAATTGATCCATCAATTTTATTATATGTTTCATCTAACTCCTCCCAAACATCTTTAGCCAATTTTGAAAAAACTTGTCCTAAAAACAACTCCTCACTGACAGAATTTAACAACCAAGACAATACCACAGAATTACATCTATCCCACTGACTTTGTAGAACATCATCACTATCAGACCTAGCACATGTCCCATCTACAAACCCAAACTTGTTTTTAGCTTGTAAAGCAAGTTTCATAGAGTTAGCCCAGATAGTATAATTTTCAGTTCCTTTTAGTTTAATAGATGTAATGGTTAGACTACTTGTATCACTAGGATGTAAATATAAGGGGTCACCAATATCTAATTTACTGATGAGTGATCCACCACTACTACTTGGATCAGCTCCTCCTGATCCAGCAGTTAAAGGTGGAGGAACAGTACCCATATTACACACAGCACAGAAAACACAGACAACACAGATCAGACAAATAAAGAAACAATGCAAGATAGACCACTAAGGCGAAGCTGTGACAGTGTCAAGATCACGGGTTCATCACTCAAGGTGCCCGTGCATGTCTTATCACAGGAGCCTGTTCCTAAATCGACAAGACACAATACAGATATAAAGTAACAGAGACAAGCAATCAATCAAGATCACAAATACAACCAGACACAACCAATTATTGAGCCTACTCCGGTCCACCCTAACCCGGACAGTGCTCCTAGACACAGAACAAAGACAAAGAACGATCTCACCGAGAGGGGTACCCAAGTTAGGGTTCTCCAAACTCACAACCTGTACCTTCACTTAGGGTACAGAATTGTGAATGCAACTGTAGCTTTTAATTCCAATCCAAAACTCCAGAAGCAACACAATAACAATCCAGCAAGATGCTGAATCTTTTCCACGATAGCGCCACCAGATGATGACCTCAATCACAGAATCAATACAACAATCAGACAATAATAGTAGACAAGATCTAATAAGATCAGATCTACTATAAACAAGTTTGTCAAGTCAAGATCTATGAATATCAGATCAAACTCAACACAAAACCCTAGATATTACCAAAGAACCAAGAAGACCAGATCTGAATGAAAAAGTTTCAGATCTGATCACAGACACAACAAATAAGACAAAGAAGAACAGATCTACAGCGGAAGACGAAAGACTACCAGGATCCAGAGCTCAACCTGGCTCTGATACCATGTTGAAATTTTAAGACTAATACAATACTATTCAACCACAACTCTAATAACAAAGTAAATCAACACAAGAACACCAGAAATAGTGACAAATCAGGCGACCAAAACTTTATTATTTATCCAACCCAAAAAACCCTAACCAAACCCAGTGAGTTCTTCTAAACAGAAGAATCTCTAAAGATACAATGTTCGATCAACTGATTTAACATCAGTTGATCTAAATCAACAGAAATACAAACAATACAAAAACAAACTGTAAACCCTAACACAGACTATACTAATACAGAAGACCAGGATGAAAACAAATACGAATACAAAGACTGGAAACAATAATCTTCAACCTCAGGTTGAAGATTAAAACAACAATATAAAGTGAAGACTGATAGGAACGAGTGAGAGAGACGAGAGCTAAAACCTGCACAATGAAGAAGACGAGGCTATATAAAGGGTTAGTAGAACATTCGAGAGAGAAAACACACTCTCCACAAATAACCACCGTTAGATCAATTTAACCACACGGATCGTCAACCCAACGGTCAAGATTAGACCAAACTAACACAAGTCATCTGGGCCAGTTTAAGTGGACCAGCTGTTTAAGACTTTATCCAAGTCAACAAGTCCAACACAACAAATGTTACTAGCCCAATATTAACCAATCAATTATCCAGTCCAATAACAAGCCAACTTATATTAATAAGTTGTAATATATATAACCATGAAATTATAATGTGTTACACACTATTAACACATCATATTTTTAACAATACGGAATTACGGATATCGGTACCAATGTTATTTAGTCGGAATCGGTTTGATTCGTCAGGGCACTGAATGGTATCGATTTAGTTCGTCGCAGTAATAAAAGTTTATCGAAACGTAGATGAAACTATGCACGTCGCAACGGTATATTCGAAATTTTATGAGGCATTGTATTATGCAATTAAAACAACAAAAGGGTAAACAATATTTTCTATAAATTAGAAAGAAAAAATAATAATGACCATGAGGCATCTATATATACATGTATGCTTGTACTTTGATCAGTTCTACATTACATTCACAATTTGGATCAAGTAAAATACATACTGCATGGATACAAATAAATATTGTCGTTACAGCATACTCAGAGTTCTATGAAATATCATATTTCAAAAGTTGTAAGAGATAAAGAAAATATATTCGCAAAGCAGTTTTGATGACAAAAACAATACAAACTAAAAACGAACATTAACAAAAAAAAAAATAATAATAATAATAATAATAAATTAATATTATCAATGTTACACTCTTTAGGACTTGTTGGAACACCGTCCTATGTGTTGTGGGGTGTTCCAAAATATTCCCCAAGCGATTTGCTGTGCCCTAGATCTCCCGTTTACATTTCACCAAAATTAGTGTTACATGTTTTAATTTAGTCAATCAAAACATTAGAACTCTTAATACCGTGTAATGAATTTAACATGTGTTTGTTAGTATTCAAAACATGAGAGATGCCTATCTTCATCAATCTCTTCTCTAGTTCAAACAATTTGTTTCACAATATAATTCAAACTGCTTTAAAAACAGCATTCATAATTATATGTCATCTAAAGTCTAAATTAATAAAACTAATCAAATTGTTAATGTTAATGTAAACTTAAACATATTACTCTATTTGGCTGTAATGCTGTGTAACAACAAACTCCCAATTGACAATCACAATATAAAACTTTAAATCAAGGTCACCAACTAGTATATAAACATTACCAATACAAGAAACCTAATTCAAAACCAAGTCAGAACAAAAAATAATAAAAATCACACACTAATTTCCATACTAAAACCTCTACTCATCATCAACAGACGGCTTAGATCCACCGGCTTTCTTAGGAAGAAGAAGGCTATGAATATTAGGCATAACACCGCCATTAGCTATCGTTACATCACCGAGAAGCTTACTCAATTCCTCATCGTTCCTCACCGCCAATTGAATATGTCTCGGCACAATTCTAGTCTTCTTGTTGTCTCTCGCTGCATTTCCCGCCAATTCAAGCACCTACATAAATTTAAATTTAATTTAATGTTTTAAAATATCTTTAATTTTATTAAAAGCAATTATTACGTCAACCTGTTTTTTTTAAACAGTTGAGTCGGTCTGACCAGTGAACCAGTACTACTTTATATCACCAGTCCGGTTTTCAAAACATTGAAATGAATTAAATTACCTCGGCGGCAAGGTATTCAAGAACGGCAGCAAGGTAAACCGGAGCACCAGCACCAACACGCTCAGCGTACTTTCCGGCTTTAAGGAAACGAGCAATTCGACCAACGGGGAACTGGAGGCCGGCTTTGCTGCTTCTTGAAGTGGCTTTCTTAGCGGTTCCGGATGCGAGTGCTTTGCCTTTGCCTCGGCCTGCCATTGTTAGTTGCGGGTGCGGTGGTGATGAAGGGAAGGATTTGAATGTTTTGTTTGGGCGGGTGAATGGGTTTGGTTTGGTTTGAATATGTATATTTATAGTGGTTTTGGAGGGTTTTGTTTTAGCTAGTTAAATTGTAGTACGCGGATCGAGTATAAGGACCGTTCGATTTGGAATGATCTAACGGATGGTATTGGAGAACATTTATCCAAGCCTAACTATGTTCCGATTTTTTTAGTCAATGGCTTTAAGATTAAAAAAGAAAAAGAAAAAAAAGGAAAACTCACGTACACTCATCATAAAAGTTTTAGCTATATATTTGTTTAGGGTATAGGGAGTGGAGCTTGGGTATACGAGCGGATACAGCGTTTCGATAGGCGGGTAGTGGTCTCGGGTTGGAGAAGCTGATGGTGGGGTGTGTGTAGGTGAGGGATATAGAAAGGGAATAATGGTTAATGTGTATAGAACAGTGAGACTCAAAATTTATGGTAGTGTTAGGGTTGCAATCCCCTTTTCCTTATGGTATTTTATAGTAGTTTAGGGTATAAGTGAGTTAAAAGTTTTTAATTTGTGAAACCTATGATGCCAACTAAATGGCGACACGTGTCAAGATTAGTCCAACCACCGCTGACATGAACAACGACATGACTGCTCCCATGCTTCCACCATGCTGTTGCCTACAGTACTGTGCAGACATGCTTACCTGCTGCCAGACGTTACGTCAGACACCAGCAGGTATGTCAACCATACTGTGTCAGACCAGCATGCCGTCGGCGCCCAACCAGAAGGCGCCACGTGTCACTTTGGCAGAGTTGTTCCAATCTCTCCTGACGTCAGCAAGTATGATTGCTCATTTCCCGTCAATTTACTGGGCCAACGACTTCGGGCCCAGACCAAAGCCCAGATCAGAAATAACTCTCGTGGGCTGTTTCACCCGTCCCACGACATCTCTATAAGTAGAAGACTTCAACTCCTTTGCAAAGGATCCGAAATTCATTACTTGTACTCGAGAGCTAGATTAGCAATATTCATCGTAATACTTTGTAATCTAAAAAGTACTCCCTCCGTCCCAATTTAAATGTCCCATGTCTAAAAACACACATTTTAAGAAATTTTTTGTTTGTATGTGGTAAAATGACAATAATATCCTCAAAAGTGGTGATTGTGTTTTGTCTTTTATGGGCAAAACTGGAAAGTACATTTCTATTTTTGGAAAGGGACATTTAATTTGGGACAAACAAAAAAGGAAAGAAGGACATTTAAATTGGGACGGAGGGAGTAATAAACAATCGGCTCTTGGCAGTGGATGTAGGTCATTAACGACATAACCACTTACATTCTCGTGTTCTTACTTTCAACACACACACACACACTCATTCTTACTTTACAGTTTAAGTTTAACCAACGGTGTGGGTGAAGGATTGTTCCTGGCCAAACAAGAGTATTTTACCACACGGGGATTAGTATTAATCACCGTGATACTCGTTGTTTCTTCATTGGCGCCATCCGTGGGACGGCTAGAACAAATTTCTCTCTCATCTTTTAACCCATCCATGGCTTAATCCAACCCAACAGTAGAGGTTTTATTTGCATACAACATTAGAGGTTTTATTTGTAAATATTTTGTTACTTATAATTTTTAACCCGTTCACATGTTTAACCCTTGAAAGTGCCACATATTTTAATTACCATGAGTGAAAACCACTTTCCTCAAGAACAAAACCAATCCTTGAACATAGGGTTAAAATGTACGTCAGTAAAATAAAGTTTTTGTTAAAGAAGTAAAGCTCTATTTTATATTTGTTATCGTTGGGCCCAAGAAGACTAAAGCTTCTAGGTATGTAAGATCATATATAGAAGTTTATAAATTATTTCGATTTCATTATTCAATTCGGATAACACACATGTCTATAACCTAGTAATAAAATAAATGTATACGTGATTCTTGCAGCTACGAAATCCTATAACTGTAACATTCACTTAGGGTTACAAATTACAGGAAGAAAAACAACCAAACAATCAATAGATATTTTCCAGATCTAGCCTATTTTCTCGAAAGAAAAAGGAACCACAATGTCAAGAATCATCAACTTCTGTCGTTTGTAATAATTAACCCTAGATATAGGGTTATAACTATTCGTTGTAAATAGAAGCCCAAAACAAGAGATAGACGATGGAGACATAATATATAGAGCTACCAGAGCTCTGATACATGCATGTATATAAAGATAAACAAGACTTTTATCCAACGAAGATGATACACAAAAGACAAACTACTTGTCTAAATCAACGAGAAAACTAATCAGATCATCAACATGATGATATATAACTTAACAAGAATCAACACACCCCAAAACTAACGGTGTTTTCAAGACTGAAAATCCTAGATCTACAGTGAGAAGACGAAGAATCTAGATAGTGTAAGTTTTTTTTTGAACAATCAAACGGAACTTTCATTTCACCAAAAAGGATTACAACCCAACGACACCCAGGCTCATTTAGCCAGAAGCTACCTGGGCCGACCCATTACAATTTATTACAAACTTATCGTATACATTATAGAACCCATTCACATCCACCACTGCTTTCTAACCATTGTTAAATATTGAAAAATCCCACCAATTTGCTTTTTCTAGCCCCGAAATCTTCGCTCTTTTGATCATCCACCAATAAGTCTCGAGTTTAATTTCTTCTACCGTTACCGGTGTTGCCGTGGGAACGTTTCTGAATATCTTCTCGTTCCTCTTGATCCATAACTTCCAAATAGCCATTAAGACCACCGCATATACCGCTTGAGCCTTTTTTGCCACTCCACTAATTTTCCAGCAACATTCAAGGACCGAAGCAATCTGTGCCTCTATCTTTAGATCAGGTATCTTCAACCACTCAGCAATGCTCCACCAAAGTGCTCTAGCCCATAAACATTGTACGAAAATGTGATCGGCCGTTTCTAGCTCGAGACCACATTTGTTGCAATAGCCATCCTCGATTTGGATTCCCCTGTACGAGAGTGCCTCGGCTGTCGTATACCCTTCTTAAGTACCCTCCATACAAAATAATTGACTTTTGGAGTTGCAATCTTACTCCACACAAAACTGTCATCCTGATTTAACACCCCAACCTGGTTTACCAGCTCATGATGAACTGTTTTGACCGAGAAATCCGTCATCGAACCCGATTTGAACCAAAACCAAGAGTCCGGCTCCGTATTAATGCGAAATGAATGAATCAGCAACCAAAATTTGGCAGCAGCTTCATGTTTCGAAGGCGTATTCGGCAGTCTACTCCAAGGTATGTCCCACCATGCTAACCCATTTAGCTTCTTATAACAGACATTAACATTAATATGTTTACCTTACAAATCGAATACAAGGCTGGGAATATATCCATTAACATGCTGTCCGAACACCATCGATCTTCCCAAAATCTTATCGTATCCCCTACACCACTTTTGCACATAAATTTAGACTCAAGATCGATTCCCTTGTTTGCTATTTCTTTTTGAATTCCGACAATGTTCGCCCACCACTTTTGCACATAAATTTAGACTCAAGATCGATTCCCTTGTTTGCTATTTCTTTTTGAATTCCGACAATGTTCGCCCATGTTCCTCTAGCTGACTTTTTGGTCGGTATAAATCCATAACAGCCTCTACCACCATGGATTGCTTTTATAACATTCCGCCAGAGTTGCTTAGGGGCCGACTTATACCTCCACCACCACTTGACTAGTAAAGCAATATTTAGATCATCAATGCAGCCCACACCCAACCCCCCTTTTCTCTACGGTTTTATTATATTCTCCCACGCCACCCGCCTAATCTTGTTGTTTGTACCTAATCCGCCCCACAAGAATCTTCTCCACAGCCCTTCGAGTACTTTAATAACCCTCGTCGATGCTCTAAATATTGACAGGAAATAATTCAGAACCGTGCCCAGCACCGCCTTCACCATCACTGCCCTACCTGCAAAAGAAAGAAATTTTGCCTTCCAAAGTGACAATTTTGACTGAAAGTTTTCAATCATGGGTTTCCAACTATTGATTCTCTTCATGTTATTGCCCACCGGTAACCCCAAATAAATAAACGACATCGAGCCCATCTTGCATCTAAGTTCAGCTGCCATGTTTTCCACCTCTGCTGCATCAGCATTGATCCCAAAAAGATTGCTTTTATTTAAATTCACATTCAGACCTGATGCAATAGAAAAACACCTTAGGATTCGATTCAGGTTTTATATGTTTTCTACGGACCATTGCCCGAGAAATAGTGCATCATCCGCATACAGAAGATGTGAAATAACTGGTCCTTCATTTGGCAGTTGCACCCCGTTAAACGTCCCAGCATTGACCGCCCTAGACATCATTACATGTAACGCTTCCATAACTATAGTGAACAGGAAGGGAGATAGCGAATCCCCTTGCCTTAAATCCTTTTTAAGTTGGAATTCTTCAGTCGGCGCACCATTAATTAATACCATTGCTCTACCGGTCACCAATAATCCCATTATCCAATTCTTCCACTTTGATGGAAAGCCCATGTGATGCATAATATTCAGCAAAAATTTCCGTGATACACAGTCATACGCCTTCTCGAAATCAGCCTTGAACAACAGGATCTTCTTCTTGCATCTTTTAGCCCATGACACCACTTCGTTCGCCACTAACGGGCCGTCGATTATGTTCCTACCTTTAATGAAGGATGATTGAATCGGGGAAATTACTTTCCCGAGCACCTTTTTTAACCTCGCCACAAGCACTTTAGAGATAATTTTTCCAATGACACCTATAAGAGAGATTGGGCGGAAGTCCGAAAAGGTCAACGGGTCATTAACTTTTGGAATTAAGGCCACAAAAGACGTATTACTTGAAGGATTCAAGGAGCCATGAATAAAAAACTCGTCCATAATTTTGACAACATATTCTTCAAGTAGAGGCCATAAGCGTTTGATGAAAGCAAACGAGTAGCCATCTGGACCGGGAGACTTGTTGCCACCACAATCCGTAATTGCTTCCCGAATCTCTTCTTCAGAAAAAGGGGCGTAAGTAACATAAAAAAATATCTAACTCGTCTACCTATTTTGACCACAACACAAGGCTCTATATAGCCACTAAAATACTCGGGTTGGGCCTTGTTCAACACATGATTCATGCTGCAAGCCCATCAACCCAAAAACCCATCTTCATTTGATATGCTTCCAATGTTAGCCCAATGCACCAGTAGATCCAAAAAAGCCCAAGTACATAAAATGTGACAAATAAACACTAACTAGAAAATGTAATATGTAAACATTTAAATTTAGTTACTGAATTGTCATTATAATTGGATTGTATCGCACTCAACTATTTGGGATTGGCCGATAACGCACTGAACTATAAAAATGATCACCAACGCACTGAACTTTAAACCTCTTGGATTGTGTCACACTATGGCTGTGTTTGACCATGTCCAGAACCACTAAAACGATTACTTAGTGATAAAGAGGTTTAAAACGATTACTTAGTGACAAATTAATACAATTAACACATATGGATTCTTCCATTTGGACCTTGTCAAACACAGCCTTAGTGTGACACAATCCAAGAGGTTTAAAGTTCAGTGCGCTGGTGATCAATTTTATAGTTCAGTGCGTTATCGGCCAATAACAAATAGTTGAGTGCGATACAATCCAATTTCCCTTATTTTAACATAAACTACCATTCAAAGGTGACTAAATATTTAGGGATTTAAATCAACTTATCATTAACCATTTTTTCTTGAGCAAATATTTGTCTTTTACTCACATTGTGCGCTTTCTTTACAATGGTAGCCCGTCTTATATTTTTCACACTACGTACTATATTCATATAAAAAAGATATACATTGCTTTTTGCATTCACACACACGTATGCATGTCTGCCAAAAGACTGGACACTTCAATTCTCTTAAAATTGTAAGTTTCTTAGTGGGCCCTATTCAAATTCCAACACCTAACTCACAAAATATTAAATCCTACCAAATGTTTGACACGTTACAATAAAATTAGAATCTAAACTCTCTGACCAACCACGTTATGGTGGAGTGGTATGGAGGCTAAATGATAAAAGACTCATAACTGAAAGGCCATGAGTTTGATTCTTGAGAGAGCCGGATTTTACCGATTATTCCATTGTCGTGCTTTCGGGCGGCTGAATAGTCAGGTTTTCCCCGGAACTAGTGAACTTGGTGAAACCAGGAGCTCCCTTACATGTCTGGCTATGTCGGCTGGAAGGCGTCCTGATTTGACTGAGTAGGGACTCTGAAAGGAGTTCTTGATAAATTTCGTTAACCGTTAAAAAAAATATAAACTCTCTGAAGTTAGGAATATATTAAATTCAAAGTATAATGTGTGTTTGGATTGTCCAGAGAATTGGAATGGGAATAGAAATATGAATAAATTCTATCAAATTTATTCACATAGATAAACGAATTTAATATTTTTTTCTATATAGTGAGGAAACTATTGAAATGAAGAGAATCTCCCCTTTCTTCATTATCACGACCACATCTCTTTTTTTTTTTTAAATTTATTAATATATGGTAAATTACAAATAAAATATAGTCATGTCCAATAAACGTATTACATGTTACAGCAGTGACAATTCCTTTTGGTTTGACAGGTTTTAAGTATATGTGCCAAACACCACTTAGATATTCATTAATATTTTACACTTAATTCATCAATTCGTAAACAAATATATAAAACGGTTCTAAATTTCTTTCCAATGATTTTCTTTTCTTAAGAACTTTGACTATTTAATTTTATTACAACCCTAATATCGCTTGCTTAAGAGGGGGCGAGCACTACCAGCAAATGAAATTGTAACACCGCCCTAGATGACAGGGTAGTAGGACTGGTAAGTTTCATGGGTTGTAGACCACATATGGATTGAGAGTGGGAGTTTTTAGTTTTTTATGGGTTGGATGGTTAAGGATAGTGCTGCCTCTAAAACTGTGTTTCAGAAGTGATGTGTTAGTGTAGGATTGGAGGAAATTAAGATAATTCAGTGAAGTTCAGGGTAGTGCCCCGCACTCCCTAATAAAGAGTTCATATTTGTTGAATTGAATGTTGATCTAAACATTATTACATTGTTAAACAAGTTAGACAGAGTATCCTATAACTTGTTTTTGTATCGGTTTTATGTGTGAAAATCTAATTCACGGGTGGTTTTTTTTTTTTTTTTTTTTTTTGAATCTAGAATCTAGACCATGTTTCGTTTAAGTTTCTTTTAACATAGATTATTTCGTTCGTTATTATATCTCCCACATTTTGAGTATATAGCCATTTGAAATTCTTTTAAATGATGACATCATAATGACAATTTCAATTCATAATCAATTTTGTTCATTTTCTTCTTTGGTAGCCCACAAAAGGTTGACTGCAAAATTAATTTATAGAGGAAGTATATTATCATGATGTGAACGACATGGCCAAGTCAGTCTATGAAATTAGAAAAACACATGTTAATTGATAATTTGATATACTTTGAAGTATGGATAATGTTGATAATGATTCAAAGAATTTAAAACACATTTTCTTTGACTATTTCTAATATAAATGGAAATTAAAAAAATATAACTATATATATGTACGTGAAGTTTTATCATGTATGATGAACAAATCTATAAAGTAGTCGAGACTTTTTTCTATGGACTTTTGAAATATGATTTCAAAATCTTTGACAATCAGCCAAGTTAAGGAATGATGAGATCAAAGATTTTTGCTTTATGAAACTTGACCTGTTTACACTTGGGGTTTGACTATTAAGTTGTATATGTTAGTGTAGCTTGAAAATTTTAAGATACATGTTATAACTGAATTCTTTTGCATTCATTAATGTAGATCGATCTAGTAACTTTAACTATCAATGTACAACATGCCTGAGAATGAGTGTGAAGTAGTAATTGTAAACTTCGAGCCTCTCTAAAGACATTTAATATGTCAAATTTGTTCTATAAACAAAGTTAACAATGTTGATTAGATATCTTTTATTGGTTAAATACGTTTATGATCATCTTTTACCCATGTATATACTGGGATAGCAAAAAACAAGCAAAAGGTTAGACCAAACAGGATGGGCATCACGCCATCAAAACATTCAACTAATCACTATGTCTCACGTTAATTCTTCATATTTCATCACATCTATCACTAAATATTAAGGGTGGTCATCACATGCATCTTTAACTTTTTTTAATAAACTTTAGAATAAAATAGCGTTACATAAAATGAAATAATAACGTTACATAAGATAAAATAATACATAATTAACCTACGCTAATTTTGGCCTTAAAAACTGTCACGCCGAAACATGTTTAAAACTCTTGCCGACCTAAGAGCTTCCACAATGGGGAAGAGGTTTGGAAATTTCAAACCGTCACGTCACCATGACACATCATTCCAAACCACAACCTTTCTCATCTTCTCCAACATGGCACATGTCCGCTTTGTCTCTCCAGTGAGTCCGGACTCCATTCGCTATATGGTAGTGAGAATGCTCTTAAATCTTTTTTTTGAACGACCAACAAATTGGAATCACTCACGGAACACTGGAGTATCATCGTGCCACTAGTATTGCCACGCGATCATATTCCACCACCAAGTCACCAATTCAGGAGGAAACTCATAATTATGAGAAAACCCCCCTTTGTGAGATTCGAACCCAGGACCTTATGGCCCCTAAGTCTTATCTCATCACCAAGATACCATTAGGCTATAATGCCTTGGGTAATGCTCTTAAATCATATTATATATGTGTGATCTGACTATTTATATTCTTGGTTTTTACCCACATGTAAAATTTATAACTAACATGTTTGGATTTACATAAAATATCATATGTGAAGTTATAGAAAAAGGAAAAAACAACTTTGAAATAGTAATGATGTATTTGAGTATTTTATGGAGAGAAAATGGTAAAAGACCAAAGAACATGGAAGCAACTCAGTAAGTGAGGTCACAACTCACAAGAATAATGCCAACATTCTGACTAAACGCGTTAAGCGATATGGCCTCAATTCAAGTACCAAAGTAAAATTTTCCACCTTTGTTTGCTTTATAAAAATGATGGTTTAAAGAAAATAGAAAGATTAGGCACATAATTAGAATATTGAAATACAAGTTAGTGTCCTTAGATTGGAATTCATGGCGACGCTTTAATTTCTCTAGTGTCGGTTGGTAATACTATTAGGTGGAATATTATGTTTATTGTAATTTGTATTTGGGTGATTTGCTAGTACCCCCGCTAGCTCGGTGAAATAAAATCTTTCGTTGATCGTTCAAAAAAAAAGTTAGGTGGGGCACACTATAAAGTAATATTAAAGATAGATATTAACACCTTTTTTATTTTTTTTTTAAATAATTTTTTTTGTCTATGTATTTTTTAGGAGATTATTGTTCCTTTTATTTCATACCAAGACAAAACAAATTACATTTAGATGGTGGGTAAGCGGGCAACAAGCTGCGCCGCTATCCCCTTTTGATTAATATGAATTACAAATCTTACTTTATAAAATAGATGAAATTTGGGAGGCCATTAAGGATTGTAATGGAGGGAAGTCGCTAGGCCCGGGCGACTTTACTATCAAGTTTTTCAAGAAATTTTGGGAGTCGTTGAAACCTTTGATAATAAATATGATTAACGAATTTTTTGTTTCAGGAGAGGTATCTTTTCGGTTGTAATGCCTCATTCATAGCTCTCATCCCGAAGAAGATTGATCCTCAAACTTTTACCAATTTTCGGCCTATATCTTTGGTGTCTTTGGTGTATAAGGTATTATCTAAAGTTCTCTCGAAGCGAACTAAAGGTGTGTTGGATGACCTCATTGGGCCTACTCAATCGGCCTTTGTGGGTGGAAGAAATATCCTTGATGTCCCTCTTATGGTTAGCGAGATCATCTCATGGGCTAAGAAGTCGAAGTATAAGTTGCTTGTTTTTAAAATCGACTTCCATAAAGCCTATGATTCGCTCAATTGGAAGTTTTTATTCTCGGCTATGGAATATATGGTCTTCCTGGATAAATAGGTTGGTTGGATTAAAGCTTGTCTTAATACGGGGAGAGGTTCGGTTTTGGTTAATGGGTCAGCCGAATTTTCATATAAAAGAGGATTAAGACAGGGCGATCATATTTCTCCTTTTCTTTTCATCATTGCTATGGAAGCCATCAAGATGTTTATGGATCGGGCTATATCCTTAGGGTTGTTCAAAGGCGTTATCCTTCCTAATGGTGGCCCGACCGTTTATACTCTTTGTTTTGCGGATGACGTAATTTTTTTGGGCGAATGGTCTAAGGAAAATGTGGTGACCCTCAATAGATTCCTTCGATGCCCTTTCCTTGTTTCCGGGCTAAAAGTTAATTGTGATAAATGTCAACTTTTAGGATTTAATGTGGAAAGCAATGAGGTGGCAGATTGTGCATCGATTCTAAGATGTGCTTAGGGAACTCTTCCTTTCTCATATTTGGGAGTTCCTTTGGGTGTTAACATGAAGAGAGTCCGGTGGTGGCAGCCCGTCTTTGATAAGTTCAATAAGATATTGACAACGTGGAAGGCGAAAGCGCTCTCTATCACGGGGAGATTAACCTTAATTAAGGCTGTCCTTAGTAGTATTCCCTAGTATTTCTTGTCGCATTTTCCAGCCCCAAAATTTGTAATAAAGAAATTGGAAGGTATTCAGAGAGATTTTTTGTGGGGCAAGAATGGCTTGAGGAGCAAGATTCGATGGGTTAAGTGGGAGAAGTTGATGATGCAGAAAAAACGTGGAGGTATGGGTGGTGGGAGCATTGAAGAATTCAACATTGCTATGCTATCTAAGTGGTGGTGGAGATTCAAGCAAGAACCAGATCGTTTATGGATCAAGGTTATTAAGTCGTTACACTCCTTGGAAAGAGGAATGAATTTGATTCCGGTTAAAAAGGCCCTTCCGGGTATTTGGAAAGATATTAGGCAGATTGAGGGGGCCGTTCAAACTAAAGGCATTCAAGTCAAAGATAAATTGAAGGTTAAAGTAGGGAATGGATCTAAAGTCTTGTTCTAGAAAGATTGTTGGCCGACGGAGTCGAGCTTCAAGACCTTGTTCCTGGTGCTATTCACTTCAGCAAGCAACAAAGACGCAAGGATCAAGGATTGTTTTGAGATTGTGAACAGGAGGGTCGAATGGAAATGGTTCTGGAAGGATGCAGGGGTCTCGAATGCGCACACTTTGCAGCTTCAAAATCTGGTCAGCCCCCTGTGTAACGTGGGTTTTGATGGATATCCTGACTACTGGACTTGGAGTAACAACTCGGGGGAGATCTTCTCGGTGAAAGATGTGAGAAATGAATTGTCGGTCGATGTTGGGATGGTTCCCTCTATTTCAGCTTATGCGTGGAACTCGTGGGCTGTCCCCAAAGCAAACATGCTTCTGTGGAGAGCAATTCTTGGGAGGTTACCTACTAAAGTAGAGTTGGCGTCCCGGGGGTTTGTATTTCAGATTTTGTTTGCTCTAGATGTAATATCGGCCACAAAGACATCAACCATGCTTTTGTGTCATGTCTTTGGACGAGATCGGTTTGGTGGAACATTTTGACATGGATGAGAATCACTTGGCCGACGGACATTGAGTCGCTTGTTTCTTGGTTGGAAAGATTGTCTCAAAATCCGAGCTCTAAGAAATGGAAGAAGTCCGTTGATATGATTATTAAAGCGACTTTTTGGAGACTATGGAGGCCAGGAATAAGAAGACGTTCGGGGACTCTTTTGAACCGGTTCGGGTGACTGTCGACCGAATTAAAGATGATTCTTTCTTATGGATAAGATCGAATTTGGGATCTATCTCGTGGGCCAATTGGGCTAGTTTCGATATCTCTATGGTGTTGTAATTTCTCTTTGTTTTGGTGTATCCTAGTTCCTTGCTGGCTCTTTATATTTATATATAAAGTTTTTTTTTTACAATACATGTCTATTTTCATTCCATAACAACGAACATTACATCAAAATAGCGGGCAGACGGGCAACAAGTTGCGCTGCCAGCCTTTCTGTATAGCGAACCCTAGTCTACTGAAAATAAACCCTTATCCCCCGGAGTTGACACATTACTATGTATAAAGTGTTTTGCCGTTAAAAAAAAATTATTATATGTAACAATTCAAGCTATTTCATATTTTCAACGCAACCAAAAATTAGATTAAAAAAGGACAAATCCTTTAATGGAAGAACCGAAGAAGTTGTATATAGATATAGAAATAAATTATCATATGTAAAATTGTTGTAAAATTAAAAGACCAACGTTTAAAACATCCTGTAACTCTTTACAAAGTCAATGCTGTCACACATACTAAACGTTAGTGCTCCATCTAATTTTTTCATCTAAAGAACAACTTTTTAGTAATAATGCGCATGATGGATAAATCAACTCGTGAGAGGGGAGGGGTGACATATGTAAACCTTAAACCTTACAGGTACTTACTATCTTCACGATAACATCGTTGTTGGTGTCTCAGATAATGGGTCACGGATAACAACTGACTGGTTAAAGGAACCGATCACTATAATGGGTGTTGGTAGTCAACATGACTGGTTAGCTGGTCAACAAGTGGGTTTTCTGTATTTTAATTGTGTTTTTGCTAGTGTGGTTTGAGGTGGGAGAAGCTTTTTTTTTTGGAGAGTAGTGTTTCAGCGGTAAATCCCGTGTTGCAAAGCGACCACTGCCCAGGATCGAATCCCATAAGAACCACACGGGTTTCTCCTTTCAAACCCAACGGTTATTTTTTTGGTGGAACGTGGGAATCGAACCTGAGACCAAACCCGGGCAGGAACCCTCCAAGGAGGTAAACCTTCCCACCTCAAACCAGCTAGGTTATTTTATTTTTATTTTTATTTTGAGGTGGGAGAAGCTAGGTTATTTTATTTTTAACTAGCTTTTATCCCGAGAGCGTTTTGAAATTGAAAAATATAACAATTCTAATAATACTATAATACTAATAGTAATAATTATTACTCTTGTAATTAAATAAATAAAAAAATAACCTTGCTATAAGGTGACACAATGTGTTGCAGTGTTGCGCGATTCTTTCTTGATGAAGTATACCTAGGGCTGTTCACGAGCCGAGCCGATCTGAGCGAAGCTTTGATCGTGCTTGGCTTGTTTACAAATCGAACCGAGCGGAGCGGCTCATTTACAATTGAGCCAAAAACTGAGTGAGCATTCTTCGAGCGCAAATTTTTTCGAGCGAGAATCGAGCGAAGAGTAATTTTGACAACCATAAAATTGGGATGTTTCCTTGGATGATTTCATTGTCCGGTGACAACTAAGGTCAAATTGTCCGATAGTAACACTAATATTGAGATCCGAGTGTCCGAGGATGAGGCTTAGGTTGAGACTGGTGAGGCGATCAGTTAACGCAGAGAACAATTGTTGCATTGTGACGTAGGGTGGTATCAAGCAACGATTAGCGATGGACGTAAAACCATAAAGAAGTCAAGACTATCACCTAATGACTTATGGTTTTACTATTAAACTCAGTGTTAAATTTTTTATTGGGTTAAGTGGGCTAGTTATATTTTGTTTGCATATATTAAGCCAAATCCAATAGAATGTTATATATAAAGCTATAAATATATATATGTAAATTGTGTGTATATTTATAATTAAATATATAATAAATAGATAAAAATGTATTCGAGTCGAACCGAGCCAAGCGGACCTTTGCTCGTGCTTGGCTCGTTTATAAACCGAACCGAGCCGAGCGGCTCATTTACAACCGAGCGGAAGATCGAGCGAGCATTTTTTGAGCATTTTCCAAGCGAGCGACGAGCGATCGGCGAGCGCCGATCGATTTGAATAGCCTTAAGTATATACCTATCCATCTTTAGAAGAGTAAAATTCCAATGATAGCATGACGATTGGGCTGAATTTCAACATCGTAGATAAGAACCTGGTTTAAAAGAAAAAAACATGATTAATGAATAACCTGAACACTTTGTGTTTTTTTTCCTCTATGAACGAAACCCCACAAAAAAATAGTCGTTTTTTCTCCGTTTTTATATAGCAATATGGTACTCGTTGGAAAGATAATAAAACACTCGTTAATTTGGTGTACTTTTTTTCTTTAAAAAATCTCTTATAGAAAAGATATTAACGTTTAAAAATTATGGGAGGAACAATGAGAGAGAAAAATTTAAATTTGTTTTTAAATTCTTTGTTCCTAAAATAACTCAATCTCTTTTGTTTTTTAATTGGCCCAAATGAGATTTTATATGACACTCTAAAAAAAGAGAATGCATGTATACATGCCATGTAGGACAACACCATCTCAAATATATATAGAGGAATGATCAAATAAGAAGAAAGTGGTGAACGAACCGGTTTCCTCTTGGGGGAGCCGAGTTCGATTCCCATGGAAAGCATTTGAGGGACTTGCCAAGTGATGGTCTAAACTAGCCTTCTTGTAGGTGCCAGGTTCGACTCTGATGGCCTCTCGGTTTTCTACTACCGTGCATTTACTCCAGAGAGGCTTGCCTCTTGTGGATGGTGCAACATCTGTCAAGTGGCAGGTGGCGGGAAATTTTCCGGGTGGAAGCCTTAGTGCCCCTTATGCACAGCCTCGACTCGCTTGTGGGCCGGCCACTCTCGCGTCAGCGTGGAACCGGTTAAGACAACACAGTCTGACCATTGTAGAGTGGCTAGGGGATCCCCTTCTAGGGGGTTATGATGATCTCTGCCACAATATAGAAAATCACCTTTCAAAAAAATGATTTATCCTACACATTATCAAATGTTGTCATACACATATCAAAATTCATCCTACATATATCTAAATTATCACGCGTTTATCCTACACATATCGAGATTATCTTACGTTAATCCTACGCATATAAAAATTCAACCTACATTTGTCCTACACATATCGAAATCATCCTTCATTGTAAATTAGGATTGATATGAAAAAATATATTTTGAAATTGAATTATGAGTTTCATTAATTTAACTAGTTTAGGGGGTTACAAAAAAACCAAACATTTATTTATCATTAACTACATTTATTATATAAAGGATTCCTATTAGTTTAAATTTCTTCTTTTTCTTCTTATAATACTTTTTCTTCTCATTTGAACTATCCACTATATATATATATATAATATATATATATATATATAGTATAAGGTTATATTGGAAACCCTTGTTATATGTGTAGGATCTGAGTTCTGGTTGTTTTGATTTGTTTGATTAAGTATGAATAAATGGAATGAAATATAAATGGAAAGTAAAGCGGAATAAACTATAAATCAAAACATGGAGAATAATTGTTTTTAATCGAAAGCTTTCATTAATTGAAAGATTATAATTGTACACGTAAACTCCCCCTCAGCCTGATCACTCAGAGAATGTTTGTCTGAAAGAGAATGACGAGTGATGAATAGAACAGTGCAAGTACTGTTCTATTTATAGACAGACTCAAACCTCTGATGATCAGTGCTGACGTCACCTAAGACAGCGACCTCTAACTAACTAACAACTTCTAACATCTGCTAATTCTAACTACTGTTACATTGAAAACACTGATAATACAAAACTCTGTAAAGTAAAACTCTGATGTCTTCTATCATCTGTTGAACCAAAGTGCTGTTGGTTCAACAGACCTTTGTTCTTCAGTTCTTTGATCAGCAGTTGTTCTTCATCAGACCTTTATTCTTCAGACGTTTGTTCATCAGACCTTTCATCAACAGCAGTTGTCTTTAACAGTTGATTGAAGCAGCAGCAGTTAGGAATCAACAGTCCTTTGGGGAAAGTTTCTTTATAACAACTGCTTTATTTCTTGGATCAACACTTAGTATATTTTGGCTTTTCAATCATCTGTTCTTCTCCAGGTCAGCAGACCCAACAATATGGTAAACTCTGGAAACTCTAACTTCCCGACTTTTTTTATGAAAAATTTAGGGTATGTAATATACATGATTTTAAGCATTTTGGGCCAAAAAATCGAAAAAACCGTCTTCGGGTAACAAATGGTTAACACGCGTTAGTTTCGCTTAACATGTGTTAGTCGGAATTTTTTTTAAAGTACTTAACGAATTTTTGGCTCAAAATGCTTAAAATCATGTATATTATATGCCCTATTTTTTCAAAAAATAAAAATTGGGAAGTCAGAGTTTCCAGAGTTTACCATCTAAGAGTGGGTTTCCACATTATCCTTACCCTATATATATATATATATAGGGGAAAGTTAATTTGAGAACACCTATATTTCGTGCGAACCGTGAAAACGGCATCTAAAACCATTCAAATTCAAAATTTCTTTTAACATTTATCTTTATTACTAAAATACAATCCCAAAAACACAATTTACGCGTAAAAATTCAAACGTATACGAAAAAAAATTGTTTTTACACATGTGTAAATTTACTATTTATACATGTGTAAACTGTTTCATTTACACATGTGTAAAAAGTTAATTTGAAAGTGTTTTTGTAAGAAAAGATGAATTATTTGAAAAGAACATTCATTTATTAATGTTGTATTTTGATTATAATGAGGTTTGTATGAAAAAAAATTGATTTTGATTGATTTTTTTACTTGTTCTCACGGTTCTTACAATATTTAGCGTTCTCAAGATAACCCTCCCCTATATATATAACTTGTGTTTTAATTTTTTATTAAAGAATTTCATTTATTTTTAATTAAGAACCTTATTTTATTAGTAAGGGCATGTTTCGATAAACTTATTTGAGGCAAGAAGGACTTTTTGTGAAAATGGCTTATTAACTTATGACTTTTTGAAAAAAGAGTTTTTAGAAAAGTGTTTGGATTAACTTTTCAAAAAGAAGTTTTTAGAAAAGTTTTAAAAAAAAGTTTTTGGACTAGATTTTCAAGTAAAATGCCCAAAAAGGATATAAGGAGGGTAGGCATAAGGATATAATGAAGGCATAGAGGTAAATTTTTTCCAAAAGTTATAAGTAGGTTAAAAAAGTCATAGATTTCTTTTTTTCCAAAACAACTTATTATACACAAATGAAAAGTTAAAACAAAAAGGACTTTTGGTTTTGCCAAACATTTTTTGTAACTTATTGACTTTTTGGAAAAGTAATAAGTTATAAGTTGGTGGAAATAAGGAGAGCCAAACATGCTCTAAACAAAAAAACATTTAAGTGTATTGATGCCTCTAAATTGATGTTTCAAGTTAGTATATCAGAGTAGTGAGGGTGATAGTACATGATTGGAAAAAATTAGAATACACTAGGATAGTTAAGGTAGTGAGCTTATTGGCAAAAATTATGATACACTAGGATCCCCCCCCTCCCCCTATAATTTTATATAATTTTATTGGCAAAAATTATAAAAATTATTTATTTTATCGTAAAGAAAAAATAATAATCAAAAGGGTTAAGAGTAATCGTTAGACATCATGGTGAGACCTGAAAATCAATGTTTTTAAAACCGGACCGGACGGTTCAATAGGGAGCCGACAAGTCCATCGGTCCGTTTTGAGACATCAGACCGTTTTACAAAGAACTCGGGAGGTTTAGGTGAAAACCAGGTTCAACTACCACCCGGTTCAACTGTCTGCTTCATTTGTGTCGGGTTACTGAACATTTGAATGGTTGCTTTGTTTTATTGAGAAACATAGCTTTGGAATTTTTTTAGTTGGTGCCTGGTGGATGTGTGACAAATTCAGCATGTTGAAAATTTAGGTAAATTAAAAACTAGGTGGTGGAAACATGAGAGGAATCGAACCTGCAGCCTGAGTTGAAAGTATACTACTAGACAAAATTACAATTGTGTCCTTTATGTATTACATAAATTATGAAACGTGTGCTTTAATTTATTTTTTTTCATTTTATGTCCAATTTGTGTTTTTTTCTTGCATGTTGTGTCCTTTCTCACTAACTTAGTTATTGTATTCAGTTAACTTTATTTATATGAGGGGAAAACTGTCCATTCACTATCAGTTGTTATTATTTTACCTAATTAAAATAAAAGATAACATGAATTTTCCTCTTCAAAGTCATGTTATATTTTTATTCCACCAAATCATGTTTTCAGTAACTTATTTATTAGCATCATCTAATTCTATTGACATTTTTTGTCATTCTCGATATATAATCAAAACTAAAAGACAATAATGATGCAAAAAATATAGCATATATCAGCCTAAATAGCTTAAGATCATGTTTTGGGTTATTCTATATGTGATATTTGACATTTATAGTTTTACAGTTGTTGACATAAAACTATAATTAAAAAAAAATTGTAACACCCCAACCGATGGCGGAAACATCGGAGTATCACGTAGTGATGATTGTTCAATAGCTCGTGGACTAAAAGTGATAATATGATTTAAAGCATCATGTTTATTACAATGAAAATTGAAATACGAATTGTCTTAAACTGAAAATACAAAACATGAAATGATTTATTGATTTAGGCTCTAAGTCCATGCCTAAATGTGATGATTCAAACTTCACCTGAAACATGTACGAAAATAGAATCTGTCAACACATATAATGCATTGGTGAGTACATCTGTTTAGTGCGTATAATGTAAAAACTATTTCGCAATTCACGTGTTAAACTGTCTACAATTTGATGTTCAAGCTGTACAAATGCCACCCAAAATCAAACCTTTGATAAATGATATCCGAGAATAATCAGATATTATGTATAGTATTCGCCAAAATAGTATGCGACATGATGAGTTTACACATAACAATAGTTAAGTACTATTTATTGCTATGCTAGGCCCAACGGGTTAATGATTATGGTCATAGGTACAAGCTATCAGCGAATCAACAAGTAAAACACATACAAGAATTGCGATTATGATAATATGATAAAGTTGATAAAGTGAGTGTAGTAATAATTGTACATGAGTCACCCCAAAAGTGTAAAACTTGAAAAAGGGGAAAAAGATAATACTCACATTCGCTAGTTGGTAAGTTTGGTACGGTAGCGAGTGTTAGTGAGGTGAATCCCGAAGACTCAACCTAAATGTTCAAATACCTAGTATAAGTTTTTGAGTTTAATTAAGTCTAGGATTCCTAATCTAAGGCACTTAGGATGTTAAATCTATATTTGGGTTTTTTTTTAGTTTATAATTAAAGTTATTGTGAAATAGTATTTATATAAATTTGTTTTGTCTAAAAATTATTATAAAATTTATTAGACAACCTTGAAACTTGGAAAACATTTATATGAACATTTTATGAAATTATATTTTTATAAAATGTTACAAAATGTACTTTTATAGAAATAGTCTAAATATTGTAATCGTGTGTAATATTATATTTAACACAAAATGGTAAATAAATTAAAACACTCCTAAAATTTATTGTTTCTGAGAATTTTTAATCTACTGATTGAAATGTCCCAAAAATAATTTTTATAGAATTTTTGTGCTTAAAATCTATTTATTATAATTTCTTGTTCGATTAAATATATATTAAGCGATAAAAATTGTTTAATATACAACAATGTTCTAAATCAGTAGGCAAATGACATGATAATTATCCTAATATATTAAAAGATATTTCCACCAATTTCGATGTCAAAATTCATTATTTACAATTTTATAGAATTTATATACCGTTTAATTTATATATTTTCGTAAATAATTCAAAAATACCTTTTAAAATTTAAATTGTTCATGGAACGTGATCTACTGACCTAGATGATGTCCAAATAATTTTCTTATAAATTCTAAGGCAATATTTATATTATTGTGAATATTATTTGTTTAAAATATAATTAATCAACAAAAATGTAATAACATATGAAATGGTGTTAAAACAGAGGAAAAATGGTGTGATAATTATCCTACTGTAATGGAAAGTATCTCTACAAATTTTCATGATTTATTACGTTTCATATGATTTTATATGATTTAATCATGTTTAAAGTATCATTATTTAATTAAAAATAATAAACAGTGTCTAAAAATCCCGAAATAATTTCTAAAACTTCTAATCAGTTATGTGAACTATCATGTCAAATTTCATAATTTTTGGAGCTATAGATAACGAGATATAGAATTTTAAAGTTTGTAAACTTTTAATTATAAATTCCCAAATAATCAAGAACATCCTAAACCCTAGGTTTTCAATTGGAATCCTTAGAGACTATAATTGATACAACAAATAGAGGGCTTTTGATCAATTGATAATATTGAAGTAATTTGCAAAAGGAATTGGAAAAACTTACGGTTTTGATAGCTTAAAAAGAAGAAAGAAAACCGAATAAGAATCCGAAAAATATGCTTCCAATTCGTCCAAGATACGTGATGAAAACCCAAACTTCTTTAGCAGAAATAATAGACTTGGTGAGAGGATTATGTGCACGAGTTTAATTGCAACAAAAACGAGTATTGAAGGTGTGGGATTAGATTGAAGTTTCAAGTGGGTTTTAAAGAAAACTTGAATAATTGATCAACAATCATGCTCCATGAACGACAAGTGAGTAGTGGAATGGGTAGGGTAGTGTTTGGTCGTCCATTGAGCGCAATTATAGCCGAAAGTAATAATCAATCATGGTAGAAATCGCGTTTTTAATCAAAGTGGGTTTTGCTGTACAGAGGCTTCATCGCGGACCGCGGGAGAATAAAGAATTCCTCCGCGGTCCGCGGGGATTAATAAAAAATTTTCTGATTTTAATAACCTGCCGCGGAGCGCGGAAGGATTAGAAATTCCTCCGCGGTCCGCGGTGCCTAAAGAAAATCAAAATTTTCATTTAAGCCCCCCGGACTTGATTTCTTTGTTAACCGGGTTGTTTTTCGGACCGAAACTCGAGATTTTTCAATAAAATCACCGTCCATTAGCTTGATTCTTGTTCAAGGACTTGATATCTTTCGACTCTTACCTTTTAAGGAGTGGAAAGCTAGCGCGTGGATCCTAACGCCCCCTTTTGTTAAAGAATGGGTTCCGGTAATAGAGTGTCGTTACTATCGAAGTAAATTACATGATAACATGCGATTTTATTAACAAGAAAAGTTTTAAATCAATTACAAGAGTTCAAACATGATACATGATAAAGTACAAGGATCGGAATGTAAATAACTAAAAGTGTGAGGGGCACAAATGTTACAAAAATCACTTCACTCTTTCTTATCTCACTTTTCCCAGTTTCTTTACTTTGTTCTTCACATAACACCTTCTGCGCGTTAGCCTTTGACTGGTATGCGGAAGAGCATTGCCGAGTTAGGCGCATGATCTCGCGCGGGTGGATTGCACTCCATGTGTGGCCTTATAAGTCTTGGGCTCCGCAAAGGTTAAGGCTCCGTGGAGGAAGCTCCGCGTATAGGGCTCTGTTCACGAGCCGAGCCGATCCGAACGGAGCTTTGCTCGTGCTTGGCTCGTTTACAAACCGAACCGAGCGGAGCTGCTCGTTTATAATCGAGCCGAAAATCGAACGAGCATTCTTCGAGCGAAAATTTTTCGAGCGAGCGCCGAGCGAGAATCGAACGGAGAACAATATGGACGATTATAAAATTGGGATGTTTCCTTCGAGGTTTTCATTTTCGGGTGACAACTAAGGTCAAAATGTCCGATGATAACACTAATATTGAGATGCCAGTATCCAAAGATGAGGCTTAGATTGAGGCTGGTGAGGTGATGAGCATACGTCAGACAACAGTTATTGCATTGTGACGTAGGTGTGATATCAAACGATGGACGGCTATTAATATAAAGAAGTCAAGACTATCATCTCATGACTTATTGTTTTACTATTAAATCTAGTGTTAATTCTTTTATTGTGTTAAGTGGGTTGGTTATATTTTGTTTGCATATACTTACTCAAATCCAATAGAATCTTATATATAAAGCCATAAATTTATCTGTAAATTGTGTATATATTTATTATTAAATAGATAAAAATTTATTCGAGCCGAACTGAGCTGAGCGTACCTTTGCTCGTGCTTGGCTCATTTACAAAACGAACCGAGCCGATCAGCTCATATACAACCGAGCGGAAAATCGAGCGAGCAATTTCTGAGCAAATTCCGAACGAGCGATCGGCGAGCGCCGAGCGTTTTGAACAGCCCTATCCGCGTAGATATGTTATCTTCATGTACTTGGTCATTCAAGTGGCTTATACTCCGCGGAGGTCTTGTGAGAACGATGTTGTGGGGCAGGGTCCATCTCCGCACAAGGAATTAGGATTCTACCCCTTCAACTATAGTAATAATAAATAAAATCTTATGATTATCGCAATTCTCTCGTATGAAATAATTTTATTAAATCATAATTTTACGTTTATCTCTTATTAATTTAATATTTATTTTCTCAACAAATTCTTTTTATATTTTCGCTTATTAAAAACCATTTAACATTTTATTGATGTTACCTCTTGTAATATTAAGTTTTCTAACCTAATAATAAATAAACAAAAAGAATGTTATAACCCATGTGATACATAACTTTTAGTGAATTCTTTACGCTAATGAATTGTAAATAGTAATTTTGTTTTCATTTAGGACATAATAGGTTAAAAGCAGTCGTTTCTAAAAAAGCTACACCTCAAAAACTACCGCCATAATTGCGTTCAGGCAGTGGTTGCTTCTGGCTCTGTTGCTCATCCAAACATATATTTTTATTCACATGATTAAAATTGTTGTTTTCTCATATTATAGTACATTTATTTCTATGCTACATCATAACACGCATTTTATCACTTCATATTATAGTTATCTATCACGAGAGCTCCCGAAATATAATCTGGCTATTAATATTCATAGAACTATGATTTGAGTTTTTTTCCCTTGTAACAGAGAAACTTACTAATACTAAAAAAAACATTAGCAAAGCCAAAAAAAGAATGAAGAGGGGGACGCAGAACAAACCCACCCAAAATCACTACATCAGATAAAATTAAAGGGACTGTTTTGTAACTTCTGAATGGATAAGTACTGATTTATTAAGAGGTCTAAATGGCCAAGAGGTTTTGAATGGTTAAGTGTTGAATCATTAAGTGATATTTGGTTAGACAACTTAATGTTTAAAATTTCTTGTCCCACATTGGTATAGAAAGTAAAAATGGATTGGTTTATATATGAAAAACATTTGGAAGTATATAATTTTATGTCTTACATTTTACTTAAGAACCTACCCGCGCGCAGGGTGTGCGAAACTACAGGGCCGACCCTAAGCATGGGCCGGGTGGTCACCAGCTCAGGACCCGACTCTCAAGTGGGTCCGAACGTTTTTTAAAAATATACACATATATATTAAATTCTATATTTAAGATATATATTTGTGTCTTAAACATTAAAGTTTTGTTAGTGGAGTTGGAAAAACCATGTTAATTTAATGTAGAGGTCTCAAGTTCAATTCTTGGCTCTAGCACCATATTCATTTTTTTAATTCATTACTCTTTACAAAATTTTGGGTCCAATTTTTTTTCGCCCGAGGCCCAAAAGTTTTTTAGTGTTCTCGGAGACGGCCCTGCAAAACGGGTTTCCGGCTGTGATTCCATCGTGTCGCCCATGCGACATGCGGATACGAATGCCGCTCCAAAATTCAAGCTCCGCGTGGCCGTTTTGCTTCTGCTCCGTTTTTTTTCATTGACCAAGCACGTTTTGCAGACACTTTTTGCAGAGACCAAAATTCAAGCTCCGCGTGGCCGTTTTGCTCCTGCACCGTTTTTTTAGTGTAATTACGTCATTAAGGTAAATACATCAGTTTACACCAGAGTAATTATGTAATTACTCTACTCGTAATTACTCTACACGTAATTACTCTACACCAATTTTTTTTTTCAATACTATAATACATACATGTTTAATAATATGGGAAAAAAATTTTGAAAAAAAAAATAAAAAATAATACCCTCCTTTGATTCTCACAGCTCTTACCAAAAAAACTATTTGTACCGGATCTTTCCCTTATTAAGTATTAGTTTTAGTTTTAAGATAATTGTTGGTGATAGGAAGGTGGCTTTATCTATATATATAATAAAAGAAAGCCATTTTAATGACATGGCATTTAAGGAGGCATTCTTCTTTTTTAGTGTGCCATTTGTCATGCCATGTGTCAAATTAAAAAAAAAACAAATAATAATATAAAACCTAATCTACTAAAATTAAATTGAATTATTTTAGGAAAAAAGAATTTAAAAACAAATTTAAACTTTTCTCTCTTATGTTTCCTCCCATAATTTTTAAACGTTAATATCTTTTATATACGAGATTTTTTAAAGAAAAAAAATTACACCAAATTAACGAGCGTTTTATTATCTTTCGAACGAGTACCATAGTACTATATAAAAAACGGGAAAAAAGCACTTTTTGTGGGGTTTCGTTCATACAGGAAAAAAAACACAAAGTGTTCATGTTATTCATTAATCATGTTTTTTCTTTTAAACCAGGTTCTTATCTACGATGTTGAAATAATAAATCAAAGTCATTTTAATGACATGACACTCAAAGAGACATTCTCCTCCTTGAGTGTGTCATGTGTCATCCCATGTGGCATTGAGATATTTTAAGAAAAAATAATTTAAAAATAAAATTGGATTTTTCTCTTTTATCTTTCCTCCCATAATATTTAAACGTTAATATCTTTTATATACTAGATTTTTTAAAGAAAAATATTACACCAAATTAACGAGCGTTTTATTATCTTTCCAACGAGTACCATAGTACTATATAAAAACGGAGAAAAAACGACTACTTTTTTTTGTGTGGTTTCGTTCATACTGGAAAAAAAACACAAATTGTTCAGGTAAATCATTAATCATGTATAGGCAAGTCACTAATCATGTTCAAATCAGTAAATATGAATTATATTTTCAACATGCGTTAGCATTGGAGTTATACATTGTTTTAGGTTAGATATTAATATTATAGTTATACATTGTTTAAGGTTAGACGTTAATACTGGAAATACATTTTTAATTGTTTTAGGTTAGGTGCTACCCGAAGCTTTCCTGCATGTAACTGTAAAGCGCATCATTTTATTTCATATGTAAATTTAATATGTCATATTAGATTTCTCAACCCCGGGGACGTTCCCGGGGTATAATCTAGTTAGTCATACGCAAAAAGGAATTTTAATTTCGTTTGTTGCTTTCAAAGGTATGAAAGCCCGTTTTTTGGGTGTCTTAATTTTTTTTTTTTTTGTAAATTCGTATGTTTGAGGATTTAGAAGGTTGACCAAGTCCAACACGACTTAATATTTTCCATGTGCCGCACGCCCATATCCATTTATTCTTATTCTTATTTTTTTTTCTTCGTTTTTTATTATTATATTATTATGTTATATTCCGGGAGCGTCATGGGATATACAAATCCAATATAATGTGACAAAATATTTGTACAATAAAAGTAAATCCGTTTTTTCAGAAAAAAATTATAAAGAATTTGATATCAAATGATATGTCATGATGATGATAGGCGATTCAAATGTGTAAAGTGTGCATTAGTTAAAGAATGACATACATGTTCAATCTTTATTATGGATACACAATCAATCATCTTTACATGTTTCCGGATTGTTTTCCTCACTCATACATAATTTAAGTATCTATTTCAATAATCACCACATAAAAAGTCGTTTTCTTTTTCGTTTTTTATATAGCACTATGGTACTCGTTGGAAAGATAATAAAATGCTCGTTAATTTGGTGTAATTGTTTTTCCAAAACAATGTTATATAAAAAAGTTATTAGCGTTTGAAAAAATGAAGGAAAGTGCATGTGTCATACACATGAGATAGAAATATATATATTTTTTTTTATTTTAAATCACTAATGACAAGGCATGCCACATGACACACTCAAGAATGAGGTTGTCATCTTTAAGTCGTGTAAGATTTTAGGCTTTGATTTATTATAATAGATAGATTATACATGATTTTAGTAGTTACTTTATTCGGGCGATATCTAGAGTGAGAAAAATTGATGAAATTAGAAATATAGTGTGGGTTTGTTATTTATTTAGGAGGCAAAGAGAGGGAAAAGAATGGGATACGAAAGGTTTAGAGCGTGATACATGACGCTAGCTAAAATGGTATTTTTGCCCACCAACTATAATTAAGCACGTTATTACAAACCTAGATAATTACGCACATTATATCTTATAATTACGCACGTTAAACAACATAATGACGTACATTTTACGTCATAATTACGCATGTTATAGAACCCAACAATTTTTTAAAGTATAACAATAGTGTATGCAAATTAAAAGTGATAAAATACTTGTTTTTTATGGTGTATATATATATTTTTAAATAATGTCGTATGAAAAGGATGGGCGTTTAAAAAAAAGGAGTAGAATTTCAAAAAAATCAACAATTACAGGTTGTACCTATTTTACCTTTCCAAATTCATTCTTCACTTCTGTTCATGCATGAAATTCAATCCAAATGTAACATTCAATCATCCATGGATTCTTTGATTATCACATTCCTTCGTAACATTTTTTATGTTAAACTTTCTCTGTATTTAAAATTTTCTCTAAGAAACTAAACATACATTTTAGATAACGGACACATGTTAGTTTTACTACTAAAACACTAAATTCTAATTTCTACACACATGCCAACAATGAGACTCGAACTCTTAATCTTATGAGGAGGGATATAACTTTCCATTTATTGATACTATTAAAAATATAAGTTGACTTTTATTGACTTTTAGTTTTAACATTAAAAGTTGATAATACTTTTATTTTTATTTGTTTAAAATCTTGGGCTTGAATATTTTGCATAAGATTGTGTAGGTGGGCTTAGTTCATTGAGTTATGCATAGTGGGCTTCTTGATTGCTTTGGTCTGTCCAGCTCCTGGCCTAGCCTCAGGCCCATTCGTGTGTTTTTGTTTATATAGATTGCTGATGTGGCAATCTGTGGGAAGAAACACAAGGAGTCTCAGCCATTGGATTACTTCATTTGTGGCCGTTGATCATGTTGAGAAAGCACAAAGTTTCAGCTATATATAGGCTCCTTTCTCCTTCCTTGTTCACTTTTTGATCTCATTTTATTTTTGCTCTCTACTTTGTTTTTTCGTACACTCACAATATTATTAGGGTTGAGGTTTTCATTGTATTTTTGATCTTGTCAGAGATTTGTGTACTCTGTTATTGTTTTTGTTAATAAGAGTTAATCTGTGCCGACTATTTTGACATGGTATCAAAGCCATAGGCTCTTGATTCTGGTTGTTTTCCGTTGTCGTTCTTGAGGGTTTGTGATTCAAGGCTTGGATCTGGTTCTATTATGGTGAATCTGTTATTATTGGCCTGGGTTGCATATCTTCTTTGCCCTAAGTGAAGGCTACAAACTACGAGTTGTGGAGAAACCCTAACTTAGGTTTTATTTGGTGAGATCTTTCTGATTCTTTAGGGTTTGTCCTAAGGAGTTGTCTGTTCAGGGCTTGAGTCCCGTGATTAGCTTTAAGGTTGAGTCTAGATTATTAGGTGGCTCCCTCGTGAGGACCTGGGTCAGCACCTTTTGAGTGACGAACCAACTATTTGGAACACCCACGAGGCTTCGTCTTTTTGGTCTGATTTGATCTTGTCTGTTATTAGTTCTTCTTGTTTGAATCTTGTTTGTTTTTTGATTGATTCTGTTTGTTTTATGGCTGATAATCTTGACGGGGCTGCTGGTGGTGGTGGCGGTGCCGCTGCTGGTGGTGGTCGTGTGATTGATCCTGCTATTGTTAATGAAACTCTTATTAGTAAACTTGATGCTAGTGATCCTTTGTATTTGCATCCATCAAATTCTAGTAATCTGACTATTATTACTGTTAAACTTAAAGGTTCTGAAAATTATTCAGTTTGGGCAAATGCATTAACCTTAGCATTACAAGTTAAAAACAAATGGGGGTTTATAGATAAGTCATGTGTTAGATCTCAAAACGATGTTGTGCTTGCTAGACAATGGAATAGGTGTAATTCCATTGTCTTAACCTGGATTCTTAATTCTATTAGTGAGGAGTTATACATGGGTCATGTGTTCTCTAGGCTTGTTAGTGATGTGTGGTCTGAATTGAAAGACACCTATGATAAAGTTGATGGTTCTGTTGTTTTTTACTTATATAAAAAAAATAAACGAGTTTAGTCAAAATGGCATGCCTGTTTCTGAGTATTATCATAAACTGAATATTATGTGGAAACAGTTGGATCAAATTGTGCAATTACCTGCTTGTACTTGTGGTGCATCTAGAGAGTTTAATAGTTTCAATAATATGATTAAACTGATGCAATTTCTTATGGGTGTTGATAGTGCGTACCAAAGTGTTAGGACTAGTTTGTTAATCAAAGATGTATTACCTTTTGTTAAACAAGCTTTTTCCATTGTCTCTAGGAAGGAGTCCTATAGAAATTCTATTAACATTTCTAAAAAGACTCAAAATCCTGTTGTTGTTTTTTTTTTTTTTTTACAAAAACTAATCAATCTGTAGACTTTAATAAGAAGGTTAAAAATCATCTAGCCAAGGTCTTAAATGTACACACTATAATAAGAATGGTCATTCAATTGAAAAGTGTTTTGAGTTGATTAGGTATCCTCCTTAGGCAAAGGCAAAGGGAATGCAAGGTAAGAAGGTTGTTGATAATATTTTTATTTTTAATATTTTTATTTGTTTAAAATCTTGGGCTTGAATATTTTACACAAGGTTGTGTAGGTTGGCTTGGTCTTGGTTCATTGAGTTATGCATAGTGGGCTTCCTGATTGCTTTGGTCTGTCCAGCTCCTGGCCCAGCCTCAGGCCCATTCGTGTGTTTTTGTTTATGCAGATTGCTGATGTGGCAATCCGTGGACAGAAACACAAGGAGTCTCAGCCGTTGGATTACTTCATTTATGGCCGTTGATCATGTTGAGAAAGCACAAAGTTTAAGCTATATATAGGCTCCTTTCTCCTTCCTTTTTCACTTTTTGATCTCATTTTATTTTTGCTCTCTGCTTTGTTCTCTCGTACACTCACAATATTGTTAGGGTTTGTAGTTATTAGATCATCTTGATCTGGTAACTTATGCATCTCTTGTGGTTGGTGTGTGATTATCTTTGTGATAATCATTGAGAGATTTTGAGAGTTGTAGTGCGGTTTTCATTTTATTTTTAATCTTGTCAGAGATTTATGTACTCTGTTATTGTTTTTGTTAATAAGAGTTAATCTGTGCCGACTATTTTTACAGATACCACTATACTAGAAGAACTTTGGTATCTACACTAGACGTGTAGGAATCGTTTTTGTTTCAAATCGGTTTGATTTTTTTTATCCATACCAATTTTTTGGGTGACGTACAAACTGTTTTTTTGTTTCAAACTAGTTTCGATGAATGAACATCTGAACTAATCCAAATCGATTAGGATCAGGCTTGAACCCGTTTTTAAACTGGTTTATGTTGGTGGGATGGTCAACACGTATATAACCCGATAGTTCAAGTCGGGCCCAACCCAATTTTCCACAAACCAATTTTTTAAAAAATTGGTTCGTTTTTTTTTCAAACCTGATTTTACAACTCTAATATGTGTTGTTTTATAATATGTATAAAGATGACAAAAATGTAGTTTTACGCAATTTAAAAGTTGAAGTATTACAACTTAAAACACATGGTACAATATTTTAAAACATATGGTTGACTTTTAAATCAACTACGCTCATCATTTTTAAACGTCCATTAATTTTTCATATGTAAAAATTTGAAAAAAAACATAATAAAACAAACATTTTATTCTATTTATTTTGTTTTGAGTATGGTATTATTACATTTTTTTAATTCTAAAAAATAAATTAATATATTACGTTGATTACTAATGTTTATCTTCCCGGCAACATCGCGTTGACACCAAAGATAAATTATAAAAATAGCAATGATATATCTGTAAACTAATAAAAAAACCTTATTGTATAGATAAAATAGTAAGAAAAAGAAAATAGAAACTGATTTTACTAAAGCTTATTTACATGCACATAAAAGTAATAAAATTCTACATTTTAAAAACCTATCAAAATATTATTTACAGAATATTATATACTGTTAATAGCGGAGCACTTTGAATAGCGGAATGCGTCTAACATGCGCCGCATGACATTTTTGTAATTATTTTGCATTGTAGCGTCTTTTTTTATATGATTCATCTTCCATTGATCATTCTTGTCTTCTGGGTTTTGAAACCCCTGTCTGACGATCTTATCTTCCGGCACAAACCCAAGCAACAACCAAACGATTTTTTATTCTGGTAAAACAAGGGACAGACAAAGTTGCTACGGAGTGGTGTCTGTGACGCCGCCGCTTGACGTTCACATTGGTTGTCGTTGTGATGTGAACATGCACCGCCATTAGGCACTCCGGCAACAAACAGGCAACACTTGACAGCCGACTTTTGAGAAGGCGAAGAAGATGAGGTTACATTGAACGGTTTGAAATAGATATGACAGATGTCCAACGCGCCGCTGCCTCTTCTTTCTCTCTCTATCGGCTTCCATCTCTCTTGTCTCTCTTTCTAGAACCGGTTTGCGTGTGAGTGGGAAATGAACCGACAAAGCGGAACTCGGGTTTAATATTAGTGGTGCACAAGGTTATAGCGAACTAGTTTTCTCTAAAAACTAAACTACAACAATTTTTCAAATGAAAAGTTTTCATCACGAATTCACGATGCACTGCTAGGAAGTGTGTGCGCAGGCCCCAGCCTGTGGAGCCTGTGGCACCAGTCCAGCCTAGCCATACCACTGAGTCTTCCGAGCCCCCTCGAAAGAAGTTGCTTAGGAGGTCCCAGGCCCGCAAGCGGACCTTCCTACCTACAGTCGGTGGCTATTTGGCTCACAGCAACGAGGACTCTGATGACGACATCTTCATCCTTGCTCAGGGTGTTGAGACCTCCCAGCCCCCTGCTGACCCTCCTACACCTGGTCCTCTTGGTACCTTACCCATGCGATGTTCCCTTCACACGGTGCGTGGCATGGTAGGTACGCATGATGGTATCATCCGCGATCTCTGTGAGCGAGCGGATGAGTTAGGGGCCAACGCGGAGGCGGAGAGTCAGACCAACGCCGCCACCATTGAGCACCTTACCAGCCTACGAGCGCGATTGGACGACGCCGAGCGAGGACGTATGGTGGCTGAGCATGAGCGCGTGGAGGCCGAGCGTGGGCGAGCCGAGGCATGGAGACGTGCGGACATTCTTGAGCACCGTCTGGATGAGATATATCGTAGTATGAGGGCTGATGTCGCCCCTTTAGCTGCTGCATTTTCCCCACCTCCTCAGTAGCTAGGTTGTAGTTGCTGTAGTTTGTAGCTTTTGTTATCTATCCTAACCAGTAGTAGTATCTTTTGGGTCATTTCATTGTATGACTTGTATTGGGTTGTAGTGTTCTACTTATTTTGTATCATTATCACAAACCGATGTACTAAAAACAGAAACAAATTAATGAAATGATGATGTTTTGGTTTATTGATGTCTCTCTATTATTATCTGTTTATGCTATGATTTAGTTAGTTATTCTTGTTATATGTTTATATGAGTGTGCATTATTTTCATTGTATCCGATGGTTGTGTGAAAACGCATGTCATGGTTATTGTGGAGTTCATGGTTGTTTATTCGAGCGCACATGATTAACAATATTTTCGATAAATATATGTCTCATTCTTTTATATCTGATGTGATAGAAAGAAGTCATGCCGCCTCGAAAGAACCTCTGCAATACCGAGGATAACACATTCCCAACCACGTCCGAAGAGCTAGCCCGCGTGATTGCGCAAGCTATTGCGCAGTACGACGCAAACCGCACAGATTCCAGTGGTGGATCTGGTGGAAATGGTCGGCGAAGGACAAGTCAAAATGACAATGGTAAGATATCGAATTGCTATACTTCCTATGGACTGGTGATCACTTGCTGTTAATGATAATGCCACATTATCTATGACACAAAAGTTGAGAACTCGGTACGTGGCTGTTCCTATAAGACTTTCATGGCTTGTAAGCCATGGAGTTTCCGTGGGTCTGAAGAAGCAATTGGTATTTCCCGTTGGATTGAGAAAATGGAATCAGTCTTATATATTAGTGGATGTGCTGAAGATCAGAAGGTTAAGTATGCTACCTGCAACTTCCAGGACGAGGCGTTAACTTGGTGGAACATGCAAGTCCAGACCCTAGGTAGAGATGCTGCGTATGGACTCTCATGGAGTGACTTGAAGTCCATATTGCTGGAGAAGTACTGTCCCCGCAATGAACTCCAGAAGCTCGAGTTGGAGTTCTGAAATCTGACTATGAGCTGTCTCGTTTGGTACCCCATATGGTCACGCTAGAGTACAAGAGGGTTGAAAGGTACATTTGGGGTCTCTCTCCTAAGTTACGCAGTATGGTAACTGTTGCTGAACCCACCACCATTCAAGGAGTTGTTACCCTAGTTCATAGCCTGACTGATGACGTACTGCGTATGGGCACATTGCTTAAGAAGGAGGTTGAGAAAGGAGGAAGCTCGGGTGACAAGAGAAAATGGTCAGATATCAGGAAAGGTAAGAATGGTGGAAATCAGTATGGGAAGAAGCAAGAGGTTGCAAAGGCATTTGCTGCAACTACTGCTGCTGTCGCTGAGCCTAGGAAGAAGTATAATGGACCACACCCCCTCTGCAACAAGTGCAACTACCATCATGTTGGAACTTGTGATAGCATCCGTTGTGACCACTGCAAGAAGATTGGTCACCAGACTTCCCGATGTCGTGCTAAGGCTGCTGGTACTCCTGCCGGGAAACCAGGATGCTATGAGTGTGGTGCTGCGGATCATTTCAAAAAGGACTACCCGAAACTGAAGAATCAGGCTCGCGGTAGAGCTTTTGTGATAGAAGCTAGTGATGCTCGTGAGGATCCCAACGTTGTTACCGGTACGTTCCATGTTAACAACACATATGCTTCCGTACACTTCGATACTTGTGCCGATTTAAGCTTTGTATTGACCGACTTTAAGCATACCCTAGGGGTAGACTCTAGTAGGTTGGGCACTCGCTATTCTATAGAATTAGCTAACGGTAAGGTTATCGAGTCGGAAGAAGTCGTTGAAGGATGTACCATAAACTTGGGAGATCATGAGTTTCGTATAGATTTGCTACCTATCGAGTTGGGAAGCTTCGATGTGGTAGTTGGCATGGATTGGTTGTTGAAGAACCATGCGGAGATCGTGTGTCGTGAAAAGATTGTCCGTATTCCTCTCCCTAGTGGTGAAATTCTCTCGGTCAAAGGAGAGAACAGTCGAGCCACGTTACGGATTATATCTTGCATGAAAGCCCAGAAATGACTTCGCAAGGGATACTGTGCATTTCTAGCACACGTGATCGAGAAGAAGTCGAAGGAGTTGAAGATCGACGACATCCCTGTTGTGAGAGATTTTCCGGAAGTCTTTCCTGAAGAGTTTCCAGGATTTCCGCCTTCGAGACAGGTGGAGTTCCGTTCTGATTTAGCTCCTGGTGCCGCACCTATCGCCCGTTCGCCGTATCGCCTAGTGCCATCAGAGATGCAAGAACTTTCAAGTCAGTTGCAAGAGCTGTTGGATAAAGGCTTTATCAGACCAAGTTTCTCACCTTGGGGTTCGGCTGTGTTGTTCGTTAAGAAGAAATATGGATCCTTTTGTATGTGCATAGATTACCGAGTGTTGAATAAGCTTACCATCAAGAATCGGTATCCTCTCCCCAGGATTGATGATCTGTTTGATCAGTTGCAAGGCTCCAGTTTCTACTCTGAGATTGATCTAAGGTCCGGATATCATCAGCTTCGTGTGCAAGAGGAAAGCATACCTAAAACGGCTTTTAGGACGCGTTATGGTCATTATGAGTTCCTAGTCATGCCCTTCGGACTACCAACGCACCAGCGGTATTCATGGACTTGATGAATAGAGTATGCAAACCGTATTTGGACAAGTTCGTGATTGTCTTTATTGATGATATATTGATATATTCACGGACTCAAGAGGAGCATGAGCAACATCTGAAGTTGATTCTTGAGCTACTTAAGAATGAGAAGTCATATGCTAAGTTCTCAAAGTGCGAATTTTAGATTCAGGAAGTTCACTTTCTTGGTCATGTGGTGAACGAAAAAGGTATTCACGTCGATCCAGCAAAGATTGAGGCAATTAAGAATTGGGAAGCGCCCAAGTCGCCAACGGAAGTGCGACAATTTTTAGGACTCGTTGGATACTATCGACGATTTATTGAGAACTTCTCCAAGATAGCTCAATCTCTAACCATTCTGACTCAGAAGGGTAAGAAGTTCGAATGGGGAGATAAGCAAGAATTTGCCTTCCAGTTGTTGAAGCAAAGGTTGTGCAGTGCTCCTATTGTATCTCTGCCCGAAGGAATGGATGATTTTGTGGTCTATTGCGATGCTTCACACCAAGGTCTAGGGTGTGTTTTGATGCAAAGGGATAAAGTTATTGCGTATGCTTCTCATCAACTCAAGGTTCACGAGAAGAACTACACTACACATGATTTGGAGTTAGGAGCTGTAGTTTTCGCGCTTAAGATTTGGAGACATTACTTGTATGGAACCAAGTGTACTGTCTTCACAGACCACAAAAGTTTGCATCACATCTTCGACCAGAAGGATTTGACTATGAGGCAAAGAAGATGGGTTGAATTGCTGAACGATTATGACTATGAGATTAAATACCATCCGGGAAAGGCAAACGTCGTAGCGGATGCCTTAAGCCGAAAAGAACGCGTTAAAACCCTATGTGTGCGTGCACTAGGTTTGACGATTCATTCAAGTCTCACAGATAACATTCGGGAAGCTCAGCAAGAAGCGCTCAAGGAAGCCAATATCAAGGAAGAAGCTTTGCATGCCATGGTTAGATTGTTGGAGCCCATAACCAATAGGACGATGTATTTTGCTAATAGGATTTGGGTTCAATTGTTTGGTGGATTGAGGGAATTGATACTCGAAGAGGCCCATAAGTCAAGATATTCGGTTCACCCAAGAGCCGATAAAATGTATAAGGATTTGAAGGAATTATATTGGTGGCCTAACATTAAGGGTAGTATTGCTATGAATGTGGGAAAGTGCCTCACGTGCTCTAAAGTCAAAGCCGAGTATCAGAAACCCTCCGGTATGTTGCACCAACCTGCGATACCAGTGTGGAAGTGGGAGCAGATTTCGATGGATTTTATCACTAAGTTGCCAAGGACGGCAAGCGGTCATTACACAATTTGGGTAATTATGGATCGATTGACCAAATCTGCTCACTTTTTGCCAATGAAGGAGACGGATAAGCTGGACAAATTGACAAGGCTCTACATCAAAGAGATCGTATCAAGGCATGGTGTTCCAGTTTCCATCATATCCGATCGTGATAGTCAATTCACTTCAAGATTTTGGCAATCCCTGAATGATGCGCTTGGTAATCGATTGGATATGAGTACAACCTACCATCCTCAGATAGACGGCCAGAGTGAAAGGACCATTCAGACTCTTAAGGATATGCTACGTGCATGTGTGATTGACTTTGGAGGTAATTGGGATACTCATCTACCTCTAATTGAGTTATCGTACAACAACAGTTATCACACTAGCATCAAAGCCGCACCAGCTCTCTATGGACGTAAGTGTAGATCGCCGCTGTGTTGGGCTGAAGTTGGAGATAAGCAGTTGACCGGCCCAGAGATAATTCAGGAGACGACTGACAAAATCTTTCAAATCAAGGAACGATTGAAAGCTGCCCGGGATAGGCAGAAGAGCTATGCGGATGTGAGGAGGAAACCGCTAGAATTTCAAGTAGGCGACAAGGTCCTACTGAAAGTTTCTCCATAGAAAGGAGTGCCTAGGTTCGGGAAACACGGCAAGTTGAACCCAAGATATATTGGTCCCTTTAAGATCTTAAAGAAGGTTGGACCTGTCGCGTATAAGCTTAAGTTTCCCGAAGAACTAACTAGAGTTCATGACACATTCCACGTGTCAAATCTTAAGAAATTCTTATCGGACGAATCTTTGATCATCCCGCCAGAGGAGATCCAGATTGATGAGCAACTCCATTTTATTGAGGAACCAGTCGATGTCACGGACTGGAAAGTTCAGAAGTTGCGGCATAGCCGAGTTAAGCTCGTTAAAGTTCGGTGGAATTCTCGACGCGGACCCGAGTTTACTTGGGAACGTGAGGATCAGATGAAGCGGAAGTACCCTTCTCTATTTAAGAATTTCCCGGTATCAGATAAGCCACGTCGAATTTCTCGGACCAAATTTCCTCAACAGGGGGAGACTGTGACACCCGCCATTTTACCAGGTCAAAATCCGTACACATTTTAGTCAACATTTACTTTCTATGCATGATTTTTATCATTTCATGTGCATAAGTCTCCCAAGAAAATCTAGCAAGGCCCGAACGAGTATAATTTCACCCATATCAACGAAAATTGGTGACACGAGTTTAAATGACTATAAACCATTTTCTAAATACATGTGTAAATTTTTATTTGATCAACAATATAGTAAAGAATATCATAGAATTTCATATATAAGAACTAGTATTTTACTAACTTATACATTCATATATATATGTACACGACATACATACAAATATATGTATATACTCATGTGCAAAGACCTAAAAGACATAATTAATGCAAGTTCTTACATACCAATTGTCCCATTATAAATGAACCATCTAGTCATGTTTATATGCTTAACTAAAAATGGTAGAACAAGTAATCAACACTAGGATTTATAAAGCATCTTAACCCAAAATAATCACCACCACTTTGCTTCTTGTCTCATTATTACAAGACACTAGAACATCATCAATGAAATGTCATATAGTTCCATTCTTCTTAAGACTAACCAACTATAGATTTGTTAAATCACTACTAATCTTTAGTAAACACCATGATTACACACGAAACATAGAATGATTCCTTAAATCATTAAGAACTAGGGAAGATCACTACCCAAAATAACCAACACTCTTTTCCGGGTCCCTTCCAAACCGTCGCCCCTCCTATGTATTACAATTCTTTTTTTTTTAAACTCTAGACTAACTACATCACCCTCTCATTAGTCACATTATGGAAAGGTGTTAAAGGATAATCATATGTTTAGTCACATTCCAAGATTCCTATCCAACATAATCTCTTGGATTGTCAAACTAAGCAGTTAATTCGATAAAATATCGGTTATTGGTCAATGACCGATATTTGAGATATCGGTTATCGTGGCGAGATATCGGTAATTATGTTATATATATATATTTTATATTTCTCACACTTATTTCATCACATACCAAAAACCTAGATATAATTAAGCTATATATATTATTTAATAACCTATAAATACAATCTAAAGTATATATACAACCTAAAGAAGCACAAAATTTCTACAATACACTCAATGTACAACTAACCAAGCTATAGGTAAAACAAATAAAACTCAATAAACAAGAAAATATATGAAATAACAAATTAGAAGAAGTTTGGGGATAAATTTGATAAGAAACTAATACATCAAGAGTTGAGAGTGTACTTTAGTTAAAAAGAAAGTATTTGAGATATAAAGTTTGGTAAAGCTTGTAAACCCTAAAACATTACTGCCGTCACTTTTGCAGCCATTCATCTCATTCTCCATAGGTATGTCACCATCTTCATATCCTAAGATTTATTCATCTCTATATTCATCTTCTTAGTCAGAAAATGGGCAAAAAAAAATAAGAAATCGAGAATATCAGGGATATGGCCGATATTTTTGAAGTCAAATCTCGCTGCTATATCGCCGATATCAGCCGATATTATCGCTACCGAGATTATGACCGAGATTATGCTTTAGGGCCGATAACCGAGATATCGGTGATATTCGGACTATAATAGTTCCGATGAACAGTCACTCACTTTTGACAGTTATACGATCGGCCGATTTAACTGCTTAGTTGTCAAATCTTACATGATTTGATTAAGAAGTAAACATTGATTTGATTAGGCATCATCTTTAAGGATTTTGTGCAAACAAGGAAGGATTCTATGGAACACAAGGTTCCATACTAGTTGACTTACTACATTAGGAAGCCACCACCTCTTTCCTTCTCCTTTCCTTCGCCCTCTCTCTCAGCCGCTCTATCCCTCTCCTTCTCATCTCTCTCTTTCGATCTCTCTCTCCCTCACCCTCTATAAATAGGACCCAAGGTCACCACTTAACACTTGCACATTCTTCTCAACACCACTCTCAACACACACTCACACAACACTCTCTAGTTTCCAAGCCATCCTCTAGTTCCAAGTTCACCTAGTAAGGTATGAGCATCTATCCTATTTTTGTTTATATAGTTATTGTTTATCCTCATACATTAGTCTTAGTTCATGTACATACTAGTGTTCATCCATACTTATGTTATAGATGCCTTGTTTAGGCTTACACTACCTTAAATCTCAACTTATAAAAACTGGTTTCTTTAAAACACAATGAAACTTATAAAGATATGTGTGTATGCGAGGGGTATGTATGTATAAGTATGTATGTTTTGTCACTAGTACTAGTATAATGAATTGTTTAACTTATAAGTGTGCATATGTATGAAAGTAGAACATATATGTGTGTGTTTAAGAGTATATGCGCATGTGTGTGTATATATATATATGTGATAGGTATGTGCATGACAAAATATAAACATAGGTGTTATTGTGTATGGATTACCAAGGTGCATATATATATATGGGTATGTATGTACACAAGTAGTCTCATGGACATGAAATACTAATGGTTATACAATGAAATACACATATATAGTCACATGTATGTATGTACACATATATACGCATGAATACACATGTATGTGTGATACTTGTGTGTACACACGATATAGATAAAGTATAATTGTAACATGTTCTTGGAAAAGACATATATTTTATAACTAATAACATGTGTTAGGAAGCAAGATCTATTTTTCATATCAAAGCTAATATTTTCAAACAACATAAATGTCACCATGAGCAACTAAACTAAAGTATCACACGAGTTTGGGTGAATCACGAGTACCATGGACCTTTTCGATAAATCTAAGGTGTCCATGCGTGTATATAGGAAGTATAAGTCGGGATATCTAGTTGTGGGACGTTCACTCTTGCTAGACTACACGTGGACTTGAGGTGAGTTTCACGGCCCCTTTTTACTGTTTTATGTTTTGGGGGAAAAGCATGCCTTGTTTACTTTTTTTTAGAATGAATTCCTACAAGACCGGTATCTCATGAGACGATATGTTTAGAGTACTCACTAAAGCCCCCGTGTAATAGTTTACCGTAACCATTAGCTATGGATTTAGCCAGAAACGCATGAATAGATCTATTGGGTTGACACCCCCACCCTTGGTTAGTCGCTCTAACCCGGATACATACGACAAAAGGGTGCGTGTATTTCTTTTATGATGATACATTGCCTTTATTGTGCGATGTGCGAGGAACCACTCGTCAAGGTTTGGTTATGGGCTCATGAACGTTTAATGTCATTGATCTTAGCTAGACAATGACGGGTCGTTCACGAAATTTCATTAAACTTACATTTTCAACTATTTCAAAACCTCTGAACTCACCAACTTTTGTTGACCAAGTTTTTATGCATGTTTTTCAGGTAACTAAGCTATGGTTGGAACTTGGGATAAGTTTGGGCATTCATTTACAACTATCACATTTGGTGTTGTCAAAATTTTTGATCCCATGAAGGGTTTTAAACTGTATTTTGTGATGGTTGTCATTGTTGAACATGTTTGGTATTTTTACTATTAAATAAAATATGGATGTTTGCTCAAATCTCGTGCTTGAAATCCTTTCGTGGTTGCATCCCGTGTTTCCGCCTAGGCGGGGTGTGACACCTTAACACACCGATTGTGCACCTAGGTCTCCTACCATGCCCCTGCACCTTCATCATCGCTTGTAGCTGTCGAAGGCATGGAAGCAGCCGGTTCCTTTCGTTCTACAAACCATAGCCAAAAGCCGATGGATCTCGTTAAGGTTTCAACCAATAGGGGACATCAATCACCACCGCCTTCTGCGTTGGCCAGCCGCCTTCTGCGTTGGCCAGCCGCCTCCCTCTGCCGCTGGTTTAACGTGTGTGCCCACCACCTCTCTCCATTCTTTAAACAATTTTAGCGGTGGTGGCGGTCATCTGATATGGAAATGGTTGTGGCGAGGTCTGGAAACTGTGGGGGTGTGGGGTGATGAGGGGATAAAATAGAGGTTGTGGGTAAAATAACAAAAGAGTAAAACTTTGTGTCCAGACTAAGCGTACAACCTCATAAGCCATATAGTACAACACATAATTGCATAAAACATTTGTAAAGCTAAGAGTACAACACTACTATGCACAAATCATTTGTTATTTAATACTATATATAATTTCACAAAAATATGTTTTCTGTAAGGTTTAATATAAAATCATTATTATTATTATTATAAATTATAAATTAAAGATATATTTGAAGTAAGAGCAGATTTTGTAGGAATGTTTAGCATATCTAATCAAACAAAAAATATTGGCCAACTTAAAGATATATATTAAGTAAGAGTAGATGTTAAAGTACGAATTTTAAGATACGAAATGTTGTCATTCTATGATATTAATCCAAGTTAATAAATTATAAAAATTAATTTTGACTAAAAACATTTTTATGAGGGATGATGCGATGTTGATATGTGACATTCTTTAAAATTGCTTATTAGGACGGTGGATGGGTAGTGAAGCCCATACGCACCTCAACCCTTGAACGCCCCAATAATTGCTGCATGGGGGGGGGGGGTAGAGGGGTCACCACTCCAATATCGAGTGTTAAGATGTGGAGATTGGTGGATGGTACATTATTATCGTTGGTAACGATTATTTTTATTAAACAAATAATTTTTTACTATACACACATACATCATGAAACCAACCTATAACATCACACTCAAATTTTCCAAGTCTTAAACAACTCTCTATTTTTCCTTTGAAAATGGGCACCCACTCCGACTCTTCGCAATCCGATTCGTCTCACTCTCACTCTGACTCTTCATCTGATTCAAGAATCATTGATGACTTGATATTACTGCGACTTAGGCCATTTGTCAAGATTTTGACGCAAATGTTCAATTATCGAACCCACTACCAACCTACGGTGAGAAAGAATCTATCCTTTTGAAAATACAACACAGAGAGTTACACTTGAATATTCGGGATTTAGTTGAACATATTTGGTTGAATCGCAAAGACAATGACAATAACGACGAGTATTATTATTGTAATTTTTTAGTAGTTTGGTTTAATGTATCGTATATTGTACAGTTAAATCTAGCATGTTAATTTATTTTATTTGTTGTTTAAGTTAAAAATTTTAATTTTTAAATAAAAGAATGAATTAAATTTAAATTGAAAGTAAATAAAAAGTGATTGGGAATTGATTTAGGGGGCTTTAAACCACACCATGGTTGTTAAGTCATGTAGGTAGGGCTGCAAACGAACTGAACAAACACGAACAATGCCTTGTTCATGTTTGTTTGTGAAGGAAATTAAGTGTTCACGAAAACTTATCGAACGAGGTTTTCTGTTCGTGTTCATTTGTTAAGAAAACACTCGTGTTCATGTTCGTTTGTTAATTATGTTCATGAACGCACACGAACATAAACGAACATTAATGAACACAAACAAGTCTTCATGAACACAAACGAACACAAATAAGTGTTCATGAACAAACACAAATGGACATATATTAACTAGATTGAATTCACACACATTAAGACATTAGTTAAATCCACCAAAAATAACCTAATTATCCAAACAAACTTATTACTTAACATAATATTGGTACAAATAATAAATTAGTGTCTCAAAAACTAAGTTCGCATTGGAGGTAGATGGAGGAGGGTGTCGGAGGTGGATGGTAGAGGGCGTCGAAGGTGAAGGGCATTAGCAATGTAACATGGAAATATAATGAACCTGGTTACTAAAAGTAGGTTTATTAATCTTATAAGAATATAAAATTATAAAAATTTAAAAACCCCAATAAACTATTAACACAAACGAATGTAAACGAACACGTTCACGAACATAAACGAACGAACACATCATTTGTTCATGTTTATTCGTTTAACTAAATGAACGAAATTTTTGGTTCGTGTTCATTCATTTATTAAACGAAAAAAACACAAACGAACTTCCCGCCGAACAGTTTATAAACTGTTCGCTAAAAGTTCAGTTCGTATGAATCCCGACACGTGGGATTTAAATCTCCTTGACCTACGTGATGTCTTAACTAGCCATGGCCCATGAGGCTTTTATTCCACGTTACAAGGCACCGACCTTAGGTCATGTGTAGTGGACGGGCGTTATAGGGCGTTATGGGGATTTAACTATTATAAAGTAATAGAAGGGGGGTTATGGGGCGTTATGGAAAAAGAGAGTGTAGTGGGAAATGGTGTTATGGGGCTTTATAAATGATTGGGTAATCATTGCTTTTTATTGTTTTTTTAATAACAAAATAATAATAATAATAATAATAATAATAATAATAATAGTAATAATAAAAATTGAAGCATCAACTTCTTTTCTTCTTCGACCCCACCCCAAGGCCCAAACTCTACCACTACCATCTTCTTCTTCATCATCATCCTCCTCCATCCCCCCTGCAACCATTCTTCACTTCTTCTTCTTACCCTTCCCACAGATACACACACTCCAACCATCACAGCCACCACCGTCGCCACCGTCTTCTCCGGCGACACCATCTCCACCATCACAGCCACCACCTTGCAGTTAATAATAATAATAATAAAACTCCAACGTCAGCCAAAACGTTCGTTATATCCACGACGGGCGCTGCCAAAACGCCCCCATAGCGCCGGCGGGGGCGGTATTCCCCGACGCTATGGGGCTTCAAAACGCCCTATAACGGGCCACTACACATAAACTTAGAAGTAGAATTATATCGAATGGTTCTATCTTATAATTTTCAATAATTTTTTTAAGATAACCCATGAAACACTTATAATATACTAAACATAATGTTTAGCTAAATTTAAAATTGTAATGTAGTTTCCAGAAGAGAAAATTGCTCGAATGGTTTCTGTGGTTTGCACTTTTTTTACCTATAGTCCTCAAGTTTTCAAAATTACAGACATAGTCCCGAAACAGTGCGAAACAGTGAATTTTTTTTAACTCGGATAGTCCCTGGAGATAACTGAGGTTAAATAATCCAGTTAAGTGGGTGTGAAATTACAAAACTACCCTTACTTTAATAAAAAAATAATATAACACTAGTGGGTCCCACACTTTATCTTCCCCACTTCATCTTCTTCACCTCATCACCTCCACAAACCACCACCACCCATCTCCACCCTCCACCACCACCGACCCCCATCTCCACCCATCCCACCCGATTCCAACACCCAAACCCTACCTATAAAAGCATCGCTACACACACTTCTACTGCTGCTTCTTAGAGAGAGCTCGAGAGATGAGGAGGAGCCGGAGGTGCTCCTGCCACCGCCTCCGGCGGAGCTCCGGCAACCGAACACCACAACCAACCCCCTTACCTTCACCCTTTCACCAATTATTATTATTATTAAGTGAGAGAGATGCAGAAGGAAAGCAGAGAGAGATAGCTTGGGAGGAGGAAGAAGAGGACGACGACGGTTCACGGTGGTAGCTGTACCAACCGGGTCAGATCTGGTCAAGGAGGTAAAACCAAATCTTTTCTCCTCTTCGATTAACAATCAGTGGGTTGTGGTAGTTGTGATGATGATGATGGCCGATGATGTTCTGTTGGGGGTTTGGTCTGGGTTCGGTGGGAATGATGATGGGGACGGCTTTGGTGGTTTACGGTTGTTGGGTGAAGGTGGAGCTTAGTGGTGTTTTGGTCCGATTGGTGGTGGTTGGCTTTGGTTCGGATGGTTGTTGGTGGTGTTTGGCCGATGATGATGGTGGCTGTGGTGGTTGTGGTTCGGGTCGGGTCGGGTCGGGCAGACCAGACCTGGTCTAGTTCTAGACTTCTGGTCTGGTTCGGCCATGGTGATAGGGTGGGGAAGATGAAGTTGGTGGTGGGGGTGTAGGGATTAAGGGTTTTTTTTTATATATTTAAGTATACAATGTGGGGCCCACTAGTGTTATTATTTATTTGTTTTAAGGGTAGTTTTGTAATTTCACACCCACTTAACTGGATTATTTAACCTCAGTTATCCTCCAGGGACTATCCGAGTTAAAAAATTCACTGTTTCGCACTGTTTCGGGACTATGTCTGTAATTTTGAAAACTTGGGGACTATAGGTGAAAAAAGTGCAAACCACAGAGACCATTCGAGCAATTTTCTCTTTCCAGAATCTATAAAAATAATTAACCAATCATGGTGGAGTGGTAAGCCAAGTGATGGTTAGAGCCTACCCTTTAGAGGGGACAGGTTCGAATCCTGATGGCAACCTCGGTTTTCTATTATTGTGCTTTTACTCCAGAGAGGCTTGTCTCTTGTGAAGGGTGTCACATCTATCAAGTGGCATGCGACGGAAAATTTTCGGGGAGGGAGCCTTATGCCAATCACCACCCCAGCATGAAACCGGTTCAGACAACAAAGTCTAAGTGTGTGAGTAAGGACAAGACCTACAAAAGCAGGTGTGAAATTCTCTGCCACCTCCAAATTAAAACACTCGCCTTAAAAAAAACATATTATAAAAGGAACGTGTAGAAAGTTCTATATGGTCGCACGGTTGGATTAGGACAAAAAAACAACACTAGTATGAAACAGGCAAAAAAAAATTAAAAAAATAAAAATAAAAAAAAGTATGAAACAGGCAAAAATGTTTTAACGTTAGTGCTCTTGTCGGCGAGGTGCCGTTACCTTGCCGTTAGCGTACGCTGTCAAAAACGCTGACTCTAACGGTTCCGTTATCTTCCCACTCTTAATAGCATATAGCCATATATATAAGACCTTCAGCCGCTTGTTTTATAAAAATTCTCCTGATGTTCCATACAATACATACCTCATAAAAAAATATATTATTATTATTATTATATAATCAACACATACGTGTTTGATCTTATCTTTCAGCTCTGGTAGTCTTTCGTTTTGTTAAAGGTAAGCACATGAATTTTTCTTCTGTAATATTACTCTGTTCTGTTTAAAGCTTTGTTGCTGTTTTTTAATTATTTTTTTAATTCAGTGAATGAATTTTAGGTGTTTACTGTTTAGTTGATGGAAACGTTCTTTGATTTCTACCATCATAACATGAATTATTTCTTCTTGAAAAGAAGAAGTATTCTTTTTTGTTTTTTTTTTCTTTTTGGCAAAATGGACTTTTATAATCTCACAAATGAAAATATTCTTGCCTCCGGCCCGTCTTTTACGCTATTTTTCTCCTACTCCATCGTTAAAAAATTTAACCAGTTAGTTTTTTTTATTTTTTTTTACTTTTTTGCTGACATGGACATATGATGGGGCAAAAATATATATTTTTTATTATTTTAGGACGTATAAAAATATATTTTTGTGCCCTGTCATGTGTCCACGTCAAAAAAAACTAACTGGGTTAGGTTTTCTAACAAGAGTGCATTGAGAAAAAAATATTATGGAAGGTGGGATTGGCGGCAAAAACATGATAGAATTATTATCGGCCGACTTTAAAAAAATGAATTACTAAAATAAAAAATAATAAAAATTTTTTTTTCGGTTTGTTATACCATTAAATATATCGAGTCAAAGAGTTGATTTATGTTGGATTTGGGTTGGTGGGTTGAATTAAAAAAAAAAGAAACAAGAAAGTTTTGACTACATACCTTTGTAACTTAGTTTATAAATTCTGACAAAGAAATGTGATTGTTTCCTTACCTTTTGCTCTTGCACTTTCTTGGGTAACAAGTTAATAAATTATCTTTTTGCTCTGTAATTTTAGTATTAACTCTTAATTTCCACTGTATGATCTTAACCATTTTTAGTCTTTTATTGCTTGTTAATTGTTTTTAGTTTATGATAGTATATTATTATTTAGTTTAATTCTTTGTTATGTGTGAGTAACTTATAGACTATTGTAATCTTGGCAGCTGCAAATGTTAAGTATATAACAATATTCATTGCATTTATATTGCAGGCTTATTTATTTGTTAATTTCACAAGGCAGACAGATAATATAAACTAACCTTGAAAACAAGCAAATGATGTGCAACATTTGATGCTTATCAAATAGTATGGGTTCAGAAGAACAGTTTTATGGTTATAGCTTTACCGGTCAACCGTCGCCTTACGCCTCTCCTAACCAAAAAATCCCCACTTTCGTCGAAAAGTTTGAGGTAAGGAACTCTCCCAACTGTCCTTTTTCGAACCCGTTTGATACAGAAACATTGAGTTCAAGTGCTAGTCCTTCTTTTGAAGTTTATAGCTCTTTTAACCAATCGGACGGTGTTTATTACATGAAAAACGCTCTTCAGGATATAGAAACGACGCTGATGGCTCCAGACGAGGTAGTATCCATGCCCATGAACCCGCCCTCTGGTCATACCAGGTGGCCACAACAGTTGACCCATGAACCCGCCGGTTCAAACATGGTCCACTCCCAAGCAGTATATAGCCCAAGATATGGTCTGTCTAGTAACAATGATAATAATATTAATATAAAGCAGTTGCTTATTGCGTGTGCGAATGCTCTAGCTGGGAACAGGATTAACGAGTTTGAGAATTTAGTCGAACAGGCACGCGCTTTGGTTTCCATTATTGGTGACCCGATTCAACGGCTAGGTGCTTATATGGTGGAAGGGTTGGTGGCTAGGAGGGAGTTATCAGGTAGTTATATTTATAAGGATCTTAAATGTCGCGAGCCCGTAGGGAAAGATTTACTTTCGTATATGCATATTTTATACGAAGTAAGTCCTTACTTGAAATTCGGCTACATGGCTGCAAACGGCGCAATAGCAGCAGCTTGCAGAAGCGAAGACCGGATCCATCTCGTTGATTTCCAAATCGGTCAAGGGACTCAATGGATGACTCTTTTGCAAGCCCTTGCTGCTCGGCCTGGAGGACCGCCACACGTTCGGATCACTGGGATAGACGATCCTGTGTCAAAATACGCGCGTGGGGACAGTTTGGAGTCAGTTGGAAGTCGGTTAGAATCTATTTCAGAAAAATTCAAAATTCCTATTGAATTTCATCCACTACCTGTTTACGCTCCGTTTGTGACGAAAGAAATGCTCGATGTCAGGCCTGGTGAAGCGCTGGCGGTTAATTTCCCGTTTCAGCTCCACCACATGCCTGATGAAAGCGTTGATGTGAATAATCCGCGAGACGAGCTGTTAAGAATGGTGAAGTCGCTTTCACCAAAAGTGGTAACTTTAATCGAACAAGAATCAAACACAAACACAGCCGCGTTCTTTCCAAGGTTCTTAGAAGCTCTGGATTTTTACTCTGCAATATTCGAGTCGCTGGATGCAACTTTAGCGCGAGATAGAAAAGACAGGATAAACGTGGAACAACATTGTTTGGCTCGAGATATAGTCAACGTTATAGCGTGTGAGGGTAAGGAGAGAGTGGAAAGACATGAGCTGTTTAGGAAATGGAGGTCAAGGTTAACGATGGCGGGGTTCAGGCAGTATCCGTTGAGCGGTTATGTAAATTCGGTTATCAAAAGTTTGTTAAAGTATTACCCTGAGCATTATAGCTTGGTGGAGAAAGATGGAGCTATGTTTATGGGATGGAAAGATAGGGATCTTATATCAGCATCTGCTTGGCATTGAGAAAGACATGTTGATAGTGTTTTAGCATAACAGATGAGTCTAAAATAAATGTTGGCATAGAGCTTAGTTACATACATATTTGTTTATTGTTGGTAGAGTTTAGTTGATATTTTTGTATTGCTATTCATGTTTCCTTTTGGAATTTATTGGTTATACTTACAGCCATAATCTTCTTACAAAGCTTAGATTTGTCATACGTTAAAGACACTTGGGTCATAGCCCAGTGGTAACACCTAATTGTGGGCTGGCAAATCGTGTCTTAACAGGTTTAACAGGTCTTTGACGACGCGAACAAATCAAGTTCTAAACATGAACACGACTCGTTTAACTACTTTATATCTAATGTTTATAACACAATTTTATGTTTTATGTACCAAAAAAGAGAAATGAAGGATCTTTGCCTCTTAATTCTAATTATTTAAAAAAAAGAAAAAAAAATCACATAGTGTACTTTTCAGTTAACAGGTCTTATCGTGTCTTATACAGGTTCAAACCTGGTGGGAGGCAAAAGAGGTGTAATATAAAGGATGTAAAAAATGAGGGAGGAAATTAGCCGTTAAAAAAGAAAAAAACTGTGTTGGCATACGTATTTAGGATTAACTTTCAACATCAAGTCTAAAATACAAATATTAAGCATCATAGATAACTAAACCGTAGTCAGCATTGTGATCATGGGAACAAATTAGTCAGCCATAAAAGATAAATGAATGGATAAATATCAGTGTGTACTTCCATTATATGTAGATGAATTCTGTTCCTCTATCTCTGTAGCCTCTTTTCCGGTGTTGGCTTGAAAACTGCCGCAAAAATCCTTGTTCTAAACTCTCTCATTTTCTTTCCCGGTGATTCGGGGGTGTTCTTCGTGTTTTTTTTTTTTTCTAGTTTGTTCGGGTTCTTAGTTAAGAAAAAGTGACTCGATAATCATTCCATTAGTTCAGGTTGTTCAGGTTTTGAGTTTAGATGTGTTTTTTTTTTTCACAAAATATCATCCATGTTCATCATGCTACTAAAAAATATTATCACTTCAAACATCATATGACAATAAGATAAAATGATGTTCAAAGGTCACGAAGCAAACTATAGTCCAAAAAAGCTTAATATTCCCAATAGTGACGGATTTAGAAGAAAAGTTGAGGTATAGCGCATTCTAGTAAAATTTTTTTAAGGAGTAACTGATATATAAAACAAATAATACTATATTTTTCGCACTAAACATGTGCTTGGCAAAGAAAGTTAAGGGGTAGCGCGGGCTACGCCTCAACCCCCTCCAGTTATGCCCTTGTTCCCAATACCAAAGATTTTAAACAAAACGCATATTTATAAAAAAAGACAATAAATGTCCGGGTTCTTTTTGGGTTTCCCAGGTTGGGTTGTTCAAGTATTTTTCTAGGAAAAAGTGACTCAATAACTGACCGATTTAAGGTTCGGATGATTTCGAATTCGGGTTGGGTTTTAGGTAAAAAGGACAGGCGTACCTGACCTGTGAACCGACTTTCCTTCCGAGGTTTAACATGCTGGACTGTTTTTCTATTTAGTTTGCAGCCCAGAGTGAAGCCCATATTTGATGTGTAGTCCAGTTATTTAGGTGACTGTAATGTAAACCAATTGGTTTTAAAGTTGAATGTTAGTTAACCAATTAGATTATAATCTAGATGATTATTTATTTAATTAACTTTCAATCATTTAAATGTAATGCAAATGTCAAGGAAAATATTTTGGTTTTTTCTTTCATTTGATCAAAAAAATCTTTAGGTTCACAATAATTGACATGAAGTGCTGTGTGATCGTGGATCATTAACATATTTTTCTCTCTTTTTAGTTAGATATTTGTATCGTGTTTCCATATTAAACAAGCATTGTAATAAAAAACATCAAAGAATATATTTTATAATAAATGATAATGTTTATATTTAACAAGGTGCAATACGATGTTTGTAAAAATCATCGATGAGGTGTCACTGACAAGATAATTCCCTCTCTAGTACGTTCGGGCAGGCATGGTAGCTCAAACAAGTGTGGTGACCCATGCATAGATAATATCCTCAGTGTGAACCATGCCATGCTTGATTTTTATTTATACGATATTGATTTTGATGTTGGTAGCAAGTCATCACACCAAACTCACTTTCCTGGCAAGCAAGGCAAGATTGATTAGAAGGTGGGACTAGCGAGCAATCTTACTCAATAGGGGCTACATCTTAAAAGCCTTCGCACGAGGAAAGAGTGTCTGTAGTCAGACGTATGATAATGAATATCGCTCCTCCTCCAGGAACTGTTCTTGGAAGAAGGGCTCCAATACTTCAGGTACTGAAAGAAACAACTCGTGGAATAAGAATAGGCCGTAGCTTTATTCTAAAAACGACAAAAGCTCCTCTAATCGAAGCTCCATTTCACACAGGGGGACAAGCTATGCAGACTTGTCAAAATCCACGAGTGAAATTCTTAGTACCGAAAATGTTGATTTTCCAAAACCTTCGAAGCAAAAACCAACGTCTGACAAAAACACCAATAAGTATTGTGATTATCACCGAGCCAGGGATCATGACACAGATGACTGTTGGTCTTTTAAATAAGAAATTGAAAAAGCTTTGAAGGCAGGAAAGGTATCACACTTGATAAAAGATATCAAAGAAGGAAAAACCTCCGCGGCTCATATCGCCAAGCCTAATGACCAAGCCGGAATCCACATGGTCCGAGCTTTGAGGCAGCAGGGCACAAAGATGAGTCACGAGCACATTCTGGCATGGATGTCTCAATCTATTACTTTTTCGTCCATTTCACCAGATGATTACAAAGTGGGACCGATAGTTGTTTCAGGGATCTAAATCGGTGAAGCAGTCTACATGCTACAGAAGGACAGAATGAAGACGTTGGCAATCAAAAGGAGAAATTCAATCTTGATGGTCACCCATCCCCCGGCCTTCTTCCTCTTGTGCATCTCAGCGCCATGTCACTTTGCTCTTCCCCTTCCCAGACAATGGTGTGGTTCCCCTTCAATTTTTTTAAAAGCTTGCAAAAAGTTGACTCGGGGAGGTCGGTGATGATTCCCTGTGATCACCGAAAAGGGAGGGGGGGGAGGGGGCAGGTGTTCCTCATCGGTGGGTGATGCCACCTCACCTCACCTCCCTGACCCCTCCCCGTCTCTATACCCCTTAGCCTAAGAAACCACTACATGATACTTAACTAATCTAACAATTAAACACAAGAAATGGAGGCCCATCTTAATCGGTTCAATCCAAACAATACTAAAGTTACACCATACATACAAGTAGAAAATTCGATAACGGGTAGTAAAAAAATGAGTATGGATGTCCATGCTCCTTTGAGACCCTAAAATATGAACAACTAGCTGCTTACCCCGGGAGTGTCCCGGGGTTGAAAAATCTAATATGACTCAATAAAAAATGATAAAAGTAGAAAACATACCAATCGTAAACTCAGTCACACGGATTATTAATTCCCATTTGTATTCATTGATCTGAACCTTGAAGCAAATGTGGCGATTCATAGCTCACTTAAGCAGTAGCTTCGGCTTTCTCTTCATACTCCTGTAGTGGTTAAAAATTACAGATGAGGTTTTGACATTTTTAAAGTTTTCATCGTTTTGCTCTTATATGATTTTATTAATACATATATTGGATTACAAACGTTACATATTTAATTAAAGTAAAAATCCCAACTAATAAATCTACCAGTGTACACGCAATTATCCGTTAATAAATCTATTAGTGTCATCGTATGTTTTATTTCTAAATCTATATCAATATCTACCGTGGAGTATGATAATAACTTAAAGCTATAAGTTATAATAGATACATTTACCTTTTGATAAGTGTTAAAATCATATTAATAGTTTGTTAATTTATCTTCACATTAAAATAGCATACTATTGTTTTTTATAAACTAGTTGCATGTTGACATATTATATTATTGCTTGTTTAACAAACAAATGTAACTGAAATATTTAATTCACTCATAATTATAAATCAACATCATGAAAAACCAATGTGTTTTGTCCAAATCTTTTGTTTATTCCGGAAAGGTTGATGATTAAATTGATTTCTAAACAAATAACAAGATTCTTCTTGTTTGGAACATCTTATCTCCATGATAATATAAAGAAATTTTTGTCGGGAAAAGTTACGGTTTCAATCAGAAAAGGATTGCAAATATAACATCAAAATGCGGGACAATGCTGCGTAATCACAGTCAACTCGGGATATTATCACGCCCCTTCAAAATCTTAATTGGTATACCATTTTAATGAATAGTTTTTGTTGCCATGTTGCCATTCAAAATCCACAAGACTATGTATTGTGGGTTACCTTGAACACCAATTCTATCTTCTTATATCGTGTCTACTGAATCTTGATGTGACACTGGATAAAACTTCTTCTCAAATCACTTGACCTTGTTGTGGTCCAGGTGAGTAATAGCTTTATCAAAAAAAAAAAAATAATCATTTTATTGTTTAAAAATGTGCATTGTAGGGTTGTACTCCATGCTTAATTGATTTTGTGTGTTTTGTGATATTGTACGTAGCTTTGTGTTAGTTGTACATGATTTTGTTTCTTCTATGGGTTTTGCATCTAATTGTTTCAGTCTTTCAACACATAATCAACTTAGAGAGAGAAACATAGAGAGAGAGAGAAGTTGAGATGAGGAAGCGAAGACAAATCGGAAGGCTTCCGGCACCCCAACGGCGGAGCTGCTCTCAACGACGCGCTCACACACACATCCATATGGAGAGAGAGAGAGAGAGAGAGAGAGAACGGGACCAAAGGGAAAAGAGGAAGAGACCGGCGGGACTTCGGTCGTCCACAGCGCCCCACCACACACGGCCGAACGTCCACTTATTCTGGTGAGCGGTGAGTGTTACGGTTGTGGTTAAGGATAGAAGAGTGATGGATGATTAGGGTGATTCCGGGTGCTAAAAGTAACCGAAACAAGGTGAAGGTGGTTACGATTCCGGTCTCTAGGTCCTGTATATGATGACGGCGGTGGTAGCTGTAACAACCGGCAAAAATAAGGTAATTCCGTACTGATTAATTAATATATGATTAACGTAATTAAATGCAATTATGTGTGATTTAATTAGCAAGGCCTTAGGAGATAGCAATTTCCAAATAATGCATAGGTGTGCATACGTTTAATGGTAAAACATGATTGGATCATGTGCGAATAAACTACCCGGTATGGACGTTGGCAATTACCCGGTAATAATTAAATAAACGAAAAGGATCCCGGACACCCGGGATATAAAATAAAGGGTAGTTTCATAAAATATAATGAGTTTTGGAACCCCAAAACCATAAGTGGAAATGTCTCATACAAATCTCCCGGTAACGAATAAAGTGCGCGTACCGCGCCCGATACGCGCATAACTCATAATTTCACCCGGTAAAAGCCTAAATAACCAATCAACGCTTAAATTAGACTATATTTGAGGATTATTAAAGGTATTTTTAATGTCCGAATAACGCGTGATTAAAACCCGAAAAATACCCGAACGACACCCGAACGACAAGGGATTAAACATAACAAATATTGGGTAAATATTTGAAGTTGTGGACCCCACTTAAACCCACAAAGGGGCCGGCCTAATGGCCACAAAATATCCATGCATGTGGTTAATAATAATAACCTACACTTAGATAAAAGGCATGCTTAAACATAAGACAAAAGGGTGTAAGACATGGAGTACAAAAGTAACCACCCTCTTGTCCCCTCCCTTGTATAATTTTCGGTCCTAGGCCTTAATAAGCCAAAACATTGCAAGTAACCATGGTCTAAGAGCATGCACATGTAAGAGATCTTGTATAAAGATTAAGAAGGATAGATCACAAGGATTTAGCAAGATTTGCAAGCAATCTTCCACTCCTATACATACATACACGGCATCATACACACACACACATATCATATCTTTCCAAAAATCCCAAGTACACAACTCAATCCTCCATAAGATTACTTGAATCTTTGGAATGATTACATGTGATAAGGCTATATAAACATGTGTTAGAGACTTGGAGAATCAAAGCAAAACTCTTCTTCTTCTTTCTCCATTTGGCCGTAGGTTTTCCCCTCCCCTTACACATCATTCTTTCAAGTTTTTACATCTCCAAATCACTCAAAACAATCCATCATCCAAACCCCTATTGTGTGTTTCAAGCTTGGAGCTTAACCATTAAGGAAGAACACACTAAACCCCTCTCAAAACCCAAGGTTTTGTCTTCCCTAGCCTTGTGCTAGTAGTAAGCTTCTTAACCTTGTTTTTGATTATTATTATTCATGTATGTGTTCTTAGAAGCAAGTTGTACATGAAGGGTTTAAAGGAGGGTTTGAACATAATCTTTAAAAGGTTTTACTTGTGTAAACTAGATGATTAAAGATATGTAAATAAATCATGGGTTTGATGATGATAAAGTAATGAGTTTGAAAATATATAAAGTTTACACTTAAACTAAGTAGGATGATGATTTGGTTGAGATTTGTGGAATAAACTTGAATGTAATAAAAAGTAGTGTTAATCATCTTAAAATGATCATACAAGGTATAATATATGGTGGAACATGTTAGAAGTTCAAGAATAAAGAAGATGAAAAATTAAAGTTTACTTACTTAGAAGATTGATATTTTGATATAATGGGCAAATACATAAAACACACATACAAGTAGTCTTGTATATGAAATATAAGACTAATAAAAGTGTTTTGATACAAAAATAACTTACCAATAAAAAGATGGATCTTCAAAGTCTACTATTTTGAGTGAAAAATGCTAACTTTGGAAGTTAGAGTGGGAAAATGCAACATTTGAAAGTTAAGGGACTAATATTGTAACTTTGAAAGTTAGAGGACTAAAATGAATATTTTAGAAACTATTAGTCCAAAAATGCAAGAATGGAAAATTTGGTGTCAAAAGTATAAGTAATAATTTTCCAAGGTTGAATTGGTAAATACTAGTAGATATACTTGGGTATTTTTGTATAAAAGTATATTTTTGAAAGTTATAAAAATATGGATTGTATTAACACAAGGATTTTTATAAAATAGAGATTTTATAAAAATGTTAAACAAACTTGAGAAACTTATACAAAAATGAATACTTTTATATAAATGGGGATATAAAAGTATTGGAAACATTTTTGTAGTTAAGTTAACAAGTTGGGTTAAAAATACATAAGTATTTTAAACCTTCCAAGTAACTTGTGTTAGGAGGAAGAAATATGAATAATATTTCTATAAAACACATGTTGGGAAAAACTTGGAAAAGTTAACTATTCAAGATATCGAACTAAGACGCGTTAACGAACCGTACACGGACAAAACATGAGAAAAATGCCATTGCGGCAAAGATGAGAAAATATATATTTTTAGGAAGTAAAATATATATATACATGGGTGAAAACTAATAAACACTTTCCTAAGTGTTAAAGGAATTATTCGTGGGAGAAAAATATAACGTAAACAAATAAGACGTTAAACAAACGTATATACTTAACAAGAAAAATTACACGTTTATATATATGTACGCTCGTCTCGGCAAAATTCTAGTATATCTACGTAATGGGAAAGTAGATATGCGGGAAGGAAAGCCGCGACGAGTAGACAAGGATATATATGTGTATGCCGCGCCGACAAGATCCTAGTATATTTATTTGAATGGGAAAATAAATATACGGTATGGTGAGTTGAATCGGGTGTTAAGAATATACAATCGAACGACAAGATCTTAGTATATTTGTTTAAATGGGAAAACAAATGTGCGGCAAGGTGAGTCGGGTCGAGTGTTGAAATATATATTATGTCGAGCGATGCGATCTTAAGTATAATTATTTAAATGGGAAAATAATTATATGTTAAGTGAAGTCGAGTCGATAATAATAAGATACAAGTTAAGGAAATATTAACAAGAGTAATATATAACTTGTAACACCAAGGGGTAATCTAACGCCAACGAAACCTAGGATACGCGTTTAATTAAACGGGATTTGGAATAACTTGTGGTAGGGAGTTGGGTGTACAACTTGCCAAGGCACATGCACTATAGGGATAGTGACTTATACGTCTAGGACGTTTGTAGGTGCGAGGCCCTCTTTGCTATCTGCTTAGTACGCCGGACGTTGATTCAGGTGAGTCTCACGACCCCATTTTAAACTATTTTTACGTTTTCGGGGGAAAGATATGTTAGGGAAAATGTTTGACGGATTAGTTACTTGAGGTGTGACCGCCACTCGGGGTTGAGTCCTCGCCTCTATAATCATTTATTCGAAGTATGAAACCGGAGGAATATTTGAATAGTACTATTGGTGCCTGACAAGGCCCACCCCTAATCGATAGCGTCGATTATGCATTAGTGTATGCCTGGGGTGCATATATTCTGAACTTAAGTCGTAGGATACCGAGTAACGACTTGGAGCGGGGCATTATTATTATATGTCTTGGTTTGATTATAGTCTCAAGTAGAGTATAGGAATTTGCAACTCCTATACATTGTCGTAACATGGTATTTCCCAAGTATTCAAGTTTTGGAAACTAAAAACCTGTGAACTCACCAATATATTTATATTGACGAAATTTTAAACATATCTTTCAGGTAACTAAGTGAAGACTGACATGGCGGGCCGGGTCGTGGAATTCTCCTTGAGGCGTCGGATATTTTGTGGGGTTTCACTCTTATTTCCCAAGGCTATGGGATATATTTGAGAAACCTCATCTATTATGTTAAAAACTACTTACTTGGTGTGTAATATTTGAACAAGATTTGACGCCTAAATAAATGACCCATTTTCTTAAATTACTTGTGATTTGCGATAACCTTGACTTTATGCTTTTGAACCGTCGCGCCACGTGTTTCCGCCATCGGCGTGGTGTGACAGTAGCGTTCTAGAGTTTCGATATGGGTTCCAAAGATGTACAATTAGGGGCCGTATAGGCTTGAGTTCAGGTAAGGCCTGGCACTGACACGATCTATTTCTCTATGTTTACTTTATTCCAAGTTAGACACCTAATATTTGTATCATGGAACCTTGGAGATTGTTGGTAGGATTAGTTGCCGATGGTAATGAACTTGAGATCATTGACCATATGATGTTGGTAAAAGGAGTTGTGGTCGTTGTGGATAAAAGCTCAACACAGACCAGGCTTGGACAAATGAAGGCAAAGTAAGGTATAAATGACTACATGGTTACTTAGATAATTATAATAAGTATTACTTTATGCAAAATAAAATATAAAATGATGAGATCCTAGACCATACTTTAAACCAAGGCTTCGGTCCGTGTGTCTTCAAGGTTTTTGCCCAGGTTCATCGCTGGATTGGTATCCTACGTCCGCCACGTGATGAGAGACCTCACTTTTTGCAGATTTATGCATATGATACTAAGAATGAAATCTCTAATAGGCTTCACTCTTTTAGTATTGAAAGACATTCCTCTTTAATAGTCGAAACAACCACGAAGCACAATAACTCCGCTGCAACGCGCGTGATCACATTCTAGTTAGAAATTTAAAAGACAAATTAAATAATTAAGACTTAAAACATTAATAGTAATTAAAAATAACATTAAACATAAAAAAAAGTACATAAAACTCTCCTGTTGTACTAAGTTGCTCTTTATATACCTGCCCCACCTATCATGGCAAGTTTTTGTGAAAGAACTTCAATGAGAAGAAACAAGAAGATGTTAAGAGACCTTGATGGCCTAACCCTCGGCACTCTAAGATCCTTTTTCAAAACTGACTCCCATTTCGAGTCAAGAGATAGATAAATAGACACATAACATTTGATTTCAGCTTCCTTTAGACCTCGACGAAGAGAATGAAAAACAGGCTTCAATGGTATGATCTCTCCGTCACCCAACAATAAAAGAGGTGATCTCGTAGTTCTTGGCCTGTTAAGATACGTTGTTTGGTTCTTTGTGAAAGAACTTCAATGAGAAGAAACAAGAAGGAGTTAAGAGACCTTCCTTGCCTAACCCTCGACACTCTAAGATCCTTTTTCAAAACCCGCTCCCATTTCGAGTCAAGAGATAGATAAATAGACACATACTATTTGATTTCAGCTTCCTTTAGACCTCGAGGAAGAGAATGAAAAAAAGGCTGGAATGGTATGATCTCTCTATCACCCAAAAATAAAAGAGGTGATCTCTTAGTTCTTGGTCTGTGAAGATACGTTGTTAGGTTCTCCATTTTATTTTCTCATTGAGGCCGAATCTAAACTTGTGCTTGAGACATAGTTGTGCAAACACCGATAAGGGATGCATGAGTGAATTGAAAGTTGGATCTACATTGGATCTCACCTGAATGCATCTATCCTCCTGGGGAGAGAAGTCAAACTTCTAGATTTTAATAGAGGAGATAACGATGTGTAAAACAAGACATGAATTCTATACAATGACATTGTAGACCAATTGAAGGGAGTAGCTTAGCTTGGTAGCGCGTTTATTTTAGGTACAAAATGTCACGGGTTCAAATCATGTAATCCCTACCTATTAGTGCTTCTTTAAGCAGTGACGGGGGATTTTTTGAGATCGACTTACATTACATAAACGATAGTTAAACGAAGTGTGTCCACTCACACATAGTGATTTACAAACTCTTAGAACCCTGGGATTATGAATAGGTTTGTCAATAATAAATAAAAAAAATCATTATAGAAAAAGCAAAGCCCCTTATTGACATTAAACTTGTGAAGTAAAGGAAAAGCAAAAGTATATCCTCCGAAGAATTTTAATAATCTTATTATCGTCATTGCTATACACTTGTTATATTATAAAGGACCTTTCAAACGTGTTAGAATTGTGTTTCAATTTAAAGCAATTTATACTTGACATATAAAACAAGTACCAAAAAAGTAATTAGGAGTCATCGAATCGAAAATGAACCGGTTTGTCACTCTATACCGATTTTATAATCAATCTAAAAATTATTAAACATAAACTTCGGTTGAATATGTTGGATGTTAACTTTATAATAAGGTGGAGATTGTTAAGGGGACGAGGTACTCTTCTGTTACTCTTATTCGGCAACCGTTGTAGCTCGACAAGAAATAACGAGCTGCAATGGTTGGGTAAATTATTTTTTTTGACCGTTCTATCATGTTGACTGTAACGATCGGATGTAATTATTTTTATTTTTTAACCCGATTCTATATATAAATTGTAACACCCCAACCGATGGCGGAAACATCGGGATATCACGTATTGATGATTGTTCAGTAGCTCATGGTGAATAATAAGTTTCGATAATTGATTAAATGAATTACATACATTTGTTCTAATAGGATTTGTACATCAAAATGAAAAATGCTAAATATAAATCTTCAAGCATTAACTCTAATTTTTAAGCAAAGCTATAACCTGAAACATGTTAAGTTTGAAAATATTTTGGGTCAACAAAAGTTGGTGAGAATACTTAGGTTTGCACATAATTGAAAACAATATGTTGTATAGTTAAAATGGTTGAAGTATACTGATGAGTATTGATAGAATATGAGTCCGACATGTAACAATGCGTCTTTTGCACAATCAAACCTAGTGTCGACTGAGACCTAACTCGCAAGTTAGTAAATGAGTAACTGTTTTCGATCATCCCTGAATTTACGCGATGGGATGGGTTTGTCAGACCTATAGCGCTATAATCTATACAGGCGGCTTGATCAATGTTAATGATTGTACCGTGTCTTTTTGTTACAGTCAAATGATAGAATGAGTAAATGATAGTGTAATTGAATCACAAGTTTCAACAATGTAAGAATGAGTAAATGATAGCGTATAAAATGTTTAAACATGTTTCACCCCAAAATGTAAAACTGAAAAAGGGGCTACGTAAACTCACCTTCGTTTATTGAGTAAAGTGCTAGCGTTGCGGGTGTATGCGAGGCGAATCCCAAAGACTCAACCTAAAGTATCAAGTATTCGAATTGAGTGTTTGAGCTTAAAAGAGTCTAAGGTTCCTAATCTAAGGCATCTAGGATGTTAAGTCTAGGCTTTGGGGTTTTTTTAAAGTTTAGTAATAAAAATGTACGCGTCGCGTTGGAATATATAGTTTGTAAGTATCGCGAGGTGAAATTCCTTAGAAAGCTTTGTGTGTATAACTTAGGTTAATTTTACAAAGTATTTACCAAGTTATATAATGTAAGTGATGATATTTGGGATAAGTTTGATAATATAAACTATAATTATTTTTTATATTTGTTTTATCAAATATAAATATTTCTATTGATTAATAAATGAGGTGATAAAATAACAAGTGTTATTGGGTTTTGTAAATGTGATATTTCTAAGTTTATAAAGTAGTGAAATTAACTCAGAAAATAATTTGTAATTTATATAAAAGTATTAAGTTAATTTGTATTATCGAAATGTCATAATTTGGGAAGAAAATGTAAAATTGTTGTAAAAATAAAGTTTTCTGTAAAAACTTCATATTCTGGCCACAAAGGTCTCAAAATAATTTTTATAAAAGTTTTGGTGAATAAAATCTATTTAATATAAAATTTATATGTTTAAAAGCTAATTTATCAACTAAAATGTAATATTGTATGAAAACATTTTATAACAGAGTAAAATTGATGTGGAAATGTTTATAATATGTCAAAATATATTTCCACCAATTTTCATAATAAAATGGATTAAATACGAATTTATATGAATTAAATATGATAAATAACACATAAATTCGGAATAAATACTAGACACTTTCTAAAAATAAAAGTTTCTGTAAAAACTTAGTCTACTGACTTAAAAGGTCTCATAATAAATTTTATAGAATTTTTCTGATAAAAATCTATTTATTGTGAATATTGTTTGTTTGCCAATGATGTTGTAGCCTAGTGGTTGCAATGGAGGTGGGAAGGTTTACTCACTTTGTGGGGTTCCTGCCCTGGGAGGTCACAGGTTCGAATCCCACTCAGAGTAAGGTTATTCTGAAATGAGGGGCTGGACCTTAGGGGGGCCCGGGGACCGGACCTGAAGGGTGCGGGGCTTCGTTATGGGTGGTACCGTTGGCCGTTAAAAAAAATGAATATTGTTTGTTTAAACTAATTTAACAAATAAAAATGAGATAACCTATCAAATCGTATCACGACAGAGGGAAAATGGTTTGGAAATTATTCTAACATGTTGAGGTATATTTCTGGAAATTTTCATGTTTAAACTCATTATATTCGAATTTATATAAATTAAACACGATTATAGCATATTAAAAATGATTAAAAATAGTAAACGGTTTCTAAAAATTCCGAAACTTTTTCTAAAACTCCTAGTCATTCACATGAGCATGTCTACAAAGTTTCATAATTTTTAGATTAGTAACAAGCGAGTTATGGCATTTTAAAGTCCTTAAAACTTTTAATTCAAAAATCCCCAAATAATCAAGAACACCCTAAACCCTAGATTTTCAATTGGAACCCTTAGAGGCTATGTTTGATACAACTAATAGAGGGCTTTTAAACTACTGATATAAATGAAAGATTATGTAAAAGGAATTGGAAAAACTCACGGTTTTGGTGGTCCGAATTAGCGAAAGAAAACCGAGTAAAAACCCAAAGAATAAGCTTCCAATTCGTCACGAATATGAGATAATAATTGGGACTTCTTGCGCAGAATTGATAGACCAGAAGGGATGAACGTGTGCGTGTGTTTAATTGAGATGAAATGGTCGTTTGAGGTGTGAATGAAAATGGGTTGGGTTGAAGTGGGTTTTATAAAGATTAGAAGAATTTGTTCATTAAATGATGTTTTAAATCGCATGTGGGACGAGCTTGGATGCTAGTGGTGGCCATGGGACAATAATGTGGGTCTATAAGCGCGTTTAGAGTGCATTGGGGGCGGCAATTGGGTTGAGCTCGAGGCTTTCACGAGTCAACCATTTCAGAATCTGCAGCAAGCTCTGCCGCGGTCCGCGGAGGGCCTTGCCACCCCTCCCGCGGTCCGCGGGAGCAATAATATATTTTTTTTAAGCTGAGAAAATATAAAGTATGATAATTTATAAAAATCATAAAAAATAAAAATGTTCATGACTTTTATTTTTTTCTAAGAATTATATATACAAGAGTTCTAAATAATAACGGAGGGACCAAATGTGCACATTTACAAAATAGGAAGGTGACGGATGTCACAGTCTCCCCTACTTTAGAAAATTTCGTCCCGAAATTACTTTCAATATAAAGGTTTCTATGACAACAAGTGTCGTAAAATGTAGGTTATGAAAACAGGATTTTGTAAGAGATAAGTTGGCATAGTTTATCAAAATGTAGTAGTCGTGAAAATAATTTTTTTAAGATCCAAAAAGACAAGTTTGGAAATTTTGTTGTTTGTCCTGAGGTTAGGACGTAAAATTCTTGAAAGTGTGAGTACGTGGTGGTGGTGAGGAGAGGGAGGGAGGGTGGAGGAGAGAGGAGATGGTGGGGAGAGGGAGGGTGGCGGTGGAGACGGTGGTGGTGGTGTTGCAGGTGGTGGTGGTGGAGATAGTGGTGTTGTAGGTGGTGGTGGTGGAGATGGTGGTGGTGGTGGTGTTGCAGGTGGTGGTGGTGGGTGGGTGGGTTGGAGAAGAAGATGGGGGGTATAAAAGTCATTTCACTCAAAAAAAATTAAGGGTATAATAGTCATTTTACCATAATCTAACGGAACAACTAACGACCGTTAGTCTCAGGGATGTAAAGTGTTAGAAAAAGAAACCACAGGTACTCAGGGTGTTAAGCCTTGGCTAAACCTGTTAGCTTAGGCAAACCACAGGAACAAAAACTGCAATTTTCTCTATTTAATATTTATTTTTTATATATTAAAATGATAAATAAAAAAAATATGTAGGCAAGGTACTCTAGACTGATTTGGTGGTTTATAGTACTTTGCCTTCATTTTGGCCCTTTAGGGAGCTAGGAGTACCCTGGAGTGTAGAATGTATTTCGTAAGTTAAAGACATTTACGTATACTCAAGTTCAAAGTCGGTGCAAGTGTTGGGTAGCAATTGGCTGTTTTAGATAAAGAGGATGCAAGGGGTTCTTTCTTTCTTGTTAAACTATGTTTTCTTATTATAATCCGTTTCGTAAAAGCAAGATTAGATTTAGACATGACATAGGGGATTTAAAGGTAAAGAATTGAGTCTAATCAACTTTTATTTTCAGCTTGTTCTTTTAGTTATCTTAAGTTACAGACAAATAGTCTCTCTTTTTTTTTATTTTTTTTTATAGACAAATAGCTGACCGAGCCTATACATTTGTATAGTGCAAAAGAAATAAAATGCAATTCTTGTTTAGCCGTATAGAGCAACGATTGTGTTACAAGAATTATTTCTTCCACTTTTAGAAAAACTCTTTACCAGACAAGATAAATAAGTTAATGTGTGCAAGAGAGAACTTAAATACTACAATACACGTATATTGTTGTTTATATTGTTGTACATAAGTCATGTGAAGAATGACCTCCTTGAAATTATAGGAGCGGATTAAGTTTTTCTCACATTCTGGTTCGATCGATTCTAGATAAAAAGGATGAGTTTAAATGTTAACTACGTTTCAACAAACAATAAATCAAACCAGTCAGGTTGTGTTCATCAACCAGACCATCCATGTTACGTTTTAGTGATTCGGTTTCGGTGCTTTGCTTTGCTTTGCTTTGCTTTGTTTTTTATTTTTGTTTTTTTGAAGTCCTTTGTCTATGTTAAAAAATGAGAAAGTATACGGTATAAAGCCCCTTAAAATAAGAAGCGTAAGAAGCCACCAGAACTTGCCACCTATCAATCTAACCTAACCATATCTAACCACAGTTAAACAACGATTAAACATATTATCTTCTCCTTTATCTTCCCCTGATCTAAACACAAACACAGAACATAAACCTGACTAGAAGTTCATCGATCGAGATCTAAGCACCACCACCACCACCGCCGCCGCCGCCACCGCCACCGAACCACCACCCGACACCACCACGTCATCCTTCCCTGTTCTAAACCTAACCCGTCCTCATTTGAAACAAACCGATCGAGATCTGACCACCATCCCCACCACCATCACCACCACCACTACCACCACCACCACCACCACCACCAGAACCGTTATCCAATGAACAGGCGATACGTATCGAACATTTCGGAGGCGTAAATAGAGTTGATTTTGGGGGTTTGGGTGAGGCGTTTGGAAATGAGGGATAAGGATTTGTTGAGAACTGTTTGTATGAAAAAACAGAGTAAAAGACTGTAAATAAAAAAACAGAGGTGAAATGGAGATATACCTGCAAAAAGATTGGTGGCTGGAAATGGGATGATGATAAAGGAAAAGTTTATTTGTGCAAGTTAAGGAACGAAGCCATATTCACAACCAGAAGCTATTATGCTATGAAGGTTATTGATAAAGAGGTGTTAGCTCTTAAGAAGAAGACACAGAAAGTGCAACAAAGAAGAAAATATTAAAATATGTGATGATGTTCGATGTAGGTGTGTTTAAAATAGTAAAGGGTTGGTATTTGCTTTGATATGAATAGCAGAGATAAAGGAGTGCGTTTGTTTGGGTTGATTTTTGGTTTGATATTAATAAGGTGCGTTTGTTTTTTGGTAAAGGTGCGTTTGTTTTTTTGGTGGGTTTGATGAGTGCGTCCAAAATTTTCAATGAGTGCTTCCAAACTTTCAATGAGTGCTTCTGAAATTTTGATGAGTGCGTCTGAACTTTGATGAGTGCGTCTGAAATTTTAATGAGTGCGTCTGAATTTTAATGAGTGCGTCTGAAATTTAATGAGTGCGTCTGAATTTTAATGAGTGCGCCTGAATTTTAATGAGTGCGTCTGAAATTTAATGAGTGCGTCTGAAATTTAATGAGTGCGTTTGTTTTAACCCAGGTATGGTTAGGGTTTTTAATCTGCATCCTTAATCTAATGGCTGAGATTGCTTCTTACGCTTCTTACGTTTCTTACGTTAAGGAGGCTTTATACGTTATCTCTCCCCTAAAAAAATATATAAAATGTTAAAGAAGGTTTATAATGCGATTACATAACTACAAATCTAAAAAAATGCACAAAAATAATATTTGGCTCACACAATCGATTCCACTTTTAAAAATAGTCAAAACACTATAAACCACCAAACCACAAAAACCAAATCATCAACCAAACCATTTTAACTATTAATCCCAACAAATACATTGAAACACTTATTTTTATTTATACGCCATTGACTCTAGCTCAATTGATTAGGGTGAAGTAGGAAGGTTTTCAATCTTGAGGTTTCTTGGCTATGTGGTGTATTTGGAATTGCAAAAATGATCTAGTCTTCAACCAGGTGCAACCGTCCATTCAGAAGATTATAGGAAACATTAAAACATTATGTTTCTTGTGGGTCAAGGCGAGGGCTAAGGCGAGTAGCTTGGATTGGGAGAAATGATGTAGTTTTAATTTATCTAGTCTTGTTTAATTTGGTTTTGGTCGGTTTGTTTGTATATGTATTAGGTGGTGAACAAGTTGTATGTTGGGTGATTTGCTAGTTCCCGTTAGCTTTAGGTGTTTAATAAAATTTCGTTGGCCATTTAAAAAAAAAAAATTTCGTTTCGATCCCCACGAGTGAAAGCGATTAAAATACGCACCGTGTGAAATTCAAACTCGAGGGCACAGTATTTGATGATCACGAGAATAACCACTAAACCACGCCTTTATCAAAACTGTTCAATCAGTTTCAACGATTTTTAAACACAGATGAGAGTGTCCTTCACTCCTTTTTTTATCTAATAAATAAACTAAACCGTCCCACGTTATCTATGATGCTTGCTTATCCAACGCGTCACCTCCACACACAATCATATTCTCCATATATCACTGTCACATTATTTTATTCCTATAACTTCTTTCACACTATTTTATTTCAATCCCATTCATTTATTCTTCATGACACCGTCCAACAAACCACCACTTGTTTATGTTTACCCATTCACCGCCAAAAAAATCTTCAAACAACATTAACATTAATATTAATATTATTCATGAAATGAATCCATTTCTTGTTTTCTTGTTCTTCATCACAACATCTTTGTTGTTCTTTCCATCTGTACCCACAAACAGAGCTGATTTTCCACATGGCTTCACATTTGGAACTGCTTCATCTGCTTACCAGGTTCATGTTTTAAACTTTTTTTTTATATATATTAATTAATAAACTCACTCAGGCATTTATTCCGCCCCCGATTGGAGTGTGCGCGTTATAATGTATATATGTGCGGCCATTAGAGGGTAAAAGTAAAATTGCACTACTTTTAACGTTTTTTTACTAATTTCGTTAAAATAACGTTAAAACGGCGGACGGTTAATTATGCATCATGTGCTAACGTTGAAAGCGAAAAGACAAGGGGTACATGCACCAATCGGGCTTGTCCTGATTAGGGAGTGTTACGGGCCTTATGTCCAAGACTTGATCCAAAACTATCAAGTCGGGGGTGTCACTCGAAGTAGCCTCTCTGTTCCTCTGGGCAGAGGTAATGCTGTCTAGATGTTACCCTCCTCAGACCATGCCTTAGCTTTGTTATTGGTGGGATTAACTGTGTATTATGATGATGATTCAGGCATTTTATCTAATTACTGATCATGTGGGGTTGGTTATTTTGTTGTTAAATTATAGTTTGAAGGAGCAGTTAATGAAGGAAATAAAGGAGATAGCATATGGGATACTTTTGCAAGGATACCAGGTACTAAATTACTTTTTTTTATTATTATTGTTTTTTTTGGCATGCAATTGAACAAGTGTTTGAACTTGATGATTATTTGAATAGGGAGGATATTGGATTTTAGCAATGCAGATCAGGCTGTTGATCAATATCATCGCTTTAAGGTATGGTTTTTCTTGAATTATGTGAAAGCTTCTGTTATACATAATTTAAGGTTCATATTCCTTACCTTTTTTATGTTTGAAGCAACCATGAAGAGAGAGTATTGTCAAAGAAAAGTGATATGTTGCTGAAAAGCATGAAATTATCAAAATATTATTACAGGAAATCTAAATTTACTAGGCATTGCTAAATTTTTTAATTTATAGATTTTGTAAAATAAATACTGGAATTTAAGGTGTAAATAAATATGTAAATTCGGCCTGTAAGTGATTTATGTGTTTAAGCTAAATATACGAAAAGATTTCAAAAAGCTATAAATAAATAGCAATGTTTCGACCGGGGGGGGGGGGGGGGGGTGGAGGATTTGTTTTCAGTAGAATAGGTTTCGCCATACAAAAAGGGGTGGCGGCGCAGCTTGTTGCCCGTCTGCCTGCTCTTTCGATGTAAGTTTCGCTTTTATGGAATGAAATGGTTTATTATTTGAAAAAAAAAAGAAAATCGCTAGAGAGGAAATCAGAGCCTTAAATGATGGACTGAATTTGGGTCTGACAGCCAAGTCCAACCGTCTATGGCTGTTTCCCCGATGATCCGGCTTGTCAGGACCTTTCCGCATATGGCCCTGGAAACTTTACTCATAGCGCAAGTTATGTTCTTTTTGAGTTTTGGTCTTTTCTGCCGTTTTTTGTTTCTTTCTATCTAGCTTGTCCAAGTATTGAACGCTTTTGGATCAACTCCTTGTCGGAATATAAAATGAAACTGAAGTTTGTGTCTTTCTTATGATCAGACAGATATTGAATTGATGAAGGATCTGGGAATGGATGCTTACAGATTCTCAATATCATGGTCAAGAATATTTTCAAGTAAAGTTATTAATCATCTTGAAAACGATATGGTATGATGTCGATTTCTTTGAAACTGGCAGATGAACTAAAATGTGATTTGTTTTTAACAGATGGAACAGGCGAACCGAATCCACAAGGGATTGAGTACTACAACAACCTCATTGATTCTTTATTGGATAAAGGTCAATTCTTGTTTAGATTTTTCATAAGACTGCAATTCGTAATTTCGTATATCGTACACAAATACAGCATCTAATATAGGTGAAGGTGTGTATATGGATCAGGAATTCAGCCCTACGCAACTTTGTATCACTGGGATCTTCCTCAAATGCTTGAAGACGAATACGATGGATGGTTGAACACTCGAATAATGTAAGGAAATCAACAACCACCACATAAACACTTGACATTTCGCTTTGACTTGATGCATAAGGTGGTTATGTAACCGATCGCCGTCCAAACCACTCTCTTTCTAACTCCCATTATATATGTCAAACACTATGTACATGTGTTTATTTTTGTAGAGAGGATTTTAAGCATTATGCTTTTACATGCTTTGAGGCATTTGGGGATAGAGTGAAACATTGGATCACTTTCAATGAGCCTCATGGATTTGCGATTCAAGGATATGATTACGGAATTCAAGCACCCGGAAGATGCTCTTTTCTTTTCCATTTGTTATGTAAAAAGGGAAAATCGTCCGAAGAGCCATATATTGTGGCTCACAATATTCTGCTGTCCCATGCTGCGGTTTATCATGGATACCAAAAACATTTCAAGGTATTTCTTCTATCAATTAAACCGTAGATATTCTAAGGTAAAATAGTTTCCGCAACTATATAAGCTGTAAAAAAAATCAAAATTTGAAAAAATTGGATAAAAAGTGTTGATGAGTCAACCCAGCCCGACCCATTAGTCATTCATAAAAAGTGGCCATTTGACTTGAACTCTTTTTGACCGTTACCGACCCATTTTAGTCATTTATATAAAGTGGCCATTTGACTTGAACTCGTTTTGACCTTTACCGACCCGGCCCGCCTATTTTGCCACATCCATTAGGGGGTACGCGTGAAATCCCTGTTCTTATTGGACCAAGTATGAAATCTCTAATTAATTTGTTCATTTTCCAGGAAAATCAACGAGGTCTAATTGGGATATCGTTAGATATAAAATGGTATGAACCGTTCTCAGACTCTGATGAAGATCAAGAAGCTGCAAACCGAGCAATGGATTTTGGACTCGGCTGGTAATTATTTATAATATTTCAAAAGACATAGTAAAATTGTAACTTTCAGGGTAAAATACCAACCTCACCGTGTAACGCAGATTAAAGTGAATCAGGTTTCTTGATCCTCTTTTGCTTGGAAACTATCCTCTTTCTATGCAAACACAAGTAGGTGACAGGCTACCCGAAATCACGCCTGACGTATCAGAATTTATCAAGGGATCCTTAGACTTCGTTGGTATCAATCATTATACCTCGTTATATGCCAAAAATGACAAAACGCGTATCAGAAAGTTTATACTGCGAGATGCCTCTACAGATGCTGCTGTTATTACATCAAGTAAAACTTCATAACCAAGTCAAAAAAAAATAAAAAAATGAAAAATGGATTTATTGTTGCTGATTAAATGGTTATTTTTGTGTAATGTAGCTTCTAGAAATGGAGAGTCCATTGGAGAAACTGTAAGTCAGCAGTCTCACTAAATCATAAAATCTAGATGAAGAAATTATACAGAAAATGATTACATCCAATATTTTATTTGCAGGCTGCTTCCAGTTGGTTACGCATCGTGCCATGGGGACTACGAAAATTAGCAGTATACATCAAAGAAAAATATGGGAACCCGCCCGTGATCATCACCGAAAATGGTAAATTTGACTTCATTTACTTGTAAACGGGTCAAACAAATTATATTATTATCAACTAGTGTTTTAGTCACCCGCGCTTTGCTGTGGGAGCTTCTGTTTTGTTGCGGGTTTGGTGGACAGTAGAGATAACACATTAAGGTGACTGGCTTCACAAAAATACTCGCGGGCAATTAAGTTCCAAACCAGCGTTAACATTACAACAGTTGGGTTGCCTGTTGTACATTTTGCAACATAATAAAGAAGCTCTTTTTAGTCAATAATGATAGGCGTGGTGGTTTTAAAAACGTTTTTGGGCGTTGAACATTATTTTTTTGGGCGGTTGGCAGCCCTTTTTCTGGGTGGTTCTGTGGACCCTAAAAGGCGGTTAGTAGACAAGCTATGCATGTTGTACTCTCTGTTATCATGGTTGTACGACACTGTAGAAGTGTCGTACAATTAATAGATACTATACTATAATGGGTCGAATAAGAACTAAAAGGAAACGGGTCAAACACAGGTATGGATGACCCAAACAAAGCTCATATAGATTTAGAGGAAGCACTTCAAGATGAAAAGAGGATAAACTACCACAGGGACTATTTATCAAACCTGTCGGCTGCTATTAGGTGCCTAAACACTAAATATCATTTGATTGAATTGAAACAGTTGTTTAATATATAAGTTAATTCGACTAAAACTTAATTACTGCAGGGAAGACGGGTGTGATGTGCGTGGATATTTCGTGTGGTCGTTACTTGATAACTGGGAATGGAACTACGGGTATACAGTTCGGTTTGGACTTTATTATGTTGACTACAAGAACAATTTGACAAGGATCCCAAAGTCTTCTGTCAACTGGTTTAAAGGTGTTCTGAAATCTGAGGATTATATGAACCCATTAGCTGTATAGATAATCCTCAATGTATATGTTGTATAACATTCTTTAATAATATCCTTAAAGAACATGTTCATAAAAAGAACTATGTTTGTAGGGAGGTTCATAGAAGTGTTCATGAAGAACACAACTATTACTTGTATCTTAATTGCAAAGCTGTAAAGAAAGGCAGTTATTAATCTTGGTATCCAACAGAGTAAGGCCATTCGAGAGCGGTCAAGATCGGCCAATTAATGTCTAAAAACATACCAGCCGAACACGAAATAAACATAAGAATCTGCTTAAAACTGGACAAAAACATACCAACATAAAGCAAGATTATTCAAGTATCATTACAAGATTCAAGAGAACTGAATATATGCATTCATATGCGAGCAGCTTTATAAGCAGAATCGACAAATTACGAGCGCTTAAGAACAACCACGCTGATAACCATGATTGCCAATCCCATAAGAGTCGCTCCAATAGTGGCTTGCTCCATAGTTATGCCTGCAGTTCCATCTGGATTCACTGTAACCTCATCTTTCGGCGAACCAACAAAAAAGGACTGAAAAGTGTCGGATAATGCGTTCATCATATCAACCACTTTAACAGTGATCGTCTGTTTGATATCCTCCACATAATCCATAAAACCTTTCCCAGATGCAGATTTAGATTCACTTGTCGCTTCTGGGGTCGAATCAGACGGGTCGTTTACACTTGAATCCATTTCTGGGAAAACAACATCTGCAAAACATACGATTACAGAGACTTTTGACGGAACTTGATGATAAATGTTAAAAAAAAAAGTTGGACAGTTGCTAACCGGTTTTATGGGTCTGCAGAAAATCAACGAGATCAGGGTTTTGCAGAACAGCATTCCATACATTTGGATCAGAAGCAATCGAAGCAACAACACTCTTGTAAAACCAAAACAATAGGAGGTGCAACCAAATGTTAACTTGCTTCTGTTATGGTAAATTAGAAACCGAAAGAATGAAGTAACACATATACCTGAGCTTTAGGGCTTTCATTAAGAAGCCTGAAAGCTTGAATTGCATGCTTTGATGGTAAGGGAGCAACCAAAGTTTCACTAACAAGACAAGGTTTAGTCTCCACGTATTCCGAATCCGTTACCTTTTGTCCATTGGTAGCATTTGGAAGCAGATAAGTCCTAAAAAAGAAGAAAACATAAACACATGATATTGGGTGATCTCCCAAATCAAATGATAGTGTTCAACATCAAATCTCTCAATGCATTATCAGTGATCTACAAATCCTGGTTTGGGCTAAAATTATAATCAAACTTTTGACTGAAAATCCATTCGAGACAAAGAAACAAGTTATGATATGATTTAACCAAAGGTTTTATTGGAGAGAATCACGAAAGTGGCCATTTTTGTGGGTGCGTTTACCACATTTATAGCCATGATATATGCGACAGTAGTTACTTCTATGTTCGTTATTACATACACAAACGCATGTTCTACACGACCAGTATGTGTTTATTACTCTTCCACTAATTCACTCGCATAGATTCAAAAACACTTGACAAATGATCAAAATCTACATGACCTTGACACGTGCATATCGTCCATAATGATCACATAAGTGTGTATCTATATCGTCAACATAACCAATTGATACACGACCATAACATTACTCTTAGCATCAAATAGAAGCCTATGCGTCTATTCTTTTTTTTTTTGATTAAAATCACCGGTCATTACACTTGTCAAGTTACATCAAAATAGAAGGTAGACGGGCATCAAGCTGCGCCTGCCTACCCTTTCTGAATTGCGAAACCTAGCGTACTGAATACACTCGTATGAAAAAACTACCTAAAGTCAAAAAAGATAGCATAATAATCATGTGGGTCATCCAACACAACAAAATCTAAATTAAACAAACAATTAACACAACAATATGTATGATAATATATATATGTATAAAAAATCAACATACTTTTCAAGAGCATAATTAAGATCAGAAGTAGCCTGTACAGCTTCCTGAACACTCGGCGCGCCACCAAACACAAGCCGAGGCATCGGCTCACCCGCTTCCATAAACAGCTCATCTTCTGCAAATTCCCAGTCTTCATCACCCGTCTTCTCAACCAAAATATTATTATGATTATTATTATTACTACCGATCGTCAGTTTAAGATCATCAGACGAATTATTATTATTATTATTAACAACAGATGCAACAGAACGACGGGCGGCCGACACGACGGGGCTGTCGCCGGCGCCGAGACGGCTGCCGTTGAGGACGCTGATTCCGGCGGCCTTTGCTGCTGCTCTCATGGCTACTCCACCGCCCATGATTAATTATTTGTGGTTATTGGATGGTTGTTTACGGTGTTTTTGTGTGATGGTGATGATATTGGTTGGTTACTTCGGTGGTAAGGTATAATAAAAATATATAATAACTAGCTGATTACCCCGGGAGGGTCCCGGGGTTGATAAATCTAATTTTACGTGATAACCTATTACAAATTGCTCAAGTTAACTAACCACAAAATCTTCCAATCATTGCATGTTCATAGTATTCTAATCAGTAATAACTCATATTCCCCACAAAATCTAATTTTACGTGATAACATGAACACTTTGTGTGTTTTTTTCCTGTATGAACGAAACCCCACAAAAAATAGTCGATTTTTTCTTCGTTTTTATATAGCACTATGGTACTCGTTGGAAAGATAATAAAACGCTCGTTAATTTGGTGTAATTTTTTTCTTTAAAAAATCACGTATATAAAAGATATAAACGTTTAAAAGTTATGGGAGGAAACATGAGAGAGAAAATTTTAAATTTATTTTTAAATTCTTTTTTCCTAAAATAACTCAATTTAATTAAAAAGGAAACAATTTAAAAACACCAAAAACTCTCCATTATGATGCCACGTGACACAAGGTTGAGGCCTCCATTGCACGCCACGTCAGCAAAAGTCTTTTCTTTTATATATATATATAGATGATAATTTATAAATAATCATTTCCGAGAATATCTAACGTTTCGAGTTTTGAATGAAGGGATAAGTTAAAATAGTGCTTGTTTTTTCGGCAGGAAAATGTCTGCAGTCTGTGGATTACATTTGCAGACATCTGCAGGAGAAGAGGTGGACCAATGGTCTGCAGTGTGTAAGAGGAAGACTGTTTGTTTTTTAACTTCTGCAGATTGCTGAAATAAACTGAAATTTAAAATAAACTGATTTTTTTAAAACAATCAATATTTTTTTAACATTTAAATTTAAATAACTAGATTATACCCCGGGAACGTCCCGGGGTTGCGAAATCTAATATGACATATTAATTTTACATATGAAATAAAATGATTCGCTTTACAGTTATATGCAATAAAGTTTCGGGTAGCACCTAACCTAAAACAATTAAAAATGTATCTCCAATGTTAACGCCTAACCTTAAACAATGTATAACTCTAATATTAATATCTAAACTAAAACAATGTATAACTCCAATGTTAACGCATGTTGAAAATAGAATTCATATTTACTAATTTGAACATAATTAGTGACTTGCCTATTTATGATTAATGATTTACCTTAACACTTTGTGTTTTTATTCCTGTATGAATAGTCGTTTTTATTTCTCCGTTTTTTATATAGCACTATGGTACTCGTTGGAAAGATAATAAAACACTTGTTAATTTGGTGTAATTTTTTTTCTTTAAAAAATTTCGTATATAAAACATATTAATGTTTAAAAATTTATAGGATGAAACATAAGAGAGAAAAATTCAATTTTATTTTTAAATTTTTTTTCCTAAAATATCTCAATGCCATATGGGATGACACATGACACATTCAAGGAGGAGAATGACTCTTTGAGTGTCATGTGGGCTTTGGTTGTATCTCTAATGTTAACGCCTAACTTTAAACAATTTATAACTCTAATTAATATCAAAATAAAACAATGTATAACTCCAATGTTAACACATGTCGAAAATATAATTCATATTTACTAATTTGAACATAATTAGTGACTTGCCTATATATGATTAATGAATAACCTGAACACTTTGTGTTTTTTTTCCTGTATGAACAAAACCCCACAAAAAATAGTCATTTTTTTTCTCCGTTTTTTATATAGCACTATGGTACTCGTTGGAAAGATAATAAAACGCTCGTTAATTTGGTGTAATTTTTTTCTTTAAAAAATCTCGTATATAAAAGATATTAACGTTTAAAAATTATGAGAGGAAACATAAGTGAGAAAAATCCAATTTGATTTTTAAAATATTTTTTCCTAAAATATCTCAAGGCCACATGGGATGACACATGGCACATTCAAAGAGGAGAATGCCTCTTTGAGTGTCATGTCATTAAAATTGTTTTCTTTTATTATATATATAGATAGTTCTACAACACTGAAATAACAACAATAACGTTTTTCTAAATAACAACAATAACAATTTTTCAAATAATTTATTCCGTACTTTGCATTAATTGCTCGGCAATTTCATCTCGTAATTGGGTAATATATTCTCGATCCGATGCAGTACCGTGTACCTCAACCTCTTCTTCATCAGCATCAATGTGCACATTGCTATTTCCTAACGACACATTCGGTTGATCGTATTCTGTAAAGAACTCATCGCTCAAGCCCTCTTTCTTTATAAAAGTATGTAACGCAAAACATGCAATGACGATGTTCCTTTGCGTAACCAACGGAAATGGTGCCATCCTCTTCAATATAGGGAATCGGGCTTTCAAAACACCAAAAGCACGCTCAATGACGTTCCGAAGTTTTGCATGTGCATGGTTAAATTTCTCTTTATTGGTCAATGCACGTCTCCGACGAAAATCTCCAAGCCAATACCTCACATTACGATACGGAGCCATAAATCCTCGTATATGTGCATACGCGGCATCACAAAGATAATATTTCTCTGTAAAGAAATACAATTAATTAAGGTATTAAACTAAGATAGAAATATTTAACAAACCATAAACATACCTGGTGGTAGAATCGGAAATGGTGCATGTGGATCTGCTAATGCCTCTGACAATATTCTAGCATCATGTGCTACCCCTTCCCAACCGGCCACAATGAACGTAAAAATCATGTTGAAGTCACAAATTGCTAATACTTTTTGATAACAATCCCTTTTCCCCCTTCCTCTATATAAATCTTATTTACTAGTGGGGACAACAACATGTATTAAAGTTCCATCTAGTGCACCAACCGCACCTTTAAAAACCCGTCGTAGCCTCTTGTTATGTCCTGGAATGTTTGGATTCGGATTGAATGAAGTTGGTACTATCATATCTTTGGCGAAAAGCATCATTTTATCCAAGACTTCATAAAAAAATTTATGAATTGTTTGCTTTGAGTGTTGAAATCTACGCTTGATAACCACGTAACGTTGATTATGACCGATTATCAAAAACATAGCCATCTTATCCTCAACCGATACATGTTTACTATCCTTTAACGAATAATTCATTCTAAAATGTGCACATAGTCGGACAAAGGATTCACGAGACATACGTAGTAGTTCAGTGCATTGTTTGGGATTTCCTTGCAATAACTCTAACATGTATTTATGTCCCGTCATATCCGAATCATTGTCCCGCATTCGTTTCAAACCTCTCTTCCGAAAAAAACGGACATACAAGTATATAAGAATAACGATAAGTTATTTTTTTATCATAATCCATAATGATCCTGTATTAACAAAAAATAAACAACCATTAAACACAAACAAACAACCATTAAACACAAACAAACAACCATTAAACATAACCAAAAGCATACAATGTTTTCAACGTTACAAAAGCAAACAATGTTTTCAACATAACACAAGCAAATAATGTTTTCAACATAACATAAGCAAATAACACAAGCAAATAATCTTCTTCACTACTTTATTAGTCCTGAATTTCTGGCAATGCCATCCAAGCCGCCCTCATGTCTGGTGACTGACCAAAAATATGGTAAGCAGCTAAAAATAGGGGATCTACCGGGTTTAACCCAACCAACTTTAGCTTCTCTGAACACTCAACAACTGTTGGCCCTTCTTTGCCTTTAATCAAATATTGTAGAGCCTTTTGCATATCACGTGCTAATTCATCCTCAAAGGTAGATGATTTTGAAAATTTTGCCTTTTTCTTTGGATTAGGCTGGGTGATATGCTTAGGAGTAGGCTCGAGAGTAGGCTCAAAGGTCTGATGACCAGTGTCGGCATCATCATCATCTATGTCATGCAAAACGGTGTCCATAAGCAAAAGTGGATTGGGACGATGACAAGAAGATGATCCAACCACTGATGTTTGGGTTGAGGTCCACTTGTGCATCCCGGTGGCAGCATTACCATCAAACAATTGTGCACAAAGTTCTGGAAAAGGCAATGGAACTGTTTTCAATGATCCAGCCTTTGGATGCCCCTAAACCCAAAGTAAAAAAAAAGTTATAGGTTTTGTTTATAGTTAGATGTGAAAAAAATATTCATAAACATACCTTTTTAAATTCCTCTCATTCCTCATTCGTTAAGGTAAAAGTATTTGTCTGAGCATTGTATATGTTTCCAGTTTTGTTTTTCAAATACACCCATCCTGTGTATTTGGCTTTCAGATTGTCATACGCATTTTTCATCTGTTTTTGAGTCAAATCAAGCCCAAACCTTTCCTTAAGAACTTTTCCTAACTTATTCCACGACTCCTTTTGCATACTCAATCCTTTCCTACCCACCGTGTTTATCTCTTCAATGCAAGTCTCTAATGAGCATTTTATATGCTCATTTGACCATTATTGTTTCTCTCCCATTTCTATTAATGAACAAACAAGGAACTAACATGAACTACTACAACAATCTAAGCAACAATTAACAACAAATCGACTACATTACACATTAGAACCACCACAACAATCCCAAATCAACTACAACAAGAATCGACATATGAGCAACAACATGAACTACCACAACAATCTGAGCAACAATTAACAACAAATCGACTACATTACACATTAGAACAACTACAACAATCCCAAATCAACTACAATAACAATCGACATATGAACAACAATTAACAACAAATCGACACATAAGAACATTATGAACAACAATATATTAACAACAAATCTGAACATTATGAACAAATCTGAACTACAACAACAAACAACAAATAACAAATCTGAAAAAAAAAAAACAAATCTGAAAAAAAACACATCTGAAAAAAAAAACATAATCTAAAAAATTAAACTAAACAAATCTGAAAAAATTAAACTAAACAAATCTGAAAAAATTAATAACAAATAACACATATATTAGTAACAGATCTGAAAAAAAAAGCATAACAAATAACAACTATATTATAACAAATCTGAAAAAAAAAGGTCGGTAAGGAGATACCTTTAAGTCGCCAGAGGAGAAGGAAGGTGGGAAGGAGAGGGAAGGGCCGCCGCTGGAAGAGAAGGAGGAGGGAAGGGCCGCCGCTGGAAGAGAAGGAGGAGGGAAGGGCCGCCGCTGGAAGAGAAGGAGGAGGGAAGGAGAGAGGTCTGCCGCCGGAGGAGGGAAGGAGGAGGCCAGAGGAGGGCTGAGCCGGCCGGAGAGGGTGTGACGGGGATGGAGGCTGGTAGGGTTTTGGGGAGGAGGATGAGAGGGTGGTGTGTTATGTTTTGTGAGAAGTGGTTAGAAGACTCTTGTTTATGTCTCTGTGGGGAAGAGGCTAGGAAGAGGTTTTTGAGTGGGTTGTCTTCTAAAAAACAAACAGTCTTCCCGCCTCAAATGTCTGCCCACGTCTGCGCGGCGTAGACATAAGTGGCTAGAAGCTCTTTTCAAGAAAAAACAAACACCCGCTTAAACTATGTGGTGGTGTGGTTTAGCCGTCAAAAAGTACTTCCATATGGTTTTAGACATTTTGAGGACTATCTAAAGATGTGGAGTAGTTCTTCTTGGGCAGTCCTTCACTCTTATTGGTCACCAATTAATTTTTATTTTCTAATTTTTAAAGGGGAATTGGATTTTAATAACCCAAACTATTCGAAATTGGTCACTGGCACCTTCAACTAAAAAGTTGGCCATATATAACCTGAACTATTGACTTATTGGAATCTAGCACCCAACTAACTAACGCCGTTAGTTGGGTTGCTGACGTGGCACAAGTTGCTGACGTGGCACGCTGACATGTGCACACGTGGATTGACACGTCAGCAAATCTTGCCATGTCAGCGAACTCACTAACGGTGTTAGTGATTTAACCGTTAGCGGGTGTTAGATTCCAATAAGTCAATAGTTCAGGTTATATATGGCCAATTTTTTAGTTGGGGGTGCTAGTGGCCAATTTCAAATAGCTCAGGTTATTAAAATCTGATTCCCCATTTTTAAATAAGTAAATAATTAAAATAAATAAAATAAAAGTTTATTAAAAAAAACGTTACAAATAAAACAAAGTCGAACAATACTAAAGTCGACATTACATAAAAAAACGTCTAGCTATACTTGCTAATGATGTCTTCTTGTAATTTTTCAATAACTCGACTTCTCGCTTCGAGCATGGAGCTTATGTCGATCGCTAAAACCTTCGCCTATTCGATTTTGAGTTTTTCATTCTTCACCTTTAGCTTTTCCTCGTTGAAAGCTTCGATTTGAGCCGTCAAAACGTCAATCTTCGTTGCGCTACCGCTCCCCGACCTGTTTTGTCTTTTGGCGGCCGCTTCTTTTTTCTCTTAATCCCGACCTATTTAATTAACCGAAATAAGAAAATAATAACTTTAAATTAACAAGTAGAACAAATTTTAAAAAAGGACAAACCCATGGGACGATGAGCCTCCTCGATCGAGATATCAAATTCCGCTTCCTCGTTGATGTCGAAGTCCATTTGATGAGTCGAGCTTCCCTCTTCTGAAGCTTTAGCTTTTGCGTTTGTCTTTCTACGCTTTGCTTTTACAACGGGGTTTGGGACCGTCGCCCACTTTGGTTCGTTCCTCAAAAGTTCCCAAGCCCGAACAAATTTGAATCCCCCCGATTGCGTATCATTCCATTTCTTCACAGCGTCATTAAAAATCATACTTTCGTTGTATCTGCTAGGAGGGTCGACTTGATTTGATTATACAAACCGGCAAATAGGGATGAGCTCGGGACGGTATCGGTACCAACCGATACCGATTCCAAAAAAACCGATACCGAAAACTCTTAAAACCCAATACCGATACCGAACACATACGGTACGGTACGATATCGGTACGGTACCGGTATGGTATCTGTATTTTACCTTAAAATACCGATACCATACCATACCGATCCCATACTGATATCGATAATACCAAAACCGAAAACCTCTAAATGTGGGTACCGATACCGAACACCCTCAGTTCGGTACGGGATCGGGACGAGATGGTATCGGTATTCGGCCTTGTATGCTTCCATTCTTTTATGGAAGTTCTCGGTACATTTCTTCCAAAAGCCGGTGCCATTTTGGTTGGTGCCTAATTTTTTTACAAAAAGTAAATTTATTAACTTTTATTATTAGTACAAAAGTAAAACTTAAATAATATGCAAACAAATTGAAACAATATAGAAATGTAATAAAAAATTAAGTTAATTAATTACCAACAATGGGGCACGTCGATGTTTCTAGCCACACTTTGACCAACGCCTCCATTTCGGATCTCGTCCATGGTTTCTTAGGCAATTTGTCACCACCCTTCGCCTTTGCCTTTTCTTTGCTTTTGTTACGTGGTGGTGATGGTTGCGTTTCGGGAACAATTTCGACCTCATCATCATCTTCCTCGTCTACGAGCCCCATAAGACGACGTATTCGTGGTGTTGTAGGACTTGGTTGAGGTGGTTGAGTTGGTGTAAAAGTAGTAGTAAACAAAGGTTGTTGCATTTGCATTTGATTGAACATGTTTGATTGCATAAGTTGTTGCATTTGTATTTGACTTAGTTGTTGAAACGCGTTTGAGGAGGATTGTTGGTAGTTCGCGAATGAGGATGGAACTTCGGGTCGATAACACCCACTAAAAGTTATCGGGAAGTTTGCGTTTTGATTCACGTTTGGATTAGGTGTTTGGTTCTGGGTGTTTGGGTTATTTGGGTTATATTGGTTGAAGGGATCCATTTGGTTTTTTATAAAATTTGAAAGAAAATGAGAAGAGTAGACGAGAAAAGATAAGTTGTAGGTTGTTTTTTTTTAAAATAGTGGTTTGTAAATTGTTTAAATAGAGAAAAGGTTTTTTTTAATTAGTAACGGTCATATGACTGTTGGACCATAACCACCAATCACCTCGCCCCGTCCACTTTGTCGCATTCTAGCTGTTTTGGCCACGACGGGCCTTGGCCGCCCCCCATACCGTTCAGTCTTAGTTATATGGTATGGAGCGACGTCCTTCCTTGGGATAATCCACTATACAAGCCGCCACGTGTTAGTGTGGGTAGAACCATAACCCAAGGGATGGTCCTAGGATGTGGATTGTGGAGCGTGGTTCGCCACGTCAGCGTTGCCCCTCCTTTAATTAAATGCTCCAACGATCACATTTGACCAACCTAAGCCTCGTCGAGAATGCCGTTGGTGGGACGATGAGGACGAGGATGCGCCCAAGGGGGCAGTGGTGTCGTGCCTAGCCAGCCCTAGGACGAAGCCCACACCATCCAGTTTCATAAATGAATAGTGAGCATCATGAGGCTGATGCATGAACAGACAAACTTGTTGAACAGCATATGAGATATCTGGGCGAGTAAAAGTCAAATATTGCAGGGCTTCCGCGAGACTTTTGTATAAGGTGGGGTCATGAAAAAGCGGGCCATATGTGGCGCTCAGCTTCAAAGACAGATCAACTAGAGTCGTGCACGACTTACAAGCAGTCATCGAAGCACGATTAATTATATCTCTGGTATACTGAGATTGTGATAAAAACAGGCCATTGGACTGATGAGTAACTGTAATGCCAAGAAAATAGTGTAACCTACCCAGATCAGTCATGGCGAACTCTCGTGAGAGTGCACTAATGATCTCCTGTAGGAAAGTATCCGAGGATGCCGTCAGGATGATATCATCAACATAGAATAATAAATAAGCCGTGTGAGCTCCCTGAGAATAGATAAATAAAGAGGTGTCCCATGCACTGCTCCGAAACCCCTGTGACAAAATAGACGTGGCAAAACGAGTGTACCAGGCAGGTGGTGCCTGTTTAAGGCCATATAACGACTTCTTCAATCGACACACAAAATTCGGAAATCGTTTGTCAACGAAGCCCGGTGGCTGATGCATAAAAACTGTCTCCTGTAAATCACCATGCAAAAAAGCATTCTTGACATCCAGTTGATGGATGGGCCAAAAACGTGAGACAGCCAATGATAAAACTTTGCGAATAGTGGTCGGTTTAACAACCGGACTAAAAGTGTCCTCAAAGTCAATTCCCACTGTTTGAGACTTCCCGATAACAACCAAACGCGCTTTATAACGCTCTAAGGACCCATCAGATTTAAATTTATAGCGAAAGAGCCACATGCAGCGAATAACGGGTCTGTCAGTAGGCCGAGGGACCAAATCCCATGTTTCATTCTCCTGCAAGTCATTAAATTCGGCCTGCATGGCGTGTGTCCAATGCGGGTCCGAAAAGGCTTTGGCGTAGCTAGTGGGGATGGGAGAAATGGTCGCGGTATGTAGGTTAAGTGGAGTGTTTGGTTTTAATGAACTGGTCTTGGACCTGGTGGTCATTGGGTGGGTATTTGCGGGTTGGGCCTGGGAAGTGGAAGGTTGGTGTGTTGTGGGCCGTGGATGGTTTAGGGGTGGGAAGCCAGGAGGGGCGTGTGCAGGTGGGGCTGGAGACTGGTGCGTGGGGGTGGCTGGTGGAGCGGTTTGGGTTGGCTTAGGGCGGCGGGAATATGTTATAGTGTGGGACGGATGGCCGGGCTGGTTGGGTTGGAGCGGGTTGTTAGGTGTAGGAATAGGGGAAAGCTTAGGTGGTGAGGAGAAAGTGAATGATGGTGGTAGGGAATCATCCAGAAAAGTGTAGGATGAGGCCGGGTTTGGGACGGGGTAGGGAAAGCAAGACTCGTCAAATGTTACATGACGAGAGAGGTGAACCGTGCCGGTTGACGGGTCGAAGCAACGGTATCCCCGGAAGTCCGGTGGATAGCCAAGGAAGATTCATCGGATGGCCCGTGGGTGAAGTTTATGGGGCTGGGTAGCGGAGGTATTAGGGTAACACGCACATCCGAACACTCGTAAGTGATCATAGGTGGGATGGCGTAGGTAAAGGGCAAAGGTAGGGGTAAAAAAATTGAGTCGTTTTGTAGGTAGGATATTGTGTAGGTAAGCAGCGGTGTGAAGTGCTTCCACCCAAAAGGAGGGAGGAAGGTTGGCATGGATGAGGATGGCTCGTATGACGTCATTAAGGTGACGAATCATGCGTTCCGCGCGCCCGTTTTGGGAAGAGGTTTGGGGACAAAGAAGACCATGTTGGGTTGCAAAAGTTTTAAATGCATTGTTGTCAAATCCCCCCCCCCCCCCCCCAAGGTCACATTGGAAAGCTTTAATGGATCGGTTAAATTGGGTAGAAATTAGGCGATGAAATTTAACAAAAGTTGGAAAGGTTTCGGATTTAAATTTAAGTGGGTAAACCCAAACAAAATGTGAAAAGTTGTCTATAAGAACCATATAGTATTTATACCTAGTTTTGCTAGGCACAGGTGAAGTCCACAAGTCACAATGAATAATATCAAATGGTTCAAAAGTAAAAGAATTGGACGAATAAAAAGGTAAACGCTTGCTATTAGAAACATGACAAGAATTGCAAAATTTAGACTTATGGTCTTTATTACATGGAAAAATAGAAGAACGACTAACAATATCTAAAACTTGGGTGCCTGGATGGCCAAGGCGCTCATGCCAGGGAAGAGAGACAGTGGTGAGATAGCAAGCTTGAGGCGGTAGTTGTGGTGGTGTGACTGGATATAGGTCCCCGGTGCTATTGTGGAGGGAAAGAATTCTTCCATTGTGAAGGTCCTTCAAAGAAAAACCAAACGGATCAAATTCTATAGAAACCCAATTATCACGAGTAAAACGTCTTACTGAGATAAGGTTTTTAATTATGTGTGGGCGGTAAAGAAGGTTAGGCAAAATATAGGTTCGGTTTGGTAGGGTGTAAAAGCCAGTACCGGATTTAGCAATTGGAAAACGGGCTGAACTGAGAAAAAGGCCAGCTGCTGTTGGGCTGAAAGTGGCCGCTGGTATTGGGCCATGTAGCTTGCGTGGGATAGGGGCAAGGTGGAGGAGCCCACCAAGCCCTAGTTGGGTAAGACTGCATCTGTTGTACCCATCCTGGCTGCTGTCTTCCGGAGCCGCGACTGCGTCCCCTGTTGTTTCGGTAATTTTGGCCACGTCCCGTCCCCGAGCACGTGCGTCGTATTGAGAAGGGTATTAAGAAGGGTACGGGTTAGTGTTAGGGGTTGGGTTAGGGTGGGTCTGAGCCGGATGATGGTTGTTGCTGCTGTGTACAGAAGGCGCAGCCGGCTCCTGCTGTTGGGTAAGGAGTACGGAGGAGGTAGATGACTTGCGAGCCTCTAGACGTATCACTTCGTCCTGTAGCATGGTGCGGGCTGTGTCCCAGTCAGCATTACTCTGCTGAATCAGGGAGGCGGTGGTATCATATTCCTGCGGTAAGCCTCGGACAAGTTGTAAGACAAGGCGAGATTCTTGGATAAGGTGATCAACATCCTCCAATTGGTTTGCTAGGTCATTCAAACGTTCATAGTAATCAGCAATGGAAGAACAGTTTGCAAGAGTAAGATTGCAAAACTGTGTCTCCAAAGCAACGGCTCTAGCGTTTTTGTTGCTTAGGTATTGGTGTTCAAGCTTTTCCCAAGCGGCTCGGGCAGAAGTGACATGACCCAGAAGCCACCGCAGATGTCCGTCCGAAACAGTGGCGACTATCCATTGAAGCACCAACACATCAAGTTCGAGCCACAATGGGTAGTCGACGTCGGTTTCAGCAGGAGGGTTTGTGTCGTCAATGTGATGAAGAACTTTTTTGGCGGTGGCGTGTAGACGAAACAGTTTGACCCACTGAGTGTAGGTGACTTTGGTTCCGTCTAGGGTTCGGATTTTAGAGTTGATGTTTGTGACGGAGTAGGCGGGGTGAAGGGGTGTGGGTTTGGTGGCCGTAGCCGAAGCTTCGGGTGATTCAGTGTCTTTGGCCATGGCTATTGATCGAACAGAAAAACAAGCAGCAGTCGATCGGAAAAAATAAAGGGAAAAGAAGCAGCAGTCGATCAGAAATAAAGGGAAAAGGGATTAGGTTTGAGCCGTAGCTCTGATACCATAAAAGTGGTTTATGGATCGATAATTCTCATTGATCATTAACAAGGAATAAAAGACTCCATATATAGGAGAGATAATACAAGATAAGTATGGAAACTATCTCTATCAATAATAACTAACTATACAATCTCTATCAAATACAATATTATCTCTAAAGTCAATATTATCTCTAAGAAGGAGGGGAGAGATGCTGATTTTTGGTCCACTTTTGGGTGTGAAGGGCAAAGCCTGGGCAGGGTGGACAGGGGTGACGTGGCTAGCGTTTTATTATGGATGTTTTGACGGTTTTTGCATTCATGTCATGCAATGGTTACGCATAAATACATATTTATTTTTTGTGGACAAAATGCGTGTCAAGTCATCAAGGCCCCTTTTTGAGCTGTACGAAAATGATCTGTTTTGACCCGTACTTAAGTTTGTATTTTTTTTCGTAACTGTAATACTATAGAAAGAAGTTGTGCTTTAGAATCTATGCCTGGGAAGATCTCCACCAATGTTTACAGAAATGAGAGTTTGTCGTCAATCTACTGGTGATGATCATTTGGTATATTATCTTCTCTGATAGATAGGGTTGCAAATGATAAAATTCATTTTTTCGTAATTTCTAAGTTTACATAATAAATATTGTTACAAGGTTCTCGAGTTGGGGATGAATTTCCGGACAGCTGATGACATGAATGCGATACTTGTAGGGATGAGCATCCGGTCCCGAACCGAAAAAATACCGATCCCGTACCGAACCGATACCGAACCGAGGGTGTTCGGTATCGGTATCGGTACCCACATTTAGAGGTTTTCGGTTTCGGTATTATCGGTATCGGTTCGGTATTTTAAGGTAAAATACCGATACCACACCGGTACCGTACCGATACCGAACCGATACCGATACCGTACCGGTATAATCGGTATCGGTATTGGTTTTTTGGAATTTTCGGTATCGGTATTGTCGGGATCGGTATCGGTTCGGTACCAATACCGTCCCGAGCTCATCCCTAGATACTTGCTGTGAAATTGACAAAAAGATTAGGGTTTGGAATGTGGACAAAGATGCATTTGACAGGAATGCATTTTGAAGGAAAGATGAGTCTCGAATTAAAGCTTTGCTTCTTTTAAGTTTACTGTGATTGCGCTGTTGTAGCTAAATACAAAGTAATCAATTTTCTACGTACTTTGGCTCTATGATTCATGAAGGTGTTAATTGGAGTAAAATTTCTTCCAACATGGCCTTTTCTTGGACGGTTAAGGGTATGCTTACTTGAACCAACATACTTTCAGGTGGCTGTGAAACCTATATTCGCTCATGGCTTTGATGTTACTGAACTACCCGAGATTGCTGGATGGCTGGTTAGTATACTAGATTCACCAAAAATCTCTCACCCTATCACATGCACACAGAAAACCAATTTTAATGTCTTTTTACTTGTTTAGGATAAGCTTCTCACAATTGCATTCGAGGAGACGCTTGTTGAGGTGATTTATTCTTGTCTTTTCTGATGTGTTATTTTGGTGAGGTTTCGGTTTAGTTCTTAGCCACAATAGGGTATTTCTTATTCTCTGTATGTATATGTATGTATGTCAAGACTGATGTGTGCTTTACATGCGCATATGTGTGTGTAATGGTAATTATGCATTTAGATAAGACATGAAGTGGTTTCTGATTCAAATGTTGAATGTTTCTGCAGCCTAATATATTGGGGATATTGGAAAACTTGTTTCACCTCAGCCAGGTAACTAATACACTAATTATACAACCACTAGATTTTTACCCGCGTCACGCGTTGCAGCGACAACCTAGCTTTATTACACGGTTGTGGCGGTGACATTCTAATGTCGTCGTTAATAATGTTTTGAGTCGCATTCATGTTTTATGCCTACATGACTTATAAATGCATACTAAAAAATTCATTTGTCAGACTTCAGGCCTGCATTCTGCTAATCTTGTTTTGCTGTTGGATCGTGAGCGTCCGCTTCTGTAGTTAAGCAAAAGTCATGTTTTGTGCTTACTTTTTCCACGTCTCCAAAATGGTTTGCATAAGGTGGTTGTTCTCTGGAATGGCTATTTCTAGAGCTTTGGTTTCTTGCCTAAGTCTATCAAACACGTTAACAGACGGTGTATTTAGCAGTATACTATAGATGGACAATGGTATAAAGACATGATTATATATCCATACTAAGAAAAAATTATGATATTTCAAAAAATATGAAATAAGCTTCAACCATTATGAAGTCATACACATAAAATCAATTTACCAAACAGACCATGACAAAATTTAGTGTAGCATCTCTTGTATTTCCTTCTTTACGTATACTCATGTGTCATGTCTAAGCTGCAACACTTAACATATTAGCATCCACCCGGAAATAAACATGTTAGGACATTTTGAAAATAGCTTCACTTTTTATTTTTTAAGCATCAACGGATCCAGCTCTATAAAGCTATGTTCGATTATTCTTAGGTCACTAAAACCAAGGAGAGCAGTTAAACATGTCACCTTCGATTATAAAGTGTCGTGTGAATCTTCATCTTAAGTTTATAGGTCCCGCCATTAAAAGAAAAGAATAAGAAAAAGCATATACATTAATTAACCATGTATTATTCAACATAATTCAAGATGATTTATGATCACCAACCAAATGTTTGCCGTTCAACGAAATCCTAAACCTAGTCCAAATTTTAAAGAAGAATGGACCAAGTTAATTTGACTCTAAACATATTATTCTTGAAATGTTGATTAATGATTTGGCCATGACCAGACAACTAAAATTAAAAAAAAATGGTTATGAACAATGCAAGATATTTCAGTACGACACTATATCAGTTAAGGACCTTGAAATTATTTGTGATTCAAATTACACTTTGTACCACTTATAACATTATAAGCAATCAACCCACTCGCAAAACAGTCTTTTATCATCCAATAACCAACTCAAATAAGCATCCCATCCAAACAATAAAAAAATATCACAGTTTGTCCTATTTTAATTCAAAGACACTCACAGCAACATCCCCATTACTCAAATAAGGAAAAAGCATTAGAATATATTCATATACAAATCTCTTTCCATTGGAAATGCATCAACTATGTGCAGAATCTTAGAATAGCACTTTAGTAATACTTGGTTAATTTAGCATGCAATTTTGGGCAACCAATCTAGAATCTACATTTAGTGTCATTACACACTAACCCTGGCATTAAATCATAAGTTGAAACATGTCAAACACGGGTAGCAAATTTTTTTCTTACTTTTGTTTCTGTTGGCCAATTAATATAATAAAAAATCTGAATTTTGCTACCTAAATGTTACATGTGAGATATATATGCGTTGTAGCTAACTAACAATTGAAAGAATGACAGACCCCAACCCAAAATGAATAGTTGAAAACACACCAAAAAAGAAAATAGCGTATAGTCATCTACCCAAAAAAAAAGCAAATCCAATAGCCCCCAAAAAACGGGTACCAAAAGGGGAAACAAAACGCTGAATCAGAACAGAGACACATAGTGCAAATGCTAAATCGAAAAGAGAAAACAATGTTTTAAAACACATACGTGCTACCGACGAAAAAACACTAGCACTCCAACATCTGCAAACACAAATGATGGTAAAATAAAATTGCAACAAACCATAAACAGAAAAAAAAAACCGCCAAATACGGCGAACTTCCAATAAACAGACATTCAGCAAGTTCAACCGAATTTAGGAAGTTCAAAGCAACATACATGAACTATGTCAACCTCAAGGAGAAAACTGTTCAGCCTGATCATAATTTTTGGTTTAATGGTACCCAAAACATGAAAGCCATAAAGAGTATCTTGAATTCTTCACATATCAGCCATCGAATCTTATAAACATTAATTATAACAACATACTCACGCAACGGCAAAAAAAAAAAATCATACCAAAGAATACGACATTTCTACAAACACCTGGTGTGCATAGCAATCAAAGTTTTGAAACTCATTAACATGCACAACTACGAACTCAAGAACCAAAAGAGAACAAAAACAAACGGCAAAACATAATAAACAACAACACATTTGAAATTGGATGAAAATAGATCAGACAAACATCTAGAAAAACGCATTGGCAGACATACCTAGAGAAGCCATATGTATTAGCAACAAAAACCACATGAATGAGGCTACTTCAGGAGAAAAGATGAGTGGTACCTTAACAGAAAGCATGATAAAGAAATATGTAACTTGTGATCGATTTAAAAGTATTTTTGAGGAACCTGGAGAATGAGAATGAGCTGGGAGATGACCACCGAGAACCTGCTCAGCAGGTAAACAACATGCATTAGAGTGTTGTACACCCAAAAAACAAGGCTTTAAAGGCTTGTACGATGTGCAATAGTTCCGGGACTCTCACCACGGAATTTGGTAATTGTATCTATACTAGTATTTTACCCGCCGCGCGTTGCGGCGGCGCGCAGCGGGTATCAAACTTGAGTTATTTGACGCGCTTCACAACGGTAATTCGACTTAAATTCTTTATATTTCCCGTACTCGTTATATCAAGAAAACATATCCAAGACAATCGCGTCGTTGTAAAACCGTATTTAATAGTAAGCAAACGACGACCAAAACCAAGAAAAATCATAAAAAAATAGCTAGTTATATAGTCTCATGACCCATGGCAAAGCTTAGTTGGGCTGAACGGTGGCCCGACCCCCACCGCTTTTTCCTTCTTAGTGTAACTTTTAGTGCAACTAACCATTATTCATAAGTCTTGCAATAAGCTCTTCTTGTTCTTGTTAGGATATACCCACCTTGAACCTCTAACTTAAACCATCAAAAAGTTGCACCGTACAACACCCTACAACACACCCATTTCCATATGATTCTTTCAAAATCTTGTTTACTACACTTTATTAAAGCAAGTGTCATGATAACATTGAATTATTGCATAAAACTATATCAGGGTGTTTTTTACCTTATTAATAATATCGGCTTTAATATCTCAACCGTTTGTATGTTGCTCTTACTTCATACATAACCACCGAGGCACCATCACCACAACTGTGACACAACTCCAACACCTAACAATCACCATCTTTAGGCATTCTGCACGGCGGCAACTGGAGTAGACCTACTTTAGTCCAGATCCATGCTCACCGGAGGGCTGTAATTGTAGATCTATACCTTTCGACAATCGACATCGTTCCACCGACGGTGGCCACAACATCGTCTAAAATCCGTTCGTCTTCTCCTCCTCACCACCGCGATTGCCGACGTCGTTTGCCACCGCAACGCAACCAGAACAACCTAACTGTCAACATCCTCAGCGACGTGTCTGCGACACCACACCTACCCTTCACCACCAACGATTTCTCTGGTGTTAAACTCAAGTTACAGCAGCGGAGAAGATTGTTGAAGCATTTACCGGTGGCAACATGCAGGGATGTACGATACCAGATTACCAGAGACAGTTAGCAATTAGTAGGGGGTGTTTAGTCATTTCGATAAAGTAGGAGGGTCGGTGGCGTAAGATACCGCCGACACTCCAAAATAGGATAGAGATAATTAAATTAATTTAATAAACTTTCAGTTTAAATTTTTATTTTTATTATTATTTTTATATTTAATGAAATATTATTAACTATTTAATATTATTATTTAAATAGGAAAAGAATAATTAACCAATGATTACCCAATCATTTATAACCCCCTCATAACCCCCCTTCCCACTACACCATCTTTTTCCATAACCCCCTCATAACCCCCCTTCTATTACTTTTCAATATTTTAATACCATAACTCTGTAAAGCCGTGAGGCGCTCTATGCTATTGCTCTATGTATTACTAAACGTTGCATATCCTTCGTTTCGTTTACATATTAACCTCCTCAATCAGGTAAAACATTCATAATTTTTGTACAAAATGTACAGGTACACATTTGACTTTTATCTCCAATTTTTCATTGCTAATGTGCCTTGTATGTAGCTGCGTTTCAAACCAAACCCACCCTTGCTAACTCCTTCTACTACTTTTGACCTTTTGGTAGGCAACTACTTGTTTGTCAAATTAGGAAAGTAGTATTAACTAATGTTAAAACACACTATAAGAAAGGTAAATATCACAAATGCAAGTTGAACTAAGCAAGTTACATCAGCTGAAGCCTAGTAAAACAAAATACGAATTAATCAGCCCGAGTCCAATGAAACAAACTGCACACATGGTAGTTATGGAGAATATAAAATTAGCCTAACATGTACCTTCAACTCAAATGATTTTAGCTTAGGTGGGAATTGCTCAGCAATTATCTCCTCCACTATAGCTAGCCTGCACAAAGTTAACAATTAATTGCCCAGGGTGTAGGATAGCTATAAGCTTCTTTAACATAGGAGAACCTCATTTCATTAGTAAGATACACTTCCGAGGTTGATAATCACAAAGAACATCCTTACAATTAGTTCATTTGACATACAATTCCTACTTCAGCTAAATATTTAATACGATTAACCTACTTACAATTTCCATATTTTCAATTGGTAATAAATAATGCATGACCACTTCTTGGTTCTGTAGAGACCACAAATACTCAAAAGTTGACCAAGACTGATAGGTATGTAAATATAAATACTCATCTTGGAATTGGTATGTCTTGTTGCACAGAAATGCAAATACCATTATGCAGCCCTGTTAATTATTGATCAGATGACCGTCCTTTTTTTTCCAAATATACTGATAACCAATCCAAATTTCACGTATCACATTAGTGCCAATGTACATGAAGGAAGATATGAGAATCATGTTGGTAGTATACAATGAAATTAACTATTTGTCATTAAAGCTTTGTGAAAAAATTGTGACTATAAGATTGTTTAGTCACCAAAAACATTGAAATGAAATTACACCGAAATAACGTCGAAGTGTCGAACGAAGTTGAATCACACCAACTTAAACCAAATTATTCCGAAATCACACCGAAATGAATCGTATACTCCAATTTATACCGTCTAATCACCGTGTCAATCCGATTTTCACCATAACTTATCTAATCACATAGATATTTATGTAATTACACCAAAACTTTGCCGAATCAATCGGCGACTTTAGTCGAAACATTTGTATACACCACAAACTAAACAGAAGCAATCTATAAATTTAATGTTTGCAAACTCACACTAAATCAATAAAATGTCATAATTAAGCTTCTAAAATGGTGACATATATCAATAGTGTTGGTAGCCCGCTGTTTTGGTGACGGAGGAGAAACAAAATTGCAATAAAAATAAAGTAAACATAGAAGAAAAACACTACTGATAAAAACGAAATTGGGTAAAACCCAAAACGTGTGTTGGTGCTTGATAACGATTTGTTTTTATCACTAAGACAAATTAAGAGAAGGATTAACAGGGTAGTAAAGAAAAGCGTAAATTATCGTGTAAAAGAAATAGAAACATTAAGAGAGATAAGTTTAGGGTTACCAGAGATACAAAGCAAAACACCACTCATAGCCGCTGGTAACACAAATATCCATAGATCTAAAACTTACCAGATACGTGGAAAAACATATTCAAAGGGTTAGCCTTCTCTGAAACTTACCAGGACTTTAGCCGGAGATCCGTAATGGTTCTGGAATCCTTCTGTGTTGCCATCAACCGTCTCGTTAAATGCTAGTTGTCAACATCATTAGTCGTTGCCGCCACTCTGATGGTCTATTATAACCATCGTCGCCATTACTGTACTCTCCAAAACCCTAATCGTCAACCTGCACTCAAATCCCCCCGCCATCACTGTAAAAAAACTATTGGGTTGCCGTCGAGGTTGTCGCCGGCAAGGATGGGCGTCTTGTCCCTGTCTCTATCTACATATGGTTTTCTCTGGAATTCATGGGTTTGTGTGTATTCAAGGAGAGAGAAAAAGGACAGTGGACACATCGAGAAAAAGATCCACGCGTCCAAGAACGTGTCAAACAACAACAAACCCCTGCAACACTAACATGTACGCATGCTTCTCTGACTTGTACAAATTGCAATAGTTAACTTACACTCACAAACTCCATTTGGTAAATATAGTATAAATAATATAATTCTGGGTCAACCCAACACGACCCATACCAAAGAGCTACGTGTTTTGACTTGTTATTCAACTCACCCATTTTGACGCCACTAAAAGAAGTATATAGCATAATAAGAGCGTCTTTGAATAGAAATACAACTTGGTTATGTACATGTAGGCATGTAGCATAGACCGAAGGTGCTATATACGCCTATCTAAAATGATACTACATAATATTATAAAGCTTAGATAAATGGTATCATGAAGAAGAAATTGTTTCTAACAACTATTGCTCACAACGGGATGAAGATAGATGAAGTGAAGATGCCAAAAGTGTTTATTACAAATTGATGTATTGGTGAAAATACATTGTTAAAGTGTGAGTTTTGTATATGTTTTAGTGTTGATTGGTGCATTTTAAGTACACGTTATTGGTGCATTTTAAGTACACGTTATTGAATATTATTAATTTAATAAATGCATTGATAATGGTATAAAATATGTTTCTTTAATGTGTTTTTATTATGATGCAGGTTGTATCGAAAATAAAGCTTCAACCATTAGACCCATCGGTGTGGATCCGGCAAAGGCAAGGCATAGGGTAGTCAAGGTGTTGCCGGGCCGGGCAACACCGCCCCCCCTTGGGCCGGCACGACAAGCACGGCAATAGCATGATCTTCAAGCCGGGCCATTTTTTGTGTTGGGATTGTTGAAGAGCCGTTGGTAACGACTAGATTTTTTTTTTTTTTAAAAAAAAGTTTTCATTATTTATAAATACAAACCATTCAACCCACTTCCACCACATTTAACCTACAACTTTTATACAATATATTTTATAAACACTCTCACAAACACTCTCAATATATTTAAACCACCCAATTATTTATAAAAAATCCAACCCCTCAACCACCCATGTCGTTATCATCTTCTACGTCGTCTTCGGGTTCATCATCTACAAACGAAGCCGTCAATTTTGTGATAAACATCGTGGCGCAAGCGGCGCAGATTATTGCCGAGGAGGAGGGAGATGAAGTCGACTCGGTACCTAGAACTAGGCAAGCGGCTATTAACAGAGACCGAGAAAGTACGTTTTTATATATTTATTGTGTTTATATTTTTTAAGATTGTATATTTTTATTGTGTTTATATTTTTTAAGATTGTATATTTTTATTGTGTTTATATTTTTTAAGATTGTAGATTTTTATTGTGTTTATATTTTTTAAGATTGTAGATTTTTATTGTGTTTATATTCTCCTTATATGTGTAGGCGCCCATGAAAGATTGGTAGCCGATTATTTTGCTGACGAGCCAGTATACTCGGCGGAACTATTTAGGCGTAGGTTCCGAATGAGTAGAAGACTTTTCCTACGTATAGCCGATGATGTGGCAAATTTCCACCCATTTTTTACCTTATGATACGATGCTAGAAAGAAAAAGGGATTCACCACACTACAAAAATGCACAACGGCACTTCGGCAACTAGCGTACGGGACTAGCGCGGATGCGTGGGACGAGTACTTAAAGATGTCGGAAAGAACTGCAAGAGACTGTCTGTACAAGTTTAGCAAGTGTGTGGTGAAGCTTTACAGCAAGAAATATTTGCGAAAACCAAACTCCAGTGAGGTCCAACAGTTGTATCAGTTCCATCACCAAAGACATGGTTTTCCAGGCATGCTCGGAAGCATTGATTGCATGCATTGGCCTTGGAAGAATTGCCCGGTTGCATGGCGCGGCATGTTTAAACGAGGGGATCAAGACTATCCTTCAATAATTTTGGAGGCTGTGTGTTCACAAGATCTATGGGTTTGGCATGCTTTCTTTGGCATTCCCGGATCGAATAACGACATTAATGTCATTAACCAATCAGAGGTTTTTGACGATGTCATAAAAGGAACCGGTCCGGATATCAGGTTTACAGTATCGGGGGTGGAGTATAGGCGCGGTTATTATCTTGCGGATGGTATCTACCCATCTTATGCGACGATTGTTAAAAGTATTCACCACCCGTTTGATGAAAAAAGAAAGAAATTTGCCAAGTATCAAGAGGCGGCAAGAAAGGACATTGAACGGTTATTTGGGGTTCTACAAGCAAGGTGGCACATCATTGCAAACCCGGCACGTATGTTCACCCCTAAAAGATTGCGTTACTGTATGTATGCGTGTATCTTGTTGCATAACATGATACTCGAAGACGAAGGCAACGCTATCTGTGAGTATGACGAGAATGCCCCGTCGGAGAATACCGTGCCTATCGACCCACATCAACAAGATTTAAACGACTTCTCGTTACATAACGAGTACACACATCACAATCTTCAAGCGGACTTGGTTGAATATATTTGGAACAACGGACATGCGTAGATTATTTGTAATATTTTTTTTTATGTCGAATAGGTTATGTATTTTTAGATGTTTTTTTTAAATTATTTGTAATGTTTTTAACTTTTTAATATTAATATTAGAATATTACCTTTTTATTTAATTTTAATGTTATAATATTATTTAATTAAAAAAAATGATGCATTAAATGGTGATGGGCCTTCTCCATACCCCTTGGAGCATCATCCCCATGATTGTCCTACCCCACGCTGACGTGGCAGGTGAGGTGGTCAGGTGGAGGCAAGTCATGAATGATGGGCCTAAACCACACCCAAAGGTCTTATGGGGGTACAAATAGAGAATTGACATTATGCTAACTCCAAGGTTAATTTGAAAAGAGAATACGATGAAAAGTTACAAAAGTGTGTCACATTATTTCTAGAGTTTAATGAAAATACAAAGGCAGTTATGGTGATGAATGTTTTACGTGGGCCAATATTAAAAATTTAATATGGCTTTGAAATTAAATTAGACTTTGGGCCTTAAGCATAGTTTGACTGGATAAGGCCTAAAGGTAACGAAAAGCGGTCAGGGGGTTTTATTATTATCGACGGCTGACAGAGAGGAACAAGGAGGCGCTACCTTCTTGGCTGTCTAGAAGACGCACGACAGCAACAAAAAGAAAAAGAAGGAGCAACCATGATGAACGAGATGCAAGGCTAAATCTTTTGTGACTTTTTCTAGATGAACGGTTCGATTAGGTTTCACACTTTTTATTTTTATTTAAGTATTGGATTTTACTCAAAACACAAATCAATTGTTTGTGATGACAAACATCTTAAACATTATTGATGCATTAGTTAAGCAAACAATTGATTTGTGTTTTGAGTCATTTCCTTACAACTTGTTCGGTTGATGACAAAACATAGTAGCGGGTTGGGTGACATAAAAAGGGTTGACTTGACGCTTACAATTGGGTAGATAAAATAGGGTTTGATGACAAGAACTTGTGCTACCAGTTAATTAACTAATTTCCAGAACTATGTTTATGTGGTTCCCAATCTATAAACTGAAAACTATGTGAAACCTAGAACCCGAAGTTTAGAGGGAGTTACTTCTTTATTATTATTGTTTTCTTTTCAAATCAATTTAATTCAGGTTTTGCAAGTACGACAACATTCTGCTTCATAAAATATTATTTTTAATTAATAGTTTAACTAATAAAATTGCTACTAACACTAACCACATACTCCTCGTGGTTCGACAACCCTACTCCCTATACTTCATTCCTTGTAGCTAAGGAGTTGTTTTTAACAAAGTTTTTAATTAGCACTCGATACGCGATCACAAATGCTTATTTCTTTAGTTTAGAGTTCAATTCATGACTGAACAATAACAAACATCACAAGTTCAGGTAAAGCTAATTTTATTTTCTTTTGTCAAAGTTTGTAAATGAATAGAGGCTTTATTTGTATAATAACTAGTTGAATAACATAACGCGCGTTGCGCGTTTTACAATCGAGATTCAAATGAAGTGTTTATCAATACACAAAATCATTGAAGGATTCATACACCATGTCCCATATCTTAAACCAATAAGATGCTGTCACATGAGGTATGAAACCCAGAACGCATTATAACAAAGAAATATATATATTATAATGATTTAACAATACAAAAGAATTGCTAAGTATTCAATTGTAAATGAGTAAAATAACCTTTTCCTTTTGTCATTGTCTATGTATTATTTACAATATATTTGTAGTTGTATTTACAGCACAAATTTGAAGGAAAATGACCTAACTTTTCGGCAAAAGAGGCATCGATGGAGGTTTTGGGTGATAAGGACCAGGTCAACGTAGGTGAAAATACGTCAAAGATGGCCGCCACCGAAGACGGCGCATGACGACTCGTGGTACGCGGGCGAAGGTGAAGGCGGCGCAGGCTAGACGTGGTCGGCAGGAGGGGGCGCCCTGTTGATGGAGACGACAACGGTGGGGATGGCGGCAGATGACGGCGGCGTATTACGGCGTCAGAGTGGAGCGACGTACGGCGGTTCGGGCTGCCGGAGGAAGAGGAAGATGGTGGCGGGAGGGAGGCGGTGGCTGACTGGCTGTTGAAGTCGGTGGATGATAGCAGAGAAGATAATGACGGTGGTCTGTGTAGGTCAGCTGATGAGAGCAGAGACAAAGAAAGAGAAAAAGAAAGAGAAGAAAGTAAAAAAGACGAAAATACCCCTGAGAAGCAGGCATATTACAAGATTGCCATGTTACTATTCATTTTCTATATCTATAAATATATAGTTAATTAGATTATTAATTGGTATTTGCTAATTGAGTGGATATTATAAACCTATGTGGACTTGCATTCAGAACATAGAAGATTAGAAGGGGCTGTGTGTTAGGACTCTAGCTAACATTTATTTGTTAATTTGTTAGGACAAATTAAATGTTTTGAGTTTTAAATAGGGATATTGGATTTTATTAATCTGAACTTTGACAAATTGGCCAATATTAATTCCAACTTTTAAAATTGTCTGTGCCGATTTCAACTTGTAAAATATTTTCCTTCACTCGTCCTTTACTAATGGTGATCTTGATTAGTTGACCAACAACAAAATGAAGCTCATTCTATTGAAAAACAGACGATCAAGACCACAATTTGTAAAAGACCAATGAAAGAAAATATTTTACAAGTTGGAACCAGCACAAACAATTTTTAAAATTGGGATTAATATGGGCCAATTTGTCAAAGTTCGAATTAATAAAATCCAATATCCCTTTTAAATATCATTTGGATAAATGTTTGACTTTCATGGTTGCTGAGATAACTTCATTGGATAAATGTTTTACTTTCGTTATGTACGCAGGTTAAGAAAACTTTTTTTTAATATAAAATCCTTTATTACAATATATTCATGTAATGTATGGAGCTTTTTAGATATATTATCTTATAAATATTCTTTTGTTTTCTTAATTGTTCTAAGTCTCATTTGTTTTTGCCTTTGTTATTTTTATTCGCATTTTATTTATATTCATTGTAGATCTAAGACAATACAAGGTTCATAATTCTCAGTATAGTCTACAGTAATGCTTTCTTTTTGTTGAACTAGGGTCTTTTGGTAAATCTTCAAATCTAGAGATATGTAGAACTTGAGACAATCTAATAATTAGGCCTGTAAACGAACCGAATGAATACGAACACAGGCGTGTTCGTGTTTGTTTATTTAACGTTAACCGAACACGAACATGAATACGAACACATCGAACACAATTTTTGTGTTCGTGTTCGTTCATTAAGAAATTTGTCGTGTTCGTGTCCGTTTATGTTTGTTCATTTAAAACCTAAACGAACAGTTCATGAATAGTGTTGGTGGTGGTGGTGAGTTGTCTCCACACCCTTTAGTTGTCTAAAAAAAAACAATTTATCTATCCTATGTGACATCCTATGTAGCAAGGAGAACAAATCATATGGATTGTCTCAACACTCACCATGATATTTTTTTTGACCTGCACCATTAAGTGATATTGATGACAATTGAAGATTTGAAGCTGCCATTTAAATGCAGCCCATGGACCAGAAAGGACACAATTAAACCATCCCACCCATGTTACTTCTTCAAAACATTGTGGGCCCATTAGTCTTTTTCGGGCCATGCATGATTGCCTAAAAGCCTAAAATTGCGGATAATATTTACCATTTGTTATTTCTCATGTTAAAAGAACGTAAAATATATAGTTAATAGCCAAAATCGTCCCTGATGAGTTAATAGCCAAAATCGTCCCTGATGTTTGACCAGTTTTGCTACATCAGTTCAAAATTGATTAATTTTACATCTGGGTCATTCAGTTTTACATTTTGTTGCCAAATTGGTCCCTGAAACAAACCCAGTTAAATATTGTCGTTAAGTTGGGGGTATTTATGTCTTTTTGCCTACCCATTTATTTTTTAATATTTTTTTAAATAAGTGGGACCCACCTCCTCACCTTCTTCTACATCTAGACCTCCCCACCTTTACACACTCTCAATCTCCCTCTTCTTCTCTCCTTAGACCACCCACACCGACCTTCCACTCTTCTCCCTAAACCAACCCCTTCACTTCCACCACCTACCAATCAACTACGGCCAGCACCCACCACCTACCTTCTTCTCCCTAAACCACCTTCTCTCCCATCGCCTCCATTGCCTACCTCTCCCACCGCCGCCCTAAACCTAATGCCTACCCTTTCAAGTTAATTCTCTTCCACCCAAAACCCCACCCAACGGTTAATTTTTTTTTTAACCCAAACAACCCCTTCGTAAACTCAATCCAATCTTTCCGTCTCATATGTTTAAAAACCTCATGAGTAGTCAACAACCTCCTCCCAGACCTCAAATCTCTAGCCAGACCTTTATCTCTCTCTAATCTTCTTCATCTTCCACCAATATAAACCCAAACCTTTACACTGATTAAACCATAATCATTCCTAACATTTTACCCTAAAACCCTCTTTCATCTTCTTCCCTAACCAATTGCACATAGCGGGTGTCAGGTCTCGGTTTGAGTCAGGTCAACTCGGGTGTCAGATTTGTGTTAGGTTCGGGTTTGTTTTGTTGATTGGTGATGTTAGGTTGACGTTGGGTGGTGGTGTTTGATAGTGGAATGGTGGTGGTGGTTTGAAGTTTGAAGAGACATGCAGGGGAGAGAGTTAAAGAGGGTCTTTTTTTATGTAGGTTGACGTTGTGTGGTGGTGGTTGATAGGCATTAACTCTAAAATATATAAAAACTAGTCTTTAACTCCGCATGTTTTTGAGGAGCCATTAAACTAATTGAAAAGTAGACGGAAAAGCATTTACATCCGCCCGTTGTGACATGTTAATGTGCAAAAATTAGACCAAAACATAAAACACTGAACAAATTAAGTTAGTCGATATAGGACCAGCACGTTGCGATGAAGCCGTTAAACAAAAAAGATAGACGTAAACACGTTACATCACACACACTTGTTGCAGCGTGTTAACTTGCAAAATTTAGACTGAAGCATAAAGCGAAAAATTTGTAAAGAAAAATGAAGAGTATATTGAGCCAAAGTTGAAAGTTGAAAGTGGAAAAGTATTGGGTTAGAAATAAAAAAAATATATATTTTGTTAAAAAAAAAAGACAGAAGGGTGAGTGTAAAAATAGAAAGATGCAAAGTATATAGCCGGCAACCAAGCACAAAGTCATCCCTTATTACACAACATACTTGGTAACTAATATATACAAAGTCAATATAGGACACATACGTTGCGATACGACTATTAAACAAAAAAAAGTAAATATAAAAACATTGAACCATACATGCACAATGTATTGTGTTAGCTCGTAAAATTTAAACCGAAACATAAAACACAAAATTTATAAAACATGATAAATACATGGGATCAAAGTTGAAACTACAAAGTGCATGGGGTTAAAAATGAAAAATGTCAAAACATAGCGATTAAAAGTACAAACAATAAACATAAAAATAAAAATGGGTACAATAAACGAAACCTAATGTACAACCAATTATGCAATAGTTGGTAATATATATATATATATATATATATAAATTAAAAAAAATCTTTAATTGCAATTAATTAGCGATTAGATAACAAACTACGGGGATGCTATAAAGTCTATTATTTTAGTAGAACCACGTGTATTACACGCCTTGAATATATATGATAAATTATAAAAATTAGAGAACATTGTTTATAATTATGCAACCTATATTGATAATTACGTAAGGTCTTAACTTATAGTCTTATACTGATAACTACGCAAGCCATGTTATAATTACGCACTACTGTTGGGTTATATAAGAAATGGTGATAATGAAAACCAAAAACCAGGGATTCAATTCATCCTCAAAGGTGACGGTTATCGTGGAGTTGCTAAAGCATTCTCCAGAGGTGACTGTTATCGCAAAACTAGCTGTGTTCTTATGTTTAAGTGAGGGTCCCCCGAACCGGTAAGCTCACCTCTCAATACTGACAAAGTGATGACTCAAGACTGTGTATACGCAACCCTGAATGATCCACCTCCCAATACTGCGATAATGACACCTAGACACTTAAAACTTTTATGGACAACTTGCCGGTGGCCGGAGCATTATCAAACAAGAAACCATTTGATATCATAAAAGAGTCGTGACCAACCGGCACACACTCATCTTTTACTTGAATTAATTAACTTTTTAAAGAGTGAATGATCTATCATTAACTGTGTGGCAGTATAATGATAAAAGAAAATAAAGACCATTTTCTTTTAACACGGGTTCATCAACACTTAACCTGCGCCAAAACTATCACATAGACCATGTAGCTAAGTATAAAGACCGTACCGACCCTAAGTGAGATCTTGATAGTAGAGGATTAAGTCTCTAACTGTGTGTATTTTTACCCACAAATGGACCAATCACTACTCGTGGGATTAGGTTAGCTTACAAGTGCATGGGTTGTTACACACCATGGGTACACTCATGAGTCCTCCCACTTCCTACCAAGACACCCACAAGACCATAGATTAGTTAATTAGTTAGTTAATTCATCAAACAAAGTTTAAGTGAAAAGAATTAAACAAGAACACAACACCACTTAACAAACATAAACTATATAATCCATACCAAAATAAGCCTTCACCCTAGCAACACTCGATTAATCTAGCCAAACATTGGCTGTACAACTATCACACTATCTTGGGTGTATGAGCAGCACATAGTGGTGAGTGTAGGTGGATTAAAGAAGGTGTTTTGGATGAGTTTTAGTGATCTTTCTCTCAACTCTCTCTCACCAAGTATTTATGGAGTGATCTCAGGCTCTAAAGGTCACTTGCAAGACCCTGAAGGTGGTTGAAGTGTGAGTAAAACTCAGGTAAAATGGGATGTCCAAAATGAGGAGTGGAGGGCTCTATTTATAGGCAAAATAGCTCAAGCACGCCCCTGCCATCGAGTTGGCACGCCCATGCCAGACAACGGGTACTGTTGCAGAGTCCTTGCATGCAGAATTGTCGTGAACCAAGGCTGGCACGCCCGTGCATGTATGTTTGGCACGCCCGAGCTTCACAGCCTTTGGTAACCGTTTGTCAGTCTTGGTCGGTTTGAGCCTTGGAGAACACGCTGCCCTAAAGCAAGCCCGTGCACATCCATGTAGCAAGCCCGTGCACATCTGAAATCTTCAGATTTGACTCCTGTTGACTTGGAAATGTTTACTTGTTGACCTGGAACAGTTGGCACGGCCATGCCTGCCCAAAGCGCGGCCGTGCTTCATTTGGAACTTTGCATAAAGTCTTCAAATCCTTGTCTTTTAAGCTAGTTTTCACTTCTTTTCACTTTTCACCTTCAATACCTGCAATTATCATCAAAAGGAAACAAACCGTGACAATACCAAGATAAAAGCCTGATTTTAGGTGATAATTAGGTGAAAACATGTATACAAAACCTGCTAATTTTGGGACTCAAGGGCTATAAAGTTTATCAATTAGACGTCAAAAGTGCCTTTTTGTACGAAAAAGTCCAGGAGCTGGTGTACGTCTCATAACCTCCAGGGTTTACTGATCCAGAGTATCCAGGTCATGTCTACAAAGTTGATAAGGCACTGTATGGATTACATCAGGTACCTAGCCGCATAATCCACATGCGTGAACTCGATAGCCAATTATCCCGCCTCAATGCCCGGGTGCTCCCTTAAGGTGTTTGCGTAGAGGGTGCTCCATCGATCATATTTATTGTTCAGATTGGTCTATTTGCGTTGCAGGCTTTCGATGGTGCGGTCGTTTCATCAACTTTATGGTTGAAGTCGGCCAGGCCATGGTCCCAGAACCTGGTGTCCCTCCCCGATCCCGGGTAGTGGCGGCATTGTCGTTGTAGAGTATGATCGTTTTTGGCATCTTAGTAGCACACTACCAAAGCAATTTCTTCTTGCTCGTTCCAGCGCGTCATGTTTATGTTTGAAGACTGTGTGTATGTGTGTTTTAACCACGGTGGTGTGTTTATATACCCATTTTTTTGAATGGTTTTGAATGAAAAATTTAAGTTTCTGACTATTTGGTATCTACGGTTTGAATGAGAAATTTGATTTTTTTTACCGTTTTAGCTACGGTCATGAATGAGAAATTTATTTTTTCAACCATTTGACTATCACCATAAACCGTGTGAAAAAGAAAACAAAAAAAAGTTTAAATATGTATTTATTCATTTAAATGAAAACTAAATAAACGAATCAGTGCATTGTTGTCTAAAAAATCAGTTATAGTGAAGTGAATCAACAAAGTGATGTGACAATAGGATTGATAGAAATAAGTGAAGTTAAAAAAAATTGAAATGGAATTATTTGTAAACAGAATTGGAATTAAGTTTTTTTTTTGGAGCTTGGAAATCCAAACTTAAAGTTTGTAAACAGAAATGGAATTAGCGGGCTTGCCCGTGTAGAGACAGTACGGTTCCGGGCGGACGTCGAAGCCCCCACCGCACCAGCGGCCTCTGATGCAAGATAGTCTAGGCAAAGTGGAAGGGTTAGGGCCCCCAATGGTGAGGGTGTGATGATCTCTGTCACGTTCAGTTTCGATAAAGTCACCGTCCAAAAAAAAAGTTTTTTTTGGGAGCTTTGTGCTTTTTATGTTTACCATAATAAGAAAAGTAAGCAAGAACTGATCCTGATCCTCCTAGCCAATTGGATGATGGCCAAGTGGATTCTAATACGACCGGTTCTCCACTTCCGTTTTCTTTTTCCTTTGCGCCTAAGGCTCGGAAGAAGGTCCGACCTAAAATCGATCCTTTGGATTTGTCCCTTGGTTCGCAAAGTGAAATTTATAATCTTTCTAACCCTGGTGTTCCTTGGAATGAAACAATGAATGTGGTTGAAAAAGAGAATGGTAAGATTCAAGGGAGAAGCCGTCGTCTGAGAAAAGGTGTTAAAGTGTCAAGGTTCAAGGTGGGGTTTCTGGTCCCGATAATTTACGGTTAGCATAGTTTTGGGAGTTTCTTGCGGATTGCTTAGGTGTGTCGGTTTTGGTGATGTATGCTTCGAGTTTTTCGTTTTTTCGATGTACTTCTAGCTTCTTGCTAGTTTTTTTTGGAATAAAAGTCTTCTTCTCCGTTAAAAAAAAATGTGACCGAAAGGGTATAATAGTAAAATTTAGAGTAAAAATATAATTGATTTGTTGAATAATTATTCAAATCTTAAATGCACGACTTGCATATTATATGTCCTTTGCTGAAAAGTACGTTAAAGCATATGTCAAATTGTGACGGCAATGAATGGACTCGTCAAGGAATCCCATGAAGTTTTTTTGACAAGGAAATAAATATTTAATCTTAAATAAGTATTTAATCTTAACAATAATAAAAATTATGAATATGTGCCGTTTGGTTTAAACTGTAGTGAAAACTGGGATTTTTAATTCATATATTAGCGAATGTAAACATGTGTGATAAATTGTTAAAACTTGAGTTTGTAATTTTTCCTAAGAGAGTTTCATTATAAAGCTTAGAAGCGTTCGAAACAGAGCTAGGATGACCAAGTTACCGATGCTAAAATGATGTTTTGAAAATAAAAGTGATGCAGGAAATTGAGTGACAAATTTTGAAGGGGTTGATATGTAAGGAATCAATATGTTTGCTCAATACATTGCATGTGTTTTACTCCTAGAATCTACAAATGTTGAACCAAAATTATTAAGATTACAATGGGGATAAGTTAACCGGTGAATATGAGGGATACAACGCATATTGTAACAATTGGATGGTCAACCAAGCAATAACAGCTACACGTACACATGTCCTTAAATTTTATGGTATAAGATGTGACCAGATAAAATCCCACAATTTTCTATCACCGGTCTCACATTTAATTGACCATTGTCGATAGATGAAATACCGAAACAAAGTGAAAGCTCTATGATTTTGATTTAAAAACAAGAAATCGGCAATACTTGGACCAAATTTTACTCTCGGTCTCGGTCTCATTTTTTCAGTGATAGAGTAACAAAACAATATGGGTTATAGGATTTAAGGTATGTTTGGCAAGAAATTTTTATGAGCTTCTAACTTTTAAGAAAAAAACTATTACTCAATAAAAAGATTTATTTGGTTGAAAGGCTTGAAACTTTTAAGTTAAGAGAAAAAACTCCAAATTGAAACGCTACTAGTACTAGCGTTTAAGAAAAAACACCTACTAACTACAAACTTTTATTTAGTAAATGACACAAATACCCATTATACCATAAAAATAGAAAAAACATGCATACAAGCTTTTAGTTATGCCTATTTTAGTCATTTTATTCATTTTCTTAAAAGCTCCAGCTACTATGCCATACACTAAAATATATTTAAAAATCTACAGCTACTAGCTTTCAACCACCAGTTAGTTTTGCCAAACATACCCTTAATAATCCCAGCTTTCATCAATTGGCCGAGATTAATCACAAATAAAGAAATGTTTAAAGACATCCTTAACTTTAAATGTGTTTCCCCCCAACGATATCATACTATCCGAATGTTAACCTAGTTAGTTTTTTATGACGTGACATGCCGTGTCAGAAAAAAAAAGGTTTTACTAAATAAGCATGCGATATCATATAATATTAAATTATTTTTTTTCCACAAAATGTCACGTAATCAAAAAATTAATTGGGTTAAAAAATCCAATTAAATTTTTTTTGAACAACAAACAAACTTTATATATAGATATAAAGCACCAGCAAGAAACTGGACAGTACAAACACCAAATCCGAACAAACAAGTAGATTACAACATGTCCGAAATAGAGAATTCACTCCACTTTTCCCAGCTGATACTAGGCATCTTCGATCTATGTGCAATCCACAAAAACGAGTCCTCTTTGATGCTTTCGACCGTCTTAGACACCGGAACAAAGACCCCCTCGAATGCCATTTTGTTTCTAGCCGCCCAAATATTCCAAACCGTGGCCAACATTATTGTGTGAGCGATTTTTTTCCATTTTTTGCAGCCCGGACTATCAAGAATGTGGCAGTATACATCGTTTAGAGTCTCGCAATTAACCAGCCAAGGGATACGCGTCCACACTAAAACGTTCCACCAAATCGAACGTGCGAACAAACAATCGACGAACAGATGGTCAGACGACTCGGCCTTGATTCCGCACCTATTACAGTTAGTATCGCTAGACAACATACCCCTTCTTTGTAGCTCGATCTTAGACGCAACTTTACCCATTTTTCCCCGCCAAAGGAGGAGATTACACTTCATAGGAGCCCACGAATTCCACCAAAAACTCGAGTCGATGTCTTGCCCCAGATCAGCAGCCAAGATTTCAGTTCTCACATCTTTCGCAGCGAAATTAATAGCCGTTGCATTGCTCCAGTGCCACTGATCAGCATTTGTCCCAAGGCTTAGGCTGTGTAACCGGTTAATCAATCTCCCATATTCATCCAACTCTTGCAGCGATCTCGGCGCCCGTTTCCAATCCCAAACCCAATCGATACCCCCATTAATTCTGCGATAGTTATCCATAACGAAAGCAGTTTTATACTTGGCGATTTTGAACAGATTGGGAAAATCTACACGCAGCGGCATTTGACTAGCCCACACATCAGTCCAAAACAAGGTCTTGTCGCCGACTCCGGTCTGGACTATCAATTTATCACGAACATTGATACCCAGACGTGCTAGCACATCGCCTATAGACCCAACATCTTTCCACACCCCGACCACCGATTTTTTGACTGGAATAACATCTACATTCGGCTGCGCCCCATGAATACAACGAATAACCTTGACCCAGAGCTGATTCGGGTTATGCTTGAATCGCCACCACCATTTTGAGACCATGGCGAGATTGAAGTCTTCGACTCCCCCGATCCCAAGCCCGCCAAACTTCTTCGGAATTATCATCTTCGACCATTTGACCCATCGGATTTTATGACAGCTACCCGTTTTCCCCAAATAAAGTCCCGTCTGAGCCCTTCAATTTTTTTGATAACTCCTTTCGGCGCCGGAAAGAAAGACATGTAGTAAGACGGGAGACTTCCAAGAACCGACTTGGCAAGGGTAACTCTACCCGCGAAGGATAATAAGCGAGCCTTCCAAGCCGAAAGTTTACCTTTAATTTTCGAGATGACCGGGTCCCAAAACTTTATCCTTTTCATATTGGCGCCAATGGGTATTCCGAGATAGTTAAAGGGAAAAGAGCCGATATCACAATTTAATGTGGCAGCCGCATTAGAAATATCCCCATCATCCACGCCTACTCCAAAAATGCGACACTTTTTGTTATTGATCTTAAGGCCGGTCACCAAATGAAGGCACCTAAGAAAGCGACTAAGGCTAGTCTGTAACGCCCCAAAAATATTAACTAATAAAAATAGTATGGTGGAAATTATATATAATTATATACCTATGTGTATAAGTGTATAAGTATGAGTATGTATGTATGCGTGTATATGTATGTATGTAGATGTTGTACCCCTAGTTGTAAGTGGTGCATTGGCAATTGTACATTTGACAAACATAAAATCTACCAAGTTAGTCACTTGGGTAAATTGGTAGAAACTTAACTAATAAAGAGGGAGGGATTAAATGTGAAATGACACACACTTGAGGGGTGGTTTGGGGGAAACTTAGAAGAGATAATATTAGAAGAGATTAAAAGAAAGAAAAGAAAAAGAAAAGAATAGAAAACGCAGAGAGAGAGAGAGGAAGAAAGGGGTGACAAAAAGGGTTCTCCATAACAGCCCCTATAGCTGAGATTAAGTGAGAAAAACACCTCTAATTCCCTGCATGTTCTTGGATTATTAACCCTCTTGTGGTGCTAATCTCATTGGTAAGTTGTATGGTTTATTTTGGTAGAGTTTGGAAGTAGTTTGGTGGGATTCCATGATCATGTTGTGATAATTACTTCTTGTGGTTAGGAAAACATGCTTGTTATGTGTAGTAGTGTAAAATTGAAGAGATTGTATGTTAATTGTTTGTAATAGGGCTGAATTGAGGATGTGTTAAATGGGTGTTGGGATGAAGGTTTCTGTTGACTTTTAAAAAGTCAAACAGGACCTTAACCTCATAAGAACTCAATTGATTATGCTTATTGTTAAGGAATTCATGAAGATTGTAAGTATAGGTATAGAATTGGGAATGTTGTGTCATGGAATGGTATAACCACTTGAATGTAGGAATATGCACACCAATTGTATGATGAAACGCCTAGTAACCTAGAATAGGTGAAATTGTGGGAAAATACATGATAACTATGATGGTAGATGTTGTAGCTATGTGGTTATGTTAGTTTATCTACCTTGTACCAAGAATGGTAAAGGTTAAAGTGCAAAAGCTAAAGTATGAATTCCTTCGCTATGTAGGTGTGAAGGTGGAAGGTACAAGCGGTTACAAGGAGCAAGGCACGCACGACAAAGGTAAGTTGGTTACTACCAACTATGTAGTTAACGAGTATATTAGTCATAATTGTTATGTATGCATTGTTGTGGTCGAATTTTTGGTAGAATGGAAGTAGTATGAAGTACCCTTGTGGCTACACAAGGGTGCAAATTGGTAGAATGGTTTAAATGGTGGAAGCCCCCTTAACGGGTCAAAATAGTAGGAACACCCTTGACGGGTCAATATGGTGGGAGTACCCTTAACGGGTCAAAATAGTAGGAACACCCTTAACGGGTCAATATGGTGGAAATACCCTTAACGGGTCAAATGGTAGAAGTAAGGATTTCATTATGGTTCCATGGACTCCTTGGGTTCCTTGGATAAGTTGATAATATTGTTCATAGCATACTAAATGTTTGCCTTGTTGGTTTGTAATAGGTAAAGCACATGAATGAAGATCAAGTCTCAAGCAAGGATGGGTTATGCACGCTCACGTTTCTTTTGGGTTGGGTACCATGGTAGTATTAGGATCTTTGAGTCAATTAAACGAGTTGTTAATGTTTTGTACATGGTTTTGATATGGGTCAAAGATTCACATGGTAGCCAACTTGGGCATAGTCTTTTGTAAATGTAACTAGTGTCGCCAAGGTTGTTGGTATGTCGATGGACAAGACGTTTGGGGCATGTATTTAATGGATGTTTATATATTATCCTTATGTTTAAAAAAAAAAAAAAAAACGAGTCTTACAAGTTGGTATCAGAGCCAAGGTTTGAGCGAACCGAGCACATTAGGTGCTTGGACTCAAACCGGAAGCTCGTGGGGGCGTGCATTCGATCCGAGACTTGATCAAGGTATGTGTGGGAATAATAAGTGGGAGAGTTACTCAATGAACTCACAAAATGTTGGAAAAATCTTTGTTACAAAGTGGCCAAAAGAATGGTAAAGTAGAAAAAAAAAAAAGGTAGCAGGGGCCACCGTAGCTTACGGTGGCACCGTAAGTTACGGTAGCCATCAGAAAACTGACGGTGGATCCTTCCTGCCTTACGGTGGAATTTTGAGCACAGAGGCTACCGTAAGCTACGGTAGCCAGCGTAGCTTACGGTAGGCCTGAAAAAAAAAAAATTTTTTTTTTCTTCTTTTCTGCATTGGTCGTTATCTTATCTTTATGTGGGAACGTATTAAGGGTATGATAACATATAAACATGCGGAACTACCCTCCTAGTATGAAATTAGTAGAAGATGTGGTGACCCAAGTATTGGGAGTAGAAAATCATTATATATATATAGTTGCAAGGGTGAATAATGATTGAAATACTATGGTGTAGTATACATGTTGAATGGTTGTTAATGTTTCAGAAACATGGTAGAAGAAGGGGATAATTCCGCTCGGGAGCATGAACACCAAGAGATGATAAAAGAAATGATTGCCACGGAGATGGGTAAGGCATGGACTGCTAACCTTGCCAAGATAACACAAGAGGTGGAATCGAACGTAGTGGGGATAATGGAGGGTATGATGACAAGTAGGTTTGACGAACTAAAGAAGTTGATTGAAGAGGGGTCGTCTGGCTCCAAGAATGCTAAGAGGTGTACTTATCGTAATTTTATGTCATGCAACCCTACGGTATACAACGGAGAGATAGATCCACTTGAATGTCTAAGGTGGATCTCGGATATGGAAGGGGTATTTGCGCGAAGCCATTGTGAAGGCGAAGATGAGGTGATGTTTGCCACGGGTCAGCTACGACTCCGTGCAAAGGATTGGTGAGATAGTTATAGCAAGGAGGTGGGGCAAGAACAAGTGAGAAGCATGACATGGGCGGAGTTCAAGGAGCCCTTCCTGAAGCATCATTGTCCCCAAACTACAATCGATCGCATTCAGGAAGAGTTTCTGCACCTCCGCCAGAAGAATGAGACCATTGATGAGATCACGAACATATTTCTTGACAAAATGAAGTTTTGTCCAGAATTGGTGGGAACGGAACGGATGAAGATTAACAGGTATCATGCCATGTTAAGGGCGGAATACCGGGAATTTATCACTGCATCAAAATGCAACACGTTGGGTGAACTCATTGATTGGGCTCGTGAACGAGAGACGGAATTAAAACGCCAAGAGCAACGGGGTGAAAAGAGGAAGGCTGAAAAGACTTGGGAGTCGCCAAAGAAGGCTAAGGGGCACGAACAGGGCAAGAAGGATCCTAAGAAGGGTGAAGTACCGAGTTGTAAAACGTGTGGGAAATCTCATACGGGGGAATGCCGCTTGGCGCAAAAGACGTGCTACAATTGTGGGAAGGCGGGACATCCGTTTTATAAATGCCCTAGTCCGGTTCAGTTGTGTTATCATTGTTATGAACCCGGGCACTTCAAGGCGGATTGTCCCAAGCTCAAGAAGGAGGCACCGAAAGAGGGAAAGAAGAATGAAGCTTCAAAGGCTCGTGGAAGAATGTTCCAAATCACCACGGAAGAAGCAAAGAACCACCCCGAGGTGGTGTCGGGTATGTTATTAGTCAACAATACTTTTATGTACGTGTTGTTTGATACGGGAGCAAGTAGGTCTTTTGTGTCTACCAAAGTGATCTACCATCCCACTTTCGTTATAGAAAAGATGCCGAGCCCCTTAGAAGTAGAAATTGCGGATAGTAAGAATTATTTGTTACACAATATATGTAGAAATTGTACTCTCACGATAGAAGGGGAGGATTTCGGGGTAGATTTGGTACCCATGCCTATGGGGGAGTTCCAAGTGGTGATAGGCATGGATTGGTTGTCTAAACACCACGCGGAATTCCAATGTAAAAACAAAACCGTGTACGTCACCACACCTAGCGGGAGGAGGGTAAGTTTTATAGGGGATAGAAAGGTTGAAGCCAAGTTGTGTACCTTAGTGGAAACCATGAAGCATGTGCGTAATGGGGGAAAGGCGTTTATGGCCTATGTGGTTGATACCACTATCACCACCCCCAAGATTGAAGATGTACCGATTGTTAATGAGTTTCGGGATGTGTTTCCGGATGATCTTCCGGGACTTCCTCCCGAACGTGAAGTAGAGTTCAAAATCGAGTTGGTGCCGGGGGCACAACCCGTTGCAAAAGCACCATATAGGTTGGCACCCACCGAACTCCGGGAGTTGATGACACAACTTCAAGAGCTACTTGATAAGGGCTTCATACGCCCGAGTGTGTCCCCATGGGGAGCCCCTATTTTGTTTGTGAAAAAGAAGGATGGGTCTATGCGGATGTGCATAGACTACCGGGAATTGAATAAATTAACAATAAAGAACCGCTACCCCTTACCCCGTATTGACGATCTATTCGATCAACTACAAGGGGCGAGTTGGTTCTCAAAGATTGATCTTCGCTCCGGCTACCATCAATTGAAGGTAAAGGAAGAAGATGTGGCCAAAACGGCGTTTAGGACTCGGTATGGACATTACGAGTTCCTAGTAATGTCCTTCGGGTTGACAAATGCTCCGGCCGCATTCATGGATTTAATGAATCGGGTATGTCGTTCGATGTTGGATCGTTTCGTGATAGTATTCATAGACGACATTTTGATCTACTCCCGAAGTGAATCGGATCACACGGATCATTTACGGGAAGTCCTTGAGACGCTTAGAAAGGAAAAGCTTTATGCTAAATTTTCTAAGTGTGCCTTTTGGTTGAGGGAGGTCCAGTTTTTGGGACACGTAGTGAATGAGAGGGGCATTTCAGTAGACCCTTCGAAGGTGAAGGCGGTGGTGGAATGGGTTTCTCCCAAGAACCCAAGCGAAATTCGAAGTTTTCTGGGCCTAGCCGGTTATTATAGGAGATTCATCCAAAACTTTTCAAAGGTGGCACTACCGTTGACCCGGATGACAAAGAAGAATGTAAAGTTCGTTTGGGGCGAAGACCAAGAAAGAGCCTTTCAAGTGTTAAAAGAGAAGTTGACTAGTTCGCCTGTTCTGACCTTGCCTGAAGGGTCAGATGATTTTGTAGTTTATACGGATGCCTCGCATCAAGGGTTGGGGTGTGTTTTGATGCAACGGGGGAAGGTCATCGCCTACGCGTCAAGACAACTCAAACCCCATGAATGTAATTACCCAACCCACGATTTGGAGTTGGGGGCCGTGGTATTTGCGTTGAAAATCTGGAGGCATTACCTGTATGGGACAAAATGCACCATATACTCCGATCACAAAAGCCTTAAGTATTTCTTCGAACAGAAAGACCTCAACATAAGGCAACGGAGGTGGCTAGAGTTAATCAAGGATTATGATTGTGACATTGTGTACCACCCGGGGAAGGCTAATGTGGTGGCCGATGCTCTAAGTCGGAAGGAATACCCACCCCCGATTCAAGTTAAGGCCTTGGGTGTTGTAATTACACCTACCCTTTTGGGCGAGATACGAAAGGCCCAAGTCGAGGCCTTGCAAGCCAATGACCCAAAGAAGATAAGAATGAAAGGGATGATAGACAAGTTGGAAGAAAATGCGGATGGGATGAAGACCCGATATGGGCGGGTATGGGTTCCTTGGACATGTGAAGTCAAGGCTTCATTACTTGACAAGGCCCACAAGTCCCGGTTCTCAATCCACCCGGGAGCAACCAAGATGTATCGGGACCTAAAGAGAGACTATTGGTGGCCGGGAATGAAGCGCGACATCGCTAAGTATGTGGAGAAGTGTTTGACCTGTTCTCAAGTCAAAGCCGAACACCAAAAGCCTTATGGGAAGTTACAACCACTCGAGGTCCCGGTGTGGAAGTGGGAAGAGATCACTATGGATCTCGTGACAAAATTGCCAAAGACAAGGAAGGGTTACGACACAATTTGGGTAGTGGTGGACCGGCTTACAAAAAGCGCGCACTTTTTGGCTATTCGGGAGGCCTACACCTCCGAACGGATGGCGGAAATTTATGTGAATGAGATTATATCCCGGCATGGTGTACCCGTGTCTATTGTGTCGGATCGAGACACTCGATTCACGTCCCGGTATTGGAGGAGGTTTCAAGAAGAAATGGGTACAAAGTTGTTAGTTAGTACCGCCTACCACCCTCAAACTGACGGACAAACCGAAAGAACCATTCAAACCCTCGTAGATATGTTGAGGGCATGTGTTTTAGATTTTGGGGGCAGTTGGGATGAACACTTACCCTTAGTGGAATTCTCTTATAATAACAGTTATCACAGTAGCATCCAAATGGCACCATTTGAGATGTTATACGGTAGAAAGTGTAGAACCCCGGTGTGTTGGGGAGAAGTGGGTCAGCGGGAGTTAGCTCCAAGTGATTTGGTGGCCCTCACTAACGAAAAAATTAGCCTAATACGGGCTAGAATTCAAGCCGCTCAAGACCGACAAAAGGCGTATGCAGATCGTAGAAGGCGCCCGATCGAATTCCAAGTGGGAGATTTTGTATTATTAAAAGTCTCCCCTTGGAAGGGCATCATTAGATTTCGTAAACGAGGGAAGTTGGGCCCACGTTATATTGGGCCATTCAAAATCTTGGCACGGGTCGGGCAAGTGGCTTACCGGTTAGAGCTACCGCCATCCTTGAGTGGGATCCATGACACCTTTCATGTGTCCCAATTACGGAAGTGTCTCGCGGATGAAACCGCATACGTGCCTCTTGAAGATGTAGAGATAGATGACAAGTTGAATTATGTAGAAAAACCGGTAGCTATAAGAGATTCCAAGGTGAAGCGGTTGCGAAATAAGACCATAAACCAAGTTTTGGTTCAATGGCAACATCGGAAGGGTTCGGATCTTACGTGGGAATCCGAGGAAGAAATGCGGAAGCACTATCCTGCTCTATTCGGTACGTATCTAGGTTTCGGGGTCGAAACCTCTTTTAAGGGGGGTAGACTTGTAACGCCCCAAAAATATTAACTAATAAAAATAGTATGGTGGAAATTATATATAATTATATACCTATGTGTATAAGTGTATAAGTATGAGTATGTATGTATGCGTGTATATGTATGTATGTAGATGTTGTACCCCTAGTTGTAAGTGGTGCATTGGCAATTGTACATTTGACAAACATAAAATCTACCAAGTTAGTCACTTGGGTAAATTGGTAGAAACTTAACTAATAAAGAGGGAGGGGTTAAATGTGAAATGACACACACTTGAGGGGTGGTTTGGGGGAAACTTAGAAGAGATAATATTAGAAGGGATTAAAAGAAAGAAAAGAAAAAGAAAAGAATAGAAAACGCAGAGAGAGAGAGAGGAAGAAAGGGGTGACAAAAAGGGTTCTCCATAACAGCCCCTATAGCTGAGATTAAGTGAGAAAAACACCTCTAATTCCCTGCATGTTCTTGGATTATTAACCCTCTTGTGGTGCTAATCTCATTGGTAAGTTGTATGGTTTATTTTGGTAGAGTTTGGAAGTAGTTTGGTGGGATTCCATGATCATGTTGTGATAATTACTTCTTGTGGTTAGGAAAGCATGCTTGTTATGTGTAGTAGTGTAAAATTGAAGAGATTGTATGTTAATTGTTTGTAAGGGCTGAATTGAGGATGTGTTAAATGGGTGTTGGGATGAAGGTTTCTGTTGACTTTTAAAAAGTCAAACAGGACCTTAACCTCATAAGAACTCAATTGATTATGCTTATTGTTAAGGAATTCATGAAGATTGTAAGTATAGGTATAGAATTGGGAATGTTGTGTCATGGAATGGTATAACCACTTGAATGTAGGAATATGCACACCAATTGTATGATGAAACGCCTAGTAACCTAGAATAGGTGAAATTGTGGGAAAATACATGATAACTATGATGGTAGATGTTGTAGCTATGTGGTTATGTTAGTTTATCTACCTTGTACCAAGAATGGTAAAGGTTAAAGTGCAAAAGCTAAAGTATGAATTCCTTCGCTATGTAGGTGTGAAGGTGGAAGGTACAAGCGGTTACAAGGAGCAAGGCACGCACGACAAAGGTAAGTTGGTTACTACCAACTATGTAGTTAACGAGTTATTAGTCATAATTGTTATGTATGCATTGTTGTGGTCGAATTTTTGGTAGAATGGAAGTAGTATGAAGTACCCTTGTGGCTACACAAGGGTGCAAATTGGTAGAATGGTTTAAATGGTGGAAGCCCCCTTAACGGGTCAAAATAGTAGGAACACCCTTGACGGGTCAATATGGTGGGAGTACCCTTAACGGGTCAAAATAGTAGGAACACCCTTAACGGGTCAATATGGTGGAAATACCCTTAACGGGTCAAATGGTAGAAGTAAGGATTTCATTATGGTTCCATGGACTCCTTGGGTTCCTTGGATAAGTTGATAATATTGTTCATAGCATACTAAATGTTTGCCTTGTTGGTTTGTAATAGGTAAAGCACATGAATGAAGATCAAGTCTCAAGCAAGGATGGGTTATGCACGCTCACGTTTCTTTTGGGTTGGGTACCATGGTAGTATTAGGATCTTTGAGTCAATTAAACGAGTTGTTAATGTTTTGTACATGGTTTTGATATGGGTCAAAGATTCACATGGTAGCCAACTTGGGCATAGTCTTTTGTAAATGTAACTAGTGTCGCCAAGGTTGTTGGTATGTCGATGGACAAGACGTTTGGGGTATGTATTTAATGGATGTTTATATATTATCCTTATGTTTAAAAAAAAAAAAAAACGAGTCTTACAAGTTGGTATCAGAGCCAAGGTTTTAGCGAACCGAGCACATTAGGTGCTTGGACTCAAACCGGAAGCTCGTGGGGGCGTGCATTCGATCCGAGACTTGATCAAGGTATGTGTGGGAATAATAAGTGGGAGAGTTACTCAATGAACTCACAAAATGTTGGAAAAATCTTTGTTACAAAGTGGCCAAAAGAATGGTAAAGTAGAAAAAAAAAAAAAGGTAGCAGGGGCCACCGTAGCTTATGGTGGCACCGTAAGTTACGGTAGCCATCAGAAAACTGACGGTGGATCCTTCCTGCCTTACGGTGGAATTTTGAGCACAGAGGCTACCGTAAGCTACGGTAGCCAGCGTAGCTTACGGTAGGCCTGAAAAAAAAAAAAATTTTTTTTTTCTTCTTTTCTGCATTGGTCGTTATCTTATCTTTATGTGGGAACGTATTAAGGGTATGATAACATATAAACATGCGGAACTACCCTCCTAGTATGAAATTAGTAGAAGATGTGGTGACCCAAGTATTGGGAGTAGAAAATCATTATATATATATAGTTGCAAGGGTGAATAATGATTGAAATACTATGGTGTAGTATACATGTTGAATGGTTGTTAATGTTTCTTTTTTTTTTTTGTTTTTTAAGTAACAAAAATAACTATGGGGAAGAGTGGGGGGGAATTGACATTTGACATTTATTTTTTCTTTTTTTTTTTGTTTTTTAAGTAACAAAAATAACTTTTATAATTAAAAACTAAATTAAAATTCATAATAATTAAAATACAAACCTAGAAAATTAAAAAAACATAAAAAATAAAAACAAAAAAAAAACCGAAAAAAAATACAAACCTAGAAAATAAAAACCTAGAAAATAAAAAATCACCTAATATTATATTTTTCCATAATCTCGCGTTTCATTTGTAGCGTGGCCTCTAACTCTGGACCGTCCATATTATCAGTGTTCAACGCGAGAAATTTCAAATCTTCGCGCTTCTCGCGCTGTTCTTTCATAGTCAACCTTTTTTCAAAGGCTTGGCGAATGGTTTTTTTCTCCTCGAGCTTCTGTAGTTGAATGGTGTTGAATTGGACGAGTGTGTCATGTATGTCGGACAAGTCATCGCTGTAAGTACCTTTGCCCGATCCCGATGCCGAACCCGAAGCAGAGGACTTATGAGCCCTCTTTTTAGACTTGTCTCGACCGGGTGGTCGACTCAACTCCTCGTCGAATTCGTCATCATCATCATCCAAGTTAACATGCTCGTCGACATCACGAGCACCCGATCGGTTATGAGATGAATTTGTTTTCGTCCTTTTGGACGATTCTGAAGCAGAGGGAACGTCCGCCCATTTTGAATGGTGCTTCGCGATCTCCCAACAGTGCAAAAATTTGAAATCAAAGCCCTTATCATCACGATAAGCTTTTAGGGCGTTAGTTAAGTAGTCACCGCCCGTTTCACCGCTTCGTGGATAATTTCTAGCGTGATAATAAAAACCCTTGAAGGCGTTCATCGCCTTGTTTATGTCCGTCCACTTAGACGAGAGACTCTCGTTAAATCGATACATCTCTCGACCCATCAAGTTATGGAACGAGTTGTTTATGTCGTCCCAAAAGTTTTCTCGGTGGCGATTATTTCCTACACAATAAGAAAATATATACACCGTTAGTCATATGTAATTTAAAAAAATATATAATGTCTAAAAAAATAATGTCTAAAAATAAATACCTTCAACCGCGTTTTCCGACTCACTTATCCACGCTCGGGTAAGGGCAACCTCTTCGGGGACCGTCCACTTTTGATGTTGGCGGTTGGCGGCGTTCAACGCCTTCTCCGCCGCCGTCTTCTTTTTGTGAGTTCTTTTGGCGGGTTGTTTTTTACCGGACGATGAACCCCCAACATTTTCTAGTTGTGTTTCGGGTATGGTATCCGGTGGCGTTGTGTATTCGAGTTGTGGTGAAGAAGTATTAGGAACGGTGGAATCGTTAAAGGGAAATTGTGGAAACATTTGTCCACTAATATAACTCGCGTAACCCGCGTAGTCGGGACAATGTGATGGATAGGGTGGACGGGTTGGTACGGGACGAACCGGTGGGGTATTCGGGTTCGGGACGTAGGTGAATGGGTTGTTCGGGTCAAAGCCTCTGTTGTATGGGTTCATGGTTTTATAAAATATATGTTGAAATGTATAAAATATGGAGAAGAGTGGTATAAAAATTGAGAAGTTTGGAGGTTGGGGTGAAGTGTAGTGGTTGTTTTTAAATAAAATGTGGGGTTTAAATATTAAATTTTTTTTTTACCGTTAAAAATACAACGGTTAGATTTTTAAATTTTTTTTTTTTTAAAAGTCAAACGGTTATATTGCCCCAACCAATCAACACTTGCCACCTCACCCAACCCTTTCCCCCACCGCCCCACCCTCCCCGCCCCCCACTTCCCGCCCCATGGGCCGGTGTTCCCGCCCGGAAATGGCTCGCCGCCCCCCCAAAACCGCCCCACTCTCTCAAGTCTTAGTGTAATTATTAAAGATAAAAGAAAGAAAATTTTCATTCAAGTAGAAAATATAACTTTATAAACACTTCTTTCTATAACCCCTAGCTTTTACCGCATGTAGATTTTTTTTATAAACCTCTATATTTGCCTCATGTAATAGTTACTCACCTCTTGTCAAACATTAAAATAAAAAAAACCAAAAACATATTATCTAATAAGAAGTGATCTTTACATTATTATGTATACCTAGAAGTTAATATCTTTTAATGTATAAAGTATAATCATAAAAATTACTCTAAATTAGTCGTTCGAACATAAATTACACTTAAGTCCTCTCATTTTAATTACACTTTATTCCCCGATCTTTATTCAAATTATGGATACTTAGTTTGTAGTTACATTTTATTTTCCAATAAAACAACAAACTACCTCATAATATTTAAAATCGTAATTTTTTTCGTACATTAATATTTTTAAAATATAAACACCATAAAATTGAGCATTTTATTATCTTTTATTTGAGCATAGTATTTTTATAGTTTTTTCTATGGTAAGTAGATTTTAATAACCTCAACTATTACATGTTGGCTGTTGTCACTCTCAAACAACCACTTGACCACCACCACATCCAACTTGCGATTTATTTTCTGATATCATTCATAAACTAACTGAACCGTAACCCACATAGGTTTTTGTTGACATGACACTTTTTTAGTGACGTGGCCTTTTGATAGTGATGTGGGAGCTGTCACGTAAGAAAAAACTAACTGGGCTAGGGTTCTATTAGCTTGGGAGTGGTGAGGAAAATAAGTTGCAAGTTGGGACTGGTGGTGGTCAAATGGTTTGTTGAGAGTGAGCGGCCAATATGTGATAGTTGAGGTTATCAAAATTTAGTAACCCCGATTTAATTAAAAAATTCTTATGTTACGCAATTAGCGGTGTCTAAAGTTAAGCAATAATTGAATCGTTAACCGAAGCTAAACCAAAAAACAGAAAAAAATAAACAATATGAAATCAATGAAACCTTGTTCTAGCCGATCTCAGTACTGGTGTTTTTTTATGGATTGCTATTTCAAATTTGAATTAACTGAAAACATATTAATCAAATACTAAATTAATTAAAAATCAGTTATAAGCTTTTTTGTACCCTTGTTTAACCAAAATTAACTGAACTAAAGCAAACCAAACCAAACTATTCATATTTTCATATATTTCTAACAACCTCCAATTCCTGAATTTTATATTTTACACTTCCGTTAAATGTATTTATACTTTCAATTCATGTATTAATACATCTATTTCATGTATATACGTCTTAATTTCATGTTTTCTTAGCAAAAAATTTTGCCAAATTTTGATTTTGGCTAAATGAAACTAAACGAGCCGTACTAAAAACTAACAATTTAACTGAATAACCCAACTAATTAACCAAAATTGCTTGGTTAATAGAATAGACAAACCGATGACTTAGGTTGTAGCTAGGGGTGTAAATGACACGTAGTGTCTCGAGAGTTACTTGGGATCCGCTCGGTAATAAGTTCGAACGAGGCAAGCCTTAACGAACTCGAGTTCGAGCATGAAATTTGACTCGTTTAGTTATCGAGCCCGAGCCTTATATACAAAGCTCGTTTAGGCTCCGTGCCTAAACGAACCCAAACAAATGTTATATTATTTTTAATGTGTACGATTGTGTTCTTTAAATATGTTCACTTTTAATTAATAATATTTGTGAGCCGAGCTTTTGCTCGTTTAAGCTATTGAAGTGAGCTCGAACCGAGCTTTTAGATCGTTTATTTTTTTTAAATTACCTTGAGCCGAGCTTAGAATAGTAGGCTCGAACTAGGGCTGTCCAAAAAGCTCGTGGCTTGGAGCTCGCTCGAAGCTCGCTCGGATTTAGCTCGAAAAAAGCTCGCTCGATATGGCTCGGTTTGAAACTGAGCCGAGCTGGCTCGGATCGGTTAGAAAGTGAGCCTAGCTCGGCTCGGTTCGTAACGAGCCGAGTTGGCTCGGTTTGGCTCGAATAATTCTAATTTTTAATATATATTTTTTATACACATATAATATACTATAAAAATGTTAAAAAAAAGATGGGGAATATGTTACATATTTAATATTTGGTAATAGTAGCATGGATATTATGTGATTGAGATTGAAATTACAGCTAATAAAATTATTTAAATAAACTGAATATTGCTTTTAAATGTGTTATTTTTAACCAATGAATAATATTTTAGACTATTGAATTTTGAAAGCCATTTTTCTTTTTAAATTCGAGCCAAACCAAGCCGAGCCGAGTCGGCTCGGTTTAAAACCAAGCCGAGCTTGAGCTTTGATTTTCAGCTCGGTTTCAAAGCTGAGCCGAGCCGAGCCAGCTCGGTTTATAACCAAGCCGAGTGCGAGCTTGACATGGCTTGGCTCGGCTCGGCTCATGAACAACCCTAGCTCGAACCGAGTCGAGCTCAAATATAGTCAAACTTGAGCTCGGCTTGTTTACACCCCTAGTTGTAGCTTCATTAAAAATAACCAAACTAATTGAACCATACACTATCTAGTAATGTTTTTACTTTCAGCCGTATTATATGGACACTCTGCTTGTACTTATTATACGCATCTGTAAACACTAGTATCTTATTATTTTAATACTAACATATAAAATATTTTATTGTTATTTGGTGAGACCAAAAGTTTCATATATTATTTGAAAAATACATTATTGTCTTATAAATATATGAAAAAGTTAAGAGAGAACTATATGAAAGGTACTGTATAAGCAACATATTAAAGTTTGATTAAATATTGCTTTCCAGAGGTTCCAAGTTTTGTTTTCACTCGAAGCACAATAACCAATTTATTATTTTAATAATACGGAATAAAATACACAAAATAATATAACTTAACCGTAATAATTGCATTTTGAACATTGAACCAGTGTATAAAGCCACAAAACCAGTTCATACCCTAGAAAAAAGTTGGATGTCCCCACGCTATGATTCAAAAGACACCCGTGAAGGCTCTGTGTCCCAATCAAATTCTTGTTGGCATCAATCACATCCATATTAATTTATTTATAAATTTATATATTTATTCAATCATGAATGGATCACACTCACAAGACATGAAGATTAGTGCTAATTAGAGAAGAAAATTTCAAAATTTACATTGGTAAGATCACCCATCCTTAATAACAATTAAAAAAAAAATGAAAACTAGAAGCTAAATTAGAGCATCAAAATTAAAAAAAAAAAAGAAGAAAAGAAAAAAAAGGATGAAAATGTGGAAAAGATTGTTAAAGTTTGGTGGCGAAATATGCTCCTAAATTTGAGCATCAAATCCGATTTCCTTTCTGGATTTCTTCTTCAAATTTAAAACATTCAATACATCTGCATCAATATTCACCAAAATTAGCGCCAATAGTTCAGAATCATCCATATACAAAAATAAGACTATATTGAACATTTCAAATATTTAACCATCACCAATATTTTTTTTATTATTCATTTATAAACAGCTGAATTAATGTCGAATTTTGATATGCATGAAAGATCTACAAGTTTGGTATAGAAAAAAATATTCAAACAAAAATTAATTATGAGTTTCTCAAAAAAAAAAAAAAAAAGACCAAGAACATTTCAAATGCACAATAAATATATTTCTATATTTGTAAACAGCTGAAATACTGGCGATGTCAAGTACGGTTGATGGATCTAATTTTGGTTTAGAAAATAAAAACCGAAATTGATTATGAGTGTAGCAAAATGTAAGACCAGGAACATTTCAAATGTCTAGCGGAAATGAATATGTTCGAGTGATTCCGCTGGTGGCACGATGATACTGTAGTGGTCCGATCCAAATTTGTCAGTTAAAAAAAGAACATTTCAAATACGTAATAAATGCATTTTCTAAATTCGGTTGTAATTAAACAGTGGCGAAGTAGTTACATAACATTAATTAAAACACGATCTACACTCACTTAATTTTTTTTTTTTCACAAAATTTGATTAAACAAACGAACAGATCTACCTTCAGATTTACAATCAGGAGGATCTTCAAACAACGAAAGCGACAGCTGCTTATGTGCAAGTCCAATATCAAACAAAATAAGTCCAGACTTAGGATCATCAACAATAATATCTTTAACAGGCAACCAAAGAAACAACTCTTCTTGAGAAAGCCCTTCAACCCCAGTAAGACTACCATACGTAAGGTTAGCTCTGATCGTGCTCTCATAAAACGCCATGGTATCGAATTTAGTCAAGCATGGTCCACGCAGGAAAACCTCTAGCAAGCCAGTGTCGTACAAAGTGAAAGATTCGACATCTTTAGGGAACAGACCGACAGGTAAGCCTTTGCTTTTAAGGAGGTCGTGGATAGAGGATTCTGTGACGAGTTCTGAATGAGTTGAATGAAGAACGAGGAGAGAACATATGAGAGTGAGAATAAGTGTGTGTTTGTGAAGGAATATAGCCATTGTGTGATGTGAGAAAAAGATAGATGAAGTTGTTGAATAATAAGGGTTTAGTTTTTAGGGCAGGTTGGAACATGGGTTTTAAAGAGGATTTGTGTGGTTTTACTAAAATGTCCTTTTTGTGTGTGTGTGTGGATATCACGTGATGAATAGGTTTTTCTGTTAGAAAACAAAAGTAGGTTGGAGACGGCCAAAATTGCAACAAAGGCCTTGAGAAATGTAACATGTTGATTAATGTTCTATAACAAAAGCAGTGAAAGTATATGCAACAAAAGTAGTGAAAGTATATGCAAATGCAATTATATATATGTGATGTGATACACACAACGTATGTACAATATTATGATACACACAACGTATGTACAATATTATGACTGAAACTTGTTTGTGATCCTGATCAAATCTATTAAACCAGTGGTGGATTTACAAATTTTTTTATGGGTGTGGAATCTCTAAGAGGGGAGGGGTGCACATAAATAATATTATTCACTTTACTGATTTTAACCAATTATACACTGTCACATTATTTTACTGAAACACTTTTTTAGAGACAGTACTCCACTAATTCTTTTTTTTTTTTTTTGTGTTTTCATTTAAATACAAATATAAACTTTTTTTTTTTAAATTCACACGCTTTTATAAATTTTATCACAAACCGTTAAGCCCGATTTAATTTCTCATAACCGTATCCACACAACACGGTCAAAAATATTTATTCCTATTAAAATTGGTCTCATCTAACCATCCGAAAAAAATTCAATTTACATGCAATACGGTTGAGATTTTTGTGTATATAAACGATGGTGGTGAAAACACACTTCAACATCAACAACACCACACCTTCAAAATGACTCGCTGGACCGAAAATGAAGAAATGGCTCTGGTTGTATGCGTTAAAGACGCACAAAAGACCTATCCTTACGACGCCAACCCCGCATGGGCTCAAGGGGGAGGGAAACAGGCTTCTGGGACTGTGTCTTGGCTGACTTCAACTAGCAAATCTGCCAAAGTGACCGCACAATCGAGAGCCTGTAGAGAAAATGAATCGATCTCAACAACAAATGTGATCGGTGGACCACCTGCTACGAGCGCACCACGAGCCGGCACCCAGGCATTGTACTGGAGTTGGCTGTGGAGTTGACCTAGGTGAACTATGTGGGTCGTTACCGCGCCACGTTTGAGCATCTCCAGGCATGGCAACTCATGCGTCAACTCTAAGCTTTATTTTTTTATGTTTTGATGTATTTTTATTTATGTTTAATATTTAATGAATTATGTTTTATGTTTTATGTCTTTGTTTATGTTTTTTATTTAATTTTGTTTTAATTTATGTTTAAAATACACGATTTAAATAAAAAACAATATCGAAAATGTGGTTTGACAATGGTTATAATAAAAAAATTGAATTATACTAATTCAAAATTAAATAATACACGGTTACCAGCCCGTTAGAAAGAACCAGGAAACGTTTCACGGAACCCCTACCAGCACGGGTGGCGGCGGTGTTACCGTGCTGGTAGTGGGGTACACGTGACCATTTCTGGTGGCGCCCCGTCCCCCCTAAGCCCATGGGTCGTTTATCCATCAGGTGGCCTGGGTTGGGCCAGGTCTTCATTTTTGAAATCTATCTATAACATCTTCTATCTTCACGTTTTTAAGGAAATCCTTTTTAATAAAAACAAATAAAACGATCGTTTAAATATTTATCAACAATCCTATTACGCAAACTGTTCTTCACAAACTTCATTGCCGAAAAGCTTCTTTCAATGGTTATGTTGGATCAGTGGCCTATTTTGATGAACACTTATGTGTTACAGATTTATATAAGAGTTAATGAGCAGTGGAATAATAAGTGTTCTAAGATTAAAAGATCACTTTTACGAGGAGTTATTACTCCCCCTTGACTGAGTAGTAAATGAGAAACAATAAATACAGTTCAAGTATAAAGCAGTAAAACAATTTATGTTTCTCAGATGTGAAATGGATTATAAGTTAAAAGCCTTGAAGGTTTTCAATTGATTTCAAAGTAAATTACACAAATATCACATATCTAAAATAGATGAACAAACTCATCTATTTATAAACCAATATACTAAACTGTTGTCTGAACTAATCTAAGATATTTACCAAAGATATTATGCTAAGATAAGGTTACAACAGTCTGTACATCGAAACTTGAAATCAAGACTTTAACAAAACATTATAATAATAAAACTACTGAAGTCTTCAGTCGGTTAGAAGCTTCTGATGACAAAGTGCTGATGAGTGACAAACTGCTGATGAGTAGTTTGTCTTCAGTAGTTCTTCAGTGTAGTGTCTGGTTAGACTTCAGAACTTCTGATGGTTAACTCTTCAGTACTTTGTGAATTTGTTCTTCAGTACTTCTTGTTTCTTCTTCAGCAGTTTCTTCTATACTTAGGCAGAATATGATTTGGACTAAGGATATCAAAAGGTGGTTTCTTCAATCCTCTTTGTCCCAACAATCTCCCCCTGGATTGATGAAGCCAAAACCTTATCCAATCTTTATTGTTGATTCTTTCTCTCTTCTAGTATCCTCCAGATTTCTGCTGTCATCCGGGTAGTAAGAGTACATCTTTGTTGCTCAGTGAGAGATCCCAATTCAGGTGTAAGATGTTGAATTGTAAGAAGGTCTTTGGAAGATAGAACACTCAACTCCTTTGAGTTTTTGTAGACCTTACTTGAACGATCTCTCCTGGTCACTAGTACTGAGTTGGAATCAGTAAATGACCATTTGATAATGTTTACCTTTGACCTGTCAAAGTCAGAGGCATAGGAAACCAAGCCTGTTTCCTGGGGTAAACCTGAGGATGATTGGGGAATGTCTTCCACTTCAGTGACTCTCAGGTGAGATTCTTGACTACCTTGAAGGTCAACACCACTTTGAATAGGCATGTTGGGAAGTGATGTTCTGTTACAACTCTTGTATGTGACTTCTCTTGAATGTATTGTTGTAGCTGATAAGCATAGGTAGCCTTGTCTCTGAATTGTGTAAGCAGGGGTTTTTCTTCAACATCAAAATCTCCATGTACCAACTGATTTCCTTCCAAGAGTACCATCTTGAAATCAGTCTTTACAATGGGTTCTCCCTCTGCTTTTCTCTTTGTGGCAGGCTTTCTTAGTGCACCAGAAGATCTCCTTATGATTGAAGTTGGTTGGACTTCAGGAGTTTCAAATCTTTCTGGCTCTGCAGCTTTGCTGGCCTTGAACTTCTTGTATGTCTCATATAAAGTTTGTTCTTTCCATTTTGAGACTGAGGCCTTTGAACCATAGCCATTTGCCACCAGTTCTTCTACAATCTCTGCTCTTTTGGCTTTCCTCTCTTTCTCTGTTGCTAACCTATCAGATAGCATTTGAGCGCTTCTTGTAAGTTCTTCAGTAGAGAGTCTTTTGAGAGCAACTTGTTTTGATTTGGAGTTCCTGGTTATGAATGTGATCAGCTGTGCCCTTTTGTCTTCTTCAGCAACAACTTCAAGTGCTCTCTCTTCAGCCTCAAGCTCATCAAGCTTTTCTTGATACTTGATCAGTTTTTCTTGAAAGTTCAGATCATCTCTAGTTTCCAGGCTGTTCCACACTTTGTCTTCCTTAGCCTTCTTTGCAGCCTCTTTCAAACTCTTCTCCAATAATTCTTTTGACATGGCAATAGGAGTAGGGTTTAAAACAGTTGTGGAAGTTGTAGTTGGCATAGGAATGGAAGCTGGTTCTCTTTCAGGTGCCTTAGAAGCTTCTTGTGTTGGTTTGGAAGGTGAAACTTCTGATGGTTTGTCTGTCTTCATAACTACTGAAGGATTGTCTTCAGCAGTTTGATAAGTCTGATCAGCAGTTTCTTCAGTTGCCTTAGATGATGAGAACTCCTGAAAAATTTCTTTTCCTGGTCTTTGAATTGGCTTTTCAGCTTCAGGATTTTCTCTGATAGTAGTTTCAGCTTCTGGTTCCTTAATCTTCTCCCCCTTTTTGGCTTTATCCACTTCTGGAAGCCTTAGAGAGTGAGAAGTTGCAGCAGACAACCTTGCTAACTGATCTTGTGTTTGATCCATCTTCTTGTTCAGTTCAGCAAGTCTTGAATTTATCAACCCAAATTGGTTGTTGGCTTTCAACTCCCAAGCAGTTGTAAATGTCTTGAGTTGAGCAGTTATAATCTCTTTCATTGTCTGGAACAGGGGACCATCTGGGCTGCATAGGTGGTTCAGGTCTATGCTTGATAGCCCTGAGAATTGGGTAGGTTGTTTTTGTGAAGGGTGTGTTTTTGGGTGATCTTCAGAATTCTCTGAAGATGCCACTTTTGGGGAATGTTGGGCTAAGTGGTCTTTAACCTGATCCTTGGTGACTAGCTTCTTGAGCTTGGAGACCTTAGATACAAGATCTTCAACTTCAACCGTCAATTCAGTTTGTGGAATGTTTGATTCATCATCCAAACTAATGGAATCATCTGAATCCCTGATAGTGTCCTCAGAGAGGGCAGGATCAGTTGTATCATGAGCTAGCACCAAACTAGTTTTCTCATGAACCTCTTTTTCTTGGAACTGAGGTTTTCCTACTTCAGGCACTAGGCCTTCATCAGTAGTTGCCAAATTTGAGGTCTTAATTATGTTACTACTATCCTCAGGTTCACCACTGGGTGATAAATGAGTAGTAGCAGCCTCAAAAGTACCAAGAGTTTCTAAGTTTGGGCTTATAAACTCTGGTCCATCCTCATCTCCCTGGTTTGGGCTAATAAGGTCCACATCCATGTCAAGTGTTGAAGGCATCTCCCCAAATTGATGTGTTTCTGGGGGAGTGACATGTGTTGGATGGGATCATTTTAGTCCTGAGAGAAGTTGGGCAATTTCAATGGTTGTGTGGGAAGGTTCAGGTTCAGTAGTTGTAATGGGTAGGTGTTCAGTAGTTTGTAAAGGTTCAGGTTCAGGTTCAGCAGTTTCAAAGGTTGGGTCAGTTGTTACAGCCTTTTTAAATCTTTTTCTTTTGAAAATGACTGTAACAGGTTTTTTTTAGGAGGTGGAGAAAGTGTGTGCTGGGAGGATGTTTCAGCCACATCCTTATCAAGTGCAGATTGCACATCAGCAGTTTCAGGGATCTCCACTTCCTGAACTGTCTTGGGTTTGGTTGGTTTTTGTTTTTGCTGTTTAGGCTTTTTGGACTTCTTTTTGGGTTTGGAAGATGTGGGTTCCTCAGGGATTGGTTGTTCTTCCCTTTGGTCATCTTCTAGCAAAAGTGCTGGTTTATTGTGCCTAGAGAATACTTGTGAAGTCAGTGGGTTTAAAGTTGTTGACTCACCCACAAGTACTCCCTCTCCAAGTTCTTTGATTATGCATTGCATAACAAATCTTGGGTACAGTAAAAACTTCTTTTTATCATTGTGATGGTGCAGAACCAACTCATTGAAAAACAGTTTAGATGCCTTAAAAGGTGTTTCATTTATTATTGAATGAAAAATTGGTTGAAAAGTAGAAGGCATCTGATCAATAGACCCAGTTTTTGGACTTAAGCACATAATTATATAATGAAATAACAGTTTATATTTTGGGTCAAAATATTTCTTATAAACTGTAGCTTGTGCTAAAGTACCTTGATAACCACATTCTGTCATGGTCAGATGAATGTCAGAATTTGAGATATGCTCAGGAGCATTAGAATCCTTCAAACCAAGTCTTATGCTTAGTGTTTCTGGTGATATGGCCATCAGTTTCCCTTGAATTGAAGATTTGAGGGAAATCACTTCATTATTAACTGTCACCGTCTCTGTGTTAGCCCAGAACTCATTGAGAGTTTCTTCATGAATGGGTGGATCAATGGTGAAAGCTTCATAATATTGGGATTTCATGATGAGATCAATGATTTCATCATACTGGGACCAGGCTTCATCTTTCTCAAAGTAGCCTCGTTGATTATGTCCATGTTTTAGAACGAGAGCCATGGTTGTTTTGATCGAACAGTATTTTTAGGTTAGAGAGTGGGTTTTGGTTTTGCTTTGAGAGAGAGAGAGAGGGAATTTTGCTTTTTGAATGGATAAGTGTTAAAAGGTATTTATCAAAAGTTTTTAACCGACTAGGTCAAACTTCTGATGAGTGAAAAGTCTGTTTTACCCTTTTTAATGAAACTGCTGATGAAGAAGGTTTCTTCATCAGTGGTTTTGGTCATCTCTTCAGCAGTTTCAACTGCTGATGAAAAAGACTTTTAAAACACTTAAATAACTTCTGATTATCATCAGTAGTTATTTCCATTTTGAAAATTTCCCATTTTTTATGTTCATCAGTAGTTTCTCTCAAAAATTGTTCTTCAGAGGTTTGTGATAGATAAGTATGTAAGTGAAAAATAAAATATGTGCAGAACTAAAAAGTGAAACACTTACAGACTTTCTTCCAAATTTAACATCCCAAGCATGGATACTAACCTCTGAAAAGTAGTTGAATCAAGGGGTTTAGTGAAAATGTCAGCTATTTGATTAGTAGTTATGACATGCTTCACCTCAATCTTGCCTTTTTCGTAGCAATCTCTTATGAAATGATACCTGATTTCAATATGTTTAGTTTTTGAAAACTGAACAGGATTTTGAATGATGCTAATGGCAGATTTGCTGTCTACTAAAAGTGGAGTCTTGGTCTCTTTGATTCCATAATCAAGCAGTTGATATTGGAGCCATTGTATCTGTGAAGTACAGCTTGCAGCAGCAATGTATTCAGCTTCAGCTGTTGAAGTTGCCACAGATGTTTGTTTCTTTGATTGCCAGGACACCAGACAGTTTCCTAAAAATTGACAACCACCAGATGTTGATTTTCTTGACATCTTGCACCCTGCATAGTCACTATCTGAAAAAGCTGTTAACTTGGTATTGCTTGAAGCAGGATACCAAATTCCTAAAGTAGGAGTTCCTTTCAGATATCTGAAGATTCTTTTGACTGCAATTAGGTGTGATTCTCTTGGTGCAGATTGGTATCTAGCACAGACACAAGTTGAGAACATAATATCTGGTCTAGAAGCAGTTAAATACAGAAGAGAACCTATCATACATCTATACATGGTTTGATCAATATGTTTCCCTTGATCATCTGGTTCAACTTGTGTGATTGGTGTCATGGGAGTGGAACATGTTTTACAGTCTTGTAAAGAAAATTTGTTTAATAATTCTTTAACATATTTTGATTGATGTATAAATGTTCCATTTGATTGTTGCTTGATTTGCAGTCCCAAAAAGTATTGCAATTCTCCCATTGTACTCATTTCAAATTTTGATTGCATGAGTTTCTTAAAATCTTCACATAGTTTTGAGTTTGTTGAACCAAATATGATATCATCAACATAAATTTGAACAAGTAAGACATGATTTCCAACATGTTTTATGAAAAGAGTTTTATCAATGGATCCCCTTGAGAAGTGATTCTTAAGTAAAAAGTTTGAAAGTGTTTCATACCAGGCTCTTGGAGCCTGTTTTAGCCCATAAAGAGCTTTGTCAAGTCTGTAAACCCAATCAGGATGAGAAGGATCCTCAAACCCTGGAGGTTGACAGACATACACTTCTTCTTTTATTTTTCCATACAAAAATGCACTCTTGACATCCATTTGATAAACTTTAATGTTGTTGGAAATTGCATAAGCTAAAAATAACCTGATAGCTTCAAGTCTTGCAACTGGTGCAAAGGTTTCATCATAATCAATTCCTTCCTCTTGAGAATAACCTTGTACCACCAATCTTGCTTTGTTCTTGATGATCATACCAGCCTCATCTGATTTGTTTCTGAAGACCCATCTTGTTCCAATTGGTTGCTTGTCTTGAGGTAAGGGACAGATTTCCCAAACCTGTTGTTTCTTGAACTGAAGCAACTCTTCTTGCATTGCTTGCACCCAATTGTTGTCTTTGAGGGCTTCTTGATATTTCTTTGGTTCCAACTGAGAAATGAATGCTGAGAAGAAGCAAAAGTTGGAAAGCTGGTTTCTTGTAAGTACCCCTGAGGCAATATCACCCATGATTTGATCTAATGGATGATCCTTGTGTTCAATCAGTTGTTGTAGACCTGTACTAGAGGATGGCTCTACTGGTTCTTCAAATAAACCACTGAGATTGATAATATCTGCTTCAGCTGTTGTTTGAGGTTCAGGAGTTTTAGGTTCAGCTGAATCAGTACTTTCAAAATGTTCATCAGCAGTTCCTGAAGTTGAAGCTCTTGAAACTTCTGAAGGTTTAATAGTTGATCTCTTGACTGTGTTTGGAGTCCATGGTGCAGGACTATCATCTTCAAATCCTTGAAAACCATTTTGAGGAGGTTTGGATGATTCAACAGTCTTTTCAGGTCCGAAATGAAAGTTATCAAGATCAAATAATTCAACAGGATTTGCTGGAATAAGAGTGTGTTTTGATTCATTGAACTTGACATTCAGTGTTTCTTCCACTATCTTGGTTCTTGAATTAAAAACTTTATAAGCTTTTCTCAAAGGAGAATAACCAAGAAAATAACCTGTATCAACTTTTGCAGCAAATTTTGAGATAGAGTCTTTGATGTTGAGGATAAAACATTGACATCCAAAAGCCCTGAAGAAGGAGATAAGGGGCTTTATGCCATGAAGAATTTCATAGGCAGTTTTGGTATGTCTCTTGTTGATAAGAACTCTATTCTGAACATAACAAGCTGTGTTGATTGCTTCAGCCCAAAAATACAAAGGTAGGCCTAAATCAGCTAACATTGTTCTAGCTGCTTCTATTAAGGTTCTGTTCTTCCTTTCTACCACACCATTTTGTTTAGGAGTTCTGGGAATGCTGAACTGTCTAACAATCCCTTTAGACAGACAGAATTCATCCAGAGTTTTGTTCCTGAACTCTGTCCCATTGTCACTCCTGATGACTTTGACAGAAAGAGAATATTGCTTCTCAACTTGTACAATGAAGAACTTGATGATTTCAGCTGCCTCGTCCTTGGAATATAAGAAGAAGACCCATGTGAATCTTGAGTAGTCATCAATGATGACCAAGCAGTACTTCTTCTTACCAAGGCTCATGATCTTGACTGGTCCAAATAAGTCCATATGGAGTAGTTGAAGACATGCAGTTGTTTTTGATTCTTCAATAGACTTATAGGAGGACTTATGCTGTTTACCTTTAAGACAGGAAACACAGTGTTCTTTGCACTGATATTCCTTCAAAGGTAGACCCCTGACCAAGCCCATTTTAGTGACTTTATTGATGGTTTTAAAGTTCACATGGCCAAGTCTCCTGTGCCAGAGATCATTTTCTGAAGTTGATGCTTTTGAGAAGAAACAGACAGTCTTGTTCAATACTTTGTCTTTTTCAATGTCCACTGCATAGACATTGCCACACCTTTTGGCAATCAGCAAAGTATGATCTTCAATGATCTTCTCTATCAACTTCTGGCCTTCTGGTGATATGATCTTGCATGCTGTCTTGGTGAAAAAGGAAGAATATCCTTTGTCACACATTTGTGAGACACTCAGCAAGTTGTACTCAAGGTTTTCAACCAGATTGACCTTGTCAAACTGCATTTTCCCTGAGGATACATTGCCATATCCTAGCACATATCCCTTGGCATTGTTCCCAAAGGACACAGATCCTTCTCTTTGACTGATAAAATTGTTTATCAGGTATCTGCATCCAGTCATGTGCATTGAGCCTCCACTATCAACATACCATATGCTATTCAAACCTCTGGAGACCCTCTGCACAAGATAGCAAATTAGTTAGTTTTGGCAACCCAAGCCAGTTTGGCTTTGGGTTTGCTCTTGAGAACAGGTGCAGCTTGTTGTGGACCAATTTTAGAAATCCATGTCTTTTTGGCAATGGATTTGTCATTAAGAACAATGGTGGGTTCTTTTTGGTGTCCACCATCAACTTTGGTCATCAGAAGTTTAACCAAATTTATCAAATGTTTAACTTCAGTAGTTTGTGAAACTACTGATGAGTTAGGTGTAACTTCTGAAGATGAACTTTGAGAAGAAGACTTTTGTTGAGATAAAAGCTTCTTCTTCTTAGAAAGGTTTTTGTTTGTTTGGAAAGAAAGTATTTTCAAAATTTTGTTTTATCTGTTTTCCCACAATCAGTTGTTGTCTTTGCTTGTTTAACTTATTTACCTTTCTATATCTACAAAGTTCAGTTATGTGGTTAAACAGACCACATATTTCACATGCTTTTGCCTTCTCTTTCTTTTTAGATAAGTCAAGAGAGTTGGAAGGCAATTTACTGACAATATCAGCATTTTGAAATAGGTCATCAGCAGTTTTCAGGATCTCAACTCCTGATGTAGTTGAAACTACTGATGGCTTATTGTCAGTTGTTTTAAGTTCTGCAGTACTTTCCTTTTTGAGAAAGTTCTGATGGTAGGATGTGCATTCCTCCATGTCAGAAGTTTGAATCAATTTCATCCCATCATTATTAGTTTTGTGGGTGAAATCTGTTGGTGATTCAGTGTGGGTATACCCAATGCCAAACTTAACATTTGCTGCAGTTTGTTTGTTAAGCAGCATTTGGTACCCTTTACAAGACTCAACTCATTTTTCACAATCAACCTTGGTGTCAGCAAGCTCTTGTCTGACATTTCCTAGGTTGTCTATAATTGTTTTAATTTGTGCTTGGGTTTCTATGGATTTATCAGTCAATTTAGAAATTTCTTTATTTTTCAAAACAATTTTTCTTTCTAAATCACACTTCATCTGTGTATATTTTCTCTCCATATCATTAGACTTGCCTTGTAAATGCACATTTGTTTATCTTATTAAAGCAAAGATTCTTTGCAAGATTTAGAGCAAAGCTTTAAAAGAGACTGCTGTGATACCTGAGTGAGTGCAGAATTTGAAGAATATCCTTCAAAAGCCATTAACGCAAAGTTCTTTCTGCCATTATCTGGTTCTCCCCAGTTGACATCATAGACCTTATTGTCTGCATCCTGACTGCATTCTGATGTGTCATAAGGAAGACTGCTCCAGTCAACATACCCTGATGTAAATAAGCTTTGTTGCTGAGGGGGTTGTTGAGTTTGTGCAGGTAGTTGAGCAGTTGGAAAAGGAGGCATCAGCTGCTGTTGTTGTTGAGCAGGCATCTGGACATATTGTACTTGTGGCACATATTGAACTTGTGGAGCTTGTGCCTGTACAAAATGAGCACTCCCTTGAGTTCCATTATTCCTATTATAAGAGGGGTTAAATTGATTTCCAGACATAGGTTGGTTGTAGCTAGAGCTTCTACACTCTCTAGCAAAGTGTCCCAACTTTTGACACTTATGACATCTAAGTTTAGATTTGTCAAAACCAACTTTTGTTGAATTGTTAAGTCCTGGAAATTTCCTTCCTGACCTTTTGTAAAATTTGTTAGTTTTTAAGCTTAACAAGGCCAGTTGGTGTAATATCTCCATTTCTTCCAAGTCATCACTGCTGAAATATTTTAAATCATCCATGATGAAACACATGTTGTCAGCAGTTTGACTTAGTTCTTCATTGTCATAAGCTGGGAAAGATCCATCTGATGAGATCCCAGCTGTTATGTCAATGTGGTCAAAAGAACCAAAATTATTAGAACAAGATGGTGAGTCATGTCCTAATAAGGCTGTGCTACCTGGAGTATAGTCATCAGCAGTTTTACCAGATTCTTGTAATTTTTTCTTTTGATTGATTTCTCTTTCAAAAGTTAGTAATTTTCCATGTAACCTTGTTAGGTTCAGGGTGTTAAAATCTGAACTTGTTCTGAGGACTATTGAATAAGTTTCCCATTTTGAAGGTAAAGACCTTAAAAATCTATGTAACATAGACTCATTTGAATAGGTCTGATTATTAATTTTTAACTCAGAGATGAGTGAAGAAAATCTTTCAAACTGTTGTGTTAAATTTTCACCCTCTATGTGAGTAAAAGTTTCATATTGTTGAGCCAGGATTTCTCTAATGTTGGCTATCACCTCTGCAGTTCCTGCAAACTGCTCTTTTAGGTAATCCCACAGCTCTTTGGCACTTTCACAATGTAAAAGCCCAGCATATATTTCGTTTGGGAGAGCCATAGCCAACATAGAAAAAGCTTTTGCATCTAGCTCAAACTTTTGGAAATCTTCTTCAGTGTAGTCTTTTGGATCTTTTGGTCTCTCAGTTTTTCCCTCTGGATCAGTAATAACTGGTCTGTGACCTCCAGCAACCAGTATTTGTTTGGGAAATAGTGTGTGCCAACCTTTTTGACCATATGTTATATTCATTTCTGACTAACATAGGAGGTTTGTTGGCAGATCCAGTATTATAGGGGTCCATTTTTAAGAAGTTTGGATTTGTCAATGCTTCTTTAAAGTGATGGATGAAAAAGTGAGCCTATTAATCTTTTATTGGATATCAATAAGAGCCTGTGTCTGATTCTCAATTTGTTAGATTGATATTTGATCAGATTAACCAGTGCTCTGATACCAATTGTTGGATCAGTGGCCTATTTTGATGAACACTTATGTGTTACAGATTTATATAAGAGTTAATGAGCAGCGGAATAATAAGTGTTCTAAGATTAAAAGATCACTTTTAAGAGGAGTTATTACTCCCCCTTGACTGAGTAGTAAATGAGAAACAATAAATACAGTTCAAGTATAAAGCAGTAAAGCAATTTATGTTTCTCAGATGTGAAATGGATTATAAGTTAAAAGCCTTGAAGGTTTTCAATTGATTTCAAATTAAATTACACAAATATCACATATCTAAAATAGATGAACAAACTCATCTATTTATAGACCAATATACTAAACTGTTGTCTGAAGTAATCTAAGATATTTACCAAAGATATTATGCTAAGATAAGGTTACAAAAGTCTGTACATCGAAACTTGAAATCAAGACTTTAACAAAACATTATAATAATAAAACTACTGAAGTCTTCAGTCGGTTAGAAGCTTCTGATGACAAAGTGCTGATGAGTGACAAACTGCTGATGAGTAGTTTGTCTTCAGTAGTTCTTCAGTGTAGTGTCTGGTTAGACTTCAGAACTTCTGATGGTTAACTCTTCAGTACTTTGTGAATTTGTTCTTCAGTACTTCTTGTTTCTTCTTCAGCAGTTTCTTCTATACTTAGGCGGAATATGATTTGGACTAAGGATATCAAAAGGTGGTTTCTTCAATCCTCTTTGTCCCAACAGGTTACGATTGCGACAGGTAATGTGAGAGCTAACTTCAATAAACGATACACAGATATAAAGTTAAGTTGTTTCTTTAGTTGAGACATCAATTGTATAAGACTTGATAAACCATTCAATTTGGCAAATTGTGTATCCGCTTTTACATTATCAATGTAGCTCTCAAGTTCAACCGGAAGTCTTTTTTTATCTTCATCATCAAAATCATGTGGATACATCTCGGCTAATCGTATAGTAGTTTTGGAACATCAAACGAACCAAAATTATCACAAGGACTCAAGCTATTAATACAAGCAAATAACTCAGATGTTACCTCGTTAAATGGTTTCCAAATTCTTGGATTTGTATATCTAAATCGAATTGAGGCATTTAACCTTATAATAGTGGCGAAATGTGATGTTTGTTTTTTTCTTGATATCATTGGGTTAACGTAATCACCATCCATGTTTACCACTTCAAGTTCATGCTTATCACAAAAAGAGTTAACTAACTCTACCAACTATTTCAATTAGGCTAACTATAAACACTATTTTTTTCTTTGGGCCGGTTTAAAAAATCCAAGAGATGCGATTTAAAAGTTTTATGGGGTGCGGACGGGATAAACGTGTATACATAAACATTTTGATAGATTATATATATTTTATATCTATTTTGAATATGCCTCCAACAAGATAGGGCGATGCAAAAAAGCCGTATACTGCAGGAGTGCTCACATTTTTTAGGCTTACTCTTGCACTTGAATTTTAAAATCCAGCCTTTGGACCTTGGTCCGCTTAGAAGTGAATTCGAACCACTGGCACAAGGATTTTCAGTCCTTTGCTCTAACCAGCTGAGCTACCTGAACCACTTTCCTAAAGGATGTTTTCTTCATCAGTTTGGTCTTTCATAAATTTAAAACTATATTTGTAATAATGTTTGACAAATGAATATTAAGTATTACTATTACTGGTTTTGGTTATTATTTTTAGATGTTAAACATGCTCCACAAATATATATTGATTTTAGATGTTAATATTAGTTCAAAAGTAAAATAAACTAATAATAACGCAAAGTAATTAGTTAATCTTTTGTGAGAGTTTCATATTATTTTAAACCAATAAAATAAAATAAACCAATCTACATTTGAAGGTGATGAGACTCCTATAGCACTCAAAGGTCATTAAATTAACCCATTTTTTTGTAAAATTTGATATTTCACTAAGTTTAAAACTATATTTGATACAATAGTCGACAAATGATCATTAAATTTTACTATTACTGGTGTTGATTATTATTTATAGATGATAAATATGCTCAGCAAATATAAATTAATTTTAGACGTTTCCATTAGTTCAAAAGTAAAACATATTAACAAAATGTAATTAGGTAAGCTTTTGTGAGACTTTCATATTGTTTTGTTTAAAGACTTTGATGTTAAAAAGGTATTATACACTCAAGATTATAATACTTTGGCTTTGGAAGAAACTTGATTTCAAATTCCAAAGTGAATAAAACTCGATTGAGATAGTTTTAACGGATGGGGGTGTACTTTTAGATTATTATCATTTTGTTTTTCTTAGCTTAAACATGTTTACTCTTATTACTTTTGAATTGTTTGTTTTGTTGTACCTGCAGTCTACAAGGTACCTGTCACAATATGGATGATATATTTTGAAAAGCATGAAAAAAGTTTTACGTGAAATTAATGTTTTTCCACAATTTACATTTTTGTCGGTTGTATTTGCAATTTTTTTTATTCTCAATATAATATGTAATTTAGTTATCCTAATTATATTTGTATATTTATGTATATAAAATTTTTTTATTTATAATTTTTTTATTTTAGATTTAAATTCATTATATAATCACCAAGTTACATCTGGATAATGGGTAAGCAAGCAACAAGCTGCGCCGCTATCCTTTTTTGAATCGCAAAACCTATTCTACTAAATACAAACCCTTAGTTCCTCGGGCTTTGCGAGTCATTGTGGACCACCTTCTGCACCCGCTCCAAAAAGCGAACTGCCTCAAGGGCAAGGGATCCACGAGTACATAACCTAACATGTAATATAACATTTAAATTGTTCAACCCGTATATCACACGGGTACATAACCTAATATGTAATATAACATAGTTTATAACGTTTTTACTTTTTCTTATAAAATTATACTTTCTTCTGTGCTTAAAGTTGTTTTTCTATTGATTTTAATAAATGCAAGTTAATATGTTACAGATATTAGAGCATTTACAGCTCGTCCCTCATCATCAATCATTAAGGAAAAATCATAGTTTTCTAAATTTGCTTCTTACTTTTTCAAAGTCTCTCACATCCCATTTCCCATTCATATCCCCTATAAGCTTTTTTTTGTTATTATTTTCTTTATTTACAACCAACATCAAACCACTCCACCTTCAATTTGTATTATTTTATTATTATTAAATGAGATAGGGGAAGTATGGAAGACCCCATATATGGAGGCTCAACACAGGTTTTTTGCAAATTTTAGAAATGGGGTATAGAGATAGGGGTTAGGATGAAGTGAGTTTTTATGGGATTTTCTTAAATTTTAAGAATGGGGGAGGAAATGGTAGATGGGTTGTGAATGCTCATAGTAATAAAAACTTCAGGTCAACCCAACTTGTGTCAAAATTTAACTATTTAGCCCAATTTGCTCAACAAGGTTTGGTGTGACTAGTTTAATTTCATTATGGGTCTGTTTGGTATAGGGTAATGGAATGGATGAGGGAATGGAATGGACGAGGTAATGGAATGGACAAGGTAGTGGACTGGATCGTTACCATTCCATGTCTTGTTTGGTTGCCATGTGGGAATGAAACAAAACATTACTTTGTGTTGTTAGATAGGAAGGATAAGACGATGATGGGTGGCGGCGGTGGTGGGTGGGTGAAGGAAGTAGGTGGCAGCGGTTCGTGGTGGCGACGATAATGGTGGGCGACGGCGGTGGTGGGCAACGGTGGTAGGTGGTGGTCGACGTTAGGTGGTGTTGGATGGTGGCAACTGTGGGTGGGTGAAGGTAGTGGGTGGCGGCGATGGCAGTGGTAGGTGGTGACACAACGGTGGTGGGTGGTGGCGACAACGGTGGTGGGCGACGGTGATAGGTGGTGGGTGTTGGTGGTGGGTGGTGACCGCGGTGGTGGGTGGTGACGATGGTGGTGGGTGGTGATGGTTGTTGGGTTATAGTGTTGTTAGTAAAGGGTGAATGAAGGATGGAATGAAAAAAAAAAACATGAGAGGTGGATGAAATGGTTTTGAGGAAATGGAATGTCTTGTGGAATGAGTGATTCAATTCCTTTAACCAACCAAACACACTATTTTTCATTACCTCGTAATGATTTATTCCATTCCCCCTTCCATTCCGTAATACCAAACGCTACCTAACGGTTCTCTTCTTGTATACATAAAATTAAAAATCATTTCTAATTGTTTGACCCAAAACCTAAAATCAAACCGTACACCCATAGTTTAAGTAATTTGATTTTACATATAACATATATAGATATAGATTATTTCACTTTTTCGTTATAAAATCAAAATACCTATTAGTCAAAATCATGGTTCATTTATTGTGATGACAATACATAGATGTGAAGTTTTTAGAAAACTAATACAAGAATACAAAAGAGTTTTTTTTTAACGGCTATTTTTATTTGTCACCCATAGTATTTAAATCCTTTATTATGTGAATAGGTAAAGTCTTATCCAACACCTTGATACCATAAACCAAGAGCCCTTTGATAAGAATACATAAAAGTTATAGAACAAATTCGAAGAACAAAAGATAAAAAAAGAAAGATGAGCATAAAAAGAAGGTTTTAACATGTAAATGTTGAAGGTTTTAACATGTAAATGTTTCAAGAGTAGCCGAGTCAACCCTAAAATATAAAGGAGTAAAAGATGGAGAACCAAATGATTGCATGCTAATTATTGATACGAATATATTGTGGTTTACATAATTAAATATGTTTAGCGTGCCAAAGAGCTATAACATATTTATGTCCCCATGCAATTTTTATTTCATCCGCTTTAATTATTTTCATAGTAAAAAAGATATATAAATGTGTTTACGTTTTAGAACCAATAATACATAGAATTTTGAATATCATCGTCATGTCACTACTACGTAGGAATTTATGCAATAAGTAAACGTTTAATAACTATGTATAGTGGAATAATTAAAACAAAAATTAAAAAAAGAAAACAACGTGATTGGTTAGTGGTTAGATTGGGGTGGGCCCCACCTTCTTCCCATCTTCCTCCTCATTAATGTTTTCATTGGAATGACGTTGGATCTCAATGGTGCCCTCAGTTATAAACTAGCACGGTGGTTAACGCCTCCATGTTGATTTGACATGAGGGTATTAATCAACAACACAGTCTTAGATATATTGCAGATTTGTAGTAGTTAATGTTTTTCACACATACCGAAGAATGATATTTGACCCACTTAATTGAGTTCAAATATGAAGCAGGTGGGAAGCACGTGTGCGATTTTGACTCTCGTCGGAGATCGCGATGGCTAAAAACACGAAGATGGTGGTGGCCGGTGATTTTTGTGAGTACGGTGAGAGAAGGAGTGGGAGGGGGTGCTTTAAGTTTAATTTATTGTTCTAATATTAATAAAAATTAGGTTTTAATTTCTTTAATTGTTATTTAGCATAAGGGTAAAAGAGATATTTAACACTGACTTAACAAAAAAAAACCAACATCCATTCCTGTTAGGGACCGTCAAAGTTATAATATGCATACTACCAGAAGCATCTATGTAGTTTCAAAGTTTTGGTGATCAAAGTTCCAATATGTGCAAAGCACATGGACATTCTATGTAATTAACTCATATAATTTTAACAACTTTTATTTTCTAGAACAACATAATATTATAAAATGAGTCAGGCTCAAAGAAAGGTGGATAAAGAAAATTACATCAAAAGGAGAGAGTTTTTAAGCCACTCGTCTCACGACGATTTAGTAACCGCCTCTTTATGTTCCTTGCACTAGTTCTGCTTATTTTTTATATACTATACACAAAAGTACATTATGTGGCACTCGTAATTTTTAACATAATTTTGATATTAATTATGACACAAAAGTGATGTATATAGAGGCGTGTTCAATCAATAATCAAATTTCAGCATAAAATTAACGAGAATTGCACCATATATAATATTCTAAGTTTACAATTATGAGAATCTATAATAACTAGTGGGATGCTTAGTTGCGCGTTGCGCAACTTTCGACTATCTTTGTGACCGATTAGAGACCTATTGACTACGCAACAGGCGCGCGTTGTTATTCGGTTGTTACCAAAACGCAAAGAAGCTATTATCAACCAAAGCAACCAATATATATTGAGATTCAACAACGGCAAATTGTTTCGGACATAATAAGATGATGTGTAGATTTATGAAACTAAATATCCAACTACAATTCCACTTTTATTCATCAATCATCACCCAAAACGTACAAAAAGAAAACGCTAGCAAGATGCTAGGCCATAGTTACAACACCAAAATCCATATTAAAGGAAACCCATTTTGCCCAGTCGATCTCGCTTCTTGTCACCCGGTTCTTGAACCACAAAAAGGACATCGCTTGAGTTTCACAAAAGATCTTCTCAATGTCTGCAAAAATCAATTCATTTCGCGCCTTCCAAATCGCCCTACACATCACGATGATAATCGTCCGCGCCAACTTCCTTTTTGCAGCCGGTTCCTCCAAGTATTTGTGGTGACAATAGGGACAGCAGGAATATTACACCAGTAGCATACTTTAGACCAAACTACTGAGGCTACGCGACACGCTACAAAAAGATGGTCCATATCCTCCTCCTCAGCCTCACATTACCTGCAGAAAATAGAACCACTGACCATGTTTCTTCGCTGCAGACCTGCAAGAGTAGGAAGATGGTTTAGCGCAGCCCGCCATGTAAAAATGTTGGCTTTCCTTGGCAGCCATTTGATCCACTCATTGACAAACGCACGTTGCGCGATGTGAAGACAGTTTTGTACTTTGGTTGATGACATGGCAAAACTGCATGATGTTTATAGACTTGACTGTTATCAAAAGTTGGCAAGCATTCATAAGACCTTTATACCAGTATTATCATTTAGTCACAAAGCTAGTGGGTTGCTTGACGCCATCATTTCTTCCAAAGTGTGGTTGCTGCTTGCTGTCTACCTTTTACGCCACCTCTTACTGTGGTTGCGACCTCACGTGCAATTTAGGATGTTATGGATAAATGGAAGGCTTCTTTCTTGTATCACACAAACACCAGGACTTTGTCCCTAAAAAGATTCTAGCCAATTAATGAACAATTTATAAAAATATCACACATGTATTAAAAAAATTCATGAAGAGGTTAAAGCGCGCGCACACCCACTTGCGCGCCCACGCCAAAATGGATACTCTTCTAATACACCCTTCAAACTGTGGTTTTTTGGCTTTAAACCTACTCTGTAATCAAAAGGCAATCTTTTGCCTTTGACCAGATGCTACGTTTAACATTTATGGTCAAAACTATGACTTTCAGTCAAACTTTGACTTTTTTAGTCAAGCTTTAGGAAGTGGTTGATCTTTTAAAAAGACAACAATAACTTCAATGTTGCCCTTGGCTTGAACAGTGGCACCTCATGACCTGCCCCTTTTATTGTTGCAAATGTTAGTCCTTCATATACCTCTGTCCATCCTCCCACCTTCACATAAAAGCCGAAACACACATTAGTTACTTGTACATTTCGTTACTTATTATTATTATTATTATTATTATTATTATTCAATGTCACAACATAATGCAAGAGTTACCTGTTTACTTGTTAAAGTGAATGCATACCTGGATAACTTGGTGATCTTCTATCTTCTTTTTTAGCATACCACATGTTCATTGTAGATTAAAGCCCCGACATATTGCTCTAGACGATTTCACCTATAATTATGGGGATGGACACATGCATCAGTTTTTTACTCTATAAGGGAAAATATATTTTTTTTTGCAATAAACATAAGTTAAGCGTTTAGACTTAGAGAGTCATATGAACGATAAACAAACAAAGCAGTCAACCTAAACATACCGAAAACGTTATCTATATGTGTGTTAGCATTCCTCAACTTTATGTGGACCAGCTATCTAAATAAGGCTCAAAATAGTAAAGGGATTGCGGCTGCAAATATTAGTTTTAACGTGATGTCTGCCACGCCCAAACAACACCTCTTTTTTACCTTTTTCATCATCGCCTCAAGCCGTTAACTCATCATAGCCAACCAAGAAAACGACTCACCATTGTTTAATCGAAGGCTAACAGAGTGCTACATAGCCAAGACTACGATGAAAAATGAAGCGTCACATGCCTCGAATAAACTGTCAGTCGTCGTCATCAAATGAAATACACACATAAACTATAAACAGCGCTTTATTCCAGATTTGATGATGAAGGGAAACGGAGACGAAAACATCCAAGAAGCGTACATCCTAATTCTGAAATCACAAAAGAAACGTTGGTCGGTTACAGATTACATATCGAAATCAATAAAAAATGACTTACTTAGCTGAAAATTTTGGCCTTCTTGGTTGCAAACAAACAGCAGCTAGTTGGTGTTGCAACAAAAGAGACTAAACTATATATTCAATATTAAATAATCCACAAACTTTTGTACACGTTTCAAGTCGGTTATGCGTAGAAATACCCAACCGGCTCGTCATTCCATCAAGGGTTGCATATCCCTTCGATACCTATATAAATTCATGTAAACATTTATTTGTAATTGGATGAAAAGTCAGTTTACTTTCAAGAATTCTCTCTAAATACGACCCTGAGAACATCCCCTGTAACCAGCAATAGTATTTCTACAGTTTCAAAGATAAATATCTAATTCTTATTGCATAATCTTAAACTTACACCTATTTTGAAGGTTTTTAAAGATTTTTTGCATTTAAATGCCCATTTTTATTGCATCATCTAAAGCTTATCACATCTAGCTTCATTTGACCATTTATATTAATTTCTTTTACAAAAAAATCACAAAAACTATATTATCGAAGACTTGATTGCCACAGTTGTACCAAAAACTATACTAAATTACCACCATAACTACCCTTTCAAATGATCACAAAACCCATGAGATTTTTATTAAATCCATATTATAAAATAACAAAGGCTTGAAAACCCTGTCTTTCTTGGAAAGAAGGTTGTTTTCATTACAATTATTTTTGAAAGCTTCCTCGCACCTGTTTCCCCAATTCGTTATAAACCCTAGCAATTTAGTAACACAGATTCGAATTTCATATAATAAAAAAACACAGGTAGATCATTCATAACAGATGAAAGTAAGAGGGTATATGAATGATGATTGAAAGACTTACACTTGTCGCAAACCATTGTAGATTCAAATTAGGAAAAAAACATCAATTGTAAAACAGAATCTAGGCGGTGGCTTCCAACCCCTCTGTCTAGCTCTTTCTCTCTCTGGTAAAAAAATGGGTCTAAATGCGGAGGTCGGTTGGAAGAGAGGCTCGTATGGTGATGTGTATACCACGTGTACAGGAAGCAAAAGAAGGTGACAAGAGCAGCTGCCACGTTACTATTGTGACACGTAGCAGGCTTGGAATTGTGAAAGAAAGAAAAAAGAAACGGTGTATAGGGAAGAGGCAGACACGTGGGAGGCATAAAAATGGCTTTAAAAAAACGGACAAAAAACCAGCCGATACAGGAATCGAACCGGATCAACAAAGCAGACACAACAACACATAAACCAACTGCACCACACCATCCATTATTACCATTATCAAACACACTAATATATAATAGCTTTTCAAAACTAAGGTGGCACTATTCATGGAGACTCATAAATTAACATATAGGATAATTTTCTAGTTAGAAAGTAAACGGTATAATGTATGTTAATGTAGGAAGGGTAGAAAGACACTAGGGAATAACACCTGTAAACCATAGTTAAGTTTATTAAACTTAATCCCGGTTGATTAAAAGCGTACTTCAGTCTTTTTTATTCTTTCGTTAATCTCTGATCCAATATCAGTTCAAAATCGAGTAATTAGATTCGACAATAATTCAGATTCAATTCACAATCGATTAACTATATTCAATTCATGATCGATTCAATTCACGATTCAATTAACAATACATGTTGACGATTTTTCTGATACTCTATTTTTTCATTCAATCAACAATCTTTTATTGACGATTGATTACGAGTGATCATCTTATGATTGAATTAGTTTTACATTTTGATTATATGTTGTTAATCGAAATCAAGGATTATGGAGGTATTGTAGAGAGAGAAAGGAGTAGAAGTAAAAGAAGGAGTTTTCATTATCAGTAATATGATGAAGAAGAAGAAGAAGATACATAAAGTGCATTTTTAGTTAATCAAGGTTGTTCAACGTGCATCTATGTAAAATAATATGTGGTTTTCATTCTTTTTATAAGTGCGTTTAATAAGTTTACATGTGCGTTTATCAAAACCATATATGTGCATTTAAAATGTTATTCACGTGCGTTTTTATATCAATTATTGGAAACAAACAATAACAGTAATTCTCGTGAATGATATTTTGTCACTTGGTTATTATTGTTTTTTTATATACTTATCTCTATAGCATCATCATCAAAATCTCAAATGTTAAAAAGGATTAAGGAGCAAATTGCAAAAGATTATGCTTGTGAGAGCCGTCTGACCGATAATCTGTAGATGCATTTTGTGTCTGTTGCATTCGGATTAACAAGATGGAATTGAAGATTTTGAAGATTACAAGTTTTATGTTTTGGTTCGGGTAAATGAAGGGCCGAACCAAGTTTTACTAAGGTCGAATGAGTTGTTATTATTTGGTTCAAACTCAGTCAAGGTCGAACAGGTTCATTCGACCTCACGATAGGTCGAATGAAATCCTCTATATATATGGGTTAGTTATTGACGGTTATAGAGTTAGTTAGTCAGTTGAGTGTGTGTTCCAGAGAGTTCATTTTCACCTTTAAGTGTGTGTTTTGATTAACTTGTACCTGTAAACGTTTTATGATCTTAAAGTTAATGAAAACATGTTTAAAATGATTTGTATTGTGTTTTAATTATGGTTTTTTTTTATCATTTTGCATGATATTCAGGGTTTCCGCACCTGATATGTCTCTACTCGTGTGATCTTATTGTTTCTTTGTTGAAATCCGATCCTATAAAGTCGTATCAGAGCTTCTGCTCGATTACAATACTGCAAATTGATAAGAATTGTAAAGTTTTCGGATCAAAATCATCAAAACCCTAATTTTCTGTTGAACAACATGTAAACATGGTTTTTGATTGATTTGAAGGTGTTTTTAAGTCTGATATTGAAAATTCTTTCACAAAAGTTTTTAATCTAGAGGTCCGAATCAAAACCTAATCAATTAACATCAAGATCAACAACAATTTCAAAATTCAGATCAAAATTGTGTGTTTTTGGTGAAAAATTGTTCATGAACTGTCTTTGGGTTGAATAGGTTTTTGAGTGGGGTCGAATCAGTTCTTTGGACTTTCATTTGTGCTAGTTTTAGGTCGAACCAGATTTAGATCATTTCATTTGACCTTCTAGTTTTTCATTCAGGTCTTTAGAATTTCGTTCGTGCCTTCATATTTTCATTCGCCCTCACAGTTAGGTCGAACCAATTGTTATATTTTTCATTCGGGTTTATTTTTGGGTCGAACCAGAGGATTTATTTTCGTTCGACCATTCGATAGTACGAACCAATTTGTCCATTGCAGAATTTTTCTAAGTGTTTGAACATGCACATTATGGATAACATTTGGGGATGCCCGATGAACACCAGACCTAACTTGACACCACAACAACCACAACCGATGAATCCTTGGACTGTAGCAGCTGAAAGGGGTAAACCACAACCAATGACTAATTACTGGGCCTCGGGTCCATCTCAACCCGTCGTGAGACCTCCTCCTCAACCCATGCTAGATTATTGGAGAGTAGCAGCAGCCGCAGCTGTCCAAAGTCAAACAACCAATGCCATAACCACTTTGGTAAATGAACTCTCAACTGGAAATGGGAATAGACCACCAAAGATGTTAGATATGATTGAATACCCATCATGGTAGAAACGTTTTAATATTCATCTTGAAGGATTAGATGGTGGTGAAGCATGGCAAATTATTCAAAAGGGATATGTGCAGCCGATGATTGAGAACTCCAATACACCTGTTGCACTTGATGATCTTTCAGATGACGAAAAGAAAAAAAGTATTCTGTAGAAAAGAAAGCTTATTCTCAATTGTCCCAAGGTTTAACAACTGATTTGCTTCAACAGATTGGACCATGTACTACATCAAAGCAGCTTTGGGATGCTTTAAAGAGCATGAATGACGGGAATGAAAAGACAAGGATGCTCAGGACTGATGAGCTAAGAAAGGAGTTTGAAAACTTTAGTTTTGTGGGAAATGGGAGTTTGAAAGAACTTACAGCTAGATTTTTTCATTTACTGTCTGAACTTTCGAATTATGAGATTATTTACCCTATGTCTGAATGTGTTGAAAAGTTTGCAAATGCACTACCAACTTACTGGAATCAACATGTGGAGGTGCTGAGAGAGAAAGACTCATTTCAATTCTGAACACTTAATGAGTTCATCCAAAAGCTTGAGAACAAAGAGATGGAAGAAAGAAGGAAGGCGAAGAGAGCTCAGATTGCTCAGAATCCTGAGTTATACTATGCTAGTTCATCTTCGGCTATTCTGAGTGTTGGTGTAAGTTCGGCACCACAAACTTCTTTTGTTTCAAGTGTTGAACCAAACCATGCTGCTAGTTTTTATGGTGTATCTTCTGCACCATCATACACACCTACTCAACCTCCAATGCAAGCTGCAAATTACTATAGTGCTCCATCAATGAACATGACTCAACAATCGACACTGAGTGTTAGTCAAGGTCCATCCAGCTCGAGTTCCCTTGTGTTAGAAACTTCTAACATGGATTATGTGACAGTTGAAGTAGCCCAAAAGCATGTTGCTTTAGTTTCTGCTATGGTTGCTTCGTACAATGGACTCGTAGCAAGTCAAATTGGTAACAACAATTTGACTAATGAAGATTATTCACATATCGATAAAGAAGAGATGGAATTGATCGATATTCAATGGGGATTTGCTAGTGTTGTGAGAAGAGCAACCGAATTCATGGAGAGAACAGGAAGGACGGATCTTGCTACATCACCAAACACTACATATGGTTTTAACAAAGCAAAAGTGACATGTTTTAATTGTGGAACAAAAGGTCACTTTGCTCGAGAATGTACTAAACCGAAACAAGAAGGAAACCGTAATCCTTTCAATTCAAACTACCAAAACCGACAAAACTAAAACAATTTCCAAAAACAAAACAACTTTCAAAACCAAAACCGTGTTTCACAAAATTCCAACCAAAGACTGATGTGTTGTGAAACACACCTGGTTAATATGTTAGTTTTGTGTATATTTTAATCTTTTATTGTGTGTTTTTAGTCGGTCTTAATTATTTATTAGTGTACATGTGTTTTGTAAGTGTTCGTGAGATATGAGCTTAACGAGCAACTTTGGTCGAGTCAAGAACACCCGAGTCTAGAGCACAAAGTTTTAATATAATATTTAAATAATAATAAACTAATAATAATAATAATATGTTATAATAATGATGATACGTTATAATAATAAAAAATAAAAAAACTACAAATGTTTGTTTTGTTTCATGGCCCAAAGCCCAAGACAGCCATGTAGGGCTATTTCACTTGGAGGATTATTATTCTCGACGGCACTATTCTTGGGGGAAGGCATCGAACAGCAACAATTATTGGAAGGTTTATTATTCTTTTGAACATCATCGCACAAGAGGAACAAGATGGAAGCCATGACAACCATGTGCGGCTAAACCCTTTGTGACTTTCCCCGGGTGAACGGTTTTCAGTTTCTTTTGCATTAGACTCAATTTATTTACGTTTGAACTGGTATAACTTGACCACTTGTGTTTGAATTGATGAAACGTTTGCTTATGTTTGAATTATTTATCTTTTACTAAACGTATTGGCAATTTCTTGCATTGTTAGCAGGTTAATAATTGGTGGGTAATTGGTGTTTGTGAACGGATAGCTAGATCGTACGGTTATTATTAAAAACTGTCTTTAGTTATTAATTCAATTCAGAAATCCCAAGGCCATGTCTATGTGGTGTTTAGTAATTAATTGAGTTTGTGTGAAAAACTGTAACCTGGATCCCGGGTGGAAGTTTGTTGGGACAAAGAGGATTGAAGAAACCACCTTTTGATAACCTTAGTCCAATTCATATCTGCCTAAGTATAGAACTGCTGAAGAACAAAAGAAGAAGTGCTGAAGAACAAACACCAAAGTACTGAAGAGTAAATCATCAGAAGTTCTGAAGTCTAACCAGACATTTCACTGAATAACTACTGAAGACAAACTGTTCATCAGCAGTTTGTCACTCATCAGCACTTTGCATCAGAAGCTTCTAACCGACTGAAGATCAGCAGTTTTCTTATTATATTGTTTTGTTAAAGTCTAGATTTCAAGTTTCAATGTACAGGCTGTTGTAAGCTTATCTTAGCATAATATCTTTGTTAAATATCTTAGATTACTTCAGACAACAGTTTAGTACATTAGTCTATAAATAGATGAGTTTGTTTATCTATTTTACATATGTGATTTTGTGCAATATCTTTGATCTTAAATTGAAATCCTTCGGGCTTTAAAGTTATAATTCTATTTCACATCTGAGAAACATAAATTGCTTTACTACTTTACACTTAACTGTATTTATTGTTTCTCATTTATTATTCAGTCAAGGGGGAGTAATAACTCCTCATCAAAGTGATCTTTTAGACCTTTGAACACTTGTCTTTCCGCTGCTTAATAACTCATATATAAATCTGATAACACATAAGTGTTCATAAAACTAAGTCACTGATCCAACAATTGGTATCAGAGCACTGGTTAATCTGATCAAAATCAATCTAACAAATTGAGATTCAGACACAGGCTCATTATTGATATTCAATAAAGGATAAAAGGCTCACTTTTTAATCCATCACTTTAAAGAAGTATTGACAAATCCAAACTTCTTAAAAATGGACCCCTACAATACTGGATCTGCCAACAAACCTCCTATGTTAGTCAGAAATGAATATAACATATGGTCTAAAAGGTTGGCACACACTATTTCCCAAACAAACACTGGATGTTGGAGGTTTGTAGTTTTTGGACCTCACAAACCAGTAGTAAGTGATCCAGAGGGAAAGACTGAAAGACCAAAAGATCCAAAAGAATACACGGAGGAAGATTTCCAAAAGTTTGAGCTTGATGCAAAAGCTTTCTCCATGTTGGCTATGGCTCTCCCAAACGAAATTTATGCTGGCCTTTTACATTGTGAAAGTGCCAAAGAGCTGTGGGACTGCCTAAAAGAGTAGTTTGCAGGAACTGCTGAGGTGATAGCCAACATCAGAGAAATATTGGCTCAACAATATGAAACTTTTACTCACATAGAGGGTGAATCTTTAACACAACAATTTGAAAGATTTTCTTCACTCATCTCTGAGTTAAAAATAAACAATCAGACCTATTCAAATGAGTCTATGTTGCATAGATTTTTAAGGTCTCTACCTTCAAAATGGGAAACTTACTCTATAGTCCTCAGAACAAGTTCAGATTTTAATACCTTGAACCTAACTAGGTTACATGGTAAATTACTAACTTTTAAGAGAGAAATCAATCAAAAGAAAAAGTTGCAAGAATCTGGTAAAACTGCTGATGACTATACTCCGGGTAGCACAGCCCTATTAGGACATGACTCACCATCCTGTTCTAATAATTTTGGTTCTTTTGACCACATTGACATAACAGCTGGGATCTCATCAGATGGATCCTTCCCAGCTTATGACAATGAAGAACTAAGTCAAACTGCTGACAACATGTGTTTCATCATGGATGATTTAAAATATTTCAGCAGTGATGACTTAGAAGAAATGGAAATATTGCACCAACTGGCCTTGTTAAGCTTAAAAACTAACAAATTTTATAAAAGGTTAGGAAGGAAATTTCCAGGACTAAACAACTCAACAAAAGTTGGTTTTGACAAATCTAAACTTAGATGTCATAAGTGTCAAAAGTTGGGACACTTTGCTAGAGAATGTAGAAGCTCTAGCTACAACCAACCAATGTCTGGAAATCAATTTAACCCCTCATATAATAGGAATAATGGAACTCAAGGGAGTGCTCATTTTGTACAGGCACAAGCTCCACATGTTCAATATGTGCCACAAGTACAATATGTTCAGATGCCTGCTCAGCAGCAACAGCAGCTGATGCCTCCTTTTCCAACTGCTCAACAACCTGCACAAACTCAACAACCCCCTCAGCAACAAAGCTTATTTACCTCAGGGTATGTTGACTGGAGCAGTCTTCCTTATGACACATCAGAATGCAGTCAGGATGCAGACAATAAGGTCTATGATGTCAACTGGGGAGAACCTGATAATGGCAGAAAGAACTTTGCCTTAATGGCTTTTGAAGGATATTCTTCAAATTCTGCTCTCACACAGGTATCACAACAATCTCTGTTAAAGATTTGTACTAAATCTTGCAAAGAATCTTTTGCTTTAATTAGAGAAACTAATGTGCATTTACAAGGCAAAACCAATGACATGGAAAGAAAATTCACACAAATGAAGTGTGATTTGGAAAGAAAAATTGTTTTGAAAAACAAAGAAATTTCCAAACTGAATGATAAATCCATTGAAACAGAAGCACAAATTAAAACAATGATAGACAGCCTAGGAAATGTCAGACAAGAGCTTGCTGACACCAAGGTTGATTGTGAAAAATGGGTTGAGTCTTGTAAAGGGTATCAAATGTTGCTTAACAAACAAACTGCAGCCAATGTTAAGTTTGGCATTGGATATACCCACACTGAATCACCAACAGATTTCACCCACAAAACTGATAATGATGGGAAGAAATTGATTCAAACTTCTGATATGGAGGAATGCACATCCTACCATCAGAACTTCCTCAAAAAGGGAAGTACTGCAGAAGTTAAAACTACTGACAATAAGCCATCAGCAGTTTCAACTACATCAGGAGTTGAGACCCTGAAAACTGCTGATGACCTATTTCAAAAATCTAATTTTGTCAGTAAATTGCCTTCCAGCTCTCTTAATTTATCTAAAAAGAAAGAGAAGGCAAAAGCATGTGAAATATGTGGTCTGTTTAACCACATAACTGAACTTTGCAGATATAGAAAGGTAAATCAGTTAAACAAACAAAGACAACAAATGATTGTGGGAAAACAGATAAAACAAGATTTTAAAAATACCTTTTTTCCCAAAAACAACAATCAAACAAAACCCTTTCTAAGAAGAGGCCTTTATCTCAACAAAGGTCATCTTCTCAAAGTTCAACTTCAGAAGTTTCACCTAACTCATCAGCAGTTTCACAAACTGCTGAAGTTAAAGACTTGATAAACCTGGTTAAACTTCTGATGACCAAAGTTGATGGTGGAAACCAAAAAGAACCCACCATTGTTCTAAATGACAAATCCATTGCCAAAAAGACATGGATTTCTAAAATTGGTCCACAACAAGCTGCACCTGTTCTCAAGAGCAAACCCAAAGCCAAACTGGCTTGGGTTGCCAAAACTAACTAATTTGCTATCTTGTGCAGAGGGTCTCCAGAGGTTTGAATAGCATATGGTATGTGGATAGTGGAGGCTCAATGCACATGACTGGATGCAGATACCTGATAAACAATTTTATCAGCCAAAGAGAAGGATCTGTGTCCTTTGGGAACAATGCCAAGGGATATGTGCTAGGATATGGCAATGTATCCTCTGGCAAAATGCAGTTTGACAAGGTCAATCTGGTTGAAAACCTTGAGTACAACTTGCTGAGTGTCTCACAAATGTGTGACAAAGGATATTCTTCCTTTTTCACCAAGACAGCATGCAAGATCATATCACCAGAAGGCCAGAAGTTGATAGAGAAGATGATTGAAGATCATACTTTGCTGATTGCCAAAAGATGTGGCAATGTCTATGCAGTGGACATTGAAAAAGACAAAGTATTGAACAAGACTGCCTGTTTCTTCTCAAAGGCATCAACTTCAGAAAATGATCTCTGGCACAGGAGACTTGGCCATGTGAACTTTAAAACCATCAATAAAGTCACAAAAATGGGCTTGGTCAGAGGTCTACCTTTGAAGGAATATCAGTGCAAAGAACACTGTGTTTCCTGTCTTAAAGGTAAACAACATAAGTCCTCCTATAAGTCTATTGAAGAATCAAAAACAACTGCATGTCTTCAACTACTCCATATGGACTTATTTGGACCAGTCAAGCTTATGAGCCTTGGTAAGAAGAAGTACTGCTTGGTCATCATTGATGACTACTCAAGATTCACATGGGTCTTCTTCTTATATTCCAAGGATGAGGCAGCTGAAATCATCAAGTTCTTCATTCTACAAGTAGAGAAGCAATATTCTCTATCTGTCAAAGTCATCAGGAGTGACAATGGGACAGAGTTCAGGAACAAAACTCTGGATGAATTCTGTCTGTCTAAAGGGATTGTTAGACAGTTCAGCATTCCCAGAACACCTGAACAAAATGGTGTGGTAGAAAGGAAGAACAGAACATTAATTGAAGCAGCCAGAACAATGTTAGCTGATTCAGGCCTACCTTTGTATTTTTGGGCTGAAGCAGTCAACACTGCATGTTATGTTCAGAATAGAGTTCTTATCAACAAGAGACATACCAAGACTGCCTATGAAATTCTTCATGGCATAAAGCCCCTTATCTCCTTCTTCAAGGCTTTTGGATGTCAATGTTTTATCCTCAACATCAAAGACTCTATCTCTAAGTTTGCTGCAAAAGTTGATACAGGTTATTTTCTTGGTTATTCTCCTTTGAGAAAAGCTTACAAAGTTTTCAATTCAAGAACCAAGATAGTAGAAGAAACACTGAATGTCAAGTTCAATGAATCAAAACACACTCTTATTCCAGCAAATCTTGCTGAATTATTTGATCTTGACAACTTTCATTTCGGACCTGAAAAGACTGTTGAATCATCCAAACCTCCTCAAAATGGTTTTCAAGGATTTGAAGATGATAGTCCTGCACCATGGACTCCAAACACAGTCAGAAGATCAACTATTAAACCTTCAGAAGTTTCAATAGCTTCAACTTCAGGAACTACTGATGAACATTTTGAAACTACTGATTCAGCTGAACCTAAAACTCCTAAAGTTCAAATAACAGCTGAACCAGATATTATCAATCTCAGTGGTTTATTTGAAGAACCTGTAGAGCCATCATCCAGTACAGGTTTACAACAACTGATTGAACACAAAGATCATCCATTGGATCAAATCATGGGTGATATTGCATCAGGGGTACTCACAAGAAACCAGCTTTCCAACTTTTGCTTCTTCTCAGCATGTATCTCTCAGTTGGAACCAAAGAAGTATCAAGAAGCCCTCAAAGACAACAATTGGGTGCAAGCAATGCAAGAAGAGTTGCTTCAATTCAAGAAACAACAGGTTTGGGAAATCTGTCCCTTACCTGAAAACAAGCAACCAATTGGAACAAGATGGGTCTTCAGAAACAAATCAGATGAGGCTGGTATGATCATCAAGAACAAAGCAAGACTAGTGGTACAAGGTTATTCCCAAGAGGAAGGAATTGATTATGATGAAACCTTTGCACCAGTTGCAAGACTTGAAGCTATCAGGTTATTTTTAGCTTATGCAATTTCCAACAACATTAAAGTTTATCAAATGGATGTCAAGAGTGCATTTTTGTATGGAAAAATAAAAGAGGAAGTGTATGTCTGTCAACCTCCAGGGTTTGAGGATCCTTCTCATCCTGACTGGGTTTACAGACTTGACAAAGCTCTTTATGGGCTAAAACAGGCTCCAAGAGCCTGGTATGAAACACTTTCAAACTTTTTACTTAAGAATCACTTCTCAAGGGGATCCATTGATAAAACTCTTTTCATAAAACATGTTGGAAATCATGTCTTACTTGTTCAAATCTATGTTGATGATATCATATTTGGTTAAACAAATTCAAAACTGTGTGAAGAATTTAAGAAACTCATGCAATCAAAATTTGAAATGAGTACAATGGGAGAATTGCAGTACTTTTTGGGACTGCAAATCAAGCAACAGTCAAATGGAACATTTATACATCAATCAAAATATGTTAAAGAATTATTGAACAAATTTTCTTTACAAGACTGTAAAACATGTTCCACTCCGATGACACCAATCACACAAGTTGAACCAGATGATCAAGGGAAACACATTGATCAAACCATGTATAGATGTATGATAGGTTCTCTTTTGTACTTAACTGCTTCTAGACCAGATATCATGTTTTCAACTTGTGTCTGTGCTAGATACCAATCTGCACCAAGAGAATCACACCTAATTGCAGTCAAAAGAATCTTCATATATCTGAAAGGAACTCCTACTTTAGGAATTTGGTATCCTGCTTCAAGCAATACCAAGTTAACTGCTTTTTCAGATAGTGACTATGCAGGCTGCAAAATGTCAAGAAAATCAACATCTGGTGGTTGTCAATTTTTAGGAAACTGTCTGGTGTCCTGGCAATCAAAGAAACAAACATCTGTGGCAAATTCAACAGCTGAAGCTGAATACATTGCTGCTGCAAGCTGTACTTCACAGATACAATGGCTCCAATATCAACTGCTTGATTATGGAATCAAAGAGACCAAGACCCCACTTTTAGTAGACAGCAAATCTGCCATTAGCATCATTCAAAATCCTGTTCATTTTTCAAAGACTAAACACATTGAAATCAGGTATCATTTCATAAGAGATTGCTATGAAAAAGGCAAGATTGAGGTGAAGCATGTCACAACAGCTAATCAAATAGCTGACATTTTCACCAAACCCCTTGATTCAACAATTTTTCAGAGGTTAGTATCCATGCTTGGGATGTTAAACTTAGAAGAAAGTCTGTAAGTGTTTCACTTTTTAGTTCTGCACATATTTTATTTTTCACTTACATACTTATCTGTCACAAACCTCTGAAGACAAAAAATTTGAGAAAGAGAAAGTACTGATGAACAATTTTTGAAAACTACTGATAAACATAAAAAATGGGATATTTTCAAAGTGGATATAACTACTGATGAAAATCAGAAGTTAGTAAGGTATTTTAAAAGTCATTTGCATCAGCAGTTGAAACTGCTGAAGAGATGACTAAAACCACTGATGAAGAAACCTTCTTCATCAGCAGTTTGACTAAAACGGGTAAAACAGACTTTTCACTCATCAGAAGTTTGACCTAGTCGGTTAAAAACTTCTGATAAATACCCTTTTCAAACACTTATCCATTCAAAAAGCAAAATTCCCTCTCTCTCTCTCTCAAATTCAAAGCAAAACCCCTTCTCTAACCTAAAAATTACTGTTCGATCAAAAACAACCATGGCTCTCGTATTAAAACAGGGACACAACCAAAGAGGCTACTTTGTTAAAGATGAAGCCTGGTCCCAGTATGATGAGATGATTGATCTCATCATGAAATCCCAGTATTATGAAGCTTTCACCATCGATCCACCCATTCATGAAGAAACTCTTAATGAGTTCTGGGCTAATTCAGAGACGGTGAAGGTGAATAATGAAGTGATCTCCCTCAAATCTTCCATAAAAGGGAAACTGATGGCCATCTCACCAGAAACACTAAGCATCTTGCTTGGTTTGAAGGATTCTGAGGCACCTGAGCATATTCCAAACTCAGACATCCATCTAACCATGACAGAGTGTGGTTATCAAGGTACTTTGGCACAAGCAACAGTTTATAAGAAATATTTTGACCCACAATATAAACTGTTATTTCATTATATTATTATGTGTCTAAGTCCAAAAACTGGGTCAATAGATCAGATGCCTTCTACTTTTCAACCTATTTTTCATTCCATCATAAATGAAACACCTTTTAAGGCATCAAAATTATTTTTCAATGAACTGGTTTTGCATCATGAAAATGATAAAAAGAAATTTTTGTTGTATCCAAGATTTGTTATGCAATGCATAATAAAGGAGCTTGGAGAGGAAGTACTTGAGGGTGAAGCAACTACTTTAAACCCATTAACTTCTCAAGTATTCTCTAGGCACAACAAACCAGCACTTGTGCTAGAAGATGACCAAGGGGAAGAACAACCCATCCCCAAAGAACCCACATCTTCCAAAACCAAAAAGAAAACCAAAAAGCCTAAACAACAAAAACCAAAACAAACCAAGTCAGTGAAAAAGACAGTTCAGGAAGTGGAGAAACCTGAAAATGCTGATGTGCAATCTGCACTTGATAAGGAAGTGGCTGAAACATCCTCTCAGCACACTCCTTCTCCACCAACCAAAAGAAAACCTGTCACAGTTATCTTTCAAAGAAAAAGATTTAAGAAACCAATAACTGTTGACCCTGCTTTTGAAACTACTGAAACCAACCCTGAACACCATCCCCTCACAACTACTGAACCTGAACCTTCCCACACAACAATAGAAATTGCCCAACTTCTCTCAGGACTAAAAGGAACCCATTCACCACATGTCACTCCCCCAGCAACACATCAAATTGGGGAGATGCCTTCAGAAGTTGACATGAATGTGGATCCCATTAGCCCAACCCAGAGAGATGAGGATGAACAAGAGTTTATAAGCCCAAACTTACAAATAGGCCTGTAAACGAACCGAACGTTCATGAACTGTTCGTGAACTGTTCGGCGGGAAGTTCGTTTATGTTCGTTTATTTAAATAAATGAACGAACACGAACACAATTTTTTGTTCGTTTAATTAAACGAACGAACATGAACACACGTTGTGTTCGTTCATTTATGTTCATGAACGTTCGTTTATGTTCGTTTATTTTTGTTCGTTTATGTTCGTTTAATTAAACTTAACTTTATTTTTATTATTTATTTCCTTTTGTTAAGTAACCTTAATTCATATGTTCTAAAAACTTAACCATAACCCTAACATTCTAAATATATCACTTATCAGCCGCTCTCGACCCTAACCTTAACGTTCATTTATGTTCATGAATCACTATTAACTTGTTTTTTTTGTGTTCGTTTATATTGATCATTTGTGTTCATTTATGTTCATGAACTGTTCGTTTAGGTTTAAATGAACGAACATAAACGAACACGAACACGACAAATTTCTTAATGAACGAACATGAACACAAAAATGTGTTCGATTATGTGTTCGTGTTCGTGTTCGGTTAAAGTTAAATGAACAAACACGAACACGCCTGTGTTCGTGTTCGTTCGGTTCGTTTACAGGCCTACTTACAAACTCTTGATACTTTTGAGGCTGCTACTACTCACTTATCACCCAGTGGTGAACCTGAGGACAGTAGTAACATAGCTAAGACCTCAAACTTGGCAACTACTGATGAAGGCCTAAGGCCAGAAGTAGGAAAACCTCAGTACCAAGACAAAGAGGTTCATGAGACTACTAGTTTGGGTCTAGCTCGTGATATAACTGATCCTGCCCTCTCTGAGGACACTATCAGGGATTCAGATGATTCCATTAACTTGGTTGATGAATCAAACATTCCACAGAAAGAATTGACGGTTGACATTGAAGGTCCTGAATCTAAGGTATCCAAGCTCAAGAAGTTGGTCACCAAAGATCAGGTTAAAGACCACTTAACCCAAAGTTCCCCAAAAGTGGCATCTTCAGAGCAATCTGAGGATCACCCAAAAAGCACCCCTTCACCAAAACAACCTACCCAATTCCCTGGGCTCACAAGCATAGACTTGAACCAACTATGCAGCCCAGATGGTCCCCTGTATCAGGCACTTAAACAAATCATAACTGATCAACTCAAACCCTTCACAACTGCTTGGGAGTTAAAAGCTAACAATCAGTTTGGGTTGATCAACTCAAGACTTGCTGAGTTGAACAAGAAAATGGACCAAACACAAGATCAACTGGCAAGGTTGTCTGCTGCAACTTCTCACTCTATTAGGCTTCCAGAAGTTGATGAAGCCAAAAAGGGGGAGAAGATTAAAGAACCAGAAACAAAAGTTGCTACACAAAGACAAACTCCTGATCCTAAAGCTGATATGCCAAAACAAAGACCAGGAAAAGAAGTAGCACAAGAGTTCAGATTGTCTAAGGCACAAGAGAAAACTGCTGAAGAGACTTATCAAACTACTGAAGACAATCCTTCAGAAGTTGTGAAGACTGACAAACCATCAGCAGTTTCATCTCCTAAAACAACATCAGAAGTTTCTAAGGCACCAGAAAGAGAACCTACTCCCATTCCTTTGCCTACAACAACTTCCACAACTGTTATGAACCCTACTCCCATCAGCATGTCTAAAGATCTATTGGAGAAGAGTTTGAAAGAGGCTGCAAAGAAGGCAAAAGAAGACAGAGTATGGAACAGCTTAGAGGCTAGAGATGATCTGAACTATCAACAAAAGTTAGTTATTTATCAAGAAAAACTTGATGAGATAAAAGAGCACAACTTATAACTTTCATCACAAAGAACTCCAAATCAAAACAAGTGGCTCTCAAAAGACTCTCAACACAAGAACTGACCAGAAGAGCTCAAATGCTATCAGATAGAATAGCAACAGAAGATGAGAGGAAAGCCAGAAGAGCTGAAGTAATAGAAGAATTAGTGGCAAATGGCTATGGTTCAAAGGCCTCAGTCTCCAAATGGAAAGAACAAACCCTTTATGAGGCTTACAAGAAATTCAAGGCCAAGAAAGCTGCAGAGCCAGAGAGATTTGAAACTCCAGAAGTCCAAACAACTTCTATTGTAAGGAGATCATCTGGTGCATTAAGGAAGCCAGCCACCAAGAGAAAAGCAGAGGGTGAACCCATTGTCAAGACTGACTTCAAGATGATACTCTTAGAAGGAGATCAGTTAGTACATGGTGATTTTGATGTTGAAGAGAAACCCCTCTTAACACAATTCAGAGACAAGGCTACTTATGCTTATCAATTACAACAATCCATCCAAGAGAAGACATATACAAGGGTTGTTACAGAGCATCACCTACCCAACATGCCTATTCAAGGTAGTGCTGAACTTCAAGGTAGTCAAGAATCTCACCTGAGAGTCACTGAAATAGAAGACATTCCTCAATCAGGTCAACCTAAGGAAACAGGCTTGGTTTCCTATGCCTCTGACTTTGACAGGTCAAAGGTAAATATTATCAAGTGGTCCTTTACTGAATCCAACTCAGTACTTGTGACCAGGAGAGACCGTTCAAGTAAGGTCTACAAAAACTCAAAGGAGTTGAGTGTTTTATCGTCCAAAGACCTTCTTACCATTCAGCATCTAACACCTGAACTTGGTCCTCTCACTGAGCAACAAAGATGTACTCTTACTACCCGGATGACAGCAGAGATCTGGAGGATACTAGAAGAGAGAAAAGGACAACAATAAAGATTGGATAAGGTTTTGGCTTCATCAATCCAGGGGGAGATTGTTGGGACAAAGAGGATTGAAGAAACCACCTTTTGATAACCTTAGTCCAATTCATATCTGCCTAAGTATAGAACTACTGAAGAACAAAAGAAGAAGTGCTGAAGAACAAACACCAAAGTACTACTGAAGAGTAAATCATCAGAAGTTCTGAAGTCTAACCAGACATTTCACTGAAGAACTACTGAAGACAAACTGCTCATCAGCAGTTTGTCACTCATCAGCACTTTGCATCAGAAGCTTCTAACCGACTGAAGATCAGCAGTTTCCTTATTATATTGTTTTGTTAAAGTCTAGATTTCAAGTTTCAATGTACAGGCTGTTGTAAGCTTATCTTAGCATAATATCTTTGTTAAATATCTTAGATTACTTCAGACAACAGTTTAGTACATTAGTCTATAAATAGATGAGTTTGTTCATCTATTTTACATATGTGATTTTGTGCAATATCTTTGATCTTAAATTGAAATCCTTCCGGCTTTAAACTTATAATTCCATTTCACATCTGAGAAACATAAATTGCTTTACTGCTTTACACTTAACTGTATTTATTGTTTCTCATTTATTATTCAGTCAAGGGGGAGTAATAACTCCTCATCAAAGTGATCTTTTAGACCTTTGAACACTTGTCTTTCCGCTGCTTAATAACTCATATATAAATCTGATAACACATAAGTGTTCATAAAACTAAGCCACTGATCCAACAAAGTTACTTTTTCTTAATCTGATAACTCTCTCGCTTTTAATTATTTACTCGTTTCTTAATCAAACAAGTCCCAAATCAAGATCAGTAGTTTATTAATTTAATTTTCAAACTTATACTGACCACGCGTTCCCTGTGGAGACGACCTTACTTACCAGTACTAGTATAGGTATTTAAGTCATAAATACTTGTTTTTGATTAGCCCACGACAGCTACATCAAAATGGCGCCGTTGCCGGGGAACACGTGCGCTTAGTTTAGTTTTCTTGTTACTTTCGTTCTTCTAAAAAAAGGTTATTTTTTTAGGATAGTTTGTTTTTCATAAAAATTTCGAAAAAGCAAAAAAAAAAAGTATTTTATTCTTTTTCTAGTTTAGATTAGTTTAATTATTTGTTTTTGTTTAGTTCAGTACTGCTCGGTTTTTCTTGTTTTTGATTGTGCAGATTTGTTCGGGGCCTTGCAATGAAAAGAGCTTATTCGTCATGTATAGGTTGCGGTAGTCCAATTCACACGCATTATGATTGCCCTGAGTTTCGCAAAAAGTTTGAAGACAACAGAAGGAGAGTATATGAGTTGGATCTTTATTATGATGATGTGCAAGATTATTATCCAACTTGGGAAGATTATTGTCGAAACAATAGGGATCATTATGCTGAGTCTGATCGAATTTACATGAGTTATCAGCCAAATATTCAACATTTGTCAAGTTACCATGAGGAGTATGATGATTATCCTCATGAATACCCTCATGTAGCATACGAGGAGGTTAATCAAGATAGCCAATGGGATTATGATGGGTACTCGAACCAACATACAAACTATCAGGATCAATGTCAGTACCTTTATCAGATACAATATAATGTTGCTGACTTGTATGCCAAGGCGTTTAAAAAGTTTTATCAATGTGAGGACGAGAACATCATTCAAATGGACTTGCTTTTGTCTGAAATTGATAAGTTACTATCACTAGGCTACTTGTCAGATCAACTACGAGTGGACTATTTAAGTATGAAATGTGAAGTATTGTCGAAGAGAATACAAGTAGAAGAGTCCATCTCACTATTGTCTGATGATATCATGAACCATTCTCGGTTTGGGGATGAGGTTGTGGAGATTAATACCACACCAATTTCCCCATTTGTTGAAGAGTCACGAGTGGAACAGACTATTGTTGGTGATGAAGGTGTTGCAAGTCTTTCTGAATCTGAAATTGTAAGTTTAAACTCAACTGAAGACTTAGCACTTTTTGAAGACTTGGTAGCTGAGGTGACCCAAGTTTCTCATGAAGCTCCTCCCGTATTGATTATTACACCCTACAAAGTCGAGGATGAGGCTTTGAGAACGAATATTAGGAGGGTGACATCACAAGACATCGGGCATGTGATCATGAAATGGCTCCACTGCAACAACATAAACTCAAAATACATGCCAATCATTGTTAAGCTGGCGTGGATATGGCACGTTAACTACCGAGCCTATGTTGGAAATTCAGTAGGCAAATGTTCTTTGAGACCACCATGAATGAACATCAGGTATGATTCTTGTATATTTTGTATATTTATATATTTTGTTTTTTTTTTAATTTTAGCTTGTATTTTGAGTCTCTATTGATTTCTGGGAATGCTTGGAGTTTAACTTGCAATCAGATAACTTCGCCTGTACTCAATCTCCATTCGGGCGGGGTAAAGCTGTCATCATCGGTGTATCAGACATCCCATAATTTTATGTTTTTATTTCTCTTTTGAGTCTTAGTTTCAGATTTGTTTATCAGTCGCGAATGAAATGCTATATGGCTCGTTTGGGAGGAACTCCAGAGACTCATACGCACACTGCCTATATCCAGGGGAGTCTGTTCCTTTTATTATTGTACATTTTTTTTCTAATTTATTTTATTCCCTAGTTCACATTGAGGACAATGTGTCATTCAAGTGTGGGGGTGGGGAAATTTCATTTTTATTTATTTTTGAGTCTTTAAAAAATCAAAAAAAAATTCAAAAAAAAAATTGAAAATGTCTTGAAAATTGTTCCTAAAAAAGCATTCTAATCAGACATAAAACAGCTCTTTCAGTACATACTAGTCGTTTCTTGATTGTTTTGGCAGTAGATCCTTAGTCATGGTCTAATTTGTGGAACAGTAATATGAACCGTTTTTAGCAGGTCTTTTTAAGAAAAACGTTTAGAATTGCCTGACTAGGTTTAACAAGCTATTGGTAATAAATGCATGCACACATCGGCAACCCATTTCCCTACTTTTGTGAGATCTTGAGCCTGCTAGATGATAGACTGATTTATATATATATTTTCGTTTGTTGAGAGTAGGCCAGATGTTTCTCTGTTGCAGAACTTGTGTGATTTGATACATGCTGAGGTTGTAGACTAGATATGCACATAGATAATAAAGACAATTTAGGATTCCTCTTTTCGTTTGATACCCGTGTATTTGTTTATGTGATTAACCTGTTTACCCACAATATTACCCCTAGTAGCCCATGTTGAGCTTAAACCTTTTCGTTTGTTAAACCTATAAAGTTACCCAAATCGACCCGTTAACCATTGTTAAGAAAACTGATGACGTCCAGTGTGTTCTATGTTTGTGTTTATGCATTTGAGTTTGATTAAATGTTGAAAAAAAAAGTATATATATGAAAAAAAGAAAAAAAAAGAGAAAAAAAAATGCAAAAAAATAGAAGTATTGTTATGGTCAGAATATGACCAAAGTTGTGTTTATTTGTGTGTATTGTGAGAATAAAGATGTCATTTAATCATGTTGAACCCTTTTCTTTTGAGCCACTTTTTAGCCAAATCTATCCTACCTTTACCCTAAGCCCAAAACCCGTAAGTCCTTTAGATATGTGCATTGTCTATAGTTAAGGTGTGATTGTCATACAAGTCTATGATAACAGAGTTGCATACTTGGTTTTTGAGTGAATAATACTAGCGCATTACATGCTAGTCCAGATATTAAACCGAGTGGAGTGAAAAATTGTGAGGGGTGTGTTGCATGAGAATATAAACCGAAAGCAAGTTAGATTTAGTCGGGTAAATTCTGTTTTTAAAATGACAATAACTTTGACTTGCTGAATTAACACATCTAATGCTGATCTGTAAATGGGGTATGACTTTGTACCTTAGCTAAGGTATGATGGCGATTGGGGTGCTAGTCTGTGATAATGTCGTGAGCAGAGTATATATATAATTTTTTTCGAGACGAAAAAAGATAAGTGTGGGGGTGTGATGTGTTGTGAAACACACCTGGTTAATATGTTAGTTTTGTGTATATTTTAAACTTTTATTGTGTGTTTTTAGTCGGTCTTAATTATTTATTAGTGTACATGTGTTTTGTAGGTGTTCGTGAGATATGAGCTTAACGAGCAACTTTGGTCGAGTCAAGAACACCCGAGTCTAGAGCACAAAGTTTTAATATAATATTTAAATAATAATAAACTAATAATAATAATAATAATATGTTATAATAATGATGATACGTTATAATAATAAAAAATAAAAAAACTACAAATGTTTGTTTTGTTTCATGGCCCAAAGCCCAAGACAGCCATGTAGGGCTATTTCACTTGGAGGATTATTATTCTCGACGGCACTATTCTTGGGGGAAGGCGTCGAACAACAACAATTATTGGAAGGTTTATTATTCTTTTTAACATCATCGCACAAGAGGAACAAGATGGAAGCCATGACAACCATGTGTGGCTAAACCCTTTGTGACTTTCCCCGGGTGAACGGTTTTTAGTTTCTTTTGAATTAGACTCAATTTATTTACGTTTGAACTGGTATAACTTGACCACTTGTGTTTGAATTGATGAAACGTTTGCTTATGTTTGAATTATTTATCTTTTACTAAACGTATTGGCAATTTCTTGCATTGTTAGCGGGTTAGTAATTGGTGGGTAATTGGTGTTTGTGAACGGATAGCTAGATCGTACGGTTATTATTAAAAACTGTCTTTAGTCATTAATTCAATTCAGAAATCCCAAGGCCATGTCTATGTGGTGTTTAGTAATTAATTGAGTTTGTGTGAAAAACTGTAACCTGGATCCCGGGTGGAAGTTACTTTTTCTTAATCTGATAACTCTCTCGCTTTTAATTATTTACTCGTTTCTTAATCAAACAAGTCCCAAATCAAGATCAGTAGTTTATTAATTTAATTTTCAAACTTATACTGACCACGCGTTCCCTGTGGAGACGACCTTACTTACCCGTACTAGTATAGGTATTTAAGTCATAAATACTTGTTTTTGATTAGCCCACGACAGCTACATCAAAGACAAACATCAACACCCAACGAAACTCAAACCACACCAAACCATGAAAGAAATTTAGTTCCAATATCCACTCCAACCAACCAAAATCAAAACCAAAACAATAACCAAGCTACGGTGATTTAGCAAGATGAGGGATTTAATTGGAACGACATGCAACTTGGTATTGAGGAGATTTCTGGGGGTAATGTTGCATGCTTTGCACAAGAGATTGTGAATGAAGAAGTGGTGAAAGTTGATGACTTGGTGATAAAAGAGGTAGTTGAGGAGATAGTTGATGAACCAATTGTTGAAGAGACTGTGTCAGAGATAGTTGTTGATTCGATTAGTGATGTTTTTGATGTTCAAGAGTCTGATTATTCTGATTCTGAGAGCGAGACAGATTCTGAAGCAAGTGTGAACTCACTCGATGATGATGTGGAGCAACTTCTAGCCGAGGCCAACTTCCTAATCAGCAGGAAGTCGTGTATGATTGATGATGCTTTTACGACAGTGGATTATTCCAAGTTCTTCTCTGGGAAGGAAGCTCATTTTGCTCTTATGGTTATGACTGACTCTACTAACTCGGTAAGTTCTAACTCACTTTCTAAATGCAATTATTGTGGTAAGTGTGATAGACTTGAAAATGAGATTGTGAAATTAAAATATGACATAGACAGTGCTAAAACTGCCATTGAAACTTTTCATAAAAATGAGAAAAATTTAAACAAAACTTTGGAAAATTATAAGAAAGATGTTTCAAAATTAATAAAAACCCTTTCAAATAAACAAATTGCCATAAACAATTATATCAATGAGATTGAGGAAACTAAACTTGAAATGGCAAAAATCAAATGTTTTTCTGAAAAGGTAAAAAAGAAACTTGAAAGTTATCTCAATGTGGCATATGTTTTGGACCACATTGTAGTAAAACCGAGTAAGGAAAACATTCATTCCAGTGTCCAATTACAAATATGATCCATCCCCGGTGTTGTTTGAGAATCACAACTTACAAAATCCATAGCCCTTTTGAGGTGTTCTATTGAATTTAATTCAGTTCCTAAAATCTATGTAAACTCCCTAGGGACTTGCCCATGTAGGGTTTCTGGTTTGTATGTGCTATTTTTGTGTTTTTTTTTTGTTTCTTTGTTATTGTAGTGTGCGTAAGAAATAACTATGCATTATGTATAAGTGCGTTTAAGTGAAGTCTAAATAATCAATGCTATTTATAACGTGCGTTTCAAATGATCATTCATTCATGTATGCGTGCGTTTAAACTACTAAGATTAAAAACCAAGTCAGTAACTAAATATTCTATTCAAATCATTAACTAACAATAAAACCCCATTACCTTTTTCATAATTTATCCAACCTCTTTAGTAATTTTGGCATGGCATTCTCCATCATCTTTGTCTTTGCCTTGAGTGGCCTTTTTTGCGAACTTGTTAGCCTCTTCAATAATATCATCTGTCACCAGGTTGTGAGGGGAAAGTATTATCTTCGCTACGTATTTGAAACGCAATGCAGTCAACTGCTTCCTTTGAAATTCTGATTCACCTGCAAAACCACAGTTCGAAAATTTTTGCCCTTTAAGGGTTTCCATGTGTCACATAGCGAAAATGCCACAGTTTTCTTGGTTGTATAGAGTCATCCACGACATTTCTCATCTTATAATATGATTTATTTCAAGGTTTTCAATCCCTGTGCTTCTAGGACAGGTTGTCATCAAGCTATGGTACAATGTGTGTTTATACAAATATTTTTACAAAAAAAAAAAAAACAGTTTGTTATGCTAATATTTTTTCATGATTTTTGTGTTAAATGTGATATTAGATCATTACATACCAGTATTTCGGGCACCCCTTTATATCGCTCTTCAAAGTCTTGTACCTCTTTAGAGTTGTCAAGCAACTCTGTAATTCCATTCTTCACATCAAAACTCAAGACAAAGAAATGTTTTTCTATCAACATTGGCACGATAATCATGTCGAATTCATCTAGCGATTTTTCTTTAAACTTTCGTAGGACATTTTGAAGATTGCTTTTAAAAACCTCATGCCTATCTGCCTAACTAACCTTTTCTTATTAGTAGTATCAGGCTGCATTGTCAGGGAATCAAAAAACAATAAATTTCATAATGCATGTGTAACAGCCCAAGGTAACCCGCAACATGATATTGTTCGCTTCGCCGCAGCTCACGGTTTTGCATTGGTCGCACCCCTGCCGTATGAGACAGTGAGCTACGCCAAAACGCGTCATGTTAGGGAAGGTGTCCAGCCCTTTATAAGAAGCTTTCGTTCCCCTTCTCCAACCGATGTGGGATCTTACAATCCACCCCCCTTAGGGAGCCCAGCGTCCTCGCGGGCACGACTGGCACACCGATCCGGGCCCCGGCTCTGATACCAACTGTAACAGCCCAAGGTATCCCGCAACATGATATTGTCCGTTTCGCCGCAACTCACGGTTTTGCATTGGTCGCACCCCTGCCGTATGAGACAGTGAGCTACGCCAAAACGCGTCATGTTAGGGAAGGTGTCCAGCCCTTTATAAGAAGCTTTCGTTACCAATGTAAAACCGTGAGCTGCGGCGAAGCGGACAATATCATGTTGCGGGTTACCTTGGGCTGTTACAGTTGGTATCAGTGTCGGGGCCCGGATCGGTGTGCCAGTCGTGCCGGCGAGGACGCTGGGCTCCCTAAGGGGGGTGGATTGTAAGATCCCACATCGGTTGGAGAAGGGGAACGAAAGCTTCTTATAAAGGGCTGGACACCTTCCCTAACATGACGCGTTTTGGCGTAGCTCACCGTCTCATACGGCAGGGGTGCGACCAATGCAAAACCGTGAGTTGCGGCGAAGCGGACAATATCATGTTGCGGGTTACCTTGGGCTGTTACAACATGCATTTAATATATATTGTAGGTGTGTTTAATATTCGTTTGTCCGAGTTAAAAAAATAAATAGTTTTCTTATGTGCGTCTAATTTTTTATGTGTGTGCGTTTTTATTTAAACATACATACCATCATGGTAGAACTCAAAAAACAGTCTGTATGTAGACCCCTCTTTCCTTTGGCTCTACTCCTCATAATTCAAAATATTAGTCAATGCATCCAATGCATTTGTGTGAATCCAAATTCCTGGATGGAAACTTTCAAAACTCACCTTCGGTGTCTCTGTTCCTGCTTCTGAACGAAAACACATTTTGCTAAATTTCAAGAATTTAAAAAATTAGTACACATTCGATAATATTTTACAAACAATAAGAAAACGACACTTACAATCTATCTCTAATTGGTGCAAACATGAATTTTGTTAGCCTTATCTCCTCTTCCGTTAGTTGTTCAACGATGCACACGGTCTTTCCAGTGTATGGTGATCTTAATGCCCATGAAGGGTTTTTGTCCCTGCTTGGTCTTCCACAGTCAGCTACTGCTTTTCCCTTGTCTTTCCGTTTTTCTTTTTCTTCTGGCTTTTCCTTTTCAGCCTGTTGTGCATTTGGTGTTTCATTTACATCTTTCGTCGCATACACACCTGGTTCTGTGGTTTGCAGCATGTTTATTGTCATGTCAGTTATTTCTTCTTATTGATTTTGAGCTTCTAAGTTGACACCACCATCATCTATTGTTTTCCCTTTGTCTTTCTCTAGTTCCCTTTCAGCCTGTTGTGCATTTGGTGTTTCATATACATCGTTCACCCTATAAAAACCTGGTTCTACTGTTTGCAGCAGGTTTATTGTTGTGTTAGTTATTTCTTCTTCTTGAATTTGACCTTATAGGTTTACATCCTTACCTAATTCAGCGTTGTCTGAAGTAGTATTACGTTCAACAACCTGATCATCATTCTCCACCTCATTCCTATTTGAAGTTTCATTAACTTCATCATTCTGTTCATCCTCAACTTCAAGCCCTACTACATTTTCTTCTATTTTAACCACATGTTGTTCATCCTCAACTTCAACATTAACTTTTTCACAACCAAAGTCATTTGATACTTTATTGTTCACCTCATCCCACTTTCTACACATCTCCATCAATTCAGGAACCCAAAAGTATTTGGTTCGTGGTTGGTCAACCATTTCTTCCATCTCCTTTTGTATTGCTTGTTACTATTTTATGTTCTTATCCATGGTTTTTATCCAAATCGAAGTCAACAATAGACAAATATATATGTAAATGCTAAGTGCATTTATATTAACAAACGTGCGTTTTTATTTGGAGCATGATAAACTAAGTGTGTTTTAATACAGATCAAGGTACTTTTTAGTTAACATTAACGTGAGTTTAAATTTAATTCAAGATGCGCTTAAACTTAGTACCTTCTTTGTTTTCATTGTTGCCTCATACTCTGCTTCTCTCATCTCCATAGCATAACTTAGTTGTGGTTGAGTGTTGGAATACTCAAACATTTGTTGAGTCTGAGTACTCATTTCGAAATCTCTCCAGTATGCATTTTTATACTCTGCATCATCATCATTATCATCATCAACTCTAATCCTTCTTTGTGGAGTTTGCACCCTAGACCGTGTATAATCATCAGCATCCAATGTTGTTTTATTAGGGACCTCTCTGTCTTGCATACTCACCAGCACATCAACAACTTCGTTTATATTTTGATCTTTTTGTATTTGATCATGTTCTTCATCATCCTGATCACCATCACCTACATATTCTTCTTCATCATCTTCATTACCATCACACACATCATCTTCTTCTATATCAGTCAATGGCAGTTTTCATAAAGATAAGATTCCATTGGTGCTAATGAACTGGAGGTTATGTAAGAAACTCCTGGTGCGCTAATTCTAATTTCAGATGAGTGTCTCTTGTTGTATTCATGTGTGTAAATAACGTGCGTGTTATAAAGCATCATATATATGTTAAAAAAATACAAATGCGTTTAAAAGCAAATATAAGTGCGTTTATAAACACACACTCAACATTACAATAGGCCCATTATATTGGTCTTCCTTCCATCCTGCTCTTGTTCTTCTAAGATATTCAATCAGGTACGAGCACCAATCCATATTACTAATATCAGCCTCATCTTCTACACCACATAAATAACTTTGATTGATTGTTGTTTATTTTGTAATCTCCCCGAACACTGTGTTCCATAGCACTAGAAAATTTAGCTTAAACATCTGACCACCTCTTTGTTATTGCTTAATCACCGGTAGTATCATTGAAACAGTAACTTTATTTTGGTTGAATTGAGCTTTAAACTCATCTATCATAGAGTCAGAACCCTTCCTTTCCCTATGTTTCTCTAGCACTGGCTTCTTGCCCATTGGTATGCCCAAAGCTTCATGTACCATTAATGGTGTTATCTTGATTTTCCAATTCCCCGTGTTAATTATATTTCTTCCCTCATCATAATTGACTAATAACCAGTATGCCAAACCTGTTGATATCTAATCAACCCTCATATCTAAGACAGATCCAAATCTCATTCTTCTCACATCTTCTTTTTGATCATCTGTGTACTCCTTGATGTTGTCCATAAAATCAGAAGGAAAGCATCTTAGTTTTAACTTTTTATCTCTGTATTCGACAAATTCCCTTTCTTTTGCCTTCTTCACCTTTTTAGGATCATCCTTTTTAAGTTTGTTATTTGGCCTCTCGAAATCGTGATCTGATTCTGAACTTGGCTCAACATTTGTTTTTTGTTGCTTCAATTTATGCTTCATTTTTTCTACATCAGACTCCAACTTCTTTGCAGCTTCTTTATTTACTATTTTAATCCTGTTTATGATTTTCCACAGATTTCTTATAGGTTCCTGGAAATCATCATCTTCTTCTACCACATTCCTTGTATATGTCTATGTTTAATAAACAAAACCCAATTAGCATATAATTCTAAACATAGAACAACCAAAACACTCTGTGTCTAGTTGCATATTGCAACAGACGCACCTTATAAATTTGATGTTCACTTTAAGACGCACGCTATTGTTGGCCCCAATAAGAATTATGCAGCGGAAAATAATAATCTAACAACAACAAGAACGATATACTAGAATACGAATATTATTAAGATCGAATAAAAGATGAATTCGGAATACAATTGAATGTTTTTCAAGTGTGTGTTGTGCAAAGGAATGGAAACTTTGGATGTGTTCTTGATAACCGAAATGAATGTCTTGTGTCTTGCTTATATATTTTCCAAATCGTTGCCTCCTTTGGTGAACCGTTGCAAGACAAATGTTCCCACCGGTTTGTATTGTTTTCCCGCCAAAATTAACTAACATAACCGTAAGGTTATAATAGTCCTTTTGTTCCTGCAGTCTTCGAAAAACCTTAGCAGACATGTGATGCTTCTGTTTTTCTTTATTTCGAGTCATGTTGCCTTGGTCTTCAGATGTTCCCGAGTTGCTCTTGATCAATCATTGTTACATACTAATGTCTAAATTTAACTTCTTAATAATATGTTCTATCTATACAATCTATATATTACATACATACATATACGAATACAAATACTAACACAACATATACGAAAATATAAGTTTAAGTTATATTTACAAATCAACACTCGCCCCTAAATATAACTAGGGCTCATGGGACTTGTTGGTAGAGTTTCAATGGCTTCTTTGAGGGCTTTTTCGGCTTGAGTAAAGTCAACATTTTTGCGCTTTATGTATCTCTTTGCAGCCCTCCAATCACTTCCCATGTATTGTGCATAATCCTCTTCATTTGGTTTCATTTCAATGTTGGACGATTGTGCATTCATACACATGTTTGGTGTTGTATTCACCCTTCTAACTTGACTACTTTCATGCCTTTCTTTTTCATTTTTCTTGGCTGTTTTGAGGGCATTTTTGTGAACAAGGTATTGCCAATCTAAGACATCAAGATATTGTGCATACAAGATTCTTATCATGTCCTTGTCCTCATAGTCAAATCCCAATTCCTTTGCTATCACAACCCATAAATTATACATAGATACCCTCTTGTGTCCACCTTCCTTTTGCACCATGATGTACAAATCATACAACTCAACATACTTCCCGTTTTCGAACCTTGGAGGAATTGGTCTATTTGTTATCCCTAAGAATTCCTTTAGGAACCAAGAGACCATTTGTATGAATGGTCCTTTGAGTATATTCCTATGTGCCCAAGGGAATTCCATATCATGTATAATATCCAAGAACTCAATGCATTTTTCAATTGAGTCGATATATATGTTGTTTACAACATTATCCATATTATTTATGATACCTTCGGCATCGGCCGAAATGTACTCAAAATAATCATTTAAGTATTTTTCTTTTGATCTTATGTGATCACTATCATCTTCCAACTCTCTTGAAATTGCTTCTCTTGATTCACTAGTGTGTTCAATGAATCGAAATTGCATACTTTTGTCCTTGAACATGTTCTCAACAATACAAAAATTTCCCACAATTTTCACTACAAAGCCTTGTAGTTTAAGTTGTGGAAGACTCAATATATTGTCATCCAAATCGGTTGAATAGAACACATTTGGTATCACCGAATTTTGATCTTCAACCAATATATTAACAATACCAACCCCCCTAACAAACACAAATTCTTTCTTGATTCTACTTTCCACCCCAAACGACTTTTTTATCTTAAGAAAGAAATCTACGTTACCCGAAATATGATTTTGTATGTTTGGACTAACGTACCACATGTCTTTCCACAAACCATGATCGGAACCTTGAAGAATATAATCCTCTCCACTTCCAAAAAACTTTTCGGGATAGTATGAAATCCCCGTGGTTATGGCATCTCGTATTAATTGTGCACTTTCATCCCTTTCTTTGATGCCACAAACGCCAATCAAATGACCCGGTAGTTTGCAATAGTAGCATTTTCGTGTTTCGATTCCCCTTCTTCTTAAAGCAGCCTTCTTTTCTTTCTTTTGTCTAAATCTTGCCAAGTATTGTGGCCTAGATCCCGTGTAAGAGATTCCCGTAGATTCAGACATGACGTAATTATTTTGTGAGTGTTTTGGAGTGAGACTGATTGATATATAAAACCGTATATGAACGATTTTTGAACTGAAACAACAAGAACTGATGGAGTATTTATGAATGAACCGGATTGATTTTTTTTTTTTTGAAATGGACTCTAATGGAAAGACAACTAACGTATGACTTATGTTTATTTGTTTGAGACAAACAGAAACAATTAACCGAATATGATCGAGTAATTGATTAAGACTGAAACAATATTTAACCGACTATCACACAAACAAATAAACTTACTGTAAACTTAATGATGGACACAAAAAACTGTGAATAATAGATCTTGTGAATAGATTTTGTAACGAACGATATTTGTAACCGAATGATCTTTAAACTATGGAACATACGAAGTATCTTGACAATTAAGATCAGAACTGAGAACAATTTTGTAAGTCCAAACGAGTATACGATCGAACAATACTTACAGATTCAGAAAAGGGATCAACAAACGAAATATGATGAACTTTCAAGTGAAATACTAGAGCGAGTCGTTGAAGAAGAAAACTGGCTCTGATACCAGATTTGTTGGCCCCAATAAGAATTATGCAGCGGAAAATAATAATCTAACAACAACAAGAACGATATACTAGAATACGAATATTATTAAGATCGAATAAAAGATGAATTCGGAATACAATTGAATGTTTTTCAAGTGTGTGTTGTGCAAAGGAATGGAAACTTTGGATGTGTTCTTGATAACCGAAATGAATGTCTTGTGTCTTGCTTATATATTTTCCGAATCGTTGCCTCCTTTGGTGAACCGTTGCAAGACAAATGTTCCCACCGGTTTGTATTGTTTTCCCGCCAAAATTAACTAACATAACCGTAAGGTTATAATAGTCCTTTTGTTCCTACAGTCTTCGAATAACCTTAGCAGACATGTGATGCTTTTGTTTTTCTTTATTTCGAGTCATGTTGCCTTGGTCTTCAGATGTTCCCGAGTTGCTCTTGATCAATCATTGTTACATACTAATATCTAAACTTAACTTCTTAATAATATGTTCTATCTATACAATCTATACATTACATACATACATCTACGAATACAAATACTAACACAACATATACGAAAATATAAGTTTAAGTTATATTTACAAATCAACAGCTATAGTTTATCAAAATAAAAACAAACGCATGTTATAAAATTGATGTTCACAGTCTGATGCACGTTACAGGGTATCAAAACAAAACGCAACAACAAAGGACGCACATTATAATAACATCAATAAGAAGAAAACACACGTTATTTTTAAGCTAACCATAAACGCACCTATTATTTGTTTGAAATAATCTAAAACGCACTTTAACATGATTATCTTCTTTATACCTTTACTCTGTTTGGTTGCAGGTCTGTCATGATTCTTCTTACTGCTTCTCTCGACTTCCTTATCTGTTTCATTTTCAAGTTTCGTTAGGCTAATTTAGTGTTTGTGTGTAAACACAAAAGTTATTTAACATGATCTTCAAATGCTTACCCGATTTTCGTTTTGATGGCATGCTCTGTTTTCGGCTTCCTTGGGTTATTCGAAAATGATTACGAAGTGTGTGTTTTTGTGTGTTTTTGATTCTTTTCAAAACCTAATTGAATGAGACGAGTAGAATTGGTGTCTCAATTTTAGTAACCGTCATCAATTTTGGGGGAATTGGCGGTTCAGATTAAAAAAAATTTAAACGCGTTTATTAACAGTGTGACTAATATACCATTGGGTTTGTTTTAGACGGGATTAGTTGGGTTTGTATATTACAATCTAGCAACTGGTTAATCTGATAGTCATAATCCTTCCTACATTTATGTTAATGACGCTTTGTACAATATCTTTCCCCTTTTCTAATTTGAGATATGTAAATTAACCATTTTCAGTGTACTCTATAATTATATATCCATGATATTTTGAACTACTTGACATATTGTAAATAGAAAAATGCATATATTCATGTAAACGCATAAATAAAAAATTACGAATCCATATTTAAATAGGATATAAATTTGTGAATATTATAAATTTATAGATTAATATGATTTAGATTCAAAAGATTTTTAACATCGGTACCGTTAGATTCAAGTTGAACTTTATTTGTGAATGAATTAATGATGATCTTAACGCACTTGATAGATAAGATAACGTTGATATTAATTATGTTGTATCAACACATATATTTACAAAACGCAATGTAATCAAGTCCTCTATAAAATGAAATGTTGTTCTAAATTATAATAGAAGCAAGCATTGAGTGTGTTCAACATCTTTTGTATGATGATGCTAGATAAAGCATATGACTGCTACAAATGAAAAGAAAAATGATGTTAGATCCATCGGTAATTAGTAATTACATAAAAAAAAGCCAAAAAATCCAAAAAATAGATCTTTTGAATAATTGTAGTTCATCCGCCGCTAACAAACGACATATTATCCGTGTGAAAACAGATAAGAAAAAGAAAACCAAAAATATATTTCGTAAGTATGTGTTGCAGATGCATCGGTATATAATGATTACTTGCTTTTGTAGACATGACACTGAAGGCTGACTTGCGTCAACACGGAATCAATGTTTGAAATATGATGAATGGATTTTAGTGAAATTATAATTTAGAAAATTACAAGTGGCTTGCACCCTGGTGGAAGATCAACTAACTCCCAAGTATGATTCTGCAAAATTGAATCAATCTCACTTTTGATGGCTTCTTTCCATTGAGGTCCATCTGAAGAGGTGACTGCTTCTCGATAGGTTTGAGGCTCACTCTCAACCATGTAGGTAAGAAAATCAGGCCCAAAGGATTTTTCAATCCTTTGCCTTTTGCTTCTTCTTGGCTCAACCTCTTCAGCCTCTGATCGTTCATGGGTTTTATTTTGAACAACCTTATCAACCGCTGTTGATGAACTCGCATGAGTTTGTTCTAACATTGGGAACTCCTCTTCAAAATAAGTTGCATTTCCTGGCCTTGTTTCTATTATGGAGTTCTTATGAATATCGGGATTTTTGGACTCATGCGCAAAAAAACGATGTGAAGTCCCATTTTGGGCATATCCAATAAATATGCAATCAACAGTTTTAGGCCCAATTCTAAGAGCCATTGGAGGTGTAACAATTACCTTGGCCAGGCACCCCTACACTTTCAAGTATTTGTAGGATGATTTCTGCCCCCACCATAACTCATATGGTGTTACATCCTTATTCTTGAAAGGAACTTTATTCAAAAAAAAAAAAAAATTGGCCGACAAAATGGCCTCCCCCCACATGTCCTGGCTCATCCCAAAACTTATCAACATAACATTCATCATTTCCTTTAGTGTACGATTCTTTCGTTCCGCAATGCCATTTGATTGGGGTGTATAGGGAGGGGTACACTCGTGTATTATGCCATTTTTGGCACATTCATCCCCAAATGGCAAAACATATTCACTTCCCCTATCACTTCTCACACGCTTTATTTTCTTATTAAGTTGGTTTTCAACTTCAGCGTTATACAAGATAAACTTGTCAATTGCTTCATCTTTACTCTTTAGTAAATACACATAACAATACCGCGTACTTTCGTCAATAAAAGTAATAAAATACTTATTGCCACCTCTAGTGGGAATTGATTTCAAATCACACACATCAGTGTGAATCAAGTCAAGGGGCTCAGCTATTCGATTAACTGATTTAAATGATGATCTTGTTTGTTTGGCTTCAACACATGTTTAACATTTTGATTTCGAGTCTACGGCAAAAGTTGGTATGTAATCTAATTTAATCAAATGACGCATTGAATTAAAATTAACATGACCAAGACGACCATGCCAAACATTAGGAGACTCAACCAAGTAAGCAGAAGTAGTAGCATTCTTATTCATGTTCTTAGTAACAGCCATTACATTGAGTTTGAACATACCATTCTGGGCATAGCCCTTACCAACAAACATACCACGCTTACTTAAAACAAACTTGTCACTCTCAAAGAGTAGACAAAAACCAAACTTATTAAGCAACCAACCCGACACAAGACTCTTACGCAAGTCGGGAACATAAAGCACATTGCTTAAAGTGAGCTCTTTTCCAGAAATCCACTTCAAGATCACATCACCTTCACCCTTGATAGCTGCTGTAGCAACATTCCCCATGTACAACTTTTCATCTCCCACCACCTCTCTAAACGTACTAAAGAGGGTCTTGTCTGGGCAAACATGGCGAGTAGCCCCAGTGTCCACCCACCACCTTTTTGGGTTGTTAGACACCAAATTAACCTCCTCCATCATGGCAATGAGGTCTGAAATCATGGCCACTAAAGGCATTTCATCATCAACAACCATAAGTGCCTTATCACGTTTGGCAGCTTTACATTGATCAGCTTTGTGACCAGCTTCATTACAGTTGTAACATTTTCCTTTGAAGGAACTAACCTTCTTTCTCATACCACCTTTCTTAGGCCCAAGGTCCCGACCCTTACCTTTTGATTTGTCACCAAATTTGAGGCCTTTGTTGCTCTTATTCCCCCTTGAAGACTGACCATGCTCAACAATGTTGGCTTTTGCAATACCTTCAACTTGAGTTCCTTTTAGAGACACTCTGTTATCTTCCTCAATACGCAAGCGAACCACAAGGTCTTCAATTGTCTTTTCCTTTCGCTTATGCTTAAGGTAATTCTTGAAATCTGTCCAACTTGGAGGAAGTTTCTCAACCATTGCAGCCACTTGGAATGTTTCACTAAGATTCATTCCTTCGGACAGAATATCACTAAGGATCACTTGCAATTCTTGGACTTGGCTAATAACAGTTTTGGAATCCACCATTTTATAGTCCAAAAACCGAGCCACAACAAACTTTTTAGTACCAGCATCTTCAGTTTTGTACTTGCGCTCCAAAGATTCCCAAAGTTATTTTGGCAGTTGGTATCTTGCAGTACACATTATACAATGGATCAGCAGTCCATTCAACACATAGTTTTTGCATAGGTACTCAGAATGCTTCTAAGCATCAAGTGCGCTCACAGATTGAACGTCAGAGTTCCCTTCAGCAAGTTGAGGGGGGGGGGGGACTCAGTCAAGAATATCGCAAGATTCAGAGTTGTCAAGTAAAACAACATCTTTTGCTGCCATATTTTGAAGTTCATACCCGAGAACTTCTCTAGTTTCTCAGCATGGTTTGTAACCGCCTGGGTGCCAACTAATGGCCCCATAGTGGTGGAAGTTGATCCAATAGTTGTTGATGAAGCAGTAACATTCGTAGCCATTTCTGAAACAAGAGAACAAAAATCAGTGTTTAGAAATAATCACACCAAAGTCGGTTTACAAAAAACCAAACTGTTTGGTTTACACAAAACCAAAGCAAACTCACAAAGAGTTTAAAGAAACAAAATATATTGAATATGAACGGAGTTTTAAAATCTGTTTTAAGCTTGTAGGAACACCGTTCACAAAATAAAAGAAATACTAATATTACTAAGGAATTTCGGATTACAATACACATGCCTTGATATCCAATCGAGTACCAAGGGCGTCATTCAGAGTCTGCCAAAATCTTGAAGTAAACCGACTATCCCGATCGGAGATGATAGAAACTGGAATACCATGCCTTGATAAAATCTCCTTAATGTAGAGTTTTGCCAATTTATCCATTTTGTTGATTGGCAAAAGTGAGCAGACTTTGTCAATCGACCCACAATTCACCAAATTGCGTCATGACCGTTTGACGTCTTTGGCAGTTTAGTGATAAAATCCATCGAGATCTGCTCCCATTTCTACACCGGTATCTCTGGTTGTTGCAACATACCGAAAGGCTTCTAATACTCATCTTTAACCTTAGAGCTCGTGAGACACTTTCCCACATACATAGCGATGCTACCCTTGATGTTAGGCCACCAATACAATTCCTTTAAATCCTTATACATCTTATCGGCACCTGGATAAACTGAATACCTTGACTTATGAGCCTCATCGAGTACCAATTCCCGAAATCCTCCATACAATGGAACCCATATCCTATCCGCAAAATACAGAGTCTCGTCGGTCCTTGGTTCCAATAATCTAACCATGGCATGCAAAGCTTCTTCCTTGATATTTACTTCCTTGTGTGCTTCCTGCTGGGCTTCGTGAATGCAATCCGTGAGACTTGTATGAATCGTCAAACCTAGTGCGCGAACATATAAGGTTTTGATGCGTTCCTTTCGACTTAAGGCATCCACTACAACGTTTGTCTTTTCGGTATGGTACTTAATCTCACAGTCGTAGTCGTTCAGCAATTCAACCCATCTTCTTTGCCTCAGATTCAAATCCTTTTGATCGAAGATGTGATGCAAACTTTTGTGGTCCGTAAAGACACTACACTTGGTTCCATACAAGTAGTGTCTCCAAATCTTGAGAGCAAAGACCACAGCTCCTAATTTCAAGCCGTGCATAGTATATTTTTTTCTCATGAACCTTGAGTTGACGAGAAGCATATGAAATTACTTTATCCTTTTGCATCAAAACACACCCGAGACCTTGGTGTGAAGCATCGTAGTAGACCACAAAATCATTCATACCTTCTTCCAGCGATAAGATCGGAGTGCTGCACAACTTCTGATTTAACAATTGAAAGGCGGATTCTTGCTTATCACCTCATTCAAACTTCTTATCCTTTTGAGTCAAAATGGATTGACATGAATACCCTTTTCGTTCACTACATGACCAAGAAAGTGAACTTTGCGAATCCAAAATTCGCACTTTGAAAAATTAGCATACAACTTCTCACTCTTAGGAAGCTCAAGAATCAACTTCAAATGTTTCTCATGATCCTCTTGATTCCGTGAATATATCAATATATCATCAATAAAGACAATCACGAACTTGTCCAAATAAGGTTTGCATACTATATTCATCAAATTCATAAATACAGCTAGGGCGTTGGTCAATCCGAATGGCATGACTAAGAATTCATAATGAACATAACGCGTCCTGAAAGCTGTCTTCGGTATGCTTTCCACTTGCACACACAACTGATGATATCCTGATCTTAGATCAATCTTTGAATAGAAGCTGGAGCCTTGAAACTGGTCGAACAAATCGTCAATTCTAGGGAGAGGGTATTGATTCTTGATGGTGCGTTTGTTCAACTCACGGTAGTCTATGCACATATGGAAAGATCCATCTTTCTTTTTCACAAACCACACAGGTGCTCCCCACAAAGAGAAACTTGGCCAGATCAAACCCTTATCCAACAACTCTTGCAACTGACTTGATAACTCTTGCATTTTTTATGGCACTAGATGATATGGAGATCAAGCAATACGTGCAGCTCCAAGAATCAAGTCGATGCGGAATTCGACTTGTCTTGGAGGCGGCAATCCAGGCAAGTCTTCAGGGAAAACTTCCGGATAATCCCGTACGACAGGGATGCTTCGATATTCAATTCCTTGGACTTCTTCTCAATCTGTGCTAGAAATGCATAATAGCCCTTCCGAAGGCACCTTTGGGCTTTCATGCAAGATATGATTCATAACGGGTCTTGACTACTCACTCCTATGATCGAAAGAATTTCACCACTCGACAGGGGAATACGAACTATCGTTTCATGGCGCACGATCTTCGCATGGTTTTTCGACAACCAATCCATGACAACTACCACATCATAACTACCCAACTCTATCGACAACAAATCAATGCTAAACTCGTGGTCTCCCAAGTTCAGGGTACATCCTTCAATGACTTCTTCTGACTTAATTAACTTACTGTGCGCTCAACCTACTAGATTCTACCCCAAGGGTTTGCTTAAATTCGGTCGACACAAAACTTAAATTGGCACTAGTATCAAAAAGTACGGAAGCATAAGTATTGTTAACAAGGAACGTACCGGTAACAACATTGGGATCCTCACGAGAATCCCCGGCTCCAATCACAAAAGCTCTACCACAAGCCTGGTTCCTTAACTTGGGACAATCTTTGTTGAAATGATTTGCAACACTACATTCATAACACCCTGGTTTCCCGACAGGGTCACCTGCAACTCTAGCATGACAACGAGAGGTCTGATGGCTAATCTTCTTGCACTTATCACATCGAATACTTTCACATGACCCAATGTGATGGTAATTACACTTGTTGCAAAGAGTGTGCGGTCCATTATATTTCTTGCGAGCTTTAGCAGCGGTAGTGGCAACAAATGCTTTGGCAACCTCTTGCTTTTTCCAGACCGATTACCACCATTCTTACCTTTCCTGATATCTGACCATTTTCTCTTGTCTCCCGAACTTCCACCTTTTTCTACTTCTTTCTTAAGCAATGCGCCCATACGCACTGCGCCATCTGTGAGGCTGTCAGCTAAGGTGACAACACCTTGAATGGTCGTGGGTTAAGCGACAATTACCATATTGTGAATCTTAGGAGAGAGTCCCAAAATGTACCTTTCAATCCTCTTATACTCCGAAGTAACCATGTGGAGCACCAAACGCGAAAGCACATGGAAGCGGGTAGTGTAGGCGATGATCTCAGCTCCAACCATAGTCAAATTCCAAAATTGTGACTTAAGCTTCTGAAGCTCACTTTGGGGACAATACTTATCCATCATCATTTACTTCAAATCACTCCAAGAAAGACCATACGCGACATCTCTCCCAAGAGTCTGAACTTGCCGATTCCACCAAGTTAACGCCTCGTCTTGGAAGGTGCGTGTAGCATACTTGACCTTCTGATCTTCAGCACCTCCACTAATATCTAAAACGGATTCCATCTTCACAATCCATTGGCAGATACCGATTGCTCCTTCAGACCCACGAAAGTTCCATGGCTTACAAGTCATGAAAGTTTTGTCGGAATAGCCATGTACCGGGTTTTCAACTTTTGTTTCGTAGATAATGAGACATCATCAATTAACAATACGTGATACAAGGCCATAGGAAGTATAGCAATTCGATATTTTACCATTATCATTGTCGTTGGTCCTTCCCCGGCTATTTCCACCAGATCCACCACCGGAGTCTACGCAATTAGCGTCGTGCTGCGCAATCACGCGGGCTAGCTCCTCAGACGTAGTTGGGAATGTGCTGTCCTCGGTATTGCGAGCGTTCCGTCAGGGCGACATGACTTCGATCTAATACATCAGATATAAAAAGAATGACACATACACATACACATATATAAGCGTCAAAAACTCATATACTATACTCGCGTGAATGCAATGTACGAAAAACAGCATGGAACTTGGGCAGTGCACCGTGATGAAAAACATTTCATGCAATGAAAAATTCTCGTTTAGAAAACCGTTGTAGTTATAGTTTAGTTTTTAGAGAAAACTAGTTCGCTATAACCTCATGCTCTGATACCAATCTGTCACACCCCGCCTAGGCAGAAACACGAGATGCAACACGAAAGATTTTCAAGCACAAGATTTAAGCAAACATTCAAAATAACCATAAGATTAAGATACCAAATTGTTAAAAGTTTGCAACCATCATCAAAATGTATTCTTTTGAAACCACATGTTCACAAATTAAACCAAAAGATGATATCCATGAATGCATGCCCAAATCATTTCCCAAGTTCCATCCATAAGTTAGTTACCTGAAAAACATGCATAAAAACTTTGTCAACATAAATTCAGTGAGTTCACATGTTTTAAAGCAATTGAAAACGTAAAGTTAATGAAATCCATGAGTGACCCATCAATGTCTAGCTAAGACAATGACGATAATGAACGATCATGAGTCCATAACCAAACCTTGACGTGTTGTGCCTCGTACATTGTACAATAAAGACTATGTATCATCATATAAGAAATACAAACACTCTTTTCTCGTATGTATCTGGGTTACAACGACTAACCAAGAGTGGGGGTGTCAACCCAATAGATCTATTCAAGTGTTTCATGGCTAAGTCCATAGCTAATGGTTACGGTAAACTAATTGTACGAGGGCTTTATGAGTACTCTAAACATATTGTCTCATGTATACCGGTCTACTAGGAATTCATTCTAAAACTAAGTAAACAATGCATGTCTTTCCCCAAAATACAAAATAGTAAAAAAGGGCCATGAAACACACCTCAAGTCCATGCGAAGTGCTAGCAAAATACCACCCGACATGCTAGGAAAGTAGATCTACACGTCCTATAGAGAATGGACATCTTAGATCTATTGTTCTAGGTTTTCCTCAACATATTGATCGCCTATATCTTAGCATGTTTTATGTTGGCATTGTTGGTGACGTTTATGCTTTTCAAAATCTTGTCCAAAAATCAAGGTTTATTGTGTGAAAAAGCACCTTTCGGAACCAAGACTCAAAATCATACGTTTATGGTAAATAGACAAAATTGAGGATGTGGCATCTAGGTGGAGTTAAAGATGATTATACTATACCCCATGACCTTATGTAATCCATCGTATCGGTTACAATAATTATCATTATCATTTAATATTGGATCATCACACCTGTTAATATGGAAACTTTTTATTGATTTTGAATAAGTATTCTTTTAAAGTACCGTATTCTTTCGATTTAGTCAAATCAACCTACTGAGAATTATTATATCAAAGACCGTCTTAGATCAAAATATCTATATCTATATCTATACTATCTATCTATCTATACTATAAAGCATTTGATAAGGACTTCTTAAAACTTAAGAGGTATAAGTTTATTTGCTAATAATACAACATACAATGCATATAATAACTACTTTTTGGGGGTATATTTGTCTTTTAAAACACTGCATTTAATTAAAAGAAAGTCAAGTGTCAAGAGATGTTTATGAGTTCTCATAAAATTAATTCTACAATTGCTTTAACCACATTAAATATAAAACATATAAAAAAACAATCTATAATGCTACATGTTTTGTTAATCTTTTATATAAGATTAGGTACTTTATAAAACTTAAAGTTCTACAATAAATCCAAATTGGGAAACCAATAATAAACAATGTATTTTTAATCATGAAATAACGGTTTGACTTCCGGAACTATTATGCTATATTCATACACCTAAACATACCTAATATGATATAAACTATAAGGTCTATGGATTCTATGACCAGAGAAGAAAGTTTTGGTTTATAATTATTTCAAAGAAAGGTATGGTTAAATTCATAGTATCTATGTCTATTATCAAATTTTAAAAACAAAAGAAAAACATATATATTTCATTGGTTTGTTAATGATACGTTATAAAGAAAAACAATTTTTACCACTTATGTAAAAAATAACTATTTAAGATACTTTATAATATAAATTTTATCTTCAATATGTTATTGACATTTACGCTATACATTGAGATAACATTACTCATAGTTTTAATTGAAAGTTTTGATTTTGGCTATGACTCAAAGCCAATTTGAACCGAACAATAGTGTATGCACACCTTAAAATCACCAATCAAAATGTTATGGTCCCCACCGCAACGCGTGGGCAACCCACTAGTATTCTATTATAGTATCTAATAAAGTTTTGACACTTCTACAGTGAAGTGATTTGGTTGGTCAATTTTGGAGGCAAAAGCCTCTCAATGGCTCCTCTGGCGGCATTTATTTTTTACATTTACAAAAATAAAGAGGCCACTAACTTTAATACTGACTACAATTTGACCACTAAATTTTGACCACCAAACTTTTAACTTTTAAAATTTAAAACTTTAACCATCAAACTTTTACCTTTTAAGATTTCAAACTTTTTGACCACTCAACTTTTTTAAACTTGCATTACACTTTGCCCACTAACTTTGTTACTAACTTATGCGTTTTATTACCTTCTAGTTTGACCACCAAACCTTTAGCTTTTAGGATTTCATACTTTGAGCACCAAACTTTTAGCTTTTAGGATTTTAAATTACTACCAAACTTTGACCACAAACTTTCTTACTAACAAATGTACTTTCATTTCTTTCAATTTGACCACCAAACTTTTAGTTTTTAGTTGTGACTATTTTTTTAAGCCCACGCGAGAATAAAAGTCACTTATTATTATCTTTTATGCACACCAAACTCTCCACGCAACAGGAGCTTCTACAACGCCGTGCAATCTTTAACGTCCACCAAACCCTCAACGTAACAGGAACTCCCGTCGCGAAGCGCGGGGTAATAGAATCCTAATTAATAAATATATATGATTTATCCCATTATATTTTCTGTTGGACTACCATTTGCTTTTTGACCCGAGTCCAAGAAGCGAAACTTGGGCTTTTCTAGAATAATTAACACTAACTAATTTTATACTATAGGTAGCAGCCAATTAAGCACAATAAAAATTCCCAAATAATAACACTTAAAAAAAAAACGATTTTGTTGCTAATTTTTAATTGTGGAAAATGTATAGACATGTAAAATGATATTGAAATATTAATAAAAAAACATTTAATTAAAAAACATGTCATTTGAAGTGTTGCGTTAAAGAGGAGATTTGAGTGGTAGTCGATTCAGATAAAAAAACATCAAAAGTATTTAATGCTATTTTTAACGTTGCCTCAACCACCTTTTCTTCAATGATTCACCTTCTATAGATCTTTGGTTTTTTGGCAGAAGAGGGTTAACATCATTAACGATCACCGAAGATAGAGAGAAAGAGAAAGAGAAATGAGCAGACAAAGATGATCGTGAGTGCTGATGTGTAGATGATGAAAGTTGATAATTGCAACTTATGACTTGGTTGATGGTGCCTTTGGACTGACTTGACGATGATATGACGACGAAGACGGTGGCCGTTCATGATGTTACTTTTTGCAATGGATAGGCAGTCGGCAAGTGGCCTTTTTTTTCTTTTGAAAAACAACTAATGTCAAATATAATTCGTTTTTGCACTTTTTTTATGTGTGCTTTCAGTTGCTCCACGTTTCGACGTATATTTTGCTCTAAACTAAGTTAAAAGCATTGTGTTTTAGCCTTTTTAGTAATTTTCTTTTACGAATTGTGTGTAGAGTACTGTTTCTTACGCATTATGTTTTACACTTCGTATGTAACTGCATGGTTCTGCCCATCGCGCGCCACTACAACGCGAGGTGGCCAAAATACTAGTCAAAATACTAGTTTCTCAACTTATTTTCTTTCTCCTGCACTGTCTCAAATATAAGGCTGTTAAATTTCATTTTGGATCTTAACTTCATAGGATGCTACGTATGACTCAACAATCTTTAGTTGAATGGCTTGAAGGTCCTTCTGTCATGTGTTCTGTGAACCAATGGACATTTAGTCAGCACTGATCAACCTGCATGTCTGCATTTCAGAAAAAGAATACACAAACAAAAAGAATCCTCAAAACATGCATCAGAGGGTGGCTTAACCAAACAAAATAACATAAAAAAATTAAAAACACTAGTGTATACTGGCTTAACCAAAAATTAAATAAAGAAAAAACAAACAAACAAAATAACATAAAAAAATTAAAAACACTAGTGTCATGTAAGAACTAAAAAAATAAAAAACCACTACTGTTATTTCTAAATTCTTAAAAATGTATACTGGCTTAACCAAAAATTAAATAAAGAAAAAAAAAACAAACAAAATAACATAAAAAAAATTAAAAACACTAGTGTCATATAAGAACTAAAAAAATAAAAAAACACTACTGTTATTTCTAAACCTTTAGAAATATATAGTGACATAACTAAAAATTAAATAAAAGAAAAAAAATAAAAATGAGTGATGGGAATAAAACTAAATATTTTGTGTGGAGTTTTGTGTGTGGGGTTCGTTAAAAATGAGTGAAAAAGACATAAAACAGCAACGTTGCATTGCTATAGACCTTAAATATTTCGTCGTTATCTTTCGAATCTGAATAACACTAAAATTCAATAACCATTGTATCCTATTTTTTGTTCTGAACTAAAAAAAGGATTAGCATACAAAATATTATATAATAACGACAGAATGAAGGATATAAGGGGGGGCGGGGCACTACCAGCAAACGGTGTTGGTATCCTCTATCAGCACGGTAACACTTGCCTGGGTGACATGGGTAGTGGTTTGCAGAGGCGAAGGATATATAGGGGCCAGGGGTGGCCCTGGCCCCCCCTGTTTTTTGGCGCAGTAGTGAAAATTTGCGATTTTCGTAGGTAAATTAAGTCCGGGTTGAGTCCGGCCCCCGCCGATTTGCCACTACCGATAGAAAAAAATTGAGTCCGCCCCCCTCCGATTCAAGAACCAAGCTTCGCCACTGGTGGTTTGACTGCATGACCGGCATTGGTTCATTTGGTTGTACCCTTAGTAACGCCACCTCCAATTTGCTTTGGATTTTTCATGTCATCTAGTACGAGAGGATGAAGACTAGGGAACAAAGTGGCATTCCTTTAAGTGCATGGTAAGGATTTGATTCCTATGTAAAGAACGTCATTTGGTGTGTTTTAACCCATGAAATATATAATTTGTTTCATAAGGAAAAAAAAACATATCGTTCTTGATGAACCCTTTCTGTCTTATGTAATTGTTTATTTCAGATACTTACCAAAATCTTTAATCTAAGAGTACGTACACTCTTACACGATTTACAAAACCTAGGTGTGTATGATTGAAATACGAAAACTACACCTTACATACCAAGATATTTGTTCTAAGAGCTCCATGCATGAGAATAGAAACCTGTTAAAAAATTCTTAGCGTAGATATAAAATGTCTCCTGTTAGAAACTATGCATTATAAGGGAATGCGTACTGGGCGTGATAAGAGGGGCGCCATCCGTCCATAGCGCTGGGGCAAATCCTTGAGCAACGTTTTCTCCATCGCGTGGGTGCCCCTTGTCCTTTTAAAAAAAATCAACTTCTACGCCCACCTTCTTCTATATACTCAATCAAACCCAACTTCTACACCCGATCAAACCATAAAAAATATTCTTTTTATAAAAAAACTCACCATACCATAAAACCCCTACCACTACACACTCTTTTTTATAAAAGCTTCATTTTACTTTATTAATATTTTATTACATAAAACCTCCAGCCTAAAAGTGTCTCCTATTCAAAAAGTCCTCTCATGTATTCAGAATTCCACCAATCCTACAATGACACATCTCTTATACCCCAAATAAATTATACACTCTTAAACACATGAATATAACTAACATTAAAATAAATTATACAATTGACCAAACTAATACCAATACATTAAAAAATCAACAAAATCTTCTTATCCTACTTTTTTTTAAGAAAAATAATATAAATGAAAAAATTAATTATGTTTTAACAACAACTATACCCTGTAAATCTACAAATAGCAAAGCTACATGTAGGGTCTGGGTAGGGTGGGATGTACATTATTTCTTCGTACAGAAGAAGGTTATGAAAACACTTACTCGAAATTCTAACCTCTATCACTAAGAATTGAGATGTTGCCTCCAAAGAGACCCATATCTCCAAAAGAAACAATAGACCAAAAACCATAACTAAAGGCATAGAAATTGAAAGCGACCAATAATCAATGAAGTGGTGAGAGATTATTCCAAATAGAAATACATTTAACAACATAAAATAACATGTAGGCACACATAAACGAAGACAATCATGTTAGGACCGGCGAACGCGTAATCCGATAATCACGGGTTTTATCCTAGAGGTGCGGAATCCCTCTAGAATGTTCTAATAACAGATACGAAGATTGAAACAATGAAACGAGTAATCACAACACACACACGGGTCAAAAGATTATCTATTAATCACCGAAACAGAGCTCGAGTGTTTACAGAGATCAAATCAGACGTCTATGACCAGGGGAGGGTGTTTGGAGGGTGTGTGAGGCAAGAACTAAGGTCTAGGGTTGAGAATGAGGGTATTTATACCACCCGGGTACGACCAGACCCCTATTGGCGATTAGGCTGCTACAGTACAGGCGATTATGGGCTAATCGCCTGAAAGACAGGCCCAATCGTGTACAGTGACTAGCGATTAGGGCCCTAATCGCTATCAAGCCTTTCCTAATCGCCTTCAGCACCCTGAAACCTCCAAAACGCGTATAAACGCCTCCAAACACCCCGAACTACGTCCAAACAACTAATATACTAGCCTAGGGACATCGTGTACTAACAGACTCCCCCTTGGACCAGGCTAGTATACGTACAGAAATAACGAAAAGACATCGTTCATACCAAAAAGCAAACAACTTACAGACTCGATAAGCAAAAACAATTACAACTAAACAAAATGACACGCAGCATCTTCTATCTTTATCTTCAGCTTGATGTTGTTCTGACCCTTGTGATCCTCGACCAGTCGCATCCTGCATGAACCTTGTTGGCGTAGCAAAACCGGATCACTCTCTGAAACTTCATAGCTTGATCGGCTTCAACAGGTAGATGCATGATTGGGTGCTGATACAACATCTCCACATCTTTCTCTGAGCAATTAATCAACCACATAGGATCCCAAATCCTTATCTTCCTGCATGGATTCGGATTGTTGCCCAAGACGATCACCGCTTCAGTAGTTGCTGCATCATAGTGCCAATAATACAGCTTCGAGGTAAAGTCTTGTTCAACTGGGACTATGGGAATCCTTGAAACGCACTTCGTGGCTTGACTTTGTGCTCCCAGATTGGCTTCAATGTGAAAGGATGAATCTTGTCTGTCTGGTATGATCTGGGATACTGAGGCACAAGTTCTTTCCATCCCTCTATCCTTTCTCGCTTCAGCTTAGTGTAAAAACCTTGAAGTAGAGGAGCTTTCTCTTTGTATAATGGATAATCAAGACGAATAAGATCACGAATGTACCAGAACGGCAGGCTCATAATGTCTTTGTATTCCCTGAAGTACAACACACCTTCTTGCCACTTTACCCCCAGCATTCTTGTGTGACTAATATACGCCCAGCTTATCACGTTTCCAGACATCTTCGTCAATCGTTTCTTGAAGATGGAGGCTCGCTCAACCGGCTTTTTCTTCTCTTCAGGTTTAAACCATTTGGGATAGCGCTCTCTGATTTTGTCCTGTCGTATCTTAACTTCATCAGGAACTTCAGCAGAGTCAGTCTTTAGCTTTTCTTCGGCCTCACGTACCATCTCTTCATCAATATTTGGAATTCCAGCGCCCGACTCATTTACAACGTACTCAGGAGTTGGCACGCTGGTTCCATCTTCGAGATCCACTTCATTGTTTTCTGGATGCAACTCAGGAGGAACACTTTGGCTTGCACTGGAAGATTTTCCAGGTGTAAAGCCGTATACTTTAGCCATGTCCTCTGGCGTCATCTCAGGTGGAATCTCGCCTTCCTCCAGATCATACTCAGGCATGGCAGGTGGTGGGAGCAAGTTGCCTTCATCATCATAAGCAAAGTAACAATGTAAAGGCTCCACATATTCAACCTGAACTATCGCTTTCTTCTTCAATTTTTCAGGAAGTTCTTGAATCTTGCTCATCTTAGGTGCTGGCTCCCCCTGAGCAGAAGAACCTGCTTCGGCATCATCGCCTCGGCGATCATGACGCTTCTTTGTCCGTCTTTCTGCTGAACCACCCGATGATCCGCCACCGCCTATGGCTCCAGGATCACCACCATCACCTTTACCATCACCCTCATCATCGCCATCAGACTCATCATCATCCTCTTCATCATCATCTTCTTCACTATCCTCATCATCATCACCAGCTGTACTCGCTCCAGCCTCCGAACCACCAGTGAGTCTAGGTTGAGTTCCAGACAACTCATCCAACCTAGCCCCCAATCTTGTGTTTTGTTTCCTGTACTTGGTGATTTGGCGCTCATTGCTCACATTCGCGAGCTGGAGGTCATTGTACTTCCCTTCAATACCAGTTAGTCTTGCCAAGGCACTTTGGTTCGACTGTATCAACTGCTGGTGTGATTCCATTAGCTGCCTGTTCGACTCCAGAATCTGCTGATTGGATAAAGTAAGTGCGTCGACAGTAGCTCTCAGATCTGTATTTGCAGTAATAGTCTCGCCAATCAATTCAAGCATCGCCGTTTCATTTTCTTCGATCTGGGCATTTTTGCTTCTTAACTCTGCTATTTCACGCGCCTGTGCAGCAACTAAAGCCGTAAGTTCGCTGACATGACGCTGAAGTTGTTCATTGCTTGCTGGAGTTGAAGAAGAAGATTGGCTTGAAGGTTTAGCTGCTGTGGTTCTTGCTGCTTCCTTCAATCTCCGGATATGATCACCTACCGGATTAGAGACCAACTGCGAACCTGTCGCTTCAACGGTAGCTGAGACTTGCTCAGTGAAGACTACCGAAGAAGGCATTGACATAGTAACACCCGCAGGCATAGCAGCACTGAAAGATAAAGGAACTGAAGATGTAGCTGTTGTTGTAGTTGTTTCTGTTGCTGCTGTTGTTGTTGTTGTTGCTGCTGTTGTTGTTGCTGGTGTGGTAGAAGAAGCAGGAGTGCCAAAAGTATCAGGAAGATTCAAAGCCGCACGTCTTCCCCTCAATCTCTTTGGGGTCTTCTCAGGCACAACTACCTTCTCTGACATCCTCTTCTGACCCCTACCAACCTTCGCTGCCTTGGTTTTCTGTCTTTTATGAGGAGGAGGCGTGCTAAGATCAGCATCGATATCTGCAATAAGATCATCACCTCCTGGAGTGAAAGTGGGATCCCTTGCAAGATCTCTCGCCTCGGCTGCGCGAGCTCTATCCTCTTCCAAACTAAGTACATCAAGTGAATCATCTTCAGTCGCTTCTGAGTCGTCATCATCATCATCAACGTCTTCAATATTAACCGGGCCTTCATCCAACTTATCCTTTCCCCTGCCTGAGCTGGATGGTGCATCAACATCCAGAGACGCAGAATCAAACATGTCATCATCGCGTCTTTGCTCAGCATCACCCGTATTGCCCGGTTCATTGGGACCCAAAGCCACAGTAGGTCTCCCAATGATATCATCATCTTTGAACACTTGTCTGTGCACCTGAACATCGTCTTCTGATTCACTGTCGTCGTGTCTCCACCTATTACCAGGTGGTGCCTCATAGTTATCTCTTGCAAGAAATGCATACAATCGCCGACTTGGTGGATATTCTGCCTTCGGCTTGTTCTTGTATTGCAGCATTCTTTTCAACTCACTTTCATCTATATTCTTTATCTCAAGCAACTCATTAACACGCTTCACCATATTCAGAATCTGGTTGTCAAGGATCATTTGCAGAAATCGAGGATAAACAATGAAAGAGTGCTTTGTCGGTTTCTGCACAATCACTTCCTTAAGCTGATGCATAATCATTCCAGAGAAATTGAACGGCTTGTTCAAAGTTAACGCGACAATCGCTGATGCTAAAGTGTCCCGGATCGCATCGAAAGTACCTTTGCGAGGGCCGATGCACTTTAGCACAACGTGCGTTAAGTATTTTATCTCTGGAGGTAAACAACCCTTCTGCAACATCTTCTGCGCACGTACGTCGTCTGTATACTTCATCCTGAGGAATCCACCACGAATCAAGATAGAATCGAACACGATCGGATCGTCTTTATCATCTTCAAATCTCAGAATCTCACGAACTAAGTCTTCTGTGATAACGACATCCTTTCGTTGCACAACACTTTTGATAGTCGCTGGAACAGTGCTGTTGTCGACCTTTGCATTCTGATAGAATTCCCGAATGATGTCTTTGTAGGCCGCATATTCTGTGGAGATAGTATACTTAATCTTCGAGCGCTTCAAGAACTCGATGATGCCTTCGAACCGCTTGCATTCTGGCTTCGTCACTGGTCCAAGAAATGCGAGACAGTTGTGCTTGGCTGACGTACCGTACTGCATATTTCTATAAGACAAACACACGACAAGATCATCAAAAACAGGTCAAGATATGATAAAACGGACAAAACGGACAAATTTTGACTAAGTTTTGGTCAACAGAGGGTTTCAGGCGATTAGCAGTGCTAATCGCATACCCTGAACACGAATAGGGACCTACTCGCTATGACTAAAGGGCGATTAGCAGATGAAGAACCCTACTCGCGTTAACTGTTCACACGATTAGGCCAGCTAATCGCGTGTATAGTCTGTTTGATCACCAAGCCTTGTCAAAATTCGAAATGGGTCATCTTGGGTTGATTTTGGTTACATTTTACCCTAAACACACCGGTCAAGATAACCCCTAACTGATTTTTCAGTTTCAAGTGCAAATTAAGGGTTAATTGATCCGGATTAAATATTAGGGTTCATATGCTTTTGAAATTGGGCGTTTTTGATTTATAGTGTTTAGGATCAAAATTTTGACACCTACAAAACCTACAACCCCCGATTAAACAACCCCACACAAGAAACATCACTAACAAACACGTTTTAAGGCCCTATGATCAAAGAAAAAAACTTAGGTTTTCGGACTTATAATCACTGATTTAGGGACCTAAACCACGTTGTTTGAATCTGAAAATATGAGGGATTGTTACCTTTGTATTGAGGATTAAGATTCTAAGTTCAAACGGAAATTTTGCAAGGGTTCGTTTAGGGCTGGTATAGAGGGAAACCGTTTGACTGTTCTTGTTTTTGAAAGAGTGAAGACAAAGAAAAACTAAGGGTCCCTTTTATACCAAAACATAATCGCGTGTAATAATCAGGCGAGTAGGGTTACTCACATGCTATAGTGTAGCGATTAGCACCTAAACGCCTTCAGACTTCACACGATTATGGCTAATCGCTCTGGTGACACACCCTTGTACACATATTGCATGACTGAAGCCTAAAGGGCTAATCGCTCATACATACAAGCGAGTAGGGTATAAACGCGTGTAGAGATAAGCGATTAGGGTCTACTCGTCTAACTATACTAGCGATTAGCTCCCTAAATGCATATACCCTTTCCACAAATTACCAAAATGCCCCTGCAGCACCAAAACATACATTTTTGACCCGTTAAGGTTCAAAACATGCGTTTTTCAACCCGATTTAAAACGCGACCCAGATGATGACTCAAAAACTTGAAAATGTTTCATTTTCCACTCTTGTACTTGATAAAACATACGGTTTTGACCCGGTAAAAATACAATTTTCCAATTAGTTATCCTTTTTATTTTTTGGCGGTTTATTCTTGAAGAAGTAAGATTACAATGGATTAGGTTTCCATCATCGGCAATCAAGAATAGCTAATCTACTAAAATTAAAATAGAAAATAAGCGAAAACGCGAAAACAACTAACTGTACACTATCAAATTTTTGCGAGTTTCGATAGTTAGGGAATCATATCAGTGTACGGACTATACTAGAACCCTTATACTTTCAGTTTAAAATTACCAATAAGCATCCTACAAGAACTGTCAGTATTGTTGTCCACCTAAACTCAAAATCAAGTTTTATCGCTAGGCACTTTAGATACGTTAAGCTAATATTAAAGCTGATTAAAGGTGTTCCCCGCACACGCGACATATTCCCGCATCAAGGCATGCACAAAGCTTCCTCGTAACCGGTGAATAAGCTGTTGTCATCCGTATTTACAAGGAATGGACTCAGTGGTGATCAGGTCTGCAAGAACGCTGCAGCAGAGAGACTAGTGAGATCTAGACCAGGGTTCAAGTCAAATACCGTACATTTTTCATTTTTCACGGTACGATGCTTTAGGTATATGATTTGATACCTTAGAGCGATTCTCTTTGAGAATAGGGTTTTGGCATTCATGATCTTTTTGCTCTTACAGGATTCCCAGACGTCTCCTTATCAGAATTTATTCTATTTTTTGTTTTTCTTTTCTTTTACTGAGTTTGGCAAAGAGGTGTCTCAGTTGTAGGCTGCTAACCCAACGTACGTCACTTATGCCACCCCATTTTATTCTGAGAGACGTCCAGTTCACCCCGGATCTACCAACCTCTTAAAGACCAGAAACCTCGGATTTTGGCATTCTATCAACAAGATTTAAGGCTTTTAGACCATATGCCAACGCGGCGTTAATCCACACAATTCTCAGTTGATTTAGGTTTATATCACCGTGCCGAGCTTGGAAGCGATTTCGAGCCTACCAACACATCATTGTAGAGGCTACTTATCAGATCCAATATTTTTAAGATGATAAAGGTCCAGACAGTCCGACTGATTGGTTAATATCATCTTCCCTATTTCCACCAAAGAAACTCATTTTTCATTTTTTTGATTTTTGAATTTTCTCATTTTTTTTAATTTTGCATTTCCTGATGTTTTTGTATTTTTCTGAATTTTCTCCCCCTAAAAATCTAAAAAATGCAAAAAGACAATATTTTTGGATTTTTCTGTTTTTGAAGAAAATATATACAAAAACGACTGCCAATGAGGATCTAATCCTGCTTTTCATTAATGCCATTTAAAACCAAAAGATACTCGAAACGAGGTTTATCAAAAGCTTTGGTATATAAATCGGCACGTTGGTAGTCCGTGTGGATTTTAATCATATCTATCAGTTTCTTTTCATAGCAATCGCGTATGAAATGATACCGAACATAGATATGCTTCGCCGTGGAATGATTTACCACGTCTTTAGCAAGCGCTATAGCAGACTCATTATCACAGTAAATAGGAGTGTTTAGAAATTTCAAACCGTAGTCTCTCATTTGTTGTTGTATCCATAAAACCTGGGAGCAACAGCTAGACGCAGCTATGTATTCCGACTCGCAAGTTGATAAGGACACAGAGGCTTGCTTCTTGCACTGCCACGAGACTAGCCGACCTCCTAAGAACTGGCATCCAGCCGATGTGGATTTTGCGTCTTTCTTGCATCCGCCATAGTCAGCATCACTATAAGCAACGAGATCAAACTTATCGTCATTAGGGTACCATAGACCTTTGGTCGGACAACCCTTTAGATAACGTAAGATCCTCTTCACGGCAACCAGATGGGACTGTTTCGGCCTAGACTGGTATCTTGACAGCAGGCAGGTTGCGAACATAATATCGGGTCTTGAAGCTGTGAGGTACATCAACGAGCCAATCATTGCTCGATAAAGAAAGGAATCAACGGCTTGTCCTTTCTCATCCGGACCAATCCCGTGATTGGTTTGGATAGGGGTGGCTATGGCAGTAGAGTCTTCCATCTGGAACCGGCTCAAGATGTCAGCAACATATTTTGTCTGGTGGATGAAGATCCCCGACTCAAGTTGATCTACTTGCAAGCCAAGGAAAAATTGCATTTCCCCCATCGAGCTCATCTCGAACTTATCCGGCATTAATTTTTCAAATTCCCTGCACAAAACCTCATTAGTTGACCCAAATATAATATCATCAACGTAAACCTGTACCAGCAGACGGTCACCATCTTTTTCCTTGGTGAATAAAGTGCAGTCCACGAGTCCACGGTTGAACCCATTGGAGATCAAATAGATGCTGAGCATTTGATACCATTCTCTCGGAGCCTGATGAAGCCCATACAACGCTTTGTTTAGTTTGTAAACCTTTTCACGATGCAGTGGATCTTCAAACCCCGGAGGTTGTGAAACATACACCTCTTCCTTCACGATACCATACAGAAAAGCACTTTTCATGTCCATTTGATACACCTTAAACCGTTTGTACGAAGCGTAAGCTAAGAACATCCGGATAGCTTCAAGGCGCGCAACTGGAGCGTATACTTCGTTGTAATCTATTCCTTCGATTTGACGGAAGCCGAGGACAACTAATCGAGCCTTGTTTCTTATAATTACCCCGCGGTCATCCCGTTTGCACCCTTAGACCCACTTTGTTCCAATTTTCTTTGCGCCTGGAGGTAAGTCAACTAAGTCCCACACTCCTAGCTTTTGGAACTGCTGAAGCTCTGTCTACATTGCGTCAATCCGTGGTTCTTCTCTTAGAGCCTCTTGGACGGTTCGCGGTTCCACCTGAGACACATATAGAGCAAAAGACCAATCGTTCTGATGACCTGCTTTTCTGATCTCCGAATAAAGAGCTAGGGTAGCGGAGTTGTCACTTGGACTGGCATTCCTGAGCTGACTACGTGTCATCACTCTACCAGTCGGATCACCAATCACATTCTGCAGTGGATGAGTGTCGTGAATCCGAGATTCCGGATGTGCTGGCACTGGATCATCCGACCGCAGATTGAGATTTTCAAGTCCCTGAGAGATGTTCGTCTCAGCAGCACTTGAACTAGAGGGAGCAGCAGGTTGCAAATTAAAACCGGAGAAATCGATCTGTAGACCAATTCCAGGAGCTGCTGAAGAAGAAGGACCAGCTTGATCATTCCCTGTAGGAGGAACTGGAGCTGTGTTGGCAGATTCACCATTTCCAGCCAGTTCTTCAGTAAGAGTTTCCCGAGATTCTGTATATTCCTCATCTGAAAAAGATTCCATAACCTCTGACGCTTCCTGAAAGACTTCCTCAACTTCAACTGCTGCGGCTTTATCAGGGGGACCCATGGATGTAGAAGCATCAAATGCGGCAGGCGCAGGTGCATTAACCACGATCGGACGCATTAGCGGCGAGCTAGCTGCGTTTTCACACTCGTAATACATCTGCGCTACAGCATCATCTACAACATTATCCAGGTTGAAAGAATCGAACAAACTCTTATAGTCGAACAACCAATCGGGTCCAGCACCGCGCGCATTGACAGTGTAACGCTGAACATCGACATTAAGCCAATCCTCAACGTTATTGGTTCTTTTGTTGTATACCCTCTTGTTAGGAGTACTGTATCCAACAAAGTAACCTTCATCTGCCTTTGCACCAAACTTCCCATCGGAATGTAACATTGTGCATGGAGCACCGAAAGGTTCTAGAAACTCTAAGTTCGGCTTCCTCCAGATTAGAAGCTCGTAAGAAGTCTTGTCGAACCTCTTAACCGTAAGAACCCTATTTAGAGTATAACACGCGCAGTAAATTGCCTCATTCCAAAACATGACAGGCAAATTTGAATCTGCGAGCATTGTTCTGGCTGCCTCAATAAGAGTTATGTTCTTTCTTTTTGCAACCCCGTTTTGCTGAGGAGTGTATGGCACTGTGAATTCGTGATGAATACCCTTTTCTGCACATAGTGACTCCATAGCATTGTTCTTGAATTTTGTTCCATTGTCGCTTCGAATCCTGCGGATCTTCAGCCCATAGATGTTTTCTAGCTTGGTGAACAGATTTTTCAAAAACTCAAAAGTCTCACTTTTATGCTGCATGCATACAACCCAAGAGAACCTTGAATAGTCATCAGTGACAACCAGACAGTACAAATCTCCATTCTTGCTTTTACGATTGACTGGGCCGAACAGATCCATGTGCAACCGCTCGAGAGGCATACTGACTGAGTTGACCTTCTTAGGTTTGTGAGATTTCTTCTTCTGCTTCCCTTTCTTACATGATACACAGACGTCATTTAGATGAAAATTCTTGACTGAGACACCTTCCACAAGCTGATTCTGAACCAGATGATTCATCTTCCTCAAGTGAATGTGCCCCATTCGTCTGTGCCACATAATAGACTCCTTCTCTATAGCCTTAGACAGAAAACAAGTGACCTCCCCCTTAGATGTTACAGCTTGACTCATATCCAGAACATACAAATTGTTGACTCTTGGAGCTGAGATCATAATCCACTGTTTCGGGATCTTAAAGCCAGGTTTCAGAATGAAGCAAGCATTGTCATCAAAGAATACTGTGTATTTCTTGTCACAGATCTGTGAGACACTCAGCAAGTTGTGGTCTATCTGTTTCACGTAGCTTATCTTCTCAAAGCTTACGATTCCATTTCCCATACTGCCTTCTTTTGTGATGTATCCCCCTTTATTACCAGCAAAAGCAACATACCCCCCATTGATATTCTTGATGTCAAATAGCAAGGATAAGTCGCCTGTCATGTTCCCAGAAGCTCCACTATCAACAATCCAGAGGCTGCTGATAAGGCCCTGTGGAACTCCCTGCACGATATTCAAAGATTAGTGGTTAAGGGGGACCCAAGCCTTGACGGTCTTGGGTCTACCATCTACATCCAAAGTCGGAAAGTCAACCCACTTTCCGTTAGGAGTTGGTGTTGCTTCCGATGGTCCGGCAGTTTCTACACTAACAGATGATCCTCCTTCTTTAGTTGGTGACTTGGGTCTCCAAGTCTTTCCCGGTCTCCTTGGCTTGGGCTTCTTCTTTGCCTTGGGGCTAGAAGGTCCAGCCTCAGATTCCTTTGGTGGGATAGTCTTTGGATCCACTTCAGACTTAACTGCACGTGGAGCAGTGTTAGGGTTGCCTTGAGGTTTAGCTGCAGCCTGTGCTTGTGGCTTAGGCGCTGCTTGAACCTTTTTGGGATCTTGGCTCCCCCTCGACTGCGGACCCCTGCCATCAACTGGCTTTTGGTTCATAGCAATCTTGTTACGAGTGTCATAAACTGTCTGTTTACCTTGTTGCTTCTCAGAAAGCTTAGGAGAAACAGGCGGCTTAGATTTGCTAGAACTAGGAGCATCATTTGTCTCGATCCTTTTGTGTCTCAATTCGGGGCAAGCAGAAACTAAATGCCCATGAACCCCGCACTTGTGACAGGATCTATACTCCTCAAATGGTGGAGCATTAACATCCTTACTCCGTTTGTTGGATTTCGTGGCAAAAGTGTTTTTATGTTTTAAATCCTTAAGACATTCTTTCTACCAGTCTGTTTTAGGATAATTATCAAACTCATTGCCCGAGGATCCAACAAACTGAGTAACATGTTTCTTAGGAGAATTCTCCTGAGCTTGATTTTTAGGGTTCAAAGTGTTCTTCTTTTGATTTTTACCTTTGTTTCTTTTGGACTGATTACCCTGACCCTTTTTCCCATGTCCCCATTGTTCCTTTTCAATTGTAATGGTAGACTCTTGCCAGATTTTACCAACAAGACCAGGTGCCAGGTGCTTATAAGGAAATTCCTCATCAACATAGATTTTATCAGACCCTTTCAATTGATAGAACACTTTGATTGTTTTACCAGCAGGGGCATGCACTTTCGGCTCAGGCTCACACAGAATGTGATTTTGGACAGGAATGTCTGTGTCCTTCACCGGTGCATACCTCTCTGGTTCATCAAGCTCATCTTCAGAACAGTCTGTCTCGCAGACACTTGCATCATCTGCAATCTCACCAGGTTTAGCAGCAACAGCAGTGGGTGCAGCCTTAGTAACTTCAGCAGGTTTAGGTGCTTCCGTCACTTTAGGCGCAGGAGGAGCAGCCTTAGTGACTTTGGCAGGTTTAACTGCTTCCATCACTTTAGGCGCTTCTGCAGCTTTAGCTGCCAAGTCCATAAACTCTTCCTTCGGTAAGATATCATTGTGATGATGTTCGAATCTCACCGGAGGAGGACACTGAGCATATTTGGGACTGGTGGAATTGCTCTCCTTATCTGAGTGTTCGATGATATGATCAAGAACATACTTGCAGTTTAGGTAACTCTCAAGTTTCTTCTTGATCCTCTCATAGTCACAGTTGACAATGGCCAAATGTTTCTTAGTGTCTTCAACCTCATTTATATAATTATTGATAGCAATTTGCTTGTTAGCTAGGGTTTTAGACAATTCAGAAACATCCTTCTTATAATTCTCAACAGTCTTAAGAAAATTTTTCTCTTTCTGTTTTAAGGAATCATTTGACCTTTGCAATGGACCTACATCAGCTTTTAAATTCAGATTCTCATCAGTTAATTCTTTGATTGTGAATTTAAGCTGATCACACTCAGTGGAGTCTTTCTTAAGAGTATCAATGGTGATTTTGAGGGCTTTAGCTCTTAAAACCTCATTGCTCTCTTGGCATTGACTTAAGTCAGCTTTCAACTTCAGATTTTCGTCTGTTAAGACATCAATTCTGTACTTAAGCTTGCTACAATCAACACATTCAGGTTTTGAATTGGAGGAAGAACATACCTGATTAGACGACTCTGTAAGCGCCATCAAAGCATAATGAGCAGCCGTCTTCACTGATCCGAAGAAATCAGCAAGGTTGTTCTTTGTACAGTCAGCATCCACAAGTATTGAGATTTTGCTAATCAAGGCGTCTGCTTCAGCCAACAAGTCCTCCAGATCCACCCCTTCATCAGAATCACAGTCGGAGTCACAATCCAAAGCTTCAACTTCAGGAATAACTGCTTCAGATTGGGTTGGACACTCTTCAACTTCTTCATGAGTATCAGACATAATTTGGGCAAAGCATGCTGCACCACCCTGAGGAGCTTGTTCACCAGTGATGAGGTGATTCCAGTTGAACACTTCATCTTCTTGAACTACTAGGGCTTGATTGTTGTTTGCTTGAGGCCTCTGGTTCTGGTGGTTAACTGGGACAAGAGCTCGTTCAGCATTTTGATTAGGTTGTGTCTGAGCTTGCTGCCTCTGATTATTCTGATTGCCTCTGTTGTTGTTGAAAGGATTCTGATTTCCCTGTTTTCTAGGTCGATCACATTCTCTGGCAAAGTGTCCTCTGTTGCCACAGTTGTAACAGGTGACCTTCGTTTTATCAAACCCAAACTTAGTGTTGTTGTTGATCAGCACATCTCTCCTTCCAGTTCTATCCATATAATCCTTTGCACGTCTCACCACACTAGCGAAGTGCCACTGGATGTCTATCAGATCCATGTCATCCTTGTCGATCTGGGCATAATCTTCTTGAGTAAGATAAGGATTCTCGATCTGCCCTGCAACTAATCCACTATAGGAATTGACCAAGGTTGACGGCAGAGCCATATGTTCTTGGGCTAATTCTACAGTCACCTTCTCAAAACTCGAAGTGTTCAGCTGTTCTGCAACAGGATTGGTCCGATAGGCACCCTGATTTGAAGTAGAAGCACCTCCATATCCACCAAAGTTAGCAGATGAAGCACCACCAAACCCTGATGAAGAAGGTCCACCAAAGTTGGAAGTTGCCTGAGCTGGTGCTGCAAGATGAGCAAACGGATTAACACCAAATTGGTTAGTATTAAGATTAGAAGGATACTGGTTTCCTTGACCCCAAGGAAAGACAGGTGGAGGAACATCAGATGGGGGTCCATAGTTGTCAAACGCAAAGACTGGATCAGGATTAACCATGAACACGGTCTGAGGTTTGGATCCACCCACACTGATATCCTGAGCTGGATTTCCATAGTAGATGCTGGGATTCTGAACAACGAGCGGCTTATTAGCTCTCCTGATCTCCTCGATCTCCTTGTTCTCCAGCTCGGCCACGAACTCATTGATGGAGAGTGTCTGATAAACATTGTTGGATTTCTGGATGTCTAGCCATTGATGCCAGTGTGAAGGAAGCGCCTCTGCAAATCTTTTCACAAGTTCTGCCGAAGTGTAGACAACCCCATACTGATACATCTCGGACATCTGGTGATAATATCGAGCCTTCAGATCTCTCAGTGATTCATTTCCCATCGCGGTGAAGTTCTCGAACTCCTTCTTCAACTGATCCACTTTCACCTTCCGTGTCTTCTGATTCCCCTCATTACGCTTAGCAAGCGCTAACCAAAGCATCTGCGAAGTAGTACACTGCGCAAACTGATGAAGAATGTCTATGGGAAGTGCCTGCTTCAATGCTGCCATCGCCTTCTTTTCATAGTTATACTTCTTCCTCTGTTCTTCAGATATGTCTTCTATTGAGACCGGAGTAGTAGAATTTTTAATCAACGGCCTTGTGTACCCATTCTCGATAGCTGACCATACTAAACCATCGATACCCTCAACGTGAGACTGAAATCTGCCCTTCCTTCCATGGTAGTCTGCCATATATTGCAGTTTCGGTGCTCGGTTAGAACTATCCGTCTCTAAGTCACTGATAAGAACGGATGACAGATGGTTTGTCTGAGAGTTAGCAGCAGCTGCGAGTGCCCAAGGATTCGCATTCATTGCCTGCTGTTGAGCAGCTAGCGCCCACGGATTGATTCCGGCAACATTCGCTTGCATTTGCGCTTGTTGCATCCGTTGCGCGTTTCGTTCAGCTGAAATCTGCCAAGGGTTCGTGGGTACGTTGGCTTGATTGTTCATTTGATTGTTCATCTGTTGATTATACTGAGTTCTCGGTTGACTCAGATGTCCCCAAGGGTTCGCCATATGTTAAGGTATGTTAAAAGTCCAATACTTAGTCAATTTTTATGTTTCATAACCTTTTAGGCAATTATGGGGCTAATTGCTAGTTAACTTAGGCGATTGGGGGTTTTTACACGTGATTAGGGCTAATTGCTAGTGAACAGTTACGCGATTAGGAGATTTCAGGCGATTGGGGATGTCACGTGATTAGGTCCTACTCGCATGAATAGTGCTAGCGAGTGAGGGCCTAATCGCTTAAAGAAACAGAAGTTAACACACGTTTGGGGCTAATCGTGTGCTACAGTGCACACGAGTATGCCTACTCGCTATGTAACCCTAATCGTCTGATGTGATTGGGCGATTATGGCTGCATAATCGCCTGATCTGATCTGCAGCCGCACTTTCGCTCAAAAATCACCTATTTTGCTCCAAAATCTTATCTAAAACATTGTATTTTGATCCCAAATGATTAGACAAGTTACCAAAATAGTTTTAGAACAAAACCTGACAAAAAACACACGTTTTTAACCGAAAACACACACTAAGATTTTGAAAAATATGGGTTTTTGATAAAAACTCAAAGTTTCAAACTTAGAACAGGTTTTTGATTAAAAATCTTAACTTTTACACCAAAAACAACTTGTTTTTACTCGTTTTTGCTATTAAAACATCCGTGATAAGAGCCTCGGCTCTGATACCACTTGTTAGGACCGGCGAACGCGTAATCCGACAATCACGGGTTTTATCCTAGAGGTGCGGAATCCCTCTAGAATGTTCTAATAACAGATACGAAGATTGAAGCAATGAAACGAGTAATCACAACACACACACGGGTCAAAAGATTATCTATTAATCACCAAAACAGAGCTCGAGTGTTTACAGAGATCAAATCAGACGTCTATGACCAGGGGAGGGTGTTTGGAGGGTGTGTGAGGCAAGAACTAAGGTCTAGGGTTGAGAATGAGGGTATTTATACCACCCGGGTACGACCAGACCCCTATTGGCGATTAGGCTGCTACAGTACAGGCGATTATGGGCTAATCGCCTGAAAGACAGGCCCAATCGTGTACAGTGACTAGCGATTAGGGCCCTAATCGCTATCAAGCCTTTCCTAATCGCCTTCAGCACCCTGAAACCTCCAAAATGCGTATAAACGCCTCCAAACACCCCGAACTACGTCCAAACAACTAATATACTAGCCTAGGGACATCGTGTACTAACAAATCACCTATACAGTCCCCTTCAGTTTATTGTAGGATCTTGCGTGTATCTTGATGTTAGCATGTCTAAATTGAGTTATTCTTGAGCCTAAAATGATGTATTCGAAACAAGGTTTCCAGAAAGTCCAACCATGCATGTTTTGGACGTGTTTAAGTAATTCTTTTTGAATTTATACAAACTAATGTCAAAGCTAATTTTCTAACATCAAACCGAGGTCCTGTTGCGAGGGTAATGACTCGAGTTTTACAAAACATTAGACTCTAAAATTTGGACAGTAGGTGCACCCATGAGTTTCCAAACTTTTTCAAGTGGTTCCACCTTAAAAGATTAAACACATAATTTTTAGTATTTTTTCTGGTAACCTGACTCTAACAGCTCATCACAAATACCTTGTTGTGATGAAGAATTTTTCATAAATTCTCCACATGCTTATTGTTAGTGCACCCTTTGGTTATGTCTCTAGTCTAGATATAGCTTTTGGTAGTTTATATTATGCTTAGTACTTTTCGAGTAGCATTTATGTAACTTTAGCGATGATATTATTATTAGATGTTTAGTTCCAGGTCGCCTGAAGGTAGTCTGGCCTAGGAGAATGCTCTATAAGTAGAACACTTCCAAACTTTGTAACTTTTGCCCTCATTTCTGAATACGACGAAATGCTGCCCGTTTATTGTGTGATATTATGTGTTTATTGTTTCTCAATTATTTCTTAATATTACACATCTAACAACAATCAAATCGTTGATTCCGCCTTCGGTTTGATCATAAGCATAGTTTCTAAAATATCTTGTTCTTGAGATTTCACGATCCTACAAGTGATATCAGAGCTATGGCTCGATTCTACACGTGTTGTTAGTGTGGTTTAGCATCAGATCTTAGTTTTTAAAGCAATTGTTCAAGGTTTTTGAGTTGTCAAAACATTTTGACCCATTTTGAGTTTTTACAAAGGATTTTGATAATATGGATTGAATTATTGTTTTTAATTGTTGACTTAGCTCCACATACATATTTGGAAAGTATTTGAATCAAAATTTGGTGATAAACCAAGTTAGTATGGATTAGATCTGAGATTTTTATGTGAAAGAGTGTGAAAACCCATGAGTTTAGTGTTTGTTAAATTTTGTCAAATTTGGATCAAAATTGGTGTGTTTGGTGTGTGTTAAGCATTATAACGTATTCAGGACCAAATCCCGCACATAACCTAATATTCAGATCATCAAAACACTCAAAGTCACAAAAATTCATCAAATTCAGCCAAACAAATGAAGAATATGTCTCTTACTCATGAACAAACTCTTATGCCTAGTGCCCTTTAGGCGTAGGAGCTCTTCATGTGGACTGTTCATCATACGCCAAAACCCCTACATGTGAGAAAACCTCTTCATACGTTTGACACTTCAACACATACGTGTGGAAAATTCTCATATGCCTGCAAATCATAACCTGATATTCGTTAACCAAGCTTATTTCAAACCATATTTTTATCAGAAATGGATAAACCAAATGAACCTTAAATTATTTGACCCAAATCATCTAACCACAACCACAAGCACCTTTAGTTCAACCTCATGTCACGCACCCATGGGCGGTTGCAAGTGTTATGCACTAACCCTAATAGATAGCTACTGCAACTACTTCGTGGTGTCCTTATAGTCAATCTCCTCAGCAATAGATCAATGTATTGGCAAATCAGTGGGCACTCACCGCATCCGCGAAACAGTTGCAAAGCGTCCAGAATATTCTTGCTAGTTACAATGAGACCGGAAGCAACAATAAAGCGTCGAAGCTTAATTATCTGCATGAGTACTACTCTTGGAAGGGATGGATACAACGGCATATTGAGGACATAAATGTTGATATTTGGCATTGGATAGAAAATCCGTACACCAGATTGTTACATGAGAACTCCAACACACCTATTGATAGGGGTGTTCAAAACCGGATTATCCGGGTTTTGGATATCCAAAAATCGAATATACGAAAATTTCGGATAGTGAATATCGTCATCGTCATCCAAATCCAAAATTTAGGATATCCAATTTTCGGATTTTTGAAATTTCGGGATTGGAAAATCCAACGAATATCTTAATCTTAAAAGAAATACTAGAAATTCATTTTCTGCTTGTATTAAAACCTAACCTGCTTAATTCAACTAGATCTACACTCAAGAATTTAGAAAAAAAATGTAATAATAAAATCTCTAAAAGACTAGATAACAATAAAATTTGTTAGTATAATCAAGTACATACGAATCAACAAGTATGAATGATATCAAATGAAACAACATAACTGAAAAAATAGGAGAAAGGATGGTCAATGGAGGAGAAAGTAATAGAAAAAAACTTATGACTAGAGACTGGAGACGGTAGAATGGGAAAAAGGATGGTCGAGGGCAAGATGGCTGGTGGTCGTTGGTCGTTTTGGGAGACGGCATGGTGGTTGGCGGTCGTGGTAAAGACGGTAGGAGAAGGTGGAATGGATTGGAAATGGAGGATGGCTCATGAAGGATCTTGAACACCCCTACCCATTGAAGTCTTTAAGATGGGTGAGGAAGATAAGAAGAAGTACAAGGATGAATCAAATACGTTTGCTATTCTTACACAAGTGTTGCCTAAAGACATCTTGCATCAGTATGAATCATTTGAAAATTCTTATGATCTGTGGAGTTTGTTAAAGTTAAGGTGTGAAGGTGATGAATGGGCAAGAAAGATCTGTTAAAATCAACTAAAGAAAGAGTTTGAAGCTTTTTGTCACATTGGCAATGAATCATTGGGAGACAAGACCACTCGATTCCATCATCTCATGAATGAATTACAGAAGTTTTAAGTTAGATATACTCCTATTGAACTAATCGAATGTTTTGCAAATGCATTACCACTGCATTGCCGTCAATATGTGGATATGCTAAAAGAAGTTGGATCATTTGAGAACTTGACCATTAGTGACTTCTTACGCAAGCTGGACAGCAAGGAGATTGAGGAAAGCAAGACGTATACCTCTTCCACAAAATCCTAATGTTTACCATACCTCCTCTAGTGTCACCTCACAAGCCTTAACAAGTACCAGACTGCAAACCGGATTCACATCATCCACACTTCATGACCCATTTATCTAATGTACCACTTCCTCAAGCCATAGATCCAATATTCAGCACATCTTGTCCTTATGGATATGTTCCAGCTCAACCCCAACCACAACAAGAAGCCACTTTTATTCCTCCTAATCTTCCAAATATAGCCTATGTTTCTTCAAACACTCCTCAATTATCCATAAATAACCTAAGAAAGGTCACGTTAGAGCTTGCATAAGAACACGGTGCACACTTTTCATGCTTAATTTTATGTAGGTTTTCAGTTCATTCTTAAAAAGCATTTTTTTGCAGCTTATTTTATGTACATGTTGCTATAAATTTAAGTTGGTTTACGTTTTGGCGTATTTTTTTTAAAGAGTTGGGTCAAATATAATACTACGTTTTCAGTTGGTTTATGTTTTTACATAATTTTTTTTTTCAAAAATGGGTCGGGTCAAATATAATATATTTTCATGCTTATTTTTATGTGCGTTGTTAGTTTGTCTACGTTCAAAAATGAGTCGGGTCAAATATAATAAATTCATCTTACTATGAAATGAACTAAATTTTCTTTGAATGTTATTATGATAAGGTTTCTTATTATGAAATGAGGTTTGAATGTTATTCTATCTATATTAAAAAGTAATGTCGATGGACATTTCTATTTTCTACCCGTCATTTTTTTACTTTTACACCATCAACCCTGCTTACACATTATTTTCTATCCCCTTCCATCATATCACCTACTTAAGTGTTCTCTCTCTAACCATTTCTTTTTGATACACGTTTCAGTGATAATCAGCTGCCAGATTTGAGGGTTCATGTTTGCATCTGCTTTTGCAAGTGTTTGTGTGTGGCTAGGGTTTCAGTGGATAGCGATACAGGGAGAGAAACTGAGAGATGATATCGCTTGGTTCTAGTACTGCCGGCGGCTTACCAGCTATCTGTAGCAGCGGTGGCGGAAGAGATGTTTATGATTGGATTTTCACTTTCACAATTACATTTGTCGTTTCTTGAGATGAGTAGACATTCATCGGCAGTCTATGGCGTTGGTGGCGGTACAACCTACGGTGCCTTCTTTTCCTATTCTTTGTGTGTTAATGACCAATTGCATTGTGCAGTGGTATTTGTACCTTGGCTTTTTATTTGTACCACACTTACCGTTTGATTTTGTTTTAAACCATGTGGGTTCATTGCGTCGTTATATGTCAATGGTCGTTGTATGTTTACATTTGTGACTGATTATAATAAGGCTGTGTTTGTTCGGACGGATGATAATAAGACCACCCGTAATGACTAGTTAAAGGGGCGTTTAAAGGGGCAAATTCGCGCCCCTTTAACATGGAAACACCCCCCCAGGTTAACCGAGCGCTAATGGCCTCGGCGCGAAAATATAGTTAAAGGGGCGTTAAAGGGGCAAATTCGCGCCCCTTTCACTTGGAAACACCCCCCCCAGGTTAACCGGGCGCTAATGGCCTCTGCGAGAAGTATTTCGCGTACGCTAATATTTTGGCTGGCCAATCATAAAGCTCCGCGTGGCACAAGATTTCAAAAAAAAATGCCATTTGGCTTGTGGAAGGCAACGGTCAAAAAAATAAATTATATAAATCCATCCCATTTTTTTAAACAAACAATACATATCAACCCAAAAAACACACACATCTTCTCAACTATTTTATAAAGTTTACCAAATTATTTTTATAAAAATATGCGTTCCCCGACCTCCTCATCTGCATACGGGATTATTATTACAAAGAGTTTTAGGCGATACGGGTGAATCAACCGATGAGGAGATCGAGCAGGAGGTGGTTACAAGTGCTTGTGCGCTGGCAACGAAGTATATGCAACATGTTAGTAATCCTCCACGTCCTATTTTGCGAAGAAAACGTATTGAACGTGACCGCATGGCGGCGAACGCTCGTTTAATGAAAGATTACTTTGATGAAGACCCAACGTATCCGGATCCAAGAGTTTTTAGGCGTCGTTTCCGGATGAGCAAACGTTTATTTCTACGCATTTCGGGTGATTTAGAAAACACGTTTGAATACTTCAAGCAAAAGCCGGATGCGAGAAGGGCGCTTGGATTTACCTCGATTCAAAAGTGTACTTCAGCGCTACGCATTCTTGCGTACGGTAACACGACTGACATAAACGACGAATACTTAAAGTTGGCCGAGAAAACGACACGCGACACCTTAGAGCATTTTTGTCAAGGTACACTACAATTTCTTATATAATTTATTTATGTTATTTAAAATTTATTTATTTATTTATGTTATTTAAAATTTATTTATTTATTTATGTTATTTAAAATTTATTTATTGATTCTTATAAAAGTTATATTTTGTAAAGAAATAATACATTTGTATGGGGCGCGTTACCTAAGAGAACCAAGTTGGTACGATCTACAAAAGATATATGAGGTTCATTCAGGAATGATTAGGAGCATTGATTGTCGTCATTGGCCGTGGTATAATTGTCCAACGACACGGCGAGGTCAACACACACGAGGTGACCAGGGAGAGCCAACGGTAATTCTTCAGGTGATGGCTTCACATGACCTTTGGGTTTGGCCGGCTTACTTTGGTGTCGCGGGGTCATGCAATGACGTAAACGTTTTTCAGCAGTCACCATTTTTCGAAGATTTCATTTCTGCTAGAGCACCAACGGCATCTTTTTATGCTAATGAAACGTACTTCCCACACATATATTTTTTGGCTGATGGAATATATCCTAAGTATTCGATTATCGTGAAGACATTCACTAGTTCGTACGATGAAAAAAGAGCAAATTTTAAGAAAGTGCAAGAGTCTTCGCGAAAAGACATTGAGAGATGCTTTGGGGTGCTTCAACAGCGTTGGCATTATATTAGAAATCTGGCTCGTGATTGGACCAAAGAAAAAAATGAGAGATGCTATGTATGCGTGTATAATCATGCATAACATGATTCTAGACGACGAAGAAAAGACAACTTGTCAAAATTATGTACGAGACGCACCAACGGAATTGCCACAAGCGACACCGGCGGAGAGAATCCACAACTCGCAACTGGTGCGTAACGAGGATACACATAACGCTTTAGCGTTGGATTTGATACAACATCCATGGTCGGTCGATATATTCCGCATGACGGTGATGAAGAAGAGGAAGAGGAAGAGGAAAAAGAGAATGACGACGAAGACGAATTTGACGAAACCGATGAATTGTAGCTTTATTATTTTACTTTTTTTTATTTTAGGATGATGGTTTTTTTTCGGATTTTTTTTATTTTAGGTAATTTAGTGAATTAATGTACTTTTTTTATGTTTATTCTAGTTAAATTTTTAAATTAAATAATAGTTTGTTTATTTAAATTTTAAAAAAATAATATAAAATGGTTGTGGCCCACATGCCACATGTCAAAAAATGTCCCACACTAAATTTCACCCACCATTACACCCCTTGCCCCTTTAATGCCCCTTTTCACCCACCAAGTGACCCCACATTGCCACATGTCAAAAAAATGCCCCTTTAACCCACCAAATTTCACCCACCATTACACATGGTCTAAGACTATGTTTGTTCATTGCACGAATGATGATTTTTGTACAGGTCAACGATGATGTTGAATTGCGCGTACTATTTAACCCAAGGGAAAATAATGGTTTTTAGACAACCTGTAACTTTTGGTAATAATACTCAAGGTTACGGCATTCACATTGATTTGTTTGGTCTAACTATTAGATAATGTTTAGCACGTCTTATATGCTTTGATAAAACAACCTTGATATACTGTTTTGACAGTGAATGGATTGCATGTGCAATACCAACTCCTAAGTACTATCATTTTATATAAGCTATATTTCCACCACCATCTAGACTCATCTCTTACTAAGCAATGTTGGTATAGAACTAACTCTTTAAACACTATCTCACAAGGATGAACACTCAGAAAGAAAAGAAATCCAACACAGATTCTTATTGCTTTCGAATATTATTGAGAGTGCATGCATTAAAAGGAAACAACCATGAACTTAAATAGAAAAGACTCAAACGACTATAAGCCATAAACTAGGAACAACCCAAAGGACTCGGACTACCACAACTGACTAGTAACAGTCTTATTCAATTCAAATAAACAACCACGTGCATGCATGTTGATCGGGAATAATGAGTTACACATCAACACCACCCCTTAACTCATATTCCCGAATTCCCATCATCATCCTGAACAACTCAAACTTCTCCTTACACAAAGCTTTAGTCACTACTAGAAAATAAGGCTAATGCAACTTTTTAAAAGCAACCTTTGTTGAATGAGTTGCATTTGGTTCTAATGCAACTTCAATGAATAGAAAGGTTGCATTAGATCTTTTAATGCAACCTTTTTTATAAAAAAGTTGCAATAGTATATTGAACTTGCAACCTTTTTATTTAAAAGTTGCAAGTTTTACTAAATAATGCACCTTTTGTTATAAAGGTTGCATAGTGTAAAACAAAAAATTCAACTCTTATTTTAAGGATTGCATTGTTAAAAGTTAAATGCATTTTAAAAAGTTGTATCCAGGATACACGAAGCGAAAAATGTTCGGTTGAGAAATTCAACAAAGATGAAAAAAATATATAAGAAGTTTTAATTTGTAAGGAGTTAAAACATATTTAAATTTTGTTATAACAATAAAATAACATTGAAAAAGAAAAGTTAAAGAACTACGTTTTCAACTAATTTTGTCTCAGGAAAATGTTTTTTATTTTTATTTTTTGAGATTAAATTTATATGATAACAATATGTTAAGTCAAACTATTATTTCAGTGATTTCTTTACTAATTTTGACAGTGATAAGTTGATAACTATCATCAAAATCTACACGAAATTTAAAATATTTTGTCTAGGTACTTTTTTCTTTACCAATGGTAGAAGCAAAGCTTCTAGGAACACCTAAGGGAGAGGTCATGAGTTCAAGTCCCACTGGGTGTAGAAATTTGCCGTTCAAAAAAAAAAAAATTGATTTTATTAACAATATATGGAGTTAAATTTGCCTAGTTAATAAAAATAAAAAATATCCCTCAATGTGTTTCCCCAATATTGGTGCTTTAATCCGAACTAAAAGTTTAAAACCTAATTGTTGTAAAAACCGTCTCTACCGCTTCTCCACTGCTGGATTTCTAAACCGCCCTTGCATCTACTCTGATATTTGCTCTAAATCGCTTTGTAATCCGTCAATCGGCTGTTATACCGGCGTTGCTCATCTAATCTACTCTGCTAAACAAGCCGCCACTCGCCAGTACTGCCCGCCGCCGCTCGTCAATCGCCTGCTATTCTCCTTCAGTTCTCCAGATCACATCGTAAGTTTCTTGTATCATCATATGTTTCTTGTCTATTAGCAAAAAAGATCCGTCAACCGCATGCTTTTGGAATGATTACCAATATTGATAGGTATCCGTCAATGGTCTATTGACTTTTGACTTTATGGAATTGAGACATCTTGGTTTCTCTAAAGGATTACACTTCAATTATGTCAACTTGTTAAAAAAAATATACATTGTACATGCTTGATAAATTATACGGAGTATAAAGAGGGGGATTTTTATGATTTGGAATATATGATGTTAATATTTGCTTTGTTGACTTTAAGGGCCTCTTGGTTTTTTTTTTCCAGCATTCTTAAGACAGTTTCAATAATATACAGTATCTGTATATGCATAATTTACAATTGAATGAGTACAGTTGGTTTGTGTATTTGATAGACCTGGCAATTTCAACCCATTTGGTTGAGTTTGGGTTATTTTGGGTTTAAAATTTGACTTTGTGAGTTGAAATGGGTTTATTATAATTTTTAAGGGGGTTAGGATGGGTAATTTTAATTGTAGGATATAAGTAAGTGGGTCAGGATGGGTAAATTAAAAAAAACAAATGGGTCAGGATGGGTATTTTTAGATAACCATATACAAATCTGAATTAAAACTCACCCAACACCAAAAGCGTTAATGCCTCATAGAAATAAATGTCATTACCGGGCCCAGTCGGGTAGAAACGAACTGATCATTGAGCATATTTAGTTTGAAAACCTTGATTCTACATTTTTGGTGACATACAGAAAAATAAATAATTAGTAAAACAAACAAACTGATCATTGAGTATTGGTGCAGAGAGATCTTATATATAAAGAAGGATAACCATATCACAACTACTTTTCATTTTGTACCAGATTGTATAGCTTTATCATAAGATTTCATATTTAAAGTTCCTTAATAATGCTCTTTACTAATGATTAAGAATTTGTATAGAATAGATAATACTAAATTTAAAAGATCTATTTATTTCAAAATTTCCATATTACATATAATATAATCTTCTCAGAAACATGATATAAAATTTAGCCTATGATTGCCTTATTTTTTACCTTAAACAGGTCTAATGGCAACAAAGCAATGAAAATCAAAGCGTACAAGGAAAGGAAAATAAGTATTTGAAAGCTAGGCATGCCTTAATGTGTGAGAGAGGCAGACTATATCCATGGTAATGGTGATGGCAGTAAGGAAGAATACCAAGAAGTTGGTACAAATGAGGAAGTATCCAAAAAGGTAAATTGATTATTATTTTTTTATTTGTTTTTATAAACACTCATTTCTAATAAAGACGATATTTGTTGTAGCAACATTGTTCACCATATGTTGCTCCAATGTCCTGAATAAAATTGCTAAATTATCAATGCAGCATCGAGTGATTGCTCCAAAAGTCTGAGGTTCAAACATAGTAAAAGAGAACCGTTCTAAAGCAACACTTAGCATGGGTGAATTAATTTCACGTAATAAAGGGACAAGGAAGATGGATGTATTCAAAGTGTTTTTTTTTTTGAAAAAGCCTACTTGTATTAAATGCAGATTAAAGAAAGTTTGGTTTAGGTTGACGAGGATTGTGGTAATAAGGAGGAGGATGATGATGACACATATCAATGCAGATTAAAGAAAGTTTGGTTTAAATATTATACCATGTGTTTGGACTGATATTGGTTATATATATACCATGACTATTGGAAACGCTTATAAGGGATACGAATGTAGGTTCAAGAGACTTTTATTAGTATAAGGACAACAAAACAAGATTGATGAACCTACCTAAAAACATTCTGGTTGATGATTTTACAGTTAAGGATTGGAGCAATAAAGATGTGGAGGTAATTTTTTTTTGGCAACTTATCTATCACTAGTATTTTTTATTTAGAGTTTTCTATTAGCTAAGTCAATTATGTTAATTTGTATGCAGATACGTTGTATGTGGTCTAAGGAAATTCGCATGTCTCAAAAGAATTTGGTAGCCAACGAGCAAACTTTGAAGCTATGATGCGAAGTATTTTGGAAAAGCTACCTATTGGAGTGTTTCAAGATCTTAGATATAAATAGGAGGTTTTCTTTACTTTTTATCATTGTAATTAGTAACACTTTATATTACATTGTTATTTTGAGTTTGAACATGTGTTAGATTATGATATAAAATTATCTATTATATTTATGTTGTATAAAAGGTCGCGTTTGTTGTAAGTAAAATTTTAGAAAAGCGTTGCATTTGATTTAAAAAGAAGTTGCAAATTTGTACCAAATATATAATAATGGTTGCATCTTAATCTAACAAAGGTTGCATTCAAGCGTAGTTAAGGTTGCATTCAAGCGTAGTTAAGGTTGCATTTGAGCTAGAAAAAGTTGCATTTAAGTATTGAAAAAGTTGCATTTAAATAAAAAAAGTTGCATTACCATATAAAAAGGGTTGCATTTTAAAAAGGTTGCATTTGAATAGTAAATGCAACCTTTTTAAAAAAAGTTGCACTAGGCCTTGAAAAGGTTGCATTAGGTCTAATGCAACTTCACCTAATGCAACCCTTGATAAAAGGTTGCATTAGGCCTAATGCAACCTTTTCAAGGCCTAATGCAACTTTTTTCCAGGGTTGCATTAGGCTCATTTTGTTGTAGTGAGTTAATGCACCAGCCAACTGATCGTTTGTTCCACAATATTCCAAACAAACCTGCTTCTGTGCAACCATGTCTCTAATAAAATAATGCTTTAGTTCAATATGCTTAGACTTCCCATCAACAACTGGATTCTTTGACAACTGAATTGCTGATCTACTATCACACCAGATAACTGTAGGACCTGTTTGAGCTAAATGCAGATCAGCCAGTATTCTTCTAAGCCAAATAGCTTGGCAAGTGGCACTAGTTGCTACAATGTACTCAGCTTCTGTACTGGACAGGGCTATTGAGTGTTGTTTCTTTGAACTCCAGGCTATAATTCCACTTCCAAGACTAAACACATAGGCTGAAACACTTTTCCTATCATCTGCACACCCTGCCCAATCACTATCAGTAAAACCAGTTAGCTTTACCTCCTTATTCTTTGCATACCATAACCCATGATTCCTTGTTCCAGCAACATACTTTAATACCCTCTTTGCAGCACCAAAATGAAGTTTACTTGGTTGCTGCATGAATCTTGTCAACACATTCACACAAAAACTGATGTCAGGTCTAGTATGTTGTAAATACATTAACCCACCAACTAGACTCCTGTACTGTGCTGCATCAGCTGGATCAGCTTCATCAGTTGCTTTTAACTTTTCATTGGTATTCATTGGAGTCTGCTCCACTTTACATCCAATCATCCTTGCTCTCTTGATCAGCTCAGCTGCATACTTACTTTGGCATACAAACATTCCATCTTTTGACTGCTTCACTTCTAACCCAAGGAAGTATTTGAGATGTCCCATGTCAGACATCTCAAATTCATTCATCATACCCTGCTTAAAATCAAGAAGAAGCTTTGAACTGTGGCTAGTATAAATGATATCATCAACATATAGGCATACATACATAAGCCCAATGGTTTTGACATCTTTCACATAGAGAGTAGGTTCATTGCAGCTTCTCTTGAACCCATGCTTTATAAAATAATCATCAATCCTGGCATACCAGGCCCTAGGAACCTGTTTCAAACCATAGAGGGCCTTTGTGAGCCTGTACACCTTCTCTTCATGTCCTGCAATCTCAAACCCTTAGGGATGCTCAACATATATTTCTTCTTCAAGTCTGCCATTCAGGAAAGCAGACTTGACATCCAGTTGAAAAATCTGCCAACCTTGATGAGCTGCAGCTGCCAAAACAGTTCGGATGGTTTCAAATCTTGCCACTGGTGCAAATGTATCTTGAAAATCAACCCCCTTTGCAACCAGCCTAGCCTTGTACTTCAGTATTTCACCTTTGGGGCCCAATTTTGTTTTAAACAACCACTTCAGCCCAACAATGTTTTTGTTGTTAGGAGCATGAACTAGTTGCCAAGTGTTATTCTTCTCAATTGCATTCATCCCCTCTTTCATTTCCTACTGCCACTCCTCCTTTTGAACTGCTTCTTCATAGTACATGGGGTCTGAGATGCTAAGTGCAAACTCACACACCATATACTCCTCCATTGGGCTAGTGTTGTCATACAGTTCTTGAACACTCTTAGTTTTGAGAGGAGGTGAACTAGAATCAGCACCTGAATCACCAGTGGAGCTGCTACCATTGTGTTGCTGACTGGTTGAAGCATGACCACTGTTTGATTAGACATTTCCTGCAACTTCATTAGATAGTGATGATTCATCTTGCCCTGATGACTCAGGAGCAGAATGATCATCCAACAATAGATCAAAAGCACTAAGATCCCACAAGTGATTGTTAGTTGAATTTCTTACCTTTGACCAATCCCAAGCCAATTCTTCAAAGCATTTGACATCTCTCCTGGTAATTATTTGCTTTGTGATAGGATTGTACAATCTATACCCCTTGGTAGGAGTAGAAAGTCCAATCAGTATGCAATTAGCAGAAGTTGGTTCAAACTTGTGCTTCATTTGAGCAGGCTTCATTCCATATGCAATACTTCCAAATATTCTAAAATCTTCCACATCTGGTTTCCCACCAGTCCATACTTGAAATGGAGTCTTTGAATCAACAGCTTTAGTAGGTGACATGTTCAGGATATGTACAGCAGTGGAAACAGCCTCTGCCCAGAAGTAACTAGGCAGACCTTTGGCTAATAACATGCATTGTGCCATTTCCACCACTGTTCTATTCTTTCTTTCACATGTACCATTTTGTTCAGGGGTGTAAGGTGCAGTCAATTGCCTTTTGATCCCGTGAAGCTCACAAAGGGCATTGAACTCATGTGAGCAGTACTCACCACCACTGTCACTTCTTAGGACTTTAATGAACTTCCCACTTTGCTTTTCAACATATGCTTTAAAAATTTTAAACTTAGAAAACACTTCAGACTTCTTTTCTATGAAATAGACCCATGTCATTCTTGAGAAATCATCTATAAAGAGAAGAAAGTACCTACTACCTCCCAATCTGTTTACATGCATTGGCCCACATACATCAGTGTGCACAATTTCAAGTAATTGTGTGGCTCTCTTTGTTGTTGTATGGAATAGTAGCTTATGTTGCTTGCCCAATGCACAGTTTTCACATTGCCCATAGTCTTTGATTAGAGGCAGCCCATCAACCATCTTGTTTTTAAACATCTGTTGCAAGGCATGAGCATGCATATGCCCAAACCTGCAATGCCATAGATTGGTGACTTCATGAGATTGGTTTACATTACTTGATTTTACTTTGGAAGCATCCAAAGGAAACATGTTGTTGGCTGCAAGATTCATTCTCATCAACTCAGATTGAGTCTCCTTATGCACAATTGAACAAGCTCCATCATCAAAAATTAGTGCATAACCCTTTCTCATAAGCTGTCCAACACTCATTAAACTGTATTCAAGATTAGGTGCATAATAAACATCATCTAAATATTTAAAAGAACCATTACTCATTTTGACTTTGATTGTTCCTTTTCCTTCCATAGCCAATTCCTTCTTGTCACCCAACATTACACCAAGCTTAAAGGATTCATCTAGAGTAGTAAAACTACCATTTACACTGGTCATGTGATTTGAGCACCCAGAATCTATAAACCAGAGGCTGGAAGGCTCAGATGCACATGGTGTAATGGCCATGAACAAGTATGGTGTTGTATCTTCTTCTTGTTGATCATCTTCAGAACCAGCAGCTACCCTTGCTTGTCCTTGTGTTTCATCAGCAAACCAACAATCCCTTTTAATGTGCCCAAACCTGTTACAAAGATAACATTGAGGTCCTTTGTTCTTGTCTTCATTTATTCTACCTCTTGCACGTCCTCTATATGATCCACGGCCACGACCTCTTCCACTTTGATCATAGTTCATTCTTCTGTTTGTCTGCATGACTTGTAAGGCCTGCTCATCAGACTTCTCCTTCTCAGTTACTTTAATCTCCCCAGATTTGACATTCATTCTTTCTTCTTGGGATTGCAACGATCCCATAAGCTTCACAGGTGACAGTGTGGTAAGATCATATGCAACCTCAATAGAGGGTACAACATAATCAAACTTAGCTGTCAATGACCTTAGTATCTTCTCAACAATTTTCTGATCTGGAACCTCCTCACCATAGGATCTTTGTTGTCCAACAATGGACATAACTCTTGAGAAGTAATCTCCCACTACTTCTCCTTCTTTCATGCTGAGATTTTCAAATTCCCTTCTCAATCCTTGCAGTTTAACAGCCTGCACTTGAGAGTCTCCTTGGAACTCCATTCTAAGGATATCCCAGGCCTCTTGAGAAGTGTCAGCCGAAGCAATTCTTGAGAACAAGGTGTCATGGACACCTTGTTGAATCACTGCCATCGCCTGAGCATCTCTCTTTTGTTCTCTTCTGTTAGCTTCAAGATTCTGTCCATGATCAGTGATACCCATATGATGTGTTGCCAAATGCATCACATTTATATATTAGTTTTGTATACTTTTTAATCGTTTATCGTTCGTTTATAGTGAGTCTTAGATACTTATTTATGTCTTGGTGTTAAACAGGTGTTCGTGGGCTAAAATGAGTAGAAAAGAGCTTAGTTGGAGAGGAGACGAGCATTCGATGAAATTGGAAATCGAAAAAGAAACAAATCTGGAAGAACTGAAATTAGAGACCCTTTAATTTCAGTAAAGGTTATTCGCGGGTCTCCAGGAAGTAAAATAGAACAAAATAACGATTTTACCCTTAATGAATTTCGGTAATTACTGAAGATGCCCCCACGACATTTTAGGTTGTTAGAGACCCTCTAATTCCAGAAATAGTTATTCATGGGCCTCTAATACCTTCCAGACCAACAAAAAGCCCATTTTTCTTGGTAAAAACCTAATCAGCCGTTTGGGAACAATATCTTCGACTTCCAGAGCAGAAAGGGGGCGATTTTGAAGACTTTTTACAGTTCCATTCATTCCGGTTGATGCCAGAGCAATCCAGAACAAGTTTTGAAGCCGAAATCATGATTATGCACGGCTAAACATCCTGCGGTTTCTCCGGGTGAAAGATTCGGTTATTTTGTAAGGACTTATCTGTTTTGAACTATGTTTTAGGATCAGGTTTCATGAACATACTTATGTGTCTTTGAATCTGGTTGTATGTTTGACTGATTTGAACAGTTTGACTGATTTTCACAATTATAATTCGTTATCGTTTCTTGGTTTTCTTGCACTAGGAATAATTTAACCTTGTGATTTGTGTTTTGATGTTGAATTGGGTTGAACAACTTAAACAGGATCATGTCTATGTGATTGCCTAGCTAGGTTAATTCAGATTGTCTTTACAGTTACCGAGTCAGAAACCCGGAGTGACCGTTTTTCCATATTATTGTCTTTTATAAAACTCTATTATCACTCGTTTTGCAGCACTGCAGCACTTTTACATTAAACTTCATAAAATTACTTTAGTTAATCTTAATTTAATTAGAAATTAGTAACTTAGCACTTTCCACAAACTCCCTGAGGTTCGACAACCCTACTTCCTATACTGCAGTCAGTTGTAGCTAAGGAGTAGTTTTTATTTAGTTTTTGATTAGCACTTCGACAAGCGATCACCATATTAACTAGATCCCACAGATCCTTGGACCTAAGAATTTTTCTCATTCTCACACTCCAATATTCATATCCTTCCCCTTTAAACATAGGAATAGGATTCATGTTGGTAGGGTTTGTATTTGATGTTTCAGCCATGGATACACTCTTTATCTCACCAAGCTCTGATACCACTTGTTGGTATAGAACTAACTCTTTAAACACTATCTCACAAGGATGAACACTCAGAAAGAAAAGAAAGCCAACACAGATTCTTATTGCTTTCGAATATTATTGAGAGTACATGCATTAAAAGGAAACAACCATGAACTTAAATAGAAAAGACTCAAACGGCTATAAGCCATAAACTAGGAACAACCCAAAGGACTCGGACTACCACAACTGACTAGTAACAGTCTTATTCAATTCAAATAAACAACCACGTGCATGCATGTTGGTCGAGAATAATGAGTTACACATCAACAAGCAAGTATTTCATAAATTCAGAAACCATCTTAAGTGACCTTAAGTTATAAAAACATACAAATTATATTTACCACTTTCAATAGTTATTACCAATTTATCATTGCAGAGGGTAGCAGGTATGTTGTGTCCTATAGTTTTAAATATGATTATATTTATTACTCTATTGGGCATCAAATAGAAAAACACACTATACTTCTTTATTACTGAAGCATAGCAGCCAACTGCAAGTCATCTTTTTTCCTAATAAAAGTATTTTTTTTAACATAGCAAAATACATCTAAAAGATCTATGACAATTTGTAAGCTTGGTAGAGTTCCAGGAATTCTTTAAGAATATATATACATATATATGTAATTATTCTACTAATTGACTTTTTCTTGAACTGCTTATATTTTGTTTAATAACTGCAGGTTGGGATAAGCAATAAGTTTTATATTGGATGACTATGTAGTAATGCTAGAATAAGTTTCGAGGTAAGTAATGATTGAAACAATACGAGTAACGCATGAGTTCCTTTGGTTAAGTAGAAATAGTCACATATCCTAATCGGTACCTCCGTACCTATTGATAACCATGAGTGGGTGTGTAAACCAACAACAAGCTGGTGTAAGTTATGGTTATCTTAAATATGTATTGTTACTTATATTTGATTTGACAAGAAGTTTTTAACCACCAATGACTGTCTTTGCAAATTGTTTTCGTAGTTTACTGATGTTGCTAACAGAAAAAGTTGTGTTTGATTACATATACGTGCTCAAATCCATTATGCTTCAACTTCAAAACTTATGTGAAATCCAACAAGTTCGAGCGGATCTTTGAGACTACATCAAGTGTAAGGCATTTACATGACACAAAAAAATGATGGTTGTAATTATGATAGAAAGTTACACGCGTGACACACACATATATCATTAAAGTAATACTAGGTTTGACTCAAAAGGTCAAAGTACTAAGCATGTGATCCGTTGTTTGCAATGGCATCTATTAAAATCCAGGTTCAATCCAATCATTTGATCAGTTTTCCATCAAAGATGCAATCTTTTGACGACGTGCAGTTGTTGGTCCAATACGGATTAATACTAAAGCCGACCACCCGTGGAACATGTCAAAACACATGATATCAAAACTAAAATACTTTTATTCAAGAACCCAACCCTTAAATGTTGTTTACACCCTGAATCAACAATAAAGAAACCCTAATTACAAAAACAACTGAAACAACTCATCATCTATCTATTAACTAACTATCTAGCTTGTAACTGGAACAATACGTACAGATTCGAGATGAATCTGACAAAGACCTTACAAACCCTAGATTTAGAGAGATGACACGAGAATAACAATGACTGATCTAAACACTCAGCTAAACTCGTAAACAATAACGACGAGTTGTTTATATAGACTGATATCTGGTTCGGGAGAAAACACACCCGAACCAGTCTTGACCATTGGATCAGATCACGAAAGCACATATTGAACACATCTGGACCTTTGATGACTCTTATCCGGATTGCCACATCAGCTTCGTACACGAACCTCTTAAATGGACCGGGCTCAACTATGGACTTCTATCTTGGGCTCCTTTATTCTTCACTCTTTTGCTAGCCCATTATGCAACAATAACTTCAGCCCATTACTCCTTTAGCCCAACCTACAAATACACTCATACAAATATTCAAATAACTTGTAATTTCAGAATCAATTATAAAAACAAATATTTTGTTATGAATATTTAGATCACAAGACTATGACATATTTTAACACCCCTCCTTGATCTTAATATTCATACCAAACAAAAACCTTTTCCAGAACTCATCGAAAGCCAAATGGGTCAAACATGCCAAGAGAACCACATATCTCTTCATGTTGCCCTACTCCCAATCCTTTAGTCATAACATCAGCCAACTGTTTCTCAGTGCTGATTTTAATAGTTTTAATGCTTCCCTTTGAGATTAACTCTCTAAGGAAAAACAAATCAACCTCAAAGTGTTTTGTTTTGTCAAAGAAGACTGGATTTCCAGCTATGGAAATCGCAGCACTACTGTCACAAAACAAATTCACTGGTATCTCAACTTGAACTTGTAATTCCTTAAGAATGTTAATTAACCATAACACTTCACAAGCAGTAGTACACAGAGCCCTATATTCAGCTTCTGCTGAAGATCTAGCCACTGTAGACTGTCTTTTGCTTTTCCAGGAAATCAAATTCTTTCCAAGAAATATACAAAAGCCAGTCACACTTTTTCTAGTGTCAACACACTTTGCCCAATCAGAATCTAAATAGGCAACAAGATTAAATGAAGAACTTTTCCTGAACCAAACTCCTTTTCCAGGAGCCTTTTTCAAGTACCTCAACAATCTTAGTGCTATCTTAAAATGCCCTTTAGTAGGCTTATGCATATGCTGACTCAAGTAATGAACAGCATATGATATATCAGGCCTGGTATGGGCCAAATATATAAGTTTGCCTACTAATTGTTGATAACTAGTAATATTAGTTATCTCAGTAGCATTTTCAGCACATATAATTGTTAAAGTATAGTTTGGTTCAATGGGATTATTAACTGGTTTGCACCCAAGCATGCCATACTCAGCTAATAATTCCATACAGTACTTCCTTTGAGATAAACATATTGTATCTTCATGAGATACAACTTCTATTCCCAAGAAGTACTTAAGCTCTCCTAAATCTTTTATAAGAAACTTGTCTCTCAAACAAGATTTTACCTTTTTAATTTCATTGACACAATTACCAGTTAGAACTATGTCATCTACATATACCAGCAAAATGACAGTAACCTCATTTTCAAGTTTTACAAACAAAGAGTAATCACACTTACTTTGCATAAATCCTAATTCACATAAAACTCCAACAAGCTTTTCATTCCACATTCTGGGAGCTTGTTTGAGTCCATATAAGGATTTATTTAATTTACAAACTTTAGTTTCCATATCAGAATAATATCCTTCTGGTAAACTCATATAAACATCTTCATATAAATCACCATATAAGAAAGCATTATTTACATCTAACTGAAACAATTTCCAGTTATTCTGAACAGCAATAGATACAACACATTTGACTGTAACAAATTTTACAACAGGTGAAAATGTTTCATCAAAATCTATGCCTTGCTTTTGGCTATATCCTTTAGCCACAAGCCTGGCCTTAAACCTATCTATTTCACCACTTGATTTATATTTTATTTTATAAATCCATTTACAGCCAACTAGACTCCTACCCTTAGGTAAGTCTACTAGTTTCCATGTATTATTTCTGTTTAAGGCTTCTATCTCATCATTCATTGCTTTAATCCAATTAGGATCATTACAAGCCTCACTATAATTCCTAGGTTCAACACTCTTATTTAGTAAACTTGCAAACACTCTGTTTTCACAAGATAAGTTTGCATAGTTTACCACTTTTTCAACTCCAAACTTAACCTTACCTTCTATAATAAAATCATCTAGCTTCCTAGGAAGAACAGAACTCCTAGTGCTTTTTCTAATGGTTTGAGTGTTTTGGTCATTGCCCTCAGAACCACTATGATTATTTTCACTAGGTGTCACATGCTCAGCCCTACCATCACTACTGAATTCATCAATTTCCTGAGAATCCAGAGGTTCATTCAGGTTTTGATGATCAGTATGAGGCTGCTGAGACCCATGTGTCTCTACCTCATCCTTACCTTCACCCCTTCCCTCATCATTGGGCAAATCATGTATGGATGTTTCTGTTTCATAATGATTGAAAAAATTTAATGAATTCAAGTCTTGAAAAATATTATCATTATACTTGTCAAAAACTGTTTTGTCTTTAAATGGAAAGATGGTTTCATAAAATTTCACATCTCTTGAATAAGAGATGGTTTTAGTTTCTAGACTATAAATTTTATAACCTTTTTTCTCATTAGAATGGCCTATAAAGACACACTTTTCAGCCTTTTGATTCAACTTATCAGACTCATTCAAAACAGTTGCAAAACACAAACATCCAAACAATTTTAAGTGACCTAGGAAGGGTTTGAAACCAAAAATAAGCTCATAGGGTGTTCTTCCATTCAGCACAGATGAGGGTGTCCTATTTATAAGATAAGAAGCAGTCAAGACACATTCACTCCAAAATCTAACAGGTAGACCACTTTGGAAAAGTAAAGATCTAGTAACATTTAATAAATGCCTGTGTTTTCTCTCAACTATCCCATTCTGCTGTGGGGTGTATGCACATGTTGTTTGGTGAATAATACCTAATGACTTACAATAGTTAATCATTTGATTATTCACAAATTCTAACCCATTATCACTTCTAAAACATTTAACAATTTTAGAAAACTGAGTTTTAAGAATATTAACAAAGTCTTGAACATGACAGAAAACTTCTGTTTTATTTTTCATTAGGCACAGCTCTAGAAAAGTCATCGACAATTGTGAGAAAATACCTGAACCCCTCCTTACTAGCAACCCTATAAGGCCCCCAAACATCAAGGTGAATTAATTCACCCAAGTTTGTGGTCTTATGGTCACTTAAGGGAAAGGGTTCCCTATGTTGCTTAGCCTTGTGACACACATCACAAGGTAAGTCTTCTTCTTTATTCAGTTTAAAACCTATGACATCCTCAAGTTTATGTAACACAATATCAGAAGGATGCCCAAGTCTACCATGCCATAATTCATACTGTTTACTAACTACACCTACCTTATTACACACAAAAGATCCACCACAGAAGTATAGACCCTCTAGTTGGTTACCAGTCACCAGGACTTTCTTGGTTGACAAGTCCTGAATGTAACAATTGTTTTCATCAAAACCAACATATAAGTGATTATCCTTAACTAACTTGTGTACAGATATAAGATTTACACAATAGTCAGGTACTACAAACACATCATGTAGTGTAACTTTATCATTAAGTTTTAATGTTCCAATTTTAGTTACTAATGCATTTGTACCATTAGGATGCTTTACTTGTATATTTAAATCTGACACATCAATGTAGTCTGTTAAACTATGTTCACTAGTGACCATATGTTGATTTGCCCCTGAATCTATAATCCACCCAATTTTAAGTTTATTATTTCCTACATTAAAACAGAATATAGGCTTTGCACACACATTAGCACAAAAGGGAGAAAACAAACTACCTGAAACATTATGACTTTGAGGATGATCAACAGTCTTATCTGAAATCAAACTTAGAAGTTTAGACAGTTGATCACTGGTCAAAGTAGAAACTGGAATATCAGTTTTTTCAGAACAAACATTATTAGACACTACCCTTTTTCCCTGATTTCCCCTGGGCTTGGCCCAAGGAGGATACCCAATCAACTCAAAACATTTATCAATTGAGTGTCCTACCTTGTTGCAGTGTGTACATTTCAAGTTAGGATTATAGTTTTTTGTTACTCTTTTAGAAAAATCAACTGGTTGATTTGCCTTAGAAACAAAACCTATTGTTTGACTCTTTTTAGATACACTGCTAGAGTTTCTATGGGATTCCTCCCTAGAAACAATAGCAAAAGCCTCTTTCACAGTAGGCAATGTATCCTTAATTAGCAAACTAGTTCTAACACTTTGATACACACTGTCCAGACCCATCAGAAATTGCATAAGTTTGATCATACTACTAAAATTATTAAATTCTCTAGCAGCATTACATGTACAAGCAGGTAGTTGTACTATTTGATCTAACTGTTTCCACATTATATTCAATTTATGGTAGTATTCAGACACAGACAAACCATTTTGGTTAAAAGAATTAATTTTCTGATAAAGATCAAACACTACTGACCCATCAACCTTGTCATAAGTTTCTTTTAATTCCAACCAAACATCACTAGCCAGTTTAGAAAACACATGTCCCATATACAAGTCCTCACTAATAGAGTTTAAAATCCAAGTTAAAACTATAGAATTACATCTATCCCATTGTCAAGCAAGCACAGGATCAGTTTCAGATTTTATATAAGATTTATCTATGAACCCCCATTTATTTTTCACTTGAAGAACTAAAGTTAAACTGTTTGCCCAAACATTATAATTTTCTGACCCTTTTAACTTTATTGAAGTAATAGTTAAGTTGCTAGAATCAGAAGCATGTAGATATAATGGATTACTCACATCAAGTTTACTAATAAGTGTTTCATTATTACCAGGGTCACCATTTCCTAACAAATTAGGTCCCCTAGGACTTTGTGGTGGATCCTGATCACCCATAACAACCAATACAGAAATTAATCAACACACAAAACAAACAACAAACACTTATTACACAGCAACAAACACAGTAATCACAAACACACAGAAACACAAAGCACTTCAAATAAACAGACACAACGGCGAAGCCTCGCTGGTGATCCAGATAGCCGGTTCCTCAAGGGTACCGACCCAGGTCCTCACGAGGGAGCCCCTAAAACCTCTAGACAATCCTTAAAGCTAAACAGGAAACTCAGTCCTGGCAAACGACTCCCTACACCACAACTCTAAAACAATAATAAAAGGTATGGAACGATCTAACCAAGCAAAATCCCAAGTTAGGGTTCCAACAAACTCGTAGTGTCAACCTTCAAGGGTTGATCACCAGAGAGCAAAGAATATTTGCACTCCCAAGAACAAGATCCAAGCTAATCAGCTCCAACAGACCTCCGTTCCAATCACAGCGGAATATCAACACTCGATCCACACAGGTCACAGATCTACCAGGAGATTCAAGAAGAAAAAATATCAAGATCACCCACTGGACTAACCTAGGGCTCTGATACCATGTCAAAACACATGATATCAAAACTAAAATACTTTTATTCAAGAACCCAACCCTTAAATGTTGTTTACACCGTGAATCAACAATAAAGAAACCCTAATTACAAAAACAACTGAAACAACTCATCATCTATCTATTAACTAACTATCTAGCTTGTAACTGGAACAATACGTACAGATTCGAGATGAATCTGACAAAGACCTTACAAACCCTAGATTTAGAGAGATGACACGAGAATAACAATGACTGATCTAAACACTCAGCTAAACTCGTAAACAATAACGACGAGTTGTTTATATAGACTGATATCTGGTTCGGGAGAAAACACACCCGAACCAGTCTTGACCATTGGATCAGATCACGAAAGCACATATTGAACACATCTGGACCCTTGATGACTCTTATCCGGATTGCCACATCAGCTTCGTACACGAACCTCTTAAATGGACCGGGCTCAACTATGGACTTCTATCTTGGGCTCCTTTATTCTTCACTCTTTTCCTAGCCCATTATGCAACAATAACTTCAGCCCATTACTCCTTTAGCCCAACCTACAAATACACTCATACAAATATTCAAATAACTTGTAATTTCAGAATCAATTATAAAAACAAATATTTTGTTATGAATATTTAGATCACAAGACTATGACATATTTTAACAGAACAAGTGTGGAATTGTAGGTTGTTGCTTTTTATTTGTTTGTTTGCTAATGGTGCATGATGTAACTGTTCGAGAATTGTTGGATCCAGTGCAATGCACTGCCTCGATTAAATGTAAGACAAGATTAATCACGTACACAATATTTTCTTATTCAAAATTTGGTTAACTTATGGTGAAAATGAAAATTCTGACCAAATCGTTAAATTCGACTTAATCAACACGTTTTCATTTATAATACATTGACGTAAATTATTTCGGAATTAAGTCGCGTATGCCGCCGCAACGCGCGGGGTAAAATCCTAGTTAACATTGATTCAAGAAACTGTTAATTTGTAATGGATATAGATAGAAATGTAATTGGATAATTACATTGAAGTTCAAATTCTATCGGATAATGCGGGTATCGGTACGGTTTAACGTTGATGGGTTGGTTATCATTGAGTAACGGGATATGATGGTCATGGGTTCGAGCCGAGGGTAAGGTTTGGGGTTCGTTAAACAGGTGTGTAAAGTCACTGAGAAATTGGGCAATGGTTTGGTTTGGGTATGTTGATGAGGTTGCAGGTTGTTGGTTGATGGGAATAATGGGAGTACAAGTCAAAGTGTGAAATGAGGCAATAGAATTATGGCGCATGAGGGTTGACATGGAACTTGGAGAACATGAGCGACCCATAGTTTCTACATGGATGGTATGTGTCTGGCCATCCTTGTTAAAGGATATTTCCGGTATCGAAAAATCGGCCGATAGGCGACCGAGCCGCCAACCAATTAATGCCGAGTACAATATCGGTACCTTTGACAGGCAAAACATAAAATGGAACTTGAAAATTCGCCTTTTTTATCTGAAAAGCGACCGATGGACAGAAACTGTGGCACTAAATGAATTCGCCATTTCCCACCATAACATTGAATTGAGGAATAGAAGTAATGGAGAGTTGTAAGATGGCTGCGATGCGAGGTTTAACAATGTTGTGGGTACTACCGCAATCTATAAGGATTGTAACCGGGTGGCCGTTGATGTAGCAGGTAACGCGTAGTGTTTGTGGTGATGCGAGACCAAAGTAAGCCGCATCGGATAGTGATAAAAATTGAGGAACAATGGTTTCGGTAGAAGGCATGGTGTTCGGTGATTGAGTTTCGTCTTCAGGTTCGTCACGGTCGTCGTTGTCTACAATAAGAAGAAATTGGGGTGGGGAACACTTTTGACCGCGGAAATATCTCTTGGTACATTTGAAGCACAATCCTTCCTTTCGTCTTTGTTGTAGAGCTTCGGCAGAAAGTTTTGTAAATGGAAGTGGGTTATTTGGTTTAGATGGTGTAGGTAACAAGGCAGGAGAAGAAGTAGGAGGGTTAGTTGACGTGGTGGTAGATGTGGTTTAGGAATTTGGGGTGTAGGAAACCTTATCTTCGACTGCATTAGCCAACCCAATGGCCTCATAAAGTGTGGTTGGTCGAAGCACTGAAAGCTCGTTCCGAATTTCGGGTTTAAGGTCTGAAATAAAGCAACCGCGTAAGGCTTGTTGTGTGAGTCCGGTGACCCGGTTGCTAAGCCTTTCAAATTCCGTGAGGTATGCGGCAACGGTTGTTGTTTGAGTGGGTTTAAAAAGCGCTGCCTCATGGTCTTCGAATGCGGATGGTCCGAACGTCGCTCAACTTCACGCTTGAAAGCTGTCTAGGACGGCAGGAGGTCATTGTTTGCTAAATTTTGGTACCACGCGAGGGCGTCGCCAATGAAATGGAAAACGACTAACGAAACGCGTTCATCGGGTGGTGTTTGGTAGTAGGTAAAGAAGTTTTTGGCTTGGAAGATCCATCGAAGAGGGGCAGGGTAATTTTGGGTGTGCGCTGATGATTCTGTGAAGATGAGGATGACCCGGCTGAGTTAGGAGGGTGTTGTACGATTTGTCGGAAAGGGAGGTTAATACGTTTGCTTGAAGGTCGAATTTGGTATGGAGCTTTCGGGTTTCATCGATCAAAGCTTGGAAATGGTTGGCTTGCTGCGCAGCAGCGGCTGTTGTGGAAGTAACGAGTTGCTGCAGCAATTCGTTGATTGTGGGAGGTATGTCATCGAAGGAGGTGTCTTTGCAAGGGCCCATGGGGAAGGTTGAGGTGGTGAATGAAAGCACCAATGATAGGTAATCCTTAGAGGGGATTAGGCTCCAAGAAAAAGTTAGAAAAGAGAGGAAACAATTGGGACAATTTTCTAGGTTTTTTTCATTATGCAAACTGAATATAAATATGCAGAGAATCAATAGACTCATCACCCATGATCCTTATTTCATGGCACTACTCCTAAATGCATCCACTAACGAAGCATGACATAATGGAGAACATGTCCACTAAGTCCACAAACAAACAGAAACAAAAACTGAAACATAAAAACAGGAAACAAATAGACTTCAATTTTAGAAACGGGCTGGCTTGACAATCTCACGTTTGGGCCCTTCTAGCTGTTGGGTCGGTTCTGCAGTTTCTTGGGCCTGGACCGTATCATGCTTACAGAGTTACAGCCTTACAGGCTACCCAAGTATTAGTTTGGTTTAGTTTATTCTAATACTAGCTTTTATCCCGGGAGTGTCCCGGGGTTGAAATATCTAATATAACATAATAAAATATCTAATATGACAACATAATTAATGATTTGTCAATACATGATTAATGAATATTATTATTATTATTATTATTATTATTTTAAACAAATTTCTGCCATAAGTTATCATATTCAAATATCAAAAAAAAGGAATTTCTTCCTATGAAGTTATGTTTATCGTTTGTGATTTATTAGTAGAGTAAAATATATTTGAAAACAAAACCCCACAAAAATAGTTGTTTTTTTTCTCCGTTTTTTATATAGCACTATGGTACTCGTTGGAAAGATAATAAAACGCTCGTTAATTTGGTGTAATTTTTTTTCTTTAAAAAATCTCGTATATAAAAGATATTAACGTTTAAAAGTTATGGGAGAAAACATTAGAGAGAAAATTAAAATTTATTTTTAAATTCTTATATTTTCCTAAAATAATTATAATTATAATAATATATATAGATTTATTAAAAAAACTCAAAAATTAAAAAATCCTACATGATGCCACGTGGCACATTCAAGGAGGGGTTGAGGCCTCCATTAAATGCCACATCATCAAAGTTCAATTCTTTTATTATAAGTTATAGATCAGCAAATAAATTGCCGGAAAAATAAAGTGACAGAAGATCCTAATTTTATAGCTTATGTCATATAAACACCTTTTATTTTAAAATATCGTATATCAATAGTTTTCTTTTAAAGATGTTATTTAGAACACTTAACAACCTTCTTTCAATCAAAACATAAGTTTCTAATAAATATAAAAGTGTTTAAATCTTCATCTACAGTCACTCTCAAGGTTTATCATGCCCAAAACTATATCACTAATCAACCACTTAATACAACTATTTATTATCTAATACAGTTGTATATATGCATACAAAGTTTAAATGGTTTTTCTTTTGAAATAGTATGCATAATTTTAAATTGGAACATTGGATTTAAATAATCATAACTATCGGCTATTGGCCTCCAACAATGTAACCTTCAAAAATCATTACTGGCGGTCTCACCTTTTAGCTTATTTTCCTTTAGTTGTCTCATTCTAACTAAAAGCTAGCTAAGTTTATGCTGACGTGGACTGGTTAAGCAGCAAAAAAGTCAAAGTCTTGCTGACGTGATCGAACGGATAATGATACACACTCAGTGCTCAATTACACCAAATTATCCCCATGTTGTGGGAGCTAATAATCGCCAAATTATTGAATTATTAGTTATATGGCTGGTATTTTTTTTTTTAAGAATATTTTATTTTTCATGTCTGTTAGTATATTATACACAAAGTCAGTCAACAATAAACATAATGACATCAGAATTATAAATTCTTTTAATAAATATTTAAAAATATCGGAGTTTAATTTAAAAAAACACATTGCTTCATGCTTATATTCCAAATGCTTACAAATTACTAACTTTATTGTCTATCGAGAGATGTTTATGATTATATCAATGAAATTGTCCCCTACCTACCTAGAACATCATCGCAGTGTTTTACGGGTGTCCATTTCGTATCTACGAAAATGTCAAAATTAAATTTTAAGCCAAATGTATGTGTTATACAAGTTATGAGAAGGGATTTTAATAAAAAGGGCAATTTAGTTAAGTATCACCTGTTTTGAAATATATAAAGTTATTTTATTCATTAGAATTCGTTTAGGAAACTCATTATTGCTTGTTGCCCGTTTACCTTCTATTGTGATGTAACTTTCGCATTTTGTTTTAATATTAAGGAATTTAAATCAAAAAAAAAAAAAAAAATTTATTGCTTTGTTAACAGTTGGACTAGGTAAAGCGTAGCTTGGGCTTACATGGGCATGTAACACGCAAATGTTTAAGATAGACAACCAATGAAAATTAGGTACAAACCTAAGAGGATTGCTAAGACCATACGTATTGCGCATCAAAAGGGTGTGCGGGATGACACCACCTCTCTTTGGTGTGATTTGGGAGTGGTGCTGGAAGGCGTGGCCACAACAAGAGATGTGGTTCAAAGCTTCTGAAAGAGTGCTTCACTACCCATGCTCTTATCCAGTCAGTCAGAGATAAGATATATATTTATATTTTATAAAATTATGATTAGGTATTAAAAAATGCCCCACACCTGCATGACCACTTCGCATCTTTATTCATATGAGTCTGATTTTTTCGTTTTTATGTGACATTGATGTGTTGTCTAGTAGGAAACATTTTTCATTCACATTCAAATGACGATGATGTAGAGTAGAGAAGAATCATATACTTATCCATCCATCACCACTTAGAGGTGTATATATGTGTCTATGTATGTGTTAATTATAGTTTGAGAATTTTGTTTTTATGAATAAAATGACATATAAATGAGGTTTTTAGGTTTTAAGAAATATACTTCATAGACAACATAAACTTTTATTAGGTCATGAGGTATACTCTAACGTATACTCTAACATATAGGGGGTTAAAAGTGACATGGCACGTTAACTTGCATTCCATACTACTCCATTCCTTCTATTAAGGGGCGTGAAAGAAGTTACTTGTTAACATGTTAACATGATGTTAAAAGTATCCATTAAATTATTTTCCTTTTCTAAACTAAAAACCACTAAAAATATATGGTTACGTGAAGTTCATGGGATTAAACCATTTCCTTAGCTTAAGGTGGAGTGAAATAAGGAAAAATGAGTGATGTGTCATCTCGATAGAGTTAAGGGAGGTTAAAGTATATCTGAAGGCCTTAAATCTTGGTCAATGGATGTTGGAGATTCTATGAGATTGGTTGAACATTCATAGCTATGGGGTGTGGGTTGGGGGAAGGGATCGGGGAGCTGATGTGGCACCCCTCCCCCCCCCTCTAATTTCGGTGAGCAAGGGGAAATCTCCCCGTTTGCCCCGAGCTCAATTTATTATTATTATATTATAAAGTGGGTAGAAAGTGGAGAGACAGGGGGAATGGGGAAGGGGAACACTAGGGCTGCAAACGAACCGAACGAACACGAACAAGGCCTTGTTCGTGTTCGTTTGTTAAGGAAAATAGGTGTTCACGAACAGTTCATGAACACTTACCGAACGAGATTTTATGTTCGTGTTCGTTTGTTAAGAAAACACTTATGTTCGTGTTCGTTTGTTAATTTTGTTCATGAACGCACACGAACACAAACGAACATTCATGAACACAACAAGTGCTCATGAACACAAAAAAGTGTTCATGAACGAAAACAAACACAAACGGACATATATTAACTTTCTTATAAAATCGAATTCACATACATATATTTACCTCATATAAATTGCTTTGGGTAAAATAAATAAAAGTAAAAGAATATCAAGACAAATTATAAAAATTAAAAACCATATTAATCTATCGAGCACAAACAAACATAAAAAAACGAACATAAAACAAACGAACATAAACGAACACGTTACCGAACGTTCACGATCATAAACGAACGAACGTGGCCTCTGTTCATGTTCGTTCGTTTAGTTAAACGAACGAATTATTTTGTTCGTGTTCGTTCATTTATTAAACGAACGAACACAAACGAACTTCCCGCCGAACAGTTCATGAACTGTTCGCTGAAAGTTCAGTTCGTTTGCAGCCCTAGGGAACACCACCCCCTTGATGGGGGAGAAATGAAGGAAGGTGATGTGGCATCGGTGAGCCCAATACCACACTCCTTAGCCTTAAAAAATCCCTCATTTCTCTTGTGACATTTATTTGTTATTAATTTAAGAAGGGAATATATGGCATTAATATTAAATTAATGATGTGTTTCACTTGGTAGAAGTGATATGGAAATGGCATGAAACAAAGCTTGTCTTGATCAAGATCTATGATTGTTTGAACCACGATACATATCCGGAGATAAACTTCTGACTTAAATATTATATACATTATAAGGATAGTATTGTGTAATGGGCTCGTAGGACTTGACTTATATATTCTATTATCCTTGTACTTGTATATCCTTTGCCTCATTAGTATATTAAAATTTTCTCTTAGCCTTAATACAGTATGACTGTATGAGAACATGTATGAGCTTTGGTTTTGTGAATGATGTATGCTAAGTAAAAAAAAAGGCTACGAGTGCTACTCCCGTATTATTAAAATTGTACTTGTTTAAATATGCCAAAAACTAGGACATCAAGCTATGAAAAATATGATCTTTTAGAAAACTAGGCATATTATAAGCACTAAAAATATCAGGATACCTAAATCTAAGCTTTTAAAGATTTATTATAGTTGTTAATTTTGTATAATAATAAATGGCATTTTCATAGTTTCGATAAGAGAAAATTGTCAAGACGAATAATACAAGTAAACGGAACCAAAAGCTAATTGATAAATCTTTATCTCTGTTACATTACTAAGGACTAGCAGGAAACCCGCGCATTGCGGCGGGGTCAACAATACAGGACGGAAACGTAATTCAAACCTTAAAACAATTAAAAGAATCAATGTGTAAGGTGTATATTTGTATTTAAGCACATGTGCTTTGTAGTGGGGTAATTTTTGAAAGACTACAAGGAGACATGATAGCGTGCTACGTTCTATATACCATATGCAATTTGACCTACATACCGGTAAAAAAATGGAAGTAACTGTTTGACTCATTAGCAACTATTATTATACTAATAGCCTTCAATATGTTGAAAGTGCCAAATCTGGAGAAATTGCCGAGGAGATGAAACCATATGGATCTTTATAAAATCCACATTAAGAGGAGATTGGAACGGCACATATGTAATCAACCTGTAAAGAAGCATACCCATAACATTTTCCACATGATAAAAACAATGCAATACAACTGCTAATCAAGTGCACCATAAATTTCTATCAGTGGCATCGGAAAGTGAAATTGGAAGTTTGCTTAATTGAAAATATTACACATAAGACATCCCAACATGAGAACTTTATAGACATGCACAGATCGGTTTTTTTCTAGTTTGAAAGAATGATTTCGGTTCGGTTCGGTTTGGGGTCAGGTTTGTGAACCAATTCATGCGCACACTTTTTATTTAAGAAAGGGCATCACAAAATTATTTTTTATGTAAAGTTCGACTTTTATTGATTTTACAATCTTATTAAGGTGTATAAGCATATATTTGTATGTGTAGAAACATTTTTGTATAATTTTGTTATATATAGTTTTTTATATAAAAGTGCAATTTTTTTTAATAAAATGTAGTAATTACATAATTTTGTTTGATACACTTCTCAAATGTTTTATAATATAATATAGATATAGATTAATGGTAATTGGAGGTTATGATAAAATAATGTGTACAAGTAGGTTTTGCATGAAGGGTAAAAATGCAAAAAAAAAAAAATAAAAAAATACATGACATTTTGTTTTTAAGAATGAGACTTTTCCTATGCCATCTTAAAATTCATATAAAATGCCATTTGTAGACATCTTTCCTCCTTTATAGTGTAGTAGAAATATAGATGAAGTTACATTATCAAGGATGAAAGAGGACTAATTCTATAATTTTGCACCATTTTAAAGATGCATATAAAATGGCATACAATAAATTTGCTAATCTTCTTGTTTTTTTTCCAATCCCTACCCCTCTTGAATTTCAAGAAGCTAAAACAAAATTATTCCACGCTACCCTGCTTGGAGTGTGTATCACAACCAAATCGATTCATCCATGTGATTATCAATTTCTACAAAGCAATTGTCTTTCCTTAAATGTGATTATGAATTTCTACATCTCAATCATTTCTCACATTAGGATACATTTAGTTACTACCTTCCTACACATCTTTTTATGGTGTATTACATTGTTTGTATCAAAACTTGCGTCTAAGTCCAAAGCGTCGCCTCCCAATCACTGGTCGGAGCTGCAACCACCGGGTAACTAATGTCGCCCCTTTAAATCCAATCAGAAGCTTATAACTGATATCATCAGCTTAATCGGCTCATGATCCATGAATGAAAGTAATAGTTGTTTGTTTAGTTCGAACAATAATATTTGAATATTAATTATTGCAACTATGTTTATAGTAATGGATTTTCTCTAAATGTAGGCTTGGATGGATCATTAACTTTCATCACCCACTCTACAATTTTTGGCTTTACACCTGCTTTAGCTTTATTATTGACTTACTACAAGAAAAATATTTCCTGAGTTATCACATGAAATAAAGTAGCAAAATATTTCTGTTGGTCAATAGTATAATTTAAAAAGCAACTCATGTATCATATTCTTCACCTGGGTTTATATTCTTTTAATATATCATTGGAGTTTATTTTGTATTTTTGTATTCATTGTGACCATTAAGAATGCTTGTGCTTAATCTTTGTCCATCTTCCACGCCTGTGGAATGGTTTTGTTTTCACTATCGAAATTTCAAGACAAATAGATTGAAATTTCAAGACAAATAGCTCGAAATTTCAAGACAAATAGCTCGAAATTTCAAGACAAATAGAAGTTTTTCTTTTAATATTTTCAATAGAATTTTCCACCTTACACCTTGCATATTGAGTTAGACCCCACCATAACCTCTACACATCATTTTCTTTAATTTATATTCATTAGTAAGTGTAGTTTTAGAGAAAGATTGCACTTGAAAAAGGTTAGCCGAAGATAAAACAGAGATAGTATGATATCTAAATGAGAAAGTACAACTATTTTACAAAGATGACAGGTAATTCCTCATAATAATCTACATGTTACATATCTCGAAGATTTGTATAACGTTTGATAAACCTCATATGCTCTGTAACATTTGATTTGTATAATTTAAAGACCGATCAGACAAAATTACGATAAGAGGAAATGATATGAGTTTCTATTGAATGAATTTTAATGTGGAATAGATTTGTAAAGGACTTAGTGAAAGGATGTCACGAATTTTGATGTCCCGTTGGTATTGTATGTTTGCAAATTCATTTAGGGATTACATGACTATGATTCAATCATTTAAGTGAGAATACTCAATCTATTTTAACGCTTGAAATCATGTTTATTTTTATATTCGATACAAACGTTAAGATTAGCATTAGGAAAACATCTAGGTTCATATTACCAAAATTGTAGCATATAGTTTGGTTTATTCATAAATTTTGTAAATGTTTATAAACAAGAAGATTGCTATGATATATAGTTAGATATACATGTTCATATGCACATCATAAATATATGATGATCTGCTGAGAGGGTGGAATTAGTTTAAACGTTTTAAGAGAAACAATTTGAGCATGATAATGATTATGGAAGTCAAAAGCTTCATTGGATGTGGAAGACACTTGTGGCATTGAAATGCATAAGGATTATGTATGAAATTGAAAATAGATAAAACATGCATTTACTAATTATTTTTTATCACAGATTATGTAAAAGGAGAAATAGATAGAAATTGAAACTTTAAAGGCCATACCAATGGATGAGTTAGAAAGTTTGCGTATATGAAAGTTACCTACACAGGCTGCACTCTCATTGCGGTATCTTTAACTGCCAAGATCAAGCTTTTAACAAGACTTTAATGTATAATGTATGCTACCAGAAATTTACCTTAAAAGTGGATTATATTCTTCAAAGTGATGCTTTCAAATTAACATATCTCTTCGGGTATTAAACTTTGATCTATAATTCACCTTTTAGCTTGATATAACTTTAGAAGTTTAGTGTTCCATGTTCATTCATCTGTATAGACAGATTACATATTAAGGGAAACGTATTCTTTTTTCATATTTTTACGGTAAAGTACCTGAAGTATCTGAGATATAAAACTAGAATGTTATCAATAGGTACCCGGGATATAAAACTAGAATGTTAGCAATAAAGCTAATTAAAAAGACTAGATGTTAGGTAAATAATTCAATGACTCATCTCTATTGATAAGAAAATAACTTAATAATATTTGAGTAGATATTCAAAATTGTCCTTAAGGGTTAAGCATTTTTTTCATTTTCATTTAAAAGGTTTGTTTTTTGCAACTACATCCTTAAGATTTACATTTTCTTATCAGTTTCATCCAATAGACTAGCTCAGTTTGTTTCTTCTCTTAATTACATACGATTTGACCAAAATACCATTTTAATAAAAAAACAGAAGTATAAATATAACCTGAAACCCATTCACCACCACAACACACGGTCAACACCATCACCGAACCACCAATGCAACCACCACCAACCCCCTCTTTCTTTTCTCCCTTTCAAATATGACATAACCGGGATTGTACAACCCCCACCCCCACAACAACAACCCTTTCCGCACGATCTCCACTGTACAACCACCACCGCCTCATCACCTCCAATCCTCCATGCCACAACAACCCGCGTAGCACCACAACATTTCCAACACTTAACTGGAGATAGAGAGAGATTAAAAAATTTAGAGAGAGTGAAAAGAAGAGAGGGAGGGTGGGTTGGGCAGGGTTGGTGGTTTTTCTTAAATTAATTTTATTGTGTTTCTTTAAAGTTAAAAAAGAGAATGGGTAAATGTCAAATTGCCCTAATTCATACAAACAAATGCAGTTAGCCAATCGGATGCGATAGACAAAAAAAGACAAACCTGAAGGGTCTAGGTGCAAACAAAAAAAAAAATACTTTTTGGACGTAAGTGACAGAAATGCCAAAAACCTTAGGGGCGATTTTGCCAATTTACTCAAAATATTAAGTATGTTGTTATGTTATGGCTTTATATTTTTATACTTAAATTTTGTATGATCGATTACAATAAAGTGACAGGTAAGCGAACAATATATTACACCACAACCCTCTTACACTCTGCACGACTCGCTAAATCATATTCAGAAATTTCACAATATTCGAAACTAGAAAACCCTAATGTATCAAACGAATATATATATGGTGGCTAACATGTTCTCGATAACAATTTCTTCCACGTCTTCACCAAGAAAATTTAAAATATTAGATGACATGTGTTTGGACCCCAGTAGAGAGTTGGGCTGAATGGGCTTAAAAATAAGGCCCGACAAGAAAACACATCATATGTACCTCTCATGTGTTAAACTTCCATAGTCAAAGTCAACTATACCACACGTGTCCTTGACCAATCATATCGCAACAGATACACGTGTGAAGCCACTTAACACGTAAGTCTGCCTCCCAGCCGTCCAATTGTCTTCCGCTTTTTAAGAAAATAATAATCGTAAACAACAAAAACAATATCATTTTTTGTTTGTTTTTATTATATTATCTAAGTTTTTCATTTATTTTGTTTTGCTCTTAACAAATATTTTGTATTTTGTACACTATCCATTAAATATTGTACTATATTTTATTTATCCAATTTTAATTGACTAGGATGTTTTCATTTATTTTGGTAGTAGTGACCCGTTTACCTGCAGATCACTTATAATCAGATGTTTTCTAATTAAACGTTTGATCATGGTTAAAAAATGACTCTTGAGTTGAATAAACAACATTATCTACATAGGTCACACCTACGTGTGACGTGTTTGTTGTAATTTTGGTTTTAAAATAAGGTGTTAAATTAATCGATCCAAGTTCCAATTGTAGTAAGTTTGAGTTCATCCTAACACGAATCCTTTACACCCGTATCAAATGCAATTAGTTTGTTGGAAACTAACTTCTTTAAATTATCTTATTCCAAATTAAAAATAAAATATTTTTCTTTTAAATTCCTGTGGTTTGGAAAGAACTTGACATAGAAGGTGTTTGGGATTGCGTTTCAAAACTTATTTTTAGATTATTGCGATTTGAAACCGCAGATAATCAGTTTTTTAGGCTACCAAAACGCAATAATCTATAAGCAGCTCCACCCCTACTTTTCCAAAACGCATAATCTGTTTTGAATAATCAATCCCAAACACCCCATAGAATCTGAATCAATGGGAAAAGGGGGAATAGTCAAGCACGAACGGGGAATAGTTAAGTGTTTATAATTTCGGTACATTTAAATTTTTATTTATACATGAAAAAAATACAAATATTTTGTTTAAGTTTGCATGTTATCCAAAGTATTATCTTATTAGATTAAATCATCATCATATTCAGTTAATCTAACCAATATCAAAAGCTAATATATGGTCTGAGGAGGAAATGATGTAGATAGCCTTACCTCTAACCCGTGAGAATATAGAAACTGTTTCCAGTGAGACCCCTGGCTCGATAGTGGCTTCGTATCAAGTCTTAGACATAAGGCACATAACACTTAGCAATCGGGATCAACCCAATTGGTGCATGTACCCTCTTGTCTTTTAGCTATCAACGCCAACATGATGCATTATTAACCCTCCGTCATTTTTAACTTTATTTTTACGAAATTAGTAAAATAACGTTAAAATTAGTGCAACTTTACTTTTGCCCCCCCCCCCCCCGAAGGCCACACATATATACATTATATGTGCACAGCCGTAATACATTAGAGTAAGGGGCTTTTGGTAGCCTCTTAATCATTCAGTTCTGAATCATTCAATATTCAGACTGTTTGTTTCAGCATCTGAATGGAATGATTAAGTGCTGAACCATTAAGCTAATAAGGGATGCTGAATGATTCAGCTCTTAACCATTCAAATCATATTAATGATTCAGCACTTAATCAACCAAACAGCCCATAAATATTGACAACATTTACAAATTTATTTAAGTATTTAACATGACACGTGTCTACAAATAACATTTCGTTTTTCATTTCTTTAAACAAGAGCGTTACAGGGTTTGATGATTCTCTTCATTGTGTGGAACTTTGGAATCGAAAACTAAATTATACCAACTGTTTAACTTTGATTATTTAATTCAGAGACGGTCTTACGAATTTAAGTTTCATGTATAAAAAAGGCTATTAAGCCCTAATGAATTATATAAACTATTTTTTATACAATGATTAACCTTACAACAATAAAATAGTAAAATAATAGTATTAGAATGACATAATGTGAAGGTAAATGCTGATTCATGGAGCTCTTAACATACAACTATTATTTAGATAATTAAAAATATGAAGTTTATTTGGATCTAATAAGTTTAGTTTTTAATATTTTAAAGAGAGGGCACAGTAATTTTCAAGGTTTATATTTTTACAGGGATGCGATTATATATATGTTAATTTAGGCTCTCGGAAATAAAGGGTCTTGGTTAGGGTGGGGCTTGCCCACCTCTAGGGTTGACACTTTTTATTTATTTATTTTTAAAATATGCAGTTTTGTATTAATTATATTTATCATTATAAAAAAACTAACACAGGTGAACCGATTTTGAAGAAAAGTAAAAAACAAAATTCAGTTTAGATCACCAAACAACAAACTTTGATGGTTTACTATTTTTTTTGAACGGTGAGTTTCATATGAGTGATCTAATGTGACACTACCTAATCGGCAGCCATAGCCAAGGTCTGCCCCAAACTACGTTGTCTTAACCGGGTCCGCGCTGGTGTAGACTTGGTTACGACGTTCCCCCGAAAACCGCACTGCCTCCACATGAGTTTCCACGCTGGAGTAACAGCCGGGTGAAAACCGGGGTGCGGCTCATGATCGAACGCTCCTCGGTGCATTTGTCACCATCATTGCCCGGATGCCGCAGAAAATAATGAGGAGAGTGGAAATCGAACCTGGGTCACAAGGAACACCAAGTCTTTCCCCAACCACTCTACCACTACCTCATTGGCGTTTACCATTTAACCAGACCATCATAAGTGGTTCTAACTCCAAATATAATTTTTTTTATGGAAGGTCACTTCATTTTATACATATCATCAAAGGTAAATCAAAACCTATTTAATTAGCTCGTAAATACACTTTAATATAAAAAAGAATTGTGTCAAACAAAACAAGTTATGCAAATTTGTTTTAGCAGTTGGACTTGCTCGTGTTGTATGTAAATTTATGGATAAAACATCGAGCGAGATAGAAACATTAAATACGTTGGCAAATTTGATGTAAGTTCATTTTAGTTATTGGACTTTTTTTTAACAGAAACTTTCATTAACACCGGCAGGCTCTTAAAAAACAAGAGCCGTCAAAAACTATATACACATATACAATGGGTTTTTAGACCAATCCAACCATACAATATCCTTAAACTTTGATCTATATTTCAACCACAAAAACGCCTTGGACTTCACTTCCGCCACAACTTCCATAATCTTCTTGGATTTGTTTTGGAAAACCTTTTCATTCCTAGTGTTCCAAATCGCCCAAATGGTAATCATCACAATGCCTCGAACAATCTTTTTCCTCCATTTTCCTCCGTGCACATTTCTATACAGCGTAAGCCAATCTTCAAACACAAACGCGTAGATTGGATCAATTTTGCACCATTTACAAATACCACACCACACGCCATAGGAGAAACCACAATCAACCATCAAATGTTTAACATCTTCTTGGCCAAAATCGCATAAAGAGCACGTCGCATCTTGAATCTGCACATTCCTCTGGGTTAATGCCAAACGAGTAGGCATCCTATCCTTAGCCATTCTCTAAGCAACCAAAAATACATTTATTGGGACCCAACCCTCCCATTTAACCAAAAGATGGGCCGGCCCAGTTCGATCCCCTTGAAGCAAAATCCTGCATTCCTTAACTGAGAAAATACCATCTGTAGCCGAGGACCAGGACCAACAGTCCTGCTGATCCGTAAGCCGCTGCCCCATCAACAAGCGTTCCAAGTCTTGCATTTCTGAAAGCTCAACCACTGATCTCGGATGCCGTCTCCAGTTCGAAACAAAGCTGGATACAGCCCTGTTATTACTGAGTCTGTCCCGAACCAAACAACTTTTATTCCTCTCCAGCTTATACAAGTTAGGCCACCTTTCCATTAAGATAGTATCCCCCACCCAACAATCATACCAAAACCGAATGTTACTACCATCCCTAACAACCCCTTTAAGAATTTGTTGAATGCACTTGTTATCAACTTTAGTTTACCCACCAAGTTTACAATCACCTTCCAACACCCAGGCAAAGATCTTTTTAATGGAAGAAAAGTCCAAAGACCCCTGCCACTGTGAATACCTTCAATAAACTTCCTCCATATAGCATCCTTTTCCATCTTGTACCTCCATGCCCATTTTGCGAGCAAGGCCAAATTCATATCCGACAACCTAACCACACCCAAGCCCCCATGTTTCGTAGAGAAGTAATGACCTCCCAAGAAACCCAATGCATTTTTTTAATATCACTAGAACCCGACCATAAGAAATTTCTCATTAGTTTTTCCAACGTCTCTATCACCGCAGCCGGGGCTTTATACAAAGACAAATAGTAAATGGGGAGATTCGATAATACCGATTTGACAAGAGTAAGACGGCCTCCCATAGATAACGTCTTCGCCTTCTGTAGATGCACGTTCTGTGACTAATGATTGGATTAGGCATTTAACATATGTTAGTATGATAATATAAGGGGCGAAGGTAGTTCATGTGGGCGAATGTGTGTTTGTTCTGGGCGAAGGAAGATTTGATATGGGCGAAGGTGGAAGCAGACAGAAGAATGTTTAGGTTCGTACCTTGGTACTGGGCGAATGTGGACTTTGTCCACATTCGCACCATACAAAGGGGCGAACGTGCAGTCTGTATATATATGTTTTGCTCATTTTGAATGTTAGAATAGTTTTCGAGAGTGTGTGTTTTGTGCTCAGGTTTCTCTCTAGATTGAAAGTGTGTTAAGTTGAATTAGATTAACTTGTAAGGTCATTGTAAACATATTTTGATCAAGTTATCTATAAAAATGGTGATTGAAAAGGTATTATCCGTGTTGTGATTTGCGTATTATCGTTTTGTTCAATTCTAGGGTTTCCGCACCTGGAATTATGACTTGTATGATCATAATATCCTGTTTTAGCTAAAATTCTTCATCTACAAAGTGGTATCAGAGCCATACGGATCATACAACAACAAAATTGATAATATCAGAGCTGATTTGGACTTATTTTTGATCAAAATTCATCCGTTTTTGAATGAACATGGTTTTTGATTGATTTTGAAGGTTTTTGATTTGAATTCGTGGTTAAAATCAAGTTTTCCAAGAATTAAAGTTGTTCCAAATCAATTCCGAATCATAACCTGATTAAGAACATCAAAATCCACAAACTTTTGAAAATCTCAGATCAAAATAACCGTTTTTCAAAGTGTAACCGTTTTTCAAAGATGAATGGGTCGAATCTAGAGAGAGTGGGCGAACCTGGACCATTTTAGGGCGAACCTGAGCTTATTCTGGACGAAAGTAGTTTATTTCAGGTCGAACCTAGGATTGTTGTGTTGATTTTTCCACATTCGGGTGTCAATTTCCACCTTCGGTTTTACGGGCGGGCGAAAGTGGAAATATTCTGGACGAAAGTGAACAGTTTTGGACGAACGTGGAAATTGTGTGCTGATTTTCTACATTCTGGTCAAAATTCTACATTCGGGTGACTAATTTGGGCGAAAGTAGACTTGTCAGGGGCGAACGTAGAATTTAAGGTGTAAAAAAATGATGAATTACTTGACCATATCAAGAACGGATGAGCAGATAAGAGCGATGATAGAAGCTGAACGACAGCAATTACAAAGTCAAAATTCTCAAGTTGATAACATTTGGGGATTTCCAAAGACACCGAAATCAATTGATGAAATGGTACATGTTAACAAGTGTGTTAACAGAGAAGGTGTTCACAGTAATGTTGTATGTTTAGTCAAACAAATGAGACATGATGATTCCAGTGAATTGTCAAAGAGTGATTTGAGTTCTGATACGAGTTCAGAACAGAGTGAATCAGAACAGAGTGATATCAGAAATGTTAATGCAAAATCTGATAATGGTAATGAATCAGATGCTGAGGTAAAGTCTAATGTTGATTATGCTAACTGTTTTGAGTGTGTCAAATTGAAAAATGAAGTGTTGAAACTTATTGAGGACAAACAGAATTTGAGAACTTTACTTATGTCGGGAATGAGACATTAAAAGAGTTGACTCCTAGATATTGTCATTTACTAACTGAATTGTCTAGTTATGATATACAAATTCCTATGACAGATCTGGTGGACAAGTTTGCAGATGCATTACCACCGTACTGGGATCAACATGTCGAGGTACTCAAAGAGAAGGATGCTTACAAGTATTGGACTATTAACGAGTTTATTCAGAAGCTGGAGAATAAGGAACTTGGGGAGAAGAGGAAAGCTAAGAGATCTCAGATTCCTCAGAACCCAGAGTTATATCATGGTGGTACTTCAGCTACTGTGGGAAACTCGAGTGTTGGTGGAACAGTGGCACCTCACATAGCCTGTATTTCAAGTGTCATGGAACCACCGAAACAACCCATCAACTACCTAGCACAAACCTCATCCTATTCACAACCATCATATACACCACCACCACAACAATACACTAATTCTTACATTTCACCATTTTCTCCAATACAGCAAGCTGCATTCTATACTGCTAGTCAACCACAACAACAACCTCAACAACCACAATACATGAATCAAGTGAACCAAACCAATCAGCAACCGGTGGTATTGGAGACATCTAATTTGGGTAATGTGACTGTGGAGGTTGCTCAGCAACATATTGCATTAGTCTCAGCAATGGTTTCATCATATAACGGTTTAGTTGCAAGTCAAATTGGGAATAACAACTTGACCAATGAAGACTATGCACAAATCGACAAAGAGGAGATGGAACTCATTGACATCCAATGGGCTTTCGCTAGCATTATGAGAAGGGCAACCGAGTTTATTGAAAAGACCGGGAGGACTGATTTGGGAACTTCTCCGAACACAACCTATGGTTTCAACAAGGAGAAAGTTACATGCTTTAACTGTGGAGGTAAGGGTCACTTCAAAAGAGAATGCACTCAGCCACCTAAGCAAGGTAACAGAAACCCTTTCAACTCAAACTACCAGAACCGTCAACAACATAACCAAAACCAAGTTTCTTTCCAAAGTAACTACAACTATCAAAATCGACAAAACACCTCTAACTACAACCAAAACAGACAACCAAACACATTCTCTACAAACTCCTCACTTCGCTTTTCTGCTTTCTTTCTCGCTTCTCTCTGTCGGAGTTCAGTAAAGTCTGGGAATACCTCATCTTCATTGTTTTCCCTGAAGTATTGTGGATATTCTTCATGAGTAATATCCTCAATTTCAATCTCTTCCATCTCAGGTGTATGTTTGTCATCAGAATGATTTCCAATATCCTTTTCAGGAATATCTGGAATCATCTGATCCATCATGATCTCCTCCAATGTCTTTCCTGCTCGCTGTGCTATACCATCCAAGATTTCCTTAGCCACAGCAGCTGACACTTCACCCTCTTCCAAATCAGGATCATTATATTCAAGTTCAAACCTCATATCCTCCGTTTGAAAGATTTCAGCGAACTTTCCTGTAAACTCTATTGTCCATTCTCTTTTCTCAAGCATCTCTCTATACACATTCTTCGCGTCGTCAGACAAAGATCTCACCTTCTCGTTCCAAAAGATAGTTTCATCTGAATCAACGTTCTCACCAGCTTTCTTCTTTGAACTAGACTCTCCAGCATCACCCTTCTTTGATTTTCTCTTCTCAAATGAAAACTTGCTAGAGTCGTCTCCACCATCATTATCATCAATATCAACACTTAAGCCTTCATCAACATCAATCAGCTTTTTCTGCAACACTTCTTCAACAGTCTTGTTTAGTAATTCAGACTCCCCAACCGCAGTGGCCTTGCGTTTGGTAGTCCTAACACGTTCTTCTTCTGAATCCCACTGTTCTTCAACTCCAGTTTCTTCTGAATCAACAGATTCCTCATCTACCAAACTTGTACCTTTCTTAGCAGTCGTCTTCTTACGTGCACCTTGTTTCTTAGAAGCACCCTGATCAACCTTCGCCTTGCCCTTCCTTTTGGCTCAAACATGTTCAACACATTCTCTAAAGTAGCTTCCAGATCAGGAACTGGTGCTACTTCAGGTTCTTTGCTCTTCTTTTGCTTCTTTGCTACTGGTGAAGATAACTTTGATGATGTACCTGCTTCAGGTATCTTCTTTCCCTTCAGCAACTGTTCGATCTCTTTCTCTCTTAGCTTCTTAGTGCTAGACTTCTTGGCCATCGACTTATGCTTTGGTTTCTTCAAGTTCACAACCACAGTCGACCCTTCACAAAATGTTTACTGCTTTATTTACTTTGATGCATTTTAGTTTCATTGTCAAAAAGATACAAAACTCAAAAAGATTTTCGGTGTGTTTTGATATAATTTCAGAAAAACCAAAAGTTTTGCATTTTTGCTTTATTTTTAGATAACCGACGGTGTTTGATGGTCAATTTCTGAGATTTGATGAAACCATCTGGGCTTTGTATCATTCTAAAATGAAATAATGAGTGTTTGAGACTTAACAGGTTGAAAAATGTTGAACGGGATTCGATTTCGTGATTTGGCAAAATTTTCAGAAATTTCCATTTCACATTCGCCCTTTAATTAGGTCGAATGTGGAAATTTGTGTACATTCGTGCTTATTGGATTGGACGAAGGTGGATTATACAAGTATTCTTTTCACCTTCGGGTCTAAATTTCACCTTCGTGCCATTCATTTGGGGCGAAAGTGAAATTCTCCCACATTCGTCCAACTCAACCGGGCGAATGTAGCCTGTTATATATATCTCAAACCCACCTTCGAACCTCATTCTGAACTTTTTCAAAAAATTTTCAAAGTACAAGAACTTGTTGCCCCGATTCTTTTTGCCTTCTAATATTGTTCCCTGATCTTTGCTGACTCTATTCCAGTGATTTGTACAGGTAATGGATAACGAAGCAATAATTGGGGTTTTCTTCTTCGAACCCTAGTTTGATTAAACTAGACCTAGATGGCCTGTTTCAATGAGAATTTTTGACATGGATTCAATTGTTATTAGTTTTAGGGGGAGAGTGTGGAAAGAATTAGGATTTTTACAGTGTTTTATCATCTTAATCGATTGTTTATAAGCCTTAAACCCTAATTCTTTGTAAAAACTAATAAAAATTGAATGAATACAACAATTGATGGTGTAATAGTCTTAGTCGGTTATGTTAGGCAATGTATCAATCAAAATCAGTTGTTAAAATCACAGTTGGTAAATTTTCAAATTTTGGGGAAAACATTTTCACATTCGACCAAGGAGAAACGGACGAATGTAGAAAATTAAGGACGAAGGTGAACACAAAAGGGCGAATGTGATTGTTATCTCATCTATTTCCACATTCGAACCTATTTTTCACCTTCGAACCATTTAAACTCACATTCGGCCATTAAAAGTGGGCGAATGTGGAATTCTTTCAAAACCTAAAATTTCTAAATTTGTCGTTTTCGTGTTTTTGACGTATTTTCTGATTTTTGATTTGCAGATGGCTGAACAACCGGAGAACTTTGAGATACCAGTTGAGAATGTTGTACAGGATCCAGTTCCAGAAGCCGTGAATGTTCCACAAGCTTGGCCATTTGAAGCAACGCATAACTGTTGTGCGTATGTTGGTGACGTGGTGAAGAATACTGAATTTTCTGGGATTGTGGACTTTCTAAGGCGAAGGCGAATCATTCATGCTCTAGCTACACCAGCCATCATCTATAAAGACATCGTGGAGGATTTTTATAAAAATGCAAGATATGATTTCTGGGAAAATCAAACTATTATCCGAAGCGTTATTCAAGGGATGGAGATGTTCATAACAGAAGAGGACATCAGAGAGGCGTTAAAGATTAAGTTTGAAGTGAGTACTGATCCCAGAGAACTATCGTGGACCGAGCAGAGGGCTTGCTTTCTTAGGATGAAGTATAAAGGTCCGATCACAGATGGAGCAATGCACAAAGGAAAGCTAAGTGTGCAGTTCAAGTATTTTGCACACGTGATCATTCATGTGTTTGGTTGTGTTAGCGGTGGGTATGACGTGATGAGGAAAAGTCTAAGTTCATTAATGGTTGCGTTGACTCTCAACAAACCATTTAATGTTTCTGGAATGATTTTGGATCATATGCTTGAGATGCTAAAAGGTTTAAAGTGCAAGAAGTTCATGTTATATCCAAGGTTTCTAATGATGATCTTCGATAACAAGTATCCTGATTTGAGGAAGGATCCGACGATGATTTTGGGTCAAGATCATATGAACATTAGAACACTTGTGAGAATGAAGGGTTACAAAGGTGTGCCAGATAATGAGAAGCCACCTCATAGAAGATTGTTTGGTGCTTTAGTTAATCCGGGTTACACTGACCCAGGATTGAACAAAGCAAGGCATGATAACAGTGATTCAGACAATGATGATCCTCTGGTATACGCTGATGCTAACACTAAGAGGAAGAGGCAAGTTGTAAACGCTGGAGCCAAAGGGAAGGGCAAGGCGAAGGTTGATCAGGGTGCTTCAAAGAAACAAGGTGCACGAAAGAAGACGACTGCTAAGAAAGGTACAAGTTTGGTAGATGAGGATTCTGTTGATTCAGAAGAAACGGAAGTTGAAGAACAATGGGATTCAGAAGAAGAACGTGTTAAGACTACCAAACGCAAGGCCACTGCGGTTGGGGAGTCTGAATTACTAAACAAGACTGTTGAAGAAGTGTTGCAGAAAAAGCCGATTGATGTTGATGAAGGCTTAAGTGTTGATATTGACGATTTTGAAGGGTCGACTGTGGTTGTGAACTTGAAGAAACCAAAGCATAAGTCGATGGCCAAGAAGTCTAGCACTAAGAAACTGAGAGAAAAAGAGATAGAACAGTTGCTGAAGGGAAAGAAGATACCTGAAGCAGGTACATCATTGAAGTTATCTTCACCTGTGACAAAGAAGCAAAAGAAGAGCAAAGAACCTGAAGTAGCACCAGTTCCTGATTTGGAAGCTACTTTAGAGAATGTGTTGAACATGTTTAAGCCGGGAAAAGAAAAGGCTAAAGAAGTTGAATCATCCAAAGCATCTAAGGTTACTGTTTCTGATGATGTTATGAAACAGGTTAACAAGAAGATGGATGATATGATGAAGATGATAGTTGCACAGCAAGCTGAAATCAGTAAGTTTAAGAAGAATGAAGAGAAGATGCTCCAGATTGTTGTTGCATCAAAAACTAACCAAGATGAGATCGAGAAGAAAGTGAAACAACTTGAAGAAGAGAACAAAGATCTTGAGGTTAAGTGCAACAGAAACAGAAGGATGATTAAGACTGTGAAGGTTGACAACAAAGAACTAAAGAAAGAGAACAAGCGTTTGAGTGATTTGTTGGACAAACTTTATGGTGAAGCTCCAAAGTTGAAGGATGGAGAAGAGGATAAGGAGAGAGAGGAGGAACAAGTTGATTTTGAGCCTTCTGATGAAGAAAAAGAGGATGATGAATCAGAGGAAAGTTCTGATGAAGAAGGTGATAAGAATGATAAGGATGATGATGATGCTGAGGGATCTGGAAGTAAAGATGATGATGATAAGAGTGATGACAGTGATGATAATGATGGTGGAGACGACTCTAGCAAGTTTTCATTTGAGAAGAGAAAGTCAAAGAAGGGTGATGCTGGAGAGTCTAGTTCAAAGAAGAAAGCTGGTGAGAACGTTGATTCAAATGAAACTATCTTTTGGAACGAGAAGGTGAGATCTTTGTCTGACGACGCGAAGAATGTGTATAGAGAGATGCTTGAGAAAAGAGAATGGACAATAGAGTTTACAGGAAAGTTCGCTGAAATCTTTCAAACGGAGGATATGAGGTTTGAACTTGAGTATAATGATCCTGATTTGGAAGAGGGTGAAGTACCTGCTGTTGTTGCCAAGGAGATCTTAGAAGGTATAGCACAGCGAGTAGGAAAGACGTTAGAAGAGATCATGATGGATTAGATGATTCCAGATATTCCTGAGAAGGATATTGGAAATCATTCTGATGACAAACATACACCTAAAATGGAAGAGATTGAAATTGAGGATATTACTCACGAAGAATATCCACAATACTTCAGGGAGAACAATGAAGATGAGGTATTCCCAGACTTTACAGAACTCCGACAGAGAGAAGCGAGAAAGAAAGCTGAAAAGCGAAGTGAGGAGTTTGTAGAGAAAGTGTTTGGAGAAGATCAGCAGAAACCTTCTAATCAGAATGATGATTTGAAGTTGTTATTACAGAAGTTGAAAGAAGCTGATGATAAACGACCTAAGCCGGAAGCTCAAGGTGGGTTTTACAGGTACCACAACCAGAAATTCAAAGGCAGAGCTCTTGGTTGGAAGTATCTGGGAAGATTGAAGTGTTTAGCAGTTAAATGGGAATCAGAAATCTTGTACTTTTACAGATTTCATGATTTATTAACTCTACCGTATTGGGCGGTTAGAGACATTTGTCGATTCCCGATGACTGGAGCTTCTGTGAACAATACGGCTGTAGGTTGGTTTGTGATCGGTTAGTCTGAGAAAGCAGAACGAAATGGAATATGTTTAAGCCTCAGTACCCTAGGAGAAAGGTTCATAGGGATGTTGATCCGAGAACTGGAAAGAAGAGGGTTACTTTGATTTATAAAGCGCCTGAAGTGATGAAGAAAATTCCTTTGATGCCTTTACAACAACACTTTAGTGCAGACTTTATCTTCTGGTACTATGATTGGAGAAATGCAGAGGCGGTGATAGTGTTAAGAGATGGAAAGGATAAGTACAAGAAGATCTACGTCTTTGATCCAATGTGGCTTATCAACTGTACTTTTGAGGATATAATCATGCTTTACTACAATCCAATATTCAGTGATCCCAATGATGCAGAGCAGGCGAAGAAGTATCAGCAAGTTGTTGGAGTTTGTTTTGCTTATGATATCAACTCTGGAAGCAACTTGGATACTAAGTTGGGTAAGAAGGTGAAGATGACTGATGTGCCTAAGCGTTTGGTGAAACGTAAACTTGAGCCTGAGATGACGAAAGATCAGAAAAAGCAGCTGAGACTCAAGTTGTTGAACAAGATAATGGATGAAGAACGGAGACAATCCAATCAATAGTCGAGGGGGAGTTTGTAGATGCACGTTTTGCGACTAATGATTGGATTAGGCATTTAACATATGTTAGTATGATAATATAAGGGGTGAAGGTAGTTCATGTGGGCGAATGTGTGTTTGTTCTGGGCGAAGGAAGATTTGATATGGGCGAAGGTGGAAGCAGACAGAAGAATGTTTAGGTTCGTACCTTGGTACTGGGCGAATGTGGACTTTGTCCACATTCGCACCATACAAAGGGGCGAACGTGCAGTCTGTATATATATGTTTTGCTCATTTTGAATGTTAGAATAGTTTTCGAGAGTGTGTGTTTTGTGGTCAGGTTTCTCTCTAGATTGAAAGTGTGTTAAGTTGAATTAGATTAACTTGTAAGGTCATTGTAAACATATTTTGAACAAGTTATCTATAAAAATGGTGATTGAAAAGGTATTATCCGTGTTGTGATTTGCGTATTATCGTTTTGTTCAATTCTAGGGTTTCCGCACCTGGAATTGTGACTTGTATGATCATATTATCCTGTTTTAGCTAAAATTCTTCATCTACACCTTCCAAGAAGATAGCCTCTTTTTAACCGTATCCACCACCGGCTCCCAATGACAAATCCTATTCATGTTAGCTCCCACCCGAATCCCCAAGTATTCAAACGGCATACTATCCACACGACACCCGATCACCTCCGCCATCCCCACGACTTCCATATCCTCTACACCAATCCCATATAAGAATGACTTATGGATGTTAATCTTTAAACCTGAAAAAAAAAATCAAATGCTGGAGTATTTATTGTCATGTTTGTTGGTTTGTTAAAAAAATCAAATCAAGTTATTATTATTTTTACATTTAATCTTTTGTTTTTAAAGAAGGAACGCAATAATCATTATGTTTTACTATTCTTTTGGATAATAAAGTTAAACGACTTTTAATATCTTACTTTGTTCTAACATTTCATCGATTATTTCATTTCAATTTCTTTTCATGTCCATCAAAGAATAACCATAATCATATACTATTTTTTTCTTTCACGATTTGATTCGGTCTAAATGCTACCATTACCTGTTAAACTTTATGTCTATCTCAAGAAAATAGAATCTTTGAGTCGGTAACTTAACTGATTTAAAAAAAAATAAAAAATATAAAGAAACATTATTTAATTACTTTTATAAATAAAATTATGGTTATTAATTTTTGAGCAAATTCTAAATATTGTACATCTTATTGTAATTCAAAAGGGGTAACGCGCGATTTGTTGCCCGTTTACAAATCATTCTTATCTAATTTGTTTTGGTTGTGAAATGAGTATACATGAGTAGTTTATCTATTTAAAAAACGTTTGTTCACTCGATCGTCACATTCTAATTATGTTCACTCGACAATCAAGTTGAATATTGAAAATTGTTGCAATAGTGATCTTCAATGCAATTCACTTGCAAAGCAACAGATACATTACAGACATATCTATCAAGAAACAAAACATCTGAATTAGAAAGAATTTTAACCTAAAACAAAATATGTTAACACAACAAATGTAAAACCCATTAAACTTTAAGAATCCTAACCTAAAATCCATTTTAAGTATGACTCCTATCCATTAAAATAAATAGCAGTTAGTTACATTACAAAAGAATTTGATACTTTCAAACATCTTTTCTTATCATTGTTTTGTCATGTAGAAAAGACATGGATTAGGCTTATTTATTCCATAAACTTTTGGATCAAGATTAAAATGATTTATTTAAATGGAGAATGAGATGTCATATACTATTAGTACCATGCAACTTTTAGCGAAAACGAGGCTTTAGTCATTAGTGCCTTTCAATTTTTTTCTTTTTATTTTACCTTTACACAAATCAAAACATATCCATCAATAATAATATATAATATATATTTTTTTCTTCTTCAAAACCCTGTGTTGAGTATTTAATTAGATGTTAGTTTAACTTATTATTTACTAAAGAATGAAGCACTAATTTTCACGTTATAAGAAATAACATTGTTTATTATTGTAGGTTACATAGCAGTGGACTTCGTTCTTTTAAAATAAATTATTTTTAGAATTTATAGAAAATAAATTACTTTTTAGGGATATATATTCTCTTAATACTAGATAATGTGATCAAATCTGAATCAATGATCTTATTCATTATGTAAGCTGCATCTAATATATTGGATTTGACGAGTTAAACTTTGAAAAAGAATATGTTCTTGCTCACATGCAATATTAATTTTTTAAAGTGAATATAAGTGGCTTGAAACTACATCTTCTAATTTCACTCCATTGCAAATCTATTCTTCTTCATTGGAAAATTTTTTCACAGAACCTATATCATTTTAAATTTCATTGAATTAATAATCAATATTGTCATGTATCACCAGACATCAAATTTTAATCAAAATCAGTAGTTTTTGCTGGTTTCACATCATTGAATTTCAGATAGTGAAATAAATAACAAAACAAACTAAATTTTGGTTGGATTTTAAAACTTAGTAGTTTTAGTTTTGATGGTTTCACATCTAATTTTAATGGTAGATGCCTATTTTAAATAGAAAACTGTAAACCACCCCTAATAAATAAGTAATTGCATTGTATGCATTATGTTTCATAACTATATGATCCAAGATTCTTTCTCTCTTTTTTTTACGGCAAAGTAGCTCACCCGTGCCTTCCTACCTCATGCATTGTTTTAACTGGGCTTGTTTCAGTGGGAGTCGAATCCTTGACCTCATCCGGGCTGGAACCCACCTATGGTATTAAACCCTCCCACCTCAACCATGCTGCCATGGCATTTTTATCTTTGTAAATATATATCTAACTAGAGTATTTGTTACCCGCGCGTTGCCGCGGGACGCGTGTATAATCACTATACTGGTACGTAACCAATACCGGTTCCCACAAAATGGTTAAATTGGGCACCAGTAACTGTACCAAAAAATGATCGCCACGGTACGGTACCGGTATTCAAAGGTAAATCAACAAAAAAATAGTTATCCACGCGTTGTTGCGGGTACATGGTAGATGTTACCCCGTGATTCGCGGCGGGGTACGTTTGTTGTGCAGGAGTATTTAGTAGTCCTATGGGTAACAATTTTTCGCATTCATTCACACGATGCAACAGTTAAACCCTTATTACAAGCTTTGAGTACACGTATTTAGGTGAAATAGAAAAACTGAATTATTTATTACATGATGTATCAATAAAAAATAAAATAATAGTCACTGTAAGTTTGACAATTATTTGCAAAGAAGCACGGGGAAGGCAAACTTTTGCACATTTGAAGAAAGTGAGCCAAAAAATGACAAAACACAAAGTTTGAGTGACTAAACCAAGAGTCTCATAACTAAACTATTGAAGTGTCAATCTTTTAATATAGATATAATTTCTAAATACTTGGGGTTGGTGGCCCAATAGGGGAGGTCATGGGTTCAAGTCCCACAAGAAGTAGAAATTTGCCGTTCAAAAAAAAAGATATAATTTCTAAATATCATTTTATAATTTGTAAATATAATTTTTTTTATTAACGCTGAGTTTCTAATCTAGAAAACATATATGCTGCTTCAATTGTAATAAATAAGACACTTATCTAACCATATATTCAACCCATTTCCTCTCCTCAATTACATTTGGTCTAATAGCATTCACATCCTATCCACAAAACATTCTACAATTTTCAGAATTCAAAAAAACATCCTAAAAATGCATTACATCTCATCCACCATTTCTATACACCAATCCTAAATTATAAAAATCTACTCCACTAGCGTTTCATATATAAAAACCTACTATTCAGTATCTACCAAATTATGTGAGTGTATAAAAACAAGAAATATAATATATTAAGTGTTTGTGAGTAAGATAAATATAAAAATAATGGATGGATGTGAGATGTTTTTTAAAATAAAAGATAAATTTTGAAAAGTATTTTTTTTTGTTAAATTATATGGTAGAATATTAAGGAGAGAATGTGAATGCTCTAAATATCTCTTAATATTCTCTATTTCAGACTTCTTATTTACTGAAAGTTGAACACGAATTAACACCGCTAATTCAATTAAAAGAATGTAAGAAGAGACGGTTCTCTCTCACCACCCATTCATCATACCATTAACACTTAAAAACCTTATACAAAATCATCAACATGAGGAGGATAAACAGTACGTCTTCAAATCATAGATGTAACTAAAAATGTGAGGTGTTTTATAAGGAAAAAAAAAACTAGAAATTTTTAATCAAACTTATACATAGATTGAAATAGTAAAATAGAAATGATAAATAAAAGCAAGCTCTAGGTTGGATTCCTGGCTGGATATAAGAATTAGGATCAAAGCACAAAAGTCAATCGAGTTTTATGAACGTTCCATGAAACATCAAACTGTTTTTTAATGTACATTGCCTAATCCAACAACAAACGACCAAAGTAACATGACACATGATCATGGTTGCCCTTCATTTTTCTAACTAGATATTAATCTCACTAATTCACGTTGCCCCACTGCTTGTGCCCCGGAACCCATTTCGGACATTTTGGGCTAAAGTAACTCGACACGACCCGCGAGTTCAACAGCTCCACGATCGGTGCAAACGTCACGCACCGTGGGGTCTTGTACTGGTTGATCGACGCACCTAAACTGATCGCGTAGTCCATGAGCTTGTCAAACGTCCCGTTTTCCACAATCTTGATCTCTAAAGGACCAATTGATTTGTCCGATGCCCTCCCCTGTCGGTAAACGCTATTGAGTGATTCTTCGATCGCGAGACAACAATCTTCAAAAACCGACGGGGGAATTAGTTTGGTCTCGTTCACGCTCAGCTCCCAAAAGATCACATAGTGCCCGGGTATGGTTGTGGTGTCCGCATAGCTCGTGTACTCGGTTAGTGTCACATCAAAGGGCATCAAGTGGCTTACCGCGTTCTCGACCGCTTTGTGCAACTCGACCTCGTCGGTTTTGTCCGAATCGATACTCAACGCCACGTTCTTTCTACAAATAAAGTTAAACTGAGGCGCTTTGTTCTTGAAACCCGCAACTCTCAACACGTCACCAACACGATACCTATAAAGTCCTGCAATTTCATTACAAACAAATATTTCATTAAACACGCGGTGTGCATAAATATTAGACCACTAACTTCTTAAAAAAAATAAAAAAATTCAACCCACCCGCGTAAGTAGTGACCACAAGCTCGTATTCCTGACCGAGTTTAACATCCGCAAGATCAACCAACTCTTGCTGCTCCTTCTCATTGAGCGATTTTGGCATCGAGATCGAACTTGTGACCCCGTTGTTACGATGAACCGGAAGAAACTCAAAATACGCCATCGTGGGTATAAGCGTGTACGCAACTTCACTCGGTTGACACAACGGGTTCAAGTTAACACCAAAATAACATTCGGACGACGCGTACATTGTGCACACAAGCGGGAGTCCATTACCATAGTAGTCAAGAGTCGGTATGTATTGCGACATCGTACCCGTAACAATAACATCAATATACTTAGTATTCGGCCACAACCTAGTAATAACCCCCTGCCATGACTTCTTCGAGCATTCGAACTCGATGAAGTCCGCTAACTTCGGGTCGGGTTTCAAGACCCGTTCCACAGCCTCCCTAACATTAACATCGGTCACAATTGAGTTCAAGGTTCCGGTCCGGATATCATGACACAATGTGGTCCAATTTTTTTCCAAAAACCGGATGGCCCGGATAAACCCGGAGGCAAAAACCGCTCCGACCCGAAGAACTTCTTTGTTCAAACAAAGCCCACAAAGCATCTGGGAATACATGCTTTGGTATGAGTCAGAACAAAGGATGGTTTCATTCGGGCTAGTATAGTTTGTGTACGGGTCGTATGGTCTTTGTTTAAAATGAGAGCTTTTGTAGTAACTAGTTAAAACAGGTCGAGCCACCAAGCCGCTCGGGGTCTTGGATTCGGATTTGATAAACAAGAAATACATCCCTTTGCCTTTCTCTAAACCGGGCACGAATTGGCTCATGACCGGCATTAAAAGGCTATAGAGTAATGACCTTCGTTCGAGCTCGTCTTCGATCGTTGGCATCAACTTCCTCTCTCCTCCTGACGTCCCCGAACTGCAAAAATCAAAATCAAAATCAAAATCCGAAAACTATAGTAAAAGTTAGTTGCAGGGGCGGAACTAAAGGCGGGTCATAGTATATTACATATTCATTTATGTGGGATGTCAACACGTCACTAGCACTTGTTAGATTTTTATTTTATTTATAATCTAAGTTTAGTTTAATGTTTTAACGGAGGATTTGGTCCGTGGTTGTGACCAGTAGAAAAAAGAATCTTATGATGATCCTAACAAAAAAAGTACGGATTCCTGACAGGGTAAATTAAACATAATTGTACCTTGTTAGGAATTCTGAAATGGGGCGGGACGAAAGGATAGGGGATTTATCGCCATTGGCGATACGTGTGATGTCTGGTTGAAGGTCATCATAAGTGATGACGGGTATCATTTTCTTAAAGGTGTCACGGTCAGTTTGACCAGACAGACTGTGGCGGTTGAGGTACTCAACCGCCGCATTTTGAGTCAGGATTTCAGAGAGGACACGTTGTTGGACTTGGTCCGGGTTTGAGGTGACATCTTCAATGAATTGAAGTTTTTTTTTGTTTTTCTGGGTGAGATTGTAATCATTGATGGAGGTGGAAAGAGCATGTGGGAGCTTAGGAGCTTCAGGCATGATGGCAGAAGGTTGTAGCAGAAGATAGTGTATAATAAGAGATGGTAGTAGATGTGTTACAGATAGAAAATGCAAGGGAAGAGGGGTTTATATAGAAAGAAAAGAATGAAGGCAGGTGGTCCATGTTATATCAAAGCCTTGTAAAGTGCATCAAAATAGTATTGAGCATGGGGATTGGCAAGTGGCGAAATTGTAATTTTAATCATTCTTTTAGTTTATTTGTAAAATAAATATTAGGTAATAAGTTTTTCAGCAAGGAATTAAGTACACCTATTAATTGAGAACATTCTTTTATTAACAAAGATAAGATGATTTTAAAAGTATTTAAAAAAAAGGTAGTCAATGGTTGTCTAGAGAAATATGTTTACATAAGGCATGGTAAATGCATAATCAGTGAAAAAAAAACTGGTACATATTAAGGGGTTGTTTGGTAAATCCTTTTAATGAGGCTATGAACCATTCAGCGCTGAATGATTCAGCATTCAACGCTGAATGATTCTGCATTCAGTGCGTTTATTTCAGCTTCTGAATGGAATGGTTAAGGTTGAACCATTGAAATTTGGGATGTTGCTGAACCATTAACCACTGAACTAGGCTGAACCTTAATGAGTTTCTCCTATCAATGTGGAACAAGAAAACTAACCATTAAGAGGTCAAACTTAATGATTTAGCACTAAACAATTCAGACATCTTAATCATTAAACACTTAATCAACCAATCAACCCTTAAATAGTGTAAGTGGTCTTTTTTTTTAAAGGTAGAGAGAATGAAAGTTGGTTAGAATATCGTGTTCTATGTATTACATTTAAAGCAAAACGTATATGTTTTGATATATTGCATTTACTCAAGTTGGTAGAGATTATAAGGTAGGACCTGTTTTATATTTCGATTTAACTAGTTTTGGTCATATTCTTGGCGTGTGTAATGTATTACAGAAAGTCTTTTAAACTATTTTTGTTTCCACCTTATGTATTTTAAGTTGCTTAGATCCGTTTTTGCTTTGAAATAAAAAGCACAACGTGTCAAACTTTGTATACATTGTTTTAAGTAAACATGAACACGGGGTTTGTATGTTATCAAATGATTTAATTTTTTAGCTATTTCTAAACCTGACGTTGTTAGGTCTAGAAGTTTTAAATAGTAGTTATATAATTTAACCATAATCTAACAATCCAAAAATGACTAAAAAAAAAAAAACTGAAAAATAGAAATTCATGCTACAAAATTTGAATATATATGACTCAAATAATATATAGGGGCATTAACTAGCACATTTTGTCAAATACATTTTGACCAATAGTATGTTGGGGTGTCTATTGTTCGAATACAACCAAATTACCAAATTGTTTTATTTTGGAACGAACGGTTTGTTTTCTTGGATCGCTTATGCATTATTATCATTTTTTTTTTATTGTTCCTTCCACTATCAAAAGAACCAAAAGGTCAAAATAGTTTATACTTTTATATAGATCGAATTTGCGTGCTACTTTGGTTATACACACACATGAGGATGTACAATCGAAGTTATCGGTTGATTGATCCTTTTAATCAATCAGTTAATTGTTTCGGTTTATTTGGTTAGGTTGTCAGTTTAGTCTAATAAATTTTGGTTAATAACCTAAACCAAACTTTGGCTAAATATTAGCTTAAAAGTATATGAAATGGAAGTATAAAAGTTAAAAATAGATGAATACATGAATTGTTCATTTCGGTTTAGTTAATTTCTGTTCGGTTTCATCTGTTTTCGATTAACGATTCAATTAGTGCTCACCCCTAGACATTGTTAATTACATAACATAATTTTTTAATTAAAATAACAATATAAATACTATACTCAAATTAAAGAGATAAAAATGCTCGTTTTTATGGTGTATTTTAAAAAAAAAATACTAATGTAAGAAAAAGTTATGGCCGTTTAAAAATCGCGGGGGTAATTAGTTTTTTTATAAGGGGACAAAGTGTAACAACTAATTACTTATCTAAAATTTGGTTAAAATGAGAGAATTAAATGTAGTTAAGATGAAGAGATTGATGTGTAAAAGTGATTGAAAGACTAATTTACCCTCATTTTAGAGTTATGCCTTATTGTCACAGAGTAACTTTCTTGACTCACGTGCAGCGACTTAGAATGCCTCTAAGTTAAGCCTTTGATCTGGTTATGTGGTGTTTTTGGTTATGTGATGCGGAAGCGCTCAGGTTGTGAAAGATTATATCCTTATATTTGATATAAGAACAATATTACAAGAAGCTTTACAAGTGATGTGGGTAGTGATCAAGTTATGAGGGGTGCCCTCAAATGGAACCCCTAATCCCCTATTTATACTAGTACATAGATTATCTAGATTGTTCTAAGTCTAGATCATTCTATACATTATCTACTAGATACTTTCTAGCAAGATCTTGATATTTTGAGGTTAATCTAGAGACTTCTTTGGCTGCACTTTAGGGCTGTTTTGTGCCGCCCTTTCCGGTATTTTCTAGGCCCTTCTTGGCTGATTCTTGATGCTCAAGTATGCTCTATGGTTGCTGGAAGGTCGTGGGTTGTTCCAGAAACTTCTGGTGGCTCTAGAGGTGACTAAGTGACCCCGGAAAAGTCTAGAACCTGGAAATTTTAAGCTGCTTTTAGGAGGGTCGTGACATTATGCATTCAAGGAAAAAAAATTCTTAACTTTTAGGTACCTTAAAATACCCTTTTGATAGCAGCGTGCTCATGTGATGTAGCAGGGAACACAAATGCTTCTAAGAGTGTGCATGATTCGGTTCATTTTGAATGTTAGTATCAACTAAAACCAAAGTCATCTGTTAGTCGATCCTATTAACTAATCAGATAATTGCTTCAGTTTATGTTGTAAGGTTGTCGGTTCTTAGCTCGGTTATGTTAATTTCTGTTAATAACCAAAACTAAACACTAGCTAAAATTTTTGCTTAGAATTACATGAAATGGAGGTACAACAGCTAAAAGATATATGAATACATGAATTGTTCTGTTTTAGTTTGGTTAATTTCGGTTAACTAAGGAAACCTAAATATTGATAATTGATTTTAGGCTAATTTGGTTTTATGTTTAATTATGTTCTCAATTGATATGGTTTGATTTCGTCTTTTTTTGGCTTCGTTTTTTGTAGTTATTGCTCACCTATAGATATTGTTAATTACGTAACACATTAATTTTTTAAAATATAAAATAATAGCAATACTATACTCAAATAAAAGAGAATAAAATGCTTGTTTTTATGATATAATATTTTTTTTTGGAAATTATTAACCTACGAAAGAATTATTGTCGTTTAAAAATTATGGGGTAATGTGCTTAAAATAGGGGAGAGAAAATGTAACTATTACTTAAATAAACAAAAGTTTAATAAAGTTGAAGGAATTATAGTGTAACTACGTTAAGGGTATTAAAATATAAAATTGTTTGAAAAAAGAATTTACTCTCATTTTAGGGTTGTACCTTATGCATTAAAGGAAAAGAAAGTTATTATTTTTTGGTATTTTAAAATAATCTTGTGAAATGCATTATATATAAGATTATGTGTGTGGCAAAAGGTGAGCACCAACTATATCCTCTTATATCACGCCAACTGGACGCTGATCGACGTGTGAATAAATACAGTTGATGCTCAAGTCACTTGACCCTATTTTGACTCAAGGTGAGCAATAACTTTATTTAGTTTTTTTTTTAATTTGTTATGTTTTCTAAATTTTATTGTAATATTAATAGAAAAGTAATTTAAATAGAAAATATGACATTAAAGTAAAAAGAGTACAAACCAACAAATAAAACTAGTCTAATACAAGATCATCGGGACGTCTAGACCATAAATGCTCGACCAATTCATGGTGAAGGTTTTCGTGTATTTCACGGTTCTTGAGATTGTTTATGTTGTCAAGTTTTTGAAGATCGTGATTGTCGATTCAACGCGTGGGACATTACCTTGGTAATTTGGACAAAAAACCATGCTTGGTCCTCCAGTATCATGTTATGTAGAATGATACAAGTGTAGACGACGCCCATTATTTTCTCTCGTGTCTAAAACCTTATTGGGTTGGAAATCAAATGAATTCTTTTCTTTAGAACTTCAAACACTCTTTCAACATATTTTCTTGTCGATTCTTGATTCTTTGTAAAGTATTTACGTTTGTCTACAAGTTGAGACGAATAAGTTTGAACAAGTATCGCCCACTTGTTGTAAATACCATCAGCCAGGTAGTAGTCATACTTGAAATGTTTGTTGTTAGCATAAAATGATTGTGTGGGCTCATTCCCTTTGACGATGTCATCGAATATAGGTGTCTGGTCGATAACATGTGATTATTTGACCCAGCAACTAAAAAAAATGCATGCCAAAACCAGAGATCATGCGAGGCCACCACTTCAAGTATAAAAGTCGGGTCGGGGTGATCACCTCGAGAAACTGACATCGCCAAGCCGTAAGACACGTCGCCCATCCAACACGCGTACGGTCGAGACTACCGAGTATTTCGAGAAAACCATATTTTTCTCCACGAACCTTGTATATGCGTTGGATTAAAATAATGTTGGTTTACACAAATATCTTCGTGAGTAACTAATGGATATGATCCCTATGTAATGATATATAGTTTAAACGATGTTGACAAATTTACAATAAAAGTTTAAAAAAATACATGAAATGTAAGTAAAAGATATATATACCTTGACAAAAAAATAAGTGAATCTCATGCAATTTTTTCGGACATTGCTATATATTCATTCATCGTGTTTGACGAAAACCCCTATGCCGGTTGTCAAAGAGCGGCTGTACATTTTGTATAAAAGTGAACCCTAGTCGACCTCTTGCATCTTCTCTTTGTTGAAAAAAATGATATCGCTCAAACAAATCATTTGCTAAATGCATAAATAGTTGTCTGCTAATTTGACAACTTCGTCTAAAATGTTCCTTATTGTAAACAGGATCAGGACTAAAATAGTGTCGTGCCAAAGTTTCATTTACTCCCTCTCTATCACAATCAAGAGGTGGTTTTCTCGTTAGTACGAGTTGCTTGTGAGACCGCACAATTAATGCTAGCCCACAAGATCAGGGTAGCGGGAGCTCGTTCGCCCCGATGTTCACATGTGGTTGTTGTGGTGTTCGCGAGCCACATGGCTTGCGTCTCACTCTCGCCGATGATGAGGGAAGGAGTCCAGGTATGACTGATTCCGAGACTCATGGGTCTCAGTTCATAAGATTCTGATGAGATTAGAAGAACTGGCAGGGCTGAACATGAAGTTTCAGAAAATGAAAACGTTTCTACTTCTGAGGGTAATGATTCTAATATTCAAACCATTAGAAGAAGTAATAGGGAGTCTATTATACCAAAGAGGCTTGATGACTTTGTCATTGAAGGAACAGTCAAATATGGAATAAAGAGGGTTGTTAACTATGCTAACTTATCTATTGATAATAGAGTCTTTACTAGTGTTCCTAATGTTGGGTTAATATGAGACCACAGTTACCAGGTTTAACCATGTTTTGTTACTTGTTAGAATTGGAGGGTTAGATATGTAATTATAGCATAGTTTATGCTAAAATCCCTAAGCTGCGTACTTAAAGCACGGGGACTGCGAACTTAATGTTAAGTTCGCAGTCTTCAGGTTTGCCTATAAATAGAACCTCATTTGTGCAGCTAGGGTTAGGGTTTTTGATGTATCTTTGAGAGCACAAGTTAAAGGTGCGAACTTATCTAGAATAGTGCGAACTTATCCATGGTTGTTTAAAGCAGAAATCTTTAATGGAATCGTGTCTTTATGTTTCTTGTGTGTCGGTTTTTATAATCTTCATCTAGTTCTTTAACTTGTCTTGATTAATCAACTAAAACACCTAACAAATAGGTGTGTCTAGTTGATAACAATCTAGTGCACACTTAAGATCTAGTATTTTGGGACTACAATTTGGTATCAGAGCCTCTGTGCTCGAGATTGTATCTATCTAAAGATATCAAAACCCTCCTTGTTAGTTTTTGCTATCAAGTTTTTCAAAAATTTTGTGTTTATCAAACTTTGAATATTTTCACTAGTTTTTGCCTTAAAATCTCGTGAAAAGTGTTTCTAAGGTGTTTAAAAGTTATTATCTTCAGTAGAAACATCATTCAAGAGCTTCAAAACAATTGAAAATCTCTTGAACATGTTTTTGGAAAGTTAAAAAAAACAACAGCCGAGTCTGCGTACTTAATGTGCGAACTTAGCTCAAAATCTGCGAACTTGTTTCTTGATTGTGAGTACTTGTTTCTTGCCTGTGAGTACTTGTCTCAAAAACTGAGTACTTGTTTCAAGCATTGAGCACTTAATTGTGCGTACTTAACTCATAAAGTGTGAACTTGTTTCTTGCTTGTGAGTACTTGTTTCAAGAGTGAGTACTTGTTTCAAGAGTGAGTACTTAGCTCATAAGTTGCATACTTGATATTTCAAGGTGTGCACTTATTAACAGCCACAGCTGCGCACTTAAGCCAAAAGTGTGTGCACTTGTGTCTGTGTGAGCACTTAAATTTACACAAGGCTTTATAGCTTTCTCTCTCCTGGCACCACAACTAGGGTTTCTGCATACTTATCTGAAATCTCTAGTTGGTGTGCGAACTTACTGAAAAGGTGCATTTTCTGAGCACTTGGCTAGGGTTACTGCGAACTTAAATCTTAAACGAGAGTTTAAGTGTCTGTGTACTTGTACAAGTGCGCAGGCTGATCAGTCAAGACTGAGTACTTGTGCTGCTCTGACTTGGCTGAACTGCGAACTTAAGCCAAAAGTGTGTGCTACAGGGACTGCGTACTTAACAGGAGAATCAGGGACTCATCATCTTTGCTTCTTATTTGTTTCAGGTTTCAAGGAACTGCGAACTTAGACTGCGAACTTGTGCAAACTGCGAACTTGAGCTGAGTGCGTACTTGACTGCGTACTTGTGGACTGTTTTGACTTTTCAAGGACTTTGGACTATAACTTGCTAATCAATTCAATCAAAACCCTAAAATCAATCTAAAATCAACCTAAAATCAATCTTAAATCATGTCTGGTAACAACTCATTCCAAGTTAACCCCATAACTCAAGCTGAACTTGAAACCGGCACTATAACACGTATTCCCAAGTTGATGGGTGCAGAAGACTATGGCACATGGAAGAACAGAATGAAAGCTTTCTACTTTGTCAACGATCACACCCAATGGAACTCAGTCCAGCTCGGACCTCACATTCCCACCAGAACCACTGATGCTGGAGAAGTGTTCAACACTGATCCTACTACATACACTGATCTCGACAAACAACTGTTGCAGAGAGATCACAAAGCCTACGGTGCTCTCACCATGGCTTTGTCAAATGATGTTTACAATATGTTTGAAGAATACGGATCAGCGCACGATCTGTGGTTTGCTCTGAGTGAGTATTATGAAGGCAATGCTGAGATGAGGCAAAACAAACAAGATATGATTCAAAAGGAGTACGACATGTTTGGAAGTATCCGTGGTGAGAGTCTGTCTTCACACATTGACAGGTTCATGAATTTGTTGACCAAGATGAAGAAAGCGGGTATTCTCGTAAACAACCGCAATTCCATCAAGAAGCTGCTCGATTCTCTCCCAAAGGAGTGGAGTGTCCAATGTATGTTGATCAAAAAGGACTACTTGGATGCTCAGTCTACTTTGGCAGATCTCATAAACACTCTGAAATCATTTGAGATGGACATCACTAAAAGAGAAATGAATCAGACTGTCCCGAAGGTGACTCCCAGTAGTGCTATGAAGAATCTGGCTTTGATGGCCCCAATTGGTGATATGAGTTCAAGTTCGTTGCATTCGTATGTGGATTCTGCAGGGATTGGTAGTTCAAGTTCTGGGAAAGCTCCAATGTATTCTGAAAAGGCTGCAAAGACTCTAACTCCACAGGCTGCTAAACTGGCCGCTGAACATGTGGAACTGTTCAACTCATTCATGAGCAGTTTTGAAGCTTTGAAGACAGGAGAGATTAAAAATGAAATGATGTCCCCAGAGGACATGTACCAGGTTGACCCAGATGACATGGAAGAGATGGATTTGAAATGGCAGATGGCTATGATCACTTTACGAGTGAAGCGTTTTCAAGACAGAACCGGAAGAAGAGTGGGTATGGGAAAGGCTGGGTTTGATAAATCCAAGATCAGGTGTTACAACTGCAAGGTCCTCGGGCATTTCAAGTACGAATGCCCCACACTGAACCAAGCTGAAATCAAGCCTGCAAAGAGGTTGGTGGCCATAACCGATGGCAATGAGGGAAACGATAAGGAACCACAAAAGGCTTTGGTTGTTGAAGATTTCGACTGGGGAGAAGAGGCTGCTGCTGCTGAAGTTGAAGTGAACAAAGCCCTGATGGCCACAATCTGCACCAAATCTTCAAATGGTGTGAACTCTGTTGAAGGATCATCTGCTGAGGTTCTAAAGGGGGAAATGCAGAAGTATGCCGGGCTGAAGAGTGTGTTGACTGATGAGAAGGTTAATGATGAGAAAAGAGAGGAGGCGCTGATAGCTGAAAAGACTTCATCAGAGAAAGTCGCTGAGGAGGTGAAAAGCTCGTCTAAGAAAGCTGAGGAAAGGGACATGGTAAATATTCCTTTAGAAATTAAATCTAAACTGTGCTCACCTAGGTGTGTTACAGCTGTCGCATACTGTTTATCACACAACAGACGAGTTTTAAGAGAAATGGATGACATTCGTAAAATCAATTCTGAAATGAAAGAAAATGAGTGGGCATATCAGCGAAAGTTAAATGCAACTCTAGCTGAAATGCAAACTTTAAAAGAATTTGTGCTTAAGAAAGATTTTCTGATAAACGATTTAACCTCAAAACTAGAGAAATCTAGAAATGAGACAACTCGTCTTCAAATTGTTGTGGATAAATGGAATGTGAGCAAACGGGCTCATGCTGATATAATCGAGTGTGGGAGACAATCATTCGTAAAGGATGGAATTGGGTACAAGGATAAGAATGGAATCGAAAGATCTCTATTCTTACCTTTGAGCCAAAGTGAATACATACCCATTCCATCACCTCATCCAAAAAATGACCTTTTTGAAAATAAATGTGATGAATCTGAGTCAAATACTAACACAAGTAAAAGCAATGCAGATGTGACCCAACAGGCTCAGGTGGAGGATGATGTATGTTGTGGTGGCCAGACAGTGGGTTTAGGACATCCGGGTGCCAATTACTCAACAGTGAATTGGTTTATCTGGAACAATGAAAATTCGAAAAACAATTCTATTTTGGATGAATGTAAAACTTTAACTAAATCGGATGACTGTAATAGTTTGCCTAGGATGGATGACTGTAATAGTTTAACTAGGTTGGATGACTGTAAACTTGATTTGAAAGGGGCTGTGGCTCCCGATGATAGGAAGCCTCCTATCAAACGATCTAATGTTTGTGTTGAAAATGTTACTCCTGTGTGTGTTGATCTTAATGCTGCATTCTCTGATGATAATCGTGTGGTCAAACCATCTGTGTTTGTGCCAGAACTTAAGCGTAACAGGTTTGGGAAATTTCTCACTGAGGAAATCCCAGAATTTATCCCCTCATCCACAGATGTATCAGGTTCTGAAGAATCACAAAGTGAAACAGGTACCTCAAGTTCTGAAGAATCACTGAGTGATACAGAGAGCAGCTCCAGCTTAACTAATCTGGACATCAATGAAGAATCAAGTAGCAACAGGGAAGAATCAAGCTCAACCGAAAGCTCAAGATCAAACAAGATCAAGAAAAGAACATCACAACCATCATCATCCAGATCTTCTCCTAAGATCAAGCCTAAGCATTCTAAATGCTTCAGATGTGGAAAAGAGGGTCACGTGGTCAAGAACTGTCACATAAAACCTAAATCACAAAAAGATGTCAAAACACAAAACTCTTTTTCGGATCAATTAAGAAATCTTCAAGAAACCGTAAAAAGTTTTGTTAAAAATACACAAATTTGGAAGAAACAAGAGTCAATTTTGGGAGAAAACCATGACAGATCAAAAATTAAACAAACTTGGATTCCCAAAGTTACTTAAGTTTCAGGCAGAATCACCACTGTACATAGATTTTCTTTAGTTTAGCTTTGTTTCTCTTTTGTTTTTGTATGTGCAGAATAAATTACAAAAATGGCTGATAGCTCTCATGAGATATCTATGGCATGTCGACAGCGGCGCTTCAAGACACATGACAGGACTGAAAGAACTCCTCAAGAACTATCGGTTCATCGATGGAGAATTTGTAGCGTTCGCTGGGAATGAGAAGGGTGGAAAGATCGTTGGCATAGGAGATGTAGTCTCTGACGCGCTAACACTTGAGGACGTCAACTATGTTCCAGAACTGTGCTACAATCTATTGAGTGTATCACAAGTCTGTGACAAAGGAATCTCAGTGTTGTTTAACGACATGGAATGCATCTTCCTAAAGCCAGGATTTAAACCATCCACTGACATGATCATGCTAAAAGCCCCCAGACAAAACAATACTTATGTGATAAACATGAGGGATGCCAAGTCTGAACAACCAATGACTTGTCTACTGTCAAAGGCATCCGAGTCAGAGTCACTGTTATGGCACAGGCGTTTAGGTCATGTTAACTTTAAAAATATAAACAAACTTTCTAAACTTAATCTAGTCAGAGGTCTTCCTTCTAAGGAATTCCCCTTTTCTGAAAAATGTTTAGCATGTGCCAAAGGTAAACAACATAAGAAATCGCACAAGTCCAAAACAGTGAACTCAATTGACTCTCCTCTTCAATTATTACATATGGATCTTTTTGGTCCTATCAGTGTGAAAAGCTTGGGTAAAAAGTCTTACTGTTTGGTGATTACAGATGACTTCTCTCGCTTCACATGGGTGTACTTCCTGGAATTCAAGAGTGAGGCTGCTGAGACCTTGATGCTGTTCGTTCCTTTGATCGAGAATATAATCAAGTTAAAACTAAAGTCAATCAGAAGTGATCATGGAACAGAATTCAAGAACCAAACTTTTGTGACGTTCTGCAGCGGGAAAGGAATTCATCTCCAATATAGTGCTACAAGGACTCCTCAGCAAAATGGAGTGGCTGAAAGGAAGAATCGTACGCTTATTGAAGCTGCCAGAACCATGCTCATTGACTCTAAGTTACCGATCATCTTCTGGGCAGAAGCTGTGAATACCGCCTGTTATGTACTTAACAGGGTCTTGATTGTCAAGCCTCGTGGGAAAACAGCTTATGAATTACTTTTCAAAAGAAAACCTCTCATTGATTATTTCAGGCCGTTTGGATGTTCCTGCACTCTTCTAAACAACTTTGAGAATATCATGAAGTTTGATGCTGTTGGAGACGAATGTTTCTTTGTTGGATACTCGTCTAGTCAAAAGGCTTATCGAGTATACAACAAACGTACCAAGATGGTTCTGGAATCCTTTTATGTTGACTGGCAAGAATCCAACTCTACCAATGTTGGAACCGGTCCTGACTGGTTCTTTGATGTGGATGTTGTATTCAATCACTTTGTCATTCCTGAACAGCAAGCTCATGCAGAACAAGCTCCTGAAAATCAAGCCACAAGCTCATCTCCCTTTGGAAATATTCTGTACTCTTCTGATGATGAAGTCGCACCGTTTACCACCCGTTTCTCTCCCCTGGTTGCTGATCCTATTGTTCCTCAACTTAATAATGGTGATACTACTGCTGAAACCTCTAACATTCCTGAAAGCACGTCAAATGCTGAAGGAACACAATCAAATCAGCAGTCTGTAAATGATCCATCCAGTTCTTCTACACCTGGAGATCATCTTTCGAACCTTCCTCTTCAAGTGCAAGAAGAAGAAAATATGGGATTTAAATCTTCTAAGAACCATCCAATTGAGAATGTCATTGGACCAATCAGTGAGGGTGTTCTTATCAGAAATCAGACAGACAAGCTCAACACTGCTCTCTCAGCATTCTTATCTCAAACCGTACCTTTCAGCATTGAAGATGCAGTTAGAGATGCAAGCTGGGTTGAGGCCATGCAGGAAGAACTATTTCAGTTCAGAAAACTCAAAGTGTGGGAGCTCGTTGATCTGCCTGAAGGAAAATATCCTATTGGGACAAGATGGGTTTTTCGCAACAAGATGGATGAACGTGGCGTGGTAATCAAGAACAAAGCTCGTCTGGTTGTTCAAGGATTTCGTCAGCAGGAAGGGATTGACTATGAGGAAGTCTTCGCTCCAGTCGCTCGACTTGAAGCCATACGCATCTTCTTGGCATATGCTTCATATCGAAATTTTAAAGTCTTTCAGATGGACGTGAAGAGCGCTTTCTTATATGGGAAGATCAAAGAAGAAGTCTATGTGTGCCAACCGCCCGGATTCGAAGACCCTCATCATCCAAACAGATACTACAAGTTGGACAAGGCTCTCTATGGTCTCCATCAAGCTCCTAGAGCTTGGTATGAGACCTTGTCTTCATATCTGTTACAAAATGGATACACGAGAGGGAAGATCGACATGACCTTGTTCACCAAAGAAGTCAACAAACATTCTATCCTTGTTCAGATTTATGTTGATGATATTATCTTTGGTTCAACTGACGAAAATTTGTGCAGGGAATTTGAAAGCATCATGAAGTCTCAATTTGAAATGAGCATGATGGGAGAACTATCATTTTTCTTAGGTCTCGAAGTCCAACAAAAGGAAGACGGTATTCTCATCCATCAAGCTAAATACACAAGAGACATTCTGGCGAAGTACAACCTGTCGGATTGCAAACCGTCCAACACTCCTTTTGCAGCTCAAACAACACTTGTACCAGATCTTGAAGGACCTTCTGTGAACCCGCACACTTACCGTTCTATGATTGGCTCCTTGATGTATCTTACAGCTAGCAGACCGGACATCATGTGGGCAGTTGGATGCTGTGCTCGCTTTCAGTCAAATCCAAAGCAATCTCATGAGACTGCAGTCAAAAGAATCTTCCGCTACCTCAAAGGAACACCAAAACTTGGTTTATGGTATCCTAAGAGTGACAATTTTGACCTAATTGCGTACTCTGATAGTGATCATGCAGGTTGCAGGATTGACCGAAAGTCTGTCTCTGGTGGCTGTCAATTTCTGGGAAACAGGCTCGTGTCATGGCAGAGCAAGAAGCAGACTACTGTGTCGATATCTACTGCTCAAGCTGAGTACACAGCCGCATCCAGTTGTTGCTGTCAAGTGTTGTGGATCCAAAATCAGCTGTTGGATTACGGTTTGAATATCATGAGAACCCCTATCTACATTGATAATGATGCCTGTCGTGACATCGTGAAGAATCCAATTGATCATTCGAAAACTAAACATATTGAAATTCGGATTCATTCAATTCGCGATGCGCACGACAAGGGGTACATTCAGGTGTTGCCTATAGATACTGCTGATCAAAAGGCAGATATCTTTACCAAAGCTTTCGACAAAACCCGTTTTCGTCAGTTGGTAACTTGGTTAGAAATGATCAACTTTGAATGATTTAAAAAAAAAAAAAAAACTTTACTTTGTGAATAAATTATAAAAAAAATCTTATATTTTAAAATAAAATAAAGATTTTTGGGGGAGAAATAAACCGGTAGATCCCTAAATTTGCAAGTTTTAAAAACTTTTTCAAAAACAATCAAGAAATGATAGGGACTAATCATATTTGTCAGCATGTGAATAGGACCCAGAGGACGTTGTGGCTTCAAGCAACGACATGTCGGTAGATTCAGCCTGGAATTGAGTAAACTGCTAAAAGATGACAAACTAAAAAGTCTACACGAGGTGCTGGATTCCCACTGTGTTTCAGGTTTGCACAAGCTGAGTCCGGTCATACACAGGTTGAGAGATCAAAAGACACAGAAAATTTTGTGCATAAGCAATCAAAAGACACCTAAGAGTGCAAGCTACCAAAGCGGGGCTATTAAAATCAAAATGAGCAACAAAAGACACGCAATGTTAGTGACGTGCAAACATATAGATAGCTCAAAAAGCAATCAGATGATCATCTTCTCTGCTTATGGGAACATAGACCTGAAGCTCTCATCATCTGATTGACATAATGATCATCTTCTCTGCTTATGGAAACATAGACCTGAAGCTCTCATCATTATATCTCAATAAACCTTGAGGATTGGTAGGCTTACACCTGGCACAAGTGGGGTCCATTAACATGTCGTCAATATTACCAAAACATGATAAAGATCATCATATAAAGTATGTTGAAAGACGAGAGGCATGGATTTAAGTGGACAAATATACCGACAGTTTTTCTTGGGCTACAGCTATCCAAAGGAAAGTTGAAACGTGGTCTGGCAGGTATGACTGGTATGATCTTGATGCAAAAGGTGAGAAATGGTTGATCTCCAAACCCAAATTTTTGGTTAAAATCTTATTCTCTTGCTATTGGGCTTGCACACTTACTTTCATCTTTATTGGGCCTGCGAACTTAAAGTTAATATGCAGTGTGGGCTCGCGTACTTGACTGGGCTCTTGGGCCTGCGAACTTAAATGCCAAGTACGCGGCCCAAAGCAAGCCCCTATAAATACGCAGTTAATTCCTATTTTAACTTTTTACTAAAATCTTTTACAAACCCTAAATTTCTATCAGCCACCATCACCACCGTATTCTTCATTATAACCACCGTAGTCCACCACCAAACCACCGTGTACCACCCTCTTCAATCCATTCCCTCTATTTTCTTTCTGTTTACTCGTGTTGTTGAAAGGTAGTTTGCAGATTGTAACTTGTTTTCGTCGTGTATAACAGGATCTGAGGTTGAAATCAGTAAAAGCAGTTGAATGTTTGGGGTTTTCCAGAACTGCGCACTTAAAAACTTGAAGAACTGCGCACTTGTTTCATATGACTGCGCACTTGCATCATATGAATCAAGAATGAAAAACCCTAAATATATGCGTACTTGGGTGTGAACTTAAAATCCTAAACGAAGGTTTAGGTGTCTGCGTACTAGTCTAGTACGTAGACCTGATAACCCTTCCCAAGCCGTTACCATGCCCGAGTCACTGTCTGCGCACTAAACGTTCCCGTGTAAAACTAAGTGCGCACTTAGGTTACATGTAACCTAACCTGACCTGTTGACTGCGTACCAAGCAACAAGTACTCAGTCCTGATTTGGACTGCGAACTTAATCTGTGGACTTAATCTTGGACCAAATTGTTGACCAGTGACTTGACTTTTCAGGACATTTGACCGGACTACGTAACTTGACTGATTCATCCGTAAACCGTAACTGGACTCAAATGACTATTAAAATGAAAAACAAAACATGTCATATACACTTTAAAATCTAATCCACAAAATAAATAACACACGTAAAACCAACTTAAAGTCAAACCCAGTCTAAGTACGTCGTCCGTCAAAGAAAATGAAGTGTCTGTCATTAGTCAATTCAAAATCAAAATTCTAACTTAATTTTCGTGCACGTGTCCAACACAGATGGCTCTTGAATGGGATCCTAGAGGAATGCACAACCAGCCGATAATTCTGGAAACTGATGATTCGAAGTTTCGAGACGTTGTTGCATGGATCAGGAGAAGCAGGATCGGATATGCGGTAGAGCAGCAAGTTGAAGTATACAGCTCTCACATTGAAGACTTTTGGCGATCTGCTAGAGTGGAGACAGTGGCACGTGTCAAGAGGATCAAAGCCACAGTAAGAAACAAGGCAGTTATCATCACAGAAGACACAGTGAGAAATGTTCTAAGATTTCAGGATCAACCAGCGACTGTTAGATCTCTACCGAAGACTGTGATTCATCAAGAGTTCCTGAATTTTGGATACAAAGGAGACTTTGACGCAAGGGGTGATATCAAAAAGAGCCATTTGACCAGAGACTGGAAGCTTATCTGTCACGTATTTCTGATGTCTTTGTGTCACCGAAAAGGGGGTTACAATGCACTCAGTCCCGACTGGGCAACTGCCATGATTAAAGTCTGCAAGAATGAGTCTTTTAATCTGTCGGGATTGGTATTTGATTGTATGGTGAAGAATGCTCAAGCTGAAAAGAAAAAGTGGACGATGTATCCCCGATTTGTTCAGATGATGATCAACTCTCAGCATGAGGATCTGCCCCTTGGTGATAAATACGGTTTTGCCAAAGGTGCACGATTCTTCACTGAGTGCAACACATCTGATTGGGAACCCCTGCTGGAAAGCATGTACTCAGCTCAACGCTATCCAGTTGTTATGAAGCTGTACAGTGAGATGAAGAGAAGAAGACAATATGCTGCTAGAACTCAACAACCAACTGCAACCGAACCTGAACCTACTGAACCTGCCCCTACTGAACCTGCTCCTACTGTACCTGCTACTACTGTACCTGCTACTACAGTGCCTCAGCACACTGCTGAAGAAGTTGCTCGAGAAAGAACTGTTGGTAAAAGGGCAGCATCTGATCCTGCTCCACAAAGGCCGACTAAACGAAACAGGCCTACTGGTTTACTTCAGCAAGGGAGAGAATCGTTGACTCCCGAGGAACTTGAAATGGCTGAAGCTGCCAGACAGAATGCTGAACGTGCAAAGGCAGAGAGAAGAAGAAGAAGAGAACAGTTGCCCGAGTCTGAAAGGCCACGGGTTATGACAGAAGAAGATGAGGAAAACGAAGCAATTCTGGAACAGATGTTTGGTTTGGAGGGTCAACCTGGGCCTTCCACTGACAGGCCAGGGCCCTCTACTGCTAGGCCTGGCCCTTCCTCTGAAAGACCTCCCATTCCCAAGCCTCCAGCAAAGAAACAGTCTGTACCATCATCATCTGTTCCTGGTGCATCACGTCGAAAACCGGTGCATCAAGAATTATACGAGACACTATCTAAGGAGGTGGGAAAGAATGCTGCCAAGGAGATCTGTATGTTGAAGAATCAAATTTATAATAATCAGGAGTTGAGGAAGAAGCTAAAGAAGTTGAAGCACAAGAACCGAAGTCTTGAAAAGGTGGTTAAAGATCAGCGTTATCTGATAAAGTTTCAGACTGAGGTACAGATGAAGATGTTTGATATGCTTCAGGAGTTAAAGACTCAGGGTACCGATGCTCCAAGAATGACGTTTGATGAAGCATTTGATTTCGGGAAATTTATGGAAGAAGAAAAAGAGAAAGAAAGAAAGGAGGAAGAGAGTGATGTAGATGAGATCAGTGAAGACGAGATGCCAGAGACGTTTGTAGAAATAGGTGCGGGGGAAAACACAGTGTATGAGATGGATGATGGGTACGTATTGGATCCTGAGAGAGCAAGTTGGTTTCCAAGAAGACCAATCACCATTCCTGCATTGCACCAGACCATTCACCATACTCGTGCATCTCATCAAGAAAGAGTTGTCTGCTGGGGATATGATGGGTTTAAACGTCTATTCTTTGTGAAGCGAAGGGGAGGTGTGATTCAGTATTTCAAGGGACGACCGAATCTGAAGACCCTTCCAAGATGGGACATTCGAGAGATGTGCAGAACACCTTTTCTAAACCATTCTGGGGATACCACTGCTGACATGGTGTCTGTGTTTATTGAAGATGAGTGTGCCCGTGACTTCAAGAACTGGAAGCCACAGAAGCCGAGGCGAAGGATGTCGAAGAAAAGAATTGATCCTGCCACCGGACGGGGAATGATAACCTACGTGATAGACCCTCCTGAGGTCGTCACTAGGGTTCCCATCCGTCCAGAGCTTCCTGTGCTGTTGGCAGATTTCAAGAAGTGGTTTTATGACAGCATAACCGGTGAAGCTGTGATTAAACTGAGAGATGATACAGAGGCATTGAGAATAGTTGACCCAGTGGACGTGTTTGCTCTGAATCCATCTGATTTAACTACTCTTTTTGCAAATCAGATAAATGTTGGTGCTGGCAATGTGTTATTTGAAGAAGCTGTCTTGTTTAGAAGGGCTGTGGAAAGAGCATTGAAGAGAAAGCAAGAACTGATAGATTTGGTGGCAAGGATCAACGCAGCTGACAAAGCTAAAGATGACAGAGCGCTAGCTGCTGCTGTTGCTGCTGCTGCTGCAAAGATATCAGAAGCTGAAGTAACTCCAGAGGTTCAAACACAAGCTTCTCCAGCAACAGTTGATCCTGAATCTGAGCCTTCACAAGTCCCACCAGTCTCTCCAAGCACAGCTCCAAAGACTCAGCAAGATCAAGCAACTGTAGATCTAGCTGAGTTATTCATTCAAGAGCCACCCACTGAAGAAACACATGCTGAAGCACCTCATACTGAAGAACCAATCATTGAAGAAAGCATAGTTCAAGCACTCCCGGCACAGCAAGCAAGAGAAGAGGGGGAGTTGAGTGATGTCGAGATAGATTGATAGTGTAGCACTGGTAGCTGTGGTCTAGGGGGAGTATTGTTGGGTTAATATGAGACCACAGTTACCAGGTTTAACCATGTTTTGTTACTTGTTAGATTTGGAGGGTTAGATATGTAATTATAGCATAGTTTATGCTAAAATCCCTAAGCTGCGTACTTAAAGCACGGGGACTGCGAACTTAATGTTAAGTTCGCAGTCTTCAGGTTTGCCTATAAATAGAACCTCATTTGTGCAGCTAGGGTTAGGGTTTTTGATGTATCTTTGAGAGCACAAGTTAAAGGTGCGAACTTATCTAGAATAGTGCGAACTTATCCATGGTTGTTTAAAGCAGAAATCTTTAATGGAATCGTGTCTTTATGTTTCTTGTGTGTCGGTTTTTATAATCTTCATCTAGTTCTTTAACTTGTCTTGATTAATCAACTAAAACACCTAACAAATAGGTGTGTCTAGTTGATAACAATCTAGTGCACACTTAAGATCTAGTATTTTGGGACTACACCTAACAAAAGTGTTGAACCTAGAAATTTTAAGGAAGCTTCTCTTGACCCAAATTGGATAAGTGCCATGAATGACGAAATAGAGGCACTTAACAGAAACAACACTTGGACTCTTGTTGAGTTGCCTAAAGGCAGAAGTGTTGTTGGTTGTAAATGGGTTTACAAAATTAAGTATAAATCCAATGGGGGAAATAGAAAGATTTAAGACTAGGTTAGTGGCTAAGGGTATGGTTAGAAAGAAGGGATAGATTATGAGGAGACATTTTCTTCTGTAGTTGAATTTAGTACTGTTAAATGTGTGATGTCTATTGCTGTGCAAAATAGTTGGAAAATGTATCAACTTGACATTAATAATGCTTTCTTATATGGTGACTTACATGAAGATGTGTATATGTTCCTTACTGATTGATATTTTTCTAGTGATGAGTCTGGTGTTTGTAAACTGAATAAGTCTATATATGGCTTGAAACAAGCTCCTATAATGTGGAATGAGAAACTAGTCGGTGTTTTATGTGATTTGGGTTTTACCCAAAGCAAGTGTGATTATTCATTATTTCTTAAGTTTTCTGGTACTGTATGCTTGCTTGTTTACGTGGATGATATAGTGCTTACTAGAAATTGTGTCAATGAAATTAATAAGGTTAAAGCTTGTCTTAAAGAAAAATTTATGATAAAGGATCTTGGAGAGTTGAAATATTTCCTACGGCTTGAAGTCATTTCTGGTGAAGATACCTTGTGCCTTTCACGAAGAAAATATTGTCTGGATTTGTTAACTGAGTGTGGCATGCTAGGATGCAAACCAGTTAACAGTCCCTCGGAACAAATCATGTCTTAACAAATATTTGCAATGAAAACTCAAAGTGTCTTCAGTCTATTATTGGTTATCAACAGTTGGTAGGACAGTTGATCTATTTATCTCATACTACACCTGACATTTCCTATGTTGTGCATTATTTAAGTAAATATATGTACAAGCCAACTGAAGGACACTTAAAAATTGCTTTCAGATTATTAAGATATCTGAAACTAGCTCTAGGAAAATGTACTTATTATTTAAAAAAGTTCAAACTTTAACCTTGTTGCCTATTCTGATTCAGATGGGGCCAAATGTGTTGACACAAGAAAGTCAGTGATTGGTTTTTTTATATTTCTAAGAAACTGTCTTGTGTCCTGGAAAAGTAAAAAACAGTCTACAATAGCCAGATCATCTACTAAAGCAGTATATAGGGCTATGTGCACAACTGCTTGTGAAATCTTATGGCTTAAAAACCTTTTATCAGAAGTTAATGTGCAGATTGATTTACCAGTCAGTCTTTTGTGTGATAATAGTGTAGCTTTGTCTATTGCTGCTAATCTTGTATTTTTTTTGACAAAACTAAACATTTTAAGCTTGACTTGTTCTTTCTAAGAGATCTTGTATCAAAGGGAAGTATCAAAACTGTTAAGATTGTTTATGAGAAGAAATTGGCTGACATAATGACCAAAGGTTTGGGTGTTGGTCAGCATGGTGAGTTTTGCAAAAATGTAAACTTAGGTGATCCTTTTGGTTATTAAATTGTGTGGGGTGGGGGGGGGGGGTGTTGAAAAGTATAATCCTTATTCAATTATAATAACAAAAAGGATTATTTTGTATTTTATTGGTATTTGAATATTTTGCATAAGGTTCTTTGTAGGTGCACTTGATTTTTATTGTGTTACAAAGTTGGATGGCTTTGGGCTTGTTTGGTGATATAATTTGGAGCCCAGATTAGAGTTTAGGAGCCCAGTCCAGATCTGTTTGGCTGAGAAGTGCTTGGCCCATTGATTGGCTCATTTCGTTTTACTATCAGCTTGGGATTGCTGATGTGGCAATCCGTGTGTGAAAACACAATTTATATCAACCCTTGGATGAAGCTTATTATGGCCGTTGATCTAATGGAGAAAACACAAATGTGCAGCTATAAATACCTTGTGATCTCATCCATTTACCACTTCTGATCTCATTGTTTCTTCGGTCTCGCTTATTATTCTCTCGTACACATTCTGTATTCTAGGGTTTGTTGTTGTTTAGATCATCTTGATCTAATAGCTAGTGCATCTCTTGGTGTGTGTCTGGTTATCTTGTATATAACCTTTGAGAGCTTTTTGAGAGAATCTGTAGTGAGGTTTATTTTGTATCTTGTTTACCAAAGATTTGTGTACTTTGGTTTATGTTTTGATTAATAAAGTGAATTTGTGCCGTATTTAAGAGCGTTGTTCGTTGTCGATATATTAAACAAGGGTTGGGTTATTCTACAAAGGCTACAAAAAATGAGAAGGGTGAGAAGCCACTAAAAAATGACATGTGTCCAAAGGATTAACAAGTGGGAGGGGTAATTTTGTCAAAAACATATGCACATGCAAGTCACATGCCATTTCCACCTTCATTTTTAAATGCCCGTAACTTTTTTATACGTCATCCGTTTTTAAAAAAAATTATACCATAAAATTGAGCGTCGTTTTATCTTTAATATGAGTACCATATTGCTATACTTTTGAAAAAAAAAATTCAAAACCCACTTGCATAAGACACAATGGAATGTAAAACACAATGAACACCAATTAAATATAGGGTATAAAACATAATCAAGAGTCTAGTAAAACACAATGGACGACATACTAAGACACAATGAATAGAAGACTAAAACACAATGAATACTTTTGAAAAAAAAAAGTTGAAAACCCAGTTACGTAAGACACAATGGATGACATACGAAAGACACAATGAATAAAAGACTAAAAACAATTAATACTTTTGAAAAAAAAAGTTAAAAACCCAATTGTGTAAAACACAATGGACGACATAATAAAGACACAATGAACAGAAGATTAAAACACAATGAATACTTTTGGAAAAAAAGTTGAAAACCCAGTTGCGTAAGACACAATGGAGATAATGTAAAACATAATGAGTACCAATTAAATATGCAATGAACAATATGGTATAAAACACAATGAACAGTCTAATAAAACACAATTGACGACATATAAAAGACACGATGAACAGAATACTAAAACACAATGAATAATAGACTTAAACACAATGAACAACATTATAAAACACAATGTACGCCTAAATACAAAACTCATTTGCGTAAAACACAATTAAAAGCATACTAAAAACACAATGGACAAAGTTAAATCATGTGTAGACTAAAAAAACATAAATAACATATTTATAAAGCACACATGCATACTATAACACAATGAACGTGCAGAAGACACAACGGAGAAAAAAAACCCATTTAGCACGATTTTTTTTTTCAATTTTAATGTAGCAATGTGGTACTCATATTAAAGATAAAAAACGCTCGTTAATATGGTGAAATTTTTTTGAAAAAAAAATGTCGTATGAAAAAGTTATAGACGTTTTAAAATGATGGGGGAATTGACATGTGCATTGCATGTGGAGAGAGAAACTCAACAAATGTGGTTTTCCTTTTATGCCCTTTCTCTAATTTATTATTTATTTTTTTCAAACAAACTAATCTCAACCCTTCAAATATATGATCAATGGATCACAATCATTCTCACCCTTCCAAGAAAAAATGTCTTGTGTATTTGATCCTAACCCTATTAAACAAAACAATGTTTTAGGCGGTTTTATGTTACGAACCGCCCAAAATAAATTGGTTAACCGCCTAGAATCTTTTGTTTTCTACTAGTGAGCTCATATGTAATATTTTGAATGGTTTAAAGAAGAAACAAAATTGTAGTTAGTTTGGTTCTATTTATAATACAACTATACAAGCCCAAAGGCGAAAACCAATTGATTTCATCTTTCAGTTTAAACTTTAGATCATCAAACCACACAAACACCTTTAATCTCATAGGATTAGTAATAAATTTGAGTGAATCACATACGTCACTACTCTCATTGTACACATGAGATGTACACGTCATAATATCTATGTAACAAGTAACTTATTATGCAAAAAACCATTAAAATTTCCACGACAATAATTGAGTTTATTTATACTTATCTATACAACAATAATCGAAGGAGTCAAAAACAAACTGATATAACGTGCTCACTTTAAGTTTTTCTTAAATTGGTAAATTATAAGAGATACCGTGTCACTTAATACTATGACCAAACCAAACAAGCTTCTTTTTGTGTACATATATCATAACTCTTGGTTCGGATTTTATATTTATTAGAAGCTCCCCTTCTTGGTATGCCTTATCCTTTAAATTTAGTGTAAGATATTCTTTTTTTAGCTATATATATATAACTTACAATAATAAAAATCATATTAATTTAACTATTCACTAAATGAAGAAAATATAAATACGTATTTTTTTTATGAAATTATTTGGAGAATTAACTACTTATGTGAGCCATGTAGAAACGATGGATAAATATCGTGCATGGGCACATAACTTCGGATCAATTCTACGATGCAGGCAACCTAAATTGGGCAACGTCTAATTAGTACTATAAATCCTAAATCCTTCTTATCTGATCGGGTATTCTTTTATAGATTTATACTTATTTTCATTAATTTTATGTGGTTCATATAGGATTGTACGTTTAGCTAAGTGGTATCTTGTTAAACAGTCTGACCGGCTAATGTTATCATGTTTTGAAATCATGTGCACGTAGTTTTGTTTATATCAAACTATAAGAAAAATCACTATACGCTAGTTTACATAATTGGATACAAGTTTTACATATTATGTAGGCATGTTCATTGTTACTATACGCAAGTATACATTATTATATGCACCGATATACATATTGTATATGCATGTTCAAATGAGAAACACTAAATATTTTAGCAAGAAAAGACACCCTGTAATATTCTATTTACCATTGAGTATAATTGAAATTTAATTCTAATACAATTTTTACGAGTTTATTTTCATTTAAGAAAAGCTTTTCACAATACCATTCATTAGAAAGTCCAACAATTTAGAACATATGAACTTAAGATAAGTTTGTGTCATAGTTTCAATCAAACTTAAGATAAGTCCATGTATCTTCTTCATACGAACTTAAGGTTAGTTTGTTAATTAGGTTCTTTTCAAGTCAACTTCATTTCTTGGAAAATTCGTTATCACCCAAAACAAACTTAAGGGTAAGTTCGTTTCAAGTCTAAGTTCGTTCACTAGCTAAGTTCGTTTGTCAAGTCTAAGAACCCCAGATCACGAATCAAAACACCAAAGCATGTCTAAACATCGCAGAATAAAATTTAATTTTGTGTTTGAATTCTCCATATATTGTTACTTGAACATATATCAATATCCATACATAAATATGATTTTAGAAAAAAATATTTCATACATGATTTAATTTTATTGCATCTATTAGTGGTTGCTAGTCGAATAAATAAAATTTACAATCACATAAGGAAAAGAATAAAATATAAGTTTTGATTAGCTATACTGCATCGCGTGGGCACCCTATTAGTTTTCTAGAATTTCTTCAATATAATAGTTTAAATGAACATTTTATGTAGACTAGGTGTTGCGGAATTTCTGAAATCAACGAGCAGTAACCTTGGATAAATTGAGAGTCATGAAAATCTTTCAAATTGAAACTTCATTTTAAAACGAAATTACATGACCCAATGTTTATTATTCGTTTATAAGTTGAGTTGAAAAATGATCCAAGAATGCATTCGCTGATTGCAAATGCGGTATGCGTAGATGTTACAGATTATTAATCAATTTCTTTTTTATAATTCTTAGTCTTTAATTGGCTCGAAGCTCTTTATTTTTTGTTCGACGAGCAGATTCATTTAATGATGAATCCGTATTGATGCTTTATTACGCAGATTTTTTCTGAGATGACTCATAGACCTTACATATTGGAATTCTATATCATCAATATTCTTTTTCTTTCTCTCATCCTTCCATTTATCCATACCCTTTTAGTCAGATGTAAGAGAATGTCTAGGAATTTTCTTTAGAATAGATGGGTCTTGGTATATTACTTTTCTTAGAATCCAATCCCAATGTAGGATTTTCTATCGAAAGAGAAGACTAGGTCTAAGTAAGGTATACTAAGGAAAGCCTATTTTACGTTGTTGGCAATGTTTACAATGAAACTTAACATTAGCAAAGATATTAGTTTTCAAGACTTACTATATCCATGTGAATGATGTCCCTTATCTCTATGATAGAATTATTCCATTATTGCTCACTAATAATAGTAGAATGAATGGTCCAGAGTCAAAAAGGGATTCTGGCCGAACACTATTGATGAACCAATCAAATAAATCCATTTCAAAAATTCCTATATGATTTCTAATCGGGAAAGACTAAACACAAGTAAAACCTTTTCTATCAGATAGGAAGGGCTGTAGCACAAAATGTACTTTTAAGTAATTGCCCCATAGATCGATGGAAGTTGTTCTAACGAATGGAGTTGATTGTCTTACATTGGTAGAGGAATCCTTCTATCGAAACTTCAGAAAAGATGAAGGTTTTATTCATATTGAAACTTACAAAGTTGTTCTTTTGGTAAATTCTAGGACCTGGATGAGGCTTTGTAATACCCGTCCAATTGACATAGACCCACGTTCTCTAGTAAAATGAAAATGAGGATGAGACATCAGGAATAGTCAGGATAGCTCAGTTGGTAGAGCAGAGGACTGAAAATCCTCGTGTCACCAGTTCAAATCTGGTTCCTGACACATGTTTTTTTTGGGCATTTCTAATAATATCAAGTCTTATTCCTATTTTGGTATTTTTCATTTCGGGATTTTTAGCTCCGAGTACCAAAGGGCCGGAGAAACTTTCTAGTTATGAATCAGGTATAGAACCAATAGGTGACGCTTGGTTACAGTTTAGAATCCGCCATTAATGGTTTAATCAGATAAAACTCAAAATTTTATTTGTAAGAACCAAGTATGTATGTGTGTGTGTGATTTTTCAAACTAGAGAATTGAACAAAATTCAAATTCAAATTTAGGGTTAGAGAGCTAAAAACTGCCAAGAGGTTGGTATTCAATTTTAATTTTAAAATTGTTTTAATATTGAGCCAAAATTGCCAGTATATTGTGCATTTTCTAGTAAATAAAATGTCGAATGCATTTGTAGTTGTATTTTATTAAAATAAAATCTCCCAAATTGACCTCGACCCTATCCAGGGGCTTTGCCCCCTGGACCTTACTCCCAGGGGCGCACACCCTTATAACCCCCATAATAAACTCAACTAAGTATGCACTCTCATGTTCTCTCATAATTTGTTTGATGTGATGTAGAATGTATATAAATTTTGATGCATTTTTCTTAGCTTTTTACTCTAGTTCGAGTCTTTCATTAATAAAACACGAAAAGAGACTATCACTCTAAACTCCATGTGAGAGCAAGTGCACCCATAGTTTTTGTAATATAGTGATGGTAGACTGTAAGATACCGAGATCGTCCAAATAATTGAGGCTTTTTGTACCGAGTCGTCGTCAACGTCTAGTAAGAAAAATAGTTTTGTAAACAATGATAAGAAAATGGGTGTTTAAGGTACTTACATCTTCTTGATGCTTTGTTAACTAAATTTACTATGGATCGCAGCTAATTCAGTGGATACGATGGTTGCGCTCCAGCTCACTCAAGAGAGCTCGTTTTTTTAGGCGAGAAGTTGTGTTTAATTGATGTTACTAAAGTTGTGGAGTTCTCTTTTAGGGACCCTACTCAACCATATTGGCTTGAATCAGCAAGGAAACTCCCCGCAATGTCGGTTCAAATCACAATGGTATTGCCGAATTAGAAAGGAAACTATGTACAGTTGGGGTTTAGTATTAAGTAAGAAAACAGCATAAGAGATTTATCTCACCTAGCACGTTAGCTAAACCAAGGAAACAATTCAAATGCTGATTTTTGGCATTAAAACCGTCACACTTTTAATCCTAAATAAATCAAGTCATTTGGTGTCTTGATCTTATCTCCTCACCAAGGCAATAGATCCTAAACCCAAAGTCACATACCAAAATCTCTAACCCCCTATCGAGGCGTCCAAACGTTTTGGCTCTGCATAGACATAGAAAATATGAATGTTGTACGTTAGCGAAAATACATAATTGATACTTTTTTAGGGTATTGGATCAGACCTCAATGCCCCGTGTTACCAGCGATACCAATGCCTCACCCACTTTCAATATGAAACCTCTTACTTAACATCATTTACACACATCCCTTCTTCAAAGTCCGTGACTTGTTTTAGTTAACTCCTTATCAAGGGGCTTATCTTCCCCAAACACCCATAAGAACTTTAGCCATGAATGGCCATAAATATATTTTTTCACTAAACTTGAAAGGATTTTATTAATCATCACAAATTAAGTGATATTTAGATTAGTTGTTAAAAATCTCATAGAGTTAAATGACGTAAAGAAGTAGGTCAAAGTAGAGTGTTTTGTTGGAGGTAAGAAAAAAATTGAGCATCTTGAAATGATGGAGATTGAAGGCTATATATAGGCTAACAGATGACGCATGGCTCGTGCTTGGTCATTGGCAGGAACGAGGCGTGTTACTCGAGGCACGGGGTGTGTCAACTTTGTGGGCCCCAAAGGATATTAAAATTTTCAATAAATATAGGTTTTGACATTTTGTGGTCAAGGCACAGGGCGTGTCTTGCTCCTTTGTTCTCCAGTTTCATGTTTTACGCTTCGTTTTGTCCTGTTTGTTCATTTTGGCCCCAATTTTCCTGAATATATATATATATATATACACACACACACACACACACACCAAATTAAGTCCATTTCTAATAAATTTCAAGAAAAAAATCGGTGAATTTTGATATGCAAAACATCTATAGCTTGATGTGTATCACGTATATCATGGGACACTTTGATCAACAAGGCAATCTAATTACCATAAAATATCTAACACTAGGGTACTGAGAGCACCACTCGGGTAATTGGTTACCACATGCAGGTATATCGGGTATGCCGTGTAGATCACTGCCGAGCATGCAGGTAGGTGTAGGCGGCTATGGTTCTCACTTCTCAGGGACACGTAGTCGAAGCAGTAAAAGGTGGTGGATTATGTGGAGATGACCGTTGTATATTGAAAAAGGGATAAGGTTAGTATTAGGTAGTTTTGGGAAGAGAATGAGGTAAATGTGTGTGATTAATTGAAGGAATGAGGATTCGAACAATGAGGGTAGTACCCCAAATGTCCTAAGTTGAAAATTTAGGTTCCACGTTTGCCAATGAGTTGTAGCTTAAGTACTGCTTTGGAGGGGCAACTGAGATTTGAGTTGAAAGTCAGAGTTCTCAATTTTGAATCCGATCCCAAACGGTTCTACCGCAATTTGCCTTCGGGCAGCGGTTTTTTTCCGAAATTAGATATGGTGGGCTTGGGCTATCCAACACTGTTTGTGATAGCGGACGTATGTGATCACCTTTTGCCATTGGATAACCCGAGTAGAGAGGCCTTTATATGTTGACCTTTAGAAAAAAGGTTTCCACATTTAAATTTGAGAAATTACATGTTGGGTTTTTGAAGGCATGAATGGTTAGGATGGAACACGACCAATAGATAATTAAATATTACTGAAAGTACCAACTTGGGTACGACATTTTGTTTGATGGAGACGAGATATGTATAAAGAGGGCATGATCCTGTGTAAATGCCGATAACTCGGACGTAATTATTATAAATTATAGACAGAGAGAATAGTCTATTTTGGACTATTTCGCACATTCAGACGATATAATATACATATAATATATGTTGCAAGTTTTACGAGCAAAGTTAAATGTGTATTTAGTCATTGATCCTTTTGGAGTTGTGTTTGTTCAATTACAGCATCAAACATTTGTAAAGTTGTATATTAGGAACTGGTGTTTAGAGTGTTTTTTTATGCCTGTTGTTTGTTTGTGGTGTGTTTCCATATTTATATTTTGTATCTTTTATATATTTGTGTTTATTTTGGCAAAGTTGAAACATCGATATAAAATTAACTTGGTCTTGCAACGTTGAAACCAGGAAATTCCTGAGGTACATGATTTTGCATAAATGAGTCCGAGTTTGTCTAGGGCCCTCTGATGGAAATTTGGTTGGTGTTCATTCACAAATTGTGTAACACTTGAACCCATTATTTTTTTTTTTCACACAAATATTTTCATTTTTGAAGTTCTTGTATTTACTTTTCGACTTGTGTTGCCTCTCTATTATCAGGAATAGAGATAAGGTCTGTCTACATCCCACCCTCCCCAGACCCTACCAATAGTTTTTTATTTGTGGGATTTTTACTGGGTATGGTTGTTGTTGTTGTTCTTAATTAGAAAGAATGTATGTACACAAAACACAATGCTCTTATTGAAGTGTAACACTATCTCTGATTAAAGGTTGGCGTGTCACTTATACAATAGCCGGATCACAAATGTTATTCCACTAATAACTAAAATTACATTATCACAATAAGTCGAAATAAAGTACAAAACATTGTTGATATGTTTTCGAATATTCGTTTTTAATAAGTACATTAGGTGACATGGTCGAGGGATAAAGAGAACAAAAATAACATATTTAATATTTAACAATATACCTCAATATCATATGGTTAAAATAACACACACTTAATACATATTAAGTGAATCACATTCATTGCATCACGTAAAGTGTTCGTTGATGAGTCTATCTGGAATATTTGTCCATGAATTTATAATTTGGCCGGAGAATTAGCATCGGTAATCTGTAGGTGAATTTATATTTAGGCCTGAGAGTTAGCTTTACAATTTATATTTTGGTTGGAGAATTGGTCGTATTGTTTATAATGTGGCCGGAGAAATGGCCTAGGTAATCCATTGGTCTAGTGTCTGTCAGTATATCCATCAGTAAGATCATCAGGCACGACCCTTAGACCGACCAAGCTTCAGCATGGATAAAGGAGATAACTTTCACTGACGGGCTTCCGAAAAAAAAAATGTGCCTGTCGATGAAATTTTGGTTTTCTTGTAGTGAGTTGTTTGCTTCGAAACATTTGTTTGAGTGACTTTAGTAGAAGCATAATGTATTGAGGAAACTGTATAATATTTATCTTACTTTCTTATGGATTTACATTCGGGTGGTTATATTTAAACCCCCCACCTTCTATTTTTATCCCCTCAAAGCGCCTCGCTTAGGTCAAAGCGAGGCGCTTCGAGGGGGTAATTTATTTTGGTAGTTGTTTTAATGTTTTGAGTTGGTTTTTTTTTATTTTTTTTAATTTAATAATTATAAAAAGTTAAAAAAATTTAAAAAACAAAGTAATAACCCTAATCATTGTCAATGACTTAAACTTGACATCATCAACCACGTATAGTCAATGAATGCGGTATGCGCTTTAAATTTCATTAAATGCGGCAATACTTGGATCCGGTTGGAGTCTAAAGCTTCGTGTGTCATCTGTCATCCTTGTGTTTCCAAGACATAGGCAAGTCCTCGTCTGATCCACACCACAAAACAACTTCAAAATTTCAACTTCCCGTTCAGGTGTTTAAGTCCACCTTGAAGACTGGATTCGGTGCAATCAGAATCCGAATGCGGTATGCGCGTTAAATTTCAGTAAATGCGGCAATCAAGGGATCCGGTTGGAGTCTAAAGCTCCGTGTGTCATCTTGGTCGAACTCATGTTGCAACATTCGTCTTGTGTGTGTTAGGGTCCGAAATTTTAGGCTTTTTAGTGGATTTTTCCATCTTTGTGTTTCCATTTTTTTAATTAGCTTAAATCTCTCTGATCCATGGTACCTTGAAGACTAGATTCGGTGCAGTCGACGAACATCATTCAAAATTTCAACTTCCCGTTCAGGTGCTTAAGTCCACCTTGAAGACTGGATTCGGTGCAATCAGACTCCGAATGCGGTATGCGCGTTAAATTTCATTAAATGCGGCAATCAAGGGATCCGGTTGGAGTCTAAAGCTTCGTGTGTCATCCTTGTGTTTCCAAGACATAGGCAAGTCCTTGTCTGATCCACACCACAAAACAATAATCTTGATGTTTTTTAATATAGCCATTTTTCCCTAGTTTACCAGGAATGGGTTGAAGGTGTGTGTTGCACCGGCTTGAGATATGAGTTTGATTAGCTTAAATCTCTCTGATCCATGGTATCCACTTTCAGGTTGTCTTCATCGTTGACCGCTATCTCTCGGATAACAACTGAAAAGTTGTCTTCAATGATTATAAAGAAACTTGAAAGTAATTACAAGAAGATGATCAAAGATGCTACAACATAACTTGCACCGGCTTGAGATATGAGTTTGATTAGCTTAAATCTCTCTGATCCATGGTATCCTCTTTCAGGTTGTCTTCATCGTTGACCGCTATCTCTCGGATAACAACCGAAAAGTTGTCTTCAATGATTATAAAGAAACTTGTAAGTAATTACAAGAAGATGATCAAAGATGCTACTACATAACTTGCACCGGCTTGAGATATGAGTTTGATTAGCTTAAATCTCTCTGATCCATGGTATCCGCTTTCAGGTTGTCTTCATCGTTGACCGCTATCTCTCGGATAACAACTGAAAAGTTGTCTTCAATGATTGTAAAGAAACTTGAAAGTAATTACAAGAAGATGATCTTACTGTCCAGTCAATGAATGCGGTATGCGCGTTAAATTTCATTATACACACAACTCTTGACCGCTATCTCTCGGATAACAACTGAAAAGTTGTCTTCAATGATTCTAAGAAACTTGAAAGAAGAGGTACTTTGAAGACTGGATTCGGTGCAATCAAAATCTGAATATTATATTACAATAATATTACATTGAGCAAAAAGTTGTGTTTGAAGCCTAGTTCTTTTGGCCACAGGTACAGAAAGGTAATAAATGTTCATGTCGTTTCAGGTTGCCTTCATCGTTGACAGTTATCTTCAAAAATTGATGTAATGTATAAGTTTTAGAGTCGGTAAGGATTTAACTGAATCCATTTTGTATCACTTTCAACTAAATCTTTCTCTGATATACTCTATATCAACCGAAATTGAGTATCATCAATCTGGTATTAGTGGTTGGAACAAGGTATGGATATGGAGAACATGGAATGAGATGGTTTTGATTTTCGTACAAAGATTCCATAAGTAAAAGTCAGTTGTTAAATACCAAGACTATGAAATTAGTAAAAAACGGGTGTAATCAAACAAGGTGCTATGAAAACCACCAACGATCAATTATAATATAGTCCGGAAGTCAAGCACATCAATTAAACATGCAAAAATTATGTTCTGAAAAAATATGGGTATCGAATGTATAGTCGGAGGACCACGTACAATGATTCATCAAAAGTGTACAAAGCTGGATGTTTTTACTGAAAAACCAAAACGAGCAATAAACGAAGCAAAACGGAGAGATATAATTTTCTTGGCTTGGAAACAACTTAAAAGAACCAAAAATGAATTAAAATTATTTTTTGGTGATTAACAGATAATTTTAAAGAATTAAAAGAAATTCAATTTAAAAAAAAAGGCCAAAGCGCCTAGCTTTGGCCAAAGCGAGGCGCTTGAGTGCCCAGCTTTGGCCAAAGCTAGGCGCTTGAGTGGTTTGATTAGACCACAGGCGCCTCGCTTTGACCAAAGCGAGGCGCCTTGGCCTTTTTTTAAAAAAAATTGAATTTCTTTTAATTCTTTAAAATTATCTGTTAATCACCAAAAAATAATTTTAATTCATTTTTTGTTCTTTTAAGTTGTTTCCAAGCCAAGAAAATTATATCTCCCCGTTTCTCTTCGTTTATTGCTCGTTTTGGTTTTTCAGTAAAAACATCCAGCTTTGTACACTTTTGATGAATCATTGTACGTGGTCCTCCGACTAAACCTAACTCGCAACAATTGTTTTTAATTCATTTTTAAGTGTTTTTAATTACTTTTCGAGAAATGATAATTTTCAAATATTACAGATCAAGGTGTTACCAAGCATGTCAAGAAATGATAATTTTCAAATATTGCAGATCAAGGTGTTACCAAGCATGTCAAGAAATGAGAATTTTCAAATATTTGCAAGTCCAAATCATTGTACGATGTCTTTTTCTGAGGACCTCGACTCTTGAGATGTTGCAGGTGTTTGAAAAGTTTGAACTGTAATTGAACGGTTATTTGGAATGTTCCTGATCATTACAGTTATGCTTTTTTTATCAGAAAATATATTCCCAAACAATTAAAAATAACTTTTCATGCAAGCAAGTACAATTCAGTTGTTTTACTAATTTCATAGTCTTGATACTTTTAACAATTGGATCGGCGGTAACGCGCGAACCTTCGTTTTTGTTTTTCGAGAGAATGGAACTAAGTTGCAAATATGATAATAATGTAAATAATAATAATAATAATGTAAAGGTAGATCATGGAAAGTTGAACACAAAGAAACAAAGATGAAACTGATTAATGTTCTTTATGTATGAATAATGACCCCCTGGCAAACCTGCGTAAAGGACTAAAGCCACATATAGTCCTTTACGCAGGTTTGCCAGAGGGTCACTATTCATATATAAAGAACATAAAATTTGTGTGTATGAATAGTGACCCTCTGGCAAACCTGCGTAAAAGGACTAAAGCCACATATCTTGCCATTATACTAACGATGATTGCCAATGAGATTGATAACTGGACAGGTTAGCCAGGCGTTTGTCAAAAAGGTAGAGCACACCACTAGAGCAAAAAGTTGTGTGTATGAATAATGACCCTCTGGCAAACCTGCGTAAAGGACTAAAGCCACATATCTTGCCATTAATACCAACGATGATTGCCAGTGAGATTGATAACTGGACAGGTTAGCCAGGTGTTTGTCAAAAAGGTAGAGCATACCACTAGAGCAAAAAGTTGTGTGTATGAATAGTGACCCTCTGGCAAACTTGCGTAAAGGACTAAAGCCACATATCTTGCCATTAATACCAACGATGATTGCCAGAGGGTCACTATTCATATATAAAGAACATTAATCAGTTTCATCTTTGTTTTCTTGAGTTGAACTTTCCATGATCTACCTTTATCATCTCAGAGAGATATCTGTCAACGATGAAAGGGAACCCGAAACAATAGAAGTCTACCAAGACTAAAAGTCTTTTTGCAAAAAGGTAGACCACACCACTAGAGCAAAAAGTTGTGTGTAAGTTTTATTTAGCGTAAAAAGTTCATTGTACATATACCTCCTTATCTAAAACAAATCACATCATTGTACATATACCTCTTTCATCGTTGACAGATATCTCTCCGACAAGAGAAGATGAAGGGTTACTACTCTGCACTTCAAGTAGAAAAAGATGAAGAAGAATAAATGAAGTCTATTATAGAGGTTAGTAGGTTACTCATTACCGTTGGACGTTAGCGGTGTGTGTTGATCGTTGAAGGTAAACATGGACAATGAGAAGTGAGATTGATAACTTCTCTATGGAAGTTGCTAAAATAGTTAAAGAAAAGCTGAAATTGAACAGTTATTTGGAATGTTCCTGATATTTACAGTTTTGCTTTTTTTGGTGAAAAGAACTTGAAGAAATGATTTGGTGGATCTGTCATGAGTTAAACAAAAGCTGAAATTGGACGGTTATTTGGAATGTTCCTGATCATTACAGTTATGCATTTTTTTGATCAGAAAATATATTCCCAAAAAAATTAAAAACAACTTTTTCATGCAAGCAAGTAAAATTCAGTTGTTGGACAGTGAGTAATATAACTGGACAGTAAGATTGATAACTTCTCTATGGAAGTTGCTAAAATAGTTAAACAAAAGCTGAAATTGAACAGTTATATGGAATGTTCCTGATCAATACAGTAAAATTCAGTTGATGGACAGTGAGATTGATAAACTGGAGAGGTTAGCCAGACGTTTGTCAAACGAACAATTAAAAAAAACTTTTCATGCAAGCAAGTAAAATTCAGTTGTTGGACAGTGAGATTGATAACTGGACAGGTTAGCCAGGCATTTGTAAAACAAACAATTAAAATAAACTTTTCATGCAAGCAAGTAAAATTCAGTTGTTGGACAGTGAGATTGAAAGGTGGCAGGAAAAAGCTGACATTTTGTTCCTTGTTGCAGAAAGAAATCAACAGTCGGATTGACGATTTTGTTTACCCTCCCATTGACATAAAAAATGTTCTTTTGAAAAACTTCTGACTCAAAAAAAAAAAAAAACTAACTCAAAAGACCAAAAAATAAAAAAAAAAAATTTATCCGAAGTGCCTCGCTTAGGCATAAGCGAGGCGCTTCGAGTCAAAAATCAGTTTTTTCTGACCTCGTACCGAGGTAGTTAAAAAGTAAAGAAAGCGCCTCGCTTAGGCCTAAGCGAGGCGCTTTCAGAGATGTGAAAATAGAAATGGGGGGTTGAAATAGACCTGACCTTTACATTCTCATTTCATACTTTCCTTGATAACAAACAAATTCAAGTTGAAGTGTAATGAATTAAAATCAGTTTGTTTTGGTTTCCACCATCAAGACAATATAATTGTATCAATACATTAAATGAGAGGGCTAAAGGGCTAACACCATGAGAGTTCCACCATGATGCAAACCTATGACCCTATCTATAGTTTAAATAAGGCATGTAAGAAAGAACACAAAAAGCAAACAACAAACACCTATATTAATGAACGTTTTGTAGCCATTTTTTTTATGTGCATTGTTCATCACTTTGTGTAGTTGGCTTTAAACATATACCATACATATATAAGGGTGGATGGGGTGGTGGGTAATAGAATCACACTATTACCCCATCACACCCAATAATATTTCAGCACCTCATTTTCATCACACTTCATTACATCCATCACAAAAAGGTGAGAGTGGATAATAGAATCACATTACATTAATTTTTTTAAAATAAAAATACAACATTATATTAAATAAAAACCTACATTAATTAAAAAAATTACTAGAAAATATAAGATAAAATAAAATAAAAATGAAATAATAAAATTAAGTGAGCGGCGGGTACAGGTCCTCAAACACGATATCTAAATTCTCGACGTTTTCCTGTCGGACAACTTCTCCATTCCATGTGGGTACAGTCGATGCTCCTGGTAAAATGCCATCTAACTGCATGTGCGGCGTATAAACGTGTTATGTCGTGTCTCGTCGGTCTTCGTAGATACTCTTTACCATATAAAGCAATAATAGCATTGCAAAACTAGTAAAGAGACTCACTTGAAGTTCTAATCGACATATTTAAATATTCATTAAATTCGTCAGGAATGTTACTGGTAGCAAGTTGATGAATCGCAGATGTGCATTTTTGTATCAGCGTAAAACTTCTCTTTCCCCTAACATCGTACCCTTCTTGAAACCATTCGTAGTTAGCTTCGATGTCTCCGACAAGCTTTAAAAATAATTCAATTGGTAAATGGAATCGAGTTTTAAACATCGCGTCATTGTACTTTGGGTTTTCTACAAAGTAATCATTTATCAACACTTCACTTGCCCCCCACCAATCACGTTCAATCATTTTTTTCTTGGGCATCGCTTATCTTGACGCTTTGCGGCTTCGCAAACCTTTGCAAAAAATTCCATTGTTTCACTCGACGAGTCGGATGAACTAGATGAGTCGAGTGGATACGAAGGGCCTTGCATTTTTTTAGGTTGTTTGATTGTTGGAGATATTATTTGATTGTTTGTGGTAATTCTGGTTGAAAAAATGAGATTATATAAAGGTTTGTTGAATAACAACGGCCTATTAACAACTAACATACAAGATGTGTAGATCTTAGAACATAGATTAGAGAGAATAGATAATAGAATAATTCATTCTTATTGATGTATATCAAGATGAAATACACATGCCACTATTTATATGGCTTATACGTTAATTCAAAACTAATGGCGAGATGGGGGTTATGTATGTGGAGAGTCACAAATAAATATACATTTATAACACTCCCCATTGACTATCCACATGATGGATTACTATAGTATATTCTTTAATACGCTTGGTGACGTTGCCTCGTTAAAAACCTTTCCAAGAAAACCTAGTGGGATAAAACCTCAGCTAAGGAAAAAAGAGTGCAACACGTATTTTCTCCCCCTGATACTCCTGGATCATGTGTGTTGTCTCGTTAAAAACCTTACTAAGAAAACCCGATGGGACAAAACTTAGTGAAGGGAAAAAGAGTGCAATGTGTCGAATACTCCCCTTCATTTTAGTATGTATCATTTGAATGATGGTGTCGATCTTCTAAGAAAGTTGCTCAAAGTTTTGTAGTCAATGATTTGCGTTCTTGATCACTTGACGTGAAAATCTTTAAGCTGAATCATTGATGTATGATCTTCATTCCAGAATTTTAGTCCCTGCTCTCGTAATTGCAATTCTTTAAGTTGAACTAATGTTGCCTCATCTCGTAAATAAATGTCACAAAATCAACAAATGTGATGTGTTATATTCCCTGCATCTACAAGACTAACCAAACTTGTTTGCATGGGTTAGTGAAATATAATCAAATATTGCTCATACTTGAAGTATTTGTTTTAACTCATTCTGGTGTCTCCTCGATTGACATAGACTATATTATGATAATAAGTTCATGTGGAAGATATAATAATCATGCATAACTAGCAAGACATATATTAATGTACATATATATTTAACTATGGTACTTCTAGAGTGAAAATCTCTACTTTGGTAGGAGATGAAATGAATAATTTTCCATGTAAGTAATTGGACAAGCTTTAATGCACTTTAAATATGAGCTATGTCCATTATAAAATGTCCCACCATCTTTTCAAGATATACTTTGATGGATTGGTAAACATATCATTACATATACACTCGAACTATAGGTCAAGCAACAAGTGCACTATGTCAAGAACTTTCAAAAATCCCCCCTTTAAAAGTTCTACAGAGTCTCTCGATAATGCTCAGACATTATCACTGTAAACTGCAAGTGAAATTTTAAAAGAAAACTTCCGATACAAGCTGGATAATACAATCAAACTTATGTTGCTCTTTATCGGGATATCTCATGAGTTTTATAACACTCAACCCCCTTATTTTAGTCCATACATATTATATTACCTTTACATAACACTTCTTAAGGTATTGATAATTTGATATCAATGCTGCAGGCATCATCAATCCATCAAGGACTTTTCCATCTTGACCAATTACGCAAGTGTATTCACTCTTCAATGGGAAGAACAATAACATATATTTCTCCAATATATATTGTACCATTCTTATACATTAAATTATCATAATTACCAGGTTCAGTTTATCACATGTGGTGTATTGGTGCACAATAATTACATCCTACGATGTTTCATATTACATTTTAAGCAATCAGTTGCTTGAGGATACTCATGAGGAGTTCCACTTATATTCAATTCAATCATATAACAAACATAACATATTCAAAATTGAATCTATTTATTCCGATCATAACATTCTCGAGAACTTACGTTACAAGATTTTGACACATTAAATCCTTCATCAGGTATTTTCATGTAAACTTTCAGTGTCAAGTAAATCACGATATTTGTTAGACGCATTTCAATTCTCTCTTTGCATTACCAGAATAATAACATAATGAAAAATCATTGTATCCACCACTAGAGAATGCGTCTCCTCATAATCAATTATGGGTCTTTGCGAAATTCTTATGCCATCAATTTTATCTTATATCATTTTCTTTTAAAGTGTTGATTCGCACAAAAGACTTTTTCATATCTATATGTTTTACAACTTTTGTTGTATGGACTACTGGTCCAAAACTTTCCTTTTCAATAAAGAATTCAGCTCTGCCGTATTTGCGTTTTTTCCATTTTGGCCAATCATTTCTTTGTATTCATTCATAGGCAGATCTTAAATCTTGATCCTCATTTCAAGCGCTACATTACATAAAATTTATGACGACGTCGATTTATTTCGATTCCATACATTTCGCAGACATGATACTATATAACGAGATCTCTTTATTTTCAGGTACCTAAGGTTCTTCTGGAACCATCATGTCTAATGTGTCTTTAGGAGACCTTTTTACTATAACCTCGACTTGACCATCTGTATCACTTGCTCAAATTTGTCGAGGACTTTTATTCTTTGGAATCGACTAGTCTACCACGCTTTAGGCGTGCAGTAGGCTTATTGCCACTATATGATTGCCTTTCCTGGACACTCATCTTAAATGGAGCATTAGCAGTTGGTATATGTGACTTGATTAGCTATCTAGGTCAGTTAATGCGTCTGGTAATTAATTTGCTAATCTCCGTGAATGAATTATCCTTTGAACTTTTGGTTCACATTGTTTGGTACGAGGATCAATGATATTTCATTCTAACTCATTTTTATTTCCAACTGCCTTTTATCTCCCCCTGATGCTGGGAATGTTAATCCATTAAGATGGATATCAATTAACTGAGATGTAAATAAATCTCTTGTTGAAGGCTCTATAAATCATCATATATTCCCAATCACCTTTTAAGGTCCCATCTTCGTGCGTCGTGGTGGATCAATTTCAAAATATGTCGCACAACAAAAATCTTAGATGGGCAATATTTGGTTCCTGACAAAAAACCAACTATAATGGGAGAAACTATTACCATGTATTGGCTTGATGTGAATAAATGTTACTGCATGTAAAATCAAATGTAAATATGAACTTTTTCTTTCATGATCATTGACATTGCAATCAATAGTAGACGTTTTAGTGATCATATCAATGAAAGCAATATGTGTATGAACATAAGCTATAGGAAGTTCAACACTTATTCATTATTATCTTGGGAATTGATTAAATATGTCAATCTAGAATAATATTCTTGTTATCTTATTAGCTAAGCCATAAATCAAGCAAACTTCAGGTTGCAAACTTGATAACCATTTAGACGATGCATCGATTTTAAATACTAAATGGTATCATGTTAGGATATGCGTATCCTTTAATCAATTCCAAAATATATATTAATGCTCACCATACTATATATGGCAAATATATAATTTTCCTTGAGAGCAGACATTACATTCTATGTACCAGATTGAAGAATCGATCTTTGAGTTCTTCATTATGTTCACATCATGATCGACTCGGTGTGGTCTTACCGGTCATGCAAATTAATTAAATAATTATGATCCATAAACTAAACTTCTAGTTTATGATCGAATATGTATTACTTGCACGTATATAATACAAAACATATGATATGAAAGAATGTATTGTAACTTCAATGTTCAAACCATCATGTTATATAATCACTCCTTTTATTTGTCACATGTGGTGGTTAATCTCATTAGTAACATGATCATTATTGCATTTTTGATGATCAATTTCATTATTAACTTGGCTATTATTATAATCTTTGATGGTTGATCACATTATGACCATCCTTGCAACTTTCTCAATTATCTCCATGATCATGACAATTTCAATTATTGTTATATAATCTCATTCACTTCAAGAAATGGAATAAAACCAACCAAGCTTTATTATTTTCTTGGACATAAGAATATAAAGTCATTTCAAACTTTTCATACCCTTTTAATGGTATTGCTACTTCAGGAGCGTATTTGAGGTATGATAAGTAAAATTCGTTCTATCCAATTTTCCCATATAAAATTGAGAAGTAATTATATTTCCTCAATACCATGATTAAGACTTTACACTTATCATTATATCATCACATTCATTTCAGGAATGGATTATAACCATAAAACTTTCATGGTGGAATCATTACAACTTCCTTAGTTATGTACATGATCTTTAACCTTTATACCGATCATTTTTCATAACATTCACTTCAGGGAATGGATGAGAACTACACCACTTTCATGGTGGTCATTTCAAATCTTATATATTCTTTGATAATTTGCTACTTCAAGAGCATATATGAGACATGACAATCGAAACTGTCTTAATCAACCTGTATAAATAATCTTCTCATCACATAATACTAATTGAGAAGAAGTTATATGACTGAATCATTACGATATATCGATCAAAATTCTTACAAGCTTTCATAAATTTATAATAAATGAATCTTGATCACAATTCAATAATATAACTTGTGAAAATATACCATAATGTTCTCTTAAAAATGATAACATACGAAACACAATGTATACATAAAGTTGGATTATATACTTCATGATGTTATAACATGTTACCAAATAAAACAAGGTGTGGTATAACCTTTATGAAATAAAGTGTTTTCATCATTTATAAGAAAACATATAATTTATGTATTAGTTTATCATGAAATAAGAGGATATCATATATCTATATATTTGAGTGAAACCAATTGCTTACACAACAATCAAAAACCTATCACGTAAAAGCAAAAGTAAAGACATGTAACTTTATTCGTAAGTCAATTATTTCAAAATAAAAATAATAAAAAATAACTAGACAACAAACTAGTATTAATAATCTCTATATACAATACATGTATCTAGACATATTCAAGCATGAGTCTAATATGATTATCCCAACATTAGATTAGAATATATAAACAAATTGCATTTATCCTTCAACTTCATACTAACAATTTTCTCAATTATACTCATTTATATATGATCCAACCACTTTAACCTTTTTAGAAACATATAATCTCGTAACGTTTGCTAAATATATTATGGAAACATAATGTTCGGTTTTTGCAATTTAAAAGTTTTTTTTTTCAATTTGAAAGTTAAACACTACTATTGTAGTATATAAAATAAAGTTTGCGTTTTCTTTCCTTTAAGTCATATGTGGTTATTATCCTTTTTCCAACGCCGGCCCTCACTAAATAATAATTAATTGTCAAATTAAATATATTTATTATAACTAAATGAAATGTTAATAATCATTACAAAATTATAATCAATTGTCAAATTAAATATTTTCATTAAAACTAAATGAAACGTTTTATTTGGAGAGTTTTAATTTCATGATTAATTTATAATAAACATATTAACCAAAACTAAATGTAAGTTTAAAGTAAGGGAATTAAAATGGACCGGTAGAAAATGTCAACAGCCTTCAAATGCTATCAACCCCAGTTACTAGTTTTGTTTGATTAAAACTTCTTCAAAATTTATATAAAAACCACAACTTGTTATGTTTATTCAGAATAATACCAAGTAATGAGCAATAGAAAAATTACAATACTAAATAATTAACTTAAAATGATTAGATTTGTTTAACTATACATAATTTATAATTGTACTGGAGTAATATATATATATATATATATATATATAAAAATCTCGTTTAACCCAAAATTGTATGAATTACAATATGGATTGTGTTGAGAGAGTGAAAAAAAAACAAAATAACTAGAACATGTAGACTTACCATATGTTAATATGATCTAACTTCAAAAGCAACTCGTGCTGATAACGTGTTGAATAACAACGACCTATTAACAACTAACATACAAGATGTGTAGATCTTAGAACATAGATTAGAGAGAATAGATAATAGAATAATTACTTCTTATTGATGTATCAAGATAAAATACACATGCCACTATTTATATGGCTTATACATTAATACAAAACTAATGGCGAGATGGGGGTTATGTATGTTGAGAGCCACAAATAAATATACATTTATAACAAGGTTTGATTTATTAATAAAAGTTTTTTTAAACGGCTAGCCAGCCCAACGTTCCATAGCTGTTTGATGGTTGTGATACTCATCACAGGATAATATTATCGCGGGCATTTAGATCAAACTGAGGGGGCGGTGTAGGATTGCATCACAGCCATCATGGGGTGGCCATCGCGAACCACCCCGTACACCCAACTTCGATTAAAGTTTTAAAATGTTAAAAGACAGAACTACTAGTGTTGATGATCAAAGGAAACTAGAAATATTCACGTTTTCTTTTCTTTCTATTTTTAGTTTAGGCTACGTTCCGCATGCGGGCACACTCATCTTACCGATGTCTCTGTAAACTTTCAACTTGTTACAATTATGCCTATCTAAAGTTGACATAACAATTATGGCATGCTAAAACACGTAACAAAATAACAATTGATAGATGTATGCCATGTGATAAGTTTTTTGGTTTGTTTCTTTAAACAACCAACATAGCTAACTTTCTTTAAGACTACTTCTGGAACATCCCTATCTTTCGATCAATACTGCCAACATTACTTGTTATGAGGCGAGGATTGGCATCCGACATGTAAATGCGGATAAAACACATGTATACAAATGTAATGTATCTATATTGAATATGTTTGGATGAAATGAACTCCCCAAGAATCTTTTATTCTTCAGCTAAGGTAAATTTTGGTTGTATGTTTTTGACAGAATTTATTTAATTAATTATAAGTCCGACATGATTACCTAGACTAGACATAATCTGCTTATTTTGTATAACTTTTGACATTATTTTATTCATTCATGGACTAATTATAATGGAGAAAAAGTTAGGAACAATGCATTACGTCCATTGGTGCCATGGCCTACATCAAGAATTGAAAACATAAAGCTTTCTAAAACTAGAAACCTCAAAACACAATTAAGACTACTGACTATATATTTTTTAATTTATCTTACTTATACGATTTCATGAGCTTTTGGCATGCGGCTTATAGGCATGATCATGTTATGCTTACTTAAACGATGGTTTCAAATGAAGATGCTTAACAAAATACGGTTGCTCCATTGCTTATGAGGCCCACATAATGACGTATGTACATTTGAAGCACACTCACTAAGATTCGAACTAAATATCAATGGTTTACCGTTTACCCAACATATTTACAAACAAAGAGGAGACAATAATAACCGAACTCCAAACTAATTCAAAATTCTATGATTAAGACCTCAAACCAACATACTGAGGACCACGAGACAAGAAAACATACCAACATCATACAACTGACACACACATATGTGTGTAATAGCTACTTGAAAGAATGTGGACATGTATGAACCCTCGTATTAAGAGTGTGTAGAATTCGATTTAGATTCAAAAACTTCAAACTTCGACTCAATTCAATTCGATTATCAAAAATTCGTTTGGATTATCAAGAATTCAAATTCGATCGAATTCGAGTCCAGTAAAGCGAATACAAATTAATGATTTCAAATTCTATTCGATTCGATTCAAAATTCGAATTCAAACTATACTATACTATACATACATAGTATGTATTTATATTTTAAGTATATACATATATACACATAATATATATACATGCACACATACACATTGAAAAAAAAACTTCTAAATTTGAGTCAAACTTTAAAACCCATAATCCCTAATACTTTTATTATACGTGTATTTTACATATTTACCTTATACATTACAAATATCTAAGAAACCATAGTCTGTACTATTTTTACCATTCTCGTATATGACATATTGTTGTTTATTAATTTTGTAGATTAGTATTTTTTATGTTAAAAGTAATGACCTTGTTGTAGGTTTAAAAGTAAAAAATTATTGTTATTTATGATGAATTTAAATTAAATAAAATTGATTCGAATTCGATTCGAATAAATTGAATCTTAATCGAATATGAATTAATGTAAAAAAATTAAAAATTCAAAAAATTTGATTCGTTTAATTCAAAAATTTGTTATTCAACTCACGACACCTCTACCTCATACTAGTACACACCCAACATCTGTACCTAGTACATGTTATGTTATTTAGTATTCGATTAGTCTTTAACGCTTATCGATGGTAGAGCCTCTCACAAGGGGACAATGGAGTGGAGAGCCCTTTGGTGAAAACCCCCCCTTATACAAGGTTGGTGTCTTTAGATTTTTATGGGGTGGCGAGGGGAGCGGCTAGGTTTACGATAAATAAAATGAAAATGGTTTAGGCATGGTGATAGGGAAGCAGGTAGAGGGGAAGGGCGGATTTAGTGCTAAAGATTAAGGGTGTTCAAAAAATCCAAAATCCGAATTAAAAAAACTGATCCGAATTCTTATTTGGATGGATCCTGTTAAAATTATGAACTATTAATTCAAACACTATGTTGGGCTGGACTATTGTTTCTTTATTCAGGTTGTTGGGCTAATAATATGTTGGCCCAGTTATAGCACGGTTGTTTATTATGACCCAAAGTGGGTGTTGACTTGTCAAAGTGTGTTAGTTATGGACGGCTTGGATTGCATTGATGGTTGATCAACGGTTGAGAAGATATATCACACGGATCGTGCTCCCAGCTATAAAAGGCTTTCATCTACTCGTTTATTACTGATCTCGAGTCATTTTTTCTTTTCTCTGTATTTGTGTTCTAGGGTTTCTCCGGAGAAAACCCTTGTGTCTGTATTCTTTCTGATCTTTGTAAGTTTGTATTGTTTCTTCTTTAAGATCAACTGCTGATCTTAACAATCAGCAGTAGATCTTTGTATTGTACTCATTATTTTGATTCTCAGTGATTTGCTGAGAATCTCTGGGTTTGGTTGGGTACTTTTTAAAGTTGGTTAAATAATAGAGATTTGTCACCGTTTTGTCGCTATATCTTCTTGTTCTTGTGTTGTGTATGTTGTTTGGTTGTGATTCGAGTAGATCCATACTTTCTGACATGGTATCAGAGCCCATAGGCTCTTGATTCTGGTGTGTATTTGTCTTCCGCTGTCGTCTTTTCTATTTTTGAGGTCTTTGCTGTGCTTAGATCTTGGTTCTGTCTTTATTGTTTTTAGGGTTTTGATCTTCCTTATAGATCTTGACCCTTCCCTATTCTATACTAGATCTGATCTGTTTAGATCTGGTCTATTATCTTGTTCTAGTATTTGTGTGGATCTGGAGTGATTGTCAACCATTGTTGGCTTAAAAGCTCTGGATTAGTATTGGGAGCTCTTGGACACAAATTGGAGGCTGTTGCTTGCTGATTGCTCTCTGGTCGTGTAACCCTAAGTGAAGGTTACAGACTACGAGTTCTGGTGAGATTGTTCCATTCTCTTCTTTATTTTGTTGAGTCTAGGAGCACTGCCTGGGTTAGGGGGACCGGTATTGGCTCACTATCTGATTGTGTTGATTGCTTGTCTTGCTACTTGTTTTTGGTTTGTTGTCTTGGTTGATCTATTGTGTTTTGATTAATATACGTATATACTATAGATAATAAAAGGACTCCTGTGTTAAGAATTGGGTGGGCACCTTGAGTGACGAACCCACCATCTTTACACTGACACAGCTTCGTCCTTCTTAGGATCTATACTATTGTTTTCTGGTATAAATTCTTATCATCTTGTTGTTTGTTTGTCTGTGTTTGATTGTTTGACATGGGTGATGTTGTTAATGCTCCTGGTGGAGGGGGTAATGACCCTCCAACAGGAACTTTGATCAGTAAACTGGACATAGGAGACCCTTTGTACATCCACCCTAGTGACACTAGTACATTAACCATCACTAGCATTAAACTAAAAGGTACTGAGAACTATAATGTCTGGGCTAAATCTATGAAATTAGCACTTGAAACTAAAAATAAGTTTGGATTTGTTGATGGTAGTACTGTTAAATCAGTAACTGATGATGTTTTGGGAAAACAGTGGGATAGGTGTAATTCTGTGGTATTATCTTGGCTTTTGAATTCTATTAGTGAAGAACTATACCTAGGTCAAGTGTTTTCTCAAAATGCTAGGGATGTTTGGATAGATTTAAAGGAAACCTATGACAAGGTTGATGGATCTGTGGTGTTTAATTTGCATCAAAAAATTTGTTCAATTAATCAGAATGGTAGTACTGTTTCAGAGTACTATCACAAATTAAACACTATGTGGAAAGAATTTGATTCTATTGTTCAATTGCCTCCTTGTACTTGTGAGGCTTCTAAAGATTTTAATAGTTTTAATGGGTTAATAAAACTTATGCAATTCTTAATGGGTCTTGATGACATCTATCAACCTGTGAGAACTAATCTTTTGATGCAAGATCCATTGCCCTCTGTCAAACATGCCTTCTCTATTTTGTCTAGGGAGGAGTCTCATAGGAAGTCAAACAGTACTGTTAAGAGTACTAATGTTTCTTTTTTGACAAAGGCAACCAATGTCAATAATAAAAGAAACACTAATACTTCTAACAGGGGTCCTAACCCAAACCTCAAGTGTACTCATTGTAACATGCTTGGGCATACTGTTGACAGATGCTATGAACTTGTAGGATATCCCCCTGGTTACAAGAAGAGGGGCACTTCTCAGCCTATGAGGAGTGCAGTCTATTCAAATGTTAAGTCTAACCCTACTAGTAACAATACTGTTGCTAGTACTTCTGTTCCTTTTACTTCTGAGCAGATATCCAAGCTGATGAGTCTCATAAGTGAAAAGAATGGAAATGAGCCTCAAACCTCTAATGCAGGAGGTGAGAGTGTGTCTGTTAATGGTTTCTGTAATGTTTCTGTGTTAACAAAATTAAATTCTATCTTTGAAAATTTTTCAAGTTGTTCTGTTGAAACTAAAACTGCATTATTACTTAAGTGGATTATGGATTAAGGGGCTAACCAACATACGGTTAGCACTGATGAACACTTGGTTAATGCTTTTGATGTTTCACAGTACAATATGTCTGTTAAACACCCAAATGGCACCAATGCCAAAGTTAAAAAAATTGGTGATGTAAAACTGGGAAATGGAGTTGTCTTACATGATGTCTTTTATGTTCCTGAATACTGTGTTAACTTAGTATCTGTTAATAAGTTAGCTAAAGACCGTAAAATGAATGTATTATTTGATGATCAACAATGCTATGTCCAGGATTCCAGGTCCAAGAAAGTCCTGGTGACTGGTAGAGCATTTGATGGTCTATACTTCTTAGGAGATGATGTGAGTAGTAAGACTGTTTGTTTTAATAGTGTTATTGATTGCAATATGTGGCATAATAGACTTGGACATCCTTCTGACCAAGTTCTAGCTGCGTTAAAAGATAGTCTAAATATTGGAAAAGTTGATACTAAGCCTTGTGAGGTGTGTCACAAGGCTAAGCAAATCAGAGATCCTTTTCCACTTAGTGATCATAAGACCAAAGATGTAGGAGACTTAGTTCATCTAGATGTTTGGGGTCCATATAGAATCACTAGTAAGGAAGGATATAGATATTTTTTGACTATAGTAGATGATTTTTCAAGGTCTGTTTGGTGTTATTTACTTAAAAACAAAGGTGATGTATTTGAAAACCTTGTCATTTTCTATAAATTGATAAAAAATCAGTTTAAAAAACAAGTCAAAATATTTAGGAGTGACAATGGGACTGAATTTGTTAATAAACAATTTCAAGATTTCTGTAATAATAAAGGTATTTTACATCAAACATCATGCATTCATACTCCACAACAGAATGGTGTTGTGGAGAGAAAGCATAGACATCTTTTAAACATAGCTAGAGCTTTATTGTTCCAAAGTCAAGTGCCACTTAATTTCTGGTCTGAATGTATTCTAACTGCTGCATACTTAATTAACAGGCTTCCCTCATCAGTGTTAGGTGGTAAGAGTCCTTATGAAAAAATTTATGGGTTCCCCCCAATTTTAGATCATTTAAAAGGATTTGGGTGCTTATGTTTTAAAACTATTTTAAATGAAGATGATGAATTAGCTAGTAGGTCTGATAAGTGTGTTCTTATTGGATATTCTGTGTTTAAAAAAGGTTATAAAATCTGGAATTTAAGTAAAAAACAAGTTGAATATTCCAGAGATGTTAAATTTTTTGAAGAAATTTATCCTTTCAAGTTTAAAACAAATAAAGAAGTTTTTAATAATCTAGATCATCTTAATTTTTTTGACATAAGCACTGACAAAACTGAGTCAAGTGATCTTAATAGTGGTCTTCCCGATGATGAAGGGGGAACAAGTATGTCTCAAGAATACTCCCCTGAGGAAGAGTTAGAAGACTCTTCCAGGGCTGCTAGGGGGTAGAACTTAATGTTCAGCAGCCTGGCAGTCCAGGACAAAGGGGGAATGACCTTCCTAGGGTTGAGGATTCTGATGATGAGCATAATACTCCTGAGGGAAATAGGATTGGTAGTCCTAGAAGGTCTGTTAGAGAGTCTGTTTTACCCAGAAGATTTAATGACTTTATTGTAGAGGGTAAAGTCAAGTATGGAGTTGAAAGGGTTGTAAACTATTCTAAGTTGTCTTTGGATAATTTGTGTCTTGTTTCTAGTCTTAATAAAACATCTGAGCCCAGTAGCTATTCAGAAGCTGCTAAAGACCCAAAATGGGTTGAAGCAATGAATAGTGAAATGGAAGCTCTTTATAGGAATAACACATGGGTTTTGTGTGATTTACCAAAAGATAGAAAGGCCATAGGTTGTAAATGGGTGTATAAAATTAAGTATAAGGCTAATGGTGATGTTGAAAGGTACAAAGCCAGACTTGTAGCCAAAGGCTACAGCCAAAGGGAAGGTCTGGACTTTGGTGAAACCTTTTCACCAGTTGTTAAGATGGTAACTGTAAGGACTGTAATAAGTCTTGCAGTCCAGAATAGCTGGCCTTTATTTCAACTTGACATTAACAATGCATTTCTTTATGGCTCTATATCTGAGGATGTGTATATGACACCTCCTGAGGGGTATTATTCAAAAAACGAAAACAAAGTGTGTAAGTTGGTTAAGTCTCTATATGGGCTAAAACAAGCCCCTAGGAAATGGAATGAAAAATTAACCAATGTTTTGATTAAAATGGGTTTTGTTCAAAGTGTGTGTGATCACTCCTTGTTTATTAAGTCTGAATCTAATGTGTTTATTAGCCTGTTAGTTTATGTGGATGACATAGTTGTTACTGGAAACTGCATGGATGAAATTAACAAGGTTAAGTCTGTGTTAAGTAAAAATTTTCAAATAAAAGATTTGGGCAAATTAAAATACTTCTTAGGGATAGAAGTATAATATACTCAGATAAGGGTATTTGTTTATCCCAAAGAAAATATTGTCTTGAATTGCTCAATGACTTTGGGTATTTAGGGTGTAAACCTGTGAATACTCCTATAGAAGCTAGTTATATAGTATCTGAAAAAAATAGTAAGAATGTGGTTTTGTTGGACTATGTCACTGGTTACCAAAAACTCATTGGTAAACTGATATATTTGTCCTTAACAAGACCTGATATTAGTTATGCTGTTCAGTTTCTTAGTCAATTGATGCATAAGCCCAATAAAGGTCATCTTCAGGTAGCCTTAAGGCTGCTAAGATACCTTAAGCTATCTCCTGGAAACGGAATATTTTTCAGTAAGAGTGATAGCTTTAATCTGCAAGGTTTTACAGATTCAGATTGGGCCAAATGCTTATCTACTAGGAAATCTGTAACTGGATTCTGTGTATATCTTGGAAACTGTTTGATTTCATGGAAAAGTAAAAAACAAAACACAGTTTCCAGGTCTACAGCCGAAGCTGAATACAGAGCTATGTGTTCAGCTACTTGTGAACTTATCTGGTTAATAAACTTGTTAAGAGAATTGAAGGTTAACTGTGTTCTTCCTGTTAATCTTCATAGTGATAGCAAAGCTGCTATTTCTATAGCAGCTAATCCTGTATTTCATGATAAGACTAAACACTTTGAAATTGACCTACATTTTTTAAGAGAAAAAATTTCTAATGGTGTAATTAAAACAGTTAAAGTTGGGTCAAATGATCAGGTGGCTGATATTTTTACTAAAGGTCTTGGTGTGATTCAACACAATGCCTTATGTGAAAAATTGAAGTTACATGACATGTTTAGTGTTTGAATTAAGGGGGGATGTTAAAATTATGAACTATTAATTCAAACACTATGTTGGGCTGGACTATTGTTTCTTTATTCAGGTTGTTGGGCTAATAATATGTTGGCCCAGTTATAGCACTGTTGTTTATTATGACCCAAAGTGGGTGTTGACTTGTCAAAGTGTGTTAGTTATGGACGGCTTGGATTGCATTGATAGTTGATCAACGGTTGAGAAGATATATCACACGGATCGTGCTCCCAGCTATAAAAGGCTTTCATCTACTCGTTTATTACTGATCTCGAGTCATTTTTTTCTTTTCTCTGTATTTGTGTTCTAGGGTTTCTCTGGAGAAAACCCTTGTGTCTGTATTCTTTCTGATCTTTGTAAGTTTGTATTGTTTCTTCTTTAAGATCAACTGCTGATCTTAACAATCAGCAGTAGATCTTTGTATTGTACTCATTATTTTGATTCTCAGTGATTTGCTGAGAATCTCTGGGTTTGGTTGGGTACTTTTTAGGGTTGGTTAAATAATAGAGATTTGTCACCATTTTGTCGCTATATCTTCTTGTTCTTGTGTTGTGTATGTTGTTTGGTTGTGATTCTAGTAGATCCATACTTTCTGACAGATCCGAATCCGAATTACTTATTTGGAATCGGCTTTGAATTTTGGAATTTAAAATTTTGGATTATTTGGATATCCAAATAAACCGAATAAGCTTCAACTAAGTTTTGGTAGGGGAACGATCAATTTTTTGAAAACTAATTCAATCTATTAGGCATGAGGCTAATATTAGACCTTAATTCTTCAACATCGCCCATCTATATGGACTAGTTATTGTCACACTTCATGATGTTTCATTTTGTGTTAAAAACTATGTTTTGAAGTTTGATTTTGTGTTTAAGTTTACGTTTACTTTTTGTAGACTATATTTTGAAGTTTGAACTTTGTATTTGTGTTTAAGATTATTCTATATTTTCGCGTTTGTATGTTTATTGATTTCAAATTAATAAAATGTTAAGAACTATAAATTAGGGAAAATAAAAAAAACGAAAAATTGTTGTTTGGCATAATTTGGATTATTCGGATTTATCCGAATCCGATCCGAATTCAGATAGATTTGGATCGGATTGGTATATATCCAATTCGGATCAGATTTCGGATAGGTTCCTAAAATTTCAAATATGAATAATCCGAATAACCCGTTATCCGATCCGATGAACATCCTTACTAAAGATAGTTTGAAAATATAAAAAGGTATACCTTATGAGTAACACAATATATTTTCCTTTCGGGTAACACAATTCCCTGGCAACTTCAAGGCTAACAATGTTTTTATATGTTCTTACCAGTACCCTATGAGGTTCAAGACCCCTTAAAACAGTAGTTAAGTTTTGTTACAACTGTATATCAAAACTACTTACTATGAAAAGTACTATTAATAACTGATTTGTCATGATATATGTCTGAAAAGCTAGTTAGATATTATACGATTTCAAAGATTAAATAAATATGAGATTTGATAATGTGTGTCCTAATATGTGAATTAATCATAAACCCTACGTGTTCCTTTAAACATAATCGGATGCCTATATCAAACTTTTGAAGATGTTTAGATTTGAAAATATTATAATAGAACTATTTTATGTAAATGGTTTTCATGGCCTACATAAAAAGATAATACAAAAAAACTTTCCAAAACTGGAAGGAAACACAAACATAATGAAGATTGAGTGCTTTTTATTAAATTATAATGGTTCGTATACATATAGGAAATTAATGGAAACTGTAAAGGGAATTTGGAGCAAAAGCATCACTTTTCTTGCTCACACATTAATATTTTATTGAACAAGTGTTTGTTTTTAGGCATCACTCACGTGGATAGTCCCTATAGATTTTAATCAGTATGTCGCTCACTCACTTTCTGAGGCTTAGAATGAATGTGATGAACATAGTTCCAATACTTTCTATAGTAATATATAGAGTAAATAGCCATTTTCGTCCCTGTGGTTTGGTTCAGTTTGCCACTCCAGTACAAAGTTTTTTTTTTTTTGCAATTCCTTACCTGTGGTTTGGATTTTTTTGCCAAATTCGTCCTTTTGACTAACTCAGTTAAAAAATGCGTTAGTGTCAGGGGTAGTGTTGTCTTTTTACACCTCAGTGACGAATTTGGCATTTAAATGTAACCCTATGAATTTTTCCCCAATTTATTTTTTTTAAATAAAAGTTTCATTTTAATTTATTTTTGTCCCACTCTCATTTATTACACACATGTCTAAATATTAGTATATAACTTCTTGTTTAAAAAAAAAAAGTTAAGTTATAAGAATTTACGTGTATTTTTTTTTGTCTTACACTTCCAAAAACAATATCTTATTTGCAAAAAATATGGCAATTTAATTCTATTCATGATGATTATTAATTTAAATATTCTCACATCATAAGTGACAACATTTTATATTTATTTGAATTATTTTAGTTTTTATGTTAAAAGACTTTTAAAAGAAATGAAGTTGGTTTACAAAATTTTAAACTGTTATGTTGCCACTTATCGAGACTTGATTCAAAGTCAAAACCCGATCCACCGAAAAGTTTCTTTAAAAAAATTAACGCGCCTAAACTCGAATTTTGGAAACTATTTTTGATTGACAAACGACCGACACATCATTCTTAATCACAAACAACCCATGATTAGCTGGATTATACGCATAATTACAGCTCAAAATTGAGCCAATTCGCACGAGTTGAGCAAGCTCTGGTCAATCATTCAAACCTTCCTTTATACGATCATACTATAAATTGAACGTCCCACTACGAGCTGAAGGCACCGAAAAACAAAACCCCACCACAAGTTTTCACTTTCATCCTCTCGTTTGAGTACAGTGTCGAGACATTTGACTTTTTGTTGACTCGTGTTTCTTGAAGCCTAACAACCTGTAAGTTCCAATTGTTTTCACTTTTATGTTAACTCTTAACATTTCAATCCATAGCCCCTTAACCTTCTGTTGTTTCGATTTGTGTTTTAGCGGATTGATTGCTTAGGGTTCTAGGCTATAAGTGGGGAAGATGATGTATGGGCGCGATTAAAAGTCAAAATAAATGCACGATTAAGACACAGAATGGATAGGAACAAGTGGAGAGACGTATGGGCGCGATTAAAAGTCAAAATAAAACATTTAAAATCAATTTTATGGTCTCGCCGGAGATTGACCGGAATTTGGCCGGAATAAGTGAACGGAAAAAAAACGTGGGAAGCAGGAGAGGGAAATCAAAATTTTTAAACTTTCATCATTTGGCAAATTCAGTCCCTCAAGGTTAACTGAATTTTAAATGCCAAATTCGTCCCTGAGGTGTAAAAAGACAACCCTACCCCTGACATTAACGAGATTTTTTAACTGAGTTAGTCAAAAGGACGAATTTGGCAAAAAAATCCAAACCACAGGTAACGAATTGCAAAAAAAAAAAAAAACTTTTGTACTGGAGTGGCAAACTGGACCAAACCACAGGGACGAAAATGGCTATTAACTCTAATATATATATTAAAATTTGATAAGTAACATACATTTTATTTTTTAGCACTTTTTTTTATTATTAAATACATCCTGCCGCTTCTTTCTTTTCAAAGTCAAGACACCGCCTCTACTTTTTCTTTTGAAACTTAAGATGCCACCTACTACTTGCTAGATTGATCATTTGATATCCTTCGTGAAATCATGTAAGGGGAAGGGGCATTACATGGTCAATTTGAAGGCAAAATACCATAGAACCACCAAATTGTAAGTTATTGGGCATGTCCCTAAGCTAGATCTATGTTTTGGTAGGTTTTGAGTTGATTAAGGTAGCAATTTTGAACATTAAACGATGTAATTATTTGTGTCGAACTAGGTTCAAGCATAAGAGCCCCTTACGTCTGGAACAGTCCAGGCGTAAGAGAGGTCACCTATAAATAGGTACCTTGTGCTCCATTCCGTTTAACTTTTGCATTATTTTCAATATATGTCGAATTGCTGCCCGATTTTTCGTGTGATCATGCGTGTGTTATTGTTTTATCATTCTAAACATTACAAGACTAACAACAAACCGTATCGTTGATTCCGCCTTCGATTCAGTCACGCACGTAGTCTCTAGATCTTGTAATTCGAGACCCGAACGGTCCTACAAGTGGTATCAGTGCTATGACTCGATTCTACGCATGTTGTTAGTGTTGGTGATATCATCAAATCTGATTTTTTAACGCAATTGTTCTTGTTTTTTTATTGAAAACCCATTTTGACCCATTTCTAGCTTTTAGCATGGTTTTTGTTGATTTGTGATTGATTTTGATGTTATAGTTATTTTGTGTCCACGAACAAATTTAAATTGAATTCCTACAAAAATTTAAAATCAAACTAGGTCATTATGGATTAGAAGATTTTGTGTTAAAACTTTGAAAAACCCATGAACTTGAGTTTTTGATTGATTTTCATCATTTTCGGATTATAATTGTTTTTTTCTTGTGTTTTGAGCAATCTTGACGTATTCAAATCAATATCCCGCACATAACCTCATATTTGGATCATGAAAACACAAAAAACCCCAAAATCTCATCAAAATCAGCTTTCTCATGAAGAACAAGTCTCTTACTTGTGGAAGTCTACTTTTTGCCCTTCAGGCATAAAAGCTTTTTACGTGTGTATTCCTGTCCATACGCCTAAGAGATTCAGGTGTAAGGATTCATATGTGTGACGTGTCTCCTACGTGTGTAACTAACTCCCATACTCTTGAAACAACCTCATACGTGTGACATCATCCTTAGACGTGTGGAATTTCAGTTCATACGCCTGTATCCCTGTTCATACGGGTGATCAGCTATATTGGTCAAATTTTCGACCATTCCAAGTCTGACTTTGACCAAACATCATCCTAAGTTGACTTTTGTTTACCAAATCACTTACACATCATATTTTTATAAAAAATGGCCAACCCAAATGAACCTTAGAATTATCTAACTCAAATCATCTGAACATAACAAGTACCTTCGGTTCAACTCCAAGTTGTGCACCCATGCACTAGTACACAATTGAATTGTTGATGCTATGGTGTTTTTTTTAATCGTGCAGTCAATTATATTCACCGCACCTTTATAATAGAGTTAATTTAATGATGGTCTGAGTTTTATTTGATGGTTCTATGAAGATGGGATCGATTAATTGGTGTCGTATGGGCTTTTCTAAAGGTGCAGGTCAAATATACTAAAACCTTTAGAGCTTCTTTCCCCCCAAAATTTTCAGCAAAATACCGCCCAATTTTTCCAGCAAAGACAACACATCTTTTCTTCTCAAACCCTAACCAACATTTGCTCCCAATTTGTTCAAAAAAATACCCACTGACGTCGACCTCTCCTCTCCTCTTGAACCCTAACTGACCAGCGGCAACATCTAACCCACTGTACCAACCCTAATCGAAGCTTCTTTCACGTTGTTGTTCTACCCACGGCTTGAACCGATCGACCAATGGGGGTAATGTTGCAGTTGTTTTACCTTCAAAATCATTTCACCACATCTTCTAATGAATTGTGTACTAGTGAGGTTCGGTTGAAGATCTTCTTCATGTCCTTGTGTCACACTGATGTCTACTTCTGGGAAGCCAAGGTTATATTAATATTTATTTTCACACCTTGTTGTTGTTATTAATTAGTCTTTCATATTATTAACCCTATCTTCTTCTTCATCCCTTTTTAACATCTTTATTTGATATTGTTGTTTATGTAAAGTAGACAATATAATTTCTGTTCTAGAGGTGGGATTCGGCAAGGATAGGAAAAAAGTGGTATTTAGAGGTTCAGTTTATCATAATTTTAGTTTTTGTTAATGAAAAAATCATGTGTTTCACCCTGTTTCCTCTCATATTAGGCCATGAAGCCAGAGGATATGCTAAAACCTTTGGTAAAGTTCTTGTTTTGGAATAATTTATACAAAGCTGGAGTTTCGAACTTTTTTCTATTAGGATCACATATATATTGCGATTACCCAAGTATGTATCTAATTCATTTATAACAAAAGAAACTTGACCCATACTTAGGTTTGTACACAATACTATCCTGACCTTAATTAGAAAAGAAATAAGTATGAAAAACTCTGTGAGCTTCACATATATTATCCCTTTTATCTTCATTATTTAGCAAAAGTTAAAGTAAACTTCTCTTGTATGTCTTCTTTGTATTTTGTAGAATTGTAAAGAGTACACAGTTGTTCATTCCGGACGTGTTGCTAAGATCAACCCCGATGCTCCACTTGATAAAGTCTATTTTCTTAGTTGTGGCATTTCGACAGGTTTGTGTAATATCTTTTAATCCAGTTTTAGTTATAGTTTTGTTCATTTTTGAAGGTCATGCATTTAAAATTACTTTGATTACAACCAAGAAGTTTGGTGTTACTTTGTTCGTGAATCCAAAAGATCGTGATAAACCGACCCAAAAGGGTTTTTTTTTTCAAACAGTGCATATAAATCCCCACGTACACACATTTTCTCTATTTGACTTTGATCTTTGTTGAGCCTTGTTAGGTCATTGCTTCAATGATGGAAGGCTATGATTTCTTCTTTTGTATGTGTTCTGATTTTTTACAAACATGTGCAAGAGTTTGTGGACCATATTCAATATGATATTGTTAAACAAGTATGCTTGTGTTTATATTCATATACTTTGTCTATTGTGCTAACTTATATGTATTTACAATCTCACATTTTTATTTGGTTATTTTTTGTTATGGAAAGAAGATGGGTAACATTCGCAATAAAAAAATTAAAGACTTATTCTTAAGCTTGATGAAGGAATTGATTCACAAGATAGTAATGCCCGGAATGAAATCATTAAAGGCGTCTCAAGGTTAGTTCAACATCAATAACCAATAGATAGTTCTTACTTTGAGGGATTGTTATGCACTGTATTCTCCTAAATAATAAGTAGTATAAGCCATTTTAGGCCTAGAGGTTCTTGGAAGCATAGTTTGTTGTTTAGTGTCGTTTGCTCTCAGCCATTAAAAGTTCGGGCTTTGAGGGAATAATTTTGATGCTATCATACACACTCCAACAAAGAATTTCAGCCCAAGAAGCCATCGTTTGGTTGTATAGTGTTGTTTTTGTTGACATGACTGAATAAAAAACTAGTAAGTTAAGCTATTTTATAGTTTTGCGCTATAAATAAAGGCCAAACAAACCAAAGAAGAAACATAAAAATACCATTTGAACATTAAGGAATAAAGATGACATTTTTGACCCATCATGATCAAGGTTATAGTTTTTTCTATCATAAAGTAATAAACAAAAGTAAAAATATAAATAAAATAAAACAATTAGCTAACATACAAACTGGTTGAATGGTAAACGGGTCAAGACAACATGTATCTTTAGGGATCAAAAACATATGATGCCTAGTGCTGTTGAAAAGCTTCTTTCTACCACTTCTTAACTTGGCAACCAAATCCCACTAATGTTTTGAATATGGCAGTATTATATATTTTAAGCTTCAGTTTGTTAACGTCACACTATTTTTTGTTATGCAGTTTTTACTGATTGGGTTACAAGGATTGAAGAGGTCAGTTCGGGTTGCAAGATGCATGATGTGGTTAGTTTGACATTTTTGGGTTGCAAAGCATAAGGTGGCTAGTTCCACATTTTAGGTTGCAAACTTTTTTGAGCTAAATTCGAAAACATGCACCTATCTCAAATTGTATACTTCACTTTTCGGAATTTTGTTTTAATATTTGAAGTTTGTTATTTTTATTTCCAGCCATATTATCATATCATTTGTTTATTATTTGTATTCTTTTGGAAAATTTAGTTTAAAGTTGCTGGATTTGTACAATAAGTAAAAAAAAATATTTTTTGGTTGTTTTGTTAAAAGTTGCAGGTGCCATGTGTCAAAATATCATTGCATGATTCAAAAATGAAGTTAAAGATGTGGATGTATTAGATTTATTAGGTGATGCGGTCAAAAGGTTTAAGTGATGCGGGCAACATACAACCGCACCTCTAATGATTCCTTTGTTGATGCTTCATCATTTGGTGCGCTCCGAATACCGCACCTTCAATTGAAATACACCGCACCTTCAATTGAAATGTGTACTAGTGATGGGCGGCCGCAAATGTTATGAACCAACAAGTACCTTAGAATTATCTAACAAATGCAGCTACTTCATGGTGTCCTGATAGTCAGCCTCCTCAGCAACAATGAATGTTATGGAAAAACTGTGGACACTCACCACATCCGCGAATCAGTCGCTAAGCGTCCAGAGTATTCTTGCTAGTGACAATGAGACAGGCAACAACAACAAAGCAAACTCTAACACACCTATTGAAGTCTCCAAGATGGGTGAGGAAGTACAAGGATGAACGTAACACATTTTCGTCCTCACACAAGCGTTGCCTAAAGACATCTTACATTAGGATGAATCATGTGAGAATGCTTATGATCTATGGAGTTTGCTAAAGTCAAGGTGTGAAGGTGATGAACATGCAAGAAGGATATATCAAGATCAACTGAAGAAGGAGTTCGAAGCGTTTTGTCACATTGACAATGAATCATTGGGAGACATGACCACTCATTTCCCTCATCTCATGAATGAACTTCGTAAGTTTGAAGTTAGATATACTACTATTGAACTAATAAAATGTTTTGCAGATGCATTACCACCGCATTGGAGTCAATATGTGGATATGCTAAAAGAAGTGGGATCGTTTGAGCACTTGACCATTAGTGACTTCTTACGCAAGTTGGACAACAGGGAGATTGAGGAATGTAGGAAAGCAAGACGTATACCTCTTCCCCAAAATCCCGATGTTTACCATGCCTCCTCCAGCGTCACCTCACAAGCCTCAACAAGTACTAGACCGCAACTCACATTCATATCATGCACACTTCATAACCCATTTGCCTTTAACAATGCTTCACTTCCTCAAGCGATAGATCCAATCTTTAGTACACCGTGTCTTTATGGATATGTCCCAACTCAACTCAGCCACAACCAACAACCACTTTTATTCCTCCTAATTCCCTTAATCCCATACAAACAACCTATGCTTCAGCAAACACTCCTCAGTTATCCACATCTAACCTAGGAAAAGTCACCTTAGGGGTTACGCAAGAGCATGTGGCTATTTTATCCACTTTTGTGACATCCTACAGTAACCTACTGGCAAGAAACATTGGAAATGCTAAGTTCACCAATGAAGACTATGCTCAAGTGGATAAGGATGAAAAGGAGTTAATGGATGCTCAAGTGGATAAGGATGAAATGGAATTAATGGATATTTAGTGGGCATTTACATGTGTCATCATATGAGCTGAAGATTTAATAGAAAGAACAGGTCGAACCAACTGGCAGACAAACAAAGATACAAGATATGGTTTCAACAAGAACAAAGTCACGTGCTTCAACTTCGGAGTAAGGGGACACTTTAAGAGGGAGTATGACAAACTATTGCACCAAGTCAATCAATTGTCTTTCAAGACGAACGGATTTCAACAACAACAAGGAAATCAATTTCAAACCAGACAACAACAAGCTCCATTTAAAGAAGGCATTAACATCAACTCAATGTGAGTATGAAACCATCAAGGAAAGGTTGGAAAGTTATTCCAACCTTTGCGTGACAACTATTCCGAGTCACCAGAAGAGACAAAAATCACTCACTTCACGGTCACAACACCTCTTATTTCTGATACAACTGAAACTAAAGAGCCAGATATTGTGAAGGATGATATTTATTGTCTGGTTGAGACTGAAAATGATGAATCTGATGAAGAAAATCAGAAACCTGGTTTAGGACTTAAAATCAGGATCCCTCTTGAAAACCATAAATTATGATCCTAATCCTAAATCAGGGGATGAAGTTGTTGAGTTACCTGCTAACGATGATCGGTTTTACGCGATTAAAGATTTTGAAGAGGTTTATTCCAATATAGAATTCCCAATTAAAAACATGAATCAATCTTTAATCACTCTAGTTTTTAAATCGACTTTTAGTGAGAACATTAAACAAAAGATTTTAAATGTTATTGTTGAACAAGTTAAACTAGTGCCTAAACAACAGATCAGAGAGCAATATGGTCAGCCTAGTCAGGTGAAACCATCATCTGCTTAACCAATGAAAAAGCAATTCTAACAACTTCTGTCCAAGAAAATAGGTTAGGTTCCTAAGAGTAAGTCTGTACAAGAAGATAGACGGGCCCACTAGTCAACGTGGTCAAGTTTGTTAAATCAACCGGAACTGATTAGGTGCAACATTTTGAGAACCATTCTAATTTAAAATATTTTCAAATCATGCAATGGAAGCATCTTCTTTTAGTGCTCCTGGTCTAGACTTCCGAATTAATCTTTCCAAGTACAATATGCAACAGGGTGTCCCTATCCTAACTAATTCTGAATCTAGGATACACGACATACACCCATTATAGGACAGTATAGGTAATTCAGAAAGTGGGGTAAACTTGGTTTAAAAAGGCGCGGGGCGCTTTGAGGCGTTTTGGTTCCAAAATCCGAAGCGCGGGGCTTTAAGCGCGAGGCGAGATCTTCACGTATTCGACACGCTAAGTATTTTATTAATAATTATAGATAAATTTTAGGTAATATTTACATATTTTTTAATCACTGAATAGAAAAATAGAATAAATAATAAGAATAATTAGACAAAATACAAGTTTTAGAGACTAAATGTAAATTGTTGAAAGATAAAGGGGTTAAATGTATAAATTCCTAAAACTTCTTTATTAGACAAAATACAAGTCTTAGAGATTAAATGTAAATTGTTGAAAGATAAAGGGTTAAATTTATAAATTCCTAAAACTTCTTAAACCTAAAAGCTAAAACACGTGCATATATACAAACTACCAGCCGCTATGTCTTCTTCTAATCTACCAAAAACCCTAAAATCACAAGCTGTCTTCTTCTTCAGATCCCTAAAGCTTTCTGCCTTTCTTCTTCTACATAATATCTGCTCCTATTGTTTTGTTTTCTTTCGTGTGTGACCCTCTCCTCTACCCTATCATCACTGTCTACCATACCTTCTCCCTCACAAGCCTGCAACTCCGGTCAGGCAACCCAGAAGTCTTATTTCCGGCAATCTTCAACACCACCAAGAACACAAGCTGCTGTTGTCTCCGACCAGTTCTACATGAAGCGCCGCCTCTGGTGGAGGTCGCTTCCGGCTAAAAGCGCTGCCTCCGGGCGCTTCATGTAGTTTCGACGCCTCACCCAAAGTGAAGCGTTTTTCCTACCGCCTTGACCGCCTCACGCCTCAGGCGCGCATGAGGCGCGCATGAGGCGCGCTTTTTTAAACCAAGGGGGTAACTATACGAAGGCAGCTTAAATCAAATGCAGTGGCTCTATATTATGAAATTCGAGAAACCGGTTTTTAAAACAACTGGTCCTTCGCTTTATTTGTCTCACAAACTGAACCACGCAGTATTAATAAGTTTTGAAGGAAGAATCATGGATCAATGCTATGTAGGAAGAACTCCAACCGTTCTAGGTGTTTGGGTGTGGGATTTTGTGGATGTCCCACCAGGCGCAAAGAAAATTGGAACTATGTGGGTTTATAAATGCAAGAAAGATGATTGAGGTGTTGTTATTCATAACAAAGACAGATTGGTCATTAAAGGATTTCAGCGGATCGAAGGGATTGATTAAAATGAAGTTTATATGCTAATGGCAGATCTTGAATTAATCCGAATGTTTTTAGCATTTGCTTCTTACAAGAAATTCAAAGTCTCTCAAATGGATGTTAAGAGCGCATTTCTTTATGGAAAGGTGAAAGAAGAAGTGTATGTCGCATAACCTCCAGGGTTTGAAGATCCAGTCCACTGGCATAGAACCTATGTTCTAAACAAGGCTTTATATGGTCTTCATCAAGCTTCGTACGTGTGGTATGAGACAATCTCTCTATACCTGATCGATAATGGGTTCAGCCGTGGACTCATCGACTACACTTTGATTACCAAGGAGAAAGATGGTGATCTTCTAAAGGTACAGATTTCTGTTGACGATATAATTTTTGGTTCTACTAACAGTGAAGAGTTTGAAAAAGTCATGCAACTTAAATTCGAGATGAGTGCTATGGGAGAGATGCGATTTTCCTTGGTCTACAGTTCCAACAAACGGAGTTGAGAATCTTTATTCATCCGACGAAGTATGTTGCAAACATTTAAGCCAATTCTAGATGATTGATTCCAGTCATGCTACAACTCCCATACAGGTTAATCATGGGATTGGCCCTGACGAAAAGGGTGAACGTTGAGCCGGCACTCTATCTCGTGATGATAGCCTCTTTGATGTACCTAGAAACCTTGAGACCAAACTTAATGTTCACAGCATGTCTCTGTTAATGTTACAGTCGAAATCAAAGGTTTCTCATCTTACAGCGGTTAAACGGATCTTTCGTTATATGAAGGGTTATCGATGCGTTTGATCTGACGACCTTTATTGATGCTGATCTTGGTAGATGCAAGACTAATGCCAAATCCATAACAGCTGTATGCCAATTCTTAGGTAGAAGACTCGTGTTCTGGCAATGCAAGAAACAAACATCTGTTCCGTTGTCCACATGTGAAACCGAATATACGGCAGCATTAAACTGTTGCTCTCACGTTCTTTGGATACACTAGCAAATGCGGTACAACGGTTTGCAATTTCTTAACACCCCTATGTATTGTGTTAATGAGGCGGCAATAGTGATCACTAAAGATCATTTAAACCACTCCAAGGTCAAACATATTCACATTCGGTATCATTTCATATGCGACTGCTATAATCAAAATTCACGCGGATCATCAAAGAGCTAACTTGTTTATTAAAACTTTCGATAAATCACGTTTTGACTACTTGCTTTTAGTAAATGGCATCAAAGAAAACCAAGATTAATCCACATTAGCAAATCAATTTTTGTAAACGTTCTATTTTCTAAAAGTTACAAAAGGATTTTTATTTTGTTTTACTTTAAAGACCGAGTTTTCATGTCAAGATTTCTCTAAAATTTGTACAGTCTAAACACTAAATGATTTTTACAAATGATATATCAATAGGCTTGACAATCAGGTCAAAGCTGGCAGTGTGATGTACACATAACTACTTGAAGTCTTGGGGTTTAACATCTTATTGGCATATGGTCTTAATACCAAAATTTTGATTGATAGATTGCCAAGACTCTGAGATACTAGGTCTTTATGTCGTTTGCCATCTCGGGTATCATGGTTGTTCCTACAATTAAGTAAAAGGCGCAAGTCTAAGGTCTTCTATGATGCTTTGTTCCATACCTAACAGATTTTTCTGTTTATCCCCTTCGAGCAAATTTTGCTTCTTTTTTTACTACATACTTAAATGGAGAAAAGATACCTGTAAGGTACAAAATCCCAAAGATTATTGTGTCAGTCTTTTTATCTTCGGAAACACTAGCCTGACCACTGGCTTACTTTCTTTCTTCCTAAGCTGGGGTTTCGTCTCTTTGTCGGTACGTTGGTACTAATCTGAACACGCGATCCGCACTTAAATCCTTAAGTCAAGTATTATGTCTCTTTAGTTGAGCTATCTTGTACTTTGGTGTGCGTGAGTTTTACAAGACTTAAACTTCTTTTACTTTAAAAACGGAAAGTTCCCAGAGGAAACGCCAAAAACTTTGGTGAAAAGGTAATTAAGTCGGAAAACAGTGGGACGCTTTCAAGTTCTAAATTTATAAGCTAAAACGATAGTTGCTCAACGTTCTAGACCCCACACAACAGGCAAGTGTACATATCGTGAGTAATATAGAAATTTGCAAGTACCGAGTATCGAATCCAAGGACACGATTTTTACTACTCAGCTTCCTAAATATTACTAAAAGAGTTTCAAAATGCAAGAAGAAAAGTAAAAGAGAGATGTAAACTATAAGAGAAATCAATAACAAAACAAAGGTGTTGCTTTGGAATCAGATGTTGCATAGTATGAAATAATAGTAGACTCTTGTTAAAGTGGTGTGTTTAAGTTGCACACTTTTGCTTAACCTTAAGTTGCATTACCGCATTCTCTAGAGGTGACTGTTATCGCAAAACTGTGTAAACGATTTATGTTCTTAAGAGTTTTATGAGGGTCTCCCAAACCAGGCAGCTCACCTCTCAACAATGAGGGGAAGATGACCCGAGACTGTGACGTCCCAACCTAGAAGTACCCACCTCTCAGTGTTGCGATATAGACATCTCACGACTCTAAACTTTTATGAATAACTTGTCGGTGGCTGCAACATGACCGAACAAGCTACCCCTTAATATCATAGAGGAGTCGTGACTAACCAGAACACGTGCATCCCTACTTGAATTAATTAATCTTTCAAAAAGTGATTGGCCTAGTACTAATTGTGCGGCAATACAGTAATGAAAGAAAATAAAGACCATTTTCTTTCAACACGGGTTCACGAATCCTTGATTTGCGCCAAAGCTATCACATAGACAATGAAGCCAAGTCACACAATCAAATCTTGGTTTATTACTAGGACCAAGTATAAAGATCGTACCAACCCTAAATGAGATTTTGATAGTAGAGGATTAAGCCGCAAAGTGTGTATATTTTTATCCACAAATGGGCTAATCACTACTCGTGGAATTAGGTTAGCTTGCAAGTGTGTGGGTTGTTACACACAGCGGGTACACTCACAAGTCCATCCACTTTCTATCAAAACACCCACAAGATCAAATACTAAGTGATTAATTAGTTAATTCATTAAACAAAGTTTAGAGTAGAAAAATTTTTAAGAACATCAAACACCACTTTAAATAAAAGATAAACTATTTATTTCTTACTAAGTTCTATCATCACCCTAGCAACACCAAGAGAAATCTAGCCTAGCATGGTTGATACAACAAGCTCACAAGGTTGGTTTTGTGTACAAAACATGGTGAGGGTTGTATAGAGATTTCTAGTGGTTTTTGGTGAGTTCAGGTTGTTTCTCTCTCAAATGTGGTGGTGTTTATGGAGTGATCCCAAGCTCCAAAGGACACACACAAGTCCCAAAGATGACTGAAACTTTGTGGAGAAGTGTTGGTTTTTGATGTGGGATGGGATGATCAAAGTGTGGAGTGGAGGCCTCTATTTATAGGCAAATCAGGCCCTGCACGCCCGTGCAACTTATTGTTGCATGCCCATGCTCAATAGCGGGTACTGTTGCAGAGTCGTTTCGATCAAAATCTGTTGGGTTCCAGGTGGTGCACGCCCATGCCACTACGTTGGCACGCCCGTGCAGGCCAGTTTTACATGAATGCTTATCAGTCTTGGTCTGCTGGAGCCTTAGGTAGCACGCATCGGTTGGCACGCTCGTGCAACCCTGTAAAGTTGACTTTTTGCCTTCTGTTGACCTATAAATCTTGTCTTATTGACCCGGGACAGTTGCACGGTCGTGCTGCATCTGGCACAACTTCAAAGTTTTCAATTCCTTTCGTTTTGTGCCGTTTTTCACTTCTTTTCACCTTTCAACCTCAAATCATGCAATTATCAACAGAGAGAGATAAATGATGATAAAAGCACGTTTTTGGGTGTAAAATAGGTGAGAATATGTGTAGATTGAAAACCTGTTAATTTCTCGGCAAATCATACTTCCTCCCCAAATAATACAGATGCAAACGACATACTCACATGTAAGATGACATGCTTGCGTATACCTTCGTACGGGAATGTGTCATGTGGTGGGGAACACAGACCGAAAGGTTTAATATTTACCTTAATTGTATCTAATGTTCTAGTGAGTAAGTATGCTTTTAGGGTTGTAAAGGACAAACATACTAATAATCGTTTGTGAGGGTGGTTATTATAATGTTAACCTAAGAAAAACAACAGTTATCTTGACATGTCCAAATACTGATATGATTCTCATACCCAGTATACTCCCAAAAGGATAATCTGTAAATACTAACTTTTGATTTCCAGTTTTTTAATTTAAAAAAATTCAAAAATATTTTTGGTGTGTTTTAGCATTAATTTCTGAAAAATAAAAAAAAAACATTTTCACTTTTGTTGTTTTGATGTGTCAATGTTGGAAATCCGTTTATTGTTATCACTCTTTTAGAAAAGTCGATGCTGCAACACAATCATTCCGAGTTTTGAATACTTCAACTTATCAGAAATATCATTTTTGTTCTGAAATGTTAAAATAAGAAAAAATTTAAAATCATCGGGACAATAGTGCAGATGTTTGGAAAACACTTACCAAACGAGATTTTCTGTTCATGTTCATTTGTTAAGAAAACACTTGTGTTCGTGTTCGTTTGTTAATTTTTTTCATGAATGTATACGAATACAAATGAGCATTAATGAACACAAACAAGTGTTCATGAAGACAGACGAACACAAAAAAAGTGTTCATGAACGCACATGAACACAAACATATATTAATGAACATAAACAAGTGTTCATGAACACAAATAAATACAAAGAATGGAAACAAAGACAAACGAACATATATTAACGCATTCACATAGACTGAGACGTTAGCTAGATCCACCAAAAATATAGCCTAATTGTCCAAACATACTTAGTACTTAACATTATATCCGTAAAAAAAAAAAGTAGTGTCTTAAAAAACACGGAGATGGATGGAGAAGGGCTTCGGAGGTTGAGGGTGTCTGCGATGGAGTGTGGAAACATATATATAATGAGCTTGGATGCTAAAAGTAGGTTTATTAATCTCATATTTTGATATATTTACCTTACATATATTATTTATTTGGGTAAAATAAATAAAAAAAATAAAAGAATATAAAAAATATAAAAATAAAAACCCTAATAAACTATCAAACACAAACGAACAAGTTACCGAATGTTCACGAATATAAACGAACGAACGCGACCCTTGTTCATGTTCTTTTGTTTAACTAAACGGATGAATTTTTTTGTCCGTGTTCGTTCCTTTATTAAACGAACGAACACAAACGAACTTCCTGCCAAATAGTTCATGAACTGTTCGCTGAAAGTTCAGTTCGTTTGCCGCCCTAGTAAGGCGTATTCATAATCAAGAGGTCGTGGTGACAGAACAAAACATTAGGGAAGCTTTATATTTCAATGATCGTCCTGATGACCCAATTGAATTCGATGTGAACGTTGTCCATGGGTTGTTTATCAGACTGAAGTATTGATGCGGCTTGAGAAACTTTATCGTTAGTTATGGTTGTCCTTATGCTGAATAAGCCGTACAATTTCTCAGGAATGACATCCCATCATTTAAAGGATAATGTTGCAATAAAATTTAAAGTAGAAAAGTGATTGATGTTATGTTTCTAAGATTCTTACAGATAATATTTGATGCACAGTTACCTAATCTTCCTGAAGTCACGAATGATATGATCAAGCTGAAACATATGAATGATGTTACCTTAGCCCGGATGAAGAAATACAAGGGTCGGGATGAAGCACCAACAAAGAGAATGATCGGTCATATCATCAATAAAAATTATGAAGATCCTCTAAATGATAAACTGATTCATGATGATAGTGATTCAAAGGTTGAGAGGAGAAACAACATGCCCCAAGGTGGTGGAGGGGGTAATGCTGATCAGGGTGGTAAGGACCTTAGGGGAATCTCTCGAGGACTTCACTTACCCATGCACAACCATTTGTTGAACCATCTGCAACTATTGAGCCAGGATCCTTTGTGTCTATTTGTGGAGAACCAACATTAAGAGTTCCTGCTAGAAGTATTACATAAGCTGAATCTTCTGATTCTATAAGAAGAGATCTGGGTAAAGGAGTTGAGTCTATGCCCGTATTTGTTAGCATTGAAGATGTTCCAGTTACTGAACCCGTAGGTGATGAGAGTGACAATGAAGAAGCTGAAGATGAAGATCCCGATGCTATTCATAGAAAAGTAATGAAGGAAAGCATTTCGTTAGATCAAAGACGACAACAACGCTAACTTGAGCTCTAAAAAGAACTTGAAGGTTTAAGAAAAAAAGAGAGGAAAGAGCTGATCCAGAGTTCTTGACTGATCTGGACGAAATGGATGAAGAATTGGAAGATCCTAAACCATTAAGGAAAAGATGAAGAACTGAATCCTTGAAAGTTTACAAGAATCTGCCAAAGAGGAACAAATCATCCATTGAAAGCAGACTTCACATCTAGGTTACCGCAGCCAAGAGATCCAAAACAGCAACAACAACAACCACAACAATAACAACATAAGAAACTACAGCAACAGCAACATCTAGGTTACCGCAGCCAAGAGATCCAAGTCAAGTTCCAATTTCTGTTAATGATGAGTTAAGAAGACTAACAACTGAACTTGGATACCCTCAGATCTAGCATTTCCCATTATCCAATACCTATTCTATTCATGTTTTCCATCTCCTGTTACAACATCCATGAGCGGACGAATATTATAGGCTCAGATTAGTAACCTAGTCAGCATGTTGTATTTGCAAGTAGCTCAGAATCTAGCCAAGAAGCAGAAGATAGTTAAATGTAGACAGAGAGAGCAACAATTCTTAACTATCATTAACCATGCTAAAGAGGGAGGGAGAGAGAGAGAGAGAGACCGGGGGGGGGGGGGGGGGGTTAGTGTGTTGGTTTTGAAGAATAGTGATGATGGGTAGAAGATGCAGAGATTTTGTGAGATTTGTTAGGATATGCAAATGACCTGTGTAAGCCCTCTACATAAGCTAAGTGGTGATTTAAACCAAATGGTAGGTGGAACATACTTGCTCTACATGAAACGGGGGGGGGGGGGGGGGGGGAGGGGTTAATTTTAATAAAAAAAACCTAGTAATTAAGGGTGTAAAACTTGCAAACTTTTATAAAAGTTTAATTTGATTTAGAATGGTTTTATCCAATAATCTGTGAATTAATATTACCCACTAAAGGGCTGTTTGGTAAGACACTTAATGAGGCTCTGAATGATTCAAAGCTGAATCATTTAGCATTTAGCATGTTTTTGAATGAAATGGTTAAAGCTGAATCATTAAGACTTGAGATGTTGCTGAACCATTAAGCGCTGAACTAGGCTGAACCTTAATGAGGCTCTTCTACCAATGTGGGACAAGAAAACTAACCATTAAAAGGTCCAACTTAATGATTCAGCACTTAACCATTTAGACCTCTTAATGAATCAGCACTTAATCAACCAAACAACCCCTAAATCTTATAACATGTAATTAATAATAATCATGTTGGGTGCTAAATTTTCTTATAATTCCAATTTAATAAAAAAAATTCTAGAATTTCGCGTATTAACGAATAACGTGGCATAAAAATCACAAACTTAGGTTTTTATACGTTTTAACATAATTTTCAGGTACAATATACTATTTTATACCAATCCAAGCATATTAATCAGGTTCTGGATTTTAACAGCTAATTGGATCGTCACCAACGCTAATGCGATATGAGAATTTCCAAAATAACCAATGCAAACCTATACATTAAAATTGGACTTGCTAGACCTTTAGAGACTTTAATTAACTAAATATTAAGTCCCTTGATGTTTACATTAAGTACATTTAATCATAGTACGGATAATGGTCCTAAAATGACAGGAGTCACGTGGAATGCCTTGTGTAATAAATTATTTCATTACATTGACCAATCAAACACTTTTTTTTATCATTTCCTTACAATGGTTCATTCTATTTCACTACACATTCCTCCCTACCTTAAATATTTTTTTTTTATATTTAATATCAAAGATTATGTGTTTTACAATACTATTATCTTTGATGCTTTATCAGTTTATTGTCCTTCTCCATATTTTAAATTACGATGATAATGCGTTTTACAGTATAATTTTATTTACTTTTATAGTGTTTGTGCTTTTTATTTTAAGAAAAAAGCAATATATGGTTGAATAAAGATATTATTAATTAAAAAAAAAATATATGTTATATCATTTTACCGTTTTTTAACCAGATTAATTTAATTTAAATGTGTATCAAAATCCATGACAATATCAAATCAAACCTGTAGAGTGGCACACACTATTGTATTATATGGCACACACGTGCATTGCACCCCATTTAAGTTTGTGGGGATTGCTCCTTTACCGGCAAAATTCGCTGCCCCATGACTACCTTTTTTAAGATGCAAGGTTGTAATAGCGTTTGACTTGTTATCGTAATCAACATTATACATACCGTTACTTTTCATAAAAAAATTGAAAGAAAAAAAGAAAAAAAACATTATACATAAGGTGTAAAAGCATTATTTTCTTAATTGTGTAACTAGAATTATGCCCAACTAAAGAACATAAGTTCTTGGAACTACTGGCACTTTCTTAAAATCTTACTATATTAAAGATATTGAGATTATAAAATACCATTGGGAACAATATATATTTGGTTCAAATTTGTATGAGAACGATACATGTGGCTATTTATTTTTCGTTTTTCGACTTTTTTTCCTCTTATCATTCCGAAAAACCAAACTCCTTTTACGTTCGTTGTTGTAATGAGATTTGGTTATACAATTATATTTCCCCATGTTACTCCATGCCTCTATTAAGTTACACAATGCATCAAACTTTGTGTATATTTCTCCCAAAACCATGTGACGTAACTAATTAAGTGCAAATTTGCCGTCCCACCCGTTGTCGTGTGGTGGTAAAGGTGTTGGGGTTGTAAAAGGAATGTTGAGAGTTCAAGATTCATACGAGGCAAAAAAGAGTGTAATAAAAAGGGAGAAAATTAGTCGTTAAAAAAAGTGCAAATTTGCTATATTTTCTCCCTCCTAGTATTATTTTAAATGAACTATATATGTACCCATTCGTGAATGTGGTTTTTTTTACTTAAGCTTGATTGTGTTCGAATGAGTAACTGTGTATATCATCTTTTATGACATGTTAAATTAGCATCACTGCAACCGTTGTGTGTTCCCTTCGAAGCCTAGTTAAAGTTACAAGACGTGATCAGTCCATTGACATAGAGGGCTACCCCATAAGTTAGACCATAGCAGAAGACGATGTAAACTCTCTTTTTAGAAGCAAATTTTTACTTGTAATAGACGCTGAACATAAAAAACAACGTATTTGATTAGAGAATTTTGAGGTCTTGACAAATTTATACACCAAAAAACGTTTAAGTTGATAAAGATTCAACTCAAATATGGAAAAGAAAAAAAACACTAGTGGGTTAATCAAGAGGCAAAAGAAATTGATTATGGACCAGGAAAGATGAGTGTATAAGATAAACATTAATGCAAAGTTGAAAAACATGACAAGATGGATCATATAATGAAAATAGAAAAAATAACATAGATTTGACTTTGTGATTCCAAAAGCAAAAGGAAGTGCAATTAGATATTTAGACTAGATTAGATTGTGTTTTGTGTAAAGCATTACATAAATACTAATGATGTTTAGTGTCCCCTAATTAAGAACAAACAAGAGGGGGGTGTGATTAAGAGGGGGTCCCCACATGGGGTGAACCTTTTAGCCCATCTTTTCATGTCGACGGTAAAGCCAGCCGGTAGGACCCTTACCGGAGCAAACATCCGGTTAACCACTCACTACTCTTATCACTGTATATTCTTTTAAGAAACATCATTCATCTCATATGGTGTTGGTGGTGGGCTCTTTCATATTTGTTTATTTATTGTTTTCTGAAATATTAAAGGAAAACTAATATTAATCAACCTATTGATATTGGGAGACCCAACAGATTCTTCCAATGTATTATTTCTTGGTCCAATGGAATTCATAGGTATAGGAAGAAGCCCTATCAAACAGAGATTTTTTCTTTCGACCATATTTCGATTGTTAATACGATATATAAGGACCGCTACTCCAAAGAGTATTACACCCTTGATCGTGAAATTTCGATTGCTTGTTGAACCCTGTGAATTGTGTGAAACTAGGATATTCCAAATTCAGGTGTCAAAAAGTTTTATAAAACGTTCTTGGTGAAAGAAATGTGAATGAAAGATCCCACTGAATTGAATTGGGTTCAGGAATCTAAGAAATAGTGAGAATTCTTGATTTCTCTCAATATCTCTCTCAATTCTAAAATCCAGGACTTGAATTCATGTCCTGTTATTAAATTTCTCTTGATTTATTAGAACTAAAAGAATTCCGTTTAAGCATCTCTTTGCTTTAGTTGAAAGATTCCATTTGAATTGGAATCTGGTCATTCACTATGACACACTAAGCATCCTGGTTGAATGGTTAAAGCACCCAACTCATAATTGGCGAATTTGTATGTTCAATTCCTACTTGATGCACGCCAATAGGACCCTCCAATAAGTCTATTGGAATTAGCTCTGTATCAATGAAATCTCATCATCCATACATAACGAATTGATGTGGTATATTCATATCATACTGTTCAATTGGATAGGAATACTAAATTATATCTAAACCTGTGGTAATGGAGGTTAGTTCGGGTTAAGTTGACCCGAAACTACCTTTCTACATGGTGTTAAGCCTCTTTAAACGGCTTTTATAACTTTATATATATATAGGCTAAAGGTATAATGGAAACCCAAAAATTTGAGAAAACTCTTGCAAACCCAATGAGTGGACCACATTGTTCCACATAGTCCCTGAACTTTAATGTTTTTTTTATTAAGCCAAGGTTAATTTAGTAAATTACCACCCTTCACCACATATATAAGGCTTTGTTTCTCTCTCCCCTCTCTCCCATTTCAAAAATTCAGAATACCCTCCCTCCCCATTACACTTTCTCCTCTTCATCTCTTTCTCTGTTTTTTTTTAAACCAAAGCACCATTAACCTTTGAACCACCATTACTATCATCGTCATCTCCAACCTCTGTCGGAGAAGCCTAGTCGGAGAAGACGACCGGAGAGACAACCGGAGAAGACGACCGGAGAGACACCCGGAGAAGACGACCGGAGAGAAACCGGAGAAGACGACCAGGTCTGTTTTCTTTTATAATTCGTTTTGATTATTTGTTTTATGGACCCTGAGGCTCTGATATCTATATTTTAATTATTCGTTTTGATTATTTATTTGTATTATGTAATACAGGAGCCATGTTATGTACTGATATCTATATTTTTTTGTGTTTAATGACCCCTGTTTTTGATAAAAACACAAATGTGAATTTTTTGAGTTGGAATCAAATTTAAGTTCAAGTAATACTACTCTCCATAAACCCACTTTGTTCCCTTTTTCTTTTTCCCAATTGATATCTATATTTTTTTTTGTTTAATGCCCCCTGTTTTTGATAAGTTAAGGAGTTTTTATTTTCTATATTTTCGTATAATTTTGTGTTTAGTTAGACTGTTACGTGTGTAGCATATCTTTTTTTGGCAGCCAAATTATGTTTCCCAATTGATATCTATATTTTTATTTTTGGTCTAATGACCCCTGTTTTTGATAAAAACACAAATTTGAATTTTTTGAGTTGGAATCAAAACTATGTTCAAGTAATACTAGTCTCCATAAACCCACTTTGCTCCCTTTTTCTTTTTCCCAACTGATATCTATATATATATATTTTTTTGTTTAATGCCCCCTGTTTTTGATAAGTTAAGGAGTTTTTATTTTCTATATTTTCGTATAATTTTGTGTTTAGTTAGACTGTTACGTGTGTAGCATATCTTTTTTTGGCAAAAAAATTATGTTTTATGTTTTATTGCATATCAAACTCTTTTATCGGTCCACTGCAGACTATATAAGTGTTGTCTGTGTTTTCCTGTTACACATGTAATACGAGTGTGTTCTTGCACCATGTCTGTCTTTTTGTTTTCTTTTCTCATGTATGAGTTTTTTTTTACGTTACCTATGTCTTTATTTACAGAAAATGTCTAATATGCTGTTTAATGCCCCCTGTTTTTGATAAGTTAACGAGTTTTTATTTTCTATATTTTCGTATAATTTTGTGTTTAGTTATACTGTTACGTGTGTAGCGTATCTTTTTTTGGCAGCCAAATTATGTTTTATTTTCAGAACGTTTGTACATTGTGTTTTTCTCTGTGTGTTTTAGACTTTAGGTTTTAGGGTGTTTTTTTCTGTGTTAAGGTCGGGGTGTTACGTGTGTAGCGTATCTGTTTTGCAATCAAAGTTTGCTTCTAATTGAGCATAAAATGTATGATGAGTTCAGATTACAGAATCTTGTTGTGTTTCCAGAAAACCCCCTGTTACACATGTAACAATCGTGTTTTTACCATCTTTACTTATAGATTTTTTTTTTTGGTTTTTGCATGCATTAGGTTTTTTCTGTTACCTATATGTTTTTAACAGAGAATAGTTTTATTTTCCTGTTTCAATCGTGTTTCTACCACCTTTAGTTATAGATTTTTTTTTCCAGAAACCCACCCTGTTACACATGTAACAATCGTGTTTTTTCCAATTTTAGTTATACATTTTTTTTTGTTGCATGTATTACTTTTTTTTGAATAGTTTTTTTTCCCTGTTTCATATTTCCAATGTCAACACTTACTCTGCTATAACATACGTTACAGGTCCTGTTCTTAGTCAAAGCATGGATTCCAACCCCGGCACTCCGCCTTGGGAGGTTTTTGAGGCCCGTCACCATCTCATCCCAATTGTACACGAGCCACCTCAAAATGAACCCGACATTGCATTTGTACCTGAACCACCCCCACCGGTTGATTTGGTCATCCCTCTTGTCGCAGCCGTAGATGAACCCCCCCCCCCCCCCCCCCCCCCCGTTGCACCGAACATTCCGCCATTAGAACCGGTTATACCCGTAGTGCAGGCGGACGATGGGTTTGAAAGTGACAACGATTTCGATTGGAATGCGGCCTTTGATTACGTCTTCCCCGAAGAATATCCGCCACCAGAAGACTATATGACACCGGAGGATGGTGTGCATGATGTAAATCACACACCTGAATGGGCGGTGGGTTACGAATCAGACCCAGGGGCTGAATATGAAGAACCATATGAACCTAAACTTAACAAACCCGTCCTGTCGTTCACGTATCCGGGAGGTGGGCGTATTAGTGCTGAATGGGAGGGTATAGGTTATACTGAGGAACAGTGGGCTTTTTATGCAAAGTATGGTTATCGGATGCCGTCAGCTACTGTTGTTTGCAGTGCGGGATGTCGGGGTTATTGCATGCATGGGCTGGGTATGAATCTTTAATTATATGTTTTGTTGTTTGATACAGTTTCACTTTAATATATTTCTTGAGGAGTATGTTTTAGGCGGATGAACAATATGATGTATCGCCTTTTTTAGTAGTATGTTTTCTGCAAGTTTTTTGTTATGTAATGCAATGTAGTACTACTTAACAAAAATGATATCGGTTGTTGAATCTTAACATATGTTACCAACCCAGAACAGTTTCATTGTAATATAATTTTCATGTGACAGGCTGAATCTTAATTTCATATGAATCTTAAAAGTAGTGAATATCAAAAAATAACCATATGGACCTTTGGTTACGTATGCAACAACCATGGTGCTGGTACAGTAAAAGCAAAACAAACATGTTGTAATAAAAAAATTAACGAGTTAGGATTTTTCTAAATTAATATAAAACTGTCGTGACGGATGTTACGTACGTAACAACACTGGTGCTGAAACAATTTTTATGAATCTGATTGATAAAAAAAAATAGTTTTTTTTAATAAACTATAATTCTGATTTTGTCAAGAAAAAAATGTGAGAGAGAATGTTGGAAAGAGACGATTGGGGAGAGAAAGAGAGAGTGAGAGGTATGATTGATTTGATGGAGAGAGAAGAAGGTGCAAATAACCCTTCTACCCTTTTTTGTCACCTTTTACCTATATAATATTAACTTTTAATCATGACCATTGATCAAGTAGAATGGATGGTGTAGATGAAGTTTACAAGGTTTTCTCAAATTTGGTGGGTTTTTATTTTAACCATCCCCTATATATATATATATATATATATATATATATATATAGGGACAGGTTCAAATACAAAGTAATACAAACGTGCGAAGGATGCGAAGGATCACTTTGTACTTGATAATTACGTAATGCCTTCATGATCATACAAAAACATTACGTAATGATAATTACGTAATGATTTCATGAACATAAAAAACATTACGTAATTATCATTACGTAATTATCAAGTACAAAGATCCTTCGCATCCTTCGCACGTTTCTTTTACTTTGTAGATTAACCGCCCCCTACAGGTTCAAATACAAACTAATACAAACGTGCGAAGAATGCGAAAGATCACTTTGTACTTGATAATTACGTAATGATAATTACGTAATGCCTTCATGACTTGATAATTACGTAATGATAATTACGCAATGCCTTCATGATCATACAAAAACATTACGTAATTATCATTACGTAATTATCATGTACAAAGTGCATGATAATTACGTAATGATAATTACGTAATGATTTCATGAACATAAAAAACATTACGTAATTATCATTACGTAATTATCAAGTACAAAGATCCTTCGCATCCTTCGCACGTTTCTTTTACTTTGTAGAATAACCGCCCCCTATATATATATATATATATATATATATATATATATATATATATATATATATATATATATAGTGGAAGTATATAGAGAAAACCCTTTTTATATGGTAAACTCTGGAAACTCTAACTTCCCGACTTTTTTTTATATGAAAATTTTAGGGTATGTAATATACTTTTTTTTAAGCATTTTGAGCCAAAAAAATCGAAAAAGCGCCGAACGGTTTTTTTTAATAAAAAACGTCTACTGTTAACATAAAGTTAACACATGGTTAACATGTGTTATTTTCGCTTAACATGTGTTACTCAAAATTTTATTTTTTTTTTAAAAAAAAACTACTCGGCGTTTTTTAATTTTTTTGGTCCAAAATGCTTAAAATCATGTATATTACTTGATCTATTTTTTTCAAAAAAAAAAAACAAATTGGGAAGTCAGAGTTTCCAGAGTTTACCGTATAAGGATGGGTTTCCAAAATAACCTAACCCTATATATATATATATATATATATATATATATATATATATATATAAAAGGTAGGGTTTCTGTAGAAAAATTGGTTTCTGTGAGAAGTGTGCAAAAGATTAAAATTAAAAACTAATACATATATGCATTATTTTTTTGGACGTATTCATGATGTTTTGATTTTTTGTTTAGAAAAACACCAAACATAACAATTAATCACCGAAAACAATGTATTTTAGGCTTAAAACTTAAAACACTATGTCAAGAACATAAGCAGAGTGTTTGAAGTATTACTAGGGTGTTTTATCTGTAATTTAATTATAATGACTATAATATATTGGATTGTGTTTTAAATTTTTGTATATTGTTGTGTTAAGTGTTTTCAAGACAAAACAACCCAAAACATCATTCTAAAAAAACATGATGGCTACATATCACCACCCACCACCGTCGCCAACAATCGCTGCCGCAACCACCCACCACCGTCATCACCATCCACCACCGCCGTTGCCGCCACCCACTACCTTCACCCATCCACCACCGTCGCCACCCACCACCGTCGCCCATCACCTACCACCGTCGCTCACCACCTACCATCGTTGCCCACCCTCGCCGTCACCACCCATCACTATCGTCGCCGCCACCCACCACTGTCACCCACCCATCATCACCGCCATCCACCTCCACCCATCGCCGTCTTCGCCACCACCCATCACCGTCGTCGCCACCCACCACCATGCTACCGCCACACACCACCACATACCATCACCGCCACCAACCACAACCCACCATCGCCACTACTCACCATCGTCGCCCACCCACCATCACAGCCATCCAACTCCACCTTCCACCGTCACCACCACTGTTGCCACCACCTACCACTACAGCTACCGCCACATATCACCACCCACAATCATTGCCACTGACCACCACTCACCACTGATTTTATTCCTTCGTCTTTTCCTACCTATCCAACAACATAAAATAATGTTTTGTTTCATTCCCACATGGTAACCAAACAAGACATGGAATGGTAATGATCCATTCCATTACATTGTCCATTCCATTACCTCGTCCATTCCATCCCCTCATCCATTCCATTACGCCATACCAAACATACCCTTAAGACTTCTCACACAAACCATTTTTTCTACATGATTCTCTCTCTCTCTCTCTCTCCATCTCTCTCTCTCTCTATATATATATATATATGTGGGAAAGTTAATTTGAGAACACCTCTATTTCGTGCGAACCGTGAGAACGACGTCTAAAACCATTCAAATTAAAAAAAAATTGTACATTTTTCTTTATTACTAAAATACAATCTCAAAAACACAATTTACGCGTAAAAATTCAAATGTATAGGAAAATAATTTGTTTTTACACATGTGTAAATTTACTGTTTATACATGTGTAAACTGTTTCATTTACACATGTGTAAAAAGTTAATTTGAGGGTGTTTTTGCAAGAAAAGATGAATTATTTGAAATGAACATTCATTTATTAATGTTGTATTTTGATTATAATGAGGTTTGTATTAAAGAAAAAATTGATTTTTATTGATTTTTTTACTTGTTCTCACAGTTCTCACAATATTTAGCGTTCTCAAGATAACCCTCCCCTGGTTTTAGATGTCGTTCTCACGGTTCACACGAAATATAGGTGTTCCCAAATTAGCTTTCCCCTATATATGTATATATATTATCATAAGGGAGAATGGACGGGTTACTCAAAAAGCCCCGAGTTGATGCAAGTTAGTGTGCGATAGGCGGGTACACGGACACAATCAACACCCAAGCAAATTCCCCCTCCTATTTGGGTTGAACTAGATTATATGGGGTTAATGATGTGGTACCTTCCTATTGGATGATGATGTCGGTACTTGTGGGTTGCTAGGTCTAATATACTAATTATTCGTGCAATAAGCGAGGGGGGGATTTTATTGTTGTTCGCACTACAATTTCTTGAACGAAAGTATAACTCTTCACATATTACTTCTAAGTTCGTTAATACCGTCCGTAGTGGTGGTGTGATAAGACTGTCCGTAGTGGCGGTGTGAATGTGAAAATAAAGTGCAGTTTACTAGGTGACATCTCAGCGCTAGATAATCAATGTTTTTTTTTATTATTCCTTAAATTATTTTTTATGTCTAACTATTGCAATATGCACAACAGTTGTATGCATCATTTTTATTTATGTACAACCTGGTTTTTGCATTTTGTTTTAGGTTATCTCCATGCGTCTTTGTCTTTATGTGTTATGATGGGTGCTTTTTGGGTACAAAACCATCAGACCACCATCAAACTGTACCCTTCATGACCACCTAACATCAACTTCACGCCACCCACCGTCATCCTTCACCACAAAACCCTTCACCACCACCGTAAACAAAAACTATACTCGCGTACTGAACCACTACCGTAACCCTCTTAAGGATTTTCAGTTAAAGAGTTGTTTGGGTGATGATGACAACATTTTTTCTGATAGGTATGGCGTTTGCTATTGGCTATGTGTGTTTCCTGTGTAGGCTAGATGTGAGTAATGATGCACTTGCAACGCAACCAGCTAACATGATGTCGCAGTGCATTTCTTATTTATTTTGGATATTGTGTTTCAGCCTTTTAGAAGCATCTTAGGTGCCATTTACATAAGCCGCCTTACGTCGTTTACATCAGTTGCCTTTGTGAGTCGCGGTCTACTGTAGTTGTTTTTTCATCCTCATTAAGCTTTCTGTGTTATGTAAATACACTACGTGTATACCGTAACTTGATGACCATGGTTAGTAGCTATGTTTGTTTCAGTTGTGTTTGATAATTGATATATATACGTTTTTATATTTGGAAAACCATCAGGCTAATGAGCCCATGAATATGGGCCATACGCTTGTAGGGTTCAGGCGTATGGACGCCATATGCCTCGCTCATGAGCCATTCCTATTAATAGGAGATTTTGGTCTTCATTTGTAACTTTTGCTCAATAATTGAAAACGTGTCGAAATGCTACCAAAATATTGTGTGATTGTTATTTGGTGTTGTTTATCATTCCCTCACGATCTTGCCAGAACAGTGATTTTATTTCAGAATTATTTTATCAGAATATTCATTTAGATAGTTCTTGCCAGAACAGTGAATATTGTGATTGTTATTTTGTGTTGCTACCAAACTAATTCTGATTGTTTCAAGTTAAACGTGTCGATTTTATTTCCTCCTTTAAACCGGGTCTTAACGCGAGTAATAAGTTCTTGGTTTGGATTTGAATAAGAAATCGGTCCTACAAGTGGCATCAGAGCTTTCGCTCGATTACTAGTGTTTTTGTTAGAGTTTGGTACCCAACATATTGGATTTAGATAGCAAAGGATTCAAATTTTTGAAGAAAACCCACTTTTATATGTTTGATGAAAATCTACAATTTTGGATTAGATCTAGTCTTTAGATGTTGTTTTTTATCGTTTAGACGTGTTTAGGACATTCTTGTGCACAAACCCCAACAATTGGATCATTAAAAACACGTCCAAATTGAAAAACTTGTTTTTCAAGCTATGTTTGGTGAAGAACAACTCCATACGTGTGAACTTTCTTGGTTGATGAGCAAGTCCTTTTTCCCAAACCGACATTGGTAGGAGCAATGTTCTTCCTTTTTGTCCCTTTGTTAGAAGAAGACTCTTTCAGGACAGGAGGGTGAGAAGTTCGAATAGCAGGAGGAAGTTCTTGGACATGAACTAACTCATGTTTCCCAGTAAGCAAGCTATCATACTCTCCACCATAAAAAGATAGCCTCATGAACAGATAGAGCAAGTTTCTCCCATTCATCCAAGCGTCGAGTATCATACTCCACCCGTCCAAACTCTTGTTAGAAAGAACAAATAGAGGGCTCATATCTGCAATGACAAAAAAGTGTAAATAAATGACTTGTAAAATGAACACAAGGAAGAGACATCTGCTACGTACCTGCGCCCCTTTAAAGAACAACAGGTTTCTCAGACGGAGCAAACTAAAGATGGCTAATACCAGTCTTCACAAGCACATGCTCACAATAATGTCGAGCATGAGTGAGAGGAGTTTCAAGGATCCGAGGAGCATCAGAGTTAAATGAATAGTCAAGAAGGGCCAGTATGTCGTGAGGACTAGAGGGATCTCCATGAGGCATCTCAAATGGTATAAGGAACTTTTTCCCCAAAAAAAATTTCTTTCCAGTGTTTGAGGGGCAGTTTAGTCCAATAGATGCATTGAGGGATTCCCTACTTTAACATATCGATAATGAGCAGTCACCGTTCCGTGCAAGTTGAAGAACCCGACAGGAATAATGGAACGATCGGTTGAACACCATGAACATGGCATAACATCTCAAAATAAGTAATTTTGCTCGGACCATACGGTGCCAACTGATAATTTTGAAGACCAAGAGACTTGATGACTTGGAGTAAAAAAAAAATGAAAGGCAAACGGAGGATGAAAAACTCAAAATAAATGGTGTGGAAACTGATGTAACAGTCACAGGGGTTACTAATGAGCTCTTCTTCGTAAGGAAGCATCACCTCACGTTCTTCACCTTCGCCAAAGACTGACGATTCAGCTTTTAGTAATGCAAATGCATATCATTTTTCCGAATCATTTTTTAACACAGAAAAAGAAATAAAAGAAAATGTGAGATAAACTAATCTAGAGTGACAAAGAAGAATCGAGTTTGCAGGATTAAGTTTTGAAAATGATCAAAACAATCAAAATTTAAAGAATAAAAGCTACTATAATTAATGGGATGACAGTTGATGGGATGTGACAAGACGGTTATGCTAGGGGCGAAAGCTGGGTCATGATGGCTCCTATCGAGCCATGAGTCTACTAAAAACAAATAAAATAATAGGAGAATTCCATCCCGGTTAGAAAGAAGGCTTCACAAGCAGGCCGCACTAGGGGCTGATGATGTGGGTAGTGTCAAACTCACTCCTCCTAAATTAGCTAAAGAGGAGTACAGTAAATAGCAGCAGACAAACAACAAAGGAGTAGGCATCTCCTTCCATCGAGCCTAGCAGATCAGATGCACAAGTACCAAGAGATATGATCATAAGTCAAACTTGATGAAAGCAACGGGTGAATGGTTTATGCAGCAATAGAGATAAAGCACAAAAGGTAGTTGTCATAGAACCATCAGTCAAGGAGGTTTCCCAAAAGAGAATGAGTTAAAGGAACGAGGCGCTGAGGGAACGAGTGGGGCTCGCTGACTTTCCCCTCTGGGAGAAGTCACATGTTAATATTGTAGAAGGGGCAGCCCTTTGAGTGGTTATAAATTATACCATCCTTGGGTTGCATCATTTAACACCCATGATAAAAGCTTCAACCCTTGAACTTGTAATGTTCACTCTCTCTCTCTTACTTCCAATGTGATACTCTTTGCTTCCCCATGCTACTATTTTACTTCACCTACAATTCTCTTTTACTTCCCCTTGTTATAATTCCCATTACTCCAGGCCCTTCATGTAATCTGTTTACTTCCCAAGTTGTAATCAATATAATTCCCCTTTGTAATCACTTAACGTTGGACTTTCCAAGGTTAAGAACATCATTATATCAGTAAAAGCATACTTATTACCTGTCCAACGTCGTTAAAAGTGGCCAAGGGATTTGAACCTGAGGCCAAACAGGGTTAAAACACATGTGAGGGCCACTGGACCAAGACCAATGAATTGGATTATAACCCCCCACAATAATATATAAACACATAAAAAGGCCGAAAAAACAATAAAAAAAAAAAATTCAACCAACAGTGTCGGGACATGTGTCATGACAGTGTTCAAATCAATTGATCTATTAATAGTATTGTAATGTAATAATTATATATTTATCCATAAACATAGTTTGTATTTTATTATTCATTCTTATGATTGCTATTTTTTTTTTTTTGCGATATTGCTTATATCGCCATGGTATCAACCATAAATATTCCTCATGATGTGTTTTTGAAATTCCCATCCATGATTCTTAGGTAATTTTGACGGTAATTCATCGTGAATGCTTTAATACCCACGCCGTGTTACTAACGAGGTATATATCATTAACGGAATACGGAGGGATACATTGATATGTCCCTTGGTGAGATCATGAGTTTTGTAGTGTTTGTGCGTTTATGTTTCCGAAATCCGTTTGTGCGTGCTTAGGCCTTCAAGCAAGGAAGTCTCATGAGAAGCGCCTTGTGGCCATCCACGCCTCTGGTGATGTTCTGGTGAGGTCCTAGGGAAGTCCCGATGAGGTTTAAGATAGGTTATGTGGACTGTGACAAAAGTCTATAAATTCAGTTAAGCTGGTTCGAAACATCCAAAATAGACTTGAACAACCTCAACTAGCCCTAAACAAGCATATAAAACACATCTAAACTCCCTAAAAATCGTATGTTTATGCTATGTACCTTGCTTATCTCAGGTCCTCACCATTAAGCACATTGCGCATCGACACAAGACTCACCTCTCATGTCTTGTAGGCACCCTTGCGCCTTTGATAACTATGGGGTGTAGTCACACATATATGTTTATGCATTTGACCCACTTGTAAACCTGGCAATTTCAACCCATCTAGTTGAGTTTGAGTTATTTTGGGTTTAAAATTTGACCTTGTGGGTTAAAATGGGTTTAGTATAATTTTCAAGGGGGTTAGGATGGATAATTTTAATTCTAGGAAATAAGTAAGTGGGTCAGGATGGGTATGCCAAAAAAACAAATGGGTCAGGATGGGTATTTTTAGATAACCATATACAAATCTAAATTAAAACTCACACAACACCAAAAGTGTTGATGCCTCAAGAAAAAATGTCATTAAAAACAAAAAAAAATATATCTTTTGCATTTGTTGATAACCCCGGTTTGTTCGAAACCGTTCGGGTCGTTAATGAGACCGATCTCATCAAAACGGTTCGAGTTGTTAGCGGGCTTAAACGAGTCGAAACAGTTTGGGTTGTTGACCGGCCCGTTCGGGGCGAAATGGTCTGGTTGTTGACGGGCTCGGTCGGGTCGAAACGGTCCGGCTCGTTATCGGGTCCGGTCGGGTAGGGTCGAAACAGTCCGGGTCGCTACGGGACGGGTCAGGTTGAAACGGTGCGGGTCGGTACCCGGGCCCAGTCGGGACAAAATGGTCCGGGTCACTACGGGACAAGTCAGGTTGAAACGGTCTTGGTCGTTATCGGCCCCGATCGGGTCAAAACGGTCCGGGTCGCTACCGGGCTCGACTGGGTCGAAACAGTCCGGGTCGCTACGGGACGGGTCAGGTTGAAATGGTCTGGGTCGTTACCGTGCCCGGTCGGGTCAAAACGGTCCGGGTCGGTACCGGGCCCGGTCGGGTCGAAACGGTCCGGGTCACTACGAGACGAGTTAGGTTGAAACTGTCCGGGTCGTTACCGGGCCCGATCGGGTCAAAACGGTCCGGGTCGCTACGGGACGGATCAGGTTGAAATGGTCTGGGTCGTTACTGGGCCTGGTCGGGTCGAAACATCCGGTCGCTACCGGGCCCGACTGGGTCGAAACGGTCCGGGTCGTTACGGGACTGGTCAGGTTGAAACGGCCTAGGTCGTTACCGGGCCCGGTCGGGTCGAAACAGTCCGGGTCATTAGCGGGCCCGGCCGGTTCGAAACAGTCCGGGTCGTTAGCGGGCCCGGCCGGTTCGAAATGGTCTGGGTCGATAACGGACCCGGTCGTTGACGAGCCCGATCAAGTCGAAACGGTCTGGATCGCAAACGGGCCCGACCGGGTCGAAATGAGTCCGGTCGCTCACGGGCCCGGCCGGGTCGAAACGGTCCTGGTCGCTAACGGGTCCGGTTAGGTCGAAACGGTTCGGGTCGCTAACGGACCCGGTCGGGTCGAAATAGTCCGGGTCGTTACCGGCCCTGGTCCGGATCGATAACGGTCAGTTGGTTTGAAACGGTTCGAGTCATTAACGGGCCAGGTCAAGTCAAAACGGTCCTATAACGAGCACGATCGGGTCAAAACGGTCCGGGTTGTTAACCGGCCCGGTTCGAAATGAAATATTTCGGATCCCTTAAAATTTTATTTTTACATTTTTTTTAATTTTTTTTTACTTTTTTTAAAATTTTTAATTTTTATTGTTATTTTAATTTAAAAAAAATTAATTTATTTTGATGTGAACCTATCTTAATCCAAACCATCCAGACCCAAACCCATCCTGACCCAACCCATCCTAACTCATTTTTTTAATTTACCCATCTTGACCCAAACCCATCCTAACCCAAACCCATCCTAACCCAACAACCAAACCTACCCAACCTACCCATTTTGCCACCCCTACCCACTTGTATATTAGTTATTTAGACACTGGATTTGAAGCTAGCACGGAGAAATCAGGAACCCAAAAGACTAAACTTTCTAAAGACTACATGATTTGTAAGTATAAACATATATTGTAACATCCGGCCTCTCTCACCACCAATATTGTCCGCTTTGCCCCGATGGGTTGCCCATCCAGAGCTCACGGATTTGTTTTTGGTTGCCCCTGTGGAGACTTCCCAGGAGGTCACCCATCCTGGTACTGCTCCCACCTGAGCACGCTTAACTGTGGAATTCTCCTCTCATCCACTAACATTAAGCCCAAAACGCGTTGGTGATTTAAGAGGCTTTGGATTACTTATGAACCAAGGATCTCTCCTGGCCACGGCCGATGTGGGATTTGCCTAGGGTGTCATACAATGGTCCATGTTAATCTTCTCAGAAATCAGTACTGTTACAATCACCCCCCCTTAGGGACTCATCGTCCACGATGAGGTTTGCCCCACCATCCCGAACGACACAGGAGTGGCTCTGATACCATTTGTAACATCCGGCCTCTCTCACCACCAATATTGTCCGCTTTGCCCCGATGGGTTGCCCATCCAGAGCTCACGGATTTGTTTTTGGTTGCCCCTGTGGAGTAGGGGTGTTCATCGGGTTTGGTTTTCGGTTTTCAGGTTATTCGGGTCGGGTTATTCGGGTTTTCAGTTGTGAAAATATTACCCGATAACCGACCCAATCTAGTTAAATGGTTATTGGTTATGAGGTTAATCGGGTTCGGGTTTTTCGGGTCAGGTTAAATGGTTATCGGTTTAATGGTTCGGGTGTTTGAGTTACATATTTCCAACCATTAGGGTTGCGTATTTCTATCCATTTGGGCTACAATATGCTTAAAATAAAACCACAACATGGACTGCAATCTTTAGTTGCAAAGTTCGCTACAAAAACGCTACTCCGATATACATAAAAATATGGAAACTGGATCATTTATTTGTTTTTGAATTATTCGGGTTATTCGGGTCAACCCGAATTATACAAAACTAATCCGAAGACCGACCCAAAAGACTCTAGTCGGGTTCGGGTATGCACTTAATCGGGTTCGGGTTAATCGGGTAAGGTAGTTTCTCGGGTCGGGTCACTTCGGGTTCGGTTCGGTTATTGGTTATCGGTTAAAAAGAACACCCTTACTGTGGAGACTTCCCAGGAGGTCACCCATCCTGGTACTGCTCCCACCTGAGCACGCTTAACTGTGGAATTCTCCTCTCATCCACTAACATTAAGCCCAAAACGCGTTGGTGATTTAAGAGGCTTTGGATTACTTATGAACCAAGGATCTCTCCTGGCCACGGCCGATGTAGGATTTGCCTAGGGTGTCATACAATGGTCCATGTTAATCTTCTCAGAAATCAGTACTGTTACATATATAATATCAAAATCAATAGTAAAGTACTTGCAAACTTACAGTAAACAATTATGGCATTTATTCCTTTTTCATGTTTCAAGTGATTACGGAATACTTATTAGTTCAAACGGTATGTTGGATAATGATCATATGTTGGAATATGAAGCTCTATTATACTTCTGGGCAGTTAGTATGGATATCTAGGATATATAGATTTTTTTTGTTCAACTTTTGGCTTTTTTATTTCATATATAGATTGGTTCCATTTTGGAAGTTAACCATCATCAACTTTTAATTGTATGTTGTTTTTGTTTTAGTAAGCATGTTTGTTTATAAATTACCTTTTGTAAATTCATACTTCATAATACTTTATTTTTATATAAAAGTCTCAATCATCCGAATATGTTTTGGTTAAATTTGGTAATGTTCATACCAAACGATATCAAGTGACCGAATGAGTTTTTAGTAACAAACTATTTTGATCAATCTTTTTTATACGAGACAAATCATGATAAATCGAATGATATAACCAGTTAACCGTCTTTTCTCCATGTTCAAATGCAAGTTTTTTTCTTAGGGATATCTGGATGACACACGGGTCTATGATCGATTGTTTATATCATAAAATAGGATTGGTTGAAAGTTTAAACCCTACAAATTGAGAATCACAATTCTAGCTTGAGAATCCATGGCTTTCTAGCATCTTTTTTTTTTTTTGGAGTGTAGACAAGCAATGTGGGAGACAAATTTATGTCATAGTTTATAAAGATAATGATAAGAAAACAGAGGCAAATATTGGGTGCCAAAACTATGGTCTTTGCAGTATACTATTTTTCCCAATAAAAACAGTTTCAAAAGTCATAGGGGCCACATTAAGTTCTATAATTTTCTACATTGTCTCCATGGTGGCTATTGTTTTCTCTCAATATCAAAGTCTCCAACAATGGTCCTACAAGCAAAAGGGTAACTAAAAAAGGTGAGGGTGAGGATAGGGGAGTAATGTGCCATGTCTCCCCCTCCATTCAAATATCCAGGAATGGGAAGAACCAAGTTGGAGGCAATAAGAATAATTGTCTATGTATGTTTTGTTCATTATGAAACATCATCTCTTTTGCTTACTTTTGTTAGAATCTTCATAAATGTATTAGTATGCATGTTATGTTGACAATCATCTATGTCATAAGGCAACTCTCTCCTTTTGTCAAGCCCATGCGTCGAAACAAGATATTGGAGGTCGGATATCCTAGTAGGAAACCTTAAACAAACCATACAAATCTTGTATCGGTTTGATGGTACATTTAAATAATCTTATCTCAAGATATTATCAAATTAAGCAGTCTTTTTAGGATTATAAGATAGTGGAGGGTGTCAAATTCTTCTATATTGACATTTGGAAGCATGTTTTAATGTTAAATAATACCAGGCTTGCTAGTATCTAAATATAAATCCAGACTTTGCAAAATGGTTTCAGGTTCGTTCCAATGTGGGTCAAGATGGCTCGAATCTGTTCGGTTGCTTACAAGCATATTTTTGTACATTGTTAGAAAATAGCTAACACATTAGACATGATTATATGTTGGATTTTTATAGAAGTAGTGAATGTGAGTTAGTTGTGTCCCACATTGGTGGGAGATGGAAACTGGAAGGCTTTATAAGGAGAAGCTTGAGTGGGAGATTTAAATTGTTAAAGTTATATTATCCTCTAGCTCCTACCCGCGCGCAGGGGGGTGCAAAAAATGGGTTCGGGCTGGAAAAATTCTTGAACCAACTCGAAAAACTTCAGTTTGAAATCCTGGTAATTATCAGCGATTATAGCATAATTATGGTGATTAATTCACGTTTAATCATAGGTTTAATGCTTTATCAGTTTCTGTCTTGGTTGTTCAAATATATAGGATAGACACAGACGACGAATCTGTTTAAGGGAATTGTGTCAAACACAAGCCCGGTTAATCTGTTTGTTTCCTTTTGCAGAATCTGATCGGTCTCCATTTTACTGTAAGTAATCTAACATTATACAAATCATATTTCTATTTTAAATAATCTTTTCTACATAAAATATAACGACTAAGAACACTGTACACATTATAAAGTTACTTTGACAACTTCGTAAATGACTCAAATTGTTAATTATTACTTAAAACAAAAGTGATTTCATATTGTTGTGTTCTCAATTAGACAAAGTTAGGCTTCGGAGTAGGGCTGCAAACGAACTGAACTTTCAGCGAATAGTTCATGAACCGTTCGGTGGGAAGTTCGTTTGTGTTCGTTCGTTTAATAAATGAACGAACACGGACAAAAAATTTTGTTCGTTTAGTTAAACGAACGAACATGAACAGAGGCCGCGTTCGTTCGTTTATGTTCGTGAACGTTCGGTAACTTGTTCGTTTATGTTCGATAGTTCAATAGGGTTTATAATTTTTTATTTTATTTTCTTTGTGTTCGTTTGTGTTCACGAACACTTGTTTTTGTTCATTAATGTCCGTTTGTGTTCGTATACGTTCATGAACAAAGTTAACAAACGAACACGAACACAAGTGTTTTCTTAACGAACGAACACGAACAAAAAATCTCGTTCGGAAAGTGTTCATGAACAGTTCGTGAACACATGATTTCCTTAACAAACGAACACGAATAAGGCCTTGTTCGTGTTCGTTCGGTTCGTTTGCAGCCCTACTTCGGAGGCATCAAAACAGCCACTATATGTCAAACTAACGATTAAACTGATTAAAAGTTACCCTAATGAAAATTTAACTAAAAGCTGGTTAATCCGTGACGATACATTCTAGACAAGTTTTGGCTCAACCAGGATCGCGAAGAAATGGTTTGATGAATCTCATGAGATTATTCTATTTTCTTAGAATGTATATAGTTAATAACAAATTGTCAAAGAATTGAAGCACCATATGAATGATAATTAGGACAGTGCATTTAGGATCAGTTTTTGACCAGTGTAAAGCATTAATAGTCTTGTATGGCCATCAAGAGTGGTGGACAACCTTTCAGATGGTGGACCTTGATGCTTATAAAATGTCTCTCCATATGCATGAATCTAGCAAGTAAGAATGGAAAATATCATAGATTACCACACTGACACCTTTTGTTGAAACAAATTATTGAGTAATTCAAATGAGTATATTCCTTAGATTTATGCATCATATAATATGCAACATCTTGTTGAATTGCTTGGAAGAAACTTGCAATTTCCATATCTTTCTATATGGAGACACATGCAACACTATTTGCATATACACTTCAAACCTCGAAAGTCAGTTCAGTATCTTGATCACTATGTAGTATGTACCAACCGAAAACAAACAAAAATTAATATGAACTAATCATAGAAACTATATATACATATCGTTTTTCCGGTTTCAAGAACTATACAAAAATCAAATGCAAATGGAATTTTATTTATCCAAAGTATTACTCATTTGCCGATAATAATCAATACCGATAATGTTACTAATGTCATTTCTTTCACTTTTGTTCCCAAGGACTTCTAAATTTTAATAGAAGGGTAACTTGGACAATCCCTTTCTTTCATTTATATGGTTACAAAAAAAATTACAATTTTCTGCTTGGAATAAAAATTAGTCAATTACACGAACTTACTTCTCCATTAAAGTGGAATTGCCTTTGGACACGAAAGTGAAAATTAGGAGCGATATGGGATATATTTCAAAATAGGTTATTATGGTCATAGTTATCAAATGCGTTAGGGGCACTCAAGGCGCATAGGCTTTGCCTAGGACCTAGGCGCGAGGCTAAAAAAAACGAGGGCCTGAGATTAAAAAACGAACAAAGAAAAAAAATTAATCAGATATTATCTATTACAAAGATAATGCTATGCTTCAAATAAAAAAAAACATAAAGCAAAATTGCCTTGGCTCGCATGAAAAATGGACCTAGCGATAAGTTTTAACAACTATAAATGATTAAAATGTGATATCAATAGATAAAGTGACCAAATGAACAATGAAAGATGATTTTTTTTCTAGAAGTGTACAAGAGAGAACGTGTACTTGTACTCATCGAGTAGTGTATTTGCTATTTCACCAGAAACAAATACTAACGCATCGGAAACTAAAAATTCATATGTCGAAATGTTTTACAGAAAAAATGGTCACCGGAACGTTTGGAATATGTAACCGAAATATGTACTGGGCTTAATAGTGAGAAGCCCAATTGCATCTCGCTAAAGAAATTTCAACAAGAGTGACTTAAAGCAGTACTGGCCGGTCATTTCATCGGCAAATTATTTATCGATTCACGATTGATATTTGCTAAGATAAATCATAAAACTAACATTAGATGTATATATTAACTTTGTATTCAATTTCTGTTTCTAGGTTTAAATTGTTTTTTTAACATACCAAGCGTGATGAAATTACGAGTATGCGACGTGTGTATTTTTATGTACAGCTCCATATATATATATATATATATATATATAGGGGAAGGTTCAATTGAGAACTCATAGTTAGGGAGAGAACTCGAGAACTCTATATTACACATATGTAATATATCATATGTTGTATATTACACTTGTGTAATATATTACTATTGCATATGTTGCACATGTGCAATATATCATATGTTACACATGTGTAATATATATTACACATATATAATACACTCAATATATCATATATTGCACATACGTAATATATCATATGTTACACATGTGTAATATATATTACACATGTGCAATATATGATATATTGCACATGTGTAATATGTCATATTTTACACATGTGTAATATATATTCCACATGTGTAACATATGGTATATTACACATGTGCAATATATATTACACATATGCAATATATGATATATTGCACATATGTAATATAAAGTTCTCGAGTTCTCTCAATAAAATGAGTTTTCTATTGAACCATCCCCTATATATATATATATATATATATATATATATATATATATATATATATATATATATATATATATATATATATATATATATATATATATATATAGGGTAGGGATCCTAAGAGAACCAACCCCTATTTGAGAACTGAGAGAACCATTCTGAGCCACACATTTCTTATAAAGGCAAAAAAAAAAAAAAAAAAAAAAAAAAAAAATTTTTTTTTTTTTTTTTTTTTGCTTTAATCGCACATTTTTATGCAAGGAAATTTTTTTTTTATTTTTTTTGAATTTTTTTTCATTTATACATATGTGTATATGTCAATTATACATATGTGTATATAGCAATTATACATATGTGTATATAGCATTTTTCAGCTATACATATGTGTATATTGCATTATACATATGTGTATAATACAATTATACACATGTGTATACTGAAAAAAAATACAAATTTTTTTTTCTTACATATAAAGCAGCGATTTTTGTAAAAAAAAAAAAAAAAAAAAAATGCCTTAGAGAAATGTGTGGCCCAGAATGGTTCTCTCAGTTCTTAATTTGGGGAAAGGTTCTCATTTGAACCAAATCCTATATATATATATATAGGGGGCGGTTATTCTACAAAGTAAAAGAAACGTGCGAAAGATGCGAAGGATCTTTGTACTTGATAATTACGTAATGATAATTACGTAATGTTTTTTATGTTCATGAAATCATTACGTAATTATCATTACGTAATTATCATGCACTTTGTACATGATAATTACGTAATGATAATTACGTAATGTTTTTGTATGATCATGAAGGCATTACGTAATTATCATTACGTAATTATCAAGTCATGAAGGCATTACGTAATTATCATTACGTAATTATCAAGTACAAAGTGATCCTTCGCATCCTTCGCACGTTTGTATTACTTTGTATTTGAACCTGTCCCTATATATATATATATATATATATATATATATAGGATAAGGATAAATTAGAAACTCCCTTGAGTTAGAGAAACTCAAGAAACCTTATATCAACCTTTGATCTACTAGCATCAATGGTCCAAATTCATCAACTTATTTTATAATATTAAAATAGTTATCTTTTTTATTTGTTTTATTCAAAAGGGTAGTTTTGGAAAAGTTAAATTAAAACAAAAGTCAAGCTTTTTTTTATTAAGTTGTAGTACAATTTGTCCCTCTCTCCTCTCTCCTAAATCTCTCTCATTTCTCTCTCATCTCTTTTTCCTTGCTTTACATTTCTTCAATCTTTTATCCTTTTAATAGGTAACAGTCATATTTATCTGTAACAACTTTACATATTTACATACGTATCATAGTTAATGCTGCTTATGTAACCTGTTTTAAATTCAAACTCAAACAGAAAATAAATCTGTAGTAACATGTTATATATGTCATTTGTATGCATTTACATTGTTACATTTTAAAATAAGTTACATTGTAAAGAGCAATTTTAATAATTTTCACATTAGACAAAAACATGTTACAAAAAGATAATAAATAAAATAGGTTACATCGTAACAAGACATGTTTTACATAACTTCCCTTATGTTACAACAAGACATGTTTTACATAACTTCCCTTATGTCCAACCGGATCTCGACATATCTGAAATCGAAAATTTACAAAAGGTTAAAAACTTGTTGAAGCCAGATCTCGCCATAAAAAAATTTACGGTGGATTAACAAAATGTTCGAAGTTTGTTTCTTTTACATAAACCAGAGAATTATAAGAAAAAAATGTGTATTTCAAGAAACTATAAATGTAGTTACCATAAAAACCCAACAAAAATACAAACCTAAATTTTTAATCTTTATTAGTAATAAAGAAAAAAAACTAAAAAAGAAAGTAAATACTTTTATGATTTTGACTCTTATCCTTGATTCTTATTGACTAACGAAAAGAAAGAAAACAATAGCATCTAATCTTTATTTTATTGTACTCACTTTTCATCAGTTCATCTTCTCCGAAAATTTTTCACCACAATGGTACCTGAAAAACAAAATCCGATTCTTCACTTTCCTCTTGAAGTACAAGCCATTTCAAACTCAGATCGGCCAAGATTTGTTTTATTTTACTTAGAAACAATATCAAGATCTAGCCCACTTCCACCATATCCATTTAGATCTGTCGCTTTCTGTTCCATGGCCACTTAGATCACATATATGAGAGTTGAGATCTAATAGTAACCTAACTAATTATTCTAATTCTAAGAAACCCATTATAATATAGGATAAAAGAGGAAAAAGGTATGTGTTAATAACCTCAAATCATGTTCTCTGACGATGGCTGCTCAAATCACAAAACACATACTTGGAAGTTGAAATTTGGATGGTTTAATTGAAGGGGTTTGTTTGACGGATAAAAGAAGAATGAATGAAGATTAAGACAATGATTAAACCCCAACTCCATCTTGACTTTACTTATATTACTGCCCATTTTAGCATGAAATTGTAGAAAAATGAACAAGATCTTGAAGTGGGTGTTGAGAGAGATGAAAGAGAATTTAATTCAAAAGAAATAGAGAGACGTGATTGTGACTTACTTTGTGTCAGGATAGTCAAATAAATGACATGAACAGAGAAGGTGTGGTAGCTAGGGTTGAATGACAATCTTACCCTTCAAAGGTTAGAGGAGAATGGGTGATGTGGTGCACTTATAGCCACAAGATGGGTTTCTAAAGTTTCTCCAACTCAACCAAGTTTCATTAGGATACATAGCCTATATATATATATAGGAATGGGTTCATATGAGAACCCCCTTGAGTTGCAAGAACTTAAGAACCCCTCTAAACCAATAACATAGTGACACATATGCACCTTACAATTATAATAATAAAGGGTAACAAAGTAATTTACCCTCCCCTACCCGCACCCACCCCTTTTTAATCTGCAGATTCTTTTCTTTTCATTTATTCAATTTTATTATTTTTATATAAAAAAATTGAAGTGCGTTTTGGTTTGATTGTGAAGATATTCATCTGAGGTATTAGAAGGTGACCGGAGATGGTCGGAGAGGATGGCCGGTGTTAACAGAGAAGAAAGGGTTTCAAAAGTTTCTCATGTGCAGATATGGTTGGACCATTTAGCAAGAAAGGTATCATTGATTGACCACTACTTAGCTTTAACATGTGTTATCATTTAACTACAGAGAAGAAGGGGTTGAAGGTGTTCTTTGTGGTTGTGTCCTTAATGTGGTTGTGCCCTTAAAAAAGTTCTTTGTAGTTGTGTCCTTAATATGTATGCTATTTGTCAGATTATGTAACATGTGTTATGTTTTATAATTGTTATTGGGTTGTTTGCAAAGGTAACATGAGTTTATCAATTTGGCTTGAAAGAAAGAAGTGTAACATGTGTTATCAGATCTAATTAAAAATATTAGCACGGCAAAAAAAAACCTATCCAGAACACTGAAATATCATTACGCATAAAAAGAAACTTCAAAAATGGACACAATTATAAAAAAAAGGGTAATCGTGTAATTGTGTGACAACATTTAACACAAGTTAGTTTATTTTTATGGATCTTCTATTGTAATGGTAAGTCAAAATCCTAGTACAGTTTATTTTGATTCCCAAAAAACATGGGAGGTCATATGAGATGGGATAACACATGTTAGGTACATATTATTTGATCTGAACCTTTTGTAATCGTGTGACAACATTTAACACATGTTAGTTTATTTTTATAGATGTTCTATATAGGTAAGTCAAACTCCTAGTATAGTTTATTTTGATTCCCCAAAAACATGGGAGGTCATATGAGATGGGATAACACATGTTAGTAATAACACATGTTAACACATGTTAGGTACATATTATTTGATCTGAACCTTTTGTAATCGTGTGACAACATTTAACACATGTTAGTTTATTTTTATAGATGTTCTATTGTATTGGTAAGTCAAACTCCTGGTATAGTTTATTTTAATTCCCAAAAACCATGGGAGGTCATATGAGATAGGATAACACATGTTAGGAATAACACATGTTTACACATGATGGGATAAAAACTATGTGGCCCAACTTTGGTGTCTCCTTTTGATTTAAGTTCCTATTAGTAACTCCCTATTAGTAATGCATTAGCCAGGTTACTGGTTGGTACATATTAATGGCCTGAACCGTATCTTATCATGTGACAACATTTAACACATGTTAGTTTATTTTTATGGATGCTCTATTGTAATGGTAAGTCAAACTCCTGGTACAGTTTATTTTGATTCCCAAAAAACATATGAGGTCATATGAGATGGGATAACACATGTTAACACATGATGGATAAAAACTATGTGGCCTGACTTTGGTGTCCCCTTTTGATTTAAGTTTCTATTAGTAATGCATGAGCCAGGTTACTGGTTGGTACATATTATTGGCCTGAACCTTATCTTATCATGTGGCAACATTTAACACATGTTAGTTTTTTTGTTGTCCCTTTTGAATGTCTGCTCTTACCCTTTTTTTGTATGTTTTGATCGACCGTGTCGCCGTTTTCAAACCTTTTTTATGGATGTCCTATTATAATTCTTCGATTACCAAAGAAGATGGGAGGGGTATTCGAGATATGATAACACATGTTAGGGGTAACACATGTTAAAACATGCTGAGATAACACGTGCTAGGAATAACACATGTTGAACAGTGGACCACATACGGGAACTAACACCTACCATCCATTATAGGGTTATATAAATATTTGATATTTGTACATCACATGTTAAGGCAGAATATTTCACCAAAAGAGTAAAAGTTTACTAGGCACAAATGAAGTTTTTTTAACATGTGTTAGATGTTGCGTAAGAGGTTAACATGTGTTATTTGGTAACATTTATTAAACTTATGTTTAATGTCAGCCGTTTTTACTTCATAAGTTTACTGAGAAATTAAAGCATACAAACTATTAACACACATTATTACAAAGTATCATTACAAACTATTGACCACTTTAATCAAATAAATTTAGTAATTCTATAAATTGAATACCAAAAAGAAGACTTTATTCAAAAGTTTTTCTACATATTTTTCTCGGCTTCCTTAGACTTCGTATGTTAACATAACTGGTGGGGGGTCTTCGTTATCAACTGCAAAACAATAGATAAGGTGTTAAACGGTGTGACCAACTCATCATCTAAACATACTAACAGAAGTAACACATGTTAACCCAATCACGCATTTCATCAAACACATAGAGTGCGTATATCCAAAACACATAAGACATTATAATTGCCTTCCATACATTCACTATTAACTTTAAATGGACATCCATATATCCAAAACACAAAAGACCTTATATCCAGCTTCCATACAATCACCATTAACTTCTAACATACTAACAGAAGTAACACATGTTAACCCAGTCAGGCATTTCATCAAACACATGGAGTGCATATATTCAAACCACAAAAAGACATTATAAACAAAAAAAACAGAACCAGTGAAAAAGAATCTAATCAACAACATACAACAAGGAAAATACAACATTACATTCTGCACTTAAATTAACACAAAAAACAACAATATTATCCACTCAGGCATTTCATCAAACACATGGAGTGCATAAACTTTAACCAACAAATTTACCTATGATCTTTATGGTGGGTCAAACAATAAGAATAGAGAGCATCAACACAGCTTCAAAATAAAAAAAAAGGTTTACACATAGTCGCTGAAAAAAATCTAGCAAAGACCCAAAACAGAACACAGAGACAAAAACAAACCTAATAAAAAAAACACGACTCCAAAAAGGGTGGTGTCTGTGGTAGTTCGAAAAAGAAAAAAAAATAACCAGATAAATGGTTTCAAAGGACAAACAAACTTTTCCACCAAGATAAATGGTTTCCATATTAACAGAGACTGAATCGCTTAATTTTTGGAGGAGAGAAATTTGGGCAGATCCATTTTGATGGAGGATACGGGTCATGGTGGAGATGTTGGTTTCGTTGAAGACGAATTGGAACACCGTGGTGGTTTCAGTGGTGGTAGGAGGTGGTGGTGGCTGCTGGTGTAGAAGATGACGATGTAGTTTCTATGATGGGTGGAAGTCTGGAAGATGAATGATGAGAAGAGAGAGAATGGGATATTATCGTCTTCCTGAAACTTCACCGTCGAACCCTCCACCGTCAAAACCCACCACACCCGTCAAAAGACCGCCTTCATTGAACCATCAGACCATCAGACCCAGCCATCGTCTTCCTGTTCATCAAGCATCAAACCATCAGACCACCACCGCATCGAACCATCGGACCCAGCCACCACCCATCGAACCTTCCTGTTCATCATCGTCTTCCTGTTCATCGACCACCACCGTCGTCTTCCTGTTCAGATGAGAGAGAGAGAGAGAGAGAGAGAGAGAGAAGGCCAGAGAAAGAGAGAGAATTGTTTGTGTGTGTGTGTGTGAGAGAGAGAGTATGAATCTGTTTTTAAGAGAGAGAGTGTGTATTTGAATCTATTAATATTATTGTTATTATATAGAGAGTCATCATTACATGTGAATATTACCAAAAATACCCATCATACTTGTATTTAAAAGTCTTTCTTACCCCTAGTTAAAAAAATACAAAATATTACAAAAATGATTATGTGTCACTTGATGATTGGTCTAGAGAAGTTCTCTAGTTCTCACAACTCAGATAGGTTCTCACATGATCCGGATCCTATATATATATATATAGGGGAGGGTTATCTTGAGAACGCTAAATATCGCGAGAACCGTGAGAACAAATGAGAAAACCAATCAAAATCATTTTTTTCCAATACAAACCTAATTATAATCAAAATACAACATTAAAAAATGAATTTTCTTTCCAAATTATTTATCTTTTCTTGCAAAAACACTTTCAACTTAACTTTTTACACATGTGTAAATGAATCAGTTTATACATGTACAAACAATAAATTTACACATGTGTAAAAACAGGTTATTTCCGTATACGTTTGAATTTTTACGCGTAAATTGTTTTTTGGGGATTGTATTTTAGTAATAAAGAAAAGTGTAAAAAGAAATTTTTGATTTTAATGGTTTTAGATGGCGTTCTCGTGGTTCGCACGAAATATAGGTGTTCTCAAATTAACTTTCCCCTATATATATATATATATATATATATATATATATATATATATAGGTAAAGTATATGGAGGAAACCCTCCTTATTTGGTAAACTCTGGAAACTCTGACTTCCCAACATTTTTTTTTTTTGAAAAAAATAGGGTATGTAATATACATTTTTTTAAGCATTTTGAGCCAAAAAAATCGAAAAAGCGCCGAATGGTTTTTTTAAAAAAAATAAAAAACGTCTACTGTTTACATATAGTTAACACATGGTTAACACCTGTTATTAGCGCTTAACATGTGTTAGTCAAAATTTTATTTTATTTTTTAAAAAAAACTAGTAGGCGCTTTTTTATTTTTTTGGCCCAAAATGCTTAAAATCATGTATATTACTTGCCCCATTTTTTTCAAAAAAAAAAAAATATTGGGAAGTCAGAGTTTCCAGAGTTTACCAAATAAGGAGGGTTTTCTCTAGAACCATTCCCTATATATATATATATATATATATATATATATATATATATATATATATATATGGGAGGGTTATCTTGAGAACGCTAAATATTGTAAGAACCGTGAGAACAAGTAAAAAAATCAATCAAAATCAAATTTTTTTCATACAAACCTCATTATAATCAAAATACAACATTAATAAATGAATGTTCTTTTCAAATAATTCATCTTTTCTTGCAAAAACACTTTCAAATTAACTTTTTACACATGTGTAAATGAAACAGTTTACACATGTATAAACAGTAAATTTACACATGTGTAAAAACAAATTTTTTTCGTATACGTTTGAATTTTTACGCGTAAATTGTGTTTTTGGGATTGTATTTTAGTAATAAAGATAAATGTAAAAAGAAATTTTGAATTTGAATGGTTTTAGATGCCGTTCTCACGGTTCGCACGAAATATAGGTGTTCTCAAATTAACTTTCCCCTATATTTATATATATATATTCGAAACCCAGTCGTAAGTAGTAAGGTACAAAAATATACATGTTATAAAAGTTTCCTCACATTTTGTTTTATGTTGCTTTTGTTTTCTTATAAATATTGGAATCCTTTTAAAACCTTTCTGTTGTGTGCTTGCAGTGGTTACATGTCCCCCGAGTATGCACTAACTGGACTTTTCTCTATAAAGTCAGATGTATTTAGCTTTGGCGTCTTGGTGCTGAAGATTCTGAGTGGGAAGAGAAATAGAGGATTTATCGATCCTGAAACCGAAAATAATCTTATTGAACATGTATAACAGCACCTTCATTTTGAAAAGTCATATACATGAAGTACCAACTAGTAACTTATATGTTCTATATTGCATTAAGGTATGGAGTCTTTATAATGAAGGCAGATCAATGGAATTAATTGATGCAAGTTGTGTTGAATCCTGCCATCCTCCCGAAGTTACAAGACTAATCAATGTTGGGTTGTTATGTGTTCAACAAAAGGCTGCAGATAGACCAAATATGTCAGTTGTAGTTCAGATGATGGACAACGATGGTGAATTGATGCAACCCAAGAGGCCATCATTCTTCATGGAAAAGGAGTTTCCAGTCGGAAACTTCTTCGCACCTGCTTAGAAAGGAAGTTCATTGAACGAAAGTACAATTACAGAGGTAGATAGTCGATAGAAAACTTGATTTTCTATCGCATAACGCATAAACCTGTGTTGTTAATGTGAGAACTCAATCGCTTGATATTATTCACAAAACAATTTACAATATATAGACCTATACTAGGTCGAATAATAGGAAAGTAAATATTACACATTTAATACAATAACTACACATAATATCCGGAGTTGATTGCGTAAATCATTGAGTTGATTTGCTTATGCTTTTACCCCCCGTCAATCGAACAGGTGGTGGACCAACTCGAAGTAATCCCGGAAATTTCTCAAAAAGAGGACGTGAGAGACTCTTGGTGAAAATGTCCGCAACCTGGAGATTGGATGGAATGAATTTAGTGTGTAGCTGACCTGAGGAGACGAGTTCTCGAACAAAATGATAATCAATATCAATATGCTTGGCACGTTTATGAGCAACCGGATTCTGACTTAGGAAAATGGCACTTTTGTTATCACAGAGTAAGGTGGGATGAGCCATAGGCAACGCATGGAGCTCTCAAAGGAGATGAGTAATCCAAATGATTTCAGCTGCGGTGTTTGCCATAACACAATACTCAGATTCGCAACTGGATCTTGAAACGGTTGGTTGTTTCTTTGCGCTCCAAGACACAAGATTTCCAACTAAATAGATAGAATAGTCGTAGGTGGATCTGCGGTTTTCTATGTAGCGAGCCCAGTTAGCATCTGAATAACCAATTATATTGGTGGTAACCGGTTTGGAGAAGGTCAACCCAAATGCAATCCTTCCTTTAACATAACGAAGAATCCGCTTGACGGATTGAAAATGAGAGATTGTGGGAGCTTGTAAGTGTTGACTAGCTTGATTTACCGCATACGAAAGATCCGGCCGTGTAATCGTGAGATACTGAAGAACCTTAACAAGTGACCTGTAAAGAGTGGGGTCATAGAAAGGAACGTCTTTGCTGATGAAGGTTTCGGTAGTGGCAAGAGGAGTCCCAACCGGCTTAGAATCTAGCAGACCTGCACGAGCCAATATGTCATGGGCATACTTTGACTGACTGAGAAACGCCTGTGTCTGACTGCGAGACTTCAAGACGGAGAAAGTAACCAAGAGGACCCAAGCCTTTGACAGAAAATTCCTGATGAAGGAAACTCAATTCCTCTAACTACCTACCATGGAGTCAACAAGTCTCCCTTGTTCTAAACCTTCAAAACCTAATTGGCCACATTGATGGAACCCTACCTGTCCCACCTGAAACCATCACCATCACCGAAAATAAACCTGCACCCAATCCTGATCATGCTATTTGGACCTACACATAATATCCGGAGTTGATTGCACAAATCATTGAGTTGGATTTGATTATGCCATTGGGGTTGGTGGCCCAATGGTAGAAGCAAAGCTTCTAGGAACACCTAAGGAGGAGGTCATGGGTTCAAGTCCCATAAGGAGTAAAAATTTGCCGTTCAAAAAAAAAAAAATCCGGAGTTGATTGCACAAATCATTGAGTTGGATTTGATTATGCTGTTAGTTAATTGCTAGTACATTGGTTTGTTTTCATTTTAAAGGTATATATGTTGTAAAGCTAAATACTAGGAGATCCCATCCTAGATTATGCTCATGTGATGGAAATTGTAGAGCAATGGTTATACAAGTAAGCACCAATTAATAACGACCTCTAGTGATGAGAATATCAGATAGAGGATGTTCAATAGTCTTTTAATTTTTTTTTTTTCGGTCAACAAAATAAAAGTAGCTAAAATATTTAAAAATTGTAGCCTTTAAATCCTACCTCGATCGGTTTGTATGGAACTTGGTTCTTTTGGCTTTACATTCTTTGTTCATTTTCATAATATGTAATAAGGAAAGATCCGATCTTGAACATCACAAGTCATGCGATCATTCTTATTTTTTTTTTTTTTTTTTAAGGAGTAGATCAACTGGTAAAGCCTTTGGGCTCCCTATGGGAGACCCCGGATCGAATCCCAGCGGTTAAATTTCTGCCGCTATAGCGGGACCGATCCCCTCTACAACCCCAGGCGGGAACCCCACTTTTTAATGGGTAAACCCCCCCCCCTCAGAATCGAACCCATGACCTCATTCGGCCAAGCGTCCTATCCCTCATTGGGTGGCCAACTGAGCTAGCCCAGTTGGTTTTTTTTTGAAGGAGTAGATCAACTGGTAAAGCCTTTGGGCTCCCTATGGGAGACCCCGGATCGAATCCCAGCGGTTAAATTTCTGCCGCTATAGCGGGACCGATCCCCTCTACAACCCCAGGCGGGAACCCCACTTTTTAATGGGTAAACCCTCCCCCCTCAGAATCGAACCCATGACCTCATTCGGCCAAGCGTCCTATCCCTCATTGGGTGGCCAACTGAGCTAGCCCAGTTGGTTCGATCATTCTTATTTAATAGCAACAATTTGTGATTCTTCAATTCCCAATTGTTACATAAATTCAAACAAAATAATAAATTAAATCTATTTTTTCCAATGCTTTGGGATAGTATTAATTAATCGGAATTTAATACCATTTAATTAAAGATTTTACTTCGTAATTAGTCTATTACTTTTGCACTTTCGCATTTTTTTAACATCATGTTTTTTAACACATTTAATTTCACCTTTTGAAGGGTTGTAACAAGATTTGATTATCGCGTGTGTAGGTGATTTGAAGGCGAAATCAACGGATCGGTTTAGTTATTATAGGTGTTTGGATAGAGGTTAGAATGATATGGAAATAATAAAACACACACAATATCACGCATACAAATGGGCAACACCTTGTTATAGAATAATGCAAAAATTACAAATGAAAACACAAGTTGGAGTTTTTATCGGCTGCTGGTCATACGCTTGGGTTGTTCCAGGCGTATGACCCTCATACGCCCAGGGGTATAAGGCGTATGACTCTTCATACGCCTGAACTATGACCAAAATACCCCTAAACACTTAAAATGCTACCCAGTAACATACAAAACATACATAAATGATCCTAACAACATATCTAAGCTAGGGACATCGCCGTAGGGTGCACTAACACTTGTATCTTGCAAGGATTTGAACCCATTTGCACTTCGCAATATTTAACATCCAAAATTTAAATTTATCACTTGATAACTTATCCACCAAAACATTTTCGCTTTCTCGTTGGCAACAATCAAGGAAAAAAATCAATTGTTTATATATATCCCATTTCACCATTCATTTTTTACACACAAAACTCATATGTTGTTCCCTCAACCATAAAATATATCTCATTTTACCACTCATTTATCATGTTTCCATTTAACAATCGCACAAACACATTTGATCCAAACCACCTGCGTTACGCAAACACTCAATCAAGACAACACATCGATGATCGACACCAATACCGACCAAGGTGAATAACGACCACTACCGACGGAAAATTCACCTCGATTGGACACCATCCCCACAAACTCGACAAATGTCCCCGACCATACAAATGTCGGGCTTTGTCCTAATATTCATCGCAACCCCTATTTAGCCCATATATGTCTCAACCTATGTCTCAAACCATACTCGAATCTGAAGCTGTACCCGAAACTAGCCCACATTCGAAACTTGCACGACTTCATCCAGATGTAGACATCGTGTGAAGGAACCGGAATAATAATGTGTTTCAAAGACACCCGACAAATGGTTAAGCAGGAAGGAGGTAGCTTTAGCACGAGCGTTGCTCGGCATTTTCAAAGACCCCATTATTGGTATACTTTTTCCATCAAATATAATGATTAATATTTAAGGAACAAGAGTACCCTCTTGAATTTCTCCGAGGAAAATCGTACGATTTTCAAACTTGAGAAACAACAAATTCGAGCTAAATAACTCAAAGGAGTAGTGTTTTATTAGATAAACAACATAGAGTCTAGGAAGAGAAATTACAAGGCCTATGGGCATGTGACATTGATTAAAGATTGATGTCACAATATCACATGTTTGAAAAACTAAACCGCGTGTCCGTGTGTTGATCCCAATCTTTTCAATAACACGAGGTTGTTGATTCTCTATTTTAGAGTTTTTTTTTCGTAGCGGTGTTTAGGAGAAAAAAGTATTTATCATTTTGGTGTCCCTTGTAAAAATATATACTAAAATCTGTATGCAACCATCTATACCACAATTAATTAAGTGAAGTTCGCTTAAAAAAAACCCATTTTTTATACCACAACTCAAATTAGAATAAAAACAACAGATTTGGCCTTTGGGTGTATTATCAACAAGTTCAATACTTTATATAAATAATTATATGAATTTACAAATCAATATTGGAAATTATCAAACTCTTGTTCTAGAGCTTGTTCTAACAAAAACTCAGAACGCTCCATCAAATCAGGGCTTAATCTAAACATGAGAACACAAAATTCCATCTGACTGAGTGCACCGTCTCCATCGAAATCGCCTTCTCTCAACATGCTCAAAAGATCAGCATCAGACAGATCCTGAAGACCTAAAAGCGAAGAATTCTTCTTCAAACTATCGAAAGTGATGACCCCTTTATCGCGATCCATCAGCAGCTGAAAGCCGTTGCACATTTCATCAATCAGACCATCTCCTCCGAGTTTGTCTGCCATTAGTGGTAAGTAATCATGGAACTGAGACTCGTTGTTGTTGGTTGCCATTGATCAAGAGAACTAGATCGAAGTCTTGTAAGTGATTGTTGTATTGATTTGAAAGTGATGAGAAGATATAAAGATAAATGATTGTATTTATAGAAGATATAGATTGAAAGAAAGGTGGTCGGTTGGGGTGAAGAGGTTCCAGGAAGAAGAAAAGCCATCTGGAGACAGCAGATTTAAGTGTTAAACTCGCGTATTCTACTTTCGACGAAGGTCTTGTATTTCTATTTTTAAAGGTGAATGTGTCGTTTGGTAATCAAGTTTCGAGAGGAAACTTGGTATGCTGGTCCCCACTCCCCATCCGATGTCTTTCTATTCTGTTACAAAACTTAAAAAGGATATATGCATAATGTAATATGTCTATTTTTAATAAATAAATAAATAATAATAATAATTATTATAATATAATAATTACTAGTATTAAGTTTTCAGCGTTGTGACGGGTGTAAAACCATGTCAAGTAGCACCAACGCAACATCATCGCTAGCGGCCATCAACATTGGAAAAACATGTAAAACCAAATAAGTAAAAAAGAAAAAATAACAACGAACGAAAAGCAGACGTGAAATTATTAACCATACACACCTACAGCGGTTGTAAACACAAAGAAATTAAGCTAAAATGAAAAACATAAAAATAAGAACTAAGCCTATTTCAGGGGCGGATATAAAGCAAGTGGAGGGGTAGTGTACACTACCAACATAGGGCAATTTTTATTTAGTTTTTTATGTTTTTTTTATTACGTTACTTCTGAATTTATATAATGCTACCCCTCAATTTCTTTTGAAAACTCAAAACACTCTTAAAATTATATGTTAGCCAAACAAGAAAATGATAGAAATCCATAAATGCATAGTCCATTGATACACCATACACATACAAATACATAAATAATAAACAAAGCGGTGGTTGGCATGCTCCGATGGTTGTCATAGTAGATCAGTGGTGAGTGGACTGGTAAGAAGTTCGGTTTAACTTCCCTCCAGTCCTGAAAATATTAGTTCCAATACGTGTTTAGTTCATAATTCATACGTCCGCTTCTTATTAAATGAATTGTTTTGGTTCTTAAGAATAAATTTCAAATATTTGAAATACGAATTCGAATATGTTATTTAAATTTCATATTGTTAGATTTTTCTAGTTTACGAGTTTTGTTACCCCCATATATATATAAACATTACGATGTGACGTTTCAACATAAAATTTATTCTTTGTTACCTCCATATATTACCATTGCGTCAACACGATGACCATTGTAAAGTGGCTAAGGGATCCTCTTCTGAAGGTTGTGATTAACACTGCCACAACCAGTGGCGGATTTAGAGCAAAAGTTTAGGGGTAACATTTAAATTTTTTTATCGTACTTTCATAAAATATAAACGAAACAAAAATAAAAATACGATAATAAATAAAATTAAACACATAGCTAATGGATTTCTCCTCTTCTGTTGGGACAAAGAGGATTGACGAAACCACCTTTTGATAACCTTAGTCTATTTCATATCTGCCTAAGTATAGAAATGCTGAAGAACAAAAGAAGAAGTGCTGAAGAACAAACACCAAAGTACTGAAGAGTAAACTCATCAGAAGTTCTGAAGTGTAAACCAGACATTTCACTGAAGAACTACTGAAGACAAACTGCTCATCAGCAGTTTGTCACTCATCAGCACTTTGCATCAGAAGCTTCTAACCGACTGAAGATCAGCAGTTTTACTTATTATATTGTTTTGTTAAAGTCTTGATTTCAAGTTTCAATGTACAGACTGTAGTAACCTTATCTTAGCATAATATCTTTGTTAAATATCTTAGATTACTTTAGACTACAGTTTAGTACATTAGTCTATAAATAGATGAGTTTGTTCATCTATTTTCAGATGTGATTTTGTGTAATATCTTTAAACTTAAATTGAAATCCTTCGGGCTTTAAACTTATAATTCCATTTCACATCTGAGAAACATAAATTGCTATTACTGCTTTATACTTAAACTGATTATTGTTTCTCATTTATTGTTCAGTCAAGGGGGAGTAATAACTCCTCATCAAAGTGATCTTTTAGACCTTTGAACACTTGTATTTCCGCTGCTTAAATAACTCATATATAAATCTGATAACACATAAGTGTTCATAAACATAGCCACTGATCCAACAATTGGTATCAGAGCATCTGGTTAATCTGATCAAAATCAATCTAACAAATTGAGATTCAGACACAGGCTCAATATTGATATTCAATAAAGGATAAAAGGCTCACTTTTTAATCCATCACTTTAAGGAAGTATTGACAAATCCAAACTTCTTAAAAATGGATCCCTACAATACTGGATCTGCCAACAAACCTCCTATGTTAGTCAGAAATGAATATAACATATGGTCAAAAAGGTTGGCACATACTATTTCCCAAACAAACACTGGATGTTGGAGGTCTGTAGTTTTTGGACCTCAAAAACCAGTTGTTAGTGATCCAGAGGGAAAGACTGAAAGACCAAAAGACCCAAAAGAATACACGGAGGAAGATTTCCAAAAGTTTGAGCTTGATGCAAAAGCTTTCTCCATGTTGGCTATGGCTCTCCCAAATGAAATTTATGCTGGCCTTTTACACTGTGAAAGTGCCAAAGAGCTGTGGGACTGCCTAAAAGAGCAGTTTGCAGGAACTGCTGAGGTGATAGCCAACATCAGAGAAATATTGGCTCAACAATATGAAACTTTTACTCACATAGAGGGTGAATCTTTAACACAACAATTTGAAAGATTTTCTTCCCTCATCTCTGAGTTAAAAATAAACAATCAGACCTATTCAAATGAGTCTATGTTGCATAGATTTTTAAGGTCTTTACCTTCAAAATGGGAAACTTACTCTATAGTCCTCAGAACAAGTTCAGATTTTAACACCTTGAACCTAACTAGGTTACATGGTAAATTACTAACTTTTGAGAGAGAAATCAATCAAAAGAAAAAGTTGCAAGAATCTGGCAAAACTGCTGATGACTATACTCCGGGTAGCACAGCCTTATTAGGACATGACTCACCATCCTGTTCTAATAATTTTGGTTCTTTTGACCACATTGACATAACAGCTAGGATCTCATCAGATGGATCTTTCCCAGCTTATGACAATGAAGAACTAAGTCAAACTGCTGACAACATGTGTTTCATCATGGATGATTTAAAATACTTTAGCAGTGATGACTTAGAAGAAATGGAAATATTGCACCAACTGGCCTTGTTAAGCTTAAAAACTAACAAATTTTATAAAAGGTCAGGAAGGAAATTTCCAGGACTAAACAATTCAACAAAAGTTGGTTTTGACAAATCTAAACTGAGATGTCATAAGTGTCAAAAGTTGGGACACTTTGCTAGAGAATGTAGAAGCTCTAGCTATAACCAACCAATGTCCTCTGGAAATCAATTTAATCCCTCATATAATAGGAATAATGGACTAATGGGAGTGCTCATTTTGTACAGGCACAAGCTCCACATGTCCAATATGTGCCACAAGTACAATATGCTCAGATGCCTGCTCAACAACAACAGCAGCTCATGCCTCCATTTCCAACTGCTCAACAACCTGCACAAGCTCAACAACCCCCGCAGCAACAAAGCTTATTTACATCAGGGTATGTTGACTGGAGCAGTCTTCCTTATGACACATCAGAATGCAGTCAGGATGCAGACAATAAGGTCTATGATGTCAACTGGGGAGAACCTGATAATGGCAGAAAGAACTTTGCCTTAATGGCTTTTGAAGGATACTCTTCAAATTCTGCTCTCACACAGGTATCACAACAATCTCTGTTAAAGCTTTGCACCAAATCTTGCAAAGAATCATTTGCTTTAATTAGAGAAACTAATGTGCATTTACAAGGCAAATCCAATGACATGGAAAGAAAATACACACAAATGAAGTGTGATTTGGAAAGAAAAATTGTTTTGAAAAACAAAGAAATTTCCAAACTGAATGATAAATCCATTGAAACAGAAGCACAAATTAAAACCATGATAGACAGCCTAGGAAATGTCAGACAAGAGCTTGCTAACACCAAGGTTGATTGTGAAAAATGGGTTGAGTCTTGTAAAGGGTATCAAATGTTGCTTAACAAACAAACTGCAGCCAATGTTAAGTTTGGCATTGGATATACCCACACTGAATCACCAACAGATTTCACCCACAAAACTGATAATGATGGGAAGAAATTGATTCAAACTTCTGATATGGAGGAATGCACATCCTACCATTAGAACTTCCTTAAAAAGGGAAGTACTGCAGAAGTTAAAACTACTGACAATAAGCCATCAGCAGTTTCAACTACATCAGGAGTTGAGACCCTGAAAACTGCTGATGACCTATTTCAAAAATCAGATTTTGTCAGTAAATTGCCTTCCAGCTCTCTTGATTTATCTAAAAAGAAAGAGAAGGCAAAAGCATGTGAAATATGTGGTCTGTTTAACCACATAACTGAACTTTGCAGATTTAGAAAGGTAAATCAGTTAAATAAACAAAGACAACAACTGATTGTGGGAAAACAGATAAAACAAGATTTTCAAAATACTTTCTTTCCCAACAAACAACAATCAAACAAAACCCTTTCTAAGAAGAGGCCTTTATCTCAACAAAGGTCATCTTCTCAAAGTTCAATTTCAGAAGTTTCACCTAACTCATCAGCAGTTCCACAAACTGCTGAAGTTAAAGATTTGATAAACCTGGTTAAACTTCTGATGACCAAAGTTGATGGTGGAAACCAAAATGAACCCACCATTGTTCTTAATGACAAATCCATTGCCAAAAAGACATGGATTACTAAAAATGGTCCACAACAAGCTGCACCTGTTCTCAAGAGCAAACCCAAAGCCAAACTGGCTTGGGTTGCCAAAACTAACTAATTTGCTATCTTGTGCAGAGAGTCTCCAGAGGTTTGAATAGCATATGGTATGTGGATAGTGGAGGCTCAATGCACATGACTGGATGCGGATACCTGATAAACAATTTTATCAGCCAAAGAGAAGGATCTGTGTCCTTTGGGAACAATGCCAAGGGATATGTGCTAGGATATGGCAATGTATCCTCAGGCAAAATGCAGTTTGACAAGGTCAATCTGGTTGAAAACCTTGAGTACAACTTGCTGAGTGTCTCACAAATGTGTGACAAAGGATATTCTTCCTTTTTCACCAAGACAGCATGCAAGATCATATCACCAGAAGGCCAGAAGTTGATAGAGAAGATTATTGAAGATCATACTTTGCTGATTGCCAAAAGATGTGGCAATGTCTATGCAGTGGACATTGAAAAAGACAAAGTATTAAACAAGACTGCCTGTTTCTTCTCAAAGGCATCAACTTCAGAAAATGATCTCTGGCATAGGAGACTTGGCCATGTGAACTTTAAAACCATCAATAAAGTCACAAAAATGGGCTTGGTCAGAGGTCTACCTTTGAAGGAATATCAGTGCAAAGAACACTGTGTTTCCTGTCTTAAAGGTAAACAGCATAAGTCCTCCTATAAGTCTATTGAAGAATCAAAAACAACTGCATGTCTTCAACTACTCCATATGGACTTATTTGGACCAGTCAAGATTATGAGCCTTGGTAAGAAGAAGTACTGCTTGGTCATCATTGATGACTACTCAAGATTCACATGGGTCTTCTTCTTATATTCCAAGGATGAGGCAGCTGAAATCATCAAGTTCTTTATTCTACAAGTAGAGAAGCAATACTCTCTATCTGTCAAAGTCATCAGGAGTGACAATGGGACAGAGTTCAGGAACAAAACTCTGGATGAATTCTGTCTGTCTAAAGGGATTGTTAGACAGTTCAGCATTCCCAGAACTCCTGAACAAAATGGTGTGGTAGAAAGAAAGAACAGAACACTAATTGAAGCAGCCAGAACAATGTTAGCTAATTCAGGCCTACCTTTGTATTTTTGGGCTGAAGCAGTCAACACTGCATGTTATGTTCAGAATAGAGTTCTTATCAACAAGAGACATACCAAGACTGCCTATGAAATTCTTCATGGCATTAAGCCCCTTATCTCCTTCTTCAGGGCTTTTGGATGTCAATGTTTTATCCTCAACATCAAAGACTCTATCTCTAAGTTTGCTGCAAAAGTTGACACAGGTTATTTTCTTGGTTATTCTCCTTTGAGAAAAGCTTACAAAGTTTTTAATTCAAGAACCAAGATAGTAGAAGAAACACTGAATGTCAAGTTCAATGAATCAAAACACACTCTTATTCCAGCAAATCCTGCTGAATTATTTGATCTTGACAATTTTCATTTCGGACCTGAAAAGACTGTTGAATCATCCAAACCTCCTCAGAATGGTTTTCAAGGATTTAAAGATGATAGTCCTGCACCATGGACTCCAAACACAGTCAGAAGATCAACTATTAAACCTTCAGAAGTTTCAATAGCTTCAACTTCAGGAACTACTGATGAACATTTTGAAACTACTGATTCAGCTGAACCTAAAACTCCTGAAGTTCAAATAACAGCTGAACCAGATATTATCAATCTCAGTGGTTTATTTGAAGAACCTGTAGAGCCATCATCCAGTACAGGTTTACAACAACTGATTAAACACAAGGATCATCCATTGGATCAAATCATGGGTGATATTGCATCAGGGGTACTCACAAGAAACCAGCTTTCCAACTTTTGCTTATTCTCAGCATTCATCTCTCAGTTGGAACCAAAGAAGTATCAAGAAGCCCTCAAAGACAACAATTGGGCGCAAGCAATGCAAGAAGAGTTGCTTCAATTCAAGAAACAACAGGTTTGGGAAATCTGTCCCTTACCTGAAAACAAGCAACCAATTGGAACAAGATGGGTCTTTAGAAACAAATCAGATGAGGCTGGTATGATCATCAAGAACAAAGCAAGACTAGTGTTACAAGGTTATTCCCAAGAGGAAGGAATTGATTATGATGAAACCTTTGCACCAGTTGCAAGACTTGAAGCTATCAGGTTATTTTTAGCTTATGCAATTTCCAACAACATTAAAGTTTATCAAATGGATGTCAAAAGTGCATTTTTGTATGGAAAAATAAAAGAGGAAGTGTATGTCTGTCAACCTCCAGGGTTTGAGGATCCTTCTCATCCTGATTGGGTTTACAGACTTGACAAAGCTCTTTATGGGCTAAAACAGGCTCCAAGAGCCTGGTATGAAACACTTTCAAACTTTTTACTTAAGAATCACTTCTCAAGGGGATCCATTGATAAAACTCTTTTCATAAAACATGTTGGAAATCATGTCTTACTTGTTCAAATATATGTTGATGATATCATTTTTGGTTCAACAAATTCAAAACTGTGTGAAGAATTTAAGAAACTCATGCAATCAAAATTTGAAATGAGTACAATGGGAGAATTGCAGTACTTTTTGGGACTGCAAATTAAGCAACAGTCAAATGGAACATTTATACATCAATCAAAATATGTTAAAGAATTATTGAACAAATTTTCTTTACAAGACTGTAAAACATGTTCCACTCCTGATATACGTTAATTTACACATATAAAAGTCCCCGTTTAACTCCCAAATCTCACGCGTTTTTGACCTTATACACAGGAATTGGTGCTTATTTGTGTATCTTTACTGTTTCAGGTCTTAAACGATATCCCGGAAGCAAAACAGGAGAAAACACGCAGATTTCGGCGCGCAAACAGGACCTCAGGTCCTGTGAGCGGCCGCTCACTCTCTGTGAGCGGCCGCTCGCTCCTCCAGATATTTGTAGAAACGTTCTAGAAGGCCTACGTCAGCGAACGAGCAACTTGTGCCACTTTTTGAAAAGTGAGCGGCCGCTCACAGGCTTCGAGCGGCCGCTCACAGGCTCTGTTCGATTATAAAATGCCCCATTCAGCCCACTGATCGAATATTGGGTTTTGGAGACAACTTTGGGGCGATTTTTCGGACGATCTAAGCTGCTGGAAAGGAGTGGAACAAGCTCGGGAACTCATCCTAATCGTCTAACATCATCCAATCCTTCACATTCAAGATTTATGGTTTGATCTATAAACTTTAAGTTTGTTCAAATCTGAATATTTTGGCTTGTTTGTGTCGTTTATGTATTGTAATATAGTCTACAGATAATATCTAGTAATCGTTTGTAGTTAAAACAATCGTTTGTATGAAATCGCGTTTTGTATGAATTTGGCGTTTTTCATGTTTGGATCTTGATGATCATAGTGCAACCTTGATTCGTTGTTGTTGGATTTGTGATTATGTTTTAGTGACTTTGATGATTGTCGAATGTGTTAGGCGGATTACTTGTTGAAGAAACCGCCCGTTTAATCGTTCGGTAGTAAACTAGTTAACTTGTTGATAAAGTTTACACCATGAAACTGTAACCGGGTATTGGTTTGGTTAAAGTCGCTTGAATAATGATTATGAATGTTTACCGGCACGTAAAAGAGTTTTAAAAGCTTAATGGTGTTGTTACCAATCTTTGACACGGTTAAATATCTTTGTTAGTTATTTTGGTAAAAATAGCGATCTTAGTAGATTTGTGTTCAAAGTTGGTAAAATGGAATAGGTTGTGAAATGATCTACTTTATGCTAGTCTAGGTGGTCGTATTGTGTATTCGATATTGCTTTCCCGAACTAGTGCGGTTGAGGACTCCCGAAAGGTGATACTAACCTTTATTTAAAGATCCACATGAGATTATATCAGCTGCTCGCTAATGAACAACTTGAAGTGGTTAACGTGTGTATTTGTGTTAGCTTTCTGTATAGTTGTCATGTTAGGATGCCTGAGAAGGACACTAACTGTTGGAAAATGGGAATGTTGATCACACGCCTGTGTTTTATATGATTTGTAGATGACATGCTAGGGTTGTGTTTATAGTTATATTTTCTATTTGGAGTCTTATATATGTTATTTACATGTTTTAGAATTAATTTAGTTTTAAACGAAAACCCAAACTTATCTTTTACCTACTGGTGAATCGGGGACAGAGTTTTAGTACCATTGCTCCGCGCGCGTCCATGGATCGATACTTGGTTCTTATCTGTACTTACTACATATATGACAGGGTACACTTGCCCTAGTGTGTGTGTTTTAATATGAAGGTCGAAACCATTTTTATAAATATTAAAGCAAAACGTGTGTTAAAATCCATTGTAAATTATGTGTATATACGCACACGGACGCGAAACCGCGCCTGATTAGGTGGATCCTGTTGCTGCAGGAGTTCGATATAGAGATTCAGGACAAGAAAGGTGCCCTGAATGTTGCTGCTGATCATCTGTCCAGACTCGAGCATGATGATGCCGAGGACTGCGCGTGGGATACCATTAATGACAATTTTCCCCACGAGTTCTTGATGAGCGTTGAGTCGGTAGAAGATGTATCGCCATGGTTCGCGGATTTTGCGAACTACCTCGTGTGCGGGATCCTCATCAAAGGATTGTCGCACCAGCAAAAGAGGAAGTTCTTTGCGGACCTCAAGCATTACTTTTGGGATGACCCATTTTTGTTCCGGGTCGGGGCGGATCAGCTGATTCGCCGTTGCGTGTTCGGGGTTGAGGCGGCGCAGATATTGCGTGATTGTCACAAGGGGCCTACCGGAGGTCACCACGGAGCGAATTACACTGCCAAAAAAGTGTTAGACTCCGGGTTTTATTGGCCCATGCTTTTCTGTGACGCTCAGATACTGGTCGGTGCATGTGATTCGTGCCAGAGGGCGACGAACATATCGGCACGCGACCAAATGCCGCAGAATCCCATCCAAGTCTGTGAGGTCTTTGACATTTGGGGCATAGACTTCATGGGACCATTCCCCTCCTCACGGGGTAATAAATACATACTCGTGGCGGTTGACTATGTGTCAAAGTGGGCCGAGGCGCAAGCCTTACCCACAAATGATGCCCGAGTAGTCGTGAGGTTTGTTAGAGGCTTGTTCTCACGGTTTGGTGCCCCGAAGGCACTGATTAGTGATCGTGGCACGCATTTCTGCAATGTGCAGCTTGATCGCGCATTAGCACGATATGGTGTTCACCACAGGTTATCCACCCCGTATCATCCACAGACAAGTGGACAGGTGGAGGTCACGAACCGTGGATTGAAGCGAATCCTTGAGCGGTCGGTTAATCAAAACCGCAAGGATTGGGCTGACAAGCTTGATGACGCGCTGTGGGCCTTTAGAACGGCCTACAAGACGCCTATTGGGACGACTCCCTTTCGGCTGGTCTATGGCAAAGCGTGTCATCTACCTGTCGAGTTGGAACATAGGGCATTCTGGGCTCTTAAAACGGCGAATTTGGATCTTAAGACCGGCGGTGTGACCCGTTTCTTACAGATTCACGAGCTGGAGGAGCTTAGGCAGCAGGCCTATGAGAGCTCGATATTGTATAAAGAGCGCACAAAGAGACTGCACGACAGTCGCCTGAAAAGCCAGAAAGATTTTCAGGTAGGCGATTTGGTTTTGCTTTATAATTCTCGCTTGCGTCTCTTTCCTGGAAAGTTGAAATCCCGCTGGACAGGACCGTACACCGTTAAGGAAATATATCCATACGGTACTGTCTCAATTGCAAATGCTGAGGGTTTGACTTTCAAAGTCAACGGTCATAGATTAAAAGTCTATATTGAAGGACCGGTTGACCAATCCGTAGAGGAAATCGATCTCTACGCCCCACACGCTTGATGAAGTGTGGGGAAGTGAGTCTTGCTAGCGACTCGATAATAAATGTAGCACGGCGTGTATGGGCGCGCCAAATTGTATAAATGTTCATAGCTTAGTGTAATTTTTAGTTAAATCGCTTAGTTTCTAACTTGTTTGTTTAGTTTGTTTTTAGTCTTTGCAGGTTCGATTCACGCCTTATGGAGATGTGGAAAGTCGCTTCACAACTGAGGTATTATTCTAAGAAGCGTCGCAAAACAGATGGTGCACCGTTTTCTCAGATTCGATCCGGCAAAACCGCAAGAGCGCGGGTGCATTGAAAGGTTTGAAGGACTATATTCAAGGCGGAACTCTATTGCCACCCCGCGAAGAATTTGTTTTGAAACTCTTGCCGAGCTGAATCAAAGGGATAGGTTACGGGAATTGATGGATGACCCGATGGAGAACTTGCTTTCTATAAAAGAACCGGTCTTTGTAGAGATCACTATTGAATTATTCTCTACTCTCCACTACCAAAGACCAAGAAAGCATGAAGAACCGGATTTTCAAGCAAATGGGCGATGGGGGTTACAATTTCGCTTGGGTGGAGTGTGGCGCGACATTTCAGTTGCGGAACTGGGGCTCCACTTGGGCTTATATTCGGATGAGGAAATCTTGGATGAGAGCTTCAATGAAGCTATGTACAAGTTTCCGGAAGACAACGTGTTAAGGAACGCTTTTTGGGCACAAATCACGGGGCTTCAAAACTATAATCCCCAAGGTTCAAAAGCGACCCGAATCCGCGACCCATTGCTCCGAGTGTTCCAGAAAGTTCTCTGTGGGACTGCAGCTGCCAAGCAAGAAAACTCCACCAACTGCCCTACCCCTGATTTGCTATTCTTGTATGCCTTGGTAAGTGAACAACCAGTTAATCTTGCTGCACTAATGGCATCTTTTCTTAGTCAAGCAGCAGGTACACAACCAGGGAGTACGATTTACGGGGGGGAATATGTGACTGCTATTGCCAGATCTATGGGTGTCCTCAAAGCAGCGAGGAACACCCTTACTCGAGTTCAAGGTGGATCTCTGGTTAACATGGACGTGCTCAGGCGCATGGGGATCCTTCATGAATACAATGGAATACGCCGTTTAAAAGGGCATAACGATGAAGTTTGGGACCCGCTGCCACAACCGGAGCACCAGCTACAGCCGCACCAGCCGCACGAGCAGCCACACGAGCAGCAGGAGCAGCCACACCAGCAGCATGAGCACCAGTACGCGCCCCCCCAAAACTTCTACACAGAGTTCACCGAGTTCAGGAATGAAACTCGCGAGAACTTTGGGTACATGTTTGATAGCATGCACCACCTCTTTCAGGACTTGCATGCAGTTTACCCATCCCACTTTGGCTATCAGCCTTATCACTACCAAAGTGGGCCGGGTGACAAGCGCAGAAGAGGTGGGGATGCTGCGGGGTCGTCCGGGACCCACCATCATGATGATGATGATGATGACGAGGAGTGAGGAGTAGTGGTGGTGGTATTTGATTTGCTTATGTTAGTTGTTTGTACTGTATTCGGGTGCGAGCACCCAAGACATCTTTTATTTTCCTATATTTGTACTCTTTACTTTTCTCTATTTTCAATTTCAGCACTGTTTGCTTGTTTCAATAAGTGTGATTATGGATGGATGTGTTTAATGTGTTTTGGTTTTGTCAAGAATGGTGATAGTGCAGGAATAGGCGAGCACCGGTATGGATGCTCAATGCAGCCACCGTGTTTTTCGGGATATCACAAACAGGGGAGTATTATTCTCCTTTTTCACACAGTAGTTAGCTAATTCATAAACGCTTTCTATTTTTCACATTGGGGACAATGTGACATTTAAGTGTGGGGAGGGTTTATATTATGTTCCAGTTTGTCCTCTTGCGTTGTATATATATATATATATATATATATATATATATAAAACTTTTAGAAAGTACATATATATGTGTATATATATATATATATATATTTAGAAACATCAAGCTTAACCAATTTTTGATAAAAATAACTTAAGGCGCGACAAACGGACGTGACACTAGCTTGCTAAATCTGTACATTTGCACCCATTTCCTTCCGGTTACGTGAGCATTTGAGCCTTAGACTAGATTTTCATTTCTTTGACATGCTTACGAGTGAGCCGGATGTTTTGTGTAATTTAGAACTTGTCATTAGCATACGTGTTTAGACCAGAGTCGTGTGAAATTGTACGAATATGATTGAGGCATTTAGGATACCCTTTTGATTTAGCCTTTTCTTTTCGTTCTATCTGTTTCCTCACCAAAACATTATCCCCTAGTTAACCATGTTGAACCTATTCCCGTGTTTTTTCTTATTTACCACACCATTTCACCACTAAACCAAATTTAGCCTTTTTCTTTTAAATCCTTTGTATTAAAACTCGGTAGGTTAATGTTTAAACGAGCTGATTGTGTTGTAAATAGTTCATGTTCGGGTTTATACGTTTAGAACCCGTCTGTTGATTATATTAGTTCTAGTTATCAGTTGTATATAAATATATATATATATATATATATATATATATATATATATATCCAGAAAATAGAACACCCTAAAATAGGGTGAATTAGCAGTGATCGAGCAGTTTTTAGAGCTTCAAAGTTAGAAATTATATGTTAGCTCGAATTGAATAAAATGCGGTTATGTTCGCGTATATATTGTATAGTAGCTTTTGCGTCAGTTTAGTTAGACTTAACCGCCGAGTTTTAGCCATTTCGTCACTGTATATATCCATTCCACACCCTTACCCTAGCCTGACATTACAACCCTCATAAGACCTCTTGATTTGTGCTTTTTCACACGTTAGTTGGTGAAGACTAGATCTTTTGACAAGCCTATGATATTACACGATTCATTGCCTGGGCAATGGAGCGATTTACACATACACATTACACGTATGTTTCATAAATAAAACCGAGTGTGTGTGAACATTGTGAGTCGTGTACGGGTTTGCCTGCTATGTTGATCGAAAGTGAATCGCCGCCTTGTAGTTGTTTTGTCACCTGTTTATACTTGTTAGCTTGATTCTATTATGTACAGGTTATTTTATTTGTGTTGAGTATATTTTTCGTTTAAGTTTTTGCTTGAGGACAAGCAAAGTTCAAGTGTGGGGAGGTTTGATATACGTTAATTTACACATATAAAAGTCCCCGTTTAACTCCCAAATCTCACGCGTTTTTGACCTTATACACAGGAATTGGTGCTTATTTGTGTATCTTTACTGTTTCAGGTCTTAAACGATATCCCGTAAGCAAAACAGGAGAAAACACGCAGATTTCGGCGCGCAAACAGGACCTCAGGTCCTGTGAGCGGCCGCTCACTCTCTGTGAGCGGCCGCTCGCTCCTCCAGATATTTGTAGAAACGTTCTAGAAGGCCTACGTCAGCGAACGAGCAACTTGTGCCACTTTTTGAAAAGTGAGCGGCCGCTCACAGGCTTCGAGCGGCCGCTCACAGGCCCTCTTCGATTATAAAATGCCCCATTCAGCCCACTGATCGAATATTGGGTTTTGGAGACAACTTTGGGGCGATTTTTCGGACGATCTAAGCTGCTGGAAAGGAGTGGAACAAGCTCGGGAACTCATCCTAATCGTCTAACATCATCCAATCCTTCACATTCAAGATTTATGGTTTGATCTATAAACTTTAAGTTTGTTCAAATCTGAATATTTTGGCTTGTTTGTGTCGTTTATGTATTGTAATATAGTCTACGGATAATATCTAGTAATCGTTTGTAGTTAAAACAATCGTTTGTATGAAATCGCGTTTTGTATGAATTTGGCGTTTTTCATGTTTGGATCTTGATGATCATAGTGCAACCTTGTTTCGTTGTTGTTGGATTTGTGATTATGTTTTAGTGACTTTGATGATTGTCGAATGTGTTAGGCGGATTACTTGTTGAAGAAACCGTCCGTTTAATCGTCCGGTAGTAAACTTGTTAACTTGTTGATAAAGTTTACACCATGAAACTGTAACCGGGTATTGGTTTGGTTAAAGTCGCTTGAATAATGATTATGAATGTTTACCGGCACGTAAAAGAGTTTTAAAAGCTTAATGGTGTTGTTACCAATCTTTGACACGGTTAAATATCTTTGTTAGTTATTTTGGTAAAAATAGCGATCTTAGTAGATTTGTGTTCAAAGTTGGTAAAATGGAATAGGTTGTGAAATGATCTACTTTATGCTAGTCTAGGTGGTCGTATTGTGTATTCGATATTGCTTTCCCGAACTAGTGCGGTTGAGGACTCCCGAAAGGTGATACTAACCTTTATTTAAAGATCCACATGAGATTATATCAGCTGCTCGCTAATGAACAACTTGAAGTGGTTAACGTGTGTATTCGTGTTAGCTTTCTGTATAGTTGTCATGTTAGGATGCCTGAGAAGGACACTAACTGTTGGAAAATGGGAATGTTGATCACACGCCTGTGTTTTATATGATTTGTAGATGACATGCTAGGGTTGTGTTTATAGTTATATTTTCTATTTGGAGTCTTATATATGTTATTTACATGTTTTAGAATTAATTTAGTTTTAAACGAAAACCCAAACTTATCTTTTACCTACTGGTGAATCGGGGACAGAGTTTTAGTACCATTGCTCCGCGCGCGTCCATGGATCGATACTTGGTTCTTATCTGTACTTACTACATATATGACAGGGTACACTTGCGCTAGTGTGTGTGTTTTAATATGAAGGTCGAAACCATTTTTATAAATATTAAAGCAAAACGTGTGTTAAAATCCATTGTAAATTATGTGTATATACGCACACGTCAACTCCCATGACACCAATCACACAAGTTGAACCAGATGATCAAGGGAAACACATTGATCAAACCATGTATAGATGTATGATAGGATCTCTTTTGTACTTAACTGCTTCTAGACCAGATATCATGTTTTCAACTTGTGTCTGTGCTAGATACCAATCTGCACCAAGAGAATCACATCTAATTGCAGTCAAAAGAATCTTCAGATATCTGAAAGGAACTCCTACTTTAGGAATTTGGTATCCTGCTTCAAGCAATACCAAGTTAACTGCTTTTTCAGATAGTGACTATGCAGGCTGCAAAATGTCAAGAAAATCAACATCTGGTGATTGTCAATTCTTAAGAAACTGTCTGGTGTCCTGGCAATCAAAGAAACAAACATCTGTGGCAACTTCAACAGCTGAAGCTGAATACATTGCTGCTGCAAGCTGTACTTCACAGATACAATGGCTCCAATATCAACTGCTTGATTATGGAATCAAAGAGACCAAGACCCCACTTTTAGTAGACAGCAAATCTGCCATTAGCATCATTCAAAATCCTGTTCGGTTTTCAAAGACTAAACACATTGAAATCAGGTATCATTTCATAAGAGATTGCTATGAAAAAGGCAAGATTGAGGTGAAGCATGTCACAACAGCTAATCAAATAGCTGACATTTTCACCAAACCCCTTGATTCAACAACTTTTCAGAGGTTAGTATCCATGCTTGGGATGTTAAACTTAGAAGAAAGTCTGTAAGTGTTTCACTTTTTAGTTCTGCACATATTTTATTTTTTTACTTACATACTTATCTATCACAAACCTCTGAAGACCAAAAATTTGAGAAAGAGAAAGTTCTGATGAACAAATTTTGAAAACTACTGACAAACATCAAAAATGGGATATTTTCAAAATGGATATAACTACTGATGAAAATCAGAAGTTAGAAAAGTGTTTTAAAAGTCATTTGCATCAGCAGTTGAAACTGCTGATGAGATAACTAAAACCACTGATGAAGAAACCTTTCTTCTTCAGTAGTTTGACTAAAAAGGGTAAAACAGACTTTTCACTCATCAGAAGTTTGACCTAGTCGGTTAAAAACTTCTGATAAATACCCTGTTCCAACACTTATCCATTCAAAAGCAAAATTCCCTCTCTCTCTCTCAAATTCAAAGCAAAACCCCTTGTCTAACCTAAAAATTACTGTTCGATCAAAAACAACCATGGCTCTCGTGTTAAAACAGGGACACAACCAAAGAGGCTACTTTGTTAAAGATGAAGCCTGGTCCCAGTATGATGAGATGCTTGATCTCTTCATGAAATCCCAATACTATGATGCTTTCACCATCGATCCACCCATTCATGAAGAAACTCTTAATGAGTTCTGGGCAAATTCAGAGACGGTGAAGGTGAACAATGAAGTGATTTCCCTCAAATCTTCCATAAAAGGGAAAATGATGGCCATCTCACCAGAAACACTAAGCATCAGGCTTGGTTTGAAGGATTCTGAGGCACCTGAGCATATTCCAACCTCAGATATTCATCTAACCATGACAGAGTGTGGCTATCAAGGTACTTTGGCACAAGAAACAGTTTACAAAAAATATTTTGACCCACAATATAAACTGTTATTTCATTACATTATTATGTGTCTTAGTCCAAAAACTGGGTCAATAGATCAGATGCCTTCAACTTTCCAACCTATTTTTCATTCCATCATAAATGAAACTCCTTTCAAGGCATCAAAACTATTTTTCAATGAACTGGTTTTACATCATGAAAATGATAAAAAGAAATTTTTGTTGTATCCAAGATTTGTTATGCAATGCATAATAAAGGAGCTTGGAGAGAGAGTACTTGAGGGAGAAGCAACAACTTTAAACCCTTTAACTGCTCAAGTATTCTCTAGGCACAACAAACCAGCACTTATGCTAGAAGATGACCAAGGGGAAGAACAACCCATCCCCAAGGAACCCACATCTTCCAAACCCAAAAAGAAAACTCAAAAGCCTAAACAACAAAAACCAAAAACAACCAAGTCACTGAAAAAGAAAGTTCAGGAAGTGGAGAAACCTGAAACTACTGATGTGCAATCTGCACTTGAAAAGGATGTGGCTGAAACATCCTCTCAGCACACTCCTTCTCCACCAACCAAAAGAAAACCTGTTACAGTTATCTTTCAAAGAAAAAGATTTAAGAAACCAATAACTGTTGACCCTGCTTTTGAAACTGCTGAAACCAACCCTGAACCCATCAAAACTCCTGAACACCAACCCCTCACAACTACTGAACCTGAACCCTCACATACAACAATAGAAATTGCCCAACTTCTCTCAGGACTAAAAGGAACCCATTCACCACATGTCACTCCCCTTGCAACACATCAAATTGGGGAGATGCCTTCAGAAGTTGACATGAATGTGGATCCTCTTAGCCCAACCCAAAGAGATGAGGATGAACAAGAGTTTGTAAGCCCAAACTTACAAACTTTTGATACTTTTGAGGCTGCTACTACTCACTTATCACCCAGTGGTGAACCTGAGGACAGTAGTAACATTGCTAAGACCTCAAACTTGGCAACTACTGATGAAGGCCTAAGGCCAGAAGTAGGAAAACCTCAGTACCAAGACAAAGAGGTTCATGAGACTACTGGTTTGGGTCCAGCTCATGATATAACTGATCCTGCCCTCTCTGAGGACACTATCAGGGATTCAGATGATTCCATTAATTTGGTTGATGAATCAAACATTCCACAAACTGAATTGACGGTTGATATTGAAGGTCCTGCATCTAAGGTATCCAAGCTCAAGAAGCTGGTCACCAAGGATCAGGTTAAAGACCAGTTAGCCCAAAGTTCCCCAAAACTGGCATCTTCAGAGCAATCTGAAGATCACCCAAAAAGCACCCCTTCACCAAAACAACCTACCCAATTCTCTGGGCTCACTAGCATAGACTTGAACCAACTATGCAGCCCAGATGGTCCCCTGTACCAGGCACTCAAACAAATCATAACTGATCAACTCAAACCCTTCACAACTGCTTGGGAGTTAAAAGCTAACAATCAGTTTGGGTTGATCAATTCGAGACTTGCTAAAGTTGAACAAGAAGATGGATCAAACACAAGATCAACTAGCAAGATTGTCTGCTGCAACATCTCATTCTATTAGGCTTCCAGAAGTGGATGAAGCCAAAAAGGGGGAGATGATTAAGGAACCAACTGAAGTTGCTACAACCCAAAGACAAACTCCTGATCCAGAAGCTGATATGCCAAAACAAAGACCAGGAAAAGAAGTAGCACCAGAGTTCAAATTGTCTAAGGCATCAGAGGAAACTGCTGATCCCATTTCTCAAACTACTGAAGACAATCCTTCAGCAGTTGTGACTCCTATTACCACATCAGCAGTTTTACCTCCTAAACCAACATCAGAAGTTCCTAAGGCAACTGAAAGAGAACCTGCTCCCACTCCTTTGCCTACAACAACTTCCACAACTGTTTTAAACCCTACTCCCATCAGCATGTCAAAAGATTTATTGGAGAAGAGTTTAAAAGAGGCGGCAAAGAAGGCAAAAGAAGACAGAGTATGGAACAGCCTAGAAACCAGAGATGATTTGAGCTTTGAAGAAAAATTGATCAAGTACCAAGAGAAACTTGATGAGCTTGAGGCTGAAGAGAGAGCACTTGAAGCTGCTGCTGAAGAAGATAAAAGAGCACAGCTTATAACATTCATTACAAAGAACTCCAAATCAAAGCAAGTGGCCCTCAAAAGACTCTCAACACAAGAGCTGACCAGAAGAGCACAAATGCTATCTGATAGAATAGCAACAGAAAATGAGAGGAAAGCCAAAAGAGCTGAAGTGATTGAAGAATTAGTGGCAAATGGCTATGGTTCAAAAGCCTCAATCAGCAAATGGAAAGAACAAACTCTTTATGAGGCTTACAAGAAATTCAAAGCAAAGAAAGTTGCTGAACCAGAAAGATTTGAAACTCTAGAAGTCCAAACAACTTCTATTGTCAAGAGATCATCTGGTGCATTAAGAAGGCCAGCCACCAAGAGAAAAGCAGATGGAGATCCCATTGTCAAGACTGACTTCAAAATGATACTGTTAGAAGGAGATCAGTTAGTACATGGTGATTTTGATGTTGAAGAGAAACCCATCTTGACCCAATTCAGAGACAAGGCTACCTATGCTTATCAGTTACAACAATCCATCCAAGAGAAGACACATACAAGGGTTGTTACAGAGCATCACCTGCCCAACATGCCTATTCAAGGTGCTGCTGAACTACAAGGATGTCAAGAATCTCACCTGAGAGTCACTGAAATAGAAGACATTCCTCAATCAGGTCAACCTAAGGAAACTGGCTTAATTTCCTATGCCTCTGACTTTGACAGGTCAAAGGTAAACATTATTAAGTGGTCATTTACTGAATCCAACTCAGTACTTGTGACCAGGAGAGACCGTTCAAGTAAGGTCTATAGAAACTCAAAGGAGTTGAGTGTTTTATCATCCAAAGACCTTCTCACCATTCAACACTTAACACCTGAACTTGGTCCTCTCACTGAGCAACAAAGATGTACTCTTACTACCCGGATGACAGCAGAGATCTGGAGGATACTAGAAGAGAGAAAAGGACAACAATAAAGAATAGATAAGGTTTTGGCTTCATCAATCCAGGGGGAGATTGTTGGGACAAAGAGGATTGACGAAACCACCTTTTGATAACCTTAGTCTATTTCATATCTGCCTAAGTATAGAACTGCTGAAGAACAAAAGAAGAAGTGCTGAAGAACAAACACCAAAGTACTGAAGAGTAAACTCATCAGAAGTTCTGAAGTCTAAACTAGACATTTCACTGAAGAACTACTGAAGACAAACTGCTCATCAGCAGTTTGTCACTCATCAGCACTTTGCATCAGAAGCTTCTAACCGACTGAAGATCAGCAGTTTTACTTATTATATTGTTTTGTTAAAGTCTTGATTTCAAGTTTCAATGTACAGACTGTAGTAACCTTATCTTAGCATAATATCTTTGTTAAATATCTTAGATTACTTCAGACTACAGTTTAGTACATTAGTCTATAAATAGATGAGTTTGTTCATCTATTTTCAGATGTGATTTTGTGTAATATCTTTAAACTTAAATTGAAATCCTTCGGGCTTTAAACTTATAATTCCATTTCACATCTGAGAAACATAAATTGCTATTACTGCTTTATACTTAAACTGTTTATTGTTTCTCATTTATTGTTCAGTCAAGGGGGAGTAATAACTCCTCATCAAAGTGATCTTTTAGACCTTTGAACACTTGTATTTCCGCTGCTTAAATAACTCATATATAAATCTGATAACACATAAGTGTTCATAAACATAGCCACTGATCCAACATCTTCAGTTTTTGAAACCTTGAAATCGAGTCATTACATCCCATTCGTTTACTGTATCAGATGCTTCTCTTTTGACTACACAAATTAGAGCAGTGTGCAAAAGTATCTTTTCCACCTTCATTTCCAACATTCTCATTAAACAAGTAACATATGAAATACGTTTTTTCTTGTTTGGTGCTATATTCTAACCAATCATACCTATTAAAGCATTGTGCAAAAGTCGCAAGATAAAGAAGGCAAAGACGTGAGAGCAGCGTCACCTAATGCTTATTGTCGACTGTTCAGTTTGACGTTTCTTTTCTGTTTTTCCAAGGGTGCAAACGTGTCGAGCTATTCACGAACTACTCGATCTCGGCTTCAGAAAAAGCTCAAAATGAGTCAAGCTTGAACAAGCTCGAGCCCACTGTTTATATAAATTTTAATTAATATATTAAATATATATTTAAATAATAATAATAATAATAATTAATATTTATAAAATTATGAAAAATAAATATATTATATATGAAATAATTATTATAATTAATACAATTTAATTAACAAATAATAAATCAGTCGAGTTCAAGCTTGAAAAAACTACCTACGAGTCGAGCTCTAGCTTTAGGAACAAAGCTCGAATCAAGCCGAGCTCGAACTTGAGCTTTCATAAGTTAAACGAGCTCAAGCTTGAGTCTGGTTAAGCTCGGGCTCGCGTTGTTTGTCCCTGCATTTTTTTCCCATCCAAATTTTAAGCAAACTAATTGGGCTTTTAATAAATAGAATGGATCAATGCGTTATGGATTTATCGGCTTTTCTCTTCTTTTAAATGTTGAGGTAATAATAAAACGTTGAGTGTGTTTTGGGTTTTTAAAAGAAATTGAGGGGTAGCGTTATATAAGTTTAGGGGTAACGTAATACAAAAAAAACGTAAAAAACATAAAAATTGCACTACGCCGGAAAAGTTAAGGGGTGGCGGGCGCTACCCCTCCATTTGCTATATGTGCACCCTAACCACAACATAGAAAATCACCTTCCAAAAAAAAAAGATAAAAAAAATATATTATGAGTTTATGACATTAACCGGTACCGGTAACGATATAATCAACATTTTTATTATAGTTGTCTGTGGATATACAACATGTTTCGTATTCGTTTCACATATTCTATAGCGTGTGTCCGGATCGTAAAAAAAAGCTCAGTAAAATTCCTGCTGCGTAACACGGGCATCGTGGTTGAATCCTTTTGGTTTATAAGAAAGGTAGACTTTTAACAATTCCTATAATACATACTACACAACTCAACATTGAATGAAAACAAGAAGATATATTGTCCGTTGGGCGTATTATTCACAGGTTCCATAACTTTATAAATGCGGTTGAAAATAATAACAATTTTATAAATAAGAATATACAATTCAATAATGGAAACTATGAAACTCCTGTTGTAGAGCTTGTTCTAACAAAAACTCAGATTGCTCCATCAAATCAGGGCTCAATCTAAACATGAGAACACAAAACTCCATCTGACTGAGTGCACCATCTCCATCGAAATCGCCTTCTCTCAACATGCTCAAAAGATCAGCATCAGACAAATCCTGAAGACCTAAAAGCGAAGAATTCTTCTTCAAACTATCGAAAGTGATGACCCCTTTATCGCGATCCATGAGAAGCTGAAAGCCGTCGCACATTTCATCAATCAGACCATCTCCTCCTAGTTTGTCCGCCATTAGAGGTAAGTAATCATGGAACTGAGACTCGTTGTTGTTGGTTGCCATTGATCAAGAGAACTATAAGTCTTGTAAGTGATTGTTGTATTGATTTGAATGTAATGAGAAGATATAAAGATAGATGATTGTATATATAGGTTGAACGAAAGGTGGTCGGTGGGTGCATAGAGGTTCCGGGAAGATGAAGAAAAGCCATCGACAGACAGAAGGGTTGATGTGTTAAACTCGCGTATTCTACTTTCTACGAAGGTCTTGTTTTTATTTTTTAAAATGTGTGGTGTCGTTTGGTAATTAAGATTCGGGTGGGGAAGCTTGCGATAATGGTATGGTCCCCCATCCCAGATCCTTCTATACTATTCCCACGTATAAAAAATGTAAAAGAGATGTGTATGCTATAATAATCACTCATTTTCATTAACATAAAATATGTACACATTGTTTACTCTTTTTATTGTAATAATAGTATTAACATATACTAAAAACTTATTATAAAGTTTGTCCATATATATTAGCTGTACGTGTGGATGGAGTGGAAACGTCGACAAGAAACACACCCCATATGGCTCTGGAGCTAACCAATATTTTTCCGGGCGTAAGTTGTATGCAGTGGCGAAGCTTGGTTTCGGAATCAGTAGGGGCCGGACTCAATTTTTTTCAATCTGTAGTGGCAAATCGGTGGGGGCCGAACTCAACCCGGACTCAATTTACCTATGAAAATCGCAAATTTTTACCACTGCGCCAGAAAACAGGGGGGGCCAGGGCCACCCCCGACCCTTCTTATCCTTCGACTCTGGGTGTATATTTACGAGCAGGTGAAGGTGAAGGATTTGAGCCAGGAGCGGATCCTGTCATGAAATGCCGGTTCTCATGAACCCATTTAATTTGAAATTTTTAGTAAGAATCTACTTGTTCCGGTGAAATAAATGGGAGATAATATCCGAATAAACACAATGGAAAAAAATCTTAAGTACACCACCAATTGAGCTAGTACATATTATATTTAATTTTTTAAGAAATACATATTATAAAAAAATTGCACTTGAGTGAATTTATGTTATTGCAACTTATTTTATAAATACAAACCAAATTTCAGTTTAAACGAATTTAGTTTTGTGTAAAATAATAAGGAAAAAAAATTATTTTCTAAAATTGAGCATTGTTACTTGGACCCATACCCAGTCCCTAAACCTAGTTAGACCTGAACTCGATCATATCTTACCGAGGTACATAGGGTATGGTTTTTCCCCTCAATACCAGTACTTAAACCCTGCCCTGTTTCTCTCAATACCCGATCGTACTCAAAATTGGTTCATACCTGGAACTGGGTTTTAAAAAAATCCAATTTGTGTATCTCTAGTTTCGGGTACAGGTATTAAGCTCAAAATGTATACCCTATCTATACTTTACGGGTATGGTAGGATTCTAATAAAAATAACCGATTCCAGTGTTTTCTTCTCGGGTCTGATACCGGATATGTTCCTTTGTGCACCTCTAACTCCATGTCCGTTTGCAGCCCATTTAATTTGTGTCCACCGTAGTTAAATTAATTCAGCCCAATCACACAATTTAAAGGAAGTCCACGTGATATCTGTAAGACAAAGCCCAGACTAAAGTTATAGTCGGCAATTTGGTGATGGGACAGAGAATTCGCACTGCATATAGAATTCATATTTTGGGCTACAGTTAACTCTACATGGGCTAACAGGAAATTAGAATAAAAAGCCCATATGAGGGAATAAAAATGAAGCGGAACAGTACGGAAGCAAAGGGGGAGTTGGGCGGTAACCATAGTCACATGAATCGCGGTACGCTCCGGTTCGTGGTACGAAAACGGGTACGCGGTTCGTGCATTTCTAAAATTCGGTACGAGGGGGGGTAGGTTCATTCGGTTCGCCAATTCGGTACGCGGTACGGTGTACCCTATAAGTTGGTACGTCGTATCGTATATAAACATTATACAATATAAAACTTTAAGTACCAAATGTAAACTAGTAAAGATAGAGGGACTTAAATGTCTAAATATACAAACTTATTTACACTTTTTAAGTAAAAACAAACAAATTTTAGGGAATAAATGTAAATTAATAAAAGATAGAGGGGTTAATGTTAAAATATCTTAAGCCTTTATGTTTTGTAAATAACAAAATCAAAACAATCAGCCATCATCTTCCTTCCTCAACCCACAAACCCTAATTTTTTGTCTCATCCATTGTTGAAGCTCGTTCCTCGCCATCATACACTCCAATCGCTGCAATACAGGTACCTCTAACCTCTGTTCTACTCTAACGAATCGGGTATGCTCAACTCTTCGAATCAGAGAGCGAATCCTAGGCGAACGTGTCGCGAATGTACCCGATTCCGGTACGCACGATTCGGTTCGCGGTACGCAGCCTATCTAGCGAATCTTGTGACTATGGCGGTAACTACTTGGCTGCTGTGAATTTGATGACGAGGAAACAGAAAGCAAATTAACAATTTTTTATAGATTGGCATGGAAAACGATCAGACACTTCGAATATAATGATTTATAGAGTTACAATGTTTTTATCATTTTATGGTTGAGTAGTTATTTAGTAGTTATTTTTGTGATAATAATTAGGTATAGTGATGCAGTTTCGGAAGCGATCAAATGGCTCAAGAACAATTGATTCAAAATTTAAATAAAGAAAAGATAATAAGGATGTTCCTGCATCATATAGGTTTTGGATATGCGTATTCATTTTAATTTATGAACCGTGCTAAAACATGAACGAGTTTCTATTATTTTGTTAGTTAATAATTTGAGCGTTTTCATGTGCTAGGGTTTATATTTAGCTTTTGTTTTTTATGAGAAGATTGGTCTCTGTTGAGTCTATTGACAATCATCAACCTTTGGTTGTGAGGGATCCGTCCACAGTGATTGTTTTGATCTGGATATCATATTGTACAAATTTTATTTTCATACACAAGACACTTTTTCTAAGAAGGATGAGAAGGATTGTGATCCATTGATCAAATATTTGAAGGGTTGAGATTAGTTTGTTTGAAAAAAATAAATAATAAATTAGAGTAAGGGCATAAAAGGAAAACCATATTGTTGACTTTCTCTCTCCACATGCAATGCACATGTCAATTCCCCCATCATTTTAAAACGTCTATAACTTTTTCATACGATATTGTTTTTCAAAAAAATTTCACCATATTAACGAGCGTTTTTTTATCTTTAATATGAGTACCACATTGCTACATTAAAATTGAAAAAAAAATCATGTTAAATGGGTTTTCTTCTCCGTTGTGTCTTCTGCTCATTCATTGTGTTATAGTATGAACGTGCGCTTTACAAATATGTTATTTATGTTTTTTTATTCTATACATTATTTAACTTTGTCCATTGTGTTTTTAGTATGCTTTTCATTGTGTTTTACGCAAATGAGTTTTGTATTTAGGTGTACATTGTGTTTTATTATGTTGTTCATTGTGTTTAAGTCTATTATTCATTGTGTTTTAGTCTTCTGTTCATTGTGTCTTTAGTATGTCGTCCATTGTGTTTTATTAGACTGTTCATTGTGTTTTATACCCTATTGTTCACTGCATATTTAATTGGTACTCATTGTGTTTTACGTTATCTCCATTGTGTCTTACGCAACTGGGTTTTCAACTTTTTTTTTCAAAAGTATTCATTGTGTTTTAGTCTTCTATTCATTGTGTCCTTATTATGTCATCCATTGTGTTTGACACAACTGGGTTTTTGATTTTTTTTCAAAAGTATTCATTGTGTTTTAGTCTTCTGTTCATTGTGTCTTTAGTATGTCGTCCATTGTGTTTTACGCAACTGGGTTTTCAACTTTTTTTTTCAAAAGTATTCATTGTGTTTTAGTCTTCTATTCATTTTGTCTTTAGTATGTCGTCCATTGTGTTTTATTAGATTGTTGATTATTTTTTATACCATATATTTAATTGGTGCTCATTGTGTTTTACACTCCATTGTGTCTTACTCAAATGGGTTTTTGACTTTTTTTCGAAAGTATAACAATATGGTACTCATATTAAAGATAAAAAGACGCTCGATTTTATGGTATAATTTTTTTTTAAAAAAGATGACGTATAACAAAGTTATGGACATTTAAAAATGAAGGTGGAAATGGCATGTGACTTGCATGTGCATATTTTTTTTGACAAAATTACCCCTCCCACTTGTTTAATCCTTTGACACATGTCATCTTTTAGTGTCTTCTCACCCTTCTCCTTTTTTATAGCCTTTGTAGAATAACCCAACCCTTAGATAACATCCTAGGACATGCTCCTATTTGGTTATGGATTGTTAGGTTAATACGATCGGATTCATTTTTCTTGTTTGTATCCCTCATTACATAGTTTTATTAAAGTTACGTTTGTGTAGTTTTAATCCAAACTTTTAAGGGGATAGCGGCGCAGCTTGTTGCCCGCTTACCCACCATCTAAATGTAACTTGTTTTTACAAATAATAAATTAGAACTTAGAAGTGAAAAAAAAATCCAAACTTTTAAAAAAGTTATGCCAATGTGGCGTTTTCAACTTGGTTAATGAATTAGTCAAACATGAAAGCGATCACTTGTTTCTTATATCTTATTTTTGTATTTGCTTGTCTTTATTGATCAATTTTTGATCAATTGCAATCTAATTTGATGTTAGTTTAATATCACTCATTTAAATCCAAAGTTTAGATTTAGTTAATCTAGTGTTTTAGTATAAATAATCAAACGAAAAGAATAATCTGGTCACGTGTTTCTCATGGATATAATATCTGACTTAGTCTTGTTATCTTGTTTATTACTTTTTTTTTCTTGATCAATGGCAAGGTTGCAAAAGTCGCTAGGCGCTCCCAACTCGGTTGACTGGGAGTTGCAAGTACTCGGCCTAGGCGGGGAGTACTCGGACATGGTGATTTATATAGGAATTTAACAATTTAATGATTATATATATGTTATAAATTTATAAAAGTATGCCAAATACTAAAACCATCTCAAAACGACAACTAGAGGCCTAATTTGACTCATTCAGGCCGAGTTGGCCGATTCCAAGGCCGAATTTGACCGATTCCATCCCGAGTTGACCGATTCCAAGTCGAGTTGGACTGATTCCGAGTTGTCATGGCCGAGTAGGGAAAACTCGAGGCGCCTCACCTCCGAGGAGCGATTCCTCGCCGATTCCAAGGCCGAGTTGGCTGAGTTTTGCAACACTGATCAATGGTCATCATAACTCCAGCCTCAAATTTGAACATGTAGTAACACCAGTCCAATTGCCAACCACACCTTACGACACTAGGAAAAAAGAAAGGGCACGTTTCCTCTCATTTTTATCCGACTTTGTATTTGTAGAGATATGGATGGTAGGGAAATCATGATTTGACTAGAGAGAGATGGAGATAAGTGTTGGTACCTATGAGAAGTGGTAGGTTAACTAGATTTGGGTTTGGTAGCAGGTGGTGGGTGCCAGGTGGCGAGGCGATTCAAATCAATCAACGGTCATGGTGGTGGATGAAGATTATGATTGAAGAAGAGGATGTTGTATTTGATGCGTCCTACATGTAAAAATATTTTGAGTGTCTAGGAAATGGGTAGTTTAGTAATTTTACATACTTTTTTTATAGTTCTTGGACTAAACCTGTACTTTTTGAAAAATAAGGACTATTCTCAGAAAACAGATAAATCACATGGAGTATCCCTAAACTTAATTCTTATCTAAAAGAAAAACAAATACTCTTTTGGCTAAAACAACAAAGATGGATGTAAACTTTGAATTGCTATTGCACTTACCTGGCGTTATTTTATAAACACCCTCTTAGTTAACATGACAAAGATGTATGATGTATCTTTCACTTTTGATATAAGACGAGTGTTGATATCCTCTATGGTATATGCGATAGTGTTAATACTGTACCAAGCCGAACCTATACCAATGAAAAGCTTACCGCACGACGTGTGGGAACATTGGTAGTATAATAATAATAACAACAACAATAAAATTATTATTATTATACTACCAATGTTCCCACACACAGGTCGTGTAATAGTAATAGTAGTAATGTTATCATTATTATTATCATTATTATTATTATTATTATTATTATTAAATAAACAAATAACTTAAGTTAAGAGGTCGCTTGCCACGTTTCGATCCTAAAACCTGCACCTCATTACTTATTCCACAACCGCCAAATCAAAAACGCTACATATACTAAGAATAGTAGAATGAAGTTTCCAGGATGTGTCATGAATGCCTGAGCCCAACATACGTCAACTTTCAACCACTCAACAAAATGCCATTCTATACACGTAAGATTATTCAATGATAAAAGATAAGTGTGAATGAACTGAGCAAGAATATTAAAACATAATAAGGTAGGTGAGATGTATCAACTTCAACATAATCTCACCTTTAAATATTGTTTATGATGTTAAATATCCATATTAGATGCACTAAATCGTTGAAAATAAACAGTGTCTTGATGATGGGAGCAGCCATATTTCTTTTTCTGCTTCCTTTTGTTCACATTCACAAAGTTCATGCTGTTGAACTCGACACGATTTCGGATTCACAGTTCTTGACAGATGGAGACACGTTGGTCTCGCGGACTGGAGTCTTCGAACTGGGAATATCGCGGCCAGGTAGCTCTGATAACAGATACGTTGGTATTTGGTACAAGAAAATACCTAGTACTATGGTTTGGGTTGCCAATAGAGACCACCCGATCACGGGTTCATCACCAATTGTGTTAAGGGTTAATGATCAAGGAAATTTGATCCTCTCCAACAATATTAGCACGATTTGGTCGACAAATTTGACCACACCATCACCAAAAGCAACCGCAAAACTTCTTGAAACCGGGAATCTAGTGTTGATGGATCAAAAGGAGAAGATTATCTGGCAGAGTTTTGATTACCCAACCGATACGCTTCTACCTGGCATGAAGTTAGGGAGAGATTACATGAGGAACAAGGAGTGGCATCTATCATCATGGAAAAATAATCAAGATCCAGGTCCAGGTGAATTCACATGGGGAGCTGACACACTTGGGTATCCTGAAAACAAGCTAAAACAAGGTCAACAAGTTACATTCCGAGGCGGGCCATGGAGTAACCAACGATTTAGTGGGGTTTCGACATTTAATTCAAGCTTGACCTTTACATATAAGGTGGTTTTGAACACAAGTGAGATGTCTTTTTCTTATGTTCTTGATGACAGTTCTATTCTGTCAAGAACAACATTAAATTCATCTGGACAGCTAGAAAGTTCGGTTTGGGTAGAAAATGGTACAAAGTGGCAGCTTGCCTTGTCGTTACCAAGAGATATTTGTGATTCATACAACATATGTAGCGCGTATGCAAGCTGCAGTCTTGATATGATCCAACAGTCTTGTGCTTGTTTGGATGAAAAAAGATTTGTGCCCAAAAACCAGAAGAGTTGGGAGCGAGCTGATTGGTCCGGTGGCTGTGTTAGACGAACACCTTTGGATTGCAAAAATGGATCAGAAGGGTTTATTAAATACTCAAATATAAAATTGCCAGACACAGAGAATACCTGGTTTAACATGAGCATGAGTTTAGAAGAATGTGCTGCAACATGTTTAAAAAATTGTAGTTGCATGGCTTATGCAAATCCGGACACCAGCCTTGGAAGCAGGGGTTGCTTGCTTTGGTTCAATGATCTTTTTGATATTCGAGGGTATTCTGTAGGAAATGGCGGTCAGGATATTTTCGTACGAATGGCTTCCTCTGAATTAGGTAACAATCTTTGCTAAAAGAAGTTATTTTATTGTGGTTTTATGTATACTGTATACATATAACTAAAATTGTTGATATTGATGATGTTATACAGTTGCTGAATCAAATCTAAAAAAGAAGGGAAGGGCCAAGATTAAAATCATATTACCAATAACTATTGTGGGAGTTCTTCTCATAGGCTTGTTTTCGACATGGTTGTTTTACGCAAGAAGAAAAAGGGAGAACGCGGAGGATGGTGAGAAAATTATGCAACATCGCAAGCGGCTTGATCTAATCTAATAAAACAAAAACTATACGCGTATTTTTAATTAATTTTTCATGGTTTAAATGTGTAGGAAAATCGTTGCATGACAAAAATGAAGAAGACCTTCAGTTACCATTGTTCAACTTCTCTACAATAGCTACTGCCACTGCAAGTTTTTCGGACAAAAATATACTTGGGGAGGGTGGATTTGGGCCAGTTTATAAGGTAATTAGTAATTAGCACAGCTTGATCATTCACAAATAATTTAGTATAAAGCTGTGAAATTGTATATGTATTACATCATAATCTGCAGGGGGTTCTAGAAGAAGGGATAGAGATTGCAGTTAAACGACTCTCGAAAACATCTAGCCAAGGAGTTGTTGAGTTCAAGAATGAAGTCATTTGCATTTCTAAACTTCAACATCGAAATCTAGTGAAGCTTCTTGGTTGTTGCATAGAAGGAGACGAGCGACTGTTAATCTATGAGTACATGCCAAATAAAGGCTTAGACTCGTTTATATTTGGTGAGAATCATATACACAAACTCACATTACATACTTTTCGTCAAGAACTATATATGCATATAACTAATTAATAAACATGTTTTGAAAGATGTAAACGAAAGCATGACCCTTGATTGGACACAACGTTTCAACATCATTAAAGGAATTGCTAGAGGACTTCTTTATCTCCACCACGACTCGCGATTAAGAATAATTCATAGAGATCTAAAAGTGAGCAACATTCTACTAGATCGAGATATGAACCCAAAGATATCAGACTTTGGCATAGCTAGAAGTTTTGGAGGAGACGAGACCCAAGCAAACACTCACAGAGTTGTTGGCACATAGTAAGCTTATATAAACAACCGTAAAATCTCTCTATTTTTTCACTTATTAGTATGTTCTTTATTTGCGTTTTGATGCCTGCAGTGGTTACATGGCCCCGGAGTATGCACTAGACGGTGTTTTCTCAACAAAGTCAGATGTATTTAGCTTTGGTGTTTTGGTGCTCGAGATTGTAAGTGGGAAGAAAAACAGGGGATTCATACATCCGGAGCATGATCATAATCTTATCGGACATGTAAGATAAATTAAAAGTCCCAAATAAAAAACTAATCCATTGTTTTGCACAAGAGTACCAAATTATGAACCACTAATTTGTAAATAATATTCAGGCATGGACTGTGTATAGTGAAGGCAGATCAATGGAACTGATTGATGAAGGTTTAGCTGGATCCTGCAATCCACCTGAAGTTTTAAGATCAATCCAAGTGGGGCTATTATGTGTTCAACAAAACGCAGGAGATCGACCAAACATGTCTTCTGTAATTATGATGTTGGGTGGCGAGAGCATACTGCCGGAACCTAAACAACCAGCATTTTTCATGGATAAAGAATTTCTTGTAGCAGACTTTTCTTCAAGCACGTATCCAGCTGGTTCAGCCGGTGATATAACAATTACAGAGTTAGATGCTAGATGATGAATTATAATGATGTATAGTTGGTTTCGGAATCATAATAGTGTTTGTAGATGGTTTTTAGAATTATTTTGGCTTATAGGAAGTCCGCTGCTTCCATAAGCTAGCACACTCTCATACAACCCGTTTATGGAATTAGTGAACCTCCTAAAAACCATAACCAGTTTACTTGCCATATGTCTAGAAATCAAAATAATCCCAAAAACCAAATATGATAGCTAATATGTGTATTTGTTTTTACTTTTACTTTTTGTTAGTAATCTATACTACTATATAATGTATTCTGGACGAGCCGGAACAGGTGGTGTTCGTGTTTCCACAGCCGGTGGTGGAATTTGGAGGTCCTACGAACCAAATGTTTGGAGTGCAATAAGAACACATTAACCGTGCGGTAATTGCTTTGATTTAGCTATTGTTTTCTTGAAATCTTCTCTGATTAGTGGTTTGTTTATTTGTTACAACACATATAGCATATACTTTTTTTAACAGCAAAAAAAGTACTAGACAATATTGATTGTATGTTTCTTAGTAAATTTATATAAGATGTTTTGTTATTGATGTTAGCAACCATTTATATTATTGGGAAATTAGCAATTGAGTTTGGTTAGGTAGAGGAATCAAATCTGAATTCTAGTTTAACACATCATATAACATGTTTAAAACTAAACCGAATTGGTTAAATTCAGATACATAGCCTAAGGATGTGGGGTGTGGGAACGTGGAAGGGGTTAAGGAGCCTCTGTGGCATCCATCCACGTTGGGAAACACCACCCCCGTCCCAATTTCGGTGCAGACGGTGACATCTCCCCGACCTCCTTTTTTCTTCTTGTTTCTCCTTTTTTTCCTGATTTTTCAAACGTTGTGGAGAAGGGGGGGGGGGGGGTTAATAGAGATAGTGTGTGGAAGGTACCAAATGTCACTAGAGCAAGGTACTGGAGCACATCACCCGAGAGTGTGGAAGATGGATGTGTGTGTGTCTGGTTTTTAGGAGAGAGAGAGAGAGAGAGAGGGGGAGAGAGAGAGAGAGAGAGAGAGAGAGAGGGGTTTAAGAGAGACAGAGTGGGGGTGAGATGGTTTGCAGAAGATGGGCTTGGAGAAGATGGTAGTGTGTATGTGTGTGGTGTGTGAACGTGTGTGTGTGTTCTGCGTGTGTCAACGTTTGTTTTTTTTATACTTGAAAAATAGAAGGTGGAAGGATGGGGAACCATTTCCCTCATTTAGGGAAGGGGAAGGGGATAATGACGTGACGCTGATGTGGACAAGGGGGAAGAAGGGGAAGGGGGAACCACACCCGTCAGCCTAAGTGAAGATGGTCCTTTGGCGGTTACTAAGTTAGGGCAAGGCAAATTCTTGATAGTAGAGGAATCCCTACCGCTGATGTTGATTTGTATACTAATAAAGGAATTTTTAGAGCTTCTGCTCCAAGTGTTGCTCCTTTGGAATGTAAGTTCTTGTAGGATCGACTTACGGGTCGCCCGATAATCACGAGCTTGACTATTCAGAGTGCGGAATCCTCTGAAAAGGTTCGGATAACAGAAACAACAATGAAACAATGACAAACGAGTAATCAACATACACAAAATGGGTCAAAGGTTGTATGATTAATCACAAAAACAGAGCATAGGTGTTTACAATGACTATCTCAGACCTTGAAACCTTGGGAAGGGTGTTTGGGGGCTGTGTAATGTGACAACTGATGATTAGGGCAATGATTGGAAGCTTTTATACCTATTCTACTCGTCCAGGGCGTTAGACACGAGTAGACAACATTACTCACGAGTAGAGACGTGCAAAATTGGCAAAAATCACACAAGTAGAAAGTCTACTCGTTCAAAAATTGCCTGATTATGGACGAGTACAATTTGTACTCGTCCAAAGAATTCTCTACTCGTTTCCAAACAAGCCAAAACGACTTCCAAGCACACCCAAACACCCTAAATACCATCCAAACATCTAATATACTAGCCTAGGGACATCATGCACTAACTGTTCTGTCATGTTTTGTGATTTAGAATAGTTAATTATGTTTGTTAGTGGTTGTTGGAGTGATGTTTTCGAGGTATACTCGTTAGCAAACTTTGTTAAAAATTAAGAATTAGTAACTTCTGTTGAGATGTAAGATGATGATGATGCTTTTATTATTTACTTAATTACTTCAACATATAAGGAGTCGTCCTGATAAACCAGTGGCCATAGATTTGAGCGGATGTTTGACCATGTTAAAAACATAAGCTGATTTTTATTACATTTTCTTTGATACTGCAGTTGATAGCTAGAGTGCAAACTCCAATTAGATAGAATTAGATTGATTTTTGTTATTTAACTTTTATCCATTGACAATCAGTTAATGATTTTGATTGTTTAACAAGTAGGGAATACCTTTATGTCTACATAATTGATGTTTTTTTACAACTTTCGTAATACACGAATATAATAGGTGTTTAAGGTATGTCGGGTTAAATTAAGCTCAACAAAAGAGGATCGGCAACACCCGCTGCTGTAAATTATAAGTTGTCGATTCCACTGCAATGTGCGAGCTCACACTACAGTATCCAGCTCGCATAAACGAATTTTGTACCAGAAATACACGTAAGGACTCATACGTAACACATTATTACTTAGGTGCTTGAACCAACCGGCATAGATTTGTCACCTTACTTTCCTCACCGTTTTGACAACGCTTCAAATGAAGCAGAAAACAAACAGGGAGCCGATTAACCAAACAACGTGCACACCTCTGCAACGTGCGGGCTCTTGCTAGTGTAACATAAATACCATTGAATCATTATTGTAGAATATTCATGCATCAAATATGCAGTTTACAACAATACATATTAGCAAATTGGTCAATTTATTAACTTCAGACAATATGACATAATAATTGAACAAATTGGTCAATTTATTAACTTAAGACAATATGAAATAATAATTGAATAAATGATACTAAATTACAACTGATTAAATTCTTGTTCAAGAGCTTCTTCCAACAAAAACTGCGACTCTTCCATCAAATCAGGACTTAATCTGAACATAAGAACACAAAACTCCATCTGACTAAGCGCTCCATCTCCATCGAAATCGCCTTCTTTCAACATACTCAACAGATCATTATCTGTCAAATCTTCAAGGCCCAAAAGCGCCGAGTTTTTCTTCAGGCTGTCAAAAGTGATCACCCCTTTATCGCCGTCCACAAGTAAACTGAACCCATTGCATAACTCTCCAATCAAACCGTCCCCACCTAGCTTCTCAGCCATCATTGGCAAGAAATCTTGGAACCCAGACTGGTTGTTGTTGTTCAACGCCATATTAGTACAGTTTTTAAAAATATGATGCATGGTAATAATGTGTTGGACATATTATATAGCGGGTAAGCCTTGGAGGACAACTGGGAAAAAGCTAAGAAAGACAGATAAGAGTCTTTATTATATGGCAGTTGCCTCGAGGGTAGGGCGAAGGTGTGTGAAGGAGGGGTGGTTCATGAACGGTTGTTGAGTACATTGTCATTTAGTTTGACCAGAAGGTGATAGGATGCTTCGTGGTTAGAAAAAATCCAAAATTTGTTTGGACAGTATAAAAGCGATAAAAGAATGGACAAGGGATGGAGTTGAAAAGTTTTAACTATTTAATGTGAAATTACATCTTAGGCTTGGTAAAAGTTGGTTATACATACAAGGTTATTATTATAGCCCGTTAAGAATATTAAAAGCCCAATAAGTAGCCTTCTAAAATACAAATTCCTAAGTCCCTTTTACGTTTTAGGTAGTATATGAATTTGCATATTGGTTATTCAAACTGACCCGCATGCGTTGAGGTGTACGGTAAACATCGAATGGATTAGTCTAAGGGGCTGTTTGGTAGCCTCTTAATCAGCCTCTTAATCAGCCTCTTAACCATTCAGGTCTGAATCATTCAGTATTCAGACTGTTTGTTTCAGCATCTGAATGGAATGATTAAGTGCTGAACCATTAAGCTAATAAGGGATGCTGAATGATTCAGCTCTTAACCATTCAGAGCCTCTTAACTATTCAGACCATCTTAATGATTCAGCACTTAATTAACCAAACAGCCCCTAAGTGTTATCTAATGTGTCACCTATGTAAAAACGCGTGTTTCGACATATACGATATAATTCAATGTAATCTATATAAACATTGCGGTTGGATTAAAAATTAAAGTAACTGAAATTATCTACATCTATATATTTCAAATGGCTAAATCCTACATGACACTCATATAGTCGTTCTCTCTCTTAAGCGTGCCATATAGGATGTCATGTGACATTAAATAATTTTAGAAAGAAAAAAAGTTTAAAAACAAAATTGGATTTTTCCATCTCATGTTTCCTCTTATAATTTTTAAACGTTAATATCTTTTATCTACAAGATTTTTTAAAGAAAAAGATTACACCAAATTAACGAGCGTTTTATTATTTTTCCAACGAGTACTATAGTGTTATATAAAAAATGGAGGAAAAAACGATAATTTTTTGTGGGGTTTTGTTCATACAGGGAAAAAACACGTATTCAAGTAATTCACTAATAATGTATAGGCAAGTCACTAGGTTAGGTATCAATATTAGTATCTTAGAGTTGTACATTCGTTTAGTCTTTAGGATAGGTGGTAAATTAGAGTTACATTGGAGTTCTACATTATTTTAGGTTAGGTGTTAGCACTGGAGTTGTACATTGTTTTAGGTTAAGTATTAATATTAGAGTTATACACTATTTTAGGTTAGATGCTAACATAAGAATTATACATTGTTTAAGATTAGACGTTAAAATTGGAGATACATTGTTAATTGTTTTAGGTTAGGTGCTACCTGAGGCTTTCTTGCATGTAACTGTAAAACGCATCAATTTATTTCATATGTAAAGTTGATGTGTCATATTAGTTTTCTCAACCCCGGGACGCTTCCGGGGTAAAATCTAGTGTCGTATAAAAGAAACGGAATCGAGCATGGGTTGGTTCTTTTAGTGGCGCTCGATGTAAGCATTACATTATCCTTACCTTTGCATCTGTTAGTACATGATGTCCCTAGGCTAGTATATTCAATGTTTGGACAGTATTTAGGGTTTTTGGGTTGATTTTGTTGCTGAGGGCGAGTAGCATCCTTAGAGGCGACTAGCTCTGCTAATCGCCTGTTCTTCATATAGGATATCTCCTAATCTCATGTTTTATATATCGTATAGCTTTCCTACTCGCCTGCTGGGCTCTGCACGAGCAGCAGGGGTGTAAAAACAAACAATCATTGCCCTAATCATTAGATGTCACATCACACATTCCCCAAACACCCTTCCCAAGGTCTGGAGGTCTGAGATTGATCTTGTAAACACTTGTGCTTTGTTTTTGATTAATCAATACAACCTTTGACCTTATTTTGTGTGTGTTGATACCTCGTTTATCATTGTTTCATTGTCGTTTCTATTATCCGAACCTTTTCAGAAGATTCTGCACTCTGAATAGTTAGGCTCGTGATTGTCGGCTGACCCGAAAGTTGATCCTACAAGTGGTATCAGAGCCGAGGCTCTTATCACGAGTGTTTTGAAAACAAAACGAGTTAAAACAGGTGGTTTTTGTGTTAAAAGTTGTGATTTTTATTAAAAACCTGTTTGAAACTTTGAAACTCTGTGTTTTTCGTGAAAACCATCATTTTTCAAAATCTAAGTGTGTTTTTATGGATTAAAACGTGTTTTTTTATTAGGGTTTGCTCTAAAAGTATTTTGGAAACTTTTCTAATCATTTGGGGATTAAACACCTCATTTTTGGTAAGATTTTGAAGGAAAAATGGTACTTTTTGTGCAAAAGTTCATCTCAGACCTGTAGTAGACGATTAGAAACCTTTGAGGCGATTAGCTCTTTGTACTCAATACTTATTTCACACGTTTAGGAGGTACTCGCGCCTTTCCACACGATTATCCTTCTAATCGCCTTACCAAACCCTAATCGCCCCAATCTTTTTAATCGCTCTACTGTTCACACCCCATAGCTCCCTACTCACCTTATAAACATACGGTTAGCTACCAAATCGCCTGATTTACTAGCAATTAGCATCCTACTCGTGTCTACACATGCTGAAACCAAAATTTGACTAAGTATCAGACTTTTAACGAACTTTAACATATGGCAAACCCGTGGGGACATCTAAATCAACATAGACAACAATATAAGCAAACAATTAACAACCAAATGAATGTACCCACGAACCTTTGGCAATTTTCAGCTGATCGTAATGCGCAACTGATGCAACAACAACAAATCCAAGCTAATGTTGCTGGAACCAATCCGTGGGCGCTTGCGGCTCAACAGCAAGCCCAACAACAGAAAGTTATGAACGCGAATCAACAGACACACCACTTGTCTTCGGTACTTCTGAGCTACTTGGAAACTAGTAGTTCCAATAGGGCACCAAGACTTTAGTTTATGGCCGACTACCACAGTTGGAAAGGTAGATTCAAGACACATGTCGAGGGTATCGATGGACTAGTTTGGGCAGCCATAGAAAACGGGTATAGCAGGCCGATGGTTGAAAATTCAAACCTTCCGATCTCATTGGAAGACATTACCGAGGATCAGAGAAGGAAGTACAACTATGAGAAGAAGGCGATGGAAGCTTTGATGCAAGCACTTCCCAAAGATATATTGCATCAGTTTGCTCAGTGCACGACTTCACAGATGCTTTGGTTAACGCTTGCAGAAAGAAACGAAGGAAATGTGAAGACCAGAAAGATTAAGATGGATCAACTCAGGAAGGAGTTCGAAAACTTCACAGCTATCGGGAATGAATCGTTGCGGGATATGACTGCAAGATACTATCATTTGATGTCAGAGATTTATCAGTATGGGGTAGTATACACATCAACAAAACTTGTGGAAAGATTTGCAGATGCACTTCCTTCACACTGGCATCAGTGGCTTAACATCCAGAAGTCGAACAACGTTTATCAGACACTCTCCATCAATGAATTCGTGAAAGAGCTGGAGAATAAAGAGATCGATGAAATCAGATGGGCGAACAAGACGCTCGTTCCCCAGAATCCCAACATCTACTACGGGAACACACCACAAGACACCAGTGTAGGAGGATCCAAACCACAGATTGCTTTGTTGTCCATCCTGATCCAATTTTTACATTTGACAACTACGGTCCTCCACCAGTCTATCAGTTTGGACAAGGAAGCCCGTATCCTTTATCTTATAATACTAACCAATTTGGTGTTAATCCTTATTCTCATCATGCAGCTTCAAAATTTGGTGGACCTTCTTCATCAAGGCTTGGTGGTGTTCAAACTTCAGGATATGGTGGCTATGGAGGTGCTTCTACATCAAATCAAGGTGGCTATGGGACCAATCCAATCGCCGAGCAGCTAAACACTTCGGGATTTGAGAAGGTGACTGTAGAGTTAGCCCAAGAAGATATGGCTATACTGTCAACCTTGGTCAACTCTTACAGTGGGTTAGTTGCGGGGCAGATCGGGAATCCTCATCTTACTCAAGTAGATTATGCACAGATCAATAAAGATGACTTGGATCTGCTAGACATCCAGTGGCACTTCGCATGTGTGTTTAGAAGAGCAAAGGAGTACATGGATAGAACCAGGAGGAAAGACGTTCTGATTAACAACAACACAAAGTTTGGGTTTGACAAGACTAAGGTCACGTGCTACAAATGTGGCACCAAAGGACACTTTGCAAGAGAATGTGACCGAACTAAGCAGCAGGGGAATCAGAATTCTTTCAACAACAACAAAGGCAATCAGAATCAGAAGTAACAAGCTCAGACACAACCTAATCCAAATGCTGAACGAGCTCTCATCCTAGTGTAAAACCAGAACTAGAGGCCTCCTGCAAACAATCAAGGACAAGCCATGGTAATACAATCTGATGAAGGGTTTAACTGGAACCATCTCATAGTGGGAGACGATGCTAAGTAGGGTGGCGCAGCATGTTATGTCCAATAAGTTTCTCATGCATAAGTTGAAGTTGAAGAATGCTCAATTCCATCTGAAGTTATTATTCTTGAAATTGATGCATCCGATTGTGACTTTGAGTGTGTTTCTGATGCGCGAATAGATTTGGAAGACTTAATAGCTGAAGTAGATGAATTGATCAGCAAAAGATCGTTTCTTGTTGATGCTGACTGTGTAAAGAACAACCTTGGTGGATTCTTTGGAGCTGAGAAGACTGCAGCTCATTATACTTTAATGGCGATTACAGAATTGTCTAGCAAGGTAAGTTCATCTTCCAATACTAAACCTGAATGTGTAGGCTGTGGCAAGCTAAAGTACAGAATCGATGTCTTAACATACGATATCCTGAACTTCAAAGCTGATTTAAGTCAATGTCAAATGACCAATGATGTTTTAAGAACCAATGAAAAAGGATTCAAAAACACCATTGAGAATCTTGAGAAAGATAATTATGAGTATGATCAGCTTAGATGCAGAATCAAAGAATTAACTGACGAGAATCTGAAAGCTGATGTGGGTCCTTTACAACGGTCAATTGATTCCTTAAGGTTAAAAGAGAAAAGTTTTCTAAGTACTGTTGAAAACTACAAAAAGGATGTTTCTGAATTGTTTAAAACTCTAGCAAATAAACAAATCGCTATAAAAAATTACATAAATGAGTTAGAAGACACTAAGAAACAATTAGCCATTGTGAACTGTGATTATGAAAAGATAAAAAAGAAACTTGAGAGTTACCTGAACTGCAAGTATGTTCTTGATCACCTAATCAATCACTCAGAAAAGGAAAGCGATCCCACCAGTCCTATATATGCACAATGTCCCCCACCGGTGAGATTCGAAAATCATAATTTTGATGTCTTGCCGAAAGACGAGGTTGTGGATATTACTGCAGAAGCAGTTAAAGGTGCAGAAGCGGCTAAAGTGACAGAGGCAACTAAAGCTGCTGAAGTTGCTGAAGCTGCTAAAGCATATGAGGTTGCAGATGATGTGAGCGTCTGTGAGACAGACTTATCGAATGATGAGCTTGATGAACCTCAGAGGTATGCACCAGCTAAGAATGACGTGATTCCTATTCAAAATCACATTTTGTGTGATCCTGAGCTGAAAGTGCAAACTTCTGATGGTAAGGGGATGAAAGTGTTCTGTAAAATGAAAGGATCTTATAAGATATATGTTGATGAGGAACTTCCTATAAGATGTATCGCTCCCGGTCTTATAGATAAGATTTGGCAGAATCTATCATTACTGTTGAAAAAGAAAAATGGGGAAAGGGTAAGAAAGATCAGGGAGTTCAATCAAATGAAAATAATAAGAAAAATCAAAAGAAAAACACGGATGAACCTCAAAATCAAGCTCAAAAGAAAAATCCGAGAAAACATGTTACCCAGTTTATTAGATCTTCTTGAAATGAGATCAAGGATGAACCGGAGATAGATATGCGAAGCAAATGTCTTAAGGATCTAAAGCATAAGAACTCATTTGCCACCAAATCTAAGAAAAATGGTAAGACTTCAAATGTTCCATCATTTGAGGAATACAGATCCTGTGATAAATGCGGGGAGCATGGGCATTTAGTCGCTGCATGCCCTGAATTTAGACGAAAGAGGATCGAAGTAGATGATGCTCCAAGTTCTAGCAATACTAAATGGTCAGTTTCTCCAAAATCTTTTGAAAAACAAAACGGTAAGCGGACTGTGTTTGACAATAGAAACAAAATTGCTATGAACCAAAAGCCAGTTGATTGTAGGGGTCCACAGTCGAGGGGGAGCCCAGTTCCCACAAAGGTTCAAGCAGCGCCTAAGCCACAAGCTAAGGCTGCATCTAAACCAAAGGGTGACCCTAAACATGTTCCACGTGCAGTTAAGTCTGAAGTGGATCCAAAATCTGCTTCATCTAAGGAATCAAAGACTGGACCTTCTAGCCCCAATGCAAAGAAGAAGTGAAAGTCAAAGAAACCAGAACAGGTTTGGAGGCCCAAGTCACCAACTAAACCTGGAGAATTATCTGCTGTTTCTACTACTTCCGGACCATCGGGAACAACACCAACTCCTAATGGAAAGTGGGTTGATTTTCTGACTATAGATGAAGAAGGAAGACCTAAGACCGTTAAGGCTTGGGTCCCCCTTAACCACTAAACTTTGAAAGTTTGTGCAGGGAGTTTCACAGGGCCTTATTAGCAGTCTCCGGATTGTTGATAGTGGAGATCTGGGCACATGATGGGTGACTTATCCCTGCTATTTGACATCAAGAATATCAACAGGGAGTATGTTGCTTTCGCTGGTAACAAAGGGGGATATATAACAAAAGAAGGCAGTATGAGTAATGGTATTGTAAGCTTCGAGAAGATAAGTTTTGTGAAGAAAATAGACCACAATTTGCTGAGTGTCTCACAAGTCTATGATAAGAACTACACAATGTTCTTTGATGACAATGCATGCTTTATTCTGAAGCCTAGTTTTAAGATTTTGAAAGAGTGGGTTATGATCTATGCTCCAAGAGTCAACAATCTATTGTTCTGGACATGAGTCAAGCCATAACAGCTCAGGGGCAGGTCACTTGTTTTGTGTCTAAAGCAACACAGAAGGATTCTATTATGTGGCACAGACGGATGGGACATATTCACTTGAGGAAGATGAATCACTTACTTCTGAATTAGCTTGTGGAAGGTTTCTCAGTTAAGACTTTTCACTTGAATGACGTCTGTGTCTCATGCAATAAAGGGAAGCAGAAAAAGAAGTCTCACAAACCTAAGAAGGTCAAATCAGTCAGTGTTCCTCTTGAGAGGTTGCACATGGATCTCTTCGGCCCTGTCAATTGTAAAAGCAAGATGGAGACTTATATTGTCTGGTTGTCACAGATGATTATTCAAGATTCTCTTAGGTTGTGTGTATGCAGCATAAGGGTGAGACCTTCGAATACTTGAAGAATCTGTTCAACAAACTTGAAAATGTTTATCAGCTAAAGATCCGTAGGATTTGAAGCGACAATGGAACAGAGTTCAAGAATCATGCTATGGAGTCGATATGTGCAGAAAAGGGCATTCATCATGAATTCAAAGCATCGTACTCTCCTCAGCAAAATGGGGTTGCAGAAAGAAAGAATCAGACTCTTATTGAGGCAGCCAGAACAATGCTCGCAGACTCGAACCTTCGTGTTATCTTTTGGAACGAGGTGGTTCACTGTGCGTGTTATACTCTAACTAGGGTTCTAATGGTAAAGAAGCGTGGTAAGACGTCTTACAAATTGTTGAACCGGAGGAAGCTGTACGTAGAGTTTCTGGAACCTTTTGGAGCTCCATGCACCATGATCTTACCCGATTGGAAGTTTAGAGCAAAGGCAAAAGAAGGATTCTTGTAGGATACAACACTCCCAATAAAAGAGTGTATAATAAAAGAACCCACTGCATTGAAGAGTGGCTTAATGTCGATGTTCAATGCTATACTGTCAATGCACCTATTGTTGGACTCGATTGGTTGTTCGACTATAAGAGTTTATTTGATTCTTTCAACGTGGATAATACGGCAGATGATGTTGTTGCTCAAATGTGTTACGAGTGTGAAAACGTAGCTAGCTCACCGTTGATGCGTCCAATCGTCGTTAATGCACCAGCACCAGCAACATCTGATGCCTCAACAAACATCCACGGATCCCCATGGTAAAGCCGTCACAGCAGAAGTTGAGGAAGTTTTTCAGGAAGCTTCAACAGATGTTTTGGAATCTTATTCAGATGAGGAATATGCAGAGTCTCGTGAAACACTTACTGATGAACTAGCTTGTAATATGCAACCCGCTGCTCCCTCCGGTTCAAGCGCCGCAGAGACAAATTTATCTAAAGGATTGTAAAATCTCAATCTGCATTCGGATGATCCAATGCCGGCACATCTGGAATCTCGGATTCACGACACTCATCCATTGCAGAATGTGATTGGTGATCCGGCTAGCCAAGTCGTGACATGTAGTCTGCTCAGAAATGCTAGTCCAAGTGAGAATGCAGGTAACCTGGCACTTTACTCGGAGATCAGAAAAGAAGGTCATCAGAACAATTGGTCCTTCGCTCTATATGTTTCTCAACTGAAACCAAGAACCGTGCAAGAGGCACTGAGGGAAGAACCATGGATCAAAGAAATGCAAACTGGGCTTTAGCAGTTCCAAAAGCTAGGAGTGTGGTACTTAGTTGACTTAACTCCAGGTGCAAAGAAGATTGGAACAAAGTGGGTCTACAAGTGTAAACGGGATGACCACGGGGTGATTATTAGAAATAAGGCTCGATTGGTTGTCCTCGGCACCCGTTAAATTGAAGGAATAAATTACAACGAAGTATATGCTCCAGTTGCTCGCCTTGAAGCTATTCGGATGTTCTTAGCATACGCTTTGTACAAACGGTTTAAGGTGTAACAAATGGACATGAAAAGTGCTTTTCTGTATGGTATAGTGAAGGAAGAGGTGTATGTTTACCTTATCTGTGTTGTTAATTATGTGATTAAGAACATACTTGCATTGAAGGTAATTTTCAAGTTTCCTCTTGATCTTTTCATAGTCACAGTTAACAATGGCCAATTGTTTCTTAGTGTATTCAAGTTCATTGATGTAATTATTTATGGCTATTTGTTTGAGAGCCAAAGTTTTAGAAAACTTAGAAACATCCTTTCTGTAATTTTCAATTGTGTTTAGAAATCTTTTTTTCATTTAATCTTAAGGCATCAATCGACCATTGTAAAGGAACCACATCAGCTTTTAGATTCAGAATCTTATCAATTAATTCTTTGATTCTGAATCTAAGCTGATCACACTCAGAATTATCTTTCTTAAGGTTCTTAATGGTGTTTTTAAAACCTTTTTCATTGGTTCTTAAAACATCATTGGACTTTTGACATTGACTTAAATCAGCTTTGAAGTTCAGGATCTCGTTTGTTAAGACATCGATTCTGTAACTTAGTTGCTGATGCGTGCTGGTTTTCAATAAAAACTTAACTTCTTTTCAATAAGAGCAAATCCCGAGAGATATTCTAAGAGTGGTGATGAAAAGGTGAGTAAGTTGGGAAAACAGTTAGCCACCTCAAAAGTTTTAAATTTATATTTTAAAACGATAGTTGCTCAACGTTCTAGATCCATCACAACAGGCAAGCGGACCTATCGTGCATGGTATAGAAATGTGCAAGTACCGACTATCGAATCCGTGGACACGATTTTTCCTACTCAGCTTCATAAAATTACTTTCTAAAAAGACTTTTAAATAACGTTGAGAAAAAGAAAAATAAAAAGAGAGATGTAAACTTTTAAGAGAAATCAATGACAAAACAATAGTGTTGCTTTGGGATCAGATGAGACCTGGTATGAAAATAGTTATCTTTATTTTAAGTGGTGTGTTCGAGCTGCGCACTTATGCTTAACATAGAATTGCAACACCATTTTCTAGAGGTCACTGTTATCGCAAAAGCCGTACAAACAACTGTGTTCTTAAGCTTATTTTGAGGGTCTCCCGACCTGGTAAGCTCACCTCTCAACACTGAAAATAAAGTGACTCGAGACTGGGACGACTCAACCCCGAATTACCCGCCTCCCAATGTTGCGATATAGACATCTAACCATTTAAACTTTTATGAATAATTTACCGGTGGCCGGAGCATGACCGAATAAATTACCACTTAATATCATAAGAGGGTCGTGACTAACCGGCACACGTGTACCTTTTACTTGATTTAATTAATTTATCAAAAAGTGACTGTTCTATTATTAACTGTGAAGCAATATAATGATGACAGAAAATAAAGACCGTTTTCTATCAACACGGGTTCATCAAAGCTTAAACTGCGCCAAGGCTGGAGAAGAAGTTAGGGTTGCAAAGATAAGTTTTTGGGTGTTTTAAGGAGTTTCCCGTCAGATCTGGGCGTCCCGGACGCTGGTCAGCGTACAGCTGAGCGTCTCTAGAAGACCTTGGGCGTCCAGGGCACAGCAGCTGGGCGTCCTAGATGCATGTCTGGGCGTCCAAGACGCTGACTGGTTTCGGCCAACTTGTTTTCTTTATAACTTTTTCGTTATAACTTCGTTTTCCTCCATTTTCACGGCCACGTCTTCGTATTTAAACCCTCTTTCACATCATATAAAAATATCTTCATTTTGAATTCATGTATGTTTCCTAATACTCATCCAATCTTCGTTCTTTGCACCCGATTGCTCGTTTCTTCGCCAATTTAGCACTTATGACTTATCATTCATCATTTTTGGATAAGTACCTAATTCCGGGTGAAACTTCACACAAATAAACAAAAAAAAAATACAAAATTAAACTATACAAATGTGATCCTTTCGGCATCACATCACACCCCCACACTTATCTTTTTTAGTCCCTGAAAAATTCTAAAAATATTTTTATCAACAAACATAATTTGGTCTTTTCTAGGGTTCTCGCTTAGGTCCAAAATCATACCTCATTTGTGACAAGCATTAGATGTGTTAATTCAACAAACTCAATATATAGATTTTCAAAACAATAAAATTAAGCTAGATTAAGTTTAACATTCTCTTGAACTCATTTATATGCAACACACCCCTCGCAATCATCACTCCTCTCGGTATAATTTATGGACTAGCAAAAGATGTGCTAGTATTATTCACTCAAAGACCAAAACTGAAACTTGTTAATATAAACTTGTATGACAATCAAACTTAGTAAAAACACACATATATGCAAAGGACTTATGGGTTTTGGGCTTTGGGTAATTGTAGGAAGATGTGGGTAAAAATGTTTAAAATAAAAGATGTGGTGAAACCGAACTCGCTTTTGATCCTTTATTTGAAACAACTACTAACATGTCAAACAACTCGACCTATAACATCAAACATCTACACATAAATATATATTTTTTTCTATATATATTTTTCTCTTTTCTTTCATTCTTTTCCATTTTTTTTCATGAAGTAATAAATAAAAAAATACAATACAAACATTCACCTTGGATCTCATAAAAGTTTGGTAAAGTTGTTGGATGGTTGGTTAAAATATATGGTTTTGACAAACGAAAGGTTTAGGCTCAAAGTTAGTGACTAATGGTTATATTTTGGGTAAACATGGTATAGCACATAAATTGGTGTAAAAGAAAAGGGTATCCTAAATTGCCTTTAACATTTAGTGCATATTCACATAGCATGTATGAAATCACACAAGTTTTATAAGAAAGCAATAGTGGCCTACACTCAACAAGTGAAATATATACATGTATGTGCTCAAATGTAAGTAGGCTCAAAATCTCACCAAAAGTGGAAATAAGGTTAACGATATGTGCATATAATTGTTTTCACTAGCTTGCTAAACTTAATCACGTAAGTCTAATATTTTCCTTAAAAATACTTGTTGAAAACGATTCATATTACCTATCACAAATTAAACCATGATTAAGAATCTATAGTAAAAACAACCTAAAATCGACTGTGACAAAATTTTAAATGTTTGCTTTTTGTGTTAGGAATTTTTCAAGGACTATTTTTTTTTAAATTTTGAAACACACCAAAATTTCCCCATCCCCACACTTTGAACGTTACATTATCCTCAATGTAGAAATGAGAATAAAACACACAAAAACAAACATAAGGACAAGAATGACTACCCTTTGATATGATGATGTCCCGAAGTCACAATGTCCAAATCTTCACTTTGGTTGTATAGCATTTCATTCGCAATCCAAAATGGTTAAGTTACACGAGCTAACAAAATTAACACTAAAACACGATGCACAAATGTTAAACATTCAAATCTACAATTTCCAATCCGTGTTTTGCTCGAATGGAGATTGAGTACGAGCAAAAGTGCAATGTCTTGAAAATTGGAGATTGGCGATAAAATGGGATGTGATTGAATTAAATGGAAAGACAAGTTTGGTTATTATGGTAATAATTTTTTTATAACAAATATATATAAAGAATATAAATCTGGAAATTTTCTCATTAAAAAGTGTTTTTTTAATTAAGGCCGCGGGTCGCTGGGGAGTAAACGAATATCCCCGCGGACCACCACCCAATGTGGTTGAATTAGGGCTTGGTTCGGCCGCGGTACGCAAAGGAAGTAGACTTCCTCCCCGCGACCCCCGGTGAACCGTTTTTAATAGAAACTTCACAGCTTTGGTCAGAAGCTGTTTTGCAGCCCAGTTTCGACCAAAAATCGCTCCAAATTTGTCCGAAAACATCCAAATCAAGTACAAACACCTACCACTTACCTCGGCATCCATCTTGCGTCCGCTTTGCATGTCCGTGAACCTATAAAACACTCAAAACACAAAAACACACAAACACGCCAAAATTGCACAAACATACAAAAATTAAAATTTAAACTTAGGGTGCCTCCCAAATGTGCTAAATTTATGGGTCTTCAGCCGGACCTTACCTCATGTAGCTTTCAAGGTGGTCTCAATGCAAGTTTACCTACCGAGTTCCCAAGGAATGCTCGGTAGTTTACATGCCTCCTCCAGAGATGCTTGATTAGCATCGGCATGTAACGATTGTGGATCCGCTTCAAAATAACTTGCCCAAAGTCATGCAAGCCAACCTTCCTAACCTTAGGTATCAAGATCACTAGTTCTTCTTGAGAGACCGTGTCTTCATCAAGATTTAAACAAACATTTTCTTGTGTAGGAAGACTTGGAACCTCTTCTTCAGCCATGGTGGATTCAATTTCTACATCTTTAACCACTTGAGGGATCGGTGTGGTATTCATCTCCATAACATCCTCCTCAAATTGTGACAATATCCACTCCTGTTTTGCTTGACATTTTTCATTAGTTGATAAGGCGAGATAAGCCTTATTTTTTCTTCATTCATCGCTTAGAATGTCGTACTTATAACTCAACCATTTTAGCCGACATTCTCGTGATTGATGAGGTTTTGCTAATTCTTGTTTGACTTTAGAAAGTTGCACTTTACTCATAATCTTGTCAAGACTTCTTTGATTTGTTTGAAGTCGCCGCTTATGTTCGGTGTTTACTAGTGTTTGGTAATGTTGAAGGGTTGGAGGAGGGGCAAGTTCTTCATAGTACAAGACCGGAGTGTTCTCCCATCTTTCATCAGCAGTTAAATACCTTCTTGCTGCCTCCTTTTTCCTTGCAAGCTTTGGTCAATATTCCAAAGTGTGGCGCAGATCCCCACAAACCGCACATGTATCGCGATATGCATACATGGTAAAACTTGAGCTTCTTTTACCTGCAAAAGAAAGATCCTGCACAGACAACTTGAAAACCCAAAATGAAATCTAATAAAATTGAATAAATAAAAATAAAAACATAATTTTAATTTTTTTTTTGAATTTTAAAACAACTAAATATACACACAAACAAACAACCTATGCAATACTAGGCGCACTAGCTCCGCGACAACGACGCCATTTGATGAACCAGTCATTACGGTTCATACAAAACCTAAATATCCTAGGTAGCTAGGGTAAATAAGGTATCGAATCCAAGGAGCATGTGGTTAGCGTCACACTAGCTGTTTGTTTAGTTACTTATGATGATGTAGCATTGTATTATGAAGTTCTTTCTAGTTTTCTCTTTTTGTTGGTTTTGGAGGGATGTTGGAATTTTCAAGTAATGAAAGCAACAATAAAATCTAGCTAACAATCACACCCGGGTTCGGATATGCAAGTAACTAGGATTCAAGAGTTATTATGATAGATTTGCAATTTCACTTGTAAGAATCGCTAGGACAGAGAATCAAGACTTAGGCATCAACAAATAGCTACTAGGCCCTAAGTATGCTTCATTATCTAGTTCACCAAATCCTATATGTTGAGTTAAGGCATAATTGATAGAATTCATCTTATGAGCTTAAAAACACAATGGTCTCTAAACATGCAATAAGTCCAACCCAATACCAAGACAATTAAGCATAACAATTAATTCATACAAATGATGTCACGATCACAAATAGATTTGCAAGATACAAAAACCTTTAGTCATATAATGAGTCTAATCCAATAACCCAGCTTAAGTGATAGGATTTACCTCACAAGTCTAAAGATAATGTTGAAGCAAAACTTAATTGACAAGATTCATCTCTGTGGTTTAAGCATACAAGAACATACACAAGGTTCAACCCAACATCAAAATCTAATTGATGGAATTCATCCCCATGGCTCAAGCACAACATAAGCATACCTAAAGTTCAACCCAATATCAATGATTCATTAAGAAAAACACTTGTTTCTTGCAAAATACAATCATAATAACAACATAACGAATCCAAAAACTTACAATCCTTCACCCAGAAGTGAAGGGGAACTTAACCAAACATGGTTTTGGGAGCTTGAATGATGATGGAGAAGATTGGAAGAATGGCCATTGAAGATCTTGGATGATAATAATGATATTGAATGGATTGAAGTGATGAAAACCCCCCCAAAAACGCCCCTTTGATCGCCCAAATCGCCCTAAGGCGGCTGGAGAAGAAGTTAGGGTTGCAAAGATATGTTTTTGGGTGTTTTAAGGAGTTTCCCGTCAGATATGGGCGTCCCGGACGCTGGTCTGGGCATCCTGGACGCTGGTCAACGTACAGCTGAGCGTCTTTAGAAGACCTGGGGCTTCCAGGGCACATCGGCTGGGCATCCTAGACGCATCTCTGGGCGTCCCAGACGCTGACTGGTTTCGGCCAACTTGTTTTCTTTATAACTATTTCGTTATAACTCCGTTTCCTCCATTTTCGCGGCCATGTCTTCGTATTTAAACCGTCTTTCACATCATACGAAAATATCTTCATTTCCAATTCATGTATGTTTCCTAAGACTCATCCAATCTTCGTTCTTCGCACCCGATTGCTCGTTTCTTCGCCAATTTAGCACTTATGACTTATCATTCATCATTCTTGGATAAGTACCTAATTTCGGGTGAAACTACACACAAATAGACAAAAAAAAAATACAAAATTAAACTATACAAATGTGATCCTTTCGGCATCACATCAGTTATGAAGATTTCTAAGGGATTTGGATGGTTTTGGTGAGTCCTCTGTCTCTTAAGGTGTTTATGGAGTGTTCCCACGCTCAAAAGGGCACCAAAGATCCTCAAAGATGGCAGAAACACTCTGGAGAAGTGTGGAGTTTCGAGTGAGAAAGGATGCTTCAAAATGTGGGGTGGAGGCCTCTATTTATTAGCATTTCGGCTCAAGCACGCCCTTGATATCGACGTGGAACTCCCATGCCAGACAACAGCTACTGTTCGAGAGTCCTTGCATGCAGTCTTGTCTGTACCAGAGGCTTGCACGCCCATGCCAAGGAAGTTGGCACGCCCATGCACTTTCAGAAATGCAACCGTCTTGTCGGTCTTGGTCGGTTTTGCCTTGGAGAACACACTGGAGTAAAGCACGGTCGTGCCATACACCTGAGCACGCCCGTGCACCTTCTGAAACACTGAAATTGACCTCGTTTGTCATGAAAACGTTGACTTGTTAACCCGGGAGGGTGTCACAACCTGGGGCACGACCGTGCCATGTCTGGTCGGTCTTCAAAGTCTTTAAATCTTCGTCCGTTTTGTGCCATTTTATGCGGTTTTTCACTTCTTTTCATCACCAGACCTCCGAACCTGCAATTATCAACAAAGAAACATAAATCTAGACAAAACATAGATAAGGCATGATTTTAGGGGAAAACGGGTGATAATCATAAGCGAAAACATATGAATTTTCACTACAAGAATTTGGGGTGTTTACCCACACGTAACTTACCTACACATGTAAATGTGTAGGTAAATATCTACACATTTTTGTACATGTGTAGGTAATTGTTGACGATTTATGTTAGGTAACAACTAACACTTAATATATGTTGGTAATACATTTTATCTACACTTTTGAGTTGGTGGGAAAATTTCCCTCCAAAATTGACATCAATTAAATGTTAAACTACCCACACATATGGTAAAATTTGGTTATGTGTAGATAAATTATCTACAGATATGTAAACAACTAATATATGTGTAGGTAAATGATTATGTTTACCAACACATAAAATATCTAAACAAATATGTAGATAAATCAAATATATAATTCTTATTTTAGTTTTTGATAATGATATGGTAAAATAAGTATCTACATATGCTTAAAATGTACAACCTGTGTAAATATTGGTTACATATAAAAAATAACAATTTTATTTTAAATGATGCGCCAAATAAATACATACACTTTTTTTTTTTAAAATGTACGATATTTGTAAATATTAGATATATATGTGCTTAGTAAATAACGGGTCTGTTCAGTACGAAACGATTCGGTTCGGGTCTAGACGGTCCGGGTCTTTTAAAGGCGGGGTCAAAAGGGTTCGGGTCGTTAACAGGTTCAGTTCGGTTGAAATGGTCAGGTGGAGTCGAAACGGTCCGGGTGATTTAACGATTCTGTGAGGACGAAACAGTGTAGTTCGTTTACAGACCTAGTCCAATCCGAACCTATTCTACCCTGAACTCATCCTAACCCATAGCCATCCTTACCCTTTTTTTTTCTAATTTACTCATCCTAACCCAACCTCATTTTAACCCAAACCTATTCTATTATTTAATTTATAATTTATCATGTCTTAATACTAATTAAGCACTAGCTCGCAACTCCCAGTCGACCAATGCGAGAACGCCTAACGATTTTTGCAGCCATGATTCAATACTGAAATATTATATGAAAATAATTTTTTATTATAAACGCTAAAATTTTAATTTTAAATAAATATGTAATCCTTCTTTTATTGATTATCTAAAATACTACATAAATTTGATTTTTCTTATTATATACTTATTAATTTCGCGAATCAAAATTTTTGAATTTCCAAGCCCGCTCACAAAATAACATATTTCTCTCACCATATCTCACACAAAAATTTTGAATAACAACGAAAAATTCAATACCTCACATCCCGCCCCAAATTTGGTTATCTCCCTAAAATTCCACATTTTCAACTCCTAACCGCTTCCTCAGTTGTTTAATCTTTACCCATCATCTCCAAAATTTCTCTTCCCCTTTCTACTTACTTCTCAGATCCCAACGTACAGTGGCCTTCTGACCTTAATTTCATTTACCCAGTCTTCGTTCCCATTCTAATCACACATACACACATACATTGGCGAACCCACCTATTGCCAAAAGGGGGTCGGCGCCAAACTTGAAAAAAATTTAGTGTTATATACGCACGTTAATCCCGTAACTTCCCTCGAAAATTTTCAATCACACCACTTGAACTTTTGAAACCGACCCCTAAAAGAAATAATTATATGTATTGAGTTATCAATTTTTATTAGGGTATGTGTAGTGGTTGGGGGTTATGTGGGGGTTATGTGATTAAAATATTAAAAAGTAATAGAAGGGGAGTTATGGAAAAAGAGGGTGTAGTGAGAAGGGGGGTTATGAGGGGGTTATAAATGATTGATAATGATTGGTTAATTATTGTTTTTTATTTAAATAAGAATATTAAATACTTAATAATATTTCATTAAATAAAAAAAATTACAAATACTAAAACCAAAGATTACAAATACTAAAACAAAAAAAAATACAAATACTAAAACAAAATTACAAACCCTAAATAAAAGATAAAAATACTCAAAGTTTATATTTTAGTTCGATTTTTTTCTTTTGTTTCAAACACATTTCCAACGCTTTGCCCTCTAGGTGGTCGTGCTTTGCCGTGTAAAAAGCAAAGTCGCGTTCAAACTGTCGATCCCTCATGATGTCAACCACCTCTCGGTTTTCTTGAATACGCTGAGCCCCGATGTCGCGTAAGTCTTGGAGCCGCTGGTTCATTTCAGCAAATGCAGGGATTAACTGGTCCCCGACGAAGACTCCACCCGTGCGGCTCGAGCAGCCCGTCGACTGGGCGGACGAGGTATCTCCTCCGCCCCCTCCTCCCCTGCAAAATAGGGATTTTCTTCTGGTGAGTTGAGGTCGACATAACGCGCGTCAGACGTAGGCGTTTCGGGATCAACCGAGTCAGAGGTCCTCGACTTTTTTGAAGGCCTCGTATTTTGGGACTTAGATGAAGAAGTTCCAACCGTTGGGCGGACGGTGTGCCATTTGGTGCAGTCTTTCAGCACGCGCCAACATTTCAAGTACGGGAAATTCCCGTACTCCTGATTGTATTCCTCCAAAGCCGCCGTCAAAATATTCTCGTCGCTTTGCCCACTTTTCCACCCGTGCCGGGTGCGCTGATAAATGCCTTGAAAGTTTGTGCATTTTTGGTTGATATCGGTCCACTTGCCCGATATCGAATCGTTCTCCCGGTAGCCCTCTCCTTTACCAGACAGATCAAAAAATATTGCCCGGACTCTTTTCCAAAAATCGGCTTTGCTTTGGTTGTTGGCTGACAAAACAAACCAAAAAAAATATAGCATAACCAAAAAATATAACAAACCAAAAAAATATAACAAACTAAAAAAATATAAAAAACCAAAAAAATATAAAAAACCAAAAAAATATAACAAACCAAAAAAATATAACAAACCAAAAAATATATATCTTACCCATTATAGGATCCTCCGACACGTCAACCCACGCTCGGGTTAACGAGTACAACTCGTGGTCGGTTCATGGTATAACCTTTTTCTTGGCACGACCGACCGTCTCTTTTCTTTTGTGAGCCCGGATTCCTTGGCCGGTTGCCTTGCCTCGCACGGGCTCTTCCTCTGCGACCGGCTGTTGTGTCTCTGGAACCGACTCTTGCCAAGCATTGGAAGAGCCGAACATTTGGGATGTCCCATACACTTGTGTTTGGCTAAACCCACCTCCCATGGGCATCCCAAAACTCCCTGCCATGTTAAAGTTACACATGTTCGGGTCCCAACCATAGGGTTGGTTTAACAGGTTCGTGAAACTTTGCGGGTTTGAACCTGAAACCGGAGCAATAGGTCGGGTGTTGTCGCCACTGGTTTGGGAACCAAAACCGAAAGGATTCATTTCTTGTGTGTGCTGGCTTGATTTATATGAGAGTGTTTGGATTGAAGTGTGTGTGTTTTAGATTTGTATATGTGTGTGTGTTGTGTAGAGTATGTATGTATATGAAGAAAAGGAAAAGTTAATTTTTTTTTTATTAAACCTCTTGACCGTTCAACTGTCATATACACGCAAACCAATATCAAAACGCCGCTATACACAAAACCTGTACATTTGAAAACGCCCTATAACGCCCCGGAGGGCGGTGTTCCCGGGCGCTATAGGGTCAAAACGGCGCTATACTATTACCACTACACACAACCTTAGTTATTAGCCCAAGCCTACACTGTATAATATTGATTAAAAGAAAAAAGAAAACCCTATAACCATTACCCAACCTTCTAAACACACCAAAGAAACGTAGGAAACAAAGCTTCTGCCTCAGACTTGTTCATACCCATCTGACCCGCCCCTGCTGCCTGTCGTCTCCTCTCTCGCCGGCGACCTCTGCTTCCGACCATCGGCTCCTCGTCCTCGAGCACCGCTGCACGTCTCCCATGATTTAGGGTATCTTTTTTCCTACAGGTGGCATTTTGTTTATAGTAGGTAGCATATTATTACAAGGTTGTTAATGGGTCAGAAGGCCACCGGTTGTTCACAGAGGCCGTTGTCCCTGTCGTTTGCAATGGAATTTGTTGCCACTGTTACTATTAACAGGTATGTTTTTATTTTGTGTGTGTGCCAGGGTTGTTTGTTGTCTGCGCTCTCGATTTTTATGATGGGGTTTTATTTTTGTGGAACAGTATGGTTATACGGTGTCACTTGAAATCAATTTTCTATGATGGTGTTTTTATTATTCGTCAAATTGAACCACATGAGAGGGTCTTCCTTTGACATCTGACACCCATATAACAACCATGGCGCAGGATTCTGCCCCTTCCCCTAGTTAGTTTTTTTTTTTTTTTTTTTTTTTTTTTTTTTTTTTTTTTATGATAAGACTCGCATGTTTTTTTATTAAAACAAAATACGAAATTACATCAGATGCCTGCATTTTAGAATGAACACTACTTTGGCTGCCTCACTTCAAATTCAGTTGCTTATGGCATGGGTTTAGGATTTTAATTTATAGGTTTAGTAAAGTTTGTTTTTTGCAGGAAATTAGTTAATAATGTATAGGTATATTTATTTTGTTGACATTATAGGAGGATGGGATGTGTTTTCACTTTTCACCACCCCTTACTTCTTTATGCCAAAAGTTGAAAAACAGTAATAACTAATTGAATAACCATATGCAGGTTTGAGATCAATTTATTCTTAATAATCTTTAAATATTTCCTCGCTTCATCAAAGATTTTGTTTATCAGAGAATAATGATTTGTGGTTATGCATATTTGATGTTTTCTACAAACACGGTTCATAATGTTATGTATATTCTAATTGATTTCGTCAATGTTCTCTTTATGTGATGTATGCTTCATTTAACTGTAAATTCCTTAAATTGGGTTTGTTTTATTTGTGTTTCTGTGATCTGGGCATGTGATGTTCTATTGACTTGTATCATTTAAGGTTTGTTTAATATTTTTTATATTTGGCAGGTTGTGTTGGCACATACAATTGGTCATGTAGCAGCAACTGTAAGCATGTCTAAGGTTGTGGTTTCTTTCACTCACATAATCAAAAGTGGTAAACCTGCTTTTAGTGTTCTGGTTTCAAAATTTATTTTAGGAGAAACATTTCCGACATCGGTTTACTTGTCTCTTCTACCGATCATTGGTTGCTGTGGTCTTGCCGACCTTACTGAACTCAATTTCAACATGATTGGTAATTTAATAACTTGAATATTGTGATAATATGGGGTTTTAAAATGTTCTCTGCGTAAAATATCAACTTACGTTTTCATTTGTCTGGTTTTTGTCATTGTACTTCTTTTTGTACATTAGAGTGTAAATTCAACATTATATATCAAGGTTACAATTTTATATAACTTTTTTACATACATGATTATTGAAAACTGAAAAGAGACTCAAAATCATCTGTTAATGACTCAAATTTATATAAGAAAAAACGGAAAATGAAATATATATATATATATAGGATTAGGTTCAAATGAAAACCACCCTTTCGCGCAAGAACCGCGAGAACCCCGACGTAAAATGTGAATTGAAATTTTTTTTTTCACACCGGTGTAAAAACGGGTAACCTCGACATAAAAAAAAAAAAAAACTAATTTTACAGTGGTGTAAACGACCATGGCCCACGCTATTTTGTCTTATTAGGCAAGTGAATATTCCCTTTTCTTTTTTATTCAACTTTAATTGTGGACCACAAATCTTTTTGGATTAAAATAAGTGTGTGGTGGAAAAGGTGGTTCCTTAGTTCTTGCATGAAAGTGTGGTTTTCATTTTAACATATATATATATATATATATATATATATATATATATATATATATATATATATATATATATATTGGTATTTTATGCCATTTATCTGTTTAAAATCGTATTTAATTTCTTCTTATTGATTAATGATTTTTCAGGTTTTATGGGGGCTATGATATCCAATTTGGCGTTTGTGTTTAGGAACATAGAGTTAAATGCCAAAATGGCCCCTGTGGTTTGACCCAAATTGCCACTTTGGTCACTTTTTTGAATTTTTTTGCCAAAACCACCCCTCAAGTATCGAAAAGTGCCAAAATGACCCATATTTAACTGAGTTTATAACTGAGTATGCAAAGTCAGTTAAGTTTGAGGGGTAATTTCGTCTTTTCAATTCACTCCTTCTCAAAACCCATCTTCCTCATCTGATTTCAAGAACCCAAACCACCCCCCTGCCCATTCACTGTCAAGAAAACACACACATGTTTGTATAAATAAAATCACCAACACCCACCACCACCACCACCCTTCACCCTTCAACACCATTTAAAAACCCCAACCCACTGTATTAACCCACTTCTTGTAAAACACAAACACACACATTTAGAGAGAGAATCAAGGGAGAGGGAACATAATCGAAGAAAGGATGAAGCAGGAAGAAAGAGAGCAGGAAGCGAGAGATAGAGAGTAGGAGAAAAAGGGAACCGGTGGGTTCCCGACCACCGTGTACGGATGAGCTGACGGCAGAGCACCACTCTTCACGGCGGTGGAACAATGGTGACTGTGATTGACAGGCGACAGAACGGGTGGGTCTTCCGATGAGCTCCAAAATGGTGTCCGGTGACTAAAGAGAGGGCCTGGTAACTTCCAACTTTGTTTCTTTTAGATCTAAAAGGTTTAATAAGGATTATTATTAACTGGTTTAAGGATGGTGTTGGATTGTGGTGGTGGACGGTTGGCAAAAGGAAAGATGGTCACGGTTATTGATTGATGTGGTTGGTGTCGTGCGGTGGTTACAGAAGAGGTGATTGGTGATCAGAAACGGAGGTGTACAGGAAATAGGTAACCGGTTAAGTCTAGGAGCTGGTCAAAGACGTAGGTTATGGACTCAATTTGAGGAAAATTCAGGAATATGAACCAATTTGAGGAAAAAACAGAGAGGGTCGATTTGGGGGTTTCGATCTGAAGAAGAATGTGTGGTGGGTGTTGGTGATTTAGATCTGTTAGTAGGTGGTGGTGGAGGGTGAAGGGTGGTGGTGGACGGTGAAGGGTGAAGGGTGAAGGGTGGTGGTGGTGGCTGGTGAAGGTTGTGGAGATGGGTGGTGCTTGAAGAAGAAGAAGATGGGGGGTTGGGATGAAAGGACGAAAATGCCCCTGATACTTAACTGACTTTCCATCCTCAGTTAAAAACTCAGTTAAATATGGGTCATTTTGGCACTTTTCGATACTTGAGGGGTGGTTTTGGCAAAAAATTCAAAAAAGTGACCAAAGTGGCAATTTGGGTCAAACCACAGGGGCCATTTTGGCATTTAACTCAGGAACATATTTTCTAAAAGAGGCATGAAGGGAAAGTCTGTCAGTGGAATGAACTATTATGCTTGTTTATCGTTGCTGTCACTTTTGATCCTTACGCCATTCGCAATTGCCGTTGAAGGCCCTAAAGTGTGGGCTGCTGGATGGCAAAATGCCATCTCCGAAATTGGGCCCCATTTCATTTGGTAACTTACCGATACCAACTTTTTTTTGTTACACTGCAAGTTGGTAGGCTATTTTGGTAATTTGCACCTTCACTGGCTAATAGACGTTTTCATTTGGCTTTATTTGTGTACTAGATCTTTGCCCGCGTTACACGCGGTTCACCAACGTACAATTATTTTGAGGGGTAAAACATATAAAAAATGTAGCAGAAATATTTTATGAAGATTTAAAAGAAACCAATAAACATTTTATTCAAATATCACTAAATATTTCTTTATACACCACATCTTTAGACACATTGAAACGGTGTGAAGATTCAATGGAGTCGCAGTTAAATACTCCACTTGGTGGTACATTTTGTATTCCATCACTTGTAGGATTATTGACCTTGAATCTCTTGGCATCTAGTTTTAATTTTCTAAATTTGCGACACTCGACCGCATTCTTAATTTTTTCTTCATTCGAGAGAACTGTGAAGAAAAATTAATTACTTGCATAATACCATTAGCATATAAATAAAGATGTAAAATTATGTCAATTCGTTTACCGTTAGATATATTAGATAACAGTGTTCCTTTGTCATTACATTAGAAAAACCATAAGTTAAATGAAAAAACACAAGTAATATAAAATGTAAATCAAAATTAATTTAGCTTAAAATGTTGCTATCATTAATTTAGATTAAAATGTTGCAATAATTAAAAATTCAAAATTTTTTTTATTTAAATTATAGACGATTTTTAAAATGTATAGGTATAAAATGTAAAGATTTCAATATACCTAAAATAAACTTAAACATATATAATCCGTGGATTTTTAAGTTGTATAGGTATATTTTTTAAATATAATTTATTGTTTGTTAGTATCTATTGACTAAAAAAAGTCAAACCGTGTCGAACAATTAAGGTGGTTAAAGAAGTCAAACATTGCTAAAAGTATAAAAAAAAATAACTAACTAAAATGTTAAATTTATAAACCAAAAAACTACAAATTAATGTTTAAAAAAAATATTGAATGGTTAATTTCAATCTTTCAATGTTTTAAATTTACCAAAAAACAGGTTGATTTTTTATTTCTAAAATTTGAATGTTTGTTTCTAAAATTTAAAGATGGCAATCTACCAAATTTATTTTAATTGTTTATTAAATTTGTTTGATTGAGTTTAGTAATTGTTATTTTTTCTGTTGAAAAAAATTTAAAATATTACAGTTAATAAAAACTCAAAAATTGTTAGAAGTAAAAAAAACTGAATCTGTTTTGCATTCAAAGATTGCGTTTGAATTTTAAAAAACAAAGTCAAACCTTGATTCTTTATTTGCTAAAATTGCACGATTTCAATTTACAAAAAGATTACTTTTGATTGTTTGTCAAGTATGGTTTGTAAAACATAAAATATTATTCCATAATTAAAAAAAAATGGCATTTAAAAAAGGTCAAACCATATACTAACCGAAAAAAACAATTATTGTTTTCAAAAGGAAATTTTTTTAAAAAATCACAGATGGTTGTGTACAAAATAAATTATTTCCATAATTACAAACATTGACATTAATAAGAAATTAATATGATTTTTAAAAAAGTCAAACCATTTACTAACCGAAAATAAGAATTAATGTTTTAAAAAAAAGTTTAAATATCACGGTTGGTTGTTAAAAATTAAATTATTTCCATAATTACAAAAACTGTTATTAATAAAAGATTACAATGAATTTTTAAGAAAGGTCAAACCATTATTAAAAAAAAATAACATTATAGTTTTAAAAACAGTTTTTTTTTTAAAGAAACCCTTATCAACTATGTTTACTATCTTAGTTCCTAAACAACAAAATAACATTAATATATACCACTAATATCCATAACATAATATGCAAAATATAGTGTTTTTAACTAATAAGAATAACCCAAAATATTAGTGATTCTAAACATAAAAAACCCCAAAATTCACGAATTACCACATGAGTAGTAAACGTGCAAAAGTTGGTCACTACAAACCACAAACCATTTTAGTCAAAAGTTACCCACCAAAAGTTTTCATCCTACCAAAATAACGTCATAAACTAAACCACCTAATTATCGTCACCTCTAACCACATTAGAAAGCCTGAACAAACCTTGTTTTTTGAAAGACATCAACCTTAAAACATCAATTGAACAAAAAAATCCCTAAATCGATACCTAAATCATAAACCCCTAAATTGAAACCTAAAAGTATAATAATCCATTCGTAGCTTTCTTAAAACATCAATTTAACTATAAATCGTAACCTTAAACATTAAACATAATTCGAAATCTAACACTTAAACCACTAATCAGTCTTAATAAATCAAACCTTAAAACATCAATTGAACAAAAAAAATCCCTAAATCGATACCTGAACCATAAACTCCTAAATTGAAACCTAAAAAGCATAACAATCTATTCGTAGCTTTCTTAAAACATCAATTTAACCATAAACCGTAACCTTAAACATTAAACCTAATTCGAAATCTAACACTTAAACCACTAATCAGTCTTAAACCTAATCCATGACCAACGAAAGGACTGATATGCTAAGAAGTAAAAAAAATGATCAATCATTAATATCTGTTTTTGTAAAAAAAAATATTTATATAATGTATTTGAGTCATATTTCAATAAGGTGATGTCTTGTGGGGGAAGATGGAGCATTTTATTGATTTTTATTTTTAAATACGTATTTAATATTATTGACCGATTTTACCAAAGTAATTAATGATTTTTGATTTAAAAAAAAAAACTAAAATTCTTATAAATTATGATTGAGCAAGGTTTTAGGAAAGTTAATTATAATATTAGTGAATGATTTTGACCAAAAGTAATTGAATGATTATTGATTTAAAAAAAGAAAAAATTTTATTAATTCTCACAAAGTGCCATGTGGCTAAATCATAACAATCCATTCGTAGCTTTTTTAAAACATCAATTTAACACTAAACTGAAACCTAAAACATTAACCCTAATTCGAAACCTAACACATAAACATTAGTCTTATCAGTCGAACACTAATCACTCATTAACCCTAATCAGTCTTAATAATAATCCATCAAAAAATAAAGAACAATCAATCAAAACTTAATCTTATCAGTCGAACCCTAAAAACCCCTAAATCGAAAGCTAAAATATAAACCCTAAAACATCAATACAAAATCAAAACAATTAACATGACTTAACAATAATAAACAAAAAACCAAGAACAATCAGTAAAACCAAGAACATCAATACAAAATCAAGTATATAAATAATTGAAATCAGTCAAAATAGAGACAACATACCTTAATCGACAAAGAAATCTGGAAAAAACATGAAAAAAATAAAGAGAAAACATTGACATGAAGAACGATTGATTAATAAAGAATGGAAGAGATAAAACCTTGGATTGAAGATGAAGAACACGGTAAAAGAATGGTTGATTTGAACGATCGCCTGATTAGGGTTTGTGGAAATGGAGAGGATGATGACACGAATTTGAGATACAGGTTATGTTCCATCTGATTATTTAATCATCTAAATTTTGGGAAGAAAGCTTTGTAAAGGAAAAGTATAAGGGAATAATTCTTTTAAAATTAGGAAAGTTAATAATTGTGATAAATGAGAATTGTCTCCTCCAAAAGTCAACATATTTATTAATTATAATGATTTTTGATTTAAAAAAAAGAAAATTTTATTAATTCTCTCAAGATGCCATGTGGCTTCACAAATGGAGAAGAGATAATTGCTAGGGGGGTAAATGATTGCCAAGTGTCCAAAATTGCTCCAAAATATTATATGTATAGATAGATACTAGGTGGGTGGCGGCCCAAACTATCTTTTATCACTTTTACAATCAAGTTTCATACATATCACTTGATGAAATATCTCCATTGACATTTAGTATTGGAAATACAATGAAACGAATATCAGTTATTGTTTCATCTATCATCATCTTCCATACACCGGTCCAGCCAATCAATGCTCTTGGAGCTGCAATTGCTATTTTTGGAACATTCTTGTATTCTCAGGTACCCCCTCTTTGACCTTTTTACTATTACGGCATAGGTGTTGATAGCGAATAGCGGACGATAGCGACAAGCTACTGATAATGTTATGTTATGGCACGTGCAAAATGAAAACTTGATAGTAGAAATGGTTTGAAGAGTACAATACGCTATCAAATTGAGTGTGGCTTCGATTTGGATTCTTCATCCGATCAACTTGAGACTTGGCGGCTTACATATTGGGATGCGAAAAAAGGTTGGATATCTAAAAATGCGGCTGCAACATATGTAAGTTTACTTTTTATTTTCTACCGTTAAGTATTCATTATTTGTTAAAGAGTTAATTTATTGTATTTTTTTTTCCTAAAAGGAAGAAATGATGAAGTTGAGAAACCAGCATACCGTGGAATCAATGAGCGGCAAGTCAATTATTGAGAATGTACTTGGATGAAGCTCTATTCGTTTGCATGGGTGGGGACGTGATCCAATTATTGTTGATAACACAATGGGTACAACTAAAAAAGCAAAACGTACTACTTATGATGAGCTGGTTCATGCACTACAAACAATGACAAGTAAATGTGCAATTATAGAACAAACACTGATTGAGAATAATATCATGCCTCCTCCATCAAGCACAACTGGACAATCTCAAGGTGATAGTCTAGAGGGTGATGAAATTATCGATGAGTGATGTCGTTTTGGAATTTTATATAACCTGTTAGCAACTTATGGTCAATATTTGCTTTGTTTGGTTGTTTGAACACTTGTGTTTTGATTAAGAATGTTAATTTGGTCGCGTATGTTTCTATAACTGTTTTTGTATTTGTTTGTATACATTTAAAAATTATTATTTAACTAAATCATGGTTATTATCTACACATTTAAATATTTTTACCAACACATCAATAAATATTATTTCTACACTTGTTAAGATTAATACCTACATATTCTACGTTTACCTACACATAATTAGCTGCCATATTGGATGCCACGTCAGCTGCCATGTCAGATGCAACGTCATACAATATTCAAATAATTTGCTATACTTATACCAACACCTACATATTAGTTTTAGCTTGCTATATACCAACACATAATACATGTGTAGGTAATGATCTATATCCACAGTGCTGAGTCTACACATCTTAACACTTAATTTATGTGTTGGTAAACGTAACTACTAACACATTATATGTTTTTTCCTACACATACTATGTGTGGGTAAATACCCAAATTTCTTGTAGTGTTTTCGGCACATCATAACACCTCACACTTGAACTTTTGCCTGTCCTCAAGCAAACCGAACATTAGGCAATTCTTTTTGGGATAAAAATTGTAAGTTTAACTCGATGTGCCAAGCTCAATATACCTCTTAAGAGTCTAACTTAATAAACTTTCGGAGTTTCGGGCATGGTTTAGGGTGAGACTTGGCGAAACAATTCCTAAGGCGCTCCCATTTTCCTTTTTCCTCACGCCTCTCATTCACTCGGGTTGTATTTTGGGGGTGAACGCTCAAATTTTACCCGATGACCGACTCGAATCATAGGCTTGTGTGCAAATCGCAACTCCGCCACTTTTATTGAGGTAGGTTGTGTGAATCAAAAGGACTTTCATCGGCCATTTTAGTGGGATAGTGGAAAATAGGGTAGGAATGGAGTCTACCACCATGACTAACTTCGGGTTTGGTGCTCGAGGCATTGACTGGAATCTTTTGGCGATCTTCTAAGTTGACTTTGATATTCTTCCTTTGGACTTTTGTTGCTCTACCGTGGCCTTCTCTTGTGAATCGTCCGGTGCGAGGGTCGCCTAATAGCCTCCACTAGGCTGTGTCGGTCACTTCGGTCTTTCCGGAAAGTGTTGCAAATCTTCTCTTTTGAAGTTCTCTAGATCCCTTTATTGATTTAGCATCTTTATTCACACTTTTTTTTTTGAAAATAAAAGGATAAACTAAACACAGATTTCACGTGATGCTCGCTGGATGACTTCTTGAGTTTTGGTATGCTCTTTTTAATGGCTTTCTTTTTTAGCCTCTTCTTGATCTCGATTTTGATTTCTTGATGTGCGGCCTATGCTTCAAAGTCCCAAAATTGCCAAATAGCTTCTTCAATACCTCAACACTTCCCTAGTTTCGTCATGGCAGGGGCTAAATGGATGAAAGGAAATGAAAACGGCTAAGGCTCAAAAGTGGGTAACTAGGTGTGTGAGAAATATCTGGAAGGCTAATGATAACGGAATGGGTAAGTCCTAGGTGCCTATATCATTTTCACACACTCTCCTCTAATGTGGTCTCACCACGCATAAGTCACACAAGTTCTAATTGGGTCATGCCAATTGGGGAATATCTCTCAAGTCAAATGAACGAGCATGTATAGTATATAAGTGATGGTGTGCTTGATAAGGCTGAATACTCACATGTAAGGGTAGGGGTTATTTAAAGAATTTTTAGGAACACCTCAGGCTGTTCTGTTGTCTACCAAAAACCTCCCTAATCTCTCGAAAAGTCGTTGGGCTGACTCAAAAGGGTTTGAAACTTATTTTCGTTTCCAAAAACTCTTTTAAAAACATTGCCTTTTTGTTATGGTTTACTGACTGCTTTGAGGTGTTTTAAGGATTCGCGGCATGTCAAGCCCTGGTAAGGTTCTTCGCTTTGCATCGAATTAAACCACATGCTCCACCTCACACTTACTTCTTTTACACATTTTTAATTTTATGATAATAATATATGTGTGTATAAAGAAAAAGCGGGCAAGTCAAAAGGAACAAGTATCTCCCCTTTTTGTCTTCCAACACTCCACGCACGGTTGATCCCTGCAGCTGTCTCTTCATAGATACGTGCTAGAGAGAAATCACTTGGCATGAACTTCAATAGTTTATTAGTACTAAAAATAAAAATAAAAACAAAAAGAAGCTACTGGTCCTAATGCCGAGAGGGCATACCTGGGTGATAGAAAGTATCAAGAGTGAACGACACAACCTGATGGTTCTTGACTGACTCGTCTACTGTATGCACCAACCTCTCAACTTATTCGTCCTAATCTACTGAATCCGGGCTGCCTCCACCGTAACGCCACATTTCACATCTTTGGCTGGACAAAACGCGTGATGCTCATACTGCTGCCTTCCCCGTCCCCGTACCTTCTCTTCTGACGGTTGTCCTAGTACTCATCTATCCACTTGGTTTTGTCAAGCCCCACTGCTGATTCTTCTGGTGGAATCACAGGTGCACCTCTGGCTTTCTTCAGTTGATAGTCGAGTTGTCTATCTATGAAGTGGGCCACATCAAATGGGTCTTCAGGTGCGTATTCCCTTCCAGCAGCCGTATAGTGTGATTTATTATTCCCAACCCGAAGTGTCAGAATTCCCTCACTCATGTCTATGGTAGCTCGTGCAGTGGCCAAGAACGGTCGACTGAGACTGATGGGCGCATGACTCTCGCCCATGTTGAGGATGACCAAGTCAACTCGAAAGACGAATTTTCCTATCTTGATGAGCAGGTTTTCAACGACACCCTCCGGTTTCTTTATGGAGCCGTCCGCCAACTCGATCGTAGCTGTCAACGGTCGCGGTTCTCTAAGATTGAGTTGCTTATAGATGTAAGTGGGCATAACATTCACACTCGCACCCAGATCTGCTAAGGCATAAATCATAGGCAAGTTGCCTATAGACCACGGAAAAGAGAACTTTCCAGGATCAGTCAGTTTTGGAGGAAGATGTTGCTGGAGTAGTGCAGCGCACTCGAGTGCGTTTCCTTTAACTGCTGCCTCGAGGTTCTTTTTATTGCTCAAGAAGTTCTTCAGGAATTTGGAATACTTAGGCATTTGCTGAATGACTTATATGAAAGGCAAGTTAACATGGCTCTGACTTAGGAGTTCGGTGAATTTCAGGTACTGCTCGTCCGTCTTCTGCCTCATCAATCGCCCTGGATAAGGTATGTTGGGCCGATATTCCCTCTATACTGTTTTTGATGGTGGTTCAGGTGGTGGAGCAACTAGAGGGCTCTGGTTGACTGGGGTGCTTTATTGATTGGCATTGGTGAACTGGCGGTCGAGTTTTCTAGTGCGGTGAAATTGGGAACTATTATGGTTGGAGAGGGCTTAACTGGTGGTGGAATGGGTGGTGTAACTCCTTCGTTGGCACGTACCGCTGGCTCTGGATAAACGTGACTGCTTCGAAGAGTTATGGCACTAGCATTGGCTTTCGGGCTGGTTTTAGTGTTGCTTAGATGGCTTCCGACGCGTCTTTCTGCTAGAGACTTGGCTATTACTCCCAGCTGGACCTTCAGGTTTCTGATGGTGGACTCGAGTCCTTGAAGTCTCTTGTCGGTGTTGTTGAACTTCTCGTCCATTCGTGCTTCTGATCTGGCTTCAAGCTTTGTATGTAACAGCCCAAGCTAACCCGTACCACGATATTGTCCGCTTTGCCCGCCCAGCCGTATCACACTGGTGCCAGACTCACGGTTTTGCATTGGTCTCACCCCCGAAGGACTGGACAAAACGCGTCTGGTAGAGAAGGTCTCCCCACCCCTTTAAAGGAAGTGTTTGTTTTCCTTCTCAATCGATGTGGGATGCTACAATCCACCTTCCTTAGGGAGCCCAGCGTCCTCGCAGGCATGACTGGTACACCGACCCCGGCCCCGGCTCTGATACCAACTGTAACAACCCAATTTAAGTCGTACCACGATATTGTCCGCTTTGCCCGCCTAGCCGTATCAGACTGGTGCCAGGCTCACGGTTTTGCATTGGTCTCACCCCCGAAGGACTGGCCAAAACGCGTCTGGTAGAGAAGGTTCCCCCACCCCTTATAAGAAAGTGTTTATTCTCCTTCTCAACTGATGTGGGATGCTACATTGAAAGTCTTTCATCTACATTCGGGTAACCGTTGTTTGGAGGGCATTGCTGGTTGCTTTGTTGAGTGAATCCGGGTCGTTGCATGGTGTTGTTGTTTTTCCACCCGAAGTTTGGATGATCACGTCAAGTTTTTCTGTGGTGGCTTGAGGAAGACTCCCGTCTTGTGGCTGCAACTCTGTTGTGGTGATGGCATTGACTTTTGCTTTGCTCAGTTGGTTGAGGCGAGTAGAGAGTACCTGAATTTGTGCTTGCAAGGAAGTGGTGGAATCGACCTGATAAAGGCCGGTCCTGGATGGCCGGCTTCAAGGGTTATACCACTGATAGCTGTTAACTGCAATTACTTCGATGAGATCATAAGCTTCCTGCTGTCTCTTGTTCTTGAAAATAACTCCCGCGGTTGCTTCTAGCGTCTGCCTTGCTTGGTTTGTCAGCCCATTGTAGAATGATGAAACTTGTAGCCAAACTTCAAGACCATGGTGTGGGCATTTTCCCAGCATATCTTTGAATCTCTCCCAGGCTTCATAGAGTGACTCTCCTTCTTCTTGACAAAACGTGGTGATGTCATTTCTTAATTTTTCGATTTTGGATAGGGGAAAATATTTTGAGAGAAACTTTTGGGCAATGTCATTCCAGGTGGGAATGGAACCTGCGGGTTGAGTTTATCCATGCTTTGGCACGATCCTTTAGTGAGAAAAGAAACATGCGAAGTCTGATAGCGTCAGGAGTGACGTTATGCGACTTTAAAGTGTCACAAATTTTGAGGAAATTTGCATGTGAGCATGGGGATCTTCATCGAGAAGACCATGAAAGTACAGTTTTGTTGTATAATGTGGATGACATGGGACTTGATTTCAAAATGTTCAGCATCAACGTTGGGTCTAGCGATGCTAGGGCCCAAGGCATTGATGGAAGGTCTAGCTTCAGGTTCTTCAAGAGGAGGTGTAAGACTTGGCGAGGGACGCAAGTTCATACACTAGTGAAGAACTTTTTGATTGAATTTTTGCAAAAATACTATAAAAATTTGAAAAAGCAATTTTAAGAAAACATTTCTTTAAAACAGTCGTCTCCCCGGCAACGGCGCCAAAAACCTTGATGCGTGCTGGTTTTCAATAAAAGCTTAACTTCTTTTCAAAAAGAGCAAATCCGGAGAGATATGCTAAGAATGGTGATGAAAATATGAGTAAGTTGGGAAAATAGTTAGCCACTTCAAAAGTTTTAAATTTATATTTATATTTTAAAACGAGAGTTGCTCAACTTTCTAGACCCAGCACAACAGGCAAGCGAACCTATCGTGTATAGTATAGAAATGTGCAAGTACCAAGTATCGAATCCGTGGACACGATTTTTCCTACCCAACTTCCTAAAATTACTTTCTAAAAAGACTTTTAAATAACGTGGAGAAAAAGTAAAGTAAAAAGAGAGATGTAAACTTTTAAGAGAAATCAATGACAAAACAATGGTGTTGCTTCGGGATCAGATGGGCCCTGGTATGAAAATAGTTATCTTTATTTTATGTGTTGTGTTCGAGCTGCGCACTTATGCTTAACTTAGAATTGCAACAACTTCTAGAGGTGACTGTTATCGCAAAAGCTGTATAAACAACTTTGTTCTTAAGGTTATTTTGAGGGTCTTCCGACCTGGTAAGCTCACCTCTCAACACTGAAAATAAAGTGACTCAAGACTGCGTCGACTCAACCCCGAATTACCCGCCTCACAATGTTGCGATATAGACAGCAAACCATTTAAACTTTTATGAATAATTTACCGATGGCCGGAGTATGACCGAATAAATTACAACTTAATATCATAAGAGGGTCATGACCAACCGGCACACGTGCACCTTTTACTTCATTTAATTAATTTATCAAAAAGAGAGTGTTCTATTATTATCTGTACGGCAGTATAATAATGACAGAAAATAAAGACCGTTTTCTATCAACACGGGTTCATCAAAGCTTAAACTTTGCCAAGGCTATCACATAGACAATGAAGCCAAGTCACAAGAACAAACTCTGACTTATCACCAGGACCAAGTATAAAGACCGTATCGACCCTAAATGAGATTTTGATAGTAGAGGATTAAGCCACAAAGTGTGTGTATTTCTACCCACAAATGGGCTAATCACTACTCGCGGGATTAGGTTAGCTCACAAGTGCGTGGGTTGTTACACACCACGCGTACACTCATGAGTCCTCCCACTTCCTATCAAAACACCCATAGAACAAAGACTAGATGATTTATTAATTAGACCATTAAACAAAGTTTAAATTATTTAGAATTATTAAGAACACAAAACACCAACAGAAAATAAAAACTAAATTATATTGATTCATACCAAGATTTCTAAGGGATTTGGGTGGTTTTGGTGATTCCTCTCTCTCTCTCTCTCAAGGTGTTTACGGAGTGATCCCAAGCTCCAAAGGACACCAAAGATCCTCAAAGAAAGCAGAAATACTCTGGAGAAGTGTGGAGTTTCGAGTGAGAAAGGGTGCTTCAAAATGTGGGGTGAAGTCCTTTATTTATAGGCATTTCAGCTCAAGCATGCCCTCGACATCGACCTGGAACGCCCATGCCAGACATCAGGTACTGTTCCAGAGTCCTTGCATGCAGTATTGTCTGTACCAGAAGCTTGCACGTCTGTGCTAAGGAAGTTTGCGCGAATGCAACCGTATTGTTAGTCTTGGTCAGTTTTTGCCTTGGAGAACACGCTGGAGTAAAGCACGGCGGTGCCATACACCTGGGCATGCCTGTGAACCTTCTGAAAAACTGAAATTGACCTCGTTAACTTGGAAACGTTGACTTGTTGACTCGGGAGGGTGGCACGACCTGGGGCACGGCCGTGCCATGTCTGGCCGGTCTTCAAAGTCTTTAAATCTTCGTCCGTTTTGTGCCGTTTTATGTGGTTTTTCACTTCTTTTCATCACCGGACCTCCGAACATGCAATTATCAACAAAGAAACATAAATCCAGACAAAACAGAGATAAAGGCATGATTTTAGGGGTAAAATGGGTGATAATCATAAGTTAAAACATATCAATTTCTTGGCACATCACTTGCCACATTCTACACATTCAAGTTTAGAATTGGAAGCTGAACTTACCTTGCTAGACGATTCCGTAATGGCCATTAAAGCATAATGAGTTGCAGCCTTCTCAGCTCCAAAAAATCCACCAAGGTTGTTCTTTGCACAATCAACAACTACAAGAAATGATCTTTTGCTGATCAATTCATCTGCTTTAGCTAATAAATCTTCCAAATCCATCCCCGCATCAAAATGACACTCAGAGTCACAATCAGACACATCAATCTCAGGAATAATGACTTCTGATGCAATTGAGAATTCTTGAACTTCAACTTGTGCATCAGAAACTTGTTGGACCTAAAATGCTGCACCACCCTGCGGAGCATCATCTCCCCCTATGTGAAGGTTCGAGTTAATCCCTTCATCAGCTTGTATTACGAAGGCTTGTCCTTGATTGTTGTTTGCAGGAGGCCTATGGTTCTAGTTTTGCATTGGACAAGAGCTCGTTCAGTATTTGGGTTAGGTTCTGTCTAAGCTTGCTGTCTCTGGTTCTAGTTGTTACGATTGTTATTGAAAGGATTCTGATTACCCTGCTGCTTTGGTCGGTCACACTGCTGCTTTGGTCGGTCACACTCTCTTGCAAAATGTCCTTTGGTGCCACATTTGTAGCACGTGACCTTAGACTTATCAAAATCGAATCTTGTGTTGTTGTTTATCAGCGCATCTCTCCTTCCAGTTCTATCCATGTACTCATTTGCTCTTCTAACCATGCTTGCGAAGTGCCACTAAATGTCTATCAGATCCATGTCATCCTTATGAATCTGTGCATAATCTTCTTGTGTAAGATAAGGATTCTCGATCTGCCCCGCCACTAATCCACTGTAGATGTTGACAATGGAGCGATTAGCTATTTAGGAATTATTAGGGTCTGTCAGGCGATTAGGAAGCTAATCGGGTGTATCATACACGAATAGCTCCTAATCGTGTGATTTAAGGAGCGAGTACTGATGTGAGGCCGAAAGGTCCACATCTTTATAGTTTAATTCGTTTGTTTTGTGTGTACTTGTGTATAGATTAACCGGGAATTAGCTACAATAACGAGAATAATAAAGAAGACAAAGAATATGCTAAAATGATGAATTTACAAGTCTTAAGCGAGAGTATACGAGCCGGAATGGGAATCGGTGTGCAAAATGGTTGAAAGCGTCAACGGAATGGAGTTTGCTTACACTGAGCCTTGGCGCGGACCGCCTGGGATTTAATAATTCTGGCGCGGTCCGCCCGAGTTTCGTTTAATCAGACTTAATATAATATTCCAGGCGGACCGCTGGCAATTCCTTATTCCAGCGCGGTCCGCGACGGTGATTAATGCGATTTCGAGCTGTTTAGCTTTCCAGCCTGTTCTGCACTCGACCCAGCTCCTTAAACACTCGCAAAACTCTCTGTTGAAGACGGACATTGTTGGTTCCAAACCATTCCTTCACTAAAATTCATCACAACACTTCCAGTGTTGGTACCCTAAACATTATTTTAAAATTGAAAATATATTAAAGGTTTTAATTTAACTAATAAAAACTAAAATTCATTATAATAAATCAAAAAGTTGCATTAATTGAAAAAAAAAATCAAAGATTTATGTTAAGATTATAAAAATAAATTGCTCCGCATCATCGTTAGCATCGAGGTGTGGTAGACTAAGAAATGTACTCGTCAGAAGCATGGCCTGTTGCTAGTTGTTTAATAGTGGGTGTGCACTTTTGTAGCGTTGTAAAAGTTTTTTTTTTATACTTCGCGTCAAATCCCTCTTGAAACTATATGTATCTTGTTTGAGTAGCACCTTAAATTTGTAAAAAAAAATGTTTAGACATACGAAACATGTGTTCAAATGTTTCTTCATTGTACATGTGTCAGGTGGAATGGTTACCCAAGAGAGTCTGAATCATCATCTATTTTCTTTTGCAAAGACTTTGTGTGTTAAAATTGTATGGAGTTTAGGTTTAAAATGTTTTGAGAATGGTGAAGCTTAATAATTTTGTGTCAAATAAATGGTATTTAAATAGGAAATTAATAAAAAGAATATCTTTTTAAATGCCCAATTGTCAACTATTTTACCGTTACACCCACAAAACACCCGGTTTCTTCCACCCGAATTAGGTAGCCAAAAAGCGGTACTTGAGGTAGAGGGCGATGTAGCAATGGGCTAACCCCTACCCGATACCCACTAGCACAGACCACAACCATCACCCTAAGTGTTTAATGCTAATTTTTTTTTATCATGTGATTTTTGACACTTGAACCCAAGACCTCCTACAACCTAAATGTTTTAAACACTTTAGCTTTGTCAATGGACGGTTCCACTTGTTATCTAATTTATGATTGTAACCACATATATAACATCAACGGTCAACCCAAATGCCGGTCCATGCATTGCAATGTCTCAATTAATAACTGAATAGACCTGTGATCAAAATATCTAGCTGTAGTTTAGTTTATTATTATTTACATATAATAGTGAACAAAAAATATGCTAAATCATATCAAATCTCCATGGAGGGAGCCGCCATATTTCTGGTTTCCTTACTTTTTATTTACAAAAGCTATGCTGCTGAACTCGACATAATCTCAGATTCAAGATTTCTGACAGATGGAGACACGTTGGTCTCGGCTGCGGGAGTTTTCGAACTGGGATTTTTTAAGCCAGGCAGCTCTGAGAACAGATATCTTGGTATCTGGTATAAGAAAATCACGGATAGAACTGTGGTTTGGGTTGCAAACAGAGACCGCCCTCTCCCTGGTACATCACGGCTTGAGTTAAAGATCGCTGATCGAGGAATTCTCGGTCTCTTCAGCAATAGGAGCATGATATGGTCATCTAACACAACGACATCAGGGAACGCAACTGCAAAACTTCGGGACAACGGAAATCTAGTTGTGGTTGATCAACAGGAGAGGGTTTTCTGGCAGAGTTTTGATTACCCAACTGATACTCTTCTACCTGGCATGAAGTTAGGGAGAGATAACTTGAGGAACAAGGAATGGTTTCTAACACCATGGAAAACTAGTCAAGATCCGGCTCCAGGTGAATTGACATGGGGTGCAGACAGACTCGGTTATCCTGAAAACAAACTAAGACAAGGCGCTTCAATAATATTCCGGGGTGGTCCATGGAGTAATGAACGGTTTCCTGGGGTTTCTGTGTTTAGTAAGAGCTTAACCTTTAGGTACGATGTAATTGTTAATGAAAGTGAGGTGTCTTTTGCTTATAATCTTGAAGACAATTCCATCCTATCGAGGGTTACCTTGAATTCTTCTGTGCATCTAGAAAGCTGGGCATGGGTTGACAGTAGCAGAGGGTGGCAGCCTGTCGTGTCATTTCCGAGAGGTGCATGTGATACATACAACATTTGTAATGCTTATGGAACCTGCAGCATCGATATGATCCAACAATCTTGTAAATGCTTGGATGATAAAAGGTTTGTGCCTAGAAACCAAAAGGGTTGGGACACCGCTGATTGGAGAGGTGGTTGTATTAGGCGAACACCCTTAGAATGCAAAAATGGATCCGAAGGGTTTATCAAGTACCCTAATGTAAAATTACCAGACGCAGAGAATACCTGGTTTAACATGAACATGACCTTGGAAGAATGCGGTACAAAGTGCTTACAAAATTGTAGTTGTATGGCTTATGCAAATCCAGAAAAAAATCAAAATGTCTGCTTGATTTGGTTCAATGACCTCTTAGACATCCAAGTGTTACTAGAAGGCAGTGGTGGTCCTGATATTTTTGTAAGGATGGCTTCATCTGAATTAGGTAATAGCGTGTTGTTTTCTAACCTCCAATCGAATGTGTTATGGTTATATGCTATATCTACTCTCTATCCAACGTGTTCATCTGACGATGTATAGGCAATTTTTTCATTAATAATGTTACATTCTTATATATTAACTTCCTTGCTATGTTTATATCGTGCAGATTCTCAATCAATTTCCAAAAACGACGGAAGAAATCGTAAAATTGTTCTACTTGTAGTGATTTTGGGGGTTTTTCTCATAGGCTTGATGATCGCTACATGGTTGTGTTATGCACGGAGAAAAAAGAATCATGCCAAGCTAACAATGAAAGGTAAAAGGTTGCATATGCAGTTCACCAGTTAACTAGAGTTAAATGTATTGTGAGAAGAAATACTTTTGAAAAGATTATCCATGTGTAAAGTTTGTTTTTCCTAATGTGTAGGGGAAATGTTGAATGCCACTAAAAGTCAGGAAGAAGACATGGAGCAGTCATTATTTAGCTTCTCAAGCATTGCTAATGCCACTGCCAATTTTTCCCCGGACAATAAACTTGGAGAGGGTGGCTTTGGACCAGTTTATAAGGTAATAACTATATGAGAATAAATTTGAAGGATATGTAACATTCAAATTGCATTTAAATCATCGTATATTTAAGTTACCTTGCAAGTCCTTTCGTATGAAAAGAAAAGAGATTTATTATAACCAAGTCACAGGCAGTGAATTCACCAACTCACCATAGATGGTTTGTATAGTTTTTTACATTCTAAATGGTAATTAATCTCTAGGGTATGCTAGAAGATGGGAAAGAGATTGCAGTTAAACGTCTCTCCAAGAATTCTAGTCAAGGAATTGATGAGTTCAAGAATGAAGTCATCTGCATTTCTAAACTTCAGCACCGAAATCTTGTGAAGCTTCTTGGTTGTTGCATACAGGGAGATGAGAAGTTGTTGATATATGAGTATATGCCAAATAAAAGCTTGGACTCATTTATTTTCGGTAATAATCATATATAAAAATTACATGTTTTGGGGTGCTGTACATTGGTGTAGTTCTCAAAATCTTTAAGAAACAAGAAATCATTAAACCAACATGTTTCGCAGATAAAACACAAAGCATGCTTATTGATTGGAAAAAGCGTTTCAACATTATCAAAGGAATTGCTCGAGGACTTCTTTACCTACACCAAGATTCACGACTAAGAATAATCCACAGAGATCTTAAAGCAAGCAACATATTACTAGACCAGGATATGAACCCTAAGATATCAGACTTCGGCCTAGCAAGAAGTTTTGGAGGAAACGAGACCCAAGCAAACACTGAAAGAGTTGTTGGCACATAGTAAGACATGCAACTAGTTATACAATTCATTCCATTCCTTTCTTTTCTTGGAAACATATATTAGCATTCTCTTACTCGCAACATTATGTTGAATGCAGTGGTTATATGTCCCCCGAGTATGCACTAGATGGTATTTTCTCAATAAAGTCAGATGTATTTAGCTTTGGTGTCTTGGTGCTGGAAATTGTGAGTGGGAAGAGAAATAGAGGATTTATTCATCCTGTAAACGAAAATAATCTCATTGGACATGTATGTTCACTAGTCACTACTCATAATCTACAACTTTATTTTCTAAAATATTTATACAACCTAGTAACATTTATATGATGCACTGTATTTAGGTATGGAGCCTCTATAATGAAGGAAAATCACTGGATTTGATTGATGAAAGTTGCGCCGAATTCTGCAACCCTCCTGAAGTTTTAAGATCAATCAATGTTGGGTTGTTATGTGTTCAACAAAATGCAGGAGATAGGCCAAACATGTCTTCAGTAATTATGATGCTGGGCAGCGAGGGTGAGTTGCCGCAACCTAAGCAGCCATCATTTTTCAAAGAAAAGGAGCTACCTGTAGTAAACTACTCTTCTAGTAGTTACACAGGTGGTTCAATGAACGATTTTACCATTACGGAGGTTAATGCTCGGTAGAAAGCTTAATTGTCAATGGACCAAATGACATCATTGTTTCATAGATTTTTATTGTTAATGTGGCTGTCGTAGTTAGGATGACCTGTCATAAGGTACGAACCTGTATGGTTGCATATACATTGGTATGTTTTTAATAATAATGTTAATTTTATTATGTCTTGTAAAGCTAAATACTTGGAATGAAAAATATAGCATGAATATGAATATTAAAATAAAACACTAATCAATTAGGATATGAAAATGAGAAAAAAAAAGTAAATCCCAGTAATGAAACAATTTTACTATTAATCTATATCTATATATAGGTTTAAGTTTCTGTACAAAGGACATTTTTCATAGTCATTATGTTTTAAATGTTGGCTATGATGTTTTCAATTCCTTTTGCATTGTATTATATAGAAAAACATTGTTTTAAATGTTGGCTATAATGTTTTCGATTCCTTTTGCATTGTTAAGTTTTGTGATTTTCTATGTAATACTATGTCTAAAAAATATAAAACATCATGCCTAAAATTTAAAACACAATGCGTGTATAGACTTCTTACACTTTGTACGAAAAAATCCCTGTGTACAGGAACCCCACCCTATATATATATATATATATATATATATATATATATATATATCTATATATATATATATATATAGGGGATGGTTCATTTCAGAAGAGGTTTAATGCGAGAAGAAGATTAATAATTTATTTTTATCACTTTAAAAAAATAAGAACATAAGAAAATTATTGAAATGTGTTGTTTATTCATCTATCTTGAAAATAAAACAAATATACGAAGCAATTTGTTGGTACATGATGTCCCTAGGCTAGTATATAGGATGTTTGGACGTATTTCGGGGTGTTTGGAGTCGTTTATAAACGTTTCTGGTGTGATTTAAAGTTGAGGGCGATTATAGTGGATAGACAGGCGATTAGGGCTTATCTAGCATCACTATTCACGCGATTGGAGGAAGGCTATAGGCGATTTGGCCCTAATCGCCTATACCGGTATGTGGTATAGCCTCCTAATCGCCTTCAGGGGTCTGTACGTATCCGGGAGGTATAAATAGGCCTAATCATAACCCTAATCATCAGTTCTTGCCACACACACTCTCCAAACACCCTCCACTGGTCTGAGAAGTCTCATTTGATCATTGTAAACACTCGAGCTCTGTTTTAGTGATTAATCTATAATCTTTTGACCCGTTTGTGTGTGATAATTACTCGTTTATCTTAGTTTCAGTTTTGTTTCTGTTATTAAAGCATATTCAAGAGATTCCGCACCTTGAATATAACCCTCGTGAATTTCGGGTGACACATTCGTTGATCCTACAAGTGGTATCATAGCCGAGGCTCTTATCACGAGCGTTTTAATAACAAAAACGAGTGAAAACAGGTGGCCGGGTTTTAGTGTAAAAGTTTATATTTTTATCCAAAAACCTATTTAAACTTTGAAACTTTGAGTTTTTATTAAAAACCCATGTTTTTCAAAATCTTAGTGTGTGTTTACGGTTAAAAACATGTGTTATTGATCAGGTTTTGTTCTAAAACTGTTTTGGTAACTTGTCTAATCATTTTGGATCAAAACACATTGTTTTAGATAAGATTTTGAATCAAAATTGGTGATTTTTGAGCAAAAGTGCGGCTGCAGATCAGATCAGGCGACTACGAAGACCTAATCACTCAAACCTTACATGCGATTGGCCTAATCGCCTACATATAAGCGATTAGGGCCTCAATCGCCTTCAGATAAGCGATTAGCACTCCTAATCGCCTCAGTCTTGGTTCTTTCACACGATTAGGGACCTAATCGCCTACACCCTTGTGTGGCTTAGCCCTAATCGCCCCTTAACTTGTAATCGCTCAACTGTTCACTAGCAATTACGCGTAATCACGTATAACATAGGCGATTATGACCCCTAATCGCCTATAACATAAGCAATTACGTTCCTAATCGCCTATAAGGTTCTGAAACTGAAAATTTGACTAACTATCGGACTTTTATTGAACTTAAACATATGGCGAACCCTTGGGGACATCTGAATCAACCAAGACCTCAGTATAATCAACAAATGAACAATCAATTGAACAATCAAGCAAACGTACCCACGAACCTTTGGCAGTTCTCAGCAGAACGCAACGCGCAACGGATGCAGCAATCGCAAATGCAAGCGAATGTTGCCGAAATCGATCCGTGGGCGCTAGCGGCTCAACAACAGGCGATGAATGCGAATCCGTGGGCACTCGCAGCTGCTGCAAATTCACAGACAAATCATCTATCTTCCGTTCTCATGAGTGACTTAGAGACGGGTAATTCAAACAGGGCACCGAAACTGATATACATGTTCGACTACCATGGATGGAAGGGCAGATTTCAGACGCATGTTGAGGGTATCGACACTTTAGTATGGTCAGCTATCGAAAATGGGTACACGAGGCCGATGGTTGAGAATTCGAATACTCCGATCTCACTGGAAGATATGACTGAAGATCAGAGGAAGAAGTACAATTATGAAAAGAAGGCGATGGCAGCGTTAAAGCAGGCACTTCCCAAAGACATACTTCATCAGTTTGCACAGTGTGCTACTTCGCAAATGCTTTGGTTGGCACTTGCTGAGCGAAATGAGGGTAATCAGAAGAATCGTTAAGAGACCTGAACGCAAGATATTATCATCTGATGTCCGAGATGTATCAGTATGGGGTTATATACACTTCTGCAGAACTTGATGCGTGCTGGTTTTCAATAAAAACTTAACTTCTTTTCAAAAAGAGCAAATCCCGAGAGATATGCTAAGAATGGTGATGAAAATATGAGTAAGTTGGGAAAATAGTTAGCCACTTCAAAGTTTTAAATTTATATTTATATTTATATTTTAAAACGAGAGTTGCTCAACTTTCTAGACCCAGCACAACAGGCAAGCGGACCTATCGTGTATAGTATAGAAATGTGCAAGTACCTAAGTATCGAATCCGTGGACACGATTTTTCCTACCCAACTTCCTAAAATTACTTTCTAAAAAGACTTTTAAATAACGTGGAGAAAAAGTAAAGTAAAAAGAGAGATGTAAACTTTTAAGAGAAATCAATGACAAAACAATGGTGTTGCTTCGGGATCAGATGGGCCCTGGTATGAAAATAGTTATCTTTATTTTATGTGTTGTGTTCGAGCTGCGCACTTATGCTTAACTTAGAATTGCAACAACATTTTCTAGAGGTGACTGTTATCGCAAAAGCTATATAAACAACTTTGTTCTTAAGGTTATTTTGAGGGTCTTCCGACCTGGTAAGCTCACCTCTCAACACTGAAAATAAAGTGACTCAAGACTGCGTCGACTCAACCCCGAATTACCCGCCTCACAATGTTGCGATATAGACAGCAAACCATTTAAACTTTTATGAATAATTTACCGATGGCCGGAGTATGACCGAATAAATTACAACTTAATATCATAAGAGGGTCATGACCAACCGGCACACGTGCACCTTTTACTTGATTTAATTAATTTATCAAAAAGAGAGTGTTCTATTATTATCTGTACGGCAGTATAATAATGACAGAAAATAAAGACCGTTTTCTATCAACACGGGTTCATCAAAGCTTAAACTTTGCCAAGGCTATCACATAGACAATGAAGCCAAGTCACAAGAACAAACTCTGACTTATCACCAGGACCAAGTATAAAGACCGTATCGACCCTAAATGAGATTTTGATAGTAGAGGATTAAGCCACAAAGTGTGTGTATTTCTACCCACAAATGGGCTAATCACTACTCGCGGGATTAGGTTAGCTCACAAGTGCGTGGGTTGTTACACACCACGCGTACACTCATGAGTCCTCCCACTTCCTATCAAAACACCCATAGAACAAAGACTAGATGATTTATTAATTAGACCATTAAACAAAGTTTAAATTATTTAGAATTATTAAGAACACAAAACACCAACAGAAAATAAAAACTAAATTATATTGATTCATACCAAGATTTCTAAGGGATTTGGGTGGTTTTGGTGATTCCTCTCTCTCTCTCTCTCTCTCTCTCAAGGTGTTTACGAAGTGATCCCAAGCTCCAAAGGACACCAAAGATCCTCAAAGAAAGCAGAAATACTCTAGAGAAGTGTGGAGTTTCGAGTGAGAAAGGGTGCTTCAAAATGTGGGGTGAAGTCCTTTATTTATAGGCATTTCAGCTCAAGCATGCCCTCGACATCGACCTGGAACGCCCATGCCAGACATCAGGTACTGTTCCAGAGTCCTTGCATGCAGTATTGTCTGTACCAGAAGCTTGCACGTCTGTGCCAAGGAAGTTTGCGCGAATGCAACCGTATTGTTAGTCTTGGTCAGTTTTTGCCTTGGAGAACACGCTGGAGTGTAGCACGGCGGTGCCATACACCTGGGCATGCCTGTGAACCTTCTGAAAAACTGAAATTGACCTCGTTAACTTGGAAACGTTGACTTGTTGACTCGGGAGGGTGGCACGACCTGGGGCACGGCCGTGCCATGTCTGGCCGGTCTTCAAAGTCTTTAAATCTTCGTCCGTTTTGTGCCGTTTTATGTGGTTTTTCACTTCTTTTCATCACCGGACCTCCGAACATGCAATTATCAACAAAGAAACATAAATCCAGACAAAACAGAGATAAAGGCATGATTTTAGGGGTAAAATGGGTGATAATCATAAGTTAAAACATATCAATTTCTTGGCACATCACTTGCCACATTCTACACATTCAAGTTTAGAATTGGAAGCTGAACTTACCTTGCTAGACGATTCCGTAATGGCCATTAAAGCATAATAAGTTGCAGCCTTCTCAGCTCCAAAAAATCCACCAAGGTTGTTCTTTGCACAATCAACAACTACAAGAAATGATCTTTTGCTGATCAATTCATCTGCTTTAGCTAATAAATCTTCCAAATCCATCCCCGCATCAAAATGACACTCAGAGTCACAATCAGACACATCAATCTCAGGAATAATGACTTCTGATGCAATTGAGAATTCTTGAACTTCAACTTGTGCATCAGAAACTTGTTGGACCTAAAATGCTGCACCACCCTGCGGAGCATCATCTCCCCCTATGTGAAGGTTCGAGTTAATCCCTTCATCAGCTTGTATTACGAAGGCTTGTCCTTGATTGTTGTTTGCAGGAGGCCTATGGTTCTAGTTTTGCATTGGACAAGAGCTCGTTCAGTATTTGGGTTAGGTTCTGTCTAAGCTTGCTGTCTCTGGTTCTAGTTGTTACGATTGTTATTGAAAGGATTCTGATTACCCTGCTGCTTTGGTCGGTCACACTGCTGCTTTGGTCGGTCACACTCTCTTGCAAAATGTCCTTTGGTGCCACATTTGTAGCACGTGACCTTAGACTTATCAAAATCGAATCTTGTGTTGTTGTTTATCAGGGCATCTCTCCTTCCAGTTCTATCCATGTACTCATTTGCTCTTCTAACCATGCTTGCGAAGTGCCACTAAATGTCTATCAGATCCATGTCATCCTTATGAATCTGTGCATAATCTTCTTGTGTAAGATAAGGATTCTCGATCTGCCCCGCCACTAATCCACTGTAGATGTTGACAATGGAGCGATTAGCTATTTAGGAATTATTAGGGTCTGTCAGGCGATTAGGAAGCTAATCGGGTGTATCATACACGAGTAGCTCCTAATCGTGTGATTTAAGGAGCGAGTACTGATGTGAGGCCGAAAGGTCCACATCTTTATAGTTTAATTCGTTTGTTTTGTGTGTACTTGTGTATAGATTAACCGGGAATTAGCTACAATAACGAGAATAATAAAGAAGACAAAGAATATGCTAAAATGATGAATTTACAAGTCTTAAGCGAGAGTATACGAGCCGGAATGGGAATCGGTGTGCAAAATGGTTGAAAGCGTCAACTGAATGGAGTTTGCTTACACTGAGCCTTGGCGCGGACCGCCTGGGATTTAATAATTCTGGCGCGGTCCGCCCGAGTTTCGTTTAATCAGACTTAATATAATATTCCAGGCGGACCGCTGGCAATTCCTTATTCCAGCGCGGTCCGCGACGGTGATTAATGCGATTTCGAGCTGTTTAGCTTTCCAGCCTGTTCTGCACTCGACCCAGCTCCTTAAACACTCGCAAAACTCTCTGTTGAAGACGGACATTGTTGGTTCCAAACCATTCCTTCACTAAAATTCATCACAACACTTCCAGTGTTGGTACCCTAAACATTATTTTAAAATTGAAAATATATTAAAGGTTTTAATTTAACTAATAAAAACTAAAATTCATTATAATAAATCAAAAAGTTGCATTAATTGAAAAAAAAAAATCAAAGATTTATGTTAAGATTATAAAAATAAATTGCTCCGCATCATCGTTAGCATCGAGGTGTGGTAGACTAAGAAATGTACTCGTCAGAAGCATGGCCTGTTGCTAGTTGTTTAATAGTGGGTGTGCACTTTTGTAGCGTTGTAAAAGTTTTTTTTTTATACTTCGCGTCAAATCCCTCTTGAAACTATATGTATCTTGTTTGAGTAGCACCTTAAATTTGTAAAAAAAAATGTTTAGACATACGAAACATGTGTTCAAATGTTTCTTCATTGTACATGTGTCAGGTGGAATGGTTACCCAAGAGAGTCTGAATCATCATCTATTTTCTTTTGCAAAGACTTTGTGTGTTAAAATTGTATGGAGTTTAGGTTTAAAATGTTTTGAGAATGGTGAAGCTTAATAATTTTGTGTCAAATAAATGGTATTTAAATAGGAAATTAATAAAAAGAATATCTTTTTAAATGCCCAATTGTCAACTATTTTACCGTTACACCCACAAAACACCCGGTTTCTTCCACCCGAATTAGGTAGCCAAAAAGCGGTACTTGAGGTAGAGGGCGATGTAGCAATGGGCTAACCCCTACCCGATACCCACTAGCACAGACCACAACCATCACCCTAAGTGTTTAATGCTAATTTTTTTTTATCATGTGATTTTTGACACTTGAACCCAAGACCTCCTACAACCTAAATGTTTTAAACACTTTAGCTTTGTCAATGGACGGTTCCACTTGTTATCTAATTTATGATTGTAACCACATATATAACATCAACGGTCAACCCAAATGCCGGTCCATGCATTGCAATGTCTCAATTAATAACTGAATAGACCTGTGATCAAAATATCTAGCTGTAGTTTAGTTTATTATTATTTACATATAATAGTGAACAAAAAATATGCTAAATCATATCAAATCTCCATGGAGGGAGCCGCCATATTTCTGGTTTCCTTACTTTTTATTTACAAAAGCTATGCTGCTGAACTCGACATAATCTCAGATTCAAGATTTCTGACAGATGGAGACACGTTGGTCTCGGCTGCGGGAGTTTTCGAACTGGGATTTTTTAAGCCAGGCAGCTCTGAGAACAGATATCTTGGTATCTGGTATAAGAAAATCACGGATAGAACTGTGGTTTGGGTTGCAAACAGAGACCGCCCTCTCCCTGGTACATCACGGCTTGAGTTAAAGATCGCTGATCGAGGAATTCTCGGTCTCTTCAGCAATAGGAGCATGATATGGTCATCTAACACAACGACATCAGGGAACGCAACTGCAAAACTTCGGGACAACGGAAATCTAGTTGTGGTTGATCAACAGGAGAGGGTTTTCTGGCAGAGTTTTGATTACCCAACTGATACTCTTCTACCTGGCATGAAGTTAGGGAGAGATAACTTGAGGAACAAGGAATGGTTTCTAACACCATGGAAAACTAGTCAAGATCCGGCTCCAGGTGAATTGACATGGGGTGCAGACAGACTCGGTTATCCTGAAAACAAACTAAGACAAGGCGCTTCAATAATATTCCGGGGTGGTCCATGGAGTAATGAACGGTTTCCTGGGGTTTCTGTGTTTAGTAAGAGCTTAACCTTTAGGTACGATGTAATTGTTAATGAAAGTGAGGTGTCTTTTGCTTATAATCTTGAAGACAATTCCATCCTATCGAGGGTTACCTTGAATTCTTCTGTGCATCTAGAAAGCTGGGCATGGGTTGACAGTAGCAGAGGGTGGCAGCCTGTCGTGTCATTTCCGAGAGGTGCATGTGATACATACAACATTTGTAATGCTTATGGAACCTGCAGCATCGATATGATCCAACAATCTTGTAAATGCTTGGATGATAAAAGGTTTGTGCCTAGAAACCAAAAGGGTTGGGACACCGCTGATTGGAGAGGTGGTTGTATTAGGCGAACACCCTTAGAATGCAAAAATGGATCCGAAGGGTTTATCAAGTACCCTAATGTAAAATTACCAGACGCAGAGAATACCTGGTTTAACATGAACATGACCTTGGAAGAATGCGGTACAAAGTGCTTACAAAATTGTAGTTGTATGGCTTATGCAAATCCAGAAAAAAATCAAAATGTCTGCTTGATTTGGTTCAATGACCTCTTAGACATCCAAGTGTTACTAGAAGGCAGTGGTGGTCCTGATATTTTTGTAAGGATGGCTTCATCTGAATTAGGTAATAGCGTGTTGTTTTCTAACCTCCAATCGAATGTGTTATGGTTATATGCTATATCTACTCTCTATCCAACGTGTTCATCTGACGATGTATAGGCAATTTTTTCATTAATAATGTTACATTCTTATATATTAACTTCCTTGCTATGTTTATATCGTGCAGATTCTCAATCAATTTCCAAAAACGACGGAAGAAATCGTAAAATTGTTCTACTTGTAGTGATTTTGGGGGTTTTTCTCATAGGCTTGATGATCGCTACATGGTTGTGTTATGCACGGAGAAAAAAGAATCATGCCAAGCTAACAATGAAAGGTAAAAGGTTGCATATGCAGTTCACCAGTTAACTAGAGTTAAATGTATTGTGAGAAGAAATACTTTTGAAAAGATTATCCATGTGTAAAGTTTGTTTTTCCTAATGTGTAGGGGAAATGTTGAATGCCACTAAAAGTCAGGAAGAAGACATGGAGCAGTCATTATTTAGCTTCTCAAGCATTGCTAATGCCACTGCCAATTTTTCCCCGGACAATAAACTTGGAGAGGGTGGCTTTGGACCAGTTTATAAGGTAAAAACTATATGAGAATAAATTTGAAGGATATGTAACATTCAAATTGCATTTAAATCATCGTATATTTAAGTTACCTTGCAAGTCCTTTCGTATGAAAAGAAAAGAGATTTATTATAACCAAGTCACAGGCAGTGAATTCACCAACTCACCATAGATGGTTTGTATAGTTTTTTACATTCTAAATGGTAATTAATCTCTAGGGTATGCTAGAAGATGGGAAAGAGATTGCAGTTAAACGTCTCTCCAAGAATTCTAGTCAAGGAATTGATGAGTTCAAGAATGAAGTCATCTGCATTTCTAAACTTCAGCACCGAAATCTTGTGAAGCTTCTTGGTTGTTGCATACAGGGAGATGAGAAGTTGTTGATATATGAGTATATGCCAAATAAAAGCTTGGACTCATTTATTTTCGGTAATAATCATATATAAAAATTACATGTTTTGGGGTGCTGTACATTGGTGTAGTTCTCAAAATCTTTAAGAAACAAGAAATCATTAAACCAACATGTTTCGCAGATAAAACACAAAGCATGCTTATTGATTGGAAAAAGCGTTTCAACATTATCAAAGGAATTGCTCGAGGACTTCTTTACCTACACCAAGATTCACGACTAAGAATAATCCACAGAGATCTTAAAGCAAGCAACATATTACTAGACCAGGATATGAACCCTAAGATATCAGACTTCGGCCTAGCAAGAAGTTTTGGAGGAAACGAGACCCAAGCAAACACTGAAAGAGTTGTTGGCACATAGTAAGACATGCAACTAGTTATACAATTCATTCCATTCCTTTCTTTTCTTGGAAACATATATTAGCATTCTCTTACTCGCAACATTATGTTGAATGCAGTGGTTATATGTCCCCCGAGTATGCACTAGATGGTATTTTCTCAATAAAGTCAGATGTATTTAGCTTTGGTGTCTTGGTGCTGGAAATTGTGAGTGGGAAGAGAAATAGAGGATTTATTCATCCTGTAAACGAAAATAATCTCATTGGACATGTATGTTCACTAGTCACTACTCATAATCTACAACTTTATTTTCTAAAATATTTATACAACCTAGTAACATTTATATGATGCACTGTATTTAGGTATGGAGCCTCTATAATGAAGGAAAATCACTGGATTTGATTGATGAAAGTTGCGCCGAATTCTGCAACCCTCCTGAAGTTTTAAGATCAATCAATGTTGGGTTGTTATGTGTTCAACAAAATGCAGGAGACAGGCCAAACATGTCTTCAGTAATTATGATGCTGGGCAGCGAGGGTGAGTTGCCGCAACCTAAGCAGCCATCATTTTTCAAAGAAAAGGAGCTACCTGTAGTAAACTACTCTTCTAGTAGTTACACAGGTGGTTCAATGAACGATTTTACCATTACGGAGGTTAATGCTCGGTAGAAAGCTTAATTGTCAATGGACCAAATGACATCATTGTTTCATAGATTTTTATTGTTAATGTGGCTGTCGTAGTTTGGATGACCTGTCATAAGGTACGAACCTGTATGGTTGCATATACATTGGTATGTTTTTAATAATAATGTTAATTTTATTATGTCTTATAAAGCTAAATACTTGGAATGAAAAATATAGCATGAATATGAATATTAAAATAAAACACTAATCAATTAGGATATGAAAATGAGAAAAAAAAAGTAAATCCCGGTAATGAAACAATTTTACTATTAATCTATATCTATATATAGGTTTAAGTTTCTGTACAAAGGACATTTTTCATAGTCATTATGTTTTAAATGTTGGCTATGATGTTTTCAATTCCTTTTGCATTGTATTATATAGAAAAACATTGTTTTAAATGTTGGCTATAATGTTTTCGATTCCTTTTGCATTGTTAAGTTTTGTGATTTTCTATGTAATACTATGTCTAAAAAATATAAAACATCATGCCTAAAATTTAAAACACAATGCGTGTATAGACTTCTTACACTTTGTACGAAAAAATCCCTGTGTACAGGAACCCCACCCTATATATATATATATATATATAGGGGATGGTTCATTTCAGAAGAGGTTTTAATGCGAGAAGAAGATTAATAATTTATTTTTATCACTTTAAAAAAATAAGAACATAAGAAAATTATTGAAATGTGTTGTTTATTCATCTATCTTGAAAATAAAACAAATATACGAAACAATTTGTTGGTACATGATGTCCCTAGGCTAGTATATAGGATGTTTGGACGTATTTCGGGGTGTTTGGAGTCGTTTATAAACGTTTCTGGTGTGATTTAAAGTTGAGGGCGATTATAGTGGATAGACAGGCGATTAGGCCTTATCTAGCATCACTATTCACGCGATTGGAGGAAGGCTATAGGCGATTTGGCCCTAATCGCCTATACCGGTATGTGGTATAGCCTCCTAATCGCCTTCAGGGGTCTGTACGTATCCGGGAGGTATAAATAGGCCTAATCATAACCCTAATCATCAGTTCTTGCCACACACACTCTCTAAACACCCTCCACTGGTCTGAGAAGTCTCATTTGATCATTGTAAACACTCGAGCTCTGTTTTAGTGATTAATCTATAATCTTTTGACCCGTTTGTGTGTGATAATTACTCGTTTATCTTAGTTTCAGTTTTGTTTCTGTTATTAAAGCATATTCAAGGGATTCCGCACCTTGAATATAACCCTCGTGAATTTCGGGTGACACGTTCGTTGATCCTACAAGTGGTATCATAGCCGAGGCTCTTATCACGAGCGTTTTAATAACAAAAACGAGTGAAAACAGGTGGCCGGGTTTTAGTGTAAAAGTTTATATTTTTATCCAAAAACCTATTTAAACTTTGAAACTTTGAGTTTTTATTAAAAACCCATGTTTTTCAAAATCTTAGTGTGTGTTTACGGTTAAAAATGTGTGTTATTGATCAGGTTTTGTTCTAAAACTATTTTGGTAACTTGTCTAATCATTTTGGATCAAAACACATTGTTTTAGATAAGATTTTGAAGCAAAATTGGTGATTTTTGAGCAAAAGTGCGGCTGCAGATCAGATCAGGCGACTACGAAGACCTAATCACTCAAACCTTACATGTGATTGGCCTAATCGCCTACATATAAGCGATTAGGGCCTCAATCGCCTTCAGATAAGCGATTAGCACTCCTAATCGCCTCAGTCTTGGTTCTTTCACACGATTAGGGACCTAATCGCCTACACCCTTGTGTGGCTTAGCCCTAATCGCCCCTTAACTTGTAATCGCTCAACTGTTCACTAGCAATTACGCGTAATCACGTATAACATAGGCGATTACGACACCTAATCGCCTATAACATAAGCAATTACGTTCCTAATCGCCTATAAGGTTCTGAAACTGAAAATTTGACTAACTATCGGACTTTTATCGAAGTTAAACATATGGCGAACCCTTGGGGACATCTGAATCAACCAAGACCTCAGTATAATCAACAAATGAACAATCAATTGAACAATCAAGCAAACGTACCCACAAACCTTTGGCAGTTCTCAGCAGAACGCAACGCACAACGGATGCAGCAATCGTAAATGCAAGCGAATGTTGCCGAAATCAATCCGTGGGAGCTAGCGGCTCAACAACAGGCGATGAATGCGAATCCGTGGGCACTCGCAGCTGCTGCAAATTCACAGACAAATCATCTATCTTCCATTCTCATGAGTGACTTAGAGACGGGTAATTCAAACAGGGCACCGAAACTGATATACATGTTCGACTACCATGGATGGAAGGGCAGATTTCAGACGCATGTTGAGGGTATCGACACTTTAGTATGGTCAGCTATCGAAAATGGGTACACGAGGCCGATGGTTGAGAATTCGAATACTCCGATCTCACTGGAAGATATGACTGAAGATCTGAGAAAGAAGTACAATTATGAAAAGAAGGCGATGGCAGCGTTAAAGCAGGCACTTCCCAAAGACATACTTCATCAGTTTGCACAGTGTGCTACTTCGCAAATGCTTTGGTTGGCACTTGCTGAGCGAAATGAGGGTAATCAGAAGAATCGTTAAGAGACCTGAACGCAAGATATTATCATCTGATGTCCGAGATGTATCAGTATGGGGTTATATACACTTCTGCAGAACTTGTGGAATCCTGGCATCACACTGGCATTAATGGCATCAATGGCTGGACATCCAGAAAGCCAACAATGCTTATCAGACACTCTCCATCAACGAGTTCATGGCAGAGCTGGAGAACAAGGAGATTGAAGAGATCAGAAGAGCAAACAAGGCGCTCATTCCACAGAATCCCAACATCTACTACGGGAATCCTGCTCAGGACACCAGTGTGGGTGGATCCAAACCACAGACTGCTTTCGTGGTTAATCCAGATCCAGTCTTTGCGTTTGACAACTATGGTTCCCATCTGATGTTCCTCCTCCAGTCTTTCCTTGGGGTCGAGGAAACCAGTATCCTTTGAATTATAATACTAACCAAATTGGTGTTAATCCTTTCTCTCATCTTGCAGCACCAGCACAGGCAACCTCAGACTTTGGTGGATCTTCTTCGTCAGGGTTTGGTGGTGCTCCATCTACAAGCTATGGTGGATATGGAGATGCTTCGACTACAAATCAAGGTGCCTATCGGACCAATCCAGTCACAGAGCAGCAGAACACTGCATGTTTTGAGAAGGTGACTATAGAGGTGACTGTAGAGTTAGCCCAAGAATACATGGCTCTACTATCAACCTTGGTCAATTCCTATAGTGGACTAGTTGTCGGACAGATCGGAAATCCTTATCTCACGCAAGAAGATTATTCTCAGATCGATAAAGATGATATGGATTTGATAGACATCTAGTGGTACTTCGCTAGTGTTGTGAGAAGGGCAAAGGATTATATGGATAGAACTGGTAGGAGTGATGTGCTGATCAACAACAACACCAAGTTCGGGTTGGATAAATCAAAGGTCAGGTGCTACAACTGCGGCAATAGAGGACACTTTGCTAGAGAATGTGACCGGCCTAAGCAACAGGGGAATCAGAATCCCTTCAACAACAATAGAGGCAATCAGAAATAGAGGCAACCAGCTCAGACACAACCTAACCAAAATACTGAACGAGCTCTTGTCCCCGTAAACAACCAGAACCAGAGGCCTCCTGCAAACAACAATCAAGCCCTGGTAATCCAAGAAGATGAAGGTTTTAACTGGAATCACCTCATCACTGGTGAACAAGCTCCGCAGGGTGGTGCAGCATGTTGTGCCCAACTGATGTCTGATGCACAAGAAGAAGTTGAAGAGTGTCCGAGTTAGTCAGAAGTTGTTATTACTGAAGTTGAAACTTCTGATTGTGACTCAGAGTGTGATTCTGATGTGGGGTTAGATTTGGAAGACTTGTTAGCTGAAGCAGATGCCTTGATCAGCAAAAGGTCGTTTCTTGTTGATGCTGACTGCGCAAAGAACAACCTTGCCGAATTCTTCGGAACTGTGAAGACAGCTGCTCATTATGCTTTGATGGCTATTACAGATTCTTCTAACACGGTAAGTTCTTCATCCAATTCTAAACCTGAGTGTGTAGAATGCGACAAGCTTGAGTATAGAATTCATGTCTTAACAGACAAAAATCTGAACTTTAAAGCTGACTTGAGTCAATGCCGAGAGTGCAATGGTGTTTTGAGAGCAAGTGAACGGGCGCTCAAAATCACCATTGATACTCTGAAGAAAGACTCTACTGAGTGTGATCAGCTAAAATTCAGAATCAAAGAATCAACTGAAGAGAATCTGTATTTAAAGGCTGATGTAGGTCCGTTACAATGTTCAAATGATTCCTTGAGACAAAAGGAAAAAAGTTTTCTAAGTACTGTTGAAAACTATAAAATGGATGTTCCAGCATTCCTAAATATTCACAGTGTCCACCTTCGGTGAGATTCGAAAATCATCACTATGATATCCTGCCGAAGGAGGAGTTTGTGGACTTGGCAGCAGAAGCAGCTAAAGCTGCTAAAGTTACTAAGGCTGCTCCTCCTTTGCCTATAGTGATAGAAGCAGTTAAACCTTCTGATGTCACTAAGGCTGCTCCAAACGCTGTTGCTGCCAAAGCTGGTGAGTTTGCTGATGATGCTAGTGTCTGCGAGACAGATTTCTCTGATGATGAGCTTGATGAACCAGAGAGGTATGCATCGGTTAAGAATGAGGATATCCCTATCCAAAATCATATCTTATGTGATCCTGAACCGAAAGTGCAAACTTCTGTTGGTAAAACGATCAAAGTGTTCTATCAACTAAAAGGATCTGATAAAATCCATGCTGATGAGGAACTTCCTTATAAGCACTGGCACCTAGTCTTGTTGGTAAAATCTGGCAAGAATCCACCATTACTGTTGAAAAAGAAAAATGGGGAAAAGGGAAACAGGGTCAGGGTAATCAGTCCAAGAAAAACCAAAATAAAAATCAAAAGAAGAACACTTTGAATCCTAAAAATCAAGCTCAAGAGAAATCTCCTAGAAAGCCTGTTACTCAGTTTGTTAGATCTTCTGGCAATGAGAAACTGACTGGCAAAAGGATTGTTTCAAGGATCCAAAACACAAGAACTCATTTGCCACGAAATCTAGGAAACAGGGTAGGGATGCAAATGCTCCACCATTAGAGGAGTATAGATCCTTTCTCAAATGCGAGGAACGTGGGCATTTAGTTGCTGCGTGCCCTGAATTGAGACGCAAGAGGATCGAGGCAAATGATGCTCCAAGTTCTAGCAATTCTAAACCACGTGTTTCCCCCAAACTTTCTGAAAAACAAAAAGGAAAGCAGGTAGTTTATGACAACCGAAACAAGATTGCTATGAACCAAAAGCCAGTTGATGGCAGGGGTCAGCAGTTGAGGGGGAGCCCAGTTCCCACAGAGGTTCAAGCAGCGCCTAAGCCGTAAGCAAAGGCTGTAGTTAAACCTCAGGGTAATCCTAAAACTGCTCCACGTGCAGTTAAGTCTGAAGTGGATCCAAAATCTGTCCCATCAAAGGAATCTGAGGCTGGACCTTCTAGCCCCAAGGCAAAGAAGAAGCCCAAGCCAAAGAAACCGAAACAGGTTTGGAGACCTAAGTCACCAACTAAAATTGGAGAATCATCTACTAGTGCAAACACTGCCGGACCATCGGGAACAACACCAACTCCTAATGGAAAGTGGGTTGATTTTCCTACTTTAGATGAAGGTGGCAGATCCAAGACCGTGAAGGCTTGGGTCCCCCTTAACCACTAAACTTTGAATGTTGTGCAGGGAGTTCCACAGGGCCTTATCAGCAGCCTCTGGATTGTTGATAATTGAGCTTCTGGGCACATGACAGGCGACTTATCCCTGCTATTTGACAACAAGAATATCAACGGGGGGTATGTTGCTTTTGCTGGTAATAAAGGGGGATACATCACAAAAGAAGACAGTATGAGAAATGGAATTGTAAGCTTTGAGAAGATAAACTTCGTGAAACAGATAGACCACAATTTGCTGAGTGTCTCACAGATCTGTGACAAGAAATACACAATATTCTTTGATGACAATTCTTTCTTCATTCTGAAGCCTGGCTTTAAGATTCCGAAACAATGGATTATGATCTCAGCACCAAAAGTCAACAACTTGTATGTTCTGGATATGAGTCAAGCCATAACAGCTAATGGGGAGGTCACTTGTTTTATGTCTAAAGCTACAGAGAAGGAGTCTATTATGTGGCACATACACTTGAGGAAGATGAATCATCTGGTTCAAAATCAGCTTGTGGAAGGTGTCTCTGTCAAGAATTTCCATCTAAATGACGTCTGTGTTTCATGTAAGAATGGGATGCAGAAGAAGAAATCTCACAAACGTAAGAAGGTCAAATAAGTCAGTATGCCTCTCGAGCGGTTGCACATGGATCTGTTCGGCCCAGTCAATCGCAAAAGCAAGAATGGAGATTTATACTATCTGGTTGTCATAGATGACTATTCAAGGTTCTCTTGGGTTGTATGCATGCAGCATAAAAGTGAGACTTTTGAGTTATTGAAAGATCTGTTCACCAAACTAGAAAACATCTATGGGCTGAAGATCCGCAGGATTCGAAGCGACAATGGAACAGAATTCAAGAACAATGCTATGGAGTCGTTATGTGGAGAAAAGGGTATTCATCACGATATCACAGCACTGTACACTCCTCAGCAAAACAGGGTTGCAGAAAGAAAGAATCGAACACTTATTGAGGCTTACACTGTCAATGCGCCCGGTGTTGGACCTGATTGGTTATTCGATTATAAGAGTTTATTTGATTCTTTCAACGTGGATATTTTGGTAGATGATGTTGTAGCGTAAATGTATTACGAGTGTGAAAACGCAGCTAGCTCACCGCTAATGCGTCCGATCGTGGTTAATGCACCTGCGCCTGCCGCATCTGATGCCTCTGCATCCACGGGTCCCCTGGTAAAACCGCGTGAATGGTATCAAATGCTTAGCAGCTATCTTATATCCAACGGGTTCAAACGTGGACTTGTGGATTGCACCTTATTCACCAAGGAAAAAGGGTGGTGACCGTCTTCTGGTACAGGTTTATGTCGATGATATTATTTTTGGGTCTACTAATGATGCTATGTGCAGGGATTTTAAAAAGTTTATGCAGGAAAAGTTCGAGATGAGCTCAATGGGGGAGATGCAATTCTTCTTAGGTCGACAAGTAGAACAACAAGAGTCGGGGATTTTTATCCACCAGACCAAATACGTTGATGCATCTTGAGCCGGTTCCAGATTGAAGACTCTACTCCAGTAGGCACCCCAATTCAGACAGTCATGGGATTGGACCTGACGAGAAAGGACAAGCCGTTGATCCTTTTCTTTATCGAGCGATGATTGGCTCACTTATGTACCTCACAGCATGAAGACCTGACATTATGTTAGCGACATATCTTCTATCCAGATACCAGTCAAGGCCGAAACAGTCCCACCTGGTTGCTGTGAAGAGGATCTTACGTTATCTAAAGGGTTGTCCGACAAATGGTCTATGGTACCCTAATGATGATAAGTTTGACCTCATCGCCTTTAGTGATGCTGACTATGGCGGATGCAAACAAGACTTGAAATCCACATCGGCTGGATGCCAGTTTTTGGGACCAAGATTAGCCTCGTGGCTGTGCAAGAAGCAAGCCTCAGTCGCCTTATCCACCTGTGAGTCGGTATACGTAGCTGCTTCTAGCTGCTGCTCTAAGGTTCTTTCGATACTGCAACAAATGAGAGACTACGGTTTGAAATTTCTTAATACTCCCATTCACTGTGACAATGAGTCCGCTATAACTCTCGCTAAAGAATCAGTTAAACATTCCAAGGCGAAGTATATCTTGGTTAAGTATCATTTCATACGCGATTGCTATGAAAAGAAACTTATCGATATGGTTAAAATCCACACGGATTTCCACCGTGCCGATTTATTCACCAAAGCTTTTCACGGACCTCGTTTTAAGCATCTCTTAATCTTAAACGGCATTAAAGAAAAGCAGGATTATATCCTCATCGGTAATCGTTTTTGTAAATATTTTTCTTCAAAAATCAGAAAAATCCAAAAATATTATCTTTTTGCAAATTTTTATATTTTTAGGGGGAGAAAATTCAGAAAAATACAAAAACATCAGAAAATGCAAAAATTTTTAAAAAAAATGAGAAAATCCAAAAATCAAAAAAAAAATTGAAATTGAAAAATGCAAAAATGAGTTTCTTTGGTGAAAATGGGGAAGATGATATTAACCTATCAGTCGGACTGTTTGGACCTTTTTCATCTTAAAAACATTGGTTCTGATAAGTAGCCTCTACAATGATGTGTTGGTAGGCTCAAAATCATTTCCAAGCTCGGCACGGTGATATAAACATAAATCAACTGAGCATTGTGTGGATTAATGTCGCGTTGGCATATGGTCTAAAAACCTAAATCTCGTTGATAGAATGCCAAAATCCGAGGTTTCTGGTCTTTAAGAGGTTGGTACATCCGGGGTGAACTGGACGCCTCTCAGAATAAAATGGGGTGGCATAAGTGACGTACGTTGGGTTCGCAGCCTACAACTAAGACACCTCTTTCCATTCCCAAAGAAAAAGAAAAACAAAAACAGAATAAATTCTGATAAGGAGATGTCTGGGAATCCTGTAAGAGCAAAAAGATCATGAATGCCAAAACCCTATTCTCAAAGAGAATCGCTCTAAGGTATCAAATCATATACCTAAAGCATCGTACCGTGAAAAATCAAAATATACGGTATTTTACTTGAACCCTGGTCTGGATCTCACTGGTCTCTCTGCTGCAGCGTTCTTGCAGACCTGATCACTACTGAGTCCATTCCTTGTAAATACGGATGACAACAGCTTATTCACCGGTTACAAGGAAGCTTTGCGCATGCCTTGACACGGGAATATGTCGCGTGTGCGAGGAACACCGTTTATCAGTATAAATATTACCTTAACGTATCTAAAGTGCCTAGCGATAAAATATGATTTTGTTCTAGTATGGTCCGTACACTGATATGATTCCCTAACTGATGAAACTCGCAAAAATATGATAGTGTACAGTTAGTTGATTTCATGTTTTCGCTTATTATTTTTATCTAGTTTTATTAGCTTAATCATTCTTGATTGCCGATGATGGAAACCTAATCCATTGTAATCTTACTTCTTCAAGAATAAAACGCCGAAAATCAACTAATTGAAAATTGTGTTTTTGCCGGGTCAAAACCGTACTTTCTCTTAAGTACAAGGGTGGAAAATGAAATATTTTCAAGTATCTGAGTCTTCATCTGAGTCGTGTGTTAAAACGGGTTGAAAAACGCATGTTTTGTACCTTAACGGGTAAAAAATATGAGATTTGGTGCTGCAGGGGCAATCTGGTAATTTCTGTGAAAGTTGGACACATTTAGGTGTGTACTCGCATGCTTTAAAACATGCAGTAGCCTAATCGTGTGGTAAATCAGGCGAGTAGCAATGTAATCGCTTGTTTTTATCCTACTCGTGTGATGCCTCATGCGATTAGCCATCTATGCTAGTTACCTTATATGAAGAGTGGTAAGGGCGATTAGACATGGTACTCGCTTGTTGATACAAGCGATCACGATACATTCATGTGTTTTGTCAAGCGAGTAGAAGCCTATTCGCTAGTAAGGGCATGCGATTACGAACATGTATAAATACAAACACTTAGCCATTTTTCCTAATTATTTCAAAACTTGTTTACTGTATTCTCCTTTTCTCCCTAAACGACCCTTGCCAAGAACTTGTTGCCCATGACTTTTTGATTCTTAAATCTTGTTCCTTATCATAAAGGTAACATATCCTCCAATTTTCAGGATCTAACTTCGTGTTTTGTACGACTAAATCAGTTCTTTAAGCGCCGAAACCCTAGGTTTCTTGCTTGTGATCGTTGGGCTTGAAAACGAGTTTATTGATGATGAATGTTGGTTAGGGTTTCTTGATTGGCCCTTTTAGGACATGATTGTACAAAAATCTATTTGAAAACAACAAAGAATCAAAAAGCCCCAAATTTGAACCTATGAACCCTAAATTTTAAAACCGTTTAGTTAGCCCCTGATTTGTACATGAAAACGAAAGATTATTGAGGGGTTTATCTTTTCGGTTGCATTAGGCTTCAATATGTCAAAATCCAGACCCAAAATGACCCATTTCAAGTTTGGCAAACATTGGTGATTGGTGAACACTGTTCACGCGATTGGAGGTTCTAATCGCATGAACAGTGACACGATTAGGTCACTCGTGTCTTCTAATCGCGTATAAGTTCGAGCGATTAGGCCTATTCGTGTGAAGGTGAATGCGATTACAATGTCGAATCGCCTATACCTTCCTGTTGACCAAAGTTTTGTCAAAACTTGTCCGATTTTGTCCGTTTTATGCATCTTTGATATGTTTGTGATTAATTTGTCGTGTTTTGTGTTATAGAAACATGCAGTACGGTACGTCTCCTCGCCATAACTGCTGTGCCTTCCTTGGACCCATCAAGAAGGCAAACTGCAAGAAGTTTGAAGGCGTTATCGAGTTTCTGAAGCGCTCCAAGAATAACTTTGCTATATCCGAAATGCATGCGGCATACAAGAGTATTCTACTGGAATTCTATCAGAATGCGAAGGTCGATGTCGAATCAAAGCCTTTCGTCATCAAAAGCACGGTGCAAAGAAAAGACGTGCTGATTACTGAAGAGATGGTTCGTGAGATTCTCAAGTTCAGAGACGACAAGGACGAACCGACTGTGTTTGATTCGATCTTGATTCATGGCGGTTTTCTAAGAATGAAGTATGCTGGTGATGTGAGAGCGCAGAAGATGCTGCAGAAAGGGAATCTGCCGACAGAGTTGAAGTACTTAACTCATGTTGTTCTAAAGTGCATCGGTCCTCGCAAGGGAACGTTTGATGCGATCCGAGACACTTTAGCTTCAACAATCGTTGCCTTAACACTGAACAAGACATTCAACTTCTCCGGCATGATCATGCATCACATAAAGGAAGTGATTCTGCAGAAGACGACTAACACACCGTTCATCGTCTATCCTCGCTTTCTGCAGATGATCCTTGATAGTCAGATTCTGTATTTGGTGTAAGATCCTGATCAGATTATCAAAATCAACGACATTGATGAAGAAGAACTGAGTAGAATGTCGTCAAAGAAAAACAAGCCTAAGTCGGAATATCCTCCAAGTCGACGTCCGTTTCGTCTTTTGGTGAAAGAGGATTATCAGTCACCACCAGGCAACTAGTGGAGACACGACGATAGTGATTCTGAAGATGACATCCTTTTTCACAGACAGGTTTTCAAAGATGGTGACAACATTGGTAGACCGACAGCTGAGTTGGGAGACAATACTTCGGGGAATACTGCTGATGCAGAACTTAGACACGATGACGATATGTTGGACCCGGAGTCTCTCGATGTTAGCAAACCCTCAAGATCAGCTAAAGGAAAGACTCAGATTGATGAATGCCGTGTTAACATTACCGATGACGGTGATGACTCAGAAGATACCGATGATGACTCTCCTGATACATTTGCTGAGAAACAAGAAAGGATTAAGAGACAGTTAGCTGAGGAGAAAGCTCGCGTAGCTGAGGCGAGAGCTCTTGCTGAAGTTCCCACGTTTACTGTGGATCAGGGTGATATTATTGCTGATATAGATGCAGAGCTCAGCACTCCTCCTCCTCCTCCTCAAAAGAGACAAAAGTCGAAAGCAACGAAAGAAGGTAGGGGACAGAAAAGAATGGCACAGAAACAACCTACTGTTAAAAAGACTCCCAAAAGATCTAAGTCTAGACGTACCACGCTGAATCTTCCATAGTCTTTTACTATGCCTTCTTCCCCGGCTACAAAAACAACAACAACAACAACAGAAACAGCAACAACAACAACAGCAGCAGCAGCAACCACATCAGCTCCCACATCAGTCAGTGCAGCTATGCCTATGAGAGTCACAATGTCTATGCCTTTTTCGGTAATCTTCACTGAGCAAGTCTTAGTTACCATTGAAGCGACAAGCTCTCAAATTGTCTCTAATCCGATTGGTGAAAGAATTCGGAAACTAAGGCAAGAAGCGAGACCGTCAGCTTCCAAGCCTACTGATCAGCCTACTTCCTCTTCAGCCTCTACATCAAATGAATTACTACAACACCAAGTCAGCGAACTAACTACTATAGTTGCTGCACAAGCGGGTGAGATGGCTGAGTTACGAAGCAAGAACGCCACTATTGAAGAGAATGAGACGACGATGCTAGAGCTGACCGGTGAGACCATTCAGTCAAACAAAGAGCTGCAAGCGACTGTCGACGCGCTTAGACTGTCTAATCAGTAGATCATTGAATCGAATAGACAGCTCATGGAGTCACACCAGCAGCTGATACAGTCAAACCAAAGTACTTTGGAGAGACTTACAGGTGTTGAATCATAGTACAGCCAACTTCAGCTCGCTAATGTCAACAATGAGCGAAGAATCACCATGTATAAGAAGCATAACACAAGACTGAGGACTAGGTTAAATGAGTTAGATGGAACTCAACCTAGACTCACTAGTGGTGCTAGTTCAGAAGCTGGGGCAAGTACTGGTGCTGGTGATGATGATGATGAAGAAAGTGATGAAGAAGATGATGATGAGGACGTTGATGATGATAAATCGGATGATGATGGTGATAATTCTGGTAAGGGTGGAGATGATGGTGATCCTGGAACCACAGGTGGTGGCGGATCATCAGCAGGATCTGGTCTTAGATGAACCAAAAAAGATCATGACAGAAGAGGCAATGATCCCGAAGCAGGTTGTTCTGCTTAGGGGGAGCCAGGGCCTGTAAAGTCCAAGATTCAGCAACTGAGGGACTCAATTAAGAAAGTTGTATTTCAAGTCGAGTTTGTTGAGCCTTTAAACAGTTACGTTGCTTATGATGATGAAGGCAACTTACTCCCTCCTCCTGCTATGCCAGAATATGATCTAGAAGAAGGCGAGATACCTCCTAAGATGACATCAGATGACATGGAACAGGTGTACGGCTTCGCACATGGAGAATCTTCCAGTGCAAGTCAAAGTCCTCCACCAGAGATGTATCCAGAAAACAATGAGGTCAATCTTGAAGAAGGAACCAGTGTGCCAACTCCAGAGTATGTTGTAGACGATTCGGGCACTGGGATTCCTAACATCACTGAGGAGATGATACATGAGGCTAAGGAAAAGCTAAAGTCTGTTTCTACTACTGTTCCTGATGAACTTAAAGTAAGACAGGACTAGATCAGAGAGAAATATCCCAAATAGTTTAAACCTGAAGAGAATAAAAAGACTGTTGAGCGGGCATCTATCTTCAAGAAGCGTATGTCGAAGATGTCAGGCAACGTGATCAGCTGGGCTTATGTCAGTCACACCAGGATGCTCAGGGTTAAATGGCAGGAAGGTATATTGTACTTTGAACCGTTTCAGAAAGTTCTTAGTCTACCCTTCTGGTATATTCGTGATCTGGTTCGACTTGACTATCCGTTGTACAAGGAAAATGCTCCTCCTCTTCAAGGTTTCTACACTAAGCTGAAAAGAGAAAGTGAAGAGGGATGGGATGAACTGAAGCCTCAGTATCCAAAGTCCTTCAAGACAGATAAGATTCATCCGTTCACCAAGACTCCGATTTGGGAACATAAGATCAAGCCACCAAAATGTGTTACGAAGATTCCAATCATCCCAGTTGAACAAGACTTCTCCTCAAAGCTTTACTATTGGCACTATTGTGACACCCCGCATTTTCATGTTAACTCTTTTACTAAACTCTAGTTAATTTCCATAATCATACGTGACTAAACACTTAGCTAGGGTTAGTTTAGAAGGTCTTTCGATATATTATGGGATAATAACATATGTTGGATGATATTAACGTACGTTATAACTAGGAAGGTTTTGTCTTGACACACACACGAGTCTTGTATCCCGAACGTTGGTGATTTATCAAGCATACATAATCATATGATCTATTGGGTGATGATGAATGTGAATTAACATGCGTATGTGAATTACGTGTTTATGAGAATTACATGTTTATGTGGATTACTGTTTAATAGAGAGTCAGTACGTAAACCCTACGAATTATGTGCATTCTGTAATTAACATGTTATGAGATGGTAAAAACAATAGTTTTTACATAAGTTAGTGTGAATAATATTATCGAGACTATTCTCGGGATTAAAACTGTATTAACTGGCCGTTTATCAAGAAAAGGCCCATAAACCCGAAAACCTTGGCCCATGATCTTAACCCTAGCTTATCATTTATAAAAAAAATAAATAAAAGAAACCCTACCCACACCCATTTGCGCCGTGAACATGGAACCCCCCCACACACACACTTTTCAATTTCAATCCTCATCAAATTCTCACTAGTTCAAGTTGATTTGGGTGATATCTTGGAGTTCTAAGGAGTCTAGCATTGCAAGGTATATTGTTTATGTGTTATATGATTAATTTTGATGCTTGAAAAGTTGTAAAAACCCTAAGAAATCTACACATTAAAATCGCCAATTGTGATAAGTCTTGATATCTTGATTGTTTGTTGAGATTGTTGATGAATATGGTTAATAGAAATCATATCTAGGGTGTATGGTATATAAAAACCTGAGATTGAACATGTTAATATGAATGTTATTGGGCTAGTATGAGGTTATTGCATGATTATGGGTTAATAAGAATGATTAGGGTTCATGAGAAGCATGTTATTAGAACTCTGATTTTCTGACAGATTCATTGTGACGAATTGTAGGGGCTGTAATGGGTTGGTAAATTGATAGTTTTGATGATTTCTTTGCATGATTGTGATGTACATAGTCTTAGCTTTTCATAATGGGCAAAACCATCAGATTTGGACATCGGTTGAATCGATTTTGGAATTTTAATTGATTAGGGGTCATATCAGATTTTCGGAATTGAATTTTGGTCAACTTTAAATGGTCATAACTGGAGATTTACAAAAAATTAAGTTATGAAATTTTTACAGTAGGTCAATATTGGAAAAATTCGGCATTTCCAAGTGGATTCATCCCGTTTGGATGAATACACAATTTTTGGGAATTTTTCTACTAAACTGACCTGTTGTGGAAATTTTCTGGACATAGCTGTGTTGTACGAATTTTTATAATTTTTGTGTTTGGTTTTGAGACAAAATAAAAATCCCATGAATACTCAGTAAAAATTTGGGATTTTAATTCATTCGTTAAGTGGATTAAATGACTCGTTTTTCACAGCGCACAATCTGTCCTACAAACGCAGATTGTGTACGAGGTATTTATGTGACTATTTGAAGTTGTATGTGGTATGTAATTGACATGTACTTGTGTGGAAACTTGCATGAGATGTATTTGATGTGTTAAACTTATAATAATCACCATGATCACCAACGGGATACGTAGGACATACGTGAGCATGTATAGTCACTAGGTGTCACTACACGGTTTTGAACTTTTAAAAGTATCGAATAAACGTACTATGTGGTATATTGGTTATGCACGTGTACTCACATAGTGACACATATAATAGGGAGTCGGTAGCGAGTCTCTATTACGTTGGAGTTTGGATATTTTTGCTTGCAACCTAAGGTGAGTTTCACTACTCTTTTCTCAAAAGCATGCGTCTCGAGTTGAGACAACGTAATTAACTTTTTCTAGTCCGGTTTGGGACTACTTACACATCCCGGGTTGGGATGCTATGGATCCTTGTGTGGGTCGGTTTTTGCTAGTTCGCAAACTGTGTCCTTGATGAACTAAACCAACTCTATCATCTGTAAGTCCTTCACATACAGAATGAGTTGCCGGGTTATGGCAAGCGGGTTATTAGTTGATAGCGCTATTAGGTCTGACAAACCTCACACCGGCTCGGGGGAGTGCGAGAGTGAACTATAACTTAACAGATTTTATCATTGTTGATAGGCAATGATGTAAGGCATGCGGCTCACATTTATGGCTACACGTACATCAGCAGTTCGGTATATCGGTGTTAGTTATCATGAATGGGTTAGCTACCCTTGACATGCGATGAACTAGTGTTTACACGGTTCTTGGAACCAACTCACTTACTTGTTTACATGGTTTTGGAAACCAGCGCAGTTACATAATCATTTACTTAACTTAGTGAACTCACCAACATTGTTTGTTGACCCACGATTTACATGCTTTTGCAGGTAGTTAGCTTCCGGTGCCAGGATTAGAAAGCACTGCACACTTCACTGCATTTGGGGTCTTGGGCATACACCTAAATTACATATTATGCTTTTACATTTTCTTTCATATGATTTTAATTTGGGCGCGTTGTTTTGCGCATGGTTCTAAAATGTTTAAATTTGGTTTACGCTTCCGCAGCTTAACTAAACTTGATTTTTGAAAATGAACTAAATGGTTTGGGCATTTAGAGTTCGTTCATATGACTTATGGCTATGGGATCCTGGTATGTCATGCGCCTCGCGGTATAAAGCCCGCAGTGGAAATTTGAGGGTGTGATAGATTGGTATCAGAGCCATTGGTTATAGTGAACTAGGACTGCATGTTGAGTCTAGTCTATAATCATCATAGCATAAGTACACTCACAACTTAAGTGCACAACTAGCTTTTAGCTACATATATCTACAACACATGGTTTCGGGTGATATGTTATCTTCTACTTCTAGACCTAATTCTGAACACGTCAATGGTGGGAACCTAGGGTTACACCAGGTGGCGCATTACTGGGAGTAGTATCCTAACAAACCTCGTGGATGAGGAAACAACAATTGTACAGGGGAGAAAGCCCTTGCGAGCGTCGTGGCGCACGTACACAGGAAAGCTGCACGATGCGCATGACGTGATACCATCAAACCAAATGAACTGTGAAGAAATTCAAATACCGAGACTTATCCTTTTTCACTGAGCAAGGAGACAATTAGTTTCTGTTCCTTGTTACTTGATCTTTCTTATTTCTATTTGAAATTCAAACGGATCTGGGCTACACATATAGAACTTATTTCTTACTTTAGTACCTTACACCTAGTATGAACGGCCGGACGTATGACTGCATATCCCTGTTACTCATAAGTATATGGTAGATTCATGGGAACACATCAGATCGGTTCTTGTTACACACACTCTTGGGGAGTTATGTAAGGCCTGCGATGCAGTGTAGTATCTCAGAGGAAGACGAAACCTACCAGTGACTGACTGTCATGATTGGATGAACGAGTGGTACAGCTTACCACTAAACTGGTTTACATAGGACTGGAGAAGGAGACTTTATGTGATGAGATCCATATAACACTGACACCGCGAAAGAGGAGGAAGAAGGGATGGAAGGAGAACCTGAGCAGGACGAACACATAGTAAGTGAGAATGAAGGCTCTACTATGTAGACGGAGCGTGGCGACGATTGGCTTCTATTTTTTTCTGTCTTCTCTTTCCTTTTTCCATTGTTAACTTAGATAAGACTGAGTTCTTATGATCATCGATAGGGTGGTTGAGGCCCTCGCATCTTTCCAAGCTAGTAAAGATCCATCTTGTTAAATCATTCGTTTCCCCTGACTTCCACATTTGAACTTTCTTATTCCTTGAACGCACATGCCACAACAACAACCTGCCATCATATTTTCAAGCCTTTTATTGGTTGTAAACCTCGATAACTCTAACGGAACTGAAGGAGACCGTCTGATTGCTTCGATTGTATAAGTCATTTCCATGTGCATTTGCCTCAGGTAGGATGGGGTAATGTATGCTACATGCACATTCGATGAGTTACAGATATTTGGATGGAGAACATAACACCCTGTGATGGAATCTAGAAATTTGACGGATGGGTCTGAGATCGACGTCTACACTACCAAGCTACAAGAGTTAGATACTTTGTGCTCAAATCTAATTAACCAACTTTTCCAGCGGATCGAATTTCATACCAAAAGGGTGGGTCCCTCATATTCATGGCTTGGCCACTGCAGCTCACCTACCCAGAATCTAGCAAATCTTTCACCTGGCTCGCAAACTCATTAATGAAGCTGTTGAGCATGGTACTTTTCCGAAGCATGGTGCTTCATCTTCTACTTTTGGTGATAGCAAGAGAACGTGGGATAATGTGAGGTACAAGTCCTTCAACAACAATAACCATAATGGTAACAACAACAACAATGAGGAGCATTCATGATTGGCTCTGGGGAAGCTAGAAATGATAACAATGTCGTGATGGGTACGTGCTCCTTGAACGACACTCTTGCTTCTATTTTATGCTGGTGTAGACTATAGTTTTGTGTCATCGAAACTTAGCAAACAATTAGGGATGGTTCCCACTCTTCTCGATACCCCGTACTCTATAGAGTTAGCTGATGGAAATCCTGTTGAGGTAATCCATATTCATCGCGACAGTAAGCTCGAGTTGGATGGGCAATCGTTTGCCATCAACACTCTACCTATCACCCTTGGAAGCTTTGATCTCGTGGTTGGCACGGACTGGTTCTCCAAGCAACACGCTGAAATTCTCTGTCAGGAGAAGATTGTTCGTATCCCCTTCCAGGTGGAGAACTTTTATCTATACAGGGTAATCATGGTGGTGCCATGGTGGGCATCATCTCTTCTTGAAAGCCCAGAAGTGTATTCATAAGGGCTATCCAGCCATTTTGGCTAACATATCTGACACTCGAGCTGAAACTGAAACTGAAACTGAAACTGAAACTAAGATTGAGGACATCCCAGTAGTCCGAGATTTCCCAGATGTCTTTCCAGAGGAACTACCTAGACTTCCACCTGTTCGTCAAGTGGAGTTTCAAATTGACCTTGTACGTGGAGCAGCTCCAGTTACACGCGCACCATACCGCCTAGCACTAGGCGAACTTCAAGAACTGTCTACCCAACTCCAAGAGCTATTGTATAGGGGCTTTATTAGACCTAGTTCTTCGCCATGAGGAGCTCCAGTTCTATTTGATGAGAAGAAGGATGGGAGTTTCCGCATGTGTATCGGAAGTTGAACAAAGTAACGGTTGAGAACCGCTACCCTTTACCTCGTATTGATGACTTGTTCGACCAGCTTCAAGGGTCGAGTTTCTATTCTAAGATTGACTTGAGGTCAGGATATCATCACTGAGAGTCCGAGAGAAGGATGTGGCGAAGACAGCCTTTCGAACTCGTTATAGACATTATGAGTTTTGGTGATGCCATTTGGGCTAACCAATGCACCGGCTGTGTTCATGAATCTAATGAATCGCGTGTGCAAGCCTTATTTAGACAAATTCGTTCTAGTGTTCATGGATGACATACTGATTTATTCCAAGAGCAGGGAAGAGCACGAGCAACACCTGCAGCTGATCTTGGAACTCTTGAGAGATGAGCAGTTGTATGCAAAATTCTCTAAATGTGACTTTTGGATTCGAGAAGTCCAATATCTTGGACATGTGGTTAACAAGGCAGGAATACATGTCGATCCCGCCAAACAGAGGTGCGCCAGTTTCTTGGTCTTGCGGGATATTATCGCATATTCATTGAGGGATTTTCTAAGATCACTCAACCCCTCACTGCTTTGACACAGAAGGGTATTACTTACAAGTGGGGAGATGCCCAAGAATCTGCTTTTCAATTATTAAAGTCGAAACTTTGCAGTGCACCTATACTATCATTACCTGAGGGTACAGAGGATTTCGTGGTGTACTGTCATGCGTCTATCCAAGGGTTAGGGTGTGTACCGATGCAGCGTGATAAGGTGATCGCGTATGCCTCACGGCAATTAAAGGTTCGTGAGAAGAATTACACCACCCATGACATGGAACTGGGAGCAGTGGTTTGCTCTAAAGATCTGGAGGCATTATCTCTGTGGGACGAAGTGTACGATATTCACTGATCACAAGAGCCTCTAACTCATATTCGATCAAAAGGAGCTGAACATGCGACAGCGTCGATGGGACAAGCTTCTGAATGATTATGACTGTGCCATCAATATCATCCAGGGAAAGCTAACGTAGTAGCAGATGCCCTCAGTCGTAAGGAAACGAAACTCAAACGAGTGCGAGCTTTACAACTTACCGTACATTCTAATCTTCTTGATAAGATACGTGAAGCCCAGGGCGAGGCTTTGAAGGAAGAAAACATCGGGCTTGAAACTTTACATGGCGCGGATAAGGACTTGGAACTGAAGACGGATGGTCTTCAATACTTTAAGAATCGAGTCTCGATACCACGTTTTGGGGATCTCAGACAACTGGTGCTCGATGAAGCTCACACCTCTCGATATTCGGTACATCCTGTTTCGGACAAGAGGTACCAAGATCCTAAAACTCTCTACTGGTGGCCAAACATGAAAGCTGAAATAGCCACTTATATTAGTAAGTGCTTGACTTGTGCGAAGGTTAAGATTGAATATCAGAAACCTTCAGGCCTACTCCGGCAATTAGAAATCCCTACGTGGAAATGGGACGGAATTTCTATGGATTTTATTACAAAGCTTCCTAAAACGCCAACGGGCCATAACATGATTTGGGTTATCGTGGATCGTTTAACCAAATCGGCACACTTTCTGGAAATAAAGGAAACGGACTCGCTGGAGAAACCAGCAAATCTCTACGTCAAGGAGGTAGTCTCTAGGCATGGGGGTGCCTACTTCTATTATATCTGATCGCGATGCGCGATTCACTTCTCATTTTTGGACTACTCTCCAAAACGCTTTGGGAACTCGCTTAGGTATGAGCATGACCTATCACCCGCAGACGGATGGACAGCGTGAACGAACCATCCAAACAAAAGAAGATCTGCTACGAGTGTGCGTGGCGGATTTTGGCAACAATTGGGAAAAGCACTCGCCTTTGATTGAATTCTCGTATAACAACAGTTACCCCACTTCAATACAGTGTACGCCTTTAGAGGCACTTTATGGACGCAAGTGTAGGTCTCCCATCTACTGGACTGAAGTTGGGGATAGCCAGCTAACAGGTGCCGGACTTGTGCACAAAACTTCTGAGGAGATAGTGCAAATCAGGAATTGGATGGCTGCTGCTCGTGATCGACAGAAAAGTTACGTTGATAAGCGTAGGAAACCTTTGTAGTTCCAGGTTGGGGACAAGGTTCTATTGAAGGTGTCACCTTGGAAGGGGGTGATACGCTTTGGAAAAACGGGGAAAATTGAACTCACGATACGTTGGACCATTTGAGATTATCGAAAGGATTGGTCCGGTAGCTTACAAGTTAAACTTGCCTGATGAACTCAGTGGAGTGCGCAACGTATTCCACGTATCAAACTTAAAGAAATGCTTATCGGATACAACACTGGTGGTGCCACTGGAGGAGATCCAGGTGGACGATCAGCTACGGTTCATGAAAGAACCAGTGGAGATTCTTGAGCGGGGCGTCAAGAAACTCGGACAAAACACTATACCTATTATTAAGGTACAATGGAATTCCCGTTTAGGACCGGAATACGCGTGGGAACGCATGGATCAAATGCGGCTTAAATACCCACATCTCTTTACCGAACCTGAAACTATGCATAAACCAAACACTAAACGTAAAGCAACTATCTCAAACTGAATTTCGGGGCGAAATTCCTTTCAACTTGGGGATGATGTGACATCCGGGAACCAAGCACACATTTTTCTAGCTGACTTTACTGTTTACTTGCTGAATTTCGGGACGAAATTCTTTTCAACTTAGGGATGATGTGACACCCTGCATTTTCATGTTAACTCTTTTACTAAACTCTAGTTAATTTCCATAATCATACGTGACTAAACACTTAACTAGGGTTAGTTTAGAAGGTCTTTCGATATATTATGGGATAATAACATATGTTGGATGATATTAACGTACGTTATAACTAGGAAGGTTTTGTCTTGACACACACACGAGTCTTGTATCCCGAATGTTGGTGATTTATCAAGCATACATAATCATATGATCTATTGGGTGATGATGAATGTGAATTAACATGCGTATGTGAATTACGTGTTTATGAGAATTACAAGTATATGTGGATTACTGTTTAATAGATAGTCAGTACGTAAACCCTACGAATTATGTGCATTCTGTAATTAACATGTTATGAGATGGTAAAAACAATAATTTTTACATAAGTTAGTGTGAATAATATTATCGAGACTATTCTCGGGATTAAAACTGTATTAACTGGCCGTTTATCAAGAAAAGGCCCATAAACCCAAAAACCTTGGCCCATGATCTTAACCCTAGCTTATCATTTATAAAAAAAAAAAAATAAAAGAAACCCTACCCACACCCATTTGCGTCGTGAACTTGGAACCCCCACACGCACACTTTTCAATTTTAATCCTCATCAAATTCTCACTAGTTCAAGTTGATTCGGGTGATATCTTGGAGTTCTAAGGAGTCTAGCATTGCAAGGTATATTGTTTATGTGTTATCTGATTAATTTTGATGCTTGAAAAGTTGTAAAAACCCTAAGAAGTCTACACATTAAAATCGCAAATTGTGATAAGTCTTGATATCTTGATTGTTTGTTGAGATTGTTGATGAATATGGTTAATAGAAATCATATCTATGGTGTATGGTATATAAAAACCTGAGATTGAACATGTTAATATGAATGTTATTGGGCTAGTATGAGGTTATTGCATGATTATGGGTTAATAAGAATGATTGGGGTTCATGAGAAGCATGTTATTAGAATTCTGATTTTCTGACAGATTCATTGTGACGAATTGTAGGGGCTGTAATGGGTTGGTAAATTGATAGTTTTGATGATTTTTTTGCATGATTGTGATGTACATAGTCTTAGCTTTTCATAATGGGCAAAACCATCAGATTTGGACATCGGTTGAATCGTTTTTGGAATTTTAATTGATTAGGGGTCATATCAGATTTTCGGAATTGAAAATTTGGTCAACTTTAAATGGTCATAACTGGAGATTTACAAAGAACTAAGTTATGAAATTTTTACAGTAGGTCAACATTGGAAAAGCTCGGCTTTTCCAAGTGGATTCATCCCGTTTGGATGAATACACAATTTTTGGGAATTTTTCTACTAAACTGACCTGTTGTGGAAATTTTCTGGACATAGCTGTGTTGTACGAATTTTTATAATTTTTGTGTTTGGTTTTGAGACAAAAAAAAATAAGGATTTGCAACTGAATCCCCATGAATACTCAGTAAAAATTTGGATTTTAATTCATTCGTTAAGTGGGTTAGATGACTCGTTTTTCACAGCGTACAATCTGTCCTAAAAACGCAGATTATGTACGAGGTATTTATGTGACTATTTGAAGTTGTATGTGGTATGTAATTGACATGTACTTGTGTGGAAACTTGCATGAGATGTATTTGATGTGTTAAACTTATAATAATCACCATGATCACCAACGGGATACGTAGGACATACGTGAGCATGTATAGTCACTAGGTGTCACTACACGGTTTTGAACTTTTAAAAGTATCGAATAAACGTACTATGTGGTATATTGGTTATGCACGTGTACTCACATAGTGACACATATAATAGGGAGTCGGTAGCGAGTCTCTATTACGTTGGAGTTTGGATATTTTTGCTTGCAACCTAAGGTGAGTTTCACTACTCTTTTCTCAAAAGCATGCGTCTCGAGTTTAGACAACGTAATTAACTTTTTCTAGTCCGGTTTGGGACTACTTACACATCCCGGGTTGGGATGCTATGGATCCTTGTGTGGGTCGGTTTTTGCTAGTTCGCAAACTGTGTCCTTGATGAACTAAACCAACTCTATCATCTGTAAGTCCTTCACATACCGAATGAGTTGCCGGGTTATGGCAAGCGGGTTATTAGTTGATAGCGCTATTAGGTCTGACAAACCTCACACCGGCTCGGGGGAGTGTGGGAGTGAACTATAACTTAACAGATTTTATCATTGTTGATAGGCAATGATGTAAGGCATGCGGCTCACATTTGTGGCTACACGTACATCAGCAGTTCGGTATATCGGTGTTAGTTATCATGAATGGGTTAGCTACCCTTGACTTAGTGAACTCACCAACATTGATTCTTGACCCACGATTTACATGCTTTTGCAGGTAGTTAGCTTCCGGTGCCAGGATTAGAAAGCACTGCACACTTCACTGCATTTGGGGTCTTGGGCATACACCTAAATTACATATTATGCTTTTACATTTTTTTTCATATGATTTTAATTTGGGCGCGTTGTTTTGCGCATGGTTCTAAAAGGTTTAAATTTGGTTTACGCTTCCGCAGCTTAACTAAACTTGATTTTTGAAAACGAACTAAATGGTTTGGGCATTTAGAGTTCTTTCATATGACTTATGGCTATGGGATCCTGGTATGTCATGCGCCTCGCGGTATAAACCCCGCAGTGGAAATTTGAGGGTGTGACAACTATGATGCAATGACTACTGAGGCAGTGATCGTCTTGAGCAACACTCCTAAACCTTGCAGAAAAATCAGAATTTGGGACCCGATGTGGCTTATCAATTGTTCAGAGAAAGATTTGGAGACGCTGTACCTGTATCCAATCCAGCACTTACCTGATGAAGCGGATCTAGCAATGAAGTTTTAGAGAGTGATTCGCTTCTTCTATGCCAACAAAGTTCATGCTGGATGCGACTGGTCAAGACTTACGAGGATCAGGACAATGTCAAGCTAACGAGAAGACTGAAGATGCTGCTTGTTATGTTTTTGCTATGTTTGTTTTCTGTTTTCGAGTCTGTAAAGTTGTTTTGCCATGTTATAAAGGTTGTCTTTTGCAATCTCTGTACGTATACTAGCCTGGTCCAAGGGGGAGTTTGTTGGTACATGATGTCCCTAGGCTAGTATACAGGATGTTTGGACGTATTTCGGGGTGTTTGGAGACATTTATAAGTGTTTCTGGTGTGATTTAAAGCTGAGGGCGATTACAGTGGATAGAGAGGCGATTAGGCCCTATCTAGCATCACTGTTCACGCGATTGGAAGAAGGCTATAGGCGATTAGGCCCTAATCGCATATACCGATACGTGGTATAGCCTCCTAATCGCCTTCAGGGGTCTGTACGTATCCGGGAGGTATAAATAGGCCCAATCATAACCCTAATCATCAGTTCTTGCCACACACACTCTCCAAACACCATCCCCTGGTCTGGAAATCTGATTTGATCATTGTAAACACTCGCGCTCTGTTTTAGTGATTAATCTATAATCTTTTGACCCGTTTGTGTGTGATAATTACTCGTTTATCTTACTTTCAGTTTTGTTTCTGTTATTAAAGCATATTCAAGGGATTCCGCACCCTGAATATAATCCTCGTGATTGTCGGGTGACACATTCGTCGATCCTTCACAATTTGATTAATTTATATAACCTACACATGTACAAATTTTATATAAGAACATTACGTACGCATAATATAACACATGTGTAGGAAAATGTTTAAACCTTAAATAAAATATTTGATTGCATTAGTTCAATGAGCTTTTGTATATAAAACATAAACAATTATATAAAAAAAGTAAAAACTTAAAAAATATATGAACCATTACTAATAAAAAGTAAGATTTAGTTTTCTTCTCGCACTAAAACACCCTTGTGAAAATAACTTAACACTATATATATATACATACATACACTAGATTTTGTCTCGAGAACGTCCTGGTGTTGAGAAATCTAATATGACATGTCAATTTCATATGTAAAATTGATATGTCGTATTAGATTTCTCAACCTCAGGACGCTCCCGGAGTATAATATAGTAATACGTATTTAGTAGCAAATTCGATACAGACATATAAAATAAGTAATTGCTTAAATTTAATTCATTTAACCATTTCTATCAATCTAGATTCACTATAAGAAAATGAAGCTAAAGCAACTTCGGTAAAATGTTACATTAGGCCTTGAAAAGGTTGCATTAGGCCTAATTACACTATGGCCCAATTTTCGTCGCCAATGCCATTTCGTCGCTAAAGCACATTCGTCGATAATGATCATTAGCGACGATGTTTATTGTCACCTAAAGGTCATTTTCGTGTATTTGGATGCTAGCTTTAGCGATGACATTGTCGTCGCTAAAAGTGTTTTTTCTTCATATTTTTCTATTTCAAATCTACACATTCCAGTTTCAAACCTGCTCATTTCCAGTTTCACGACACATCAAAATGAACATAAACATAAATATTTTACATCACAATCCCAACAAACATAAACATATATATTTTACATCCTACTAAGTCACAATCCAAATCGTTTTAACCAGAAATTCTTTTATATCAACTCCACGTCATCGCTGCTTTCATCATTGCCGTCTTCATTATTGGCATCTTCATTTGGAACCTTGGCGGAGTCTAAAATTGGGTTCTAAGGCAAAGAATTAGCAAGTTCCTCGCAAAACTCCGCATTTTCAAAGAAACTTTTAAAATAACCCAATTAAAGTCTCAAAGTAAACCAAATTAACATATTACCAACATTAAGCCAACCACAAACTACCAACATAAAACTAAGTTTTTAACATTTATATGGCAAAACAAATACAACCAATGTTTACAAAACTACCAAAGAATCAACATTAACCCGATCCGCAAACTACCAACATAATAAACTAAATTTACAACACTTATATACCAAACATATACAACCAACATTTACCAAACTACCAAAGCATCAACATTAATCTAATCCGCAAACTAGCAACCTAATAAAACTAAACTTTACAACATTTACATGGCAAACATATATGACCAACATTTGCCAAACTACCACAACATGAACATTAACCCAATCCTTAAAGTACCAACATAATAAAAGTAAACTTACCACATTTATATGCCAAACATCATTTACCAAACTATCAAAGCATCAACACTAACCTATTCGCAAATTACCAATACTATAAATTTACCAAACTACCAACTTAACATGCATTCGTAAATCCTTATACAAGTTCTTAAACTAAATTAAGCTAATTTACCTTCGGTCGATTTAGCGACTCCTCACCATAGACACACAGCGCTTTAATAGAAGAAGGTTTAGGCCCAATACCCCGAATGTGTCCGCGTCTTGAACCCATCACATTCTCAAATATTACTTATTAGATATATATATATGTGTGTGTATATATATATGGTAACTACAGTTTAAACAAATACCTACATATACTTTTCTGTGTGGGTTTTATAAAAAGTTTCCAGCTTTATCTGTGTGGGTTTTATAAAAAGTTTCTAGCCGGGTCATGATCTGAAAACATTAAAACCAAAGTTAGACACTAAGTGAACGTTATATATATATATATACATATATATATATATATCTTATATATATATATGTATATATATGTATATCGATATATAAAACATAACCTCTTTGAAAGCTCGGCTAGCGGAGGAGCTCGTTCAGCCTCAGTAATTGTATTTCAGCTTCGCACCGCATGCTGCGATATTTAAGGACCGTTTGATATGTCCAGGAGTCAAGAAACAGCTTATAGTTTTCTGCGAGTTCTCATTAGGCATATTAGCTAGGACGGTGGCCCTTGCTCCAGCAACATCGGCGTATCCTCCCGCTTTTTGAAACTCGTTTTTACCTTTGTTCTTACGATCACTGAAACGCCTTTGTAGAAGCTGTTGTATTACACCCTTAATATTATCGGCGGTAGTATCGGTTTAAAAATGAGCCAAATCGAACTTATACTGCATATATACGCAAATAAATAATACAATTGCAGTTAACAAAAGGTGAATCAACGGAAAACATATAAAATATACTTATAAATAAATAATCTGCTCTTATGAGCTAATTCAAGCCATTCTTATCAGCCTTTTCAACATTTCTCCAGCCTTTTCAAAATCTTTGCAAAAGAAAAAACTGTAAATGATACGCAAGAAAATAACGATATCAATCAAGTTCAAATAAACGACACAAGAAGAGCGTAGCTTGTTAAAAAATGTTTTTTGACCACAAACTCATTATTTAACTGGACAAACTATCTTAATGGCTGAAGATATTTAATGTAAAAAATGGTTTGATAGATATGGTTGGTTAGAGTATACAACAAAACAAAATAATACATATTTTTAATGTTGTTACTTGTTTAATGAAAGTATTGGTAATCAAGGTGGAAGAGATACTTTTGCACAATGCTATAATTTGTGCGGTGCAAAAAGAAGTTTTAATAAAGTAAAATAAGTGTATGTACTGGTTCAATTTCAAGTATGTGTTTAACTTTAATTATTATAGTGTTTTTATTTTTGTTCCGGTTACATTGTTTGAAAGTATAGTAAAAAAGTTTTTTTAACGCCACTGCTCGTTTGAATAAAAAGGAAAAGTCATATAAAAATGAGATCAACGTTTTCTAAGGTTGGGGATGGTGCAAGAAGGTACCCTAACACCTTTCAATCACATGTTGCCACGTCAGATTTGCTCTATTCTATCCCAATACTAGCATAAAACAACATATGTGGTGGGTGTGATGCTAGAAGGTACCCTAAACATTCTTTTAAAATTGAAAATGCATTAAACATTTTAATTTAACTAATAAAAACTAAATTTCATTAAAATAAATAAAAAAAGTTGCAGTAATTTAAAAAAAAAACTACTCGTTGTCGTCCGCATCGAGCTGTGGAAGACTAAGAAATGTATGGTGTTCCAAAAGATCAAATCAAAGTCATACATGCATATTATCATCTCGCAACACCCTAAGAGCATTCTCGTCAAAGGCTTACCCAACCAGTGGATCTATTATGTGGATTGGTGTAATTGTTCTTCCCTCATCTTTTAAGATCATGATGTGCCTCAATATGCATTCATACACGATTCTCCTAATATTGCCTACGGTGGTCTGCCACTATGGCAGTTTAAGTATACCCCATTTTTTACTTTAAAACACCGAAAGACCAGTCCACATCTTTTTGTGCCAACTCTTGTTCCATAGTTAACGTATTTTTTGTTTGTTCCATTGGATAACGAAATGCTTTCACAAATGTTGAACAAATAGGGTAGATGACATTGGGAAAATAGTACCCACGTTTGTAAAATTGATAACTTACGTAAAATGAACTATCTGGCGCGATTCCCATTCTGTATAGTATGATATATTGGAGATTGAAGAAAACATTAACGTCGTTGTTCGATCCAGGCGGACCAAACAACAATGCCAATACCACAAATCTTGTGAGGCAATCATCTCAAGCATCATAGTCGGTATTGTCACCTCTAATATATTAGCCACACAACTCCGTATTACACCCTTTCCAAACAAAATTTGTATAGTCAATGCTACCAAGCATACAAGGAAAATAGAAAAATGATGTTTTTCGACGTGTACCTCGTACAAACGCGTAATATCAAAGCTTGTCGGTCTGCATAAGAACTCTTGGTCGTATAAGTTTATTATGTTGTTACAAAATTATTGTATAGATTCACGCGAAAGTCGTGCAAACATATAATTACGCATTGTACTTGTCAAAAGGATTACCTGTTGCGAGTTATTTAATAGCGGATGTTCACTTTCATAGTGTTGTAAAACTTTTTTTATACTTCGCATCAAATCCCTCTTGAAACCATTCGTATGCTTCAACATCATCTTAAATTTGTTAAAATAAATGTTACGACATATGAAACATGTGTTTAAACGTTTCTTCATTGTACTTGGGGCTGTCGACCAAATAAATGTTTCGATCACGTTCGACATATCTTCTACTAGATGTTGCAGTGTCTTGTTCAGCAGCTCGCGAGATTGTGTCCATCAGAAATTGTAATCAACTGTTCGTTGTGAATATATTATCATCAAGCTCAATGGTTACCCTAAGAGACTCCGAATCATCATCTATTTTCTTTTGCAAAGATTTTGTGAGTGAATATTGTATGGATTTTTGGTTTAAAATGGTGTGAGAATGCTGAAGCTAATGGTATTTAAATAGGAAATTAATTAAAAGAATATTTTTTTAAATTCCCAATTGTATAATATTTGACCGTTACACCCACAAAACACTAGGTTTCTTTCACCCGAATTAGGTAGCTGAAAAGAGGCATGATGAAATGGGTAATGAATGTTCAATAATGTGTCTAATTGTGTGTTTTTGAAGATTATATATGATGAATAAGATAACTACGCAAGTTCGGAATGTTTCATGTTAAATACAAATATTGGACGTGTTTTGGAGAAAATTCGTGGATTGGACCTGAAGATTAAAATGGATTAAATGAAAGAGGGTCGAAAATTGAAGATGTGGCCGCAATAATCGAAGAAAATAGAGTTATAACAAATATTTTATGAAAGAGGGATGGGATGAACTCAAGCCTCAGTATCCAAAGTCCTTCAAGACAGATAAGATTCATCCGTTCACCAAGAGTCCGATTTGGGAACATAAGATCAAGCCACCAAAATGTGTTTCGAAGATTCCAATCGTCCCAGTTGAACAAGACTTCTCCTCAAAGTTTTACTATTGGCACTATGATGCAACGAATACTGAGGCAGTGATCGTCTTGAGCAACACTCCTAAACCTTGCAGAAAAATCAGAATTTGGGACCCGATGTGGCTTATCAACTGTTCAGAGAAAGATGTGGAGACGTTGTACCTGTATCCAATCCGGCACTTACCTGATGAAGCGGATCTAGCAATGAAGTTTCAGAGAGTGATTCGCTTCTGCTATGCCAACAAAGTTCATGCTGGATGCGACTGGTCAAGACTTACGAGGATCAGGACAATGTCAAGCTAAAGAGAAGACTGAAGATGCTGCTTGTTATGTTTTTGCTATGTTTGTTTTCTGTTTTCAAGTCTGTAAAGTTGTTTTGCCATGTTATAAACGTTGTCTTTTGCAATCTCTGTACGTATACTAGCCTGGTCCAAGGGGGAGTCTGTTGGTACATGATGTCCCTAGGCTAGTATATAGGATGTTTGGACGTATTTCGGGGTGTTTGGAGACGTTTATAAGCGTTTCTTGTGTGATTTAAAGCTGAGGGCGATTACAGTGGATAGACAGGCAATTAGGCCCTATCTAGCATCACTGTTCACACGATTGGAGGAAGGCTATAGGCGATTAGGCCCTAATCGCCTATACCGGTACGTGGTATAGCCTCCTAATCGCCTTCAGGGGTCTGTTTATGTTATTAAAGCATGTTCAAGGGATTCCGCACCTTGAATATAACCCTCGTGATTGTCGGGTGACACGTTCGTCGATCCTTCACAATTTCATTAATTTATATAACCTACACATGTACAAATTTTGTGTAAGAACATTACCTACGCATAATATAACACATGTGTAGGAAAATGTTTAAACCTTAAATAAAATATTTGATTGCATTAGTTTAATGAGCTTTTGTATATAAAACATAAACAATTATATAAAAAAGTAATAACTTAAAAAATATATGAACCATTACTAATAAAAAGTAAGATTTAGGTTTCTTCTCGCACTAAAACACCCTTGTGAAAATAACTTAACACTATATATATATATATATATATATATATATATATATATATATATACATACATACACTAGATTATATCTCGAGAACGTCCTGTTGTTGAGAAATCTGTTGGGTCTGCTGACCTGGAGAAGAACAGATGATTAAAAGCCAAAATATACTAAGTGTTTGATCCTGAATAAAGAACAGTTGTTACAATAAAGCTTCCTCCAAAGATCTGTTGATTCCTAAACTACTGCTGCTGCTTAACAACTGTTAGAGATAACTGCTGCTGATGAAAGGTCTGATGGACAAAGTCTGAAGGTTAAAAGTCTGATAAAGAACAACTGCTGATCAAAGATCTGAAGAACAAAGGTCTGTTGAACCAACAGCACTTTGGTTCAACAGATGATAAGAAGACATCAGAGTTTTATTTAACAGAGTTTTGTATTGTCAGTAGTTTCAATGTAACAGTAGTTTATAGCTTAACAGTTGTTAGAGTTTGTTATACAGTTAGGGGTCGCTATCTAGGTGACGTCAGCAACTGATCATCAGAGTTTTGAGCTTGTCTATAAATAGAACAGTACTTGTACTGTTCTATTCATCACTCGTCATTCTCTCTTAGACAAACATTCTCTGAGTGATCAGGCTGAGGGGGAGTTTAATTGTACGATTGTAACATTTCCTTTAATGAAAGCTTTCGATTAAAAACAATTATTCTCTATGTTTTGATTTGTTGTTTATTCCGCTGCACTTTCCATTTATACTTCATTCATCTTTCATACTTAATCAAAACAAACCAATACTCAGATCCTAACAATTGGTATCAGAGCTTGGTATATTAAATCTGATCTAATCAATCAGTTTAATACACAGATCAACTCATAATCATTGATATCGTTTGTTTGTCGGGTTAAAACAGAGTAATAGTTTATTTTCGTTTCAACAGTTAATAAACAGACTTTGTTTTTGAAAAACCAAGAGAATGACTTCACTCAATCAAGATCCACACAACACTGGCACACACAACAAGCCTCCGATGCTTGTCAGGTCAGAATACAACATCTGGCAGCGTCGGGTGGGTCATGTGTTAGCACAACAGAACACAGGGTGCTGGAAATCGGTAGTATTTGGACCACATGTTCCAATGGTACCGAGTGCCGAGGATCCAAAGATCCAAGTACCAAAGAGTGTTGAGAACTACTCAGAGCAAGATTTTAAAAAAATCAAGCTAGATGCCAAGGCTTTCAGCATAGTAGCCATGGCACTGCCGAATGATATCTATGCCGGACTCTTGCACTGCAATAGTGCTAAAGAACTGTGGGATGCTCTTAAAGAGCAATTCGGGGGAACCGATGATGTGATAGAAAACAACCGTGAAATACTTAACCAACAATATGAAATGTTTAGTCACATAAAAGGGGAGTCATTAACACAGCAGTTTGAAAGGTTTAACTGTCTAATTAGTGAACTCAAACTTGTTGGTCTAACTTTTCCTAATTCAACACTGAATCATAGGTTTCTTAGATCACTTCAGGACAAATGGGACACTATAGCCATAGTTATGAGAAACTCTATCGGATTCAAAGACCTAACCCTGACCCAGCTTCATGGTAAGCTCCTGACTTATGAAAGGGAGCTTAACCAGAAAAAGAAGCTCCAGGACTCTGGCAAAGTGTCAGATGACTATGTATTTGGTAATTCTGCACTGTTGGGTCAGGATGATGGTTCTGGAAGTAGTAAGGATTAGAGTTATGATCATTACATTGACATAACCACTGGTTTCAATAATGATTCTTACTCATTACCAAACAACTGTGCTTTCACAGCCAGTGGTGATATCCAGGCTTCCGATAATTCATCTTTTGTGTACAATGACTTGCAATATATTGACCCTTTGGACTTAGAAGAAATGGACATCTTACATCAGGTTGCCCTGCTCAGTATTAGAAACAATAATTTCTATAAGAAAACTGGCAGGAGGTACCCAGGTTTACATGGTGGGTCAAAGGTTGGGTTGGATAAATCAAAGATAAAGTGTTACAAGTGTCATAGAATGGGTCACTTTGCTAGGGAGTGTAGGAGTCAGAATGGAGTTCCTATGATTACCTACCCAAACCAAAGACCACAGACCAACACTTATCAAACCATCTCTAATGTACCTAATGTGCAAAACACTGCTCACTTTGCACAGACCCAAACCACTGTTCCTGTGCATTATGTCCAAACCACTATTCCTCGTTATCACTATGTCCAAACACCTGTTACTCAGGCACCAGTGCCAATGACTGTTATTCCACCCTCTGCTCCTGCAGAGACCAGTCAACCAAGTCAACAGAGTTTCTTTACTCAGGGATTTGTTGATTGGAGCAGTCTACCAGATGAGATAACAGATGACAACATTGCTCTAGTTGTCAACTCTGAAAAGGATTTTTGATTTATGGCACTAGAAACAATTGTTGAAGAAACTAATTCTGAGGATGTGGTGTCTTTGTCTGAAAATGTGACTGATGGTGTTGTTGGTGAAGTTGTTTCAACTGAAGAATCTGAAGTGGAGGTTGTGAATCTCTCAGACCCCTGGGGTAGTGATGATTGTGACTGCCAGTGTAACTGTGCTTTGATGGCTGCTGCTAAGGTATCTCCTCAAATCTTAAATGACTTGTGCTCAGACAAATGTATTGTGGCATTTGCTAAGATAAAAGAGGTGAATGAAAACTTTAGAAAGAAAATTTTGGATTCTGAAATTCAGTTTGAAAAACTTACAAAAGAGTTAAAATCAAAAATATCTGAAAAAGAGTCTGAAATCAGCAGTTTAAAACATGAAGCAAGCATAACCAAAGACCAGCTTCAGACTATGATAACAAAATATCATAGTTGTAAAAAGGAGCTTGAGTCCACCTAAGTTGAATGTAAGAAATGGGTGGAATCATCAAAGGGTTTTGAGATGATTGTCAACCAACAATCTAAAAGTCATGTGAAATTTGGGTTTGGTTTTAAAACCACTGACCAAAGTTCACAAACCACTGACAAAAAGGAACCCCAGTTGGTTGAGATCATCCCTACAAACTCAAAAGGTCAAGAAATCAAGGTTACTGAACCCAATGGCAAGAAAATCATTCTTGAAAAGTTGGAAGGTACACCCTCATTTGATGAAATTGAGAAATATCAATTCAAACCAACATGGTCAGATGAGTGTGAAGTCCTTGAAAATTTCAAACCAATGACCTTCAAAACCCCTGATGGTAAAATAGCACCACAGGCCAAAGTAATCCCTTTGGTAAATCTTCCAACAGATGATGAAACATCTGTTGAAAAGAAGAAAGAAAAGGGGAAAGCCAAGAACAACTTGTTTTGTGATTTTAGTGAAAAGAAGAACCATGTCACCAAAAACTGTTTTCTTCTAAAAGCATATGACATCAACAAAGCAACAAGTTTAAATGATTCTAAAACTAAAGAATGTTCAATTTGCAAGAAAAAGAATCACAAAACAAAAGAGTGCTTATATCTCAAAAATTTTGATGAAAAGATAAAAGAGTATAAAGCTAAAACTCTTGAAAGTCAAGTGGCGAGTACTTCAAAAGGAAAACCCAAACAGACTTTTGAACCAGTCCAAACATCTGTTACCAAAAGTCTGAACAAAAACTCTGCTCCCAGAGATGTTCAGGTAACAGATGCTCCACCCACTAACAGATTACCAAGAGGATATGGACAACCCACTTGTCATCGTCTGCCACATGTTTATGAAGAGCCCAAAAGGCCTTCAAAACCAAAAGTGAACAGACACCCTCATGGCTTTCAGCATCTTATTGGAAATGATCAAACATCTGCTAGACCAAGTGTTGACATACAAGCACTGGCAAATGGTCAACTGCAGCTGTTGAACTTAGTTCAAAAGCTAGTTCAAACCACTGATCTTTCTCCTCAACTTAAGGCTGAGATAGCTAAGGACCCATCCAAAGCCAATTTGGCTTTGGACACTCACCAAAACTAAAATCCTTACTGATGTGCAGGGAGCTTCTGCTTGTTTAGACAGTTTATGGTATGTAGATAGTGGAGGCTCCAGGCACATGACTGGATGTAGAGCCCTTCTTCTGGACTTTCTTGCACATGGAGGGGGTGATATATCCTTTGGTAATGATTCTAAAGGTAAAGTGTTGGGTTCTGGAGACTTGGTCACACCAACCTTAAAACTATCAACTCACTCTCTAAACAAAACCTTGTCAGAGGTTTGCCATCAAAAGAATTCAAATGTGATGAGCATTGTGTTTCCTGTCTAAAAGGTAAACAACATAAAAGCTCTTACAAATCCATTGATGAGTCCAAAACTAGTCAGTGTTTTCAAATGTTGCACATGGACTTGTTTGGCCCTGTGAAAATCATGAGTCTAAGAAGAAAAAAGATTTTGTCTTGTCATAGTTGATGATTTTTCTAGGTTTACATGGACTTACTATTTACACTCTAAGGATGAGACTGCAGGTATTTTGAAGGACTTTGTCACCATAGTTGAAAAACAATATGACTTACCAGTAAAAGTCTTTAGAAGTGACAATGGAACAGAGTTTAAAAATAAGGAGTTGGATGATTTCTGTGTGTCAAAAGGGATTGTAAGGCAGTACAGTGTCCCAAGAACACCAGAGCAGAATGGGGTGGTTGAAAGGAAGAACAAGACTCTCATTGAGGCTGCAAGAACTATGCTAGCAGATTCTGGTTTACCTTTGTCCTTCTGGGCAGAAGCTGTAAATACTGTCTGCTATGTTCAAAACAGAGTTTTAATCAACCCTAGACATCAAAAGACTGCTTATGAAATTCTGTTTAAAATCAAACCACTGATATCATTTTTCAAAGTCTTTGGCTGCCCATGTTTCATTTTAAATCTTAAAGATTCCATTTAAAAATTTGCAGCCAAAGTGGATTGTGGATATTTTCTGGGGTATTCTTCTACTGCCAAGGCCTATAAAGTGTTCAACACAAGGACCAAGACAATCGAAGAAACTCTGAATGTGAAGTTCAATGAACTTTCATCTTTGAAAATCCCAGCAAACCCTGCTGAGTTGTTTGATTTAGATAAATTCAAATTTGAAGATATTACTGTCAAAACTAACCCTGCAGGTACTCCACAATCTTCACAACAAGATTACAGAATAGATGTTGTGGTTCCAGATCACTACAAAGTCTATCCAGCATCAGAGGAAGCAGGAGTTCAAAACAACTGTCAAAACTCTGCCATAGCTGAGTCAGCCACTGTTGGCCAGTCCTATCTCCAAACCACTGATTCACCCAACCAATCCACTGCTCAATCATCTGTTGACAAAAGTCAAGCAACTGTTGACAAAAGTCAGTCCAACCTTACACCACTTGGACCCATTCCTCCACTTCCATTCCAAACATCTGTTGGCTCTTCAAAATTGACAACAGATGTTATGACAACAGAGTCTCCAAACCTCTGTCCTTCACCACAAAATGCCATCGTACCATATCAGGGAGATTTAATCTACCTAAGAGCTCATCCACCAGATAAAATCCTTGGCAACATCAGAGAAGGTGTGCTCACAAGGAGCCAATCTTCAAATATCTGTCTTTTTGCAGGCTTTCTATCCCTTTCACAACCTGTCAAGTACCAAGAGGCACTGAAAGACAACAGTTGGGTAGAAGCAATGCAAGAAGAACTCCTTCAGTTCAAAAGACAACAAGTATGGGAACTTGTACCACTGCCTAAGGATGTTTGTCCAATTGGCACAAAGTGGGTCTTCAAAAACAAAACTGATGAAAGGGGTATAGTTGTCAAGAATAAGGCCAGGTTAGTGGTTCAAGGCTTCAGACAAGAAGAAGGAATTGACTATGATGAAACCTTTGCCCCTGTAGCAAGGTTAGAAGCTATCAGACTTTTCCTAGCCTTTGCTGTCAACCACAACATCAAGGTGTATCAGATGGACATCAAATGTGCCTTCCTTTATGGCAAAATTCAGGAGGAGGTCTATGTATGTCAACCACCTGGTTTTGAAGACACATTCCATCCTGATTATGTCCACAAGCTTAACAAAGCACTGTATGGACTGAAACAAGCACCAAGAGCCTGGTATGAAACTCTCTCTACTTTTCTCTTATCTATTGGTTTCACAAGAGGTAAAATTGATAAAACCTTGTTTTTAAAATGGAAAGGAAAAGATTTAATAATTGTTCAAATATATGTGGATGACATCATTTTTGGATCCACATGTAATAAAATGTGTAAGGAGTTTCGGGAGCTCATGACAGCTGAGTTTGAAATGAGTGCTATGGGTGAACTTCAGTGCTTTCTTGGTCTCCAAGTTAAGCAACTGCAAAATGGCACATTCATCCATCAAAACAAGTATGTGAAAAACTTGTTAACAAAATTTGAGATGAATGATTTTAAGCCATGTAGTACTCCCATGAGCACTGTCAAGCCACTCACTATTGATGACAAGGATGAACTGGTTGATCAGACACACTATAGATGCATGATTGGTTCTTTATTGTACTTAACAGCGTCCAGGCCAGACATTATGTTTGCAACCTGTGTGTGTACTAGATCTCAGGCTTCTCCTAGAAAGTCTAACCTTATTGCTGTGAAGAGGATATTCAGATACCTAAAAGGTGCTCCCACACTTGGTATCTGGTATCCTGCTAATGGAAACATTGAGCTTTCAGGTTATTCAGATAGTGACTTTGCTGGTTGCCATACCACAAGGAAGTCCACCTCTGGAGGGTGCCAGTTTCTAGGGAATGCCTTAGTCTCTTGGCAAAGCAAAAAGCAAGCAGCTGTTTCAACATCCACAGCTGAGGCTGAATACATTGCTGCTGCAAGCTGTACAGCCCAACTCATGTGGCTTAAAAATCAACTACTGGATTTTGGGATAACTGCACTAAGGACTCCACTCATGTTGGATAGCCAAGCTGCTGAAAATATCATCAAGAATCCAGTTTCTCACTCAACCACAAAGCACATAGATATCAGACATCACTTTGTCAGAGATAGCTATGAAAAAGGTTTGATTTCTCTGCACCATGTTCCAACAGAGGATCAGCTGGCAGATGTGCTGACAAAAGCTTTAGACACATCTACCTTCACAAATCTGATCTCTCGAATTGGAATGTTAAACATGGATTAAAACAACAAAATGTTTTCAATAAAAACATTAAAATGTTTTCAGAAAAATCAAATTTTGCTAAAATGACACTTTGGTTGAAAAATCTGTTTTAAATCACTGATCAGATAAAACAACCACTGTTGGTTGAAAAATCTGTTTCAAACATCTGATTAAATAAAACAACCACTGTTTCATTCAAACCACTGATAATTGAAAAATCTGTTTCAAACATCTGATCAGATAAAACAACTGTTCTCATCAGTCTTTTGGTTAAACAACAGAGGTTGGCAACAGATGTTTAACAAAACAGCTGTATGTCACCAGTTGTTTCAACCATCAGATGTTTGCCACGTCTGCTCTCAAAAGCAGAGTTTTGCCACATCAGCGGTTTCACCAGAGCCTATAAAACCCTGTTTTTCCCCTAACAGCAGTTTTACTGTCTCATTGTATTCAAAATACTGAAAACCGCCTTCGTCTTCCTCATAACCCTCAATCAAAAGTTCATTACTTTCGCAAACAAAATCCATTAAAATGGATCTCCAAACAAAAGCCACTCATAATTTCCTTCCATATTTGGTAAAAACCGAAGATAACACTCCATTTCATTCCACCATCGACATCATCAATAACTCAAAATACAAAAATATTCTTATTGCTGATGCTCCCATTCACCTGGAAACACTCCAAGAATTCTGGGCAAATGCTGAAGTCTTATATCAAGACAAAAAGCCTACTTCCATAATTTCCAAAATTTGAGACACCAGTATCACCATAACCCCTGAAATAATATCCACTACCTTCTCATTGAACGACCTGTCAGGTAAGGAAACTTTTCCTAAAACAGAGCTTCACACTGAGTTTCAGGAAAGGGGGTATGATGGGCAGATGACTGGATCAACATTATATAAAAAGCTTTTTCCTCCAGTCATGAAATTTTTCTTCCATACCCTTCTTCTCTGTGCCTCAGCCAAGACTACATCCTTCAATGAAATCCCATTGAGGATACAATACTTGGGATATGCAATGTTGTCAGAATCTGACTTCAATCTGTCTCAGGGATTGTTCTTAGACTTGGTTTCTAATGTGAAAGCCATAAAATCTGGCTAAAATAATGCTTTTCTGCTCTACCCTAGAATTCTAAGTGTAATTCTACAAAAGATTTTACCTGAAAAAGATTTTCAAAAGGGAGAGTCTTTCAAAATGAAAAGTTTAACTGATGAAACTTTTACTAGAATGCTGGGTTCTTCAACCCAAGAAAAAGTATCAAAAGTAACAAAGGTTTCAAAAACACAACCAAAGAGGACAAAGACAACAACTGTTGTTGAAACCTCTGTTGGTGAGCCCACTGCTCCTGGTGATCATGGCACTTCATCCAGTGCTGTGAAACCCACACCAGCCACCAAAAGAAAACGTCCATCCTCTAAAACCACCTCTCAACCCAAAAAGGGACTTCTGGAAGATGAGATACCCGAAGCTAACCCTGTTGCATCACCAAAGCAACATGAAACCACTGTTGTTACTTCCTCACAACAGTTGGAGATATCTCAACCCAAGCAAACTCCTCAAGAATCCCCTCACAAAAGGATCTTGTTGTAAGCCAAAGGGAACCTCATACTGAGGCATATGAGTCACTTGACCATATGTTTACAAGTCCATCTCCCAGGGCTAATCAGCTTCTTACTCCACCTACATCACCATAACATGTCCCACAAACCATGCAACCTCTGTTTGAAGCTATTGACAAAACTCAGGACAACCCCAGTTCCTCTCCTTCACCTGTCACAGAGAGTACACCTCCACCAGTGACTGGGACTGAGAAAAGTCAATCAGCTATCCCACAAACAGTAGAGGAGGTTATACTCCTAGAAGTCAATGTTACTTCTGATGAGTTTTCAAGAGAAGCAGTCACTACTGCTGTTGAGACCATTGTCTCACAACAGGATAGTGATTCCATTGCTAAGACTTCTTTGAAGGCAACAACTGATAAGGCCACCACTGTGTCCCCAAAATCAGTTGGAAGTCCCCAGTACCGAGAACAAGGGGCAGCAGGTTCTCATTCTATGGATTCACCTCCTAGTACTGAACCAGCTAAAACTACCTCTGGTAGGGATTCAGATGATCCTATTAACTTAGGTGATGAGTCAAAACTTCAAGAATTGACGGTTAAGGTTCAAAACCTTGAATCCTCTGTTGCTGACATCAAAACTGATGTCAAGTCAATATTGGAGACATTGAACAACTTTACCAAAAGTCAACCCTCAACCTCTGATATTGCCAGTGAGCTATGGAAATCAGTTTCACCCATCATCATAGCTCACAGAAAATTGGCAGATCAGACTCAGGAAACATACATGACCTTGATCAGAAACATGGTGGATGCCAGATTCAATGACACAAAGGCTGACATCAAGGTGATCAAGGAACACCTGCTGAAGACTACTGGCTCTGCCCCTACCACCATTCTCAGAGATGAAACTGACAATGAGTTTACAGCTGATGATGCCAAAAAGGGGGAGAGTGGCAGACAAACCAGAGTCACCAAAATCAGCTCCACAATCACAGCAACCAAATGTTCAACTCCCTGTCACTGAACCAGCTCAAACAACCAAGGCAAAAGAAGTTGACAATTCAGCCAATGAAAAGGCTGAGAAAGCTGCTCAGGATAAAATGAAAAGGGCTGATACTTTGGAAGCAAAAGCAGAGTTGTTGGTGCAGCTGAAAAAGGAACAAGAAGTGGAAGATGTAAATACTTCAAAGAGAAGGAAAATGCCAGCCAAACACACTAGAAAACCACCTTCCAAACTATCTGCTGAAACCCCTGCTGCTAAAACACCTGTTGTCACAACCACTGCTCCCAAAACCACTGCCACCACAACCTCTGTTACCCAAACCTCTGAAACCAAAACATCTGTTCCACTCAAACCAGTAACCAAACCAATAACCACACCATCAACAACTAAACCAGCCACAACTCAAACAACTCCCAAACCTACCACAACTCAACCAAAAACCCAAACAACTGCTGGTTCCACAAAAGGACCAACAGATGTTCACCAAACCACTGCCTCTTCCTCACCTTCACCTAAAATCTTGTATAGCAGGAAAAGGAAATCCACCTTTGTTATACAAGATGAAAACATCCACAACACACCACCTAACACCCCAAGCTCACAATCCACACCAGTCAATGCCATTCCACTCTCATCTTTCTCACCACACACTTCACAATTCAGATCTCATAGACCACCACCAACCATCACCCCATTGGCTGAGAAGTATCCCCTTGAGTTGGATTTAATCAAGGGGGAACTTCAATCCTTCTACAATACTGATCAACCATCAGAAAGAACCTTCCCATCTCTCAAAGGCTTCCCTGTTCCACCCAACATTGACACTTATCTTAAATCAAGGGTGAACAGGCTGATGCTGTCATCAAAGAGAAATGCAAAGGGAAGGATGACAGGACTGCTCAAGGCATCCATTCAGCAGAGCTTAGCAATGTTCGAAGGATTGAAGACTATGCTAAGACCCTGAGCAATTCCATGTCTTCCATGCCTCTCAGCAGAGATTTGGAAATGGAAGTTAGGGATTCACTGCTAGAACAGATCTTGGCAACCAAGCCTTACAAAGCAACAAAGAATCAATTCACAGGCTGGACCACACATGCTCTCAGGGAAGAACTCATTAGAATTGAGAGCATGGCCAAGAATCCTCCTACTAAGGCCTCTGCCCCTGATTTCGGTAAAGGGAGAGATCAAGCTAGAGCCTTGAAGTTCAAGAGAATGAGACAAGAGCTTGTAGCTGCCAAGTATGGAGAGATGAAATCTGTTGCTAGATGGTATGAGATCAGGTTGATTGAAACATACAAAAAGCTTGAACAAGAAAGGAAGACCTGAAAGACCCTCAAAACCGACGGGTCAAACAGTTGGCATTCAAAGGCTAAAACCATAAGATAATACTCAAAAGGTCTTATTTATTATCAGAAAACACGCAGCGGAAAAAAAATAGTCTAAGTCACCCAAACATGAAATTTCCCATGATGGGTCAAACACATTTGTAATTCAGACAATGAGTTTAGAAAATAAAATATTTTTCAAATAGATAAAGTAGACTCTTTATCTCGAAATGTCAACCGCCTCTGAGTAGTCCTGCAGCAAGCCAAGTATCCCTTATTGTTCAACAAACCTGAAATCAAACTAATATGCACGCAAAGTCAGACGAGTTGAGTGAATTCAAGTTTTATAGATTTTGAGTAAATTGTCAAAATATGGGTTAACCAAAATAGTATAACCCCAAGACTTTACTCACCAGATATATAATAAGCGCATACCGCTTAATCACCATAGGTCAAACCAAAGCTAGAGATTAGAGTAGGCATATCCTACTTCTATCATAACTCGGGTTTAAAAAAAAAATAATACAATATGTTACTCAAACCGAAGCTAGAGATCAAAGCAGGCATATCCCGCCTCTGTCATAACTCAGTTAATATGAGAACATATAATACGAACTATGTATTAATCCCAACTCAAAACCAAGACCAGAGATCAGGGCAGGCATGTCCCACCTCTGACATAGCCCGGATTATAAGGCCAGGCAGTCGCCAAACACAATTTATATATATAAATACATAGAAATTTATGTATTCTATACAAACAAAAATATTAGTCAAGACCAAGTCTGATAAAAAAAATAAGGACTCAATTACGTGGTTAAGACATCAAGCGCATTTCGCTTATCAAATAAGACTTAAACCACAACTATAAATTAGAGCAGACATACAATTTAACTATCATAGCTCAATTTATAATACTAAGTAACCGTCATACACCATTTATATAGATATAAATATATATTAAAGAAATAAACCTATTCAAGTATAAATCAAGGCAAATCCCGATTTAACAAGCAAGGTTTCACATACACTTTCAAGACATGCATATTAGCCCAAAATGTTTAAAAACAGTAAAGAGGGCACATGAATTCACCTTAGTGTATAGTTCGTCTCTCAACAGCAAGGAAGAACAAACGAGCGAGTGATCAATAACCTGGTAGTGAGGACGTAGACGTCACCAATGCCCTAAGGTTTGTGAAGGAAAGAAAATATATATAACGCAACCAGACTACTAGTGTATTAATATTTTTTTTTCTTCCCGCATGATTGTATTACCCTTAGGCATGTTATGCTACGCACTCCTGAACCCCATGTTCACCATGTAAACGTTTAGTTAGTTCAATCTTTGCTAATGACTTCTGTTCATATCACGACCGCCAATTCCGTTTAATTATGTTTGCTCACATAATAAAATAAATAAATAAATAAATAAAGATATTAAGAATGCGAAATTTTTTCTTAATAACTTATACCCTCATATTGGTTGGTTAGCGAATCATATGTGAACAATAAAAGGTCTTGCTCCATCAAAACCATATTCAACTTATAGATCAGTAACCTCGACCTCCTATCTTTTATTTTTATTTTTCCAAAGGATGTTGAACAACAAAATGACTTGCTAACAACATCAATATTACTCGCCTAATGAACAGAAGGCGATGTGTAAGTTTGCACCAACATATATAATATGTGTACGACTCGGGTTCAGGCCTTTACTCGTCGTCTATTACATGCCATTTATGCGAGAGCCCCCAGCATTTAACCAACCCATCCCTATGATGTTGAACCCGAACGCTCAACCAACCTGACCACACCACGAAGAGCGTTCGCACATCATCATATTACACGTGAGTTCGAAGGGAAGATGGCGAACCTGAAACGCGTGTTGGCGGCTCCGAAATAATGTGCTACAAGATCGGCAAACCGTACGTGACCGAAATCCTACACAAACCGGGTCCGTTATATATATAACCAAGCCGATAGAAAGGAGTTTAGAGCAATACGGTTACCTGAAGATCGACCGGCTGGTCAATAATAGATCGGCTCGTTCCTCAGACTCGTCGCAGGCAAGAAGAAAAGAAAAAAAAAAAAACAAACCGAAGTGTGTTGATGGCGAGAAAGAATGGAACAAGTGATTGGTTTAAGCCATGTTTTCTTTCCTGTAGATCGCAGGCATCAACTAGAGAAAATTGTTAACTTCTTGTTTATATCGAAGTACACAAGAACAATAACAATAACATGGAAATTAAGAAGTGTTACCTCATGATGATGATGCACGATGAGGATTCTAAACAGACAAGGAGCCGTGAATAAGAAAAAGGGAGAGGGCATTAGGGTTTTTCATCTTGTAACATTTTACAATTAGGCCCCCCATTTTGATTTCCTTGTTACTTGGTCCCAAAGCTATCTCGAATGAGTTTAGGAAAAGTGCAAAGAGCCCTTTTATAAAGCCAAAGTGGAAAATTACAAGTGTACAAACTCTACATGACGAGATATGAGTCCGGAAATCTACGGGTGTTACAAGTCTCCCCCCGTTGCATTAGGATTCGTCCCCGAATCCTGCTACAAGGGAAACAAGTGTGGATAGAGTCTCATCATTTCTTACTCGGACTCCCAAGTAGCTTTCCACCCCCTTCTGTGTCTCCATTGTACCTTCACTTGTCTAAGCACTTTGTTGTGCAAATTCTCTTCCTTACGTTCAAGTATGGCAATAGGTTCCACGATGTAGTTCAACTTCTCATCCAGTTCTACATCATCAAGCGGTGCACATCCGCATTTTACCATCTTCTTTTTACAATTAAAACCGGCGCACCCCATGGTGGGATACTCGGTCCAATGAATCCTTTCTCGAGCAAATCCTCCAACAGAGATGAGGGTTACTTCATTCACGCAGGGGCTAGGAGGTTAGGTTTCTGGCTACAGGCTCAGCATCCGGCACGAGTTCTATTTGGAACTCAACCTCGCGTTCCAATGGCAATTCCGTCGAATCCTCAAGAAATACATCCGAGTAATCCCGCACATCGGGGACATTTCCTAGCTTAGGGATATCAGCCCCCACATCCAAGACCTGTGCCACGTACGCTTTACACCAACGTTGAAACATCCTCCCCGCCCTTGGCATATAATTGATCCGAGGTAACGAGCAACCATCGTGCCCATGAACAGCAATACAATTCCCATCAGGAGCTGTAAGCCGCACGAGTTCCCGCCCGCACACAAAAAGTGAGCATCCACGGTAGCCAGCCTGTCCATCCCAAGAATAATATCAAAGCAACCCAATGACATTAGATACAAGAGAATAGGAAGACTATGGCCCGATAACTCGATCCGACAACTAACTACAGCCTTGGTCACAAGGAGTGAATTTCCTACTACAACCTTGTCCTCGATTAAATGTCTAGTATCCTTAGGATCTTATCTGACCCAATACAAGAGGTGATAGACACAACCCACACAAAAACATTCACGACAAAATCGTCACATGATCCGTCACAAGACATATTCAGGATGTGTAAAGTAAGGGTAAACTTCTAATAACGTTGATCAAGTGTGATTAGCTGTTTACTTTACTTTAGTCACCCTAAACACGACAAGTCACGACCACATTAACAATTATGCCTACACATTAACGCAACTACACATTGTATTTAGCTATTAAACCTTAAAGGTTTTCAATTAATAAACGAAGAAGGGAATTCTACCCTACCTCAAAACACAAGAGCATACTCCCCTGAGAGTTAATACAATTAAGCACTCAATAAGAGTCATCATTACGTACTTAAAACAAATTTAGGTATTGGGTTTCCTTCTGACACTTTATGTATCTAAGTGTTCAACAATAATCATCCCAACCTATATGTCATGCATTATGCACTACATGATAAACTTCCCAACTACATCAAAATTTAAAGGCACTAACCACCCGTTTATGACTTCATGCAATTAAGCATCCAAGGAAGTGTAAATATATATATATACACACACATATATATATATATATAGACATACGTCAAAAATAAGGATTACCTTTTGGCGTGCAGCTACCGAGCAGTTGACATTTCTCAGTATTAGTTCGGCCCCACATCAAATTCGAGTTCAAGCACATACTGCTCGAATCCCTCGAACCATTGCTCTGATACCAACTTGAAAGACCCTCAAAACCGACGGGTCAAACAGTTGGCATTCAAAGGCTAAAACCATAAGATAATACTCAAAAGGTCTTATTTATTATCAGAAAACACGCAGCGGAAAAAAAATAGTCTAAGTCACCCAAACATGAAATTTCCCATGATGGGTCAAACACATTTGTAATTCAGACAATGAGTTTAGAAAATAAAATAGTTTTCAAATAGATAAAGTAGACTCTTTATCTCGAAATGTCAACCGCCTCTGAGTAGTCCTGCAGCAAGCCAAGTATCCCTTATTGTTCAACAAACCTGAAATCAAACTAATATGCACGCAAAGTCAGACGAGTTGAGTGAATTCAAGTTTTATAGATTTTGAGTAAATTGTCAAAATATGGGTTAACCAAAATAGTATAACCCCAAGACTTTACTCACCAGATATATAATAAGCGCATACCGCTTAATCACCATAGGTCAAACCAAAGCTAGAGATTAGAGTAGGCATATCCTACTTCTATCATAACTCGGGTTTAAAAAAAAAATAATACAATATGTTACTCAAACCGAAGCTAGAGATCAAAGCAGGCATATCCCGCCTCTGTCATAACTCAGTTAATATGAGAACATATAATACGAACTATGTATTAATCCCAACTCAAAACCAAGACCAGAGATCAGGGCAGGCATGTCCCACCTCTGACATAGCCCGGATTATAAGGCCAGGCAGTCGCCAAACACAATTTATATATATAAATACATAGAAATTTATGTATTCTATACAAACAAAAATATTAGTCAAGACCAAGTCTGATAAAAAAAATAAGGACTCAATTACGTGGTTAAGACATCAAGCGCATTTCGCTTATCAAATAAGACTTAAACCACAACTATAAATTAGAGCAGACATACAATTTAACTATCATAGCTCAATTTATAATACTAAGTAACCGTCATACACCATTTATATAGATATAAATATATATTAAAGAAATAAACCTATTCAAGTATAAATCAAGGCAAATCCCGATTTAACAAGCAAGGTTTCACATACACTTTCAAGACATGCATATTAGCCCAAAATGTTTAAAAACAGTAAAGAGGGCACATGAATTCACCTTAGTGTATAGTTCGTCTCTCAACAGCAAGGAAGAACAAACGAGCGAGTGATCAATAACCTGGTAGTGAGGACGTAGACGTCACCAATGCCCTAAGGTTTGTGAAGGAAAGAAAATATATATAACGCAACCAGACTACTAGTGTATTAATATTTTTTTTTCTTCCCGCATGATTGTATTACCCTTAGGCATGTTATGCTACGCACTCCTGAACCCCATGTTCACCATGTAAACGTTTAGTTAGTTCAATCTTTGCTAATGACTTCTGTTCATATCACGACCGCCAATTCCGTTTAATTATGTTTGCTCACATAATAAAATAAATAAATAAATAAATAAATAAATAAATAAAGATATTAAGAATACGAAATTTTTTCTTAATAACTTATACCCTCATATTGGTTGGTTAGCGAATCATATGTGAACAATAAAAGGTCTTGCTCCATCAAAACCATATTCAACTTATAGATCAGTAACCTCGACCTCCTATCTTTTATTTTTATTTTTCCAAAGGATGTTGAACAACAAAATGACTTGCTAACAACATCAATATTACTCGCCTAATGAACAGAAGGCGATGTGTAAGTTTGCACCAACATATATAATATGTGTACGACTCGGGTTCAGGCCTTTACTCGTCGTCTATTACATGCCATTTATGCGAGAGCCCCCAGCATTTAACCAACCCATCCCTATGATGTTGAACCCGAACGCTCAACCAACCTGACCACACCACGAAGAGCGTTCGCACATCATCATATTACACGTGAGTTCGAAGGGAAGGTGGCGAACCTGAAACGCGTGTTGGCGGCTCCGAAATAATGTGCTACAAGATCGGCAAACCGTACGTGACCGAAATCCTACACAAACCGGGTCCGTTATATATATAACCAAGCCGATAGAAAGGAGTTTAGAGCAATACGGTTACCTGAAGATCGACCGGCTGGTCAATAATAGATCGGCTCGTTCCTCAGACTCGTCGCAGGCAAGAAGAAAAGAAAAAAAAAAACAAACCGAAGTGTGTTGATGGCGAGAAAGAATGGAACAAGTGATTGGTTTAAGCCATGTTTTCTTTCCTGTAGATCGCAGGCATCAACTAGAGAAAATTGTTAACTTCTTGTTTATATCGAAGTACACAAGAACAATAACAATAACATGGAAATTAAGAAGTGTTACCTCATGATGATGATGCACGATGAGGATTCTAAACAGACAAGGAGCCGTGAATAAGAAAAAGGGAGAGGGCATTAGGGTTTTTCATCTTGTAACATTTTACAATTAGGCCCCCCATTTTGATTTCCTTGTTACTTGGTCCCAAAGCTATCTCGAATGAGTTTAGGAAAAGTGCAAAGAGCCCCCTTTTATAAAGCCAAAGTGGAAAATTACAAGTGTACAAACTCTACATGACGAGATATGAGTCCGAAAATCTACGGGTGTTACAAGACCAATCCCAAACTACCAAGAAAACCAGTCTATGATGATGCACCCAAGAAACCCTCACAGGCCTTTACACTAGACAGTTTACTTGAAACCTCTGATCTTACTATTGCTGCTAAAAGACAATACAAGAAGCAGAAGGAAATGTCTGAAGAGGACACAAGAAAGTTCACTGAAACCTATGTAAAAGAGGGTCTCTTAAATCAAATCAGATACTTCTCTGACCCTGTCACAGAGAAGTTCAGGGAACTCATTGGCAGGCCTCCATCACCTAACTCATCTAAAATAAAGATGCATCCCAGTCACTCCTCTGATTCTAAAATTCTAAAATGGAAGTCTGATAAAGAGACCCATGAATTGACATTGCTCAGATCAGATGGTAGTGTTCAGAAGTATAGTATGGATGATGCACCTGGCCTAAGTGCTGAAGATCTCCAGACCCTTCTGAATTTGACACTGGAAAGAGATGCTGATGACCTCTTCTCTTTACACTTTGAATTACAACTTAAAGGGCAAATAAGAGAAAGTCTGATGAGAAATAAAGATCAAGAATAAAGCAGAGTTTTGGCATCATCTGTTCTAGGGGGAGATTGTTGGGTCTGCTGACCTGGAGAAGAACAGATGATTAAAAGCCAAAATATACTAAGTGTTTGATCCTGAATAAAGAACAGTTGTTACAATAAAGCTTCCTCCAAAGATCTGTTGATTCCTAAACTACTGCTGCTGCTTAACAACTGTTAGAGATAACTGCTGCTGATGAAAGGTCTGATGGACGAAGTCTGAAGGTTAAAAGTCTGATAAAGAACAACTGCTGATCAAAGATCTGAAGAACAAAGGTCTGTTGAACCAACAGCACTTTGGTTCAACAGATGATAAGAAGACATCAGAGTTTTATTTAACAGAGTTTTGTATTGTCAGTAGTTTCAATGTAACAGTAGTTTATAGCTTAACAGTTGTTAGAGTTTGTTAGACAGTTAGGGGTCGCTATCTAGGTGACGTCAGCAACTGATCATCAGAGTTTTGAGCTTGTCTATAAATAGAACAGTACTTGTACTGTTCTATTCATCACTCGTCATTCTCTCTTAGACAAACATTCTCTGAGTGATCAGGCTGAGGGGGAGTTTAATTGTACGATTGTAACCTTTCCTTTAATGAAAGCTTTCGATTAAAAACAATTATTCTCTATGTTTTGATTTGTTGTTTATTCCGCTGCACTTTCCATTTATACTTCATTCATCTATCATACTTAATCAAAACAAACCAACACTCAGATCCTAACAAAATCTAATATGACATGTCAATTTCATATGTAAAATTGATATGTCGTATTAGATTTCTCAACCTCAGGACGCTCCCGGAGTATAATCCAGTAATACGTATTTAGTAGCAAATTCGATACAGACATAAAAAATAAGTAATTGCTTAAATTTAATTCATTTAACTATTTCTATCAATCTAGATTCAATATAAGAAAATGAAGCTAATGCAACTTCGGTAAAATGTTACATTAGGCCTTGAAAAGGTTGCATTAGGCCTAATTACACTATGGCCCAATTTTCGGCGCCAATGCCATGTCGTCGCTAAAGCACATTCGTCGATAATGATCATTAGCGACGATGTTTATTGTCACTTAAAGGTCATTTTCGTGTGTATGGATGCTAGCTTTAGCGATGACATTGTCGTCGCTAAAAGTGTTTTTTCTTCATATTTTTCTGTTTCAAATCTACACATTCCAGTTTCAAACCTGCTCATTTCCAGTTTCACGACACATCAAAATGAACATAAACATAAATATTTTACATCACAATCCCAACAAACATAAACATATATATTTTACATCCTACTAAGTCACAATCCAAATCGTTTTAACCAGAAATTCTTTTATATCAACTCCGCATTTTTATAGAAACTTTTAAAATAAGCCAATTAAAGTCTCAAAGTAAACCAAATTAACATAATACCAACATTAAGCCAACCACAAACTACCAACATAATAAAACTAAGTTTTTAACATTTATATGGCAAAACAAATACAACCAATGTTTACCAAACTACCAAAGAATCAACATTAACCCGATCCGCAAACTACTAACATAATAAACTAAATTTACAACACTTATATACCAAACATATACAACCAACATTTACCAAACTACCAAAGCATCAACATTAATCTAATCCGCAAACTACCAACCTAATAAAACTAAACTTTACAACATTTTCATGGCAAACAAGTATGACCAACATTTGCAAAACTACCACAACATGAACATTAACCCAATCCTTAAAGTACCAACATAATAAAACTAAACTTACCACATTTATATGCCAAACATCATTTACCAAACTATCAAAGCATCAACACTTACCTATTCGCAAATTACCAATACTATAAATTTACCAAACTACCAACCTAACATGCATTCGTAAATCCTTATACAAGTTCTTTAACTAAATTAAGCTAATTTACCTTCGGTCAATTTAGTGACTCCTCACCATAGACACACAGCGCTTTACTAGAAGAAGGTTTAGGCCCAATACCCCGAATGTGTCCGCGTCTTGAACCCATCACATTCTCAAATATTACTTATTAGATATATATATATATATATATATGTATATATATATATATGGTAACTACAGTTTAAACAAACACTACAACAAATATGGGTTTTTAGTACGCACAAAAGTGTCCTAAAATGTTATTTTATAGGACCTTTTATTTAATAGGACCAACGGTAAAAGCGTTTCATGTAAAGGGGTCGTAATAAGTCTCAAAACTAAAAAAGCGTCCTAATATCTCAAATAAGATTATGAAACCAATTTTATGGTCGCATAATTTGTCTATGAACAACCCAAAAACTTCTAATAAAAACGTATTAGGACACTTTTACAATGTTCTAACATATGCTTACCTACTTTTAATTTTTTAATACACATACAAGCGTCCTTAATATCCCAAATAAGATTATAAAACCAATTTAATTTTTTACAATGTTCTAAAATTAATTTATAGGACCCTTATGATGCAACAATATAGGTATTTTAGTACCAAGAAAAGGGTCTTAATATCCCAAATAAGATTATAAAACCAATTTTATGGTCGCATAATATGACTATAAACAACCCATATAGCGTTCTAAGGAAAGCATATCGTGACTCTTTTACAAAGTTCTAACAAGTTTAATAGGACAAAATTTCAAAGTCCTAACAAGTCATATGATACAACGTTTTTTTAAACATCCACACACAAATTTATGATATGGTTATGACATCCAAATAATAATTTTTATTATACAATAAAAAAGCTATAAACAAATAAAATCCTAATAGTTATTGTGTATATAACATCAACAAATGAAAGAAATAAAACTTTATTATATTTCAAATAAGCATATTCATAATAAAAACGTCATTTTCCCATCGTCAGAAAAGTGTCATTCCCTGTCGTAGCTCAAAACTGATATGTATTCAACCTGTAAACAAATTTATATGAAACATAAAGTTGTCATGAAGCACCATCGTGATAACATGAACAATAAACTTGTCTTTTAGGACAATGCATATACCTTAGAGCTACATCTTTGTCCAATTTCCTGCAGCACTCCAATGGATTGAAAAGGTTATAGTGAGTCCAGATTTCTAGTGACCAGCCCCTCTTTTCTTAATTACGTGAGTTTATTATGAGCTACACATGTGTCTACCAGAAACATAAAAGGTAAATAGACAAGAATTAGCAGAGAAAGATTTATGCAAGTGTATGAGCTAGCTACACTAAAAACTAAAAAGTTCAAAGACTAAACCAAGTCAAAACCTGACATGGCGGAAGGGAGGTGCAACTTGTAGGTAACACTTAAAAATTCCTTTCACATTGCAGGTAATACTTAAAAATTTACTCAGGCCGGCTAATTTTTCAGCATTCAATGAAATAATATTTACATGGGTCTTAATACTCAAGATCAAGTTATTCTTATCATCTTCATGATCTGTTGATTTTTTCACCAATGTATTCCCACAAAAATAATCCTTTAAGCACAAACTCTACTTGCAGGTACTCTGTCATTATATAAATTGGGATGTAGACGAATTTTAGTCAAGTTGGAGAATTTTGTATTTATTAAATCTGAAGTTACTTTCTAAGCTGTATCTAAGAAATAGCCAATTTCATTTGCTAGAATAGAGGTGTTTCAAATGGACATATGTTATCATTTGTAGTGGCTTCCTTAATACTACTCGTTAAAAGATACACATACATGTAATGCATGATTATTTATTTATTTTTTTTGAAAAACATAGAATCGTTATCATTCAAGTAAAGGTACTGAGGGACAAATGAGCGCTACGCTACGCTATTCGCTATAGCATATTTGTGACTGAGATAAAAGATTTTTGGTGACTGTTTTGTTCTTATGAGAGTTGCTTACCCATGTGTTTTTATTTGTTCCCAAAAACCGATAGTTTCATATGTGTACAACTATTTCTTCTCCCAAGTGGTATTAATATATCTTGATCTAATCTTACAAATTATTGAGGAAGACTCATTTCAGGTGCAATTATACCAGGACAGAATGCTAGAGGATATAAACTATGTTTATCATTTCAAAAGCATATTTATTCAATGTAGCCAAAATACAAAAAAAGGGAAGTTTAGTTGGCTACATTAGTACCTTGTTGCTGATTGTAGGGCATCAAAGCTGGATTGACGTCTTAGAATAGCTGCAAGGGATTAATTGCTAATGTTGTTCTTTACTTGGTATATGATCTTTTCATGCTTGTTTGGTCATTATTGCATCCAAGTTCGTCCTATCTCATGTATACGGTCAACGTCTTAGGTAAACAAAGCATAGCTTATTATCAACCGAGTTTTGTTGACCTTATTAATTTTCCAATGAAACCGCCTAGTACGTAAAACAATTATGTCAAATATAAAACCACACCATATGTTATCAACTGAATTGTGCCAAATAAACTTGATAGACATTTCTCTAACACCAATTAAAATCCATCATTGAAACAACTGCATAGAACCAACCCACAAAATATAATGAGGCCTTACTTGGACAACAGAGCCATGGTGTTTAAGCTCATTAAGATCCCTCTTTCTTAACTGAACAATGGAAACTTTAGCATCATCATCATCTGCGTAATCCTCTGCCAATTCATATATAAAAAAAACACGGTTCAATACCCTAACTGATGAAAAAAAAAAAAACCAAATAAATAAATAAAAGAGTTAACTGCAATTTGAGTCCCTGTGGTTTACTGGAGCTAGCACCTTGCAACCATTTTTTAAAACTCTCGCAGCCTGAGCCACTATCCTTCTATTTTCTTGCACTTTGAGCCCAAGTTTTAACTTTCCATCGAGCTTTAACGTTAGATGCAAGGGCACATATGTAATTTCCATCCCATCAACCTTAATCCTTTTATCATAATACGTCTGATTAAAAAACCCTAACCACGAAAATACAACAACAGCAATGAAACAGTAATCTTTCATAATACGTTCTGATTATCAATCATTTTACTTTTAATGGAGTCGCAATTGTTAAGGATTCGTAAGGATGGTGATGCTTTCAACCCAAACGCCATTTACAGTAAGTTTATCAATCGTTTTACTATATATTGCTGAATGATTTGATTCAAAACAATCGCTTTTATTTAGTTAAATGCATATGATTTTGTTGACAGGTGACATAGAGAATCGGTTTACCCTAAAAAATTTTCATGGTGGAGAGTTTTCTGACTATCCGGGTAGAGAATACATCAATGGTAAGTCAAATTACATTGATTTTGTTGATGTTGATGATGTTGGAATCAATAAACTGGAAGAAATACTCAAGGGAATTGGATATGCAGTTGACATGGTTTATTATTTTCATTATAAGGAACCTTATGTTTCTTTGGATTTTGGTCTTAAGTCTTTGGTTACCGAGACAGATTTTGAAAGCATGTTGCATAATGTTCGAAAAGGATATAAGGTTATTGAGATATATGTAGAACATTGGCACTCACGGGTCTTTATGAATTCAATGTATATAGGTGGGATAGAAGTGATTGATCCTACTTATGAGGTGGTTCAAGACAATGTTATGGTTGAACCCGTAGTGGACGTGGTGGATTAAGAGAATGTTGTTGTAGAACCCGTGGTGGACATGAGTAATTTTAGGGCCAATATAGATTCTGTAGTTGAAGAAGAAGATGAGTCTAGTGATAATGATGATGCTTTGCTTTTAAGGAAGGTCTCACAGCTGATGATGAAAACTATGATAGTAATGATGATGAGGAAACCGTTTTAAGAAAGGTCACAAAGAGGATGAACAGGGTTAGAAAACACAAAAAATTTGATGAATACAATCCATTCGAGGTTGGTCAACTTATTGAAGATAAGAAAAAGCTGAATGAAATGGTTAAAAAGTATGCACTTAAGTCGAGGAGGCAAGTTTATGTTTTGAAAAATGAAAAGAAAAGGTATAAGGTTATATGTTTGGGTATTAACCCAAAGTTGACTAGTGAGGGGGTAGGGTCTTCAACTAATGGACAAAGTGCACAACCCAAGAAAGTTGATAAAAGGCACACTAAACCCACTTGTCCTTGGGCAGTCCATATCTCAAGACCATCTCCCACAGATCAATGGTGTGTGAAAACCATCCATAATACACAAGAATGCATCCAAACTAGAGATGTCGGTTTGTACACCATGAGCACCATATCCAAAGAAATTCAGCCACTTGTTGCAAGCAATCCAGAAATACGCTTGCCTTCTATTCAGGACCAGCTTACAAAAAAACATCAGGTGCATGTGTCACTTCACAAAGTTTTTAGAGCTAAGCAGATTGCTATTAAGAAAATCTTTGGTGACTATAGAGAGCAATACACTTTACTTAGAAGTTACTGTGAAGAATTGTTAAGAGAAAACCCAAGGAGCACTATCAAGATTGATGTAGAGCAATTCACTAACCCTAATTTACCTACCAGGCAATTTAAAAGAATTTATATATGTTTTGATGCTATGAAGAGGGGCTTTAAGATGTGTGGAAGAGATTTTCTAGGGTTGGATGGTTGTTTTATGAAAGGTCCATATCCAGGACAGATCCTGACTGCAGTTGGTGTTGATGGTAACAATGGTATTTATCCTCTTGCATTTTCTCTAGTTGAAGCCGAAACTCTTCAATCATGGTCATGGTTCTTACAAAATCTTAGAGATGATCTTGATTGTGATTTCAACTCTAATTTCACCTTTATTAGTGACAGGCAGAAGGTACTTTGTTAAACTTTAAATTTTGTTTTGTTTTGTTTATTAATTATTTGATGTATGGTTGATTTGTTCATTTAGGGGCTTGTGCCAGCACTAGCAAGGGTATTCCCTAATGCGGAACACAGGTATTGTCTTAGGCACATACTTGAGAACATGAAGAAACAATGGCGAGGAGACTTGTGTAAAAACCTGGTGTGGAGAGCAGCTACTGTCACAAGCATACCGTACTTTAATAATGCCATGGAGGACATTAAGAAAGAAGATGTTAAATTGTTTGAGTGGCTACAACAAATCCCATATAGCAGTTGGGCTAAAGCCCATTTTACAGGTAGGGCGAAGTGTGATATGGTATTGAATAACATTTGCGAGGTGTTTAACAGCCAATTAGTGGGAGCAAGAGACAAGCCTATTATAACATGCTTAGAGTACATCAGGGAGTATATGACCAAGAGGATAAATATTGTTAGGAAAGTTCAAGCAAAAGCTACAGGCCCACTAACACCAAATGCTATAGAAAGGTTTGAAGCGATAAAGGCAGAAGCTTCACAACTGAATGTTCTAATGGTGAATGCAGACAAATACCAGGTAAAATCTTAACAACTATTTAGGTGACTAGCAAAAGATACTTATGTTTCTAACTATCTTAATAGGTGACTAGTTCAAGGTCTCAATGCGTGGTGAATGTGAAGGAGAAAACATGCTCATGCAGAAAGTGGGAATTGACTGGGATGCCCTGCAAGCATGCAGTAGCTGCCATTTGGGACATGACCAATAATGGCATAAGGGCTGGGATCCCTGAAAATTGGGTGTCTGAAGTGTATTGGTTAGATACATGGAAGAAAGTGTACATGAATGTTATTGAACCAATCACTGGACCTGATTATTGGACCCCCTCAAAATGCCCAACAAAGCTCATACCACCTAAACATCACAAGCAGGTTAGGATTGCATCTCTTGAGACTTTTGTTATGCATATGTTATGTTAGTCTTATGCGTTGTGTATGGATATTGTACAGATTGGAAGACCCAAAAAGTTGAGGAAAAGGTCAATTGAAGAGGTCCAAGAAGCATTCTCATCTAAGGGAAAAATGACAAGAAAGGGGAACACAACTACATGTGGCAAGTGTGGGAATAAGGGTCACAATTCAAGGAGTTGCAAGGGTCAAGGTGGGAGTGGAAAAACAAAAGGAAAAAGACAAAGACAATTTCAAGAAACACAAGATGCAACTCAAAGTGCTCCAGGACCAAGCCAAAATTCAACTCAGTGAATCGCTTTTTGAGTTTTTTTAGAATCGCTTGTTTGACTTTTTTTTAGAATCGCTTGTTTGACTTTTTGTTGAGAATCACTTGTTTGACATTTTGTGGAGAATCGCCTGTTTGACTTTTTTTGAGAATCGCTTGTTTGACTTTTTTTTAGAATCGCTTGTTTGACATTTGTTTCAAAATGGCATGTTTGACATTTGTTTCAAAATGGCATGTTTGACTTTTGTTTCAAAATGGCATGTTTGACTTTTTATGGGTCAAATAATATGCATCGCATATAATATGGGTATTGTATAATGGAATTGAAGTTGGTAGATTTTATTGGCATTTATATGCTGTGCAAGTAATATGTAGTCAAATAATATGCATGTTTGACTTTTTTTGGGTCAAATAACATTCACTGCATATAATATTCATGTTGGCCTTTTTATGGTTACTGTTGGTCATGGCATCATTCTACTGTTGCAGTGCATATAATATAGACTTTAGTACTTGATAATATGCAATGCATATAATATGGACTTTGGTTGGATAATATCACTATTATAATATGCATTACAAACACTTGTTATAATATGCAATACAAAAGCTAGTCATTAATATGGGTCAAATAAGATTCCACTGTTAAAATGTTATAATATGCAGTCAACAACTACAACACATTTGACTACAACTCATTTCAACACTTGCTCACAAAGCTAAATCTAAAGTACAACATATTTCAAGGGTGAAGTACATAAACAACAAACGACATCACTAAAATTCCAATTGCAATCTTCAGTTTCCACACTTCCTTGGTCTTCGCCTTCGCTTCTTCCTCCTTGTCGTTGAGACTCCTTACCAAAGCGGGAATCAACCTTTCACATCTTGGACAGTCGAGATTATCAGCCCATTTTATCCATCCACACCTGCCCTTCTGTTCATTTATGCAGTATCTTTTGTGGTTAGTCGACGAACTACCTAAACAAGAATATTATTATCAAAATGTTCATCGAAAAAGTTATTGTTCACGTACATGTCTTAATGTTTTAATTAGCAACCATTATTGTTGTTCTAGAATTAGTACTGCAACTTGAAAAATCTTATACAAAAGAACTCAAACTCTGAATATGAAAGCATTAATGACTATTTTTAAATGTAGGACTGGTACAAAAATGTTGGTTTCATACCTAATTTCATGAACTCACAGACGACGAACTATACGACATTACAAGCTTTGTAATCAGCTCTGTAACAAAACCTTCACCACTTCTCAGTTGTTTATCCTTTACTTCTGCATCCAAAACATACAATATTAATATGCTAAAAAAATATACACAAAAATTAACTTTGTATAGGTAATTCTGTTAATATTGAACTTATTACTTACCTGGATGAACCAAAGTCTTTCGCCCTCCTAACGATGAGATTAAACGAATGTTGAACCAAGCAATCGGATGATTAATTGTGATGAACTGAATTTACATTATATAAAGAAGCAACACAATCGCAACTTATTAGTGGTGAAGACCGATTAATAAAGAAGCTGTTACCAAGACCGATTAATAAGAAGCTGTTACCTTCGTGAACAACTTGGAAGGAGGCTTCGATTATTGAACTTGGAAGGATTCTTCGATCATTGAACTTGGAATGATGCTTCGATTGAACCTGTAACTATCAATTAAGTGCCGAGACAAATTGGGGAAATAATTAGGGTTTATGAGGAAAGATGGGTATGGGTAGTATAGTAACTTTCCTTGTTTTTAACGTTTAAATGGATGGATACTTAACGGTTGGGCTCAAAATGCAATAAAATACAAGTGCAGTGGCTCAGAGTGCAAAAGGTTTTGAAAATGGGTGCAAGGTGCCAGCTTCAGTAAACCACGGGGACTCAAATTGCAGTTAACTCTAAATAAAATATAAAATTACTAAACATGTGCATCCAACTTTGAAACAACGATAAAACTTTGAGAGAAAGGTGTGATTTTCTAGGAAAAAATTGAGATTTGGGCGCCATTTCTACCATCTTCTGCCTGAACATCGATAAAACCTACTTCAGGATGTGCCATATCAACCATCGATTACCTGTCTTTCTCACAAGGATTGGAGAAAACATTGTTCAGCCGTTGTATTAACTATGTTTCTCACACGGATTCAAGAAATCACCTTCTTTAGTGTATGGGTTATTCAGGAAGCAAGAACCCTAGGGTGAGATACTTTCTTCTTGGAAGGGAGATGATTTTATCGATGTAGCTAACTTTTTTTTGGGTCAAGAATATGCTTTGACCATCTTAAAATTAGGAGGGTGTTAGGGGTTGAGTTTTCAAATTGATTTTTAAATTATTACGATTAAAAAGGCAAATAATAATTTTTTAGTGTTTGAGAAAGATTTATAAAAATAGATTATTTGCGTTTAATAGGTTATCAAAACGCAACAATCTAAAACCAGCTCTACAACTACTGCAACAAACCGCATAATCTGTTTTCAAAAAGCAATCCCAAACACCCTCCAAGACTCATTAGTGAAACATGTGTTGTACATGTTAGTTTTTTTTTTTTTTGTGTGTTATTTATAAAACTACCACAAGGATTTCCATTATGTAGAGTATAGATAAAACTCTAGCGAATAAGTGTCTTATAAAATTGATGTTTTATGACTCAAATATCAAGTGTCCTATTATGATGTATAATAATAACACCGCTATGATTAAGCGTTCTATAAAGATTAAAGTTATATGGCCCAAGTGTTAAGTGTCTTATTAAGTTATGTTCTAATAAAAAATTTAGCTAATAAGCATCCTATAAAAACTGATGTTTTATGACTCAAATATCATGTGTCCTATTACGGTGTATTATAATAACACCACAACGATTAAGCTTCTTATAAAGGTTAAAGGTACAAGACCCATGTGTCAAGTGTCCTATTAAGTTATGTTCTAATATGACCTAGACTACAAAGGGTCCTATAACATCGAACGTTTATGACTTAACTAAAAAGTACCGTATTAAGTTATGTTATAATAGGACCCCGGTGATCAAGTGTCCTATTACATTGCCACATAATGGGACACTAACAACTAAATGTCTTATAAATTACTTTATTAGGATCTACATTTTAGGTGTCCTATTAAGTTATATGATGATAGGACCCCAAAGAATCATCCATCCTATTAAATAGCTTTTTAGGACACAAGTTTGGTAGCATATATTATAAAAGTACCCTAAAAGTTCATTCATCCTATTAAATAGTTTTTAGGACCCTATTTTACAAGCTTCCTACACAAAAGGTCCTTAAAAGCCATTTTTGTTGTAGTGAAATACCTACATATACTTTTTTCGGATTGCGGTCTGTCAAAGTTTCCAGCTTTATCTGTGCGGGTTTTATAAAAAGTTTATAGCCGGGTCATTTTCTGAAAACATTAAAACCAAAGTTAGACACTAAGTGAACGTTATATATAAATATATATATGTATATCTATACTATATTAATAAGCATATAGGAAGGGCAGAAATGGTCATTTGCCACTTTACAAGCCTTGAAAGCATACTGTACAATAATCCAATGCATAAAAACTCTTAAGTGCAAGCTTAGATGCATCATGTACAAGCCCCTTAAGCCTAAGAAAAAAACACTGATACACATTGACTGCAAACCTTTAGATTGCCAGCATGGCTTGCCTACCCACCGTTAGATTAATCAAATACGCAAGGAGGCACAAACAAATACCCAAAGTCTGATTCAAAATTCAAATCCAGAACTCTTTCTTCTCCCCCCCCCCCCCTTCCTCTCTCTCTCTCTCTCTAATTCTGCACCTGGATCTGGTTCTATCTTGGTGATTCCAACGGTTGACATGGTGGTGGAGACACAGGTAGAGGAGAACGGGTCCGACAAGGTCCGAGCCGCCGCATCAGGTGGATATATGGTGGTTTTCTTTTATCTCTTTTGAATATTTGATGCTTAAAACAATTTCTTAGCACAGATCTTCATGTGTGTGTTCTTTACTTAAACTTTTCCTCTGTATTCCTTTGTTCTTATACCTTTTAGGGCTAAATCTAAGAAATAATGTTTGAATCATATGGCGTGATCGATAAGCGTATAAACAGGTAAACAGTAATTATTCTTTTTTTTTTGGTTGATTTCTTGATTATTTACCCCCATATTTAATAAAAAAAAATCTGCTTTGATTTCAGGTTTATTGTTTGTTTAGGAACTTGTGGTTGTTGGTGGTAAGATGTTTAGAGCAAAAGGATTTGGAAGAAAAAAAATTTCTTTTTGTAATAGGTTGTCAATTATATCTATTATCTATACTATACGTAATACATATTAGAAGGCTGAGTTTTGATTGTATCTCCTTAACTGCAGTGATATAGCTCGTGAGTACTGGACAGACACACCATTCTTAGTGCTTCCCATCTGCAGGAAAATCATACCTGCTGGTTTACGAAACTCATACCTGCTGGCGCTGATGAGGGTTTAGTTGCTCTATCAGAGAATGATAAGAAGGCTGTTGTTATTGAGCTTAACTGTGTAACCGATTTCGTTGCAAGAAATGAAGTATTTCAATACCTGGTTAGTCTCACATAGTTTGTTTTTGAATCAATGTCATAAGAAGCTCCATGAAATTCGTTATACTTGTCTTGTATATTGTTCATTATGGCTTTTCATAAACAACTAGAATAACACTGAAAATTTGAACTAACTGCCATCGCCTATATTTACTTTGTCCGGTACAAGTCCGCAGTTGATTTATGTATTCTCTTATGGGTGCTTTCACAGACTGTTTGTAAAAGTAAGAAGCGATTTAGCAATCAGAAAGTTCTAACTATAAGATGTGATTTACACGAACCCGAAAACGACCTAAACCTGAAAATTATGTTAGACATTTAAAACCGAACACAGCCTGAATATACATGGTTTGCCCCGAACACGACCCGTTTGACCCGTTTGTTAAATCTTATGTTGATTTTACTTTTAGTATCTTATTTGTTGGCCTTTTAGATTGGAGTGTTTGGACAAATGGTTTTTAAATGATGCATATGTTATGGGTCGAGTTTCTGGTTTTTGTGTGTTAATAACTTTCAAGTGTATTTATTTTTCTATGTTACCAAAAATTGTGACATGGGACTGCAGGTTGAATCGACTCCAAAGGAATTAATGGAGTTGCTTTTGTTGGAAGCATGTATTATATCCTACATACGCTTATATTATAGACTTATAGCTGTTACATAGTTATGATTATTTAGTATCACCTAATAACTTTTAGAATGCATATCCAAACACCTACATAAATGTACTTTAACTAATTATAGTTTTGAATTTCAGTTTGAATCGGCTTCAAGGGGATAGCCAAACATTCATGTAGGAGACAATATTATTTTTTATGATTCTGACTTTGCGGCTATTGTGAGACCAACAGTTTGGTCATTTTCTGTTGTTTTTCTGTTTGCCTAGGGATGTGTACAAAGCTATTCGATTGGTATTGAGCGTTAGCCGAAACTAAAATTTGTAGTTACAGGTTTTTAAGTGTTGCAAATTTTTCAGTTTTTGACTCACTTTGGTTTCAGATTGTTTTACCGACTTTTTATTTTTTCATTTCATATAGATTTTGGGTAGTGCTACATTGATTTAAAAGTATTAGCAAGGACATTTGAACTTCTATTTTTTACATACATATTGGATTAAGAAGACTAAAGTAATCACCTGTCGTGCCATGTAGAACCATAAGAATGTAAAGTGGCTTCTAATTCTTAGGCAAAAACACTAATAAAAATGTATTATACTTCAAGATCTCAAAACCCAACACTTACCCAGAAAACACATTAAATTATTGCTTATATTTGTGTACCACGTGTGCGCCATAATGAACTTGATTAAACGAGAACAAACTATTTGATACAATAATACGAACGAAAGACGATAATAAGAAATTGGACTACAAATAATATATATAGCCTCATTTCTTGGACTAAATTGCAATCCTTGATAAAATATTCATTTTCCCTCTAAAATGGCTATCTTGATACTTCGTCCGACTAACGATAAACATGTACAACATCATAAATTATTGTTGCCGCCGCATCGCGCGGGTTTCTTACTAGTCGATATATAAAACATAACCTCTTTGAAAGCTCGGCTAGCGTAGGAGCTCGTTCAGCCTCAGTAATTGTATTTCAGCTTCGCACCGCATGCTGCGATAGTTAAGGACCGTTTGATATGTCCAGGAGTCAAGAAACGGCTTATAGTTTTCTGCGAGTTCTCATTAGGCATATTAGCTAGGACGGTGGCCCTGCGAGTCAAGAAACGGCTTATAGCAGCTGCTGTATTACACCCTTAATATTATCGGTGTGAGTATCGGTTTCAAAATGAGCCAAATCGAACTTATACTGCATATATACGCAAATAAATAATACAATTGCAGTTAACAAAAGGTGAATCAACAGAAAACATATAAAATATACTTATAAATAAATAATCTGCTCTTATGAGCTCATTCAAGCCATTCTTATCAGCCTTTTCAACATTTTTCCAGCCTTTTCAAAATCTTTGCAAAAGAAAAAACTGTAAATGATACGCAAGAAAATAACGATATCAATCATGTTCAAATAAACGACACAAGAAGAGCGTAGCTTGTTAAAAGATGTTTTTTTGACCACAAGCTCATTATTTAACTGGACAAACTATCTTAATGGCTGAAGACATTTTAATGTAAAAAATGGTTTGATAGATATGGTTGGTTAGAGTATACAACAAAACAAAATAATACATATTTTTAATGTTGTTACTTGTTTAATGAAAGTATTGGTAATCAAGGTGGAAGAGATACTTTTGCACAATGCTATAATTTTGTGGTGCAAAAAGAAGTTTTGATAAAGTAAAATAAGTGAATGTACTGGTTCGATTTCAAGTATGTGTTTAACTTTAATTATTATAGTGTTTTTATTTTTGTTCTGGTTACATTGTTTGAAAGTATAGTAAAAAAGTTTTTTTAGCGGTACCCTGAACTTTTAGTGTAAATCCGCCACTGCTCGTTTGAATAAAAAGGAAAAGTCATATAAAAATGAGAGCAACATTTTCTAAGGTTGGGGATGGTGCAAGAAAGTACCCTAACACCTTTCAATCACATGTTGCCACATCAGATTTGCTCTATTCTATCCCAATACTAGCATAAAACAACATATGTGGTGGGTGTGATGCTAGAAGGTACCCTAAACATTCTTTTAAAATTGAAAATGCATTAAACATTTTAATTTAAGTAATAAAAACTAAATTTCATTAAAATAAATAAAAAAGTATCAGTAATTTAAAAAAAAAACTACTCATTGTCGTCCGCATCAAGCTGTGGAAGACTAGGAAATGTATGGTGTTCCAAAAGATCAAATCAAAGTCATACATGCATATTATCATCTCGCAACACCCTAAGAGCATTCTCGTCAAAGGCTTACCCAACCGGTGGATCTATTATGTGGACTGGTGTAATTGTTCTTCCCTCATCTTTTAAGATCATGATGTGCCTCAATATGCATTCATACACGATTCTCCTAATATTGCCTATGGTGGTCTGCCACTATGGCAGTTTAAGTATACCCCATTTTTTACTTTAAAACACCGAAAGACCAGTCCACATCTTTTTGTGCCAACTCTTGTGCCATAGTTAACGTATTTTTTGTTGGTTCCATTGGATAACAAAATGCTTTCACAAATGTTGAACAAGTAGGGTAGATGACATTGGGAAAATAGTACCCACGTTTGTAAAATTGATAACTTACGTAAAATGAACTATCCGGCGCGATTCCCATTCTGTATAGTATGATATATTGGAGATTGAAGGAGAACATTAACGTCGTTGTTCGATCCAGGCGGACCAAAAACAATGCCAATACCACAAATCTTGTGAGGCAATCATCTCAAGCATCATAGTCGGTATTGTCACCTCTTATATATTAGCCACGCAACTCTGTATTACACCCTTTCCAAACAAAATTTGTATAGTCAATGCTACCAAGCATACAAGGAAAATAGAAAAATGATGTTTTTCGACGTGTACCCCTTACAAACGCGTAATATCAAAGCTTGTCGGTCTGCATAAGAACTCTTGGTCGTATAAGTTTATTATTGTGTTACAAAATTATTGTATTGTTGGGTTTATGTGATACCACAGTTACGAGAACGAAGACTTTTGGTCGCTTGTTTTGTAGTTTGAATGTTAGAGGACTGATTGTGTAATTAAACCATAGTTTTATGTAAACCCTAGTGATTTGCGCACTTAACAGACGGGCCCTGCGCACTTAGCTAAGTGCGCAGGCCCATCAGCTCCTACTTATATAAAGGAAGCATGTGTGCAACTCTAGGGTTAGGGTTTTGGACATCTTTCACAGCACAAGTACTCAAAAGGTTGCGCACTTATCTGTATCCATGGTTCTTTGAATGATTCAATCAGTAATGGAAATCATCTTTGAGTTTATCTTGTGTGTTGGGTTTGCTAATTTTATCTAGCATCTTTGTTTTTCAAGATTAATCACTTAAAACACCTAATCGATAGGTGTTTCTAAGTGATAACAATCTCTTGCACTATCAAGATCAAGTATTTTGGGACTACATGTATAGATTCACGCGAAAGTCGTGCAAACATATAATTACGCATTGTACTTGTCAAAAGGATTACCTGTTGCGAGTTGTTTAATAGCGGATGTTCACTTTCATAGTGTTGTAAAACTTTTTTTATACTTCACATCAAATGCCTCTTGAAACCATACGTATCTTGCTTCAACATCATCTTAAATTTGTGTAAATAAATGTTACGACATATGAAACATGTGTTTAAACGTTTCTTCATTGTACTTGGGGTTGTCGACCAAATAAATGTTTCGATCACGTTCGACATATCTTCTACTAGATGTTGCAGTGTCTTGTTCAGCAGCTCGCGAGATTGTATCCATCAGAAATTGTAATCTTCTGTTCGTTGTGAATATATTATCATCAAGCGCAATGGTTACCCTAAGAGACTCCGAATCATCATCTATTTTCTTTTGCAAAGATTTTGTGAGTGATAACAATCTCTTGCACTATCAAGATCTAGTATTTTAGGACTACAATTTGGTATCAGAGCCTGTGTGCTCTAGATTGTATCTGATTAAGATACCAAAACCCTCATTTTGGTAGTTTTTCTTTATGTTTTTAAATTTTTTTGTGTTTTTATCAAAAAAAAGAAGGTTTTTCATCTCCATTTGCCTCAGATTTCTCTTATTGTTGAGTTTCTAAGGTGTTAAAAGTTGGTTATCTTTAGTAGAAACATCATCCGAGAATTTCAGATCGATTGAAAAAGGCTTGGATAGGATTCTGCTGTGTATTGTGCATTATCAGACGTCTTTGCGCACTTAATTGCGCACTTATTTCCTGATTCTGAGTACTTATTTCATAGTTTGAGTACTTATTTCATATTTTGAGTACTTATTTCATATTTTGAGTACTTATTTCATATTTTGAGCACTTATTTCATATTTTGAGTACTTATTTCATATTTTGAGCACTTACTTCATATTTTGAGTACTTAGCTCATAAGCTACATACTTGTTTTTCAAGTTGTGCACTTATTTCCAGATTATAGGTGCGCACTTATCTCATAAGTTTGCGCACTTGTTTCTTGGTTTAAGCACTTAAATCTTCAAAAGCTTAAAAGTTAACTTTGTCTCCAGGAACACAACTAGGGTTTCTGCGCACTTATCAGAAATCACTAGTTGGTTTGCGTACTTGCTGAAAGGGTGCTGTTTTGAGTACTTGGCTAGGGTTTCTGCGCACTTAAAATCTTAAACGAGAGTTTAAGTGTCTGTGTACTTAAATAAGTACGCAGACTGATCAGTTAAAGGCTGAGCACTTGTCTTGCTCAGCCCTGACTGACCTGTGCACTTAGCAAATCTGTGTACTTCAAGACTGCGCACTTATCAGGAGATCAAAATCTTGACATCGCTGTTGAACCATTGTTTCAGGTTGCTGCTCACTTGTTCATGCGCACTTACCACATTTTCGCACTTATTTGTGCACTTATTTGCGCACTTATTTGTGCACTTATTTACGCACTTATTTGCGCACTTAAGGACTGATCTTTCATAATTAAGGACTTTGGACTTATTTCTGGACTGTAACCATTAAAATCAATTAATCAGACTTATAAAAAATCAATCTAAATCAATGGCTGGTAACAACAACAACTCATACCAAGTTAATCCTATAACCCAAGCTAAACTGGAAACAGGAACAATAACCCGAATTCCCAAGTTAATGGGTGCTGATGATTATGGTACTTGGAAAAACCGAATGAAGGCTTTCTACTATGTCAATGACTTTACTCAATGGACGTCTGTGCAACTTAGACCTCACATTCTAGTTAGGACCACTGAAGCAGAAGAGGTGTTTAACACTGATCCTACTACCTACACAGACCTTGACAAGCAGTTGATGCAACGAGATCACAAAGCCTATGGTGCTCTCACCATGGCTTTGTCTAATGATGTGTACAACATGTTTGAAGAGTACGGATCTGCGCATGATCTGTGGTTCGCATTGAGTGAGTACTACGAGGGAAATGCTGAGATGAGACAGAACAAGCAAGACATGATTCAGAAAGAATATGATATGTTTGGGAGTGTTCGAGGAGAAAGATTGTCGTCACACATTGACAGGTTCATGAGCCTGTTAACAAAGATGAAGAAAGCTGGAATTCCTGTCAACAACCGAAACTCCATCAAGAAGCTGCTTGATTCTCTTCCTAAGGAATGGAGCCTTCAATGCATGCTGATTAGGAAGGAATACTTAAATCCACAATCCACTCTAGCTGATCTCATCAACACACTGAAGTCATTTGAAATGGACATAACCAAGAGAGAGATGAATCAGACAGTGTCAAAAGTTACTCCAAGCAGCTCTCTAAAGAATCTGGCTTTAATGACTCCAATTGGACAGAAGGCACCGGTGGTTGAAGACTTTGGCTGGGGAAGGAAGCTGTTGCAGCTAAAGCAGATGTTAACAAAGCATTGATGGCAGCGATATGCACCAAATCCGTAAATGGTGTAAACTCTGTGGAAGGATCTTCAGTGGGAGTGCCAAAAGGAGAAATACAAGAGAGTGCGGGTTTGAAGGGAGTGTTGATTGCTAATGAAGGAAAAGAAAAGGCAGTTGAGGAAGTGCTAATAGCTGAAAAGAATCAAGTCACCAAAGCAGATAAAAAGCAGCAAGAGGCCCCCAAGAAAGCTGATGAGAGGGATCTGGTAAGTATTCCTCTTGAAATAAAAACAAAGCTGTGCTCACCAAGGTGTGTTACAACTGTTGCTTACTTTTTGTCTCACAATAGAAAAATTTTAAAAGAAATGGCTGACATTCAAAAAATTAACAATGAAATGAAAGAAAATGAGCTAGCATATCAGCGAAAGTTAAATGCAACTCTAGCTGAAATGCAAACTCTAAAAGAATTTGTTCTCAAAAAGGATTTTCTAATAAATGATTTAACCTCAAAGTTAGAAAAATCTAGAAATGAAACAAATCATCTTCAGATCATTGTGGACAAATGGAATGTAAGCAAACAGGCTCAAGCTGATCTAGTGGATTGCTCAAGGCAATCTTTTGTTAAAGATGGAATTGGATACAAAGATAAAAATGGTATCGAAAGATCTTTATTTTTACCTCTGAGCAAAAGTGAATATATACCAATTCCAAAACCTCATCCAAAAAATGATCTTTGTGAAAAGGAAAGTGTAAAATCTGAGTCTGAGTCTAATACTAATATAAGTAAAAGCAATGCAGATGTGACCCAAAAGTCAGAGAAGGAAGATGATGAAAGTTATGGTGGAAAGACACTGGGGTTAGGTCATCCGGGTGCCAATTACACTACAGTGAATTGGTTCATCTCGAATAATCAAAAGACTAAAATTGTTTTTAATTTGGATGACTGTACTAAACTTAATTCTAGACTTGATCTAAAGGGTGTAGTAGACCCTAATGACAGGAAGAAACCTGTTCAACGTTCTAATGTTTGCGTTGACAATATTCTGTCTACCTGTGTTGATTTGAAATCTGCATTTTCTGATGATAAAACAGCATATAAGACATCTGTGTTTGTACCAGAACTAAAGCAAAACCGGTTTGGAAAATTTCTCACAGAAAAGATTCCAGAATTTGTTCCATCATCTACAGATATCTCATGTTCTGAAGACTCACAAAGTGACACAGGTCATTTAAGTTGTGAAGACTCACAGAGTGACACAGAAAGCAACATCAGCACTCAAGAATGCAGCACAGAAGAAGAATCAAGTGGTAACAAGGATGAATCATGTTCAAGAGAAAGCTCCTGCTCAAACAAGATCAAGAAAAGAACATCACAACCATCATCATCCAGATCTTCTCCAAAGATCAAGCCTAAACACTCAAAATGCTTTAGATGTGGAAAAGAAGGACATGTGGTCAAAAAGCGTCATTTAAAACCTAAACCACAAAATGATGTCAAAACTCAAAACTCTTTTTCTGATCAGATCAAAAATCTTCAAGAAACAGTAAAAAGTTTTGTTAAAACCCACAATTTTGGAAGAGAAAAGAGTCAATGATGGGTGAAAATCACGATAGATCAAAACTAAAACAAACATGGATTCCCAAAGTTAACTAAATACATGTTTTGATCATCTTTGTACATTATTATTATTTTTATTGTAATTTTTTTAATAAGCTGCATAAATGGTTGATAGCTCTTATGAGATATATGTAGCATGTTGATAGGGGCGCGTCAAGAACCATCAGTGAATCCCCATACACATCGATCCATGACTGGATCATTGATGTATCTCACCGCCAGTGGACCAGACATCATGTGGGCAGTTGGATGATGTGCTCGTTTTCAGTCAAATCCCAAGCAATCTCATGAAACTGCAGTCAAAAGAATCTTCCGCTACCTCAAAGCAACACCAAAGCTTGGTTTATGGTATCCTAAGAGTGATAATTTTGATTTAATCGCTTACTCTGATAGTGATCATGCAGGTTGTAGAATTGATAGAGAATTTTTCTCTGGTGGTTGCAAATTTTTGGGGAATCGGCTTGTATCTTGGCAAAGCAAAATGCAGATAACAGTGTCTATCTCCACTGATCAAGCCGAGTACACTGTTGCGTCCAGTTGTTGATGTCAAGCTTTGTGGATCCAAAATCAGTTGCTGGATTACGGTTTGAATGTCATGAAAACCCCAATCTTCATTGATAATGATGCTTGTCGTGACATCGTGAAGAATCCTATCGACCATTCTAAAACACTACATATTGAGATCAGGATTCACTCTATTCGCGATGCTCACGATAAAGGATACATTCAAGTGTTATCCATTGATACTGCTGATCAAAAGGCAGATATCCTCACAAAGGCTTTTGACAAAACTCGTTTCCTCCGATTGGTCACTTGGATGGAAATGATAAATTTTGAGTGAGCTCACATTATGTCATGGTGTTAAAAAAATAATAAATAAATAAATAATAAATCCTATTTTCATACAAAACAAGATTTTTTGGGGGAGAAAGTATATATCTATTGCAAATTAACAAGAAATGATAGGAACTAATCATATTTTGTCAGCATGTGAATAGGAACCAGAGGATGTTGCGGCTTCAAGCAACGACATGTCGGTAGATTCAGCTTGGAATTGAGTAAACTGCCAATAGGTGATTAACAAAATAGATCTACACGGAAAGTTGGATTCCCACTGTGTTTTAGGTCTGCACAAGCTGAGTCTGGTCATACACAGGTTGAGAGATCAAAAGACACAGAAAATTTTGTGCATATGTGATCAAAAGACACCTAAGTGTGCAAGCTACCAATGCGGGGCTATTCAAACAAATGAGCAACAAAAGACACGTAATGTTAGTGACGTGCAAACATATGGATAGCTCAAAAAGCAATCAGATGATCATCTTCTCTGCTTATGAGAACATAGACCTGAAGCTTTCATCATCTGATCGACATAATGATCATCTTCTCTGCTTATAGAAACATAGACCTGAAGCTCTCATCATTATATCTCAATAAACCTTGAGGATTGGTAGGCTTACACCTAGCACAAGTGGGGTCCACTAACTTTCCGTCAATATTACCAAAACATGATAAAGCTCATCACCAAACGTATGTTGAAAGACGAGAGGCATGGATTTAAGTGGACAAACATACTGACAGTTTTTCTTGGGCTGCAGCTATCCAACAGAAAGTTGAAATGTGATCTGGCAGGTATGGTTAGTATGATCTTGTATGCAAAAGGTGAGAAACAGTTAACCCCTCCTTGCTGTTTTTGTTTTTATTAAAAAAAACGTACAAAATATAATAAGTTTAGGGGGAGTAATAAAATATGTGTTAGAATGTGAGATGTGTTTATTGCATATAATCCTGATCATCATCCAGTCTGTGATCAAGACCAGTGCAGGGGACGAGATTGTGAGATTCTTCGATCTGGTTGATGTATTCATGTTTCATCTGTCAGAGTTGATGTAGCTGTTTGGGAACACAATCAGAGTTGGAGCCGGTCAGACACTGCTGGAAGAAGGAATGCTATTTCAAAGAGCACTAGATCATGCTAAAGAGAGGAAGCTGGAGATGCTAGAAATTTTGGAAATGATCGAGGCTGCAGACAAAGAGAAGGAGCTTGGAGACAAAGACAAGGAAATTGCTAACAACGACAAAGCTGACAATTAAAGAAAAGCAGCCAGAAACCACTGAAGCTCCAGAAGTGATAGTTCCAAAAAAAGCAGTGCGGGAAATGCAGGAAGAAGGTGAATGGAGTGATATCTCGGTTCGAAGCTAACAGATGAAGATCTGGTAGCTGTGGTCTAGGGGGGAGTATTTTTGGGTTTATTTGAGACCACAGTTAATAGAACGAAGACTTTTCGTAGCTTGTTTTGTAATTTGAATGTTAGAGGACTGATTGTGTAATTAAACCATAGTTTTATGTAAACCCTAGTGATTTGCGCACTTAACAGACGGGCCCTGCGCACTTAGCTAAGTGCGCAGGCCCATTAGCTCCTACCTATATAAAGGAAGCATGTGTGCAGCTCTAGGGTTAGGGTTTTGGACATCTTTCACAGCACAAGTACTCAAAAGGTTGCGTGCTTATCTGTATCCATGGTTCTTTGAATGATTCAATCAGTAATAGAAATCATCTTTGAGTTTATCTTGTGTGTTGAGTTTACTAATCTTATCTAGCATCTTTGTTTTTCAAGATTAATCACTTAAAACACCTAATCAATAGGTGTTTCTAAGTGATAACAATCTCTTGCACTATCAAGATCTAGTATTTTGGGACTACATGTATAGATTCACGCGAAAGTCGTGCAAACATAAAATTACGCATTGTACTTGTCAAAAGGATTACCTGTTGCGAGTTGTTTAATAGCGGATGTTCACTTTCATAGTGTTGTAAAACTTTTTTTTATACTTCGCATCAAATCCCTCTTGAAACCATACGTATCTTGCTTCAACATCATCTTAAATTTGTGAAAATAAAAGTTACGACATATGAAACATGTGTTTAAACGTTTCTTCATTGTACTTGGGGTTGTCGACCAAATAAATTTTTCGATCACGTTCGACATATCTTCTACTAGATGTTGCAGTGTCTTGTTCAGCAGCTCGCGAGATTGTATCCATCAAAAATTGTAATCTACTGTTCGTTGTGAATATATTATCATCAAGCGCAATGGTTACCCTAAGAGACTCCGAATCATCATCTATTTTCTTTTGCAAAGATTTTGTGAGTGAAGATTGTATGGATTTTTGGTGTAAAATGGTGTGAGAATGCTGAAGCTAATGGTATTTAAACAGGAAATTAATTAAAAGAATATTTTTTTAAATTCCCAATTGTATAATATTTGACCGTTACACCCACAAGACACTAGGTTTCTTTCACCCGAATTAGGTAGCTGAAAAGAGGTATGATGGAATGGGTAATGAATGTTCAATAATGTGTCTAATTGTGTGTTTTTGATGATTATATATGATGAATAAGATAACTACGCAAATTCGGAATGTTTCATGTTAAATACAAATATTGGACGTGTTTTGGAGAAAATTCGTCGATTGGACCTGAAGATTAAAATGGATGAAATGAAAGAGGGTCGAAAATTGAAGATGTGGCCGCAATAATCGAAGAAAACAGAGTTATAACAAATATTTTATGAAGAAAACAAGGTTTGGCGCCCCGTTTGGAAGATTCAGCGCAAGGTGGCGCTGAAAATGGCGCAAATCAGAGATTTTGAGAGAGATGGCGCCACCTGGCGCCATTTACTTATCATATGCGAATTTTTTGGGTTTTCACCATATTTAAAGATAAACCATCCCAAAAATGAAAAATATCTTCAACCCTAGCCATCTTGGAGCTCCCAAGGACGAATTTTGTCATCCCAAACCTCAATCTAATCAATTCTTTCATGCAATTAACATCTACAACAATCATTGAAGATCCTATGATGAAGATGAGCGGCTAATCCTCTTTGTGACCACCTACGGGTAGATGGTTCGTTTATGTGAAACTCTAACTCTTGTTTGATTTGGTTTATGGATTGTCTTTTAATTGTTTGAATGATATTGTGGTTTGAGTTATTTAAACGAGTCACGCTTGTGCAATTGCTTATCTTTTAATCATTCGCATTTGGTTTTCATGCATCGTGAGCAGTTTGATTAATGGGAGGGTAGTTGTTATTCGTGGGTTGGTAATTAAATTGTACGAGTTATTATTAAAAACTTGTGTTTGATTATCTCTTAACTTAAACTGTTTAACAAAACTATGTTTATGTGGTATCCAATCATCTAAACAAGGGTAGGGTGAATCATTGAACGGGAAAACTGGAGGTGGTTACTTCTTTAGTATTATTGTTTACAACTTTTTCCAATACGTTTTCTGAAAGTCAAGTTAATAACAAAGTAATTATACCTAAAAAACTTACTATTTAAACTAAAAAAATAAACTTTCCACCAATTTCCTGTGGGGACGACTCACTTTCACTATACTATATTTTTACTTATTTTTGATTGACCCCAACGACAGCGATCAAGGTACCGGAGGTAGAGGCTATGTAGCAATCGGCTACCCCTACCTGATCCCCTACACGAGACCACAACCTCCACCCTAAGACTACGGGGAGTGGAGGGGGGGGGGCATGAAGCGTCATGTGACACTTCTGCGACCCATGTTTAAAAGGTGAAAATTGTGAGGAGTGGAAGGGAGGGTGAAGAGAATAATATTATATTATTTAGTTTGTGTGTTAAATTTAAAAAAAAAGTGGCCAATCACAATCCTCCAACTCAAGTCCACCCTTGGCCCCACGCATATGAGAATTCCCCTGCCCAAGGGGTTTCCCCCCTCCCACGCCACCAGAGGGTGGTGTAGGTGGGCTTGAACCCTCTCCAACCCCACCCCCCACTCTAAGGCCACAATGGGTGGTTAACCTTTTATCACACCCAATCATCTTGTGCCACCTCATTTTATTACATTGTATCACATTTCATCACTAAAACCATGTGGTGGCGTTCACAATTATCAATAAACCATCACACCTAATAACCTTGTGACACCTCATTCAATCACACCCATTATTATTATTTTTTATAAGGCCACAAGGGGTGGTCACCTTTTTATCACACCCATAACACTATCACACCCAATCATCTTGGGTCACCTCATTTTATTACATTCTACCACATTTCATCACTAAATCCACGTGGTGGTGTTCATAATTATCACTAAAACCATCAAACTCAATAACCTTGTGACACCTCATTCCATCATACCCATTATTATTATTTTATAATAAAATCAAGAGAGAGATAGAGTGTTAGTGGTGGTCCCCACCTACTTTTTCAAATAAAAACAAAAGTGATTGATGCAGATTGTTTGTTAGCTCCGTGATATATATCATGATGATGCTTAATCACGGTTGTGATAACTTTGAAGGGGCGGTGTTTTGCGGTATCACAACTATCACGGGGTGGCCATCACGAACCACCCCATCTGCCCTAAGTATTATGGTGGTCAAGATATTAATGCTGCATGACCAATCAAATATTAAATGTTGGATGTTCACTTGTTATCTTTTTTTTAAAGGATAAATTCTTTTTAATCTTTTGGTCTTTAGGACTTGAACCCAAAATCTTCCATAATGTAGGTGTTTTAAAAGCTTTGCCTTGGCCAATGGACCACCAACCTATTGTTTCCACTTTTTTTGAATGCACAACTAAGTAGAAGCCGGGTACTCCATACGCGGTTCCCAACGGCAAAATGGAGCTCTAGCCGGCCTAACCCGGATGGACGGAGCCCCTAGCCCACCAGCCACCAGTTCTGGGAAAACCTGACTATCCACCGCCCGAATGCACCGCAACGGAATATTCGGTAAAATCCGGCATTCTCAAGAATCAAACACATGACCTTTCCACCATGGGTCTTCTATCCTTAAGCATCCATATACCACTCCACCATAAAAGGTGGTGGGTTCCATTGATTCCACTTGTTATCTAATTTATGATTGTAACCATATAACATCAACGGTCAACCCAAATGCCGGTCCATGCGGTGCAAGTTCTCAATTAATAAATGAATAGACCTGTGATCAAAATATCTAGCTGTAATTTAGTTTGTTTATTATTTACATATAATATATAGTGAACAAAAAATATGCTAAATCATATCAAATCTCAATGGAGGGAGCCGCCATATTTCTGGTTTCTTTACTTTTTATTTACAAAAGCTATGCTGCTGAACTCGACATAATCTAAGATTCAAGATTTCTGACAGATGGAGACACGTTGGTCTCGGCTACTGGAGTTTTCGAACTTGGATTTTTTAAGCCAGGCAGCTCTGAGAACAGATATCTGTTCGAATCTGGCCCTGTTTAGCGAATCATACTTGGTATATAAGATGGACACATGATTGAGTATGCACATATGTGCAGGGACTCGGTTTAGAGAGAGAACAGAGGGTGGAGGGAAAGTTTGATAACACACACAAACTATATTATTCCCACACTTTACAAATGACAACATACATGGGTATTTATACCCTTAGACTTGGCGGTTATTTAACTACCATTCTTAACCGACACATCTATTCTAAACCGACACGACTTATACAATAACAACCGACACAACTGTTGATGTTTGGCGCCTATTCTTTGTGTCGTTTGACTTTCTGAAGTCAACATAATTTCTTGATTAATACTTTCCAACATTCACGCCCCTAATCAAGAAATTTTTTAAACTTCGTTTTTCTCTGTTCTTGTTCATCTATTCTGTCATCTTCTTGAACTTTACTGGCGTATGATTGAAAGCCTTGTTTCTTTCCATTGCTTGTATTCGAATGATCTTTTTAATCACTTGTGCATCTTCTTCTGGCTACCTGCCTATGGGATGCGCTTTCGGGAATACACTTCTACAATAATCTGGAAGAAACATACCACTGACTTCTTCTTCAATCTCCTTCTTCGCCGCTATCTTTTGTGACTTATAATGATCAATTCTTTGCACTCCATCGTTTTCTTTCTTTTTTTGGTGAGAACCTTCTTGTTTTTCGACCACCACTGGATTTGATAAATTCTCTGCTAGACTGCTATTTATCAATTTCTTCCTCGATCGAATTTCTGCCCTTTTACTAGGAACAGACCACTGGTTGTTCGACCACCACTGGATTTAATCAACTCTCTGCTACACTGCTGTTGATTAATTTCTTCCTGGATCGAACCTTCGAACCTGCTATTCCTTAAATTTCCGTTTTTTCTTTTGGCCGACAAGACTTCTTTTCTTCTTAACAACTTAGTTTTTGATCAGTGAATCAAACCCAAGAAAACACTGATTTTAACCTTCTTAACAATACCCACAATAATATTATAATTATAACTTTTCTAAAATCCTTTCATGGGTTGACTTATCCAAAGTCAAACTTTCTTTTTTTTCTTTTCTTTCCCACGAATCCTACTGCCCAAACTCAAACAAAATTTTGATCTTCTGTTTGATCAAAAACTAGTGGAACTTACAATCTTTTGTTCCACAAAAAAACTGTTTTGGATCCTTATCCAAAAACTTGATCGAATACGAGAAACATTTTCAGAAAACTTTTTCGGTTCTTTCTTTTGAACCAAATATCTTAATCCTTAATATGTTTTTCTTTGTAAAAAGACTTCGTTTTGTATGTTCGAACGTTCGGAAACAACACTTGACTGATAACAAACTTGTTTTTTTATTAGAAAATTTTGGCGGGAAAAGTTTATGTTCGAACAAAACAGAGTAACCAAAAATTCTTGATTTTTTTCGATTGGATTAAGATGTATGTATTCGATTTCGATTATAAACGAGGGGCAGGGATAGATATAACCGTTTGAACGTGTTTAAATGATGCTTCTGTACAATCCGGTGACTCGCCGGAATTCTGGTTTGGCCGGAATTTCTTCTCCGGTCAAGTTCTTATAAACGGTTATGGGCTTTAATCTTTGACTGGACGATGGATTATATGATCTATGAATCGAAGTTCAAGTTTCTTATAAACGATTCTTGTTCCAATCGTTTCTGATTTCGATTTCGCAAAAACAGGGTACAACTTTTCTTGTCACAGGTTTCTTGTTCGTCTTCTTCCAGGATTTCTTAACCGTGTGCTCTGATGCCATGTTCGAATCTGGCCCTGTTTAGCGAATCATACTTGGTATATAAGATGGACACATGATTGAGTATGCACATATGTGCAGGGACTCGGTTTAGAGAGAGAACAGAGGGTGGAGGGAAAGTTTGATAACACACACAAACTATATTATTCCCACACTTTACAAATGACAACATACATGGGTATTTATACCCTTAGACTTGGCGGTTATTTAACTACCATTCTTAACCGACACATCTATTCTAAACCGACACGACTTATACAATAACAACCGACACAACTGTTGATGTTTGGCGCCTATTCTTTGTGTCGTTTGACTTTCTGAAGTCAACATAATTTCTTGATTAATACTTTCCAACAATATCTTGGTATCTGGTATAAGAAAATCACTGATAGAACGGTTGTTTGGGTCGCAAACAAAGACCGCCCTCTCCCTAGTACATCACGGCTTGAGTTAAAGATTGCTGATCGAGGAATTCTTGGCCTCTTCAGCAATAGGAGCATGATATGGTCATCTAACACAACGATATCAGGGAAAGCAACTGCAAAGCTTTGGGACAACGGAAATCTAGTTATGGTTGATCAACAGGAGAGGGTTTTCTGGCAGAGTTTTGATTATCCAACTGATACTCTTCTACCTGGCATGAAGTTAGGGAGAGATAACTTGAGGAACAAGGAATGGTATCTAACACCATGGAGAAGTAGTCAAGATCCAGCTCCAGGTGAATTGACATGGGGCGCTGACAGACTCGGTTATCCTGAAAACAAACTAAGACAAGGCGCTTCAATAATATTCCGGGGTGGTCCATGGAGTAATGAACGGTTTCCTGGGATTTCTGTATTTAGCAAGAGCTTAACCTTTAGGTACTATGTAATTATTAATGAAAGTGAGGTGTCATATTCTTATAATCTTGAAGACAACTCTATCTTGTCAAGGGTTACCTTGAATTCTACTGTGCATCTAGAAAGCTGGGCATGGGTAGACAGTGGTAGGGGTTGGCAATCTGTTCTGGCATTCCCAAGAGGTGCATGTGATACATATAATATTTGTAATGCTTATGGAACTTGCAGCATCAATATGATCCAACAATCCTGTACATGCTTGGATGATAAAAGGTTTGTGCCTAAAAACCCAAAGGGTTGGGACACCGCTGATTGGAGAGGTGGTTGTATTAGACGAACTCCCTTAGAATGCAAAAATGGATCCGAAGGGTTTATCCAGTACCCTAATGTAAAATTGCCAGACGCAGAGAATACCTGGTTTAACATGAACATGACCCTGGAAGAATGCGGTACAAAGTGCTTACAAAATTGTAGTTGTATGGCTTATGCAAATCCAGAAAAAAATCAAAGTGTCTGCTTGCTTTGGTTCGATGACCTCCTAGACATCCAAGTGTTACCAGAAGGCAGTGGTGGTCCTGATATTTTTGTAAGGATGGCTTCATCTGAATTAGGTAATAATATGTTGTTTTATAACCTCCAATTGAATGTATTATGGCTATATGATGTATCTACTCTCTACTCCAATGGGTTCATCTCATTGATGTATAGGCAGTTTCATTTTTTTGATTAATGTTCAATGCTTATATTAACTTTGTTTCTATGTTTACATCGTTCAGATTCGCAATCAATTTCTAAAAACAAAGGAAGAAATCGTAAAATTGTCCTACTTGTGGTGATTATGGGGGTTTTCCTCATAGGCTTGATCATCACTACATGGTTGTGTTATGCACGGAGAAAAAGGAATCATGCCAACCTAACAAGGGAAGGTAAAAAGTTGCATATGCAGTTCACCAGTTAACTTTAGTTAAATGTACATTGAGTGGAAATACTTCTGAAATGATTATCCATGTGTGAAGTCTGTTTTTGGTAATGTTGTAGGGGAAATGTTGAATGCCGCTAAAACTCAAGAAGAAGACATGGAGCAACCATTATTTAGCTTCTCAAGCATTGCTAATGCCACTGCCAATTTTTCCCCTGAAAATAAACTTGGAGAGGGTGGATTTGGACCAGTTTATAAGGTAACACTGAAATTGCATTTAAACCATCCAATATTGAAGTTACCTTGGAAGTGATCCTTTCATGTGAAAGCAAAATTATTTTTTTGTAGTGTAATCAAGTCACCATGTAGTGAAGTCACCTTTAATTGTTTGTATAGTTTTTCACATTCTGAATTGTAATTCATCTCCAGGGTATGTTAGAAGATGGGAAAGAGATTGCAATTAAACGTCTCTCCAAGAATTCAAGTCAAGGAATTGATGAGTTCAAGAATGAAGTCATCTGCATTTCAAAACTTCAACACCGAAATCTTGTGAAGCTTCTTGGTTGTTGCATAGAGGGAGATGAGAAGTTGTTGATATATGAGTATATGCCAAATAAAAGCTTGGACTCATTTATTTTCGGTAAAAATCATATATACAAATTACTTAGTGTTGTACATTGGTGTAGCTCTTAAAAAAACTAAGAAACAAGAAATTACTAAAAAAACATGTTGGGCAGATAAAACTCAAAGCATGCTTCTTGATTGGAATAAGCGTTTCAACATTATCAAAGGAATTGCTCGAGGACTTCTTTACTTGCACCAAGATTCACGACTAAGAATCATCCACAGAGATCTTAAAGCGAGCAACATTTTACTAGACCAGGATATGAACCCCAAGATATCAGACTTCGGCATAGCAAGAAGTTTTGGAGGAAACGAGACCCAAGCAAACACTCGAAGAGTTGTTGGCACATAGTAAGACATGTAACTGGTTACCCATCCCATTCATTTCTTTTCTTGGAAACATATATTAGCATTCTCTTATTATCATTATGTTGAATGTAGTGGTTATATGTCTCCTGAATATGCACTAGATGGTATTTTCTCTATAAAGTCAGATGTATTCAGCTTTGGCGTCTTGTTGCTAGAGATCGTAAGTGGGAGGAGAAATAGAGGATTTATCCAACCTAGAAATGAAAATAATCTAATTGGACACGTATGTTCACTACTCACAATCTGCAACTTCATTTTTTTGAAAGATTCATACAACCTAATAACTTTTATACGTTATACTGTATTTAGGTTTGGAGCCTCTATATGGAAGGCAGATCAGTGGAATTAATTGATCAAAGTTGTGCTGAATTCTACAACCCTCCTCAAGTTTTAAGGTCAATCCATGTTGGGTTGTTATGTGTTCAACAAAATGCACGAGATAGGCCAAACATGTCATCTGTAATTATGATGTTGGGTAGTGAGGGTGAATTGCCACGACCTAAGCAACCATCATTTCTCACAGAAAAGGAGCTACCTGTAATAAATTACTCATATAGTACTTACACGGATGGTTCAATGATCGACTTTACCATTACGGAATTAGATGCTCGTTAGAGAGCTTCATTGTCAATGGACCACACGACATGTTGTTTCATATAGCTATTTATTATTCCTGTGGGCGTCGTAGTTGGGATGACCTTTGTCATAAGGTATGAGCCTATATGGTTGATAATACATTGGTTTGTAAAGAGCTCTCTTTTTACAAGTACTATTTAGCATATATATCATTTAAATAGTATAATTCTTCTAATCATAGCAGCAAAAAGTTATTTTTTTACTACCATTTATAGTTCCCAACATTTAAGCTTAGCTTAGCTAAGTCAACATTTCAAAAGCTTAATCAACTTTTAAGTTAATTATTGTTCAAATCCAAAGGCATATTATTATAGTTAAATTTAACACCCTATTCAAGACCGATTGTATTATTGTTGAAGGAGAAAAATAGTTATTTCTTGCATTTTGGTTGTTAATTTATTTGTTGACGAGAGTCCAAATATAAATTTTCATTGTCAAATATCGTTAAACTTTATCATTTCAATAAATAAAAAAAATATTTTTGAATAAATGATTCAATTGTCTATTCGACATGTTTCCTTCAGGTAGTGTTTTTAATTGATCGTTGGTGATGCAATCGAGCATTTCTATTAGTCGTTTGCGTATGGACATATTAAAACAAAAGTGCATATTCAAACCGGATATACAAATATAATCACCTAGCCTTAACTTCTCATCACCATCATATGGACCACCTCCTATTTTGGTCTGAAAAATAATAATAACTTATTTAAAGTTTATGTACCACAAAAGCATGAAGATTATTTATTTCTTTTCTTTTGTTTTATTTTATTTTATTTTTTTGCATCTATTTTGGTTTTAAGTTTTTGTAGAAACATGAACGAAGTTATTGACATATGGGTTGAGGCAAAAAGAAAACAACAAATTTGTTTATAAATGGGTCAATTCAAAAATTCTAACTTCACTTTATCTCTATGAGGTCACTTAAACAAACGTGTTACATGAAATAGGCAGTTGTTGCGAGCAAGAACAACCTGGAAAGTAAAAGGGCTAAATGTTATAGTTAATTTGATAGTAACTGAAGATTCTACAGAACGTAATTCACATGTTATTTGATGTTATACAAGTTTTCCATGTCTAATTAATGAAAATATAATATAATCTAAAACAATTATTCATACTAATGAATGAACCCAACAGAATTAGACACACTGATCCATTAAAAAACATATTACACTCTTTAAATACAGATCTATTAGTTTTAGGAAGTCACAATTTACCAAGTGTAGTCTTCTCACATGATGTAAATAGTTTCCATCTTCTGGCAGATGTGAAGCTTTCCAACATAGATGGCTGAAACAAACCGAAAGCACAAATGTTAGATAATCGCAAAGCGTAGATCTGAAAAAGAAGGTAAATGTTTTGAGCTACAAACAATCTGTAAGTGCATTATCTGTATGTCCCTAGCTAGTGATAGGTCTCTATAGGTCGTTGGCTAGGTTAATCGAGCAGTTTATGGCTTGTAATCGTATACTAGCCTGGTCCAAGGGGGAGTCTGTTAGTACATGATGTCCCTAGGCTAGTATATTAGTTGTTTGGACGTATTTCGGGGTGTTTGGAGGCGTTTATACGCGTTTTGGAGGTTTCAGGGTGCTGAAGGCGATTAGCAGAAGGGTGATAGCGATTATGGTCCATAATCGCTAGTACATTCACACGATTAGGCAGGTTTCATAGGCGATTAGCCATAATCGCCTATGTTATCATGTCTTACGATTGCATAATCGCCCATAGTGAGCTGGTCGTACCCGGGTGGTATAAATACCCTCATTCTCAACCCTAGACCTTAGTTCTTGCCTCACACACCCTCCAAACACCCTCCCCTGGTCATAGAACGTCTGGTTTGATCTCTGTAAACACTCGTGCTCTGTTTTGGTGATTAATAGATAATCTTTTGACCCGTGTGTGTTGTGATTACTCGTTTCATTGTTTCAATCGTTGTTTCTGTTATTAGAGCATTCTAGAGGGATTCCGCACCTCTAGGATAAAACCCGTGATTGTTGGAACGCGAGTTCGACGGTCCTAACACAATCGAAGGTAGAAACCCCAGATCTAAAAGCTAAACTAACTAAAAGTGGTTACACCATGTAACCTAGGTCCTTTCTTCCAACCATCTCCATGGAACACATTTGGCCATCAAAACCCATAAACAATTGACGAGAAGGATGATTTACAAATTCAAAAAAGAAAGAAGGAAAGGTCAGAGTTTACAGAAGAAAGAGGGAAAAGTTAGTGGCTATAGAGATAGGGGGACTGGACAATGACGAAAATGGTAATGGTTTAGGGATTTCTTTTACATGTGACCCGACCCGTCTTCATCTACTGGATTATGCGTGAAATTAGACGGGTTTAAGATGTGTTGAAGGTATCAAAGAGATGTTTTTCTATGGATCGATAATAGAAGTAACCTAAAGAAGATATCATGGGATAAATGGGCGGATTTGTTGGGAATCATGGTATCGTATACACAGCGAAAGCGGTTTATATATTTAACGAAAACGGATTATATATACAATATATAATAGCCGATTTATATATATAAATTGTTAGTTAATTTTATTAATCCGATTAATAAAATATTCCCAATCAGGATCTCAGTTAAACGCGTATAAACAAATAAATAATAAACAACCATAGGGGGTTTAGTAATCAACCTTTGACGACTACACCGGGATTGTAACACGCGGGTTACAACGAATCCTCGCTAGTAGGAAGTTCACTCCGAGCACGAACCAACCGGGAAGCAACACTTGCAAGAGGAAGGCGGCGGCTTGTGGTGGTTGTTGGCCCAACCAAAAGAAAAAGAGGCGGCAGCCTATTCTTCTTGGGTGGCGGCCGCTAATCACAAGAGGGATGCAAGGGATTAGTTATTTTGATAAAAGGTATGATTAGGGTTTACTCCTTAACCCTCCTTTTATAAGACAATAACTTGCAATAAAACCCCATGCTAAATATCTTAATACTCCTTAATATTAATCTTATTAATATTAAGTCCCTCAAGACTAAAACAATTATTATTTCATAAATAATAATTCACCAACGTGTGAACTTATCTGATTCGTGTACCAACGTGTAACTCTTCGGATCGTACCGGGTCGGGTTACGTTGATCTCGACTTTTAATTTCATCGGACATACCATATGTCCAACAGGCTTTCGATGTAGTGGAGTTATGGTAATTTTCGAGTCGTTTTGCTTTTGATGTTTTGGGGGTTGTAATGCGTTTTTCCAGCCGCTTGCTGGGTCTTTATATATATATATATATATATAAAGTTCTTTGGCCGTTCAAAAAAAAGATGTGTTGAAGGTGTGTATGCCTTAAACACTTGTATAATAAAGCTTTAAATGCTTATAAACGTTGAAATTTGTGTAAAACGATTATTCTACCCATCCTATATGCATTATAACATAATACCGAGCGTATGATCGATCCCAAGGCGGAAACAACATATCTATTGTTGTTAGATATGAGATAGGAAGTTGGAAAAGTATGGAAATTATAAACACACACCACACAGCAGCGCTTCGTGATAGATATCAAGCACAAGTTTTGAGCAAGAGTTGAAAATGAAGAGCATGAGGTTTCTATTTATAGGGAAACTCCGTAAGCCTAGAGGCTTCTAAGCGTAGGAGCTCTTACGCTTGATATCATTCCAGGCGTATGACTATAAACATTACGCCAGATATCATTCTAGGCGTACGACTTTGATACGCTTAGAAATTTGCATACGTTACACATTAAGCGTAAACAACCTAGAAGTGTTGCCCGATTAACTGCTAATCACTATAAGGATCATATAAACATGCCTACGTCTAATATAGACCTATCATTAGCTGGGGACATACAAGAATTGCACCAACATTTTACTTACTTATAGGATCGTGACAAGATTTAATATACCAAGTGCGTATGATCGATCTGAAGTTGGAACCAACGGATCCATTGTTGTTAGATATGACATATGGAGTTGGAAAAGTATGGAAATGAGAAACACACACAACACACTCAAAAATTGGGTAACACTTCATGATTGATGTCCAGAAAATGCTTTGAACAAGAGTTGCAAATGAAGAGCATGAGGTTCCTATTTATAGGGAACCTCCGAACGCCTGGAGGCTTCTAGGTGTAGGAGTTCTTACGCCTGATGTAATTCCTGGCGTATAACTCTCATATGCCTGGAAATTTACATACTTTAAAAATTACGTGTAAATGACCTAGAAATGATGCCCGATTAACTACCAATCACTATAACCATCATATAAACATGCCAACAAAAAATTTTGACCTATCACTAGCTGGGGATATACACGAAGTGCACTATAACAAAAAAAACTTGTTTTTCCATTTAGATAGGTCTAAGTAAATGACTTTACAACATGTTGTGCCACGTTTACACCACTTTTGTAAGTTGTAATTTTTTTACTCTTCTATAATTTTTCATATACCTTTTTATTTTCCGTAATAATAAGAAAATCTCTAGAATATTTTTGGAAAAAATGTAGGATAGTGACAAGATTTGATGATACTGTGAAAGTATGATCGATCCAAAGGCGGAATCTATGGATCGATTATTGTTAGAGATGAGATATATGAAGTTAGAAAAGTATGGAAATGAAAAACACATACCACACACTCAAAAATTGGGCAGCACTTCGTTACTAGGTTTAGCAAAAGTTACAAATTGTTAGTACCGTCGAACTCGCGTTCCAACAATCACGGGTTTTATCCTAGAGGTGCGGAATCCCTCTAAGATGATCTAATAACAGAAACAACGATTGAAACAATGAAACGAGTAATTACTACACACACACGGGTCAAAAGATTATAGATTAATCACTAAAACAGAGCTCAAGTGTTTACAATGATCAAATCAAGCGTCTCAGACCAGGGGGGGGTGTTTGGAGAGTGTGTGAGGCAAGAACTAAGGTCTAGGGTTAAGAAAGAGGGTATTTATACCACCCGGGTACGACCAGCAGCTGACATGCGATTAGCAGCAACAGGTATAGCGATTAGCTGGCTAATCGCTAGCTGTCATGGGTTACTCGCCTAATGGGCCATGCGATTAGGCCCAAATCGCATGCAGCCCAAGGCTAATCGCCTACTACCATAAGCTAATCGCCCTCTGACCCCTTAAACCTCCAAAACGCGTATAAACGCCTCCAAACACCCCGAAATACGTCCAAATAACTTATATACTAGCCTAGGGACATCGTGCACTAACAGACTCCCCCTTGGACCAGGCTAGTATACGTACAGAAATAAACCAAAAGACATCGTTCATACCAAAGCAAACAAACTTTACAGACTCGATAAGCAACAACGATTACAAACTAAACAAAAATACAAACAGCATCTTCAATCTCTGTCTTCAGCTTGATGTTGATCTAATCCGTGTGATTCTCGACCAGTCGCATCCTGCATGAACCTTGTTAGCATAACAAAACCGGATCACTCTCTGAAACTTCATAGCTTGATCGGCTTCAAAAGGTAGATGCATGATCGGATACTGATACAACATCTCCACATCCTTTTCCGAGCAATTAATCAACCACATAGGATCCCAAATCCTAATCTTCCTGCATGGGTTTGGACTGTTGCTCAAGACGATCACCGCTTCAGTAGTAGCTGCATCATAGTGCCAATAATACAGCTTCGTGGTAAAGTCTTGTTCAAGAGGAATAATGGGAATCCTTGAAACGCATTTCGGTGGCTTGATTTTGTGCTCCCAGATTGGCTTTAGAGTGAAGGGATGAATCTTGTCTGTTTGGTATGATCTGGGATACTGAGGCTTGAATTCTTTCCATCCATCAATGCTTTCTCGCTTCAGCTTCGTGTAAAAACCTTGAAGAAAAGGAGCCTTCTCTTTGTACAGAGGATAATGAAGACGAACTAAATCACGGATATACCAGAATGGGAGGCTCATAAGGTCTCTGCATTCCTGAAAATACAATACACCTTCTTGCCATTTTACTCCCAGCATCCTTGTGTGACTAACATATGCCCAGCTTATCACATTACCAGACATCTTCGTCAACTTTTTCTTGAAGACGGAGGCTCGCTCAACCGGCTTTTTCTCTTCTTCAGGTTTAAACCACTTAGGATAGCGTTCTTTGATTTTATCCTGACGAATCTTAACTTCATCAGGGATATCAGCAGAGTCAGACTTTAGCTTTTCCTCAGCCTCTCGAACCATCTCCTCATCAATGTTTGGAATACCAGCGCCCGACTCATTTACCACATACTCAGGAGTTGGGACGTTGGTTCCATCTTCAAGATATACCTCATTATTATCAGGATGCAGCTCAGGAGGGACACTTTGGCTCGCACCGGAAGATTCTCCAGGTGTAAAGCCATATACTTTTGCTAAGTCCTCTGGTGTCATCTCTGGAGGAATCTCGCCTTCTTCCAAATCATACCCGGGCATGGTAGGCGGTGGAAGCAGGTTGCCTTCATCATCATAGGCAAAATAGCAGTTTAGAGGCTCAACATATTCAACCTGAATCAACGCTTTCTTCTTTAGTTGCTTGCGAAGCTCGTGAATCTTGCTCATCTTGCTTGAAGGCTCCCCCTGAGCAGAAGAACCTGCCTCGGGATCATCGCCTCGACGATCATGGCGCTTCTGTGTTCGTCTCTCAGCTGAACCACCCGATGACCCGCCACCGCCTGTGGCTCCAGGGTCACCACCATCACCCTGATCATCATCATCAGACCTGTCATCATCCTCTTCATCATCCTCATCATCCTCTTCTTCACTATCATCATCATCATCACCAGCTGTACTCGCTCCAGCCTCAGAACCACCAGTGAGCCTAGGCTGAGTTCCAGACAACTCATCCAACCTAGCTCTTAATCGAGTATTTTGTTTCCTGTACCTGGTGATTCTGCGCTCATTGTTCACATTTGCGAGCTGGAGGTCATTGTACTTACCTTCAATACCAGTCAGTCTCGCCAAGGCACTTTGGTTCGACTGTATCAGCTGCTGGTGTGATTCCATAAGCTGCCTGTTCGACTCAAGAATTTGCTGATTAGACAAGGTGAGTGCGTCGACAGTAGCTCTAAGATCTGTATTAGCAGTAATGGTTTCACCAATCAACTCAAGCATCGCTGTCTCATTTTCTTCGATCTGAGTATTCTTGTTCCTTAACTCTGCTATTTCCCGCGATTGTGCAGCAACTAAAGCCATGAGTTCGCTGACATTTTGCTGGAGTTGTTCATTAGAAGCAGAAGTAGAAGAAGATGATTGGCCTGAAGGTTTAGCTGCTTTGGTTCTTGCAGCTTCCTTCAGTCTCCGGATATGGTCACCAACCGGATTAGAAACCAACTGTGCACCTGTCGCTTCAACAGTAGCTGAGACTTGCTCAGTGAAGACTACTGAAGAAGGCATAGACATAGTAATACCTGCAGGCATAGCTGCACTGGAAGATAGAGGAGCTGAAGAAGTGGTTGCTGTTGTAGTTGTTGTTGCTGTTGTTGTTGCTGTTGCTGCTTTAGTTGTTGTTGCTGGTGTGGTAGAAGAGGTTGGAGAGCCGAATGTATCAGGAAGATTCAAAGCTGAGCGTTTTCCCTTCAATTTCTTTGGATTCTTTTCAGTCGCATCTACAGTCTTTGACATCCTTTTCTGACCTCTACCAACCTTTGCTGCCTGGGTTTTCTGTCTCTTGTGAGGAGGAGGCGTGCTTAGATCAGCATCGATATCAGCAATGAGATCCTCACCTCCTGGTGTGAAAGTGGGATCCCTCTGAAGCTCTCTCGCCTCGGCTGTGAGAGCCCTATCCTCCTCTAAACTGAGCACATCAGGTCTATCATCTTCAGTTGCCTCTGAGTCGTCATCCTCATCATCAACATCTTCAATGTTAACCGGGCCTTCATCCAATGTTTCTTTTCCCTTACCCGAGCTAGATGGAGCATCAACATCCAAAGACGCAGGTTCAAACATATCATCATCGCGTCTATGCTCATCATCCCCCGTATTGCCCGGTTCATTTGGACCCAATTCATCTGAGGGTCTCCCAATAACATCATCACCTTTGAACACCTGTCTATGAACATTAATATCATCTTCAGAGTCACTGTCGTCATGTCTCCACCTATTCCCAGGTGGTGCCTCATAATCATCTTTCGCGAGATATGCATACATTTTCCGACTTGGTGGATGTTCCGCCTTCGGCTTTTTCTTATACTGCAGCATTCTCTTCAGCTCAATCTCATCAATATTCTTAATTTCGAGCAACTCATTATCATGCTTCACCAAATCTGGAATCTGGTGGTCAAGGATCATTTGTAGAAAACGAGGATAAACTATGAACGAGTTCCTTGTCGGTTTCTGCAAAATCACTTCCTTGAGCTGGTGCAAAATCATTCCAGAGAAGTTGAACGGCTTGTTCAACGTCAACGCAACTATCGCCGATGCTAAAGTGTCCCGGATCGCATCAAACGTGCCTTTGCGAGGGCCGATGCACTTTAGCACGACGTGCGTTAGATATTTTATCTCTGGCGGTAGACAACCTTTTTGCAGCATTTTCTGAGTACGAACATCATCTGTATACTTCATTCTAAGAAATCCACCGCGAATCAGAATAGTATCGAACACAATAGGATCGTCTTTGTTATCTTCAAACTTTAGAACCTCACGAATCAATTCTTCTGTAACAACCACGTCCTTTTGCTGCACAACACTTTTAACCGTAGCTGGGACAGTGCTGTTGTCGACCTTCGCATTCTGGTAGAATTCCCGAATAATATCCTTGTAGGCCGCGTATTCAGTAGAGATAGCATACTTGATCTTTGATCGCTTCAAGTATTCGATAACACCCTCGAACAACTTGCATTCCGGCTTTGTAACTGGTCCGAGAAATGCCAAACAGTTGTGCTTCTCCGATGTTCCGTACTGCATTTTTCTATAAGGCAAAACATACGACACGATCATTAGAACAGGTTAAGATATGATGAAATCGGACAAAAACGGACAAAATTTGACAAACTTTGGTCAACATAGGGTTACATGCGATTAGCCTTGCTAATCGCTATCAATAGTAGGCAATTGAGCATACTCGCATGGATTAATAGGCGATTAGCAGCATTTTCAGCCCACTCGTGTACTGTTCATGCGATTAGCAAAGCCTAATCGCGTGAACAGTAGTTATGTTCACCAATCTTTAAGCCAAACTTGAAACGGGTCTCATTGTGTAGGATTTTGGTTGCAATATACCCTAGATGCACCGGTAATCAAAACCCCTTAACAAAATTATGAATTTAGATCAGTTAAAGAGGGCCAATTAACCGGTTTGAAAATTAGGGTTTATGGGGCTTGAAATTTGGGCGTTATTGATTTACTGAGTTATAGATCAGATTTTTGGTGCCCACGGGTTCCCTATGTGCCGATTAGAACACCCCAAACACGATTTAGCATTAACAAACACCATTTAGAGTTTAATCATCGTTTTTAAGAAAACAAGGGTTCGGACTTAAGAACAAGGATTTAACTCATTAAGGATTTTTAAGATGATAAAGGTCCAGACAGTCCGACTGATTGGTTAATATCATCTTCCCTATTTCCACCAAAGAAACTCATTTTTTCATTTTTTCATTTTTTTGAATTTTTGAATTTTCTCATTTTTTTGATTTTTGCATTTTCTGATGTTTTTGTATTTTTCTGAATTTTCTCCCCCTAAAAATCTAAAAATTTGCAAAACGACAATATTTTTGGATTTTTCTGATTTTTGAAGAAAATATTTACAAAAACGATTGCCAATGAGGATCTAATCCTGCTTTTCTTTAATGCCATTTAAAACCAAAAGATACTCGAAACGAGGTTTATCAAAAGCTTTGGTGTATAAATCGGCACGTTGGTAATCCGTGTGGATTTTAATCATATCTATCAGTTTCTTTTCATAGCAATCGCGTATGAAATGATACCGAACATAGATATGCTTCGCCGTGGAATGGTTTACCGCGTCTTTAGCAAGCGCTATAGCAGATTCATTATCACAGTAAATAGGAGTGTTTAGAAATTTCAAACCGTAGTCTCTCATTTGTTGTTGTATCCATAAAACCTGGGAGCAACAGCTGGACGCAGCTATGTATTCCGACTCGCAAGTTGATAAGGACACAGAGGCTTGCTTCTTGCACTGCCACGAGACTAGACGACCTCCTAAGAACTGGCATCCAGCCGATGTGGATTTTGCGTCTTTCTTGCATCCGCCATAGTCAGCATCACTATAAGCAACGAGATCAAACTTATCGTCATTAGGGTACCAAAGACCTTTGGTCGGACAACCCTTTAGATAACGTAAGATCCTCTTCACGGCAACCAGATGGGACTGTTTCGGCCTGGACTGGTATCTTGACAGCAGGCAGGTTGCGAACATTATGTCGGGTCTTGAAGCTGTGAGGTACATCAACGAGCCAATCATTGCTCGATAAAGAAAGGAATCAACGGCTTGTCCTTTCTCATCCGGACCAATCCCGTGATTAGTTTGGATAGGGGTGGCTATTGCAGCAGAGTCTTCCATCTGGAACCGGCTCAAGATGTCAGCAACATATTTTGTCTGGTGGATGAAGATCCCCGACTCAAGTTGATCTACTTGCAAGCCTAAGAAAAATTGCATTTCCCCCATCGAGCTCATCTCGAACTTGTCCTGCATTAACTTTTCAAATTCCCTGCACAAAACCTCATTAGTTGACCCAAATATAATATCATCAACGTAAACCTGTACCAGCAGACGGTCACCATCTTTTTCCTTGGTGAATAAGGTGCAGTCCACGAGTCCACGGTTGAACCCATTGGAGATCAAATAACTGCTGAGCATTTGATACCATTCTCTCGGAGCCTGATGAAGACCATACAACGCTTTGTTCAGTTTGTAAACCTTGTCACGATGCAGTGGATCTTCAAACCCCGGAGGTTGTGAAACATACACCTCTTCCTTCACGATACCATACAGAAAAGCACTTTTCACGTCCATTTGATACACCTTAAACCGTTTGTACGAAGCATAGGCTAAGAACATCCGGATAGCTTCAAGGCGCGCAACTGGAGCGTATACTTCGTTGTAATCTATTCCTTCGATTTGACGGAAGCCGAGGACAACTAATCGAGCCTTGTTTCTGATAATTACCCCGCGGTCATCCCGTTTACACTTATAGACCCACTTTGTTCCAATTTTCTTTGCACCTGGAGGTAAGTCAACTAAGTCCCACACTCCTAGCTTTTGGAACTGCTGAAGCTCTGTCTGCATTGCTTCAATCCATGGTTCTTCTCTCAAAGCCTCTTGGACGGATCGCGGTTCCACCTGAGACACATAAAGAGCAAAAGACCAATCGTTCTGATGACCTGCTTTTCTGATCTCCGAATAAAGAGCTAGGGTAGCGGAGTTGTCACTTGGACTGGCATTCCTGAGCTGACTACGTGTCATCACTCTACCAGTCGGATCACCAATCACATTCTGCAGTGGATGAGTGTCGTGAATCCGAGATTCCGGATGTGCCGGCACTGGATCATCCGACCGCAGATTGAGATTTTCAAGTCCCTGAGAGATGTTCGTCTCAGCAGCACTTGAACTAGAGGGAGCAGCGGGTTGCAAATTAAAACCGGAGAAATCAATCTGTAGACCGATTCCAGGAGCTGCTGAAGAAGAAGGACCAGCTTGATCATTCCCTGTAGGAGGAACTGGAGCTGTATTGGCAGATTCACCATTTCCAGCCAGTTCTTCAGTAAGAGTTTCCCGAGATTCTGTATATTCCTCATCTGAAGAAGATTCCATAACCTCTGACGCTTCCTGAAAGACTTCCTCAACTTCAACTGCTGCGGCTTTATCAGGGGGACCCATGGATGTAGAAGCATCAGATGCGGCAGGCGCAGGCGCATTAACCACGATCGGACGCATGAGCGGTGAGCTAGCTGCGTTTTCACACTCGTAATACATCTGCGCCACAGCATCATCTACAACATTATCCAGGTTGAAAGAATCGAACAAACTCTTATAGTCGAACAACCAATCGGGTCCAGCACCACGTGCATTGACAGTGTAACGTTGAACATCGACATTAAGCCACTCCTCAACGTTTTTGGTTCTTTTGTTGTATACCCTCTTGTTAGGAGTACTGTATCCAACAAAGAAACCTTCATCTGCCTTTGCACCAAACTTCCCATCGGGATGTAGCATAGTGCATGGAGCACCGAAAGGTTCCAGAAACTCTAAGTTCGGCTTCCTACGGATTAGAAGTTCGTAAGAAGTCTTGCCGAACCTCTTAACCGTAAGAACCCTATTTAGAGTATAACACGCGCAGTAAATTGCCTCGTTCCAAAACATCACAGGCAAGTTAGAATCTGCGAGCATTGTTCTGGCAGCCTCAATAAGAGTTCTATTCTTTCTTTCTGCAACCCCGTTTTGCTGAGGAGTGTATGGCGCTGTGAATTCATGATGAATACCCTTTTCTGCACATAGTAACTCCATAGCATTGTTCTTGAATTCTGTTCCATTGTCGCTTCAAATCCTGCGGATCTTTAGCCCATAGATGTTTTCTAGTTTGGTGAACAGATTCTTCAAAAACTCAAAAGTCTCACTTTTATGCTGCATGCATACAACCCAAGAGAACCTTGAATAGTCATCAGTGACAACCAGACAGTATAAATCTCCATTCTTGCTTTTACGATTGACAGGGCCGAACAGATCCATGTGCAACCGCTCGAGAGGCATACTGACTGAGTTGACCTTCTTAGGTTTGTGAGATTTCTTCTTCTGCTTCCCTTTCTTACATGATACACAGACGTCATTTAAATGAAAATTCTTGACAGAGACACCTTCCACAAGCTGATTCTGAACCAGATGATTCATCTTCCTCAAGTGAATATGCCCCATTCGTCTGTGCCACATAATAGACTCCTTCTCTGTAGCCTTTGACAGAAAACAAGTGACCTCCCCCTTAGCTGTTACAGCTTGACTCATATCCAGAACATACAAATTGTTGACTCTTGGAGCTGAGATCATAACCCACTGTTTCGGAATCTTAAAGCCAGGTTTCAGAATGAAGCAAGCATTGTCATCAAAGAATACTGTGTATTTCTTGTCACAGATCTGTGAGACACTCAGCAAATTGTGGTCTATCTGTTTCACGTAGCTTATCTTCTCAAAGCTTACGATTCCATTTCCCATACTGCCTTCTTTAGTGATGTATCCCCCTTTATTACCAGCAAAAGCAACATATCCCCCATTGATATTCTTGATGTCAAATAGCAGAGATAAGTCGCCTGTCATGTGCCCAGAAGCTCCACTATCAACAATCCATAGGCTGCTGATAAGGCCCTGTGGAACTCCCTGCACGACATTCAAAGATTAGTGGTTAAGGGGGACCCAAGCCTTGACGGTCTTGGGTCTACCATCTACATCCAAAGTCGGAAATTCAACCCACCTTCCGTTAGGAGTTGGTGTTGCTTCCGATGGTCCGGCAGTTTCTACATTAACAGATGACCCTCCTTCTTTAGTCGGTGACTTGGGTCTCCAGGTCTTTCCCGGTCTCCTTGGCTTGGGCTTCTTCTTTGCCTTAGGGCTAGAAGGTCCAGCCTCAGATTCCTTTGGTGGGATAGTTTTTGGATCCACTTCAGACTTAACTGCACGTGGAGCAGTGTTAGGGGTGCCTTCAGGTTTAGCTGCAGCCTGTGCTTGTGGCTTAGGCGCTGCTTGAACCTTTTTAGGAACTTGGCTCCCCCTCGACTGCGGACCCCTGCCATCAACTGGCTTTTGGTTCATAGCAATCTTATTACGAGTGTCAAAAACTGTCTGTTTACCTTGTTGCTTCTCAGAAAGCTTAGGAGAAACAGGCGGTTTAGGATTGCTGGAACGAGGAGCATCATTTGTTTCGATCCTCTTGCGTCTCAATTCGGGGCAAGCAGCAACTAAATGCCCATGAACCCCGCACTTGTGACAGGATCTATACTCCTCAAATGGTGGAGTATTTACATCATTACCCCTTTTGTTTGATTTCGTGGCAAAGGTGTTTTTATGTTTTAAATCCTTAAGACATTCTTTCTGCCAGTCTGTCTCAGGATAATTATCAACCTCATTGCCTGAAGATCCAACAAACTGAGTAACATGTTTCTTGGGAGAGTTCTTCTGAGCTTGATTTTGGGGATTCAAAGTGTTCTTCTTTTGATTTTTACTTTTGTTTCTTTTGGACTGATTACCCTGACCCTTTTTCCCATGTCCCCATTGTTCTTTCTCAATTGTTATGGTGGACTCTTGCCAGATTTTACCAACAAGACCAGGTGCCAGGTTCTTATAAGGAAATTCCTCATCAGCATAAATTTTATCAGACCCTTTCAATTGATAGAACACTTTGATTGTTTTACCAGCAGGGGCTTGCACTTTCGGCTCAGGCTCACACAGAATGTGATTCTGGACAGGAATATCCGTATCCTTTACCGGTGCATACCTCTCCGGTTCATCAAGCTCATCCTCAGAACAGTCTGTCTCGCAGACGCTTGCATTATCTGCAATCTCACCAGTTTTGGCAGCAACAGCAGTGGGTGCAGCCTTAGTAACTTCAGCAGGTTTAGGTGCTTCTGTCACTTTAGGCGCAGGAGGAGCAGCCTTAGTGACTTTGGCAGGGTTAACTGCTTCCATCACCTTAGGCGCTTCTGCAGCTTTAGCTGCCTCTGCTGCCAAGTCCATAAACTCTTCCTTCGGTAAGATATCATTGTGATGATGTTCAAATCTCACCGGAGGAGGACACTGAGCATACTTGGGACTGGTGGAATTGCCCTCCTTGTCTGAGTGTTCAATGATATGATCAAGAACGTACTTGCAGTTCAGGTAACTCTCAAGTTTCTTCTTGATCTTTTGATAGTCACAATTGACAATGGCCAAATGTTTCTTAGTGTCTTCAACCTCATTTATATAATTATTAATAGCAATTTGCTTGTTAGCTAAGGTTTTAGACAATTCAGAAACATCCTTCTTATAATTATCAACAGTATTAAGAAAATTTTTCTCTTTCTGTTTTAAGGAATCATTTGACCTTTGCAATGGACCCACATCAGCCTTTAAATTCAGATTCTCATCAGTTAATTCTTTGATTCTGAGTTTAAGCTGATCACACTCAATGGAGTCCTTCTTAAGAGTATCAATGGTGATTTTGAGGGCTTTCTCATTAGCTCTCAAAACCTCATTGCTCTCTTGGCATTGACTTAAGTCAGCTTTCAAGTTCAGATTTTCGTCTGTTAAGACATCAATTCTGTACTTAAGCTTACTACAATCAACACATTCAGATTTTGAATTGGAGGAAGAACATACCTGATTAGACGACTCTGTAAGGGCCATCAAAGCATAATGAGCAGCCGTCTTCACTGGTCCGAAGAAATCAGTCAGATTGTTCTTTGTACAGTCAGCATCCACAAGTATTGACCTTTTGCTAATCAAGGCGTCTGCTTCAGCTAACAAATCCTCCAAGTCCACCCCTTCATCAGAATCACAATCCGAATCACAATCCAAAGCTTCAACTTCAGGAATAACTGCTTCAGATTGACTTGGACTCTCTTCAACTTCTTCCTGAGTATCAGACATAATTTGGGCAAAGCATGCTGCACCACCCTGAGGAGCTTGTTCACCAGTGATGAGGTGATTCCAGTTGAACACTTCATCTTCTTGAACCACCAAGGCTTGATTGTTGTTTGCTTGAGGCCTTTGGTTCTGATGATTAACTGGGACAAGAGCTCGTTCAGCATTTTGATTCGGTTGTGTCTGAGCTTGCTGCCTCTGATTATTCTGATTGCCTCTGTTGTTGTTGAAGGGATTCTGATTTCCCTGTTGTCTCGGTCGATCACATTCTCTGGCAAAGTGTCCTCGGTTGCCACAGTTGTAACAGGTGACCTTTGTTTTATCAAACCCAAACTTCGTGTTGTTGTTGATCAGCACATCTCTCTTTCCAGTTCTATCCATATAGTCCTTTGCACGTCTCACCACACTAGCGAAGTGCCACTGGATGTCTATCAGATCCATGTCATCCTTGTCGATCTGGGCATAATCTTCTTGTGTAAGATAAGGATTTCCGATCTGCCCTGCAACTAAGCCACTATAGGAATTGACCAAGGTTGACAGCAGAGCCATATGTTCTTGGGCTAGCTCTACAGTCACCTTCTCAAAGCCCGAAGTGTTCAGCTGTTCTGCAACAGGATTGGTCCGATAAGCACCCTGATTTGAAGTAGAAGCACCTCCATATCCACCAAAGTTAGCAGATGAAGCACCACCAAACCCTGATGAAGAAGGTCCACCAAAGATGGGAGTTGCCTGAGCTGGTGCTGCAAGATGAGCAAACGGGTTAACACCAAACTGGTTAGTATTAGCATTAAAATTAGAAGGATACTGGTTTCCTTGACCCCAAGGAAAGACAGGTGGAGGAACATCAGATGGGGGTCCATAGTTGTCAAACGCAAAGACTGGATCAGGATTAACCATGAACGCAGTCTGAGGTTTGGATCCACCCACACTGATGTCCTGAGCTGGATTCCCATAATAGATGCTGGGATTCTGAACAGCGGGCGGCTTATTAGCTCTCCTGATCTCCTCGATCTCCTTGTTCTCCAGCTCGGCCACGAACTCGTTGATGGAGAGTGTCTGATAAACATTGTTGGACTTCTGAATGTCCAGCCATTGATGCCAGTGTGCCGGGAGCGCCTCTGCAAATCTTTCCACAAGTTCTGCTGACGTGTAGATAACCCCGTACTGATACATCTCGGACATCAGATGATAATATCGAGCTGTCAGATCTCTCAGTGATTCATTTCCCATCGCACTGAAATTCTCAAACTCCTTCTTTAACTGATCCACCTTCACCTTCCGTGTCTTCTGATTCCCCTCATTACGCTCAGCAATCGCTAACCACAGCATCTGCGAAGTAGTACACTGCGCGAACTGATGAAGAATGTCTTTGGGAAGAGCCTGCTTCAACGCTGCCATCGCCTTTTTCTCATAGTTATACTTCTTCCTCTGCTCCTCATTCATGTCTTCTATAGAGACCGGAGTAGTGGAGTTTTCAACCAGCGGCCTTGTGTACCCATTCTCGATAGCTGACCATACCATGCCATCGATACCCTCAACGTGTGACTGAAATCTGCCTTTCCAACCGTGATAATCTGCCATATATTGCAGTTTTGGTGCTCGGTTAGAACTGCCCGTCTCTAAGTCACTGATAAGAACGGACGACAGCTGATTTGTCTGAGAGTTAGCAGCAGCTGCGAGTGCCCAAGGATTCGCATTCATTGCTTGCTGTTGAGCAGCTAGCGCCCACGGATTGAATCCGGCAACATTCGCTTGCATTTGCGCTTGTTGCATCCGTTGCGCGTTTCGTTCAACCGAAAACTGCCAAGGGTTCGTGGGCACGTTTGCTTGATTGTTCATTTGGTTGTTCATTTGCTGGTTATACTGAGTTCTCGGTTGACTCAGATGTCCCCAAGGGTTCGCCATATGTTAAGGTATGTTAACGTATGTTAATAGTCCAATACTTAGTCAATTTTTATGTTCCAGAACCTTTTAGGCGTTTATGGGGCTAATTGCTATGAGTCTTAGGCGATTATGAGGTTTTTGCACGTGATTAGGGCTAATTGCTAGGTGGTATAGGCGATTAGGGCTAATTGCTAGTAAATATAGGTATGTCACGTGATTAGGGCTAATTGCTAGCAAGTATAGGCGATTAGGGCTAATTGCTAGCAAAATGAAGGCAATTAGGGCTAATTGCTAGTAACTGAAGGCGATTATGAATTTTCAGGCAATTTAGTATGTCACGTGATTAGGGCTAATCGCATGGAAGGTTGCATGCGAGTAGCACCTAATTGCTAGGAGATATCAGGCGATTATGGCTAATTGCTAGCACAGTACACGCGAGTAGCAGCTAATCGCTAGCAAGGGATGGCGATTAGCAGCTAATTGCTAGCAAACCCTAATTGTCTGATGCTAATCGCCTGATCTGATCTGCAGCCGCACTTTTGCTCAAAAATCACCTATTTTGACCCAAAATCTTATCTAAAACATTGTATTTTGATCCCAAATGATTAGACAAGTTACCAAAATAGTTTTAGAGCAAAACCTGATCAAAAACACACGTTTTTAACCGAAAAACACACACTAAAGTTTTGAAAAATGTGGGTTTTTGATAAAAACTCAAAGTTTCAAACTAAGAACAGGTTTTTGATTAAAAAACTCAACTTTTACACCAAAACCAACCTGTTTTTGCTCGTTTTTGTTATCAAAACACCCGTGATAAGAGCCTCGGCTCTGATACCACTTGTTAGGACCGTCGAACTCGCGTTCCAACAATCACGGGTTTTATCCTAGAGGTGCGGAATCCCTCTAAGATGATCTAATAACAGAAACAACGATTGAAACAATGAAACGAGTAATTACTACACACACACGGGTCAAAAGATTATAGATTAATCACTAAAACAGAGCTCAAGTGTTTACAATGATCAAATCAAGCGTCTCAGACCAGGGGGGGGGGTGTTTGGAGAGTGTGTGAGGCAAGAACTAAGGTCTAGGGTTAAGAAAGAGGGTATTTATACCACCCGGGTACGACCAGCAGCTGACATGCGATTAGCAGCAACAGGTATAGCGATTAGCTGGCTAATCGCTAGCTGTCATGGGTTACTCGCCTAATGGGCCATGCGATTAGGCCCAAATCGCATGCAGCCCAAGGCTAATCGCCTACTACCATAAGCTAATCGCCCTCTGACCCCTTAAACCTCCAAAACGCGTATAAACGCCTCCAAACACCCCGAAATACGTCCAAATAACTTATATACTAGCCTAGGGACATCGTGCACTAACACAAATGAAGGTGCGAAGGGGGTCTATTTATAGGTTGGCTCCTTACGCCTAGGGTCTTTAGGCATAAGGGCCTCCTACGCCTGAGTTGTGAGACGTATAGGACTCCCATACGTACACTCCCATACGCCTGGTAACTTTTACGAATGACTAAATTGCCACTAAGACCCCCCAAAATCTATATGTTAATGCCCAAGACGTAATATAATCATGCCTAGGACTACTATCAACCTATCACTAGCTGGGGACATACACAAAGTGCACTACCAGTCTTCCCCTAGGACCCAGCTAGTGATCTGCTGACTTAACCCGTCACTGAGCTGTGTATGTCCGGGAAGATGTTCACAGACCCCCCTAAGTTTTAGCTAATGATCTCCGGTCTTCGAGTCTTCAAATCTTCATATCTGGCAATCTTCAACTTTGGAAAATACACCGTAGTGCACTAGCAACCTCCCCTGAACACTTGAATACTTGCTAATTTGAGTTTCAGTCATGGCTTCATGACATATCCTCTTGTTCTTCGATTAGCTTAGATAACTTTGGAGGAATCAAGAAATTTTTGCTATTTTGATTGACGATTTTTATGAGAAAGTGGGAGATTAACAACATCTGCACTTTCATTTCTCAATTCTCATCTTCTTTAACCTTGATTACTGTAGCTCTACCATGATCTGGTGTCACTGAAGATGGAATACTGCGTTATTGTTATTCAGTTCTGGTCTTGGTCAGCTTCAAGATTTGTCGTTTGAATCATGATGAGCACACTGGTTTTGTTTGATCTTGCATAAAAAATTAATAAAAACTGCACACAAACTACAACTTGTATTACATACAACAAATAATCCGGACTATATCAAATTCTTGAAGTTTATCATTGATAAACTTTCAAGATTTGTACATTTTGACTAGCATTTGGAGAAAGAAATCGTTATCCCCGTCAACAATTGACTCTTTTCAAATTTCACCTTAAACTTTCAAACTTGTCAAGTTAAACCCTTTAATTTATGAAAGTAGCAAGACCGCAAAGGGAGTGTACAATGCTTGATACTGATGGACGACCCAAGACCGCAAAGGTTGTTTCCATAGGGCCTATTACCAGTCTTTGGATTGTTGATAGTGGGGCATCTGAGCACATATCAGGTGACTTGTCTCTCATATTCAACATCAGAAATATCAATGGAAGATATGTTGCTTTTACCGGAAGTAAAGGGGATTATATTAGGAAAGAATGGAGTATGTCGAACCGGATTGTCAGTTTTGATCGGATCAATTATGTGTATCCCAGATTTGTGAAAAGAAATTTTTTTTGATTTTCAATGACACTACTTGTTTTATTCTAATACCTGGATTGGGATACCGAAGGAGTGGGTGATTACGTCAGCTCCAAAGGTAACACAACTTATATGTCTTGGATATGAGTCAAGCTATCACTAAGTCTGCCCAGGTTACCTGCTTCCTGTCTAAAGCTACCGAGAAAGAGTCAATCAAGTGGCACAGACGTATAGGTCACATCTACCTAAAAAAATGAACCAGTTAGTCAAGAATGGTTTGGCGGATGGTGTCTCAGTTAAACATTTTCATCTGGATGACGTCTATGTCAGCTGCAAGAAAGGTAATAGAAGAAGAAGTCTCACCCCAAGAAGATGACCAACTCAGTTTCTACTTCGCTTGAAAGGCTACAGATGGATTTGTTCGGTCTAGCGAAGAGGAAGAGTTACTGTGGGGATTTATATTGCTTAGTCATCACTGATTATTGTTCCAAATTCTTGTGGTTAGTCTATATGCAACATAAAAGTGAGACCTTCAACAATATTTAAGTTCTGCTTCCAAAGTTGGAATCCCTATATAAGTTGAAGATAAGAAGGATTCATAGCGAAAATGGAACTGAATTCAAGAACAACAACATGGTATCTTTTTGTTCTGAAAGAGGCATTCATCAAGAATTCAGTGCGCAATACACACCGCAGTAGAACGGAGTTGCAGATAGAAGAACCGGACATTGGTTGAGTCTGCTAGGACAATGTTGGCTGACTCAAAACTCCCTGTGATGTTCTAGAATGAAGCTATACATTGAGCATGTTATACTTTGAACAGAGTCCTGACAGTGAAGAAGTTTGAGAAGACCAGTTATGAGCTTCTTAATCTTCGCAAATCCAATCTTGAATTCCTTCAACCTTTTGGAGAACCATGTACTATGCTAATCGACAACAAAAAAATGGAGAGAAAGCCGCAGAAGGATTCTTTGTCCGTATACCACTCCCAAAAAGAAGGTTTGGAACACTCGTACAAGGTGTGTTGAAGAATGGATGAATGTGGATGTCTAGAGATATACAACAAATCCTCAAGGTACATGTCTCGATTAGATATTTGATTATGCTAGTTTGTTTGAGGAATTTGGTCTGGATGATGTTGTAGAGTAAGCAGTTGCAAAGATGTATTTTGAAAGTGAAAGTGCCACCAGGTCTTAGCTAGTGCGCCCAATCAAATTCTTCTGCAGTAGCAGGGACACATGAAGAAGAAGAGGTTTTCATGGAAACTTCTGAAGAAAATGATTTCTCTTCATCTAATGATGATCATTTTTGTTGATTCTTTAGAAAGTCTTCATGATCAATCAGCGGAACCAGTCAATACTTCTAATCAAACCAGTAATGTCAATACTACTGTTGATACTAATATCGTTTCTACACGTACAACTAAAAATGTGACATCAACGGTTGTTGGTCCGTCTTCTTCTTCTGGTGCTCCTATTTTAAATTTCAAAATTGATCTTTCAAAATAAAATATACAAGAGCGTGTCTCTGTTCCAACACATCCTGAATCTAAGATTCATGGCACACACCCTTAGTAGAATATTCTCCATGATCCAGAAAGCGGGGTTATGACTCGTGGCCGCCTCGTGCAAACCCAACATCTCTTTATTCAAGTATTACAAAATCTGAGGTTTAGAATGATTGGTCCTTTGCCTAATTTTTCTAACAAACCGAACCATGAAGTATCGATGAGGCATTATGGAAGGAGCCATGGATTAAAGCAATGTAGGAAGAACTCCTTCAGTACAAGAAACTAGGTGTTTGGGACCTAGTCGATCTTCCCAAAGGCGCAAAGAAGATTGGAACGAAGTGGTTTTACAAATGAAAGGTAGATGACCGTGGAGTTGTTGTGAGAAACAAAGCTCGTTTGGTTGTTCAAGGGTCCCAGGAGATTGAAGGGGTAGATAATTACAATGAGATCTATGCTCTGGTAGCTCGCATGGAAGCAATACGCACGTTTCTCGCGTTTGCATCCTACAAATGATTCAACGTCTACAAGATGGATGTTAAAACTGCGTTCCTCTATGGTAAAGTGAAAGAAGAAGTATACGTGGGGCAACCAACAAGTTTCGAAGATAAACCATACAGAGACCGTGTTTACCGATTGAACGTACAAGACTCTCTATGGACTTCATCAAGCACCAAGAGCATGGTACAAGACACTCTTGAAGTACCTGCTAACTTATGGGTTCATCCGAGAACTCATTTATTGTACACTCTTCACGTTGGAGAAAGATGGAGACCTTTTGCTAGTACACATTTATTTAGATGATATCAATTTTGGCTCAACTACAACTAACGATAGTTTGTGTAGGGACTTTGAGAAATTAATGCAGGATATGTTCAAGATGAGTGCGATAGGAGGGTTGCAATATTTTATGGGTTTACATGTTGATCAGAAACCTACCAGAATCTTTATTCATTAGACCAAATACGTAACAGACATCCTGAGATGGTTCTCGATGGCTGACTCGTTACCTGCTTCAACTCCACTTCAGGTTAATCACGGGATTGGACCAGATTAGAAGGGCATCAGGATATTTGAATTTCTTATCTTTCTTTCAAATATATCAAAAATACAAAAAGATTTTACATTTCTGCTCTACTTTTTGAAGAACCGATGTTGGATGTGCATTCAATGCATTGTGTTTATCTCCCTTACAAAACCGTCAGAGATGAACAACTAAATGGATTTTAAAATTCAAATGGTCAACTTAATGGATTTATGCTAAAACTGACAAATTTTCTAATCCAAAGGTCAGTAATGTAAGTCTGACATTGGTTAAAGTAATTACAAGGTATGCCTGATCGGATCTCAGTTCGACTGTTGGTTCAAGTTGTTCGTATCTGATCATCCGTGTGTGAAACAGCTCAAATAGTCAAAGTTTGACTAATTCTGCATTTCAGGGGGAGAATGTGTCAAAGGATGATCAATACTCACATTTTCAGGTCTCAAGGGAAATTTGGTCCTTTATGATCATTAAAATTCATTTTTCGAGCTTGACATTGAATCCCCATGTGTTAAAAACGAGTTTTTGTATGTGCAGGGGCATAATTATAATTTTCTGGAAAATTTCAAATTGCCACATGCCTTCATTTTTTTACACGTATGATCTATATGTGTGAAGATACAATACACGCATGATGGTTTTGTAGAATTGAAGGCGTATGAAATACTTTTTGTGCCATTTTTGAATTTTCAAAAACTTTGGGTTCCTAAGTGTGATACGTGTATTGAATTTTTGTTCTCATGCGTGTGAAGTTGTTAGTATTCATACCGGGTTACATAAATTTGGGAGGGACACATATGAGGGGTGGGTATATAAAAAACAGTTCTTCTTTTTCCCTAATTCATCTCATACGTCACTTCCAAACTTCTAAACCCTAACCTGTTGACCAACATTTGACTTTAGATTGTGTTTACACCCCGAGTTTTTCATTTATTCCACTACATTCAGATTTGAATGGTGAGTCTTTTTCCGATAAAATCATCCTATTTCATCCACGAAATTGTCTGGTTTGATCAATTATAGGTTTCGAACTAAGCCGAAACTAAAACTTCTAAATAAACCATCTACACATAATTCTCATAAAAAATTCTTTCGGGAGTTTGTTAATTGGCTCTTTTAGAAGATATGTTAAAAATTCTTTTGGGAGTTTGTTAACCATCTACACATAATTCTACGCCTCTTAACTCCCTATACACCTTATCTTAGTCACCAGAAGCAATTATGGGAATCGACGGTGTTGGATTCCGATCGTGATCTAATAGCGCTTATTTGTCGTATAGATGGACGTGAGATGGTAACTCAACAAAGCATCAAGGAAGCACTTCAGTTGAATGACAAAGATGATGATCCGATTCAGTTTCCCAAGTGATTAATCAGAGTATTTTTTAAACGACACAAGTATGATAAAGAGATTAAGAAAGAATCATACTTGAAGTCTGGTTTATGTAGTCATTACTGTTATTTCTTGCATATTCTCATACACTGCATAAGTACCAGAATCACTAGTTTCGATGCTGCAAGAATGAATATCTGCTCAGCCATGGTGGCTCTTATTCTGAACAAGCCATTCAACTTTTCTGGCTTGATTTTTCTTCACATGAAGTAAAATTTAAGCACGAAGTACACGAAACAGGATAAGAGATCAATTCTTTATCCTAGATTCTTACAGATGATCTTTGATGTTCAGATTCCTAATTTGCCAAAAGTCGAAGGTGATACTATGAAACTTGATCATATGAATGATATGGGTATGTCTAGGATGAAGATGTACAAGTTAAGCACAGAACCTGATTACAAAGGAATCATTGGGCACATTCTCAGAGAAGAAGAATAAATGATGCATTGTTATAAGAATCTTAAGTCAAGAATCATAACAATAACTGTTACAAGTAGATTCAAAGACTATAAAGAAAAAGTTACATATAAATTAACTGTAAAACTGTGAAAGCCTAATTCACGATAATACAAAGAGAAAGTCAAATAATATGTATTAATATACAATACAGTCAATCATGAATGAAATAATCAATTGAAGTTTATTATCGATGATTAAAGGAAAATCTCAAAGATCAATTTCCTTAAGTCAAGATAATGAAAGGGAAAAGTAACAAGAACTCAATCTCAGTTGAATCATTATCAAAGAAAGAGAAATTAGAATATAATTCAAGAATCTTTCTTAAAAGACTCATCAATGCTTATGCCTTTCATCTCTCTAGAGATAAAAAGGAACTGTTGAAACCGTGTAATTCAACAAGTTCAACTAGTCTTTTCTTACACCTTCGGTTCAAATTAGACGTGTCTGACGGTCTGAGAAACCTCCTGACTATACATAAATATAGGTATCGAGCAAGGAATCGACTATATTACATTGATGTATCATGATAAACTTACAAGATAGAATTTGTAAGAAGAAATATAAAAAGTAATCTGATATTTACCACGAATCATTTCCATTCTCTAAGAAATCAGAGATGTAATGATGGTAAATTCGAAGTTAAATCCAGAAGAGATTTCTTCAAATCCTATTCATTATCATCTTCATTAAGATATTAATGAAAGGTTTAAGAAATCTGCGACAATCTCTCAACACTATCCATATAGATAAACCCGGATATTAGATGATGAGTATATGGTATCAATTTGAGACTTTAGTGATGTTTGCTCGAGGTTTGTAAGTCTTTAGGAGAAAAATGATTATAGTCTCAAGAGTATGTGTAAATCCTCTTTATAAGAACAATATTCAATTTACTTCTCTTCCCAATGAGAAAAAGATAAGAAGACTATTAACATCATAAAGAAAATATCAATCTATTTAGAAAACCTTAAATAGTCATACCATAAAAATACAGGTAATCCATGTCAGGGAGAGTCTTGTGTGAAGCGTATTGTTGTCTACACCAACGGCAAACGATTTCAAAGACATCGCTGTCTACTCAGAGCCAGTGGGCTAAGTGCGTTTCATGAGCGAAGGTTCAAAGGGTAACACCTACCTATCGAATGAGAAACTCAAGTATGATAAAGAGATTAAGAAAGAATCATACTTGAAGTCTGGTTTATGTAGTCATTACTGTTATTTCTTGCATATTCTCATACACTGCATAAGTACCAGAATCACCAGTTTCGATGCTGCAAGAATGAATATCTGCTCAGCCATGGTGGCTCTTATTCTAAACAAGCCATTCAACTTTTCTGGCATGATTTTTCTTCACATGAAGTAAAATTTAAGCACGAAGTACACGAAACAGGATAAGAGATCAATTCTTTATCCTAGATTCTTACAGATGATCTTTGATGTTCAGATTCCTAATTTGCCAAAAGTCGAAGGTCATACTATGAAACTTGATCATATTAATGATATGTGTATGTCTAGGATGAAGATGTACAAGTTAAGCACAGAACCTGATTACAAAGGAATCATTGGGCACATTCTCAGAGAAGAAGAATAAATGATGCATTGTTATAAGAATCTTAACTCAAGAATCATAACAATAACTGTTACAAGTAGATTCAAAGACTATAAAGAAAAAGCTACATATAAATTAACTGTAAAACTGTGAAAGCCTAATTCACGATAATACAAAGAGAAAGTCAAATAATATGTATTAATATACAATACAGTCAATCATGAATGAAATAATCAATTGAAGTTTATTATCGATGATTAAAGGAAAATCTCAAAGATCAATTTCCTTAAGTCAAGATAATGAACGGGAAAAGTAAAAAGAACTCAATCTCAGTTGAATCATTATCAAAGAAAGAGAAATTAGAATATAATTCAAGAATCTTTCTTAAAAGACTCATCAATGCTTATGCCTTTCATCTCTCTAGAGATAAAAAGGAACTGTTGAAACCGTGTAATTCAACAAGTTCAACTAGTCTTTTCTTACACCTTCGGTTCAAATTAGACGTGTCTGACGGTCTGAGAAACCTCCTGACTATACATAAATATAGGTATCGAGCAAGGAATCGACTATATTACATTGATGTATCATGATAAACTTACAAGATAAAATTTGTAAGAAGAAATATAAAAAGTAATCTGATATTTACCACGAATCATTTCCATTCTCTAAGAAATCAGAGATGTAATGATGGTAAATTCTAAGTTAAATCCAGAAGAGATTTCTTCAGATCCTATTCATTATCATCTTCATTAAGATATTAATGAAAGGTTTAAGAAATCTGCGACAATCTCTCAACACTATCCATATAGATAAACCCGGATATTAGATGATGAGTATATGGTATCAATTTGAGACTTTAGTGATGTTTGCTCGAGGTTTGTAAGTCTTTAGGAGAAAAATGATTATAGTCTCAAGAGTATGTGTAAATCCTCTTTATAAGAACAATATTCAATTTACTTCTCTTCCCAATGAGAAAAAGATAAGAAGACTATTAACATCATAAAGAAAATATCAATCTATTTAGAAAACCTTAAATAGTCATACCATAAAAATACAGGTAATCCATGTCAGGGAGAGTCTTGTGTGAAGCGTATTGTTGTCTACACCAACGGCAAACGATTTCAAAGACATCGCTGTCTACTCAGAGCCAGTGGGCTAAGTGCGTTTCATGAGCGAAGGTTCAAAGGGTAACACCTACCTATCGAATGAGAAACTCAAGTATGATAAAGAGATTAAGAAAGAATCATACTTGAAGTCTGGTTTATGTAGTCATTACTGTTATTTCTTGCATATTCTCATACACTGCATAAGTACCAGAATCACCAGTTTCGATGCTGCAAGAATGAATATCTGCTCAGCCATGGTGGCTCTTATTCTGAACAAGCCATTCAACTTTTCTGGCATGATTTTTCTTCACATGAAGTAAAATTTAAGCACGAAGTACACGAAACAGGATAAGAGATCAATTCTTTATCCTAGATTCTTACAGATGATCTTTGATGTTCAGATTCCTAAGTTGCCAAAAGTCGAAGGTCATACTATGAAACTTGATCATATTAATGATATGGGTATGTCTAGGATGAAGATGTACAAGTTAAGCACAGAACCTGATTACAAAGGAATCATTGGGCACATTCTCAGAGAAGAAGAATAAATGATGCATTGTTATAAGAATCTTAACTCAAGAATCATAACAATAACTGTTACAAGTAGATTCAAAGACTATAAAGAAAAAGTTACATATAAATTAACTGTAAAACTGTGAAAGCCTAATTCACGATAATACAAAGAGAAAGTCAAATAATATGTATTAATATACAATACAGTCAATCATGAATGAAATAATCAATTGAAGTTTATTATCGATGATTAAAGGAAAATCTCAAAGATCAATTTCCTTAAGTCAAGATAATGAACGGGAAAAGTAAAAAGAACTCAATCTCAGTTGAATCATTATCAAAGAAAGAGAAATTAGAATATAATTCAAGAATCTTTCTTAAAAGACTCATCAATGCTTATGCCTTTCATCTCTCTAGAGATAAAAAGGAACTGTTGAAACCGTGTAATTCAACAAGTTCAACTAGTCTTTTCTTACACCTTCGGTTCAAATTAGACGTGTCTGACGGTCTGAGAAACCTCCTGACTATACATAAATATAGGTATCGAGCAAGGAATCGACTATATTACATTGATGTATCATGATAAACTTACAAGATAAAATTTGTAAGAAGAAATATAAAAAGTAATCTGATATTTACCACGAATCATTTCCATTCTCTAAGAAATCAGAGATGTAATGATGGTAAATTCTAAGTTAAATCCAGAAGAGATTTCTTCAGATCCTATTCATTATCATCTTCATTAAGATATTAATGAAAGGTTTAAGAAATCTGCGACAATCTCTCAACACTATCCATATAGATAAACCCGGATATTAGATGATGAGTATATGGTATCAATTTGAGACTTTAGTGATGTTTGCTCGAGGTTTGTAAGTCTTTTGGAGAAAAATGATTATAGTCTCAAGAGTATGTGTAAATCCTCTTTATAAGAACAATATTCAATTTACTTCTCTTCCCAATGAGAAAAAGATAAGAAGACTATTAACATCATAAAGAAAATATCAATCTATTTAGAAAACCTTAAATAGTCATACCATAAAAATACAGGTAATCCATGTCAGGGAGAGTCTTGTGTGAAGCGTATTGTTGTCTACACCAACGGCAAACGATTTCAAAGACATCGCTGTCTACTCAGAGCCAGTGGGCTAAGTGCGTTTCATGAGCGAAGGTTCAAAGGGTAACACCTACCTATCGAATGAGAAACTCAAGTATGATAAAGAGATTAAGAAAGAATCATACTTGAAGTCTGGTTTATGTAGTCATTACTGTTATTTCTTGCATATTCTCATACACTGCATAAGTACCAGAATCACCAGTTTCGATGCTGCAAGAATGAATATCTGCTCAGCCATGGTGGCTCTTATTCTGAACAAGCCATTCAACTTTTCTGGCATGATTTTTCTTCACATGAAGTAAAATTTAAGCACGAAGTACACGAAACAGGATAAGAGATCAATTCTTTATCCTAGATTCTTACAGATGATCTTTGATGTTCAGATTCCTAATTTGCCAAAAGTCGAAGGTCATACTATGAAACTTGATCAAATTAATGATATGGGTATGTCTAGGATGAAGATGTACAAGTTAAGCACAGAACCTGATTACAAAGGAATCATTGGGCACATTCTCAGAGAAGAAGAATAAATGATGCATTGTTATAAGAATCTTAACTCAAGAATCATAACAATAACTGTTACAAGTAGATTCAAAGACTATAAAGAAAAAGTTACATATAAATTAACTGTAAAACTGTGAAAGCCTAATTCACGATAATACAAAGAGAAAGTCCAATAATATGTATTAATATACAATACAGTCAATCATGAATGAAATAATCAATTGAAGTTTATTATCGATGATTAAAGGAAAATCTCAAAGATCAATTTCCTTAAGTCAAGATAATGAACGGGAAAAGTAAAAAGAACTCAATCTCAGTTGAATCATTATCAAAGAAAGAGAAATTAGAATATAATTCAAGAATCTTTCTTAAAAGACTCATCAATGCTTATGCCTTTCATCTCTCTAGAGATAAAAAGGAACTGTTGAAACCGTGTAATTCAACAAGTTCAACTAGTCTTTTCTTACACCTTCGGTTCAAATTAGACGTGTCTGACGGCAAACGATTTCAAAGACATCGCTGTCTACTCAGAGCCAGTGGGCTAAGTGCGTTTCATGAGCGAAGGTTCAAAGGGTAACACCTACCTATCGAATGAGAAACTCAAATGTTGAAATTTGATCGGAATGAGGTTGTTTCTGAATAACTCCCATTCATGTGGGGGATTGTTAGAATTTATTTAAGTCAATGTGATTTTCTTAGTCCCACATTGGTTGGGAGATGAAAATTGGAGGAGTTTATAAGGTGAAGCTTGAGTGGAGAATTCAAATGTTAAGTTACTTTATACTCTGACACCTACCCGCGCGCAGGGGGGGTGCAAAAATGGGTTCTGGCTCGAGGAAATTCTTGAACCAACGCGATCCCGCACGACCTACGGACACGAATGCAGCTCGAAAAACCCTAGGTCCGCGTGACACTGGTTTTTGCTGCCCGTTTTTTTTTTTGTAACTTAGAGAATGCAGACAACAGTTTGAACTAAGCTAACTGTGTGCAGCAAACCGAATTCAGCCAACAATTTCATCTAACCAGTGTGCAGCTAACTGTTTTAGGTGCTTGTTTAACAGAAACAGTGTGCAGCCAGCAGATTTACAACAAAACTAGTTGGCTGAGTGCTCTATAAATACTGCACAGCTAGTGCAGAATAAAACACACCAGCTTGCACACTCACAGCAGAAACAGTTATACGTACGGTTAATTTTCAGGCAAGTGTCATAGTCCGGCAGTGCACCTCAGCCGCTGTTAGCAACCGGTGTACCCTGGGAACAGACGACGAATCTGTTTAAGGGAATTGTGTTCAACACAAGCCCGGTTCTGTTTGTTAATTCATTTTACTTTATTCCTGTTTGTCCGTTTCATAATTATCTCTTTCTCCATTTTGATGTAAGATTTTCTAACATGATAGTCACCGGTTTAGGTGACTGTCATCACATACCAAGCCAGAACCCATCCTTCTGTTCCCGGTTCGTACTTAGTAAACCACCCACACAACCCACCGGATTATCATATTACCCACAAATCACATCGATGTATGTGTGGCACTGTATGCGGTAAACATGTGACTGATTGGGTTTACGGTCAGTCTCTGACCATCTTTCCGGTCAGCTCCGGTAACCGTTCTGTTCATTATCGATCCATCATAGTCTATTGATTATTAACACACCCTATGTTAATTGTATAAGGTACCAATATGAGACGATGATGTATCCGATACCGAGTCAACTTAGTGACTCGGTCAGTAACGGGAACAGAACCCGGTCCAATAACCCGTTGTGGATTATTATTGTTATTATAAGACTATGTATATAATACGGATAACGATCGGACTTCATAATAATAATAATAATAAGACAATAATAAGCATATATACGTTTATATATATACAATTCGATATACTAGACTCAGGTTAATAATAATATTTTCATATTCTTTATTAGATTAGATTAGCCAAGCTGTAATGACCAACTTATTAGTTTACGAGTGCTAAGCTAAAATGGCCAGCTTATGAGATTAGTGTCCATGTCGTGTCTCATATGATAGATATCAATAATAAACCCCCAGCCTAGGACTATCCAATATATATAAAGTTATATGTATAAGTGTATATATAATATATATACTAAGTACCATAAAACCTAACAAGTCTCCAGCGTAACTTGTGAGTATCGTGAACTCCCCACCTTTTATTGTTTTACTTATATATGTTTTTGGGGAAATACATTTCTATCTTTATAAAACATAGAAATGTTTTACTATAAGAAGAACATTTATCATGAGAAGTATTATCATTATTAAGGAGACCTTAGAAACAACTAGAAATAGTAATGATTAGCTATTACTTCACCATTTCGTTTCTTGACTATGGGGATAGGGCAAGAACCAACTTATCTACCATTGTCAATATGGTACCATTAGGAGTGTCATATTATTAGAATATCATGAGAAGTATTAAGAGAATATGTTTTCCCCTTAGGATTTATGTCGGTGATGCATGTTTTATCAATAGAATATTATAAAAGAATTATTAACTAAAGAACTAGCCATTTATTTCATTAAATACACGACCTCACCAACTTTATGTTGACAGAAACTATTTTTGGGCATGTGTTCAGGTAACCCACCAGTTATGATGATGTGGATCCTGGGAAAGTAAAGATGCTATTATCTAAATCCGTTGCGCAGCTCTGGTAACCCGACCCGACGACCCGACACTGAAAGCCTTGGTCGTTACATGATGATAAGGATGTAGGATCGGTTTTCACACAATCAATACGTAATCAACACTAATACTGAAACACTATGTGCGGAAACCCTACTGTTCATGCAATATGATAAAATTATGAATCAAAACACAAGAGATTTCATCTTCAAAGTTTTCATTAATCATTAAATTGATAATAACGTTAACAGACTTGATTAAACAAAAACACACATAACTAGGTGTAACTAGACAGCCTCTGGACACTCTAGAACACACACACTCTGAATGACATCACTGAATAGCCGTCACAAAGTTACACCTATATATATATTTTTCCCGTTCGGCCTATCGAAGGTGCGAAGCAGTCCATTCGACCTAGACTTATCCCGTTCGACCCTACGAACACCAGAACCAAACTAACAAAAACAAACATTAACTTACAATTTGCCTATGAGAACTTTGATGATCCGAAAGCTACAGACACATATATGAAATTTGCATCTACAAACTCCCCCTTTTCTGTAGCACGGATAATTACTTGTTCTGGTTCTCTCGTTCAACACCTTGGAGCTTTTGCTTAGCATTCAAAGTTTTTCCAGCTTCAAATAATTGACTCAGACGTTTTTCCAACTGCTTCCTTAACTTCAATGAATAATTTCCCAGCAGCGTCTTATAATCACAATCTGAATGCACTTCAGAAGCAAAGCAAAACTTCACAACTGCTTGAAATATCCATGCTTGCTCAATATCCAATGCGTCAAAATGAATCGGATTGAAATACAACGTGTCAATATCATTCCTTGAGCAGTTTATCATCCACATCAGATCAAATATCCTGATCTTTTTACACATCGTCTTCGGGTCTTTGTCATGTAATACAATCACAACTTCACCAGTTCTCCAGTCATAATACCAAAATGCAAAATTTGGACTAAGTTCTGTTGAATCGGCGTCAAGGGAATCTTTTGCAAACAAGTTGGAGGTTTGTAGTAGAGAGTCACGAACAAAAGATTATTCATCGGATTGATCTTCTTATGCACGATTCGAAGAGGATACTGAGGCCTAAACATGTCCCACTTCGTTTGACTTTCCCTCATTCATCTTATATGCCATCCATTCTAACAAACTCAAATGTGTTGCATCAATCATCTTGTGACGACAGACATCTCTAACTGCCCAATAAGGAAGCGTCTTGATATCAAAGAATCTACTGAAATAAAGAATGCCTGTTTTCCACTTTATACCAACACACTTCAATTGTGGGAAAAACTTGGAGCTGATCGCCCTACCTTTGAACATCTTGTTATGATACCGATAGAATTCGCCTTCGATCGGTGGTAGAGGACAATTCTCAGCTTCTTCTTGCAACTTGTGTAGATAATGGTAATGGTTTAGGGATTTCTTTTACATGTGACCCGACCCGTCTTCATCTACTGCATTATGCGTGAAATTAGACGGGTTTAAGATGTGTTGAAGGTATCAAAGAGATGTTTTTCTATGGATCGATAATAGAAGTAACCTAAAGAAGATATCATGGGATAAATGGGCGGATTTGTTGGGAATCATGGTATGGTATACACAGCGAAAGCGGTTTATATATTTAACGAAAACGGATTATATATACAATATATAATAGCCGATTTATATATATAAATTGTTAGTTAATTTTATTAATCCGATTAATAAAATATTCCCAATCAGGATCTCAGTTAAACGCGTATAAACAAATAAATAATAAACAACCATAGGGGGTTTAGTAATCAACCTTTGACGACTACACCGGGATTGTAACACGCAGGTTACAACGAATCCTCGCTAGTAGGAAGTTCACTCCAAGCACGAACCAACCGGGAAGCAACACTTGCAAGAGGAAGGCGGCGGCTTGTGGTGGTTGTTGGCCGAACCAAAAGAAAAAGAGGTGGCGGCCTATTCTTCTTGGGTGGCGGCCGCTAATCACAAGAGGGAGGCAAGGGATTAGTTATTTTGATAAAAGGTATGATTAGGGTTTACTCCTTAACCCTCCTTTTATAAGACAATAACTTGCAATAAAACCCCTTGCTAAATATCTTAATACTCCTTAATATTAATCTTATTAATATTAAGTCCCTCAAGACTAAAACAATTATTATTTCATAAATAATAATTCACCAACGTGTGAACTTATCTGATTTGTGTACCAACGTGTAACTCTTCGGATCGTACCGGGTCGGGTTACGTTGATCTCGACTTTTAATTACATCGGACATACCATATGTCCAACAGGCTTTCGATGTAGTGGAGTTATGGTATTTTTCGAGTCGTTTTGCTTTTGATGTTTTGGGGGTTGTAATGCGTTTTTCCAGCCGCTTGCTGGATCTTTATATATATATATATAAAGTTCTTTGGCCGTTCAAAAAAAGATGTGTTGAAGGTGTGTATGCCTTAAACACTTGTATAATAAAGCTTTAAATGCTTATAAACGTTGAAATTTGTGTAAAACGATTATTCTACCCATCCTATATGCATTATAACATAATACCGAGCGTATGATCGATCCCAAGGCGGAATCAACATATCTATTGTTGTTAGATATGAGATAGGAAGTTGGAAAAGTATGGAAATTATAAACACACACCACACAGCAGCGCTTCGTGATAGATATCAAGCACAAGTTTTGAGCAAGAGTTGAAAATGAAGAGCATGAGGTTCCTATTTATAGGGAAACTCCGTAAGCCTAGAGGCTTCTAAGCGTAGGAGCTCTTACGCTTGATATCATTCCAGGCGTATGACTATAAACATTACGCCAGATATCATTCTAGGCGTACGACATTGATACGCTTAGAAATTTGCATACGTTACACATTAAGCGTAAACAACCTAGAAGTGTTGCCCGATTAACTGCTAATCACTATAAGGATCATATAAACATGCCTACGTCTAATATAGACCTATCATTAGCAAGGGACATACAAGAATTGCACCAACATTTTACTTACTTATAGGATCATGACAAGATTTAATATACCAAGTGCGTATAATCGATCTGAAGTTGGAACCAACGGATCCATTGTTGTTAGATATGACATATGGAGTTGGAAAAGTATGGAAATGAGAAACACACACAACACACTCAAAAATTGGGTAACACTTCGTGATTGATGTCCAGAAAATGCTTTGAACAAGAGTTGCAAATGAAGAGCATGAGGTTCCTATTTATAGGGAACCTCCGAACGCCTGGAGGCTTCTAGGTGTAGGAGTTCTTACGCCTGATGTAATTCCTGGTGTATAACTCTCATATGCCTGGAAATTTACATACTTTAAAAATTACGTGTAAATGACCTAGAAATGATGCCCGATTAACTACCAATCACTATAACCATCATATAAACATGCCAACAAAAAATTTTGACCTATCACTAGCTGGGGATATACACGAAGTGCACTATAACAAAAAAAACTTGTTTTTCCATTTAGATAGGTCTAAGTAAATGACTTTACAACATGTTGTGCCACGTTTACACCACTTTTGTAAGTTGTAATTTTTTTACACTTCTATAATTTTTCGTATACCTTTTTATTTTCCGTAATAATAAGAAAATCTCTAGAATATTTTGGGAAAAAATGTAGGATAGTGACAAGATTTGATGATACTGTGAAAGTATGATCGATCCAAAGGCGGAATCTATGGATCGATTATTGTTAGAGATGAGATATATGAAGTTAGAAAAGTATGGAAATGAAAAACACATACCACACACTCAAAAATTGGGCAGCACTTCGTTACTAGGTTTAGCAAAAGTTACAAATGAAGGTGCCAAGGGGGTCTATTTATAGGTTGGCTCCTTACGCCTAGGGTCTTTAGGCATAAGGGCCTCCTACGCCTGAGTTGTGAGACGTATAGGACTCCCATACGTACACTCCCATACGCCTGGTAACTTTTACGAATGACTAAATTGCCACTAAGACCCCCCCAAAATCTATATGTTAATGCCCAAGACGTAATATAATCATGCCTAGGACTACTATCAACCTATCACTAGCTGGGGACATACACAAAGTGCCAGTCTTCCCCTAGGACCCAGCTAGTGATCTGCTGACTTAACCCGTCACTGAGCTGTGTATGTCCGGAAAGATGTTCACAGACCCCCCTAAGTTTTAGCTAATGATCTCCGGTCTTCGAGTCTTCAAATCTTCATATCTGGCAATCTTCAACTTTGGAAAATACACCGTAGTGCACTAGCAACCTCCCCTGAAGACTTGAATACTTGCTAATTTGAGTTTCAGTCATGGCTTCATGACATCTCCTCTTGTTCTTCGATTAGCTTAGATAACTTTGGAGGAATCAAGAAATTTTTGCTATTTTGATTGACGATTTTTATGAGAAAGTGGGAGATTAACAACATCTGCACTTTCATTTCTCAATTCTCATCTTCTTTAACCTTGATTACTGTAGCTCTACCATGATCTGGTGTCACTGAAAATGGAATACTGCGTTATTGTTATTCAGTTCTGGTCTTGGTCAGCTTCAAGCTTTGTGGTTTGAATCATGATGAGCACACTGGTTTTGTTTGATCTTGCATAAAAAATTAATAAAAACTGCACACAAACTACAACTTGTATTACATACAACAAATAATCCGGACTATATCAAATTCTTGAAGTTTATCATTGATAAACTTTCAAGATTTGTACATTTTGACTAGCATTTGGAGAAAGAAATCGTTATCCCCGTCAACAATTGACTCTTTTCAAATTTCACCTTAAACTTTCAAACTTGTGAAGTTAAACCCTTTAATTTATGAAAGTAGCATTTTGACCCTTAAATTTTGAAAGACTTTATTTTATTGTGTTTTGGCTTCGGATCTAAGAGTCCAATTGAAGAATTTAGTATTCCAACATCGGTTAATCAAAAATAAATCGAAAATAAAATCTTTTTGTATTTTTGAGAAATTTAAGATAAAACATAGAATCAAGAAGGTGGATTGGTGTTACAATGCTTGATACTGATGGACGACCCAAGACCGCAAAGGTTGTTTCCATAGGGCCTATTACCAGTGTTTGGATTGTTGATAGTGGGGCATCTGAGCACATGTCAGGTGACTTGTCTCTCATATTCAACATCAGAAATATCAATGGAAGATATGTTGCTTTTACCGGAAGTAAAGGAGGTTATATTAGGAAAGAATGGAGTATGTCGAACCGGATTGTCAGTTTTGATCGGATCAATTATGTGTATCCCAGATTTGTGAAAAGAAATTTTCTTTGATTTTCAATGACACTACTTGTTTTATTCTAATACCTGGATTGGGATACCGAAGGAGTGGGTGATTACGTCAGCTCCAAAGATAAAACAACTTATATGTCTTGGATATGAGTCAAGCTATCACTAAGTCTGCCGAGGTTACCTGCTTCCTGTCTAAAGCTACCGAGAAAGAGTCAATCAAGTGGCACAGACGTATAGGTCACATCTACCTAAAAAAATGAACGAGTTAGTCAAGAATGGTTTGGTGGATGGTGTCTCGGTTAAACATTTTCATCTGGATGACGTCTATGTCAGCTGCAAGAAAGGTAATAGAAGAAGAAGTCTCACCCCAAGAAGATGACCAACTCAGTTTCTACTCCGCTTGAAAGGCTACAGATGGATTTGTTCGGTCTAGTGAAGAGGAAGAGTTACTGTGGGGATTTATATTGCTTAGTCATCACTGATTATTGTTCCAAATTCTTGTTGTTAGTCTATATGCAACATAAAAGAGAGACCTTCAACAATATTTAAGTTCTGCTTCCAAAGTTGGAATCCCTATATAAGTTGAAGATAAGAAGGATTCATAGCGAAAATGGAACTGAATTCAAGAACAACAACATGGTGTCTTTTTGTTCCGAAAGAGGCTATCATCAAGAATTCAGTGCGCAATACACACCGCAGTAGAACGGAGTTGCAGATAGAAGAACCGGACATTGGTTGAGTCTGCTAGGACAATGTTGGCTGACTCAAAACTCCCTGTGATGTTCTAGAATGAAGCTATACATTGAGCATGTTATACTTTGAACAGAGTCCTGACAGTGAAGAAGTTTGAGAAGGCCAGTTATGAGCTTCTTAATCTTCGCAAATCCAATCTTGAATTCCTTGAACCTTTTGGAGAACCATGTACTATGCTAATCGACAACAAAAAAAATGGAGAGAAAGCCGAAGAAGGATTCTTTGTCGGTATACCACTCCCAAAAAGAAGGTTTGGAATACTCGTACAAGGTGTGTTGAAGAATGGATGAATGTGGATGTCTAGAGATATACAACAAATCCTCAAGGTACATGTCTCAATTAGATATTCGATTATACTAGTTTGTTTGAGGAATTTGGTCTGGATGATGTTGTAGAGTAAGCAGTTGCAAAGATGTATTTTGAAAGTGAAAGTGCCACCAGGTCTTAGCTAGTGCGCCCAATCAAATTCTTCTGTAGTAGCAGGGACACATGAAGAAGAAGAGGTTTTCATGGAAACTTCTGAAGAAAATGATTTCTCTTCATCTAATGATGATCATTTTGTTGATTCTTTAGAAAGTCTTCATGATCAATCAGCGGAACCAGTCAATACTTCTAATCAAACCGGTAATGTCAATACTACTGTTGATACTAATATCGTTTCTACAGGTACCACTAAAAATGTGACATCAACGGTTGTTGGTCCGTCTTCTTCTTCTGGTGCTCCTATTTTAAATTTCAAAATTGATCTTTCAAAATAAAATATACAAGAGCGTGTCTCTGTTCTAACACATCCTGAATCTAAGATTCATGGCACATACCCTTAGTAGAATATTCTCCATGATCCATAAAGCGGGGTTATGACTCGTGCCCGCCTCGTGCAAACCCAACATCTCTTTATTCAAGTATTACAAAATCTGAGGTTTAGAATGATTGGTCCTTTGCCTAATTTTTCTAACAAACCGAACCATGAAGTATCGATGAGGCATTATGGAAGGATCCATGGATTAAAGCAATGTAGGAAGAACTCCTTCAGTACAAGAAACTAGGTGTTTGGGACCTAGTCGATCTTCCCAAAGGCGCAAAGAAGATTGGAACGAAGTGGTTTTACAAATGAAAGGTAGATGACCGTGGAGTTGTTGTGAGAAACAAATCTCGTTTGGTTGTTCAAGGGTCCCGGGAGATTGAAGGGGTAGATAATTACAATGAGATCTATGCTCTGGTAGCTCGCATGGAAGCAATACGCACGTTTCTCACGTTTGCATCCTACAAATGATCCAACGTCTACAAGATGGATGTTAAAACTACGTTCCTCTATGGTAAAGTGAAAGAAGGAGTATACGTGGGGCAACCAACAAGTTTCGAAGATAAACCATACAGAGACCGTGTTTACCGATTGAACGTACAAGACTCTCTATGGACTTCATCATGCACCAAGAGCATGGTACAAGACACTCTTGAAGTACCTGCTAACTTATGGGTTCATCCGAGAACTCATTTAATGTACACTCTTCACGTTGGAGAAAGATGGAGACCTTTTGCTGGTACACATTTATTTAGATGATATCATTTTTGGCTCAACTACAACTAACGATAGTTTGTGTAGGGACTTTGAGAAATTAATGCAGGATATGTTCAAGATGAGTGCGATAGGGGGGTCGCAATATTTTATGGGTTTACATGTTGATCAGAAACCTACCAGAATCTTTATTCATTAGACCAAATACGTAGCAGACATCCTAAGATGGTTCTCGACGGCTGACTCGTTACCTGCTTCAACTCCACTTCAGGTTAATCACGGGATTGGACCAGATGAGAAGGGCATCAGGATATTTGAATTTCTTATCTTTCTTTCAAATATATCAAAAATACAAAAAGATTTTACATTTCTGCTCTATTCTTTGAAGAACCGATGTTGGATGTGCATTCAATGCATTGTGTTTATCTCCCTTACAAAACCGTTAGAGATGAACAACTAAATGGATTTTAAAATTCAAATGGTCAACTTAATGGATTTATGCTAAAACTGACAAATTTTCTAATCCAAAGGTCAGTAATGTAAGTCTGACATTGGTTAAAGTAATTACAAGGTATGCCTGATCGTATCTCAGTTCGACTGTTGGTTCAAGTTGTTCGTATCTGATCATCCGTGTGTGAAACAGCTCAAATAGTCAAAGTTTGACTAATTCTGCATTTCAGGGGGAGAATGTGTCAAAGGATGATCAATACTCACATTTTCAGGTCTCAAGGGAAATTTGGTCCTTTATGATCATTAAAATTCATTTTTCGAGCTTGACATTGAATCCCCGTGTGATAAAAATGAGTTTTTGTATGTGCAGGGGCATAATTATAATTTTCTGGAAAATTTCAAATTGCCACATGCCTTCATTTTTTTACACGTATGATCTATATGTGTGAAGATACAATACACGTATGATGGTTTTGTAGAATTGAAGGCGTATGAAATACTTTTTGTGCCATTTTTGAATTTTCAAAAACTTTGGGGTCCTAAGTGTTATACGTGTATGGAATTTTTGTTCTCATGCGTGTGAAGGTTTTAGTATTCATACCGGGTTACATAAATTTGGGAGAACAGTTCTTCTTTTTCCCTAATTCATCTCATACGTCACTTCCAAACTTATAAACCCTAACCTGTTGACCAACATTTGACTTTAGATTGTGTTTACACCCCGAGTTTTTCATTTATTCCACTACATTCAGATTTGAATGGTGAGTCTTTTTCCCATAAAATCATCCTATTTCATCCACGAAATTGTCTGGTTTGATCAATTATAGGTTTCGAACTAAGCCGAAACTAAAACTTCTAAATAAACCATCTACACATAATTCTCATAAACAATTCTTTCGGGAGTTTGTACATTGGCTCTTTTAGAAGATATGTTCACTACTACAAAAATACCCTTTCTTGACACTTTTTTTATGACATACCCTATTTAATGACATGCAAAAGTGCATGTCATAAAAAAAATGTCATCTTTGATAAAAAACGATAATTTCTTGACGTTTTTTCATGCATGTCAATAATTTTCGTCATAAAATAAAAAACCATGACGGTTTTGAATTAAGCGTGTCATGGTTTTGTGTCACCTAACATATCAAATCCCCATAAACCTCCCCCCCCCCTCTCTCTCTCTCTCTCTCTCTTTTAACAGATGATCTACTCAAATCCATAACCCTCATTCTCAAATCAAACCCTCCTCCATCGATGATCTACTCAAATCCATAACCTTCCCCCCTTCTCCTGCTCGTTCCAAACCCTCAAATCAGACATCGCCTCCTCAAAACAAACCCTAATTTGAAGTTTGACGTTCAAATCAGACATTGCTCAAGTAAGTTTTCTGTTATTTACATTCCCTAAATGAATTGTTTGCGATTAATTTTGGGGGTTCTGAATTGGGTGTCAATTTAGGGTTTTTTCTTGGGTCTCTTTCTCCGTAACTTTTGAGGGTATAAGTTCTGCTCATTTACGTTTGGCTTTTGTTGGTCTTTTGCTTCGTTCTAGGGTTTTTAGTGTGCACATATGATGAAGAAGATGACAATGCTGATGATATCTGCAGGTTGCATCGGTTTTGGGTTTTAGGTTTGCTGCTGCGATGATTCTGCTTACAGCCACCATTTACTTGTTTTCCGTTCATATTTAGGTATTGTTTATATTTATTAAATTGAAGTTTAGCTACGGTTTTGATTTTAAGTACGTTTTGAGTTTGGGTATTTCAATTTCAATGTTACATTTGGGGGTTTTCAATTGGGGATTTTAAGATTTAGGGTTCTAACAGGTTTAATGAACACATTTGATGTTTGTTTCTGAATTTTATCAGGTATGGATGGACTAGAAGACACGAGCAACATTTGCTCAAGGTTTTGATTAGAATTTATAAATTTTACACCATTATATGTTTTTTATTTTTCTTAGTGTCTATCAGTTTGAAGCTTCTGATTTAACAACACTTAAGTATTGGGGTACCATTTTATCAACTAACATAATGTATTATGGTAATTGTGTATTTAAATTTGGATCACAACCATATCCTTTTTAGTGCCTCCATTGTTTGACTAATGTTGGTCAATCACCTAGTTTGATATTTTTATTTATTTGATAACAGTTTAAAACTAAATGCTTTACATGTAGCTACCTGCATAAAATACTTACGTTATTGTTTGCGATCTTCTTGTGGTGTCTCCAGTAGCGCTTATACAAAGTTTTTGTTGGGTGATGAGATGTAAAGTAATGGGCGCACTCAAGGCGCATAGGCCTTGCCTGGGGCCTAGGCGTAAGGCGCAAAAATAGCTATATGTGCGTGCGAGTTTAATGGGTTACTAATTTAAACTAGCTTGGTATATATTACTTGGAAGTAATTTTTTCCTTCACTATTACCTTACTCCAAATTAATTTGTTAAAAAAATCACCAAATGGTAACTAAGATTTATATATGTTTTATTTGTCTCTCTTATTATTATTTTTCTAAAGTTTTCATTTAAAGGAGTTATACAGTATTGGAACACCTAATTATTGTGATTAAGTTTTCAAAAAAAGCTATATGTGCCTGCCATTATTACAACTAGCCAAATATAATTACAAATGAAGCTGGTTGATTAAGTTTCTAGAGATGGTAAATGAGACTAATCAGTTTGTTGCATTAATGTTGTGTTTGTATGAGTAAAGCGGTGTCGTTTCGAGTTGGTTTATGTATAATTCTACGCCTCTTAACTCCCTATACACCTTATCTTAGTCACCAGAAGCAATTATGGGAATCGACAGTGTTGGATTCCGATCATGATCTAATAGCGCTTATTTGTCGTATAGATGGACGTGAGATGGTAACTCAACAAAGCATCAAGGAAGCACTTCAGTTGAATGACAAAGATAATGATCCGATTCAGTTTCCCAAGTGATTAATCAGAGTATTTTTTAAACGACACAAGTATGATAAAGAGATTAAGAAAGAATCATACTTGAAGTCTGGTTTATGTCGTCATTACTGTTATTTCTTGCATATTCTCATACACTGCATAAGTACCAGAATCACCAGTTTCGATGCTGCAAGAATGAATATCTGCTCAGCCATGGTGGCTCTTATTCTGAACAAGCCATTCAACTTTTCTGGCATGATTTTTCTTCACATGAAGTAAAATTTAAGCACGAAGTACACGAAACAGGATAAGAGATCAATTCTTTATCCTAGATTCTTACAGATGATCTTTGATGTTCAGATTCCTAATTTGCCAAAAGTCGAAGGTCATACTATGAAACTTGATCATATGAATGATATGGGTATGTCTAGGATGAAGATGTACAAGTTAAGCACAGAACCTGATTACAAAGGAATCATTGGGCACATTCTCAGAGAAGAAGAATAAATGATGCATTTTTATAAGAATCTTAACTCAAGAATCATAACAATAACTGTTACAAGTAGATTCAAAGACTATAAAGAAAAAGTTACATATAAATTAACTGTAAAACTGTGAAAGCCTAATTCACGATAATACAAAGAGAAAGTCAAATAATATGTATTAATATACAATACAGTCAATCATGAATGAAATAATCAATTGAAGTTTATTATCGATGATTAAAGGAAAATCTCAAAGATCAATTTCCTTAAGTCAAGATAATAAAGGGAAAAGTAACAAGAACTCAATCTTAGTTGAATCATTATCAAAGAAAGAGAAATTAGAATATAATTCAAGAATCTTTCTTAAAAGACTCATCAATGCTTATGCCTTTCATCTTTCTAGAGATAAAAAGGAACTGTTGAAACCGTGTAATTCAACAAGTTCAACTAGTCTTTTCTTACACCTTCGGTTCAAATTAGACGTGTCTGACGGTCTGAGAAACCTCCTGACTATACATAAATATAGGTATCGAGCAAGGAATCGACTATATTACATTGATGTATCATGATAAACTTACAAGATAGAATTTGTAAGAAGAAATATAAAAAGTAATCTGATATTTACCACGAATCATTTCCATTCTCTAAGAAATCAGAGATGTAATGATGGTAAATTCTAAGTTAAATCCAGAAGAGATTTCTTCAGATCCTATTCATTATCATCTTCATTAAGATATTAATGAAAGGTTTAAGAAATCTGCGACAATCTCTCAACACTATCCATATAGATAAACCCGGATATTAGATGATGAATATATGGTATCAATTTGAGACTTTAGTGATGTTTGCTCGAGGTTTGTAAGTCTTTAGGAGAAAAATGATTATAGTCTCAAGAGTATGTGTAAATCCTCTTTATAAGAACAATATTCAATTTACTTCTCTTCCCAATGAGAAAAAGATAAGAAGACTATTAACATCATAAAGAAAATATCAATCTATTTAGAAAACCTTAAATAGTCATACCATAAAAATACAGGTAATCCATGTCAGGGAGAGTCTTGTGTGAAGCGTATTGTTGTCTACACCAACGGCAAACGATTTCAAAGACATCGCTGTCTACTCAGAGCCAGTGGGCTAAGTGCGTTTCATGAGCGAAGGTTCAAAGGGTAACACCTACCTATCGAATGAGAAACTCAAATGTTGAAATTTGATCGGAATGAGGTTGTTTCTGAATAACTCCCATTCATGTGGGGGATTGTTAGAATTTATTTAAGTGAATGTGATTTTCTTAGTCCCACATTGGTTGGGAGATGAAAATTGGAGGAGTTTATAAGGTGAAGCTTGAGTGGAGAATTCAAATGTTAAGTTACTTTATACTCTGACACCTACCCGCGCGCAGGGGGGGTGCAAAAATGGGTTTTGGCTCGAGGAAATTCTTGAACCAACGCGATCCCGCACGACCTACGGACACGAATGCAACTTGAAAAACCCCAGGTCCGCGTGACACTGGTTTTTGCTGCCCGTTTTTTTTTTGTAACTTAGAGAATGCAGCCAACAGTTTGAACCAAGCTAACTGTGTGCAGCAAACCGAATTCAGCCAACAATTTCATCTAACCAGTGTGCAGCTAACTGTTTTAGGTGCTTGTTTAACAGAAACAGTGTGCAGCCAGCAGATTTACAACAAAACTAGTTGGCTGAGTGCTCTATAAATACTGCACAGCTAGTGCAGAATAAAACACACCAGCTTGCACACTCACAGCAGAAACAGTTATACGTACGGTTAATTTTCAGGCAAGTGTCATAGTCCGGCAGTGCACCTCAGCCGCTGTTAGCAACCGGTGTACCCTGGGAACAGACGACGAATCTGTTTAAGGGAATTGTGTTCAACACAAGCCCGGTTCTGTTTGTTAATTCATTTTACTTTATTCCTGTTTGTCCGTTTCATAATTATCTCTTTCTCCATTTTGATGTAAGATTTTCTAACATGATAGTCACCGGTTTAGGTGACTGTCATCACATACCAAGCCAGAACCCATCCTTCTGTTCCCGGTTCGTACTTAGTAAACCACCCACACAACCCACCGGATTATCATATTACCCACAAATCACATCGATGTATGTGTGGTACTGTATGCGGTAAACATGTGACTGATTGGGTTTACGGTCAGTCTCTGACCATCTTTCCGGTCAGCTCCGGTAACCGTTCTGTTCACTATCGATCCATCATAGTCTATTGATTATTAACACACCCTATGTTAATTGTATAAGGTACCAATATGAGACGATGATGTATCCGATACCGAGTCAACTTAGTGACTCGGTCAGTAACGGGAACAGAACCCGGTCCAATAACCCGTTGTGGATTATTATTGTTATTATAAGACTATGTATATAATACGGATAACGATCGGACTTGATAATAATAATAATAATAAGACAATAATAAGCATATATACGTTTATATATATACAATTCCATATACTAGACTCAGGTTAATAATAATATTTTCATATTCTTTATTAGATTAGATTAGCCAAGCTGTAATGACCAACTTATTAGTTTACGAGTGCTAAGCTAAAATGGCCAGCTTATGAGATTAGTGTCCATGTCGTGTCTCATATGATAGATATCAATAATAAACCCCCAGCCTAGGACTATCCAATGTATATAAAGTTATATGTATAAGTGTATATATAATATATATACTAAGTACCATAAAACCTAACATGTCTCCAGCGTACCTTGTGAGTATCGTGAACTCCCCACCTTTTATTGTTTTACTTATATATGTTTTTGGGGAAATACATTTCTATCTTTATAAAACATAGAAATGTTTTACTATAAGAAGAATATTTATCATGAGAAGTATTATCATTATTCAGGAGACCTTAGAAACAACTAGAAATAGTAATGATTAGCTATTACTTCACCATTTCGTTTCTTGACTATGGGGATAGGGCAAGAACCAACTTATCTACCATTGTCAATATGGTACCATTAGGAGTGTCATATTATTAGAATATCATGAGAAGTATTAAGAGAATATGTTTTCCCCTTAGGATTTATGTCGGTGATGCATGTTTTATCAATAGAATATTATAAAAGAATTATTAACTAAAGAACTAGCCATTTATTTCATTAAATACACGACCTCACCAACTTTATGTTGACAGAAACTATTTTTGGGCATGTGTTCAGGTAACCCACCAGTTATGATGACGTGGATCCTGGGAAAGTAAAGATGCTATTATCTAAATCCGTTGCGCAGCTCTGGTAACCCGACCCGACGACCCGACACTGAAAGCCTTGGTCGTTACATGATGATAAGGATGTAGGATCGGTTTTCACACAATCAATATGTAATCAACACTAATACTGAAACACTATGTGCGGAAACCCTAATGTTCATGCAATATGATAAAATTATGAATCAAAACACAAGAGATTTCATCTTCAAAGTTTTCATTAATCATTAAATTGATAATAACGTTAACAGACTTGATTAAACAAAAACACACATAACTAGGTGTAACTAGACAGCCTCTGGACACTCTAGAACACACACACTCTGAATGACATCACTGAATAGCCGTCACAAAGTTACACCTATATATATATTTTTCCCGTTCGGCCTATCGAAGGTGCGAAGCAGTCCATTCGACCTAGACTTATCCCGTTCGACCCTACGAACACCAGAACCAAACTAACAAAAACAAACATTAACTTACAATTTGCCTATGAGAACTTTGATGATCCGAAAGCTACAGACACATATATGAAATTTGCATCTACAAACTCCCCCTTTTCTGTAGCACGGATAATTACTTGTTCTGGTTCTCTCGTTCAACACCTTGGAGCTTTTGCTTAGCATTCAAAGTTTTTCCAGCTTCAAATAATTGACTCAGACGTTTTTCCAACTGCTTCCTTAACTTCAATGAATAATTTCCCAGCAGCGTCTTATAATCACAATCTGAATGCACTTCAGAAGCAAAGCAAAACTTCACAACTGCTTGAAATATCCATGCTTGCTCAATATCCAATGCGTCAAAATGAATCGGATTGAAATACAACGTGTCAATATCATTCCTTGAGCAGTTTATCATCCACATCAGATCAAATATCCTGATCTTTTTACACATCGTCTTCGGGTCTTTGTCATGTAATACAATCACAACTTCACCAGTTCTCCAGTCATAATACCAAAATGCAAAATTTGGACTAAGTTCTGTTGAATCGGCGTCAAGGGAATCTTTTGCAAACAAGTTGGAGGTTTGTAGTAGAGAGTCACGAACAAAAGATTATTCATCGGATTGATCTTCTTATGCACGATTCGAAGAGGATACTGAGGCCTAAACATGTCCCACTTCGTTTGACTTTCCCTCATTCATCTTATATGCCATCCATTCTAACAAACTCAAATGTGTCGCATCAATCATCTTGTGACGACAGACATCTCTAACTGCCCAATAAGGAAGCGTCTTGATATCAAAGAATCTACTGAAATAAAGAATGCCTTTTTTCCACTTTATACCAACACACTTCAGTTGTGGGAAAAACTTGGAGCTGATCGCCCTACCTTTGAACATCTTGTTATGATACCGATAGAATTCGCCTTCGATCGGTGGTAGAGGACAATTCTCAGCTTCTTCTTGCAACTTGTGTAGATAATCTTTCAAAGCATCCGACTAAAGACTAACATCCTCCTTTTTAGCTTCAGTAAACAACTCGTCAATCACTTTCTTCCCTTTAACATCTGCAACCTTTTCAGTTTCACGAATTATGTCATCATCAACGAACGGAATCTGTGTTTTGTCCTTCATTTTGTAATATTCTAGATATTCTTCGTCTGAAATCTTCACAATCTCCACTTCATCAAAATTGTTCACGTTCGTATCATCTGAATGACAACCCGGTTGAACAACTGGAATCTGTTTAGTGTTTATCAGTTCATCAAGATTTATTCCATCTTACTATGCAACTCCTTCAAGTATCTCTTTAGTGACCGCAGAGCTAACCTCTCCATCTTCCAAAACCGGATCTTGATAATGGAGACAATACTTCAGGTCTTCATTCACAAATATATCTCGGAACTTGGTTGTTAGTTGCACTGACACGAATCCTCTCTTGACCATTCCTTTCAATCTTTCTTTATCGGCATTAGTCATCTATGTAGAATCCTTCTTGCTCGACTCAGCTCATTCATCTTCTTCTTTCTTATTCCTACATTCAAACGAGAAATCTTCAATATTATCATCTGTATCATCTGAACTCGCTGAACCTTCACCATTTTTCCCATCACCATCATCATCATCATTATCATCATCTGAACCATTATCATATTTCTCCTCATCATCTTCCTCATCCGAATCATCATTCAATTCCTCAACATCATCAGTTCCTTTTAGTTGAGGAATTAACTTTCTAATATAAACCCTTAATAATCTTTTTCAACTTCTTATTCTCCCTCTTGACATCTACTATTCTCCTTTCATTGTTCACATTCATCAGTTGTAGCTTCGAGTTCTCTAACAGATCTTGCTTTTCCTTCGACTTATCTATTATCTTTAGCATACCTTTCTCCTTCCCCTTGAGCTGCTTGATTTCTTTTTGATTCTTTAATGTATCAGCTTTATGTAAATCAAAGGACTTCATCAAACTAGTAATTTGTTGTTGCATCAGATTCAATGAATCATAAGAAACAGTAATAGTCGGTTTAGAGGATCCTAGTTTTGGAGTAGATGAAGACGGCTTCTCAAAACTAGATAATAAATCCTTCAATGACTGAGAAGTATCTTCTTGATCTTTTTGTGAAGGCTTTGATATGGATTTCTCTTTTACAACTTCAACCTCTTTATCAACTATTCTCTTCTTTTTAATTGGAGATGTAACTGGTGGGGTTGTTGAAGCAAAAGGAACTGTCTTTCCATTCAATAAAGTCTCCACGTCCTTTTGTCATTTTGTTCTCTTCGTTTCCTTCGTTGACATGGACTTCAAACATCCATGTTTTGTCGATTTAGCAGCCATGGGAGAACCAAGAGTATCATCATCAGCATCTAAGAGCAGCTCGTCATCCGGTTCAAAGATTAGATCTTGATCATAACCACTTTGAAGCTGTGCGGCCACCAATTCGTCCACAATATTAGGTGTTGCAGAATCACCAGTGGCCTTGGGATTCCCTTCCCTATCACTATCAGAAACGGACTGTCACACCCTCAAATTTCCACTGCGGGGTTTTACCGCGAGGCACGTGACACACCAGAATCTCATAGCCTTAAGTCATACAAACGACTCTAAATGCCCAAACCATTTAGTTCGTTTAAAATAAAATTCGCTTTTATTTTTGAAAAGTTTATCAGTCATAAGCTTAATTAAATGCGGAAGCGAAACAGTTAAGCAATTTAAGATATGTTGCGCAAACACAACACGCCCAAAAACCGAAATAAAGTAAGTACGAAAACATTTAAAAAGTTATAGTTCCCAAGAGACATCATGCATGGACCTAGACGTGCTCCTTTTCTAGCGACCTGCGAAAACATACTAAGTGTGTCAACATAAAGCTGGTGAGTTCACAGTAGGGAAACAGTTGTAATTTCTACAGTTGTAAGTATAACATTAGTATTAAGCTTGTTAGGGGTAGCTAACCCACTCAATGTAACTAAACAGTAGTTATTGGGAAACATACAGATGTTATAGTGCCTTAGCACTGGTGTCTATCAACACCAGTAAGAAAAAGTGGTCAGAAGTTCATGCCCGTGACCCAAGCACCTCAGGCATGAGGTTGCTGCACAACCTAATAGCGCTACTAACTACTACCCCGTTCGCCTCCGACGATTAACCCAATAAAAAGTAAGGACTTTCCAAGATAGAGTGTTTAGTTCACAAAGGACAGTTAAATTACAAAACTCATAAAAGTGTGATCCTCCTAAAGATCGAAAACCCGACCCACACAAGGAGTCATAGCATCCCAAAACCTGGGATGGAAAAGTAGTAGAAAAGTTTTACTTAACCTTGTCTCAACCTGAGACACATGCTTTCGCGTAAAGTAGTGAAACTCACCTTAGGTTGCGTGCTAAAGTAAACCGTACAGAAAGTAAGTGTGGAAGACTATTCGCCTACCCAAAAACCTATCAAATACAAGGTTGCAAGTGTTTGAGTGCATTGACACAAGGACTCAAGTGACATCTCACGTAATCGTACTTGACTTAATGAAACCATGCAAAACCCGTCAATCGTTGGTGACCAGTAAATGATGCAACAATCTAATACTTTTAACACAACTAGTTCACATCGCACGTTGCATACCATTAGCCTATCATGGCATCTATACTTTGTAAATAACATATACAGATGTTTTCATATAGGATTGCATAACTCATAACTCATTAACACACTCAAACTATCTCATAAACAATTATTTGCAAATCAGCGTAGTCTGGACAGATTTTGGAGTATAAAAACCAATTTTTATAAAATATCAAATCAACTCAACAAGTTCCCAAAATTTTACAGAGATGCCTCATATGTTCATACGTGACTCTACTATTTTTATTTCTCGTCAAGAATACCTCAATATTTTTATAAAAATTATTTTATTCCAGCCACTTCAGAAAACGGTGCTGTTGACAGCAGCTTACATAAAAATTTATTAAAAATTCTAGACTCATCGAAACGAGGTGAATCCAATCGGAAAAGCTCGTATACTCCAAAACTCAACTCCTGTCCAAATTTCATAATTTACGGATTTGTAAAACTCAAGTTACAGCCCTTTAAAGTTGGTCCTTTTTTCAGATCCGAAAATCAGATTACACCTTTAATCTTATAAAATCTTGTTTATATATCAAAACAGGTCCAAAACGCTTGATTTTGGACTTTTTGGAAAGCTAACATCATAGGTTACGTTTAAGAGTCAGAAAATAATCAAATTAACCATGTTAACAATCGCATAACAGCCACACAAATCAGTACAAGTAATCTGCCAGAAATCAAAATCTTCATTAACATGACTTTTGTAAACCCTAACCAACCTCCATACCCCATAATCATGCAATAATCTTATACTAGCACAATAACAATCATACTAACATGTTCAATCTCAGATTTTTACCTATCATACATCGTAGACATGATTCCTATTAACCATATTCATCAACAATTCAACAAAACAATCAAGATATTAACACACTTCATCATATGCGATTTTTATATATCAATTTCTTAGGGTTTTTTAACTTTTCAAACATGAATAACAATCATAAAACTCTTAAACATTATACCTTTCAATGCTAGGCTCCTTAGGACTCCAAGATATCACCCAAAACAACTTGAATCAAGTGAGAAATTGAAGAAGATTGAATGAAAGTGTGTGTGTGTGTGTGTTACAAAACCCACGGCGCAAATGCCCTAGGGTTTCTTTATGTTTTTTTTTTATAAAAGATAGGTTAGGGTTAGGCTCATGGGCCAATTCTTTCGGGCTTTGATGGGTATTTGTCTGATAATTGAGCCCGTTAGCCCTAACTAACTCCCGAGATCAATCCCGACAATAATAGTCATACTAATATATATAAAACTATTGTTTTATCAATACGTATTATGTTTATCATAAGTGCACGTATCTCATAACGTTTACGTACAAGTAAATTAATACGCAATAATTCACATAAGCATGTAACTTACATACACGTGTTAATCCACATACATCAACACTCAATTGTTCACATAATCATGCATGTCCAACAAATCACCAACGTTCAGGTTATAGGTCTCGTGTGTGTGTCAAGACAACCGTTATCCTAGTTATACGTATGTTAATGCCACTTAACATATGTTAATGTTACCTAACATTCAAAGGACTTGTCTAACTAACCCTAGCTAAGTGTTTAACCACGTATAATCATGGAAAATTAACAATAAAAGAGTTAACCTGAAAATGCGGGGTGTCACATCATCCCCAAGTTGAAAACAATTTCGTCTCGAAATTCAGCAAGTAAACAGTAAAGTTGGTGTGTTTGGTTACCGGATGTCACATCATCCCCAAGTTGAAAGGGATTTCGACCCGAAATCACTTTGAGTTAGTTGCTTTACGTTTAGCGTTCGGCCTATGTACAATTTCAGGTTCTGTGAATAGGTGTGGGTATTTGAGTCGCATCTGATCCTTGCGTTCCCACGTATATTCTGGTCCTAGACGAGAATTCCACCGTACCTTAACAATAGGTATAGTGCTTTGTCGAAGTTTCTTGACGCCTTGTTCAAGGATTTCTACTTGTTCTTCCACGAACCTTAACTGGTCATCCACTTGAATTTCTTCTAGTGGAACCACCAATGTTGCGTCAGACAGACACTTCTTAAGATTTGATACGTGGAATACGTTATGCACCCCATTAAGTTCATCAGGTAGGTTCAACCTATACGCCACCAGGCCAATTCTTTCCACAATTTCGAATGGTTCCAGATACCGAGGGTTTAACTTTCCTCGTTTCCCGAAACGAATCACACCCTTCCAAGGCGATACTTTTAAGAGTACTCTGTCCCCAACTTGGAACTCTAGAGGTTTTCGGCGTTTATCAGCGTAACTTTTCTGCCTATCACGGGCAGCAGCCATACGGTTTCTAATTTGGATGATCTTTTCAGACGTTTCATGTACCAGCTCAGGGCCTGTCAGCTGGCTGTCCCCAACCTCAGCCCAACAAATTGGTGATCTACATTTACGCCCATAGAGTGCCTCAAAAGGCGCACACTGTATAGAAGTGTGGTAACTGTTGTTGTACAAAAATTCAATCAAGGGTAAATGTTTATCCTAATTCTTACCAAAATCCACCACGCATGCTCGCAGTAGATCTTCTAACGTTTGAATAGTACGTTCACTCTGGCCATCTGTCTGAGGATGATAGGTCGTGCTCATGTCTAGGCGAGTGCCCAACGCATCATGAAGCGTAGTCCAGAATCGGGAAGTAAATCTGGGATCACGGTCAGATATGATTGAAGTAGGCACCCCGTGCCTAGAAACAACCTCCTTGATGTAAAGAGTAGCTAGACGTTCCAAAGTATCTGTCTCCTTGATTGCCAAGAAATGAGCTGATTTCGTTAGGCGGTCAACAATGACCCAAATTTTGTCATAGCCAGCAGACGCCTTAGGAAGCTTGGAGATAAAGTCCATGGAAATTCCATCCCATTTCCACATGGGGATTTCTGGTTGTTGAAGTAAGCCCGAAGGTTTTTGGTACTCGATCTTGACCTTAGCACAAGTTAAGCACTTACTAACATAAGTTGCTATTTCGGCTTTCATATTCGGCCACTAATAAAGAGTTTTAAGGTCTTGGTACATTTTATCCGCGCCAGGATGTACCGAATAGCGAGAGGTGTGTGCCTCATCTAGCACAAGTTGTCTGACATCCCCAAAAAGTGGGATCCAAACTCGATTCATAAAATATTGGAGTCCATCCGACTTTAATTCTAAGTGTTTATCAGCACCGTGTAACGTTTCAAGTCGGATATTCTCCTCATTTAAGGCCTCAACTTGAGCGCCGCGGATTTTATCTGGAAAGTTCGAGTGTATGGTAAGTTGTAAGGCTCGCACCCGCTTGGGTTTCGTCTCCTTGCGACTAAGGGCATCCGCTACAACGTTGGCTTTCCCCGGATGATACTTAATAGCACAGTCATAATCATTCAGAAGTTCGACCCATCGACGTTGTCGTATGTTTAGCACCTTCTGATCGAATATGTGCTCGAGGCTCTTATGATCAGTGAAAATTGTGCACTTTGTCCCATAGAGGTAGTGCCTCCAAATTTTGAGAGCGAAGACCACCGCTCCCAACTCCAAGTCATGAGTGGGGTAATTCTTCTCATGAACTTTCAATTGCCGCGATGCATACACGATCACCTTCTTGCGTTGCATCAGTACACACCCTAGGCCTTGGATGGAGGCGTCACAATACACCTCAAAATCATCCGTACCCTCAGGCAACGACAGAATTGGCGCACTACAAAGTTTTGTTTTTAACAACTGGAAAGCAGACTCTTGGGCCTCCCCCCATTTGTAAGTAATACTTTTCTGAGTCAAAGCGGTGAGGGGTTGGGCGATCTTTGAAAATCCCTGAACGAATCTACGATAATACCCCGCGAGACCAAGGAATTGATGCACTTCTGTAGGAGTCTTAGGGGCCTCCCAACGTTTGATAGCATCAATCTTGGCAGGGTCAACATGTATGCCCGCCTCATTCACTACATGTCCTAAGAATTGAACCTCCCAAATCCAAAAGTCACATTTGGAAAACTTTGCATATAACTGTTCTCTCCTTAGAAGTTCCAAGATCATCTGCATGTGTTGCTCGTGTTCTTCTCTGCTCTTGGAATAAATTAGAATGTCATCAATAAACACTATGACGAATTTATCCAAATATGGTTTACACACGCGGTTCATGAGGTCCATAAAGACCGCGGGTGCATTGGTCAACCCAAATGGCATCACCAAAAATTCATAGTGCCCATAGCGAGTTCGGAAGGCTGTCTTGGCCACATCCTCCTCCCGGACCCTCAACTGGTGATAGCCCGACCTCAAATCAATTTTCGAATAAAAACTTGACCCTTGGAGTTGGTCAAACAAATCATCAATTCGAGGCAACGGGTAACGGTTCTTGATTGTGACTTTATTCAGTTCCCGGTAGTCAATGCACATGCGGAAACTCCCGTCCTTCTTTTTAACGAATAGAACTGGAGCTCCCCATGGAGAAGAACTGGGTCTGATAAAACCCCGGTCTAGTAACTCTTGGAGCTGGGTAGATAGCTCTTACAGTTCACCTGGTGCTAGGCGGTAGGGTGCACGCGCGATTGGGGCCGCCCCTGGGGTGAGGTCTATTTGAAACTCTACCTGCCGGACAGGTGGAAGTCCCGGTAGTTCCTCTGGAAAGACATCTGGGTAATTACGAACCACTGGAATGTCCTCAATGCTTGGTCCATCGTCAATTCGAGTGTCAGAAATATTTGCCAATATAGCTGGATAGCCCTTCCGTACACACTTCTGGGCTTTCAAAAACGAAATGATATTCACCATTGGACCACCCCGGTCCCCACGAATAGACAAAAGTTCCCCACTAGGAAGAGGGATACGAACAACTTTCTCCAAACAAAGAATTTCAGCATGATACTTAGACAACCAATCCATGCCGACTACGATATCAAAGCTTCCTAGGGTGATAGGAATAAGGTCGATGTCGAATAGGTGACCATCCAGGTCGAGTTTACAGCTGCGGTGGACATGAGTCGCCTCAACAGGCTTGCCATCAGCCAGCTCTACAGAGTGTGGAGTTTCTAGGAGAGTAGGGGCTGTCCCTATGCGTTTGCTAAGTTTCATAGACACAAAGCTAAAATCCGCACCAGTATCATACAAAACGGAAGCAAGAATATCGTTTAAAGAGCACGTACCCGTCACAACATTGTTATCTGTTCTGGCTTCCCCCGAGCCGATCACGAATGCTCTCCCCCGAGCCCCATTGTTGTTGCCTGTGTTGGTTAGGGTATTGTTGTTCCTGTTGTTGTTGCCACCTCCGTTGTTGTTTCCCCCAGTATTGTTGTTTCCATTGGTCTTCAGTTGTGGACAATCCCTCTTAAAGTGATCCACACTACCACACTGGTAACACCCCTTACCGCCCCGCTGCTGTTGCCCTTGCTGCGCAGGTTGATTTCCCTGAATGTTAACCCGACAATCCTTTGCCACATGCCCCAACTTGCTACAGCGTTCACACTTAACTTTGTTGCACGGTGCAGAGTGATGAAGATTGCACCTGTTGCACTTGGTATGGGTTCCTTGGTAACCACCCTGAGTCTGATTACGACTGTTGTTTCCCCCATTGCTGTTGTGCCTCTTGTTCTGCTGTGACTGTTGCTGATTACCACTCCCTGAGTGTTTACCCACCGTACTTTCCCACTTTCTTTTATTGTCACTAGCGCTGGAAGACGAAGCGCCACGAGGGTCCCTCATCCACTTTCTGATCAGTTAGTCTATGAGCCAGGCGGATGACCTGCTGAATGTTATCCAAGTTTGCAGCAGTAACCATTCCCTTAATCTGGGGCACCAAACCTTTGATGTAAAGTTCAATCCACTTATAGGGCGGGTCAGAATAGTTGGGACACATCATAGCCAACTTATGTGATCTGGTGGTATACTTTTCGATCTCCGATCCCACCATTTTCAGAGTGAAATACTCCGATTCCAGCTTTTGAATTTCATCACGTGGGCAATACTCTTCTTTGATCAACTCCTTAAAATCGGCCCATGGTGTCGTATTGGCCACATCAATCCCAAGCATTTGCACCTGTGAGTTCCACCAAGACAGGGCTGCATCCTCAAGTGTGTGGGTTGCATACTTAACCCGATCTGCCTGCGGGCAGTTACACATGGAAAAGCAAGACTCCACCTTCTCAAACCACCTCAGTAATCCAATTGCCCCCTCTGAACCTCCAAAAGTCTGAGGTTTGCAGTCCATAAACGACTTGTAGGTGCACACTGGTGGGTTATGAGCAGGTTGGCCTAAACACGAAAAGTAGGAAACACGATTAAGAACGAGAGCTTAGAATAAGAATGTATGGGAAGGATGGAACGAGATGAGGTTACCGGCTTGAAAAGCTGCTAGAGCTTCAACAACTCTGGCGTTAATGAATGCATTAAGTTCAGCCTGTGACATGTTCACGTTTCCCCTTCCAAATCCTCTTCCCGCCATCGTAATTCTACAGTTACAATATACCCATGAGAAAACGATAATATGCTAAACATATAATTCTTCACATAGTACAAGTAAACTAGAACACAGTCATAACAAGCAAAATGTGAGAAAAGAACAAAAGCGCCAATCCAAAAATGTCATAAATAGTAGTGTCTCAAACGAAATACCAAAGTGGTTCTCAATCACAATGTTACTTAATAATAGTCAAGACATAATAGCATATAAAATAGTAAGCAAAATAAAGATCAGTCGCTGTCCATAGTGGTGCATGAATCATCGCCGTCACTTTCATCAACCTCCAAAGGCTCAATCTCTTCCTCCGCCTCTTCCTCAGGGTCTTCTTCAGGTTCCTCTTCTGGCTCCTCCTCAGGTTGTTCCTCCTGTGGTATCAAAGGAGGTTGCTGGTTGGCCGTCAGGAGCTGTATTTGCTCCTGCTGCTCCTCAACAATAAGCCTGGTCTCAACGAGACGATTGGTCAGTGTGTTGACACGTTCTTCCAAAGCAGAGTACTTGTAAGTCAGTGTGTGTCGTAAGTCCCAAATAAGTTCCAATTTGCGACCCGCCTCGACCACATCGCTCTTCTTGGCTTGCACGTACCTTACGTAACCTGCAAACGACTTTTTCCACGAGTCTCTCATTTCGGGAACATTATCAGGCACCTCGTACTTTTCCACGGTGTAGTTTAGTAATGCAGGGTACCATCCCCATTTTTTCTCCAGCTCGTCGTCCATAGGTGGGGAATTTGGTTCAGAGTTAGTGTTAGAAGAGGAAGACATGGTTTCCTGCAACACAAAGGTTTAGTATACCATCTCAAGAGCAATAGTTAAATATGTGCTTCTAATGTGTGTGTAACTAATGCAATACTCATGCTATGACAGTTATAGACTAGACTCGACTCCAAGTCCTAGTTCACTATAACCATTGGCTCTGATACCAATCTGTCACACCCTCAAATTTCCACTGCGGGGTTTTACCGCGAGGCGCGTGACACACCAGAATCTCATAGCCATAAGTCATACGAACGACTCTAAATGCCCAAACCATTTAGTTCGTTTAAAATAAAATTCGCTTTTATTTTTGAAAAGTTTATCAGTCATAAGTTTAATTAAATGCGGAAGCGAAACAGTTAAGCAATTTAAGATATGTTGCGCAAACACAATGCGCCCAAAAACCGAAATAAAGTAAGTACGAAAACATTTAAAAAGTTGTAGTTCCCAAGAGACATCATGCATGGACCTAGACGTGCTCCTTTTCTAGCGACCTGCGAAAACATACTAAGTGTGTCAACATAAAGCTGGTGAGTTCACAGTAGGGGAACAATTGTAATTTCTACAGTTGTAAATATAACATCAGTTTTAAGCTTGTCAGGGGAAGCTAACCCACTCAATGTAACTAAACAGTGGTTATTGGGAAACATACAGATGTTATAGTGCCTTAGCACTGGTGTCTATCAACACCAGTAAGAAAAAGTGGTGAGAAGTTCATGCCCATGACCCAAGCACCTCAGGCATGATGTTGCTGCACAACCTAATAGCGCTACTAACTACTACCCCGTTCGCCTCCGGCGATTAACCCAATAAAAAGTAAGGACTTTCCAAGATAGAGTGTTTAGTTCACAAAGGACAGTTAAATTACAAAACTGATAAAAGTGTGATCCTCGTAAAGATCGAAAACCCGACCCACACAAGGAGTCATAGCATCCCAAAACCTGGGACGGAAAAGTAGTAGAAAAGTTTTACTTAACCTTGTGTCAACCTGAGACACATGCTTTCGCGTAAAGTAGTGAAACTCACCTTAGGTTGCGTGCTAAAGTAAACCGTACAGAAAGTAAGTGTGGAAGACTATTCGCCTACCCAAAAACCTATCAAATACAAGGTTGAAAGTAATTGAGTGCATTGACACAAGGACTCAAGTGACATCTCACGTAATCGTACTTGACTTAATGAAACCATGCAAAACCCGTCAATCGTTGGTGACTAGTAAATGATGCAACAATCTAATACTTTTAACACAACTAGTTCACATCGCACGTTGCATACCATTAGCCTATCATGGCATCTATACTTTGTAAATAACATATACACATGTTTTCATATAGGATTCCATAACTCATAACTCATTAACACACTCAAACTATCTCATAAACAATTATTTGCAAATCTGCGTTTTCTGGACAGATTTTGGAGTATAAAAACCAATTTTTATAAAATATCAAATCAACTCACCAAGTTCCCAAAATTTTACAGAGATGCCTCATATGTTCATACGTGACTCTACTATTTTTATTTCTCGTCAAGAATACCTCAATATTTTTATAAAAATTATTTTATTCCAGCCACTTCAGAAAACGGTGCTGTTGACAGCAGCTTACATAAAAATTTATTAAAATTCTAGACTCATCGAAACGAGGTGAATCCAATCGGAAAAGCTCGTATACTCCAAAACTCAACTCCTATCCGAATTTCATAATTAACGGATTTGTAAAACTCAAGTTACAGCCCTTTAAAGTTGGTCCATTTTTCAGATCCGAAAATCAGATTACACCTTTAATCTTATAAAATCTTGTTTATATATCAAAACAGGTCCAAAACGCTTGATTTTGGACTTTTTGGAAAGCTAACATCATAGGTTACGTTTAAGAGTCAGAAAATAATCAAATTAACCATGTTAACAATCGCATAACAGCCACACAAATCAGTACAAGTAATCTGCCAGAAATCAAAATCTTCATTAACATGACTTTTGTAAACCCTAACCAACCTCCATACCCCATAATCATGCAATAATCTTATACTAGCACAATAACAATCATACTAACATGTTCAATCTCAGATTTTTACCTATCATACATCCTAGACATGATTCCTATTAACCATATTCATCAACAATTCAACAAAACAATCAAGATATTAACACACTTCATCATATGCGATTTTTATATATCAATTTCTTAGGGTTTTTTAACTTTTCAAACATGAATAACAATCATAAAACTCTTAAACATTATACCTTTCAATGCTAGGCTCCTTAGGACTCCAAGATATCACCCAAAACAACTTGAATCAAGTGAGAAATTGAAGAAGATTGAATGAAAGTGTGTGTGTGTGTGTTACAAAACCCATGGCGCAAATGCCCTAGGGTTTCTTTATGTTTTTTTTTTTATAAAAGATAGGTTAGGGTTAGGCTCATGGGCCAAGTCTTTCGGGCTTTGATGGGTATTTGTCTGATAATTGAGCCCGTTAGCCCTAACTAACTCCCGAGATCAATCCAGACAATAATAGTGATACTAATATATATAAAATTATTGTTTTATCAATACATATTATGTTTATCATAAGTGCACGTATCTCATAACGTTTACGTACAAGTAAATTAATACGCAATAATTCACATAAGCATGTAACTTACATACACGTGTTAATCCACATACATCAACACTCAATTGTTCACATAATCATGCATGTCCAACAAATCACCAACGTTCGGGTTATAGGTCTCGTGTGTGTGTCAAGACAACCATTATCCTAGTTATACATATGTTAATGCCACTTAACGTATGTTAATGTTACCTAACATTCAAAGGACTTGTCTAACTAACCCTAGCTAAGTGTTTAACCACGTATAATCATGGAAAATTAACTAGAGTTCAGTAAAAGAGTTAACCTGAAAATGCGGGGTGTCACACGGACACCCAATCTCTAAATAAACTCGGTCATAGTCTAAAAAGGAAATGAATCTTTCCCCTTTAAGACTTCACTGTGTTGGCTCCAACATACCAGCAATGCTTTCTACAAACTTCTCAACGCAATCTGACATGGAAAAAGAAATTTTATTGTTAGACAATTCAGATAAAAAATGATAAAAATGAGTAGTCAACTCCTTTAGAGTTTCATTCCCAACAAAGCTAAAGTTCTCAAATTCATTCTTCAACTCATCCTTTATGAGCTTCCTTGTCTTCTCATTTCTATCATTCCTGCTCTTAAGCGCTTCCCACAGTTGCTTCGACGTTGCACATGGTCCAAGTTGATGCAACAAGTCAGTAGTCAAAGCTTGAGATAGTATGCCTTCTTTTCAGCTGCTTGCTTCTTTTTCTGATCTTCAGACATATAATCCAATGCAACCGGAGTGTTTGAATTCTCCACCATTGGTTGCACGTACCCACGTTGTAACACCTGACATGCTTCTCCACCATCTAACCCTTCCAAATGAATCTTAAACCTTTTGTGCCATAATTGATATTCGGACAAATCCATCAACTTTGGAGGTCTATTTCCACTCCCGGTGGATAAGTCATTCATCACTGTTGAAATAGCCGTGGTTTTGATTCTGAACAGTTGCGGCTGCTGCAACACTCCAATAATCCGGCATTGGTTGAGTAGGAGGTCGCACAACGGGTTGAGTCGGTTGAGTCACTTGAGAAACTGCCCAATAATTGACCATCGGTTGTTGTGGTTGTTGTGAAACATGTTTTCCTTTTTCTGCTGCTACTTGCCAGGGATTCATGTGTAGTTGTTGTTGTTGTTGTTGTTGTTGTGTCGTGATCGATCGGTTCATCGAAAATCCCCAAATATTGTCCATGATATATAGATTTCAACACCTAGAAAAATTTATCAAATTCTCTGTTCGGGAAATCGAAGGTTCGAATCAAATTATGATAGATTGGTTCAACATACAAATCTGCATGAATGAAAAAGATTGACTTTGATTTGATCTAACAGGAAGCACGAATGAGAAATGAAAGCACGAATGGAATTCTGATAACTCGAATGTGAATGAAAAGGTCCAAATGAGAAATTCTAAACTTGGTTCGATGCAGAATCTAGAACGAACGGAAAAAGAAAAATCTCATTCGACCTAACATCGAAACCCATTAGACCTTTCCAGTTTGCATGATCATATTTTATTCAAAAACACACACTTTTAATCTGATGTATGAAAATTTTATCAATTTGGATTGAAATTGTGTAGATTATGATTCAGAATGATTTCTGAACAACTATTGTGAAAGAATTTTTGAAATCGATCACAAAATCACCTTCAAATCATTCAAAAACCAAGTTTTATCAAAGTTCAATGAAAACAGAAAGAATATTGAAGATTTTGATCTGAAATCTAAAAGTTTTTGTCAATTTGCAATCGTTTGATTGAGCACAAGCTCTGATACCACTTTGTAGGATCGGTTTTCACACAATCAATACATAATCAACATGAATACCTAAACACTAGGTGCGGAAACCCTAATGTTCTTGCAATATGATAAAAATATGAATCAAAACATGAGAGATTTCATTTTCAAAGTTTTCATTAATCATTAAATTGATAATAACATTTATAGACTTGATTAAACGAAAACACACACAACTAGGTGTAACTAGACAGCCTCTGGACATTCTATAACATACACACTCTGTATGACATCACTGAAAAACCGTCACAAAATTACACCTATATATATTATTTTCGCATTCAACCTATCGAAGGTGCAAACCAGTCCATTTGACCTAGACTTATCCCAAAACAAAGACGTTATTTTTGGTTCAATCCTACGAACACCCGAACCAAACTAACAAAAACAAACATTAACTTTACAATTCGCCTACGACAACTTTGATGATCCGAAAGCTACAGACACATATATGAAATATGCATCTACAGATGAGGAGGAGAATCCTGATAGTGCTGGTGACGCATCGGCCTGCCAAACTAAAACGGCCAATGCACAATTCAGAGAAAGGCGTGCCAAGAAAGACTAAGATTGGAGTGGTGATTCGGGTGCAGGAGAATCTTCCTCGCAGCCCGGTCCAACTGAAGAAGATCTCTAAGTATTCAGGGAAGTTTTAGCTTCCAAGTCGGTGCTCTGGAATGGACCGATCAGTTCTATGACATGTTTTTCACTGCTGATGATGGCAATCCGGTCACTAAACCTTATATGGATCTCGAAGAATGTGAAATACCTCCAGAGCCATCTATCGAAGAAATCGACCACGGAAGATGGGAAACTGGTCACTAAACCTTATATGAACCATTTACTCTAGCAGACCTATCTGAAACATTTAACGAAGATGTTTTGTTGGATGACATCGAGATCGAAGTTATCACAACTGAAGAATATCCTGAATATGTCCATGAAACGGAGAAGATTAAAGTTGAGATCCCTATACCAACTCGCACTGACTTTGAAATGGTTAAAGGACCAGCCGCTTGAAGATGTACCCGAGACGAATGTTGAACGAACAAAAAGGGTTCAGTTAGCATCTGAAGCATGGTTTTCTAGGAGGAGGCTAGAGCCAGTTCAAGCACGAAAAGTTATCTAGAAATGGAATCTCATGCCTGGTAACATTGTCCGCTAGAATCGAGTTCGAGACCGGCATTCTATATTTTCCTAGTGTTTTCAAGATCAAGTCCTTACCATAATGGTATGTTCGTGATCTTGCCCGTTTGAAGCTGAGCAAGACTACCAACACATTCAAGATGTACATAGGTTTTTTGGATAGAGAAAGTAGATCAAAGTGGGTGTACATACAACCACAATATCCAAAGAGCTACCAGACTGACAAGCTACATCATAGGTAAACCCATTTGGAACAGAATATGAACAGGATTTCATGGATAAGTTCATATTCTGGTATTATGATTATTTGACTTCAGAAGCCATCATAGTTTTGAAGAACGATCCAAAGATTTGCAGGAAGATACGAGTTTGGGATCCGATGTGGCTTTTGAATCTTTCTGAAGAAGACATGCAGACATTGAACAAGAATCAAATCCACTTCAAGGACCAGGATGGCTGATCAGGCTGTTAGATTTAGAAGATGGTCAGGTATTGTACTACTAGGAAGATACATGCTGGTTGTGATTGATCCAAGCTGCGGGTAATAAAAGCTTGAAGACAGTTGTTTGGTTGGTCAAGTCAATATTTTGGAAGATTTTTATGTTTTTGTGTTTGTTTTTAGTTGTTTATGTAAATATCCAGCTAGGTCCAAGGGGGAGTCTTTACATGCACCATTCGGCTATGTCCCTAGCTTGGATATGATAGTCGGATTATGTTTTATCACGTGCTGGGGTTGTTTAGTTGATTATGTAGGCTTAGGGGTATTTTGGAAAACATGTTTTTATCATACACCTCCCATTGGGTTCATACATATGCACTATGCACATGTATGAGAGCCATACATGTGCAATGTAAGGAGGTGTATGGCAAGGTAGTATAAATACCCCATGCCTTAGTCCTTGTAATTCCTTTTGCCATTCCCATACAAGTGCAACCCTTTGTGAGTGTTTTTGCGTGTTTGCTCTCTCTAGCTTATCCTTATCCTATTCATAAACACTCACCTATATCAACTAATCGGGTTATTGATTCCGCCTTCAATCCAAAATGCGCATGATATTCAATTTCTTGTCAATCCTACAAATTAAATAAGAAATAAACGTGCAATTATGATTTAATAATATTATTTTACACTAGAGAGAATTGAGATAATTATAAGATTTTTATATAATATAGTAAGTAAGATAATGTAAGTGCATTATCTGTATGTCCCTAGCTAGTGATAGGTCTCTATAGGTCGTTGGCTAGGTTAATCGAGCAGTTTATGGCTCGTAATCGTATACTAGCCTGGTCCAAGGGGGAGTCTGTTGATACATGATGTCCCTAGGCTAGTATACAATGTTATTGGACGGCTTCTAGGGTGTTTGGGTGCTTTTATGTGTCGTTTTTGGGGTTGAGATCCTTATGGACGGTTAGGAAGCTATCCGTCTATAGCTAGGGACGGTTAGGAAGCTATCCGTCTATAGCTAGGGACGGTTAGGCCCTATTCGTGTCCTGGTGCATACAGGATAGCATTCCTATCCGTCTGATGTCTTGCACACGAGTTGTGGGACTATATAAGGACCTAATGATTGCCCTAATCACCAGAGGTCACATCACACAGCCCCCAAACACCGTTCCCAAGGTCTGAGAGATTGTATTTCGTGTCGGTAAACACCGGAGCTCTGTTTTAGTAATCGAATCAATCTTTTGACTATTTGTTGTGTGTGTTATCATCTCGTTACCATTGTTTTCATTATCGTTTTGATCATTTAGACCTGTTTGGAGGATTCCGCACTCCAAACAAGCAAGCTCGTGATTGTCGGTTGACCCGAGTGTCGATCCTACAAGTGGTATCAGAGTCGAGGCTCTTATCACGAGTGTTTAGATATCAAAACGAGTCTAAACAGGTGGTTTTTGTTACAAAAAGTTTGGATTTTTATCAAAAACCTGTTAGAAAACTTTGAAACTTTGGGGTTTTCATAAAAACATAGTTTTTCAAAATCTAAGTGTGTTTTTACGGATTAAAACGTGTGTTTTTTATTGGGTTTTGTTCTAAAAGTGTTTTGGAATCATTTCTAATCATTTTGGGTATAAACACAACGTTTTTGGTAAGATTTTGAAGCTAAAATGGGTGTTTTTATGAAAAAGCTCGTCTCAGACCTGCAGCAGACGGATAGCAGAAATTAGAGACGGATAGCCTCCTAGTCGTGTGTCTTTATACACGGATAGCCCTACTCGTGTGTCTTTGTACACGGATAGCCCTACTCGTGTGTCTTTGCACACGGATAGCCCTAATCGTGTGTTTCATTCCTACTCGTGTCCTATCTTTCCTACTCGTGTGTCTTTGTACACGGATAGCCCTACTCGTGTGTCCTTGCACACGGATAGCCCTACTCGTGTGTCCTTGCACACGGATAGCCCTGTACTCGTGAGTTAAGTGTTGTTAACCAAATTTTGACCATTCGTTGACCGTTTTTCAAAACCGAGACTTATGGCAAATCCATGGGCCCATCTGGAGAGGAAATCAACGTCAGATGCTAGTCAAAGTCAACCGAATCAAACCAGACAACTTAACAATGTTCAAAACAATCAAGGAAAAGTTGTGGTTTCGGTTACTCCTGCAATTCACTCTGTCTCAGTAAACACGGATGCTGCGAGTGTACTTACTGTGCTTGCTGAGAAAGACCTTGACCAGAAGACACAACTCATGGGAGGTGTTAATGGACAAATTGCGTGTTTTGCTCAACGAGTAGAGACTGTGGTATCAAGAGAAGCGTCAGAGAGTGCTCAAATCTCAGAAGAGAGTACTGATGCAGATTGTTCGACTTCTGGAAAGAGTGAATCAGAAGAGGAAGATGCTGATGATCAAAATCCAGAAGTTGGATATCAAATCAAGCACGGAACTAAACCTATTGTACAAGGGTCTTCCAGGTTTGTCTGTTTAAACTGTGCCAAACTCCAAAGTATGGTTGAAAGGATGTCTGAAAACGACCAGACCCTTACTTGCGATCTAGCTAATTGTATAATTATCAATAAAGTTTTGAAAGCAAATGAAATGGAGCTTAAAAACTTAAATGAAATTTTAATGAAAGAAAATTCTGAGCTTTCTAAAACTCTTGAGGAAGTAAAGAAAGAATTAGCTCAAACAAAATCAGAGTATGAAAAAGCCCAACATAAGCTAGATGGTTTTCAGTTCGCAAAGTTTGTGCTAAATAAAAATGATGTTGATATTAAAAACCAGTCTCTGCAAGAAGAAAATCAAGGACTTGGTTACAATAAACGTTCTGTAAATAGACGGAAAGTAAAATTGAAACCAAAGGCCTTACCGGAGGTAAACCTTGAGGATTCTAATAAAGAATCCCCGGAAACTGAGAAGGCTCAATCAGGTTCACCTAGCTCTATTAAAAATCACATTTTGTGTGAACCTGAACCGGAAAAGAAGCATTTTCAGTTTCCTGAAGGCACAGAAGGGCTGTACATGTTGGTGGGATCTGACAAATTGTTTTCTGATAAAGAGTTTCCTATTAAATATGTTGATCAATCCTTAATTAAACATATTTTTGAGGAAATACCAGTTACTGAAGCTAATGTCAGAAAACTAATTGATCAAAAGAAACATGTTGAACGCAAACCCACCAAACGTGTGAATCAACAGAATCGGTCTGGGAAAAATCAAAAGGGTCCAAAGTTCAATGAACTTAAGCCCATCAAATCGAATGGTACTGATCAGATGACACATTCTCTTCAAAATCATCAAAGAAATCTTTCACCAAGATCATCTGATTATGATTCATATCCGAGTACCTCTCGATTTAGAAGCTCACATGGGAGCTGTAGTCCTAGACTTTCTCAGGTTAGCTCGAGGCAGTCACGGTATGAACCTCAGTACTATGAAGAGTGGAGGTCATGCTATGAATGTAACGAGGTTGGACACTTGATTGCGAATTGTCCCTATCTGAGAAAATTAAAGGGAAAAGGTCTTAAGCCCCCTAAATACAACAACCAAAGATACAAGACACCTAAACAACAAGTTCAGGTGACACCAAAGAATGTGAAAAAGAAACAAAAGGTTGTTGTTGATGGTGCAAGGCCTAAAGCTGACAAGGCATCAAGCTCAAAGGCCCAACCCAAGGTTGCAAAAACCAAGGGAGGACCAAAACTAGGTCCAAAGACTAACCAAAGGGCAAAGCCATTGGCTGACCCAAAGGTGAAGTCTCAGTTACCACCCAAATCTGTCAAGCAAAGACCTGTAAAGGATAAGCATGACCAGATTTGGAAGCCAAAAGCAGTTGAAGCACCATCTGTGAGTTTATCCGCTTCATTAGCACCATCTTCATCAACTGTTGTTAATGTGAAAACACCTACCCCTCATGGTAGATGGATGGAGCTGCCTATGATTGATGACATAGGCCGACCAGAGATGGTCAAGGCCTGGGTCCCCCTCGAGAACTAATCTTTGAACAAATGTGCAGGGTGTTCCAGGAGGAACTATCAATAGTCATTTGATTGTTGACAGTGGGGCATCTTAGCACAAAATAGGTGTCATATTGCTCCAGTAAATTAATCAGAATATCTTTGGAGGATATGAAACCTTAGACAATTAAGGAGGGGATTTGATATCGAAGAAGAATAAAGAAAAGAAGATGCTCGATGAGAATAATTCAAGACCCTGTGTTTCGACTTAACAACGAATGTCAGTAATGAATAAGAGTGGACAGGGTGATTGCTGCAGAACGGTTCCTTCATTATCTAAAGGGCTGCCGACCAAAGGTCTATGGTACCCTAATGGCGATAAGTTGGATCTCGTTGACTTTAGTGAATTTGTTTATGGTAGTTACAACATTGAAGCTGGATCCGCAACGGGTGGATATCAGTTCTTGGGAGGGCGTCTCATGTGTTTCCTGCAACCTGCGAAGCCGAATCAGGTAGCATCATTGAGCTGTTGTTTCCAGGTTTATCTTTGGATACTTCTACACACATGCTTGACCACGGTTTGCATTTTCTTATCACCTCCGTCCTCTTATTAATAGTGTAACTTCCATAACAATCACTAAGGATCCAGTGATTATTTATGTCCACACTGACTACCGAATTGCGAAAAGTTTTACCAAACCATTTGACAAATTTAAATTTGACGACTATCTTTGAAAGGTAAAAGGCATTTTGGGAAAATCTGAGTAAACCGCATCGGAAAATCATTTTTAATATTTTTATTAAAAATTTCTTTTTGCAAATTTTTATATTTTTAGGGGGAGAAAATTCAAAAAGAAAATACAAAAACATCATAAAATGCAAAATTCAAAAAAAAATGAGAAAAAAAGATAAATCAAAAAAAATGAAAAATGCAAAAATGAGTTTCTTTGGTGAAAATGGGAAAATGATATCAACCAATCAGTCGGACTGTCTGAACCTTTATCATCTTAAAAATAAATTGGATCTGATAAGTAGCCTCTACAATGATGTGTTGGTAGGCTCGAAATCATTTCCAGGCTCGGCACGGTGATATAAACCTAAATCAACTGAGAATTGTGTGGTTTAACGTCGCGTTGGCATATGGTCTAAAAGCCTAAATCTTGTTGATAGAATGCCAAAATCCGAGGTTTCTGGTCTGTAAGAGGTTGGGACATCCGGGGTGAACTGGACGTCTCAGAATAACTGGGGTGGCATAAGTGACGTACGTTGGGTTCGCAGTCTACAACTGAGACACCTCTTTGCCATTCTCAAAAAAAAAAAAAAAACAAAAAAAAAATAGAATAAATTCTGATAAGGAGACGTCTGGGAATCTGTAAGAGCAAAAAGATCGTGAATGCCAAAACCCTATTCTCAAAGAGAATCGCTCTAAGGTATCAAATCAATCATATACCTAAAGCATCGTACCGTGAAAAATAAAAAATATACGGTATTTGACTTGAACCCTGGTCTGGATCTCACTGGTCTCTGTATTGCAGCGTTCTTGCAGACCTGATCACCACTGAGTCCATTCCTTGTAAATACGGATGACAACAGCTTATTCACCGGTTACGAGGAAGCTTTGTGCATGCCTTGATACGGGAATGTGTCGCGTGTGCGGGGAACACCTTTGATCAGTCTAATATTACCTTAAACGTATCTAAAGTGCCTAGCGATAAAACTTGATTTTGAGTTTAGGTGGACAACAATACTGACAGTTGTTGTAGGATGCTTATTGGTAATTTTAATCAAAAACTGATAGAATAAGGGTTCTAGCATAGTCCGTACACTGATATGTTTCCCTAACAGATGAAACTCACAAAAAAAAATATGATTTTGAATAGTTTTTACTTTTCATGCAATTTTTTTTAATTTCTGGTTGATTATCTTTAAAAAAAAAAAAAAAAAAAAAGATTTTATTTTGTCTTTATTATTGATTGACCGATGTTGGAATACATGTATTCTTCAATTGGAATCTCAGATCTGAAGCCGAAACACAAATAAAATCTAAATTTTTACAAAATTTCAAGGGTCAAATATCACTTTCAGGGTCACAAATTGTCAATCGTGAGAGTTCAGGGTGAAATTTGAAAAGATCTAAATGTTCAGGGGGAGAATGACTACTTTCTCAAATTGGTGGTCAAAATGGACAAATCTTGAAAGTTCATCAAATGATAAACTTCAAAAATTTGATTGAGTCCGGATTTTTTGTCGATCTAATATAAGTTGTAGTTTGTGTGCAGTTTTATTAATTTTTCTGCAGGATCAAATACAACTAATGTGCTCATCATGCATCAAACGACAAAGACTGAATCTGAACAAAACCACAACCTGAACAACAAGATCATCCTGAACAGCAAGAACCCGATATTTCATCTTCAGAGAAATCAGATCGTGGTAGAGCTCCTGCAATCGAAGCTGAAGAAGATGGGAGTCAAGAAATGAAAGTGATGATGATATTGATCTTCGTCCAAGTCACAGAATCGTCAATCATAAAAGCGGAGATTTCTTGTTTCCTCCCAAGTTATCGAAGCAAATCGACGACCAAGACGAGATCTTATGAAGCCACGACTAAAGCTCAACTCAGTTGATATGTTCAAGTTTTCAAGGGTTATACATTGCGGTGTCACCCTAAGTTGAAGAATGCTGAACATGAAGACGTGAGGACTCGAAGACCATATATATCTAGCTAGGTCCAAGGAGGAGTCTGTAAATGCACTTCTTGTGTGTCCCAGCTAGATGATAGGTTGAGTCTGTAAATCACTAGCTAGGTCCAGGGGGAGTCTGTAAGTGCATTATCTGTATGTCCCTAGCTAGTGATAGGTCTCTATAGGTCGTTGGCTAGGTTAATCGAGCAGTTTATGGCTCGTAATCGTATACTAGCCTGGTCCAAGGGGGAGTCTGTTGATACATGATGTCCCTAGGCTAGTATATAATGTTATTGGACGGCTTCTAGGGTGTTTGGGTGCTTTTATGTGTCGTTTTTGGGGTTGAGATCCTTATGGACGGTTAGGAAGCTATCCGTGTATAGCTAGGGACGGTTAGGCCCTATCCGTGTCCTGGTGCATACAGGATAGCATTCTTATCCGTCTGATGTCTTGCACACGAGTTGTGGGACTATATAAGGACCTAATGATTGCCCTAATCACCAGAGGTCACGTCACACAGCCCCCAAACACCCTTCCCAAGGTCTGAGAGATTGTATTTCGTGTCGGTAAACACCCGAGCTCTGTTTTAGTAATCGAATCAATCTTTTGACTATTTGTTGTGTGTGTTATCATCTCGTTACCATTGTTTTCATTATCGTTTTGATCATTTAGACCTGTTTGGAGGATTCCGCACTCCAAACAAGCAAGCTCGTGATTGTCGGTTGACCTGAGTGTCGATCCTACAAATAAATGATTAATAAATATTAGGTTAATTGTGTTATTTATAACCTAATTTGTTTTGCGGGAATTCAAAGGTGAGGATGACTTCAACAAGTGCCATGTGTTCACACCAAAATCACTTTATTATATATAGATATATATGAATCCAGGGTAATTAGTAATTAATTTAATTTTTTTTCCAAAAAAGATGACACGCATAGTGTGTCATAACCGTGTGTGACGAAATAGAGTTATAACAGGTGTCACAAAATAGTGTCATGAATGTGTGTCATTAAAAAATGACACGCCCGTGCATGTCATGTTAAATTTATGACACCACCACCATCAACGACACTCTTTTTTGTGTCATTAAACCCCTTTTATGACGCGCATTACGCATCAAGAATTGTGTTTTTTCTAGTCCAACGTATAACACTAATGAGTAATAAAAGAAGTAAAATGTGGGTAGATTAATAATTTGCTATTTAAAAAGCTGAAAGCAGTTTAAAAGCTAGCATTTTTAATTTTTTTTTGGTTTTTGACTTATTGTCTTTTTTAATATCCAATAACTTTATATATTATTTCTTAACTTAATGTCAAACATGCTCTTATTTAATCATAGGGCCCTATTTTCCAACACTAACATGAATGAATCTGCTAATATGCTTGCAAAGTGGCTTTAGTTTCTTCAGCCCAATTCAGGTGTAAGTGAGTGAGTCTAGTGCGAATCTTGACCAGAAACTTCGGGGGGTCGGAAGTCACTAGTTTCGGGGGTCGAAAACTAGTTTCGGAGGGTCGAAACCTTATATACCAAAAAATTTCTATACGAATACTATATAATCGGAACTTCTGAGCGAAAATTCGGGGAGTCGGCCGCCCCCTCCCGCCGCTTAAAAGGATCGTCCATCGGTGTAAGTAACCCAACCCAAGCGACACATAGATCTCCAGTCCGTCATGTTGTAGGGATGTTGAAGATTGTCAAAGACAAAAGCAAACTCAACAAATTTGTCATGTACTCATGTTGATTAGTTGTTACTGGCAGTTATGTTCTTTGTCTACTTTATCAAATTTTCAAAGTTTTAGAAAATATAAAACAGAAACGAATTCTGTCGTCTTTCTTGTTTTTAATTTATTTAATGGTCAACCCAGATGCCCGTCAATGCAGGGAACCTGAATTCTAATTGTATATTAATTTTTACTATTATTTACACCCGATATAAAATGCTATATCATTAGCTGCTGAATTCTAATTGCATCACAAATTCTCAATGGAGGGATCAGCCATACTTCTGTTTTCCTTACTATTTTTATACAAAAGCTACGCTGCTGAAATCGAAACCATTTCAAGTTCACGGTTTTTGAAAGAAAGAGACACGCTAGTCTCTGCAACTGAAATTTTTGAATTGGGACTTTTTCAGCCAGGTAACTCTGAGAACTGGTATCTTGGTATATGGTACAAGAAAATCTCTGTTAGAACGGTGGTTTGGGTTGCAAACAGAGGCCACCCACTCCCTGGTGCATCACAGTTTGTGTTAAAGATCGCTGATCATGGAATTCTGGGACTTTTCAACAATGGCAGCATGATTTGGTCATCTAACACAACGACATCCGGGAATGCTACTGCAATGCTTCGCGACAATGGGAATCTAGTTGTGATTGATTAACAAGAGAAGGTTCTCTGGCAGAGCTTTGATTACCCCACTGATACTCTCCTACCTGGCATAAAGTTAGGGAGAAATTACTTGAGGAGCAAGGAATGGTATCTGTCATCATGGAAGAGTAGTGGAGATCCGGCTCCTGGCGAATTGACATGGGGAACTGACAGACTCGGCTATCCTGAAAGCAAACTAAGACAAGGGGCCTTGGTTCATTTCCGTGGTGGCCCATGGAGAAATCGACGGTTTAGTGGGATTTCTGTATTCAATAAGAACTTAACCTCTACGTACAATGTGATTATCGACAAAAATGAGGTATCTTTCTCTTTTAATGTTGAAAATAGTACTTTGCTATCAAGGGTCACTTTGAATTCGTCTGCGCATCTTGAAAGTTGGGTGTGGTTGGAAGATGGTAGAGAGTGGCAGCTTTCCTTGTCATTCCCAAAAGATACTTGTGATACATTTAACGTTTGTAATGCTTATGGAATCTGCAACTTTAATACGATCCAACAGTATTGTACATGCTTGGATGAGAAAAGATTTCTGCCCAGAAACCAAAAGGGTTGGGAGACAGGTGATTGGTCAGGTGGTTGTATTAGGCGAACTCCGTTGGAGTGTAAAAATGGATCAGAAGGGTTTATCAATTACTCTAATGTAAAATTGCCAGAAACAGAGAATACCTGGTTTTACATGAGCATGACTCTGGAAGAGTGTCATATTAAATGCTTACAGAACTGTACTTGTATGGCTTATGCAAATCCAGATCCCAGTCTTGGAGGAAGGGGTTGCTTGCTATGGTTCAATGACCTTCTGGATATGCGTTGGCTACCCGAAGGCAGTGGTGCCGGTGGGGATATATTTGTTAGGATGGCTTCATTTGAATTAGGTAATAGTGTAATATAACACTTTGAATCAGCATGTTTATCTAACAATGTTAAGGCATTTCTTTTCTTGAAATTATTATTTCAAGCTATGAAATCAATTTCTTTGCTATTTTAATATTGTGCAGATTCTCAATCAGTTCCAAAAAAGAAGGAAGGAGCAAAGCTTAAAATTATCTTACTTGTTATCTTTCCAGGAGTTCTTCTCATAGCCATCACCTCAACATGGATGTATTATACCTGTAGAAAAAGGAAGCATGGCGAACCAACAGGGGAAGGTATAAATTTGCATAAGTCCACCAGTAAAGTAGACTAATATGATAGATATACCTTTCAACAGATAATATGTGTGCTAAGTTCGCTTTTTCCTAATCTGTAGAGGCAATCTTGAATGCCTACAAAAGCCAAGAACAGGACATCGAGCAACCATCGTTTAGCTTTTCTACGATTGCTAATGCCACTGCCAATTTTTCCCCTGACAATAAACTTGGAGAGGGTGGATTTGGACCGGTTTATAAGGTAATTATTGTACGAGAATTAATATGAACGATCCATATAATGGAATGGCATTTTATTCATCAACCGTAAAAGTTGCATTATCAATACTTTGGTATGAAAAGAAAATTAACCTGCATGTAGTATATCTATCCAACATCTAGGAATATACATGCACCGAAGTCCCCTTAGGCAGTTTTTATAGTTTTTCACATTTCATGCAAATGGTAAATCTTCAGGGTACCCTAGAAGAAGGGAAACATATTGCAGTAAAACGTCTCTCCAAGAATTCATCTCAAGGAATTAATGAGTTCAAGAACGAAGTCATCTGCATATCAAAACTTCAGCACCGAAATCTTGTAAAGCTTCTAGGTTGTTGCGTACAAGGAGATGAGAAGATGCTCGTCTATGAGTACATGCCAAATAAAAGCTTGGACTCGTATATTTTCGGTAAGAATCATATATACGGAACACATTATTTCAAGTATTATACATTGGTATGAATTTAGGAATTTCTCATAGCAAGAAGCTAAAAAAGACTAAACCAATATATTGTCCAGGCAATACTCAAAATATGTTACTTGATTGGACAACACGTTTCAACATTATCAAAGGAATTGCTCGAGGACTTGTTTACCTACATCTTGATTCACGATTAAGAATCATCCACAGAGATATTAAAGCTAGCAACATATTACTAGATCAGGATATGAACCCTAAGATATCAGACTTCGGCTTAGCTAGAAGTTTTGGAGGAAACGAGACCCAAGCAAACACTCAAAGAGTTGTTGGCACCTAGTAAGGCATTAACCAACTATTACTTCATTTTTTCTTTGACATATTTGTATGATCTTATAAGGATTTGTTGCATTATTGCAGTGGTTATATGTCCCCCGAGTATGCACTAGATGGTCTGTTTTCAATAAAGTCGGATGTATTCAGCTTTGGTGTCTTGGTACTCGAGATTGTCAGTGGAAAGAGAAATAGAGGATTTATTGATCATGAAAACGAGTATAATCTTATTGGACATGTATGTTCACTAATTACACCTTCAGTTCATTTTTCAAAATAGTTATATTATGGAAATACCACCTTACGAATAAAATCTACCTTATATTAAGGTTTGGAGTCTCTATACCGAAGGCAGGTCAATGGAATTAATTGATGCAAGTTGTGTTGAATCATGTCATCCTCAAGAAGTAATAAGAGTAATCAACGTTGGGTTGTTATGTGTTCAAAGCAATGCAGGAGATAGGCCAAACATGTTGTCTGTAGTTCACATGCTAGATGGTGAGGTTGAATTGCTGCAACCTAAGAAGCCCCTCTTTTCCATGGAATCTGAGTCACCTATGGCAAACTTCTGTTCAAATGCTTACACGGGAGGTTCTACGATTACAGATCTAGGTCCTCGATAGAGAATATAATTTTTTATTAATCAAGTACGGGACATCATTGTTTCGCAGTTATTATTTGCATGTAGTTGTCACTGTTGGATGGCCAACTGATCATTGTTATAAGTGATGAACCTGTCTAAGCTAGTTTGCTTCGTTCCAAAATTTATTTGTTGTTTTTGCAATAGCAGTAGTATTATTGTTTTTAAAACGCCTAGATCTTTAATATTCTACTGCAAGATCTTTAGAAACACTCAATAAAAAGTGTTGTTTTGCCCAAATGCATTCTTACTTCTACTTCTATTTTTCCACCCTTAAAACATTTTTTTTCTCCCTTTTTTTGACTCTCCATTATTATTATTATTATTGTAGAATCGAATTTCGGGTCACCCAACAGTCACGAGCTTTACTATTTAGAGTGCGGAATCCTCTGAAAAGGTTCGGATAACATAAACGACAATGAAACAATGATAAAAGAGTAATCAACACACACAAAATAGGGTCAAAGGTGTTTACAAGAATAATCTCAGACCTTCAGACTTTGGGAAGGGTGTTTAGGGGTTGTGTGATGTGACAACTGATGATTAGGCCAATGATTGGATGCTTTTATACCTTACTACTCGTGCAGAGCCCAGCAGCCGAGTAGGAAGGCTTTGCCACATGCAAAACAGGCGAGTAGGAGCTATGCCACATGAAGATCAGGCACTCTTAGAATTCCTAATTGCCTCCAGCATATATCTCAATCACCCCAAAATGCTTCCAAACACACCCAAACACCCTAATTACTATCCAAACATCGAATATACTAGCCTAGGGACATCATGTACTAACAGACTCCCCCTTGGACCTAACTAGTATACGTACGAAAGACATAAAAGCAAACTTCAAAATGTAGAAAACAACAATACAAACAACTAACAAAACAAACAAAACACGACAAACATGACCAACAGCAACATCTTCAGTCTTCAACTTGACACCGTCCTGATCCTTAAAATTCTTGAACAGTCGCATCCAGCATGAACCTTGTTAGCAGACAGAACCGTATCACCCGCTGAAACTTCACAGCTTGATCTGCTTCGTCTTTCAGGTACTGAATGGGATACAGGAACAATGCCTCAACATCCTTTTCTGAACAGTTTACCAGCCACATTGGATCCCAAATCCTGATCTTTCTACACAGCTTCAGGACGTTGTCCAAGATGATTACTGCTTGGGTAGTGTCTGCGTCATAGTGCCAGAACCAAAACTTCGGAGTGAAATCCTGTTCTATAGGGGCAATCGGTATCTTGGGCACGCATTCCGGTGGCTTTACCTTGTGTTCCCAAATTGGACTCTTAGTGATGGGATGCAGCTTCTTGGTTTTGTATGACTTTGGATAATGTGGCTGTAAGGTGCTCCACCCTTTCATGCTCTCTCTCTCCAGAATTATGTAGAAGGTATCCAGTCCATTGCACTTCCAATAATTCAGAGGAAAGTCCAGTCGAACCAAATCCCGAACATACCAGAATGGCAAACTTAGTATCTTCTTGTAGAGCTTGAAATACAGAATCCCTTCTTGCCATTTAACCCTCAACATACGAGCATGCTCAGCATAGGCCCAACTGATCACGTTCCCAGACATTTTGGGCAATCGCTTCTTAAATGCTGAGGCTTGGATAGGACCTTTCTTCTTCTTACGCTCTTCTGCTGAACGGTACCATGTGGAGCACAATCTCATAATCCGCTCAGTTCTAGATTCTACCTCAACAGGGATAAGAGTCAGATTAGCTTTGAGCTTTTCTTCATCATCTCTCATTGTTTCCTAAGTAATGTTAGGAATCCCAGTGGTAGAGTTATTCACAACATACTTAGGAGTTACCACATGAGTTCCATCATCCATATCAACCTCATTATGCTCTGGATTAGTTTCTGGATGAGGGCTGTTGCTTGCAACGAAAGATTCTCCGCGTGACAAGCCATAAATCTGGTTAAGGTCTTTTGTAGATAGCTCAGGTGGTATCTCACCTTCTTCCAGTTCATCTTCCAGAAACTTAGGTAGTTACCTAAGATTCCAATAATCATCATAAATGAACAAGTTTCTCAACGGTTCTGCCACCTCAATAGGGACTATACCATGTTGGATGAAATCCTGCATCCTCTTGATCATGTCACCAACAAACTCCCCCTTAGCAGAAGAACCTGCTTCAGGATCCTTGTCTTTCTTGTTGTGATCTTTCTTGTGGCGCTTTTCTTGTGTACCTGATGATAATCCGCCACCATATCCTAAAGTTGGAACACCACCAAACCCTGATGAAGAAGGACCACCAAAGTTTGAAGTTTCCTGAGCTGGTGCTGCAGGATGAGAATAAGGATTAACACCAAACGAGTTAGTATTATAAGGTAAAGGATACTGGATTCCTTGTCCAAAAGGATAGACTGGTGGACGAACATCAACTGTGAGACCATAGTTGTCAAATGCATAAACTGGATCAGGATTGACAACAAAAGCAGTTTGTGGTTTGGATCCTCGCACGCTGGTGTCCTGTGGTGTGGTCCCGTAGTAGATGTTGGGATTCTGAGGAATAAACATCTTGTTTGCCCTTCTGTTTTCATCGATCTCTTTGTTCTCCACCTCTGCCACGAATTCATTGATGGAGAGTGTCTGATACACGTTGTTCGACTTCTGGATGTCTAGCCACTGATGCCAGTGTGAAGGAAGAGCATCTGCAAGTCTTTCCACAAGCTCTGCTGATGTGTGTACCACACCATACTGATAAATCTCAGACATCAAATGGTAGTATCTTGCAGTCATATCCCACAGCGATTCATTCCCGATAATTGTGAAGTTTTCGAACTCTTTCTCGAGTTGATCCATCTTGATCTTTCTGGTCTTCATATTTCCCTCGTTTCTTTCAGCAAGCGCTAACCAAAGCATTTGCGAAGTCGTGCACTGAATTGATGTAATATATCTTTGGGGAGTGCTTGCATCAAAGTTGCCATCGCCTTCTTCTCATAGTTGTACTTCCTTCTCTGATCCTCGGTCATGTCTTCCAATAAGATCGGAATGTTTGAATTTTCAACCATCGTCCTGTTGTACCCGTTTTCTATGGCAACCCACACAAGTCCATCGATACCCTCGACATGTGTCTTGAATCTGTCTTTCCAGCTGTGGTAGTCGGCCATAAACTGATGTTTTGGTTCCATGTTAGAACTACCAGTCTCCAAGTCGCTCAGGAGTACCGAAGACAAATGATGTGTCTGTTGAGTCGCAGCAACTGCGAGTGCCCATAGATTCGTATTCATAACTTGTTGTTGCTCGGCCTGCTGTTGAGCAGTTAGCGCCCAAGGATTGGTTCCGGCAACATTATCTTGGATTTGTTGTTGTTGCATCCGTTGCGCATTACCCTCGGCTGAAAATTGCCAAGGGTTCGTGGGTACATTCATTTGATTGTTAATAGGTTGGTTATATTGTTGTTTAGGTTGATTTAGATGTCCCCACGGGTTTGCCATATGTTAAAATTCGTTAAAAGTCCGATACTTAGTCAAATTTTTGTTTCAGTAGGTTAGAACACGATTAGGATTCTAATTGCTAGTATTTCAGGCGAGTAGAAGGCTAATTGCTAGAAAAAGGGGCGAGTAGAAGGCTATGGGGTGTGAACAGTAGAGCGATTAAGACTTTCCAGGCGATTAAAGTTACTCAGGTGATTAGAAGCTATCCCACATGCAAAAACACACGAGTAGCTCCTAATCGTGTGGTATAGGACACGAGTAGCACTCCTAATCTCTAGTAAAGTGGGCTAATCGCCTGCTGCAGGTCTTAGATGAACTTTTACACAAAAACTACCATTTTTGCTTCAAAATCGTACCAAAAACAATGTGTTTAATCCCCAAATGATTAGAAAAGTTTCCAAAATACTTTTAGAGCAAACCCTAAAGAAAAACACACGTTTTAATCCATTAAAACACACTTAGATTTTGAAAAATGAGGGTTTTTATGAACAACTCAAAGTTTCAAACATGTTTTTAATGAAAATCACAACTTTAACACAAATACCACCTGTTTTGACTCGTTTTTCTTATCAAAACACTCGTGATAAGAGCCTCGGCTCTGATACCACTTGTAGGATCGACTTTCGGGTCACCCGACAATCACGAGCTTTACTATTCAGAGTGCGGAATCCTCTTAAAAGGTTCCGATAACAAAACCAATGATGAAACAATGTAAACGAGGTATCAACACACACAAAATAAGATCAAAGGTTGTATTGATTAATCAAAAACAGAGAACAGGTGTTTACAAGACTAATCTCAGACCTTCAGACCTTGGTAAGGGTGTTTGGGGGTTGTGTGATGTGACAACTAATGATTAGGGCAATGATTAGATGCTTTTATATGCTTGCTACTTGTGCATTACCTTGCAGGCGAGTAGCTCAGCTATCCCATATGCACTACAGGCAATTTGCAAGCTATCCCATATGTACTATAGGCGATTAGCAAGCTATCCCATATGTACAACAGGCAATTAGCTAGCTATGGGGTATGCAATATAGGCAATTAGAAAGCTAATTGCCCCTAACAAAAGCTACTCGCCCTTAGCAACCCAAACCCCCCAGCTCATTTCCAAACACACCCTAAATACTATCCAAACATCACCTATACTAGGCTAGGGACATCATGTACTAACAGACTCCCCCTTGGACCTAGCTAGTATGATTATAAGCCACAAACTACTCGATTAACCTAGCCAATGACCTATAGGGACCTATCACTAGCTAGGGACATACAAAAAATGCACTTACAGACTCCCCTATGGACCTAGCTAGTGATTTACAGACTCAACCTATCACCTAGCTGGGGACACACACGAAGTGTATTTACAGACTCCTCCTTGGACCTAGCTGGTGATATATGGTCTTCGAGTCTTCGAGTCTTCAAGTCTTCATATCCAGCATTCTTTAACTTTGGGTAACACCGTAGTGTATGACCTCTGAAGACTTGAATATATCAACTGATTTGAGCTTTAGTCGTGGCTTCATAAGATCTCGTCTTGGTCGTCGATTAGCTTTGATTATTTGGGAGGAATCAAGAAATTTCCGCTTTTATGATTGACGATTCTATGATTTGGACGAAGATCAACATCATCTTCACTTTCATTTCTTGATTCTCATCTTCTTCAGCTTCGATTGCCGGAGCTTTACCACGATCTAGTTTCTCTGAAGATGAAATATTGGGTTCTTACTGTTCAGGATGATATGCACACTCGTTGTGTTTGATCCTGGAGAAAAAATTAATAAAAACTGCACACAAACTACTACTTGTATTAGATACGACAAATAATCCGGACTCAATCAAATTCTTGAAGTTTATCATTTGATGAACTTTCAAGATTAGTCCATTGTGACCATCATTTGGAGAAATGAATCATTCTCCCCCTGAACATTTAGATCTTTTCAAATTTAATCCTGAACTCTCACGATTGACAATTTGTGACCCTGAACGTGATATTTGACCCTTGAATTTTGTAAAATTTAGATTTTATTTGTGTTTCGGCTTCGGATCTGAGATTCCAATTGAGGAATACTTGGATTCCAACATTGGTCAATAAAAAATAAAGACAAAAGAAAAATCCTTTTTTGGTTTTTCAAGATAATGAAACTGAAATTAAAAATGCAGGTAATGTAAAAACTATTCACAAGCATATTTTTATGAGTTTCATCTGTTAGGGAAACACATCAGTAACGGACTAAACTTGAATCCTTATGTGTTCAGTTTTAGTTCAAATTACCAATAAGCATCCTACAACAACTGCTATTATTGTTGTCCACTGATGTATTGTAAAATACATCTATTTCCAGTGTAAAGTTTGTATAGTTTTCGAGTCGTTTAGATAGTGTTTTTATTAGTTTTAGGCTTGTACCGGTCTATTTTATTTAGTATAGGTTTTTTTTAGATTTTTATTAGTTTTGGGTCTTTTTTAGTATTTATCTATTTTAAATTTTGTAGGTGTTTGTGGACGTTGGAGCGTAAACGAGCAACTTTGGTCAAGTCTAAAACACCCGAGTTAAGAGCATGGAGTAATAATAATAATAATAATAATAATAATAAATAAATAAATAAAAAAACAAAACGTGACCTTGAGCTAAAGCCCAAGGCCCAACACATTAAGGGCAAATATTAATTTTGAGGTGGCCGCATAGATTATTATTCTTCGTGTAGGCGCAGAGGGCTCCAGATATTGATTTTTCGAGAGGAAGGACAGCGGCACAAAGAGACAAGACAAGGAGTTGGATTGATTGGAGTGGAGGCAAAGGTTGAAGCACTGGTTGGTGTGAGCACGGGTCGGTTCTAATTTCAATTTATCTTTTTGATACCCGTTGTGTACACAATGATTTGGTTTTGCTTTTATTGTTTTGATATTATCTTGACTTTTAGAGGCTAAACCTTTTTGCTACCTAGGTTATAGATGATTACACTTGAATGATTTATTTTCTTTTGGTTTTAGAACTTTTGGTTGTGGATGAATTTTAAAGTAAAAAACTCTTTATTTTCTGGTTTGATGTGTATGCGTATTTAGTTTTGTTTAATTAATTTTTATAAACTCCACTTGCGTTTTTGTGAATGTCTTTCATGTATGAATGCGGGTTAGGTTGCGGACTGGGTGTTAGCAGCTAGTTTATGGTTAATTTCTGCAGGTTATCCATAGGAGTTGTAATTGTTAGTTAGATAATTCTAAGTGTTCTACCAATTCTCAATAGCTGTAAGGTGCGAGATTGTTGGTCTGTCTATGGTGTTAAATTGCTAGATCTAGAGGCTTTGTGAGAAGATCTTCCTAGTTTCCCTAGCATTCCTTGTAGGCCAAGTCTTATCAGAAATATTGTAGTTACCCCTTGCACTTTCGGGTGTATTGTGACTTTCGCGCTGTGAGGTAGACTGTCTAGAGGGTACTTTAAGATTCGAGTAGGTAAGCCTGTGAGGGTAACCTCTCAACCGATGGTTTAACAGCACAACAGTATTCTAGGGTTTCCCCTTGAGAAGGGTCGAGGGTGTCTAGTTTATTCTTGATGTTTAGTATTTTAAGATCCCGGTTCCACACCAGTTCCATAGCCGTTAGAAGATTATCATTCATGTGTAGGATTCGAGCCTAGGTAGTGCCTTCCCACCATCTGATCTCAGTTGCAGTTTCCAGTTTGTGTCTTTAATTATTTTAGTTTTATTTTATTTATTTGCATTAGTTTGTTAGAAAAGCCCCCCTTTAAGCAACAAAACATTATTGAGTCAGTATTTAGGATAAGTAATCGAGTCTAGTTTACGTTTTCTAGTAGAGTCTCGTGGGTTCGATACTCGGACTTACTTTAGCTGTACTGCACTGACCGGTACACTTGCCGGTTGTGTGGTTTAGGTTTAGAGAGTCTTAGGTTATAAATTTAAAACTTAGAGTGTCTAGTTTAGGTTAATTTAGTTAGGTTTTACTAAACCACATTTGAGCACATCATCCACCTAAACTCAAAATCATGTTTTATCGCTAGGCACTTTAGATACATTAAGGTAATATTAAGACTGATTAAAGGTGTTCCCCGCACACGTGACATATTCCCGTATCACCGCATGCACAAAGCTTCCTCGTAACCGGTGAATAAGCTGTTGTCATCTGTATTTACAAGGAATGGACTCAGTGGTGATCAGGTCTGCATGAACGCTGCAACAGAGAGACCAGTGGGATCCAGACCAGGGTTCAAGTCAAATACCGATTATTGATTTTTCGGTATGATGCTTTAGGTATGATTTGATACCTTAGAGAGAATTCACTTTTAGAATAGGGTTTTGGCATTTATGATCTTTTTGCTCTTAAAGGATTCCCAGACGTTTCCTTATCAAAATTTATTCTATTTTTTTGTTTTTCTTTTCTATTTCTTTGGGAATGACACAGAGGTGTCTCAGTTGTAGGCTGCGAACCCAACGTACGTCACATATGCCAATTCCATTTTATTCTAAGAGACGACAGTTCACCCCGGATGTACCAACCTCTTAAAGACCAGAAACCTCAGATTTTGGCATTCTATCAACGAGATTTAGGTTTTGAGACCATATGCCAACGCGGTGTTAATCCACACAATTCTCAGTTGATTTAGTTTTATATTACCGTGTCGAGCATGGAAATGAATTCGAGCCTACTGACACTTCATTGTAGAGGCTACTTATCGATTCTAATTCTTTTAAAATGATAAGAATTCAGACAGTCTTGATTAGTTGATATCATTTTCCTATTTCACCAAAGAAACTCATTTTTGTTTTTCTCATCATTTCTTTTTTGTGATTTTTAATTTTCTAAATTTTTTTTATTTTTGAAATTACCTGATGTTTTTGTTTTTTTATGATTTTCTCCCCCTAAAAATCTAAAATATTGCAAAAAGACAATATTTTTGGGTTTTTTTTCTGATTTTTGAAGAAAAATATTAAAAGAAGACTAATTTTCCGATGTGGTTACTCAGATTTTCCCAAAATGCCTTTTACCTTTCAAAGATAGTTAAATTTAAATTTGTCAAATGATTTGGTAAAATTTTTGGCAATTTAGTAGTCAGTGTGGACATAAATAATCATTGGATCCTTAGTGATTTTTATGGGAGTTACACTAATAATAAGAAGATGGAGGTGATAAAAAAATGCAAACCGTAGTCAAGTATGTGTGTTGATGTATCCAAAGTCAAACCTGGAAAAACAGCTCAATGCAGCTACCTGATTCGGCTTCAAATGTTGCAGGAAACACATGTGACGACCTCCGATGTGAGATCAATGTTCGGTGGGAGTAACAATGTTGATAAATTAGATGTTGTGAGTGTCTATGAAATTGATGTTTCTAATGACGAATATAAGGAACCTAAGAAGAGTGTATTGGTTAAGAAAATGGATATTCCTTTTGAAAATCACATTTGGTGTGATCCAGAAACAAAAGTACAACCTTCTTAGGGTTAGGAAGTGATAAAAGTGTTCCTCAGAATGAAAGGTTCTAATGAAGAACTTCCTATTGAGTTTTGGCAAGAATCAACAATTTCTTTAAAAAATGACAAATCTAGGAAGGGAAAAACCAAGGTGGATCAGGGTAAATCAACTAAACAAAATGAAAAAGTTAATCAAAAGAAGAACACTCATCCTACCTCAAACCAGATCACAACACAAATCTCAAGAAACATGTGACTCAATTTGTGAGGCCTACTGGCGAAGTAGACTGTGAAAACAGTGGAAAACCTAATGATAATGTCTTGATAACCAAGTTCCTGTGAACACCTTCACAGTGGGCACAACACCAATCCCAACAAACATGTGACTCAATTGTGAGGCCTACTAACGAAGTAGACTGTGAAAATAGTGGAAAACCTGAGATAAGTTTGCAAAGCAAATGTCTTGATAACCAAGTTCCTATGAACACCTAAGTAGTGTGTCCAAGTCAAGGGATAAAAAGGAAAGAGCTGGTGTATCTACTACATTTGAGAAATATAGATCATGTTTTAAGTATGGGGATCGTGAGCATTTAGTTTCTACGTGCCCCAAGTTTAGATGAAAGACGATCGTATTTGATGAATGTTAGTGCACTTCATGTATGTCCCCAACTAGTGATAGGTCTATATTAGTCGTAGGCATGATTATATAGTGTTTAATGGTTTACAGGCAGCATTTTAGACATTTACACATCGTTCGTTAACTTTTGTAAACCTTCCAGGCGTATGAGAGCCATACTCCTAAAGGCTTCAGGCGTATGGAGTCCTATACCTGTAAGGGTCCAGACATATGGAGTCCTACGCCTGGAAGGGTCTAAGCGTATGGAGTCCTTCACCTGGAAGGTCCATGCGTAGGACACAAGGACTATAAATATGGTCTTCAAGCTCTTCATTTATAACTTTTGCATATTATTATCAAGGTGCTTCCCATGTGTGTGTGTGTGATTTTGTGCGTGTTCTAATCATTTCCATATCTCTCTAAACATTATCCTATCACCTATAACAACTAACGGGATCATTGATTAGCCTTTGATCCGAATACGCACGTGATAGTCAATTCTTATAGAATCACCATCCTACAAGTGGTATGAGAGCTAAGGCTCAATATCATGCGTGTTGTAATAGTTGATTAGCATCAGATCTGAGTTTTTCAAAGCAATTGTTCAAGTTTTTGATATTTTTAGGTTTTATGATAATATTGAGTTTTTGGGCTTGAATTTCTTATTATGCATTAGATTTCTTATTATCCAAATGTTGGTTTAGCGATATCATCCGTACTGAAGACATGCGGCCAGGGGTCAATACATCTGTATCATTGGATCCATTCTCTCAAACTCCACATCATCAAAGGATCAACATGAAAGATCCATGGGCACTTGTCGCATCCACGAATCAATTGCAAAGCATCCAAAGGATCCATGTGAGCGAGAGGGAAACATGAAGCTGTAACAAGGATCTATCAAATACAGTTTTAGTCAAAGCATCGGTTGAACATGTGGATAAAGGGTGTGTAAGGATTACAAGGCTTCAGGATGAAGAAGAATCTTTAGACTCTTTGGAGAGTTCAGAGGAACAAAGAAGTGGAGCAGATAAAATCTCAAGTGAGGAATGTCAAGGTTCCAGTTCAAGCTCTATGACGTATGGGGACAGGTCAGATGAAGAAAGTGAATTCTCTCTAAATAAAAGCTTAGTTATTTCATAGTACTTCGTTGTTGCTTACATTACGTGAATGTTAGTTTGATGGTATCTCACTAGTAGTTCAAATGATGTTTAGCTTGCGTTAAAAAAAGTAAGTTTTTATTTGTTTTTAGACAAAAAATTTGGGTTTCTAAGTTTACATATATTTTTATGCTTCAAACGGAAGTTACCAAGAACAATTTCGTTTCTTCTTTTATATTCTAAACAAATGTTAAATATTTTTTTTATATATTATTCCCAGATCAATCAACAGCCACGATCCATTATTCATACATAACAATTAACCTGCCACTAGTTAATATTTTAATATATCATAAATATATGGGCAGCCTTCATTCCCATACACAAATAAATTGGCCGGCCCGCTAGTTGAATCTATAAGCCACTTTTTGAATAATTTGAAAGCAACATCAAATCTTCAATAATTTAAAATACCATAGAAAAATTATCAGGATTTCAACCTCAACAATGGCTGCAATCCCCATATGCTTACTTTTTTCAATTATCTTACTAGATCCATTTGTTTCAATCATAGCAACAGACACAATAGCTGTAAATCAAACCATCAAAGATGGTCAAACCATTGTTTCAGCCCAAGAGACCTTCGAGCTCGGGTTCTTTAGCCCGGGCAACTATACCCAAACGCTTAGCCCGGGTTCTTTAGCCCGAGAAAACCGGTACTTAGGCATATGGTACAAACGCTTAGCCGCGGGTACCATTGCCTGGGTCGCTAATAGAAAGACTCCAATCAAAAACAAATTCGGTGAGCTAACTCTAAAGCCCAATGGAATATTGGTGCTTCGCGATACATCCACAAACAGGACCATTTGGTCATCGGATACATTCGGAGCCACCAGAATTCCAGTTGCTAAATTGTTTGATAGTGGAAATCTTATTGTTGTCAACGAGAACGACGACAACCTGGAGAATTACATTTGGCAGAGTTTTGATCATCCTACTAATACCTTTCTACCTGGTACAAGATTTGGAAGGAATCTAGAAAGGGGTGTGGTGAGAAATGTTACATCATGGAAGAGTGTTGATGATCCTTCTCCGGGTCCGTATATGGTGTATATGGATTTTAATGGGTTCCCACAAATATTTCAAAAGAATGGAGATGTGATCCAGTTCAGGCTTGGAATATGGAATGGTCTCGGGTTTACAGGGATGCCAAGTATGAGGCCGAATCCGATTTTCACAGTAAGGTATGTTTCAAATGAAGTAGAGACATATTCTGATTTTAGTTTGATTAATGCGTCAGTTCTTAGTAGATTGTCGTTAAGTCCGTTAGGGGATATGAGCTGGTGGAATTGGATTGATAGAACCCAAGGATGGTTTCTTTACATGACACCAACGGTTGATAATTGTGTTCGATACGCGTTGTGTGGGGTTTATGGAAGCTGTGACATTGAGCAGTCTCCAGCTTGTGAGTGTTTGAAAGGGTTTACACCTAAAATGCCTGATCAATGGGATATTTCGGATTGGACGGGAGGGTGTCGAAGGGAAATACCGTTGGATTGTGGTGCTGGAGACGGGTTTAGGAAGTATTCGTCTTTGAAGTTACCTGATGCTAGACAGTCATGGTTTGACATGAATATGACTTTGGAGCAATGTGAAATGAAATGTAGAAATGAATGTAATTGCACGGCTTATACGACTTTGGACATCAAAGATAATATTGGTTGTTTGTTATGGTATGATGAACTAACCGATATGAGAAAATTTTCAAACAACGGACAAGATATATACATAAGGATGGCGGCCACAGAACTAGGTAAAATTTTAAATTTAACGTTATTAATTGTATTAAGTTGGTCGGTTTGGGGATAATCGAGTAGGCATGGGTTGTTTAACTGTAACAAGACTTGTATATATGGTCGTCTAAAGGTGATCATAGACCATAATCGGGACACCCTTAAATTCAAGTTTCCTAAACAGAGTCTTTGTCTAACAATTTTATCTAAATGAGTCAGATGGGTTGACAGGTGGGCAAGTTTGCGAGTTGTAAACATGTCATGTTTAATTAAGTTGGGTGACAACTTGACATATTTACTCAAAAGGATTAAAAATAAACTTTAATGGTTAAACACGTAAACCAAAATACCGGTTTATTAGAAAGGATAGACATGCCACATGGCAACATAAAACATATTATTTTAATTTTCTGTCACGCATTGCCACCCTGGTTATCGAAGCAATAAGAGGTTTAAATCACCTGCTTACAGAAACCAATTAACCTGTAATTTCGAATGATAAACTTCTTATACCTTTGGCAACTAGATTAGACATCTAGTAAACGACAAATTTCTAATTTCGAATTTATTTTTATTTACAGAGAAAGACAGAAATATTTCAAAAAACAAAAAACCAATCAAGGTAATCCTAATACCTTTGGCAGCGGGATTAGCCATTCTACTAGGATTATGTGTGTTGATCATCAAAAAGAAAAAGAAGTGGATTAAAAATCCTGTGAATGAAGGTAACTACTTTTTATCAATAATTTGCGTCTAAAGTTATTGTTTACTTTATTGGTAGTGTTTTGATTGGAATATTACTTTTGTGTCTGTAAAACCACATGATCAAATAGAACAAAATGACTTTATAAACCTTCCATTGTTCAGTTTGTCAAAATTGCTTGTGGCAACCAACCGCTTTTCATCCAAAAATAAGCTCGGCGAGGGAGGTTTTGGACCTGTTTACAAAGTATGGTTTAATATTGAATGTTCGTCGTCATACATTCATATTACTTCAATGATATGTGTCTAAAAACATAACATTTTGATTATCAAGGGTATTCTAGAGGATGGACAACAAATTGCTGTTAAACGGCTGTCAATTAATTCTTCACAAGGTGTTGAAGAGTTCAAGAATGAAGTTTTGTTTATTTCTAAGCTTCAACATCGTAATCTTGTGAAAATTTTAGGATGTTGCGTTGAAGGGCCAGAAAGAATGCTAATTTACGAGTACATGCCTAACAAAAGTCTCGACTTGTTTATTTTTGGTAAGATGAAAATTATGGATCAATATATTTCTCCCTATTAATTGTGAGTTGTTTATAATAAAATAACTTATGATCCATTGATCCATTCTTTATAGATGAAACCCATCGCAAAGTACTTGACTGGTCCAAACGCTTCCACATTATCAATGGGATCGCTCGAGGTTTACTTTATCTTCATCAAGATTCTTGTCTAAGAATCATTCATAGAGACCTCAAAGCTGCTAACATTTTGCTTGATCATGACATGAACCCCAAAATATCTGATTTTGGACTTGCAAGAAGCTTTGGAGGACATGAAACCGAAACAAATACTAAAAGAGTGGTCGGGACATAGTAAGAACTAATTCATTATAACTTTATATCATATATGATACTTTCCTGTTAGTGTATTGGTTCAAACTATTAAGATTAACCTCAAAAAGGTTTCTATTTGCTAATGTAACATACATTTTATGCAGTGGATACATGTCCCCAGAGTATGCCGGAGATGGGATTTTCTCGGTGAAAAGCGACATATATAGTTTCGGTGTTTTGGTATTGGAGATTGTGAGTGGGAAGAAAAACCGGGGATTCTTTCATGAAGATCATAACCACAACCTTCTTGGACATGTAAGATATATACATATATTTGACTAATTATTACTATTCCATAAATTCAGTTTCATGAGTTCATAGGTGTTATACTGTCATAACAAAATACATTTTTTTTGAACAACAACTAAATAAAATTACATAGTGACATGCAATTTTTTGCCTAATCTTGCTTAAGCAAAATCAAATTCATGCCTAATTAACATATATATACACATTGTCCTTTATTATCTGTGTGAGGTATATTAATTGGTCAATGATTAGGCATGGAGACTGCATAGAGAAGGGAAGACTCTGGAACTCGCTGATGCATCTGTGATTGAGACAGGCCAGACCGTTGAAATGTTGCTCTGCATCCATGTGGGTTTGCTATGTGTTCAGCACAATCCAGGAGATAGACCCAATATGTCTACGGTGGTAATGATGTTAAGTAGTGATGATCAACTGCCTGAACCAAAAGAGCCCGGTTTCTATACACAGGATGATAGATTTGGACCAGAAAATTCTTCTAGCATACAGAACGAAAACTCAAACAACGGTCTTACGATTACAATTTTAAATCCTAGATGATCCTAGCACATGAGTTGTTTTTATGATAAATCTATTAAAAGTTTGAGGTATTGTACTGTATTGAAAAAACATGATAACAGACACGGGCAATTTTCTTGAGGAGAAAAGCCGATTCAAAAGAGTGTAAATCAAATATTTCACAATTTTCCATTTTTTTGCATTTCATTTTGTCATACGATACCAGAAATGTTTTGTTTCAAACTCATATCCAAAATGGTGTCGTTCACACATGCATTCTATAAAAAGAAATATATTAGACTGGCCCATAATTAAAAACACATGGACATTTGTCATTGTTTGTGGTCCTGTATTAATCAATTAACAACTTATCGCCATAAATGTTATAGAAAACAGTGAAATCAAGAACAATTATAAAAGATTTTGAATGAATATTATTATCGAACTTCAACCAGAGGAGTAATTGCAAAAAGATTAAGAGAATACAAATCACTTGGAAAGATCCCAATTTATAGACCTAAGAACCCTAATTGTAGCCCCAAACCTTGTAACAGAATTATAACGACTTAATTTCCTGGTTACCAGAATTAACCCTTCAAAAGTTTACTTCCAGTCCCTCGAGTTTCTGCTTTTAATGTTTTTAGACAATACATTATATTGACCCATTTGACTTAAGTATATGATTGGATTAAGCTTGATTATCGACTTTTATCAATAATCTCAACCTAAGTCATTATCAAGATTCATCCTAAACCCATAGCATCAACACAGAACCTGAATTTAGGTCCTGACAAAGCCTTTGTCATCATGTCAGCAGGGTTTGCATCAGTTGCAACCCATTTGACATCAACCACCTTTGAAACAATAATCTCTCTCATCCAAAACATCTTTACCTTGATGTGTTTGGTCCTCTCATGGAACACACTGTTCTTAAAGAGTTGTACAGCCCCAGAATTTTCACAATTCACCTCTGTACCTTCCAGACTGATTCCCAAATACGTCACTATCCCTTTGAGCCACAATGACTCCTTCACACCATCTGTCAAGGCAATGTATTCTGCCTCAGTTGTAGACAATGCCACAACATGCTGCAACTGTGATTTCCAGCTAACAACATTGCCCAAAACAGAAAATACATATCCAGTTAGAGATCTACAACTATCTCTATCTTTGGCAAAATCTGCATCCACAAAACCTATGACCAAATTACCCTTCTGGTCAGACCTATCCTCAAATCTCAAACCAACCTTCTTAGTACCTGCCAAGTACCTCAATATCCATTTCACAGCTGCCCAATGATTCTTTCCAGGATCTGCCATATACCTGCTAACAACACTAACTGCATATGCTATATCTGGTCTGGTGCAGAGCATGATATACATCAAACTGCCCACAGTGTTTGCATAAGGCACTTTACTCATGAAGTCCTTCTCTTGATCAGTCTTAGGATCATCACTTTTAGACAACATAAAATGTGCAGCAAGAGGAGTACTCACAGGTTTACAATCTTCCATTCCATAGCTCTTCAGCACTTTATCAATATAGGAAGATTGTGACAGATTCAGTACTTTTGCTTTCTTGTCCCTGTGAATTTCCATTCCCGATATCTTCCTTGCTTCTCCTAAGTCTTTCATATCAAACTCCCTCATCAGCAGCTCTTTGGTTCTTTAATTTAAGATTTGTCTTCACATGCTATCAACATGTCATCAACATACAAGAGTAAATAGACAAATTTACCCCTGTCATACTCCCTATGATATACACAACTATCATAAGGACTTCTATTGAACCCACTGCTCACTATGTACTCATTAAATCTCCTATACCACTGCCTAGGAGACTGCTTGAGCCCATACAATGACCTCTTCAACAAACAAGCTTTATTTTCTTGATCTTTCACCTCATATCCCTTTGGTTGTGCCATATATATCTGCTCTTCTAAACTGCCATGTAAGAAAGCAGTTTTAACATCCATTTGTTCTAACTCCAGATCCAATGTAGCAACCAAAGATAGGATGATTCTAATAGAAGTGTGTTTGACTACAGGAGAGAATATCTCATTATAGTCAACACCTGCCTTCTGTGTGAATCCTTTGGCCACCAGTCTTGCCTTAAACCTTGGATCTTCACCTTCTTTCACTCCTTCTTTCAATTTAATGATCCATTTGCAAGACACCAGCTTCTTATTATGAGGCTTATCTGTCAACTCCCAAGTATCATTCTTGTATAAAGACTCCATTTCTTCATTCATTGCTTTACACCATTCTTCTTTATGACTTGAGACAACAACTTCCTCATAGGTCAATGGTTCATAGATGCTTTCAAACTCAGCTGCTGTGAAGGCAACAGCTGAAATACTATCTTGGAGATCTATGTACCTTATAGGTACCCTGATCTCTCTTCTTGGCCTGTCTTTGGCAATACTAGGCCCTGGATCACCACCATTGTTACTATTTCCATAAATACCCTCAGGATCAACTTCTTCTTCTTGTACACTTCCTTTGGGCTCCACCTCAATCTGAACACCTTTGTTTCCATCAAACAATTCATCATCACACTTCAGATTCTTTCCTAACAAATCTTTGTACAAGATATCTTCCTTAAACCTGACATTTCTGTTGTTAAACACCCTAGGCTTACCACCATCCATTCTCCACAACCTGTGACCCTTAACCCCATCAGTGTTTCCTAAAACAACACACTTAATAGCCCTGGGGTTAATCTTTCCCTGGCTTACATGAGCATAAGCCAATGAACCAAAAACTTTGATATCATTATAGTCACTAGAGTCTGGCTTCACTCCTGTCCAGACTTCCATTGGAGTTTTCATATCAATGGCTGCTGAGGGTGATCTATTGATCAAATAAACTGTTGTGGTAGCAGCTTCAGCCCAAAACTGCATGGTATCCCTGCATGACTAATCATACACCTCAACCTTTCACAAATGGTTCTATTCATCCTTTCAACGAAACCATTCTGTTGAGGTGTACCAGGGATTGTCAAATGCCTATCTATCCCATGAGACTTACAATATTGATTGAATTCATTACTACAGAATTCAAGCCCATAGTTAGTCCTAAGCTTCTTGACTTTCTTGCCAGTTTGGTTCTCAACCAATACTTTCCATTCTTTAAACTTTTTAAAGGCTTCACTCTTATGCCTGATAATATATATCCATACCCTTCTAGAATAATCATCAACAATGGACATATAATACCTAGCACCTCCAAAAGACTCAGTTTTAGCAGGACCCCACAAATCTGAGTGTACATAATCCAATATACCCTTAGTTGTGTGTTTGCCTTTTGTAAACTTCACCCTCTTATGTTTACCCATCACACAACTCTCACAGAAACTAATATCTTAGTTGTGTGTTTGCCTTTTGTAAACTTCACCCTCTTATGTTTACCCATCAAACAACTCTCACAGAAACTAATATCATAGTCACTGTTTTTCATTTCATCAATGACTTGTTGTTTGTTTAGTTCAACAAGTCCTTGACTACTTATGTGTGCAGGTCTTTTATGCCATAAAAGAGCCACGGAGTTACCTTGTTCAAGTGCAACAGAAACAGTATCAGCCATCATCACTGTTCCATCCAACAAGTAGGTGTTATTCCTACCTCTTGTTCCTGACAGAATCACCATAGAACCTCTTATAACTTTGTCCTTCCCTTCTCTTAGACTAACATGACAGCCTTCTTTCTCAAATGTACCAAGAGACAATAGGCTTCTTCTCAAATTTGGGACATACTTCACGTTCTGGACATCAACTTCCTGTCCATTACTCATCTTCACAGTAATTGTGCCTGAACCAACCACTTTACATGGTCTATCATCACCAAATTTCACCGATCCAAGATCCTCCAACTTGAGATCCTTGAAATACTCCTTTTCAAGCACCATGTGAAAGGAACACCCTGAGTCCATGACAAGAATATCTTTTTCACTTGTACTTGTCACACAAAGTACATCTGAACTCTCATATCCCTCAGACAAGTCATCTTGGGCAACATGACTTGACTGACTCTTAAAACCACCACTGGTTTCACCTCTTCTCTTCTTAAACTCAGGACAATCTTTTCTCAAGTGTTTATCAGAATTACAGATAAAACACCTCCTCTTTACCTTGGATTTTGATCTGTTCTTAAACTTAGATCCAGAACTCTTTTGATCTGATCTTCCTCTCACAAATAGACCATCTCCACCATCATCCTTCAAATCAGACCTCTTCTTCAACTCTTTAGAATTCAGAGCAGCCAAGACTTCTTCCATCGTCAAAGTCTCTCTCCCATACATCAAAGTGTCCACAAAATGCTCATACGAAGATGGCAATGATGTGAGAGAGATGATTGCCTGATCTTCATCATCCAATATCACTTCAATGTTCTCATGATCCAACACTAACTTATAAATTCATCAATGTGATCTTCCAGAGACTTGCTTGTATTCATCTGAAAAGTATACAATCTTTTCTTCAGATACAAACGATTAGCCAATGATTTTGTCATATATAGAGCTTCTAGTTTAGCCCACACCCCTGCTGCAGTAGCTTCTTTTGACACTTCTCTGTGAACTCGATCTCCAAGACTCAATATAATGGCACTATGAGCCTTCTCCAGGATATCCTTCTTTTCTTTATCAGTCAAGTCTCCAGGGATGTTTGCTTCACCCAACAGAGCATCACTTAAGCCCTGATGAACAAGAAACGCCCTCATCTTGACCCTCCATAGACTAAAATCATTCTTGCCATCGAACTTCTCCAATTCAAACTTAGTCGACACTATTGTTCAACAGAAATAGCGGAATTATTCACCAGATTTCACTCAATCGAGCCAGCCTGGCTCTGATACCAATTGTTATAGAACACAGTGAAATCAAGAACAATTATGAAAGATTTTGAATGAATATTATTATTGAACTTCAACCAGAGAGTAATTGCAAAAAGATTAAGAGAATACAAATCAATTGGAAAGATCCCAATTTATAGACCTATGAACCCTAATTGCAGCCCCAAACCTTGTAACAAAATTATAAAGACTTAATTTCCTGGTTATCAGAATTAACCCTCCAAAAGTTTACTTCCATTCCCTCAAGTTTCTGCTTTTAATGTTTTTAGCCAAAACATTATATTGACCCATTTGACTTAAGTATATGATTGGATTAAGCTTGATTATCGACTTTTATCAACAATAAAGGAGGTAGCGGGTGTCTTCAGAGCTAGCCAGCTGAACTAGCCGTTGAAAAAAAAATTATGATTCTATATATTCACTGATCATGTGAGGAATATATTATAACTTATATCGATATGCAACTAAAGTTTCATTGTGTACAAGACGTAAATAACTTCATATCGATTCACTAAAAATATGGTCAGAGTAACATTACAACTCAAGGAATTCAAATGGCAAAGTCCAACAACTGATATGTATGTTCTTATATACATAGTATAGGAAGGTAAATCATAGCTTCACCTTTCTCATTAACAATAATCCCCAATATATAGTACAACCGTATCTACATCCTTCCTTACCCTCAAGGGTCACTTGACTATGCCCCCATTTCCCTTTAATGCACTGAACGATCGCTCAACAATCTTCCTAGCGCCCTAACGAATTTCTTTTCCTTCGGATCGATCAGATATCGAAACGCTTTCATAAATGTTGACCAGGTAGGGTAGATTCCATCGGTATGATAATATCCATATTTATATATAAGTGGACATTTAAAGTAAATGGACACTTCGGCGCCTTTCCGTTTTGTTGGGTGATAAAAACTGAAGATTGTTGGAGATCATTGATGTCGTTGAGTGAACGGGGGGGCAAAAAAAAATGCCAAAACCACATATCTTGTCACGCAACCGCTTCTAGCACGATCGTAGGGTATTGGTGATCACCTCTCATATATTGTTGGTTCTTACAAGCATGCAATTTGGTGACTTGTTGCTCTTCGTAAAAACTCAGCCCATATAACTTAATGACGGCATTATAAAAAAAATTGTAAACATTCACGCGACGTCCTTTCAGACATACATAAATACTCATCGTATTTGTTAGCGCTTTTTTATTGATTTTATTTTTCAATAAGGGGCGGGGCTTGAAGAAGTTAGTCTATCAGAGAAAAGTGCTAGTTGTAGCGTGGTCAATTCACCGGGAGGATCGCCCTCCCAATTCGAAGTTTTTTCCTGGAAGTTTCAACAATCTCAGAACTCTTAATTGATACGACATGCTATTTTTCCATTCATTCCCTTTCAGGATCAGTCGTGGTCTTCCAAACTTTACCGATGGTATGCCGGAGTTCGTAGGCTAGGGAGCAACGGCTGATCAAAAGGCGAAAATAGGCGCTTAGTGAGGATTATTGGTTGAGGAAGATGTGCAAAACATTAGGTTTGAAGTGGAAAGTTGAAGAAGATGTGTTTTTTGTGTTTTATCTTCTTCAGGCTCATTCTTTATCATTCTAGATTTGTGTTTTATGTTCATAGTGTAGGTGTTGTGTTTTGTGTTTTATGTTCATAGTTTAGGTGTTGTATTTTGTGTTTTATGTTCATAATTCTCGTAAAACACACCGGTTGTAAAGGGGATTGTTGTTAAGCACATTTTGTGTTTTATGTTTATAGTTTAGATGTTGTGGATAAAACACAACAATTGTTAAGCAGATTTTGTGTTTTATGTTCATAGTTTAGATGTGTTTTATAATGATAAAATGTGTTATGAAGTTAAGCAGAGAAATTGTAACTTGTTAAAGATCTTAAATAAATCACGATAATATTTCAAATTAATTAAAGATTAATTTTTCATTTAATCTTGAATAGGTTTATAATTACCCAAATGCCCTTTTGATTAAAATAAAATATTACCACGTGTCACTCTCATAAGCCTTCTCACCCTTCTCACAAATTCCATCTTTTGTACCAGAACCTCTATCAATCAATCTATATTAGTTTAAATCTATTTGAAAAAAAAAATCTATTTTTTAATAAAACGTTATTTAATCCATATTAATTTAAAGATATTTGAAAATAAATATTCTATTTTTTTAATAAATATTATTTAATCCATACACTACTTGGCCCACCTATCATTTCTCTTTATCTATTTATTTATTTCCACACACACAACCACACCTAGCTATACATACATTTGTATCTATCTACTTCTTCACCTTCTTCATGTTTGCACAGAATCTAAAAAAAAGAGAGAGGAAAGCATACTGCAACTTGAAAGAATATAGAGGAAGAGAAGAAATTAAAGAATATTGAAGAGATATGTACCCGCGCATGCGCACGGCCCCACATCTCCACACAAGTCAGCATACTATGCTGACATGGACTTCTAGAAGCCTGCGCATGATACCTCGTATACGACAGCTACAATCCGACAATGAAAGGGACGTATATCCAATGAGAGGCCGTTATTCCCTGCTCCATGACCACCTGCAGGTACGAGGTACAGAAAAAAGACAGAAAGGATGGTCAGAGGACACGAGGACCAACCGCAGAAGGACAATGCAATTATTGACAATGGTAGGCAATCTTAGCCAGCTGTCATTCTCACCTCTGCCAATCACAAGACATCTCGAAGGACTATAAATACCCTTTCACCCGAAGAAGAAAGGATTCATTCAACATTTATCAGAAAAATCCTTAGAGAATTGTCTATAGTTAAGAAAGATAGACTATAGTCGAAACACTGTAACTTTCTATATTTGAGTCCTTGTAATCGTCCAGTGAACATTAATAAGATATATCTCTTTATTTGTGCTTTTATTATAGATTGTTAGATGAGTGTTTCTTCATTGGCACCATCCATTATTTGAGCGTATTAGAACAGCAAAATCTAAAAACTACTATCTTTCTAAAAACCAACTATAAGTTCTCTGCCTCCGACACTAAACTTCACGGGGGTAACACAAGCACCGACGCTGCTCAGGCAGGCACCGGCCAGCTTGGTAACACCCTAGAAGGTCAACTAAACATTTCAGATGTCGATCTTAATACTACTCCGTCCTCAGGGACTAGACAGATCCCATCTTTTCACTTCGCTGTAGACCACAACCAGACTTCCCCAACTGGTCATGCCACGCCGATGGTCAGCCCGGAGGTGTGGTATACGCAGCAGAAGGAAGCTCTGAAGCATGCCTACATACAAAATCAAAGAACAGCAACTCAAGGAAACTACCCGCGCACTGTCCTTCAGCGAAGGAAGGCCCGTCTCCGTATCGGAGGGGCCATCCAGAACTGTAGGACACAATGGCGGAAGCAATTATAACACTGACCTAACATGGAGGGGGGACTCTGACGAGTTCCAAAGCCGCTTCAACCGTGATATTAGCCAGCCCTTGACCAACACTGTTGATCGAGGACACTTAATGAACGGTGAAGACGACCTCACGCATCCATATTACCCTCCATTTATCAATGAGAAATCCAAGTTCACTCCGCGCATTGCGCTTACCCCGCTGCCACCGAAGGAAAGTTCGATGGCACAGGCGACCCTGATGACCATTTGCTAAGCTTCGAAGTGGCAGGGAAGTGCGCAGGGTGGACCCTACCAGCATGGTGTCACATGTTTGCTCAGACACTTACGGGTGTTGCGCGAGTGTGGTTCGACAGCCTGCCCAATGGTAAGATTGACAGTATCAAGGAGTTCACCGATAAATTCTCTGATCATTTCAGCCAGAATCGACGGATAGAACGCGATTCCACAGATATCCTCTAAGTAAGGAGACATGATAATGAGTCAATAGAAGATTACATCATAAGATTCAACCGAGAAGCTCTCCAGATCGGACCCATTGAGTTCGAACTCATGAAAGTAGCCTTCAAACAAGGTGTGCGATGCGACCCATTGATCCGCACTCTAGCTGGATGCACAGGAATGCCAAACACATGGGAAGAAATCATGTGGGGCGCCAAGACCTACGCAAAAACAGAAAGAGAACTATCAGTCTGGAATAGGGTGCAAGCCCCGCAGTACACAGACGTGCAAGCTCAAGCTAACAAAAACAACAGGCATGATCAGAAAGGCAGAGGCTCTGTCTGGAACAGGCTTCAAGGAGCCGTCCGAATATAGGGAAACACATCGTCAGATAACAAGTACGGAAGGCGACACCATAATTCCTGGACGCCTTTGACAAAATCACCAGCGCAAGTCTTGGCCACAGAGAACGTTGATTTCCCCGCACCAAAAGTCATCAAGAGAAAAGAGGGTTTAGACCCCAATAAGTTCTGTGCTTATCATCGAGATATAGGTCATGAAACTGACAAGTGCTACCAGCTAAACAAGCCATAGAAGATGCTTTGAAATCCGGCAAGCTTGGACATTTGCTATAGAATGTCGAACGCAAGAAAAACGCAGGGCTACCTCAAAAGAAAATCAAAAACAAAAGCATGATGATTCACAGTGACCGACGTAGGCACCAAAAACAAAAAACTAAGCAGGTTGCGGAGTGGAAGGAGCAAGAAGTATGTTTCCCAATAGTCAAAGGTGGACCCCCTCCAACCACGCAATCGTCGTCACAGCTATCTTTGATCACTACAGAACAACAGGCGCATTCATGGACACAGGAAGCAATTCCGACATCATGTATGAGCAATGTTTTAACTTGCTAGATGATGAGGACAAGCAACGCTTGCGCCCAATCAACTCTCCGATTATGGGATTTTCAAATGAGGTGGTAACTCCGCTTGGAGAAATCTCTTTCCCTCTTATTCTGGGAGAAAAGGGTCGTTCAAGAACAGAAGAAGTTACTTTCCTAGTAATTCCAGCAAAGTCAAAATACGACATCATCTTGGGTCGCGACTCTATGGCAGCAAATAACATGGTCACCTCGGTAGTCCATGGCGCCATTGGTTTCCCCACCCCCAACCGGTGTGGCAATCGTATGGGCCAACGGAGAATGTGCCATGACAGCAGAGCCTCACCCAGCAAAGATACTGAAAGCATGTTCGCGTACAGAACCAGAGAAATGGATTATCACGTTGGGACCAGCTATCTCTGAGAACATTCGGGACCACCTCAAGCAACTGCTTCGAAGGAATATAGATGTCTTCGCGTGGCAACCATCAGACATGGTGGGAGTCCGCGAGAACTAGCCCAACACAAGCTCAACACCTACCGCTCAGTCGAGCCCATTGCGCAAAAGCGCAGAAGCATGGGCGCAGAGAAAACATAAGCAATCAATGAGCAAGTAGGTGAGCTACTGAAAGCAGGGATCTGAAGGGAAACAAGATACCAAACTTGGGTCGCCAACCCAGTCATGGTAAAGAAAAGCAACGGTGGTTGGAGAATGTGTGTAGACTACACAGATCTCAATAAAGCATGTCCGAAGGACTGTTACCCCCTCCCGGAGATCGATCTCAAAATCGACTCCCTAGGCCTTTCAGGTTCAAATGTTTTTTGGACGCCTACAAAGGCTACCACCAAATCCAAATGGTGTTGGAGGACGAGGACAAAACAGCTTTTAGGACTGAAAAAGGAGTTTTCTGTTATACCAAGATGCCCTTTGGCCTAAAAAATGCAGGCGCCACATACCAACGTTTAATGCATCGAGCTTTTGAGCGACAAATCGGAAAAAACTTAGAGGTGTATGTGGATGACCTAGTCATCAAAAGTAGATAAAAAGATCAAATGTTGAAGGACATCGAGGAAACTTTCAAGCACTTGAGAGAGATTCACATGAAACTCAACCCAAGTAAGTGTGCATTCGGAATGGAAAAAGAAAAGTTTTCAGGAGTGGTTGTCACCAAGGATGGGTTCCGTCCAAACCCTGAAAAAATTCAAGCCATTGCGCAGATACCTTCTCCCTCAACATTGGAAGAAGTGCAGACGCTAAATGGGCGCTTGGTGGCAATCAACCGTTTCCTGTCATACCATGCAAGCAATTCCATCCCATTCATTGAAACCCTGAAGAGCTGTTTAAAAAAGAATCAATTCAAATGGACTGCTGAAGCGGAGAAAGCATTTCAAGATATGAAGGCATGTGCAATGGATTTACCAACGCTTACTGCCCCTCTCCCAAAGAACCATTGACGATGTATCTCTGCGCCACAGAGAAGGAAGTAATTAAGCGCAGTACTAATGGTCGATAGAAAGCTGGTTCAAACAACAATCTATTACATTAGCAGAATCCTGACACACGCCGAGACAAGGTACTCAAAGTGGGCTATCAAGTTGGGCGAACACACCATCTTCTATAAAACTCACCCAGCCATCAAAGGCCAAGTCCTATCAGATTTCATAGCAGAGGTGGCACAAGAAAAGATTGAAGAATGCAATGCAGAGCAAGAGGCATAGCCAACATGTGATGACAAAGACATTTGGGAAGTTTATACCGATGGAGCATCGAACGAGGATGGTGCAGGCGCTAGCATCAGAATTGTAAGTCTAGAAGGTGCGGAATTTACATACGCAATCCGGCTAGAATTCAAAACGACAAACAATGAAGCCGAGTATGAAGCCTTTCTCGTAGCACTACAATTACCACAATAACTGGGCTCCAGACATGTCTTCGCGCACGTCGACTACATGTTGGTTGCAGAACAAATCACAGGCAAATACGAAGCAAAAGACCCGTCAATGGTTTCGTATCTCCAGCGAGCCAAGGAATTCATGACCAACTTTGCAAACTGCACAATCGACCACATCAGCCGCAGTCAAAACAAGCCGGCGGATGCTCTAAGCAAAATGGCATCAACAAGCTTTGGCCATTTAGCAAAAGAGGTCTGAGTAGAAGTCGTGAATGAACCGTCTGTTCCACCCAAGGAAGTCCATGTTATTCAAAAGGGTGTTGACAGCTGAATGACCCCGATAGTGTCTTATCTCACCACCGGCGCACTCCCAAATAACCGCGCAGAAGCGAAGAAAATACAACACAAAGCACTACAGTACCAAATGCAAGATGGAGTGTTGTACCGCAAAACTTATCTGGGGCCGCTACTAAGGTGTGTGGATGTGGTCGATGCAGATTCCTTGGTTCGGGAAATTCATGAAGGAATTAGTGGGATCCACACAGGGCCACGCATGGTTGTGGCAAAAATCATGAACGCAGTGTATTAATGGCCAGGCATGCACCTGGATGCGTTGAAAATTTTCCGCCGCTAGGATTCATGCCAGCGCCACGGGCCTAACACCCTGCGCCCCAAGAATGATCTGATACCAGTACTTTCGCCTGGCCATTCCAGAAATGGGCAATTGATATCGTGGGACCATTTTCGATGACAACCGGCAAAAGAAGATATCTGATAGTCGCCATCGATTACTTCACAAAGTGGATAGAAGCCAAACCGCTTACGGAAATCATAGCAAAGCAAGTGAAAAGTTTATCTGGGAATTTATTATTTGCCGTTTCGGCCTACCCATGACGATTGTCACGGAAAATGGAACCCAATTCGCGGACAAGGGGTTACTGAAATGGTACGATAATCTACACATCCAACCAGTCTTCACTTCAGTTGCGCATCCGCAAGGCAATGGCCAAGTGGAACGCGCCAATCGCAGCCTGGTAGATGGAATCAAGTCAAGATTGGGAACCAAAGGGAAAGCTTGGGCGGAGGAGTTGCCCAATGTGCTATGGGCGAACCGCACACTCACAAAAACAAGCACCGTTGAAACCACGTTCAGTTTGACATATGGCTCAGAGGCTATGATCCCAGCAGAGATCGGCTGCCCCTCCGCAAGAGTCCTATAAGCAAGCCGCACCAACAACGAATCTGAACTGCACCTCAATCTAGACCTGCTGGAAGAGCTCCGAGACTTGGCAGCTGTGAAAGAAGCAAATTACAAGAAGCAGCTAGAAAAATACTACAACGCAAGGGTCAAGCTCAATGCTTTCCAAACAGGAGACTTTGTGTTCAGAAATAATGAAGCAAGCGGCGCAATACCACAAGGCAAGTTGACACCCACTTGGGAAGGACCATACCGCATTGCGGAGGTCCTCGGAAAAGGAGCTTATAAGCTGGCATCGTTGGAAGACAAACCTGTGCCGCGCACATGGAATGCAGCACAGCTGAGAAAGTGCTATATGTAATCCACCTTTATGTTGTAATGCAGGTTGTTTAGCCAGATAATCGAATGAATACAATTAACTTTCCGTTTTAAACATCTATACTACTGTCATTCATTCCCTTCACGTAAATCAAACCAACAATACCCAGCACAGCGCAACTCCTAAACTAAAAGTTGCATAGTTAAAATGCAACACTTAAACCAAGCCTTGTATGGTTAAGATACAATGCGCAAACTAAAAGTTACATAGTTGAAATGCAACACTTAAACCAAGCATTGTATGGTTAAGATACATTGCGCAAACTAAAAGTTGCATAGTTAAAATGCAACACTTAAACCAAGCATTGTATGGTTAAGATACAATGCGCAAACTAAAAAATGCATAGTTGAAATGCAACACTTAAACCAAGCATTGTATGGTTAAGATACATTGCGCAAACTAAAAGTTGCATAGTTAAAATGCAACACTTAAACCAAGCATTGTATGGTTAAGATACAATGCGCAAACTAAAAGTTGCATAGTTGAAATGCAACACATAAACCAAGCATTGTATGGTTAAGATACAATGCGCAAACTAAAAGTTGCATAGTTAAAATGCAACACCTAAATTAAGCATTGTATGGTTAAGATACAATGAGCAAAACGCATGTTGCATAGTTACATAGCAACACTCCAAACAAACATTGTATGGCTAAGATACAATGGGCAAACTAAATATTGCATAGTTAAAATGCAATACCAAACTTAAACTAAATTGTATAGTTAAAATGCAATGCCAAACTTAAACTAAATTGCATAGTTAAAATGCAATTCTTAAACTGCACAGTACATAGTTAAAATGTACTGCGCACACTAAACGTTGCATAGTTAAAACGAAACACTTAAACTAAACCGCATAGTCAAATTGAAGTGCTTAAACTGCACAGCACATAGTTATAATATATTATGCAAAATAAACATTGCCTAGTTAAACTATGCAATTCCTAAATGCAACTCCAATTCAAGCAACCATCACAAACTGTGCCCAAAAACATCACACACAGGAAGTGCATACAAACAACTAAAAATAAACAATAAAGCATTCAAAATCAACTGTCTCACAGATCAAACCCAAAACATGACATCAATTTAACAAGTCAACATTGTTTTTTGAAGCATACAGACATATAAAACAGAAAGAGGCGGAGGCAACCATTAAGCTTTGAGGTCAGAAGAGGCGTCGCTAAAATTGTCTTCATCTGAGCCGGACAGCTCCAACTTCTCACTTCCTTCAAGCTTGTCACCCACCGCTTGCACCTCCTTCTGGGCCTTTAAATCTGATTTCTTGCACTGAGTGTGAACAAGCCCCTGCTTTTCTAAAGATTGCTTTAGCTCATAAACCGTGGGGCGATCCTTGTGACTTACAACAAAGTCAACAAGACCCAGCTCAAGCTCATCATACTCAGCAGCCTTTTTCGTGAGTACAGCGTCAAGGTCTTTATTATACAACGCAAACTCCTCAAGCGCCTTGCCGTCCTTCGCATGCTGATATCCTTCAATAAACCCAGCCTTTTGACCAACAAGCTTCGTCGCAGCATTCACACTAGCACAACATTGCGAACTTAATCGCAGGTCCTCGCATAATGGGCAACCTGAAAACAAATAAACAAGGATAGCAAGCGGCAACATAAATCGCACACCAAGGTAACAAAACAAGTTCAGAACAAACCTCAGGAATGCAACTTGTAACGAGCCACTCGCGGTCCTCCTGAGCAAGACGCGCCTCGGCCCTAGTATCCAACAATTCTCCATCCAAGTCGGCATTCTCCCGTTGAAGATTCAAGTTGGCCGACTCCAACTCTATAACCCGCGCCTTTAACTTGGCCAACTCATCATCATTTTCCCTCAATCTGTCACGGGCCGAGATCAGGGCGTCATTCCGCTCCTTCAGCGACTCTTGCATCTCCGCATTCTGTCTACACAGATCATCATAACCTTTCTACGCTGCCTGCTCCCGAGCCGCGGCAACCTCCAACTTTTTATTAGTTTGCCACAAGCCTCAACCCATTGTTTCTCCCTGTCAGAAAGGTGATTTTTTTAGCTTGTCCCTCTCCTCGCGGAAAGTGACAGCATCCCATTTAGCCTGCTTCAACTCGCGGCTCAACCTGTCACGCTCCTCAACCACAAGCCTCATTTCCAGTCATAACTTTCCCGCTAATGGCTCATGATATGATCATCGAGCAAATCATTGCGCGGGCGAGTGGCTTGATGTTTACGCTCCGCCGGCGGGATAACGTTAGCCAAAAACTGGCGACAGTTTTCCACATCCAAAAACCGGGTACCAGGGGTCAGCGCGCAACCAGGAGCAAAAAATTCCACCAACATTAACCCCACCTTCAAACTTAGAGCCACGAGAAAATCTGGCATCAGGCTCAGCAGTCACCAACTTCAACATAATCTAGCCCCCACCCATCACCCTCGCTTACATCAGTAGGGGACACCCGCCCAGTGTCCATCTCCATCTCCAATCTCTGTGATTCCTTCGGGTCACTTGTATAGATAACAGATGGGGATGGTCGCGGTATAGGTTGGCGGGCAGGCGAGGACACCAACGGTGTAGGTTGGCGAGGTGGCGGAGACTGTGGTGGTGGAATATCCTTCAACAGGGACTTAATAGAAGGAGTAGGAGGGCGGGTCTCCGAAAACGGAGTCTTCTGTTTCTCGGTTGGGTCAAGGGTGAACCCTTCTACAAACACAGCCGTCGCAACACTCCCCTGGGTGCCATGCCTTATCAAGTTAGCTGCGCGCAAAAAACATACATTAGATAAACACAAGTGCGTAGCAACAAACATATAAAAGACAAAGAAGGACACACTAATCAAGCAAACTAACTTCAGCATTATGGACAAGTTCGTCCAACTTTTTCTTCTTTCCAATGGGGGATGACAGACTCCCCGCATCATCCCTTTCCCTTGAGCTGCGCCGGGACCTGGAGCGCTTAGATCGTTTCTTCTTGTGAGGAGTATCCTCCAGTACAGGCTCAGGCTCTACGTATCAACCACCCAAGGCTTCGTTACCACTACATCAGCCACCGGCTCAGTTAAACCTACAGTGGTAGGGTCATCTTGCACAACGCATCTGAAAGTTCAACATAGTTGCGTTCAGTCAGATTATAATTTTGGAAGTATCGACTAACCACTTCGTGGTTTAAAACAAAGCCGTAATCTTCACCTCCGGAGCTGCCATCATCCTTCTTCTTCTTCGGGTTCCGCACCCTCTGGACGATAAAGTCATCCATTTCAGTCTCCTCGTCGCTGTCTTCCACCACAAACACAGGCGAAGGCACCTTACTGTTGCTGCTTACGGACGACATATGCGGAGATGAGGAAATGCGCGAGTCAGATGACTCGTCACTTGATATCACAATAAAGGGGTACCCCGTCCGCATAAACATGTTGACGGGAGAAGGATTGATAAAAAGCGGAGAGGACTCACATGTTTCGGTTATAAGCAACTGCGGCTGGTCCTTCATATGCGAAGACGCAACAAGTTTGGGGTGCAGCAGTGTATCTCAAGCCTTCTCAAGAATGTACACCTCACCCTCCGCCAGCGGCTCAAAAGCAAAACCCATATTGTCACCACCAAGCAGTATGTGGTACAAATATTTAACCTCTGCAACAAACACAAAATAGTCAGCGGACTAAAGACACAGTTCAATACTACAAAGAGACTAATAGCGCGGGATGTCACTCACCTTTGCCATCTTCAGTCAAGTGAGGATTACGCCCCTCCACATCATACTTCATACTCATCCCAGCCATCACCAACGCCGTATCAGGGATGTTGCAAACATTTACAGGATGGCTGGTCAACTTCTTGAACCACACCCTATCCTCGTAGGGGATAACCTCAACCTTCTCAAACTCTTCACCAACTTCTTGCCGACCAATTTGAAATGACACTACACCCTCAAAAACCCAAAAAAAATTAGGTTTCCAGTCATGAAAACTCTTAACACCTGACTACGCGCATGGCAACACACCATGACGCGGGCGACAATAGACCCAGCTCTCAACAGAGCAAAGGGTGTAAAACACATAAAACATGTCTACATCAGGCTCCAAACCCTGAGACCGACAGCAAAATTCAAAAACATAAACCTGGACATCAGCCCAGGATGTACTTGACTCAGGTGAATCCCAGTGGTTTGAAGGAATGTTCCCAGCAACTTGCTTGTAGGAAGCCTAAAGTTGCAGTCCTTAAAAAGGAGGCATAAACACCTATTTTACCAGTGGGTGGTTCAAGGATAGTCTTCCCCTCCGCCGGCTGTTCAACACCGTACGAAGAAGGGATCCATACTCTCTACACAATTTTCTCAATTCTCCCTTGGACCAGGACGCAGTAACGTCACCAGAAAGGGTCGGCCCCTTTTTAGAACCATCATCACCCTTCCTGCCGCCCCTCTTTTTCTTCCTTGGTATGTTCACAACACCTTCCATTTGATGAAAGTCAGAAAATTTTTATTATCAGAGAAAGGGGAAAAAAAAAAAAGCTTTGGAGAAGAGAGTAAAAGGGAAAGAAATTTTGAAAATTTTTTTAAGTGTGGAGAGGAAGGAAGAGTGAAAAGACGGTTTAAATAAGGGAGTGATACATGTCTCTCCAAGAGTGAAACCGTGTTGCATGTTCGTCGAATTAGAATTTGACACGTCGAGGAGAGAGAAAGAATGTCGAATAAAACGACAACTGGGTCCACTCCGCCCTTACAAAGTACAACCGTCATAGACTTTTCAGCTACCAACCTGTCCTTTCATCTCCACGCCCTGACACATCTGATGTGAGCATTAATTGCTGACGTGCGCCTCACCCCCACTTGATAAATCACTGCGCATGCGGCGCACATGACCAACAAAGAGCACAAATAACCCCCGCAAACAAAATTCTTTCTACTCTGAGTCTAGCGTCCTGCACGCTACGCATACAGAACACTCGACTAGCGGGAATTGAAGAGATATGTACCCGCGCATGCGCACAGCCCCACATCTCCACACAAGTCAGCATACTATGCTGACGTGGACTTCTAGATGCCTGCGCATGATACCTCGTACACGACAGCTACAATCCGACAATGAAAGGGACGTAAAGCCAATGAGAGACTGTTATTCCTTGCTCCATGACCACCTGCAGGTACGAAGTACAGAAAAAGGACAGAAAGTACGGTCAGAGGACACGTTGACCAACCGCAGAAGGACAACGCAATTAATGACAACGGTAGGCAATCTCAGCCAGCTGTCATTCTCACCTCAGCCAATCACAAGACATCCTGAAGGCCTATAAATACCCTTTCACCCCAAGGAGAAAGGATTCATTCAACATTTATCAGAAAAATCCTTAGAGAATTGTCTATAGTTGAGAAAGATAGATTATAGTCGAAACACAGTAACTTTCTATGTTTGAGTCCTTGTAATCATCCAGTGACCATTAATAAGATATATCTCTTTATTTGTGCTCTTATTATAGATTGTTAGATGAGTGTTTCTTCAAATATAGAGAGATAGAAGAGAAAGATTAGAAAAAAGTAATATTTTATTTAAATTTCCGGGTTCACATCCGTTAGATTGAACCAACAAAAGCTTCACGGGACCCCTACCAGCACTACTGGCAGCGGTGTTACCGTGCTGGTAGTGGGGTACCCATTACCAATTCTGGCAGCGCCCCGTCCCCCATAGTAATGTATACTGATCAGGGAGAGATGAGAGAAAAATATATTCTTTATGTGTGTCAAGGAGAGAGCCAAGTGGAAAAATGTAAGTGTTTAGAGTAGTCATTGATTGGTAACACCAGAGTCATCTCAATTGGAAATCAGGTTGTGGTGAAGTTACGCCATATATGGGTGTACACCATCAGTTTTCTATTAACAATATAAAAATATGTCAGAATTAATTAATTCGCGAGAAAATTGCCCGAATAATCTCTGTGGTTTGCACAATTTTCACCTATAGTCCCCAAGTTTTTAAAATTACAGCTGTGAAATTACTAAATTACCCTTTTGAAGGATGGAGGTTAAATAATCTAGTTAAGTGAATGTAAAATTACTAAATTACCCTTAACCAATAAAAATAAAAAAAATCAATTAATTAAATATAAAGTGGGCCCACTTAACCACTTAACCAATTATTTTTCTCCACCTACTTTAATGAGCCCACCAACTTTATCTTCCCAACCTTATCACCACCGCAACCAACTAAATTGATGCGTTTTATACAGTAGCCTCGCACGCGAGGGGCACCTCTTTTATCTAATCTTTCTATATACCAAATTCAATTCCCAATAAAAAATGTCAATTAGAGCAGACAATTATTGAACTTAACCCCAATCTGAAATAACCCAAGCACTACAGAGTAAATGTACAAAGAGAATATGTTATGCTAAACAATTATTACTATTATTAATAATGGTAAATGGAAATTGAACTCACAGAATCTTCATGAGAAGCGGCAAAGGAGAAAACCGACCGGTTCCTTGAGAATTAATTAGGAAGAAGCAAACCTTCGGCAATGCCTGTAGGATGAGCGGAGACAGAAAGTGTGAGTAAACAAGTGGTAGGAGGTCGGAGAAGATGGGAGAAGCGAGACACGGGTTCTATTGGAGGTGTCTTTAGACATGATGATGATGATAGGTGGTGGGTAGGGTTACGGGTGCTGGTTGGTGGTGGTGATAGGGTGAGGAAGATGAAATTGGTGGGCCCCACTCTAATAGGTGGAGAAAAATAAGAGGTTAAGTGGGCCCTCTTTATATTTTATTAATTAATTGATTTTTTTATTTTTATTGGGGTAAAGGTAATTTAGTAATTTTGCATTCACTTAAATGAATTATTTAACCTCCATCCATTAAAAATGTAATTTAGTAATTTCACATCCACTCCAAGGATTATCCGAGTTATGAAACACCAAAAGTATACCTGTAATTTTAAAAACTTGATGACTATAGATGAAAATTGTGTAAACCACATAGACTATTGAAACAATTTTCTCTTAATTGACTAACAGAAAATTTTGCAAATATCACATTGTTGTTTAATATTCTGAATAAAAACTATATCATAATTCTGGATCCAAATCTAGTCAATGTTGTCTCCTCCAATTATTAAAGCAGCCAATTCATTGACTCTTTTAATATCTTCCCAACCACTTTCTTGATACTATTAATTAAAAATATCACTGACTATCACATTCAAACAATATCACGTCTTTGGGTGTAGAGGAGATTCATCATTCATGATGGTCATTCATCTCAGCTGCCACGTCAGCATGGGGTAAAAGCATTATGAGGATGATGGTCCAAAGGTGTGTAGGAGACCTATCATCATTTAATTTTTTTTTAATTAAATAATATTATAATATTACAATAAAAAAGTTAATATTACATTAAAACCATTACAAATAATTTTAAAAAACACAACTACATTAAATTAACCTATTCGACATAAAAAAATTACAAATAATCTACGTTTGTCCGTTGTTCCAAATATATTCAACCAAGTTCGCTTGAAGATTGTAATGCGTGAACTCGTTATGTAACGAGAACACAATAAAAATCTACATTTTTAAAATTTTAAATATAATAAACAAGTAAAATGTTAAAAAAATAAATATAATATACATAAGAAATATAAAACTTTCTTTCTTGGTCTCTATTTATAGCCGCTTGCATAGTTCGAGGTACCGATTCAACTTCTTCGCCTTCCTCCTCGGCAATGTTCTGCGCCGCTTGCGCCACGACGTTTATAACAAACATTACGGCTTCATTCGTAGATGATGAACCCGAAGAAGACGAAGACGACGAAGAAGATGATAATGACATGGTTTTTTGAGGGTTTAGTTTTTCTAAAGATAGTGGATTGGTTTAAATATATTGAGAGTGTTTAAAAATTTGTGGGTGAAAATGGAACGGTTTGGTTGTTTAAATTAAAAAAAGAACTTTTTTTTTAATTTCCAATGGTCAAAAATAATATCCCAACGTTCAAAAAAAGAGGGCCGGCATCACAATCCTAGGCTTGCCGCCCATGCCGTGCCGGGCCTAGGGGGCCGGTGTTTGCCGGGCCGGCATAGGCATGCCTCTCCTTGTCGTGCCTCTTGCCGGAACCACACCCAAAGGCCTCATGAATGGAGAGCTTTTCAATTATCTTGTTTTCACTATCCATTGTTTCTTTCCATGCACTAGCAGAAGAAATTATGTTTGTGAATCAAACTATCACAGATGGTCAAACCATTGTCTCACCCCAACAAAACTTTGAGCTTGGGTTTTTCAGCCCAGGCAATGCCACAAAAAATGAGAATGAGATTTACACCAAATTTGAGTTGGTTGACAGTTTGGTTCTTAGCAAGTTGACGATAAGCCCGGAAGGGAATACAGAGCGGTTTAATTGGCTTAACAGAACACAAGGATGGTTTCTGTTTTCTTAGCCAACTTTAGATAGTTGTGTTCGCTACTCGTTGTGTGGGGCGTATGGGAGCTGTGATATTGAGCAGTCACCGCCTTGTGGGTGTTTGAAAGGTTTTGCGCCTAAAACACCGGATCAATGGGATTTAGGAGACTAGACTAGTGGATGCAAGAGAGAAATACCGTTGGATTGTGGTGACAGGGAGGGGTTTCGGAAGTATTCGTTTATGAAGTTACCAGACACCCGACAATCGTGGTTTGACAAGAATATGACATTGGAACAATGTGAGGCTAAGTGTAAGAGTGTAATTGTACAGCTTATGCAACCTTGAACATCAAATTTGGTACCGGATGTTTGATATGGTACCATGAATTGGTTGATATTAGAACATTTCCTGATGACGGCCAAGATATATACATACGAATGGCTGCAGCCGAGTTAGGTAAAATTAATCTCGTCGCACTTAGTAGTCAAATTGTGTAACAATTTTTAGAAGATGTAGCACATATATCCACTAAACATTGCTTTTCTTTACAGATAAAGAAAAAAAGGTGTCTGAAAGCAAGTTAAAACAGAGGATTATTGTCATCCATGTTAGTCTTGTATCAGCCATTCTATTAGGAATATTAGTCTTGATCATCAGGAAGAGAAGGTGTAAGGCACAAAAAAACTTTCTGGACCTTCCATTGTTCAGTCTGTCCAAATTGCTTAGTGCAACCAACAACTTCTCAGACGAAAACATGATCGGTCAGGGTGGCTATGGACCCGTCTATAAGGTACTATGCAAACATTAAACTTATTTAGTTGATTAGGAACATGTAAATATATAGTGATGGTTGGGTAACTGTCATAAGGGATATGAGCTTAAAGGAACCATTTACTATAGTAAGAATATATTTCTTTGAATTAACAATATTTTTGAGCTTTTATGCATTTAAAAATATATCTTGACCGCCTTTCAGCCCGATTGAGGGGTTCCCCTGTTCCTATTTGTTTATATTGGTTTGTCTCAATCTACGCACTTGAGAGTAACACTACAAAAGTGAACTTATTCATAAGTAAAAGAGGCTGAAATTGTTAACTTTGAAAATATAAGAAGTAAACAATACTTGTATGAATATAAACCTGTCAAATACATACTTGTGAATGTCTAGGGATATCTTGAAGATGGGCGAGAGGTAGCATCGAAACGGCTCTCTCAGTGTTCCACACAAGGAGTTGAAGAGTTCAAGAATGAAGACATATTCATTTCCAAGCTTCACCATAGAAATCTTTTTAAGATTTTAGGATGCTGCATCGAGTAGCAGGAAAAACTATTGATTTACGAGTACATGCCCAATAATAGCCTTGACATGTATATATATGGTAAGTTAAAGATCAGAAAATATATATTGACAGTTAATCCAAACATGCATCAAGAAAATGATCAACAATGATTCGTCCATTTCTTAGCAGATGAAGGACAAAGAAAAATAGCTAGATTGGTTATAGAAATACCAAATTCTCAAAGGGATAGCTCGAGGCCTAGTTTATCTTCATGCTGAGATCGATCACTATATTCTTATGTTATGGATGATTGGCGAAGAATTACTCAAGTAAAAAACTGATAGTTATTTTCTAAAAATCGAGTAATCAGATTAGGATTCTTTGTACGCATTGATTTGATCGTTGTATTCAGTTTCCTTTTGCGCGCCAGCTTCATTTCTATTACAAGTCCAAGTTACATTCATGGAAGGCATTGGATATGATCCTTGAAGCGTTAAGTTTATGTAATGGCCCTCGCCCACGAAGCCAACTACTACCTTTTGAATAGGTTGTTCAGAAGCTTCTGGGCCAAAAATAGAGGGAAAACTGTATCATCACCACGAATGTCAAGTGTATGAAAAACAACACACCACCTCTGTGCAGCGAGAAATCCCGCCTCCGGCATCGACATCCACTTCGAATTTAGGGCTGGTCCCACCCCCTTTAAATTTTATATTCTCGCAGAGACGATTATAATGTCCTTCGTTTTCCGGATTAAAGATTCGCCTGCACAAGTATTCGTGATGACGCAACTCGAGTAGCCTTTGGACGTGGACAAACGAATACATATTTTGTCGTAACCCTAACCCCTCAGCTACAGCTCGAAACCCGCAATGACCATTTGGTTTCACATTCGTTATTTTGGATATATATATATATATATATATATATATATATATATATATATATATGGGTGAAACACAGATGGAATTTGATGCCCAAATTCCCTTATTAACAGCTCTGACATTTTTATCTGCGGCAGCAACGGGAAATAGAATTTGTCCTGTTGTGTGTCCTCCTGGGATGTTGACGTTATGTAAGAGTTGTGACAGTGAAGCTCGTAAGGAGCGCATGGTTGGTATGAAAGAGATGTGCCGGGGAAAGTCAAACTCCTGGCCGGACCCACTTTCTTCATCCGGCATATACAAGCTCTTTCTCGCAGATTCGTCTCTCTTGTTTTCTTGCTGCTTCTTGGTTGGACGACCATGAGTTTTCTTTTGCACAACAGACGGTTTTTTGGGGGAGTAGTTGCCTGTGATGATTTGTGAAAATCTTTCCAGATAGTTCAATTGAGCAAAAACTGGTTATGTGTCAACTTTTTCCTTTAATTATGCCCACACGACCTCTAAATTTAGATCTTCGGAACCAATCGTCGCAGGTTTGAAGTCAAGCTTCCTCCAGAACACGTCTATCGACAAGAAATGGAATTCCTGGCCAGAAAACGATAACACATGTTATAAAGTTAAATCATGTAATAAATAATGTAGTAAAATCATATGGTCACTAGTATTAATTACCATCATGTTGTAACTGCTCGAGACGACAGGCACATGGCAAAGCACAACTTTTAAAAACCCGGCATCCACAACTGTTACGGTAACGGCGCATGGACATTTCCAAACGTCAGATCTCAAGGTATAGAATCTCAAGAGCATGATTGCTTGCTAATCTTTGAAAGTAAGTTATAAAGCAATGGCTCTTCCTTGTGGCGATTCATTGTTTTTCTAAGGCTATCTTCAAAACCATTTTTAATGTCTCTATGTTGCTTATCAACCATGATAGACAAACTTCATAATAAGATATTTTAAATGGTTACATGGATCATGAAGCGTTCCTAGCATTTCTAGAAGCATAGTTGTTGATCAACTCTTCATAACTAATATTCTCTAATGTCTCATTCAAGTTTATGGTTTGAATAACTGGTTACTCGACAGGCCTCTATTTCAAGTTTATCCTCTGCTGTTCGCAAAGTCTGCTAACAAAAAAGGGATGGTCTGTGATTTTTGGAAGCTAGAAGGCTGGTGCCCAGTTGATTTCTCGAGCCTTTTTTCTGCAGCCGAAGCTCTAGAATGGTGCAGTTTGGCTGATGTTCTGAGTCAGTCTCGGCCTCGCGAAAGTAATGATAGCTGGGAATGGAACGGAGCAGCATCCTTTTCTGTCGTCGAGGTTAAGAAGGTTCTGTCGGCCACACAAGCGGCTGGAAGTTTCTTTAAGTTTAAATGGACCGCCTGGGTACCCCTTAAATGTAATATTTTGGTGTGGCGAGCGGAAATGGGTAGGATAGCAACCGTCGATGCTTTGGCTTTGAGAAATATCACGATTGGTAACAAAGTGTGCAGATTATGTGAAACTGTAGACGAATCCGCGGAACATATTTTTGCAGGTTGCGGCTTCGCTTCGGTGGTTTGGGATGGCATTTGGAGGTGGTGTTGCTGTCCTCCTCTGACCTCTCCTTCTCTGCGTGAACTGCTGCTGCATTATAAACTCAAAGGAAACAATAAATGGGCCAAGCGAATCTATCATGGCATAGTGGTGGTCACTATATGGGTTTTGTGGAAGACTAGGAATGAAAGAACATTTAATAACACCGAAGCCAAGGTTTCCACTGTGATTGGTAATGTTAAGTCGGTTTCGTTTTTGTGGTTAAAGCATAGGTCTAAGTTTCAAAATCTCCTTTGGGAGGAATGGTGTAAGTATCCTATGTATTGTTTATAGTTTGCGGGTTGGCGGTCCTTGCTTTGAGGGCGCGCCCCCGTTTGTGTTTTTAATGAAAGTCAAGTTCCAAAAAAAAAAATGTCTCATTCTCAAAAGCTATCAATGTCAGTCTATTAAAGTTTTCTCGGGATATTGTGGATCACAACAGGAAAGTCTCAGAAAACACTAAAAAAATTTTGGGCCCCGGACGAAATAAAGATTTTGGGTCCAAAATTTTGTAAAGAGGAATGAATTTAAAAAATATGCAAAATTTGGGCCAACCAAGACTTTGTACCAATGTGAGTATCAGTTGAACTCGTCACGATGGCAAAAATATTGGTACCAGTTATGATACCGATACATGCACCAATGTGGAGTATGGGTTGAACTCGTCACGATACAATCAAAAAGTTATAACTTGTTCTATAAACAAGATTAATACGACTGACAAAAGGCGGTTGGTGTTCAATCCATTCAGTGTTGGGTTAATTCAGAACGTTTATGGTTTAGTTGGGTCAGCATTCGGGTAATCAGAATAACTCAAAGTGTTTTGACTTATCCATTTAATAAGGAGGAGCAGTCAGCGGGTGTGAAGAGCATGTCTCTACAACGTCTATTTCCCTTCAAGATTGGTGATTTCAGTTTTGTTTTCATAGCTATACATAGCAGCTTATCGTAATTAGTTCTTGTTCCTACTTTCAATTGGTCAAAGTATCTTTATAATCATTCAATAAATATCAGTTACTTTCGATTTATTTCTTGTTCTTTGTATAATTTTTAGCATAATCTCTAATCCGTACCAACAATTTGTATCAGAGCTTGTGTTTGTTTATGCCAAAAGTCCTCGGTAATAAAACGTTCGCCCTAACTTGTACCTCAACCAATCAACAAGAAACCGGAACTATATATACCTTATGTCACGTTGTTGCTAACATGGACAAGTGTGTTTCGAAACACTACAAAACTTATTAATTAGGGGCGTCAATGGTGTCAATTAACAACTAAAAGACGCGTCTTCATTTAATCTAAAAGTTTGTATTGATAAGATTTATCAAAGAAAATATAGGCGTCAATGATACTGCATAGACCACCTTCCACCAATCAAACCCCACAAAAATGGACTTTAATTTACCAGGTCAATCAAATTGGACTTTTGTTATTTTTTAATATTCAAAACTGAACAAAACTGTTTTATATTTTAGATAATAAGCCTATAGAGGTAAGAAGGATGATCAGAACCAAGTTGATCTTTTGCTTTCTTGTACTTCATGCATCTATAACTTGTACATTTGCTTCGGACACCGTGTCCGCAAACCAAACCGTTAGATATAATGAAACCATCGTTTCGCCGAAAGAAACCTTCGAACTTGGTTTCTTTAGCCGCGGTAAGTCCATGAACCATTATGTCGGAATTTGGTACAAGAAAGTACCAAACCGAACCGTTGTATGGGTAGCCAACCGGAATACACCACTCACACATACCTCCGGGGAGCTAACTCTCACGCTTCAGGGAGTTTTAATTCTCCGCGATGCCACCAAGGGCAACGTCATATGGTCCTCAGTAAACTCATCAACCTTGTCAGCGAAAAAAGTGAATAAGCCGATTGCTAAGCTTCTAGACACAGGCAACTTTATTATTCATGAGGAAGGTGAGAGCATCAATCAAGAAGATCCCATATGGCAAAGTTTCGACTTTATGACAGACACTTTACTTCCTGGAATGAAGCATGGCAAGAATTTGGTTACCGGGATTGAAAGAGTCCTCACGTCATGGAAATCCGAAAATGATCCTGCTTTGGGTGAATTTTCTGATCGGATTGATACCAGAGGTTACCCTCAGCTGATCATAACACAAGGCGGAGAAATAAACTTCCGGGGAGGTCCATGGAACGGTCTCAGGTTTACTGGAACTCCTAATTTGAAACCGAACGGATTTTTCACCTTCACCTTTGTTGTTAACCATAAAGAAATTTACTTCCAATATAATCTTATAGATACTTCAGTTTTGATGAGACTGGTATTACAACGAAGTGGTCGTTCGGAAGGCTTGTTATGGATAGAGAGCAAACAAGAATGGAACATTTTTACGGCTCCACAAAAAGATAGTTGTGATCAATACGCGGTGTGCGGGCCATTCGGGAGCTGCAACATTGATAACTCGCCAGTTTGTTCGTGCTTGAGGGGATTTGAACCCACTGCTCCTAATCTGTGGAAGAATACAGACTGGTCACATGGGTGTCGACATACTATCCCTTTGGATTGTAACCCTGGGGAAGGGTTCAACAAATATCCAAATCTAAAGTTACCGGACACTCGGGGGTCATGGTATAACCAGACCATGACCCTTGTAGAGTGTGAGAAGACGTGTAAAAGCAACTGTTCGTGTACGGCTTACACTACTTTAAATATCTCAGGGAGCGGGAGTGGTTGCTTGCTATGGTTTGGTGGCTTAATTGATATCAGAACGATGGCTGAAAATGGGGACACTCTTTATATACGAGTGTCGGCTTCTGAGTTAGGTAATTTAAAAACAATATTTTTATTTTCGTTATTATCTGTCTACAACACATAAATAAGACACTATGGTTTGACACAGACTCAATAAAAAACAGTGGAAGATCAAATGCAAGGGGACGAGTACGGGTTATTTTCCTCATAGCATTTGTAGTTTTGGCCATACTAGCTACATCATGCTTATTTTACTGTTATTATAGGAAGAAGCAACAACAAGGTATTTCTCTACTTATGGATGGGTCAGCTCACCACTATATTTTATTTTATGTTTAAAAGGTAAGCAAACATATTTTGAATAATTGAATCAGAGAAAACCAGCTGAATAATCATAAAAATACATCACTAAAGTATTGATTAAATAATAAAACATCAATAGGTAAGTAAATAATTATATTTGTGACACTAATTTATTATAACCAATTTTGATGCTTTGAAGAAAATGTTTCTAATCAACCAACCCAACATTGTCCGCTGCACTTCACAGGGACATCAGGAAATGAATCCGTACATGATCCTGAAAATATAAGTGGTGATGAAGATCTAGAGTTGCCACTATTTGGCTTGTCTACCTTAGTTACAGCTACAAACAACTTTTCAATGGACAACAAACTTGGAGAGGGCGGTTTTGGACCTGTTTACAAGGTATTCTATCTCTATGACTGTATTGCCTTCTATGTCATACATATGGTGTTCTGTGACACATATTTGTTTCCTCAAGAACAAGTCATAGGCTGATCATGGACTAGATGGATCACATTCATTGATTGAATCGCACACATAATCTCTTGTTTACTTTATATTCCTTAAGTCATGTTCTTGTGATTTTGAGTGATTCGTGAACAAAGTGGGTACCGAACAACAAAAATAAAAAAAGGCAAAATGAATAAGACTAGAATATATGTAATATCTGAAAACGTATAGAAGGGTTTAATGCGACACTCACCTTAAAAGGTTATGTATCAGGGCGTACTTGAAGATGGGCAGGAAGTAGCAGTGAAGCGCCTAGCAAAAACATCCACTCAAGGACTTCACGAGTTTAAGAATGAAGTCATCTCCATATCTAAGCTACAACATCGCAATCTTGTTAGGCTCTTGGGCTGCTGCCTAGAGAGAGCAGAAAAGATGTTGATATACGAATACATGTCAAACAAAGGCCTTGATTCATTCATATTTGGTAAATAAAACCTGAACCAAAATTCTTAGAAAAGGCATAAAAGAAATATGTTAAGCTAAAACTAATTCAAACTATACACAGATAAAACTCGAAGCAAACTCCTTGATTGGACTACACGTTATCACATTATCAATGGGATTGCTCGTGGACTTCTCTATCTTCATGAGGATTCTCGGCTTAGAATTATACATAGAGATCTCAAAGTCAGCAATATTTTGCTTGACCAAGATATGAACCCGAAGATATCAGATTTTGGCATGGCTAGAACTTTTGGAGGAAAACAGATAGAGGCAAACACAAACAGAGTAGTTGGAACATAGTAAGAGTCCTCTACCCTTACCACATTCAAATATATTTAGTGAACCACTTACATTAACTTTGATTCTACACAGTGGTTACATGGCACCTGAGTATGCAGGAGATGGCATATTTTCTATAAAATCAGACGTATATAGCTTTGGCGTATTAGTTCTGGAAATTGTGTGTGGAGAAAAAAACAGAGGGTTCGTCCACAAAGAACATGGCAACAACCTTATTGGGCATGTAAGTTTAGTTTTGGGTCAAATTGTCAAATCACATATTCCAATTTTGTCATCGCTACCTATTATTCTCTTTAGGGCAATCACAAGGCTGAAATCAATTCATTATATGCATGTTTAGTATTTGAGGGTTAAAAACTCATTTTCCTTTAAGTCGTATCTACTGTGATAAGAAGGCGTTTTTAGCATAGTTCGTTAGAATGTGGCCATGTGGGTCTCCAAAGCCTAATTTCGTAAGTTGAAATCCTACAAAAAATATATCTTTTCTTGTTAAGGGCTAATTAGAATTCCATAACTTCACTAATTTGAACAACAACCTGTTTTGGATAACTTTCTTTGTTTTCAGCAATTAAAACATAAGAAATTGTCAAAGTTTGATTAACAACCTGTCAGACTGATGAGTGCAAGTTGTGGCAACTTTAAACATGTTATAGGCTTTTTCATCAGACAGTGAACTTGAAAGATTACCCTGCCTCATGTTCATTGTTGTTGACAGGCATGGGGACTCCAAAATGAAGGCAAATCCTTACAGTTAGTTGCTAAGTGTCTAGGTGAATCAACCAATTTGTCTCAGGTTCTACGATCAATCCATATTGGTTTGTTGTGTGTTCAACGTCACCCTGAAGATAGACCCACTATGACTTCTGTTATCCAGATGTTGGGGAATGAGGGTCCATTGCCATCACCCAAAGAACCAGGATTTTACATTGGAAAATGTATGCAAGATGCTACTCAATCCTCAAGTTCATATGGAGCAAGTTCTAACAACGAGCTAAGCATTACAATGCCGAGTGGTAGATAAGATGAAAGTTGCATGTATACAAAAGAACTTCTACCTATAAGCTTATTAAGCATTTCAGATTCATCTATGTAACATAAATTACTGTGTAAATAATGTGAACTTATGTTTATCTTGCTAGTTGCCAGAACAGGGATATATAACAGACACGTATACTCTATATCTATAAAGTTGTTCAACATTCAGGGCCGTCGTGGAATTGTTAGATGAAAAACTAATCTTGAGTTTTGTGAGTGTGGTTTTAATTTTGAGGAGTCGGTTATGAAAAGCATGCAGATTAAAACAAATTTTATATTTTCTTTTTAAAATAACAAGAACGCTTTTCACCCAATCATTTCTCCTATTATATTTTCCATGTGAATACTATCAAGTAAAGTTACTAAAAAGTACAGATATAATTCACTCACTAATCACATATCGCCTTCATTGATGAGCATCTAATTAGAAAAAACAACTTTTTTAGATAGTTCCTATCTTTACAACAATTTTTTAGGCCTAAAACACTTCCCGTGTTTTAAAAATCGGGATTAATTAAATTTCATCATGTCAGACCTAACACTGGTCAAAATCCTTGAAGTGTTTAAAAACATATGTTTATTGATCCAACCAGGAGCACCTAGCGAATAATAAGTTCGAAAAATTACATATAAAATTTCAATCCGATTAATTCCTAGTTGGTACCCCGCCCGACTAGCAAGTAGCAATATTTACAACATGAGCACTTCCCCTTTATCCGAGCTTGGGACCAGCAATTAATAATTTCAATTTGGGAAGTAAATAATAGTAGCAATAAACACAGTATTTAGCAATTAAGCAAAATTACAAAATAACACAGCTTTTAGCAATTAACACAGCTTTTAGCAATTGAGCAAAAATTCATAAACAACAACTAATAAATGAGCAAGTGGAGATAAGTCTATAACAATTGAGCAAAAACCACAAACAAAATTATTAACACAGTAGTAGCAATTAACAAAGTAATTCTTTAACTACTGATGAACATCAGCAATTGATACAACATTAGAAAATTAGGGCGGAATAGGTTATAATTAGAACTGAAGTAAGGAATCATCGATGAAATAGTACCTTCAATAAAAGTCTTCGAGTTAGGGCATCTCGATGCATGTAGGAGTTAGGATTGTTAATTAGTTCGAAAAATCGTTCTTGTGCATTATGAATATGAACTACCACAAGCCCAATTTAGGATTAAATGTCTTTTTTTTTTCTTTTTTAAAATGGGTCCTTAAAAAAACAGAGTGGACAAATCGGTTGTTTTATACGGGTCATAAACCTAAGGCATGGGGTTTACTTTAATCTTTGATATTAGGATGTTAAAGTTGATATTACATGTTGACTTACATTGCATACCACTCATTCCCTGTGTTAAAGAGCGTTAAATGGGTTACTTGTTAAAATGTTAACCGAATGTTAAATAAACGAATCATGGTGTGTGACATGACATTAGATTATGTACTCTCACCCCTCAAATGACACAATACATTAGGTTAGGCCCTCACACCTCTTGAGTAACACATGGCACTAGGTGAGGCTTTCCGCTCCATTATTTCCCTCCGAATGTCTTTTTCTCTCTTATGTTACATCCCCATGATTTTTAAACGTTAATAACTTTTTTATACGAGATTTAAAAAAAAATACACCAATTTAACGAGTGTTTCATTATCTTTCCAACGATTACCATAGTGCTATAAAAACGACTTTTTTTAAGTGTGTAAAGTTCATACGGGAAAAACATAATGTGTTCAGGTAATTCATTAATTATGTTAAAAGCAAATAGGAATTATATTTTCATCTAGAGCAAAACATGTTAAAACCACTCATTTCAAAAAAAAAAAAAAAGTCACACCTTCAAGACCACCACGTCAATCACGCCCTGCAATAGTTGCTTCCGTCTCTGCTCCTCATTCAAACGTACATTTTCTTTTTAATAAACATTTGAAAGATTAAAAATGTTGTTTTCTTATATTGTAGTACATTAATTTCTATATTATTACGGTGTGCGCATATAATGTATATATGTGTGGCCCTTGGGGGGCAAAAGTAAAGTTGCACTAGTTTTAACGTTATTTTACTAATTTCGTGAAAATAATGTTAAAAACGACGGACGGTTAATCATGCATCATGTGGTGGCGTTGATAGCCAAAAGACAAGGGGGTACATGCACCAATCGAGTTTGTCCCGATTGCTAAGTGTTATGTGCCTTATGTCCAAGGCTTGACACAAAACCACATCGAGCCGGGGGTCTCACTGGAAGAAGCCTCTCTATTCTCAGGGGATAGAGGTAAGGCTGTCTACATCTTACCCTCCTCAGACCCTACCTTAGCTTTGCTATAGGTGGGATTAACTGAGTATGATGATGATGATGATGATGATATTGGATTTGTCTATCATGGAAAGTTTTCGGAATATAATCTAGTATTTTATAACCATTTACAGCATTAGCAGTTAACACTATATTTGGCAACTGATGAACTATTAGCAATTAACATAATGAATATATAGCAGAAAGTTAAATAAGCGTAGAACAAGTATTTAGTGAAGCCGTGAAGAAGTAAACAACAATTGATGTACATAATGGAATGAGATATGAACGGAAACTGAATGGATTTGAAATGCGTATTTCATATTTTATATTGTTCGTTTTAATTAAAGAAAGAACTGGAATTGAACTACAACATACAGAATATAAAATGAAATCTACATTCCAATTCCATCTAGATTCTAATACATTATGTGAAACGAACACACCCACATCTCAAATTAATTTCGAGTTACCGTGCGAATTTCAAATCCAATTCCATTAGATTCCATCAAATAAACACAACTCTTCAAACTAGGGCACCTCGATACTCCTCAACGAATCTTTCTGAGAAAAAAAATCCTCTCGCTTTGATGACGTCGATAGAAACAGACATGCGCATTAACCTTATTGTGACCCACGAAATTATACTGCTACTAGCTGATTACCCCGGGAAGGTCCCGGGGTTGAAAAATTTAATATGATTTAATAAAAAATATAAAAAAAGAAAACTCAAATCACGAAAAGAGTAAAATTCCAATGATAACATGGCGATTGGGCTGAATTTCAACATCGTAGATAAGAACCTGGTTTAAAAGAAAAAACATGATTAAAGAATAACCTGAACACTTTGTGTTTTTTTCTGTATGAATATAACCCCACAAAAAATAGTCGTTTTTTTTTTCGTTTTTATATAGCACTATGGTACTCGTTGAAAAGATAATAAAAGGCTCGTTAATTTGGTGCAATTTTTTTATTTAAAAAATCTCGAATATAAAAGATATTTATGTTTAAAAATTATGGAAGGAAGATAAGAGAGAAAAATTTAAATTTGTTTTTAAATTATTTTTTCCTAAAATAACTCAATTTAATTTTAGTAATTGAGAATTGAGAGATAGAGAGATAAATTTAGAAAAATACTCAAAAACACCAAAAACACTCAATTATTAAGCCACGTGGCACTCTCAAGGGGCATATATGCTTTCTTTTATATATATATAGATATATATAGATACTAGGTTAGAGCCCCGCGTGTACACGCGGAAAGTACCCGAGTAAAATAAAATAAATATAAGATGACATTAAGTGACAATTTATAAAATACATACATGCATCATCATCATCATCATCATACTCAGTTAATCCCACCAATAGCAAAAGCTAAGGTAGGGTCTGAGGAGGGTAAGATGTAGACAACCTTACCTCTAACTCGTAGGAAAAGAGAGGCTGCTTCCAGTGAGACACCCGGCTCGATAGTGGTTTTGTATCAAGCCTTGGACATAAGGCACATAACACTTAGCAATCGGGACAAACCCGATTAGTGCATGTACCCCCTTGTCTTTTAGCTATCAACGCCACCACATGATGCATGATTAACCGTCCGTCATTTATACCATTATTTTCACGAAATTAGTAAAATAATGTTAAAATTAGTGCAACTTTAATTTTGCCCCCCGAGGGCCACACATAGCGCACAGCCGTAAGGGGCTAAAATACATACATGCATGTTTTGTATAATAGTAGTTAAATCTCTAACATGACAAACAAACGTATAAGATTTATTAGTTTTAATGTGTAAAGTATCTGTATATATATTATTTTGCAAACACTATAAATTATTATAATATAATCACATATGAACGTTTCTTATAACTGTTTAAAATATGCATATATTCAATAATTGTATGTATACATATAAAATCGTTGGGTCTAAAAAAATTTAAGTAAAAAATTTTTTTTTGGTAGTCAACTTTCATAGATATAAACATAATAGCTTGAGAAAAACCTTATGTATATATACGTAATAATATACATATTCATATGTGATGATTAACGACCTTCGTTTAAACAATAGTACACATACACATAACACAAAGATTGTAATCATGTTTTGTTATTACCTCTGTTTTTCAAAGTCATCAGCTATTTCATAATAGAGAAGTTTCAAACTGTCAAAATTCGTTCAGCCACAACGTTGATTGAATCAAATTCGACATATCTGAATCAATAATAAATTCACATTATAACTGCAAATTGCCCCCATGTTAACAGATATAACTAAAACAAAAGTTCAGAATAACATTTCCTTTAGTGAGTACATGTAAAGAATCACCAAACATCCGGCAGCTTTTCCATTTCTGTGGCAAATGCAAGACTTAGTTGGCCTTCACTACGATGTTGCATGTAACCAATAACATATGAGATTACTATAATTGTGCATAACAAATATTGCCATATATATAAGATAACATCATTCATTTTGCGGAAATCATTACAAATTTAACAACTTTACCTCAACTTCACACAAACTACAGTAAAATATGTCGTCTTCACTCGTTTGAAGTTCAGAAGAATCATCATTCGAACTTGAGCAATGGCACATCAAAGCATATGGAATCAAAGCCAAAAAGCAAGACGGTCTGGCACGTTTACACAGTTTTAGACACATTATCCTATGTTCTCAAATATTCACTCGTTTGAAGTTAACATAAATTACATCAAAATCAGTTGAAAACTGTGAATTTTCACTTGACCCATCCCTGTACCCTACTACACTTGATTTTCTCCAGCAATAGTCGTCACACCTATACATACATTTGTTCTTCAATAAGCTTTTGAAGCATTCGATCTTACATTCAAAATAGATATTATACTCATGTTATTAGTGTTTCACGAGCTAAAATAAGAATCACCTATCTTAAAGTATGTCATATTCATGAGGTGACAATATGAAATTGATGTCAAACCTGCTTCACTGATGTTTCTGATGGCAAGATTAGACGTATCAACAACATATTACTATTTTGTGCAATATTAGAGGAGCATCGTTTGTTTTTCCATCTACATGCCCTATGTAACCCTGGAACGACCCGACAATTAATCTTGCACTACTATCTGCATTCACAATTCACTAAACACAGATTCACACAAATAGCATAATGATGCCAACTTATGTAGTTAATTAATCACAAGCTACGTTTATCGGATCTCAAAAGAAGCTTACATTGAGATAATGGGGGAGTGATTCGAACAATGTTACTATTGACCGGATCAACAGCATAAAATTCATTACCAATTGATACATGAATAGAATACGGCACAACCCCTAATTGATTCCCTTCCACAACTGTTTCCAGTAAGTAACCATCCTAAAACTGAAGAATATTCCCATTTGAATGATATATTATTAAATACCAAATTAAATAATTAAAAAGGCAGGCCACATAACCTAATCCTAAATCAATACAAACTTCATATTTTCTATTTAACAAATCAAAACCTAATTGTTAAAGGTACCTGATACTGGAGATTTTATTGGAGACTTAGCTGTCCACTTGATAATTGAAGTTAATTACTTCATCACCGGAGCTGATTCAACACAACGGTATCATAATACAAGTAAATCAAATAGACGAATCACATAAAATCATCCCGGGTGAAAGAAACAAACCGAAAATACAGATACCGAATTTCTGAAAAAATACCCTGTCAAATCTACCGGTACAGTAGGCACTTGTTACAAACTATTCAGGTCAATCAGGAACAAACCTTAGTGGTGGGTTAATACGGATTATATCTTATTAATAAAACTTGAAATTTGAGCTAAAAATGCAGTTCAATCAGTAATATTATCTTTGATTACATTAGCACGGTAAGACTACTCAACTGGAATGAGCAGTAGTTAACTACTGATGCAACATCTGCTGATGAAACTACTATTGAGGTTATAACCACTGATGAATGATAACCTCTGAAGACCTCTGAAGACTCTTTAGAGGTTATCATTCATCAGTGGTTATAACCTCAGTAATAGTTTCATCAACCTGTACCATTGTTCAAAGATAAAGTTATTAAAAGAATGTCAGCAACAACTTACCGTCTAGGCATAAACGACAATTAACTTCATTTTACAGTGGATACTTATAGTAATCTTGTTAAAACTTCGATTTTCAGCAACATGTACAATCTTTTGCTACACATCAGCATCCACAAAAGCATTAGTGGTTATAACCTGTAAGTTGAATAGTAGAAATGAGATAAGACCATCTCAGACCATCAGTTTTTTTATTGTAGATAAACTAATTGCAACAACTTTATGGTATGGCTAGGTTGCTACATTAAATACATAGTACATACACCAAGAAGTGTTCCCATATTTGGGTGGACCATTCCAGAACCTTTTGCCATTCCCCCGATTCTTATACGGATGCCACCAATGCTCCATTAGTTCTTGCAAAGTCAACTATAGTAAACTGCATTTTAAAAGTCAAATCAGAAAAAATCCATGAAAATATGAATTTATAAAATTTTGGCTTAATATAAGTTGTTTAGTCACCAACCTTTTGTTCTGCAGAGAGCGCTGAACCACATAGCACCAAATTCTTTCCATCATTGAGCAATGTTGTGCACGGATTCAGATTTGTAGGTAATCTGAAGTCATAATACATGTTAGTAACAAATTAAAAAAAGGTCAATTATTTGAAAATAAGTTCAGCTTTTATACTTACATTTTATCATCGACTTGTTTCCTTGCTTTTGATTTCTTTTCTCTTGGAAATTTGTGAGAAGCATGGTTTGGACACAGCAAAAGGAAGTCATTCTATTAAAAAAACAATTTAGAAAATTATGAACATATTTATAACACTTAAACGGCTAAGCCGGCACGTGCACACAAAGCATTTGCTTACACAATCCCATCTGCAATCCACGATGTCGTATGCACACGGCACATGGTACGTATGCATGATTTCACATAGCACCCAAGAACCGCTCCCCTTTTACCACAACTGGTGCATTTTAGCTTGCTGGCCCTTGCTACTTCCGACTCCAAATTCAAGATCTTTCCTTTCTGAAAATAAATTTGAGGAACCCTGCAACATATATTCATCATTGTATCTTTATTTTTCTGTGTATACGACCAACTGGTAATAAGCTCCAATTCTGTCCTGAACTCACTTCCAATTTGAATCATATCAAATATGTAATAGTAACCGCGTTCGTTTGACCTTGAATGTAAGACAACAAATTCACACATACCATTAATATCAAGAATGCTTTGCTTCAACTTTATGCTTACCTTCCACAAGAGAACCCCGAGAGACAGGACGAGAACCGCAAGACAGCCAAAACTGATTCCCAAAGCAACCGCTACCTTTTTCGACATACCTTTACCTAAAAATATCCAAACTTTTAGAGAAAGAAACTTGTTTTAGATAGAGAAAGAGGATCATATTCTTTAGAAGTCCAAACCTAATGGTGAATTAGGCTCAAAAGAAAGAGGCTCACTCATAGCAACTTGATCTACTGCTACTGGTCTGCTGCTGCTGATCTACTGCTCTTGGTCTGCTACTGAACTACTGCTCTTTGAATTACCTTCTCGTCAATGAGTATCATCTCAATTGAGTAAACATCTTTAGGATTGTGACGATCAGCTTGCCGCCATAGCCGAATGATCTTTAGCTTAATAGCAACATCATTTTGATTGACATCAATTTGGTTAACCATGGTAAACTCTTGTGCTTGTGCAGTGGCCATTGTTCTCTTCGTGTAATAAAAAAAGTTAAGACTAAAATTAGGAATGAAATAAAAGTTTATATCATTCTTTTTCGTATTTAAAGTTTGTTATGTAGTAACTATCATTTATCACATATCTATGGTCAACATTTATCACAATGAATAGGTAAATCTCAGGAAAAGCAACACACATTTCCTTATTTTTAATTTTTTTTGCCAAACAAAGCCGTTAAGATGGTAATTATGATTATTGAGTTATGTTCTGTGGGTATATATCTCATTGTGAGATTTCAACAGCAATCGTCCTTGCAAAATTCTTATAACAATCATCATAATGTTAATATAAATTCGGTAAAGAAAATAATAAATGTCATTATTGCGGTAAACATAGTCATTAATGTAAATATTTACTTTGTATAATTAATGAAGTTATTTAATGTCAATTTTTTATGTATTTAAATAAAACTATTTGGTAAATTGACATTAAATTATTAATTTTGTAGAAACAATCAATATGTTGACCTTCAAGTTTTAATTTAGTAGGAAAAATAAAAATTGTTGACTGAACATTATGTATTCAGTCAAAATAACATTAAATAACAATTATGATGATGCTAATCTAAATTCGGTAAATTATTAAAAGAATAAATGTCATTAAGTCCGGTCAACATATAAATTAATCTAAATAAATAACAATGATTAATATTCAAATTATAGATTAAATAAAATTAACATCAGTCAACACTTATTATTGTAAATAAATAACATTAATTCTGAATTAATGACAATAAATTTGGTCAAAAAAAATTAATGACATTAATCAAAAAACATCAAAGTATTTCAATAACATTAAACATAAATTCGAAATACAAAAATTAATATAACTTAAATCAAACTTGAAAATCAATGACTTCTTGTTGTGCAATCTTAGTAACAAAGAGCCTGCGATGATTTGAACACCACCTAAATATACAATATTCGCCAATGGTAATACCTTCGGATTCAAGCAGATCGGACCATCCAATCACCGAAGGATCATGCAGTATCTTGAAGAACTTAGAACCATTATGATAAGACATAATAACCTTTGCGTGTTCAAATCAAATCATGTGGTATAATAGATAGAGAAACATATATTATTAAAAAAAAATCTCGAAGACAAAAACAAAGTTACCATAATCGATGATATCTACTTATAAGAATGAATCACGGATTAAATAAGAATGAAGACAAAAACAATTATACTACAATCGATGATATCTGCATACACCAGTTACCGAACTTTTAACGTGTGAATAAAGACAGATAATGGTGTCCATGCAATTACTATTAACATGAAAGATGTACTAACAACTTGAAACAAACTCAAAAAAACCTTTCGGCCCAAAGTAGAAAGCCACGTACCCATATTATTATTTTTATAAGGAATGTTTATAAGCTGGACATTAATTTTCGGGGTAATTGATACTGAATTGTTAGCCGATGATTGCTACATGAGTGTTTAGTTTCTTAATGTTCTAAAACTCATTATTCTATAAATCACCTTCCAATTTAATATTAAGAATACATTAAATATTAGCGGAAATCACTATGAATTGAAAATAATTAACTTGACAATGATTCGAAAGTAAAGACACATTAAATACGGCAAAATTGATGGATAATTGACTATATCATAAATCACATTTGCAATTTACCATTAATAATATTAATATTAATAATAATAATACACATTAAATGTATTTGACAATCACACAAATACGTAGAATATTTAATGGATTAAAACTCGGATACTACCTACCATATTACCAATGGCTTTGTAATTTAGGAATGTTTATAAATATTGAATGTATTGAAATCGGAAATTAAAGACACATAAATTAGTGCAAAATTGATGGTGAATTTACCATCTAAAAAAGGAAATTGAATTAAACATAAAACCGATTCCAGATTGAATTTTTAATTAGATTGGTTGTTTCATCAATCAATTTAATTTATTATACTCCCTACATTCTTTCATAATTTACGGCATTAACATTAACACGATTTATAATCCGTGTCTTTGATATGTAGCCACTGTAACGACACTATTGTGTATGTTCTTAGAAACCAGAAACTTGTTCATAACTGTCGGCAATGTCTGGATTAAACATTAAAAACAACATTAACACGATTTATAATCCGTGTCTTCATGTTAACAAAGATAGTTACAAAGATTAAAATTAGAATCATACCAAAGCTCTTGCGGATGGGTCATGCATGATCTTGAAGAATTGATCTCCCTTGTGATACGCCATTCACTCTTGTTAGGGTTCGGATGGTATTCTAGTATTCCATGAAAACATTCAATGAGAAAACATGAAAATACAGTTTATATCGAAACTTGTTTAAAAGACAATCTCCTTTTATTCATTCATAAAGGTTTGAATATTGATTGTACATAGACGTTTTATTATTGTTTCCACGTTTATTACTAATTAACAACCTTTATAAAACTTGATTTCATCTTTGAATATTAAACCGGTTTATGCATAAGAAGTTGATTGATGTTACGATAACATAACAGTTTTCCAGGTTAGAATACTAAACCGGTTTATGCGTATTTTTTAACCCATATGAATCGGAACACGTTACAATGGATGAACTTCAATCGATATACGTGAATAAGAGACATACCTAGAAGAACAATGAATAAAAAAGAAGAGTGAAGAATGTGAGTTGGAAGATTTGTTAGAGAGGATTTGAGAGTGTATGGAAGAATGTAGGGAAAAAAAATGTAGGAAAGACTATTTATAGGGAGCTAGTTGGAGCTCCATATTAAAAATGGATACCTTAAACTCTCTCCTAGGCTTCCATTCAACCCAATCTCACCTCAATTATTATATAGATAGATATCAACTTTTTTATCCATTGTTTAACGGCCCAATCAAAAGTTTAAATGGTTTGGATAAATTTAGTCCAACACTAAAAAATGGGCCTGCAACTTTTGAAAGCCCACGCAATACTATTATATTTTTGAACATTTTGTCACTTGCTAGTAGAGGTGTAAGAAAAACCGGGTTGGGCCCAAAGAACTAGAAACCGATCCGGTAAAAAACCGGTTTGGGTCCAACCAGACCCAATGGTTTGGCACAGGTTTGATATTTTTGTGATGAGAATCGGTTCCAATCCGCACCGGTTTGAATCGCCTTAAAATTTTGAAAAAATGCCAGTTTAAACGCTAAAACCAGTTTTGACCCCAACCCAAATCGGTTTGGTTGGTTGGGGTATTCAACTCTAAACCAGTTCTTAACCCAGACCAGTTTGGGAAAACCGGTTTCACATCAAACTATAAAAACCGGGCCGGTTTATAAATCTGATCGGTTTGGGCCAAAACCCATGTCCATCCCTCAACTTGCTAGCTGGTTAAGCCATCTTTTTTTTATCTCAATACGTTATATCCATGTCCATCCCTACATGTCCACTAATAGTGACTAAATGAATTGTCATCTAACCCATCTTGGAATACAAAGTAAAATATTCATCTTTACATACTTTTTTCCTCAGTAGACGGAAATTATTTATATTCAAAAGCTGGACAATGCATGCATAGATGTTTACAAGATAAATCTAAAATTATAATTAAGGATACGGGAGAGCTAGGTATATATCCGAAGAAGCCATGAGATTACCATGTTTTCTTGACAAGATGTCCATTTCAAAATGAACCCATAGCAACGTACTAGCCACAAAAATGACATGCCTTATGACCAAGGTTGTTGTGACAAAGACAGTCACATGGCAGTAATAGCAGTCAAGTAACGTCATGGGAAGTGTAGACCAAGTAAGCTATAATTTTACTCATAATCATTAGTTGAATTTGATGGATGAGTGCTTGACAAAAATAAGATAAAAATTATAATTACATAGCAATGGTAATTTCAATTGCAACATTAAAGATTTGATTTTCAATAGTCCCACCGACTGACCAGGGTCATGATAAATGGAAGTGTTGGATGTGAAGGCCTTTAGCCTTGTTCGGTTTTGGTTCCTAAATTATACCACCCTAGTCATGTTATGATATATAATTCGTGTGTAATGCGTTTTATGAGGTATAACTTGCGTTTTATCATATATAACTTGCATTTGATCATAAAACGCAAATATACCCTTAACAAAACGCAAACTATCAACCCAGCGATTTTTATTTTTATTTTTTAAAATAACTATGGCAATGAGGTATGCAAAAGAAAGAGGATAAAAAGATTGTTTTATGGTGTATTTTTTTTAAATAATGTCATATGAAAAAAGTTATGACTTTTTAAAAATAGAGGTGAAACTTAAAAAAAATCAACAATTATGGAAATGGACAATAATATCCTTTTGGCAAGTAACATGTGTCAGCCTCTTAGTCGTTCTGACAGTTTTTACATTAAAATAACTTTTACAACAGCTTCACTCATAATAAAAAAAAGGAAGTAGGTTTGTGTTTTCTTTTTGAGGATTACAAGATGTATGTTGGCCAGATATCTGTTTTGTTGGTTTAATTTGTGAGACAAGGTGAATGAGTAGTACCATGTTAATCTCTTTGAAGCCAACGATAAAGGTTTGGATAAAAACTCCAGGTGTCCCCAAGTAAAGGTTAGGGTATTGGTTATCAAGTTTTTGTTTCGACTATTTGTTCTCAACAGAAGTCTGGGGAACCAATTGTTTTTGTCAATTCACCATTTGAGTGAAGATTTGTTTGCTAGAGATCAAGTAACCCTTTGCACTTTGTTTCTGACTATCGAAATATTGTAGGAGCAGATCAATTTGATTGGTAATGTTCAATAGAATAGCAGTCAATCAGCTTAGGTCCACATGCCATTGTTGTGTCTGTCACTGTTTTAACGATTTGCTATTGTTATGGCCAAAGATAGGATTGTTCTGGTAGACACGTTTAATGTTCTTGGTTAGTATTTTGTGAAACACAGTTTTGGTTTTGAAAGTTGTTTTGGTTTTGGAAATTGTTTTGGTTTCGATTTTGGTAGTTTGAGTTGAAAGGATTTCGGTTTCCTTTTTGCTTAGGTTTGGCGCATTCCCTAACAAAGTGACCTTTTGTACCACAGTTAAAAGATGTCACTTTTTCTTTGTTGAAGCAATATGTTGTGTTTGGTGATGTAGCAAGATCAGTTCTACCTGTTTTCTCCGTGAATTCAGTAGCTCTTCTCACAACACTAGCAAATGGCCACTGAATATCAATCAATTCAATTTCTTCTTTGTCAACATGGGCATAATCCTCATTAGTCAAATTGTTATTACCAATTTGACCTGCTACAAGTCCATTGTATGAAGCAACCATAGCAGAAACTAAAGCAACATGCTTTGGGGCTACTTCTACAGTCACATAATCCATATTAGAAGTTTCTAATACAATGGAACTTGAACTTGATGGAGCTTGATTCACATTTGGTGCTGCTTGCTGAAATCCACCATTTGATGTAGATTGCTGAGTCACATTCATCGATGGAACACTATAGTAACTAGCAGCTTGCATTGGAGGTTGAGTTGGTGTGTATGCGGTCCAGAAGATACACCATAATAACTTGCAGCACTAATTGGTTCAATACTTGAAACAAAGGCAGTCTGTGGTCCTAAACTCACACCTCCACTTGGAACGGTCGAAGATGAAGAACTAGCATAGTATATCTTCGGATTCTGAGGAATCTGGGATCTCTTCGCTTTCCTTCTTTCTTCCATTTCCTTGTTCTCTAGCTTCTAGATGAACTCATTATCATCCAGTATGGAAATGAATCTTTCTCTCTTAGCACCTCTACATGTTGATTCCAATAGGGAGGTATTGCCTCTGCAAACTTTTCAACAACCTCAGACATAGGATAAATAATCTCATAGTTAGACAATTCAGATAACAAATGAAAAAAAAAATCTAGGAGTGAGTTCTTTCAAACTCCCATTTCCCACAAAGCTGAAGTTCTTAAATTCCTGTTGGGTTAAAATGAGACCACAGTTACCAGGTTTAATCATGTTTAGTTATGTGTTAGAGTTGGAGGGCTAGTTATGTAATTAAAGCATAGTTGTAGTATGTAAACCCTAGTCTGCGAACTTATTACACGGGGACTGCGAACTTAATGTTAAGTTCGCAGTCCATCAGGTTCTCCAATAAATAGAACCTCATTTGTGCAGCTAGGGTTAGGGTTTTTGTTATATCTTTGAGAGCACAAGTTACAAGGTGCGAACTTATCTGTAATCCATGGTTGTTCACAGCTGAAATCATTAATGGAATCATGTGTTTATGTTTCTTGTGTGTCGGTTTTTATAATCTTCATCTAGTTCTTTAACTTGTCTTGATTAATCAACTAAAACACCTAACAAATAGGTGTTTCTAGTTGATAACAATCTAGTGCACACTTAAGATCTAGTAATTTTGGGACTACAATTTGGTATCAGAGCCTCTGTGCTCGAGATTGTATCTATCTAAAGATATCAAAACCCTCCTTGTTAGTTTTTACTATCAAGTTTTTCAAAAAAAATTTAGTGTTTATCAAAGTTTGAATATTTTCATTAGTTTTGCCTTAAAATCTCGTGAACAAGTGTTTCTAAGGTGTTTAAAAGGTATTAATTTCAGTAGAAACATCATTCAAGAACTTCAAAACAATTGAAAATCTCTTGGACTTGTTTCTGGTAAGATTAAAGGCATTTCAGCCGTAAGTGCGTACTTAAATGTGCGAACTTAGCTCAACAAGTGAGTACTTGTTTCTTGCTTCTGAGTACTTGTTTCAAGAGTTGAGTACTTAGCTCATAAGTTGCATACTTGACATTTCAAGGTGTGCACTTATTACAGCCACAACTGCGCACTTGTCTAAAAGTGTGTGAACTTGTGTCTGTGTGAGCATTTAAATTTACACAAGGCTTTACAGCTTTCTCTCTCCTGGCACCACAACTAGGGTTTCTGCATACTTATCTGAAATCTCTAGTTGGTGTGCGAACTTACTGAAAAGGTGCATTTTCTGAGCACTTGGCTAGGGTTACTGCGAACTTAAATCTTAAACGAGAGTTTAAGTGTCTGTGTACTTATACTAGTACGCAGGCTGATCAGTCAAGACTGAGCACTTGTGCTGCTCTGACTTGGTTGAACTGCGAACTTAAGCCAAAAGTGTGTGCTACAGGGACTGCGTACTTAACAGGAGAATCAAGAACTTATCATCTCTGTTTCTTACTGTTTCAGGTTTCTAAGGAACTGCGAACTTGATCTTGCTGCGAACTTGTGCACTACGAACTTGTGCACTGCGAACTTGTGCACTGCGAACTTGTGCACTGCGAACTTGTGGACTGCGAACTTGTGGACTGTTTTGATTTTTCAAGGACTTTGGACTATAACTTGCTAATCAACTTAATCTAAACCCTAAAATCAGTCTAAAATCAATCTAAAATCAATTTTAAATCATGTCTGGTAACAACTCATTCCAAGTTAACCCCATAACTCAAGCTGAACTTGAAACCGGCACTATAACACGTATTCCCAAGTTGATGGGTGCTGAAGACTATGGCACATGGAAGAACAGAATGAAAGCTTTCTACTTTGTTAACGATCACACCCAATGGAACTCAGTCTAGCTCGGACCTCACATTCCCACCAGAACCACTGATGCGGGAGAAGTGTTCAACACTGATCCCACTACATACACTGATCTCGACAAACAACTGTTGCAGCGAGATCACAAAGCCTACGGTGCTCTCACCATGGCTCTGTCAAACGATGTATACAATATGTTTGAAGAGTACGGATCAGCGCATGATCTGTGGTTTGCTCTGAGTGAGTATTATGAAGGAAATGCAGAGATGAGGCAAAACAAACAGGATATGATTCAAAAGGAGTACGACATGTTTGGAAGTATCCGTGGTGAGAGTCTGTCTTCACACATTGACAGGTTCATGAATTTGTTGACCAAGATGAAGAAAGCTGGTATTCCTGTAAACAACCGCAATTCCATCAAGAAACTGCTCGATTCTCTCCCAAAGGAGTGGAGTGTCCAATGTATGTTGATCAAAAAGGACTACTTGGATGCTCAGTCTACTTTGGCAGATCTCATAAACACTCTGAAATCATTTGAGATGGACATCACTAAAAGAGAAATGAATCAGACTGTCCCGAAGGTGACTCCCAGCAGTGCTATGAAGAATCTGGCTTTGATGGCCCCAATTGGTGATATGAGTTCAAGTTCGTTGCATTCTTATGTGGATTCTGCAGGGATTGGTAGTTCAAGTTCTGGCAAAGCTCCAATGTATTCTGAAAAGGCTGCAAAGACGCTAACTCCACAAGCTGCCAAACTGGCTGCTGAACATGTGGAACTTTTCAACTCTTTCATGAGCAGTTTTGAAGCTTTGAAGATAGGAGAGATTAAGAATGAGATGATGTCCCCAGAGGATATGTACCAGGTTGACCCAGATGACATGGAAGAGATGGATCTGAAGTGGCAGATGGCAATGATCACTCTACGAGTTAAGCGTTTTCAAGACAGAACCGGTAGAAGAGTGGGAATGGGAAAGGCTGGGTTTGACAAGTCGAAAATCAGATGTTACAACTGCAAGGTCCTCGGGCATTTTAAGTATGAATGCCCCACACTGAACCAAGCTGAAATCAAGCCTGCAAAGAGGTTGGTGGCCATAACCGATGGAAATGAGGGAAACGATAAGGAACCACAAAAGGCTTTGGTTGTTGAAGATTTCGACTGGGGAGAAGAGGCAGCTGCTGCTGAAGTTGAAATTAACAAAGCCCTGATGGCCACAATCTGCACCAAATCCTCTAATGGTGTGAACTCTGTTGAAGGATCATCTGCTGAGGTTCTAAAGGGGGAAATGCAGAAGAATGCCGGGCTGAAGAGTGTGTTGATTGATGAGAAGGTGAATGATCAGAAAAGGGAGGAGGCGTTGATAGCTGAGAAGACTCCATCAGAGAAGGTCGCTGAAGAGGTGAAAAGTTCTTCTAAGAAAGCTGAGGAAAATGACATGGTAAATATTCCTTTAGAAATTAAATCAAAACTGTCCTCACCTCGGTGTGTCACAGCTGTCGCATACTGTTTATCACACAACAGACGAGTTTTAAGAGAAATGGATGATATTCGTAAAATCAATTCTGAAATGAAAGAAAATGAGTGGGCATATCAGCGAAAGTTAAATGCAACTCTAGCTGAAATGCAAACTTTAAAAGAATTTGTACTTAAGAAATATTTTCTGATAAATGATTTAACCTCAAAACTAGAGAAATCTAGAAATGAGACAACTCGTCTTCAAATTGTTGTGGATAAATGGAATGTGAGCAAACGGGCTCATGCTGATATAATCGATTGTGGAAGACAATCATTCGTAAAGGATGGAATTGGGTATAAGGATAAGAATGGAATCGAAAGATCTCTATTCCTACCCTTGAGCCAAAGTGAATACATACCCATTCCATCACCTCATCCAAAAAATGACCTTTTTGAAAGTAAATGTGATGAATCTGAGTCAAATGCTAACATAAGTAAAAGCGATGCAGATGTGACCCAACAGGCTCAGGTGGAGGATGATGAAAGTTGTGGTGGCCAGACAGTGGGTTTAGGACATCCGGGTGCCAATTACTCAACAGTGAATTGGTTCATCTGGAACAATGAAAATTCAAAAAACAATTCTATTTTGGATGACTGTAAAACTTTAACTAAATCGGATGACTGTAATAGTTTGCCTAGGATGGATGACTGTAATAATTTAACTAGGATGGATGACTGTATTTCTAAACTTGATTTGAAAGGCGCCGTGGCTCCCGATGATAGGAAGCCTCCTATCAAACGATCTAATGTTTGTGTTGAAAATGTTATTCCTGTGTGTGTTGATCTTAATGCTGCATTCTCTGATGATAATCATGTGCTCAAACCATCTGTGTTTGTGCCAGAACTTAAGCGTAACAGGTTTGGGAAATTTCTCACTGAGGAAATCCCAGAATTTATCCCCTCATCCACAGATGTATCAGGTTCTGAAGAATCACAAAGTGAAACAGGTACCTCAAGTTCTGAAGAATTAATGAGTGATACAGAGAGCAGCTCCAACTTAAATAATCCGGACACCAATGAAGAATCAAGCAGCAACAGGGAAGAATCAAGCTCAAGTGAAAGCTCAAGATCAAACAAGATCAAGAAAAGAACATCACAACCATCATCATCCAGATCTTCTCCTAAGATCAAGCCTAAGCATTCAAAATGCTTCAGGTGTGGAAAAGAGGGTCACGTGGTCAAGAACTGTCACATAAAACCTAAATCACAAAAAGATGTCAAAACACAAAACTCTTTTTCGGATCAATTAAGAAATCTTCAAGAAACCGTAAAAAGTTTTGTTAAAAATACACAAATTTGGAAGAAACAAGAGTCAATTTTGGGAGAAAACCATGACAGATCAAAAATTAAACAAACTTGGATTCCCAAAGTTACTTAAGTTTCAGGCAAAATCACCACTGTACATAGATTTTCTTTAGTTTAGCCTTGTTTCTCTTTGGTTTTTGTATGTGCAGAATAAATTACAAAAATGGCTGATAGCTCTCATGAGATATCTATGGCATGTCGACAGCGGCGCTTCAAGACACATGACAGGACTGAAAGAACTCCTCAAGAACTATCGGTTCATCGATGGAGAGTTCGTAGCATTCGTTGGAAATGAAAAGGGTGGAAAGATCGTTGGCATAGGAGATGTAGTCTCTGACGCGCTAACACTTGAGGAAGTCAACTATGTCCCAGAGCTGTGCTACAATCTATTGAGTGTATCACAAGTCTGTGACAAAGGAATCTCAGTGTTGTTCAACGACATGGAATGCATCTTCCTAAAGCCAGGATTTAAACCATCCACTGACATGATCATGCTAAAATCCCCCAGACAAAACAATACTTATGTGATAAACATGAGAGATGCCAAGTCTGAACAACCAATGACTTGTCTACTGTCAAAGGCATCCGAGTCAGAGTCACTGTTATGGCACAGGCGATTAGGTCATGTTAACTTTAACAATATAAACAAACTCTCTAAACTTAATCTAGTCAGAGGTCTTCCTTCTAAGGAATTTCCTTTTTCTGAAAAATGTTTAGCATGTGCCAAAGGTAAACAACATATGAAATCGCATAAGTCCAAAACAGTGAACTCAATTGACTTTCCTCTTCAATTATTACATATGGATCTTTTTGGTCCTATTAGTATAAAAAGCCTGGGTAAAAAGTCTTACTGTTTGGTGATTACAGATGACTTCTCTCGCTTCACATGGGTGTACTTCTTGGAATTCAAGAGTGAGGCTGCTGAGACCTTGATGCTGTTCGTTCCTTTGATCGAGAATATAATCAAGTTAAAAGTAAAGTCAATCAGAAGTGATCATGGAACAGAATTCAAGAACCAAACTTTTGTGTCATTCTGCAGCGGGAAAGGAATTCATCTCCAATACAGTGCTACAAGGACTCCTCAGCAAAATGGAGTGGCTGAAAGGAAGAATCGTACACTTATTGAAGCTGCCAGAACCATGCTCATTGACTCTAAGTTACCGATCATCTTCTGGGCAGAAGCTGTGAATACCGCCTGTTATGTTCTTAACAGGGTCTTGATTGTCAAGCCTCGTGGGAAAACAGCTTATGAATTGCTTTTCAAAAGAAAACCTCTCATTGATTATTTCAGGCCGTTTGGATGTTCCTGCACTCTTCTGAACAACTTTGAGAATATCATGAAGTTTGATGCTGTTGGAGACGAATGTTTCTTTGTTGGATACTCGTCTAGTCAAAAGGCTTATCGAGTTTACAACAAACGTACCAAGATGGTTCTGGAATCTTTTTATGTTGACTGGCAAGAATCCAACTCTACTAATGTTGGAACCGGTCCTGACTGGTTCTTTGATGTGGATGTTGTGTTCAATCACTTTGTCATTCCTGAACAGCAAGCTCATGCAGATCAAGCTCCTGAAAATCACGCTACGAGCTCATCTCCCTTTGGAAATATTCTCTACTCTTCTGATGATGAAGTCGCACCGTTTACCACCCGTTTCTCTCCTCTGGTTGCTGATCCAATTGTTCCTCAACTTAATAATGGTGATACTACTGCTGAAACCTCTAATATTCCTGAAAGCACATCAAATGCTGAAGGAACACAATCAAATCAGCAGTCTGTAAATGAACCATCCAGTTCTTCTACACCTGGAGATCATCTTTCGAATCTTCCTCTACAAGTGCAAGAAGAAGAAAATATGGGATTCAAATCTTCTAAGAACCATCCAATTGAAAACGTCATTGGACCAATCAGTGAGGGTGTTCTTACAAGAAATCAGACAGACAAGCTCAACACCGCTCTCTCAGCATTCTTATCTCAAACAGTACCTTTCAGCATTGAAGATGCAGTTAGAGATGCAAGCTGGGTAGAGGCCATGCAGGAAGAACTATTTCAGTTCAGAAAACTCAAAGTGTGGGAGCTCGTTGATTTGCCTGAAGGAAAATATCCTATTGGGACAAGATGGGTTTTTCGCAACAAAATGGATGAACGCGGCGTGGTAATCAAGAACAAAGCTTGTCTGGTTGTTCAAGGATTTCGTCAGCAGGAGGGGATTGATTATGAGGAAGTCTTCGCTCCAGTCGCTCGACTTGAAGCCATACGCATCTTCTTGGCATATGCTTCATATCGAAATTTTAAAGTCTTTCAGATGGACGTGAAGAGCGCTTTCTTATATGGGAAGATCAAAGAAGAAGTCTATGTGTGCCAACCGCCAGGATTCGAAGACCCTCATCATCCAAACAGATACTACAAGTTGGACAAGGCTCTCTACGGTCTCCATCAAGCTCCTAGAGCTTGGTATGAGACCTTGTCTTCATATCTGCTACAAAATTGATACACGAGAGGGAAGATCGACATGACCTTGTTCACCAAAGAAGTCAACAAACATTCTATCCTTGTTCAGATTTATGTTGATGATATTATCTTTGGTTCAACTGACGAAAATTTGTGCAGGGAATTTGAAAGCATTATGAAGTCTCAATTTGAAATGAGCATGATGGGAGAACTCTCATTTTTCTTAGGTCTCGAAGTCCAATAGAAAGAAGACGGTATTCTCATCCATCAAGCAAAGTACACAAGAGACATTCTGGCGAAGTACAACCTGTCGGATTGCAAACCGTCCAACACTCCTTTTGCAGCTCAAACAACACTTGTACCAGATCTCGAAGGACCTTCTGTGAACCCGCACACTTATCGTTCTATGATTGGATCCTTGATGTATCTTACAGCCAGCAGACCGGACATCATGTGGGCAGTTGGATGCTATGCTCGTTTTCAGTCAAATCCAAAGCAATCTCATGAAACTGCAGTAAAAAGAATCTTCCGCTACCTCAAAGGAACACCAAAACTTGGTTTATGGTATCCTAAGAGTGACAATTTTGACCTAATTGCGTACTCTGATAGTGATCATGCAGGTTGCAGGATTGACCGAAAGTCTGTTTCTGGTGGCTGTCAATTTCTGGGAAACAGGCTCGTGTCATGGCAGAGCAAGAAGCAGACCACTGTGTCTATATCTACCGCTCAAGCTGAGTACACAGCCGCATCCAGTTGTTGCTGTCAAGTGTTGTGGATCCAAAATCAGCTGTTGGATTACGGTTTGAATATCATGAGAACCCCAATCTACATTGATAATGATGCTTGTCGTGACATTGTGAAGAATCCAATTGATCATTCGAAAACTAAACATATTGAAATTCGGATTCATTCAATTCGCGATGCGCACGACAAGGGGTACATACAAGTGTTGCCAATAGATACTGCTGATCAAAAGGCAGATATCTTTACCAAAGCTTTCGACAAAACCCGTTTTCGTCAGTTGGTAACTTGGTTAGAGATGATCAACTTTGAATGATTTAAAAAAAAAAAAAAACTTTGTGAATAAATTATAGAAAAATCTTATGTTTTAAAATAAAATAAAGATTTTTGGGGGAGAAATAAACCGGTAGATCCCTAAATTTGCAAGTTTTAAAAACTTTTTCAAAAACAATCAAGAAATGATAGGGATTAATCATATTTGTCAGCATGTGAATAGGACCGAGAGGACGTTGTGGCTTCAAGCAACGACATGTCGGTAGATTCAGCCTGGAATTGAGTAAACTGCTAAAAGATGACAAACTAAAAAGTCTACACGAGGTGCTGGATTCCCACTGTGTTTCAGGTTTGCACAAGCTGAGTCCGGTCATACACAGGTTGAGAGATCAAAAGACACAGAAAATTTTGTGCATAAGCAACCAAAAGACACCTAAGAGTGCAAGCTACCAAAGCGGGGCTATTAAATGAAAATGAGCAACAAAAGACACGCAATGTTAGTGACGTGCAAACATATAGATAGCTCACAAAGCAATCAGATGATCATCTTCTCTGCTTATGGGAACATAGACCTGAAGCTCTCATCATCTGATTGACATAATGATCATCTTCTCTGCTTATGGAAACATAGACCTGAAGCTCTCATCATTATATCTCAATAAACCTTGAGGATTGGTAGGCTTACACCTGGCACAAGTGGGGTCCATTAACATGTCGTCAATATTACCAAAACATGATAAAGATCATCATATAAAGTATGTTGAAAGACGAGAGGCATGGATTTAAGTGGACAAATATACCGACAGTTTTTCTTGGGCTACAGCTATCCAACGGAAAGTTGAAATGTGGTCTGGCAGGTATGACTGGTATGATCTTGATGCAAAAGGTGAGAAACGGTTGATCTCTAAACTCAAATCTTTGGTTAAAAAGGCTATTTTCTTGTTTGTGGGCCTGCGCACTTAACAGCTATTAAACTCTTATTGGGCCTGCGAACTTAACAGCTATCAATAAGCTCTGATTGGGCCTGCGTACTTGACTTGGGCTTTTGGGCCTGCGCACTTAAAAGTCAAGTACGCGGCCCAAACCCTTCTCCTATAAATACTGCTGTTACTTTTGATTTTAACTTTTTATTCAAAATTTACAAACCCTAAGTTTTACCACCACCGTTGAACCATCGTTTTCTTCCAACAAGTTCCTTACAACCACCATTAGACCACCACCAAACCACCTTCATCAATCCATCCCTGCTATTTATCTTTGTTTGTTTGTGTGATTTTATAAGGTATTTCAAAGATTCTAACAAGATCGTCGTTGTATCTACAGGATTCTTGTGTGAAATCAGTGAAAACAGTTGAGGATTTGGGGTTTTATGAACTGCGCACTTAGAAATCTTGATGAACTGCGCACTTGTTTCATATGACTGCGCACTTGCATCATATGAATCAAGAATCAAAACCCTAAGTGACTGCGTACCTTGGTGTGGACTTAAAATCTTAAACGGAAGTTTAAGTGTCTGCGTACTAGTCTAGTACGCAGACTTGATGTCTCACCCCAAGCCGTTACCATGCCCGAGTCACTTGACTGCGTACTTGACTTACCCGTATCCTGATGACTGCGTACTTGATTTACCCGCGTACCAAGCAACAAGTACTCAGTCAAGGCTGAGTACTTAGATGCAATCAGACTCGGGCTGCGAACTTAGATTGTGTGAACTTAATATTGGACCAAAATGTTGACCATTGACTTGACTATTCACGACATTTGACCGGACTACGTACCTTGACTCATTCATCCGTAAACCGAAACTGGACTCAAATGACTATTAAAATGAAAAACGAAACATATCATATACACTTTAAAATCTAATCCATAAAATGAATAACACACGTAAAACCAACTTAAAATCAAACCTAGTCTAAGTACGTCGTCCGTCAAAGTAAATGAAGTGTCTGTCATTAGTCAATTCTAAATCCAAAGTTCTAACTTACTTTTCGTGCACGTGTCCCACACAGATGGCTCTTGAATGGGATCCAAGAGGAATGCACAACCAACCGATGATTCTGGAAACTGATGATACAAAGTTTCGAGATGTTGTTGCATGGATCAGAAGAAGCAGAATTGGATATGCGGTAGAGCAGCACGTTCAAGTCTACAGCTCACACATTGAAGACTTCTGGCGATCTGCTAAAGTAGAGACCGTGGCACGTGTCAAGAGGATTAAAGCCACAGTAAGGAACAAGGCAGTAGTCATTACAGAAGATACAGTGAGAAATGTTCTGAGATTTCAAGATCAACCAGCAACTGTTAGATCTTTACCGAAAACTGAGATTCATCAAGAGTTCCTGAATTTTGGATACAAAGGAGACTTTGACGCAAGGGGTGATATCAAGAAGAGCCAGCTGACCAGAGATTGGAAGCTTATTTGTCACGTATTTCTGATGTCTCTGTGTCACAGAAAAGGGGGATACAATGCACTCAGTCCTGACTGGGCAACTGCCATGATTAAAGTCTGCAAGAATGAACCCTTTAATCTGTCTGGATTGGTGTTTGATTGTATGGTGAAGAATGCTCAAGCTGAAAGGAAAAAGTGGATGATGTATCCCAGATTCGTTCAGATGATGATCAACTCACAACATGAGGATCTGCCCCTTGGTGATAAATACAGTTTCGCTAAAGGTGCACGATTCTTCACTGAGTGCAACACACCTGATTGGGAACCCCTGCTGGAAAGTATGTATGCTGCTCAACGGTATCCTGTCATAATGAAGCTATACAGTGAGATAAAGAGAAGAAGACAATCTGCTGCTAGAGCTCAACAACCAACTACAACCGAACCTGAACCTTCTGAACCTGCTCCTACTGAACCTGCTGCTACAGTGCCTCAGCATACTGCTGAAGAAGTTGCCCGAGAAAGAACTGTTGGAAAAAGGGCGGCATCTGATCCTGTTCCTCAAAGGCCAACTAAACGAAACAGGCCTACTGGTTTATTGCAGCAAGGGAGAGAATCATTAACTCCTGAGGAACTTGAAATGGCTGAAGCTGCCAGACAAAATGCTGAACTAGCAAAGGCAGAGAGAAGAAGAAGGAGAGAACAGTTGCCTGAGTCTGAAAGGCCACGGGTTGTGACAGAAGAGGATCAGGAAAATGAAGAGATACTTGAATCTATGTTTGGTGTGGAGGGTCAGCCCGGACCTTCCACTGTCAGGCCAGGGCCTTCTACTGCCAAGCCTGGCCCTTCCTCTGAAAGACCTCCTATTCCCAAGCCTCCTGCGAAGAAACAATCTGTACCTTCCTCATCTGTTCCTGGTGCATCACGTCGAAAACCAGTGCATCAAGAATTGTATGAGACACTATCTAAGGAAGTGGGAAAGAATGCTGCTAAGGAAATTTGTATGTTGAAGAATCAGATCTACAATAATCAAGAATTGAGAAAGAAACTGAAGAAATTGAAGCACAAAAACCGAAGTCTTGAAAAGGTGGTTAAGGATCAGCGTTATCTGATAAAGTTTCAGACTGAGGTAAAAATGAAGATGTTTGACATGCTTCAAGAGTTAAAGAATCAGGGTACAGATGCTCCAAGAATGACCTTTGATGAAGCATTTGATTTCGGGAAATTCATGGAAGAGGAGAAAGAGAAGGAAAGAAAAGAGGAAGAAAGTGATGTTGATGAGATCAGTGAGGACGAGATGCCTGAGACGTTCGTAGAAATGGGTGCGGGTGAAAACACAGTCTATGAGATGGATGATGGGTATATATTGGATCCTGAAAGATCAAGCTGGTTTCCAAGAAGACCAATCACTATTCCTGCTTTGCACCAGAACATCCACCACACTCGTGCATCTCACCAAGAAAGAGTTGTCTGTTGGGGTTATGATGGGTTTAAACGTCTATTCTTTGTGAAAAGAAGAGGAGGTGTGATTCAATACTTCAAAGGCAGACCAAACCTGAAGACTCTCCCAAGATGGGACATTAGGGAGATGTGCAGAACCCCCTTCATCAACCACTCTCAAGACTCAACAGCTGACATGGTTTCTGTGTTTATAGAAGACGAGTGTGCCCGTGACTTCAAGAACTGGAAGCCACAGAAGCCAAGGCGAAGAATGTCAAAGAAGAGAATAGATCCAGCCACCGGACGAGGAATGATAACATACGTGATAGACCCTCCCCAGGTCGTCACTAGGGTTCCCATCCGTCCAGAGCTTCCTGTGATTTTATCGGATTTCAAAAAGTGGTTTTATGACAGCCGAACTGGTGAAGCTGTGATCAAACTGAGAGATGATACAGAGGCGTTGAGAATAGTTGACCCAGTAGATGTGTTTGCTCTGAATCCTTCTGATTTAACTACTCTTTTTGCAAATCAGATCAATGTGGGTGCTGGCAATGTATTGTTTGAAGAGGCCATTCTGTTCAGAAGGGCAGTAGAGCGAGCTTTGAAGAGAAAGCAAGAACTGATTGATTTGGTGGCTAGGATAAATGCAGCTGACAAAGCTAGAGATGACAGAGCAATAGCTGCTGCTGCTGCCACTGCTGCTGCGAAGATATGAGAAGCTGAAGTCATTCCAGAGGTACAAACACAGACTTCTGCAGCAACAGTTGATCCTGAGTCTGAGCCTTCTCAAGCCCCAGCAGTCTCTCCAAGTACAGCCCCAGAAACTCAGCAAGATCAAGCAACTGTAGATCTAGCTGAGTTGTTCATCCAAGAGCCATCCACTGAAGAACCACACGCTGAAGTAACACATGCTGAAGAACCTCGTCCTGAAGATCCAACAGTTGAAGAGAGCATTGTTCAAGCACTCCCGGCACATCAAGCAAGAGAAGAGGGGGAGTTAAGTGATGTAGAGATAGACTGATTTTGTAGAACTGGTAGCTGTGGTCTAGGGGGAGTATTGTTGGGTTAAAATGAGACCACAGTTACCAGGTTTAATCATGTTTAGTTATGTGTTAGAGTTGGAGGGCTAGTTATGTAATTAAAGCATAGTTGTAGTATGTAAACCCTAGTCTGCGAACTTATTACACGGGGACTGCGAACTTAATGTTAAGTTCGCAGTCCATCAGGTTCTCATATAAATAGAACCTCATTTGTGCAGCTAGGGTTAGGGTTTTTGTTATATCTTTGAGAGCACAAGTTACAAGGTGCGAACTTATCTGTAATCCATGGTTGTTCACAGCTGAAATCATTAATGGAATCATGTGTTTATGTTTCTTGTGTGTCGGTTTTTATAATCTTCATCTAGTTCTTTAACTTGTCTTGATTAATCAACTAAAACACCTAACAAATAGGTGTTTCTAGTTGATAACAATCTAGTGCACACTTAAGATCTAGTAATTTTGGGACTACAATTCCTTTTTCAATTCTTCAACTCTAAGCCTCCTTGTCTTTTCATTTCCATCATTCATACTCTTTAACGCTTTCCAAAGTTGATTTGAAGTAGAGCATGGACCAAACTGATGAAGTAGATCTGTTGTCAAGGCTTGAGACAACTGTGAATATGCCTTCGTTTCTACTGCATACTTCTTCTTTTCATCACCGTTTAGATCATCAAGTGCAATCGGTGTGTTGGAGTTCTCAATCATCGGTGGCACATATCCCTAAACAATCATTTGCCATGCTTCACCACTATCTAGTCCTTCGAGATGAATCTTAAAACACTTCTTCCATGAGTGATACTCAATCATATCCAACATCTTTGGTGGTCTATTCCCGTTTCCAGTCGAAAGATCATTCACCAAAGTAGTTATGGGATTTGTTGTTTGACTTTGCACTACTGCAACTGCTATGACACTCCAATAATCTGGAATAGGTTGTGGTTATGGTTGTGTATTTCCCCTTTCAGCTGCAACAACCCATGGGTTCATCGGTGTTTGTTGTGGTTGTGTCATAATAGGTCGTGTGTTCATATGTAATCCCCAAATGTCGTCCATGATTTACAAATACTCAACACTTAGAAAAATTCAGCAACACAACTTTTGTTCGAACTGTCGTGAGGTCGAACAAATGAGAATCAACTGGTTCGACCCGAATATCAGCACGAGTGAAAGTGTAACTAACTGATTCGACCTATCAAAACACCCGGATAAGAACTAGTAACCTGAATGAAAACTGAAATGACCTGATTGAGTAAAACAAGAACTCATTCGACCTAACTTTCAGCCCGAATAAAACACTAGAATCTGATTCGACCTAAACACAAACCCATTCTGGAAATCAAATTTTTTTCAAAAATCAACAATTTTGATCTGATTTTCCAAAAAGTTGTTGAATTTGATTGTAAATGAGTAGGTTTTGATTGGATTGAAATCTAAACAACTTTTGTGAAAGAATTTTTGATATTACAAGTAAAAACCGCTTCAAATCAATCAAAAACCATTGTTTATCGATGTTCAATGAAAACATCAAAGATTTTGATGATTTTGATATGAAATCTGAACAATTTGTATCAATTTGCAGTCGTGTGATTGAGCACAAGCTCTGATACCACTTTGTAGGATTGTTTTATCACAAAGAAACAATAATATCACACGAGTTATTATGAATCCGAAATGATATAAATCGTAATCAGAATAAATTAAAGTTCATTTTCAAAACATTTTCCATTAATATAATCAAGTTATAACAGTTACAACGTGATATTAATGAAAATTAAGACTTTCCAGAACCTTCCTAAACATACACACAAACCGACACTTGAATGACCAACAATTCTAAACTCTAAACAACTCCAACATATATATAGAAGATTCCATTCGACCCTTTACAGGTTTGAATGAACTCATTCGACCCTTCGAAGACTTGAACCAGAAATAATACTTAACAAAAACTTCCTTGACCCTGTATAAACTTCATTCGACCTCTTTGAAATCTCCTTCAACCCCACGATCACCCGAATGAATATATAAAACATCCAAAAACTTGAAATCTTTGCCAATATGATGTGAATCCGAAAGCGATAGACACAATAATGCATCTACGGTCTTCGGACCCCTTTTCATTATCTACAGGATTATCATCTTCATTCCATAATTGATACATCTCAAACTCCCTTAAAACTTGTTTATCTATTGTATTAGCTTCACCTTCTGCTTGATATAGTATTTTTGGTTGAAAATCTACCATACTTGGTAAATAAACATCATGTATTGCAATATCTTCATTTCCCATAGTTGAATTTAAGCTAGTCTCATAGTGCTTGCTGTATATTTCAATCATCCTTGTGGTGTAAACATATTGAAAAACTTTTTAACATTATCATTATTGACTAGAACTCGTAAACCTTGATCCATGTCTTCTCCTGGAACCCTAAAATGATAATAAATGGGTTGTTCATTTTGATACCTAACTCAAGTATCATCTTATCCATTTCATGCACAAAAAACGTATCATCATCAACCCTATCTACATATTTTCTACCAGGATATTTTGTGAACTCTCCGCCATGGTCAAACTTCAAGGTCAAATAGTTGAGATTTCTTCCTAAAATACAAAAACAATAAGTAAAAAATGATGCAAACTTTAACAGAAACTTTAAATTGTCACTTCAACTACAAGATTAGAGGATGTTGTGCTTAACGTACACAGCGCTGAGTATGAATGTCTCGTTGTGAGTTCGGAACTTCCATGTGTGCTGGAGATTTTGGTTCGATATGTGCTGGATATTCAGGTCTAACATGTTTCTCTTGAAGAATTGTGGTGTAACCCTAGTTTCTTAGATAGAAGAAGAACATGGGGAAAAACTATGAGAACAAACTCTGGAAAGGTTTAATTTGTTATTTAGTATAGAGAGAACTGCAATTTTGGTCCCTGTGGTTTATACCAAATTGGTATTTATTACTAATTTGAAAAGTGTTGCAAAAAATACGCCCACGTTTCAATTCGTTGGAATTTTAATCCACCGGTTAAAGTTCCATCCATATAACCGTTAAATGCACTCACATGCCAAACATGTGATGGGCAAAAAGGTAATTAGATCTCTAAACATAAACAAATATTATTTTTATCCTTTTTAAATCCCATCATCTTTCACAGCATCATCAATATTACTAACATCATCTTTCAAAACAAAACCCTAGATTTGCAAACATGTTGTTCTCTGTTCTCAGCAAGAAATCTGGCGATTCATTGGTTCTCTGTCAAGCGTGTGGTTCACTAACTATCATCAAAACTTTATGGACCGAGCAAAATCTAGGAAGACAATTCTTTTGCCGCAAAAGAAGAGGGAAGAACTGTGGCTTGTTTGTTGGCCTGATCCTCCATGGTGCGACAGAGATGAGAACATCATATGTGGGCTATTTCGAAACATCAACCATAAAAAAAACCTGATTCGAAATTCAAGAACCTAGAACAAGAGGCTCAAGATCATGTTAGGTGTCAGTTGGTTGTTATTCATGTGACCTAAAAAAATGTCAATTGGTTGTTGTTCATCTTGTATTTCTTTTTTAATTGACCTAAAAAAATGTAAAGATCAATTTGTTTTTGAACTTGATCATCAACATGAATGGTATCTATTTATGTATGTATGTATGTATGTATGTTTTATCCACTAATGTTTTAATATGTCGTATGTTATTTTGGGAATTTGGTTTTTTATATAGTGTGTGGTTGTTGAAAAAGAGAGATCCAAATTGGGTATTTTAAAATGGTTACTGTGTGCTTGTTGGTATTTTGCAAACTTGTGTGCAGTATTCCATTGTACCAAAAAGGTAGAAGTATAAGCCTTTTGAGAACCACTGTGAAGTTTGAAATGGTGATGATTGTATAATTGCACATGGCTGCAACTTTTAGTCCATAAATTTGGTAGCAACATTAATTACTAATGACATTAATTGACTCATTTACAAAGAACCTGCAAATCATGGTATACTCGGATTTATGAGGATTGTTTCTTCAATATCCTTGGCAATCCAACTTAAAGTGCACAATCTAACCTCTTGTGTGTGAAGGCATTTGTGGTTATTTTTAAATGTTTTCACAACCAAGGACTCCACATTTTCCTTCTTGTAATATGCAATACCCAAGGACATGTTGGCTTTGGATTCGGGTTTTTTTAAAGTACTTGAACACTCCACATCTAAAGAACCATCTTCTATTTCTGAAATTACTTCTTTAGACTTCTCTAATGGACCAACATTCTCATTTATTCCACTAACCGCTAGAGAACCCGGATCACGACTATAACAAACAACTCTAAACCTTTTTGTATCATTTCTATTTATACTTAGTTGTCTTCTACTATCAACTGCAAGTTTTGTAATCAAATGCCTAATATCACTTTTACAAGCAAAAACTTGACCAACATAAAAAGTAGTCGAGACAGAATCACATTATTGATTGTTCATCATCCTAATTTCTCTAACAGCTCTATCCAGTGGAAGTTTATCACCTAAATCACTAAGGCTATCAAATCCATTAAGGTCAAACTCAAATAAAGGCCCTGCACTAGCATTGCATGTGGATTCTTCATGTACAAACATGTCAATATTTCTTCTAAACAGTGTCATATCAACTTGAACATCTCTCGTACGAATATTCCTTTCAATATATTCATGATCTTGTTCATTTTCCTCAATGTCTTCATTCAAAACCCTTTCTTCAGCATACTCAACCAACTCATCCCTTTCATGGTTTTCGGATCCCTTTTCATTTTCTACAGGATTATCATCTTCATTCCATAATTGATCCATCTCAAACTCACTTTAAAACTTGTTCATCTATCGTATTAGCCTCACCTTCTGCTTGATATGGTGATTTTGGTTGAAAATCTATCATACTTGGTACATAAACATCATGTATTGCATTATCTTCATTTCCCATACTTGAATTTAATCTAGTCTCATAGTGCTCGTTGTATATTTCAATCATCCTTGTGGTGTCAATATATTGAATAACTTTTTAACATCATCATCATCAACTAGAGCTCGTAAAGCTTGATCCATGTCTTCTCCTGGAACCCTAAAATGATAATAAATGGGTTGTTCATTTTGATACCTACCCCAAGTATCATCTTATCCATTTCATGCACAGAAAACGTATCACCATAAACCCTATCCACATACATTACCTTCCCTAGCTTTAACATATTTTCTACCAGGATATTTTGTGAACTCTCCGCCATGGTCAAACTTCAAGGTCAAATAGGTGGGAATTTTTTCTAAAATACAAAAAAAATAAATAATGAAAACTTTAACAGAAACTTTAAATACGTTGTCACTTCAACTACAAGATTAGAGCATGTTGTGCTTACCATACACAGGGCAGAGTATAAATGTCTCGTTGTGAGTTCGGAACTTCCATGTATGCTGGAGATTTTGGTTCGATATGTGCTAGATATTCAGGTGTGTTGGGACGAAGAGGATTGAAGAAACCAGATTTTGTACCTTAGTCGAAATCATATTTCTGCTAGATATTCTAAGTATGAAACTGCTGAAGAATAAAGAACAAAGTACTGAAGAAGAAGAAGAAAAAGTGCGGAAGAGTTAAAGTTTCAGAGGTTCTGAAGACAAAGTAGAACTACTGAAGAACAAACTACTCATTAGTAGTTTGTTTACTCATCAGTACTTCTGAAGAATCTTTCAGCCGACTTAGTTACTTCAGTAGTTTAGTATTTTATAGTTTTGTTAAGTCGTGTGTACAAGTACCAATGCCACAACATGTTCTTGGCATTATCCTTTAGTGTTATAACCCTTAAGTATCTTTGTACACAGGTTTGTATTGGTCTATAAATAGATGGGTAAATCCCACTATTTTAGACATTCCTTTTTGCAATCGAAATCATTCGATAAATACAAATCCTTCAAAGCTTTTAATCTTTATTCCATTTCCTTATATATTGAGAATCATTCAATACTTGCATTTACTGCTTTATATTTTGAATTTGCTTTGATTCTTATTAACTGTTTTAGTCTAGGGGGAGTAATAACTTTTATAAAGTGATACTTAATCTTAGAACACTTTTACATTCCGCTGTGCAAAAACACTTTGATAAATCTATAACACATAAGTGTTCTTATGCTATAAAGAGACAACTGATCCAACAAGGTCTAACATGTTTCTCTTGAAGAATTGTGGTGAAACCCTAATTTCTTAGATAGAAGAAGAACATGGGGAAAAACTACAAGAACAAAATCTGGAATGGTTTAATTTGTTATTTAGTATATTGAGATGTAATTACCTTTTTACCCATCACATGCTTGGCATGTGACAACATTTAATGGTTATATGGGTGGAACTTTAACTGGTGGATTAAAATTGCAACGAATTGAAACGTGGGTGTGTTTTTTTGCAAAGGAGTAATGGAAATAAATAATCCCAACTATTAACTATTGGTCAATAACAGTCCCAACTACGAAAATCACCAATATTGGTCCAACTTTCGACATGTTGGAAACCAACGGACCCAAACTAACGAAGGCTAACTCCGTTAGTGTGATGTTGACGTGCCATGCCACATAGGATGCTACGTAGGATCATCTTGCCACCTAAGCATGCCACGTCAGCATCACACTAACGGAGTTAGCCTCCGTTAGTTTGGGTCCGTTGGTTTCCAATATGTCGAAAGTTGGGACCAATATTGGTGATTTTCGTAGTTGGGACTGTTATTGGCCAATAATCAATAGTTGGGATTATTTATTTCCATTTTTCCTTTTGCAAACCTTTTAAAATAAGGGTGTTGCTAAATGCACTCCATTTTTATTTATTTTTACTGAATGTACTCCCTCCCTCAACTTTCATATTTATACATTTCAAACCTTTTAGTTTTTTTTTTCATTTCATTATATATTATTATTATTATTATCCTTTGTCTCTTTTAATGTTTTCTAAAAAGAAAACCTTTTTGGTTATTTTAAAAAAAACATTTTCTTAAACGTGTTTAAAATGAAGCGAGTCACTTTGATTTTGAAGTAGGATTTTTCATTGTTTTTTAGCTGATTAATAATACTTTGTGCATAAAAGAACGCAACATAATCAAAACAAAATATAACAAATGTTGATATAGAATGAATGAACTTTTTTTGAAGTTGCAGGTGGACAACAGTATAGACCTTCATAAAGTTTCATTTTTCTCTCTCCTAGTTGCCTCTTTCCTCAAACACTTTCATCGGAATTATCATATTATCTTTTATGAAAATATAATAAAAAAGGACAACTAAATATAATAAAAGATTTTCAACTCACTTCTTTACTTTATCAATACTCCATGAAATAATACCAACATCCACGTAGAGAAAGCCATTTGTAGCGTGTAAAATACCATGTCCATTCTTTAGCCCACAAAACGTTTTGCTTTGCATCACCTTAATTTGTGAAGTGGCATTTTTTCATTGTTTTTTTTACTACATAAACGTGTTTTTTTAAAACATAATTAATATATTCATACGAAAGATGTCTATTAACTTTAAAAAGAATTAAAAAAACATTTTAAAAATATTGATTTGTAAAGGGGAAAATATGACAAGTTTTAATGTGATTTTTTAGGAAAGGGAGTGTAGAAAGTAAAAAGAGGGGGTGCTTTTAGCCTACCCCTTAAAATAACTATCATACACTCTTTTTATACACTACAATGCACATGTACCATTTATCTTTTCTTACATAATTATACATTTACAAAAAACTATGAAAGCAAAGTAGTTGGTTTGATACCTGGAGTCAAAACATGGCAACTTACATTAAATAAACGGAGTGAAAAGTTAAAGGAAGTCAAACTAAAACAACTCGTAAGAATAATATCAAACTAACTTAGAATTAATAACATCATCAGCAAAGGAACAAATAGCTAAGATTAAAAATAAGCTAAATGTTAAAGAAAGTTAGAATGACATAAGATTTGCAGCTACAAATCCCTTGGACAGGGTTATATGCGTTTGGCATTAATCATTAGATTTAAGTGGGTCAAAAGAGTGAGGTACGTCAGATCCGTATTATTATTTCTATTTTTATTGCTAAGCTAGGTATATCAAGGAGTATGGTAATAATCCTTAGATTTAAAGGTCCAGTGTACCATATAAAATAAGCTTACTTGAAATGCTTGAAATATATCACCGTTTGCAAATTTTAAGCTACGAATTGCCCTTTTTTTTTTTGCAAGCTCAATAGTATGTGCAAGAGCTTGTATGTCCGCTTGATCTTATCTATAAAGGAAAAGCAAAAAAAAAATGGTGATATGCTTGCATGATTATTTGAGAAAACAACAATAGGCACAAAATGTTAATCATTGATATGCCAAAAATGTACATGCTTATCTATCAAGACTATGATCTCAGGTTGAGCTCGATTAACTGACGATAAATAACCACTACATACATTATGGAAAAACATCATTATAGCTCCTTTTGATATTAGTTGTGATTGCACATCATTGATCCTGTTGACCGATTCTAGGACCTATAACATGAAAACAACAATAAAACACTAACAAGCATTTTATCAAACACCTTATGAGCACACCAACAGACACAGAGAATTGGAAACGGATCATACACTTGGTGTCTAAGCAGAGATTAAGAATGATATTCATCTATACATACACATGTATAACAGTAGATCTACAAAACATAAAATTGCCCCCAAAAAATAAAGTAAAAAATACCTTGTAATCGGCTCCTGATTCGATCCTAAAAGCATCAGGACTCGAGACGAAGGTATAAAGCAGATCCATGGGGAATCTGAGAGAGAGAGAGAGAGAGGACTCGAGACGAAGGTATAGAGCAGATCATTGAGCATAAACTTCATCTGTGTCTTGTTCATCATGTAAAAATTACGATGGCAGGAAGAAGAAATAGAGAGAGGAAGCTTGAGGAGATTATTAATAAGATTGAAATCTAAATTTTTATTGATTACATTAGTCTCTTTTTCTTGTCGATACTCTCCAGGGTGAATCCACAAATAGTTTGAAGAGAAAAAAAGAGAGGGAGCAGATGGTATCAGGGGTTTTGATTTTGAAATTTGAATTTGGAGCTCAAATTTAAACTAACAGATGTAAGTAACATCTTTTGAGCATTGTTTTGACCTCAACAAATGTTGTTGAGTGGCCCACACAACATATTTTGTTGACTAACAACTCTTTCAATGAGTGGCTCACAAATTTTGTTGAATGTTTTAATCAAATTTTATGACATCATTATTTGCATCACACAAGCATCTCTATGCTTGCCACCTTAGCTTTTTAAGCCTTCCATGGTTGTCAACTCAGCTTTCTTATGTCAGGGACTCTTCTCCTATTATAGTAAGTATAGATAGATATAGATGTACTCTAGATCACCTAGCAATATTTGGTCAAAATTTGTAATTCCAGTTAGAGTAAGTAATATATTTCAAATGTAAACATGTTAATAAATGTCTTTTAAAATTATCCTATATATTAATTTGTGAGTCTTCATGAATAGTGCCTTCTTTAATTTTGAAAAGCTGTTATATACCAATGTGTTTGATAATGGTAACAAGGGATGTAGTGCAGTTGGTTTGGGTGTTGTTGTGTCTGTTTCAGTGCTACGGTTCGAATCCTTTAAAGGGCGATTTTTAGGGCATTTTTTGTAAGTCAATTTTTTTTCTTTCTTAAAATAAAGTGCTTTACAACTTTTCAAAGCAGACACGTGTTCTATGAGTCATTGTTATCCATATATAGGGCTGTTCAAAACGCTCGGCGCTCGCCGATCGCTCGCCGCTCGCTCGGAATTTGCTCGAAAATTGCTCGCTTGATTTTCCGCTCGATTGTATATGAGCCGATCGGCTCGGTTCGGTTTGTAAATGAGCCAAGCACGAGCAAAGGTACGCTCGGCTCGGTTCGGCTCGAATAATTTTTTATTTATTTAATAATAAATATACACACAATTTATAGATAAATTTATGGCTTTATATATAAGATTCTATTGGATTTGACTCAGTATATGCAAACAAAATATAACTAACCCACTTAACACAATAAAAAAAATTAACATTAGATTTAATAGTAAAACAATAAGTCATGAGGTGACAGTCTTGACTTCTTTATATTAATAGTCGTCCATCGCTAATTGTCGCTTGATATCACACCTACGTCACAATGCAACAACTGTTGTCTGACGTATGCTCAAAACCTCACCAGCCTCAATCTAAGCCTCATCCTTGGACACTCGTATCTCAATATTAGTGTTATCATCGGACATTTTGACCTTAGTTGTCACCCGACAATGAAAACATCAAACGAAACATCCCAATTTTATAATCGTCCATATTATTCTCCGCTCGATTATCGCTTGGCGCTCGCTCGAAAAATTTTCGCTCGAAGAATGCTCGTTCGGTTTTCGGCTCAATTATAAACGAGCCGCTCCGCTCGGTTCGGTTTGTAAACGAGCCAAGCACAAGCATAGCTCCGTTCAGATCGGCTCGGCTCGTGAACAGCCCTATCCATATACCCGGTCCTCTCTCTCCTCATCCATGCTTCATTACCCACTCCTCTCTCTCTCTCTCTCTCGATACAACTAACTGTCGACTTAAGTATAAAATTTTTACGTTCTTTTGTTATTTTTATAACATGTGAAGTTGGACCGTTTAAAATCTTCCTCTTTTCAAGCCGACTAACGTTGGTAATCGATGTTGTATCGCCCTCCACCCAAAAATAGAGATCTTTTTCAGAACCCCTTTCACCCATTCAAACGGGTAATATGGTGCAGCGTTTCTGACCAGCATCGCTCTGCAGCCCACAACTGTAAACGACCAATCTTTGCTCTCCGTCCATGACCATTTGTTTGCAGTGTTTGACAACGCCGACCCCTGCAACAGTTCGCTGCACTACAAGAACTCCTGAACTTCGGCCAAACTGATGGGCTCTCTAATCCAGACCCAACCCAGCCGTCTTCGTGCCACACTGACATTCTTTTCAGCCTCAAGAAGGAACAAATTTGGAAACAAATGCATTAAAGGTCTGTCCCCAATCCAAAAAGCGATCCAGAACCTTACTCTTGTCCGTTTCCTACCTGCGCCTTTAGTTAACATTTTAACTCTAAGTTCTTGTCCCAAAAATCCTTTTCCACCTTTACAATAGCGTTCCAAGTTCCCGCCACACCTGCTTTTACCCGAAGGTATGTTGCTAGAGACGGATTATTGTGAATCGCTGAAACAAGGTGAGCTCGTGGATGGGTATAGCTCCGATTTACGCCTATAATGTTAAAGATCTTTTGGAGCTTCACAGATCAGTGGGCAACAATAAAAAGAATCGACAACTTATAAGAATCATCATTTATGGGGTGTGTTGGGTGATTTGGAAAGCAAAAAACGACCTAATCTTTAGTGGGAAAAAGTCAATGTGATAGGCATTTTTGGCGAACTGTAAACGATGGCGTTTACATGGGTGAAACATAGAAGGAAACAAGCGAATTGGACATGGGAGGATTGGAGGGTGTTTAATGTTCCTAACATGTAATGTAATATGAATTGTTTAGGCTGGATTGTTGGGTGTTTGTATTTGCAACTAGCATCTTGTTAGTTGCATTGTGTATATATTTTGGTGATGAATGGATAGTGAAATTTGCTGATAAAAAAAAGTGTAAATGTACATGAAAAATACAATAAATTTTTCAAACATTCATACAAACTTTTCTATGACAGCACGTGAATTAAGTAGACTAAGTAAATTAAGTGTAAATGTACATGAAAAACACAATAAATTTTTCATTCATACAAACATTTATGACAGCAAGTGAATTAAGTAGACTAAGTAAGAAAAGTCTTGTTTTTGTTTGATCTAAAAGTTAATATTAATAAGAAGTTAAGAACTATGTAAGGAAATATAGGCGTAAACGATAATGGCCATAAGTTCATAGGACCACCTACCATAATCAAACCCCACAATTCACAAAGATAGATTTTTTTTAATGGCTTAGTTCAGTGGAAATCCTTGTACAACCCTAACCTAGCGGTCCCAAATTCGAATCTCTACCCACACCGGTGTCTTCCTTGCTTAAGCTCAACCCGTCAACGGATATTTTTTTGTGGTGTGCACGAATTGAACCTGTGACCTACCCCAGGATGGGAACCTTTAAGAGAAAACCCACCCTTCCTCAAATCAGCTGGGCTGGAGATATTAATTGGCCATTCCCAAAGATAGATATTTAGTTGGACTTCAGTTATCAATTTTGTATTTCAATATTGTAAATAGTATTGTATCTCAAGCGACTAAAAATGTTTGTATTTCAATCTTGTAAAAGTGTTCCTGATTGTATGTCAATGGAGGAAAGAAGAGTGATCAAGACCAAGCTGTTCGTTCTGTTCCTAGTTGTACTTTATGCATCAATACCTTGCACCATTGCCGCAGACACCGTGTCTGCAAACCAAACCATTACATATAACATGACCATTGTTTCGCCACAAGAAACCTTCGAACTTGGTTTCTTTCGCCCCGGTAAGTCCATGAACCATTATGTTGGAATATGGTACAAGGAAATGCCAAACCGAACCGTAGTGTGGGTAGCCAACCGCGACGCACCACTCACAGATACCTTGGGTGAGCTAACTCTCACCCTTCAGGGAGTTTTAATCCTCCGCAACGCCACTATGGGAAATGTCATATGGTCTTCAGCGAATTCATCAACGACATCAGTTAGGAATCCGGTTGGTCAACTTCTAGATACGGGCAACTTTGTAATATACGAGGAAGGGGACGACATCAATCAAGAAAATCCCATATGGCAAAGCTTCGACTTTCTGACAGACACTTTACTTCCCGGAATGAAGCTAGGCTGGGATTTGGTTACTGGGATTGACATACACCTCAATTCATGGAAATCCGATGATGATCCTGCTTCTAGCGAGTTTTCTCTATCGATTGATACAAAAGGTTACCCTCAACTACTCCAACGGGAAGGCAAGGAAATAAAGTTCAGGGGAGGTCCATGGAATGGACTCAGGTTTACCGGAATTACTAACATGATACCCAACCCGTTTTACAGCTTCAAATTTGTTCTTAATCAAAGAGAAGCTTACTACCAACATAATCTCGTAGATACTTCAGTATTGATGAGGCTGGTATTGCATCCAGGTGGTCATGCAGAGCGCTTGTTATGGACTCATAGCAAACCAGAATGGAGCCTTTATACGGTCCCCAAAAAAGACCGTTGTGATGAATATGCGGTGTGTGGGCCATTCGGGAGCTGCAACATTGATAACTCCCCACCTTGTTTGTGTTTGAAGGGGTTTGAACCCACATCTCCAAAGCAGTGGAGGGATACAAATTGGTCACAAGGGTGTCGGCATACTATCCCTTTAGATTGTAACCCTGGTGAAGGGTTCAACAAATATTCAAATTTAAAGTTACCCGACACTCAGGGGTCTTGGTATAACCAAACCATGACACTTGTAGAATGTGAGAAAATGTGTAAAAGCAATTGTTCGTGTACTGCTTATACAAACTCGAATATCTCTGGGAGTGGAAGTGGTTGCTTGCTATGGTTTGGTGGCCTAATTGATATCAGAACGTTTGATGAAATTGGGGACACTCTTTATATACGAGTTTCAAAATCTGAGTTAGGTAATTTAAACACGGCATATTTATTTTCATCACCAATTAACTTCATCATATATTAGGTTATCTAGTCTATACGCAGCATAATTAAGAGATTATGGTTTCACGCAGATTCAATAGAATACGGTAGAAGCTCAAATGAAGGATGGAGGGTACGAGTCTTTGTCCCCATATCATTTGTAGTTTTGGCCATACTAGTTTCGTTGTGCTTATTTTACCATTTTTATATGAAGAAACGACAGCACCAAGGTATTTCTCTAGTTTCATTCGGCTTATGTTTAAACTCAAATTTTTGGATCACATATTACAATTTTGATGTTTTGAAGAAAATATTATTAATCTACCAACCCTATGTTCTGTTCCACTTCACAGGGATAACCGGATATGAATGGGGACATGATCATCAAAATAGAGGTGGTGATGAAGATCTAAGGCTACCACTATTTAGGTTGTCTACATTACTTAAAGCTACAAACAACTTTTCAATGGACAACAAACTTGGAGAGGGCGGTTTTGGACCAGTATACAAGGTATGTATTTTATGCCTAAATTCCGTTCTATCTATGTATGGTGTTCATGTGTTACTATAAGATGATTTGTAGCATAAATTAAAAATGCTTGTAGTCGGATGATTTGATCAAAATAAATTAAGAACGCATGTAGCTCATTGGTTGGTTGAATCACATAAATAAGTTGTATCATGTTCTGTTTATTTTCCATAGTCATGTTATGAATTTGTTATTCATGATCTCAGTGAATTTTGGGATTTTCCCAGTAATAAAAACAAAAGATGGAAATAATGATTGACAAAAAATATTTATTCTTTGAAGATGTTTAGAAAGCTGTTTGTTTTTAGATACTTACCTTGAAAAGTTATGTTCCAGGGAGTACTTGAAGATGGGCATGAAATAGCAGTGAAGCGCCTAGCAAAAACATCCACGCAAGGACTTCACGAGTTCAAGAATGAAGTCATCTCAGTATCCAAACTACAACATCGCAATCTTGTTAAACTCTTGGGTTGCTGCATTGAGAAAGATGAAATGATGTTGATATATGAATACATGCCAAACAAAGGACTTGATTCCTTCATATTTGGTAAATGGAATAATATGTAAAAAACATAGAAAAGTATAAAATAAGAAAATATATAAACTAAAATACAAGCTGTTAACAACAGATAAAACTCAAAGCAAACTCCTTGATTGGCCTGCACGTTACCACATTATCATTGGAATTGCTCGTGGACTTCTTTATCTTCACCAGGATTCTCGACTCAGAATCATACATAGAGATCTCAAAGTCAGTAATATTTTGCTTGACAAGGACATGAACCCAAAAATATCAGATTTTGGCACGGCTAGAAGTTTTGGAGGAAATCAAACAGAGGCAAAGACAAATAGAGTGGTTGGAACATAGTGAGATTCTTATACCCTAACCTCATTGTAATTTATTTTAGAACACTTACATTAACTTGATTCCCTATAGTGGCTACATGGCACCAGAGTATGCAGGAGATGGTACCTTTTCGATAAAATCAGATGTATATAGCTTTGGCGTACTAGTGCTGGAAATTGTGTGTGGGGAGAAAAACAGAGGGTTCGTTGACAAAGAACATTGCAACAACCTTATTGGACATGTAAGTTGGCATTTTAATTTTGAAATGCTAGGTAATTAATAAAATTCATTGTTTTTTTTCTTACAGGTAAATCTTTGTTTCACCAATAACTACCAAACACATTAGCAAAAATATACTAGAAACCTTTGAAGATTATCAAAAATAAGAACTTTTGACTCATATGACTCTTGTTCATTATTTTTGACAGGCATGGGGACTCCATAACGAAGGTAGATCCTTGCAATTAGTTGCTAAGTGTCTAAGTCACTCAATCAATGTGTCTCAGGTTCTACGGTCAATCCATGTTTGTTTGTTGTGTGTTCAGCGTCACCGAGAGGATAGACCCACTATGACTTCGGTGATCTTGATGTTGGAAAGTGAGGGTCCATTGCCTTCACCGAAAGAACCAGGATTTTATGTTGGACAATCTACCCAAGGATTACCTGAAGGTTCATATGCAGCAGGTTCTATAAATGAACTAAGCATTACAATGTTGAATGGTAGATAAAATGAAAGTTCCATGTATTAAAAGAAACAACTTCTAGCTATAAGCTTAATAAGCATTTCATATAGATCAACATATGTTTACTATTGTGTAAATGTGAACTTACGCTTATTTTGCTATTTTACAGGACATGAATGCAAAATATACATGTATCAGTGATATGTTACTATTCTCCTCTCATTGCCCACAACATCACATCTTACTAGTTTCTTGTATTTTATCCCTGATTAAATACTCAAACTTGTATTAAACCCATCTTACAAAGATACTTTAACAAGGACTTATCTCGTGATTACTACAAAATACATAGGACGAACAAATGGTTTGTATTCCAACAATTCAACACTCACCAAATTTCCTTAGCAGTTTGGATGGTCTGTACTGAGTGTGTTTTCATGGTCGTTATAGGTGTGCTTAGACACTCCACTTTTAATTTTCGGTTAACTTGATTATCTTCATCGCCTCGGTTCATAGAAAACCCATGATTACGTTACTCTTTATCTGCATAATTTCATTTATTATAAATATTGAGATTTTAGTTGTCTATCAATAATGATAGGAGTATGAACCCAAATCACCGGTTCAAATAAAACGGTAAATAAAAGGATAGATCTAACGGATCGTTTGGATACAGATTCACTAACAAACAAAATGATAGGGCTGCGAATCACTCCCGAAGATGCAGATATACCACTCCGGTTATGAATTTGGGTCTAAGAACACCACTCAATATGCCACAATTGAGCTAGCATTATATAGACACAATCAACTTAACTCAAAATCCATTGAGATAAATCAACCAAAGAAATGTTCATACTCAAACTCACTGCCATTCATAAACGAAAAGATAAAATACATATAGAAAATGGATAAAGTAACTACCTAACATCACCTCCTAGTCTCTAGGAAAAGTAAGTACTAATGTACTATTAACATAGCATGAAATACAACTTGGGAAGCTTTGAGAATAATTAATTCACATGCAAACAGAAAGTGGAAAAGTAACTGCGTGAAGACGTGGGTTAACTTGCATTGGATGGGTTTGTTTTTCTTTCTTGAATAAGTTTGCGCGCAACTGACTCGTGTTTGACCCGGCTTCGACGACCCGGAATGCTCTAGTTCTGAAGTCACGACTATCAAATAACTTTGAATAACTATCATATATATATATAGGTAACTAGTATTTGATATCCGTTTTTTTGTTGTGATTGTGGATTAACATTTAAAGCTATATTGTGTAACTGTTAGATCCTTGATCCTGTTTGTTTTTAAGAGGTAAAAAGTCTGCATTCTGCAAACAGTTAGTGCACTTGGTGTATGTCCCCAGCTAGTGATAGTTCGTTATTAGTCGTAGGATTGATTGTATAGTCGTTCTAGGGTTGTTTAGATGTTAATCTAGGCTTAGGGGTATTTTAGGAATTATTGTTGTGCCATACACCTCCTATTAGTCTCATACATGTAACACCCACATGTATGAGGGCCACACATGTGACACCCACATGTATGAAGGCCGTACATGTGATAGAGAGGGAGGTGTACGAGAAGCAGTATAAATATCCGATGCCCTAACCTTTTGAAGGTGGGTCAAACTTTTCCCATATTCTAATACAAGTGCAACCCTTTGTGTGTGCTCTCATATTATTATTATTATTATTATTATTATTATTATTATTATTATTATTATTATTATTATTATTATCATCATCTTATCCATAAACACTCACCTATAACAACTAACTGGATAGTTGATTCCGCCCTAGATTCGATACACATGCGATATTCAATTTTTGTCGATCCTACAAGTGGTATCAGAGCAAATGATAATCAGTCTTACACGGACCACATCTGCAGACATTTGCAGGTGAAGAGACCAAAGGTCTGTAGTCTGCAAGAAGAAGACTTTTTGTTTGTTAACGTCTACAGCGTAACCCAAAACCATAACCCACCATAACCATTACACACCACATTATTCAAAACAACAAAAAGATTAAAGACTTATTGGAAGGAATGAATATGGGAAGAAATTGAAGTGGGTTTGAAAAAAGATAGCGTTTGGAACATGAGTATGAGGATTTATTAATCCAAACCCTAGAAGAATATAGGAATGTGGGGTTGTAGGAATCGAATGGTAGAAACATATTTGGAGAAAAAAAAGGTATGGATTAGAAGGAAATAAGGATCAAGATTTAGTAACTAGCACAGCTTTAAGCAATTGAGCAAAAAAACATATCAACACATCTTTTTAATAATTCACATGACTTTTAGAAATTGTGCAACACCTAATTAATTACTAAAACTAGTGCTTTTGTCTTTAGCAATAGAGCAAAAATCAAACAAAACTATTAAAACAATATTTAGCACCTTATGAATTATGATGTGTAAGTGAGGTGACAGTGAAAAAAAATATAAATAAAAGCATAACAAATAGCTTTAGAGGTATCAAGGGGAACCTATCACTTCATCATACTATAAAAAAACCAACTAATAACAATCTTTCACATGATTCCACCCATTTCTATCACACAATCACTAAATCACTTGCAACGTACACGTATCATCACTTGAACCATTTCCATCATCTGATTTTTTTTAAATATATATAAAATAAAACAAATTAATATAACATTTTTATTAATACATAAAATTAAATTTGAAATTATAATAAAAATAAAACTACACTCCGTTGGAATCGGAAACCTATTATGGAACCTAAAATTAAAAAAAAAAAGCTTGTTTAGTAAACAAAACTGAGCTTCATTTACGGAGTTCAAGCCGGCTCGCGAACCTATTAATCGTTTCATATTTATTTAGTATTTTAAGTATATATTTTTAATATAAATTTTCTTATAAAACAAATTATGCTTTTGTTTTTTTTCTTAAAAAATCACTTAACAATTTTTTTCACATAAAAGACAACTATATATACTTTTGGTTTATTCTTACAAACGCAACTTAACAATTTTTCCCAAAAAAAAACCACTATACTTTATTTTCTAAACAAATTTTTTCTTTTGTGAAGTGGTTATTTTTTATTTAGTTTTTTAGATATTTTATATTTATTGATTTACTTTTGTAACAAATTATAATATTAGTTTTACTAATTAGTATGTATCTTAATTTGTAACAGTCGGCGGAATAGTATTTTTCCATCTCTTTTCGTTTTCCCCACACCATTTTTATTAAAACTCATTTCCTCTACTCATTGTATCTTCTCCTTCACCGCCTTCCTTCGCCTACCGACCAACCACTACCTGCTATCTACCTGTTAACGGAACAGCACCAGCAACGTCTACCTTACTCCGCCTGCAGGTTGTCAATGCTTTGCAATCCGATGCTGTATAATCACCGATTGCCGATTCAGTCCGACGACCATTTATGGTTGACGCCTCCGCCAGCTATGTACCCTCATAAGCTTTTTTAATCACATCTTACTTCTTTAATATAGCCTTCCTTCATCTCTAAATTAGGTTAGCGCTGCTGCACTTGCATATTGCATTCTCTATTTTCCCTTTTAGTTTATCATTTTGTTTATCATTTGTCTGGTGTGGATCTTGACTTCATAGCCACAAATATTATAGGTAATATAATCCACTTAAAAATTATTTTTCTAGGTTATACAGTTATTAGGGAAATTGGTGTACCCCATACCTGATCATGTTCACGTTATTATTCTTGTATATATTAATTTGTAACAATCGGCAGAATAGCCGTCTTTTGGTTTTCCAAATTTTTAGCAAAAGGTTTTAGTCTTTCGATTTGGCCACAATTTTGGTTCACCCTTTAAACGCGCGTAAGGTGACAACTGGTCCACAATGGAAGTTACAATTTCGGCCTTCGTTCAACCACTACACTTCCGGCAGTAGCCATGGTGGCCGACCACCGCTTATGCCGGAGAGAGAGAAAGAGAGGTACAATAGAAGAGAGAGAGGGAGAGAGAGAGAGAAAGAGAAAGAGAGGTAGAGCAATTAGGCGGTTGTAGTGTGGCAATCTTCTTTCCGGGTAGTTTTTCCGGCCAGCACTGGTGTGGTGGATTAGTGTTCTGATGATATGAAACTGTTAAGCCCTTATGGTAACAAATCAAGTCGATACCAACTGAATTGCCGCGCGTAGCACGGCTGAATTTTACTAGTCTAAATAATCTTATAATTCTTAACCAAGATGAAAAATATATAAGAAAAAAGCACAGCTTTCTAATCTATTTAAAGATGCTTGACGTAGTTAACTTTCTTGATCAACAACTACATCATTTTGAAATTTGTTTAAAGATATATTTAAAATAAAGACAATCAAAATTTTGTTTGAAGTTGACATTTTGGGAACTTTCATGTGCAAAAATTTACTGAGTGACTTTTATGAGAAAAAACAGTACTTAGTCCTATTTATTTAGAAAAAAAATTGTTGAGTGACTTTTCTAAACAAAAAGTAAAAGTATACTGTTTTTTATCTGAAAAAAAATATTTAATGACTTTAGTGAGGAAAAACTGTAAGTTTAGTGTTAATATTTGTCCAATAATAAATATATATATATACACAAACATATATATACATGTACACACATATATTAGGTTATATATAAAACCATTAAAAAAATACTTATAATTACTATAGAGTAACAAATGAGCGAGCCGAGTTCGAGCTTGAGAAACAATACTCGAATTGAGTTGAGCAATAGAAACAAAGTTTGAACCGAGCTTCCGTGCGCAACCAAATTGCTAAGAACTCAAAGATTATATCATAAGCTTGAATTGAACCATGGTTTAAAGAAACCTCAGGTGTTTTTACAATAATCAACAAAGTCAAAACCTAATGAAACAATAAACCCTATATCCGTTTTTGTAGTTGAGAATCTTAGGTTAAATAGGAACACTTTAAGGTCAAATAGGAAATTTAAATAATAAAAAATAAAGATAATCTCCAATGAAAATTTATAGATAATCTTGCATCACTACATACTTGTATGGGGTTTAGAAATGGTTTTCACCAAGAGGCTAAACTACCAACAATAAGTAAGTGTTCCTATCAAAATGTAATATAGTAATGCTAATGGTTGGATATCAATCAACGGATATGATAGCTAGTGATACTTGATCATATGTTAATACTTTTTTTTTTTGGACGGCTAACGGTACATACCATAACGAAGCATCGCACCCTTCATGTCCGGTCCCCGCGCTCAAGGTTCAGCCCCTCATTTCAGAATAACCCTACTCTAAGTTGGATTCGAACCTATGAACTCCTAGGACAGGAACCCCCCCACAGTAGGTAAACCTTCCCACCTGCATTACCACTGGTTGGTTATACTTTATTGGCTCACAAATTAAAATGTATTGAGAATACTAGTTTTAACCAATAAAATAAAGTCAACAAAGTAAATCAATTAAAGATGTAGGAAAATCAACCAAAAACAAGTATCACCAACCAAAAACAAGTATGATCTAGGTGTAAAATCCCTTATGAACTAACAACAATAACTCTGTTACAATCCAAACATGAGAACTTATCTCAAAAGACTAGTCTGGTGGGAGATAGAGCCTTCTTCGGTTATAAACCCCACATTGGTTGGCCCATACGACCGATGTGGGACAAGTCCCATACCTTGCAATGATTCGATTTCATAACATTTGAACCTCCTTAAGGGCCAACATCCTCGTTGGTCACGGCCACATTGGTCACGACTCGCTCTCTCCAGGTCACCATTCCGTGGGCCACCACTCTGAGTTTGGCTCTAATACCATTGTTACAACCCAAACAGGATAACTCATCCCAAAAGACTAATATGATCCGTGAAAGAGCCCACTTAGATTATAAATCCCACATTGATTGCCCATACAACCGATGTGTAACAAGTCCTATACCTTGCAATGATTCCAGCACATAACAAACTCGTATGCGATTATGGTAAGATAAAAAAAACACATGAAACATGGAACTAGACCAGACTTGATGACATCTAATCATGAAATTCTCATAAAACTAAAGCGATAAACAAGTAGTAGCTGGCTAAAATCACTTGAATGAAGTGCTAACGATGAAGTTGGAATGTTTAAAGTGGACAAAACTACTATCAAGATTATCAAATCCCACAACGTACTCTTAGAAAGTTAATGATATAGACACATGCTATTTAATCATCCAAGCGAACCAAAATCCAAATATAATGATAATGGAAATTTCCAACATAAATAGCGATCATGTCCAAACCTATGTCTATGGCTGCGCATTTGGTCAACGAACTAAAACCTTAAATTAATCAATTACCATTACTAGTCGACAACCCTAGATAATGCAAAGTCAAAAACTGGAGAATGGCATGATCACACTGTTAGGATCGTAGAACACACACGCACACACCAACACAAAGATTTACGTGGTTAGGTCTAAACTGACCTACGTCTACGGGCAACTGGGGTTTTCTTTTTATTGAGTGATACAAAATACAAGTATAAGAGATATCTTTATAGGCACTAACTAGGGTTCTAACCCTATGCTAAACTTGCTCAACAAGTTAATCATACTGGGCTTCAAATGATTGGGCCTATAGGTGGGCTGAAGGCAACATCACCAACAATCTCCCACTTGGTTTTTTCAGACCACGAACTGCACCATCTCTTCTGTACTTCTGTAAATAAGATCTACCCTTGATCTTCAATGCGCCTCTAGTTACCCTGATCTCCTCAACACTATTCCTGGAGACCAGCTGAAGCTTCCTAAGAGCTCCAAATCATCAGTCATGGTTGTGTTTACCACTAACCCATTGTTTGTCTCTATCGACTCCCACAGACATGAACTGCCGGACCCTGAAACACCTTGAGAATAAACACTCTCCATATTGAGCAAGTAATCCTATAGGGAGATTTTATCAGCTGGAATACTGGTTCTCCTAACACAGTGTCGTCTAGGAATTCCGACTAAGAGTGCTCTCACTTCCACGAAAACCTTTGACTGGTCTACCTGAACCTTTCCTCACTCGTTCATCCTGAATCTGACCTATGACTCTAGGTTTCTTACTTGCAAAGACAACCTTCTTCTACCCACGAGATTCTGTGAACCCAACTTTGTTTCTCATCTGAACTGGGACGGTCACTCCCTCAGACGGTAAACTGACCATGTAAAGCGAACCTCGCTTTCTTCCTCGAGCAATGACAAGATTTCCCTAAAGAACTCTCCACTACCCATTTCCGTACTTAACCTCATGCCCTTGATCATCCAACTGTCGTATAGAAATTATTCTCTTTTTCAAACTTGGAATGACCCTGACATCTTTCAAAGTCTATGAACTGGCTCAAGTCTTCAAATCTAAGTCACCCATACTCGTAACATCAAGAACCTCATCGTTCGCCAGTCTTACCTTACCAAAGTCATCTTTCTTCAAATTCTACAAAAAAAATCATTGCTGTGAGTAGCGTGAAATGAAGCACCAGAATCCATGACCCCAAGACTCTCACTGCCTTTCACTGAGTCCCAATTCATCAAACCCAGACACATTCCCAGAAGCAGGATTTCATATACATGACATCGACTCTAAAAAATGTCCACACCTCTATGCAACCCTGACAAATCAACTATGCCAAGCTGCCACTGTCCCTGTTATCCCAACCAGCTAACAAGCAAAAGATTATAACAACAGTAGAGCTTTCATGAAATCAAGTGGTACCAAGTGTTCTATGACTGTACACACGATCAGTTAACACAAACCCTAACCGAAAGATCATCCAAGTGGCAATAGTTCACATGATTTGCCACTAACCTTTTTTTTCTTCACTTATGTCGTCACCAGCACACCTGCTAGTTCTATTTTCTCCAGGTTTTACTAGTAACAGAAAACAAAGCTATCGAATCGCCTATACTGTTTTCTTTCACCCCGCGAAACCAACCAAATCCAAAGCCATCTGCTCGATTTCCTTCTGTTCGTTTTTTCTACAACCTGGTTGAACTTTACACCCCGGTACCAACTAAAATTCGTACCGTTAAACTTATCGATTTTGCACCTTTCGTTTTCTGCCATGATAACACAATAACACGACTAACGAAACTGTATCGAACAAACAAACCAATACTGAAACAATTGAAAACAATAGCACCTGATTAATAATCACTGGTCTATGATCTTGTTTCTCTGGTTGTCACAAACGGCTCTTCAAAACACGTTGGTTAAATTAATCCCCAAAACGTCCAAAAATACCACTTCTATTTCGTCCCTTTTTTTCTTTTTCTTTTAAATAGCACAACACCTTCCACTACAAGCAATCACACCCAAAAAAAGTTTCTAACCAACTACGTGATCAACTTTTTGAACTTTCCAAGAATTTTCTTTTCCTCCTCAATATACTGATTCGTTCTCCTACTTCTTCTTAAGCCAACAACAAACAAAACACCTAGTACTTCTTAGAGAACTCACTTCTTTCACCAACAATCAAACCCAAAAGAAACTTACTCTCCTAAATCCTTGCACAAACCAACGACCAGCAACAACGGTTGATGGACTAGTTTAATCGGAACACTAAACTGGTGGAGAAGAGTGACAGGTTGGGTGGAAAAAACGAACCAACAAAGAGCCCTAGTCTGGGTCTAGCGTGCGGCGGCTGTGGCTTAAGAGGGTGAGGTGGTCACGGTGGGAGGTGGTGGTGACGGCAGGAGGTTTTTAAGGTATGTGTTCTTTCCTCTCTTACTCCTGCCCTTCGCCGACCACACCCGTCGGCGGCGGAGGCTATCTTCTCGAGCCCTAGGCTCTGATATCAGTTGTTAGGATCGTAGAACACACACGAACATGAAGATTTACGTGGTTCGGTCTAAACTGACCTATGTCCACGGGGCAACTGGGGTTTTCTTTTTATTGAGTGATACAAAATACAAGTACAAGAGATATATTTATAGGCACTAATTAGGGTTCTAACCTTATGCTAAACTTGCTCAACAAGTTAATCATACTGGGCTTCAAACGATTGGGTCTATAGGTGGGCTGAATGCAACATCTCCAACACACAGGAGTTTCCCAACATGCAATGATCCAAGATTCCACACACACAAAAGGTTAACAGTCAATTTTATTTAACATACATAATCATTGAAAGATTATAACAAACAAATATCATTAACCAAGCCGTCAAGTCTTCAGCAACTAAGTAAAATCAAACAGTCCCAAGGGATAGCCTAAACAGTAACTTCAAATCTTCAGTAACTAAGTAAAATCAAACGGTCCCCAAGTGATATTCTGGTGGTAAATGCTAGACGTTAGATCTTTTATTGATAACTCGGCAAACAAAAACGATTAAAACTAGAATGCATATATCTGGACGTAGCGAAAGGAAAATATACATTCTACCCACATTGACTTAACTAATTTGAATCCTAGGCACTTAGGTAAAGCGTTAACCAGAAAAATTCAAATTTTATACCAAGATAAACTATTACGTTAAATAATAAACTTAATTATTTAACTTGATCCTTATCCATGAACTTTTGTTCTTGATCAGTTCCATAATTCCTTACGCACGAACTGATTAAGTTGGACCAAGTGTATTAAGTTAATACTTTAATAGTACAAGTGGTGTGTTCCCTAACCAAGTGGTTGAGCCGTTAAAAAAAGTAAAATCAAACACCAAATTATTAATACAGTATTAGCAATTAACTCGGTATTTAGAAATTAACATAGAATACATACCAATCGAATCATTCTGAGAAAAAAATCATTGTAACTTTGTAAGAGACATTCAATTTCAGGGCGGCAATGCTCTCGTTTTGGTGACATATTGTGACCCACGAAATTATCCTCATCGAATTTTACCTTTTGATCCATGGTTTAATGGCCCAATCAAAAGATTAAATGGTACGGATAAAAATAGTCCAACATTGTTAACTGGGCCAGCAACTTCTGAAAGCCCACCCAATACAATTTACGAATCACTATTTCACAACATTTTTTCACTTGCTGGTAGAGGTGTACACAAAATAGAGAAACTTTGGGTCAAACCCGGCCCGACGGTTTGGTACAGGTTTTGGATTTTTAGGTTGAGAATTGGTTTCAACCCAAACCGGTTTGAGCCAGCTTTATAAAAACTTATAAAAATATGGTTTAAACGTTAAAACCGATTTTGACCTCAATCCAAATTGGTTTTGGTGGTTAGGGTTTTCAACCTAAAACCAGTTCTCAACATGAGCCAGTGTGGGCCAAACCGGTCTGAGACGAAACTAAAAAAAAAAAGAGCTAGTTTATACACTGAATTGGTTTGGCCCAAAACCAAATCTTGTACACCTATACTTGCTGGTTAAACTATCTTTATTGTCCGAATACTTTATCTCCGTGTCCATCCCTGCAGCGGCAGATCTAGAATAAAATTTCAGGGTTAACGTAGCGTAATACGAAAAACGTCAAAATATGAAAATTTTCTACTTCGTCGAAAAAGTTAAGGTGTAGAGGGTACCCCTACCCCAATGGTAAGTCATGCGTGTCCACTAATTTCGACTAAACAGATTGTCATCCAATCTATCTTGGAATACGAAGTAAAATATTCATCTTTACATATTTTTTGCTCAGTAGAGCGCCAAAGGAAATAAAAACTATTCAGAAGTTGGAAAATGCAAGCATATATGTTTACAAGATAAATCTCAAATTATGATAAAGGATATGGGAGAGCTAGGAGTCCCAAGAAGCAATGACTATTCGCCTAAACATTTATATTGTTGGCTGTTTTGGCTTGGCGAGTTGTTTTAAGAATATACACCAAGTTGTGGCTCCCCTTAATGAACTGACTATTGTTTGCCGTATGCATGGGATCACCATGTTTTCTTTGCATGATGTCCATTTCAATATGAAACCATAGTCACATACTAGCCACCAAAATAACATGCCTTATGACCAAGGTTGTTGTGACCAAGACAGTCACATGGCAATTAAGTTACAAATTTGCTCAGGTAGTAAAATCATTAGTTCAATTTGATTAATAAGTGTTTGATTTAATTGCGCCATCAATTGACCATCTTCATGATAAATGAAAGCAACCAATTGATGATCCAACGGCCGAGAGATGAATGAAAGGGAGAGAGATATAGAAAGTTAGACTGTTAGAGAGAGAGGGGGGGGGGGGGGGACACCTACACAGAGTATGAAAGTGACAAAAATGAGAGAAATAAATTGCAGCTAGAGATTTAGAGAGACGAAGCCTGATTAGAATGGAAAAAACCGATTGTGCATGAGAGGTGTTGGAATTTTAGAAGGTGAATGGAGGTTTAATCTAATGAAATTATAATTTAGTGAAATTATAATTATTGGTAAAACTCCTCATGTGGTGAATTGAAGAAAAACTCTTTAGAAGAGTTAATTTATTTATGACACCTGATTGTAGTTTTAAGACTAAATTAAGTGTATAACTCTTCATGTTGTGAATTGAAACTCTTGAGTAGAGTTAACTAATTTATGACACTTGATTATGGTTTAAAGACTAAATTAAGTGTCTAATTATGTTAGACTCTTCATCCACCATTGACTGTTGTATATAAGATACTTTTGTGTCATATATGTGATATGAGAATATACATAAGAATATATATGAGAAATATTCACTAAGAAACTCTTGCAACACTCATAACTCTAGAATAGCAACCAAGTATCGATTATTTTTCAGGCAAGTGGGATAGTCCGGCAGTGCACCATCGTCACTGTTTCGAACCGGTGTACCCTGGGAACAGACGAAGAATCTATTTAAGGGAATTGTGTCAAACACAAGCCCGGTTCGAAACAGTGATTTTGTTTTCTTTTTATATTTTGCTGCAGCAAGTACAGAGACTCGGAAACACGCGAGCTTCATGTACAAGAGGCGTTGATGCGATCACAATGTAACTTTTCTAACAAGAGGGACATACACGAGGAAAGAAAAACTATGGGGGTGTTTGTTTTTTCATCAGAAGAGCTTCTAGCCACTTATGTCTGCCCCGCGCAGACGCGGGCAGACATTTGAGACAGGCAGACTGTTTGTTTTTTAGAAGAGATTTCACTTAAAAACCTCTTCCCCACCTCTTCCCCAAGCAGACTTCACCCATTCACTTCTTACCTCTTCTCACAAACAAAACACTCTTTCCCTCATCCTCCTCCTCAAAACCCTAGACCCAACCCACCTCCCTCCCTCCTCCGCCTCTCTCCGGCCACCTACGGCCTCCTCCGCCCTCCTCCTCTCTCTTCCAGCCTCCTCCTCCCTCAAATCTCTGACTTCGTTGCAGGTACGTTCTTTTTTTTTTTTTTTTTTAAATCAGCGTTACAACTTGATTTCTTCATATTTGTTATTAACGAGTCTTGCAAACTCCATACTTGACGAAGGTTATATCATTTTTAAATTTAACCATTTTCTACAATCCTATAACTTTGCTTCTCTTTAAAACGATAAATAATAAATACTAATTATATATATTCAGATTTGTTTTCCATTGATAGCTTCTGACGTTTTTTTATTGCTTTTAGATTTTGTGGTGTTCATATGTTTATGTTTAGATTTTGTTATTAGTATTAACTAGTATTAACTTTGTCAAATTAAAATACAAAATATTGAAGTAACATTATGATATTTGTTGTTTTGGCAATGATGGTTTGGTTCATAATTTCCATATGTTTAGATTTGTTGTTAATTGTTGTTGATGATTGTTGTTGTAGTTCAGATTTGTTGTTAATTGTTGCTAATGATTGTTGGAGTAGTTCATGGGTTTGTTAATTGTTGCTCAAATTGTTGTAGTAGTTCATATGTCGCTCAATTGTTGCTATTTATGTGTAATGTTGTTGCTCATATGTCGAATTTTGTTCTAATAGTTGATTTGGGATTGTTACAGAATACGATCGACCGAATGTGTCGTTAGTAAATAGCAATGTGCACGTTGATGATGATGAAGAAGAGGTTGAGGTACATGATACTGCATCAGATCGAGAATATATGACCCAATTACGAGATGAAATTGCGGAGCAATTAATGCAAAGTACGAAATAAATTATTTGAAAATTTGTTATTGTTGTCATTTAAAAAAATGTTATTGTTGTTATTTCAGTATTGTAGAACTCTTATTTAAATTTAAATGTTGAAAAAATATTGATTGTTTTAAATAATCAGTTTATTTTAAATTTCAATTTATTTCAGCAATCTGCAGAAGTTAAAAAACAAACAGTCTTCCTCTTACAGACTGCAGACCTTTGGTCCACCTCTTCTCCTGCAGATGTGGTCTGCAGATGTGGTCTGCAGACCTTTTGCTTCAGAAAAAACAAACAGCACCTATATTAATTAGCATAAAATTGATCCCAAAGTGAAGAACTTAAGAACCCCCCTTATATATGCAAAATCTCTGTATCTTACTTCTTTCACCAGAGACATGATCTATCACTCTATGTAGGATATTTAACAAATTAACATGTTGAGGTACTACACGTGAATTTAGTTGTACTGGTTGTCATAAGTATCAACCACTCCTTTTACATTAGCTACATACTTCATCGTGACCCTGCTAGGTAAAACATTAAATTTCTTTTATAAATCAGCATTAATTAAATTACTGAATTAAATTCAAATTTACCTATATAAACCCCTTACACCCTACCGTTTTCAATACCACACACAAAACCGTCGTCTACACCGTCCACATTACCCACCAAATACCCCCAAATCTACATCATTTACAAACATGACTCGTTGGTCCGAAGAAGAAGAAGAGATTGCCCTATGTACGATGTGGGTCATGTAAACAACCCTCCACGTTGAGGGTCGATTTGTCCCACGTGCTACAGGAATTCAAGAACTTGGTCTATGGTTCAAACCGAACCACCGACTCACTAAACTGAAAGTGAACTGATCTATGAAACAAATGTCAATGTTTTGAGAGTGTCCACCAAACAACATTGCAACAACCCCCCCCCCCCCCCAAATACCATCGAACACGAGGCGGTTGAACTTGCCGAAATTGCGTACTAGTTTCATGCTTACGGTGAGTTTCGTCACGTATCGGCGTGGCAAATGATCCGGGCGGCCTTAGATTAGGTTTGTTAGTTAAGGTTTATTATGTTTTCAATTTTAAATTATATTTGTTTAATTTTGATGTTTTTATTTTTAATGTAATGTTTATTATTTTTTTATGTAATGATTATTATATAGAAATATCATAATGTTCTGAGTTCTGGTACGTAGACCAAATAAGACAATGCAAGAAAAAGTTCTTAGATTCATGGAGATATAGAACAACATATAAGTTATTGTAGGATCATTTTTGGACAACCCGACTATCACGAGTTGGTTCACCTAGTGTGCGGAATCCACTAGATGATGTCCGAATAACGAAAACGCCAACAAACGCAATAACGAGTTATCAAAAACACACACAAAATGGTTTAAAGGTTGTAATCATATTAGAAACAGAGCATGAGTGAACAATACAGCTTACAGACCCGAAAACCTAGGACTTGGGGTGTTGGAATGTGTGAAATGACAGTTGAAATGATTAGAGCAATGATTGCAAGTATTTATACATGCTGCTAGTTGTCCCAGGCCCTGGGGGCGACTAGCCTTTTACCACACGACTAGGTGGGGCGACTAGCTAGCTAGTCGGCTTGAGACCCACACGACAAGCTAAGCTAGTCATGCCTTCAAGACCTAGTCGTGTGTCACATTACCTAAATGCCCTTTATCATACAAAACATATCCAAACTCGTAAAAAACGTTAATCAAACACCTATACTAGGCTAGGAACATCTACTTTACATGTACTAACAGGCTCCCCCTTGGACCTAGCTAGTATGTCTACAAACACTTCAAAATCTTCAAAACTTCAAGCAGCAGCACTTGATCTTCTAAGCCTTCGCCGTCCTGATCATACTAATCATTGTCCAATCATAACCTGCAAGAATCTTAAATGCATGGCAGAACCGGATCACCCGTTGAAACTTGAGGGCTTTTTCGGCTTTTGGTCCGAGATGCTGAATCGGATAATGATATAACGTGGCAATGTCAACTTCTGAGAGGTTCACCAGCCACATAGGATACCAGACTCTAATCTTTCTGCATATCTTCGGTGTGTTGTCCAGCACGATCACTGCTTTTGTCGTGAAATCATCATAGTACCAGAACCAGAACTTTTAATGAAAGTCCTCTTCCATAGGAGCAATTGAAATCTTGGACACACAATCTGAAGGCTTGATCTTATGTTCCCAGATCGGATGACCAATTTTTGGATGCAGCACCTTAGTCTTGTAGGACTTCGAATACTGAGGCTTGAACGTTTCCCAACCTTCACAAGCTTCTCTCTTCAGAACTCCATAAAATGCATCAAAACCTGGGAAGTTCTGTTAATACAGTGGCTGCAGAAGTACCAAGTCTCAAATGTACCAGAAAGGAAGGCTTCTTATCTTGCTAAACCAGCTGAAATATAATAGACCTTCCTTCCATTTGATGTGGAAGACCTTGGCATGCTCGATGTACGCCCAGCTAAGAACGTTGCCGGACATCTTCGAAAGCTTTCTCTTGAAAACCGCAACTTGTTCAGGCCCTTTCTCCATAGTACGTTCAGCTACTGATAAAAACCACTGAGAGCACAGTCTTATTATGCGCTCATTTCGGGACAGTATTTCATCAGGAATAGCTGTAGGCACATAATGAAGATGATCTTCAGCTTTGTTGATCATATCATCATCTATGACTAAAATCCCTATGGAATCATTGTTGAAGAAGTATTATGGATACTCTTCATGCGTTATATCCTCCATCTCCACTTTTTTATGCCTAGGATCCATTTCTGGAGGAGTATGGCTGCCACTGGAAGATTCTCCAAGTGTCAAGCCATAAACCTTTGCAATGTCTTCCCTGGAGAGTTCAGGTGGAATCTCTCCCTCCTCTAGACCTTTAAGCTGTGGAATCTTCATAGGATTACCATTGTCATCGATCAAGAAAAAAATCCTTAAAGGCTCAGCAATATTGAGTGGCATCGATCCACTCAGAATGTAATCTTTTAATCTCTTGATATCATCAGCATTGGACTCCCCCTGAGTAGACGAACTACCTTTGGGAAACTTGCCATGGGTGTCATATTTGCTTTTGGTGAGACATTCTTCAGCACCTGAAGACAAACCTGCACCTATGTTACCTAGATCACCACCATCACCACCATCACCTTTACCATCATCATCATCGTCATCATTGACATTATCGTCATCATCATTACCCTCATCTTCATCATCTTCCTCATCATCGTCACCTTTTTCTTCCTCTTTGTCGTCGTTACCAGACTCAGATGCACCTGTGATTCTAGGACGGTCTTCAAACAACTTGTCAACACGTTCTTTGAGCTTCTGGTTTTCAGACTTGTGCTTTTCTATTCTTTTCTCATTGTTCACATTCGCAATCTGCTGCTGATTGTACTGAGAGTCTACGTTCGTCAGTCTTGCAATAGTATCTTGATTTGATTGCACGAGCTGCTGATTTGATTAAACAAGCTGCTGATTTTCTTCAATCGTCACAATCTTACCTCTCAACTCTGAGTTCCTGTTTGACGCTTGTAGTTCGTTGTTGATGCGAATAGTCTCACCCTGTAGTTCCAGGATCGCCCTTTCATTCTCTTCAATCGTCACAATCTTACTTACCTCTCAACTCCGAATTTTGACGCGTCTGAGCATTTACCATAATCGTTAGCTCATTGACCTGGCATTGAAGTTGATCATTTGTAGCAGCAGGAGTTGGTGTTGAAGGGGATTGGGTTGCTGAATCAGAAGAAGTTGCTCGCGAAGATTCTTTATCATGTCACCAACAGGATTGGACACTAGCTCCTCGGATGAGGCCGCTCCACCGGTAACTAGCCATAGATCACAAATAGCCACACTTTTTCTAGTGTGGCTACTAAATGTGAAAGTTTTTTCTTCAAGTGTGGCAAACTGTTTTGAACAATTAAATAATGGTCACATGAATACATAAGATGTGTGGCTAAAAAGGTTTTAAAATGTGATTAATGACCTTTAGCCACACATTTAATTAAAAGTGTGGCAGGGCGCTCCTGGTAAAAGTGTGGCCATAGCCTCTTTTTCTTGTATTGACAGTGAAGATTACCGGTGGAGACATTGGCCGAGAAACACTTGTAGACACGGCTGCACCAGATGGTGTTGAAACTATTGCTACTGATGTTGCCGGAGTTGGAGTTTTATCGGGCAAAGAGATATCGACAACTTTCGATAATCTCCCAAATCTAGATAGAGGCGTGTCTAATTCAGCATCAAAAATTGGCGATTGCTGCATCTTCATCAACAGTGAAATCAGGATCAGCTTCCTGTCTTTTTGTCCCATCCATTTTTCCTTTCTCTTTGCTGCTTTTGCAGCTTTAGTATTAGGGGAATCATCAGAGCTAGATTCATCAGAAACATCTACAATGCTCACAAAGTCTTCATCACCTTCAACGGCAGTGGATTTCCCTTTATCTCCATGTGATGAACCTTGATCACCAGCTGCTGGTAGAGGATCTTAGGAATATAAAACACTGGTATCCAATAAGTCGTCATGTGTGGCAGCTCCAGAAACATTACCCGGAACATCATCACCATCTTTAAATTGCAAAATCGTCTTCAGAGTCACTATTCTCATTCCTCCACTTGTTTTCCTTTGGAGTATGATAATCAGGATTGCTCAAATGCCCGAATAATCTTCTTGTTTTGGGCCATTTGTCTTCCGGCTGACCCTGAATGACAAGATCCTTTCCATCACCTCCTCGTCCATATGATCTAATTTGAAGCTTTCCATCTCATTTTTGTCTAGATTAGACAACTGTCTATCAATCACCTTTTGGTAAAAAAGCGAGGATATACTAGACATGGATTATCGGTTGTCTTTGTAGTGATAACTTCCTTCAAATGATGCATGATCATCCTAGAGAAGTTAAACGGCTTGTTCAAAATCAACGCCACAATTGCTGATGCTAGTGTATCTCTGATGTGGTCATAGGCAGTCTTCTTTGGCCCTAAACATTGCAATGCGACGTTTATCAAGTATTTGAATGTTGGACACACGTGCGCCTTCTATAGCATCTTAGCTTTAGTAACCGAACGGTTGTATTTTATCATCAAAAAGCATCCTGGAATAAGAATAGAATCAAACGTGATAGGGTCAGTGGAGGAGTCTTGGAAACAACTTCACAGTCAATGATTGCATGTTGATAGAATTCTCGAAGAATATCTCTGTACGGGACACGCTGCTTCATAATTGCATAAGCGATTCAAGAACGGCGCAAGAATTCCAAGATTTTGGCAAAGACTTGATTCTTATCCTTCTTGATTGGTCCGAGAAACGGACACACGTTGTTCCTTGTCAAGTTTTCGCAATTCATCTTGCTGAACATTCATAGGAAACATTAGAAATGCAAAAACGACACAAAATCGGACAAAACGACACCAAGTGAACTTACAGCCTGCAACAGGCCACAAGCTTTGGCTAGTCGCCTCTTGTCCACACGACTAGCATTCTAGTCGCCTAGTTAGGGCACGACTGAGATCCTAGTCTGGTCACTGTACACACGACTAGCAAACCTAGTCGTCTGTACAGTAACTGACAACATTCAAATGGGTCAAAAACGATATGTGTCGAAATGGGTGATGATTTTGATTGCAATTTGTTCTAACACCACCGAATAACAAACCCCCATCTTATTTTCAGGTTAAGAAACATGTTTACTATGTTTATTAATCAAATTAAAGACGGTTTTAGTTCGTTTATAAATTAATCGATTTCTAGGTTCAAACGATGATGTTAGAGTCTGATTTTTGGATATAGTATACCTAGATAGTCCTTTACAATATCCAATGATCAGAAAAACAAGAGCAAAATTAGGAGGTCTGGTAATCGTTCTAGGGAGAGGGATGATGAACAGTTGCTGGGTATTTGAAAATGAAACACAAAAAAACCAACTGTTCCTTATATACTAATCCCTAGTCGTGCTACTGTAGATACGACTAACAAGCTAGTCGTCTGTACCAACATATATACGATTAGCTATTTTTCACACGATTAGCAAACTAGTCGCCTCTTGTGTGGGACGACTAGCTTAGCAAGTCGTAGTTCACCCCTGAATTACAAAAAAATGCCCCTAAACATTTCAAAATTACATTTTTAACCCCTAAACTGTTAAACATGTATTTTTACTCGGTTTCTTGAAGATGAATCAATTTCCGACTTAAAAGTCTATATTTTTCAACTTTTCTCCTCGATACTTGAGAAAGTACGGTTTTGACCCGACAATTTTTAAGTATCAATTAGTTGATTTTCTAGCTTCGATTTCTGAAAGCTTAAGATTCCAATGGATTAGAATTCCAATATCGGCAATCAAAAACAAAATAAAGATAAAATCTTTTTGTGTTTTTCATGATAAAAACAGAAACTAAAACAACTGGAAAGCAGATAACTATTCACACGCATATTTTTTTGAGTTTCATCTGTTAGGGAATCATATTAGTGCACAGACTAAATTGGAACCCTTAGTTTTTTCAATTTATAGATCAGTTAGTAATAAGCATCCTATAACAACTGCCAATATTGTTGTCCACCTAAACTCAAAATCAAGTTTTATCGCTAGGCATTTTAGATATGTCAAGGTAATGATTAATACTGATTAAATGGTGTTCCCCGCACACGCGACACACTCCCATATCAAAGCATGCATAAAGCTTCCTCGTAACCGGTGAATAAGTTGTTGTCATCCGTATTTACAAGGAATGGACTCGGTAGTGTTCAGGTCCGTATGAACAATGCACCAAAGAGACCAGTGAGATCCAGAACAGGGTTTAAGTCGGTTACTGTTAAATGATTTATCGGTACGATGCTTTAGGCATATAATTTGATACCTTAGAGTGAATTATCAATGAGAATTAGGGTTTTGACATTTTGAAACTTTTTGCTCTTAAAGGATTCCCAGACTTCTCCTGATCAGAATTTAATCTAATTTTTTTTTTGTTTTTCGTTTTCTTTTCTTTTGCTTAGAATTGACATAGAGGTGCCTCAGTATGGCTGTGAACCCAACGTACGACACGTGTGTCACTCCTTTAATCGGAGGACGTCCGGTTCACCACGGATGTAGCAACATCTTAAAGACAAGAAACCTCGGATTTTGGCATTCTATCAAACGAGATTTCGGTACTAAGACCATATGCCAACGCGACGTTAATCCACAGAATTTTTAGTCGATTATATCACCGTGCTGAACATGGAAATGATTTTGAGCCTAGAGACACATCATTGTAGAGACTACTTCTCGTTTCCAATTCTTTTAAAATTTTAAAAGATTCAGATAGTCCACTTATGAATCCATATCATTTTCCCTTTTTCACCAAAGAAACTCAAGTTTTTCTTTTTCTCATTTTTTTGATTTTGTTTTTTTTTTTTTTGGATTTTTCTAATGTTTTTGTATTTTTGATTTTTTTATGTTTTTGTATTTTTTTGATTTTCTACCCCTAAAAATCTACATATTTTCAAAAAGACAATATTTTTGGATTATTTTTTGTTTTTGAAGAAAAATATTTACAAAAACGATCAACGATGAGGAACTTAATCCTGCTTTTCTTTAATGCCATTTAAAATTCTGTCAAAAGCTTTGGTAAATAAATCAGCACGTTGATAGTTAGTGTAGATTTTAACAACATCGAACAGTTTCTTTTCATAACAATCGCGTATGAAATGATACCGAACAAGAATGCGTTTCTCCTTGGAATGATTTACTGAGTCTTTAGTAAGCGCTATAGCGGACTCATTATCATAGCAGATGGGAGTATTTAAAAATTTCAAACCGTAGTCTCTCATTTGCTTCTGTATCCATAAAACCTAGGAGCAGCAGCTAGACGCAGCTACATATTCTGACTCGCAAGTTGATAAGGACATCGAGGCTTGCTTCTTGCATTGCCATGAGACTAGTCTTGTTCCCAAAAACTAGCATCTAGCCGATGTGCATTTTGCATCTGTCTTGCATCCGCCATAGTCAACATCACTAAAAGTGACGGGGTCAAAATAATTGTCATTAAGGTACCATTGACCTTTGGTCGGACAACCCTTTAGATAACATAAGATCCTCTTCATAGCAATCAGGTGGGATTCTTTCGGCCTTGCCTAGTAACGGGATAAAAGACACGTTGCAAATATTATGTCGGGTCTAGAAGGAATGAGATACATCAACGAGCCAATCATCGCTCGATAGATGAAAGGATCAACGACTTGTCCTTTCTCGTCATCACTAATCCCCAGATTAGTTTGAATGGGGGTGGACACTAGAGTAGAGTCTTCCATCTCGAACCGGCTCAAGATGTCAGCAACATATTTGGTCTGCTGGATGAAGATCCCCGACTCTTGTTGTTCTACTCGTAGTCTAAGAAAGAATTGCATTTCCCCCATCGAGCTCATCTCTAACTTCTCCTGCATTAACTATTCAAAATTCCCTACACATTTCATCATTACTAGACCCAAAAATAATATCATCAACGTAAACCTGTACCAGAAGATGGTCGCAACCCTTTTCCTTGGTGAACAAGGTACAATCCACGAGTCCACGGTTGAACCCGTTGGAAATAAGATTGTTGCTAAGCATTTGATACGATTCTCACGGAGCGTGATGGAGTCCGTACAACAATTTATTCAACTTGTAAACTCTATTGCGATGAAACAGATCCTCAAAACCCAGTGGCTGTGCAACATACACCTCTTCATTCACGATGCCATATAGAAAATCACTTTTCTCGTCCATTTGATAAACCTTGAATCGTTTGTACGAAGCATAAACTAAGAACATCCGTGTAGCTTTAAGGCATGCAACTAGAGCGTATACTTCGTTGTAATCTATTCCTTTAATTTGTCTGAAGCCGAATATAACTAATCGAGCCTTATCTCTGATAACCACCCCGTGATCATCCCCGTTTACACATGTAGACCCACTTTGTTCAAATCATCTTTGCACCAGGAGGTAAGTCAACTAAGTCCCACAACCCAGCTTTTGGAACTGCTGAAGCTTAGTTTGCATGGCTTCTATCCATGGTTCCTCCCTCAGTGCCTCTTGCACAGTTCTTGGTTCTTGTTGAGATACATAGAGAGTGAATGGCCAATCGTTCTGATGTCCGACCTTTCTGATTTCTGAATCTAGAGCCAGGGTACCTGCATTATTACTTGAACTAGCATTACTGAGTTGACCACGAGTCATAACTCTGCTAGTTGGATTACCAGCCATATTTTGCAATGGATGAGTGTCGTGAATCCGAGATTTCGGATGTGCCGACACTAGATCATCCGATTGCAAATTGAGATTTTCCAAGCCTTCAAAAAGATTTGTCTGTACGACGCTTGAAGTTGTGGAAGCAGCGGGTTGCATATTAAACCTGGATAGATCAATCTGCAGATCAATCCCTGGTGTACCGAATCTATACCAACTGAAAGTCTACTGTAGATACATAATGTCTATAGCGGGGTTATTTTCGAATTAGTCTTTATTAAGTTTTACTCATTTATGTAGAATTTGGCTAGAAAGGGCCTTGGGCTTGTAAAGGGGTTTGTGATTGAGCGTGATATTCCTATAGGTATACATAGGCTCGATCTCTAGCCAAAGTAAGCACTCTCCCTCATTGTAAGATCTTATATTCTCAATCACTCTCTCCCTCAAGGTTTAGTCTCTCTCACTAGGATTCCTATTTTGATATTGTCATATTAATCGAATCGTAGTTTAAATTGTGTTTATTGATCTTGTTCTTATTGTTTATCATCCAAATCTGATTATTGATTTGTGTGTGTTGGATTCTGCACTTCACAAACAGACGTAGCATCTGAGATTCGATCTCATTTTTCTGACCTTGACCCACCACAAAACGCGGAGAATCCCACGAGTTCACATTAAAAGGAGTAGATCACTAAGCGTATAAGTTAGCATTTACCTTTATGTTTTTTTATTTGCAACTATCAACCTTTCCCTAAAACCCCAAAGACTAATTAGCTAATGTTTCTCTCATTCAAAAACTTTCTATACCTAGTTACCAGAATCCTGCCCTAGTTACTGATACAGCTAATTTAGGATACTTCATTCACATCAAAACTGAGCTAAATAGTAGTCCTAAAACCATTTGCCATGATCATTTTTCTATCATGACCTCATCATTTACTATTTGTCTCTCGATGTTTCGGCATTATATTGTTGAAAGAGAAAATTGCAGTTTTCGTCCCTGTGGTTTACCTAAACTAACAGGTTCAGCCCACGCTTAACACCTTGAGTACTTGTGGTTTCTTTTTCTAACACTTTACGTCCCTGAGACTAACGGCCGTTAGTTGTTCCGTTAGTTTGTGATGAAATGACTATTATATCCTTAATTTTTTTTTGGGTGAAATGACTTTTATACCCTCTCATCTTCTTCTCCAACCCACCCACCACCACCATCACCACCACCTGCTACTCTGCAACACCACCACCACCATCTCCACCACCACCACCATCACCATCTCCTCTCTCCTCCACCATCTCCACTCCACCTAGGGTTCCGGCAATATGCCCTAAATCACTAACCTCCGCCTCCTTTTCTCCACCCATTCCAGCCCCTCTTTTTTTCTTTCTTCTCTTAAACCCAATAATAATAATATTATCCCAACTAAACCCACCAAATCCCTTTCTTTCTTCACGTGTCTTACTTCAAGAAAACCCATTTCAACCCCTTTCAATCTTAATCGTAGAATCAGTACTAACAACAAGGACAATAAAGGGTCATCATTAATGGAAGAAAGCAAGAAGCTTGGTATCACTGGTAGTGGGTTTAACAAGAAAAGAGCTGAGGGTAAAGATAAGAGTGGCCCCAAAGACTTTAAGTTAAGCAAATCATAGAAAGAAACTATATAGCTCAACATCTCAAAATCATAGAAAGAAACTAGACCTGTATCGTTGTATTGGAGGAAAGGGTTTTAGAGGTTATAAAAGTCATTAGTATCGTTGTATTGGACGAGAGAGGAGATGGTGGTGGTGGTGGAGATGGTGGTGGTGGTGGTGTTGCAGAGTTGCAGGTGGTGGTGATGGTGGTGGTGGGTGGGTTGGTGGGTTGTAGAAGAAGATGGAAGGGTATAAAAGTCATTTCACCCAAAAAAATTAAGGGTATAATAGTCATTTCACCATAAACTAACGGAACAACTAACGGTCGTTAATCTCATGGACGTAAAGTGTTAGAAAAAGAAACCACATGTACTCAGGGTCTTAAGCCTGGGTTGAACCTGTTAGTTTAAGCAAACCGCAGGGACGAAAACTGCAATTTTATCTTGTTGAAAACAAAATTGTGTTCAAACCCAAGTATTTTTTTACCATATTTTTTTTTACCCAAGTATTGTTGGAACCCGTACTTGTACTTGCTTTTATGATGGTAACATAATTTGTTTCTGATACCATGTACCAAGCCATTTGTTTAAAAAAACATACAAGTTTTTATCTGTTAGACATAATTTGAATTGGTTTTTTAAACTACGGGGGTTATAATAGAAATAGGGTATCTTTTATCGTAAGCCGTATCGAGTGCATGTATCATACATGTACCATGACAAATGATACTGATCTTGACTAATTAATAGCATTAGTACGGGTGTCAGCATTGCCAACAATTACCGGTTTGTTTTTATGGTTGTCGGTTGATATGAAACATGATTTTATTTTTTTGGGTTGCATAAGACAACTTATGTGTAATTAAACTATTGTAAGTAAACTTTTTTTTAACTTAATTAACACCAAGTACTGATACATAATTAATAAACCGAGTTGTATTCAAAATATTGTATTTTTTATCTACCTCACCGTTTCCCACACAACAAGAGAAGACCAGCATCAATAATTTATATTCAGATAATAACGTTTCTTTAGAATACTTTAATTTGTGTTGATCGAATAAGGAAATATAACGTGTAGTTAATACGGGACCGCCGATCACTTTCCAAGAGTAGACACCCACACATTTAGTCATATAACATAAAATTTTGTTCTTAAATATTAAAACTGAATTGAAACTTGAAAGTTTTTCATTTATAATATTGTGAAAGTACGGCTGATACATTAATAATGGAGGATATAAGAGTTAGCAAGACCAAATTATGGTTTGTCCTCCTTGTGCTTTATGCATCAATAACTTGTTCCCATTGCCATGCTGCACACACCTTGTCTGCAAACAGAACCCTTAGATACAATGAAACCATTGTTTCGGCACAAGAAACTTTCGAACTTGGTTTCTTTAGCCCGGGTAACTCCACGAACCACTATGTCGGAATTTGGTACAAGAAAATATCAGTAAGAACCGTTGTATGGGTAGCCAACAGGAACACCCCACTCACAGATACCTCTGCCGAGCTAACTCTCACCCACCAGGGAGTTTTAGTTCTCCGTGATGCCACCACGAGCAACGTCGTGTGGTCGTCAACAAACTTATCAACAAGGTCAGTGAGGAATCCGATTGCTCAGCTTCTTGATACAGGCAACTTTGTAATTCATGAGGAAGGTGAGGAAACCGATCAAGAAGATCCCATATGGCAAAGTTTCGACTTTCTGACAGACACTTTACTTCCTGGAATGAAGAATGGCAAGAATTTGGTAACAGGAATAGAAAGATACTACACGTCATGGAAATCTGTAGATGATCCTGCTGTTGGTAGATTTTCTGTTTGGGTTGATACCAGAGGTTACCCTGAGATATTCATAAGAGACGAGCAGGAATTAAAATACCGCTCTGGTCCATGGAACGGACTAAGGTTTAGCGGAAATCCTACTGTGAAACCGAACCCATTTTTCAACTATACCTTTGTTGTTAATCAGAGAGAAATCTACTATCAATATAATCTTATAAATACTTCAGTTTTGACAAGGCTCGTGATACAACCGATTACTGGTCATATAGAGCGCTTGTTGTGGACTGAAAGCAAACAAGAATGGGAACCTTATTTTGATCCAGAAAGTGATCACTGTGATAATTACGCATTGTGTGGGCCATTCGGGAGCTGCAACATTTACAACTCCCCAGTTTGTACATGTTTGAAGGGGTTTGAACCAATATCACCTGATGAGTGGAGAGTAGCAGATTCCACACGCGGGTGTCGGCGAACTGTCCCTTTGGAATGTGGAGGTGGGGATGGCTTCATCAAATATACGAATTTGAAGTTACCTCAAACTCGAGGGTCATGGTATAACCAAACGATGACCCTTGTAGATTGTGAGAAGATGTGTAAAAGCAATTGTTCGTGTACAGCTTACACATATACGAATATATTAGGGACGGGGAGTGGTTGCTTGCTATGGTTTGGTAACCTAACTGATATCAGAATGTTTGCTGAAAACGGAGACACTCTTTATGTACGAGTATCAGCTTCTGAATTAGGTAAATAAAAAACGATAGCTTTATTTTCGTTACTATTTTCGATATATTATTTGTCTACGTCTTAAAATAATTAAGAGAATATGGTGACACACAGATTCAATAGAAAACAGTAGAGGCTCAAATGCAAGGAAAAGGGTACGAGTTATAATCACCATAGCATTTGTAGCTTTGGTTATATTAGTTTCAATATGCTTATTCTACCGTTATAATAGGAAGAAGCGACAAGAACAAGGTATGAAGTTTGAACACTAAGTATTCCCTTGTGTTTTTTTGTCAAATAAAAAATAAATATTATCCAATCCACAGGGACGCCACAAAACGAGTTTGGAAGGGATTCTGGAACTAGAAGTGGTGACGAAGATCTAGAGCTACATGTATTTCGCTTGTCTACATTAATTAAAGCTACAAACAACTTTTCAGTGAGCAATAAACTTGGAGAGGGGGGTTTTGGTCCCGTTTACAAGGTATTTTATGGCTCCGTGACCTTCTATGTATGTTTTATAGATGGTGTTCGTATACTATAAACAATACTTTCTTATCAAAAATTTTGCAATATATATACTTCGATGGCACACCTATTGCCTTGAGAACAAGTAACAATATCAATCACATTGATCCATCAAACCATGTAGCCGATACATGTGTTTCCTAGTTCCGTTCATGTGTTATGTGGTTCATCTTCGATTGGTAATGTTATTTACCGAACAAAAGGGATAGAAAAAAATGGCAAAACTAAATAAGGCAAAAAAACATACAAGTATTAGAGCGCGATGTATAATTGTATATAAGGTTTTTTTCCATACCTTAATATGTTGTTTTCTAGGGTGTACTCAAAGACGGGCAGGAAATAGCAGTGAAGCGGCTAGCAAAAACATCTACTCAGGGACCTCATGAATTCAAGAATGAGGTCATCTCAATATCCAAACTTCAACATCGAAATCTCGTCAAGCTCCTAGGCTGTTGCATAAAGGGAGATGAAAAGATGTTGGTTTATGAATACATGCCCAACAAAGGCCTCGATTCTTTTATATTCGGTAAATGGACATTATGAAAAAAACATAGAGAACTATCAAATAAACAAATATGTAAACTAAAATTCAAATTGTCCACAGATGAAAATCAGAGGAAACTACTTGGTTGGTGGGCACGTTACCACATTATCAATGGAATTGCTCGTGGACTTCTTTACCTACACCAGGATTCTCGGCTCAGAATCATACATAGAGATCTAAAACTCAGCAATATCTTGCTTGACACAAATATGAACCCTAAGATATCGGATTTTGGCATGGCTAGAGCTTTTGGAGGAAATCAAATAGAAGCAAACACAAATAGAGTGGTTGGAACATAGTGAGATTCATTTACCCCAATCTCGTTCCAGTTTGTTTTGTGAATAACTTAATATCAACTTGATTCCTTGCAGTGGCTACATGGCACCAGAGTATGCAGGAAATGGTCTTTTTTCAATAAAATCAGATGTATATAGCTTTGGAGTATTAGTGCTGGAAATTGTGTGTGGGGAGAAAAACAGATTATTCATTCACAAAGAACATTCCAACAATCTTATTGGACATGTAAGTTTAGGCTTTTTAGTTTTATACGGAAAATGCATAATAGCATAAAAGTTATCAAGGTTAGTATTTTAAACTATCTTTGTTATCACCGATATAAACTAACCAAATTAGAAAAATTATTAAAAACCTTATAAGATTATCCAAAATAAAAACTTCATGATAGTTTGAGCTCAGATAATGTTAAGTTAATTACCTGAACAGAATTGAGAACAAAGTCGGTTACATTTAGATGCAATTTGTTTCGATACCACAAATTATCCATGTCTCGTTTTCATTATTCTGGGCAGGCATGGTTACTCCATACTGAAGGTAGATCCTTGCACTTAGTTGACAAGTGTCTAGGTGAAAGTTTCAACGCTTCCCAAGTTCTAAGGTCAATCCACGTTGGTTTGTTGTGTGTTCAGCGTCACCCAGAAGATAGACCGACTATGACCTCTGTGATTATGATGTTGGGGGGTGAGGGTCCATTGTCTTCACCCAAAGAACCAGGATTTTATGTTGGAAATTCTACGCATGATACCGCTCAATCTTCAAGTTCATATGGAGCAAGTTCTAACAATGAACTAAGCATTACAATGTTACATGGTAGATAAAATGAAAGTTCCACCTATTGAAAGATAAAACTTCTAGCTATAAGATTATTAAGCTTTACGATTAGTAAATGTAACATATATTACTGTGTAAAATATGTGAACTTCTGTCTATCTTGCCACTCGCCATAACATGGATATATATTAAACATGTATACTCTATCTATATAGTTGTACAAGATTCATAACCGTTGTGGAACTTTTAATGAAAATCGAATCTCGACTTTGTGAGTATTGTTTTAGTTTTGAGGACTAGGTTATGAATACATGCAAATTAAAACAAATTTTGTATGTTCTTTTTAAAATAACAAGAATGCTTTTACCCAGTCATTTGTGTGTTATTAATCATATCCAATTTTCCCTGCGAATATTTTAAAATCAGGTAAATTTACTAAAAAGTATAGATATAATTAACTCATTGTATATTATGTGCATTCTTTGATGAGCACTCTAATTAGACCAACTGCTCCTTGTTTAGCATAGTTATGTGAGGGTTCTTCAGCCTCTGCTTGGCTGCTTTCCCAGCCACTGCTTACTAAGACTTTTTTACTTTTCAAATTTTATTGTTATAATCATTTCCGGTGTTGTAAGACTCAGGATTAATTGTGGACTAAACGGCACTAGGCAATGTAACAATTAAATTTCACCTCGTCCGACCTAAAATCGGTAATACATCAAAGGCCGTAAAAATTTGTCAAGATTGATCAAAATCTTTGAACTAAGAGTAACTATGTTGGTACATGATGTCCCTAGGCTAGTATACATTGTTATTGGACGGTTTCTAGGGTGTTTGGGTGCATTTATGTGTCGTTTTTGGGTTGAAATCCTTAGGGGCGATTAGGAAGCTATTAGGGGCGAGTAGCCTGGCTAATCGCCTATCATCAGGGGCGAGCAGGCCTAATCGCTAGCTGGTGCATACATAATAGCTTTCCTAATTGCCTGATGTCTTGCACACGAATTGTGGGACTATATAAGGACCTAATGATTGCCCTAATGATTAGAGGTCACATCACACAGCCCCCAAACACCCTTCCCAAGGTCTGAGAGATTGTTTTCGTGTCTGTGAACACCCGAGCTCTGTTTTTAGTAATCGAATCAATCTTTTGACTATTTGTTGTGTGTGTTATCATCTCGTTACCATTGTTTATTATCGTTTTGTTCATTTAGACCTGTTTGGAGGATTCCGCACTCCAAACAAGCAAGCTCGTGATTGTCGGTTGACCCGAGTGTCGATCCTACAAACTATACTTATTAATCCACTCCGGTTAATAGTTAGTTGGTACCCGACTATTCGCTTAGCGAATTTTACAATCATGAGCACTTCCCCTTTATGAGGCTTGGCACTAGTAATTAATACTTTCAATTTGGGTAGAAAAAATACTAGCAATGTGCTAACCCTAATCGGAAAGACTTCGAGTTGAACTGGTTCAAAAGAAGCATATTTTTAGAATTAGAGTATTGGTCTTCTCTGTAGTTGAAGCACAACTTAGATGTGACGCATATTGTGAAAAATGTGTGCGACAGCTTTCTTGGTATTCTTTTGATGAATGAGAAGACAAAAGACAACTCAAATGCAAGAAAAGACTTAGAAAAGCTGAAAATTTGAAAGAGGCAATGGTTGAAAAAAGGGGAACCAAGTGGACCTGCCCACACCCAAAATACTCATTCACCCTCCGTGACCGAAAGAGTGTCTGTCAGTTTATAAAAAGTGTTAAACTACCATATGGGTTCGGATCTAATATTAGTAAGAGGATGACAAATAACAATACTAACATTACTGGTTTGAAATCACTTGACTGTCATATTCTCATGCAAAAATTGATACCAATTGGGTTAGAGCAGTTTTGGGCAACGATGTTTATACACCAATGGTAGACCTTTGTGCGTTCTTTAAACAGCTCTGCCCTAGAACACTAGTAGTGGAAGATATGAAGAAAGCGAGGGATGCCATTCTTATGATCTTGTGCAAGTTAGAGTTCATCTATCCTCCAACATTTTTGGACATAATGGTTCATTCAGTTATGCATTTACCCGATGAAGCGATTCTTGGTGGTCCAGTCTATATGAGATGGATGTATCCCTATGAAAGGTATATGAAAAAACTGAAAAACTATGTTAAAACCCCCCCACAAGGCCAGAAGGTTGTATAGCTGAAGGTTATATAACTAAAGAAGCTCTAACATTTTTCTCAATCTACCTTCAAAATATTAAGACTAAGTTTAATCAGCCTGAGAGAAATGAGGATGTCGTTGTAGGAAAAAGAAAGTTATGGGTGTATGAGTCCCAATCCAACCCGACCAGTGCAACGAATGACAAACTACTTTCGGTTGATGACAAACTCAAGATAGAATGGTTTGTCATCGATAATTGCGAAGAACTCAGGGGTTGTATGAAGTAAGTGCTCCTATCCTTTATATATTTACCGGACATCCCAAATATATAATTAAGACTGATTTTTCTTGCTTTTATATTTTTTTTCTTCAATGTAGTGAATTCAAATCTACACATCCCCAAGATGATATTAAAACTAAATTTCCAAATTGGTTTCAACACAAGGTAATACATATATAACACTCGTTACTATATATTTGTTAAGTAATGCATATACAACAAACATTATTATTTTAAATTTGTTAGGTCTATAAGATGAAGATAGAAACTTCTTCAGAATTCCACCCAGAGTTATATGCTCTTTCATTGGGTGCGCAATTAATGGCCAATACTTACACCGGTTTCATAGTCAACCATGTTAGGTTTATGGTGGCTTCACGTGATGCAAAACGTGTAACACAATACTCAGGGGTTATGGTGGAGGGAGAGAATAGTGAGAAATATTATGGCTGATTAGAAGAGATTATTGAGATTAGTTATCCTCATGGATATAAAATTGTCCTATTTTGGTTCAAGTGGTACGATACTCGAGTGGGTGTTACATATGAAAATAATATCACTAGTATCAACACAGAACACGAATGGGACAAAGAAGATCAGCTCATATTTGCCCCACAAGCCAAACAAGTGTTCTACATCTAAGAACCATCTCGAAGAAACCGAAATCATAAACATAGGTGGGTTGTTGAAAATGTTAATTATAGGCGAATTTGGGATCGACCACCACAACTCAAGAATGTTCAAAATGGTGGCACGGGCACCAGGCAGACGGTGGTAAGTATTACAGTTCCTTAATGTTTACTATTTTTACTTCTTTTTCAATTCTAATAATGTGACTAATTATTTATAACTCTAATTGCAGCCCCCCCCCCCCAAGGAGAACATGGGGCAAGGAAAAAAACCTTGCCTTAAGAAAACATCTTAGAGACATAGGTCGCCCGGCATACATTACATATGATTAAGACGCCACCTTCATGCGTGTAGGCAATCTTGGTAGCATGTTCACTCGGGAGGCGGCTATGTATATATGGTGTAAAGTTCTATTGGATGTGGAAGGTTGGAGGAATGTTTCTAAGCTTGATAAAAACAGGTTATTTGAGTTTATGCAGGTCAATGATTTGTAAATATATATTCTATATGTTATATGTTGATTTTTTTCGATCTGACTAGCTTGTTTTATTTAATTATTATACCGACTTCAATTTCAATTTCAAAGATGTTGACAAAGATCTTGTTGCTAGTAAAAAACAGAGGCATTGTGGCGGCACTCACAAAGTGGTACAAATCTGACGCAAAGCTATATTTTTTTAGTAAAGCAGGAGGTTATGATGATGTGGAGGGAGCAAGGCAATGTCCCCCCGAGGGTATAAAACCTGTAAACTGGCTTCGGGATGTTGATCACTTCTGCAGTGAGGACCATAGGAAGAAGTCTGAAGTCGTCCCCCAAAAACAAACGTCCACATACCGAGGTGGGACGAGCTTTTTTGCCACTTACTGTCGCAAAAATGTATATACACACACATACATAGACGATAATGTTTATTTAACTTATAATTTAACTTTTAATGTTAAACAGAACATCGAATTGTATGAAGCACACCGTTTGGGACATACAGGAAGGCAGGGGACGTTTGATAGCCCCCATAATGAAGAGAATTATGTAACCATTTATTTATATTCTACTATATATATGTATATATATGTATACAGGCACACACACATACATATATATATATATATATATAATTCTATTAAATCACTTTTGTAAAATACATTACAGGTTAAAGGCACGGTTTGAGTCTGAAACTCAACGAATCGCCGAAGAAGAAGAAGGAGGTGGAGGATGAGGAAGAAGCAGCTCCCAACAGTTAGATAAGGTTGGTATATATTTGTGTATGTGCGTGTTTAGTTTTCATGTTTGTGCGATTGTTTGTTGGGTTTAAAGTAGGTTAAAGCTAATATTATTTGCGGTGTTTGAAGGTTGGTATATTTGAAGATGTGTTTGGCAGACGTCGTGGACATGATTGCGGGATTGGCCCAATGCCTTGTCCGAGAGAAACCCTTCCACATTTTACACCAACACAACCGTAACTAACACCGGTATGTCATTATAGTTTAAATGTTAATATTTGACCCGTTTGGTATAAATATGTTTAGTAAGTAGGATATTTGACCTATTTGGTATATATTTGTAGTTTATTTGTTAATAGTTGACCCATTAGGTATAAATATGATTAGTAAATAGGATATTTGACCCATTTGGTATATATTTATAATTTAAATGTGAATATTTGAACCGTTTGATATATATTGGTAGTTTTAATGTTCATAGTTGATCCATTTAGTATATGCTTGTAGTTGACCCATTTGGTGTATGTATGATTGCTAAATGTTAATATTTGAACCGTTTGGTATAAATATGTTTAGTAAATATGGTATTTGACCCATTTGTTATATATTTGTAGTTTATTTGTTGATAGTTGACCCATTTGGTATAAATATGTTTTGTAAATAGGATATTTGGCCAATTTGGTATATATTTGTAGTTTAAATGTTAATATTTGACTCGTTTGATATATATTGGTAGTTTTAATGTTGATAGTTGACCCATTTAGTGTATGTATGTTTGCTAAATGTTGATATTTGACACATTTGGCATATATATATGTAGTAACAATTTAATGCGATGATGGTCAATCCTCAATTCTAAGCGCAAATGTTCCAAATGTGTAGTCAATTCTTCCAGTCACAAAATCTTGCAAACTTTGGAAATCAAGGTTGTAGCGGCAATAGTGGCGATGATGACAAAGACGAAGACAAAGATGTTTAGGCGTTTTTGTAAGAACGGTACAATGGAGATGATGATGAAGACTAGGACAAAGATGTTTAGGCGTTTTTGTAACAATGGTACAATTTATAATGTTTATTCTTCATTGTAAATCTTGGTATGTTTGCTTAGTTTTGTTGGTATGTTAAGACAAATATTTTAAGGCGTATAATGTATATATATGTAAATGTTGGTATGTTTGGTTAATTAGTTTTCTTGTTATTTTGCTTGATTATGCGTTTGTTGACAAAGGGTATTAAAGCTGAATAGGAAAGCGAGGAAAAAAAGAGAGAGACCTTTAGTGGCGACAAGTCGCTGCTAAAGGTAAGGACCAGAATGGACAGGATTTTGCCACGTTTCAAAAAATAATAATAAAAAATTAATGCCACGTGGAAATAGGGTATTAGCGGCGACCAATTAGCAGCGACATAGGTTATTAGCAACGTTTCTTTGCCAACGAGAGCATTAGCGGTGACAGTCGCCCCTAATGCTCTAGTCGCCGCTAATGGTGGACTTTTAGCGGCGACTTCTATCGCTGCTAAAGCCCCTATTTTTGTAGTGGGGGGAGGGGAATCAACTTTTTTTATCGGTAGTACGTGGCTGGTATATCAAATCGGCGGGGGTCGGACTGAAGCCAAAGTCAATTTATCTACGTAAATTGTAAATTTCTACCACTGAACAAAAAAAGGGGGCCCGGGGCTGCCATGCCCATGATTCTCAAACATCAGCTTAATCTCTAGTATCCACATATTCACAAATCAAAAAACCAACAAAAATCCCAACAAATTTTAAAACCATGTGTCGTTGTTGCATTTTATTTTTCCTTTGACGTGTTCCCAAATGCCTTACATGGACTCATGGAGTATTAATCATTATCAATTCATAGAGCTTTTGAATAATTCAAACCCTGTTTAGATTCCCACGATTGATTCTATTGATAATAAATATTGGCCTCAATGATAAAGCTTAGGACCACTTCCAGCAATCTATGAGATTTTTATTGATAAGTGAAAATATAGGCGTCAATGATGAAGCACATAGGACAAGTTGACAACTTTCACCAAATCGAACGCACAAACATAGATATTTTTTTCTCTAAATTGGACTTTTATATTAAATTTTAATATCCTAACAGTGTTTAACATATTATACGTCAATGGAGGAAAGAGATCAGTGATCAAGACCAAGTTGATCTTTTGCTTCATTGTCGTAGTTTATGCATCAATAACAAGTATATTTGCAGGAGACACTTTGTCCCCAGACCAAACCGTTAGATATAATGAAACCATCGTGTCGCCACAAGAAACCTTTGAACTTGGTTTCTTTCGTCCTGGTAAGTCCACGAACCTTTATGTCGGAATTTGGTACAAGAAAATACCAAATCGAACCGTTGTATGGGTAGCCAACCGGAATACGCCACTCACACATAACTCTAGCGAGCTAAGTCTCACCCTTCAAGGAGTTTTAATTCTCCGGGATGCCACCAAGGGAAATATAGTATGGTCGTCAGCAAACTCATCAACGACGTTAGTAAAAAATCCGATTGGTCAGCTTTTAGATAATGGCAACTTTATAATACATGAGGAAGGTCAGGGCATAAATAAAAAAGATCCCATATGGCAAAGTTTTGACGTTACGGCAGACACCTTACTTCCCGGAGAGAAGCTAGGCTGGAATTTGGTTACAGGGTTTGACAGACACGTCGTGTCATGGAAATCTGATGATGATCCTGCCTTTGGTGAGTTTTCTTTCAGGGTTGATGCTAGAGGTTACCCTCAACTAATGAAAATTAAAGACCAAAACATAAGTTCCAGGGGAGGTCCATGGAATGGACAAGGCTTTTCCGGAATTCCTTATTTGAAACCCAACCCTTTTTATAACTTCACCTTTGTTGTTAACCAGAGAGAAATTTACTACCAATATGATCTTATAGATACTTCAGCTATTACTAGGCTGGTGTTACAACCAAATGGTCATTTAGAGCGCTGGTTATGGATTGATAGCAAGCAAGAATGGAACTACTATAATTCTCCACAAAAAGATATATGTGATGAATACGCGGTGTGTGGGCCATTTGGGAGCTGCAACATTGATAACTCCCCGGTTTGTAAATGTTTGAAGGGGTTTGAACCCACATCTCCTGATCAGTGGAGAACTACAGATTGGTCCCAAGGGTGTCGACATACCGTCCCTTTGGATTGTGACCCAGGGGAAGGGTTCAACAAATATTCCAATTTGAAGTTACCTGACACTCAGAAATCATGGTATAACAAGACCATGACCCTTGTAGAGTGTGAGAAGATGTGTAAAAGCAATTGTTCATGTACTGCTTACACAAATTTGAATATCTCAAGGACTGGTAATGGTTGCTTGCTATGGTTTGGTGATCTAATTGATATCAGAACATATGTTGAAGGCGGGGACACTATTTATATACGATTTTCAGCTTCTGAGTTAGGTAATTTAAAAACAATAGTTTTATTTTCATTACTAACTTTTATAATTATCTGTGTAAATGTCATCATAATTAAGACATTAATTGTTTCACACAGAGTTAATACAAAATAGTAGAAGCTCAAATGCAGGGAGAAGATTACGAGTTATTGTACCCATAGCATTTGCAGTTTTGGTCATACTAGTTTCATTATTCATGTATTACCATTTTAATATGAAGAAGCAGCAGCACCAAGGTATATCTCTACTTCTGAATAGTTTGGCTCACATTCTAATAATCATTTTGTGGCACTAATTTGTTATAAACAGTTTTTGATGTTTGGAAGAAAATGTTTCTAATAAACCAACCCTACGTTGTCCGTTCCAATTCACAGAGATACCTAAAAACAAATGGGGAGATGATCCTGAAAACAGAGGCGGTGATGAAGATCTAGAGCTACCACTATTTGGCTTGTCTACATTACTTACAGCTACAAACAACTTTTCAACGGACAACAGACTTGGAGAGGGCGGTTTTGGACCTGTTTACAAGGTATTCTATGACTCCATTCCCTTCTATGCAGCACATATGGTGCTCATTTGTTACTCTAAGATGATTCATAACATAACTTAAGACTGTGTGTAGTCAGATAATCTGATCAGAAAAATTAAGAATGCCTATATCACATTTACTGATTATCACCTAAATATGTTGTTTCCATATTCTTGTGATTTTGTGTAATTCGTGATCAAAGTGGGTTATGTGTTCTACAATACCGTAAAAAATGGTGAAACCGATAGTCGGAAAATATGTGCTCGTTGAAGACGTATGAAGGATTTTTTTGATACATGCCTTAAAAAGTTATGTTTTAGGGTGTACTTGAAGACGGGAAGGAAATAGCAGTGAAGCGACTAGCAAAAACATCCACTCAAGGACTTCGCGAGTTCAAGAATGAAGTCATCTTGATATCAAAACTACAACATCGCAACCTTGTTAAACTTTTGGGCTGCTGCATCGAGAAAACCGAAAAGATGTTGGTATATGAATACATGCGAAACAAAGGACTCGATTCCTTCATATTTGGTAAATGGAATAATATGTAGAAGAAAATTAGAAAAGTATAAAACCAACATAGACATAAACTAAACCCAAAATGTTCACAGATAAAACCCAAAGCAAACTCCTTGATTGGACTGCACGTTACCACATTATCATTGGAATTGCTCGTGGTCTTCTTTATCTTCACCAAGATTCTCGGCTCAGAATCATACATAGAGATCTCAAACTCAGCAATGTTTTGCTTGACAAGGATATGAACCCAAAAATATCAGATTTTGGCACAGCTAGAAGTTTTGGAGGAAATCAGATAGAGTCAAACACAAATAGAGTGGTTGGAACATAGTAAGATTCATCTACCCTAACCACATTCTAATTTATTTAGAGATCACTTACATTAACTTATTTCCTCACAGTGGCTACATGGCACCAGAGTATGCCGGAGATGGTACCTTTTCGATAAAATCAGACGTATATAGCTTTGGTGTACTAGTGCTGGAAATTGTGTGTGGGGAGAAAAACAGAGGGTTTGCTGACAAAGAGCATTGCAACAACCTTATTGGACATGTAAGGTTTGGATTTTCAATTTTGAATTGAATAATTGTTTAATAGGGTAAAAACCAACGTTTTTGTTTATTTTTTTTATAAAGGTCCTTGTTCATAAATAAAATATTAAAAACCTTTGAAGATTGCCCAAAATGAAAACTTTTTTTAATGCATTTTGACTTTTGTAAACAATAAAATGTATGACTTGTGTACATTGTTATTGGCAGGCATGGGGACTCCATAATGAAGGAAGATCCTTGCAGTTAGTTGCTAAGTGTCTAGGTGAATCAATCAATGTGTCTCAGGTTCTGCGAATAATCCATGTTTGTTTGTTGTGTGTTCAATGTCACCCAGGAGATAGACCGACCATGACTTCTGTGATTGTGATGTTGGGGAGTGAGGGCCCACTGCCTTCACCCAAAGAACCAGGATTTTACGTTGGAAATTCTACGCAAGGATTTTATGATGGTTCATATGAAGCAAGTTCTGAAAAGGAACCCAGCATTACAATGTTGGACTCATCTCGTGACTACTAGAAAATACATAAGACAAACAAAAGGTTTGTATTCTATCTATTCGGCACTACCCAATTTCTCAAGTTGTCTGATTGGTCCCCATTATATTTTTTGCCATCTTCGTTATCTTCATCCCCTTCATATTTGATACATGTATTTTTTTGTGTAATCGTAATTTAACATTAAAAGGTATTGTGAAACTGTTAGATACATAGATGATAATCGAATATTGATTTCATAAGCGTGATTTTAAATTTGAGGAGTGGGTTATGGAAAACACGCAGATTTAACAAATTTGTATGTTTTTTTTACCCTTCCCTTTGTATGCTATTTATCATATTATATATAGGAAAAATGGAAATAAATAATCCCAACTATTAACTATTGGCCAATAACAGTCCCAACTACGAAAATCACCAATATTGGTCTCAACTTTCGACATATTGGAAACCAACGGACCCAAACTAACGGAGTTAGCCTCCGTTAGTGTGATGCTGACGTAGCATGCCACGTATGATCATTTTGCCACGTGGCATGCCACGTAGGATCATTTTGCCACGTGGCATGCCACGTAGGATCATCTTGCCACGTGGCATGCCACGTAGTATCATCTTGCCACCTAAGCATGCCACGTCAGCATCACACTAATGGAGTTAGCCTCCGTTAGTTTGGGTCCATTGGTTTCCAATATGTCGAAAGTTGTGACCAATATTGGTGATTTTCGTAGTTGGGATTTTTATTGGCCAATAGTCAATAGTTGGGATTATTTATTTCCATTTTTCCGTATATATATACTTCCAATTTCAATAGATGTATTCTTTTTACCCACTCACTTTAAATTAGCTTCATTTTTTCAGCCTTCTTATAAGCCCTGTTTACAGCTGTGTGCATACTTGGGGGGCAAAAGTAAAGCTGCACTAATTTTAATGTTATTTACTAATTTCGTGAAAATAAAGTTAAAAATGACTGTTAATCATGTATCATGTTGTGGCGTTGATAGCCAAAAGACAAGGGGATACATGCACCAATCAAGTTTGTCCCAATTGCTAAGTGTTATGTGCCTTATGTCCAAGGCTTGATACAAAACCATTATCGAGCCGTGGGTCTCAGTGGAAGCAGCCTCTCTATTCCCACGGGGTAGAGGTAAGGCTGTCTACATATTACCCTCCTTGAACCTTACCTTAGCTTTTGCTATTGGTGGGATTAACTGAGTATGATGATGATTTCAGCCTTCTTATCAACCAACAGTTTTTTTAGATATGTATTTAGCATCCATAGATCTTATATGAAAGGCATAGTTATGTGTGATTTTCTTTTTCAATCACTACTTGTCACGAACGGTTGGGACCTATTTTCCAAATTTAAATTGTTATAAGCCCCCTCCTAGGCTCGGGACAAACAAATCAACAATACTTTCAATGTGTCATGGAAACATTAGTAACTAACATAGCTTTTATCGTTTGAGCAAAAGTTCATCAAGAACAACTAATTAATGAACTAATGTTAGTATTTAGCAATTTAGCAAAATGTACACAAAAATTATTTGTAGAGTATTAGCAATTAACACAATATTTGGCAATTTTGCAAAAATCACACAGAAAGTTAAAGTTAAGGCAGAACAAGTATTTAATGAAGAAGAAAATAACAGTTGATGAATTGGTACGGTAGTACCTTCAAGTCTTCAAAATATAGACATTGCGACTATTGCCCAATTTTCATCCTTTGTAACTTTATCATATCCACCAAACACTTGTACTTTAGTGTATAGATCCAATAAACATATTGGATATCCGGTTCCATCTCGTGGTGGCATAGGGGCTTTGTCTTTAATTTTTAAGAAGTCGTACATGAACCATTGTACAATCTTTTTGAATTCTAACTCAAACTTTCTTTTGTACCTTTGAACCGTTGTAGTAACATGGATTAAATCCATGAAAACTATGCAATCTTGCAAACTTGATTCTTGTGTTGGGTACATGATAGGACCTCTTTCCATATTGCCTTCATAATCGTCCTTATCAATGGAGAATTCTTCGAACTTCTTATACATGTAAGCCCTTTCTTTATCTTCAACATTTAGTGCTTCATTTTTGCCTTCAAATCTGACCCGTTTCTTTGCAAACGCTTCTAATGCGCCTTTTCCATCTTTTACAACAATATTTTCTCTTTCGGGACATTTAAATGTGAAGTGACTTTCACTATCACAAATTCGGCATAAGATCATCTTTCTTTTCTCTTGTATGATCGGTCGATGGATGTAACAAACATCTCCATTAAATTCAACTTCTAAACCTTCTTGGTTCAATTTTTCAATACTTAACACGTTTTTACGAAGTGTAGGGACATAGTATACCGATTTGATCTTGTGTACTTGCCCTCCGCTTGTAAGTATGACCGATCCCTTCCCTCTAAAGTACTCTCTTCTATACCCACTTGGTTTGCCTTCAACACCAAACGACTTTGAGAAAGTGGCGAATTGATCTTTATAGCCACATCCATGTTCTTTGCGTGTAAGGCTTGCGTACCATATGTTAATCCACCCTTTATCATCCATTCCTTTTACCATGAATTCGGTTTTTCCAATCTTCTTGGGACAATCCTTTCTATAGTGAAAGGGTTGTTTGCATTTTCCACAACACATAGCGTGTGGATATTCGGGAACGTCTTTAATTTGTTTGTTGAACTCCTCTTGCGCCTTTTTCTTCTTCATAACTTGGTTCTTCGGTGATGATGCGATATGGAAGCGGGAGAAATTGATGTTCAATGGATTCTCATAATCCTTCTTACTTGATTCGACTCTCTTGGTCGCCATAAATTGATCCTCTTGATCACAATAATTGACTATCGGCCTCTTGCCTTTGTCACACATAGGAACATCTTCGGATTTCTCATCAACATCATCAAATAACCCTTTGGACGTGAAACGTGGCTCTGATGCCATGTTAAAATCGAGTAATATCACAGGTTTGATTATATAAAAAGGTTTGATAATTGAGGAGTGATCGAAATAGAAACAGGAATAAACAAACAAAAGGTTTTGGCGGTTATTATTTTGGAGGGAATGGGTAGAGAGGATTTGAAAGTTAGTTAAACACAAAACTTAAACTTTCTATATACAAAGTCAATCGATCCGGCCTATTTATACTTATGAACCGGTACGATGTACAAACACAATATAACGACATAACTGTTCGATTAATATCGAACCTATACTATCTAAATTAACTAACCGGTGTGACATAGAACCGGTTTGACCCATTTCTAAACTTAGGATATAACCTATTAACATATGTTTATATTTACATAACTTTGGATAAATCAAGTTTATATATTATCATCTAACAGTTTAAACGCTAAACAGATTGTCATCCACTAATTTTGACTAAACAGATTGTCATCCAACCCATCTTGGAATACAAAGTAAAATATTCATCTTTACATATTTTTTGCTCTGTGGACCGCCAAAGGAAAATAAAAATACTCAGAAGTTGGCAAATGCATACATATATGTTTACAAGATAAATCTCAAATTATGATTAAGGATATGGGAGAGCTAGGAGTCCCAAGAGCCATGACTATTCGCCTAAACATTTATATTGTTGATGCCAAAGTGAAAAATTTAAGAAACCCCCTTATATATGCAAAATCTCAAATTTAGGCCTAGTGAGTTGTTTTAAGAATTTACACCAAGTTGTGGCTCCCATCAAACGATTTACCGTATGGGCATTGCTTCGTTTATTAATGAAGTGACTTGTATATTGTTTGCCGTATGCTTGGGATCACCGTGTTTTGTTTACATGATGTCTATTTAAAAATGAAACCACAGTTACAAGTTAATTTTACTCAGTTAGTAAAATCATTAGTTCAATTTGATTAATAAGTGTTTGATTTAATTACGCCATCAATTGACTCATGATAAATGAAAGCAACCACTTCATGATGATCCCACGGCCGAGAGATGAATGAAAGGGAGAGAGATATAGAAAGTTAGAGAGAGAGAGAGAGGGAGACACGTACACATAGTCTGAAAGTGACAAAAATGAGAGAAATAAATTGTCGCTTGAGATTTGGAGACACAAAGCCTGAAAAAAAAGGAACATACACGAGGAAAGAAAAACTACATTAATTAGCATAAAGTTGATGCCAAAGTGAAGAATTTAAGAAGCCCCCTTATACATGCAAAATATCTATATCTTACTTCTTTCTTATTTGACCAGAAACTTGATCTATGGATGGATCGAGTCTCCTTTACGTAGGATATTTAACAAACACGTAGAAGTGGTACCCGTGAATTTGGTTGTACTGGTTCTCATAAGTATCAACCACTCCTTTACAGTAGCTACGTACATCAGTAAGACCCTGGTAATAATGATAGGATCCTTACTTTCTTAGGCTAAACGGTGTGGTGGCGGGCGTTGTGGAGCCCTTCCACGTCAGCCAACCACCCCAAAGCCAGCGTTAAGCATTACATGAGGCGCACGCGGTGGAGATTTCCCTCGGTTTGGGGCAACACCTCACAGTTGACATGGACGCCTTTGATTGGGCCAATTAATTCAGAGGGTTGTTGACCGTTTGACAACGGTAGGTTAAACGTTAATTTTTGTTACGGTAGGTTAAACGTTAATTTTTGTTATATAAATTACTCCATCCGTCCCATTTTAGATGTCACGGGCCATAAACACACAAATTAAAATTGTGTTTTGTCTTTTACGTAAAATGACAATAATATCCTCAAGTTATTGTTTCAAATCGTTGATTGTCTTTTGTCTTTTACGGGCAAAATTGAAAATTGCTTAGAAATTGACATTTAATTTTGGACAACAAAAAGTAGGAAAATGGACATTTAAAATGGGACGGAGGAAGTAAGATTTATTTAAATTACTAAATTAAATTTAAATACCTTACACCCCACCGTTTTCAATACCACACACAAAACCGTCGTCTACAACATCTACATTATCCACCAAATACCACAAAATCTACATCGTTTTCAAACATGACTGATTTGTTCGAAGAAGAAGAGATCGCCCTATGTACGGCGTGGGGCGAAGTAAACAACTACCCTCCTTGTCGAGGGTCGATTTGTCCCACGTACTATGGGAATTCAAAGACTTGGTCGGTGGTTCAAACCAAACCACTGACTCACTAAACCGAAATTGGACCGACCTACGAAAAAATGTCATCGTTTTGATAGTGTCCACCAAACAACACTGCAGCAACCCCCCCCCCCATACCCCCGAACACGAGGAGGTTGAATGCGTCAAAATCGAGTACGAGTTTCGTGGCCACGGTGAATTATCCCACGTATCGTGATCCAGCGACTTCAGATTAGGTTTTATAGTTTAGGTTTATTATGTTTTTAAATTTTAGATTAGATTTGCATAATTCTAATATTATCATTTTTAGTGTTTTTATTTTTAATGTAATGTTTATTATGTATTTAATGTAATGGTTATTATATAAAAATATTATGTGTTACTTAAGTAAATTATATATATATATATATATATATATATATTAAAACTAACTACGAATAGTGCCACTCCAACTTATTTTATATATATTGTTTTTATTTTTTATAACTTTAATTCATAATTTATAGAATAAGTTTCAATTAAAAATCAAAGTTTCTTTGGTGGTGTAGTGATGTGCATTCCTTTTTCATGAGGTCATGGGTTCGAGTCTTTTCCAATGTCATTTATTTACAACATTTTTTTACAGCTTTGTTTGATAATATATAGAATTGGTTTCCATTTAAAACCCAAGTTGCTTTGGTGGTTTAGTGGTTTGATGTGTATTGCTCTTGCATGAGGTCATGTGCTCGAGTCTGTTGCAATGCATTTGTTTACAACATTTTTTTGCTTTTCAGTTTTTGTACCGTAACAAAACGAATTATTTCCGACCGAACTCCCACCGTGAAGCGCGGACGAATCCCCCTAGTTAATTTTAATTTAAAACCGAAAAAATAATAACTCTAGGATGACGTGGAGCCACTCCAACCACATCGTGTAGTTGGGGTGGGTCCACCAATATTGCAAAACAACCAATTTTTGTGCAATGATTTTTCCATGACTTTAAAATTCACTAAATAATATCATCCGGAGATTTATATTTACCTTCGTGTTTTGTGTGACATCTATATATCATCCGGTCAGTTATCAAATATTAACAATACATATCTATATAAGAAGCACACTCAAATTAATACAATACATTAATTAAGGCAATCAAGGATATATTAATGGTTAATTTTGTTGTAAAACAACGGCCTACATTAATGGGTTGAAATGGAGTAAGTGGGTGCCGATGAAGTGTAATGTTTTTATGTGGCGCGCCTGGTTAAAACGGATTCCTACGAAGGTGGAGCTGTCCAAAAGGAATATAAACGTGGGAAGTAACATGTGTGTTTTATGCGAGGAAGCGGAAGAGTCGGTAGATCATCTGTTTGTGGGTTGCCGAATAACAGAAGCTGTTTGGAGTGGTGTTGTGTCTTGGTGTAAACTTCCCCCCCTTATTCTGTTTTCGATCCACGACTTGCAGCATGTGAGGGACCAGTTGGGATATTCGTCGGCCAAGAAAGATATAATTATGGGGATTTTTGTGATTACTTGCTGGCGAATATGGAAGATGAGGAACGAAAAAGTTTTTAAAGCGGCTAATGTGATCGCGGCTCAAGTGCTCTCGGATATCAAATCTTTAAGTTTCCTTTGGTTCTATAATAGAGGGAAAAGGGCTAGAATAGATTGGAAGGGTTGGCAATCATTCTCTTTTGATGTAATGTAAATGTTGTTTCGTGTTTGGCTTCTCCGCCTTGGAGATGCCGGTTTTTAATGAAATTCGCCCTTCAAAAAAAAGCAATCAACATACAAAATATAAGAACTATGTACAAAGATTAGAGGAAGATATAGAGAGAGATAGAATAGTGAAGTCTTATTCATTGAGTGTATCATAACAATTACGTGAAGCCTCCATTTATAGTGATTTAACATTAATTCAAAGCTAATGAGTAAATGGAGGTTATGTATATGGAGAGTCACCACATTATGGAGCATTCATAACACTCCCCCTTGACTATCCACATCATGAAATAATATAGCATAAATTATTCTTGTAATACGCTTAGTGATGTTGCCTCAAAAAAACCATGCTAGGAAAACACAGTGGGAAAAACCATAGCTAAGGGAAAAAGAGTGCACGCGTCTTAACCCTCACAAATACTTCTGGATCAGTTGAATTGCCTCGTTAAAAACCTTACTAAGAAATCACGGTGGGACAAAACTTAGTGAAGGCAACAATAGTGAAGCGCTTCTAATACTCCCCCTCATTTGATATGTATCTTTCGAATGACTGTGTCGATCTTCTAATTGCCTCTTGATCTCTTTATGTGCGATTCTTTAAACAAAACAATGATGTATGATCTTCATGTCAGACTTTGATGTGCGCGCGAGTACGCATAATTTTGCGATGATTTTAACACACGTTTGATTTTAATATTTATAAAAATAGACCTTAACATTAAAACACACACAAAAGGGCATGTGTACCGCGTCATATATGTAGTAAGCTGAGATAAGAACCAGAATCGATCCATGGACACGAGCGGACGCAATAGTGCTTAAACTCTATCCCCGATTTACCAATAAAAAGATAGTTTGAAGTTGTTTAAACTAGATTAATTCTAAAACACTTAATTAACATATGTAAGACTCCAAATACAAAATATAAATATAAAGACAATATAATACCAATCTTAGCATGTCATCTACATATCATATGATAAAAGGGCGCGAGATCAACATTCCCATTTTCAGACAATTAATATCCCTTTCGGGAATCCTAACATGACCACTATACAGAAAGCGAACACGATAACACAAGTTAACCACCTCAAATTGTTCATTAGCGACCAGCTGGTATAATCTCATGCAAATCTTCTATAGATAAGTTAGTCATATGTTAAGAGTTTTCTAACCTTACTAATCAAGGAAAGCAATACCGAAAACACAATATAGCCACCGAGACTAGCATAAAGTAGAGCATATCACAAACGATTCCATTTTACCAACTAATCTACTAAGATCGCCATTTTCACCAAATAACTAGCAAAGATCAACAACCGTGTTAAAGATCAGTAACAACACCATTAAGTTTTTTAAACTCTTTACGTGCCGATAAGCATTTCTAATCATTATTCGCTTGACTTTAACTAACCAACACAATACCCGTTGCAGTTTCATGGTGTAAACACATTAAGAAGTTAACTAGTCCACTAACGATCGATTAACCAGACGGTTTTTCAACACGTGTCCAGCTAACACAAAACGATAATCATCAAAGTCATACAAACATAATCAGAAATCCAACAACAGTTACAATACGATCATCAAGATTCAAACATGAAAAACCCCAAAATCATATAAAACATGATTAAACATACAAACGATTGTTTTAAGTAATAAATACTATTGTTTTTACCTGTAGGTTTACAAATACAATACATAAACATCATATTCAGGCTGATACAAACTAATTTGAACAATATATAAGATTAAGAATCAAACAATAAAATGCCTAACGTGATGGATTGAAAGATGATAATGGATCCCGATCGCCTCCCAAGCTTGTTCTCCGGCTTCTCAGCAGTTTCATAGGTCCAGAAATAGCGTTAGGATCGTCCCAAAATTACCCAATGATTATTACAGGGGCTGAAACTCTATTTTAGAGGCTCATAGATGAGTGAACGGTTGTTCACTTGACAAGTGGGCATACAAGTGGTCGAGTGCAGTGACGTAGGCTTCTAGAAGGTTGCAGAAAATATTTGCTATGTGAACGGCCGTTCACATAGACCGAACGATCGTTCAGAATTACCAGATTCCTATTCTTTCGCAGAAGCCATCATTTTTCTTCGGGTTTGCTTACGGTACATCGTTTAATACCTGTAATCATAAAGATACCCAAATAAGTATCAATTCCTTAGGTATAAGGTCAAAAACTTATATAAACGGGAGCTAAACGGGGATTTTTATATGTATAATTTAACGTATATCAGACTTCTAGATGCGTGCCATGAAATCAACGAGTGTGTTATGTTACGTTCCCTGCATTAATAAGACTAACCAAACCCTTTTTTACAGGTTAGTAGTGTTACATTCCCTGCATCAACAAGACTAACCGAATCCCTTTTTACGGGTTAGTAAAATACAAACTAATATTTTTCATACCTTAAGAGTATCAAAATATTTGATTTTAAATCATTTCAATGTCTCCTCACTGGAAACAAATTATATCTTATTAATAAATCAAATAAATAAATAAATGGTAAAGCTAGTTATGTATACGGGTAAGAAACATTGCATCAACAACACTTAACTATGACACTAATTATAGTTAAGAATAATATGTTTAATATCAAATTATTTAACAATCTTAAACTTTCTTAGAGGTAGACTTTGGCATATTTAAATCCCTAACATCTTTTGAATGCAGTTTGATTTATATATAAGAATGTTGTTAAACAAGTGCTCAACTTGTGTACCATCTCTTCACCAGATAATGATATCATCAACATATCTTATAATTTTCTAAACATGATATTGTTGAATTAATAAAACACATGATCGAGTGCATCATACTCATATCTCTTTTCTTTTAGATCACTACCTAGTTGAATATACCATGTCTTAGCTTTGACTATTTTAGTTCGTACTTTGAAATTGTTAACTTCATATAACATATTTATGGAGCTTTTAGTCTCAATGCTCTTTTGCATTTACAATCGGTCATGGAATTCGATGTTGAGCAACTATGTACGTAAGAACACTCTTCATGAGACTTGCCACATAAACTTCACTATTCAGCATATCGTTTTCCATATCATGTTCAAAGAACTTGTTACCAATTGTTTCACTTCCATCTTGTATTGTACCATCTTGTACATACTTTATAATCACCGTATGCTTATTATTGCATAGGAATACATCCTTAAGATGATTGCTACTAAGCGCTAAATTGCCTCATAGAACTTATCATAAGTTCCTATTATCTTTAAATTTATCAATATGTACAACTACATCATTCTCGAGAACTTGATTTACATGATTTTGAAAACTTAAATCCTTTATTTCATCAAAATTCATCATCACATATTTAGGCTATCTTATATTCATTAGACGCATATCAATTTTCTCTTATGTTACCTGATTCCAACATTATTGCATCCACCACCGAAGAATTTTCTTGTCATAATTTTTCATGAGTCTTTACGAAAACACTCATGCCAAAAATTGTGCGTTATATTTCAAAATGTCAACTTTCTCATTATGTTCCTGCACAAAGATCATTTGTATCTAACATATTTTATAACTATTACTTGTATGGACCATTTTTCCAAAACTTCTAGATGCATTAGAGATTTCAATTTTGCCTTATTTGAGTATTTCAATTTTGGCCAATCATTTCACATTTCATTTCATTTATCAGCAGATCTTAGTTCATGATGCTAATCGTTTTCATTATTTCAAGCGCTATATTTATACACAATTTTCATCGACGTCGATTTTGCTTCAATTCGATATATATATATATATATATATATATATATATATCTAGACATGATATAATTTATTGAGCCCTCTTTACTTTCATGTACCTGAGGTTCTTCTAGAACCATCATGTCTAATGTCTTTTCAAAAGACTTTTTACTATACCTCGGCTTAACCATTTTCGTTACCTGATCCATTTTTTAGGATTTTTATTATTGGAACCGACTAGTCTACCACACTTCAGGCATGCTATAGACTCCATGTATGGTTGTCCATTTCGGGACACTAATCTTAATTGGAGCAATAGCAGTTGGTACATGTGACTTATCTAGTCACTATATTTAGGTCAGTGAATACGTCTGGTAATCAATTCATTTATTCTTGTAAATGAATTATCCTTTTATACTTGCAGTTCCCACTTACTAGTTTGAGGATCAAGTGATAATTCATTTCTTCTTTTTCAACTGCCTTTTATCTCCCCCGCATGCTGGAAATTTGATTTGTTAAAATGATAATCAATCAATCGAATTACATGTTCAACGACTCTAACTACGTGGTTATCAATACTTATTCTTATCCAACTATATTCTCAACATATATCGCACATCAAAACAATATATTGGAAGTGTTTGGTTCCTGAATGAAAACCAATTATAATGGGAAAATGTTATGTCACACCCTCAAATTCCACTTGCGGGGTTTACTGTGAGATGCGTGAGATACCAGGATCCAAGTCAATTGTCACAACAAACGACAACTATATGAAGAAAATACGTAAACAAACCATGCAGTTTAAACATAGCGGAAGAATGATTGAAGATTTACAGACCAACACAATGATAAGTTGTTCCAAACAGTTTAATGTTCAAAAAGACAAAATGATGGTAGTGGATGCTGTGGACTCATGTGCATCCTAGACCGAAGCTGTTACCTTAGCGACATGAGAAAACATGCTAACATGTGTCAACATATAATGCCTATTGATGTTCCAAAAGTATCTTTTAGAAGTCCTGGGGAGGAAGATGATAACAATGCTGGTGAGTTCAGATGGTTTTATAAAAACAATCCATAAGTATTAAAGATCAATTCGTTATTACGATGGTATATGAATGTTAGCGACATTAAGTATGTTACTACGGTGATTGAAACCATTGCTGACTGTGTTGTTTCTTAAAGTGTGTACCCTTTGGACTACCGTCATCCTCGGTTGGCCCTGTGTGTTGGAGACAATATGCACCCATCCAACCTCCAGTTGACCAGGTGGGGTTTGTCAAGCCCAATAGATCTATCCACATTTCCCCACTATATACCCATATTAGTGGTTTTCTTGGGATTTAAATGAGTCGCATAGTAAACAAATAATAAAACTAGTAAAACAAGTTCTTTAAGTAACCAAAATGTGTAGCATGTTTTCCCCCATGAGAAAATGTATAAAAGTGGGGCCGTGAAAATCACCTTAGGTTGCGTTTCTTTGTAAGAGAATACCAGGCGTGTTATGATAGCATCTCGACTACCGGAAACCTATAATTAATAGCCAATGAGTTTTTTTGACTGAAGTCATGCTTACCTAGTAACCCTTGGTTGTCCAACCCGAAACTATTTATGTTTGAAAAGAACGTTTGATGCATGACATGACCACACAAGACTCGGCATCCTATTGGTGACCACAATAATTAAATATGAGTTAACAAGTAACCGTACATGAAAAACATGTAAATTTGCACGTCACGGGTCATATCAGCATGTTATACACCAAGGGGTCCAATTTCAGGCAAAGGGGTCAGATACACACGAAGGGATCACAATAATAGGCGAAGGGGTCACATCCTAGGCGAAGAGGTCGTCATTTAGGCGAATGGCTTAATATTCTAGTCGACAGGGTCACATACTAGGCGAATGGGTCACATCCCAGGTGAAGTGGTCACTATCCAGGCGAAGGGGTGTCATCTTCAGGCGAAGGGGTGAGCCCTTCGCGTCATGCAGCAGCTGCAGCACTTTTGTCTTCCCAAACCCCTTGAATCAACCCCGAAGCTTGCCCAGGCGTAGACGACAACTACCAACCCAATTCCTAGCCTATCCCCATCATGTTACATCACTTAGTACATAGAAAAACAGGTTTCGAGCACAATTAACAAGTTTTACCCAATTTGGCAAATATTATGGAAAGATCAAATCATGCATGGGTTCTTTACTATAAACAACAAAATCCCCAACTAAACCACATAATCACGTGTACGTTCATGTCTAATTCATACCACGTCCCCCTGTCATGATTCAACACATAACCTAATCATCTTATCACCCATAACAATCAACAAAAGCATTAAAATTCCCAAAATAGACTTAACGTTAAACCTCATAATCCAAACAAACACACCCTAAACATGCTTCTAACACATGAATTAACATCATATCAGCACGATATTATTATCATCACAACAACATAAAACACAAAAGACCTAATTTCTAGATCACCAACATCTTTGAAAACTTGGGTTTTTGTTATAAAATTCATTAGATGGTGTAGATCTTGTTTAGAAAATGTTTAGGAAAGCTTTTGTTTGTGAAAACACATTGAAATGAAGTTTTGGACATCAAGGGTTTATGTAAACTTCATTAAAACGAATGGAAAAGATGTTCGATATAACACACACCTTATATCTAAGCCTTGATAATGATTTGTAGGTGTTTTTAGGTTAGAAATGGGTGATTTGAGGCCAAAAACTCGTGGTACAGAGGTATGGGTCGAGAAAGAGCACTTGGGAGCGAGTTAGGGTTTGTGAAACGGTGAAAATGTGCAAAACGGAGTATTTATACCTGAAGGGCCTGCAGGAGGCGAAGGGGTCGTTCCCTTCACCCCTCCCCAATCCATTCGCCCCTATCTCCCAATTTTGCATCTGAAACACGTTTAATGATATAATTTCATATACACATGCATTCCTAAGTTACCAATAATCGTATAATACGTAATTATCAATAAGTTACCCATAATGCATCACTATTTTACCAACATATGTGATACGACACTCATGTGCGTGTGTTTACCCGGTGATCCTCCTAATCACCAAACCATGACTAATGTGTGTGTATGACCGACTCCCGGTGATCCCCCGAATCACCAAACTGACTCAACTAACCTAGTTAATTACGTTTAAAGAATGTTTGGCTAAGGTAGACTTATGTGTTTGATAAAAGTATTAACCCGAGTTTTCCGGGTGTCACATCATCCCCTTGCCGAAAGAATTTTCATCCCAAAATTGCTCTAAGTCTAAAGGAAAGAAAGAAAATAAAAATTCCGGTTGCTACATCAGCCCCCTTTGAAAGGAATTTTGCCCCGAGATTCAGTTTGCTTCAATAGTGACAGGTACTGGTTTCGGTAATAGATGAGACTTGAGTTTCATCAGATCCTCCCGTTCTCACGTGAACTCTGGTCCGCAGTTTGAGTTTCATAGAAATTTCACGATGCTGATTTAACTCGAACGAAGGCTTCCAATCTTATAATCCAGGATTTTAACCAATTCTTCCATGACACGCAGACGATCATCAACCTTGATCTCTTTGAGAGGAACAATGAGTGACTCATCAGCCAGGCACTGCTTGAGGTTAGAGACATGGAAAATGTTATGCACGACACTAAGTTCAGCTTTAAGGTTTTTCTCCTTCAAAGCTTCTTTTTGCGCAGAACGTATTCGGTCAGGCAAACCAGAATGGATGGTGAGCTGCAGAGCTCGAACATGAAAAGGATTAACGGATTCCTTCCTGCTTAAGGCGCATGTTAAAGTCCTTTTGAGCAATGATATGCCTAAGACTCTTGGTATAAATTGTGTATTTGGTATCGTACAAGTAATGTCTCCCGATCTTCAAAGCAAAAACAATAGCACCCAATTCCAGATCATGGGTGGTGTAGTTCTTCTCATGGACTTTAAGCTGACAAGAAGCATAAGCGATAACCTTCTCACATTGCATTAACACACAACCGAGACCCTATATAGAAGGATTACAATAAACAACAAATGATGCATACCCTCATGCAAGGATAAGAAAAGCGTAGAACATAGTTTAAGCTTCAGTGTCTGAAACGCCAAATCTTGCGAATCGCCCGGTCAAACCTCTTGTCCTTCTAGGTTAGAGAGGTGAGGGGTTGAGTAATCTTCAAAAATCCTTCAATAAAACTATGATAGCAACCGGAGAGACCTAGGAATTTGCACCTCAGTTGGCGTCTTTGGTGATTCCCAGCCTTTGATGGTTTCTGTCTTAGCTGGATCAACATGAATTCCTGATTCATTAACGACATCATCAATAAACACGATAAGGAACTTATCAAGATTAGGCTTGCAAAAACGGTTCATCAAAACCATGAACACCGCTGGCGTATTGGTGAGACCAAAAGGCATGACCAAGAATCCAAAATGGCCATAATGAGTGTGAAAAGCGATCTTCGGAATATCAACTTCCTGCACCCTCAACTAAGTTCCCGGACCTTAAATCAATCATCAAATAATAACTGGACCCTTGAAGCTGGTCAAATAAATCATCAATACGGGGAAGAGGATTACAATTCCTGATTGTCACCTTGTTCAGCTCACGATGATCAATGCACATACGAAGGCTTCCGTTTTTTTCTTAACGAACAGGATAGGGGCTCCCCACTGAGACGAACTAAGGGGCTCAAGCGATAGGGGGTGCACCTGGTGCAAGATCAATGCTAAACTCAACCTTCCGCAGAGGCAGAAGGCGAGGTAGATCTTTAGGAAACACATCTAGAAAATCCTGAACCACTGGAATGTCTTCAATCTTCTTCTCTTCATTGGATGATACATAAATAAGTGCTAGAATGGCAGTATAACCCTTTCAAAGATATTTATGGGATTACATACACAAAATAATGCTCAAAGAAATGCCACTTTTCTATCCATGCACCAATTGAAGATATTTGTGGGATTACATACACGAAATAATGCTCAAAGAAACGCCACTTTTCTATCCATGCACCAATAAGATTTCTCCATCATGGAGAGGACGTTGAATGACTTTATCAAAACAAACGATTTCCACATGATTCTGAGATAACCAATCCATCCCAATAACCACATCAAAACCACCCACTGACACTGGCATAAGATCTATGGAGAACGAATGACCCAAAAGCTCTAGAAGACACACATTCAAAATGTGTGTAGCCTCAATTTGCTTACCATTAGCCAATTCTATTAAGTACTTAACCTCTAAAGGTGAAGGCATTACATCTAGCAATTGACTAAACCCAATAGATATGAAACTTTTATCGGCACCAGAATCGGACAAAACTGAAGCATAGTGATCGTTAAGAAGGAACGTACCGATAACTGTGTCTGGAGCTTGTCAAGCTTCCCTTGAACAAATGACGAAGGCACGCGCATTCCTGCTGCCACCTCAGTTGTTACCATTTCCATTTCCATTCTTTCCACCATCACACTGCTTCAACTTTGGGCAATTCCGTTTAAAGTGCCCCACTTGACGACAACTGTAACACCCTTGATTTCCTTGGGAAACGGGAACAGTAGCAGTAGTAAGGGCCTGCTTTGGCTAAAGATTGACCCTACAATCCGTTTCCTGATGACCAACCGAGACAACAATATAACCACCCTATAAGAAGATGCTAAGTCTGCCATTTTGGTATGTTCGTGATTTGGTTCGGCTGGATTTTCCTTTGTATTATTGGAAGTTCAACGGATTTGATTGCTTCTATAAAACTCTCTCTCTCTCGAGAGAGAGAGAGAGAGAGAGAGAGAGCAGGCAAGAATGGAATACTCTGCAGCCTCATTATCCTATGTCTTACAAAACAGAGAAGTTGCACCCCATCACCAAAAGTCCAATTTGGGAACACAAGATCAAGACACCAAATATTGTGTCCAAGATTCCAATTGCTCCTATTAAACAGGACTTCACTCTGAAGTTCTAGTTCTGGCATTAGCAACTACCGAAGCAGTGATCGTTCTGAACAGTGCCCAAAAGATGTATAGAAAGATTTGGATATGGGATCCTATGTGGCTGGTGAATTGTTTAGAGAAGGATGTTGAGACATTGTTCCCGTATCCCATTCAGCACTTGAAGTCAGATGCAGATCAAACTACGAAGTTTCAGCGGGTGATACGTTTCTGCCATGCTCACAAGGTTCACGCTGGATGCGGCTGGTCGAGGATTACAAGGATCAGGACGGTGTAGAACTGAAGACCGAAGATGCAGCTGTCTATTTTTGTTCTTTGCTTACGTGATTTGATGTCTGTTTTGTGAACAGTAGTAGTTGTTAGCTGCATCTGTTTGAAGTTTATCTTTTGTAATCATACTAGCTAGGTCCAAGGGGGAGTCTGTTCGTACATGATGTCCCTAGGCTAGTATAGATGATGTTTGGATAGCGTTTCGGGTGTTTGGGTATGTTTGGAAGTTGTTTTGGGATGTTTGGTATGCTGAGGGTGATTAGCTCTCGAAGAGGCGATTAGCTTAGCCAATCACCTGTGTTTCATATCTGATAGCATGCTAATCGTCTATGCTACATACCCGATAGCTTTGCTACTCGCCTGCAAGGTCCTAGACGAGTAGCAGGGGTATATAAGCATCCAATCATTGCCCTAATCATTAGTTGTCACATCACATATTCCTTAAATACCCTTCCCAAGTTCTGGAGGTCTTAGATTGGTCTGTATAACACCTGTGCTCTGTTTTTTTATTAATCAATACTACCTTTGACCTAATTTTGTGTGTGTTGATACCTCGTTTATCATTGTTTCATTGTCGTTTTGTTGTCCGAACCTTTTCAGAGGATTCCACACTCTGAATAGTAAAACTTATGATTGTCGGGTGACCTAAAAGTCGATCCTACACATTTAAACATTTTCATCTCAACGACGTCTGTGTCAGCTACAAGAAGGGAAAACAGAAGAAGAAGTCTCACCCCATGAAGAAGATTAACTCAATATCTATTCTGCTTGAAAGACTTCATATGGACTGGTTCACTCTAGTGAATAGGAACTGACACTGTGGAGATCTCTATTGTTTGGTTATCACAAATGATTATTCTAGATCTTCTTGGGTAGTATGTGTGCAACAAAAGAGTGAGACGTTCGGAAATCTTCAAGTTCTGCTCCCTAAGCTCGAATCCCCGTATAAGCTAAAAATCCATAGGATTAATTTGTAGCGATAACGGGACTGAATTCAAGAATGAAGCAATGGAAGCTTTCTATTCTTAATGAGGTATCCATCTGGAATTTAGTGCGCCTTACACCCCGCAGCAGAGAAGTGGCTGAAAGGAAAAATCGGACCCTGATTTTGGTTGCTAGGACTATGTTGAATGACTTGAAACTCCCGGTGATGTTTTGGAATGAAGTCATGGATTGTGCATGTTATACATTAAACATAGTCCCAACAGTGAAGAATTTTGGACCAGCTATGAGCTCCTCAACCTTCGCAAACCTATTCTTAAATTCCTTGAACCCTTCAGTGCTCCGTGTACCGTGATGATCGATAACGAGAAATTCGGTGAGAAAGCTGAAGAAGGATTTTTTTGTTAGGTATGCCACTCCCAAAAGGAGGGTTTTGAATACTCGCACAAGGTGCGTTGAAGATTGGATGCATGTTGATGTCCTGCGATACACAGCTAATCCTAAAAGTACAGGACCCAGCTGGTTGTTCCATTATGCAAGTTTATTTGAGGAATTCGGTCTCGAGGGTATAGTAGAAGAAGTTGTTGCTCAAATGTACCACGAGTGTGAAAACGCGACTAGTTTTTCACAAGAGCTTCTGATCACTGTTTCTCTAGTTACAGCTCCTTTTGATTCAGAGCCTTCTGCAAGAACCGGATATACTTAAGAAAATAAAAGGGGTTTCTATGGAAGCTTCTAAAAAAAAAAGATTTAACTTCGTCAAGATGATGATGACTTTGTTGATTCTTCGGAGATTCTTACTGATCAACCAGCGGATCCGGCTAATTCTTCCAATCCAACAGGTAATGTCAATACCACTATTGATACTAACATTGTTTTTGTAGGTACAACTGGAAATGTGACATCATATATTGCTAGTCTGTCTTCTTCTTCTTGTACTCCAATATTGAATTTGAGAATAAATATTTAAAAGTGCAACATGCAATAGGGTATCCCTATCCCCACTCATCCTGAATCTAGGATCCATGATATACACGCTTAGCAAAACAACATTGGTAATCCAGAAAGTGGGGTAACTACTTTTGGGCAACTTCGTGCAAATGCTACAACTGTATATTCAAAGACTACTGAATCCAGTGAGCAGAATGATTAGGCTTTCGCTTTATATGTCTCACAAATCCAAGCACGAAGCATTAATGAGGCATTAAAGGAATATCCATGGATCGAAGCAATGCAAGAACAACTCCTTCAGTTTAGGAAACTAGGTGTTTGGGACCTAGTCGATCTTCCCAAAGGTGCGAAGAAGATCGGAACTAAGTGGGTTTATTAGTGCAAGAAAGATGACAAAGGCGTTGTTGTCATAAACAAAGCTTGTTTAGTTGTTCAAGGGTTCCAGCAGATTGAAGGGGTTGATTACAATAAAATATACGCTCTGGTAGCCCGCAAAGAAGCAATACGTATGTTTCTCGCATTTGCATCCTACAAGAGATTCAAGGTCTACAAATGGCTGTAAAGAGTGCGTTTCTATACGGAGAAGTGAAGGAAGAGGTGTAGGTGGGGCAACCACTGGGTTTTGAAGATCCTATACACAGCGATCGAGTTTACTGATTAAACAAGGCTCTATATGTTCCTCATCAAGCTCCAAGATATTTGTATGAGACGTTCTCTCAGTACCTTATCTCAAAAGGGTTCACACGAGGACTCATTGATTATACACTCTTTACCTTGGAGAAAGCTGGTCACATTTTACTAGTACAGGTATATGTTGATGATATCATATTTGGCTCAACTAATGATAGTTTCTGCATGGATTTTGAGAAACTAATGCAGAAAAAGCTCGAGATGAGTGCGATGGGGGAGAAGCAGTTTTTCTTGGGTCTTCAAGTTCAACAGAAACCTATAGGAATCTTTATTCATCACACCAAGTATGTAGCAAACATCTTGAGCCGGTTCTCGATGGATGATGCGTTACCTGCTTCAACTCCTATTGAGGTCAATCACGGGATTGGACCGGATGAGAATGGTACCACCATGGATCCTTCATACTACCGCGTAATGATCGACTCTCTCAAGTATCTTACTCCCTCTTCTCCCAATATCATGTTCGCAACATGCCTGTGTAGGCGATAGTTGTCAAAGCCAAAGGTTTCTCATCTGACCACGGTTAAGCGAATATTTTGATATCCGAAGGGTTTTCTGACCAAAAGTCTATGGCACCCTTGTGACGATTCATTTGATTTCACTACCTATAGTGATTCTGATTACGTAGTCTGCAAGCTCGATGCTAAATCCACAACGTCTGGATGCTAGTTTTAGGGAGTAAACTCATAACCTGGATATTCAAGAAATAGACATCGGTAGCTATTTCCACTAGTGAAGCTGAGTATGTTGCCGATTGTTTATGCTGCTAGAAGGTGATTTGGATTCAACAGCAGATGCGGGATTATGGTTTGAAATTTCTTACTACCCTTATTTATGTTGACAAAGCAGCAATAGCTATCATTAAGGATGAGTGTCGACCACGAGTCATAACTCTGCTAGTTGGATTACCAGTCATATTTTGCAATGGATGAGTGTCGTGAATCGGAGATTTCGGATATGCCGACACTAGATCATCCGATTGCAAATTGAGATTTTCCAAGCCTTCAAAAAAGATTTGTCTCTACGGCGCTTGAAGTTGAGGAAGCAGCGGGTTGCATATTAAACCTGGATAGATGAATCTGCAGATCAATCCCTGGTGTACCGGATCGATATATACCAACTGAAAGTCTACTGTAGATACATAATGTCTATAGCGGGGTTATTTTCGAATTAGTCTTTATTAAGTTTTACTCATTCATGTAGAATTTGGCTAGAAAGGGCCTTGGGCTTGTAAAGGGGTTTGTGATTGAGCGTGATATTCCTATAGGTATACATAGGCTCGATCTCTAGCCAAAGTAAGCACTCTCCCTCATTGTTAGATCTTATATTCTCAATCACTCTCTCCCTCAAGGTTTAGTCTCTCTCACTAGGATTCCTATTTTGATATTGTCATATTAATCGAATCGTAGTTTAAATTGTGTTTATTGATCTTGTTCTTATTGTTTATCATCCAAATCTGATTATTGATTTGTGTGTGTTGGATTCTGCACTTCACAAACAGACGTAGCATCTGAGATTCGATCTCATTTTTCTGACCTTGACCCACCACAAAACGCGGAGAATCCCACGAGTTCACATTAAAAGGAGTAGATCACTAAGCGTATAAGTTAACATTTACCTTTATGTTTTTTTATTTGCAACTATCAACCTTTCCCTAAAACCCCAAAGACTAATTAACTAATGTTTCTCTCATTCAAAAACTTTCTATACCTAGTTACCAGAATCCTGCCCTAGTTACTGATACAGCTAATTTAGGATACTTCATTCACATCAAAACTGAGCTAAACAGTAGTCCTAAAACCATTTGCCATGATCATTTTTCTATCATGACCTCATCATTTACTATTTGTTTCTCGATGTTTCGGCATTATATTGTTGAAAGAGAAAATTGCAGTTTTCATCCCAGGGTTTACCTAAACTAACAGGTTCAGCCCACGCTTAACACCTTGAGTACTTGTGGTTTCTTTTTATAACACTTTACATCCCTGAGACTAACGGCCGTTAGTTGTTCCATTAGTTTGTGATGAAATGACTATTATATCCTTAATTTTTTTGGGTGAAATGACTTTTATACCCTCTCATCTTCTTCTCCAACCCACCCACCACCACCATCACCACCACCTGCTACTCTGCAACACCACCACCACCATCTCCACCACCACCACCACCACCATCACCATCTCCTCTCTCCTCCACCATCTCCACTCCACCTAGGGTTCCGGCAATATGCCCTAAATCACTAACCTCCGCCTCCTTTTCTCCACCCATTCCAACCCCTCTCTTTTTCTTTCTTCTCTTAAACCCAATAATAATAATATTATCCCAACTAAACCCACCAAATCCCTTTCTTTATTCACTTGTCTTACTTCAAGAAAACCCATTTCAACCCCTTTCAATCTTAATCGTAGAATCAGTACTGACAGCAAGGACAATAAAGGGTCATCATTTATGGAAGAAAGCAAGAAGCTTGGTATCACTGGTAGTGGGTTTAACAAGAAAAGAGATGAGGGTAAAGATAAGAGTGGCCCCAAAGACTTTAAGTTAAGCAAATCATAGAAAGAAACTGTATAGCTCAACATCTCAAAATCATAGAAAGAAACTAGACCTGTATCCTTGTATCGGAGGAAAGGGTTTTAGAGGTTATAAAAGGCATTAGTATCGTTGTATTGGACGAGAGAGGAGATGGTGGTGGTGGTGGTGGAAATGGTGGTGGTGGTGGTGTTGCAGGTGGTGGTGATGGTGGTGGTGGGTGGGTTGGTGGGTTGGAGAAGAAGATGGGAGGGTATAAAAGTCATTTCAGCCAAAAAAAATCAAGGGTATAATAGTCATTTCACCACAAACTAACGGAACAACTAACGGCCGTTAGTCTCAGGGACGTAAAGTGTTAGAAAAAGAAACCACATGTACTCAGGGTCTTAAGCCTGGGTTGAACCTGTTAGTTTAGGCAAACCACAGGGACGAAAACTACAATTTTCTCTTGTTGAAAACAAAATTGTGTTCAAACCCAAGTATTTTTTTACCGTATTTTTTTTTTACCCAAGTATTGTTGGAACCCGTACTTGTACTTGCTTTTATGATGGTAACATAATTTGTTTCTGATACCATGTACCAAGCCATTTGTTTAAAAAAACATACAAGTTTTAATCTGTTAGACATAATTTGAATTGGTTTTTTAAACTACGGGGGTTATAATAGAAATAGGGTATCTTTTATCGTAAGCCGTATCGAGTGCATGTATCATACATGTACCATGACAAATGATACTGATCTTGACTAATTAATAGCATTAGTACTGGTGTCAGTATCGCCAACAATTACCGGTTTGTTTTTATGGTTGTCGGTTGATATGAAATATGATTTTATTTTTTTGGGTTGCATAAGACAACTTATGTGTAATTAAACTATTGTAAGTAAACTTTTTTTTTTTTAACTTAATTAACACCAAGTACTGATACATAATTAATAAACCGAGTTGTATTCAAAATATTGTATTTTTTATCTACCTCACCGTTTCCCACACAACAAGAGAAGACCAGCATCAATAATTTATATTCAGATAATAACGTTTCTTTAGAATACTTTAATTTGTGTTGATCGAATAAGGAAATATAACGTGTAGTTAATACGGGACCGCCGATCACTTTCCAAGAGTAGACACCCACACATTTAGTCATATAACATAAAGTTTTGTTCTTAAATATTAAAACTGAATTGAAAGTTTTTCATTTATAATATTGTGAAAGTACGGCTGATACGTTAATAATGGAGGATATAAGAGTTAGCAAGACCAAATTATGGTTTGTCCTCCTTGTGCTTTATGCATCAATAACTTGTTCCCATTGCCATGCTGCACACACCTTGTCTGCAAACAGAACCCTTAGATACAATGAAACCATTGTTTCGGCACCAGAAACTTTCGAACTTGGTTTCTTTAGCCCGGGTAACTCCACGAACCACTATGTCGGAATTTGGTACAAGAAAATATCTGTCAGAACCGTTGTATGGGTAGCCAACAGGAACACCCCACTCACAGATACCTCTGGCGAGCTAACTCTCACCCACCAGGGAGTTTTAGTTCTCCGTGATGCCACCACGAGCAACGTCGTGTGGTCGTCAACAAACTTATCAACAAGGTCAGTGAGGAATCCGATTGCTCAGCTTCTTGATACAGGCAACTTTGTAATTCATGAGGAAGGTGAGGAAACCGATCAAGAAGATCCCATATGGCAAAGTTTCGACTTTCTGACAGACACTTTACTTCCTGGAATGAAGAATGGCAAGAATTTGGTAACAGGAATAGAAAGATACTACACGTCATGGAAATCTGTAGATGATCCTGCTGTTGGTAGATTTTCTGTTTGGGTTGATACCAGAGGTTACCCTGAGATATTCATAAGAGACGAGCAGGAATTAAAATACCGCTCTGGTCCATGGAACGGACTAAGGTTTAGCGGAAATCCTACTGTGAAACCGAACCCATTTTTCAACTATACCTTTGTTGTTAATCAGAGAGAAATCTACTATCAATATAATCTTATAAATACTTCAGTTTTGACAAGGCTCGTGATACAACCGATTACTGGTCATATAGAGCGCTTGTTGTGGACTGAAAGCAAACAAGAATGGGAACCTTATTTTGATCCAGAAAGTGATCACTGTGATAATTACGCATTGTGTGGGCCATTCGGGAGCTGCAACATTTACAACTCCCCAGTTTGTACATGTTTGAAGGGGTTTGAACCAATATCACCTGATGAGTGGAGAGTAGCAGATTCCACACGCGGGTGTCGGCGAACTGTCCCTTTGGAATGTGGAGGTGGGGATGGCTTCATCAAATATACGAATTTGAAGTTACCTCAAACTCGAGGGTCATGGTATAACCAAACGATGACCCTTGTAGATTGTGAGAAGATGTGTAAAAGCAATTGTTCGTGTACAGCTTACACATATACGAATATATTAGGGACGGGGAGTGGTTGCTTGCTGTGGTTTGGTAACCTAACTGATATCAGAATGTTTGCTGAAAACGGAGACACTCTTTATGTACGAGTATCAGCTTCTGAATTAGGTAAATAAAAAACGATAGCTTTATTTTCGTTACTAATTTCGATATATTATTTGTCTACGTCTTAAAATAATTAAGAGAATATGGTGACACACAGATTCAATAGAAAACAGTAGAGGCTCAAATGCAAGGAAAAGGGTACGAGTTATAATCACCATAGCATTTGTAGCTTTGGTTATATTAGTTTCAATATGCTTATTCTACCGTTATAATAGGAAGAAGCGACAAGAACAAGGTATGAAGTTTGAACACTAAGTATTCCCTTGTGTTTTTTTGTCAAATAAAAAATAAATATTATCCAATCCACAGGGACGCCACAAAACGAGTTTGGAAGGGATTCTGGAACTAGAAGTGGTGACGAAGATCTAGAGCTACATGTATTTCGCTTGTCTACATTAATTAAAGCTACAAACAACTTTTCAGTGAGCAATAAACTTGGAGAGGGGGGTTTTGGTCCCGTTTACAAGGTATTTTATGGCTCCGTGACCTTCTATGTATGTTTTATAGATGGTGTTCGTATACTATAAACAATACTTTCTTATCAAAAATTTTGCAATATATATACTTCGATGGCACACCTATTGCCTTGAGAACAAGTAACAATATCAATCACATTGATCTATCAAACCATGTAGCCGATACATGTGTTTCCTAGTTCCGTTCATGTGTTATGTGGTTCATCTTCGATTGGTAATGTTATTTACCGAACAAAAGGGATAGAAAAAAATGGCAAAACTAAATAAGGCAAAAAAACATACAAGTATTAGAGCGCGATGTATAATTGTATATAAGGTTTTTTTCCATACCTTAATATGTTGTTTTCTAGGGTGTACTCAAAGACGGGCAGGAAATAGCAGTGAAGCGGCTAGCAAAAACATCTACTCAGGGACCTCATGAATTCAAGAATGAGGTCATCTCAATATCCAAACTTCAACATCGAAATCTCGTCAAGCTCCTAGGCTGTTGCATAAAGGGAGATGAAAAGATGTTGGTTTATGAATACATGCCCAACAAAGGCCTCGATTCTTTTATATTCGGTAAATGGACATTATGAAAAAAACATAGAGAACTATCAAATAAACAAATATGTAAACTAAAATTCAAATTGTCCACAGATGAAAATCAGAGGAAACTACTTGGTTGGTGGGCACGTTACCACATTATCAATGGAATTGCTCGTGGACTTCTTTACCTACACCAGGATTCTCGGCTCAGAATCATACATAGAGATCTAAAACTCAGCAATATCTTGCTTGACACAAATATGAACCCTAAGATATCGGATTTTGGCATGGCTAGAGCTTTTGGAGGAAATCAAATAGAAGCAAACACAAATAGAGTGGTTGGAACATAGTGAGATTCATTTACCCCAATCTCGTTCCAGTTTGTTTTGTGAATAACTTAATATCAACTTGATTCCTTGCAGTGGCTACATGGCACCAGAGTATGCAGGAAATGGTCTTTTTTCAATAAAATCAGATGTATATAGCTTCGGAGTATTAGTGCTGGAAATTGTGTGTGGGGAGAAAAACAGATTATTCATTCACAAAGAACATTCCAACAATCTTATTGGACATGTAAGTTTAGGCTTTTTAGTTTTATACGGAAAATGCATAATAGCATAAAAGTTATCAAGGTTAGTATTTTAAACTATCTTTGTTATCACCGATATAAACTAACCAAATTAGAAAAATTATTAAAAACCTTATAAGATTATCCAAAATAAAAACTTCATGATAGTTTGAGCTCAGATAATGTTAAGTTAATTACCTGAACAGAATTGAGAACAAAGTCGGTTACATTTAGATGCAATTTGTTTCGATACCACAAATTATCCATGTCTCGTTTTCATTATTCTGGGCAGGCATGGTTACTCCATACTGAAGGTAGATCCTTGCACTTAGTTGACAAGTGTCTAGGTGAAAGTTTCAACGCTTCCCAAGTTCTAAGGTCAATCCACGTTGGTTTGTTGTGTGTTCAGCGTCACCCAGAAGATAGACCGACTATGACCTCTGTGATTATGATGTTGGGGGGTGAGGGTCCATTGTCTTCACCCAAAGAACCAGGATTTTATGTTGGAAATTCTACGCATGATACCGCTCAATCTTCAAGTTCATATGGAGCAAGTTCTAACAATGAACTAAGCATTACAATGTTACATGGTAGATAAAATGAAAGTTCCACCTATTGAAAGATAAAACTTCTAGCTATAAGATTATTAAGCTTTACGATTAGTAAATGTAACATATATTACTGTGTAAAATATGTGAACTTCTGTCTATCTTGCCACTCGCCATAACATGGATATATATTAAACACGTATACTCTATCTATATAGTTGTACAAGATTCATAACCGTTGTGGAACTTTTAATGAAAATCGAATCTCGACTTTGTGAGTATTGTTTTAGTTTTGAGGACTAGGTTATGAATACATGCAAATTAAAACAAATTTTGTATGTTCTTTTTAAAATAACAAGAATGCTTTTACCAGTCATTTGTGTGTTATTAATCATATCCAATTTTCCCTGCGAATATTTTAAAATCAGGTAAATTTACTAAAAAGTATAGATATAATTAACTCATTGTATATTATGTGCATTCTTTGATGAGCACTCTAATTAGACCAACTGCTCCTTGTTTAGCATAGTTATGTGAGGGTTCTTCGGCCTCTGCTTGGCTGCTTTCCCAGCCACTGCTTACTAAGACTTTTTTACTTTTCAAATTTTATTGTTATAATCATTTCCGGTGTTGTAAGACTCAGGATTAATTGTGGACTAAACGGCACTAGGCAATGTAACAATTAAATTTCACCTCGTCCGACCTAAAATCGGTAATACATCAAAGGCCGTAAAAATTTGTCAAGATTGATCAAAATCTTTGAACTAAGAGTAACTATGTTGGTACATGATGTCCCTAGGCTAGTATACATTGTTATTGGACGGTTTCTAGGGTGTTTGGGTGCATTTATGTGTCGTTTTTGGGTTGAAATCCTTAGGGGCGATTAGGAAGCTATTAGGGGCGAGTAGCCTGGCTAATCGCCTATCATCAGGGGCGAGCAGGCCTAATCGCTAGCTGGTGCATACAGAATAGCTTTCCTAATTGCCTGATGTCTTGCACACGAATTGTGGGACTATATAAGGACCTAATGATTGCCCTAATGATTAGAGGTCACATCACACAGCCCCCAAACACCCTTCCCAAGGTCTGAGAGATTGTTTTCGTGTCTGTGAACACCCGAGCTCTGTTTTTAGTAATCGAATCAATCTTTTGACTATTTGTTGTGTGTGTTATCATCTCGTTACCATTGTTTATTATCGTTTTGTTCATTTAGACCTGTTTGGAGGATTCCGCACTCCAAACAAGCAAGCTCGTGATTGTCGGTTGACCCGAGTGTCGATCCTACAAACTATACTTATTAATCCACTCCGGTTAATAGTTAGTTGGTACCCGACTATTCGCTTAGCGAATTTTACAATCATGAGCACTTCCCCTTTATGAGGCTTGGCACTAGTAATTAATACTTTCAATTTGGGTAGAAAAAATACTAGCAATGTGCTAACCCTAATCGGAAAGACTTCGAGTTGAACTGGTTCAAAAGAAGCATATTTTTAGAATTAGAGTATTGGTCTTCTCTGTAGTTGAAGCACAACTTAGATGTGACGCATATTGTGAAAAATGTGTGCGACAGCTTTCTTGGTATTCTTTTGATGAATGAGAAGACGAAAGACAACTCAAATGCAAGAAAAGACTTAGAAAAGCTGAAAATTTGAAAGAGGCAATGGTTGAAAAAAGGGGAACCAAGTGGATCTGCCCACACCCAAAATACTCATTCACCCTCCGTGACCGAAAGAGTGTCTGTCAGTTTATAAAAAGTGTTAAACTACCATATGGGTTCGGATCTAATATTAGTAAGAGGATGACAAATAACAATACTAACATTACTGGTTTGAAATCACTTGACTGTCATATTCTCATGCAAAAATTGATACCAATTGGGTTAGAGCAGTTTTGGGCAACGATGTTTATACACCAATGGTAGACCTTTGTGCGTTCTTTAAACAGCTCTGCTCTAGAACACTAGTAGTGGAAGATATGAAGAAAGCGAGGGATGCCATTCTTATGATCTTGTGCAAGTTAGAGTTCATCTATCCTCCAACATTTTTGGACATAATGGTTCATTCAGTTATGCATTTACCCGATGAAGCGATTCTTGGTGGTCCAGTCTATATGAGATGGATGTATCCCTATGAAAGGTATATGAAAAAACTGAAAAACTATGTTAAACCCCCCCCCCCCCCCCCCACAAGGCCAGAAGGTTGTATAGCTGAAGGTTATATAACTAAAGAAGCTCTAACATTTTTCTCAATCTACCTTCAAAATATTAAGACTAAGTTTAATCAGCCTGAGAGAAATGAGGATGTCGTTGTAGGAAAAAGAAAGTTATGGGTGTATGAGTCCCAATCCAACCCGACCAGTGCAACGAATGACAAACTACTTTCGGTTGACGACAAACTCAAGATAGAATGGTTTGTCATCGATAATTGCGAAGAACTCAGGGGTTGTATGAAGTAAGTGCTCCTATCCTTTATATATTTACCGGACATCCCAAATATATAATTAAGACTGATTTTTCTTGCTTTTATAATTTTTTTTCTTCAATGTAGTGAATTCAAATCTACACATCCCCAAGATGATATTAAAACTAAATTTCCAAATTGGTTTCAACACAAGGTAATACATATATAACACTCGTTACTATATATTTGTTAAGTAATGCATATACAACAAACATTATTATTTTAAATTTGTTAGGTCTATAAGATGAAGATAGAAACTTCTTCAGAATTCCACCCAGAGTTATATGCTCTTTCATTGGGTGCGCAATTAATGGCCAATACTTACACCGGTTTCATAGTCAACCATGTTAGGTTTATGGTGGCTTCACGTGATGCAAAACGTGTAACACAATACTCAGGGGTTATGGTGGAGGGAGAGAATAGTGAGAAATATTATGGCTGATTAGAAGAGATTATTGAGATTAGTTATCCTCATGGATATAAAATTGTCCTATTTTGGTTCAAGTGGTACGATACTCGAGTGGGTGTTACATATGAAAATAATATCACTAGTATCAACACAGAACACGAATGGGACAAAGAAGATCAGCTCATATTTGCCCCACAAGCCAAACAAGTGTTCTACATCTAAGAACCATCTCGAAGAAACCGAAATCATAAACATAGGTGGGTTGTTGAAAATGTTAATTATAGGCGAATTTGGGATCGACCACCACAACTCAAGAATGTTCAAAATGGTGGCACGGGCACCAGGCAGACGGTGGTAAGTATTACAGTTCCTTAATGTTTACTATTTTTACTTCTTTTGCAATTCTAATAATGTGACTAATTATTTATAACTCTAATTGCACCCCCCCCCCCCCAAGGAGAACACGGGGCAAGGAAAAAAACCTTGCCTTAAGAAAACATCTTAGAGACACAGGTCGCCCGGCATACATTACATATGATTAAGACGCCACCTTCATGCGTGTAGGCAATCTTGGTAGCATGTTCACTCGGGAGGCGGCTATGTATATATGGTGTAAAGTTCTATTGGATGTGGAAGGTTGGAGGAATGTTTCTAAGCTTGATAAAAACAGGTTATTTGAGTTTATGCAGGTCAATGATTTGTAAATATATATTCTATATGTTATATGTTGATTTTTTTCGATCTGGCTAGCTTGTTTTATTTAATTATTATACCGACTTCAATTTCAATTTCAAAGATGTTGACAAAGATCTTGTTGCTAGTAAAAAACAGAGGCATTGTGGCGGCACTCACAAAGTGGTACAAATCTGACGCAAAGCTATATTTTTTTAGTAAAGCAGGAGGTTATGATGATGTGGAGGGAGCAAGGCAATGTCCCCCCGAGGGTATAAAACCTGTAAACTGGCTTCGGGATGTTGATCACTTCTGCAGTGAGGACCATAGGAAGAAGTCTGAAGTCGTCCCCCAAAAACAAACGTCCACATACCGAGGTGGGACGAGCTTTTTTGCCACTTACTGTCTCAAAAATGTATATACACACACATACATAGACGATAATGTTTATTTAACTTATAATTTAACTTTTAATGTTAAACAGAACATCGAATTGTATGAAGCACACCGTTTGGGACATACAGGAAGGCAGGGGACGTTTGATAGCCCCCATAATGAAGAGAATTATGTAACCATTTATTTATATTTTACTATATATATGTATATATATGTATACAGGCACACACACATACATATATATATATATATAATTCTATTAAATCACTTTTGTAAAATACATTACAGGTTAAAGGCACGGTTTGAGTCTGAAACTCAACGAATCGCCGAAGAAGAAGAAGGAGGTGGAGGATGAGGAAGAAGCAGCTCCCAACAGTTAGATAAGGTTGGTATATATTTGTGTATGTGCGTGTTTAGTTTTCATGTTTGTGCGATTGTTTGTTGGGTTTAAAGTAGGTTAAAGCTAATATTATTTGCGGTGTTTGAAGGTTGGTATATTTGAAGATGTGTTTGGCAGACGTCGTGGACATGATTGCGGGATTGGCCCAATGCCTTGTCCGAGAGAAACCCTTCCACATTTTACACCAACACAACCGTAACTAACACCGGTATGTCATTATAGTTTAAATGTTAATATTTGACCCGTTTGGTATAAATATGTTTAGTAAGTAGGATATTTGACCTATTTGGTATATATTTGTAGTTTATTTGTTAATAGTTGACCCATTAGGTATAAATATGATTAGTAAATAGGATATTTGACCCATTTGGTATATATTTATAATTTAAATGTGAATATTTGAACCGTTTGATATATATTGGTAGTTTTAATGTTCATAGTTGATCCATTTAGTATATGCTTGTAGTTGACCCATTTGGTGTATGTATGATTGCTAAATGTTAATATTTGAACCGTTTGGTATAAATATGTTTAGTAAATATGGTATTTGACCCATTTGTTATATATTTGTAGTTTATTTGTTGATAGTTGACCCATTTGGTATAAATATGTTTTGTAAATAGGATATTTGGCCAATTTGGTATATATTTGTAGTTTAAATGTTAATATTTGACTCGTTTGATATATATTGGTAGTTTTAATGTTGATAGTTGACCCATTTAGTGTATGTATGTTTGCTAAATGTTGATATTTGACACATTTGGCATATATATATGTAGTAACAATTTAATGCGATGATGGTCAATCCTCAATTCTAAGCGCAAATGTTCCAAATGTGTAGTCAATTCTTCCAGTCACAAAATCTTGCAAACTTTGGAAATCAAGGTTGTAGCGGCAATAGTGGCGATGATGACAAAGACGAAGACAAAGATGTTTAGGCGTTTTTGTAAGAACGGTACAATGGAGATGATGATGAAGACTAGGACAAAGATGTTTAGGCGTTTTTGTAACAATGGTACAATTTATAATGTTTATGCTTCATTGTAAATCTTGGTATGTTTGCTTAGTTTTGTTGGTATGTTAAGACGAATATTTTAAGGCGTATAATGTATATATATGTAAATGTTGGTATGTTTGGTTAATTAGTTTTCTTGTTATTTTGCTTGATTATGCGTTTGTTGACAAAGGGTATTAAAGCTGAATAGGAAAGCGAGGAAAAAAAGAGAGAGACCTTTAGTGGCGACAAGTCGCTGCTAAAGGTAAGGACCAGAATGGACAGGATTTTGCCACGTTTCAAAAAATAATAATAAAAAATTAATGCCACGTGGAAATAGGGTATTAGCGGCGACCAATTAGCAGCGACATAGGTTATTAGCAACGTTTCTTTGCCAAGGAGAGCATTAGCGGTGACAGTCGCCCCTAATGCTCTAGTCGCCGCTAATGGTGGACTTTTAGCGGCGACTTCTATCGCTGCTAAAGCCCCTATTTTTGTAGTGGGGGGAGGGGAATCAACTTTTTTTATCGGTAGTACGTGGCTGGTATATCAAATCGGCGGGGGTCGGACTGAAGCCAAAGTCAATTTATCTACGTAAATTGTAAATTTCTACCACTGAACAAAAAAAGGGGGCCCGGGGCTGCCATGCCCATGATTCTCAAACATCAGCTTAATCTCTAGTATCCACATATTCACAAATCAAAAAACCAACAAAAATCCCAACAAATTTTAAAACCATGTGTCGTTGTTGCATTTTATTTTTCCTTTGACGTGTTCCCAAATGCCTTACATGGACTCATGGAGTATTAATCATTATCAATTCATAGAGCTTTTGAATAATTCAAACCCTGTTTAGATTCCCACGATTGATTCTATTGATAATAAATATTGGCCTCAATGATAAAGCTTAGGACCACTTCCAGCAATCTATGAGATTTTTATTGATAAGTGAAAATATAGGCGTCAATGATGAAGCACATAGGACAAGTTGACAACTTTCACCAAATCGAACGCACAAACATAGATATTTTTTTCTCTAAATTGGACTTTTATATTAAATTTTAATATCCTAACAGTGTTTAACATATTATACGTCAATGGAGGAAAGAGAAGTGATCAAGACCAAGTTGATCTTTTGCTTCATTGTCGTAGTTTATGCATCAATAACAAGTATATTTGCAGGAGACACTTTGTCCCCAGACCAAACCGTTAGATATAATGAAACCATCGTGTCGCCACAAGAAACCTTTGAACTTGGTTTCTTTCGTCCTGGTAAGTCCACGAACCTTTATGTCGGAATTTGGTACAAGAAAATACCAAATCGAACCGTTGTATGGGTAGCCAACCGGAATACGCCACTCACACATAACTCTAGCGAGCTAAGTCTCACCCTTCAAGGAGTTTTAATTCTCCGGGATGCCACCAAGGGAAATATAGTATGGTCGTCAGCAAACTCATCAACGACGTTAGTAAAAAATCCGATTGGTCAGCTTTTAGATAATGGCAACTTTATAATACATGAGGAAGGTCAGGGCATAAATAAAAAAGATCCCATATGGCAAAGTTTTGACGTTACGGCAGACACCTTACTTCCCGGAGAGAAGCTAGGCTGGAATTTGGTTACAGGGTTTGACAGACACGTCGTGTCATGGAAATCTGATGATGATCCTGCCTTTGGTGAGTTTTCTTTCAGGGTTGATGCTAGAGGTTACCCTCAACTAATGAAAATTAAAGACCAAAACATAAGTTCCAGGGGAGGTCCATGGAATGGACAAGGCTTTTCCGGAATTCCTTATTTGAAACCCAACCCTTTTTATAACTTCACCTTTGTTGTTAACCAGAGAGAAATTTACTACCAATATGATCTTATAGATACTTCAGCTATTACTAGGCTGGTGTTACAACCAAATGGTCATTTAGAGCGCTGGTTATGGATTGATAGCAAGCAAGAATGGAACTACTATAATTCTCCACAAAAAGATATATGTGATGAATACGCGGTGTGTGGGCCATTTGGGAGCTGCAACATTGATAACTCCCCGGTTTGTAAATGTTTGAAGGGGTTTGAACCCACATCTCCTGATCAGTGGAGAACTACAGATTGGTCCCAAGGGTGTCGACATACCGTCCCTTTGGATTGTGACCCAGGGGAAGGGTTCAACAAATATTCCAATTTGAAGTTACCTGACACTCAGAAATCATGGTATAACAAGACCATAACCCTTGTAGAGTGTGAGAAGATGTGTAAAAGCAATTGTTCATGTACTGCTTACACAAATTTGAATATCTCAAGGACTGGTAATGGTTGCTTGCTATGGTTTGGTGATCTAATTGATATCAGAACATATGTTGAAGGTGGGGACACTATTTATATACGATTTTCAGCTTCTGAGTTAGGTAATTTAAAAACAATAGTTTTATTTTCATTACTAACTTTTATAATTATCTGTGTAAATGTCATCATAATTAAGACATTAATTGTTTCACACAGAGTTAATACAAAATAGTAGAAGCTCAAATGCAGGGAGAAGATTACGAGTTATTGTACCCATAGCATTTGCAGTTTTGGTCATACTAGTTTCATTATTCATGTATTACCATTTTAATATGAAGAAGCAGCAGCACCAAGGTATATCTCTACTTCTGAATAGTTTGGCTCACATTCTAATAATCATTTTGTGGCACTAATTTGTTATAAACAGTTTTTGATGTTTGGAAGAAAATGTTTCTAATAAACCAACCCTACGTTGTCCGTTCCAATTCACAGAGATACCTGGAAACAAATGGGGAGATGATCCTGAAAACAGAGGCGGTGATGAAGATCTAGAGCTACCACTATTTGGCTTGTCTACATTACTTACAGCTACAAACAACTTTTCAACGGACAACAGACTTGGAGAGGGCGGTTTTGGACCTGTTTACAAGGTATTCTATGACTCCATTCCCTTCTATGCAGCACATATGGTGCTCATTTGTTACTCTAAGATGATTCATAACATAACTTAAGACTGTGTGTAGTCAGATAATCTGATCAGAAAAATTAAGAATGCCTATATCACATTTACTGATTATCACCTAAATATGTTGTTTCCATATTCTTGTGATTTTGTGTAATTCGTGATCAAAGTGGGTTATGTGTTCTACAATACCGTAAAAAATGGTGAAACCGATAGTCGGAAAATATGTGCTCGTTGAAGACGTATGAAGGATTTTTTTGATACATGCCTTAAAAAGTTATGTTTTAGGGTGTACTTGAAGACGGGAAGGAAATAGCAGTGAAGCGACTAGCAAAAACATCCACTCAAGGACTTCGCGAGTTCAAGAATGAAGTCATCTTGATATCAAAACTACAACATCGCAACCTTGTTAAACTTTTGGGCTGCTGCATCGAGAAAACCGAAAAGATGTTGGTATATGAATACATGCGAAACAAAGGACTCGATTCCTTCATATTTGGTAAATGGAATAATATGTAGAAGAAAATTAGAAAAGTATAAAACCAACATAGACATAAACTAAACCCAAAATGTTCACAGATAAAACCCAAAGCAAACTCCTTGATTGGACTGCACGTTACCACATTATCATTGGAATTGCTCGTGGTCTTCTTTATCTTCACCAAGATTCTCGGCTCAGAATCATACATAGAGATCTCAAAGTCAGCAATGTTTTGCTTGACAAGGATATGAACCCAAAAATATCAGATTTTGGCACAGCTAGAAGTTTTGGAGGAAATCAGATAGAGTCAAACACAAATAGAGTGGTTGGAACATAGTAAGATTCATCTACCCTAACCACATTCTAATTTATTTAGAGATCACTTACATTAACTTATTTCCTCACAGTGGCTACATGGCACCAGAGTATGCCGGAGATGGTACCTTTTCGATAAAATCAGACGTATATAGCTTTGGTGTACTAGTGCTGGAAATTGTGTGTGGGGAGAAAAACAGAGGGTTTGCTGACAAAGAGCATTGCAACAACCTTATTGGACATGTAAGGTTTGGATTTTCAATTTTGAATTGAATAATTGTTTAATAGGGTAAAAACCAACGTTTTTGTTTATTTTTTTTATAAAGGTCCTTGTTCATAAATAAAATATTAAAAACCTTTGAAGATTGCCCAAAATGAAAACTTTTTTTAATGCATTTTGACTTTTGTAAACAATAAAATGTATGACTTGTGTACATTGTTATTGGCAGGCATGGGGACTCCATAATGAAGGAAGATCCTTGCAGTTAGTTGCTAAGTGTCTAGGTGAATCAATCAATGTGTCTCAGGTTCTGCGAATAATCCATGTTTGTTTGTTGTGTGTTCAATGTCACCCAGGAGATAGACCGACCATGACTTCTGTGATTGTGATGTTGGGGAGTGAGGGCCCACTGCCTTCACCCAAAGAACCAGGATTTTACGTTGGAAATTCTACGCAAGGATTTTATGATGGTTCATATGAAGCAAGTTCTGAAAAGGAACCCAGCATTACAATGTTGGACTCATCTCGTGACTACTAGAAAATACATAAGACAAACAAAAGGTTTGTATTCTATCTATTCGGCACTACCCAATTTCTCAAGTTGTCTGATTGGTCCCCATTATATTTTTTGCCATCTTCGTTATCTTCATCCCCTTCATATTTGATACATGTATTTTTTTGTGTAATCGTAATTTAACATTAAAAGGTATTGTGAAACTGTTAGATACATAGATGATAATCGAATATTGATTTCATAAGCGTGATTTTAAATTTGAGGAGTGGGTTATGGAAAACACGCAGATTTAACAAATTTGTATGTTTTTTTTACCCTTCCCTTTGTATGCTATTTATCATATTATATATAGGAAAAATGGAAATAAATAATCCCAACTATTAACTATTGGCCAATAACAGTCCCAACTACGAAAATCACCAATATTGGTCTCAACTTTCGACATATTGGAAACCAACGGACCCAAACTAACGGAGTTAGCCTCCGTTAGTGTGATGCTGACGTAGCATGCCACGTATGATCATTTTGCCACGTGGCATGCCACGTAGGATCATTTTGCCACGTGGCATGCCACGTAGGATCATCTTGCCACGTGGCATGCCACGTAGTATCATCTTGCCACCTAAGCATGCCACGTCAGCATCACACTAATGGAGTTAGCCTCCGTTAGTTTGGGTCCATTGGTTTCCAATATGTCGAAAGTTGTGACCAATATTGGTGATTTTCGTAGTTGGGATTTTTATTGGCCAATAGTCAATAGTTGGGATTATTTATTTCCATTTTTCCGTATATATATACTTCCAATTTCAATAGTTGTATTCTTTTTACCCACTCACTTTAAATTAGCTTCATTTTTTCAGCCTTCTTATAAGCCCTGTTTACAGCTGTGCGCATACTTGGGGGGCAAAAGTAAAGCTGCACTAATTTTAATGTTATTTACTAATTTCGTGAAAATAAAGTTAAAAATGACTGTTAATCATGTATCATATTGTGGCGTTGATAGCCAAAAGACAAGGGGATACATGCACCAATCAAGTTTGTCCCAATTGCTAAGTGTTATGTGCCTTATGTCCAAGGCTTGATACAAAACCATTATCGAGCCGTGGGTCTCAGTGGAAGCAGCCTCTCTATTCCCACGGGGTAGAGGTAAGGCTGTCTACATATTACCCTCCTTGAACCTTACCTTAGCTTTTGCTATTGGTGGGATTAACTGAGTATGATGATGATTTCAGCCTTCTTATCAACCAACAGTTTTTTTAGATATGTATTTAGCATCCATAGATCTTATATGAAAGGCATAGTTATGTGTGATTTTCTTTTTCAATCACTACTTGTCACGAACGGTTGGGACCTATTTTCCAAAATTAAATTGTTATAAGCCCCCTCCTAGGCTCGGGACAAACAAATCAACAATACTTTCAATGTGTCATGGAAACATTAGTAACTAACATAGCTTTTATCGTTTGAGCAAAAGTTCATCAAGAACAACTAATTAATGAACTAATGTTAGTATTTAGCAATTTAGCAAAATGTACACAAAGATTATTTGTAGAGTATTAGCAATTAACACAATATTTGGCAATTTTGCAAAAATCACACAGAAAGTTAAAGTTAAGGCAGAACAAGTATTTAATGAAGAAGAAAATAACAGTTGATGAATTGGTACGGTAGTACCTTCAAGTCTTCAAATTATAGACATTGCGACTATTGCCCAATTTTCATCCTTTGTAACTTTATCATATCCACCAAACACTTGTACTTTAGTGTATAGATCCAATAAACATATTGGATATCCGGTTCCATCTCGTGGTGGCATAGGGGCTTTGTCTTTAATTTTTAAGAAGTCGTACATGAACATTGTACAATCTTTTTGAATTCTAACTCAAACTTTCTTTTGTACCTTTCAACCGTTGTAGTAACATGGATTAAATCCATGAAAACTATGCAATCTTGCAAACTTGATTCTTGTGTTGGGTACATGATAGGACCTCTTTCCATATTGCCTTCATAATCGTCCTTATCAATGGAGAATTCTTCGAACTTCTTATACATGTAAGCCCTTTCTTTATCTTCAACATTTAGTGCTTCATTTTTGCCTTCAAATCTGACCCGTTTCTTTGCAAACGCTTCTAATGCGCCTTTTCCATCTTTTACAACAATATTTTCTCTTTCGGGACATTTAAATGTGAAGTGACTTTCACTATCACAAATTCGGCATAAGATCATCTTTCTTTTCTCTTGTATGATCGGTCGATGGATGTAACAAACATCTCCATTAAATTCAACTTCTAAACCTTCTTGGTTCAATTTTTCAATACTTAACACGTTTTTACGAAGTGTAGGGACATAGTATACCGATTTGATCTTGTGTACTTGCCCTCCGCTTGTAAGTATGACCGATCCCTTCCCTCTAAAGTACTCTCTTCTATACCCACTTGGTTTGCCTTCAACACCAAACGACTTTGAGAAAGTGGCGAATTGATCTTTATAGCTACATCCATGTTCTTTGCGTGTAAGGCTTGCGTACCATATGTTAATCCACCCTTTATCATCCATTCCTTTTACCATGAATTCGGTTTTTCCAATCTTCTTGGGACAATCCTTTCTATAGTGAAAGGGTTGTTTGCATTTTCCACAACACATAGCGTGTGGATATTCGGGAACGTCTTTAATTTGTTTGTTGAACTCCTCTTGCGCCTTTTTCTTCTTCATAACTTGGTTCTTCGGTGATGATGCGATATGGAAGCGGGAGAAATTGATGTTCAATGGATTCTCATAATCCTTCTTACTTGATTCGACTCTCTTGGTCGCCATAAATTGATCCTCTTGATCACAATAATTGACTATCGGCCTCTTGCCTTTGTCACACATAGGAACATCTTCGGATTTCTCATCAACATCAACAAATAACCCTTTGGACGTGAAACGTGGCTCTGATGCCATGTTAAAATCGAGTAATATCACAGGTTTGATTATATAAAAAGGTTTGATAATTGAGGAGTGATCGAAATAGAAACAGGAATAAACAAACAAAAGGTTTTGGCGGTTATTATTTTGGAGGGAATGGGTAGAGAGGATTTGAAAGTTAGTTAAACACAAAACTTAAACTTTCTATATACAAAGTCAATCGATCCGGCCTATTTATACTTATGAACCGGTACGATGTACAAACACAATATAACGACATAACTGTTCGATTAATATCGAACCTATACTATCTAAATTAACTAACCGGTGTGACATAGAACCGGTTTGACCCATTTCTAAACTTAGGATATAACCTATTAACATATGTTTATATTTACATAACTTTGGATAAATCAAGTTTATATATTATCATCTAACAGTTTAAACGCTAAACAGATTGTCATCCACTAATTTTGACTAAACAGATTGTCATCCAACCCATCTTGGAATACAAAGTAAAATATTCATCTTTACATATTTTTTGCTCTGTAGACCGCCAAAGGAAAATAAAAATACTCAGAAGTTGGCAAATGCATACATATATGTTTACAAGATAAATCTCAAATTATGATTAAGGATATGGGAGAGCTAGGAGTCCCAAGAGCCATGACTATTCGCCTAAACATTTATATTGTTGATGCCAAAGTGAAAAATTTAAGAAACCCCCTTATATATGCAAAATCTCAAATTTAGGCCTAGTGAGTTGTTTTAAGAATTTACACCAAGTTGTGGCTCCCATCAAACGATTTACCGTATGGGCATTGCTTCGTTTATTAATGAAGTGACTTGTATATTGTTTGCCGTATGCTTGGGATCACCGTGTTTTGTTTACATGATGTCTATTTAAAAATGAAACCACAGTTACAAGTTAATTTTACTCAGTTAGTAAAATCATTAGTTCAATTTGATTAATAAGTGTTTGATTTAATTACGCCATCAATTGACTCATGATAAATGAAAGCAACCACTTCATGATGATCCCACGGCCGAGAGATGAATGAAAGGGAGAGAGATATAGAAAGTTAGAGAGAGAGAGAGAGGGAGACACGTACACATAGTCTGAAAGTGACAAAAATGAGAGAAATAAATTGTCGCTTGAGATTTGGAGACACAAAGCCTGAAAAAAAAGGAACATACACGAGGAAAGAAAAACTACATTAATTAGCATAAAGTTGATGCCAAAGTGAAGAATTTAAGAAGCCCCCTTATACATGCAAAATATCTATATCTTACTTCTTTCTTATTTGACCAGAAACTTGATCTATGGATGGATCGAGTCTCCTTTACGTAGGATATTTAACAAACACGTAGAAGTGGTACCCGTGAATTTGGTTGTACTGGTTCTCATAAGTATCAACCACTCCTTTACAGTAGCTACGTACATCAGTGAGACCCTGGTAATAATGATAGGATCCTTACTTTCTTAGGCTAAACGGTGTGGTGGCGGGCGTTGTGGAGCCCTTCCACGTCAGCCAACCACCCCAAAGCCAGCGTTAAGCATTACATGAGGCGCACGCGGTGGAGATTTCCCTCGGTTTGGGGCAACACCTCACAGTTGACATGGACGCCTTTGATTGGGCCAATTAATTCAGAGGGTTGTTGACCGTTTGACAACGGTAGGTTAAACGTTAATTTTTGTTACGGTAGGTTAAACGTTAATTTTTGTTATATAAATTACTCCATCCGTCCCATTTTAGATGTCACGGGCCATAAACACACAAATTAAAATTGTGTTTTGTCTTTTACGTAAAATGACAATAATATCCTCAAGTTATTGTTTCAAATCGTTGATTGTCTTTTGTCTTTTACGGGCAAAATTGAAAATTGCTTAGAAATTGACATTTAATTTTGGACAACAAAAAGTAGGAAAATGGACATTTAAAATGGGACGGAGGAAGTAAGATTTATTTAAATTACTAAATTAAATTTAAATACCTTACACCCCACCGTTTTCAATACCACACACAAAACCGTCGTCTACAACATCTACATTATCCACCAAATACCACAAAATCTACATCGTTTTCAAACATGACTGATTTGTTCGAAGAAGAAGAGATCGCCCTATGTACGGCGTGGGGCGAAGTAAACAACTACCCTCCTTGTCGAGGGTCGATTTGTCCCACGTACTATGGGAATTCAAAGACTTGGTCGGTGGTTCAAACCAAACCACTGACTCACTAAACCGAAATTGGACCGACCTACGAAAAAATGTCATCGTTTTGATAGTGTCCACCAAACAACACTGCAGCAACCCCCCCCCCCCCCCCATACCCCCGAACACGAGGAGGTTGAATGCGTCAAAATCGAGTACGAGTTTCGTGGCCACGGTGAATTATCCCACGTATCATGATCCAGCGACTTCAGATTAGGTTTTATAGTTTAGGTTTATTATGTTTTTAATTTTTAGATTAGATTTGCATAATTCTAATATTATCATTTTTAGTGTTTTTATTTTTAATGTAATGTTTATTATGTATTTAATGTAATGGTTATTATATAAAAATATTATGTGTTACTTAAGTAAATTATATATATATATATATATTAAAACTAACTACGAATAGTGCCACTCCAACTTATTTTATATATATTGTTTTTATTTTTTATAACTTTAATTCATAATTTATAGAATAAGTTTCAATTAAAAATCAAAGTTTCTTTGGTGGTGTAGTGATGTGCATTCCTTTTTCATGAGGTCATGGGCTCGAGTCTTTTCCAATGTCATTTATTTACAACATTTTTTTACAGCTTTGTTTGATAATACATAGAATTGGTTTCCATTTAAAACCCAAGTTGCTTTGGTGGTTTAGTGGTTTGATGTGTATTGCTCTTGCATGAGGTCATGTGCTCGAGTCTGTTGCAATGCATTTGTTTACAACATTTTTTTGCTTTTCAGTTTTTGTACCGTAACAAAACGAATTATTTCCGACCGAACTCCCACCGTGAAGCGCGGACGAATCCCCCTAGTTAATTTTAATTTAAAACCGAAAAAATAATAACTCTAGGATGACGTGGAGCCACTCCAACCACATCGTGTAGTTGGGGTGGGTCCACCAATATTGCAAAACAACCAATTTTTGTGCAATGATTTTTCCATGACTTTAAAATTCACTAAATAATATCATCCGGAGATTTATATTTACCTTCGTGTTTTGTGTGACATCTATATATCATCCGGTCAGTTATCAAATATTAACAATACATATCTATATAAGAAGCACACTCAAATTAATACAATACATTAATTAAGGCAATCAAGGATATATTAATGGTTAATTTTGTTGTAAAACAACGGCCTACATTAATGGGTTGAAATGGAGTAAGTGGGTGCCGATGAAGTGTAATGTTTTTATGTGGCGCGCTTGGTTAAAACGGATTCCTACGAAGGTGGAGCTGTCCAAAAGGAATATAAACGTGGGAAGTAACATGTGTGTTTTATGCGAGGAAGCGGAAGAGTCGGTAGATCATCTGTTTGTGGGTTGCCGAATAACAGAAGCTGTTTGGAGTGGTGTTGTGTCTTGGTGTAAACTTCCCCCCCTTATTCTGTTTTCGATCCACGACTTGCAGCATGTGAGGGACCAGTTGGGATATTCGTCGGCCAAGAAAGATATAATTATGGGGATTTTTGTGATTACTTGCTGGCGAATATGGAAGATGAGGAACGAAAAAGTTTTTAAAGCGGCTAATGTGATCGCGGCTCAAGTGCTCTCGGATATCAAATCTTTAAGTTTCCTTTGGTTCTATAATAGAGGGAAAAGGGCTAGAATAGATTGGAAGGGTTGGCAATCATTCTCTTTTGATGTAATGTAAATGTTGTTTCGTGTTTGGCTTCTCCGCCTTGGAGATGCCGGTTTTTAATGAAATTCGCCCTTCAAAAAAAAGCAATCAACATACAAAATATAAGAACTATGTACAAAGATTAGAGGAAGATATAGAGAGAGATAGAATAGTGAAGTCTTATTCATTGAGTGTATCATAACAATTACGTGAAGCCTCCATTTATAGTGATTTAACATTAATTCAAAGCTAATGAGTAAATGGAGGTTATGTATATGGAGAGTCACCACATTATGGAGCATTCATAACACTCCCCCTTGACTATCCACATCATGAAATAATATAGCATAAATTATTCTTGTAATACGCTTAGTGATGTTGCCTCAAAAAAACCATGCTAGGAAAACACAGTGGGAAAAACCATAGCTAAGGGAAAAAGAGTGCACGCGTCTTAACCCTCACAAATACTTCTGGATCAGTTGAATTGCCTCGTTAAAAACCTTACTAAGAAATCACGGTGGGACAAAACTTAGTGAAGGCAACAATAGTGAAGCGCTTCTAATACTCCCCCTCATTTGATATGTATCTTTCGAATGACTGTGTCGATCTTCTAATTGCCTCTTGATCTCTTTATGTGCGATTCTTTAAACAAAACAATGATGTATGATCTTCATGTCAGACTTTGATGTGCGCGCGAGTACGCATAATTTTGTGATGATTTTAACACACGTTTGATTTTAATATTTATAAAAATAGACCTTAACATTAAAACACACACAAAAGGGCATGTGTACCGCGTCATATATGTAGTAAGCTGAGATAAGAACCAGAATCGATCCATGGACACGAGCGGACGCAATAGTGCTTAAACTCTATCCCCGATTTACCAATAAAAAGATAGTTTGAAGTTGTTTAAACTAGATTAATTCTAAAACACTTAATTAACATATGTAAGACTCCAAATACAAAATATAAATATAAAGACAATATAATACCAATCTTAGCATGTCATCTACATATCATATGATAAAAGGGCGCGAGATCAACATTCCCATTTTCAGACAATTAATATCCCTTTCGGGAATCCTAACATGACAACTATACAGAAAGCTAACACGATAACACAAGTTAACCACCTCAAATTGTTCATTAGCGACCAGCTGGTATAATCTCATGCAAATCTTCTATAGATAAGTTAGTCATATGTTAAGAGTTTTCTAACCTTACTAATCAAGGAAAGCAATACCGAAAACACAATATAGCCACCGAGACTAGCATAAAGTAGAGCATATCACAAACGATTCCATTTTACCAACTAATCTACTAAGATCGCCATTTTCACCAAATAACTAGCAAAGATCAACAACCGTGTTAAAGATCAGTAACAACACCATTAAGTTTTTTAAACTCTTTACGTGCCGATAAGCATTTCTAATCATTATTCGCTTGACTTTAACTAACCAACACAATACCCGTTGCAGTTTCATGGTGTAAACACATTAAGAAGTTAACTAGTCCACTAACGATCGATTAACCAGACGGTTTTTCAACACGTGTCCAGCTAACACAAAACGATAATCATCAAAGTCATACAAACATAATCAGAAATCCAACAACAGTTACAATACGATCATCAAGATTCAAACATGAAAAACCCCAAAATCATATAAAACATGATTAAACATACAAACGATTGTTTTAAGTAATAAATACTATTGTTTTTATCTGTAGGTTTACAAATACAATACATAAACATCATATTCAGGCTGATACAAACTAATTTGAACAATATATAAGATTAAGAATCAAACAATAAAATGCCTAACGTGATGGATTGAAAGATGATAATGGATCCCGATCGCCTCCCAAGCTTGTTCTCCGGCTTCTCAGCAGTTTCATAGGTCCAGAAATAGCGTTAGGATCGTCCCAAAATTACCCAATGATTAATACAGGGGCTGAAACTCTATTTTAGAGGCTCATAGATGAGTGAACGGTTGTTCACTTGACAAGTGGGCATACAAGTGGTCGAGTGCAGTGACGTAGGCTTCTAGAAGGTTGCAGAAAATATTTGCTATGTGAACGGCCGTTCACATAGACCGAACGATCGTTCAGAATTACCAGATTCCTATTCTTTCGCAGAAGCCATCATTTTTCTTCGGGTTTGCTTACGGTACATCGTTTAATACCTGTAATCATAAAGATACCCAAATAAGTATCAATTCCTTAGGTATAAGGTCAAAAACTTATATAAACGGGAGCTAAACGGGGATTTTTATATGTATAATTTAACGTATATCAGACTTCTAGATGCGTGCCATGAAATCAACGAGTGTGTTATGTTACATTCCCTGCATTAATAAGACTAACCAAACCCTTTTTTACAGGTTAGTAGTGTTACATTCCCTGCATCAACAAGACTAACCGAATCCCTTTTTACGGGTTAGTAAAATACAAACTAATATTTTTCATACCTTAAGAGTATCAAAATATTTGATTTTAAATCATTTCAATGTCTCCTCACTGGAAACAAATTATATCTTATTAATAAATCAAATAAATAAATAAATGGTAAAGCTAGTTATGTATACGGGTAAGAAACATTGCATCAACAACACTTAACTATGACACTAATTATAGTTAAGAATAATATGTTTAATATCAAATTATTTAACAATCTTAAACTTTCTTAGAGGTAGACTTTGGCATATTTAAATCCCTAACATCTTTTGAATGCAGTTTGATTTATATATAAGAATATTGTTAAACAAGTGCTCAACTTGTGTACCATCTCTTCACCAGATAATGATATCATCAACATATCTTATAATTTTCTAAACATGATATTGTTGAATTAATAAAACACATGATCGAGTGCATCATACTCATATCTCTTTTCTTTTAGATCACTACCTAGTTGAATATACCATGTCTTAGCTTTGACTATTTTAGTTCGTACTTTGAAATTGTTAACTTCATATAACATATTTATGGAGCTTTTAGTCTCAATGCTCTTTTGCATTTACAATCGGTCATGGAATTCGATGTTGAGCAACTATGTACGTAAGAACACTCTTCATGAGACTTGCCACATAAACTTCACTATTCAGCATATCGTTTTCCATATCATGTTCAAAGAACTTGTTACCAATTGTTTCACTTCCATCTTGTATTGTACCATCTTGTACATACTTTATAATCACCGTATGCTTATTATTGCATAGGAATACATCCTTAAGATGATTGCTACTAAGCACTAAATTGCCTCATAGAACTTATCATAAGTTCCTATTATCTTTAAATTTATCAATATGTACAACTACATCATTCTCGAGAACTTGATTTACATGATTTTGAAAACTTAAATCCTTTATTTCATCAAAATTCATCATCACATATTTAGGCTATCTTATATTCATTAGACGCATATCAATTTTCTCTTATGTTACCTGATTCCAACATTATTGCATCCACCACCGAAGAATTTTCTTGTCATAATTTTTCATGAGTCTTTACGAAAACACTCATGCCAAAAATTGTGCGTTATATTTCAAAATGTCAACTTTCTCATTATGTTCCTGCACAAAGATCATTTGTATCTAACATATTTTATAACTATTACTTGTATGGACCATTTTTCCAAAACTTCTAGATGCATTAGAGATTTCAATTTTGCCTTATTTGAGTATTTCAATTTTGGCCAATCATTTCACATTTCATTTCATTTATCAGCAGATCTTAGTTCATGATGCTAATCGTTTTCATTATTTCAAGCGCTATATTTATACACAATTTTCATCGACGTCGATTTTGCTTCAATTCGATATATATATATATATATCTAGACATGATATAATTTATTGAGCCCTCTTTACTTTCATGTACCTGAGGTTCTTCTAGAACCATCATGTCTAATGTCTTTTCAAAAGACTTTTTACTATACCTCGGCTTAACCATTTTCGTTACCTGATCCATTTTTTAGGATTTTTATTATTGGAACCGACTAGTCTACCACACTTCAGGCATGCTATAGACTCCATGTATGGTTGTCCATTTCGGGACACTAATCTTAATTGGAGCAATAGCAGTTGGTACATGTGACTTATCTAGTCACTATATTTAGGTCAGTGAATACGTCTGGTAATCAATTCATTTATTCTTGTAAATGAATCATCCTTTTATACTTGCAGTTCCCACTTACTAGTTTGAGGATCAAGTGATAATTCATTTCTTCTTTTTCAACTGACTTTTATCTCCCCCGCATGCTGGAAATTTGATTTGTTAAAATGATAATCAATCAATCGAATTACATGTTCAACGACTCTAACTACGTGGTTATCAATACTTATTCTTATCCAACTATATTCTCAACATATATCGCACATCAAAACAATATATTGGAAGTGTTTGGTTCCTGAATGAAAACCAATTATAATGGGAAAATGTTATGTCACACCCTCAAATTCCACTTGCGGGGTTTACTGTGAGATGCATGAGATACCAGGATCCAAGTCAATTGTCACAACAAACGACAACTATATGAAGAAAATACGTAAACAAACCATGCAGTTTAAACATAGCGGAAGAATGATTGAAGATTTACAGACCAACACAATGATAAGTTGTTCCAAACAGTTTAATGTTCAAAAAGACAAAATGATGGTAGTGGATGCTGTGGACTCATGTGCATCCTAGACCGAAGCTGTTACCTTAGCGACATGAGAAAACATGCTAACATGTGTCAACATATAATGCCTATTGATGTTCCAAAAGTATCTTTTAGAAGTCCTGGGGAGGAAGATGATAACAATGCTGGTGAGTTCAGATGATTTTATAAAAACAATCCATAAGTATTAAAGATCAATTCGTTATTACGATGGTATATGAATGTTAGCGACATTAAGTATGTTACTACGGTGATTGAAACCATTGCTGACTGTGTTGTTTCTTAAAGTGTGTACCCTTTGGACTACCGTCATCCTCGGTAGGCCCTGTGTGTTGGAGACAATATGCACCCATCCAACCTCCAGTTGACCAGGTGGGGTTTGTCAAGCCCAATAGATCTATCCACATTTCCCCACTATATACCCATATTAGTGGTTTTCTTGGGATTTAAATGAGTCGCATAGTAAACAAATAATAACACTAGTAAAACAAGTTCTTTAAGTAACCAAAATGTGTAGCATGTTTTCCCCCATGAGAAAATGTATAAAAGTGGGGCCGTGAAAATCACCTTAGGTTGCGTTTCTTTGTAAGAGAATACCAGGCGTGTTATGATAGCATCTCGACTACCGGAAACCTATAATTAATAGCCAATGAGTTTTTTTGACTGAAGTCATGCTTACCTAGTAACCCTTGGTTGTCCAACCCGAAACTATTTATGTTTGAAAAGAACGTTTGATGCATGACATGACCACACAAGACTCGGCATCCTATTGGTGACCACAATAATTAAATATGAGTTAACAAGTAACCGTACATGAAAAACATGTAAATTTGCACGTCACGGGTCATATCAGCATGTTATACACCAAGGGGTCCAATTTCAGGCAAAGGGGTCAGATACACACGAAGGGATCACAATAATAGGCGAAGGGGTCACATCCTAGGCGAAGAGGTCGTCATTTAGGCGAATGGCTTAATATTCTAGTCGACAGGGTCACATACTAGGCGAATGGGTCACATCCCAGGTGAAGTGGTCACTATCCAGGCGAAGGGGTGTCATCTTCAGGCGAAGGGGTGAGCCCTTCGCGTCATGCAGCAGCTGCAGCACTTTTGTCTTCCCAAACCCCTTGAATCAACCCCGAAGCTTGCCCAGGCGTAGACGACAACTACCAACCCAATTCCTAGCCTATCCCCATCATGTTACATCACTTAGTACATAGAAAAAGAGGTTTCGAGCACAATTAACAAGTTTTACCCAATTTGGCAAATATTATGGAAAGATCAAATCATGCATGGGTTCTTTACTATAAACAACAAAATCCCCAACTAAACCACATAATCACGTGTACGTTCATGTCTAATTCATACCACGTCCCCCTGTCATGATTCAACACATAACCTAATCAAATTATCACCCATAACAATCAACAAAAGCATTAAAATTCCCAAAATAGACCTAACGTTAAACCTCATAATCCAAACAAACACACCCTAAACATGCTTCTAACACATGAATTAACATCATATCAGCACGATATTATTATCATCACAACAACATAAAACACAAAAGACCTAATTTCTAGATCACCAACATCTTTGAAAACTTGGGTTTTTGTTATAAAATTCATTAGATGGTGTAGATCTTGTTTAGAAAATGTTTAGGAAAGCTTTTGTTTGTGAAAACACATTGAAATGAAGTTTTGGACATCAAGGGTTTATGTAAACTTCATTAAAACGAATGGAAAAGATGTTCGATATAACACACACCTTATATCTAAGCCTTGATAATGATTTGTAGGTGTTTTTAGGTTAGAAATGGGTGATTTGAGGCCAAAAACTCGTGGTACAGAGGTATGGGTCGAGAAAGAGCACTTGGGAGCGAGTTAGGGTTTGTGAAACGGTGAAAATGTGCAAAACGGAGTATTTATACCTGAAGGGCCTGCAGGAGGCGAAGGGGTCGTTCCCTTCACCCCTCCCCAATCCATTCGCCCCTATCTCCCAATTTTGCATCTGAAACACGTTTAATGATATAATTTCATATACACATGCATTCCTAAGTTACCAATAATCGTATAATACGTAATTATCAATAAGTTACCCATAATGCATCACTATTTTACCAACATATGTGATACGACACTCATGTGCGTGTGTTTATCCGGTGATCCTCCTAATCACCAAACCATGACTAATGTGTGTGTATGACCGACTCCCGGTGATCCCCCGAATCACCAAACTGACTCAACTAACCTAGTTAATTACGTTTAAAGAATGTTTGGCTAAGGTAGACTTATGTGTTTGATAAAAGTATTAACCCGAGTTTTCCGGGTGTCACATCATCCCCTTGCCGAAAGAATTTTCATCCCAAAATTGCTCTAAGTCTAAAGGAAAGAAAGAAAATAAAAATTCCGGTTGCTACATCAGCCCCCTTTGAAAGGAATTTTGCCCCGAGATTCAGTTTGCTTCAACAGTGACAGGTACTGGTTTCGGTAATAGATGAGACTTGAGTTTCATCTGATCCTCCCGTTCTCACGTGAACTCTGGTCCGCAGTTTGAGTTTCATAGAAATTTCACGATGCTGATTTAACTCGAACGAAGGCTTCCAATCTTATAATCCAGGATTTTAACCAATTCTTCCATGACACGCAGACGATCATCAACCTTGATCTCTTTGAGAGGAACAATGAGTGACTCATCAGCCAGGCACTGCTTGAGGTTAGAGACATGGAAAATGTTATGCACGACACTAAGTTCAGCTTTAAGGTTTTTCTCCTTCAAAGCTTCTTTTTGCGCAGAACGTATTCGGTCAGGCAAACCAGAATGGATGGTGAGCTGCAGAGCTCGAACATGAAAAGGATTAACGGATTCCTTCCTGCTTAAGGCGCATGTTAAAGTCCTTTTGAGCAATGATATGCCTAAGACTCTTGGTATAAATTGTGTATTTGGTATCGTACAAGTAATGTCTCCCGATCTTCAAAGCAAAAACAATAGCACCCAATTCCAGATCATGGGTGGTGTAGTTCTTCTCATGGACTTTAAGCTGACAAGAAGCATAAGCGATAACCTTCTCACATTGCATTAACACACAACCGAGACCCTATATAGAAGGATTACAATAAACAACAAATGATGCATACCCTCATGCAAGGATAAGAAAAGCGTAGAACATAGTTTAAGCTTCAGTGTCTGAAACGCCAAATCTTGCGAATCGCCCGGTCAAACCTCTTGTCCTTCTAGGTTAGAGAGGTGAGGGGTTGAGTAATCTTCAAAAATCCTTCAATAAAACTATGATAGTAACCGGAGAGACCTAGGAATTTGCACCTCAGTTGGCGTCTTTGGTGATTCCCAGCCTTTGATGGTTTCTGTCTTAGCTGGATCAACATGAATTCCTGATTCATTAACGACATCATCAATAAACACGATAAGGAACTTATCAAGATTAGGCTTGCAAAAACGGTTCATCAAAACCATGAACACCGCTGGCGCATTGGTGAGACCAAAAGGCATGACCAAGAATCCAAAATGGCCATAATGAGTGTGAAAAGCGATCTTCGGAATATCAACTTCCTGCACCCTCAACTAAGTTCCCGGACCTTAAATCAATCATCAAATAATAACTGGACCCTTGAAGCTGGTCAAATAAATCATCAATACGGGGAAGAGGATTACAATTCCTGATTGTCACCTTGTTCAGCTCACGATGATCAATGCACATACGAAGGCTTCCGTTTTTTTCTTAACGAACAGGATAGGGGCTCCCCACTGAGACGAACTAAGGGGCTCAAGCGATAGGGGGTGCACCTGGTGCAAGATCAATGCTAAACTCAACCTTCCGCAGAGGCAGAAGGCGAGGTAGATCTTTAGGAAACACATCTAGAAAATCCTGAACCACTGGAATGTCTTCAATCTTCTTCTCTTCATTGGATGATACATAAATAAGTGCTAGAATGGCAGTATAACCCTTTCAAAGATATTTATGGGATTACATACACAAATTAATGCTCAAAGAAATGCCACTTTTCTATCCATGCACCAATTGAAGATATTTGTGGGATTACATACACCAAATAATGCTCAAAGAAACGCCACTTTTCTATCCATGCACCAATAAGATTTCTCCATCATGGAGAGGACGTTGAATGACTTTATCAAAACAAACGATTTCCACATGATTCTGAGATAACCAATCCATCCCAATAACCACATCAAAACCACCCACTGACACTGGCATAAGATCTATGGAGAACGAATGACCCAAAAGCTCTAGAAGACACACATTCAAAATGTGTGTAGCCTCAATTTGCTTACCATTAGCCAATTCTATTAAGTACTTAACCTCTAAAGGTGAAGGCATTACATCTAGCAATTGACTAAACCCAATAGATATGAAACTTTTATCGGCACCAGAATCGGACAAAACTGAAGCATAGTGATCGTTAAGAAGGAACGTACCGATAACTGTGTCTGGAGCTTGTCAAGCTTCCCTTGAACAAATGACGAAGGCACGCGCATTCCTGCTGCCACCTCAGTTGTTACCATTTCCATTTCCATTCTTTCCACCATCACACTGCTTCAACTTTGGGCAATTCCGTTTAAAGTGCCCCACTTGACGACAACTGTAACACCCTTGATTTCCTTGGGAAACGGGAACAGTAGCAGTAGTAAGGGCCTGCTTTGGCTAAAGATTGACCCTACAATCCGTTTCCTGATGACCAACCGAGACAACAATATAACCACCCTATAAGAAGATGCTAAGTCTGCCATTTTGGTATGTTCGTGATTTGGTTCGGCTGGATTTTCCTTTGTATTATTGGAAGTTCAACGGATTTGATTGCTTCTATAAAACTCTCTCTCTCTCTCTCTCTCTCGAGAGAGAGAGAGAGAGAGAGAGAGAGAGCAGGCAAGAATGGAATACTCTGCAGCCGCATTATCCTATGTCTTACAAAACAGAGAAGTTGCACCCCATCACCAAAAGTCCAATTTGGGAACACAAGATCAAGACACCAAATATTGTGTCCAAGATTCCAATTGCTCCTATTAAACAGGACTTCACTCTGAAGTTCTAGTTCTGGCATTAGCAACTACCGAAGCAGTGATCGTTCTGAACAGTGCCCAAAAGATGTATAGAAAGATTTGGATATGGGATCCTATGTGGCTGGTGAATTGTTTAGAGAAGGATGTTGAGACATTGTTCCCGTATCGCATTCAGCACTTGAAGTCAGATGCAGATCAAACTACGAAGTTTCAGCGGGTGATACGTTTCTGCCATGCTCACAAGGTTCACGCTGGATGCGGCTGGTCGAGGATTACAAGGATCAGGACGGTGTAGAACTGAAGACCGAAGATGCAGCTGTCTATTTTTGTTCTTTGCTTACGTGATTTGATGTCTGTTTTGTGAACAGTAGTAGTTGTTAGCTGCATCTGTTTGAAGTTTATCTTTTGTAATCATACTAGCTAGGTCCAAGGGGGAGTCTGTTCGTACATGATGTCCCTAGGCTAGTATAGATGATGTTTGGATAGCGTTTCGGGTGTTTGGGTATGTTTGGAAGTTGTTTTGGGATGTTTGGTATGCTGAGGGTGATTAGCTCTCGAAGAGGCGATTAGCTTAGCCAATCACCTGTGTTTCATATCTGATAGCATGCTAATCGTCTATGCTACATACCCGATAGCTTTGCTACTCTCCTGCAAGGTCCTAGACGAGTAGCAGGGGTATATAAGCATCCAATCATTGCCCTAATCATTAGTTGTCACATCACATATTCCTTAAATACCCTTCCCAAGTTCTGGAGGTCTTAGATTGGTCTGTATAACACCTGTGCTCTGTTTTTTTATTAATCAATACTACCTTTGACCTAATTTTGTGTGTGTTGATACCTCGTTTATCATTGTTTCATTGTCGTTTTGTTGTCCGAACCTTTTCAGAGGATTCCACACTCTGAATAGTAAAACTTATGATTGTCGGGTGACCTAAAAGTCGATCCTACACATTTAAACATTTTCATCTCAACGACGTCTGTGTCAGCTACAAGAAGGGAAAACAGAAGAAGAAGTCTCACCCCATGAAGAAGATTAACTCAATATCTATTCTGCTTGAAAGACTTCATATGGACTGGTTCACTCTAGTGAATAGGAACTGACACTGTGGAGATCTCTATTGTTTGGTTATCACAAATGATTATTCTAGATCTTCTTGGGTAGTATGTGTGCAACAAAAGAGTGAGACGTTCGGAAATCTTCAAGTTCTGCTCCCTAAGCTCGAATCCCCGTATAAGCTAAAAATCCATAGGATTAATTTGTAGGGATAACGGGACTGAATTAAAGAATGAAGCAATGGAAGCTTTCTATTCTTAATAAGGTATCCATCTGGAATTTAGTGCGCCTTACACCCCGCAGCAGAGAAGTGGCTGAAAGGAAAAATCGGACCCTGATTTTGGTTGCTAGGACTATGTTGAATGACTTGAAACTCCCGGTGATGTTTTGGAATGAAGTCATGGATTGTGCATGTTATACATTAAACATAGTCCCAACAGTGAAGAATTTTGGACCAGCTATGAGCTCCTCAACCTTCGCAAACCTATTCTTAAATTCCTTGAACCCTTCAGTGCTCCGTGTACCGTGATGATCGATAACGAGAAATTCGGTGAGAAAGCTGAAGAAGGATTTTTTTGTTAGGTATGCCACTCCCAAAAGGAGGGTTTTGAATACTCGCACAAGGTGCGTTGAAGATTGGATGCATGTTGATGTCCTGCGATACACAGCTAATCCTAAAGGTACAGGACCCAGCTGGTTGTTCCATTATGCAAGTTTATTTGAGGAATTCGGTCTCGAGGGTATAGTTGAAGAAGTTGTTGCTCAAATGTACCACGAGTGTGAAAACGTGACTAGTTTTTCACAAGAGCTTCTGATCACTGTTTCTCTAGTTACAGCTCCTTTTGATTCAGAGCCTTCTGCAAGAACCGGATATACTTAAGAAAATAAAAGGGGTTTCTATGGAAGCTTCTGAAAAAAAAAAGATTTAACTTGGTCAAGATGATGATGACTTTGTTGATTCTTCGGAGATTCTTACTGATCAACCAGCGGATCCGGCTAATTCTTCCAATCCAACAGGTAATGTCAATACCACTATTGATACTAACATTGTTTTTGTAGGTACAACTGGAAATGTGACATCATATATTGCTAGTCTGTCTTCTTCTTCTTGTACTCCAATATTGAATTTGAGAATAAATATTTAAAAGTGCAACATGCAATAGGGTATCCCTATCCCCACTCATCCTGAATCTAGGATCCATGATATACACGCTTAGCAAAACAACATTGGTAATCCAGAAAGTGGGGTAACTACTTTTGGGCAACTTCGTGCAAATGCTACAACTGTATATTCAAAGACTACTGAATCCAGTGAGCAGAATGATTAGGCTTTCGCTTTATATGTCTCACAAATCCAAGCACGAAGCATTAATGAGGCATTAAAGGAATATCCATGGATCGAAGCAATGCAAGAACAACTCCTTCAGTTTAGGAAACTAGGTGTTTGGGACCTAGTCGATCTTCCCAAAGGTGCGAAGAAGATCGGAACTAAGTGGGTTTATTAGTGCAAGAAAGATGACAAAGGTGTTGTTGTCATAAACAAAGCTTGTTTAGTTGTTCAAGGGTTCCAGCAGATTGAAGGGGTTGATTACAATAAAATATACGCTCTGGTATCCCGCAAAGAAGCAATACGTATGTTTCTCGCATTTGCATCCTACAAGAGATTCAAGGTCTACAAATGGCTATAAAGAGTGCGTTTCTATACGGAGAAGTGAAGGAAGAGGTGTAGGTGGGGCAACCACCGGGTTTTGAAGATCCTATACACAGCGACCGAGTTTACTGATTAAACAAGGCTCTATATGTTCCTCATCAAGCTCCAAGATATTTGTATGAGACGTTCTCTCAGTACCTTATCTCAAAAGGGTTCACACGAGGACTCATTGATTATACACTCTTTACCTTGGAGAAAGCTGGTCACATTTTACTAGTACAGGTATATGTTGATGATATCATATTTGGCTCAACTAATGATAGTTTCTGCATGGATTTTGAGAAACTAATGCAATAAAAGCTCGAGATGAGTGCGATGGGGGAGAAGCAGTTTTTCTTGGGTCTTCAAGTTCAACAGAAACCTATAGGAATCTTTATTCATCACACCAAGTATGTAGCAAACATCTTGAGCCGGTTCTCGATGGATGATGCGTTACCTGCTTCAACTCCTATTGAGGTCAATCACGGGATTGGACCGGATGAGAATGGTACCACCATGGATCCTTCATACTACCGCGTAATGATCGACTCTCTCAAGTATCTTACTCCCTCTTCTCCCAATATCATGTTCGCAACATGCCTGTGTAGGCGATAGTTGTCAAAGCCAAAGGTTTCTCATCTGACCACGGTTAAGCGAATATTTTGATATCCGAAGGGTTTTCTGACCAAAAGTCTATGGCACCCTTGTGACGATTCATTTGATTTCACTACCTATAGTGATTCTGATTACGTAGTCTGCAAGCTCGATGCTAAATCCACAACGTCTGGATGCTAGTTTTAGGGAGTAAACTCATAACCTGGATATTCAAGAAATAGACATCGGTAGCTATTTCCACTAGTGAAGCTGAGTATGTTGCCGATTGTTTATGCTGCTAGAAGGTGATTTGGATTCAACAGCAGATGCGGGATTATGGTTTGAAATTTCTTACTACCCTTATTTATGTTGACAAAGCAGCAATAGCTATCATTAAGGACCCGTTAACTACTCCAAGGTCAAACACATCCATGTTCGCTATCATTACATACGTGATTGCTATGAAAAGAAGTTCATTGATGTTGTTAAGATTCACACTGACCAACAACGTGCTGACCTATCTACGAAAGCCTTCGATAAATCTTGCTTTTAGTTTTTGCTTATCGTAAATGGTGTCAAAGAAAAACAAGACTAGTTCACATCGGTACTTCGATTTTTGTAAATTCTTTCTTATAAAAAATACAACATTTGAAAAACCAACAAAAAAACATTGAAAAAATATCAAATATACAAAAATAATAGAAAATCAAAAATTAAGTTTTTGCTGTGTGAATAAGTGAATATGATAGTACATCAGTAGAATGTCTGACTTCCCAAAATCTAAAGTGCAAATGATAATTAGTCTTACAAGTGATATACCGGTCGGCTTGCAAATCATTTCAAGTTTGGCACAGTGATATAAACATAACAACTTAAACTCGAGTGCTTTCCTGCCTCATTGGCATGTGGTCTTAGTACCGAAATCTCGATTGATGGGTTACTTAAATTTGAGGTATGAGGTTTTATGCCTGTAGTTCATCTGAGAACATCAGATCAAATCTTGGATTTCTTGCAAATCCGATTGAATCGATCTGGGGGTTTTTAATATGTGCTAAGAGATCATAAAAAATCAAACCCTAATTCTCATACAAAAATAAGGGAATTCTAGCTGAGGAGTACGAGCACCTTTTGTCTCCAGCTACTCGTACCGGAAATCCTGAGTACGTGTGGAATATACTATAGCTAATGCCGACATTTATGGTGCCTGTTCACTAGGATCGTGACCAGGATTGGACACACCTGCTAAACTCGGTTTCTAAATCAGCTACACGTACTATAAATAACAAATACGGATCCTATGGCGATTGTACACTAGGATAGTGACTTGGATTGTGTACGCCCTCTAAGCTAAGTATGAAAAGAAAAAAAAAGGTTTCCAGTATCTGCCCCCACCCTGATTGGGATTTATTAAATCTCATGTCTTGTAAACGGATGGTCATGGCTTACTCACCCATTTCGACCAAGCTTTGCGCAGTGCTTGATATGGAAACGTTTGGTGTGGATGGGAACCACTGACCGCAATATAAATCGTACCCTAATCGTATCGAAAGTGTTGATGAGTAATCCTGATTTTTAGGTTTAAGTGAACCCTAATATTGGTAATTGCTTGTTTACTGATTATTTTAATCTGAAGTCACTAAACAAAGGTTATCATGACTGGTCCGTAAACTGATATGATTCTCGGTCCTAAAAACTTACAAAAGTATTGTTTGTAAATATTTCATTCCGTATCTTTATTTGAATTTCTTATCTTTTTTTTTATCAAAAATATCAAAAATTCCAAAACGATTTTACATTTATGCTTTGTTTTTGAAGAACCAATGTAGGATGTGCTTAACAAGCATTGTGTTATCTCCCTTTCAAAAACTTAGGAGTCAAACGAACAACTAAGTGGAGTTTTGTAATTCAACCTGTCAAACTAACAAATTTATGCTAAAACTTTTAAATTTTCAAAATCCGAGGTCAGTGTGTATGTCAGACATTGGCTCAGGTATATTTTGCTGTGAAAAATCAGATTTCAGTACGAATGTTGGTTCCAGTTGTGCGTCAGTATCTAATCATCAATCGGTGAAACGACCAAATTTAGTCAAAGGTTGACTAATTATGCGATTTAGGGAGAGAACGTGTCGGAGGAGGATAGATCATCGTATTTTCGGGTTTCAAGGGTAATTTTGTCCTTGATGAATGTTTGAAATCATTTTTCGAGCTTGAAACCGTGTGTTCATGCGTTAAATCGTGATTTTAGGTTTGCAGGGGCAAAATTGTAATTTTTTGTAAATTTTGAATCTTATACGCCTATGGGTTTGGTACATGTATAAACATTATATGTGTATATGCCTACACATATGAATATAGGGGTATGAAATTTTAATACTGGTGCCATTTTGTAAATTTTGAAAAGTTAAAGGGTCAGTGGTTCATAGGTGTGAAACTTGATGGGTCAAAGTTTTAATACGTATAAATTTCTCATACGGGTGAAGGGGTCAGATGTATGTGGAAGGGTATTTAAGCAGCAGTTCACCTCCTTCTTTTCATTCATTTATACGCTTGCACCCGAAACCACAAAAACCCTATCATTTGACCAAATCTTTGACTTTTCGATTGTTTTATACCCTGCGATTGTAGTTTATATCCTCACATTCAGAATCATAAGGTGAATTTTTTATGCCAAAAATGAATCATTTTCATCCTTGAATCGTGTGTTTTGATTGATTATTGGTGTTCTATCTAAACAGACTTTCAATCCTCTAATAAAACATCGAAAATTGAATGTTAATAAAAAATGTTTATATGGTTGATAATCGGCCTATATAGACCTTATCTACCAAAAATGGAACCATAAATCGATCAAAATAACAATTTGGAATTTTGAATCTTCATACGCGTATGGGTTCATATGCATGACCAACAGTCACACGTCTAAAAATCATACGTGTACAAGTCCACATGTATGAAACCCTCATACGCCTGCACATCAAAAACTTGGCGATTTTGTCATTTTAATCATTTTAAAGCCGTTTTCGATGTGCGTATGTTTTATGTAGGAGTATTTGAAGATATGGAGTTTATTATTGGACTCAAACACAACATAATCGCCCATTTGGACCTGAAATGAGCATGCCAGTGTATGCAGATGCTATCAATTTCTTCTAGCGATCAAGAATCTTATATGCCATTTCCACTCACTACACTCCTTATTTGAGCAATCAACAACAGTTTTGGGAAACGGCGGTGTTGGATTATAATCGTAATCCAATAGCGCTCGTAGGAAGAAAAATGGACGTGAAGTGGTGGTATCTCAACAAAGCATTCGGGAAGCTCTTCATTTCGATGATCAAGATGATTATCTAATGAAGTTTATGAAGTATCTATACTACATTATTAAGGAGGAAAAGTTTCTACAAATGTAATTTTACATAATTTTAAGATGGCATAAGAAAAGTCACATGCTTAAAACCAAATGTCATGTAATTTTTTCCCTTTCTACCCTTCATGCAATTGTACACATTCTTTTATCATAACATTCAATTACCATTAATCTCTATCTATTATCTATATTATATTATAAAGCATTTGAAAATGGTATCAAACAAAATTAAGTAATTACCACATTTTATTAAAAAATTGCACTTTTACATAAATAAATTACATACAAAAATATTATACAAAAATGTTTCTACACATACAAATATATACCTATACATGTTAAAAAGATTGTTAGAATCAATAAAACTCAAACTTTACGTTAAAAAAATTTTTTTGATGCCTTTTCTAAAAAAATAGTATACGTATGAATTGGTTGAAGAACCCAAATCAAACCGAACCGAAACCAGGTCCGAGTTCAGACACGAACCGGTTTGGAACCGGGTCGGTTCTTAGAAAAACACCAATTTGTGCACGTCTATAATGTTCTCGGGTTGGGATGTCTTATGTGGAATATTTTCAACTAACCTAACTTCCAAATTCACTTTCCATTGCCACTGATAGAAATTTATGGTGCAAGTAATTAGTAGTTGTACTGCATTGCTTTTATCATGTGGAAAAATTATGGTATGCTTATTTACTGGTTGATTACATATGAGTCGTTCCAACCTCCTCTTAATGTGGATCTTTTAAATTTATACCTATATATGTTAAGAAGATTGTTAGAATCAATAAAACTCGAACTTTACATTAAAAACATTTTGTGATGCCTTTTCTAAAAAAAATTGTATGCGCATGAATTGGCTAAAGAACCCAAATCAAACCGAACCGCAAACAGGGCGGAGTTCGGACATGAACCAGTATGGAACCGGTTCGGTGCCTAGAAAAAAAACCAATTTGTGCACTTCTATAAAGTTCTCGGGTTGGGATGTCTTATGTAGAATATTTTCAACTAACCTAACTTCTAAATTCACTTTCCATTGCCACTGATAAAAATTTATGGTGCACTTAGTTAGTAGTTGTACTGCATTGCTTTTATCATGTGGAAACTTATGGTATGCTTATTTACTGGTTGATTACATATGAGTCGTTCCAACCTCATCTTAATGTGGATCTTTTAAAGGTCCCTATAACTTCTTCTCCTCGGCAATATCTCCGGATTTGGCACTTTCAACATATTGAGTAGGACTATTAGTATAATAATAATTACTAATGTGTCAACCGCTACTTCCATTTTTTACTGGCATGTATGTCAAACTGCATCTCGTATACAGAACGTAGCATGCTATCATGTCTCCTTGTAGCCTTTAAAAAATTACCCTACTGCAAAGCACACATGCTTACCACACAAACATACACCTTACATATTGATTTTTTTTTAATCGTTTTAAGGTTTGAAATACGTTTCCACCCTGTGTTGTCGACTCCGCCGCAACGCACGGGTTCCGGCTAGTTTGGTGAGGGGATTTTTCATGAGGCTCAAGTATGCTGAAGATGTTAAACACTTTATGCTTTTGAATTCTGGTTTATGCCATCTGTATCGATACCTCATGCACATCTTGATTCATTGTATCAGTACAAGAATCAGAAGTTTTGATGCGGCCAAGGAAACGATCTGTTCAGCAATGGTGGCCCTGATTTTGAACAAACCGTTCAACTTCTCGTGTATGATATTCCACCATTTGAAGGAGAACGTGGCTACCAAGTACAGAAACAAGAGATCGATTATGTATCTGAGATTTCTTCGGATGATATTCGATGCATAGATTCTAGATTTACCAAAGGTCTAGAACGATGTTATGAAGCTATAACATTTGAACGACTTAGATATGTCAAGGATGGAGACATACAGATTGGGTACAGAACAACCTTTCAAGAGGATCAATAGAGAAATGTTGTTAGTGACTCTGATGTCGAAGAAGTGGATCCTCTATCTGATGATGATTAATGATGTAGATGGACTAATGATGAGCTTCTCAGGGGAATCTTCCTAGACCTTGACTGACCCGTGAAGTCCTTATTGTTACCGAAGCCACGTCTACAATAACTGAGCAAGGAATCTCTACGCCGGTTCCTAGGGGACCAACATCTGAAGCTAATCATCAAGAAGACGTGATCTTCAAAAAATAGCTAAAGATGTCCCAGTTACTAAAGCTGCATCTGCTAGAGAAAATGAATCTGAAAGTGAAGACACTGAAGAAGATCATGAAGTCAGAACTGTTGCAAAGATTATTAAAGAAGGTAAAGAGTTAGAGAGACTCAGGCAGGCTTGCGAACTTGCGACCCTACAAGAACACAAGACGCCGCAGAAAGAATGACAAGAGGAAGCAGATCCATGTTGGGTTAATCGGGTTCGTTTACGGGTCAAAGAGTCATAAACCAATGGGTTAACGGGTCAGCTATTATGGGTTCATGCATAAGTGGGAAAGTGAACAATTTGGGAGCTGATTTGCGTGCGTATCTGTAGGACCAGTAGCATAGTAGTTTGACCGAGTATGTTGGATTTGGAATATGGACGTTATGGTGCAAAGTTATCTAAAAGAATTAGTCAATTAGTGTACCTAGTCTTTAGGAAAGAAATTAATATTTTATTGTTATTTTTGTGGTTCAGTTCGTTGATGTAAAGGCTATATATAGCCAAAGCTTTGTTGAATAATATAGTAGCATATTTTCCATTTCCTTTCTAAACCTTCTGTGCATTTACATTACTGTGAGTGTGTGTTGTGTGAGTAAACAAGGGGCCTGAACCAACATTTGGTATCAGAGCCTAGGGCTCGTATCGGGAAGCCTCCGCCGCCGGCGGGTATGTCAGTTGGTGGAGGGCAGGCGTGAAAGAAGAAGTTTTGGGCAGTAGGGGCTGTTTCGGGAGTGTTCTATGCAGCAGAAGACGGAGACCGTATGGGTGTTTGTGTCAATCGTTGTCACGGGTGAAGTACCGGTTAGGATGACGGGGGTGACGGGTGAACACCAGGGAGTTTCGTGGCTGTTAGTCGTGATCAAAACAGAGGCAAAATGGGTTGTTTTGGGACAGCGGTTCTCGCGTGAAAAGCAACGGTTGGTTGTTTGCGGGTGGTTGTTTTGATAGAACATTCAAGGATGTTCGGTTGTTGCGGGTTTGCGCAGATGACATACAACCGGTGAAAACCGAAGGTGACAAGTGACAACGGGTACCTTGATCGGGTTGTTCGTGATAAGAGGAGACCGGCGTACGCATGAAAAACGGGCAGGAAGGGTCCGTCAAAGCAGGTGGCTTTGGATTCGGTTCGTTTAGCGATTGAAAGAAAACGGTACAAGCGGGTGGCTTTGTTTTCTTTGTCGGTGGAGTGGCCTCTTTGGACAAGTGTGATCGGAAAAGGGTACGTGAAGAGATTGGAGAGACTACACGATGATAACATTATGGCGTTGGAGTTCAAATCGGGTGGCTTTGGATTTGGCCGGAGGAGGTCGTCAATCCGTGATAAGTCGTGATATTAGTGAACGGTTTCCAACGGGATGCCATGGAATATGTTACAAGTGTGGCGGTTTTATTCGGGTTGAACCGAGGTGACTTTGGACGTGACCGAGGTGAAGGTTGGGTGTCCGGGATGGGTCGAGATGGTTCGAGGTGAAAGTAATTTGGTGTGGTAGTTTGTAGATGGCGTAAAGAATCGATTAAGGGGGTGATTGTTGGGTTAATCGGGTTCGTTTACAGGTCAAAGAGTCATAAACCAATGGGTTAACGGGTCAGCTATTATGGGTTCATCCATAAGTGGGAAAGTGAACAATTTGGGAGCTGATTTGCGTGCGTATCTGTAGGACCAGTAGCATAGTAGTTTGACCGAGTATGTTGGATTTGGAATATGGACGTTATGGTGCAAAGTTATCTAAAAGAATTAGTCAATTAGTGTACCTAGTCTTTAGGAAAGAAATTAATATTTTATTGTTATTTTTGTGGTTCTGTTCGTTGATGTAAAGGCTATATATAGCCAAAGCTTTGTTGAATAATATAGTAGCATATTTTCCATTTCCTTTCTAAACCTTCTCTGCATTTACATTACTGTGAGTGTGTGTTGTGTGAGTAAACAAGGGGCCTGAACCAACAATCCAGAGTATATGAAGAGGAAGCAGATCCAGAGTATATGAAGAGTATCGATGAGTTAGATGTTGAACTAGAGGAAGAAAGACCTGCATGAAAACGTGATGCTGCTAGTTTGAGCGAATCTTTGATTGCATGACTACCGAAGAAGAGAAAGAAAGCTGCAAATGAAAAATCTGTCACCATTAAAGAACCAACTGCATAAACCACCCAACCCAAACCTACCAAACCAACCAAAATGTCCAAATCCAGAAAAAACAAAACGACCAAATCAGCAACCACAACAACATAAACCACAACATCCACTCCTACACCATCCACGAGAAGAACTGCAATCTTCACTTAGTCCGTCTCATTTGCGGCTTCTATCCCAGATACTATCCTATTTGAACCATCCATTGACTCTGATCTTCAGAGATTCTTATCTGAAATCAGAGTCCTCGGTTTCAAACTCCCCAATCCATTGAACAAACACCTTTCATGCTTTCCATCTCACCTGTACCAACCACAACAGCTGGTCCATCTCTCCGGTCACAGATCAACAACCTGGTGATCATGCTACACATGAAGGTTGCTCAGAATCTGGAAAACCAGCAAAGTATAGCAGAATCAAAACATTGAGATTGCCAATTCCTAACTATCATCAACAAGACGAGGTCAGAGAATAGAAGACTATCAGCAACACTTGATGCGGTGATGCTCAAGCTATCTAACAATGAGCAAGAGATTCACTTGTTAACTAAATCTCGCAATGAAACAAAAATGAATTGTACTACCATTGTCGAGTCTGAAAACCAGAAGTTGAAGAAAAGGGTTGACAAATATTTCAACAAACACAAGAGACTCACATCTGGTAATCGAGATGATGGAGATGATGGTGATGATAGTGATAAGGAAAAAGTTGACAAAGAGGAAGAAAATGAACATGATCATGAGTGTGGGAAAAATAAATATGGGGATGATAAGGAAGATCCGAGTAGTAGTGGTGGTGTTAAAGCCAGACAGGCAACAACGTCTGAGGCTAAGTCCAGGGAGAGATAGGGAAAGAAAGAACCGGATGAAGGTGATGAAACTGGTGTAGGAGAATCTTCCTTGCAGCCACTTCCAACTGAAGAAGATTTAAGGGTATTCAGGGAAGTCATAGCGTCCAAAGATGTGCCACTTAAATAGAAAGAGGCTTTCTACAATATGTTTTTTCACAGATGATGATGGGAACCTAGTGACGAAGCCATACATGGACCTCGAGGAAGATGAAATACCTGTAAAGCCATCCAGAGAAGAGGTTGCCTAGATTTTTGGTCTCACATATGAGCAGGTCGTTCCACCTGAAAGTTCTAAGAAGTTTAATGAAGATGATCCATTGGACGACATTGAGATTGAAGACATCACTGCTAAAGAATACCCTAAGTATGTTCAAGAAGATGAACAAATACGTGTTGAGATCCCTATGCCTACACACTAATATTTTGATGTGACTGCCAAATGGTTAAAGTCACAGCCACTTGAAGATGAACCAAAGACAAATGAGGAAAGAAAGAAAAGGGTTCAAGCGGCATGTTAGGTGTGGTATTCTAGAAGAAAACCTAAGCCAACTCAAGTGAAGAAGGTTAGCCAGAAATGGAATCTCATGTCTGGTAAGATTGTCATTTAGATGTATGTGGCTCAGGTGAATGCTATAGGGATCAAGTTTTAAAGCGGCATCTTTGATAGTGCTTACAAGATCAAGTCCCTACTGTACTGGTTTGTTCGTGACCTTGCAAGATTGAGGGCGTTAAAGACAAACAACATGTTGGAGATGTACAAAGGCTTATTCAAATGAGGAAGCAACTCTAGGTAGGTATACATTAAACCGCAATATCCAAAAAGCTACCAGTACACAGAGATTCATCAAATCACTAGTAAACCGATCTGGAAACATAGGATCACCCCACCTGAGATATTGACCAAGGTCCCACTTGTGCGGATCGAGCAACATTTCCCAAACAAATTTATCTTCTGGTAGTGTGACTATCTAACTATTGAAGCGGTGATTGTATTGAAGAATGATCCCAAGATTTGCCTAAGATAAGAGTCTTCGATCCGATGTGGCTAATGAATATGTCTGAAGCTAATATACAGATGCTAAACAAGAACCGGATCCACTTTCAAGATCAAGACACAGATCAAGTCGTTGCTTTCAGAAGATGGTCAGGTACTGTGCTACTAAGAAGATTTATTCGGGTGTGACTGGTCCAAGTTGCAGATCATAGAAGCCTGAAGAAGTTGCTGATTGGGAGATTGTGTTTTGGAGTGGAGTCTGTTAGTACACCCTTCTGATATGTCCCTAGAATAGATATTGGATTAGGATCAAGTTGTGCTCGTTCTATAGACGTTTGGGTAGCTTTGTATAGGGTTAGGGGTACTTTGAGGATTTAAGAAAGTCATCAGGCGTATCTCTGGGAATCTCATACGCCTGGGAGTGCCACACGTATGAGCCTCATACGCCAGAGCATGGAGGCGTATGAGGTCAGCCCTATAAATACCCCCAATGACTTGTCATTTTCGTAGCTTTTGCCAAACTTAACAAGGTACTGCCCATTTTGTGTGTGTGCTCTCATATTTTTATTATCTTCATAAACATACACCTATAACAACTAACTGGATCATTGATTCCGCCCTCGACCCGTTACGCGCGTTATACTAATATCTTGTTCCAATCAATCCTACAATTACTCTAGATTTTCTGAATTATTAGCAAAAATAAACACGACTAATAACAAAATCATGAAAATAAAATTTAAATAATGTTTTGAAAATCGAACTTATATGAATCATTAGGCCCATCTGATTGTATATAGGTTTTAAAACTAGTTGGTCGCCCCGCCCGGAATGGCAACCGAAACGACAATTCTAACATCTCGTTTAAGACTTTCTGAACGCCCAACAAAGTGGACCCCATTGGGAAAAAATCATGGGTCCGCCACTATGTATAATGATTTCTATACTTTACTTGGATTTATTCTTTAACAACAAATTCTTGATCGATCATAGTATTGTGCCTAATATTCAAGTGATTTGATTTATATCTTCCATGTTTAGTGACTTATTCATGGGCAATTTGGTTTATATCGTTTTTTATAGTTTTCAAAACCATGCAAAACACATGTCGATATCTCGGTTGACATATCCCTTTCAGTTTCCATACCGAGCGGCGGTATCATATTAGTACTATAACAAACTGAACCAATATTGTAATGTACATAATCGATACCAACAGAAAGTCCACGGTAGATACATAATGTTTATAGTCAGGATATGCTCGACTTAGTTTTTATTAAGTTCTAGTCATTTATGTAGAATTTGACAATGGGATTAGGGCTTGTAAAGGGGTTGGTGATTGAGCGGACGGGAAGCCCAAGGCATAAATAGGCTCAATCTCTAGCCAAACAAAGCACTCTCCCACACTCAATCACTCTCTCCGTCTAGGTTTAGGTCTCTCTCACTAGGATTCGTATTTTGATATTTTCATATTAATTGAATCCTATTTTAAATTGTGTTTGTTGATCTTGTTCTTATTGTTTATCAACCATATCTGATTATTGATTTGTGTGTGTTGGGTTCCGCACTTCACACACGGTGTAGAATCTAAGATTCGATCTCATTTTTCTGACCTTAACCCACCACAGAGCGCGGAGAATCCCACAAGTTCACATTAAAAGGAGTAGCACTCAGCTTATAAGTTAGCATTTACCTTTGAGGTTTTTCGTTTGCAACTATCAACATTTCCTTAAAACCCCAAAGACTAATTAACTAATGTGTCTCTCCTTCAAAGACTTTCTATACCTCGTCACCTGATCATGCGCTAATTATCGATACATCTAATTTAGGATACTTCATTCACATCAAAACTGAGCTAAATAGTAGTCCTAATACCATTTTCCATGATCATTTTCTATCATCATCTCATCATTTACTATTTATTTCTCGATGTTTTGGCATATATCTTGTTGAAAACAAAATTGTGTTCAAACCAAGTATATTTTATCATAAGATATAATGAATGTTGGTACCTTATTACTTTCATGACCAACCTAACTGGTTATGTCTGAAAAATAATGGAACGGGTATTGTTATTGTTGGAATCGGTACTTTTATTTGTTTTTATGATGGTAAAATATTTTGTTTATAATACCATGCTGAATCAAACCATTTATTTAAAAAAATCTTACAATTTTTTTCTGCTCGACATAATTTGAATTGGTTTTCTACTCTACGGGGTTATATTAGAAATAGGGTATCTTTTATCGTAAGCCTTATCGATTGCATGTATCATACCTATACCTTGACGAATGATAGTGATCCTGATTTAATAGCATTAGTACCGGTATCGGTATTGTCAGAACCATCACCGGTTTGTTTTTATGGTTGTCAGAACCATAACCTTGGAGTCGATGGTCTCTCTGAAGCAGCTGCTCTATCCCCAGGGATAGAAGTTCACATCCCACACACCCCAGACCTTGCTAATAGCTTTGGTATTTGTGAGATTTTATTGGGTATGGTTGTTGTAATTTATTTTTTGGTTACATGAGACAACTTATGTGTAATTAAACTATTGTGGATAAACTTTTTTTTAACTTAAATAACACCAAATACATGTACCATAATAAACCAAGTTGTATTCAAAATAATGTATTTTTTAGACACGTTACTGTTTCCCATACAACAAGAGAAGACCATGGATATGATTAAAGGTAAAATGGGAAATGGAAAAAATGTTTGCTTTTGGCTAGATAAATGGTTATGTGATGACGCGCTTAAAGATAAGTTTCCAAATCTCTTTAGAATTGAGAAGAATAAATTGGCTTTAGTGATGGATAGATGTGTGGATGAAGACTGTGGCAATGTGGAGTTTTGGAATATAGTTCATGCGTCTAGACACTACAAAGTGCAGACCAAGAAGGTCCATTTGACATATCTGTTGTAGAATGTGCAGGTGTCGAATGCTAGAGATTATTGGTCGTGGATTGGGGACAGGACTGGCAGCTTCACAATTAAATCGGCAAAGCTTTGGCTTCTGTTATAAAAACACCTATGAAATTGAATCAAGAACCAATAATCGAATGCTTGGAGCTTATTATTGATAATATGAAAACGAAATACAAAGGAAATTGTATAAGAAAAGACTGATTACAAACTAATTGATCAAGAGTATTTATAAGCCCTAAATCCCAAAAAGGTCTGTTAACGACTGTTAACACTTTCCCTTCACAGCAGAACAAGCCCTTCAAACTTTTCACTCTTGCCAATATTAGCCCAAAACATATTAAAGCAGTAAAAGAACTTTGTAACTTGTCACAACTAGTCCCTCAACTTTTATTGACTAGTTTGACTTATTGTTTGACCATGTTTATGACTCAATATTCAACAATCTCCACCTTTGAGTCACTAATCAACACCAGACCACCTTTTTCCCAAACAACTGATCCAAACATCTGTTCTAAAATCTGCTCACCAATCAGCTGTTCCAAACATTTTTTTTAACTACAGCATCAAACAGCTGTTTGCTCAACAGAATTTTCCTAGACCATTCTGCCCTTTCCTTTACAACTGTTGTTCCTTAATCAACCCCATCCAGATATGACCCACGTTGTATAATTTCCAAACTTAAACAACATCCAAAGACCTGATAAGCTATACTGATTTTGACCCATTTCCAGCCTTTCACTCTTGTTGACTCAGAATCACCACAGAACATGACAATTATGCCCTGCAGCCTTCTTTCACATCTTCAACTGATCTTTAGAACCTTTAAGCACCAACCAAGTATCACCACTCAATAATGAATACATTTCTACCTTCATTATCTTCCAACCCTTAATCTCTTTAGCTTCATTCTCAGATTCAATACTAGTCAAAAGATTAGCTGCTTTCACCAATGCCCAATCCCTTTCAACACAGGACTGCCTTTCATCAAAACATGATATACGTTAAAATATACATATTTAAATCCCCGATTAAACTCCCAAATTACGCGTTTTGGACCATAATTGCACGAATTCGGTAATTAACCGGTTCATATGTTTATTGCAGGTCTTAAACGACGTCCCACGAGCAAAGTCGAAGAAACCGGGCGAAAAGCGGACAAGACGGAAAGTTTATAAAAAAATCAGCTAAGTCTGGAATTGGTGCACGGCCGTGCACCATAGCTGCACGCCTGTGCAGACTCATTTGACTCGGACACAGAAGGTTGCACTGCCAGTGAGACTCAGGGTGCACATCAGGTTCTCGAGCACCCTGATCAGCACGGCCGTGCACCAGCCCGTGCGACCTGGAATCCTCGAGTGCACTGCTAGTGCACTAGGCAGTGCACTCCCAGTACTCGGCCACCACCAGACCCGTACGCCGGTGCACCCTAGGTGCACGGCCGTGCGAGAAATCAAGATATTTTTAGAGACCTCGTTGCCACTTGCCCACTTGCACGTCAGCTCAAAAAGTTAAAGCGCACGACCGTGCACTTTAGGTGCACGGCCGTGCACAAAATCAAAATCTGTATAAGAACAGAGCACAGCCCACTGTTTCCATATTGGGTGATCTCAGGGCGATTTGGGGCGATTTTCTGGACCGGTGAACTGCTGCAAAGGCGAGGAACAAGCTCGGGAACTCATCCAGATCATCTATCTTCATCCAATCCATCACATTCAAGTTTTATTGGTTTGACCTATTAAGCTTTTATCGATTCAAATCTGTTTATTTGAACTTATTTGTGTTGTTTATGTAGTGCAATAGTATCTAGTAAACGTATTTAGTAATCTTTAGTAGAAAAAACGATCCTTAGTATGTAATCATGTTTTGTATGAATTTGGCGTTTTTCATGTTTAGATCTTGATGATCATAGTGCAACCTTGTTTCGTTGTTGTTGGATTGATAGTTGTATTCGGATGACTTTTGCGATTATCGAATGTGTTAGGCGGATAAATGTTGAAAAACCGTCCGTTTAATCGTCCGGTAGTAGACTAGTTAACTTGTTAAATAGTTTACACCATGAAACTGTAACCGGGTATTGGTTTGGTTAAAGTCAGTCTAATAACGGTTAAAAATGCTTACCGGCACGTAAAAGGGTTTTAAAAGCCTAATGGTGTCGTTACCGGTCTTTGACACGGTTGATGATCTCTGGTAGTTATTTTGGTAAAAATAACGATCTTAGTAGATCTGGGTTCAAAGTTGGTAAAATGGAATAGGTTGTGAAATGCTCTACTTTATGCTAGTTTAGGTGGCTGTATTGTGTATTCGGTATTGCTTTCCTGAATTAGTGAGGTTAGAATACTCTCAATAGATGACTAACTTATCTTTAGAAGATCTGCATGAGATAATATCAGCTGCTCTCTAATGAACGGCTTGAAGTGGTTAACGTGTGTATTCGTGTTAGCTTTCTGTATAGTTGTCATGTTAGGATACCCCAAAGGGAAACTAACTGTCGGAAAATGGGAATGTTGATCACGCCTTTATTTCTATTTATATATATAGATGACATGCTAGGATTGGCGTATTATAGTTTATATAGTTATGTTTTCTATTTGGAGTCTTAGTTACGTATTTACATATGTTAGAATTAATATAATTTAAACAAACTCACTTATCTTTTCCTACTGGTAAATAGGTAATAGAGTTTTAGTACAATTGCTCCGCGCGCGTCCATGGATCGATACTTGGTTCTTATCTGTACTTACTACATATATGACAGGGTACACTTGCCCTATTGTGTGTGTTTTAATATTAAGGTCGAAACCATTTTTATAAATATTAAAGCAAAACGTGTGTTAAAATCCATCGAAAAATATGTATAGTTACGCACACGTCAAAACACAACTGAGCATTATTTCATGCACAATAACCAGACAACAAACAACAACTCCACCTTAATCCGAACATCAACACCTTGTGCAACCTCCACCTCAGTCAAAAAAACCTTCTAAACATAGCCTAACCCAGCTGCTCTTCAACCTTGTCTTCACATCTTCTAGACCACATATTCCGAACATTTTTAACACATCAGAATATCCCAAGAACATATCAACACCTGTCCTTGATTTCATCAACTCCACCTGTCTAGAACATTTCTATGTACCAACATCATGAACAACACCATGACTTCAGTTTCCAATTAATCCCTGTTCATCTATGTGATCCATGAACCTTTTATCACTAGACAACACATTACCATCCAAAACATAAACATTACTCACATGTCTTATTCCAGTCATCACATCCTCTTGATCTTTCATGATCAAGACCTTACCATCTCTCAACCACACATTGTAACCTATCTTTTCTAAACAACCCAATGGTAACAAACTCTTATTCATGTCAGCAGGAACATACCTCACATCATGCACTTCAACAATATTACCATTGTCCATCATGAATACAACTGTCCCAACCCCTTGAATCTCACAAGTTTTACCATCACCCATCTTGACTTTACCAAGATTACCATATTGCAGAAGATCTCTGAAATACCCCTAATCATATGTCATTCCAAATGACCCACGTGAATCTAGAATTCATCTTTCGGAACATAATTCTTCACTGGTCACCACAAGAACATCACAAACATCACAATCATATCATGAATCACCTTCTTGTTCCCTGTGATTTATCAAACCTCTGTTCACCATTTCTTTTCTTCAATTCAGGACAGTCTCTCTTTAAAGGATCTTCTGAGTGACAAACATAATACCTCCTCTTAAATCTTGATTCAACCTTGAACTCTTCTAATTAGCCTCCCCTCTCACAAACAATGCATCTTCACCATCTTATACTACATCTAATCTTCTTTTCAACTCTTTTGAATTCAGGGCAGCCAATACTTCATCCATAGTCAATGTCTCCCTCCCATACATAAGAGTATCCACAAAATGCTCATACGAAGATGGCAATGATGTGAGAAATATGATGGCCTGATCTTCATCATCCAATTCAACCTCAATATTCTCAAGATCCAAGATAAGTTTATTAAACTCATCTATATGTTCATCCAGTGTCTTATCAGGACTCATCTGAAATGAATACAACTTCTTCTTGAAATACAACCTGTTGGCCAATGACTTGGTCATGTACAGGGTCTCAAGCTTTGCCCGTATACCTGATGCAGATGTTTCTTTTGACACTTCACTCAACACCCTGTCACCCAGACTCAATATGATCGAATTATGAGCCTTTTCTAACATCTCCTTCTTCTCTTTATCTGTGAGATCACCAGGAATATGATCCTCACCCCCCAATGCATCAACAACACCATTATGCACTAATAGGGCTCTCATCTTCATCCTCCACAGACTAAAATCGTTTCTTCCATCAAACTTCTCCAACTCGAACTTCGTCGTCACCATTATTGATTTTTACACACGGATAACACAAACCAATATCACAGAATTAGAGCAACGAGGCTCTGATACCAATTGTTATAAAAACACCTATGGAATTGAATCAAGAACAAATAATCGAATGATTCGAGCTTATTATTGATAATATGAAAACGAAATTAAAGGAAATCGTAAAAGAAAAGACTGATTACAAACTAATTGATCAAGAGTATTTATAAGCCCCAAATCCCCAAAAGGCCCGTTAACGACTGTTAACACTTTCCCTTCACAGCAGAACAAGCCCTTCAAACTTTTCACTCTTGACAATATTAGCCCAAAACATATTAAAGCAGTAAAAGAACTTAGTAACTTGTCACAACTAGTCCCTCAACTTTTATTAACTAGTTTGACTTGTTGTTTGACCATGATTATGACTCAATATCCAACAACTTCAGTCGAATTCTCAGCACAGATCAGTTTTCATTTTGGACTGGTGCAAGTGGATTCCGGATAAAGTCAACATCTTTGTATGGCGATCAGAGTTGGACAGAATCCCTACCACGATGGCCTTGGTGAGAAGGAACATTCGGGTTGATAGAACTAACTGTGCGCTCTGCGACCAGGGTACAGAATCGTCTGAGCATCTGTTTTCTGGTTGCCTGGTTGCGACTGGTATGTGGGAAGCGATTTTCAAATGGTGTGGGGTCTTGAACACCTTTTTGTTTTATGTCCGAGACGTGGTTCGTATGCATATTACTTCAGGATTAAAAGGAGTTCCGAAAGTTGCTTTTCATGGTATTATGTTTATTGCTATGTGGTTATTTTGGAAGACTAGGAACAACATCATCGTCTCGGATAAAAAGTTCAAGTTGGCCGAGTTAATTTTGGAGGTAAAGGTTTTGAGTTACTTGTGGTTTAGATGTAGATATAAAAAAGTTTGTATAAATTGGAGGTCGTGGTGTAATTTAATTTTGAGGGGATGTAACTTTAGTTGAGGCGGCTCTTTCTCCTCCTTGGAGAAATAGTTTTGCGCTTATTGTTTCAAAGTTTACTTTAGAAAAAATCAATAATTTATTCAGAAAATAACTTTTCTTTACAATACTTTAATTTGTGTTGAATAAGAAAATATAACGTGTAGCTAATACGGGACCACATACCACTTTTCAAGAGTAGACACCCACACATTTATTTCTTAGTCATATAACCATAAAGTTTGGTTCTTAGATATTAAAACTGAATCGAAAGTTTTTTATATATAATATCGTGAAAGTACGGCATACAGATGCCTTAATAATGGAGGATATAAGAGTTAGCAAGACCAAGTTATTGTTTGCCCTCTTTGTGCTTTATGCATCAATAACTTGCTCCCATTGCCATGCTGCACACACCTTGTTGGCCCAGAACTGATTTGCAGCGGAATGTTTTAGACAGAAATATACAACGATGATAATTAACAGACTAAACAAACGAATGGAAACTGAATTGTATTGAATGAATGATTCGGATAGAAGTATTATAATTGAAAGTTTACAAGGATATAGGATTGTGTAGGATACAATCTTGATAACTAACAAATGATGAACATTATCCTATAAATACTAAGTGAATCGGTGTGTCTTCGAACGGTTATGTTGGTTGTAATCTTTCCCACCGGTTAATATGTTTTGGCGCCTCTTAACAGATTTAACCGTCAAGGGCATATATGTCATTTCAGAATACATTTTCCCTCACTTATTTGAAGTATGCTGCAGTCCAATGTCTTCGAAATCTTTGACCCATTTGAATGTTGATCTTGTGCAGCCTTTGAAACAGAAACATTGTATCTTGATTGATGTTTGCAGCCGTCTTGAATACTCCTTGATTCTAAGTTGTAGTCTTCCTTATATCCGAATTTATTCATGTTCTAACTACATACTTATGACTAATGTTTACATCATACAATATACTTACTAATATTTACAGAAATACTAAAGATATATGTTCAAATATACATAACAAATCAGAAAACATAAAGTTATATTTACTTTCTAACACCCTCCCTTAAATATAACTTGGCTTCATAGATGATCTTGGTAGGGTATCCATTGCTTCCTTCAATGCTTTTTCCACTTGAGAGAAGTCGAATTTACGTTTCTTGATTGATTGATTTGCCGATTCCCAATATCCTCCCATGTAAAGAGCATAGTCTTCATGCATTGTTGTCGAGTTTTGATGAAGTAAGTTCATGAGTTTTGTTATCAAGCCGGTTTCCTTAACTTCACTACATCCAACTCCATTCTTTTCATTTGTATTTGCAATGTTTATGGCTGTTTTGTATACTTGGTATTGCCATTCCAAAACATCCAAATACTTGGCATAAAGAACTCTTAGAATATCCTTGTCTTCGTATTCTAATCCTAATTCTTTTGCTATTACCACCCAAATGTTATACTTTGATACCCTCTCGTGTCCTCCCTCTCTCTTAACTAGTATATATAAATCAAATAGATGCACTTTCTTTCCTTGTTCCAATATGGGTGGGATTGGCCGATTGGTTACTTTTAATTAAAAGTTTAGAAACCAATCTATCATGCGAAGGAAGTGATCCTTCAACAAGTCCCTATGAGCCCATGGATACTTTAAGTGATCTATTATGTCCAAAAATTCAATGCACTTTTCTATGGAATCTATCTCTAGATCATGAACCGATTCTTCCATTTGTTTCATATTTTCTTCGGCATTGAGGGATAGTTCTTCAAAATACTTATTTAAGTACTTATTTTTTCTTTGTTCATGATCATATTCATCGCCTAATTCCCTCAACATAGATTCCTTATCGTCTTTGTTGTCTTTTAACAACTTGAATTGCATACTTTCATTTTTGAACATGTTTTGGACACTACATGTATTCCCATCAATCTTAACAATGAAACCTTGTAGTTTTAATTGGGGTAGACTTAGTATATTGTCTTCTAAGTCATTTGAATAAAAAAACGTTGGGTATTATTAAGGAATTTTCTTCGGCTTCTACGCATACTATACCCACACCCCTTATAAAAACAAAGTGATTCTTAATTCTACTTTCTACACCAAAGGATTTCTTTAATTTAAGAAAGTAATCAAGATTTCCACTTATGTGATTCTGGATTTTGGGACTTACATACGATACATCTCTCCAAGTACCGAATCCGGATCCCTTTAGTATGTATTCTTCTTCGGTGTGCAATCTTTCTTGTGGGTAGTAACTTATGCCGGTGTCTATGGCATCTTTAATTAATTGTGCACTTTCATCCTTCTCCCTTATTAGACATGAACTTATAAGATGACCCGGTGTGTGGCAATAGAAGCAAGATCTTGTTTCCACTCCTTTTCTTCTCATTTCTGCCCTTTTCTCTCTTCGATGTTTATGTATGTTTCTGTGATGAACTTCTGGACTGTAAAAGGAATTGATTGATTCTTCAGACATGTTATATAAATGGTTTGTGATTGACACAAGACTGTTTTAAGACACTGATGAAGAACGGATTGACCGCAGAAAGAATAAGTTTGACACAGAAATATATTCGAGAAACTGATGGATTAATGATTAATCTGGCTCTGATACCAGTTTGTTGGCCCAGAACTGATTTGCAGCGGAATGTTTTAGACAGAAATATACAACGATGATAATTAACAGACTAAACAAACGAATGGAAACTGAATTGTATTGAATGAATGATTCGGATAGAAGTATTATAATTGAAAGTTTACAAGGATATAGGATTGTGTAGGATACAATCTTGATAACTAACAAATGATGAACATTATCCTATAAATACTAAGTGAATCGGTGTGTCTTCGAACGGTTATGTTGGTTGTAATCTTTCCCACCGGTTAATATGTTTTGGCGCCTCTTAACAGATTTAACCGTCAAGGGCATATATGTCATTTCAGAATACATTTCCCCTCACTTATTTGAAGTATGCTGCAGTCCAATGTCTTCGAAATCTTTGACCCATTTGAATGTTGATCTTGTGCAGCCTTTGAAACAGAAACATTGTATCTTGATTGATGTTTGCAGCCGTCTTGAATACTCCTTGATTCTAAGTTGTAGTCTTCCTTATATCCGAATTTATTCATGTTCTAACTACATACTTATGACTAATGTTTACATCATACAATATACTTACTAATATTTACAGAAATACTAAAGATATATGTTCAAATATACATAACAAATCAGAAAACATAAAGTTATATTTACTTTCTAACACACCTTGTATGCAAACAGAACCCTTAGATACAATGAAACCATTGTTTCGGCACAAGAAACTTTCGAACTTGGTTTCTTTAGCCCGGGTAACTCCACAAACCACTATGTCGGAATTTGGTACAAGAAAATATCAGTAAGAACCGTTGTATGGGTAGCCAACAGGAACACCCCACTCACAGATACCTCTGGCGAGCTAACTCTCACCCACCAGGGAGTTTTAGTTCTCCGTGATGCCACCACTAGCAATGTGGTGTGGTCGTCAGCAAACTTATCAACAAGGTCAGTGAGGAATCCGATTGCTCAGCTTCTTGATACAGGCAACTTTATAATTCACGAGGAAGGAGACCAAATCGATCTAGAAGATCCCATATGGCAAAGTTTCGACTTTCTGACAGACACTTTACTTCCCAGAATGAAGCTAGGCTGGGATTTGGTTACTGGGATTGACAGACACCTCACTTCATGGAAATCCGATGATGATCCTGCTTCAAGTAAGTTTTCTATATCGATTGATACCAGAGGTTACCCTGAGGTATTAATAAAAGACAAGCAGGAAATAAAATTCCGCTCAGGTCCATGGAACGGACTAAGGTTTAGCGGAAATCCTACTGTGATACCGAACCCGTTTTACAACTATACCTTTGTTGTTAATCAGAGAGAAATCTACTACCAATATAATCTTATAAATACTTCACTTTTGACAAGGATCGTGATACAACCAATTACTGGTCATATAGAGCGCTTGTTGTGGATTGAAAGCAAACAAAAATGGGAACTTTATTTGGATCCAGAAAGTGATCACTGTGATGAATACGCATTGTGTGGGCCATTCGGAAGCTGCAACATTTACAACTCCCCAGTTTGTACATGTTTAAAGGGGTTTGAACCAATATCTCCTGATGAGTGGAGAGTCGCAGATTCCACACGCGGGTGTCGCAGAACTGTCCGTTTGGAATGTGGAGGTGGGGATGGATTCATCAAATATACGAATTTGAAGTTACCTGAAACTCGGGGGTCATGGTATAACCAAATGATGACCCTTGTAGATTGTGAGACGATGTGTAAAAGCAATTGTTCGTGTACAGCTTACACATATACGAATAGATCAGGGACTGGGAGTGGTTGCTTGCTATGGTTTGGTAACCTAACTGATATCAGAATGTTTGCTGAAAACGGAGACACTCTTTATGTACGAGTATCAGCTTCTGAATTAGGTAAATAAAAAACGATAGCTTTATTTTCGTTACTAATTTCGATATATTATTTGTCTACGTCTTAAAATAATTAAGAGAATATGGTGACACACAGATTCAATAGAAAACAGTAGAGGCTCAAATGCAAGGAAAAGGGTACGAGTTATAATCACCATAGCATTTGTGGCTTTGGTCATATTAGTTTCAATATGCTTATTCTACCGTTATAATAGGAAGAAGCAACAATAACAAGGTATGAAGTTTGAACACTAAGTATTCCCTTACTTATGTTTTTTTGCAAATAAAAATTAAATATTATCCAATCCACAGGGACACCCCAAAACGAGTTTGGAAGGGATTCTGGAACTAGAAGTGTTGATGAAGATCTAGAGCTACATCTATTTCGCTTGTCTACATTACTTAAAGCTACAAACAACTTTTCAGCGAACAACAAACTTGGAGAGGGGGGGTTTTGGTCCCGTTTACAAGGTATTTTATGGCTCCATGACCTTCTATGTATGTTGTATAGATGGTGTTCGTATACTATAAAAAATACTTTCCTATCAGAAATTTAGCACTATACTTCGATGGCACACATTTGTTGCGTTGAGAACAAGTCACAACATCAATCACATTGATCCATTAAACCATATAGCTGATAATGTGTTTCCTAGTCGCGTTCATGTGTTATGTGGTTCATCTTCAATTGGTACCGAACAAAAAGGATTAAAAAAATGGCAAAATACAATAAGACATAAAACATACAAGGATTAGCGATGTATAATTGTATATAAGGTGTTTTTCCATACCTTAATATGTTGTGTTACAGGGTGTGCTCAAAGACGGACAAGAAATAGCAGTGAAGCGGCTAGCAAAAACATCTACTCAGGGACTTCATGAATTCAAGAATGAGGTCATCTCAATATCCAAACTTCAACATCGGAATCTCGTCAAACTCCTGGGCTGTTGCATAAAGGGAGATGAAAAGATGCTGGTTTATGAATACATGCCCAATAAAGGCCTTGATTCTTTTATATTCGGTAAATGGAACATTATGAAAAAAAACATAGGAAACTATCAATAAACAAAAATGTAAACTAAAATTCAAATTGTCCACAGATGAAAATAAGAGGAAACTACTTGGTTGGTGTGCACGCTACAACATTATTAATGGAATTGCTCGTGGACTTCTTTACCTTCACCAGGATTCTCGGCTTAGAATCATACATAGAGATCTAAAAGTCAGCAATATCTTGCTTGACACAAATATGAACCCTAAGATATCGGATTTTGGCACGGCTAGAGCTTTTGGAGGAAATCAGATAGAAGCAAACACAAATAGGGTGGTTGGAACATAGTGAGATTCATCTACCCCAATCTCATTCCAGTTTGTTCTATGAATAGCTTATATCAACTTGATTCCTTGCAGTGGCTACATGGCACCAGAGTATGCAGGAAACGGTATTTTTTCAATAAAATCAGATGTATATAGCTTCGGAGTATTAGTGCTGGAAATTGTGTGTGGGGAGAAAAACAGAGGATTCATTCACAAAGAACATTGCAACAATCTTATTGGACATGTAAGTTTAGGCTTTTTATTTTTATACGGAAAAATGCATAATAGCATAAAAGTTATCAAGCTTTGTATTTTAAACTATCTTTGTTGTCACGGATATAAACTAACCAAATTAAAAAATTACTAAAAACCTTTTAAGATTATCCAAAATAAAAACTTCATGATAGTTTGAGCTCAGATAACGTTAAGTTAATTACCTGAACAGAATGAGAACAAAGTTGGTTACATTTAAATGCAATTTGTTTGATACAACAAATTATCCATGACTCATTTTCATTGTTCGGGCAGGCATGGTTACTCCATACAGAAGGTAGATCCTTGCAGTTAGTTGACAAGTGTCTAGGTGAAAGTTTCAACGCGTCCCAGGTTCTACGGTCAATCCATGTTGGTTTGTTGTGTGCTCAGCGTTACCCAGAAGATAGACCGACTATGACTTCTGTGATTATGATGTTGGGGGGTGAGGGTCCATTGTCTTCGCCCAAAGAACCAGGATTTTATGTTGGAAAATCTATGCATGATACTACTCAATCTTCAAGTTCATATGGAGCAAGTTCTAACAATGAACTAAGCATTACAATGTTACATGGTAGATAAAATGAAAGTTGCATCTATTAAAAGATAAAACTTCCAGCTATAAGCTTATTACGCATTTCGATTCATCAGCGTAACATATATTAATGTGTAAAATACGTGAACATCTGTCTATCTTGCCACTCGCCAGAACATGGATATATAATAAACACGTATACTCTATCTATAGAGTTGTACAAGATTCAGAACCGTTGTGGAAATGTTTAATGAAAATCGAATCTTGACTTTGTGAGTGGTATTTTAGTTTTGAGGACTAGGTTATGAATACATGCAGATTAAAACAAATTTTGTATGTTCTTTTAAAATTACAAGATTGCTTTTTACCAGTCATTTGTGTGTTATTAATCCTATCCAATTTTCCATGCGAATATTTTAAAATCAAGTAAATTTATTAAAAAGTATAGAGATATAATTCACTCACTGTATATTGTGCGCCTTCTCTAGTGAGCACTTTTATTAGACCAAGTACCAACTGCTCCTTTTTACCATAGTTATGTGATGGTTCTGCAGCCTCTGCTTGGCTGCTTTCCTAGCCATTGCTTATTAAAACTTTTGGCTTTTCAAATTTTATTGTTATAATCGCTTCTGGTGTTGTAAAACTTCAGGATTAATTGTGGACTAAACATTAGTAGGCAATGTAACAATTAAATTTCACCTCATCAGACCTAAAATTAGTAATACGTCAAAGGCAGTAACAATCTGTCAAGATTGGTCAAAATTTTTGAACTATGAGTAACTATACTTATTAATCCACTCTGGTTAATCGTTAGTTGGTACCCGACTATTCGCTTAGCGAATTTTAGAATCATGAGTACTTCCGATTTATCAGGCTTGGCCCGAGTAATTAATACTTTCAATTTGGGCAGAAAAAACACTAGCGAAAAACACGGTATTTATCAATCAACACAGCTTTTAGCAAATGAACAAAAATCCATAAAGAACAAATGAGCTATTGGCTTCAAGTGATTAGCAATTGAACAAATATCACACACAAAAATCATTAACACAGTATTTAACTACCGATAAACTAGTAGTAGTTGATACAATATTTAGTAATAGAACAAAAATTGAACAGGAATTTAGGGAAGAAACAAGTTATCATTAGCATAGAAGTAAAGAACAATCGATGACGTAGTACATTGATTCACGTAGTATTATGACATAATTTTCACATTTAGGGAATAAAGTTATTGATCACAGGACCCTTGGGATTTCATACATTCACTTTCATTGTTCATTCAGCCTAATGCCACAAGCCCAATGTTATATATATCTTTTTATTCCAAAATGGGCCCTTTAAACATATTCTGCTTATAGGCCTTGCTTTAGTGCCAATCTCATTGGGACTCTCCATGCTCTCTAAGGCCTTGGTTCGGATTATAATCCTAAACGACCTGGTCAATTTTAGTCAAATCAGTTTGTATAAAAGCCTGGCTAAGGCTAAAAACCTGTTTTAGTTATTTAAACCGGTTTTGGTAACAAATTGGTATTTAAGAAAGTGGGTCAGGTTGAAATTGGTTTGGGTGACGAGAGGGGGAGGACTGTTATACAAACTGGCGGTTTGGCTTGGATTGGGACTGGTTTGGTAGTCCGATTCAGGTTCATTTACAAACTGGTTTGGAAATCCAAAACTTTTTTCCCACCTCTAGTGTCAAATGACAAATGTTATGTTCTAATTGTCCTTTTTGTGTATTACCATGTAGCTTTTGTTTATGGTTTTCGAATCATTTGCATTACTAAGGGACTTATTTTTTCTAAGAGTGCAATTAGGTGGTGCATGAAAAAGTAAGCACATATGGTGAAGCCGTTGTTTGATTCAGCGGCTTCAATCGTTCTTTGTTACACTCTACTGCCAAGTGCTGCAAGGTCTTACTCACTCCTTATACATATTGGAGATGTCGCTGATCTAGAGGGAGGCTTCTGATGAAGCTGCTGAACCAATTTGAGGCTTCTGATGAAGCTGCTGATGCTGCATTGTCAGGTAGTAGTTTTTCCTGGATGAATGAATTAAGTGAATGAGAGGAAGAAGAAGATGAGTTAAGGGGGAAGGGGCACTACCAATCAGCGAGTTCACCATTTGTGGATTTTTTGTCATGCATTCCCTAATTGCACTCTCAAGAAAATTAAGTCCCTTTGTAATGCAAATGATTCATGGTTTTCAGATGTTGTCTTCTTGCCATTGTTGAAGCTAGTGAACAGGTAGTTGAGATATGTTTGATAATTCAGTTGTTATTATAGAAGATAACCTATGTAATTTAGTCATCCTCTTTACGCGAATTATGATTAACATCTTTCTCCCATGCATTTTTTTTCTTGTTAAATACTATAAATGGAATGTAGGATCATTTTCGGACAAGCCGACTATGACGAGCTGGTTCGGCTGGAGTGCGGAATCCTCTAGTCGATGCTTGGATAACAAATGCGCACACGTGATATCAAAACACGCACAAGAATGGTTGTAATCGTCTTAGAAACAGAGCACGAATGTACAATACAGGTTACAGACCCAAAACGCGGGGCACTAATTGTTGGGGAATGTGTGAAAAGACAGTTGAATGATTAGGGCAATGATTGGTTGTATTTATATCCCCCACAAGTCGGCCCAGGCCCAAGGGGCGACTAGCAGCATCCACAGGCCACTATGAGTTATAGTCGCCTCAAAAGCACACGACTATGATCATAGTCGCCCAAAAGACATACGACTAGCAAGGCTAGTCGTGTAAACTAATCATAGTCGCCTGAAACATTCCCAACACCATAAAAACGTATAAATTACATATAAAGATCCACAAAATCTTGCTGTACCAATCTTACTGATCTTCGTTCAAGCAGCAGCACCTGATCTTCTAATCCTTCGCAGTATGAATCTTGCTGATCTTCGTCCAATCATAACCCGCATGAATATTGAATGTATACTAAAACCAGATCACAAGTTGAAACTTGAGAGCCTGTTCAGCTTCTAGTTCAAGATGCAGAATCGGTACTAATATAACCTGGCAATGTTAGCTTCTGAGAGATTTACCAGACACATAGGATCCCAGACTCTAATCTTTCTGCATATCTTTGGTGTGTTTTCCAGTACGACCACTGCTTCAGTTGTGAACTCATCATAATACCAGAACCGGAACATTGAGTGAAAGTCATGTTCCATAGGAGCAATTAGTATCTTGGACACGCAGTCTGGAGGCTTGATCTTATGTTCCCATACAGGATAGGATGACCAGTCTTGGGATGCAGCACTTTACTCTTGTAGGACTTCGGATACTGAGGCTTGAATGCTTCCCAACCTTCACGGGTTTCTCTCTTTAGAATGCCGTAAAATGCATCAAAACCTGGGCACTTATGATAATATAGTGGCCCTTCCTTCCATTTGATCTTGTTAAACCAACCGAAGTATAATAGCCCTTCCTTCCATTTGATGTTGAAGACTTTTGCATGTTTGATGTACGCCCAGCTAAGAACGTTGCTCGACATCCTCGAAAGCTTTTCCTTGAAAACTGCAACTTGTTCTAGCCCTTTTCTTCATAGTACTCTCAGCTACTGATGGGAACCACTGAGAGCACAATCTCATAATACATTCATTTCTAGATAGAACTTCACCAGAAATAGCTGTAGGCACAGAACGAAGCTGATCTTCAGCTTTCTTTATCATGTCATCATCAATATCTAGAATCCCTGTGGAGTCATTGTTGAAGTAGTATTCTGGATACTCTTCATGTGTTATATCCTCCATCTCCACTTCGTTATTCCTGGAATCCAGTTCTGGAGGAGTATGACTTGCACCGGAAGATTCTCCAAGTGTCGAGCCGTAGATATTAGCCATGTCTTCCTTAGAAAGTTCTGGTTTCCAAAATCATCTATTAAAAACAGATTCCACAATGGTTTGGCGACATCAAGAGGAACTGATTCTGTAAGAATAAAGTCCTTCAGTCGCTTGATCGTCTCAGCATTAGCCTACCCTGAGTAGATGAACTACCTTTGGGATCCTTGTCATGGGTATCGTGTTCACCCTTCGATCTACGTTCCTCTGTGCCTGAGGAACCGGCACCCGAATCACCAACACCGTCATCACCATCCTTACCATAATCATCATCATTACCATCATTATCTTCATCATTATCATCTCCAGCATCATCAACATCTTTATCTTCTTCTTCATCATCATTTCTAGACTCATATAGTCCTTCGATTCTGGGACGGGCTTCAAACAACTTATCAACCCGTTCCCTGAGTTTCTTGTTTTCTGATTTAAACTCTTCAATCCTCTTTTCGTTGTTGACGTTGGCAAGTTGCAGCTGTTGATATTGAGATTCCATGTTTGACAATCTAAGCATTGTTTCTTCGCTTGACTTGACTAGCTGCTCATTTGAAGCTTGGAGATCTCGGTTGGATGCTTGCAGTTCTTTGTTATTTAATCATCTCTAACAACAGTTCAAGCTTTTGACGCTCGTTCTCTTCAATAGTAGCAATCTTTCCTCTAAGATCTTGGTTTTCACGAGCTTGATTCACCATGAACGCAAATGCTTCATTCATATGTCATTGGAACCATTCATTAGTTGCTGCTAAACTAGTAGAGGAAGAAGATTGTGGAGCTGAAGAACAAGAATGCAATGAGTCTCTCAGGTTCTTGATTATATCTCCGACAGGATTGGAGATTAGCTGCTGTGAGGGAGTGACTATAGAGGTTACTGCACCCGGAGACAGGCTCTGTGAAGCTTACTAATGAAGGCATTAACCGTATGGAGCCTGCATTCATGGCTGCTGATGAAGTGGTTGTTGTTGCTGTAGATGTTGTTGTCGTTGTTGTGATTGTGGTTCTTGTAACTGGAGCAGTTTGCGTAATAGCATCAGCTAAGCACCCAAACTTGACTTTCTTTCTAGAAGATGATACAGAATGTTGAGATTTCCTTTTCAACCTGCCTTTCTTTTTCTATGATTTCGTTGACGGAGGAGTTGCTCGTTCAGCATTTAACTCAAAAATTTGGTCGTCCACATCAACTGTAAAATATGGATAAAAAATTTGACTTAGCCTCAGCCTGTTTCTACTTCTTAGTCTCAGGAGTATCATCTTCTGAATCGGTTTCATCAGAGGCAACTTCAATCCAACATCTTCATCTTCTTCGGTTGCTATACCTTACCTCCGGCGCTCGAGGAGCTTGGTTCAGACACCTTAGAGGTTTGGGGTTGAGCTGTGGATGAAACTTGCTTAGCAGGCTCATTCGACCCCAATTCAACTGTTTCTCATCCGATTATGTCACCATAGATGAATGTACGTCTCATCACCTCCAAATAGGTTCAGAATCACTGTCTTCATGACTCCACTTATTGCTTAGAGGAGCAACATAGGTTGGGTTGCTCAAATGACCGAACAATCTTCTGAACTTTGGTTGTTGATCTTTTGTTTGCCCTTTGTACTGCTTCATTCATCATGTCATTCGTTTATCCATATCTTATAGACTGACACTCTCCAGAGGGTTCTTTAGCAAGTCTGGAAGTTGTCTATCTATAATCTTCTGCAGGAATTGTGGATATATAAGATAGGGCTTCTCGTCCTTTCCTTTGGTGACCATTTCTTTCAAGTGTTTCATCACCATCCCCGAGAAGTTGAAGTCTTTGTTCAGAAAAAATGTGACCACTACAGACGCCAGTGTGTCTCTGATTTCATCAAAAGTTGTTCTACTCGGCCCTAGACATTGTATGACGACGTGTATAAGATACTTGAAGTCTGCCCACGTGTACACCTTGTGTAACATATCATCTATCACCAGCTTCTTGTACTTCATTATGAAGAAACATCCACGAATGAGAATGGAATCAAACTCTATGGGACCATCTGCAGAGTGGTTGTATCGAAGCTCAGTACAAATAATGTCTTTAGAAACAACCACATCTTTCCCGGTGATCGTGCTGTGAATGACAGGGGCACAGCTTCACAATCGATCATTGGTAGAATTGACGCAGAATATCCCTGTATGGCACATATTGTTGTAAAATGGCATACGCGATCCTTTCAGGGATTCCACAATGCCCACGATGCTTTGGTTCTTCTCATTCATGATCGGGCCAGGAAAGGTGCACATGTTGTTCTTGTATGAGTTTTCATAATTTATAGTGCCGGTACATTCAAAGAAATCATTAGAAATATCAAAAATGACGCGAAATCGGACAAAAATGGCAAATTTTTACCAAGATTGCCCAACAGTTTGCAATAGGCGACAACGATTGCTAGTCGCCTATTTTTGACACGACTTGCTCATAGTCGCCCTTGTTTTCACACGACTATGGTGCTAGTCGGCTGATATTCACACGACTACGAAACGTAGTCACCTCAAACAGTACGGTCCAATTTTGAGTTTCCAAAATCTGCAATGGGTCGATTTGGGTGATGATTCTTGCATCATTGTGTTTTAATATCAACTATAAACAAACCCCAATTGAGATTTTTAGTTATTAACTACTTTTAATGGGTCTATTAGTCGCTTTAAGTCAGTTAGGGTTCGAAACTATAAAGCATCGATTAAACTGATTTAATCATGTTGTTTAGATCTGAATTTTGGATATGTTAATACCTAAGTGATGAGTATCAATATTTCATAATCAAAAATCAAGGTTGTTGAGTTCGTTTTAGAATGGATTAGAGAGAACAGGGCTGATAAAACAGTGGGTTATGTTAGAGTGAATGAAAATTTTCTAAGTCCCATATTTATACTCTCACAAATTCGGCCCAAATTCAAACAACTAGGATTGCTAGTAAGGTAATTTTAACACCATTATGGACTGTAGTCGTGTAGGATTCACACGAGTATGAGTCATACTCGGCCTTTGAGTCACACTACAATAAATTCATACTCGTCCCTATTTTTACACCATTATGAATATAGTCGCCTGTATTTAGGCACAATTAACATTCATAGTCGTGTTTCCACCCTGAATTTTCAAAAATGCCCCTGAACTTTTTAAAATGACATTTTTATCCCTCGACTCATTAAAACATGCATTTTTACACCGTTCTAAGAAGATGTTTCACTTTGCGACTCAGAATATTCATTTTTAAAACTTTTTCACTCTGAGAGTTGACAAAATTTTGGTTTTGACCCGGCAATTTTCAAGTCTCTATTTGTTGGCTTTCCGACTTCGATTTCTGAAAGATTAAGATTACAATGGATTAGAATTTCAACATCGGCAATAAAAAACAAAACAAAGCTAAAATCTTTTTGTGTTTTTCAAGATAACCGAAAGATATCAAAATGCAGGAAATCAAATAACTAATCACAAACATATTTTTGTAAGTTTCATCGGTTAGGGAATCATATCGGTGCACGGACTAAACTGTTATTTTTTTCAGATTATAGCATATTTACCAATAAAAATCCTACAACAACTGCCAATATTGTTGTCTACTTAAACTTAAAATCAAGTTTTATCCTTAGGCACTTTAGATACGTTAAGGTAACGATTAATACTGATTAAACAGTGTTTCTCGCACATGCGACACATTCCCTTATTCGGGCATGCACAAAGTTCCCTCGTTACCGGTGAATAAGCTGTTGTCATCCATATTTACAAGGAATGGGCTCAGTGGTGATCAGATCTGCATGAACGATGAAACAAAGAGACCAGTGAGATCCAGACGAGGGTTCAAGTCAGATATAGTTAAATGATTTATCTGCACGGTGCATTAGGCATATGATTTGTTACCTTAAAGCGAATTCTCAATGAGAATTAGGGTTTTGACAATTCGAATCTTTTTACTCTTAAAGGATTCCCAGACGTCTCCAGGTCTGAATTTATTCTATTTTTTTTCTTTTTCTTTTCCTTATCATCATTTTTGCTTCAAAATTAATCAAAATCAATGCGTTTAATCCTTAAATGATTAGGAAAGTTGTCAAAACACTTTTGGAGCAAACCCCTAATAAAACACACACGTTTTTAGCCATTAAAACCACCATAGATTTTGTAAAATGTTGGTTTTTACAAAAACTTAAAGTTTGAAACTTTCAAAACAGGTTTTTGAATGAAAACACCGATTTAGAACATAAAACCACCTTGTTTTGAATTCGAAATGTTATCAAACACTCGTGATAAGAGCCTGTAGCTCTGATACCACTTGTAGGATCGTTTTCGGGGAACCCGAATATCACAAGCCGGTTAAGCTAGAGTGCCTAATCCTCTAGTCGATGTTTGGAAAACAAATATGCAAACGAGATATCAAAACACACACAAGAATGGTTCAAAGGTTGTAATCGTATTAGAAACTGAGGATGACAATACCGGTTACAGACCCGAAAACCGAGGCACTATGTGTTAGGGAATGTGTGAAATGATGGCTGAATGATTAGGGCAATGATTGGATGTATTTATAGCCTCCACAAGTTGGCCCAAGCCCAAGGGGCGACTAGCAGCATCGACAGGCGACTATGAATCATAGTCGCCTCAAAAGCACACGACTATGACCACAGTCGCCCAAAAAACACACGACTAGGAAGGCTAGTTGTGTAAACAATTATAGTCATCTCTAACATTCCCAACACCATAAAAAATTATAAATTACATATAAACGAACAAAATAACATACGAACACCTATACTAGGCTAGTGACATCTAGAATACATGTACTAACATGGAACTACTCACCCCTCTACTACTTACATCATTCCGGTTATTCTCTTTCCTTTTTGCAACTTTCTACTTTATTATGTCACTAAGTTGAAGTTAGAGCACCACAATGGTGGGGAAACGTACTGGTCCGGAATTCCGTACTAGTAAATCGAACGCCTACCCCATTGTAGGATTGTTACACTTGTGGTTAGGTATGTTTTAACAGACTGGTCCGAAATGGTTAAGTGGATTCCATCTAATTTGTTTAACAAATAAATTAAAATACTTTTTTTTTGTTTTTTATTAAAAAAAATACAAAAACGCAATTGAATATTACACAAATGTAAATTAAATATTACACAAACCTAATTAAAACATTACTTAAACATAATTAAACATACAATATTAAACACACAAAAGCGTTAATATACCCCTTTCAGGTCATCTAGTTTGGTCTCTCGAGATGACGTGTTAGGATCGCTATCACGAGCGTCCAACCTAGTGTCTTGATGAATGCATTCAGAGTACAATGATGGAGGGCACGGTTCATTTTAGAGAATGGTGTATTCGTGATCCGGGTCGCTTTCATACTAGCCCAGCTATGTATGACTTGTGTTAGATGAATGTATGTGAAAGGGTGGTTTGGGGTGAATTTTTTTTTAGTCTCCATAGCTAATTCATAGTCAATAAATTTGTAGTTGAGTCACGGTGTAGTCATATGTTAGCTCAACTCCTCGTTTATAAGAGGATTTGGATCCTCATCTGGTATAGGTGGAATGTAGTTCGTTGAAAAAAGCAATTGGGAATATTAGCCGTTGGGAATATAAATATTATTCTTATTATTTAAATTAAATTTTCTTATGTAATAAATTTATTTTATTTTTCCATTTTATAATATTTTAATAAATAAATAAAATTCTTAAATAAATATAAGATAGAGTATATTAATTTAAATATATGTTACATAAAAATGAAAAGAAAGTGATGAGATGGATAATATAGTGGAGGTTTGGAATTGTTTGTTGTTATAGGAAAACATTATTTTGAAATGATGCGACATGCTGATGTGGCAGTTTGGAATTCCAAACCACTCTCACCATTGTGAATGCTCCTAGAAATGAAACTTGATTCTTGATTGAAATTAGATGTCCAACTTTAGAGATTTTAGTTGTTCTTATTGAATCTTTTAGGCTAGCTGGTTGCTTTGCCGGTTTAGTAGCCTTGGAACTACTCTTAGGCTCCCCCTTAGGTTGTGATCCCTTGGGTTTCGCTTGTTGTGATTTGACCACAACAATTGGCGGGTTTACATCCTCAACAACTTTTTGATTACCTTTGTTGTCCTGTTTTGAATTCACCTTAGCACCTTGCTTTGGTAATATAGGAGCTGGGTTGCCTAAGGGCCTGAAGTTTTCAGCAGTATATCCTCTATGAGGTCTCAAGTATGGACAATTTGACATAATGTGTCCGACCTCATTACATGCATAACATGTTCTCCATTCATGTGGATTTTTAGAACCATGTTCTGGAACCACTGGCTCTAGATGAGCTAGCCTCATGATCATTCTTTGATCGAGGAGCATTCTTTCTTGTATATTTTTGTTTAAAATGTTATAAGTTATAACAATTCTCAAAGTTCAGCTCAGTTCCAAATGATCTTACAAATGGAATCCAATGGAATTGGTGGTCTAACTTGACTAACTGACCACCCTGACTACCGTCTGCCGGTTATGCTGCACTGGTGCTTGTGTTGAACTTGACACACCAGATGCAGTTTGCTCAACATATTTAATTGGTTTAGAGTCAAAAACCTTAGCAATTAATTCTTTACTGACATTTTTAACTGGAAAAACTTTATTAGAAAAGATTCATTCTGAGTCCTTGAGCATGTAGTACAAACCAGTATCAGCCATTGACTCATCAAAATCATCATCAGAATCAGACTTCGGATCACACTCTATGTGATTTTCAAGAGGTATCCGGTGTTTCTATCTTTGACAACCAAGACCTGGTTTTCTATCCTCTTCATCACTCAAATCATCATCAGTTTTAATCAAACAGTAGTTATCATCTTTGACAACTTCTGTTTTCTCAATTTCAACACAGTCAACAACTAGGGGAGTTGTGACTTGAAACTGTGTGGTTTCAGTCTCCTCCTCTGTTGACTTACAGTAATTGTCACGCATTGGAGGTGGGACAGCTTGATAACCTATACGTGCTACACTTTTCTCTGTTATCTGACTCATCAAGCACATACTTGGATTTAGAGGAACTTTCCAACTTCTTCTTGATTGCCTCATAGTCACACTGTGCAACAGCTAAATTCTTTTTTATTTGTTGCAAATCAGAAATGTAATTATTTATAACATCTTGTTTGTTTAAAACTCTTCGTTTAAGTTCACTTACATCATTTCTTAGCAACATGGTTGTTTCTTTAAACTTTTTTTCATTTGATTTTAAAGTTGTATTTGCATCAGTGCATTATCAAAGATCATATACCAAACTGGTATTGTGTTCTTTGATTGATTTTCTTTTGGCTTCTAGCTCACAACATTTCTCACAATTAGGAGTTTCCGAAGAACTGACATGGTTGTCTTGAATGTTAGCCATGAACGCATAGTAAGAAGCCGAACCATCATTGGCAAAATACTTGGAATAGTCCACAGTAGATTCCTCAAGATCTTGAACCAGGCATGACTTCTGGTTTGTCAAGAAATCAGCTTCAACAAGCAGCCTATCAACATCAGCATCTAGTGAATCTGCATTGCTTTCAGACGATCCAGATTGTTCACTAAATTTTTCTTCAAAACTCTCATCATCCGTCGAACTAGCTTCTAAACTTAATGAAAATGACGGGATTCTTGTTGAATATCCTTGATGATCTCTGCATAACATGCAACACCGCCCAAGTTCAATTCACCATTACCTCCTAACTGTGGATTCCAATCGACTCCTTCATCAGCTTTCACTACCAAAGCCCTAGCCCGATTGTTGGCTCGTTATGCGGGTTGTTAAGAGGAACAATAACATGTTCATTGTTGGTAGCTTGTGCTTGTTGCTGGGGTCGAGGTTGGAACGGATTCTATTGACGTGGACCTCAGTTCACTCTCAATGGATACTGGTTGTTCTACTGAAGAGGTTTGTCACATTCTCGTTTGAAGTGACAACAAACACCACAGTTGAAACAGGTAACCTTCTGCTTGTCAAACCCGTATCTTGTATCCTTTTTGGTTTGCCAATCAGTGTGACCAGTCCTTCCCATGAATTCTTCTACCCTTCTCACCACACTGGCCGCGTGCCATTGAATATCAATTAATTCCATCTCATCCTTATCTACCTAAGCATAATCTTCCTTGTCAGGTTGTGTCACACCCCGACCCGGAAGGGCCTGGACGAAATCACAGATTGATATAACATTCAAGTAATGCAAGCAACAGCGGAAGCAGTATAAAAATAACTATCTTTTATTTATATTTTTTGTTTACATAATACATTTTCTCTAACGTATATCGAATCTCCAATCATACAAGTTCGGGTGGTTTCTATGGTTTCTCGTTCGTCTTCTGGTTCGTCCGTCGGTGTGACTTCTAATCGTAACTGCACCTTCCTTGTAAATCCAGAGCCGGTACCTGAACACATGCTTAAAATAGTTTGGGTCAACAATAATGTTGGTGAGTTCGTGTTTTTGGTTAACTAGGCGCCCGAAGTTTAGTTTATCAAATGGTTTTTGTAATCAAACAAGTTTAGTATTTATGGTTATGGCGTTACAGTAATATAAGCTGGCCACTCAACCCTGCATCTAGTGTCATGCCTAACCATGCCTAGATGTAACAGTAGAAACTATACCCGTTATTGTTATAGGTTCTAACCTATGCTCTGCAACATAGGTTCCCATGGCAAAATATATGCCGCAACGACTCGTCGGTCTCAGTGGGGGTTTCCGTGTAAGGCCGGACCACTGTGCGTGAGGGATTCCCCAAGTAGTACTACCCATATATTAAGTTGGCTCTATCCTAGAGTTAATGAGTTCCTGGTATGGTAATCATGCAGATGGTAAACACGCTTATAAACTAACACCATAAGTTATCAAATAATTGGAAGCATGCGTCACCTCAAAGTAGTTAAAAGTAAAAGCGGGGAGTTCACGAAACTCACCTAGTAGCATAGCTCAATCATAAAAATGGTAAACGGGGTACTTAGTATCACTTCCTGTTATTCTCCTGGCTGGGCCCTATGTCAACACACGTTATTAGTGTTTGGTTTTATTTGTAATGGTTACGCGTGGAGACAAGCTCGAGTGTATGGTTTCTATTAGTTATAATTCCATTTTATTCCTTTATCTTATTTGTCCGAAATCCTCATTTGGTTCCAAGGTTTATCCATTCATACTCATTAAGCAATGGTTATAATCACGTCCAAAGTTTATGTTCCATTTTGTCAAGGTCATATTTGCTTCCATTCGTAAGTTGTGCTCCAGGCCCTATTATGCCTTGGTTATAGATACTTGTCCACCTCAATTAAAGCGTTTTTACAACATTCCTTAGAACATGTTGATCTACTCAATCCCATTCCATAGCTCCCAATTGTACAGGTTCCTATGTCTCAAATTCTAAGTCCAACATTACAACTATTGTCCAACTTAGTATTAATAATATCTTTTCTTTCATATACTATTATGTTTAGTTGTTAGCGATGCTCGTCAAGTCCCAAGTCGATCCATAAGTGTCTTAATAATAATGTCCAACTAGTTAATTATATGTATATATATATTTTGTTTAAACTCTAGTATCTTTGTGATCCAAACACCTCATGGCCTTCTTGTCATAACTCTAATTATATATCTCTGTGTATCCATTCACCCCAATGTTAGTGACTTGCTTAGTTATCTACATTCTTACTCGTCTATAATCACTCGCCAAAAGTTCAAAGCTGCCAAAGTCGCGTGAATCTCTATATCCGACTCGTTTTATGTTATAATATCCTGCTCCCAATATCGAGTTCAAGGTACCAACTAGTGTTCAATCCAACTTACAGTTTTGGTCTCGGTCCATATGAGCTCGTCCAATACCACGCGCAAAGTTATAATATTAACATAAATGTTTATAATCTCGAGTTAATGAGTTTGTTTATACCTCGCGTTCAAGTCGGTTCGGGTTGATTAGCATTCGACGATTGACTGCTCAGTTGACCCAATTGACTTTCGTTGACCGACGGTTGACTGCCACTCTTGACCAGTTCATTGACTCGTTTCTTGACTCGACCCCAATATCAACAACCAACCGTCACCAATCCTCAGTCACCACCACGGTCGTTCGTCGTCTGACCACCCACCATAACCACCGCCTCTGTACCACCGCTGCACCACCGTCACTATCACAACTACCGGCACCCGCCACCATAACCGTCACCACACGCGTCTTTATACATCCACCAATCACCGCCATAATCCACAACTGTGACCGGTGACGAAGGCGGCACCGCCGCTGGACCACCACCCACCTCCTCTTCGGTACCTTCTTCTCTGGCTCCTCTTTCCCCTCTCTTTCTTCGATCTCTCTTTCTCTCTTTTGCTGCTTCTTTAATCGGGTATGTGTGTGGATTAAGAGAGAGGTAGGCATGTGTAGGTATATAAGATAAGAGAGAGAGTGTGCAGATCTTTTGTGTGTGTGTGTGTAATGTGTATGTATGGGTCTTTACAAACAAAAGGGTGAGTATGTAGGTGTATCAGTATATATGTGAGGTGTTTAAAGTAGAATGAGGGAAGGTAGGTGGGAGGTTAGAATGGTGACGGGTGTAAAAATGCAACAGGGATATGTGTCCTTTTAATCGGCTTAAGATGTGTCCCCAAAGATGACTAAACACCGGACTTGGTTCGGGTTCGTATTGCGTATTGGTCTGGTCTCGCAACGTGTATTCTATAATAATATTTTATTATACCATGGTTCGGTTCGTGGGTTCGCATAATAACGTATTAATTATTATTTATATTTGATGGTTCGCTCGTCATCTACAAATAATATTGTGAAAAATTTTTGCGGTCCGTTCTGGGTTGTTACAGGTTGACATTCCCAATGTTTCCCGCCACTAAATCATTATAAGATGTCATAAATGCAGATAATAACGGCACATGCTCCTTAGCAACCTCCATTAATGTGTTAGATGAAACATAGGTTGACTATTGTGGGGTGGAAGTGTTTGGGTGGACATAAGTGTTGGGAGGATATGTTTGTGTAGGAAAATATGTGGTAGATGTAGAAGGTGGTGGTGTGAATTGGTAAGCACTAGAATGTTGTAACATGGGATAAACGGATGGGGCTTGAATAACTTGTTGTGGGATATTGCATGCAAATGGGTCATTGACAACATACGAATGTTGTACTTGCGGAGCCGGTTATTGTTGTAAATCCTCGGGACGGATGACACGGTAGAAATAATTCCAACTCATGATGGTTTTGATGTATTCGGATAAGAAAACTGAGATTAGGAATGAAAACGAATACAATCAAACTTCAAAAATTTCAAATGTTGACAAAAGATGCAGGTCACACATATGACAGACTACAGACACACGTATGTGTTAAGTGAGTACATGTATGATTATGATACTTATATATAGTGGACACGTATAGAAGCAAAGAACACGTATCACAGAAGATGTATGGGTGGAAGACACGTAGGATGTCAGGTACACGTATGCACTCAGAAGGAATAGTACATGTATGGTGATAATGACACGTATGGGGTGATACTTGTGACAGGGACGCGCATGAGCTGATACTTGTTCAAAGACACGCGTATGGATAAATTGGACAATTATGAAAACGGACATGTATAACGGGCACGCGTAGGAAGGTGGTACATGATCAATCAACACGCATATGGAGCCATACACGTGCTCTGATACGCGTGAAGGTCTGTAGAAAAACATGTATGAGTGTTCATCATGGGTTAATCAAATTTTTGGGTGATTTTGGGAATTTTGATGATCTAGTGATAAGTTTTTTTGTAGGGAATGATTCCTAACAAGTTTGCAAAGCCCAAATCAATCCAAAAACATGAATTATAATCCAAAATTCACAAGAACATCAAGGACACAAAACTCATGGGTTTTTTTTTATCAAAAATCCAGATCTGATTCAATCTATCCTTGTTTAACACCTAAAATTAATTCAAATAGTTTCATAAACACTTATGGATGATGATTGAATGATCAGATCTCACAAATCATTCCATGATCATGATTTTAGTCCATAAACTCATAATATTCATAAACCTGGAAAATTTTCACAAAATCCTCAGATCTGATCCGTTTTTGATTAAATTTGTTTTGGTTTTTTATAAAAACACTTTCTAAACATAAATCCATTATCAAATCTTAGATATAATCGTCAAACACACCCCAAAATCATTGAAAACCATGTTTTGAGCTATAAACGGGTCAAAATCTGTTTTCTAACACAATTGCCTAAAAACTTTCAGATCGGATGAAAGGCGGAATCAATAACCTAATTAGTTATTATAGGTAAGTGTTTATGAAGATAACAAGCTAGAGAGAGCACACACACAAAAACACACACTTAAGGGTTGCAACATGTATTGAATGGCAAAAGTTTTGAACACAAGCAAAGGCATAGGGTATATATATAGGTGACATGCCATACGCCTAGGACATGGAACGCGTATGGTCTCCATACGCGTGTGCATATCACACGTATGAGACTAATCAGGCATATGGTACATGTAAAATTCCTATAATACCCATGCAACCTATACAATCATCTAAAGAAGCCCAAAACATGATAAAACATGACCCGACTAAGATATCCAAGCTAGGGACATATCCTAAGGGTGTATTTACACATCAAGAGCATAACAGGTTAAAACCACTCATTTCAAAAAAAAAAGGTCACACCTTCAAGACCATCACCTCAATCACGCTATGCAATGTTTGTTTCTAGCTCTGCTGCTCATCCAAGCATACATCTTCTTTTTAATATACAATTTTATTCTTATTCATAGGATTAAAATTGTTGTTTTCTCATATTTTTTTAACGGTCAACGAAACAATTTCCGAGCACTCCCGGGCACCCTTTTGGCGAATCTGATACTTGAGAGTACCCGGGCCACCAATTGCCACCAAATGCCAGGAAAACCCAACCACTCACCCGCCCGAAGGCATGACAGTGAAATAATCGGTAAAACCGGTCGGGATCAGGACTCGAACCCAAGCCAATAGCCGGGTCATCCCTCATTTCCCCTCCACCAATGTCCTGCAAATATAGCTAGTAGGAATTGAACCCAAGCCTCCCATAGGAAACTTTTGGCCCTCAACCAACTGGGCTACAAGTGTTGAACATTAATTTCTATGTTACCTCATAACACATATTTTATCACTTCATATTAGATTTATCTATCCCGGAAAGCTACCAGGATATAATCTATTATATATAGATAAAAGGAATGTGTCAATATATTTGATGTGTAGTTTTTTGAAACATGGGTGTTACGTTAGGGGGAAGGATAAAAGAAGCCAGGGGATGACCCCCTCCCCTGAAAATTTTGTTCAAGTTTAGCAATTAGTTACATTTTTGACCATTTCTTATTAAGCGCCTTATCTAGGCATCTCACACGATCTCCTCTTTCATAAAGGGAATTAGTATAATGATGAACCGTCGAAAGACCCACAACATATTGTAAATTATGCCAATATGTATTTACACCAGGCTAAATCTATTTAATTATACCTAAGTGTATTGAATGCTTCAAATATGGGTCATTTTCTCTAAATATTGACTACGGAGATGCAGTTTTTGTCTTCTTCATTGTTTTTTCAAAAGCCCATGGGGTCAACATACATAAGAGATTGATCAACGAAGAAGCTCAACCACCACATGTTTTAATACACATCAGTGGAATTTTCCCATGTGATGCGCCAGGAATTCGGCTTCGATAGGCTTCCGTTTCATTAATTACAAGATCACCAAATTCGAATACAACTCGGTTTAAATTAAAGTTTATATTAGAATGTTTAATGTGGGAATTCATTGGTGATCTTTCTATTCATTACGGTACTAGTACTTGATACAACAGCTGGAAAAGTTAACAAAAAGATAATAAACTAGTGTTATTTTGAAACGGATACCAACACATATGTTACACCAATTGAAAACATAAAGACGAATGCATGTACATGTTCTGTTAATACCGATACCGATGTACATGCGTTAGTCGCTATATCTTATAATATTGAAAAAATACTAAATTTTAATTAAAACTCCATTTTCAGTTGAGAAAAAATATCACACCACATCAAAGGTGTGATGTGTGCATGCATTTATTACCAATAGCTTAGTCAAGCGATTCTAAGCTTTTTTGCTTAAAAATACCTGCCGAAAACGGTTCATATTACTTTTGCACAAATTAGACCATGACTAAGGATCTACTGCCCAAACAATCAAGAAACAACTCGTATGTGTTTAAAGAGAGAGCTGCTTTATGTCTAATTAGAATGCTTTTTAGGAATAGTTTTCAAGACATTTTCTTGATTTTTTTCAATTTTTTAATTTTTTTTAGACTCAAGAATAAATAAAAATGAACTTAAACAAAAACGAAGTTTCCCCACCCCCACACTTGAACCACACATTGTCCTCAATGTAAGATAGGGAATAAAATAAAATAGAAATAAAAATAAAATACAATAGTAAAAGGAACAGACTCCCCTGGATAAGCAATACGCGTATGAGTCTGTTCAATTCCTTCCGATGTCGGTCGTATTGTATTTCATTCGCAGTGGATATATAAACAAACTTGAAACAAAGAAACAAGAAAAAAAAACAAACAAAACGGGATACCTGCAAGCATTAGTGATTTCCAAATCGTCCCTACCCGAAAGCAGATTGAGTACGGGCAGGGCAATCTATTCTTGCAGTTCAAATCATAACAAGCAATCCCATGACTCCAACAAAAATAAAACTAACTCGAACACACTCGAAAATAAAAAAAATCAAAAAATAAATAAACTAAAAAATAAAACAAATAAATATACAAAAATCATACCTGATGTTTATTCATGGTGGTCTCAAAGAACATTTACCTACCGCATTCCCAATGTAGGCTCGGTAACTAACATGCCCAATCCAGACTTTCTTTTTTATGTGCGGCACGACTATAAAGTAAACGCAGGTATACTTCTTACTAGTTTGCCCAATGTCTTGCACTATTACCTTCCTAAGCTTTGATCTTAAACCCCTATCCTCAACTTTGTTAGTTGGGTTAGTAAAAACAGGCAAAGGGTCGAGATACACTAGGATTTCGCCAGTCGCTAAAACCTCAGAAGGTGCTAAGTCTTCATGTGAGTTTAAGCATATAGTTTCAAGTTTAGGAAGACTTTTACCATCCTCGTTTTCTTCTTCATCAGCTACAACTGATACTTCTTGTGTTTCTCCAACAAATACAAGAATGGATGTGGTGTTCACCTTTACAACCTTCCATGTAGCAATTTGTTCATTAGTTTGGTTCAATTGTTGTACTATAGCCTCATGTCTCAACTTACTCTCCTGCATCATCTCCTTCATCAAATCCATGATTTCATTCAGTTTAGAATTTTGGTGATTATAATCATCATGGTAGATTGAGAATGGCATCCTCTCAGGTTCATAATCATCGTAATCCCACTTCGGCTCATAGTTGTAGTTCATGTTTGACAAACAGTATCCCTGATATGTGTGACCCGACTTCATTTTCTCTTTCCAAAACATTGGATCTTTCCAAAACACTAGGCAATCCTCATATATGTGAATTTTCCCGCAACACATACATGATTGATAAGATCCATCCATGATCCCAAGACTTCACGTCTTGCATAAACTTAAATACCTGCGTAAAAACAAACAAATGGAAAAAAACTATAAAAAAACAAAAAAGTATTTATTATCTCTCTTTTTTTTAAAGCAAACAAAGTAAAATCAAACAAAACCTACAACACTAAGCGCACTAGCTCCCCGGCAAAGGCACCATTTGATGACCTGTCACTAGGGTCATGCAAAAACCTAAATAACCTATGTGGCTAGGGTAAGGAGGTATCGAATCCACGAGGAGCATGTGGTTAGTATTACACTTTTTGTTTGATTACTTAAAGAAAATAACTAAACTAGATTAAACTGATTTTGGATTTGACTGATTTACTAAAACAATATACGAGAAAGATGATCAATATCTAGGTTTCAGGTTTAAGATCCACACAAACTGTAGGATCAATACAAGAATTAAATATCGCGCGCGTATCGGATCGAGGGCGGAATCAAAGATCTGTTTAGTTGTTATAGGTGGGTGTTTATGGATAGGATAATAATAATAGAGAAAATTACAATTTTTGTCCTTTAGAAACATCAAAACTATGGACTGGGTCCTTTAATTTTTTTACTTTCAGTCTTTATCCTTTATATGAAAAGTTGCCACGGTTTTTGTCCTTTTCACTAACTGGGTTAGAAAAACTCAGTTAAGTTAAGTCATGTGCAAGGCACATGAGGGCAAACTGGTCTTTTTACCTGTAAAGGACAATTCTTGCAAGGCACATATTTATATAAATTTTCTATTTATATAAACATAAAATAATTATGTTTATATAAATAGAAAATTTAATTAATAATAAACAAACCAAGGTCAGAACTTCAAAAATTTAATCATGTCAAGCACCAGTTGATTAAAAAAAGAAAAGAATAAAAAAAACCTCGAAACATGGTGAATTTGAGCTCAAGAACATTGAACAAAGTGATGTTCATAATCTGATTATTCACATTTCCTTTTTACAACAAAACCCACACATACATGTATAGATATAGATATATAACATCATGAAAAACAATGTGAACTTTGACTTATCAGTTAGGTAGATCTCTTGGCACCCAACATTCTTGAAAGCTCCTTAATCAAAGGCTTCTCTTTGATGTCTTCCTCTGTCTTAATATGCCATTTGTTTGCTACATCTTCTGCACACAAAGTTAGCTAATTAACATCTTAAACTAAAACTGTTTGATTTAACATACCCAAGTTCTTAATGGGGTCACTCGCTAGCTCCTGCTTTTCGATTGCTTCTAAATGACGAGCCATTAAGTATGAGCCCTTTCTTGCTAGCCTTTCTGAATCCAATACTTATGGATACATGGCAATATTTGTACAGTTGGTTCCAAAGTGATGATGTAACCTCCTTTCAAACAGCCCATGGTAGGATTATAATGCTTAACCGGTTCCTTAATGAAGCAATGGCCACTTGGCCAGTGATGCAAGGCTTGTTGCAGATATCCTTCTGATGTGGTTCCAATCGATTCAACTCAGCTCTCGAACATCTCAAATCCTCTGTTTCCAACAGGAGGATAAAGCCTTAACACTTCGTACAAGATCATGTTCACCTATGTGGAAAGAAATTATAGATGATTTTTGAAGTTCTGACCTTGGTTTGTTTATTATTAATTAAATTTTCTATTTATATAAACATAATTATTTTATGTTTATATAAATAGAAAATTTATATAAATATGTGCCTTGCAAGAATTGTCCTTTAGAGGTAAAAAGACCCGTTTGCCCTCATGTGCCTTGCACATGACTTAACTTAACTGAGTTTTTCTAACCCAGTTAGTGAAAAGGACAAAAACCGTGGCAACTTTTCATATAAAGGATAAAGACTGAAAGTAAAAAAATTAAAGGACCCAGTCCATAGTTTTGATGTTTCTAAAGGACAAAAATTGTAATTTTCTCATAATAATAATACTATGAGAGCACACACACGAAAACATACACAAAGGATTGCACTTGTATTGGAATGGGTAAAAGTTTAGCAAAGGTTACAATATGACTAAGGCATGGGGTATTTATAGTATAACACATACACCTCCCAATATTGCACACTTATCACTCATACATATAGGGGGTACATGTATGAAACTCATACATGTGGGGGCACATGCATAAGATAACTAAGGAGGTGTATGTTACATAATTAATTCCCAAAATACCCCTAGGCCTATAAAACACTATAATGCAATCCTAGAGCTTCTAAAACGCTATACAATCATGCCTACGACTATTATGGACCGATCACTAGCTGGGGACATACACGAAGTTCACTAACAGTATCCCCCTTGGACCTAGCTAGTGATCTGTAGACTTAACCAGTCACTGAGCTGCGAATGTCTGGAAAGACGTTCACAGACTCCCCCTAAGGTCTAGCTAATGCTCTTCGGTCTTCAAGTCTTCGACATACACCACAGTGCACTAACAATCTCCCCCTGAACACTTGAATACTTGCTGATTTGATCTTTGGTCGTGGCTTCATGAGATCTCGTCTTGGTCTTCGTTCAGCTTCTATGACTTGGGAGAAATCAAGAAATCTCCACTGTTTTGATTGACGATTCTGTGACGAAGACGTAGATCTACAACATCTGCACTTTCATTTGTCGATTCTCATCTTCTTCAGCTTCGGTTGCTAGAGCTCTACCATGGTCTGGTGTCTCTGAAGATGGAATATCGAGTTCCTGCTATTCAGGATGATCTTGTTGTTCAGGTTGGGGTCTTGTTCAGCGTCAAGCTTTGTCGTTTGAATCATGATGAGCACACTGGTTGTGTTTGATCCTGCAGAAAAAATTAATAAAAACTGCATACAAACTACAACTTGTATTAGAACGACAAATAACCCGGACTCAATCAAATTCTTGAAGTTTATCATTCGATAAACTTTCAAGATTTGTCCATTTTGACCACCATTTGGAGACACGTAGTGTTCTCCCTCTGAACATTAGAATCTTTTCAAATTTCACCCTGAACTTTGAAACTTGGAAATTTAAACCCTTTAATTTATGAAAGTTTCATTATGACCCTTGAATTTTTAAAGACTATATTTCATTGTGTTTCGGCTTCGAATCTGAGTTTCCGATTGAAGATTTTAGTATTCCAACATCGGTTAATCGAAAATAAAATCTTTTTGAGTTTTTCATAAGTGCTGAAAATTAAAAACAAAATACAGTAAGTAAATGTATACAAACATTCATCTTTTTGTGACTTTACTGTAAGAGGATCATATCAGATTTTGAGAAATCTATTCACACCGTTGTTCTTACAATGTAAACTTTATAGACCGTGAAACTTGGCAATTGCTGATATTGTTGTCCATATAAGCTGACATGGAAACCGTTGTGTAATGCTTTAAAAAGATACTGATTAGGTGTATTAACAACTAATTTGCCTATGGTTCCCACACACACGACATACTCCCGTATCAAGGAATTTTCACAAAGCTTCATCATAACGCGTGATTATGCCATAGTTATCTATATGTTACAAGGTAGGAGGCATAGAGGTGCCAGGTTAGCAAATCAATGCTACAAAGAAACATGTGCACTCAACCAGGGTGAGGCTTATATCAATCATGATTTTCATCATACATTTGATACGATGCATTAGATAATCTCTGATCATTGTCATACATTATAAGTTTCTCATTCGGTAACTTGGGATTTGGCATTGTCAGCTCTTTTAAGATACCCTGACTTAATCTACATACGTAAATCAATACGACAGAAGATCAGTCAGGCTACCCCAGATAACTTATCAACATAACAACCCGAAACCTCTGATTTTGGTAACCCTATCAAACGAAATTACGATACCAAGACCATATGCCTATGAGGTGTTCATTCACATAGTAATTAGTTCGTTATGTTTGTATCACTAAGGCATACATTACTAGGTTCGCGAAGCCTATCAACACATCACTCAAAGTCAACACATGTCATTTTTATCATTACTATTCTTTAGCATGGGATAGATCTCCACTGATGTACTATCATCTCCTCTTTTTCTCCAGGAAAAATCATTTTGGGTTTTTCTGATTTTTTTTTATATGTTTTTGTGTTTTTCTGGAAATTTCTCCCCCTGAAATTCAAAAAGTTTAAAGAAATAGAAATCTTTTTGGATTTTTTGATAGAAAAACGGTTAAACAAAAACAGATCTTCCAATGTGGTTTACTCAGATTTTCCCAAAATGCATTTTACCTTTCAAAGATAGTCAAATTTAGATTTGTCAAATGATTTGGTAAATTTGTTGGCAATTTGGTAGTTAGTGTGGACTATAGTAATCACTAGATTCTTAGTGATTGCTATGGAAGGTACACTATCAATAAGAAAATGGAGGTGATAAGAGAACGCAAGCCGTAGTCACGCATGTGTGTTGATACATCCATTGAAGAACCTGGAACAATAGCTCGATGCAACTGCCTGATTTGGCATCGCAAGTTGCAGGAAACGCATGTGACGACCTCCCATGAACTGATATCCACCCGTTGCGGATCCAACTTCAACATTGTAACCACCATTTACAAAATCACCAAAGTCAACGAGATCCAACTTATCGCCATTAGGGTACCATAGACCTTTGGTCGGTAACCCTTTAGATAATGAAGGAACCGTTCTTCAGCAATCACCTAGTCCACTTTTATTCATTATTGACACCCGTTGATAAGCCGACACACTGGGTCTTGAATTAATCTCATCAAAAATTTTCCCTACTTTCTTTTCTCCTTCTTTCATAATGAATCCCCTCCTTTGATTGGTTAAGGTACATATCCTTCAAAGATACTCTGATTGATTTACCGAACCGATGACAATCAAGTTAAACTTAGGCAAGATTCACATGTGAAATGGTTAACTACACTAATTCAATTATTATGACATGCTATGAGTACTAACATTAATGTGAACACTTGCCAACTACGAGTACTCTAGGTACTCACAGGTTAGAGCATTTGCAGCAACTCGAATGTGCAAACTCTGCTATCCAATAAGAAGTCCATAACGCGTCCTTACCCTATACAAGAACTACTATTGTAAGTACTATACTTGGTTGACCAATTGTGGGTGTACCCATCACTTTGCCAAACTACCATTTGCGTAGACTTTGTTGATTAGCCGATACCATGTGTGTTTGTTACGGTATGCACATTTAGGGTTTGCGGGTACAGTTTTTCAATGGGCTGTAACGCCAGTTGTGATGTAGGAAACCTATAAACACCTCAAGTTGCGAGCTTTATCAGTCCATATGTCCTATAATGGATTTTATGAAGACCCCATGAAAAATCACTCGTAAACATGACCTTAGCTAGGAAACTGTACCTTTCTTCGAGTTAAATCCCGAACCGAGTTAATATGCTCCGATTGCATCCTTTACAACTCGAAAATGATGTGTATGATGTCCTTTGATGAACAACACCTCCTAGGCAACTTAAGAAGTACTTCTATATTTTCATTGTTAGACTATGTTTTAGTTTGCTACTTTTTTTTAATAAAGTATATGTTTCCATATCCAAACCATGTCGCACCTTGAATCTTTGTTTCTGACAATTTATGTCGAGAATGTAAAACGCCGAAATGAGAGAGTCCTTATGTGTATTACTTGTGAACATTCCTAATGATCATCGACTACTAAAGATGACACAATTGTTTAACAAAAAAGAACTCATCTAGTAGCCTATCTTCACAATTCTGATGGAACATATATCCTTCGCAAATCGCGCTTGTAGTGACCGTCTAAAAAAAATTGTTAATTTTTTGATTTTGATCGACCTGGCTTTTGTGATTTAGTGATGACTAAAGGATCAACAACACATATTTAAAAATAATTTTTTTTTTATTTTAGTAAATCACTTATAGCCATTGACAGATATTATAAAAGAAATACATATATATGTTTGCTTTTTTAATTTAGCCGGTCATGGTACTGAAAAGTGAATTTTCTAGTTGACATGATTACAAGTTATAATTACAATTTGAAAATAATATGAAACAATACTCTCTATAGATAGACAAGGAAAGAAGCTAAACGGTATCACAATCATAATTGATTAATTCATTATTTAATTATTTTATAATTATATAAGTATACATATGTATTAAAAAGAGTATAAACTCACGTATGTGGCGGTCAAGAGTATCTTAGATCGATACTGTGAAACATCTTAGTCAAAGACAACAATAAATATATGCCAGATATCAAACTATTCTTTACAAACACGTAAGTTTAGAATAAGATGAAAAAATAATAATATCATCAATTGAAAAAAATTACACGCGTAAGTAACTGATTTTCCTCACTCACTACCTTCCAGGAATCAAATTTCAATATGTTCTCATTTAATATTGAAAAACTATGTCTATACTGATACATTATAGGAGAAAAGAAGAATGACCATGTTGATCTTTCTCTTCCTTGTTGCACTTTTTGGATCAATATCTTGTTCCTATGCTGCAGACACCATATCCGCAAACCAAACCGTTAGATATAATGAAACCATCGTTTCGCCACAAGAAACCTTTGAACTAGGTTTCTTTAGTCCCCCCAACTCTATGAACCATTATGTCGGAATTTGGTACAAGAAAATACCAAAACGAACCTACGTATGGGTAGCCAACCGGAACACACCACTCACAGATACCTTCGGCGAGCTAACTCTCACCCTCCAGGGGGTTTTAATTCTCCGAAACTCCACTACAGGCAATGTCTTATGGTCATCAACCAACTCATCAACAACGTCGTCAGTGAAAAATCCGATTGGTCAGCTTCTAGATACAGGAAACCTTATCATCTACAACGAAGGTGAGGGCATCAATCAAGAAGATCCCATATGGCAAAGTTTTGACTTTATGACAGACACTTTACTTCCTGGAATGAAGCATGGCAAGAATTTGGTTACTGGGGTTGAAAGACACTTCACTTCATGGAAATCTGACGATGATCCTGCTTCGGGTGAGTTTTCTGATTGGATTGATACCCGAGGTTATCCTCAGCTAATCATAACAGAAGGTGAGAAGATAAAGTTCCGAGGAGGTCCATGGAACGGTCTCAGGTTTACTGGAACTCCTAATTTGAAACCGAACAAGTTTTTCAACTTTACCTTTGTTGTTAACCATAAAGAAATTTACTACCAATATAATCTAATAGATACTTCAGTTTTAATGAGGCTGGTTATGCAACAAAGTGGTCGTTCAGAGCGCTTGATATGGATTGAGAGTAAACAAGATTGGAACCTTTTTACGGCTCCACAAAAAGATAGCTGTGATGATTACGCGGTGTGTGGGCCATTTGCGAGCTGCAACATTGATAACTCTCCGGTTTGTATGTGTTTGAAGGGGTTTGAGCCTGTATCTCCTGATCAGTGGAGTAATACAGATTGGTCACAAGGTTGTCGACCTACAAAACCTTTAAATTGCGACCCTGGTGAAGGGTTCAACAAATATACAAATTTGAAGTTACCGGACACTCGGGGGTCATGGTATAACCAGACCATGACCCTTGAAGAATGTGAGAAGAAGTGTAAAAGCAATTGTTCGTGTACTGCTTACACAAACTTGAATATCTCAGGGTCTGGGAGTGGTTGCTTGCTATGGTTCGGTGGCTTAATTGATATCAGAACGTTTGCTGAAAATGGTGACACTCTTTATATACGAGTGCCAGCTTCTGAGTTAGGTAATTCAAAAACATGGGTTTTAATTATTTCATCAATAACTTCATAACTATTAGTCTAAATGTGAAATGAATTTTATGTTTTGGCACATACTCCACAGAAAAAAGCAAAAGCTCAAGTGTAGGGAGAAAAGTACGAGTTATTGTCCCTATAGCATTTGGGGTTTTGGTCATAGTAGTTTCAATATGCTTGTTTTATTATTACAATAAGAAGAGGCGACATGAACAAGGTATGAAGTTTGAATACCAAGTATTTGTCTTCGGTCACACATGACACAACCCAGCTATTTTGCCACTTGTATGAATCAATGTTACTAGTTCTTTTAAAAACAAGTTTTGGTTATTCTCTTCATAGTGACTCCTAGAAACGAGCTCCGGCATGATCCTGAAAATAGAAGTGGCGATGAAGATCTAGAGCTACCACTATTTGGCTTGGCTACATTACATAAAGCTACAAACAATTTTTCAATGAACAACAAACTTGGAGAGGGTGGTTTTGGACCCGTTTACAAGGTATTCCGATGACTTCATGTGTTACGCCTAAACCCAAATTGATTTTGACTTTGACTCGTTCCAAGTCAAACCACCTTCGTTTTAAAACCAATTACGTTCTGCCGCGTTTTGGTTAGTTTCAAATGCCGGTTTTGGTTTGGTTTAGTTTCGGTTCCAGTTCATAAATTGATTCTGCGCGTACAATTTTTAAAAAAGAAAATTTATGTTTTTACATAAAATTTAATTTTTGTTAATTTTGATAATTTTAGTTATTTCGTATGTGTAACATCCGTTTTATACAACTTAATTTGTATAAAATATTGACAGTTTTTTTTTTCAAACCGGTTTGTGCTGAAACCAGTTCGGTTCGGTTTTTGGGGACTGGTTTGGGACCTATGGTTTGAATCACAAACCAACTGGTTTGGCTAGTACCGGTTCCAAACTGGATCTGGTTAGTCTGGTTTGTCTTCAGTCCCCTAACCATTTTTCTCTAATGGTGTTGCATCTGATATGCTGGAACCGAAGTGGCCCAATATGAATAGTTGGTTGTGGTCTTGTAGCTGTGGCTAGTTTGGGCCTGTTTTTAGTTGTGTATTTGTTCTGGGCCGAGACTTGCGTATTTGTTTCGCTTTGATTTTGGTCACTTTTTAGTTCTGAGTATGTCAGGGGAATGGTCAAAGTTCAGTTTTGCATTCTTTTCTCTTATAATAAAATGTTGCCTTAAGGATCAGTCACTCAAAGGATGGTCAAAGATTGTCATTACATTGCGTTGACTGGATTGATCACATTGATTGATAGAATAAATACAAGTGTTCTTTCTAGTTTCTTGTTGGATTTATATTCCAAAGACAAAAGTCTAGTTCTGATGTTTTTGTGTGATTGATAATCAAAAGTGGATATTGTGATTTACATGATAACTAAACACACTAAAAGAGACTGAAAAGAAATAAGTTTGAAAACGTGTTTGCTAAACTTATCTTAAAAGTTATGTTCAGGGTGTACTTGAGGATGGACAAGAAATAGCGGTGAAGCGACTAGCAAAAACATCCACTCAAGGACTTCTTGAGTTCAAGAATGAAGTCATCTTGATATCTAAACTTCAACATCGCAATCTTGTGAGGCTCTTGGGTTGTTGCATAGAGGGAATCGAAAGGATGTTGATTTATGAATACATGCCAAACAAAGGCCTTGATTCCTTTATATTTGGTAAACTTAATTTATGAAAAGACTAAGAGGGTGTTTGGGATTGAGTTTCAGAACAACTTATTGACTTATTGGCTTTTTCAAATATCCAATAAGTCAATAAGCTGTTTGTGTAACCTAAAAGAACTTTCTGTTTTGACTTTTGACTTTTGGCTTTTAAGGGTGAAAAAACTGTTTTTGAGAAGTTAAAAATCTTAACTTTTGGCTTTTGGAAAAAAAATTACAAATTTACCACCCATACAACCAATATTTAAAATAAATTAAGCGAAACACTTAAAAAAACAATCTACTGACTTTTTTTTGACATTTCTCATCCCAAATGTTTAATCCAAACACTTTTTTTAAAACTACTTTTCAAAAAGTCATAAGCCAATAAACACTTCTGACCAAAAGCACTTTTGCATTTCCAAAGTCAATCCCAAACACCCTCTAAGGAAAGTAGATATATCAACAAGGGAAACTAAAATTATAATTGTTTACAGATAAAACTCAAAGCAAACTCCTTGAATGGCACTCACGTTACCACATAATTATTGGAATTGCTCGTGGACTTCTTTATCTTCACCAGGATTCCCGGCTCAGAATCATACATAGAGATCTTAAAGTCAGCAATATTTTGCTTGACGCAGATATGAACCCGAAGATATCAGATTTTGGCATGGCTAGAATTTTTGGAGGAAATCAGATAGAAGCAAACACAAATAGAGTGGTTGGAACATAGTGAGATAATGAGATTCATCTATCCTAACCTAATTCTAATTTATTTACTGAATCACTTACATTTAATTTCATTCCTCACAGTGGCTACATGGCACCAGAGTATGCAGGAGATGGTATCTTTTCTATAAAATCTGATGTTTATAGCTTTGGAGTAATAGTGCTGGAAATTGTATGTGGGGAAAAAAATAGGGGATTCATCCACAAAGAAAACAATCTTATTGGACATGTAAGTTATAGACCTGCTAATTTTATAAATGCAAACTGTATGAAAGGGCAAAAAGCTTTGGTGTATCTTTTTTGCATATATATCTTTGTCTTCCAAGTGTTCTTTCAAAACGATGATGTGGCAGTTAGGGCTATTTTGACTTTTCCTTAAGGTGGTGACTTACTTCAAGATCACCAAAATAAAAGTTGGTACCAAAAAAAGATAACAAGGATACTTTTGTTTACTACTTCAATGTGTCCTTTTAAAACAAAGAAATGTAATACTCGTGCTATGTTTTCTTGACAGGCATGGAGACTCCATATTGAGGACCAATCCTTGCAATTAGTTGCTAAGTGCCTAGGCGAAGCAATCAATGTGTCTCAGGTTCTACGATCAATTCATGTTGGTTTATTGTGTGTTCAACGTTATCCAGAAGATAGACCATCTATGACTTCTGCTATCCGAATGTTGGAGAGTGAGGGTCCATTGCCTTCACCTAAAGAACCAGGATTTTACTTTGGAAAAACTAAGCAAGATACTCAATTTTCAAGCTCATATGAAACAAGTTCTAACAATGAACTAAGCATTTCAATGTTGAACGGTAGATAAAATGAAAGCATCATGTATTGAAAGAACCATTATATATTTAGGGAAAAATACTTAATACGTTAAAGTTGTATTGAATGATGAGATACTTCACTTCATACTTTTTAACTTGGTGTGCTTTATCATGTCATTTCCTGCCTTCGATTTACTCAAATTATCAAGAAAAAAACTTAGCATGATGTGCTAGAGGTTGTTTGATAGTCTCTTAATGATATGATTCTGCTAAGAGGTTCCTCCGATTCGGTTAGAGGTAGAGTGTATTCAGTTATTTTCATGAGGTTGGGGGTTTTAATCAGGGTGTTGGGTCCTCGTTTATCACGTTGATTCCGAAGATTGGTGACCCGGTCGACTTATCAGACTTTAGACCTATTAACTTGATTGGTATTATTAGTAAGGTGGTTTCTAAAGTATTGGCAAATAGACTGAAGACGGTGTGGGTAAAGTCGTATCGGAAACACAGTCGGCTTTCTTGACTGGGAGGTCCATTCTAGGTGGGCCATTGATGGTGAATGAGGTGATATCGTGGGCTAAGAAGCGTGAGAAGAAGATGTTTCTCTTTAAAATTGATTTCGATAAAGCCTATGATAATGTTAATTGGGACTTCCTTTTGTTGGTTTTGGAACAAATGGAATTTCCTATGAACTGGCGATTATGGATAAGGGGGATATTGGCTTCGGCTAGGTCGGCTGTTCTTGTCACTTACTTATGAATTTGGTTGTCAGAAGGGTATTCGGCAAGGTGATCCTATTTCGCCATTTTTATTTATTATTCTTATGGAGGCTTTCTCTTGTTTAATGAATAGAGCTTCTGTGTTCGGAGCATTTGATGGGGTGCATCTCCCGAATGGTGGACCAGTTCTCTCTTATTTGTTATTTGCGGATGATGCTATGCTGATGGGAGAGTGGTCTACATTTAACTTTGATAATATGAGGCGGGATTTGAGGATTTTCTATTTGTGTTCGGGATTGAAGATTAATCTACACAAGTCAGTCTTGTATGGTATAGGCATCGATAATGACGAGCTGACGGTTTAGGGCGGCCTCTCTTGGATGCAAAGGGGGTGTTTTACCATTCACCTACTTGGGTATTAAGGTAGGTGCGAATATGAATCGGATTAATAATTGGGAGCCAGTGGTTACAACATTTAGAAGAAGATTATCAAAATGGAAGGCAACATCCCTTTCAATTGGGGTAGGGTGACGATCAAGTCAGTTCTTAACAGTCTTCCTACGTATTAGTTTTCCTTGTTCAAGGCGCCGAAGAAAGTAATTGATGATCTAGAAGGCTTGATGAGGAGGTTTTTGTGGGGAGGATCCGATGAGGTTAGGAATCTAAGTTGGGTTTCATGGGAGACGGTAACAAACCCATTGCGGAGGGGGAGGGGGGGTTGGGAATTGTTAGACTTGAGTTGAATAATAAAGCTTTGATTGTTAAATTGATGTGGCGGTATTTACACGAGCATCAACATTTGTGGAGAAGGGTCGTATTATCCATTCATGGTTCTAGCCGAAATTGGGGTATTGTTCCTGTGAATAATGCTTTCACAAGTGTGTGGAAGAATTGCGCGTCGTTGTGGAAGAAAATAAAAGTAGATGGTAAAGGTATTGATAGTGTCATTCGTGGTCAACTAGGAGATGGGAAAGGCATTCGCTTTTGGATGGATACGTGGTTAGACAAAGAACCATTTAATGTTAAGTTTCCTAGATTGTAAGAGTTGGAAGAAGATAAACGAGTGCTTGTATGTGATCGGTTGAGGAATATTGGAGCTGGCCGATTGATTATTTGGGATTGGAAAAGGTATTTAACTTCAACAGAAGAGGTCGAAGAGATGAGTAGTTTGTCAGACAGGAGGGACAATTGGGTTTGGTATGATGGGCGTCAAAAAGACTTTGCTGTCTCCGAAGTGAAGAAATGGTTAAAAGGCTCGACGACTAATGCAGAACAATTTGGGTTTATTTGGAGCAAGTGGGTGCCACTCAAATGCAATATTTTTATGTGGCGCCTTTTTATGGATCGCTTACCGACGAAGAAGGTTTTGATAAGGAGAAATATTTACATGATTAATCCGTTGTGTGAATGGTGTGCCAATGAGGAAGAATCTGCGGAACACTTGTTTACGCGTTGTGGTTTTTCGGCCGGAGTTTGGTATGGTATCTCTAGATGGTGTCGAATACAGGATATATTTGCGTTTCATGTTAAAGATTTGGTGATGATGCACGAGTTGTGTGGAGCGATGGGTACAAAGAAGGAAGTACTTAAAGGGGTCATCATTATCGCTTGTTGGGTGTTGTGGAAGGCTAGAAACGACAAGGTTTTTTTCCAATGTGGACTCGAATGTAGTGAAGATATTGACGGACATCAAGACTTTGGCTTTCCTTTGGTATAAACATAGATTCAAAGATGGTGTAGTGGATTGGGTTAGATGGTCTAATTTTGATTTGATGTAATCGTTTTAAACGTTTTGTTTTTTTGTTTGTTATCTCCACCTTGGGGATAGCTTGCTTTTGGTGTTAATGAAAGTTTCTCTTAAAAAAACCAAAAGGAAACCTGTAAATCAATCATAGAGCCTTTAAATTGGTGAGATTTATAAACATGCATAATGGAGCCTCTTATCTGGTCAGAGATATTAATGGGGTGGTTTCAAAACAACCCCTTACCTCATTTAAGTTTCAAATGTAGTTATCTATAAATTGTCATACCTGGTTTTTTTTTCTTACAAAAGCGGGCAATCGTTACCCCTCTCATAACCCCATTTTGTTTCTTGTTTAGGAAAGTTAAACATTTAACAAATCTATTGTGCTGAGAAGGTTCTTTTCTATTTTTTGTGTTTTCTTTTTCTTTTTTTTTTTTTACAAATAAAGGGTTCAAGCACGTTACAACCCAATAAGAGAACTCATCCCAAAAAGACTAGTATGGTGGGAGAGAAAGCCCATTTGGGTTATAAACCCCACATTTGTTGCCCGTACAACCGATGTTAGGTCTCATACCTTGCAATTATTCCTGTCCATAACAACCGACCCCCTTAAAGGCCAACGTCCTCGATGATCATGGGGTCACGACAACATTGGCCACGGTCGGGTCTCTCCAAGCCACCACCCTGAGTTTGGCTTTGATACCATTGTTATAATCCAAACAAAAAAACTCATCCCAAAATACTAGTATGATAGGAGAGAGAAAGCCCATTTGGGTTATAGACCCCATATTTATTGCCTATACAACCGATTTGGGGTAAGTTTCGTATCTTAAAATGGTTCCAGACCACAACAAATCAACAACTATATATATGGTCATTATATGGATATTAACAAATCATTAGCTTTTTTACTAAGAGCATCTTTGTAAGACGATAGAGACGATCATCTTGTCTCACTAATAAACTAGTGATACGACCTTCCTCTCACTTATAACATTGTGAGTGTTAGAAACCAAGAGGGGGAATTGATTGAAGAAAACAAAGACTTTGTTGGTTCAGGCTCCACACAAAACACACTACAAATGAACACGTCGAAGATAAATTTGTTACTGTATAATGAAAGAAAAATGGAGCAAAACTTATTGTTCTTTATTAACATTGAAAGGCCTTATACAGAGCCAAAAGAGAACATACACGATAACATAAAAAATAATAAAATACTAAACTACCGCAACACCCGGTATATGAATGACCCATCAATGTACACTTTTACCCAACTTTGTCAAACCACTACTAAACTCTTTAATATTTAACTTGTGGATCTCCTATTTTCCTGGTCAACCAAGGCTAAGTAGGATGATCCATTTGTAGTAATACGTGACCCGTTAGTTGCTAACCCGTGATCCAACGACCCGTGAACCAAACCCGATTAATCCAATAATCACCCCCTTAATCGGTTTGTTCACACCGTTCACACACGCAACACCGAATCCCTTATTCGAACCATCTCGACTTCTACCCGGACACCCGACCTCACCTCGGTCACGTCCAAAATCATCCTTCAACTCGACTTATCCCGGACACCCGGCCTCCACCTCGGCCCGTCCAAAGCCGCATAACATCACTAGCACCACCACCACTACCGACTGTTGCTTTTCAACACACGGAACCTGTTTTGTGCATAACACTTCCGTGAGAGCGTTCTTCTACCGATCAAGAAAACAAAGCCACCTGCTTCTACCGTTTTCCATCACCTGCTACCAAATCAGCCATCCGCTTGATTTCTTCTGCTCATTTTTCCTTCAACCTGGTTAACCTCTCCTTCTGGTGAAACCCACAACATCCTGCTGGATTTTTAACATCTAAACACTGCCACGAGACACCCCGGTGTTCACCCGTCACCCCGTCATCCTAACCGGTACTTCACCCGCCACAACGATTGACACAAACACCCATTTTGCCTCTGTATTCTGCTGTGAAAAAACCCCAAAAAACCACGAACGGACACCTTTCTTCATCCCGGTCACCTCGTCCTCAAACAACGGTACTCTTCGTCGTCTAACCCGAACGTCCGACCCGAACAACTCACCGTCAACTGTGGTAAAACAACCCCGAAACAGCCCCTGCTGTCCCGAACCCTTCTAGCTTTCACGCCTGCCCACCGCAGGAAATAACCCGTCGACCCACCTGCTTCTCCTACTCTCGCAGCCCCGCACCCGAAGGCAACTCCTACCTTCGAAATTCGACTCTCAAACCGGCCTTCTCCTTCTACACGAGCCCTAGGCTCTGGAACCAAATGCTGGTTCAGGCCCCACACAAAACACACTACAAATGAACACTCCGAAGATAAATTTGTTAATGTATAATGAAAGAAAAATGGAGCAAAACATATTGTTCATTATTAATGTTGAAAGGCCTTATATAGAGCCAAAAGAGAACATACATGATAACATAAAAAATAATAAAATATTAAACTACCGCAAGACCTGGTACATGAATGACCCATCAACGTACACTTTTACCCAACTTGGTCAAACCACTACTAAACTCTTTAATATTTAACTTTTGGATCTCCTATTTTCCTGGTCAACCAAGGCAAGTAGGATGACCCATTTGTAGTAATACTTGACCCGTTAGTTGCTAACACGTGATCCAACGACCCGTGAACCAAACCCGATTAATCCAACAGACTTAACACCCATTTAACCCTTATTAATTTACTTAATTACCTTTAACTCCTTCCTAGTTACAATATACAGCTTAGACCCTTAAACTAACAATAATTACATAAGCAATACTAAAGTTTACTTTAATTTCAATATTCCTCTTAAACTAAATTTAATCTAAGAGAGGTCCTTAACTTTCTTTAAGATTGGACCTTTGACTTCTACCTTGGCCACATCCAAATTTTGATTTCTTCCCGGTTCATGAGCCACCTACGATGGACTACCAACTAGATAAAAAGCCACTAAACAAAAGCTACCAAACTGATTGGTTAATACCATTAATTTGATTAGTCTTGTTGTCTATCCCCACCACTGAAAGTCACACCCTGTTGGTCAATTTGGTGTTTGGTTCCTTCCAGTTTATCAACTAATCAAAAACCTGCAGCTGCTATAAAACTTGTTCGCTGATTTCCAGCTCATTGTATTCATCGAATCTTAATCTCCTTCATTAACTATGATTAGTTTGATATCAACAATTTTGTTTTCAGATCGAATTCATGTTCTTTTTTTATAACAGCAATCTTACTTGTCAGACCCAAAATACGTGTGAGAATAACTCACTGGTCTTTTGACTACCACTTGGTTTATTCAAATCTCCTCTACTAAGCTGATCGATGTTGATAAAATTCCACCATGATCAAATTTTCCGGAAAACCACTTCATATATGTCCCAGCTACTGAAAGGTTGATATTAGTAATTGGTTAGGTTTATTAAATATTAGGCAGCATTTTGTTTTGAGTTTTAGTATGTTTGTATATTTAGCATAGAAGGAGAATGAGCCATACTCCTTTTCTATTGTAGGAGATGAGCCATACTCCTCGTCTGCTATAGGAGTATGAGTCCAAAAGAATAAATAAGCAATTATCCCGTTCTGATGTAGGAGGATGAGGCAACCTATAAATAGGTGCCTTAGCCATTCTCCACAACAACGTTTTGCTCTAGATCTTTCCAAATAACGAAGTGCTGTCGAATTTTTGTTAGAAATATACATAGTGTGTTTATAGTGCATATTGTGTCATTTCTAACATCTACTAAACAACTCGTGTCTTCTTTCCACCATTACACAGGTCACACACTAGTCACCAAATTCTTGTGTCATGTTTACGCGATAAATCAGTTCTATAAGTGATATCAGAGCTTTGGCTTGGTTACTAGTGTCGTTTGGTAGCTTTTGGTTGAATTCAGATCAATTTAGATCATTAGATTCAAGTTTTTCAGTGAAACCCACTTTGAATATTTTGAATGTTTTATCAAATTTTTATTAGTTCTAGGTGTTAGATGATGGATTTGATGATTCAGATGTATTAAGAAACATCACCTAAGTTAAAGTCAATCATAATTTTATCAAAAAACACGTCCATGTCTAATTGCTTGCTTTCAGGCTAAGTTTTTGGATAAGAACATCGATGAAGGCTATTTCAATGATGAGTGCAATTCGCCTACCCCTTTTTTAAGAATATATATCTCATTCTCCTACCTATGTTATTCCAAGTCCTCATTCTCCCGCGTGAGTCATTGCAAGCATTCATTATCATACTTGAGTCATTCCAAGCCTTCGTTATCCTACCTTAGTCATTCCAAGCCTTTGTTATGTCACGTGAGTCATCCCAAGATAAGCCATTCCACAAGAGTTTCAAAGTGTTGAAAAATTTTGTTTCTATTGACCAAGTTTGACTTTTGTTGACCAGATTTGACTTTTTAGATAACTCTTAAAAATGGCCGATCAATATGTGTGATTATCTTAACCGTTTACCTTCGAAGCATCAGCCCTCAGTTAATGCTCAAACGAACCTATGGGCTTATGCTAGTCAACTGCAACAGTAAAAGCCAGTTATTTCGGGAATGAATCTATGGCCTATTTGGTTCCAAAGTCAACTTCAACAATTAGTCAAAGTCAACCAAACCAAACAACATAAAAAACATAACTCCAATCAAGAAAATGTTGTGGTTCAAGTTACTCCTGCAACTCAATCAATTTCAACGTAGACATATGTTGATAGAACTGTGGTTGTTCATGCTGATGAAGGATTCAACTGGAATTCACAACTATAAGAAGATAACCAAGGTGATACAACATGTTTCACTAAACTGATAAAGAATGGAGATGAAAGGGGCGAATCATCAGGGAGTGTTCAAATTTTAGAGGAATGAAGCAGTGGAGCTGAAAAGAGTTCAAAATGAGGAAAGCCAATTCCTAAGTTCAAGATCAATGATTGTTGAAGAAGGTTCAGGTAAGATAGTGAATCATCAACTGGTCAAAACGTTCTAAATAGAGTTTTGAAGAAACCAGCAGTACAAATGCAGAGTATTTAACATCTGTTAGAAGTGATTCAGAGGAAAAGAGGCAAGAGGTTAATGGCACTAGAATACTAAATCAATGAGCTAAAGATCAAATTGAATAAGATAATGGGATAAATCTTGCAAAACCTTCTAATCATGAAAGTGCTGAATATGCTAAACATTAGGTAAAAATAGAAAGGTTAAAAGAACAAAATCAAAACTTCATATTTGACATGTGTAATTTCCAAGAGGTAAATAGAATCTTGAAGTAAAACAATTCAGAATTTAAAAACACAATCCAAACACTGAAAAAAGGATGTGTCTGAACTCAAGAAAATCATTTTGAAGAAACAAGATGCTATTAATAAATACATTAGCTCTCAGGAACAAACCAAGAAGGAATTAGTACATACTCAGTGTGAGAACGAAACTCTTAGAAGAAATTAGAATGCCATTCCAATTCTCGGTATGTTTTAGATCATATTCATGAAATCCAGATTATCTATAGCACACATACAGGTATTGGCTATAATGCATGTCCTCCTCTAGTTCGTGTTAACTACACGCAAATGCCTGTTGTGGTAGCATCACCTTTGGTTATTGATCCTACTGAGAGCAAGCATATACGTTTGAATATCGGGATGGGGTGGCGATAGAAAGTGTTTATGAAGATTAAGATGGTGAATCTAAGGAAGCTAAAAAGGATCGGTTAGTCTAACAAATTCCAACTAAAAACCATATTTTGTGTGAGCCTAAACCCGAGATAAAGTCTTTTCGGATTCCTAAAGGAGTTATTGTGTTATACATGATGGTCGGGACTGACAAATTGTATTCTGATCATGAGTTCCCAATGAAAAAGCTTAAACAATCGTTAATACAAAAGTTTTTAAGATTCAAACCATTTAATTGGTTAAATGGAAATCAAAACCAATTGTGGAACAGTGTAAACCAGTTTCAAAAGAACAGATAAAAAACAATTTGCCGATGATGGCCAGCCCAGCTGGTCGGAGGTGGGAGGGTTTACCACCTTTGTGTGGGTTCCCGCCCGGGTGTTCCGAGTTCGAGCCACGGGGTATGCAAAACTTATGCGAAGCCTCCGGGCGAACGGTTGAAAAGCCGGTATGCGCGTGGACTCGAACCGGGGGTGTGGAGGTCGTTGGCACGCGACTCTCCCGGTTGATCTTTGCCGTCCAAAAAAAAAAAGATAAAAAACAATTTGGTCAAAATATTTAGGTTCCAACCAAGACCTGTTGGAAATTATAATCAAGAAATTGCGTTGACTTCAGAAAGTCAAACGACACAAAGAATAGGCGCCAAAAACAGAAACGTTGTGTCGGTTAATATTAGTTATGTGTCGGTTAGTATAGCGGTTAGATAACCGCCAATGTCAAAGGCTATATAAGGCCTCCTATGTCTTATTTCATTTGTGTGGAACATATTATTAAGTGTGTATATTATCATTGTTCTCCACCCTTTGTTCCTTCATTTTACGAGTCCCTGCACATTTGATTTGTGCATACTCATGTTCATCCAAGATCATAAAACCAAGTATATAAGATGCAAAACAGGAAAGTAACAATTGGTATCAGAGCGAGACGCTCTTGGGAAGATAAAGACGAAGAAGAAGAACCTGTGAACAGAAAAAGTCCGATCCCTTGTTTTGCATAAAACTTATCGGAAATTATAGTATAAACGGAATCGAACAACGAGTGTTTGTTTGATTCACACTTGGTTATTGTTATCGTAGTAATCAGAAGAGATGCAGTCAAGAGGCCTTAACAGATTTAAAAGACAAAACGCATAAATCGTTTTCCGGCGAGGAGTTCCGGCAAGGCAAAAAAAAACCGAAAGTTTCGATCAAGAACCCGTAGTTTATTCGATATTAGAGAAATCAGAAGATGTTTATTGTGTGGAGACAGAAGACGAGTGTAGAGGAAGACACCGTTAATCTCCGAAGATGTCGATGCAATAGGAAGAGAAGACGAGTGCACGTTAATTCCTAGTTGTTTGTCCGATCGTGATGATCGTAGAAGAAAGGCCAAGATGGCAGAAACCGTGAAGGTTAAGGATTGTGATAATCCTTTTAACATCAATTTCTCAAAGTTTAATATCGGATCATCATCAAAGATAGGAGGTTTAAGAAACGGTTCAAGAAGGAAAAGATGATCGAAAGAAGAAGAACAGGACTGCACAAACGAGGATGAAAAACGAACAGAGTAAACAAGATCGAATTTCTTGATTAGCGGAGTGAGTGTTGGAAATTATAATCAAGAAATTGCGTTGACTTCAGAAAGTCAAACGACACAAAGAATAGGCGCCAAAAACAGAAACGTTGTGTCGGTTAATATTAGTTATGTGTCGGTTAGTATAGCGGTTAGATAACCGCCAATGTCAAAGGCTATATAAGGCCTCCTATGTCTTATTTCATTTGTGTGGAACATATTATTAAGTGTGTATATTATCATTGTTCTCCACCCTTTGTTCCTTCATTTTACGAGTCCCTGCACATTTGATTTGTGCATACTCATGTTCATCCAAGATCATAAAACCAAGTATATAAGATGCAAAACAGGAAAGTAACAAGACCAACTATCATCTCAAAAAAAAAAAAACAGATCTAGAAACAACCAAAGAGGTCCAAGATCCATGAAGTTAAATTTGTCAAATCATAGGGTACCGATCAGGAGAAGAATTTCGAAACAAGTCCAACTGTGACTATTTTAAACAAAGAGATCTATTAAATAGGTGTAAGTTTGGATGGTTTAGAATGATAGGGACTTGTCATTGAGTTGGAAATAGGCTAGTGTGTCCAAGGGGATTTCTCAACTAAGTTGTGATCATGCATGGGGATATGTAAGGTCACAAGGCAGGTTACTACTTTAGTATAACTCTTAGGCTTGAAATGAACTTCTTGTTGGCTTGTGATGCTTCGGCCGAGGACAGGAGAAAGGGAAAAGGTGTCAAAGGTTGTAGGAAAAGACTTGTCATGTGTGTATATGTGTAGGTAGTCGAATATGTGTGCACATGGTAGTATATTTGTAGTGCCGTGTGTGTGTGTATATATATATATATAGGGTAGGGATCATACGAGAACCAACTTGATTGTGAGAACCATGAGAACCAATGTGAACATGGGGCAATTTTGTAAATATGGTAAAGGCAAAAAATAAATAAAAGAAAAGTGAAACACAACAGTCAGCAAGTTCATCCTCTTCCCCTTTTATAATCCAAACCCTAACTATCTTCATCTCCACCATCAACCAACATGAATGATTCGTTACAGCATCTCAGAACCTTCGTCTCACCTGCAACAAAAGCGGCCGATTTACGGTCCACATTTGACAGCCTGTACGTTGACCGAGATGGAAGAATCAGCCACAACGACCTCAATACATCTTACGTTGACGCAGCTGATGACGACGTCATCGGCACCATGATGACGGTAGCTGATTCCAACAAGGACGACTACGTGGAATACGAGGAGTTCGAGAGGTTTTTATGAGGAATAAGGATAGCAGCAGCAAAGGAGTTGTGATGGAGGATGTTTTCAATCGGATGGATAGAGATGGTGATGGCAAGGTGGGATGTGTTTACTCCTGGTAAGAACCATTTATGCCTACATTAACAATTTGAAGAAAAACCTAAAAATTAATAAACTTTTTGGGAGAAATTAATAATAAGGACATAAAAAGTCAATAGGATTAGGGCAACAATCTGCAATTAAAAAGAAATAAAGGAATAGGAGGATGAATACAACTAATTTGACTTGGATAGTGATGATACGTGATAAATAATGAAGTAAATGTGTTGCAATAATTCATTTTTCTTTTACTTATATTAAAGTTTATAACCCTGGTTTTTCAAGCTTTCATTGACGTGTATTCCGAGGAAACATTGAAAATAAGTTTTGAAAATAATACTCGATGTCATGTGTAAATTAGTATAAGTGTTTTATCGAACGCGTGTAATTAATGTGAATCTTTTAATAATGATTTCGTGTTTGGTGAATTAAGTTTGAAGTGTGTTTTGTTGATGAAATGTTTGCACATATTAGTTAGGAGGATAATTTGTGTTTTGAACGATGTGCCATTTTCTGATATGCACAAGTGCATTAAGATTGTTAATGCAAATGTGCAAATTAGTTTCTAATGTTAAAAGTAATGATAAAGAACATACTGTTATAATTAGGCCATTAACAATAGTGCACGTGTGCAATTATTTTGTTGTGTTTAACAAAGTAAAGTTGTTGCACATGTGCATTCAGGTTGAAATATGGGTTTTCTTATGCGTTTTTATTAATTGTAGCTAAGAGATGGAGAAAAATTAAAGAAAGTAACATTTGTATTACAATAGAGGGATAAAGGATCAAAAAGGTTACCGGATGCAAGTGAAGATAATGACACGGTTGTTGATCAGAAATTTGAATCAGGTTGGTATTATTTGTTTAGTCCAGACATACTTGGTAGTTACTTTATTCCGTTTATTAGTTATGTTTTTATTTATTGTATAGCAGAAACTAATCGAACTCCATTTGATCTCCCAAAATAGGAAGCTGATAATGTAATGGATGTTTATCAAGAAATTGAATCAGGTTGTTATTATGTATTAAGTACATTTATATAGAAATGCACATTTGCATATGTGTAGTTTTATCTTTTGAAATATTAAATGTTTGATGTTTACTCACACAAAATATCCTATGTGCAGATTTGGAATTAAAAAGGAAGGTTCAAACGTGGTCAAACAAGCAGAAACATATTGAAACGGCGAATAATGATGGTATGTTGATTTACGCAATATTTAACATATATTGTTGATTATGCACATGTGCATAATTATGGATGAACGTGATATATTGTGTTTTATGACAAATGTGTGTGCAGTTGCAAGAATAATAAAGAAAAAAAAACATCAAAGCGTGTTAAAACGGTGGTAATGAAGTCAACTCAAAAGAAGGTTATGAAAAAAACAAATTGGCGTTTGAAACAAACACGCGTTACAGCACATCAACTTTGGTTGGGGATAAGGAAATTGTCAAACAAACAAACAAGTTTGTATAACATTTTGTTATGTTGGTAAACGTGAGGTTGTGAGATAATTAGAATTTTGTATGTAGGTGGTTACCATAGTTGGTTTGTAATATGTATATTTTTTTTGTTATCGTTTGTTTTATTGAGTTAATACGTTTGGTAGAGACTACATGTAGTTGCATGATAAAAACAAATTGTTATAAAAACTTTGTTATTTGAAGGATGATGCATGCATATATATATGCCCAAAAGTTAAACCACTAATCTAACAATATTAGTGAAATGCACATGTGCATTTAGTACACGTTTCTTATTTTATAGGTCTTATATAGAGGTGTTTTAAGTTTATTCATGTTTGTTGTCATATAAGTGTTTTATTTTCAATTTATGTTATAATATGCATGACTAAACACTTGACGAGTTCGAGTGTATTTTGTATCTCACTTTGCATCCATTTAATGATCATTGAATAGAATTTGTGACCCCTTATATATCTATCGTGTCCATTTAATAATCATTTAAGTATGGTAATTGAAAATTCATTCAAAAGTGTGATTTAATAGTGAAATGCACATGTGCATACAGTGTATTTCTGTATATATAACAGCAAAATGCACATGTGCATCGGGGATTACGTCATATGACGTCATAACATCCATTTTTTTATTTTATTTTTTTATTTTTATTTTTTTTGAATTATTAATGCAAAATAATCATTTTGGTGTTTTTACTTTTTTTATTTATTTAGGTTATATAATTTTTTTATTATTTTTTTTATTTTTTAATGGAGGGGTTTTTGTAGACACCCTTCATATTTACAAAAAAGCCAGATGTTCACACTGGTTCCTTGGTTCTCTCCTTAAATGGTGGTTCTCAAATGATCCAAATCCTATATATATATATAGGGTTAGGATCATGTGAGAACTAAGGTGAGTTGTGAGAACTAGAAAACTCTTGTGAACCATTGATCTTGATGAAAAGTTGTGAATTTTGTCTTTACTTGATTAATAAGTATTTTTTTTATTATGTTAAAGTACAATTAGAGGCATTTTAGGTAAAACCCATGGGAGAGAAGATATAATATAATATTATGTTATTTTTTATTCCATTATTAAAAACAATCATATTTATTAAACTTTATTTTATTATTTTAATTAAAATAATATAGTATAATTTAATGTTTTTAAACTTTATTTGTTTTTTTAATTAATTTAATTTTTTAAAACAAAAAATCAAATTGAACATTTTGTCATATCACTCTCGTTTTTACACTGCTGTAATTATTTACACCAATGTAAATCTTCCATACACAAACTTTTAAAACATATAATGAGGATGATTTACACCTGTGTAATCTGCCATACACAAACTTCTACAAAAATACACTATTGTAAAAAAAACAAACTAGATGATGGTGTGCTTTATATTCATGTTTACACTGAACACCAGTGTTTTCTTACATCAAAACGACTATACATTCATATTTACACTGGTGAAAACTAATGTTTACACCAGTGTTTTCTTACATCAAAAACGTCTATACATTCATATTTACGCTGGTGTAAACTGATGTTTACACCAGTGTTTTCTTACAAAGATACTATACCATTCATCGTCGTCTCCACAACATCGGGTCCTTAAACGCAAAACATCATCTTCTTCGCAGCATCATCTCCTGACAAACCCCCAAAACTTTCAACATAAAAAACCAATCTTTTCACCTAAACATCATTAATAATAATAATAATAATAATAATAATAATAATAATAATAATAATAATAATAATAATAAATGTAATAATAATAACAGAAAAAAATACAAATAAAAATAAATGTAATAATAACAGACAAAAATAATAATAATAACAGGAAAAATAATAATAATAATAATAACATAAATAATAATAATAATAATAATAATAATAATAATAATAATAATAATAATAATAACAATAATAGTAACAACAACAACAACAACAATAATAATAATATTAATAATAATAATAAAACATACCTGTTCATCATCATCATCATCAGATCCACCGTCACCATCGCCTCCACACCGTCACCACCGTCACCACCGCCTCCCCATCGTCACCATCATCTTCATCAGATCCACAACCTCCCCACCGTCACCACCTCCCCCACCGTCACCACCATCGTCCCTCAGTCTGCAAAAACCCATCACCACCATCATCCCCCCTGCACCGTTTCCTACCGTCGTCCTCTGCAAAAACCACCACCACCATCGTCCCCCTGTTTCACATCAGATTCACCACCATCGGACCCTACCCATCGAACCCCATACTTCCACCTCCACCTTCACCCCTGTTTCGAACCCACCATCGTCCTCCGCCACTTGCCCCACTCTGACCACCGTCCTCGGCCTCCTTTCACTACCGTGAGAGTCGTGTGTGTGTGTGTTAGAGAGAGAGACGTGTGTGTGTTAGAGAGAGAGAGTGTGAGTTAGAGAGAGAGTTAGAGAGAGAGAGTGAACGGTGTGTGCGTGTGTGAGAGAGTGAGGGTGTGTGTGTGTGAGAGAGAGTGAGGGTGAGAGATATTTGTGAGGAATATTATTATTTTAAGTGTTACTTGGGGTGGGGGTGGGGTGGGTGTTATTATTACTAAAATACCCCAAAGTGGGTGTGTATAAAAGACTTTCATGCCCCTAACTAAAAAAATACAAGAAATTATAAAGGTGCTGATGTGTCCCTTGATGATTGGTTTAGAAGAGTTCTCTAGTTCTCACAACTCAATGGGGTTCTCACATGATCCGTATCCTATATATATAGGGGTGTAAGAGATCGATCCATGTGCATATACATATATAGGTTAACATATGTTTGGCTTACTAGTTGGATAAGGCATATTCTCATGTACATGTGTGGGTAAATCCAACTTATGTGTTAATAAAATCAAGTTATGTGTTAGTCATTTGTGGACAGCTTGTTGTTAAGTGATAGTATAAGTTTTTATGTTGTGGGTTTTGATGACTACATTAACATGTATTGATTAATTAGTCATGATCTTATGTGATTAAAGGTCATCATGTGGTATTATTTATGAGGAGGGGCTAAAGCGTATACATGTGTTAATAAAAGAGTTATCATGTGTTAGAAGGTATTGACATCAAATGTTGGCACAAACTTGCCATATCGGATGTGTTTTCGGTTTCTGAGGGAAGTAACCATTAAAACACCTGGTAGTGGGTGATTTGTTGAGTTTTTTGAATAACTCATGCTTCACTAGACTGAGGGGGGGGGGGGGGGTTTGTGTATGCAAAAAGCCTAAATATGCACATAAAATGACAGTAATGAATGAATTGCATACGGATGTTGACTTGGATTGTTGACTGTTGTCACACTAGACACTATAGCAAACATCATTTTTAATTACCAAATAAAATTACTAATAAAAAGGTGAAACCAAAGCTTTTTTATAAGAGAACTAAGATTTTTATTGAGAATAAACATAAAATTGAGAAGATTGTTAGCACTAAGCAAGCTCTAAGGCAAAACCTGAGGCTAACCCAAATACAGAACTCGACATTTTGAAGGATAAAATTCAATAAGTTTGGAGACCTAAATCAATAAATATTTCTGAGGTTTCATCATCAAACAATCTTACTCCAACTCCAAATGGTAGTTGGTTTAAGATTCCTATTATTTTTAATTTAGGACGACCCAAGACCATGAAGGCTTGGGTCCCCCTCTCAAACCAATCTTTGAAACTGATTACATAGAGATCTCAAAGCTAGCAATATTTTGCTTGACAAGGATTACATATGATATGTGGTAGTTGAATATTGAATGTGAAGAATTAACTATATTTATTACCAATCAAATCATATTTAGTAGTTAGTAAGATATTTTGAGTTTATAGCATTTAAATATTTATGTAATTAGATAGATTGATGTTTTACCATTAATAAGCTATACCACTTGCATTTTCCATCATTACATGTACAAACACAATAAAAAAACATATTATGTGTATTTGTAATTCATGTGCGTTTGGATATTACAGTATGTGCGTTTAACTTTTTGAAACGTGCGTTTAAATATATAAACGTGCGTTTGTTTTGATTTGTTCCACCAGTTGAATTTTAAATGCACCTTACCAATTAACATACGTATAACGTGCGTTTAAAGACATCTATTATCAGTTACATATTCATCTTCGTCTGCAACTTTCTTTTAACCCTTTTTTATCTTTAATTCTTTTTGTAGAATCAAAATCGATAGCTTCTGACAAATAATATGTGCGGTTTTAGTCATAATGCATATGATTCGACTAATTTAGCGTATCATTTATAATACTCTGTTTTTCTGATTTTTAATTTCAATTACTGATATTACGTTTTGATTGAATGTATTTGATTTTTTTGTTATTTTGATTGTGTATTTATTCAGATTGGTTAATCGATTTCAATCAATAAAAAATTAGGTTTCGATTGATTTATGTTGTTACGATTTGAAAAAAAATTAAACGTTTTTCCTAATTTACCCTTGGTTAGATTAACCCAAATATGATTAGGGTTGTTAATTACCATCTTGCCACCGTCTTAATCTAATGGTTGAGAATGCTTCTAAGCTTTGTAAAATATCTCTTTTCTATTAATTTATGGATATTTATATCCAAAGATAATAACGGTTCCTTATAATCCATTCAATCTAGATGACGTTGAATAGTGATTAATTTTTTTTTTGAACAACCAAACAACTTTTATTAATATGCTAGCAAGTGACTAGCAAAACGCCATACAAAAAGTCCCACAATACAACAATCCGGCCAACCGAAACAATCCCAACGAGTAGTACAACCCAAAAAACTATCCCATCCTCAACGTATCAAATCTACCCCAAGAATCTCACGTCATGTTCGACAATCGCCCCCTATTTGTTATCCACAAGAATGACATGACTTTAACTTCTTCGAAAATCTTCCGTGTCTCTATTTGCTTTGCGTTAAAGATGAAGTCATTTCTAGCCGCCATAAGCTCCAAAACGAAGTAAGTATCACACCATGGAGGACCTTTCTTTTCCGAGTACCCGTCAACGCCGTTTGATGAAGAAGCACCAAATCCTTAACGTGGAAAACGAAGCGTTTTGGCACATTACACCAATCGAAAATAGCTTGCCATACATCCGCAAGCGCTGCACAACCTGTAAAAAGATGATCGACCGACTCAACCGCAAGGCCACATAGGCGACATTCCTGGGATTCGACCAGTACGTGTCTGCGAGCTAATGCTTCGGCTGTAGGAAGACTATCAAAAAACGCCCGCCATGCAACAATCGCCACCTTTTTTGGAACCCAATTACACCAAACAAATTCAGTCTTTTGCAGCTGGTTCGAGGCTTCAAACAGAAGGCGTTTAACCCCTTTTACAGAAAAACCAGCCTCTGACCCGACTGACCAGGTCCATGAGTCGAAACCAGGCTACAAATTTACGCCCACTAGGTCTTGCATTAACTCGTGCAGCTGTTGTTGTTCCACAGGATTGAGAGTAGTTCTCCTCCATTCCCAAACCCACTGTGTAATAGGATTTGTGGTCGCTACTCTATCCGAAATGCGACACAACCGATTTTTTTCCAGTGCATATAAATCCGGGTATTTGGTCGCAAAACAACTATTTGACGCCCACCAATCATGCCAAAATAATGATTAATTTAAAAGATGAAAAATGTGAAAGAATGGGCCACATGCTATATAAAATATAAAATAGAAATCTAAGACTTTTTTTTTTGAAGCTATTTGTAGAAATATTTTGGTTTGATTGGTTATCTAATTTTTGTTTGATTTGTGTTTTTATATATCTCTGGGAATTTGGAAACAGTAAAACATTATTTTATATTCTTGTCCATTTATTCTAGAAATGGTCGTTATCCAGAAGTGTTTGCTATCATCAATACGTGAGATTGGCATGGATCTTATGATCAAGTAATTTATGTTTTTCAATGTCACTTCTAGAGATCCACTAGACCGAAGACTTTTATGAAAAATACTAGCACTAAGTAACGCCTTCACTGACACGCTAAAGTTAATTCATATGCGATGACTTTGCAAGCCCAAAAATATTTTCAAAGACTATGATGAAGGGAACGATAATATATACATCAACAAATAATTCATTTACCTATAGTAGATACACTATATTTTTTTAGAATACAAAAAGTTAAATGTTCCATGATGGGTTCGAAGAGTGAATATTAATTTACTAGTTTTCACACAACACCACACACACATATATAATGTAAGAAATAGATCATTTTGTTTTCTCAGTAAACATCTTTAAATAAAAAAAAGGTTGATACGCAATATTTATTCATGTCTTGTGAAATTTGCAAAATGTATGAGAATTTTGTATATATTGAACTTATACATGTGTAAATAGTGCATATATAAGAAGAGACATGTGTCATTCCTACGTTACACAAATTACGTCAACCACTAAAATTACATGTCAATATACATCTAGCTAGTGTTTACCGACACCCTCCACCACCACAGATTACTGCAATCGACGCCACCACCAACCACTGTCACCACCGCCACTCATCGGCAACCACCGCGACTACCCATGCCTCCACCGAACACCACCACCACCACCACCCACTAACCACCCCTGCCACCCACCATCGACGCCACCATCGACGCTACCTCCGACTGCCAATTGTTAAAAATAATATATGATTTAATTCATATGTTATAAACATGTTATACATATTGTTAATTAGCCTTGTTATTATTAGCCCACTTCATATGGGTTAAATAAGTTATTTAAGCCCAGTTGTTATTTGGTAAGTTGGGTTATTACTTGACCCGGTTGTTACTAATGGGTCCTCGAGTTTGTTGAGATATTGTTCAGGGATTAATATTGGACGTTGATCTTTCTCTAATCCAACGGTTGTAAATGTGTTTCGAGATAAGGAGCTGGAAGGTTCTGGAGCCAGTATAAAAGATCTCTTTCTCCTTTGTTGTTATTCATTCACACATACGATTAGGGTTTTCAGTTGTATTCTCTCTGTATTATCATTGTATCATCTCTTCTCTTCTTCACAGAAGATTAGAGATTAGTGGTCTGTACTTGGTGGTATTGTGGTTATCTGTCTGTGATAACCTGGTGTTGATCGATTGTTTCGATCATAGGTCTTCTGGTCTGTAAGTCTTTACTTTGTATTGTACTAATATTTCTATAGTATCAACTGATCTAATCAATCAGTTGATATCTATAGCTATTGATTTAGAATCTCACTATTTTGTGAGATTCAGGGTATTTGGGGGGATTTTTAGGTTTGGGTTAATAAGATTTTGCCACCTTTGTTTTGTCGCCTAAATTTCTGTGTTATTGTTCTTGAGTTTATGTTGGCTCAGTTTGTTTGGTTGTGTTACATCATAAAATTTTACATGGTATCAGAGCCAAAGGCTCTCCTATCATAAAGTGTTTTGTGTTAAATAAACGATTCTGGTTAATTGTTCTTCCGCTGTATTACTTTGATTATTGGTTATAAGTCTGAGATCTTGTATTCTAGATCTCAGATCTGGTGTTACTGATTGTTTTCTTGTGTTGTTTTGACAAGTTGGGATCTGGTGTCAACGGAGTGTTGGCTTCTGGATTTGGCTTGGATCAGCTGTACTGCTCTCTGGTTCGTAACCCTAAGTGAAGGTTACGAGCTACGAGTTATTGCTCTCTGGTTTGTAACCCTAAGTGAAGGTTGCAAACTACGAGTTGTGGTGAAACCCTAACTTGGGTGTTCTTGGTGAGATTGTTCCCTGTCTGTTCTTTTGTTTGGTATTTTGTGTCTAGGAGCACTGTCCGGGTTAGGGTGGACCGGAGTAGGCTCAATAAGTGGTTATTGATTGTCTGGTTGTATTTGTTAATTGATTCTTGTTGTGTGATTGTTGTTGTCTTTGTCTATTATTGTATATATATACATATATAGATAATAAAGGGCTCCTGTGTAAAGATCTGGGTGGGCACCTATGAGTGATGAACCCACCATCTGAACACTGACACAGCTTCGTCCTATTAGGAATCTATTGTCTATTGATTGTGTAGTTGATTGTCCTATCTGTTGTATTGTTTGTGTGTTCTTTGGTTGTTGCTCTTGATTGACTGATTATGACTGGACAAGGGCCTCAAGGACCTCAGGGCCCTCAAGGACCTCAGGGTCCTCAAGGGCCACAGGGTCCTCTAGGACTTCATGATCCACAGCAGTCTGACTTAGTGAATACTACTGGTACTCTTATAAGTAAATTGGACATTAGTGATCCTCTTTACTTACATCCTAGTGATACCAGTAGTGTTTCTATTATCAGTGTCAAGTTGAAAGGAACTGATAATTACTCTGTGTGGTCTAGTTCTATGAAGCTTGCTTTAGAAGCTAAGAATAAGTATGGATTCATAGATGGTTCTTGTGTTAAATCTGTTGAAAATGATATGCTTGCTAGACAATGGGATAGGTGTAATTCTGTTGTATTATCCTGGTTGTTGAACTCTGTTAGTGAAGAATTGTATTTAGGGCAAGTTTTTTCCAAACTTGCCAGTGAAGTTTGGAATGACTTAAAAGAGACCTATGACAAAGTGGATGGGTCTGTTGTGTTTAATTTGTACCAGAAAATAAATAGTGTTAAACAAAATGGAAGTACTGTTTCTGAGTACTACCATAAGTTGAACACTATGTGGAAACAATTAGATGCTATCTTACAGTTGCCTACTTGCACTTGTAATGCATCTAAAGAGTTTAATGATTTTAGTGCTCTCATCAAGTTAATGCAGTTCTTGATGGGTCTTGATGATGTATACCAACCAGTTAGGACCACCTTGTTGACTAGAGAACCATTACCTAGTATAAAAGTGGCCTTTTCAATTGTATCTAGAGAAGAGTCCCACAGGGGAACCAGTGGAACTTCTAAAGGTCAAAATGTTGTGTTTGTTTCAAAGGGTAATCAAAATTTTGATAATAAAAGAAGAAACAATAGGGGTCCTAATCCAAATCTTAAGTGTTCCCACTGTAACATGTTGGGACACACAGTGGACAGGTGTTATGAACTGGTTGGTTACCCACCAGGTTTCAAGAAGAAACCTAGTGGGCAAAACCTTAAAAGTAATAATGTTACTAGCAGTAAGCAAGGTATTCCCCCTGTTCCTACTGCTGGTAGTTCTGTGTTACCCTTTTCAGCAGAACAAGTATCCAAGCTGCTGAATCTTATAAGTGAAAAAAATGGGAATGATGCTCAGAACTCCAATGTTGGAGGTAAGAGTGTCACTCTAAATGGTTTTTCTAGTGTGTCCTGTCTTTCTAAACTTGAAAACATTTTTAAAAATTTTTCAAGTTGTTCTAATTTTGTAAAAAGCCTTATAAGTCATAGTTGGATAACAGACTCTGGTGCAAATCAACACATGACTAGTGAGGATAAAGACATGTACAATTGTGTTGATGTATCCAATTATGACTTAAAGGTCAAGCACCCAAATGGAACAAGTGCTAAGGTTTCTAAAATAGGAGATATAAATCTTGCAAATGGTGTTGTATTATATGATGTTTTTTATGTACCTGATTACTGTGTTAGTCTCATGTCTGTACATAAACTTGCTAAGGATAGTAAACTGTCTGTGCTATTTGATGAGAATAGTTGTTATATCCAGGATTCCAAGTGCAAGAGAATCCTGGTGACTGGTAGACAAAGTGAAGGTCTATATTTTGTTGGTGATAGTGTAAGTTCATCAAATGTTTGTTTTAATAGTACCTGTGACACTGAGTTGTGGCACAGTAGACTTGGTCACCCCTCTGACCAAGTCCTAGCTGTTTTAAAAGATAGCCTGGGTATTAATACAAATAAAACTAAGCCATGTGAGGTTTGCCATAAGGCAAAGCAAACCAGACTTCCTTTCCCCCTTAGTGACCATAAAACAAAAGATCTAGGAGATATAATTCACCTAGATGTGTGGGGTCCTTATAAAATAACTAGTAAGGAAGGGTATAAATATTTTTTAACTGTGGTTGATGATTTTTCTAGAACTGTTTGGTGTTTTATGCTAAAAGGTAAAGGTGAAGTATTTGATTGTATAACTGAGTTTTATGAACTTTTAAACACTCAATTTAAGAAACATGTTAAGGTGTTTAGAAGTGATAATGGAACTGAGTTTGTAAATAATCAAATGAATGTTTTTTGTAAGTCAAAAGGTATAATTCATCAAACTAGTTGTGTGTATACACCACAGCAAAATGGGATAGTTGAGAGAAAACATAGGCATCTCTTAAACATGGCTAGGGCTTTGTTGTTTCAGAGTGGGTTACCACTTAGGTTCTGGTCTGAATGCGTTCTAACTGCTACTTATGTTATAAACAGGCTTCCCTCTTCTGTATTGTTAGGAAAAAGTCCTTTTGAAATTGTGTATGGGTTCCCCCCCACTCTCAGTCACTTTAAAAACTTTGGATGTTTATGTTTCAGTACTGTATTAAATGACTCAGACAAGTTGTCTAGTTGTGCTGATAAGTGTGTTTTAATAGGTTATTCAAATGTTAAAAAAGGTTATAAATTGTGGAATTTTGAAACTAAACAAATAGAGTATTCTAGAGATGTTAGGTTCTATGAAGAAATATTTCCTTTTAAAACTAATGTTGAAAATACAGAACCTAACCAAGTTTCTGAAAAATTAAATCATGTTAACTTTTTTGATAATATTGAAACTATAAATATTGAAAGTAATAGAGTGACTGGGGGGCAACAACTTCCCAATGATGAAGGGGGAAACATAGGTTCTCAGGCCAAGTCTACTAGTCAGCAACCGGGTGTCATTCCCAGGGCTGACAGTGACTTTGACCTAGGTCAACAGTCTAACCCAGGTTGTAGTGTACCTGAGGAGGTTGACCATGATGTGGATATGGCCAGTGATGAGACCATTCCACCTGAGGGAAGTTTTAGAAGGTCTAGTAGAGTTTCTAGTTTTCCAAAAAGGTTTAATGAGTACATAGTTGAAGGGAAAGTCAAATATGGTGTAGAAAAGGTTGTTAACTATGCACATTTGTCTTTTGAAAATAAAAGTTTTATTTCTGTCTTGAATAAAACTGTTGAGCCTTCCACTTACTATGAAGCAGCCAAGGATCCCAAGTGGGTTGAGGCAATGAATAGTGAGATGGAGGCTTTGCACAGAAACAACACTTGGGTCCTGTCTGAGTTACCTCCTGGTAGAAAACCCATAGGATGTAAATGGGTATTTAAAGTTAAATATAAGTCAAACGGTGAGGTTGAGAGGTATAAGGCAAGACTTGTTGCCAAGGGTTATAATCAGAGAGAGGGTCTGGATTTTGGGGAAACATTCTCTCCGGTTGTAAAAATGGTTACCATTAGAACTGTAATTAGTTTAGCTGTACAAAATAACTGGAATTTGTATCAGTTAGATATTAATAATGCTTTTCTATATGGAACTATAACTGAGGATGTTTATATGACACCCCCAGAAGGATACTACTCAAAAGAGGAAACTAAAGTGTGCAAGTTAATTAAGTCTTTATATGGGCTTAAACAAGCCCCTAGGAAATGGAATGAGAAACTAACAACTGTTTTGATTGAAATAGGGTTTAATCAAAGTGTTTGTGATCATTCTATGTTTGTTTTATCCAAAGATAAGGTATTTCTTGTATTACTTGTCTATGTTGATGACATTATCATTACTGGAAATGATGTGTCTGAAATAGAAAAGGTTAAAAAGTTTTTAAGTACTAACTTTCTTATAAAAGATTTGGGAAAGTTGAAGTACTTTCTAGGAATAGAAGTATTATATTATGATCAGTCTATATGTTTGTCTCAGAGAAAATATTGTTTAGAACTATTAAGTGAGTTTGGTTATCTTGGGTGTAAACCTGTGCATAATCCTATTGAACCCAGTTATGTAATGAATACCAGAAATGTTAAAAATAACAATGTTCTTGATAATATAACTGGTTTCCAAAAACTGATTGGTAAGTTAATATATTTGTCTCTGACCAGGCCTGATATCAGCTATGCTGTTCAGTGCCTAAGTCAGTTTATGCATCAACCAACCAAGGGACATCTTCAAGTTGCCTTAAGACTATTAAGGTATTTGAAAGAGTCACCTGGAAAAGGTATCTCATTTACAAAGAATGAGATCTTCCAGTTGTATGGTTATGTTGATGCAGACTGGGCAAAGTGTCTAGTTACTAGAAAGTCTGTAACAGGGTTTTGTATTTTTCTGGGAAATTCTTTAATTTCCTGGAAAAGTAAGAAACAAAATACTGTTTCAAGATCCTCAGCTGAGGCTGAGTATAGGGCAATGTGTTCAGCTACATGTGAATTAATGTGGCTGAAGAACTTGTTAACTGAACTAAAAGTTGATGTTAAAATACCATTGAGGTTGTTTTGTGATAGCAAAGCTGCAATTTCAATTGCAGCAAATCCTGTGTTCCATGACAGGGTTAAACATTTTGAGTTGGATATTCATTTCCTTAGGGAAAAAATTTCTAGTGGGATAATTGAAACTGTTAAAGTTGTTTCTGAGAAACAGATTGCTGATGGGTTAACTAAGGGTCTTGGAATTCAACAGCATAAACAATTTTGTTCTGATTTGAGAATGGTTGACATGTTTAAACATTCGAATTAAGGGGGCGTGTTAAAAATAATATATGATTTAATTCATATGTTATAAACATGTTATACATATTGTTAATTAGCCTTGTTATTATTAGCCCACTTCATATGGGTTAAATAAGTTATTTAAGCCCAGTTGTTATTTGGTAAGTTGGGTTATTACTTGACCCGGTTGTTACTAATGGGTCCTCGAGTTTGTTGAGATATTGTTCAGGGATTAATATTGGACGTTGATCTTTCTCTAATCCAACGGTTGTAAATGTGTTTCGAGATAAGGAGCTGGAAGGTTCTGGAGCCAGTATAAAAGATCTCTTTCTCCTTTGTTGTTATTCATTCACACATACGATTAGGGTTTTCAGTTGTATTCTCTCTGTATTATCATTGTATCATCTCTTCTCTTCTTCACAGAAGATTAGAGATTAGTGGTCTGTACTTGGTGGTATTGTGGTTATCTGTCTGTGATAACCTGGTGTTGATCGATTGTTTCGATCATAGGTCTTCTGGTCTGTAAGTCTTTACTTTGTATTGTACTAATATTTCTATAGTATCAACTGATCTAATCAATCAGTTGATATCTATAGCTATTGATTTAGAATCTCACTATTTTGTGAGATTCAGGGTATTTGGGGGGATTTTTAGGTTTGGGTTAATAAGATTTTGCCACCTTTGTTTTGTCGCCTAAATTTCTGTGTTATTGTTCTTGAGTTTATGTTGGCTCAGTTTGTTTGGTTGTGTTACATCATAAAATTTTACACCAATCATCGACAACCACCGGCGACCACCGCCTCAAACAAACACCGTTGTCCACTGCTGCCGCCACTCACTGTTGCCGCCACCCGATGGCCGACCGTCGTTGTTGCCACCGCCCACCCCTACCGGTACCACCGCCACTACCCACCGTCGATTTTATTCCTTCATCTTTTCCTGCCTTCCAAACATACAAAGTAATGATTCATTCCAATATCACATGGTAACCAAACAAGACCATGGATTGGTAATGATCCATTTCATTCCTTTGCCCATTCTTTTACTTCGTCCATTCCATTCATTTGCCCATTCTATTACTTAGTTCATTCCATTCCCTCATCTATTTTCATTACGCATGCTAAACAGAATGAGCGGCACATCAGTTCTTGAGATTTGGGGGTTGTGATTGACTACTGAGCTTACGACTTTGGATGGTTAACATTTATGGAAATTAAATATCATACTTTTTTATGTTATATATTACTAGTAAAATTCCTCATGTGTTGCTGCGGGAACAAACACTAAAATGAATTTAAAATAAAAAGCTAAGAGCTGCAAAATTTAGAGCATCGTGAAATGAATATTAAAGAGCACTAAATTGTGTTTTAAAAGGAGTAGAATGTCAAAATATAATATATTGAGTCGGCTTAGTTTTAAATAAAACTTACATTAAAACATAACAAAAAGATTACATTTGTCATAAAGGTAAATAGAAAGTATTAGACCAGGTTTAATTTTATATTACTAAAAGTAGATATTAATATGCATGCCTATTAATTAACCTTTATAATGGGGGGTCTCTGATCTAAATATGACATTTTAAGTGGCCTATTATTATTGGGTAACAATCTTTGATGATCAAATATTTTGGTGTGGGTGTGTATTGGTGGATACGTATGTCGGGCGGGAGGGTGGTTAGGGAAGCACCATGTGTGTGTTTTGGCGTGAGTTTAGTGTTTTGGGCATATGGGTAAATTTGTGTTTTAGGTGTTTCCCTCCCCGGCTGCGTATTTCTTTCGTGTTTTGTTCGTTTCGTGGTGTGTGTCTTACTTTCTTTCTTCTAGGGGTAATGTATGACGTTGTGGGTAGTTGAAATGTGTATGCTTTTCTGGATGAGGCGCAAAGGCGCTGCATTAGTTCTGTTTTGCTGGTTATTGAGGTAGAACAGGAGAGGATATGTGGATTGATACCTATTCACTTCATGCTAGGCTGAATTAGCATAATAGAAGCCTGTTGCAGCCCAAATGTGTACAGATATGAGTCAAAGAAGTCCTGCAAGACATTTTCACAGCTGCATATTGGATGCAGACTTGCTCTCGGCTATGCAGCCCAGTGGATGGGTCAGATTTGCTGGATCAAAAACATAGAGTGCAAGATTGAAGGTCAAAAATGTTTCAAGTCCGCTTATGTTGATCAAAGTGCTTTCGTTACTGGCGACCCGCAGACTTTGGTTGAGAGTTAATATCATTGTACTAGTTGTGGCGAGGGATATGTTAGTGTATTGGTTTTTTTTTCGGTACTTCCGGTTTCTCTAACTTCTGGTTAGGAAATCTTGTACTCGCTTATGTTTGGTTTTGTTTTTCGTGTGAAATAAAAGTATTCCCTTCTCTGTTAAAAAAAAAAATTAACCTTTATAATGAAAAAAAGGTATACTATTATTTATAAAATTTAAGATGTTAAAAAAAAATAAAGTTCCTTTATGATGTAACGTAAATATTCTCATAATAGTAAAATACATTGATATGTACATTAATCAAAATGATAAACAAAAAAAATCAGTTTGGAAGGAACCTTCATCAAATCATTGTTAAAATATAATAGACAAATTACAATAAAAACTACTTATTAAAAGTAAATATATAAATCATTAATCTTTAAAAGTAAATATATAAATCATTAATCTCATAAATACATTTATATAAGTTCGTAGGATAGGTTTAGAAAAAAAAAAAATTGGATAACGCATAATCTCTTGTTCCTAGATTATGCCATCTTAATTTTAATGTAAAATTATCTATCTATACATAAAAAAGTGCTGAATGATGTTATATGGATATATATATTATATAACTCTACATAAGAAAAATTATAAAATCATGCAACACTTTAATACCCAATATACATGAACAAATGAATAATGACGTTATGTTGTGTAGTTGAAGACATGGACGTTTTTGTTCTTTACAAGCGTAAATTGTGTTGAAATGTGAAATAAAGAAAACATGTATTCGTTTAAAAAAAATCTACTTTTGACTTGGAAAGGCAGAAAAAGATGACCTTCTCTTTGAAAAGAAAGCAAAAAATTTATAATATTCACACGTAAACATACTCAAAGACGTATATGAAATAGAGTTTTGTTTTCTGATTCCTTCATGCGTTAATGGAGGAAAGAGTGACAAAGACCGAATTAATCTTTGGCTTTCTTCTTGTACTTTACTCAGTAATAACTAGTGCCTATGCTGCAGACACCATATCCGCAAACCAAACCGTTAGATATAATGAAACCATCGTTTCGGCACAAGAAACCTTCGAACTTGGTTTCTTTAGCCCCCCTAACTCCATATATCATTATGTGGGTATTTGGTACAAAAAAATATCGAATGGAACCGTTGTATGGGTAGCCAACCGTAACACACCACTCACTGATACCTCAGGCGAGCTAACTCTCACCCTTGAGGGAGTTTTAATTCTTCGAAACGCCACCACTGGCAATCCCATATGGTCGTCAACGAACTCATCAGCCACGTTAGTGAGGAATCCAGTTGGTCAGCTTCTAGATACGGGAAACTTTATAATTTACGAGGAAGGTGACGAAACCAATCAAGAAAATCCCATATGGCAAAGTTTCGACTTTCTGACAGACACTTTACTATTGAAAATGACCCAAACTAAGGTGGTTCACGTGCATGGGAGGCTGCATGAATAAGTCAGAAGTGATCCGTTGGCTTCTCAACTTGTTTTCCTGTTTTTCAGTTTTCATTTGAATAAGTTTTAGTTGTTCTATTTTTCAGGAAGTATCCGTTAGTTTGTTTAGTATTTAAAGCCTTGTAATTGTGATGGTTTATCATCACTTCATTCACTACATTTCAATAATATTTGAGAAGCCTATTCGATCCTTTCTATTGTTTTGTTATATGCTCTTGATCCATCAGTGGTATCAGAGCAAGTGTTCATTAAAACATTCAATTTCACCCCATTTGTTATACCATGGCTGATCAAACTAGCACCCTTCCTACTGCACCAACCCCTATTCCAATCTTTAAAGGCGAAGGCTATGATTATTGGAGTATAAGAATGAAAACCATTCTTAAATCCAGGGACTTGTGGGAACTCGTAGAAGATGGAGTTGATCACACTGAGAAAGATGTTGCAAAGTTAAAAAAGGAAAAGAAAAGAGATGCTCATGCTATGGCCCTTATTCAACAGGCTGTTCATGATCATTTATTTTCTCGAATTGCTTCCGCTGAAACTGCAAAAGAAAGCTGGGAAACTCTTAAAAAGGAGTACCAAGGTGATACACAAGTGAAGGCCATCAAGCTGCAAGGTCTCAGACGAGAGTTTGAGAACCTTGTAATGAAAGAAGATGAACATGTGGGTGATTACTTCTCACGTGTGATGGCCATTGTCAGTCAAAAACGGGCATATGGAGAAATTGTTGCAGATCAAACCATAGTTGAAAAGATTCTTAGGAGTCTCTCACCTAGGTTTGATTTTGTGGTGCCATCCATTGAGGTGTCACTTGATCTCTCACAACTGACTCCTGTAAAACTTATGGGAGCACTCCAATCCCAAGAAGAAAGGCTGAACGGCAGGCTGACTGATAAGAAAGAAAAGATAGATGAACTTGCTCTACAGGTCATGAATGATACTCGATCTCCTCCCTCCTCAAGCTATAGAGGCAGAAGTAAAGGCAATTATAGGGGACGAGGCAAACCAAGAAGTTTTGACAGAAGTAAGGTGCCACAGTGTAATGTTTGCAAGAAGTTTGGGCATCTCAGCAAGGATTGCTGGTATAACAATGAAGAATCTCATGCTAATATGGTAGGGGAACCAGTTGAAAAGGAAGATCTGAATGATGAGCCCCACTTATTCATGGCAATGATAACTCAAGTAAGTGCTTCTAACAATTTGTGGTTCCTTGACTCTGGGTGTTCTAATCACATGACAGGATTCAAAGATAGTTTTGTTTCCCTGGATGAAACTTTCAAACTTGAAGTTCAACTAGGGAACAAAAAGACACTCAAAGTTGAAGGAAAAGGAACTGTAAGGATTTACACTGGTCCTTCTCAATTCAAATTGTTAAATGATGTTTACTTTGCACCACTACTTGAGTACAATTTATTGAGTGTTGGACAGCTTATGAATAAAGGGTACACCCTGATATTTGACAATGGAAAATGTGTTATTAAGAACAAGGGAGTCAATGTTATGGAGGTTAAAGTATCTACCAACAACTTGTTTCTGGTTGATGCTACAAAAGCTGATTCAAGCAACAATGGATCTTCTGCTGGTTCCAAGCATCCTTCTGTGGCTCAGTTATGGCACCAAAGGTATGGTCACTTGAATTTTCAGAGTCTTAGAGCCTTATATAATAAACATATGACAATTGGTATGCCCAAAATAAAAGGGTCAGAGATGTGTGAGGGCTGCATTCTTGGCAAACAAACAAGACAGTCCTTCACATCTCACTCATGGAGGGCAAAAGCCAAACTTGAACTTATTCATATGGACTTGTGTGGACCTATGCAAGTCCCAAGTCTTGGCAAAAGCTACTATTATTTTTTACTCATAGATGATTTTACTAGAATGTGTTGGGTATACTTCATCTCAAACAAATATGAAGCTTTTGCAAAGTTCAAGACATTTAAGGCTCTTGTTGAAAAACAAAGTGATCATATGATTAAAGTATTAAGATCTGATCATGGTGGTGAGTTTTGTTCTAAAGCATTCAATGAATTTTGTGATCAAGCTGGAATAAAAAGAGAATTGACCCCTCCACATACACCTCAACACAATGGTGTTGTGGAGAGAAAAAACAGAACTGTAATGGGCATGACAAGAAGTATGCTAAAGGATAAGGATCTTCCAAATTTTTTATGGGCTGAATGTGTAGCAACTGCAATATATGTTCTCAACAGGTCTCCCACATCTGCTCTTGAAGACAAGACTCCTTATGAGCTATGGCACAATGACAAACCAGATGTCTCTCTCTTGAGAACCTTTGGTTGCATTGGCTATGGACACTCATATGCACAAGGCAGAAGGAAACTGGACAACAGGTCCAACAAAATGGTTTTATTGGCTATTCTATGCAGGGAACAGGTTACAGGCTTTACCATCCTGATACCAAGAGATTTGAAACAAGAGCTCATGATGAAGTTACAATCATAGAGGGGGCCAAGTGGGACTGGCAAACCTCTTACAAAGATGATGCAGCAACCTATGACCGATTGTACTTGGATCCATTTCCTGTTGAAGAAGATTCAAATGAAGGTGATGAGCATGATGCTGAGAATACTGATGCTTCCACTCCTACAAATGATGTAGAAGCAGAAGAACCACACACTCCAGCTGTTAGTGTGCAGTCCTCATCAAGTGATCTCAGTTCAACTGCCCAGGGAGAACAAGAACTATGGAAGATCTGTATGCAAGTACTCAGGCTGTAACTGAATCTCACTGTGATTTTATGAAATTGCAGTTTGCTCTAACCATTGCAGATCCTGTTCACTATCATGAAGCTGTCAAAAAGAAAGAATGGAAGAAAGCTATGGATGATGAATTAGCTGCTATTGAAAAGAATGACACATGGGAACTGGTGACTCTACCAAAAGGCAAGAACTTGGTAGGTCTTAAGTGGCTTTTCAAGACCAAATTGGGCCCTGATGGAAAGATTCTGAAGCACAAGGCCAGACTTGTTGCTAAAGGGTACTCTCAGAAGAAAGGAATAGATTTTGAAGAAACCTTTGCACCTGTTGCAAGGTTTGAAACTACAAGACTAGTGCTTGCTGTGGCTGCTCATTTTGGTTGGCTTGTTCATCAACTGGATGTCAAGTCAGCTTTCTTGAATGGTGATCTTATAGAAGACATATATGTTGTTCAACCAGAAGGATATGAAGTTGCAGGGTCAGAAGACAAGGGGTATAGACTGAAGAAAGCTTTGTATGGTCTAAAGCAGGCCCCAAGAGCCTGGTATTCCAAGATTGATGCCTACTTTAGTAATCATGGGTTTGTTAGAAGTCTTAATGAGCCTACACTTTATGTTAAACAGACTAGTTCAGGTAATATTATCTATGTATGCTTATATGTTGATGATATTATTTGTACTAGTTCTTGTAACATGCTCATTAAAGATTTCAAGGATGGAATGAAAGGAACCTTTGAGATGACTGATATGGGATTACTTCAGTATTTCTTGGGGCTAGAGGTGAAACAAACCAATGAGGGCATTTTTGTCAATCAACACACGTATGCCCTGAACCTGTTGCACAAGTTTAATATGAAAGGTTGCAAAGCAGAAAGTATTCCAATGAGTCCACAGGAGAAGTATGTTCTTGATGATGGTGAAATGAAGACAAATGAATCAGAATACAGAAGTTTAGTTGGAGGTTTGATTTACTTGACTCATACAAGACCAGATTTGTCTTATTCAGTTGGAATTTTATCCAGGTTTATGCAAGCTCCTTTGAAAGTTCACTCAGGAGCTGCTAGAAAAGTGTTAAGATATATATCAGGTACATGTGAACTTGGTATATGGTACAGGAAAAACAGCTTTGATCAATTAATTGGCTACTCAGACAGTGATTGGGCAGGAAGTTCAGATGACAGAAAAAGTATATCTGCAAATGTGTTTTTATTGGCAAATGGTGCTATATCTTGGTCATCCAAAAAGCAGTCTACTGTTGCCTTGTCCAGTACTGAGGCAGAATACATCTCAGCTACAGGAGCTGCTTGTCAAGCAATTTGGCTCAGAAGGTTATTAGCTGATCTGAATGTATCACAGTTACAAGCTACAACTATTCAATGTGACAGTAAGTCAGCCATTGATCTGTCTAAAAATCCTGTTCTCAACAACAAAACTAAGCATATAGAGTTGAAGCATCATTTTATCAGAGACATGGTAACTCAAGAACAAGTCAGGCTGGAGTTTTGCAGCACCAATGAACAATATGCAGATATACTAACCAAAGCCCTGTCAAAAGAGAAGTTTGTTTACTTCAGGCACTTGATTGGTGTGCAAGAGTTTGGTTCAAGAGGGGGTATTGAAAATGACCCAAACTAAGGTGGTTCACGTGCATGGGAGGCTGCATGAATAAGTCAGAAGTGATCCGTTGGCTTCTCAACTTGTTTTCCTGTTTTTCAGTTTTCATTTGAATAAGTTTTAGTTGTTCTATTTTTCAGGAAGTATCCGTTAGTTTGTTTAGTATTTAAAGCCTTGTAATTGTGATGGTTTATCATCACTTCATTCACTACATTTCAATAATATTTGAGAAGCCTATTCGATCCTTTCTATTGTTTTGTTATATGCTCTTGATCCATCACAACTTCACCTTTGTTGTTAATCAGAGGGAAATTTACTACCAATACAATCTGAAAAATAGTTCGGTTTTTACAAGGATAGTGTTACAACCAAGTGGTAATATAGAACGCTTGTTATGGGTTGATAGCACACAACAATGGACCCTTTATTTGGCACCAGAGAGTGATCATTGTGATAGTTACGCAGTGTGCAAGGAATTCGGGAGCTGCAACATTGAAAACTCCCCAGTTTGTGAATGCTTGAAGGGGTTCGAACCAACTTCTCCTGAACAATGGGGGATCGCAGATTGGTCACAGGGGTGTCGATGTAAGATCCCTTTGGATTGTGGGCCTGATGAGGGGTTCAACAAATATATCAATATGAAGTTACCAGACACTCGTGGGTCATGGTATAACCCAACCATGACCCTTGTTGAATGTGAGAAGATGTGTAAACGCAATTGTTCGTGCACGGCTTACACAAATTTGAATGCCTCAGGGACTGGCAGTGGTTGCTTGCTATGGTTTGGTGATCTAATTGATATCAGAACGTTTTCTGAAACCGGAGACACTTTATATATACGAATGCCACCTTCAGAGTTAGGTAAATCAAAACAATATTTTTATTTCCATTACTAACATGATAATTATCCGTCAAAATGTTACATGAACGTTATGTTTTGACACAGACTCGATAGAAAACAGTAAAAAGTCAAGTGCATCAAGCAGAGTACGAGTTATTCTCCCCGTAGCATTTTTAGCTTTGGTCATGCTAGTTTTAATATGCTTATTTCATCGTTATAAGAATAGGAAAAAGCAACAGCAACAAGGTATGAAGTTTGAGTACCAAGTATTTTTCAATTGTTTTTAGTCAATAGATTGTAATCATATTTGTGAGCCTTATGTGTACCAGTGTTGGTAGTTATTTTAATAAAAGATGTGGTTATCCACTTCACAGGGACACGTGGGAACGAATCTGGACATGATCCTGAAAATACAAGTGGTGACGAAGATCTAGAGCTACCACTATTTAGCTTGTCTACATTAGATAAGGCTACGAACGAATTTTCAATGAACAACAAACTTGGAGAGGGTGGTTTTGAACCCGTTTACAAGGTATTCCATGACTCCATGACCTTATATGGCCTTGCGGCCGGAGGCGGCTCGGTAACTAAACAACGACTCTCAAACCGGCTTGTGGATTTGTATAAGAAATAGGAATAGAAAAGAAAGATGTTTATTGATTGAATTGTTTGATGCATTACAATGAAATATGATGCTACAATTTATAGGAGATACAAGTTTAGGAGAAAAGGAAATTACTAAACTTTGGGGCATAATCCATGGAGCTAGTTAAGTAGCTAATGTTGGGGCACAAGTCAAGGAGCATAATGGAAGGAAGACTTTGACTACAATTATGACCATTTGACTAGTCAAGTGATCATAATCTCCAATAATATGTTGTACATATGGTCTTCGTGTGTTACTTAGGATACTTAGGAATACATATACATATGGTCTTTGTGTCTTAGGAATACATGGATTCAGATTAAAAAAACTGCATCATGCTTCTGTGACACATTGTTGGCTTGAGAACAAGTCTAGGATGATCTCACACCACTCCTACATTGCATTGTTCTCTCTCTAGATATTATAGTTATGTTCGTGTTTTCGGTGATTCATGATCAATTGGTATCTTGTTTTATACAGTATTAACAGTAAAAATGGTAGAATGACAAAACAATAAAAATATATAAGGTTTGAAAATGTATTGGGGGCTTCTTGCCACATCTTCCTTAAAAATGTTATGTTTCAGGGTGTACTCGAAGACGGGCAGGAAATAGCAGTGAAACGACTATCAAAAACATCCACTCAAGGACTTCATGAGTTCAAGAATGAAGTCATCTCAATATCTAAGCTACAACATCGGAACCTCGTCAAACTCTTAGGTTGCTGCATAGAGGGAGCTGAAAAGATGTTAATTTATGAATACATGCCAAACAAAGGCCTCGATTCATTTATATTTGGTAAATGGAACATCATGAAAAAAACTTGAAAAAAGATCAAATTAGTAAAATTGTGAACTAAAATTTAAACTATTCTCAGATAAAAGTCCCAAGAAACTTCTTAATTGGTCTACACGGTACCACATTATCAATGGAATTGCTCGTGGACTTCTTTATCTTCACCAGGATTCTCGGCTCAGGATCATACATAGAGATCTCAAAGCTAGCAATATTTTGCTCGACAAGGATATGAACCCGAAGATATCAGACTTTGGCATGGCTAGAACTTTTGGAGGAAACCAGATAGAGGCAAACACAAATAGGGTGGTTGGAACATAGTAAGCTTCATCTACCCTATCCTCATTCCCATTTACTTTGTGAATAAATTACATGAAATTGATTCCTTTTGTAGTGGCTACATGGCACCTGAGTATGCAGGAGATGGTATCTTTTCAATAAAATCAGACGTTTATAGCTTTGGCGTACTAGTGCTGGAAATCGTTTGTGGCGCCAAAAATAGAGGATTCGTCCACAAAGAACATTGCAACAACCTTGTTGGACATGTAAGCTTTGGTTTATATTGGTTTAGGATAGCTATCTTTGCATCCACCAATGAAAAGCTAGCAAATATATAAACTTTTGATTTTAATTCATTAAGGAACTAAAAGATTGATTAATAGTAATCTCACCTAGTTTCCTTATAAAAGTATGATTGTTTGTTTGTGGTTAAGTTAACATGTATGTTGATAGTTACCAGCTAGAGAGTAAAGATAACCAAATGAAAACCAAAGCGGTTTACTTTTGGGAAATCGGATTTTAACACCCTGAACTCTTGATTATTAGCCGCTGACACACTTAAGTACAAAATTATTCACCACCACACTGTACTTTCAACTTCTTGGCATGTGTCACCCTTTGACTAACCATGGTTAGTTTTTTGCTGACGTGGCCATTTTTGCTGATGTGGCATGGTGACATGGCTATTTTTGCTGATATGGCATGGTGACGTGGCCATTTTTGCTAATGTGGCATGGTGACGTCACCATGCCATATCAGAAAAATGGCCACGTCAGCCGAAAAACTAGCCATGGTTAGTTCAAGGGTTACACATGCCAACAAGTTGAAAGTACAGTGTGGTAGTGAACATTTTTGTAGTTCAATGTGTCAGCGGCCAATAATCAGTAGTTCAGGGTGTTAAAATCCAATTTCCCTTTACATTTTCAATGCAATATGCATGCCATTTTGCAACCACTAAACATAATACATGTGTTTTTGTACATGACAGGCGTGGGTACTCCATATTGAAGATAGATCCTTGCAATTAGTTGCTAAAGGCCTAGGTGACTCAATAAATGTCTATGAAGTTTTACGATCCATCCATGTTGGTTTGTTATGTGTTCAACGTCACCCAGAAGATAGACCGACTATGACTTCTGTGATCTTGATGTTGGGGAATGAGGGTCCATTGCCTTCACCCAAAGAACCAGGTTATTACATTGGGAAAACTAAGCAAGATACCTCACAATCTTCAAGCACATTTGAATTATGTTCTAACAATGATCTTAGCATTACAATGTTGAACGGTAGATAAGCTGAAAAATATATGTATAAAGGTTCAAATGTTATTGTATTGATACTTGATGACCTGTCGTTAGGGTGATGCAAAAACCTAAATAACCTAGGTAGCTAGGGTAAGTCAGGTATCGAATCCACGAGGAGCATGTGGTTAGTATTGCACATTTTGTTTGATTATTTAAACTAAAAAATTAAATCTAACTGAGTTGTAGGTTGTTTTAAGTTTTAAGAAAATGAATTTTATAAGTTGTAAACAATAATATTAAAGAAGTAATCCCCCTAGGCTTCCGGTTCAATGATTCACCCTACCATTGGTTAAATGATTGGATACCACATAGACATAGTTTTGTTGAACGGTTTAAGTTAAGTGATAATCAAACACAAGTTTTTAATAATAACTCGTACAATTTAATTACCAACCCACGAATAACAACTACCCTCCCGTTAATCAAACTGCTCACGATGCAAGAAAACCGAATGCGAATGACTAAAAGATAAGCAATTGCACAAACGTGACTTGGTTAAATAACTCAAACCACAAATATCTTTCAAACAATTAAAAGACAATCCATAAACCAAATCAAACAAGAGTTAAAGTTTCTCAAATAAACCGTACACCTGAAGGTGATTACAAAGATGTTTAGCCGTGCCTCTCGATCATCATAGCTTCTGCTTTTCTGTCTTTGTGCGATCCCTTCTAACAGTCGACTAATATCTCCCTCAAAAATATGCGTGACTCCTAGGCAGCCAAAGGCTGCGCCTCTTTTCCCTTCTTCTCGTCCAATCCCTTTTTTAATTATCTCCACCGACTTCCGCTATTAATCATTTGGGCCTTGTTTTTTGTTTTTTTCTTTTTCTTTCTCTCGTGATGACAGCCCACTAAACTAACTAGGATTCATAGCAATTTATTTCATCTCAAAATTAATTCATAATTATAGTCCATGCCCATATGACTAAATAATTCACAATGATCTGCAAAAATAAAATGATATTGTGTAATTATTTTTTTTTTTTTGAAAAGAACACTTCATTCAAAACCGGCAAGCTCTAAAAAACTAGAACCGCCAAAAGCTAATTACAAATGTACAATGGGTATCTTAACCAATCATTCCATTCTACATCTTTGAATTTTGACCTATACTTTAACCAAAAAAATGCCTTGATCTTCACTTCCGCCACCACCTCCATCACCTTCTTAGTCTTGTTCCGGAAAATTAATGCGTTTCTTGTGTTCCAAATTGCCCAAATAGTTATCATCACAATCCCTCTAACCACCTTTTTTCTCCATTTGCCACCATGTACATTCCTAAACACACACACACATATATATATATATAGGGGGAGGATAAATTGAAAACCCTTCCCAGTTAAAGAAACCTTGAAAACTTCATCATAGCCATTGATTACACATGATCTATGGCCCTTAATTAATCTAGTTTTTTCTATTTTATTTAAGATTTAAAATATTAACACAAGTACATAAAAGGGCAAATATGTAAAAAAAAAAATCTTTTTCTCTTTCCTGACACTCTCTCTCCTGACACACACTCTCCTGACACACTCTCTCTCCTTTTAAAGTACAAGGTTTTTTTTTTTACTTTCTTTCTCATACATTTTAGTAAATGTAAAAATGTGTAACTTATAACTCTAGCTTTTATTCTTTTTGTATGTAACATCCAAGTTACATAGATAACAACAAATTTTATTTTTTTGTAACAAGATATAAAACAAAAAATCCACTTCAATACAAAAGTCACACATTTAATATTTTGATAGTTATTTTTGTAACGAGCTAAGTTATATATGTCACGACATACTTTATTTGTAACAAACTGGTTCACGTATGTAACAAGAACAAAATAACTTTAATAATAACAACAATTTAACAATTGGCGCTATATCACTTGTAACAAGATTACAAAAAAAAAAAATATAATGGATGGCTACAACATCAATCCAGTCCCCCGTAACAGTGGAGCACGTCGACCAATGGCGTTGGGAGAAAAAAGAAACCTAGCAACTCGCTTGAGACGGTGACGTTGAGAAAAACATACATGGTTTTATCCTCTGTAACAGATTACATACCTAGGCTTATCATCTGTAACAAAAAAACATAACATGATTTTATAGTCTGTAAAACAAAACATACATGGGTTTATCATATGTAATGTTGTAACATATTTAAAATAGCTCATTAACATAAAAACTACAACAAAAAATTACATTTAAACTTTGTAATGTTACAAAAAATTACATATTTAAAATAGCTCATTAACATAAAAACTACAAACAAAAAATTACATTTAAAGTTTGTAATGTTACAAAAAATTACATATTTAAATCATGTTTTTTTTTTTAGTTTTTTCTTAGATCTGTGAAGAAAATATATATATTTACTTGGATTTTGTTTGTATGCTCACCTTACAAACACCTCAACACAAATAAAGACAACAGTAAACACATTTTGTGTTGGGCTAATTAAATACTCCTCATGAACCATAAACAAATTAAAACAACACTCTGTCATATTTAACACTTTATAGAAATTCTTGATCTAGACTAAAATTGTACCCGAGATATATATTGAATTTACTTACCTTAAATAACGTGTAAATAAAGGATATGCATCCCATGTGATCTAGATAAAATAAAACTAAAATAGAAACTTGAATGTATTGTGAATTGGAGAAGCCGAAATCACAGTCGGACATAACTTTTTATGAAACTTATTTTTTTTAAACTTTACAGTTGGCCATAACTAACAAAGAACTTCGGCCATATCTTCCAACATTCTGACCACAATTCTTGCAAAATAAAATCAAGATCTACAAAAAAAAAAAAACAATCGTGTACCTCTTTTGTGAGCCGATTTAGATCTGATTTTCAGGATCTGAACGAGAAAGAACACATATGAACAAGGTCAGATCTGAACGAGAAAGAACACATATGAACAAGGTCAGATCTGAACGACCCCTGAACATTGGCCGAACGAAAATCTGACCTTGGCCGAACGAAAATCTGAAAGCAGAGGAAACTGGGAAAAGATTAGAGAATCTTTTCATGTTCATCAAATCTGAAAATAAACTCCATGTGTTTATATTTACACTTCTACTATTCCACTCGTCTCCCTCAGTACATCAGTAGCCACAATGTTTTTTCATCCCTCAGTAACATATTTGTAACTCGTCTTTCGTGTTCATCAGATCTGAACGACCCCTGGACATAGTAGGGAGGAAAAGTCTTAGAAAGAAGATGAATGAGAGAGAGAGTGGTATGGAGAAGATGAATGAATGAGCAGAGAGCAAAATATGAGAGGAAAAGAAGAGAGAGAGTGGAGATGTTGGAATGGTTGTAAAGTTGGCTGACAACTTTCACATAAGATGCAGAATGAAAAATGGTTGTAAAGTTGGTGACCAAAATGCCCTTAGAAGGGTTGAAAAAATGTATGACGTGGAGCAACTAGGACCTTGTATAAGGTTTCTAAAGTTTCTTTAACTCATTAAGGTTTCCTACTTATAATTTCCCTATATATATATATATATATATATATATATATATATATATATAGAGTTAGGTTCTTGTACAAAGCCAAAAATTTGTGAGAAGGGTGAGAAGCAATGGGGTGGTGACATGTGGCAGCCGAAATTATTAATTAAAAGGGCATCAATGTAATTTGATTCTTAATCTTATTTTTAGAGATAATTTTGCAATTAAAAGGTTGTTATTAATTTAGAGTTTTTTTAGTGATATTATTTCCAATGTCAAAGAATAATCTTGAATTGTTATAAAATATCCACTGCACATTCTGTCATTCATCTTTCATTTACAACAATTCTCTAAATCTCATACTGGTGTGTTTTATATTAATGTTAAGCAAAAAATGCAAGACACGTTGTGTTTTATACTAAATCCTTTTTTGTTAAGAACATTCAACATAAAACACATCATTTGTTAACAATCCAAAATAAACGCTGAGCACAAATTCAATTGTGTTTTATATTTCGTATACAAATAACATAACATGGTGTTTTATGTTGAAACATGGTGTTTTACAATGTCTTGCTACTAAAGAGGTATAAAACACAACATAAAATATGGGTGTAAACCACAATTACAAAACACCCGGTTAAAAACATTCATCATTTGTTTATGTTGAGTTTGTCTGTATCACAAAAAAAAGTTTTTTTTTTGCACAAAAGGACGAATTGTCTTCCATTTTTTTATCAACCACGTTGACCATGACTCATACCTTTTCATAATTCAAGTGATATTTCCACAATCAAGTGTGCCAATTAAACCACATCTCAACAACAATACTAGATATGTTTGAATGTGCTGTTAAAACAAGAGAGAAAATAGTTTCGCAAACAAGAGAGAGAAAGAGAGAGAGGGGACAATATTGATGATAATTGAATAAGTTTACATTTTTTTAGGCCTCTCAATTAAATGTGAGTGTGAATTTTACCTTAATACCCCTCAACCATCTAATTTATTATTAATAATATAAAACTAATTATCAAAATGTCACTCAATTAATCCACACCACAGATTAAAATGATCTAATGGCCAAAACACCTTCTTACACTTCTCACATAAAAAACACTTTGTACAGGATCTTGACCCTATATATATATATATATATATATATATATATATATATATATATATATATATATATATATATATATATATATATATATATACTAGAGTGGTTCTAAATTGCACTGATTAAACACTAAAATATACATAAAAGTAACACTTTAACAAGGTGTTTTCACCAACACATCACACCCCCACACTTATCTTTTTTCGTCTCCAAAAAATTGTATTCACTCTGCTCAAAACATTATCACAGACTAGCACCCCAGTCGCCCTATCATATCTTAGCTAAGGTCCAAAGTCATACCCCATTTACATATCAGCATTAGATGTGTTAATTCAGCAAGTAACAATAATTCCCATTTAAAACCAGAATTACCCTGACTAAATCTAACATGCTTCCGATTTTTATTTTCATGCAACACACCCCTCACAATTTTTCACTCCACTCGGTTTTATATGTGGACTAGCTTGCAATGTGCTAGTATAAGTCACTCAAAAACCAATAATGTAACCCTGTTATCATAGGTTTGTATGACAATCACACCGAAGCTGTAAACTATGCAGACATCGAAAGGCCTTACGGGTTTTGGGCTTAGGGTAAAGGTAGGAATAATTTGGCTAACAATTGGTTTAAACAAAGGTTTCAACACGAATAAATGACCATCCTTATTCACAATACACAATAACACACTAATCAAACAACTTTGGGCATATTTGACCCAAAAGACATACTTCTTTTTTTTCTTTTCTTTTCTTTTTTTTTCATTTATCTATTTTTTCTTTTTCTTTTTTTTTTCACGACTTAAACATAAGTCCATCACTTGAACAAAACACAAACATAATGGATGTCATCAATTTATTACACAATGGTAAATGGGTCAATTTGGGTGATGTTATAGGTTTAATCAAATGAAAGGGTATAGGCTCAACATGGCTACTAAAGGTGATTTTAGGTAAATAGGTAAACACAAAACAAATAAAAGGTGTCAAACAAAAAAGGGAATCCTAAATCGCCTTTGTCATGTACGTGCATATCTAGTCTACAACCTTAGCATGTATCAAATCACACAAGTTCTGCAACAGAGAAACATCTGGCCTACTCTCAACAAACGAAAATGTATAGAAATCAATCTATCATCTAGTAGGCTAAAGATCTCACAAAAAGTGGGGAAATGGGTTACCGATGCGTGCATGCATTTATTACCAATAGCTTGTTAAACCTAGTCAGGCAATTCTACACATTTTTCTTAAAAATACTTGCTGAAAACGGTTCATATTACTTTTCCACAAATTAGACCATGACTAAGGATCTACTGCCAAAACAATCAAAAGCAACTGGTACGTACTGAAAAAAAACTGTTTTATGTCTGATTAGAATGCTTTTTAAGAACAATTTTCAAGACATTTTCAAATTTTTTTCTTTGTTTTTTTTTGAATTTTGATTTTTTTAGACTCAAGAATAAATAAAAAACGAAGTTTCCTCACCCCCACACTTGAACGATACATTGTCCTCAATGTGAACTAGGGAATAAAATAAAGTAGAAAAAAATGTACAACAATAATAAAAAGGAACAGACTCCCCTGGATAAGCAATACGCGTATGAGTCTCTGCAGTTCCTCCCAATCGAGCCGTATAGAATTTCCTTCGCGGCCGATAAACAAACCTGAAACTAAGACTCAAAAGAAAAATAAAAACAAAAAATTCTGGGATGCCTTATACACCGAAGATGTACAGTTTTACTCCGCCTGAATTTTGATTGAGTACAGGCGAAGTTATCATCGCAAGTTAAACTCCAAGCATTCCCAGAAATAAAAAAATAAAATAAAAAGTAAAATAAAAAAAACTCAAAATACAAACTAAAAATAAAAGAAAAATAAAACAAAATAAATATATATACAAAATGTACAAGAATCATACCTGACTATCAAGGTGGTCTAAGCGCGCACTTGCCTACCGAGTTTCCAATGTATGCTCGGTAGTTTACATGCCATATCCAGGCTTGCTTTTTCATGCACGGCATGTAGCGATTGTGGATCCGCTTCAAAATAACATGCCCAAAGTCGTGCAAGCCAACCTTCCTAACCTTAGGTACCCAGATCACTAGTTCTTCTTGAGGGACCGTGTCTTCATCAAGATTTAAACAAACATTTTCTTGTGTAGGAAGACTTGGAACCTCTTCTTCAGCCATGGTGGATTCAATTTCTACATCTTCAACCACTTGAGAGATCGGTGTGGTATTAACCTCCACAACCTCCTCCTCAATGTGTGAGAGTAGCCATCTTTGTTTTGCTTGACTTTTTTCAATCGTTGTTAAGACCGAATAAGCCTTATCTTTTTCTCTTTCCTTACTTAGAAGATCGTACTTGTAACTCAACAATTTTAACCGATCTTCTTTAGATATATTAAGTAGTGCTAATTCTTTTTCGACTTTAGAAAGTCGCACTCTCCTAAAAATCTCGTCAAAACTACTTTCCTTTGACTGAAGTTGTTGATTTGAGTATTCACTAACAATTTGTTTGATAACATGGGTACCGATTTGTGCATGCCGGTGTAGAGTATTCATAGTAACAATCATCATACTCACACCGGTCACTCGGGTACTGTGCCATCTCCGGTTGATAATCATCATAATCTTCAAAATGCTCATTGTTATCATATTCCTCCTGATAATTAGAAAAACAAGACATGTTAGGATCATAAGTATTATAATACAAATTTTCCTCACAATGATAGTAATCCTGAGAACTCGGTAGTGGAGGTGGTTCATAGTATGAAGAGTATGAGCCTGTATTTTCAACATGCTCATATTCTTCATCAACTAGTGCTTGGTAATCTTTGAATTTTGGAGCAGGAACAAAGTCGTCATAACAAAAGATCGGAGTGTTCTCCCATCTTTCATAATCTTCATTATATCTTCTTAATGCCTCCTGATACTTCCAACGTTCTAGGCAATCTTCCAATGCGTGGCGTGGATCCCCACAATATTCACATGTATAGCGATTTGCATACATGGTCAAAACTTTTCAGCTTCTATTATCTGTAAAAGAAAATTCCTGCACAGAAAGCTAGAATACCCAAAGTGAAATCTAATAAAAATTAAAAATCACTTGTATACATATATATATTTTTTAAAGATTTTCTATTTTTTTTTCAAAACAATAAATAAAAAAAAAACAAACAAACAAGCAATGTAATACTAAGCGCACTAGCTCCCCGGCAACGGCGCCATTTGATGACCTGTCGTTAGGGTCATGCAAAAACCTAAATAATCTAGGTAGCTAGGGTAAGTCAGGTATCGAATCCACGAAGAGCATGTGGTTAGTATTACACATTTTGTTTGATTATTTAAACCAAAAAAATAAATCTAACTGAGTTGTAGGCTGTTTTAAGTTTTAAGAAAATGAATTTTATAAGTTGTAAACAATAATATTAAAGAAGTAATCCCCCAGGCTTCCGGTTCAATGATTCACCCTACCCTTGGTTAAATGATTGGATACCACATAACCATAGTTTTGTTGAACGGTTTAAGTTAAGTGATAATCAAACACAAGTTTTTAATAATAACTCGTACAATTTAATTACCAACCCACGAATAACAACTACCCTCCCGTTAATCAAACTGCTCACGATGCAAGAAAACCGAATGCGAATGACTAAAAGATAAGCAATTGCACAAACGTGACTTGGTTAAATAACTCAAACCACAAATATCTTTCAAACAATTAAAAGACAATCCATAAACCAAATCAAACAAGAGTTAAAGTTTCTCAATAAACCGTACACCTGAAGGTGATTACAAAGATGTTTAGCCGTGCCTCTCGATCATCGTAGCTTCTGCTTTTCTGTCTTTGTGCGATCCCTTCTAACAGTCGACTCTCCCTCAAAAATATGCGTGACTCGTAGGCAGCCAAAGGCTGCGCCTCTTTTCCCTTCTTCTCGTCCAATCCCTTTTTTATTTATCTCCACCGACTTCCGCTATTAATCATTTGGGTCTTGTTTTTTGTTTTTTTCTTTTTCTTTCTCTCGTGATGACAGCCCACTAAACTAACTAGGATTCATAGCAATTTATTTCATCTCAAAATTAATTCATAATTATAGTCCATGCCCATATGACTAAATAATTCACAATGATATGCAAAAATAAAATGATATTGTGTAATTATTAACATACATTTATAAATATATATATATATATATATATACTAGAGTGGTTCTAAATTGCACTGATTAAACACTAAAATATATATAAAAGTAACAATTTAACAATGTGTTTTCACCAACACATCAATACTTAACTAATGATTACAAAGTTTACAACTCAATTTATAGAGATACAAAATCAATACACTAATTACAAATGCTTGATCTTCGGGAGAGAATCATGGAGAGAATTATGTAGCTTGATCTTAGGGAGATGATCATGCAAAGACTTCAATATTGTTGACTAAATAATTGAAGAATAATATTGAATTAAGTGGAGCTTAAGTCATGGAGTTGATACGCCCCCGCAAGATGGAGGATCTACTGGAGACTCCAATCTTAGACCGAAAAACTAGGAAAGGAGCCCGCGGTAGAGGTTTGGTTAGCACATCCGCAAGTTGATGCTTTGAGCTGACGTGAAGAACTTTAAGTTGACCTGCTTTTACTTGTTCCTGTACAAAGTGATAATCTAAAGCAATGCGTTTCATGCGGGTGTGATAAATTGGATTGGCATATACATAGGTGGCCCCGGTGTTGTCACAGTAAACTGAGGGAATGCTCATAGTTGGTAAAACAAGTTCCGTGAGTAACTTTTTTATCCATGAGATTTCAGCGGCGACATTAGCAAGTGCTTTGTATTAGGCTTCGGTAGAGGATCTGGACACTCTTTTTTGCTTGGCCGATTTCCAGCAGATGATGTTAGACCCAAGGTATATGAGCTATGTTGTGGTTGACCGTTCTCCATCATTAATGCCCCCACTCTAAGTCCTGGAAGGCGTGTAAGGTGAGGTTGGTGTTATGCTTCAAGAACAACCCATGATGTACCGTTCCTTTCAAATATCGAATAGCCATTTGAGAGCTTTCTAGTGTGATTGTTTGGGTGAATGCGTGAATTGTGAGAATTTGTTGATGGAAAAAGATGTCAGAGCGAGTGAAGGCAAGGTACCACAGAGTACCTACCGGTTTGCGGTAGGGTGTTGGGTCGACAGGAGAAGAGGAATCATTAGAGGAAAGAGGATCAGAGACGCTTAAACGAGTGAAGACCTCTTTTGTACCATCCATTTTAAAGGTGGTGAGGACATCTTGAATATGGCGATGTTGGGAAAGAAATAGACCATGAGGCGTAGGAATGACTTCGATTCCTAGGAAGTGATGGAGAGGGCCTGAGTTTTTTGTGGAGAATTGTTTTCTTAGGGCTTGAAAAAAGGAATACATGAAGGGAGTGTGATTTCCTATAAGGACAATGTGATCAACATACCCAAGGAGATAGCAAGTGATATCCTTGGAGTTGTAGACAAAGAGGGAGGAATCCAAGAGACATTTTTTTAAACCAAATCTTATGAGAAAGTTGGTTAGTTCTATGTACCAAGCACGCGGTGCTTGTTTAAGACCGTAAATGGATTTTTTTAGTTTGCAAATGTGACGTGGGAATTCCGTTTTTGTGAACCCGGGAGGTTGTATCATAAAAACATCTTCATGGAGGGTCCCATGAAGAAACGCATTGTTAACATCAAGTTGGCGTAAAGGCCACCCTTTTGAAAGAGCAATGGAGAGGACGGTGCGAACGGTAATGAGTTTAGTAACCGGGCTAAAGGTTTCATGGTAGTCTTTTGCAAATTGTTGGTGAAACCATTTTGCCACTAGACGTGCTTTGTATTTGTCGATAGTGCCATCGGGTTTGCTTTTAATGCGGAACACCCATTTGCAACCAATGTGAGTTTGGGTGGTGTGAGGTACAAGTTCCCATGTGTTGTTTTGGATGAGGGCATTATACTCAAGATCCATGGTGTGATTCCAATCCAGATCCTTCAAGGCTTGAGTATAGGTGGACGGTTCAAGGGACACGAGTAATGGATGAACGGTGGTGGAGTTGACAAAGCTAGAGTTGTAGTATTTGGGGTTGGGTTTGGGTTGTCTACAAGGCGGTGGAGTTTAGGTGTTGGGAGATATGGGTTGATGGTGTTGTGAGTTGGGTGTGTTGAGTGGTGTAAAGGTGGTTGAATTGGTGGGTGGTGTGGATTGGTTAGTGGGCTCGGGTGTTGTGCCGAGAGGAGAGACGCTGGAAGTGGAGGGTGGTAGATGGTCCTGGGAGGTGGAGGGAGATGATACTGGGTCGTGGGAGGTTTGGTGGGCTTCGGTGATAGAGAGGGTTGAGAGTTTTGGGTAGAAGATGGAGGCTGTGGGGAGGGAATGGGAACTGAGGGTGTCGGGCTTAAAAAGGTGTCGAAGGACATGATGTATAGGGGTGGGGTTGGTGGTTTGGGATGGAAAGATGTGGGGAATGAATTGAACATGTCGAGAGTGATAAAGTTTTTGATTAAGAGGATCATAGCATTTGAAAGCCGCTTTAGAGGAGAAGTAGCCAAGAAAGATGCATGCCGTGGATCGGGATTGTTGTTTTGAAGTGGCATATGGTTTTGCCACGGGTAACTAAGGCAACCAAAAGGCTTAAGTTTGGAATAGATAGGAACGGTGTTGAACAACACATCATAGGGTGATTTATTGTGAAGATTGGGTGTAGGTAAACGGTTTATGAGGTGGGTAACGGTTTGAAAAGCATGAGACCAAAAATGTTGTGGTAAGTGGGAGTAGTGGAGTAATGCGAGGCCGGTTTCCACAATACGTCGGTGACGTCGTTCGGCAATACCGTCTTGTTCCTGTGTGTGAGGTGGTGTCGTGTAATGGGAGATACCTTGGGAGGCAAGATATGGTGAAAGACCCACATATTCACCCCCATTATCAGTGAACAACGCAACAATGTTGGTTTTAAAAAGTTTTTCAACAAGAGATTTAAAATTGTGGAAAAAGAATTTTTGACATCGGATTCTTGTTTGATTGGGTATACCAAATGTATTTAGAAAAATAGTCAACAAAAATGATATAGTATTTAAAACCATCGATTGATGTTTTTATGGGACCCCATACGTCGGAGTAGAGAAATTGTAGAGGTTGATTGGCAATAAAAGAGTTTTTGCCAAAAGGTAGTTTGTGGTTTTTATTTAGGGAACATGAAGTATAATGAAAAGACTCATGGGTCACCTTATTACAACGTAGTCCTAATCTCGAAATTAAAGACTTAAACACTTGAAGCGATGGATGTCCAAGTATGTGGTGCCACATGAGAAGAGAGTTTGTTTGGGTGTTGTTGACTTGAGGAGGCAAGGAGATTGGTCCATAGTAGACATCATTGACGTTCACTCCCCGCATGAGACTCGCCTCCGTGCGTAGATCCTTGACGTTTACATCAAAATAATCTTATTTCCGTTGCCAAACTTTGTCGTACTAATCGTGTTACCGTTGAATTGTGTTTCGTCTCGCCGACAATAGCCAAATTTAATACATGTAACTCGAAAAAAGAGTCAAACGTTTACGAATCTTACCAAACTTGTTAGAGAACACCGGATTTTCGAATCTTACCAAATGATGGTGTTTGTCAGTGGTGGTAATGATTCAATGAAGATGCTTGCCGGTAGTAGTTATGTTGATGTCTGTGTTTCGGGGCTTGTTTTAGGGGACTATCTGAGTAACAAGTGAACAAGCCACAGAAAACAAGAATACAATTTTAGAAAATTGGGTACTAAAAGTGAAATATTGACAGACCAAGAAGGACGACTACCTGTGCATTTTCTCTCCGACAGCCCCTGTTACACTTTACCACGGAATACGTACATCTATGGTCGTCTCATCTCGTTCGACACTCGTCATCGCCTCATACAACCCCAGTTGCAGCAAAAGAAACCATTTGGGATTAATGAAGTTTATGGAAAGAACAAGATTCACCTTCGACCTCGAGGAAGAAGAAACTTGTCAAGTTTTTTATTATTTATTTATTTTTTTTAATTTTCTTTAGTTAATATGATTATATATTTTCATTCCGTGAGAAAATTACATCAAGAAAGCGAGCAGGCGGGCACAAAGATACCCCGCCACCTCTTTCTTTAGTTTACTTTTTCTTTCATAATAGCATATATTGTAAATATATTAATTTATGATGATTGATGTAATTTAGGATATCTCCCAAAAATATGGAGATCTTGTTGTATTCATTCCTATATTATGATGTAACATCAATTGAGAAATTCAATGAAGAAAATATTTCTCACATGGTATCATTAGCCTAGATCCAACCATAACCTTCTTCTGCCTCTGCCGCCGTCGACCTACCAGTCCGGCCGCCTTCTTCCTCTTCAACCACCACTCGCCTCCTCCTCCTCCCTCATGTCTTCCTCTTTACACCCGGCCCTTGCGGTCACCAACATCAAAACCCACATCCCTTTCTCCCTAGAAAAAGACTCACCCCATTACTCCGCTTGGTCCACCCTCTTTCAGGTCCATTGCCGAGCATATGAGGTGCACGACCACCTATCTCCCCGACCGCCTCCATCAGCCTCCTCTTCGGCTGATGCTGACAAGGCTGCTGCCGCCTCTGCGGCGGAGGCACTATGGTCTCGTCTTGACGCCATAGTCCTCCAGTGGATTTACGCCACTATCTCTCAACCCCTCCTACATATCATTCTTCAACCCGGTCAATCCGCCTACGAGGCCTGGTCACTGATTCAAAAAGAATTCAACGACAACAAAACCACTCGTGCCATCTTTCTCGGACAAGAATTTGCTACCCTTAACCTTGCCAATTTCTCTTCTATGTCCGATTATTGCTAACATGCTAAACATCTTGCCGATCAATTGGCGAGTGTTGACGCTCCTGTTGAAGATCATATGCTCGTTATCAAGGTGCTCACAGGTTTAACAGAACAGTATGACGGTATCTCGACCGTACTCCGCAACAAAGACCCTCTTCCTCCTTTCAGCGAAGTGCGTTCTCGATTAACCATGGAAGAAACCACGAAGAAATCGCAGCTTGCTCGGGCTTCTCAGGCTGCCTCCACGGCTTTAGCGGCCACTGTGTCCAACCACCATGCTTCTCCGGTGTCGCAGCCACCGTCTTACCAGTCGGAACGGTCCCGTGGTCGTCCTCGGCGAAACAATTCAGCGGGTAAAAACCCTGCTGCTACTTCTCGCAACAGGTCAGGCCCAAACCCCCAGCCCAATCACCCTTATATTATCTTTCCTTCAAACTGGACTGCCCAACAGTGGGCCGGCATGATGAGCAGCCCACAAACCAACTGGACACAACCACAGGCCCAACAGCAGCAGCAGACCCAACCCCCCTGCCCATACCCCTCACGGCCTGCTAGTAACAGCCCGGGTATCTTGGGCTCCAGACCCGATCAGGCCCACGTCACTGGTTACACACCAACCGACATTGAACAGGCCCTATACACTATGTCTCTGAACCCCCCGGATCACGGTGTTATGGACTCGGGTGCCTCGTCTCATTCGGCAAATCAGAAAGGTATATATTCCCCGTCTAATTTTAATTCGTGCACTAATAAAAATATAATTGTTGGTAATGGTATGTCGATCCCTGTTTTGGCCCAAGGCAACCAAACCCTCCCACCACCCTTTCCATCGTTAAAACTCAATAATGTTTTATTTGCACCCCATATTATTAAAAACCTTATTTCAGTTCGTCGTCTTACGACTGACAATTTGGTTTCCATTGAGTTTGACCCTTTTGGTTTTCTTGTGAAGGATCTCAAAACTCGGGCTCCTATACTTAGATGCAACAGCACTGGCGATCTTTACCCACTCACGCAACCACTTCCGCTCCCTCATGATCAACCTACGGCCCTCACCATCACCACTCAAGATCGCTGGCATCAAAGATTAGGACATCCTGGCAACAATTTATTACAATCTTTAAAATTGTCGTCTTTTATTGATTTTGGCAAATGTAATAAAACTTTATGTCAATCTTGCATTTTTGGTAAAAGTGTACGTTTACCGTTTTATGACTCTGTTAATGTTACTCGTTTGCCATTTGATATTTTACATAGTGATCTTTGGACCTCTCCCATACTTAGTACGGGGGGCACAAGTATTACATTTTGTTTTTAGACGACTACACCAATTTCCTTTGGACCTTTCCTCTTGCCAATAAATCCCAAGTCTATACCACATTTACCCAACTTCACAACCTTGTTCGTACCCAATTTGAGCGTTCAATAAAACAATTACAGTGTGACAACGGTAAAGAATATGCCAATAATAATTTTTATACCTTTTGTCATAACACTGGCATGCAATTCCGTTTTTCGTGTCCCTACACGTCCTCACAAAACGGGAAGGCTGAACGCAAAATTCGAACCATAAATAACATGATTCGTACCCTTCTAGCCCAAGCATCTTTGCCACCATCTTTTTGGCATCATGCACTTGACACCGCCACTTACCTTCTCAACATTCTCCCCAACAAAACCTACAACTTTCGCTCACCCACCTCACTCCTTTACGGAGTCATCCCCGAATACGAACATCTTCGTGTTTTTGGATGCCTATGTTACCCTCTTACCCCGTCCACCACTATCCACAAACTCAACTATCGCTCAAACCCATGTGTCTTCCTTGGTTATCCATCTAACCATCGGGGATACAAGTGCCTCGACCTCACCACCCATCAACTCATTATTTCCCGACACGTTCACTTCGAGGAAACCATTTTTCCATATGCCATCCAATCACCCACCACACCTCCATCATACGAATTCCTTAACCCCACCATCAACCCTCTTGTTTGGGACCATCTTACCCGACACCCAAACACTTCTTCACCCAATTCTGGGCCATCCACCCCTACGGCTCCTGGCCCAACCCCACACACCACTCTCGGCCCAGCTACCCCACCCTCCACCTCCACTCCACCTTCGCCTGACCCAACACCCATTGCGTCTGACCACCCATCAGGCCCAAGTACCTCCGTCCCTACCCATCCTCAGGCCCAATCACCACCCAGCCCGCCAACCACTGGCCCATTACCCTCTCCTGCCACGACCTCCACATCCCCACCCCCACCACCCCCTCCCCCACCTATGCGCACCGTCCACACTCGCTCTATGAGCGGTATCTCTAAACCAAAACAACTTTTTAACCTACATGCCACCACCATTGCACCCGTTCCCAAAAACCCTCAGGTTGCCTTAGCCACTCCAGAGTGGTACAATGCCATGTCTAACGAGTTTAGTGCCCTTATTAAAAATAAGACCTGGGAACTTGTACCTCGCACACCTGATATGAACATTATTCGTTGCATGTGGTTATTTAAGCATAAGTACAGGTCGGATGGCAGTCTCGAGCGTTACAAAGCTCGTTTAGTGTGTGATGGGCGTAAACAGGAACAGGGCATAGATTGTGGAGAAACTTTCAGCCCGGTTGTTAAACCGGCTACCATTCGCACCGTTCTCTCTTTGGCTTTGGCAAAATCATGGAGTATTCACCAACTTGACGTCACCAACGCTTTCCTGCACGGTAACTTGGCAGAAACAGTTTACATGCATCAACCCATTGGTTTTCGTCATCAGGACTTTCCAGATCACGTCTGTCTTCTGAAAAAGTCCCTCTATGGTCTCAAACAGGCGCCACGGGCCTGGTACCAGCGGTTTACGGATTTTGTCACTTCTCAGGCGTTTTCTCAAAGCAAGTCTGATAATTCGCTGTTTGTCTACAAACGCGGCAGTGACGTTGCTTATCTTCTTATTTACGTTGACGATATCATTCTCACCACTTCTAATGATGATCTTCGTCAGCGCCTTCTTGATACTCTTGCAGGTGAATTCGCCATGAAGGACCTTGGTCCTTTGTCTTATTTCTTGGGGATACAGGTTACTCGCACCGGTGATTCCATGTTCTTATCCCAACAGTCGTATGCTCGGGACATCATTCATCGGGCTGCCATGGATGCCTGTAAGCCTGCGGCTACCCCAGTTGATACTCAGTCCAAGCTATCGACGGATTCAGGTCCTCTGTATGATGACCCCTCTTCTTATCGCAGTCTGGCAGGTGCACTTCAGTACTTGACTTTTACTCGCCCGGATATTTCTTATGCTGTTTAGCAGATTTGCATGTACATGCATGCGCCTTGTGTCTCTCACTGGAATGCGCTCAAGCGCATCATTCGCTATATTCAGGGCACAGCTGATTATGGTCTTCATCTTACACCTGCTCAGTCTTTTTCGCTTGTTGCATACACTGATGCAGATTGGGCAGGATGCCCTGACACTCGACGCTCAACATCAGGCTACTGTGTTTACTTTGGTGACAATTTAATCTCATGGTCTTCCAAGCGTCAATCCACTATTTCCAGGTCTAGTGCTGAAGCTGAATACCGTGGTGTGGCTAATGTTGTTGCTGAACTCTGCTGGCTGCGTAACCTTCTTCTGGAACTACAGCACCCGATCACACGGGCTTCGATTGTCTACTGTGACAATATCAGCGCCATTTACCTCTCTGGTAACCCAGTGCAGCATCAACGCACTAAGCACATTGAGCTCGACATCCACTTTGTTCGTGAGCAGGTTCAGAAAGGTCGTGTTCAGGTTCTTCATGTCCCTTCTCGTCATCAGATTGCCGACATTTTCACCAAAGGTCTCCCGCGTGTGCTCTTTGATGATTTTCGGAACAGTCTCAGCATTCGTCCACCCTACGCTTCGACTGCGGGGGTGTAATAGCATATATTGTAAATATATTAATTTATGATGATTGATGTAATTTAGGATATCTCCCAAAAATATGGAGATCTTGTTGTATTCATTCCTATATTATGATGTAACATCAATTGAGAAATTCAATGAAGAAAATATTTCTCACATTTCATAAACAACTTCAATTCGTTTCGAACCTCTCATAATTTCTTTATTTAAAATGTGATTGAACTCACAAGAAAGCTTTGAATTGGGTCGGTGGGAGGACAATGATGAAGTGGGTGTTGATTAGTTTTTTTGCTTTTTCTTTTTAATTATTAAATTACACAAATGTGATTGTGGCTATTGAAGGTGATTTTATACAAAGTGGACGGATTTTATAATGGAAAACAGGTTACAAATTGACAAGCACATCATACATTTTGGTAAACTGCAGGAACCTTTATGTAATTATGTAATAAACTTCTTACTTAATTATATATATGTTAAAATATGAAAATATATTCATTTACATGTGTCTAATTGGGTTGAATAATAAGGAAGAGAAAAAGATATTTACTTGGTGGTCTAAGAATATCAGTTCAAAATGACTACCAAAAGCTGCAAATAAAAAAATACTACTTTTTAAAACAAAGAAAATGACGTTTAGTTTCTTGATTCATCTAAATTGTAGTTTTGTTTTTAATTTCATGGTATGTTAATATAGGAAAAAAGAATGGCCAAGACCAAGTTGATCCTTGTCATCCTTATTATGTATGCATCAATACCGTGTACCCATGCTGCAGATACCATGTCTGCAAACCAAATCCTTAGATTTAACCAAACCATCATTTCGCCACAAGAAACCTTCGAGCTTGGTTTCTTTAGCCCTGGTAACTCAACGAACCATTATGTCGGAATATGGTACAAAAAAATATCCACCAGAACCGTTGTATGGGTAGCCAACAGGAACAGACCACTCAATAGTACATCGGGCGAGCTAACTCTCACCCTTCAGGGAATTTTAAATCTACGCGATGCCCCCATGGGCAATGTCGTATGGTCGTCAGAGAACTCATCAACGAAATCAGTGAGGAATCCGATTGGTCAGCTTCTAGATACAGGCAACTTTATAATTTACGAGGAAGGTAAAGGCATCAATCAAGAAAATCCCATATGGCAAAGTTTTGACTTTATGACAGACACTTTACTTCCCGGAATGAAGCTGGGTAGGAATTTGGTTACGGGGATTGACAGACACTTCACGTCATGGAAATCATCCGAGGACCCTGCTTTAGGTGAGTTTTCTTATGGGATTGATACTAGAGGTTACCCTCAGCTAATCCTATCACAAGACCAGAAGCTAAAGTTCCGAGCAGGTCCATGGAACGGACTCAGGTTTACTGGAGTTTTTTATTTGAATCCAAATCGGTTTTGGAACTTCACCTTTGTTGTTAACCAGAGAGAAATTTACTACCAATATAATCTTATAGATACTTCAGTTACTACAAGGCTGGTGTTACAACCAAATGGTCGTGTAGAGCGCCTTGTATGGATTGATAGCAAACAAGAATGGAAACTTTATATAGCAAGACAAGACGATCTCTGTGATCAATACGCAGTGTGCGGACCATTTGGGAGCTGCAACATTGACAAGTCCCCTGTTTGTGAATGTTTGAAGGGGTTTGAACCCAAATCTCCTGATCAGTGGAAGATTACGGATTGGTCACAAGGGTGTCGACATGCTATCCCTTTGGATTGTAATCCTGGGGAAGGGTTCAATAGATATACAAATTTAAAGTTACCCGACACTCGGGGGTCATGGTATAACCAGACCATGACCCTTGTAGAGTGTGAGAAGATGTGTAAAAATAATTGTTCATGTAGTGCTTACACAACTTTGAATAAATCAGGGACCGGGAATGGCTGCTTGTTATGGTTTGGTGCCTTAATTGATATCAGAACAATTGCCGAAGGTGGAGACAGTCTTTATATACGAGTGTCAGCTTCAGAGTTAGGTAATTCAAAAACAATAGTTTGATATTCGTTACTAATTCTATAAATGTCAGCTTAAGACATTTTATTTTGGCACAGACGGTAAAAGCACAAGTGCAGGGAGAAGAGTACAAGTAATTGTCCCCATAGCACTTGTAGCTTTGGTCATAGTAGTTGCAATATGCTTATTTTGTCATTTTAAGAGGAAGAAGCAACAGCAACAAGGTATGAATTTTGAATACAAACTATTTCTCTACTTCTGCATGGGTCAGCTCCATTAGTAAAATGAACTATTAATAATAGATTTCTTGTAATCATATTAGGGACACAAAGTGGTGACGAAGATCTAGAACTGCCACTCTTTGGTTTGTCTACAGTACTGAAAGCTACAAAAAGTTTTTCAATCAACAACAAACTTGGAGAGGGCGGTTTTGGACCCGTTTACAAGGTATATTTTACAGCTGTATGATTTTCTTTTTAGTACACACAATGTTCATGTGTTACTATAAGATGATTCTTTGCTTAAGATAAAAAAGTTAAAGCAAATGATTGTTCAGAATACTGATCAGAATTGTGACAACATACTTCTGTGCCACACATTTGTTGCCTTGAGAACAAGTCATTTGATGATCATTCCCCTAGTGGTATACTTGTTGAATAGGTTGATCATATGATCGACTAATTAAACCACGTGAATGGTTTTAATAATTTATAGTTTGATTTATATCCCCTGTTCGTATTCTTGTGTTTTTATGAGGTTCGTCATCAAAAGTGGGTACTATTGTGATTCACCAAACAATAACAATCAAAATAGAATGAATAAAAAAACATGCAATCTATAAAGATGTATAGAAGGGTTGTTTTTTTTTTTTTTTGTCCCATACTTAAAAGGATAAGTTTCAGGGTGTACTTGAAAATGGGAAGGAAATAGCAGTTAAGCGGCTAGCAAAAACATCCACCCAAGGGCATCATGAGTTTAAGAATGAAGTAATCTCGATATCTAGACTACAACATCGCAATCTTGTCAAGCTCTTAGGCTGCTGCATAGAAGGAGCCGAAATAATGCTAATTTATGAATACATGCCAAACAAAGGCCTTGATTCATTCATATTTGGTAAATGAAATAATGAGGAAAAAATAAAAAGAAAGTACCAAATCAACAAGAACATAACTAATGATTGTTACTATTGATTACAGATAAAACTCCTATGGAATTAGTTGACTGGCCAGCACGTTACAATATTATCATTGGAATTGCTCGTGGACTTCTTTATCTTCACCAGGATTCTCGGCTCAGAATCATACATAGAGATCTCAAAGTTAGCAATATTTTGCTTGATAAGGAAATGAACCCAAAGATATCAGATTTTGGTACAGCTAGAGCATTTGGTGGAACTCAGCTAGAGGCAAAGACAAACCGAGTGGTTGGGACATAGTAAGCTTCATCTATCTTAAACTTAGTTTATTTAGTGAATCACTTACATTAATTACTTGATTCCCCACAGTGGCTACATGGCACCAGAGTATGCAGGAAGTGGTATCTTTTCGATAAAATCAGATGTATATAGCTTTGGCGTATTAGTGCTGGAAATTGTGTCCGGGTTAAAAAATAGAGGATTCGTCCACAAAGAACATTGCAACAACCTTACTGGACATGTAAGTTTGGGCGTGGTAAAACGCTTTGTTTTCTATGCACTGGTATCTTTGTTTTCACCAATAATACATCACAAGAAAGTTGATTTTAGGTGAATTCTCCTGGTTTCCATGTCAAAATTTTATTTCCTTGATCATACAAAAAGTTGAATTCTTCTCTTAATGGAACACGTCCTTTTGAAACAACTAAACAAAACAGTAACCATGTTTTTTTTTACTTTGATAGGCATGGATACTCCATAACGAAGACAGATCCTTGGAATTAGTTGCTGAGTGCATAGCTGAATCAATCAATGTGTCACAGGTTTTACGATCAATCCATGTTGCTTTGTTGTGTGTTCAGCGTCACCCAGAAGATAGACCAACTATGACTTCTGTGATCCTGATGCTGGGAAGTGATGGTCCATTGCCTTCACCCAAAGAACCAGGTTTCTACGTCGGAAAAACTATGCAAGATACCACACAGTCTTCATGCTCACGTGAATTATTGTCTAACAATGATCTTAGCATTACAATGTTGTATGGTAGATAAGCTAAAAGAGGTACGTATATAGAAATTTTATATAAGAAAATAGTCAAACAACATCATCTGCATTAACTTACGCACTCTCACCATCAATTTAAGTTCAATTTTGCTTCCTGATATTTAGTTTTGTAAGTGTAAAGAACGATGCCAGCATTTGGATATATTTCAATGTCTTCCTGCCTTGAACCCCGAAAAAGATAGACCAACTATGACTTCTTTAATATTCGCACTCCACTTAAACAAAGGTTTTCTCTTATCCATCACTTGCACACTCCATTGTTTCACTTTCATAATTCAATTCAGCGTTCTTCACATACCCACTCAACCCCTTCTCCGTTTCCCTAGGTTTCTTGGCTCAAACCCACTCACATCACCTAGCAGGGGAGTCTTTGATCATACTAATACCATATGCACCACATAACCCATAGTTCCAATCATCCATTGCCAACACACGTAAATATCCCATTCTAATGTCTATTTTTTTAGTAAAGATAATTTTTCATTTCAATAAAATGGGCAAGTTACATTATAATGTCTATTGAATCCATATAAACCATTTTATTATGCCATCTGTATTCAAAATCATTCTCTTGACAAAAAAAGGTTACTATCAAGGTTGTATTTAATTGAAGTTCTATTAGAAGCATATGGGCCAAGAAACACATTGGAAACCATTCATAGACAACCAAAAGCAAAAGAACATTAAGAGCATGTGTTTAACTCGTTTGATTTGACTGGGCTACATCCGTGGTTGAACTAGAGAGATTTTTTTTCAACATATCACACACTTTTCTGTTTTTGAAATGATGTCTTTTCTACCCTTTGATTTAATTCTGCTGAATTGTTGTTAACTTATCTTATGTCGATCTTTCTACCACTATCTTCTACATTAAACATGGATACAATGATAATGTTTCTAGTTCATTGCGGGGAGTGATCACTGCATTTTACGTACATGTTATTGAATAATAGTTATGTTATAAATGCATTGATACTGTTAGGAATACCAAGATCCTTTATTTGAAAGTTTTTACTCAGAAACTATTTTATGTTAACTTGATTATTCCCAGTAATCACAATATCATCAACATAGACCAATAGAACAATAAAAACACCTTCACAAGACTTAACAAACATGGAATAATCACAAATACTTTGCACAAACCGAAACTCCAATAACACATTAGTCAGTTTTTCATTCCACTTTATTGGAGCTTGTTTTAAACCATACAAAGATTTAACTAATTTACACACATTAGATTCATTTTTAGAATAGTAGCCTTCAGGTAATGTCATATAGACATCCTCAGTAATGGATCCATACAGAAAAGTATTATTAATGTCATGTTGGAACAAAGGCCAGTTATTTTCAATAGCCAAATGACGTGTGCGTATATATACATAAATTTTCAATGAATAAACGCATGATTGGTTTTAATATTTATAGAAATGGTTTAGACCTTAACATTAAAACACACACAAAAAGGCAAGTGTACCCTATCATATATGTAGTAAATCATAGATAAGAACTAGATATCTAACCATAGACGCAGGCGGATGCAATGGTATTGAAACTCTGTCCTCGATTTACTAGTAAAAGATAGTTTGAAGTTTTTTTTTAAACTAGATTAATTCTAAAATACTGAATTAATACATGTAAGACTGCAAATAAAAAATATATATGTAAATACTATAATAACAACTTGTAAAGGATCGGATTTGTAAAATCAACAATATAATCACACAAGTATAAGCAACCTAGGTGCGGAAACCCTAGATCACATGCAAAATCATAATAATCAGATCAGAACACAATAATATCCATTTTCAAGTTGTTTTTCATTAATAATCAGTGATAAAACCTTACAAAGGATAGATTATAATGAAAAACCTAATCTCAGAACCTTCTAGACTCTCTCGGGAAAACATACACTAACACACACACAAATAACCAAAAGTTCTAACTGCTAAACACATCAAGCATATATATATATATATATATATATATATATATATATAGGAGTCTTCATTCGACCTTTTCAGAGGTCGAATGAGTCCCTTCGACCCATACCAGGTTCGAACCAATATAAACTAAACTTCCTGATAAACTACAAACTTCATTCGACCCTTATGATCTTCATTCGACCCCACGTTAGGTCGAATGGACTTCCATAACTTCAAGTCTTTAATATTATTCTCCATTTGTGATTAATCCAAAGCGATAGCCACACATATGCATCTACAAACTCCCTCTTGGCTATTGCTTGGATTGTTGTTCTTATACTCCAAAGTCTTGTTTATCAACTTAATCTTCAATAACTTCTTTTGTTTTGCGCTCATTTCTGGTTCAGCTTTTCGCTTGCACGTTCTTTTCTTTGGTTCTTCTCTGATCTTTAAAGTCTTTCCCAGCAGCTTATTGTAGTCACATGCCGCATTCACATCCCATGCAAAACAGAAACATGCAACTTTGTAATATCTCCATGCTTGCTCCAAATCTTCAACATCAAAATGAATCGGATTGAAATACAATGTGTCGATGTCTTCTTTAGAACAATTAATTAACCACATTGGATCAAACACGCGTATTTTATTGCACATAAGCTTAGGATTCTTGTCATGCAGCACGATCACAGCTTCAACAGTTTTCCAATCATAGTACCAAAATGCGAAGTCTTTACTAAAATGCTGTTGTATCGACATCAATGGTATTCTTTTCATCACCACAGGAGGCTTATACTTCAAAGTAACCTTCTTCATACGAGTCTTGGGATCAATCTCTTTGTGTACAACCATTTAGGATATTGTGGCCTAAACATGTCCCATTCTGTCTGACTTTCTCGTATCATCTTATCAGCAAACGATCCAACAACTGAATATTAGCAGAAGCTCCACTTATCGTATGTCTACAAATATCTGATCGCGTGTCGAGAGCTAATCAAAAACTATATTAAAACAACTCCTTAGCTACAAGGACTGCAGTATAGGGAGTAGGGTTGTCGAACCACGAGGAGTATGTGGTTAGTGTTAATAGCAATTTTATCAGTTAAACTAATTAATTAAAAATAATATTTTATGAAGTAGAGTGCTGTTGTGCTTGCAAAAGTTGATTAAGAGATTTGAACAGAAAACAGTAATAATAAAGAAGTAACTCCCTCTAAACTTCATGTTCTAGGTTTCACACAGTTTTCAGTTTATAAATTGGGAACCACATAGACATAGTTCTGGAAATTAGTTAATTAAATGGTAGCACAAGTTCTTGTCATCAAACCCTATTATCTACCCAATTGTAAGCGTCAAGTCAACTCTCTTTATGTCACCCAACCCGTTACTAAGTTTTGTCATCAACCGAACAAGTTGTAAAGAAAGGACTCAAAACACAAATCAATTGTTTGCTTAACTAATGCATCAATAATGTTTTAATTGTTTGTCATCACAAGCAAAACATAATCCAATACTGAAAATAAATAGAAAACGTGCAAAACCTAATTGAACCATTCGCCTAGAGGAAGTTACAAAAGAATTAGCCTTGCATCTTGATCGCGTGCATGCCTCCTCTTTTGTTCCTGTTGTGCGATCTTGCCTCCCTTCCAATTCTGTCCGCGTCCAAAACAGAGCAGCCCTAGAAATAATAAAACTCCTCACATAGCTTCTCTCGAAATCCAATAATAATGGGCCTTCAAATGTAAACCCATTCACATGTCTTTTTTTTTTCTTTCTTTTTATTATTATTATTATTATTATTATTATTATTATTATTATATACTATTATTTATATATATTATTATTACTCCATGCTCTTGTACCGGGTGTCTGGGACTTGACCAAAGTTCTTTCGTATTAAGCTCATATCTCACAAACACCTACAAAGCACATGTACACCAATAAATAATTAAGACCGCCTAAAAGCATACAATAAAAGACGAAAATATATACAAAACTAACATATTAACAGGGTGTTTTTACCAACACATCACACCCCCACACTTATCTTTTTTCGTCTCGAAAAAATTATATACACTCTGCTCAAGACATTATCACAGACTAGCACCCAAGTCGCCCATCATACCTTAGCTAAGGTCCAAAGTCATACCCCATTTACAGATCAGCATTAGATGTGTTAATTCAGCAAGTCAAATTGATTTCCAATAAAAAACAGAATTAAACTGACTAAACCTAACATGCTTCTGGTTTTTATTTTCATGCAACACACCCCTCACAATTTTTCACTCCACTCGGTTTTATATCTGGACTAGCATGTAATGAGCTAGTATTATTCACTCAAAACCAAACATGTAACTCTGTTATCATAGGCTTGTATAACAATCACACCTCAACCGTAGACAATGCACATATCTAAAGGACTTACGGGTTTTGGGCTTCGGGTAAAGGTAGGAATGATTTGGCTTAACAATTAGGTTAAAAACAAAGGTTTCAACACGCTTGAATGACATCCTTATTCACAATACACATAAATAAACACAACTTTGCTTCTATTTTTTTTCTTTTTCTCTTTTTTTTTCTCTCTTTTTTTTTTCTTTACAACTTAACATAAATCCAACACTTGGACATAAACATAGAACACGATGGATGTCATCAACACTTGGTAAAGGTACTGGTTTATTTGGGTGATTATGTGGTTTAACAAACGAAAGGGTATAAGGCTCAAAATTGGTTACTAATGGTAATATTTTGGTTAAACGGATCAACACAAATAAATAACAAGGTATCAACAGAAAAATGGAATCCTAAGTTGCCTTTATCATCTATGTGCATATCTAGTCTATAACCTCAGCATGCATCAAATTACACAAGTTCTGCAACAGAGAAACATCTGGCCTACACTCAACAAATGAAAATATAGATATGTATCAATCTATCATCTAGTAGGCTCAAGATCTCACCAAAGTGTGGAAATGGGTTACCGATGTGTGCATGTATTTATTACCAATAGCTTGTTAAATCTAGTCAGGCAATTCTAAACATTTTTCTTAAAAATACTTGCTGAAAACGGTTCATATTACTTTTCCACAAATTAGACCATGACTAAGGACCTACTGCCAAAACAATCAACAACAACTGGTACGTACTGAAATAGCTGCTTTATGTCTGATTAGAATGCTTTTTAAGAACTATTTTCAAGACATTTTCAATTTTTTTTCTTTTTTTTATTTTTTTAAAGACTCCAAAATAAATAAAAATGAAATTTTCCCACCCCCACACTTGAATGACACATTGTCCTCAATGTGAGCTAGGAATAAAATAAAGCAGAAATAAAAATAAAATACAACAGTAAAAGGAACAAACTCCCCTGGATAAGCAATACGCGTATGAGTCCCTCCAGTTCCTCCCAATCGAGCCGTATAGCATTTCTTTCGCGGCCGATAAACAAACCTGAAACTAAGACTCAAAAGAAAAATAAAAACATAAAATTCTGGGATGCCTTATACATCGATGGTGTACAGATCTATCCCGCCTGAATGGAGATTGAGTACAGGCGAGGTTATCTGATTGCAAAGTTAAACTCCAAGCATTCCCAGAAAAACAAAAACAAACTCAACAATAAAAATAAAATAAAAAACGTACCTGTAATACTCTACACAACTATACAAACTCTACATGTAAACATACCTGACACATCTACTCATGGTGGTCTAGTGGGATGTTTGTGTCCCCGCACCTCCGAATGTGTGCTCCTCCTACACCCAGGTAACTCATCCACAGTTCTCCCTATCAGCCCCAACAATGCCAGCTTTTCCTTCTCACTATCTGGTTCAGGTGGCTTCTTGGCCTTCTTCTTCCTTCTCCTTCGTTTTCTCTTAGTGTTATTCTTGCTCACTAGTTCCATCCTGTCAATCACAAAACATTCTGTCTTTTCTTTTCCATTTTCCTTCACAGGAGATCCACTTTTGTCAGTTTTATGATTAGCAGTATTAGAGAACACCTTAAGACTCATCTTCCTATCCCCAAACCTCATTTTTACCGTCCCTTCAGCACAATTAATAATGGCTTTAGCGGTAGCCAGGAACGGTCTACCCAGAATGACAGTTGGTTGTGTGTTTTTAACACAATCAAGCACTAAAAAATCTACCGGGTAATAAAACTCTCCAACCTTAACAATCACATCCCTTACAATCCCCCTAGGACATGAAGGAGTTTGATCGGCCAACACCACAGTTGTGTTGGTTTTCTGTAATGGACCAAAATCATACCGATCATATAAACTCCCTGGTAGAATACTCACACTAGCTCCCAAATCGAGAAGCGCTCTATCCACTTGAAAATCACCTACTTGTATAACAATAATAGGCGCTCCTGGGTCTTGGAGTTTTGGGGAAGGGTACCCAACAACACGGCATTCACACTGGCACTTAAATCTAACTGTTTAGGAAGTTTATGCCGTCGTTTTTGGGCACTCAATTCTTTCAGAAACTGAACCTGATCTGGACATTCTTCAATTTTATTAATTAACGGTAAATTGATTTTGACAGTTTTAAAATTTGCCCACTTCTCATCCTTTGGTGGGTCCCGTTTAATTAAATCTTTTCTCTTAGAAGGATCTACTAAAGCCATAGGAAAGGGTACCTTTTTCACCTTCTCACCCCCATACTTAGCCTCATTAGACCCACTCTTCACGTTTTTACTCTCAAGATTTAATTTGAAATTTTTTTCTTGTTCAGGTTCAGACTCAGATTCAGTGTTACACTCCTCCACCACTCCCTCAACAAACTTTGGTGGAGTACTCTCTACACTACCTATTTCAGAGGTGGGGAAAAGACTTACCGCGTTAATGTGCACACTTCTAGAGGAAGACTGGTGAGCAGGATTTAGTGTAGTATCACTAGGGAGTTTACCTGGATCTCTCCCTGACATCTGAGCAGCTAGCTGGCCTACCTGTTTTGACAAGGCTTCCACAGTCTTGTCCCGCACTTCATTATCCTTCCTAATTCCCTTAACATCCTCCTGCACTGCCTTGATAGCTTCCAGAATCACATGTAACTGATAGCTGCTTCCACTTGATGTGTCGTGCTGATGGTTCCAGTGCTGTTGCTGCTGATTTTCACCCTGCACATGAGAATTAGAAAAATTAGGATTTAATTGGTTATTCGGGTTACCAAACCTGAAATTGGGGTGATTGCGTAGTCCAGGATGATATGTATTTGAATTCATGTCATACTGTTTTCTTTCTCCATAGACTTGATTTACCTGTTCACCTGCACATTCAGCTGCAATATGACCTAATTCATTACATTCAGTACAAACATTAAAAGCACTACCTACCTTCACCTCATCACTTTTTCCTACTCTCAATTGGGCTACCTGTTTTTCTAAGATCAAATTCTGCTGCTTAAGTTTTTCTATCCTCTCTTCAGCTTCATAATCAGCAGCCCTAACAGAAGATGATCTAGATTTCCTACTAGATTGTGCTTGTCTCTTAGAAGTTGCACTCATCCTCTCTAAGTACCCCCAATCTATAGCTACTGTGTTAGTGAAAAAAGTACCACTGCTAATAGCTGTTAGATCCCTAACCTCATCAGGCAATAATCCATCATAAAATGCTTTAATAAGCTCCCAAGTCTCAATGCCATGATGTGGGCACTTCCTAAGCAACTCCTTAAATCTAGTAAAGGCCTCATGAAATGTCTCACCTGAATTCTGCTCAAAGGCTCTAATTGCTTCTCTAGCCTCATAAGTCTTACTCATAGTGTAATACTCTTCTAAAAACACCTGCTGCATTTCTTGCCAAGTAAAAATGCTACCTGGGGTCAGGGTTGCAAACCACTGCCTAGCCCTATCCTTCAAAGTGAATTGAAACAACATAAGCATAACCTGATCCTTAGTAAACCCAGCCCCTCCTACAGTGTTACAAATAGACTCAAAAGCCGCAATATGTAAGTAGGGCTCCTCTGATCTCTTACCATTAAACTCAGGTAGGTGGCCTAAATAATGGGGTTTAACCTCAAAAGCTCTACCATTCCTACCTACGGGTGTCACTACAGCTGATGAATTAGGCATAATGACTGGCCTAAAGTGACTATCTACGCCACCCCTAGCTGGTGCCCTCTGAACAAGCTGTGGGACACCATCTACAAACTCTAAATCACCCCCCATATCACTCGTATCAAATCGTGGCACACCTCTTGGTGCCTGGTTATTTACCATTTGCCTCCCAACCCGGTTCCCTTGATTAAAGTGACGTACCTGATTACGTGGGATTGGACGCCTAGGATGCAAGTCGAATCCATCCTGATCAAAATCATCATACCTGACGTCGGCATATCTGCCGTCATACTCCTCATGCTCAGATTCTCTGTCCCAGTCAGTCTGCCATGTACTGTGAAAACTCTCCTCATCAGACTGTTGAGGGATGCGATGCAGCTGTTCGTTTTCAAGGTTTTGCTGCTGCTGTGGTATGACTGGTCGGGTGTTTCGGGCAGGTTGGAATTGTGGTACTGGTGGTGGATTTTGAGGAGGTGCATCCTTAGGGATGTTGTGATGGCTGTGAATACTCATGGTGTGATTAAGGTGGTGAAAGGATCGGTTTCTTCTAGCGGTTCTCTCAATCTCTGGATCAAAAATCAAAGGCGATGTTTTCCCCGACCTTCGTGTATGGTGCATACAAGTAAAGTAACCTGCACACACAGAAACAAGAAAACCAGCGTAGTACTGAACAAAGAAAAATAACTAAATAAAGAACAAAAAGTAAATAAACAAGAAAAGATACTATTTTTTTTAAATTTATTAATTTTTTTTTAATTTTTTTTTTCTAAAACTAAAGACAACTAAAACGAAAAACACTAAGCGCACGCACTCCCCGGCAACGGCGCCATTTTGATCGCGTGTCGAGAGCTAATCAAAAACTATATTAAAACAACTCCTTAGCTACAAGGACTGCAGTATAGGGAGTAGGGTTGTCGAACCACGAGGAATATGTGGTTAGTGTTAATAGCAATTTTATCAGTTAAACTAATTAATTAAAAATAATATTTTATGAAGTAGAATGCTGTTGTGCTTGCAAAAGTTGATTAAGAGATTTGAACAGAAAACAGTAATAATAAAGAAGTAACTCCCTCTAAACTTCATGTTCTAGGTTTCACACAGTTTTCAGTTTATAAATTGGGAACCACATAGACATAGTTCTGGAAATTAGTTAATTAAATGGTAGCACAAGTTCTTGTCATCAAACCCTATTATCTACCCAATTGTAAGCGTCAAGTCAACTCTCTTTATGTCACCCAACCCGTTACTAAGTTTTGTCATCAACCGAACAAGTTGTAAAGAAAGGACTCAAAACACAAATCAATTGTTTGCTTAACTAATGCATCAATAATGTTTTAATTGTTTGTCATCACAAGCAAAACATAATCCAATACTGAAAATAAATAGAAAACGTGCAAAACCTAATTGAACCATTCGCCTAGAGGAAGTTACAAAAGAATTAGCCTTGCATCTTGATCGCGTGCATGCCTCCTCTTTTGTTCCTGTTGTGCGATCTTGCCTCCCTTCCAATTCTGTCCGCGTCCAAAACAGAGCAGCCCTAGAAATAATAAAACTCCTCACATAGCTTCTCTCGAAATCCAATAATAATGGGCCTTCAAATGTAAACCCATTCACATGTCTTTTTTTTTCTTTCTTTTTATTATTATTATTATTATTATTATTATTATATACTATTATTTATATATATTATTATTACTCCATGCTCTTGTACCGGGTGTCTGGGACTTGACCAAAGTTCTTTCGTATTAAGCTCATATCTCACAAACACCTACAAAGCACATGTACACCAATAAATAATTAAGACCGCCTAAAAGCACACAATAAAAGACGAAAATATATACAAAACTAACATATTAACAGGGTGTTTTTACCAACACATCAATATCCATCACAGCCCAATACAATAATGTTTTGATATCATAGAATCTGTAGAAATACACAATTCCTTTCTCCCACTTTACTCCAATAGACCGTAGCTGTGGAAAATATTTCCATCCCAACGCTTTGCATTTAAAGACTTGGTTGTGATATTTGTATAATGCGCCCCAAACTTTTGAAACTGGTTTGTTTGCTTCTTGTTCTTTCAGCTTTCTTAACAATTATTTCAACTCATCGGACTGCTTGAAAGATTGTTCCTTTTCAGCATCATTTCCAAACACTTCATTGAGTGTTTGTTCATTGATTTCAGGAATAGGAATATTCTCTTTCATTGGATAATATTCATGATACTCTTCATGTGAAATGTCCTCAATTTCCACTTCTTCATAATATGGAGCATATTGATCATCCGAATGTTTTCCTGCTTCAGTAACTGGAATGTTAGGAATCACTTTTTCTTGTATAATCTCTTCGAGAGACTTCCCAACCTGCTTAGCAAGACCTTCTAATATCTCTGTTGTCATTGCTATAGATACTTCCCCATCTTCTAATTCAGGATCCTGATACTCAATCAAGTACCTCAAATCATCGTTTTCAAATATCTCGGGGAATATTCCAGTCAACTCAATAGTCCAATAATTTCTTTTCAACATTTGTTTATCCAATTTCTTAACTTTATCTGATAAAACACGAATCTTTTTAGTCCAGGATATACTTTGATCATCATCAACAATTTCACCTGATTTCTTCTTGGAACTAGATTCGCCTTTGTCACCTTTCTCATACTTTTTCTTCTCAAATGTGAACTGGTCAGTATCATCATTATCATCATCCAAATCTTTAGAACTAGAATCTTTGTCTTTGTTCGCATTCTCACCTCTGGATCCATCATCATCATAACTATCATCCTCATCATCATCTTCACCTTCTTCATCAGAACCACTATAATGCACTTGTTCTTCTTTTTCCTCCTCTTCCTCCTCAGTTCCCTTCAGCTGTGGTGCTTTAGAATATAAATCATCAATCAACTTTCTCAAATTTTTGCTTTCTGCTTTAACCAAAGTAATTCTCTTTGTGTTTCTTTTGTTAGAAGTCTTCAACCGTTTGTTTTCACTTTCAAGTGTCTTAATCTTTGCTTCTAACTCATCCTGACGTTCTTTAGAAGACAACACAATCTTTAACATATCATTCTCATTTTCTTTCATTTGTCTAATCTCAACTTGTTGTTGATTGAACGCCTTCCTTCATAACATTTGCAATCTGTCTATTTACAGCTTCCATCACGTCACTTGAAACTGTAGCTTGAGGAGTAGAATTGGATTCTGCACTTGGTTTTTCACTCTTTTTCTTCATACTCTCCAAGACATTCTTCAGTAACAATACTCTCCAAGACATTCTTCAGTGTTACTGATATATTTTTTGGATTCAACTGAGATGCAGGATCAGTAGTCACAACTTGCTGTACAACCTTCTCTTTCTTAACAACGGGGGATGTTGCAGGTGATACATCCTTTGAGCTTCCGACTGCTGGTACTTTCTTTCCTTTTAATAACAAATCAAGCTCCATGTTCCTTCTTTTCTTTGGCGGTTCTTTCTTAGACATAGTCTTCAACCTACCAGGTTTAACTTTGGCACCTGAAACTGGAGAACCTTCAACATCAGCATCAACATCCAAAATCAGCTCTTGATTCTCTTCTATAACTTCTTTTTCTCTTTGTTCCTCAAAAATCTTCTCTATAGCATCACGAGTACTAATCTCAGTGGCCTTGGGATCAGTATCCTACACAGTTTCAGTTTGAGAGTCCCACTCTTCATCTTCTTCAGTTTCTTCTGAGTCTTCATCAAGTAATAAAGTCTTTTATTTCCCTTTGCTCTTAGACACCGTCTTTGTCTTTGACTCATTCTTAATCACCTGTTGTTTGCCTTTGCCTTTGGATTTAGCACCTTTGTTAATCACTTGTCGTTTCCTCTTTGCATCTCTATCAACAGGAAACAATGGACTATCAGAATCTGAATTGCTATCTGCATGTCTGGCTTTATCCTGTCCTGGATCTTCATATTAAACAGAAGTCAAATGTCCAAACAGACGTTTGTGTGGTGGCCTTTCTTCTTCCTTCTTTCCTTTATAAATTCTCATCCTGTTCAGAGTTGTTGGATTCATGTGTTCTTGATACACTACTTGCAATGGATCTCTTCTCAACTCTTTGTACTTATGATCAAACACCATTTGCAGGAATCTGGGATACATTAGAAACTTATCACCCTTCAAACCTTGAAGCGTTTCCTTCATATGATGAAATGTCATCCCAGATACATTAAATGGCTTGTTCAGAATTAAGGCAACCACTAATGAACACAATGTCTTATAGACCCACTTACAACCTATTGGTTTCCTATTCTTAGGTAAGCCACTTAGAACCCAAGTGTTGTTCCTATGAAGAGCTTCCATTTCAGCGTTCATAACCTCAACCTGTTTTGGGTCCATGTAAACTTCATTATAACTAGTGGGTTTAACAGTTTTATTCAGATTAGAAATAAAACATTTGTTTTTTAGGTTTAATTTTTTTAAATGATTTTCATTTTCTTGTATTTTTTAGCAATTTAAATTTTATTCTAAAATAAAAATTAATTAAACGATGTATGGTAGGGGTGAAATTTGGAGCCCTTCACTTGGGCATTTTTTTACACATGTCATGTGCGTCCCACATGAGGCTTGAAAGAGCTTGAAATTAACAAAGGGTCTAGTGATGTCGTATGGTGTGAGTGTGACTGTGAGTGTGTGAAATTAACAAAGGGCTTGAAATTGGCTGTTGAAGGAAAGAAGGAGGAAGGAGGTGAGGTGGCGGCAGTTGATTGGAGGAAGAGAGGGAGAGCACAACGCTAAATATTTCACGCTTAAAGGATTTGGAGCCCTTTCACGCCCAGGGGGCGGTGTTAGGCGCGAATGGGGCTTGAAATCCCCCTTTAACGCCCTTTGACTATACCACTACATGTGGTCTTACTATAAATGCATTGGGTGCCGTGAAACCACTACACAGTATATTGAAAACATGTGAAAGAAATTGTTATGGTGATGCGGTAGCCAGACACTTTATAATGTGGTAGTGAAACTGTGTAAACCATTACACTTGGTCTAAGAGCATCAACAACGATGAACTGGTCCAAAATTTCAGATTTGTCACACTAGTATGTTACATCATTACAATCAACAACCATTTCAAACTCACTTTTTTTCTCCAACACTAAATCACTCCAAATCTCCACATCACACCCTAGTTTTATAAAAAAAAAATGCAAGTGTTTGTGGCAGGACCCACCTTACCATTTCGATCTAGTCCGCTCTAGTTGACCAACCCATTCCAAACCACCTACTCCAACACATGCCTTGGTTGGAATTGCATTTGGAATTTTAGACCACCTCCAACCAATGGGGGATCCGGAATATTTTTCCAAAATGTTCCCTTTTCTTGTTGGTTAAAATTTTTACCTTCAAATATTAAATATTTCGGGCCGGGCCGGGTCAAATTTTTACCTTCAATCTATTAAAATTTCGAAAACAATGGGTTCCCGGGAACCCGTATATTACTATATAAATCCGCCCCTGCCTCCAACTCACCCCCTTGGAGGTGTGATCTAACTACGTCTAGCAGTGATTATACAAGTTTTTATGTAATAGGTAAGGCATAAAATTTTAAAACATCTTAAGGTACAATTGAACGGTCAACTTTAATTGGGTGGTTTATGATATAGATATGTTGGCACTAGTTCTTAAGATACTAATTAGTTGCGTTGAATAAGAAAGAAGAAAAATATTTTTATTTAGTCTAAAGATTTTCCACTCATATTGATTGACTTTTCTAGTATGAAAGGTTGAATAAGTGAAAATAAAACAAAATTCCTTTCAAAAGAAGGAAAATAAATTATTGCCATGTGAACTTCCAGGAATCAAACTCCCACAAAAATTGACATTTACTTTCTTAATATTTTCCACTCATATTGATTGACTATTATTATGCAGTTTTGTTTAATTTTAATTTCTTGATATGATAATGTAGTAGAGAAGAATGACCAAGATCAAGTTGATCTTTGGCTTCCTTCTACTTTATGCATCAATACCTCATACTTATGCTGCAGACACCATATCTGCAAACCAAATCCTAAGATATAGCCAAACCATCGTTTCGCCACAAGAAACCTTCGAACTTGGTTTCTTTAACCCCGGTAACTCCACAAACCATTACGTCGGAATTTGGTACAAAAAAATATCCACTGGAACCGTTGTATGGGTAGCCAACAGGAACACACCACTCACAGATGCCTCGGGTGAGCTAACTCTCACCATTCAGGGAGTTTTAGTTATTCGAAACGCCACCACAGGCAGTGTCATATGGTCGTCAGCGAACTCATCCACGATATCATTAAGGAATCCAATTGGTCAGCTTTTAGATACCGGCAACTTTATAATTTACGACAACAATCAAGAAAATCCCATATGGCAAAGTTTTGACTTTCTAACAGACACTGTACTTCCTGGAGCGAAAGTGGGCTGGGATTTGGTTACCGGGATCGAAAGACGCTCCACGTCTGCTAAATCCAATGATGATCCTGCTGCTGGTGAGTTTTCTTCAGGGTTTGATATCAGAGGTTACCCTCAGACAATGCTAATGGAGGGTCTGCATATAAAGTTCCGGAGAGGTCCCTGGAATGGCTTAAGTTTTAGCGGATCTCCTAATTTGAGACCAAACCTGATTTACAACTTCACCTTTGTTCTTAATGAGAAAGAAGTTTACTACCAATACAATCTTGTAAGTAGTTCGGTTTTTACGAGGATGGTGTTACAACCAAATGGTCATATAGAGCGCTTAGTATGGAGTGATAGCAAAAAAGAATGGATCCTTTATTTCTCCTCAGTAATCGATCACTGTGACCAATATGCAGTGTGTGGGCCATATGGGAGCTGCGACATTAACAAGTCCCCAGTTTGTGAATGTTTGAAGGGATTTGAACCCATGTCTCCTGATCAGTGGGCGGTTGGAGATTGGTCACATGGGTGTCGACGTACTGTCCCATTGGACTGTGAACTTGGTGAGGGGTTTAGCAAATACTCGAATCTGAAGTTACCAGACACTCGGGGGTCATGGTATAACCAGAGTATGACCCTTGTAGAGTGTGAGAAGATGTGTAAAAGCAATTGTTCGTGTACTGCTTACACATACACAAACTCGAATATCTCAGGGGCGGGGAGTGGTTGTTTGCTATGGTTCAGTGACCTAATTGATATCAGAACGTCTGCTGAAAACGGGGACACTCTTTATATACGATTGTCCCATTCGGAGTTAGGTAAATCAAAACAATATTAGTGTTTTTAGTACTATATCTTCATAATTATTTGTCTAAATGATAAATGACCAAATCATGTTGATACAGACTCAATAGCAAAAAGTAAAAGCTCAGGTGCAGCAGGGAGAAGTGTACAAGTTATCATCCCCGTAGCATTTGTAGTTTTGGTCATACTAGTTTCAATATGCTTGTTGTATCGTTTTAAGAGGAAAAAGCAGCAACAACAAGGTAAAAAGTTTAATGCCAAGTAGTTCTGCTCAAATTTATGTTTTATATTTGTGACACAACAAAAAAAAAATATATTGATTTACACAAAAATTTTTAATAATCTTAGTAATATAAATCATGAGTTAGGATCAAATACACAATACACTTTTTTTAGGAAGGGTGAGAATGATCGGGATCCATTGATCTTATATTTGAAAGTTGAGATTAGTTTGTTGGAAACAAATAAATAATAAATTAGAGGAAAGTCATAAAATAAAAACCACATTTATTGACTTTCTCTCTCCACATGCAATGCACATGTCAATTCTTCCTATCATTTTAAAACATCTATAACTTTTTGATATGATATTCTTTTTTTAAAAAAATTCACCATATTAACTAACTCTTTTTATCTTTAATATGAGTACCACATTGCTACATTACAAATGAAAAATGAAAACCGTGTTAAATGGGGTTTCTTCTTCATTATGTCTTCTGCTCATTCATTGTGTTATAGTATGCATATGTACTTTATAAATATTTTATTTATGTTTTTTAGTCTACACATGATTTAATTTTGTTCACTGTGTTTTTACTATGTTTTTCATTGTGTTTTACGTAAATGGGTTTTGTATTTATGCTATATATTGTGTTTTATTATGTTGTTCATTGTGTTTAAGTGTACTATTCATTGTGTTTTAGTATTATGTTCATAGTGTCTTTAGTATGTCGTCCATTGTATTTTATTAGACAGTTCATTGTGTTTTATACCATATTGTTCATTGCATATTTAATTGGTACTCATTGTGTTTTACATTATCTCCATTGTGTCTTACGCAACTAGGTTTTCGACTTTTTTTTTCAAAAGTATTTATTGTGTTTTACGCAACTTGGTTTTCGACTTTTTTTCGAAAGTATTCATTTTGTGTATTTAGTTTGTCATCCATTGTGTTTTACACAACTGGGTTTTGGACTTTTTTTTCAAAAGTACTAATTGTGTTCTAGCCTTCTGTTCATTATGTTATTAGTATGTCGTCCATTGTGTTTTACGCAACTTAGTTTTTTGACTTTTTTTTTCAAAAGTATTCATTGTGTTTTATTCTTCTGTTCATTGTGTCTTTAGTATGTTGTCGACAGTGTTTTATTAGACTGTTCATTGTGTTTTATACCCTATTATTCATTGCATATTTACTTGGCACTCTTTGTGTTTTACGTTATCTCCATTGTGTCTTACAGAACTAGGTTTTCGACTTTTTTTTTTCAAAAGTATAACAATATGGTACTCATGTTAAAGGTTAAAAGACGCTCAATTTATGGTATAAGTTTTTTTTAAAAGGGGAAATGGAATCTAATAATCCCAACTTTGAGGGGTTGGAAGGCAGCAGTCCCAACATGAAAATTGTAACACAGCAGTCCCAACTTGTCAACATTTTTATTTTAATGGTCCCAAACTTAACTCAGTTAAGTTTTTCTGTTAAATGCCACGTAGGCATCCCACGTGGCAGTCCACGTGGCAAAATCTGTCCAGTTGGCAAAAAACGTGGGTCCCACTTGTTTTTTCAATTAAAAAAATCTATTAATTATTTTAAAAAATCTTTAAATAATAATAAAAAAGAATTTTTATATATATATATACACACACACACATACACACACCCCTACATCTTATCATCTTCACCACACCTGCCACCACTGTCCACCACCACCACCACCCATCTCCGACGACACCCACCACCACCACCACCACCATCTCCGACGACACCCACCACCACCATCTGCTAGACGATTCTGCCAAAGTGAGAGTGAAAGACAGAGAAAGTAATACTTCTCTCCCCCCAACTCTAATAAAGTAAACAAAGAAGAAGAAGAAAGAGCTATCCACCACTACAAACACCACGACACCCACAGTAACCATACCTCGAATCAGATGCATCAGACGCAGTAACCATACCATCACATCAGATGCATCAGACGATTATTACCTCGAATCGTTGTTAGGGTTTCTCCCCCAAAACAATTAGGGTTTCTCTGGTTGAGATGCTATGGAGGTGGGGTTTTGTGGAGGTGCTGTGGAGGTGGGGTTTTGTGGAGGTGGTTGTTGGTGAGGTTTTGTGGAGGTGGTTGCAGATGGCGGCGGTGGAGGTGGTTGTTGGTGGTTGTAGGTGGGTTTTTGTGGAGGTGGTTGCAGATCTGGTAGTTTTTTGGGTTTTGGCTGAGATGGTGGTGGATTTGGTTGATGGTGACGAAGGCGGTGGAGGTGGTTGCAGATGGCGGCGGTGGAGGTGGTTGCAGATTTTGCCTCTCTCTCTGTGGTGGTGGGAGGTGGTTGGTGGTGACGGTTGTGGTGGTGGTGGTTGGTGGTGATGGTGGTGGTGGTGGTGGTGGTGGTGGTGGTGGTTGGTGAGGAAGACAACTATTGTATATGTTGTGTGTATATATGATTAAAACATGTGGGCCCCACCTCTTTTTTTTAATTGACAAATAATTATATTTAATTAAAACATGTGGGCCCCACCTTTTGTTTTTGACAGATACAACTTTTTTGCCACGTGGGATGCCTACGTGGCATTTAACAGAAAAACTTAACTGAGTTAAGTCTGGGACCATTAAAATAAAAATGTTGACAAGTTGGGACTGCTGTGTTACAATTTTCAAGTTGGGACTGCTGCCTTCCAACCCCTCAAAGTTGGGATTATTAGATTCCATTTCCCCTTTTTAAAAAGATGGCGTATAAAAATGTTGCGGACGTTAAAAATGAAGTTGGAACTAGCATATGACTTGCATGTGCATATTCTTTTTACAAAATTACCCTTCTCACTTGTTTAATCCTTTGGACACATGTATTTTTTAGTGGCTTCTCACCCTTCTCCTTATTTGTAGCCTTTACAGAATAACTAAACCCTACAAATCATTATGTAATTGATAGAAATCATGTAATCATATTTGCGACATAAGTTTATTAAAACTATTTTGATGTTTGTAAAAATTTGTTTCTAGTTAACCGATTTAACCCGACGACCCATACATAAAAACAATAGTAAAACAACCGGCATATCTTGCCACATGAATGTACACGTATTAGTAATTTATTCAACATAATCAGTCTATACACTTCACAGGGACGTCTAGTAACAAGTTTAGACATGATCCTGAAAACGGAAGTGTTCATGAAGATCTAGAGCTACTACTATTTGGCTTGTCTACAATACATAAAGCCACAAACAACTTTTCAGCGAACAACAAACTTGGAGAGGGCGGTTTTGGACCTGTTTACAAGGTATTATATCACTCCATGACCTTCAATGTGGTACAGGTAGTGTTCATGTTTTTTATTGGAAGGATAATTCTTGGCATAAAACATGTAATCTTGAAGGTGTTTATGTTTCAGGGTGTGCTCGAAGATAGAAAGGAAATAGCAGTGAAGCGGCTTGCAAAAACATCCACTCAAGGACTTCATGAGTTCAAGAATGAAGTCATCTTGATATCAAAACTACAACATCGTAACCTCGTCAAGCTCTTGGGTTGTTGCATAGAAGGAGATGAAGTGATGCTAATTTATGAATACATGCCAAACAAAGGCCTTGATTCCTACATATTTGGTAAATACATTAATAAAAAAAAACATAGAATGGTATCAAATCAACAAGGGTATAAACTAAAATCCTAACTATTCACAGATGGAACTCGAAGGGAATTCCTTGATTGGCCAACGCGTTACCACATTATAATCGGAGTTGCTCGTGGACTTCTTTATCTTCATCAGGATTCTCGGCTCAAAATCATACATAGAGATCTCAAAGTCAGCAATATTTTGCTTGACAAAGACATGAACCCAAAGATATCTGATTTTGGCACAGCAAGAACTTTTGGTGCAAATCAAATAGAGGCGAAGACAAGCAGAGTGGTTGGAACATAGTGAGATTCTACATTCCTATAACTCATTTCTATTTATTTTGTTAATCTCTAACACTAACTTGATTCCTCATAGTGGTTACATGGCACCGGAGTACGCTGGAGGTGGTATCTTTTCGATAAAATCAGATGTATATAGCTTCGGTGTGTTGGTGTTGGAAATTGTTTCTGGTGATAAAAATAGAGGATTCATCCACAAAGAACATTGTAACAACCTTATTGGACATGTAAGTTTAAGCCTATCAATTTTGAAAGTGAAAATTGCATGAATGGGTAAAACAGCTTTGGTTGTTTCTTCTTTTTTTAGTAATAGAGTATCTTTATTTTTACTAAATAATAAATGAAAATCATTTAGGACACATGTCTCTTTCTGGTTTCTCTTCACCTTTTTTTTTTTTCTCTTCTTAGATAATAACATTAAATTAATGAAATTTTTTCCAATTGGCTCTCTTAATTTTTTTTTCATTTCTCTCTTAAAAATTAAGTGAAAAATATTAAGTAATATTTTTTCCACTTCTCTCTTATTTATTTAGTATTTCTTTTCTCAACTATTTAATCTATTTTTCTATTTATTAATTTTTATTGATTCAATCACGTGTATTACGCATTTCTAACCAAATAATAAATAAGAAAAAAAAAACAATGTAAAAGGTTACAATAAGTAAATAATACGTCAAAGTTTATTAATTTTTTAAAAGATATATCTTGAAGACTATTATTTATTCATACCATGTAATACATGGTGTTCTACAACTAAATGTTATTGGTGGCTGGTAAATGTTATTCATGTGTTCTTTGCTTTTGACAGGCATGGGGACTCTATAATAAAGACGAATCATTGCAATTAGTTTCTAAATGTCTAAGTGAATCAATCAACGCCTCTCAAGTTCTACGATCAATCCATGTTGGTTTGTTGTGTGTTCAACGTAACCCAGAAGATAGACCGACTATGACGGATGTGATAGTTATGATGGGAAGTGATTGTCCATTACCTTCACCAAAAGAACCAGGATTTTATGTTGGAAAAAGTATGCATGATTCGGCACAGTCTTTAAGCACTCATGGATTATGTTCTAACAATGATCTTAGCATTACAATGCTGAGTGGTAGATAAAATGAAAGCCTCGCAACTATGTAACAAAAAAGTGATTGCTTGTTTCTTATCTTGATAACCGTGTTTGTGCATTTCATGCATCTTAGTGCCGATGCATTTTAGTTGGTTAGGTCAACATACCTGCACCAAATCTTTTTGCGATTGCCTTTATACACAAACAAGACGTGTAATACTAACAACGTGTATCTCATGCATGCAATACCTTACTTACCCTAATTACATATTATACATGTTTTTACATGGCATAATGATGCCCATCAACGGGATGCAAAACAGTCACAAAAGCATTCACAAAACAACCATTAAAAAGCATAATTAGTTGGTCGTGACTTGGTTGAAAAGCATTCGCAAAAAATGGCCACTTGCAAATTGGTTGCAAGTATTCGACAACCATAACAATTGCTAAATTCGGTTGCAAATATTTCATAAAAGGCTATTTGTCATCAGCTTTTGCGGTCCCAAAAGGTTATTTGACACTAAAAAATGCGGTCTCAAATGCCCGTTTTTCTAGTAATGTTTATAACCTATTCAAAAGCAAGATCTAGCTTATATCTCTAAGTTATCTAAAATTTTAATAAAACCAATATCCATGGGACAAACATAGAATAAAGGTATATTTCTTTAAATCTTTATCTTAATCCTTCAACGTTTTACCAAGTTTCCTCTACTAGGAATGCCCGCACATTGATGTGGGTGTGTTTGTTTTGTTGTCGTGTAGTTGTTGTTGGGGTTTGTAGTGTGTGTATTCTGTTTGTAAACAATTTGTATACCGTCACTCGTTGCTACAGGGTTACATGTATTTTTAAAATTTGGTTAAACAATAACAAGACATATAAATGCCATAAGACATTGGTATTTGTTTTATATTTGCCACATATTTGTAACGTGAATGTTGTCACCAAGATAGAATCAAAAGTAAAAAAATTATTATTACTATCGATCCCAAACCACAATACAAACCCTAACAAGAGTAAACAGAAATCTCTCAACACTATAAAACTCCTAAGATTATAACTCAATAATCTCAGTACAAGATCTACATTAGAATCACTATAACAGATTCAAGACGAATCTGATTACAACTCTTAGATCACAATAGAGAATGAGAGAACAAGAACTAGGGTTTCGAGAAAGAGAGATAAAGACTGGAATTATGAGCAGGAGAGAGAGTGAGAGAGCTATATAAAGGCTCTCTCACAAAGACAAAATGGACGGCCAGGATTAGATTAACTCAGCAAGAACAACGGTCCTTAATAGATTGTGTTTCTCCACACGGATCGCCAAGTCAGCAAGCATCCAATCTGGGCTCAATGAACTGGGCTTATTGTCTTGTACTCTTGGAACATCTGGGCTGAGACTTGGACTATCACTTTCTTGGACCCAAAGCTAACCATTAGACTTGACCCAATCCACAACCTACAAACACTCTTATGCAACATGTTATAGAACAAAACTAAAAGAGATAAAATTGAAAAGGAAATTATTATGATGTAATAATTTTAACAACCCCCCCCCCCCCCCCAATTTTATTTCCCAAAAAGATTTGTCATACCAATTTTAGAAAATAATTGATCATGCTGATTTGCCAAAACACCTTTAGTGAACAAATCAGCCAATTGATGACTAGAATCAATTTGAACATTTTTGATAACTCCTTTTGATATTAATTCTCTCAAAAAAATAGATCAATACCAAAGTGTTTCGTTTTATCATGAAACACTGGATTAGACGCAATAGAAAGAGCAGATGAGTTATCACAATGTAACAACACAGAAACTTGCACCTGGACAGATAACTCTTTCAACACGTTTTTCAGCCAAATAACTTCACAAGAAGCTGCACACATTGCTCGGTACTCTGCTTCTGCAGATGACTGAGACACAGTAGCTTGTTTCTTACTTTTCCAAGAAACCAAACAGTTTCCCATAAAGATACAAAAACCAGTAACACTTTTTCTAGTTTCTAAGTATTTAGCCCAATTAGAATCTGAATAGGCAGTTAAGTCAAAACATTCTCTCTTGGAAAATAAGAGACCTTTTCCAGGAGTAGTTTTAAGGTATCTAAGAAGTCTGAAAAGCAATTTTAAGGTGTCCTTCAGTGGGTTTATGCTTGAACTAACTTAAGTAATGAACATCATAAGATATGTCAGGCCGAGTGTGAGACATGTATATCAACTTCCCAATAAGTTGTTGATATCCTATCATATTATCCAACAAACTTTCATGTTTTGAGACCAAATGGGTCAAAATATGATTTTGTTCAATTAGACATGTTACAGGCTTACAACCTAACATACCATATTCATGAAGTAAGCCCATAAAATACTTTCTTAGATTTAAACATAAACCACTATCTGTTTGACAACCTCTATACCCAGAAAATATTTCAACTCCCCAAGATCCTTTATAAGAAATTTAGTTTTAAACAAAGACCTAAATTTTTCAATTCCTATTACAGAATTACCAATAAGGATTATATCATCAACATAAACAAGAAGAACAAGAAAACCATCTTGATCATTTTTAACAAACATAGAGTAGTCACACTTACTTTGATGAAAACCAAATTCAGTCAATGACTTAACCAACTTTCATTCCACATACGAGGAGCTTGTTTAAGACCATACAGAGACTTTTGTAGTTTACATACCTTATTTTTAGATGCATCATCATAACCTTCAGGAATAGACATATAAACATCGTCATATAAGTCACCATATAAAAATGCATTGTTAACATCTAGGTGGAAAATTTTCCAGTCATTTTTTACAGCTAAGCTGATAAGCATCTAACAGTAACAAGTTCGACAACAGGATAAAAAGTCTCCTCATAGTCAAGACCCTCTCTTTGACTGTAACCCTTAGCTACTAATCTAGCTTTATACCTATCAATTTCACCAGATAACTTATATTTGATTTTATATATCCATTTACATCCAATTTTGTGTCTATTTTTAGGGAGATCAATTATGTCCCCAGTATGGTTCCTATGAAGGGCTTCTAGCTCTTAATTCATGGCATTTACCCAATTAGGATTCCTAACAACTTCTTCATAGTTTCTTGGTTCAAAACTTTTATCAAGGCTAGAAGCAAAACACATGTTTTCGAAAGATAAGTTGGACAAATTAACTGATTTCTCAATACCATATCTGACTTTCCTTTTCAACAATGAATTCACTAAGTTTTTTTTTAGGAAAGTTGACACTTATACTAGACCTCCTTAACTGACTCTGCTCAGAAGGCTCAACAAAGGTGTCACCCTCAGATTTAGAGTTGTTGTCATCTTTGGTACTCACAGGGTCAGCCTTACCAAAGTCATTAGTCATACTAGGTTGCTGATTAACCATATCACCAGTGTGATTATATGATTCAGCCAGACCTTTTAGTGTGATCTGTTGAATCAGGTTGCTGGAATCCTTGGGTTCCCAAATCCCCATTACCATTTCCCTTTCCTTCATCATCGGGATCATTCACGTTAAAATCTTGTTGAGTTTCCGTATTTTCAAAAAGACCAAAAAATTTTGTAGAGTTAACTTCATTATCAATAACAGGTTCAAAATTTTTAAACACATCATTTTCTTTAAATAGAAAACAAGATTCAAAAAATTTTACATCCCTAGAAAACCAAACAGTCCTGTTATCAAGACTATATACTCTATTTCATGAAATTAGGATCATAAAAGTTTCCTCAACTACTTGGAACCCTACTCGGTCACACAACCATCTAAAGCCAACCGCAGTGAAGACTAACTCCAAATATATAGTGGTAATGTTTCATCATGCCATAGTGTTCACATTTGAGTTTGCTCCTATCTACCTTGGATGATGACGAATTAAACTTCTGGTCTGACTGTCGACCTTTTCAAACGAGCCTTACCACATCAAAGTTGCCAGTCGAGTTCAACCCAGAGGACCACTTGTTGTGTATTTGTGAGAGTATTCTGATACATTGTTTCTTTTTGCTTTGACTGACGGCAATGGGTCACATCCGAGTGTCTCTCTTTTTATGGGATTATATTTCCAATCAAGAGCATTAAGTAATTGAAACAATTTATTTTCCTACCTAATTTTATTGTAAGTAGCAATGTCGGTAGAGCACGTTATTGGGTTAGGATCTCTCCGTTCAATTTCACCCTAGATGCCTTGAATCACAATCTAGAATTTTTCTAAAAGGTATGCCATTTTGCTTGAACTCGTTTGCTTTAACAAGGAAATTGTGACTACTGATACTGCATCTCAGTTGAATCTAGAAAATATATAAGTAACACTGAATAATGTCTTGGAGAGTATGAAGAAAAAGAGTGCAAAGCCACTGCAGAATCCAGTTCTACTCCTCAAGCTACAGTTTTGTAACAACCCGACACAGACCCCTAAAAATTTTTTGCGTTTTAGTGTCGTGTTATAATAAAAAGTTAACTAAAATAAATATTAATCGAGTCGTGTAAGTGCGAAACTGAAAACCGAACAAGATAATATAAAATATTATTATTAAGCATGTTACGAGACCGAGTTTATACGCATTAACGAACCCGAATACGCACCCGATCGGAATCGGTGAGTCACCAAGAGGAGGACATGTGTCCTCCCCCTTTTGATGACACCATTCCCTTTCCTTTTTATAAAAACCATACACACACATCTGTGTGTTCATTATACACTACACCCACACACACCTTTAGAGAGAGAAAGAGAGTGATCTAGAGAGAGGAGGAGCCGGAGGGCCTCCTGCCACCGCCTCCGGCGATCCTCCGGCGGCTGACTCCCACAACCACCCCCTCATCACCACACTCCAGCCGATTATTATCATTATAGAGAGAGAGAGAGGGGCAGATCTGGAAGAACCTAGAGAGAGAAAGTCGAGCAGAGGAGAGAGAGAGTCGTAGAGAGAGAGACGCAGAGGAGAGAGAGGCAGAGAACCAGAGAGAGAAGCAGAGGAAGAGAGAGAGAGAGACAGACGGAGGAGGAAGACGAAGACCACGGTGGTCGGGCGGTGGCTCCGGTGGCGGCGCCTCTGTTCCCAGACCAACCTGAGGTAAAAACCCCCCAAACCATCTTGATTCTCTATTGTTAAAGCCTGATAATAACGATTGAAGGTTTGGTGGTTAACGAGTGGTTCCCAGAGGTGTTATTGGTGGTTGTTGATGGTGGAGATTGGGTTCTAGGTGATGGAACTGTGGTGGTGTTAGGTGGTCAGGGGTTTGGGACAGGCTTGTATGGTGGCAGTGATGGTGGTCGGACGAGTGGTGGGGGTGGTGACCGATTGTTGAGATGGTTTGGGTGTTTTGGTCCAAAGGTTGATATGAGGACTCGGGTCAAGGTTCGGGTCAGGTCCAGAAGCGAGTCATGAAGGCGAGTCGAACCATGGGTCAACTGGGTCAACCCAGTCAACGGGAGAGTCAACTCGGGTCAGCTTGGTCAACCCGAGCAATAGGTATAACCGACTCTTGTGACTCGGCAATCTTAGATAGTTATAATTAATTATAGTGTATTTATGTCGCGTGTGGGACTTGACGAGTTAATATGAACCAAACCATAAGATAGCTCGGATATTAGTTTAAACACTTGATGACTCGGACAAACACTTGAATTAGTTGTATGAACTTGGAGTCTTGAACATTTGGACACAAGGATTGGAAGATAATAACTAAGACCGGGACTCGACAATTTGAACATAAGACTTGGTCATAACGAACCTATGTATGCCTAATGTATAAGATTAATGAGTATATTTAAGCGGAAATGGTTCAAGCAGAGTAGCAGACACATTATAATATATATATATAATACGAGTTATTAAGTGCATTGGACTTTAGTAGAATAACATTTAAGACACAAAATGTATACATAACTTGGAACTAGTGAATATTGATAGTATTTGAATAACAAGACATAAGTTTGAGCATGACATTAGCCTACGGACAATTGGACATTCGGACATTGACTTGAACTTTTAAACCATTTAGATTAAGGACTCGACAACTAAGGTATAGACATAGACTTCGGATAAATAAGTTGGAAGGAAACATAGAATTATGGACACGTGTACATGTATGTTAAGCCTTGAATGACTAGAACGAAATGGTATAAATATAAACCATACACTCGAGCTCGTCCCCACGCGTAACCGGTATGAATAAAACCAAAGACTAATAATAACATCATGTGTGTCGACATAGGGCCCAACCAGGAGAGTGCCAGTATCCGATACTGAGCATCCGGTTTTATATATATTTGAGCTATGCAAACAGGTGAGTTTCGTGAACTCCCCTCTTTTTACTTTTACAAATGTTTTGGGGTGACGCATGCTTCTAAACTGTTTTGTACATTGTTATGGGTGTTAGTTTTACAGAGCGTGATTACCTGCTTGCTTGTTATGCATACTAAACCAGGCACTCATTAACTCTAGGATAGAGCCGACTTAATATATGGGTAGTACTACTTGGGGAATCCCCCACGCACAGTGGTCCGGCCTAGACCCGGAAACCCCCACTGAGACCGACGGGTCGTTGCGGCATATATTTTGCCATTGGGGAACCTATGGGGCAGGGCATAGGTTGAGAGCTATGACAGTAACGGGCATAGTTTATGTTGTTACATCTAGACATGGTTAGGCATGGGCTAGGTGCCAAGGGTTGAGTGGCCAGCTTGTAGGACTGTAACACCATAACTAGATAAACGTGTTTGATAAATGAAACTGTTTTGGTAAACTAACTTTGGGCGCCTATGTAACTAAACACACGAACTCACCAACATTATTGTTGACCCAAAACCATTTTAAGCATGTGTTCAGGTACCAGCATTGAAGATATGAAGAACGTACGATTGCAACTCGGAGTCACAACCAGTGGACGAACCAGAAGACGATCAAGTAACCATAGAAACCAACCGCGCATATACGATCAGGGACTGGAGATAGTTAATGAAATTGTAATATGTAACTAAATTATCTTAATAAAGTTAGTTATTATTGTACCGCTTTCGCTGTTGCTTGCATTTGCGTGAATGTTGTACCAATCTGTTATTTCGTCAAGGCCCCCTGTGGCCGGGTTGTGACAGTTGGTATCAGAGCAAACAACGCGGCGTGTATGATTCCACTAGGCTTTAACCACGAACCTTAGGATCCTGACTTTGAAACCACAGATATTCTTTTCGGTTTGGAGAACCGAAACCTGACGGATAAACCAGAGTTGCAATCAGAGGATGCCGAACGAGTTGACTTTGGGTACTGGGGTACTGAACACATGGGAATAAAACGTTAAGTGATAAAAGATTTACTTGAAAGACATGAACGAACTTATGAAATAACCGACGAGAACATAAGATTAAGTGTTGTGATCTTTAATAGAATAGACTTGGATGCTTAAGTGAGGCGAGGAAGTGATTATGGTCGCGAACATAATCATGAATCCGCAGGCGCAAAGGCATTTCAGGGATATTTTATTAAAAGTCATAGGCACGAAGGTCAAAATTAATACCCTCGAACACCGAAAATCGTACGAAACATATCGTTGTGAGTCTGGCAAAGTGAAAGTTCGCCTTATCTTTGGTGCTTTTGGTTTTCTAACCATGATATTCTCATTCGATAGATGGAAGCTTCAAACCAGACAAGTGATTGTACTCGTTTTCATTAGATAATTTTGAAAGATTCTTCGTTGATATAGTGAACCTGGTATATAGTTACTAGATTCCGTTCAGAAATTCAAGGATTTCCTTGTTCATTCGTCAAAAGCCCTTAGACACTATGATCTAGACCGCTTTTATGACACTTTAGTACAAAAACTCCCGTCGTTGTTTCTTGTTTCCTATATATTTAAGCCCCGTTCGGATGGTACAAACTTCTAAAGCGTATTTGAGCGCTAGAAAGAGCTTGGTTAATTAGATAACCGTCCCGATTTTTATTATGAGCTACTTTGATTACGAATCAAAATGTTAAGCTTCTTTCCGAAACCAAGTATCGAAATTGTGCTTATCATCTAGTGTAAAGTGAGTTGGCGATTGTGCGATCGTGAATTTACAGATACGTTATGGTGATATAAATTTTTCTATAAGGATTTATGGTTAGAATTTCTAATTTCGTTTTTGAGGTATCAAAGGTGTGGTGGGTTAGCTGCGGTACACCCTATATATAAACACCAATGATACGTCAGAATTGAGATTGGAGATCTAACCAAGAATAAATTTCAATTCATTTTCTAAACCATTATCAAATTATATCTACCACCTTAATGTGAAATAAATTCGCGATTGCGTGATCATGAATTTATAAATACATTAACGAGGTATGAAATTCTATGAAGGTTTTTTTGGAAAGATTTCTAGTGCATTCTTGAAGTATCACCGGTGTGGTGGGCTGGCTGCGGTACGCCCTATATATAAACACTGATGGTACGTCAAAATAAGACTGGAAGTCTAATCAAGAACTAACTCTAAGTCCAATTTCTTTCACAACCAAGAACTCGAAATGTTTGCGGATTCTGCTTCCATGATTTCCATCAGGGCCGGCCAGGGAGGGGTGCAGGGAGGACTCCCGGCCCGGGCCCAATACTCTAGGGGGCACAGTTGATGAGCTCCAACTCCGGTCATACCGGTTAAAAGAAGACGGGAGTACTGTGCGGAAAGAAATATGAAAAAAAATGAAAATAAGAAGATATGATAACCTACCTCGTTGAAGAAGATGAACCAGTAGATAATAGAAAGAGAGTTGAGCAGCAGGATTTTACTATAATGCCCCTATAAGTCTATAACTAAAAGTAATAATGTATGGCTACTTGTTAAACTATGAAAATTGAAAAGAAAAGGTCTACCTACTTTTTTTTATAACCGTATGTGTGATGTAAAATATAAGAGGAAAAGTGGCTTGGTGGGTTTTTATAATGGTGTGCTTAGGTTAATAGTTTTTGGAAATTTTTACCGTTCAGATTCAAATGTCCAACCAAACATCACTTAATAATTTAACACTTAACTATCCAGAACCTCTTATCATTTAGACCTTTTACTGGGTCTGCACTTACCCAATCAGATGTTCCCAAACGGCCCCTTAATATATCAATTTAATAATACTTTAATCGTTGTTTAAAAAAATAGTTTAACTTATTTACTTCGTTAAGGCCTAAGGCCAGGGGCCATATTTTCCGCGTCTCGGCCCGGGTACAAGAATTCTCGGAGACGGCCCTGATTTCCATGTCATAGTTGTCCGCCTTTCCATTCAAGCGATGACTCGGAAATGAATGAACTTTTAGATATTACCACAACCATAATTTCGCGGACGAAATTCTTTTAAGGGGGGGAGAATGTAACAACCCGACACAGACCCCTAAAAATTTTTTGCGTTTTAGTGTCGTGTTATAATAAAAAGTTAACTAAAATAAATATTAATCGAGTCGTGTAAGTGCGAAACTGAAAACCGAACAAGATAATATAAAATATTATTATTAAGCATGTTACGAGACCGAGTTTATACGCATTAACGAACCTGAATACGCACCCGATCGGAATCGGTGAGTCACCAAGAGGAGGACATGTGTCCTCCCCCTTTTGATGACACCATTCCCTTTCCTTTTTATAAAAACCATACACACACATCTGTGTGTTCATTATACACTACACCCACACACACCTTTAGAGAGAGAAAGAGAGTGATCTAGAGAGAGGAGGAGCCGGAGGGCCTCCTGCCACCGCCTCCGGCGATCCTCCGGCGGCTGACTCCCACAACCACCCCCTCATCACCACACTCCAGCCGATTATTATCATTATAGAGAGAGAGAGAGGGGCAGATCTGGAAGAACCTAGAGAGAGAAAGTCGAGCAGAGGAGAGAGAGAGTCGTAGAGAGAGAGACGCAGAGGAGAGAGAGGCAGAGAACCAGAGAGAGAAGCAGAGGAAGAGAGAGAGAGAGACAGACGGAGGAGGAAGACGAAGACCACGGTGGTCGGGCGGTGGCTCCGGTGGCGGCGCCTCTGTTCCCAGACCAACCTGAGGTAAAAACCCCCCAAACCATCTTGATTCTCTATTGTTAAAGCCTGATAATAACGATTGAAGGTTTGGTGGTTAACGAGTGGTTCCCAGAGGTGTTATTGGTGGTTGTTGATGGTGGAGATTGGGTTCTAGGTGATGGAACTGTGGTGGTGTTAGGTGGTCAGGGGTTTGGGACAGGCTTGTATGGTGGCAGTGATGGTGGTCGGACGAGTGGTGGGGGTGGTGACCGATTGTTGAGATGGTTTGGGTGTTTTGGTCCAAAGGTTGATATGAGGACTCGGGTCAAGGTTCGGGTCAGGTCCAGAAGCGAGTCATGAAGGCGAGTCGAACCATGGGTCAACTGGGTCAACCCAGTCAACGGGAGAGTCAACTCGGGTCAGCTTGGTCAACCCGAGCAATAGGTATAACCGACTCTTGTGACTCGGCAATCTTAGATAGTTATAATTAATTATAGTGTATTTATGTCGCGTGTGGGACTTGACGAGTTAATATGAACCAAACCATAAGATAGCTCGGATATTAGTTTAAACACTTGATGACTCGGACAAACACTTGAATTAGTTGTATGAACTTGGAGTCTTGAACATTTGGACACAAGGATTGGAAGATAATAACTAAGACCGGGACTCGACAATTTGAACATAAGACTTGGTCATAACGAACCTATGTATGCCTAATGTATAAGATTAATGAGTATATTTAAGCGGAAATGGTTCAAGCAGAGTAGCAGACACATTATAATATATATATATAATACGAGTTATTAAGTGCATTGGACTTTAGTAGAATAACATTTAAGACACAAAATGTATACATAACTTGGAACTAGTGAATATTGATAGTATTTGAATAACAAGACATAAGTTTGAGCATGACATTAGCCTACGGACAATTGGACATTCGGACATTGACTTGAACTTTTAAACCATTTAGATTAAGGACTCGACAACTAAGGTATAGACATAGACTTCGGATAAATAAGTTGGAAGGAAACATAGAATTATGGACACGTGTACATGTATGTTAAGCCTTGAATGACTAGAACGAAATGGTATAAATATAAACCATACACTCGAGCTCGTCCCCACGCGTAACCGGTATGAATAAAACCAAAGACTAATAATAACATCATGTGTGTCGACATAGGGCCCAACCAGGAGAGTGCCAGTATCCGATACTGAGCATCCGGTTTTATATATATTTGAGCTATGCAAACAGGTGAGTTTCGTGAACTCCCCTCTTTTTACTTTTACAAATGTTTTGGGGTGACGCATGCTTCTAAACTGTTTTGTACATTGTTATGGGTGTTAGTTTTACAGAGCGTGATTACCTGCTTGCTTGTTATGCATACTAAACCAGGCACTCATTAACTCTAGGATAGAGCCGACTTAATATATGGGTAGTACTACTTGGGGAATCCCCCACGCACAGTGGTCCGGCCTAGACCCGGAAACCCCCACTGAGACCGACGGGTCGTTGCGGCATATATTTTGCCATTGGGGAACCTATGGGGCAGGGCATAGGTTGAGAGCTATGACAGTAACGGGCATAGTTTATGTTGTTACATCTAGACATGGTTAGGCATGGGCTAGGTGCCAAGGGTTGAGTGGCCAGCTTGTAGGACTGTAACACCATAACTAGATAAACGTGTTTGATAAATGAAACTGTTTTGGTAAACTAACTTTGGGCGCCTATGTAACTAAACACACGAACTCACCAACATTATTGTTGACCCAAAACCATTTTAAGCATGTGTTCAGGTACCAGCATTGAAGATATGAAGAACGTACGATTGCAACTCGGAGTCACAACCAGTGGACGAACCAGAAGACGATCAAGTAACCATAGAAACCAACCGCGCATATACGATCAGGGACTGGAGATAGTTAATGAAATTGTAATATGTAACTAAATTATCTTAATAAAGTTAGTTATTATTGTACCGCTTTCGCTGTTGCTTGCATTTGCGTGAATGTTGTACCAATCTGTTATTTCGTCCAGGCCCCCTGTGGCCGGGTTGTGACAAGTTTCAAGTGACGTGATGGAAGCTGTGAATAGACAGATTGCAAATGTTATCAAGGCGTTCAATCAACAACAAGTTGAGATTAGACAAAAGAAAGAAAATGAGAATGATATGTTAAAGATTGTGTTGTCTTATAAAGAACGTCAGAATGAGTTAGAAGCAAAGGTTAAGACACTTGAAAGTGAAAACAGACAGTTAAAGACTTCTAACAAAAGAAACACAAAGAGAATTACTTTGGTTGAAGCAGAAAACAAAGATCTGAGAAAGTTGATTGATGATCTATACTCTAAAGCACCACAGCTGAAGGGCAAAAGATTCCCCTTTTATGTGGAAAAGGCCCATATCAATAATTATGATTTTACGTATGGACAATTCCTCAATATCTTGTTCATTCGCAACACAATATTTTCTTTGTGCGTCGGTAAAAAAAAACATGCTTTTTGGGGGAGAGATACTATTTAGCAATCGAGTCACAGGTATCTAACATATTCATAACTAAGGCTTTTCCACAAAGTGGTGACGAAACGTATAACTTGTATAAATATTTCCATTTTCCAAGTCGATCCAATCCATTCGTTCGTAGAGCTATTTACTCGATCGCAGACATTTCTGGAACACCTCTAACAGAGGGACAAATAGTCAATTTTGAAAGAACTTATTGTCAACCTCTTTCAAATATGAATCTATCTGATTCAGAAGGGAAGAACTTGTATCAGTATCTCAATTTCAATTCAAACATGGGTTTGATTCACACTCCATGTTTTGAGAAATATTTACCATCTGAAAAGAGGAAAAAATGGAGTCTTTGTCTAAAGAAATGCGTTGAGAAAGGGCAGATGTATAGAACTTTTCAACGAGATAGTGCTTATTCAACTCTCTCAAAATGGAATCTATTCCAAACAGAGGAGGAAAAGGAGGAAAAAGAAGAAGAACAAGTGGACTATAGTGGTTCTGATGAAGAAGGTAAAGATGATGATGAGGATGATGATGGATCAGGAGGTGAGAATGCAAACAAAGACAAAGATTCTAGTTCTAAAGACTCGTATGATGATAACGATGATACTGACCCGTTCACATTTGAGAAGAGAAAGTCCGAGAAAGGTGACAAAGGCAAATCCAGTTCCAAGAAGAAATCAAGTGAAACTGTTGATGATGATCAAAGTATATTCTGGACTGAAAAGATTCGTGCTTTATCAGATGAAGACAAGAAATTGTATATAAAGATGTTGGAAAGAAATCATTGGACTATTGAGTTGACCGGAAGATTCCCTGAGATTTTTGAAAATGATGATATGAGGTACTTGATTGAATATCAAGATCCTGAATTAGAAGATGGGGAAGTATCTGCAGTAATGACGAAAGAGATATTAAAAGGTTTTGCTAAGCATGTTGGAAAGACTCTTGAAGAGATTATGCAAGAGAAAGAGATTCCTAACAATGAAGTTACTGAAGCAAGAAAGCATTCTGATGATCAAGATGATCCATATTTTGAAGAAGTGGAAATTGAAGACATTTCACATGAAGAGTATCCTAAATATTATCCAATGAAAGAGAATGTTCGTATTCCTGAAATTAATGAACAAACACTTAATGAAGCTGAGAAGTTAGCTGAAATGAAAGGCAAAAAGATAATTGATGACGTATTTGGAAAGGATGCTCAAAAGGGTCAAGTTTTCAAGCAGTCTGATGAGTTGAAAGATTTGTTGAGATGTTTGAAAGAAAAAGTGGCAAACAAACAGTTTCAGAAGTGCAGGGAGCATTCTACAAATATCACAACCAAGTTTATAAAGGCAGAGCGTTGGGATTGAAGTATTTTCCACAGCTACGGTGTACTGGTGTAAAATGGGAGAAAGGAATTCTGTATTTCTACAAATTCCATGATATCAAAACATTACCGTACTGTACTGGGCTGCGATGGATATTTGTAGGCATACAATGAATGGTGCTTCTGTTAGAAATAGAGCTGATGGATGGTTTGCTGACAAGATGACATGTAAAAGTTAGATGAAATGGCACTTGTTTAGGCCACAATATCCTAAACGGATTATACACACAGAACTTGATCCCAATACTAGTTTAAAGAAGGTTACATTGAATTATAAACCTCCTATGGCGATGAAAAGAATACCATTGATGCCGATACAACAACATTTCAGTAAAGATTTCGCATTTTGGTACTATGATTGGAAAACTGCTGAAGCTGTGATTGTGCTGCATGACAAGAATCCTAAGCTTATGTGCAAAAAAATACGTGTGTTTGATCCGATGTGGTTAATTAATTGTTCAAAAGAAGACATCGACACGTTGTATTTCAATACGATTCACTTTGATGTTGAAGATTTGGAGCAAGTATGGAGATATTAAAAAGTTGTATGTTTCTGTTTTGCATGGGATGTCAATGCGGGGTGTGACTACAATAAGTTGTTGGGAAAGACCTTAAAAATTTGAGAAGAACCAAAGAAAAGTTCACTTTAAACTTGGTCCTAGTGATAAGCCAAGACTTGGTTCTATGACTTGTAGATGCATATGTGTGGCTATCGCTTTGGATTAATCGAGTTTTGGCAAATAATATTGAAGACATGAAGTTTTGGAAGTCCATTCGACCAATCGGTGGGTCGAATGAAGATCAAAAGGTCGATTGTAGTTTGTTAGTTTATCAGGATGTTTATTTGTGAGTTCATTCGAGCCTGGTAAGGGTCGAATGAGTTCATTCGACCTCTGCAAAGGTCGAATGAAGGTTTCTATATATATATATATATATATGTTTGATGTGTTTTGCAGTTAAAACTTTTGGTCATTTGTATTTGTGTTAGTATGTGTTTTCAGAGAGAGTATAGAAGGTTCTGTGATTAGGTTTTTCATTGTAATCTATCCTTTGTAAGCTTTTATCAATTATTATTAATGAAAAACAACATTAAAATGGATATTATCGTGTTCTGATCTGATTATTATATATTTTGCATGTGATCTAGGGTTTCCGCATCTAGATTGCTTATACTTGTGTGATATATGTGTTGATTTTACAAATCCAATCCTTTACATGACTTAGCTTCATGGTCTATGTGATAGCTTTGGCGCAAATCAGTAATAGGCCAGTTACTTTTTGAAGAATTATTAATCAAGTAGGAGATGAGCGTGAGTGGCGTAGCCATGACTCCTCTATGATATTAAGTGGTAGCTGATTCGGCCATGCTCCGGCCGCCGGCAAGTTATTCATAAAAGTTTAGAGTCGTTAGATATCTATATCGCAATTTTGGGAGGTGGGTTTTCTAGGATTGGGTGCACATAATCTTGGTTGATCTGCCCCTCACTGTTGAGAGGTGAGCTTACCAGGTAGGGAGACCCTCGCATTAACATTAAGAACACAAAGCATTTTTATTCTTTGCAGTAATGTGCATCTTGAACACACCACTTTAACAAGAGTCTACTATTATTTCATACCAGGCAACATCAAATCCTAAAGCAACACCTTTGTTTTGCTATTGATTTCTCTTACAGTTTACATCTCTCTTCTAGTTTTCTTCTCTTGCTTTAAAAACTCTTTTGGTAATTTTTAGGAAGCTGAATAGAAAATCATGTCCTTGGGTTCGATACTCGGTACTTGCTTATTTCTATACTACTCACGATAGGTACACTTGCCTATTTTGTGGGGTTTAGAACGTTAATTTGACAGTGTCTCACTATTTTTGACTTAATGTCCTTTTTCACCCACTTTTGGCACTTCCACCAGGAACTTTGCATTTTTAAAGAAAAGAAGTTTAAGTCTTTTAAAACCCCACGTTATTAAGTTTTTTGCGCCGTTCCCAGGGACACGACTATGTTAGAGAAAGGTTTTCTTAAAAACTACTCATTTTTCTTTTTCTTAGTGTTTTTGTTAAAAATACCATCTTAAAGGTTCTCGGATAGTGTATGAACTTGCGTCCCTCGCACATACTCATACCTCCTCTTGAAGAACTCGAAAGATATTTTCGAGCTAGAAGAAGAGAACAAAAAATAAAAATAGCACAAGTTGACAGAACAATCTCTGATTTTGCTAGACATTCCATCAATGCTTTGGGCCCTAGCATCGCTAGACCCGCCGTTGATGCCGACCACTTCGAAATTAAGTCCCACGTCATTCACATGGTACAACAAAATTGCACTTTTCATGGTTTACCCAACGAAGATCCCCATACTCATATCGCAAATTTTCTTGAAATTTGTGATACTTTCAAGTTGCAAAACGTCAATCATGACGATATCCGACTTTGCATGTTTCCTTTCTCACTAAAGGATCGTGCCAAAGCATGGCTGAGCTCGCAACCCACAGGCTACATTACCTCGTGGGCCGACCTTGCCCAAAAATTTCTCTCAAAATACTTTCCCACAGCCAAAACCGCAAAATTAAGAAATGACATCACCACCTTTTGCCAAGAAAACAGAGAGTCACTCTACGAGGCATGGGAGAGATTCAAGGATATGCTAAGGAAATGTCCCCACCATAGATTCAAAATCTAGTTACAAGTTTTGTCCTTCTACAATGGGTTAACAAACCAAGCAAGGTAGATACTTGACATGACCGCAAGATGAAGTTTCAGGAACAAGAGGTCACAGGAAGCATGCTCTCATCGAAAAAATTGCCGTGAACGGTTATTAGTGGTACAACCCTCGAAGTCGGACATCGAAGACTGGGCTTTATCAAGTTGATTCCACCACTTCGTTGCAAGCTTAAATCGAGGCATTATCGACTCGACTCAATCAAATGAGCAAAGCACAAGTCAATGCCATCACCGTAGCCGAGGTGCAGCCACAAGACAAGAGTCTTCCTCCTCAGACCAATGTTGAGTAAGTTCATTTCATTGTTACGAACCGCCTGCCAAACAATCCTTATAGCAACAAATACAATCCTGGCTGGCATGATCTTCCAAACTTCGGGTGGAAAAACACCAACACGCGATGCAACCACCTGACTTTAGTCAACAAAGCAACCAACAACGCCCTTCAAACAATGGTTACCCGTTAGTGGATGAAAAGCTTACCAAACTCGAAGCCCGATCAACAGCCCGAATGGACAATAAGTTCAACAACACTAACAAAAGGCTTCAACGAATCGAGTCCACCATTAGGAACCTGGAGATAGAAATGGGTGGAATGGCCAAGTCACTCGCAGAGAGACCCACAGGAAGTCTTCCAAGCAACACTGAAACCAACCCAAAGGAAAATGTGAGTGCCATAACTCTTTGAAGCAGCCGAGTTTATCTCGAACCCGCCATGCCTACTAATGAAGAAGTTACACCACCCATCCCGCCCAAAAACGAACCCGCACCAATCATAACTATTCCCAATTTTGCCACACCAAAAATGAACTCGACCGCTAGTTCACTAATTCCTGTTAATGAAGGCCTTGGACCCAGCCAGAGTCCTCCGGTTGCTCCACCACAAGAACCACTGTCGAAAATGGTACGGAGAGAATATCGGCCTAGCATACCTTATCCCGGTCGTTTGATGAAGCAGAAGACGAATGAGCAAAACCAGAAGTTCACTGAACTCCTATGTCAAATCCGCGTCAACTTACTATTCATAGAAGTCATCTAACAAATGCCTAAGTATGCAAAATTCTTGAAGGACTTCTTGAGCAACAAAAGGAATCTTGAAGCAGTAATCAAGGGTAACGCACTGAAGTGTGCGGAACTGCTCCAACAAAGCATCCCGCCGAAGCTGACCGATCCAGGGAAGTTTTCTCTACCTTTCTCTATAGGTAACTTTCCGAAAAATTATGCCTTAGCCGATCTTGGTGCGAGCGTGAACGCTGTGCCCACTTAGATCTACAATCAACTAATTTTTAGCAACCCATGACCTTTGACCGCTACAATTGAGTTGGCGGATGGTACAATAAAGAAACCCTAGGGAGTTGTCGAAAACCTGCTTATTAAAACAGAAAATTTGTTTTTCTCGTCGACTTTGTCATCCTCAACATGGGCGAGAGTAATGTTCCTATTAACCTCGGTCGACCGTTCTTAGCCACCACTCAAGCTACCATAGATAGATTAAAGGAGTTCTTATGCTTTGGGTTGGGAACTACAAGTTGCATTACACCACCGACGGAAAATAATATGTATCCAACGATCTGTTCGACATGGCTAACATTATTGATAAATAATTGGATAATCAATTAAAGAAAACCAAAGGTGTTATAGTGGCGCCACCAGATGAATCTTAAGCGAGGCTTGACAGCACTAAGTGGATCAATGAGTATTGGGACAATCATCAGAAGGGTAGCGGGAGAAAAAGAGACGGGCTGAAAAAAACACCACTAGTGGCCTGGAAACCAAGAAGGAAGCAGTCTGAGCACCACACGTTTTGTCCAGCCAAAGAAGAAAAACATGGCGCTACCAGGGAGGCAGCCTGAATTAGTAGCTTAGAAGAATAAGTTGAGAGGTTGGTGCATACGATAGAAAAGTTTGTCAAGAACCATCATGTATGGTTGTTCACTCTTGATACTTTCTATCACCCAAGTATGCCCTCTCAATATTAGGACCTGGTAGCTTGTCTTTCATTTTATTTTATTTTTCTTTTTTGTTACTAATAAACTATTGTAGTTCATGCCAAGTGCTTGCTCTCGAGGAAAGATTAGTGTGAGGTGTTTAAAATTTTGCAAATTTAAAACACCTCAGTATAGTCAGCGAACCGTAACAAAAAAAAGGCAAAGTTTTATAAAAATGTTTTTGGAAACAAAAATATTTTTAAAACCCTTTGAGTCCGCCCAACGACCTTGCGGGGGATTAGGAAGGTTTTGGTAGTCAAAAGAACCGTCTAGGGTGTTTTTGATTCCTTAATTAACCCCTACCCCTACATGTGATTATTTTTAGCCTTATCGAGCATACTACTACATATATACTCTACATGCTCACTCATTTGTTTTTGAGAGATACCCCCCTTTGGCATGACACAGTTAGAACTTGTGTGACTTATGTATTACAAGACCACATTAGAGGTAAGTGTGTGAAAATGATTCAGGCACTTAGGACTTATCTGTTCCGTTATCATTGGCCATCCATATATTTTCACCACTCCTATCCACCCATCTTGAGCTTTAGCCTTTTTCATTTCCTTTCATCCATTAAGCCCCCGCATTGACCAAACGAGGGAAGTGTTGAGGTGTTGGAAGCTGTTTGGCAATTTTGGGACTTAGAAGCATAAGCCGCACATCAAAGATCACAGCTCTCAATCATGAAAAATGGTGACAAAAGAAGAGCCATCAAGAAGAGCATATCAAGTGTCAAAAATGTGTAATAATGATGTTACTAAACTAAAGGAATAGAGAGAACTTCAAAAGAGAGGTTTTGCAACACTTTCGGAAGACCAAGTGATCGACCCAGCCTAGTGGAGGCTTTTAGGCAGCATGCGCCAAACGGTTCATGAGACTCCATTCCAACGCTATCCATCACCATTTCACTAAACTAACCCATTTAAGGTCCTTTTGATTCATACACATTGCCTCAACGGAAGTGGTGGAGTTGTGATTTGAATACAAGCCTATGATTCGTGCTTGCCATCGGGTAGAATTCGAGTGTTCACCCCCAAATAAAACCCGAGTGAACGAGAGTTAGTGACGAAAAGGGAACTGGAGCACCGGATGAGTGTTTAAGTAGTCGTACAACAAACCAAGCCCAAATCCTGAGGATTTATTAAGCGTGACTCTTTGGATGTAGGTTGAGCTAGGCACATCGAGTAAAACTTAGAATTTTTATCTTATAAAAATTACCTAAGGTTCGGTTTGCTTGAGGACAAGCAAAAGCTTAAGTGTGAGGTGTTGTGATGTGCCGAGAATTGCACACGTTTTGCACGCACATTTTCACCCATTTTCCGGCCAAAATTGTGCCTCATCATAGTTTTATCAAGATTTATCTTTCTTTGTTGAAAAGAGAAGAAAAATGGCACAAAAGGCAAGGAATTGAAGACTTTGAGAGTTGTTTCAGATGCAGCACGATCATGCTCAAGCCGTGCACGGCTGTGCACCTGTCCCGGGTCAACAAGTCAACTTTCTAAGACACTAGGAAGCAAAAAGTCAAGTGCACCATAGTGCGCGGGCGTGTCCACCAAGGTGCACGGTCGTGCTCAAGTCACCGTGTATTCAGGAATGTTCCAGAACCGACCAAACTAACAACACGCTTGCACGAATAGTCGTGCACGGGAGTGCCTGCCAGCAGACAGACAGTTTCTCCATGCAAGGACTCTGTAACAGTCTCGGATGTCATGCACGGGCATGTCACTCTTGGGAGCACGGACGTGCACCAGTTGGAAGGTCTATAATTAATAGAGAGTTCCACTCCTCACTTTGGCATCCATTAACCCATCAAATCCTCCACCTTCTACACGAAGTATCAACCTTCTTTGGGACTTGTAGGATCACTCCATAAACACCACATTCGAGAGAGAAACAACCCGAAATCACCCAAAACCACTAGGATTTTCCATACAACTCTTACCATGTTTTGTACACAAAACCAACCTTGTGAGCTTGTTGTATCAACCATGCTAGGCTAGATTTCTCTTGGTGTTGCTAGGGTGATGATGTAACTTGGTATGAAATAAATAGTTTATTTGTGTTTAAAGTGGTGTTTTGTGTTCTTAATAATTCTTTCTACTCTAACTTTGTTTAACGAATTAACTAATTAGTCTTCTAGTATTTGGTCTTGTGGGTGTTTTAATAAGAAGTGGATGGACTTATGAGCGTACCTGTGGTGAGTAACAACCCACGCACTTGTAAGCTAACCTAATTCCACGTGTAGTGATTGGCCCGTTTGTGTTTGGAAACATTCACACTTTGTGGCTTAATCCTCTACTATCAAAATCTCACTTAGGGTCGGTACGGTCTTTAAACATGGTCCTAGTGATAAGCCAAGACTTGGTTACGTGACTTAGCTTTATGGTCTATGTTATAGCTTCGGTGCAAACCAAGAATTGGTGAACTCGTGTTGGAAGAAAACGGTCTTTATTTTCTTTCATTACTATATTGCCGCACAATTAGTAATAGGTCAATTACTTATTGAAGAATTAATTAATTCAAGTAGGGATGAGCGTGAGCGGGGTAGCCATGACTCCTATATGATGTTATGTGGTAGCTTGTTGGATCATGCTCCGGGGGCCGACAAGTTATTCATAAAAGTTTAGAGTCGTTAGATGTCTGTATCGCAATTTTAGGAGGTGGGTTTTCTAGGGTTGGGTGCACATAATCTTGGTTGATCCGCCCCTCACCTTTGAGGGGTGAGCTTACCGGGTAGGGAGACCATCACAATAACATTAAGAACACAAATCTTTATTATAGTTATGCGGTAATGCGCAACTTGAACACACCACTTTAAAAAGAGTCCACTATTATTTCATACCAGGCAACATCAGATCCCGAAGCAACACCTTTGTTTTGTCATTGATTTCTTTTAGAGTTTACATCTCTCTTCTACTTTTCTTCTCTTACTTAAAAAACTCTTTTGTTAATTTTTAGGAAGCTGAGTAATAAAAATCGCGTCCTAATTGGATTCGATACTCGGTACTTGCTCATTTCTATACTACTCACAATAGGTACACTTGCCTATTTTGTGGGGTTTAGAACTTTAAGCAAGTATCGTTTTAGACTATAAATTTAAAACTTGAAAGTATCGGACTATTTTTGACTTAATTTCTGTTTTCACCCGCTTTTGGCACTTCCACCGAGAACTTACCATTTTTAAAAAGAAGTTTAAGTCTTTTAAAACCCCACACTATCAGCGTTTCATCAAATTAGAGGCATTTGCGGCCTTTTACCGGTAGGCCACAACCCAAGTGGGTTCTATAATGTGTTGATTGTACACATTAGAGTGTGATAATACCTCTTAGAATTTTAACAAAGACCAGAGGTGCCAACTAATGAAAGTGTAGTATAATTAACTTTTCGGGGTTTCAATTCACGAAAGATCTAGACAACCACTTGACTTCTTTGCATTAATAGCGACCCTAGCTAACACGTGATGCATTGTTATTAAGAATGTCCTACCTTTGCCAAGTCAGTTTTGTTAAGGGTAAAGAAATACTTGAGAAGTTATTGAATAGCCAATATATATACCGTCATTTTAAGAGGGGGAATTAGGTTTTAATAATCCAAACTTTGCCTTTTAGGCCGACAATAATCTGTACTTAAAAAATTCTCACAACAGTCCCAAATTTCAACTTATTGGCCGACAATGTACTTTTTAACTTTCAAACTCTTTCATTTTTTAAAATTAATTAGTTTTTGGTTTATAAAAGTTCATTGTCGCCCAATACTTTGAAAGGTAGGACACTATTGTGAGGAATTTCTTAAGTACAAATTATTTTCTGCCAATAAGTCAAAGTTTGGATTATTAAAATCTAATTCCCTTTTTATAAAAATATATAACATTTTGAGTGAGTTTTTGAAAGATATAATATTATATCACTATATAAGTCTCCAAATTTGAAGGATATACATTTGCGAGGTCAACATGTATACATTTCAAAAGTTCACCAACAAAGTGTTTATTTCATGGACACCACTTAAGAACATCTCCAATTGCATCCCCCTTTCAAACGTTTGTATCATGTCATTAGATTTTCACCTATGTTTCAATAGCATTCATTTTCTACCAAACGGTACTTTTATGTCCACATCACAATCAATTGTTACATTTTCTACCAAACGGTACTTTTATGTCCACCTCCCACCCACCCGTTTCCATTCGGAAAGCCGGACATCACCCTAAAAAAGGCAACCGGACAAGGCGACAAGCACTCTAATGTCCGGCTACTTACTTAGCGTCCGCCCTCGCCCTAAACGGCACCTCTAGACAAGCCCTCCAAGGGCTGACCGTTATGTTGCCTTCCACACTAGCGCACTAACATGTTGGAGATGCTCTAATTAAGTCTATTGATTTTCTTATTGTTTTTTCCTTTAACTTCAGTGTCACTTTTTATCCAAACAAAAAAATACTAAGCATTCCAGAATTTTTTGCCAAAATGGCGTTTTTTTTAAATCTTTTTGTACAAATGGTAGGTGTCAGAAGTGATTTTAGGCAATTGGTAGTCCCGCAATCTTAGATTGCGGGAATGGATGACTTGGACGGTGAGCTTGGATGACTTGGACGGTGACTTGGACGGAGCATGAATGAGCAGCTGAGTTGGAGTATGACGTGGAAGACCCGCAATCTTAGATTGCGGGATTCAGAAGAAAAGCTGCTGCTACAGTGCATTCTCGCAATCTCAGATTGCGAGATTGCTTGTCCTTGTTTTTCCCTTTACCTCTCACACACCATCTCTTAAGTTGAATCAATGCATGCATGAGAGACAAAATGACGTCCGAGGCTTTTTGTGAGGCCCGGGATTGTGTCACGGAAAGTCCCGTAACGCCTGAACCAGCGACGGCCCTGTTATATCACCCAAGGACGCCACGTTCGGCGATCCGGGTCCGGAAAAGCCCGGCCTGGGAGACGGATACAGGGGCCCGAAAAGGGCTCCCTGGGCCTGTTTCAACACTAAGAAAACACCTTATATACAACAACAAACCGCATAACCAGTTTCAACATTAAGAAAACACAAACAAGTTACATAAAACAACAAAACAACACACCACATACGGGAAAGACATTGACAAACCACATACGCAAGGAAACGTAAGAAATGAACAACAATTAATAACCCCCAAACTCATCAGCCTCTGAAGCGTAGTCTTCAACTTCCGAAACTTGATCATTCTGAGTCTGTCGACCACCTGGCACAAAAGGTCCCCCCTGATGTCTTTGTTGAGGGTGACGGTACGGTGGGTGGTTTAAATGGGGCTCCCTTGCCTGTTGGGTATGTGGTCGCACATTCGAGTAATTCGGTGATGGGCGATGAGGTTGAGCATCATTAAAGTGGTAATGTATGTGTAGATGTTGTAGTTGTTCGGTGATGGAATTCAACGGATTAGGAGTCGGATTAGCTCTTAACTGTTCACCCCTTGGTGGTTCCACCCAACATACAAAGCCACAATTTCGTGGCCTGCGATTACAACAATAATACCTACGGCCGGGGTTTCTTGTGCTCCTTGAAACTCGAATAATTGTGTCGGAACCACAATTGCAAATAACCATTGTTTGACACGAAGATTTAAATGTGGAGTTATGCGGTTTGTGGTTTCTGGGGTTCCTTATGTAGAAATTGTTTTCCGCAATCTCAGATTGCGGATTTCTGTACTATTTCTGTACTCCCGCAATCTCAGATTGCGGATTTCTGTACTCCCGCAATCTCAGATTGCGGATTTCTGTACTCCCGCAATCTCAGATTGCGGATTTCTCTATCTCTAGTCCACAAATTCTACAAATATCGTTCATTAATCTCAGTTAAAACCAATCCACAATCAAAGCTCACCCTCCTTCACCTCCTTAATGGACACCTTTTCCCCTTTCATTGTTAAACTTTACTGGGGTGGTGCTATTACTTACAAATTCTATACAGACATTACCGTTGACTACAATACAGAGTCAACTACGTTTATTATGACCCATAGAATGTCATACTCGGATTTTCTCGATCGCGTTTGTCTCGTTACTCAAATAGACAAGTGTTCATACAATGTTAGGTTAACAATGTATTACACTTTCGAGGGGTGTTCTGAGGCTACATACATCACAGGAAATGAGGGTATGGAAATGATGTTCTATCTAGCATCGAACGTAAACCACTATATGGCAGTGATCCACATTCAGTACACCCCATTAGTTCCATTAGCAGAAACTAGTGCTATGGATCTCTTAAGGCGGTTCACGGTGTCATGTGGTGAGGAGACATTTCATACTCCAACGCAACAGCAGATGCAGTCAATCAATCTGGAACTGGGTTCTTCAATGTACAACAGCCTCACAGAAAGCTCAAATAGACAACCTGTTCCAGAACACCACTATACTGATTATAACTATAACGAAGAGTATGTTGCTAATTTAGATGCCAATGATAACGATGAGGATGATGCTGTCGACAATGATGAAGGGCAACATGAACGAGTTGCCAATGATGAAAGCAGTGATGACAACAATGATGAGAACGAGAACGATTATAGCATTGTGCCTTCAGATGACTCTCAAGGTATTGATACTGTTATTCGTAGTACATAATTTGGATTTATCCTGATATAAGTAATGTTCATTGCAAGGTTATGTGTCGGATTCAAGTAGAGAAACTGAATTTCAACCAAGTGACGTTGATTCAGAAGCAAGCGCCGAAGAAGAAGGAGAAGCTGGGACATTACAAGCCCCAACAGGTGCTGAATTTCATGAAGGGATTGATCCTTCCTTCCCAATAAACAGGCACGTCGACGAGCAAGACGAAGGGTTAGAAGCATATCGCCTACCCGATTTCGATGATGAAGATAGGATGGAGATCTGGAATGGAAAGGTAAACAGTATCCGTGTCGGTATCTACTTCGAAAATAAAGAGAAAGTAATTAAAGCCATCCGGTATTGGAACGTAGAATGTAACAGGGAGTTACGCGTGGTAGAAAGCAGACCGGGTACATTTAGAGTCAAATGCCGGAACGAAAACTCTTCATGTATGTGGGCTGCTGCTGCATCACGTCCACATAAAGGAGCCTTCTGGCGTTTGCACAAATGGAGTCCAAGGCACACATGCTACTCAACGGTAGAAAGAAATAACAACAGGGCACTACGGTCCAGAGATATTGCATTACATATCCATGCACGGGTCAAGGCTGATTTAACTTTCCCGGTTAAACAGATTATGACCCACGTAAAGGAGACGTTGAACGTCGATGTTACGTACTCTAAGGCATGGACCGCCCGGAGAAAAGCAATTGAGAATGTCTATGGTACTTGGGAGAGCAACTTCAATGAGTTGCCTACCTACATGGAAAGGTTAGTCGCAACAAATCCTGGTACCGTTGTGAAGTGGCGTCATCATGAGAGGAGCACCGCCGAATGCAGGGTCTTCAAGTATGTTTTCTGGGCTTTCGGCCCTCTAATTGAGGCCTTTAGGCATTCAGCGCCTGTGATATCAATTGACGGCACTCATCTGAAGGGGACGTATAAGGGTAAGATGTTGATTGCGGTGGCGAAAAACGCAAATAACTACGTTCTTCCGGTGGCGTATTCAATTGTGGATGAAGAGACAATTGAGAGCTGGTGTTGGTTCTTGGAGCAGTTTAGAGAGAATATATCACATCACACTGCCAGCCGTCCCCTTTGTGTTATTTCAGACCGACATGTCTCGGGTCAAAGTTCAAGAGCGCCGCGTTGAAGAAGCTTTGCTGGACAATCGGAAGCACCTCCCAGCGTTATAAGTATCTGTATGCCATCAGACAGATGAAGTACAGTAAGATACAGGCGTGGAGATACTTGAGAGATATTGGCCTCCATAAGTGGACGCTGATGCGAGACCACGAAAATCGCCGCTGGGGTAACCTCACAACAAACATGTCTGAGTGTTTTAACCATGTGTTGTCGAAAGCAAGGATGATGCCTATAAAGGCAGCCATACAGTTTACATTTACCAGAGATGTCGATCAATTCAACATCCATTATCGAATTGCCAGACGGTGCGAAACAATGTTGCCCCCCCGGATATGGACGGTCATTTCCGAACGTGATGCTAAGTCCAGAGAACACTATGTACGTTTGTATGATGCTTCCCATAAGAGGTACCTCGTGGAGTCTCGTGTGCAACCCAATGATGACGGAGGGAACGAGTATACGGTTGAGTACAGTAACAGAACTTGCTCGTGTGGAAAGTGGCAAATAGAACGCAGGCCCTGTTCGCATGCTATAGCGGTTTGCCATATGCGACGTAAGAATATTCATGACCTTGTTGATCCTCGCTACCACACTTCCATGTATCGGTTGCAGTACAGCGGGCATTTTTACACCCTCGGTCATAAAAGAGATTGGGACCCGGCAACATGGAGAATTCGTGGTAACCCGTCACAAATTACCATCAAGCGTGGGAGGTTGAAGCAAAGGAGGATACATAACGAGATGGATGTTACGCATGAAGACCAACCAAGAGCACGCCCTAAATGTAGCATTTGTAAGTTGACTGGGCACAACAAAACGAGCTGCCAATTCCGCCAACAGTGATTTCTTGTGATGTGATTTCTTGTGATCTGTTTTATCTATGCTAGTTTGTGGTAGTAGTATTTTGTGTTGCTTTGATATTGTATGTTATCGGTGGTTATCGACTTCTTATGTTATTGTATTACTATCGTGATGTGATATATATCGTGCATTGTTGGTTTACATCTTTAGGAAGACATCTACACATTGTTGGTTTAAATAGACACGACGATAAAATTATTATAACACATGGCAAATATTACAAAACAGTAGACACAACTCACCAATACTTATCACAACGACACTTGTATAGTTCATCAGCCATATGGCGTCGGTAGTTAACACAAGCCTCTTCTACGGTGATTTGTTGGTCTATCATCAACGATTTCTTTTTAACTAGTTTCTCCATCATCATACAAACAAGAACCCCGGTGTTAGCAATGTTACCCTCATCTTGGGGGACATCCGTCTCAACCAAACCAAGGGACATATCACGTTCCGTTATGTATCTCGTGTTTGACCGAAAGTGAATACGTTCTAGAAACCATTTGAAATATAACTGTAGCATCTCCATGTAGTTCCTTACCTCTCGATGCTTTCCATTTCTCCATCTTTTATCGGTCCAGTATTGAGTAATCACCATGCTTTGCATATCAATACGGACAAGTAGCCAGTCTGTTTGGCCAATCCACAAAGGAAGGTAGATGCAGTCAACCTCCCAAAATGGAGGATACGGGTCCTTTCGTCCAGCAAAATCAAGGGGGGTAGTAGATTTATCATCTTGCATGTAGTAATAAAAATCAGGAGGTAACACCGTCCATCGGCATTTTAAATTGGGGTTCTTTAAGAGCAACGACTGTCGAACACGCATTAATCTTACAGTCCATGCTTCAACATGCTGCAAAACAGGAAATAACAATATAAATTAATATGCTGTCTACTTATGTTAACATATGAAAACAAATATAAATTGATATTGTGTTAAATGTACAGTAGAGGACAGGTGACCGCCGGATTCCATCCCTAGTAGGGCACCCCAAAAACTTCTTTCCAGTTTTTTTGTAATGAAACGAGTGTAGCAATATGGGGAGTCCCCGTTGTTGTAAAACTCTAAAGCATCTGTAGACCAATTCTTGGGTTCATCTTCCTTGGGGACTATAACACTATCTTTTTCAGGATCCTTTTCCGGTTGCCTTTCGGTCACCATATGCGTAGACGACCCAGCCTTCGTGGATGACGACGGCCTCTTCAAACGCCTCCAAATATCATCCGCCCACTTTGATTTCTTAGGGACTGGTTGGGAACAGAAATACCCACCAACCTCTTCATCCTTCTCAGTACGATCCCCCATTTTTTATACTACAGGCACCGTGTTGCGGGATGTGTGTTCTATCACATTACATATCCCTTTTATAGGTGGAAATGGGAAAGCATTTTTCTATACTCCCGCAATCTCAGATTGCGGATTACTCTACTCCCGCAATCTGAGATTGCGGGACAGTATTAAATTCCGCATTCTTAGATTGCAGAACTGTCAGTTATACCGACAAAACAATTTATTAATAATACAATTTCACCGACAAAACGTTAAAAACTACAAATTTACAAACTATTTTTACAAACTATTTTTACAAACTATTTAAGAATAATAAACTTATTGAATAAAAACAACGTAAATTTATTATTCACACGAAACGTTAAATATACAATCTACCAAAGTTACAAAACAATCTATTTCCGAGACCACCAATTCCGAGACCACCAATTCCAATCTACCAAAGTTACAAAACAAGGGTATCTACGTAACTATGTCAGATGCCGTCTACTATTGAGGTACGAGCAGGAGCTGGTGCATCCAATATCCCCGACGTCACTAATGACGGAGCGTGTTTCTTCGACGTCGGAGGGCCTTGCGCTGAAGGTGTAGAACCCGCAAGCGCCATTAAATTTGCTGCGAAAATGATCGACTTTGATGAGTCGACCACCTTCAATTTCCGAGAACACCTATTCCAACTTTACTACACGCCATAATCCTACAGGCTGGCGCGCCATTTCTGAGGAACTCCCACCACCGCCTCCGTAACCTAAGGATTTGCTTGGAGGGTTGCTCCCAAGAAAGAAGTAACCGGCATGCCTGGGGGTGGTACACGGGATCTTGGAACCACCATTGCAAGCCAGGTATGCAAATGTAACATCGATCCAAAAATAAGAGAGTCATGTCCAAAAACTAGATGGATTCTTCTACAACCTTTGGACCCTCCAACATTAATATATTTGAAATTAAATGACCAGACATCCATTTAACACGTGCAAATGTAACACGGATCCAACAACACTAAAAAACCATCGATGAGTAGCATGTATGAAAAGAACGAACGAATGTATGTTTGTGTTTGTGTTTGACAGTGTGTATGTTATATTACTTGGACGAGTGTGTATCTTATTATTTATCGATTGTGCATGTTAAATAACAAAACTCAGCCCATTTCCGCAGACTTGGATTGCATGAACAGGAAAATTCTTCTGAATCCCGCAATCTAAGATTGCGGGTCTTCCACATCATCCTCCAAGTCACCTGCTCATCCATGCTCCGTCCAAGTCACCGTCCAAGTCATCCAAGGTGAAGTCCAGGTAAGCCATTCCCGCAATCTAAGATTGCGGGACTACCAATTGCCTAAGATCACTTCTGACACCTACCAATTGTACAAAAAGATCGAAAAAACCCACTACTTTAGCAAAAAATTCAAGCATTCCACCTAAATTGTGTTGAACATGAGAACGTATTAATATTTGGTCAGAAAACATTATTGATAATTAACTAATACTATGCCAGGCTGAAAATAAAACAGTAGTCCCTTTCAAGAAATAAATTATGTGCGTAAGTGATACTCCAAGGACCAACTTCCAGGAAACAAGACATTGCGAACGTACATTGACATTTCATTTCTTGAAGTCAATCTAAATGTTATAATTTGTGTTATTGAAAATGCACGACTTGTTTTTTACACGTTAATGGAGGAAAGAAGAGTGACTGAGACCAAATTGATCTTTGGCTTCCTTATTCTACTCTATTCATCAATATTTTCTACCCATGCTGCGGTCACCATATCAGCAAACCAAACCCTTAGATATAACGAAACCATCGTTTCGCCACAACAAACCTTTGAACTTGGTTTCTTTAGCCCCACTAACTCCATGAACCATTATGTCGGTATTTGGTACAAGAAAATATCGAATAGAACCGTTGTATGGGTAGCCAACCGGGACGCGCCGCTCACCAATACCTCTGGCGAGCTAACTCTCACCCTTCAGGGAGTTTTGGTTATCCGTGATGCCACCATGGGCAATGTGGTATGGTCGTCAGCGAACTCATCAACGACAACATCAAGGAATCCGATTGGTCGGCTTCTAGACACGGGCAACTTTATTATTCATGATGACACCAATCCAGAAAATCTTATATGGCAAAGTTTCAACTTAATGACAGACACTTTACTTCCCGGAATGAAGATGGGCTGGAATTTGGTTAGCAGGACCGAAAGACACTACACGTCATGGAAATCAGCCGATGATCCTGCTTCCGGTGAGTTTTCTTATTCGATTGATATCAAAGGTTACCCTCAGCTGATCCTTAGGCACGGAGAGAAAATAAGGTTTCGGGCTGGTCCATGGAATGGACTCCGGTTTAGCGGTGCTTTTAATTTGAAACCGAACATAATTTACAACTTCACCTTCGTTCTTAACGATAAAGAAATTTACTACCAATACAATCTTATAAATACTTCAGTTTATACGAGGCTGGTGTTAAAACCAAATGGTCGTCTAGAACGCCTATTGTGGGTTGAAAGCATAAACGATTGGAACCTTTATTTGGCCCCTGAGAGTGATGTATGTGATCGATATGCGGTGTGTGGGTCATTTGGCAATTGCATAATTGATAACTCCCCTGTTTGTGAATGTTTGAAGGGGTTTGAACCCAAATCCCCTGATCAATGGAGGGTTGCAGATTGGTCACAAGGTTGTCGACATACTATTCCTTTGGATTGTGATCCTGGGGAAGGGTTCAACAAATATTCAAATTTGAAGTTACCCGACACTCAGAGTTCATGGTATAACCAGACTATGACCCTTGTTGAATGTGAGAAGATTTGTAAAAGCAATTGTTCGTGTACAGCTTACACAAATTCAAATGTCTCAGGGACTGGGAGTGGTTGTTTGCTATGGTATGGTGACCTAATTGATATCAGAACAGTTCCTCATAATGGAGACGCTATTTATATACGAGTGTCGCCTTCGGAGTTAGGTAAATATAAACAATTGTTTTAGTTTCATTACTAACTTCATAATTTTCTGTCTTGATGTCAAATAAACATTATGTTTCGACACAGAGTCTACAAGAAACAATAAGCGCTCAGGTTTAGAGAGAAGAAGAATACAAGTTATTGTCCCCATGGCTGTTGTAGTTTTGATCACACTTATTTCAATATGGTTATTTTATCGTTTTATTTGGAAGAAGAAACATCAACAAGGTACGCATTCAAACGAACTACCATAACCAAACCGGCATATCTTGCCACTTGTATTGCATACCAATGCCACTAGCGAGTTCTTTTAAGAAGTTATGGTTATCCATTTCACAGGGATACCTGGAAACGGACATGATTCTAAAAATCGAAGTGACAATGAAGATTTAGAGCTACCACTATTTGGCCTGTCTACATTACTAGAAGCTACAAACAACTTTTCAATGAACAACAAACTTGGAGAGGGTGGTTTTGGACCCGTTTACAAGGTATTCTAAGAGTTCATGACCTTCTATGTAATCAGTGCCATCCTTTGAGAATTGAGGGACACTCGGGGGGCCGTGTGCAAGTAAATAACGGGCCACTAAATACACACTTATATCTAAAAATAAAGGTATATTACAAAGTTCAAAAAAAAAAAAAAAACAGATGCCGAATTTCAAACCACGTCTCACATTAAACAAATGAGCGCATAACCACCTGAACCGGCATTATACTACAAGGCCATTGGATGTAACACATATGGTGTTCATGTGTTACAAAAAAAATGAGTCTTAGCATAGGTTAAACATGTCACAGCAATTAAGTAATTGTTACGTACACATCGATTTAGATTAAACATGTTGTAAAATATTTATGTGGTACAGTTATTTCCTTGAGGACTAGCAACATGATACCCAAGATCAGCGCTTCATTACTTCGATTTCTATATATTCTCTCGTCTTGTTCTTGTGTTTAGGTGTGATTTGACATCAAAAGTGGTAGTAAAAATGGTGAAATGAAATTAAATATAAAGCATGTTATCTGTGAACTTACCTTGTAATTTATGCTTTAGGGTGTACTCGAAGATGGACAGGAAATAGCAGTGAAGCGCCTAGCAAAAACATCCACTCAAGGACTTCACGAGTTCAAGAATGAAGTCATCTCAATATCTAGACTACAACATCGCAATCTTGTCAAGCTCTTGGGCTGCTGCATAGAGGGAGCTGAATAAATGTTGATTTACGAATACATGCAGAACAAAGGCCTTGATTCCTTCTTATTTGGTAAGTGAATTAATATAGAAAAGTTGTAAAAGTATCAAATCATCAAGGATGTAAATTCATTGTTAAATTATTTGTAGATAAAACCCAAAACGAACTCCTTGATTGGCCTACACGTTACCAAATTATCAATGGAATTGCTCGTGGACTTCTTTATCTTCACCAGGATTCTCGGCTCCGAATCATACACAGAGATCTTCAAGTCAGCAATATTTTACTTGACAAGGATATGAACCCGAAGATATCAGATTTTGGCATGGCAAGAACTTTTGGAGGAAATCAAATAGAGGCAAACACAAATAGAGTAGTTGGGACATAGTGAGATTCATCTACCCTAACATTATTTACAAGTATATAGTGAATTACTAACAATAACCTTGATTCTTCACAGTGGCTACATGGCGCCAGAGTATGCAGGAGATGGTATATTTTCCATAAAATCGGACGTATATAGCTTTGGAGTAATAATGCTGGAAATTGTGTGTGGTGAAAAAAACCGAGGGTTTGTCCACAAAGAACATTGCAACAACCTTATAGGATATGTAAGTTTGGGCCTAGCAACTTTTTAAGTGTAAATTACATAAAAGGGTAAAAAGCTTTGGTTCCAAGATTACCAAAATGATGACCTTTTGATAGATTAAGCCCAAATAAACTTAGGTACCAAAAAACAAATGTGAACAAAGTTGGTTACCTTTTTAAGTAAAATGTGCCCTTTGAACTAACAAAGCATAAGCTTGATGTTCTTTGTTCTTAACAGGTATGGGGACTCCATAATGAAGGAAAATCCTTGCAATCAGTTGCCAAGTGCCTAGCGGAATCAATTAACGTGTCTCAGGTTTTACGATCAGTCCATGTTAGTTTGCTGTGCGTTCAACGACACCCTGAACATAGACCCACTATGACTTCTGTGATCCTGATGTTAGGGAGTGACGGTCCACTGCCTTCACCAAAAGAACCAGGTTTTTACATTGGAAAAACAAAGCAAGATACTACTCAATCATCAAGTTCATATGGAATAAGTTCTAACAATGAACTAAGCATTTCAATGTTAAATGGTAGATAGGTTGAAAGTTACATTTATTATATGAAACAACTTCTACCCATAAACTATATGAAATAAGCTTGTAAAGCACTTCAGATTGGCCAAATATTATATATTGTAAGTACACCCTTCGGATATGTTCCTAGCATAGATATCGGGTTGGGATCATGTTTAGCTCGTTGTATATTAGTTCGGGTTGCATTTTAGTGATTGGGGTATTATGGTCATTTTGTAATGTAGTCCAGGCATATGAAGCCTCATACGCCTGGCAAGTGACGCGTATGAAGGCTCATACGCCTGAAGGCTTAGGTGTATGAAGACTTAACTATAAATTATTGGATTATATAAACTATGAACTTATATATGTATTTGTATATATACTGTGTGTATGAACTAGTATATGTGTTTAGTATGTAAATATTAGGACCATGTATGTAAATGTCTTAGTAGGATTGTGTTATTATAAATCAAATTGAAGCTGCAAATAATCGAAGCCAAAGAACACAGCAGCATTTATTGGCAAAGGCGCGCCTCAGACTTGCATTGTTGGTTATAAACAGTTATTTTTGGCGGGAACAAGCAAACGGTTGTGTCCTTAGACAGTTAGAACTGTTGGACGACATGATTATTGTATAAATATGGGTCTTTGTCAACATTTGTAAACCACCAAGATTGATTATTCAATAATTCAATCCATATATTTGATCTTCGGATTCATTTCATTGAGTATCAATTGTCTTTGGTTTCCTATTCGATTGTTAGATTCAAAACTGTGTTGTTTGAATTCGTTCGTTAATTATCCGCTGCCAACACAAATACCCCCATGCCTTAGTCATTTTGTAACTTTTGCCATTTCTAACAAGTGCATCTCATTTAGTGTGTGTTTTTGTGTGTGCGTTCTCATATTATTATCATCTTAATTAACATATACCTAGAACAACTAACTGGATCGTTGATTCCGCCCTCGATCCATTAGGCGCGTGATACAATATCTTGTCTGAATCCGATCCTACATATATGAACTGAAATTATCATAGCTTATATAACAGTGTAAAAAATGTGAATTTTTATTTATCTCGCTAGTCGTTACTTGATATGAAATGAACACATGTTTAAACTTAAGACTTGTCGTGCATTACGATCTCGGCTTCCAAATTATCAAGGAAAAAACTAAGGTAGCAGTATATGGGCTAGGCGCACAGGGTCTTGCACGGCGTCTAGAGTATTAGTTGCAAGTTTTTAAACATTTTCAGACTACGCTATTTTATGTTGGATTGTAAACATATTTAAGCTTCCGCTGATGGTTTTGGTATTATGAGACTTGATGGTTTTGGGTTACGTATTTTACATATAGTTATCGTTTATTGTGACCGTTGACTTGGATCCTGGTGTGTCACGCGCCTTGCGGCAAAACCCGCATGTGGAATTTGAGGGTGTGACAAGGGATAATCATGGTGACTAGTTGGTGTCTTTGGAAAACAAGGAATGAGACGATGTTCTCGGGTGGTCAAGTGCGGGTTCAAAAGATAGTAGGCGAAGCCAAATCACTCTCCCACTATTGGATTAGAAATTGATCAACACTTAAAACGTTAGTTTGGTCAGATTTGTTGTCTTTTAATGTATAGCTTGTATCTTTCTTTTTGCCTCTAGCTTTTTGGTTAGTTCTTGTTTAATGAAATCCGCCGTTAAAAAAAAGCCATATTGGTGAAATTCTAGGCACATTTAGAGACTTTGAGGTTTCGGGTTGGCTGAAATACGGTCAACTGGAATTTGTGGGTGTAAAATATGTTTTTGTTAGTTAAATATTAAATTTGACTTTTTATTTATTATCAAACAATTTGATATAGTAAAATGAATATGTGGCGTGCGTGGTTGATGAGATGACATGGACAAGAATATTTTAGATGCTACAAAACTTGTTATTTAAGTGTATAATTGCGTTGAATAAGATAGAAAAAGACAGGTTTTTGTTTAAACTATAATACTCTATCCATAAATTAGGAAAAAAAAAAGTATACGCCTAAATGATACTGCCTAAGGCCACCTTAGAGGAGTTAAACTAAGTCCTACAAATACAAACAGTTATTTTCATGATCCATCTAGACTTTTGTTGTTATTTTTCAGAACTGAATCAACATGTTTTTGTTTTATTATGGTAAAAGTTTTAATGATACATCAATGGAAGACAGAAGATCAGTGATCAAGTCCAAGTTCATCTTTCGCTTCCTTGTTGCACTTTATGGATCAATAACTTGTTCCTATGCAGCAGACACCATATCTGCTAACCAAACCGTTAGATATAATGAAACCATCGTTTCGCAGCAAGAAACCTTTGAACTTGGGTTCTTTCGCCCCGGTAACTCCATGAACCTTTATGTCGGAATTTGGTACAAGCAAATACCAAACCAAACTGTTGTATGGGTAGCCAACCGGAACACACCACTCACAGATACCTCCTGCGAGCTAACTCTCACCCTTCAGGGAGTTTTAGTTCTTCAAAACACTACTACAGGCATTATCTTATGGTCGTCAGCAAACTCATCAAGGACGTCGGTAAGAAATCCGATTGGTCAGCTTCTAGATACAGGCAACTTTGTAATTTACGAGGAAGGTGATGACGCCAATCAAGAAAATCCCATATGGCAAACTTTCGACTTTTTACAACACACTTTACTTCCCGGAATGAAGCTGGGCTGGAATTTGGTTACGGGAACTGAAAGCCAATTAACGTCATGGAAATCCGAGGATGATCCTGCTTTGGGTGACTTTTCGTATTCGATTGATACCAGAGGTTATCCGCAGGCATTCATAAAGAAAGGACAGGATATAATATTCCGGCAAGGTTCCTGGAATGGACTCAGGTATACAGGGAGTCCGAATATTAATCTGAACTTGTTTTACAACTACACCTTTGTTCTTAGTGAGAGAGAAATCTACTACCAGTATTATCTTCTAGATCCTTCAGTCTTTATGCGGTTTGTGTTGCAACCAATTGGTCGTACAGAGCGCTTGTTATGGATTAGTAAAACTCAAGAATGGAACGTATATTTGTACAGACCGAATGATCGATGTGACAAATACAGGCTGTGTGGTCCATTTGGTAGCTGCAACAATGACAAGTCCCCAATTTGTGAATGTTTGAAGGGGTTTGTACCCACATCTCCTGATCAGTGGAGGACTACAGATTGGTCACAGGGGTGTCAACGTAATATATCTTTGAAATGTGACCCTGGGGAAGGGTTCAAGAAATACACAAACTTGAAGTTACCCGATACTCAGGGGTCATGGTATAACAAGACGATGACCCTTGAAGAGTGTCGGAAGATGTGTAAAAGCAATTGTACATGTACTGCTTACACATATACGAATGTATCGGGGACTGGGAGTGGTTGCCTGTTATGGTTTGGTGGCTTAATTGATATCAGAACATTTGGTGAAAATGTAGGGGACACTCTTTATATAAGATTGGCAGCTTCAGAGTTAGGTAATTCAAAACAATAGTTTTATTTTCATAACTAACTTGATGGTTCTCTCTATATATGTCATCTTAGTAAGACATTTTTATGTCACAGAATCGACAGAAGACCCTAGAAACAAAGGTGCACAGAGAGGAGCAGTACGAGTTATAGTCCCGGTAGCAATATTTCTAGTTCTGGCCATACTAGTTTCAGTAAGCTTATTCTATCGTTATCATAGGAAGAAACAACAGCAACAAGGTATGATAATTGAAAAGCATGCATGTTGTACTAATTAATGAGCAGTAGTGTTAATTAAGTTATGTTTTATATTTAAGAATATTCTATAACTAACAATTCATCAAATCAATGTGTGAAAAACAAACCCCATAATGTCCTTTTTGACGCGTACCAAGAAAGTGTATCTTGCCACATATAAAAGTAGTAATTATCTACTTCACAGTGACACCAGGAAACGAGTTTGGACATAATCCTGAGAATAGAAGTGATGATAATGAAGATCTAGAGTTACCCCTATTTAGCTTGTCTACAATATTTCAAGCTACAAACAACTTTTCCATGAAAAACAAACTTGGAGAGGGCGGCTTTGGACCCGTATACAAGGTATTCTATGACTCCATTGTTAGAAAGGAAATAATCAAGTAATCTTAATCATAGAAATATGTTTAATGTTAGTACATGATGTCCCTAGGCTAGTATATAGGATGTTTGGACGCATTTCGGGGTGTTTGGAGACATTTATAAGCGTTTTTGGGTGTGTTTGGTGCTGTAGGCGATTACATGGATAGGATAGGTGATTACGTCCTATCCACGTGAACAGTGTACACGATTAGGCATAGCTATTGGCGATTAGGCCCTAATCGCCTATAGCTGTATGCAGCATAGCTTCGTAATCGCCTATAGGTGTCTGCACGTGCCTGGGAGGTATAAATAGGCCCAATCACAACCCTAATCATGAGTTCTTGCCACACACACTCTCCAAACACCCTCCCCTAGTCTGAGATTGCTTGGTTTGATCATTGTAACACTCGTGCTCTGTTTTAATGATATAAAAGTTAATCTTTTGACCCGTTTGTGTGTGATAATTACTCGTTTATCTTTGTTTCAAGTTTGTTTCTGTTATTAGAACATATTCAAGGGATTCCTCACCTTGAATATAACCCTCGTGATTGTCGGTTGACACGTTCGTCGATCCTACAAGTGGTATCAGAGCCGAGGCTCTTATCACGAGCGTTTTAATAACAAAAACGAGTGAAAACAGGTGGCTTTTAGTGTAAAAGTTGAGAGTTTTATCCAAAACATGTTTGAACTTTGAAACTTTGAGTTTTTTGTTAAAAACTCATATTTTTCAAAATCTTAGTGTGTGTTTATGGTTAAAAACCTGTGTTTTTTATTAGGTTTTGTTCTAAAACTGTTTTGGAAAGTTTTCTAATCATTTGGGATTAAAACACATTGTTTTGGATAAGATTTTGTTGCAAAAATGGTAATTTTTGACAAAAGTGAGGTTACAGATCAGGTCAGGCGATTACGCAACCCTAATCATTAGTTCTTGCCACACACACTCTCCAAACACCCTCCCCTGGTCTGAGATTGCTTGGTTTGATCATTGTAACACTCGTGCTCTGTTTTAATGATATAAAAGTTAATCTTTTGACCCGTTTGTGTGTGATAATTACTCGTTTATCTTTGTTTCAAGTTTGTTTCTGTTATTAAAACATATTCAAGGGATTCCGCACCTTGAATATAACCCTCATGATTGTCGGTTGACACGTTCGTCGATCCTACATTTAAAAGTCAACTAAAAAAAGTCAAACAGATTTTAGGCGCAAAACATAACTGTTGTGTCGGTTAAGAATGTTTATGTCGGTTAATATAAGTTGGTTATTTAATTGTCAAAACCCAACCTATAAATAGGTTCATATGTAAACATTTGTATATTGTGTGGATTAATAATATTGTGTGTGTTCATACAAAGTTTTCCCACCCTCTGTTCTCTCTAAACCGAGTCCTTGCACATATGTGCATACTCAATCATGTTCATCTATAAACCAAGTATATGATTCGCATAACAAGCCAGATTCGAAAATTGATGGCCTTCTAGCTATGATATATGGTGTTCATGCATTACCAGAAAATATTTCTTAGCAAAACTTCCAAAAAGTTATATAAAGCAAATAACAATCAAGAATATGGGGAGATGTATACGCGACATTTAATTACCATGCTTACCTTACGAAGTCATGTTTCAGGGTGTACTCGAAGAAGATGGGCGTGAGATAGCAGTGAAGCGACTATCAAAAACATCTACTCAAGGACTTCACGAGTTTATGAATGAAGTAATCTCAATATCTAAACTTCAACATCGGAATCTCGTTAGACTCTTAGGCTGCTGCATAGAAGGAGCTGAAAAGATGTTGATTTATGAATACATGCCAAACAAAGGGCTTGATTCCTTCATATTCGGTAAAAATCAAAATTCTTAAAAAGCTTTGAAAGTATCAAACCAAGAAAAACATGAACTAAAATTAGAACTATTCACAGATAAAACTCAAAGGATACTCCTTAATTGGCAAGCACGTTACAACATTATAAATGGAATTGCTCGTGGACTACTTTATCTTCACGAGGATTCTCGGCTCAGAATTATACATAGAGATCTAAAAGCGAGTAATGTTTTGCTTGACATGGATATGAACCCGAAGATATCAGATTTTGGCACGGCTAGAACTTTTGGAGGAAATCAGATAGAGGCGAACACAACCAGAGTGGTTGGAACATAGTGAGATTCATGTACCCTGACCTCATTATTCCAACTTACTTACTGTATAACTAATATTAACTTGATTCTTCACAGTGGCTACATGGCACCAGAGTATGCAGGAGATGGTATCTTTTCGATAAAATCAGACGTATATAGCTTCGGCGTATTAGTGCTGGAAATTGTGTGTGGGGCGAAAAACAGAGGGATCGTCCACAAAGAACATCGCAACAACCTTATTGGAGACGTAATTTTGCACCTATTGATTTTGAAATAGAAAATCGTATAAAAGGGTGAATCTGAAAAGCTTTGTTTTTTTTTTCACTAACAATCTTGTGTTTCGACCTATAAAAGATAACGAAATTAGAATTTAATTATGAAATAATACTTGTTCTTTTGTGCCCATGTAAAGTCGATTACTAAAAGGAAATAAATGGTCACCCTTTAAATGCAATTTGTTTTGAAATAACAAAGCATGTAACTCGTCTTCATTGTTATTGACAGGCATGGAGACTCCATACTAAAGGTAGATCATTGAAGTTAGTTGATAAGTGTCTGGGTGAATCGATTAATGTGTCGGAGGTTCTACGGTCAATCCATGTTGGTTTGTTGTGTGTTCAGCGCCACCCAGAAGATAGACCGAAAATGACTTCTGTGATCCTGATGTTGGGGAGTGAGGGTCCATTGCCGGCGCCCAAAGAACCAGGATTTTATGTTGGAAGGTCTACGGATGATACTACTGAATCTTCAAGTTCGTATACCACAAGTTCTTATAATGAACTAAGCATTACTATGTTGGATGGTAGATAAATTGGAAGTCACATTTATTGGAAAAACTTCTTGCACTTAGTTGATCAAGCTTTTCATATTCATCAACATAACTTGTAATATTTGTAAAAAATGTGAACTTTTGTTTATCTTGATACCTGCTACTTGCTAGCACATGTATATATAATAAACACAGCCAGTAATTTACTCATATATTCTTGGTTTTAACTATGTTTACAATGATTGTACTCATTGTACACAACTTACTTTTAACAAGTTGCTTGTATTCTATCTGTAATTAATAACTTGTAGTTGCGAAAATTGTGTTAAATCTATCTTACTACATAGGGGATTGTGAACCTACATGTTTACAAAGATTCATCTCATCGTTCGTCCTCTGGTGGTTTGTGCTCAATGCTCATAATTGTCATTGCAGAACATACCTCCTTTCTATTTGTTGTCGTCTTGGTTATCTTCATCCCCTCCACACAAAAAAAAAATCCATGAATGCTTTGCTACAATAATGACAGTGCATAGTCAAATGGTAAGCGTTGAACAATACAAGGGTCATTTCACTAATAATGGGTGCACTTAAACGAAGCTATGGAAGCAAATGCATATTGGTTATTTTGAGATAGTGTCTTTTATTGGTTTTCTTCTTGTCTACACTTGGGTCATAATAGTGGTATCAGAGTGTCTTCCTCATCTTGGGGTTAGGGTAACCGAATTGTTTAACATCGATGATCATATCAAGTGGTTCACAACAACAAATAACCAAAACAACATGTGTGATTTACGGGAACAATTCTTTGTAGAAATTGGGGATTCACATCGGCACTATCAATAGGCAATAATCGACTATCAACATGCAACATAACAAATGTGTGTTCTTGTCAGACAACATAGATCAGAAACACAACGCAATTCATTACTAGGATAAGACATTAAGTTACGATCGGCCAACAGAGAATGAGATATTGAGAGGTTGGAGGGCTACAAGTGATTGGGCTGGTTATAAAGAAGAATCACTTCCCATAAGTGATTTATAACAACAATATTTAAAGATGGAGACAAACAGCAAGAATAAAGGATGGGAGGTTCACGTACGGACAATATACTACAAGAAACAACAATGGATAAAATTAAACGCAAATTGGAATAACAGTTAAATGTTACATTCACATTCTTAAAGCTGAAACTGCACACATAGTGTTTGATGAAATGCCTATGAAGGATAGTAATGAAAGGAAGAAGTTTTAGGCCGGTGATTACTCAAAAACGGGTGAGAAAGAAACTAATACAATTTGGTATGAAAAACATTAAGTGCGTTGATTTGATAATAACTAGATAACAAAAATCCACTTATTGTTTCACAAACTATAGTTACAACAAGGAATATACTTAGCAAGGAGTTCGATATATCTAATACATAAGGAATATGATCACGGGTCTCACGACTTATGCTTAAATCGAGATAGAACTACTACACAAGTTTCTAAACTTCAATGTTATATATAAGCCATCCTCCTTTATTTAGGTTTCCGACCAAAAATAAGTTCAATTTGACATAGAAATACTAACAATAAATGTAGAATTAAGCAACTGAGCAAATCACCAAAGAACACATCTGTTTACCAAATAAGCCAACTTTTAAGAATTGAGCAAAAATGTGTAAAGAACAACTATGAACCCGTACTGCAAATTCTATACAAAAAAAAAAGAACTAATGAACCCGTACCGCAAATTCTATACAAAAAAAAACTACACTAAGTTATTTAAATGAATGATATACACAGCATTTAGCAAACTAATGGACTATTAGCAAATAACACAATATTTAGCAATTGAGCAAAAAATCACATAGAAAGTTAGTAACAGAACTAGGGATTGTTGAGAATGGACAGAAATAACAACAAACAAACTGATATGTGAATAGAATATTTGAGAGAGAATGAGAAACAAAATACTGAAACCGAATGAGTATTATTTCTGACTGATGGCCTTTAAATACAAACTAACCAGTGCCTATAAGCAGTTAATCCGGTGGTGAATAGACACAACTAAAACACAAATGGTTCCTTATTATAACTGCTAGTTAACAGCCTAAACTTAGGACACATTATTATAATTAAACTTGTTTTATAGATGTGACTTATTTATTGTATATAAACTGTCACATATCAAATAATAAACGGCTGCACTTATGAATTAATATTAGAGATTATTCTTCTAACAGGGATGAGCATTCGTACCCTGTATTCCGTATAAGTATCGTGTTACAATCCAAACAGGATAACTCATCCCAAAAAACTAGTTTGATGTGAAAGAGAGCCCGCTTGGGTTATAAATCCCAAATTTGTTGCCCATACAACCGATGTGGCACAAGTCTCATACCTTGCAATTTTTTCGGTCCATAACAAGATCAGGTTGTTCTTTGGCTTCCTTCTACTTTATCTATCAATACCTCATACCCATGCTTCAGACACCATATCTATCAACCAAATCATTAGATATAATCAAACCATCATTTCGCCACAAGAAACCTTCGAACTTGGCTTCCGTAGCCCCATTAACTCTACAAAACATTATGTCGAAATTTGGTACAAGAAAATATCCACTGGAACCGTTGTATGGATAGCCAACACGAACACACCACTCAACAATACATCTAGTGAGCTATCTCTAACCATTCAAGGCGTTTTACTTCTCCGAGATGCCACCATGGGCAATGTCATATGGTCGTCCGCAAACTCATCAACAACCTCAGTAAAGAATCCAATTGGTCAGCTTTTAGATACAGGCAACTTTATAACTTAGGAGGAAGGCGACAACACCAATCAAGAAAATCCCATATGGCAAAGTTTCGACTTTCTAACAGACACCTTACTTCCTGGAATGAAGGCGGGCTGGGATTTGGTTTCCCAGATGGAAAGACGCTACACGTCTAGGAAGTCCAACGTATTAGCACCATATATTATTATTATTATTATTATTATTATTATTATTATTATTATTATTATTTAGATTATTCTAGAATGTTTATATTTATGTTTTAGATATACATTGTAAATTACGATTGATTATTCTTTCCTAATTAGGTGCTAGATTAGGTTTATGGTTTATTCCTATATAAAGGGCCTCTCATGTATTCTTTTGATTCATTCAGAAATAATAAACCTTTGAAGTTTTGTGGTATCAGAGCTTCGGTTCTGCATATCTCTGATCTTCGATCCTTTTTACCCTTCTTCCTTTTTTTTCAATCGATACCTTCACTAAACCAGGCCCTTGCTCCTCATTCACCAGGCCCCTGCTCCATTATTAACAAGGTCTTGTCAATCTTTACCAGGACCCTGCTCCATTATTAACAAGCTTCGGCTAAAAGCGACTGCAACAACAGCCCTGTTCCTCCTATGTTCTCAAACAACAGCAGCAACAGCCCTGTTCCTCTTCTGCTCTCGAACAACAGCAATAACAGCAGCCTGTTCCTCCTCTGTTTTTTTCTGTCGGTTTCGACCAGCATCCGATCTGTTCTGTTTCTGTTTTCGGTCGATCAGTCAGACAGACCAGCTTCTGCCTTCATTCAACCTTTTTAATTGTGCACCAGCAACTTAAAAAAAAATTAGCGCACCAGCAATATTATTAGCGCACCAAATATAGGGCATCTCTAAAACCCTAACACTTTCCTATGGCCCAGTACCCATCAGCAACTGGCCCAGCCCAGTCAGCACCTGGCCCATCTGTTTACTGCTCACAGGCCCACTTTACTTCACAACAGCCTTCGGGATACAATGCCCTCTGTCCGTGTCCATCAGACCTCAATTCGGCTATGAGTCTATGACGTCGATGCAGCTCAACTCTCAAGACCCGGAAATTATGGACACAGGAGCTTCCTCACACACCACAGATGAACAAGGTATGATCAAAATTCCCGATTCTTCTCCTATTAGCAATAAAGTATTGGTCGGTAATGGCGCGTCTTTGCCGGTTCAAGGGTCTGGAACAGGCTACTTAACCCTACCTAACCGGACCTACATATTACCCAATATCTTTACTGCCCCTAAATAATCAAAAAGTTAATTTCTGTTAGACGGTTTACCCGTGATAACAGTGTTTCCATTGAGTTCGACCCGTTTGGTTTTTCTTTGAAAGACCTTCGAACTGGGCGCCTACTTTCCCGCCACAATAGTACTGGCGATCTCTATCCAGTCACCCCACCAGAGCTCCCTCCTCAAGCCACCTTCATAACCTCTTTTAACTGAGTTACGTCAACTGTATCGCTCTGTCAATTCGAATTACTTTACGTTTTGACGTCGTGGCAACCGTACCGCGCGGCGGATCAGATATGTTATAACGAGTATTATTATCGTAACAAAACAAACAGAAACCGACGAATTCCCACCGCGACTTTGAAACATGTCTGGTCGAATATAATACATTTTTATTTAACGAAAATTCGTTCGGTTGTATGTTGCTGCGCCGCGCATAGCGCAGCGGATATATACTAGTTTGATACTGAAGAGAATATGTGGTTGAAGGTCGGAGCCTGGACCATCACAAAAGGGCCAGGTCCGAACCCAACAGAAGACCAGGTCCTAAACCGAAGCTCGGTCAATCATAAAGATCGAAGCTAAGGTAAGACCGAACACCTAGCTTCGAGCATAAGGCCCATGGGCCTGAATTTACCGAAGCCCACTCTGGAAAGTATTAATACCTCCCAAATTTCTTCATTTGGTAACTGGACTCACTTGTACTTTCTGTACTTTTCGTACTTACTTTCCACTTCTTAAAACCATACTTATTCTCACGCCGGAGGGTGGTCACAGAGAGACCCTTCCTCTCCCCTGTGACGAGCCTAACAGTGTCTTGTTTTGCAGGTTAATCTCAGATCTACTCAACTGTCACTCTCCCTTGACCCATCTCTCAGATCTGGTTCACCGGACCGACTAAGGGGTAACTTTTTTCCTCTTCAATTGGCGCCATCCGTGATTTGCTGTGTTCTTTTCTTTTTTCGAGAAGAGCAGAGTAATCTCTACCCATGACGGCACGTTCTGAGGGAATCATAATTGAAGACGTGACAGCAAATGAAGTTAACGACGATCAGGTGATTATCACCTCGTCGGCGCCAGCTATCACCTCCACCGGTACACAGGGAAGTGTTCAGCAATCATCTTTCTCTATTGGTGCTTCGGCTGTTAAGGCAAGTGCCTCACTGATAGAGTTCGATGATGCTTTCCTCCAGAAGAACAGAGAATTGTTGCTTCGGCTAAAAGAACAGCAAAGTAGGGAGACAGTTCTGCAAAGTGTAAAAGCTAATCTATTCTCCACCGGTGGACTTGCTGCTTCGGCAGAGCTAAGCACCGGTCTGGGATCTTTCGCCACTTACTCCACCGCAGTCACCACTATGCAGATCCAAACTCCACAAGGGCCACTGGCATCTTCGGGTTATACCGGACCGATGCAAGTTAGCATGCCCATGTCAGAAAGGATGCCAATTGTAACAGGGGGAGACGATGAACTTACCGCTCCATATCGCCCTGCTCATATGACATCGTTTTCCAAGTTCTCTCAAAGAGTTGCAACTGCACCTCTTCCGGTTAAGCTGAAAATGCCAGCCACTGTCAAAACATATGCAGGAACCTCCGATCCAGACGATCATGTCTTTGCATTCGAAGGAGCAGCAGAGATCGAACTATGGCCCATGCCAGCATGGTGCCACATGTTCGCACAAACCCTCACCGGAGCAGCAAGGGTTTGGTTCGATGGGTTATCTGCTGGAGAAATAACCAACTGGATCGAGTTTAGAAAGCTGTTTCTGATAAATTTTGCGAACCAACGACGATGCTCCAAGGACATCACGGAAGTACATAACATCCGGAGGAAGGATGGTGAATCCTTGGAAGCCTTCATCGATCGTTTCAGCAAAGAGAGTATGCAAATCCATGGTGCAATGGATCAGCTCCGAGTTTCAGGCTTCTGTCACGGAGTCCGAAACAATCAGTTGGTAGAAAAACTACATGAAGATTTGCCAAAGACAATGGAAGTACTCATGGAGCGAGCTAGAGCCTTCGCCAGGGGGAAGAGTGCCTGCGGGCAATCTTCCGAAGGAGATTATAAGAACTCCGGAGGACGCAATGTGTGGAAGAAAGGCTCTCATAACACAGATCGAAACAGTCACTGGAACAAAAACAGACAGCAGCCATATGATCGGTCGGACCGAAACAATTCTTCTAAGTCTCAAGGCTCTGGAAGAACCACTGATTTAACCAAAACTCCTCGTGACATCTTGTTAACAGAAAATTTGCAGCTCCCTACGCCTGCTAAGCAGCGACCTTCGTCCGACCGAAACTCCAAAAAATACTGTGAGTATCACCGAGCAAAAGGGCACAATACTGATGATTGCTGGTCTCTCCGGCAAGAAATTGAGAAAGCGGTCCGGTCTGGAAAGCTTTCCCACCTTCTTAAAGAAGTAAAGGAAGGGAAGCCCGGAGCAATTACCAATACCAACAACCAAGCAGTGATCAACATGATTCAGGCTATCACACCGCATGGCATTAAACGTTCCAGCTCTCACCTTGCTTCATTTATGAGCCAGGTGGGCAAGAGACGTTACGCGTGTTAATATTCGTATTTTTTAATCCAACAATCTCCAAAGTATTGCATTACTTTTGGTTCTAAAACAATTTGTCTCTGTAACAGGCAATATCATTCCCTGAGGTAACACCAGATCAGTTTCTGGAAGGACCAATAATCATCTCTGCCATCATTGCCGGACATAAGGTCCAGCGAGTCTATGTAGACAATGGCAGTGCTTCGGAGATAATGTACCATCATTGTTTTCAACGATTGGCACCTGAAATCCAGAAAAGGATGGTACAGGTATTCGCAAACATTCGTTCCGATTACATATTCCACCCGAAGCAAAATCTTTCCGACCTTTGGAATAATGGTAATAACCTATGTTTTAAATGACAACAGGTCTCCATGCCATTAGTCAGTTTCTCAGGAGAGATAATTCAGCCCATGGGACGGATCACCCTTCCAGTAACCTTGGGCGCTGAAGGCCGGAGCCGAACGGAAATGTTAACGTTTCTGGTGGTAGGAGCTCATTCCGTGCACAACGTCATCTTGGGACGCCCAAGCATGTGTGCTTTCGGAATGGTTGCTTCTTCCATACATGGAGCCATTAAGTTTCCCACAGAAGATGGAATAGCAACTGTTCACACCGAGCAGATGCAGATCGTAGCCGAGATTCGTCAAGCTTCGAGCTCCCAAGCTGCTCCAGTTACTCAAGAGTTGTCAGAAAAATGGTCGATTAACCCATGCTTTCCGGAGCAAAAGGTAGTCGAAGCAACTAAAAGGTTCTAAACAACCTTACCAAAATTCTTTGCTTAATCCATTTAAAAAATTGGCAGGTACCTGTTGGTGCGCAGCTCCCACCTGATTATAAAGCTGCTTTATGGAACCTTCTAACTGAGTCCCTAGATTCTTTTGCCTGGCAACATTCGGACATGAAGGGGGTGCCTAGGCACCTGGCCGAACACAAATTAAATATATATCCTTCGGTCCGACCAGTGCAACAAAAGAAACGAAGTATGGGGCTGGATCGGAACAAAGCTATTGCTGAAGATGTTCGAAAGCTTCTTGATGCAAACATCATCCGAGAGGTTCAGTATCAAACCTGGGTGGCGAACCCAGTCTTGGTAAAGAAGCAAGATGGGGGATGGCGAATGTGTGTTGATTTCAAAGACCTTAACAACGCATGCCCCAAAGATTGCTACCCACTCCCCGAGATGGATGTCAAGGTCGATTCACTGGCTGGCTTTCGACTAAAGTGCTTTCTTGATGCATACAAGGGTTACCATCAGATACAGATGGCAACAGAAGATGAAGACAAAACTGCTTTTATCACCGCCGAAGGACTCTACTGCTACACAAAAATGCCTTTCGGCCTTAAGAATGCCGGTGCCACTTATCAGCGATTAATGGACAAGGCATTCAAGAATCAGATTGGAAGAAACATGGAAGTATATGTAGACGATGTGGTGATAAAAAGCAAAGATGAAGCTGACATGATGACTGATATCCGAGAGACGTTCACTTGTCTCCGGAGCATCAACATGAAGCTGAACCCAGCCAAATGTTCTTTCGGTATGGAGGCAGGAAAATTCCTGGGTGTTATGGTTGCTAAGGAAGGAATCCAGGCAAACCCGGAGAAAGTTAAGGCAGTGATGGATTTAAAATCTCCAAAAACAGTCAAAGAAATCCAATCACTAAATGGTCGATTAGTAGCTCTGCATCGTTTTCTTTCTAAAGCAGCCGAAAGAACTTTGCCTTTCATGACAGTGTTGAAAAGTAGCTTTGGTAAGAATGATTTTAAGTGGACCGAAGAAGCTGAGCAAGCATTTGGCGAGTTGAAGCAATGTCTTAGTTTATTACCTACTCTCACCGCACCGAAGCCAGGAGAAATCCTCACCGTTTATTTGGCTGCATCTCAGGGGGCCGTTAGTGCAGTCCTCATGGTACAAAGGCACTTAGCCCAAGTACCAATCTACTATGTTAGCAGGGCCCTCCGAGATTACGAAACAAGATATCCTATGATTGAAAAGCTAGCATTAGCTTTGGTCCATGCTTCGAGAAGGCTACGAAGATATTTCCAAGCACATGAAATTGCAGTCCAGACCGATAAAAACATCCAGTATGTTCTCCGAAAGCCGGAGGTTTCCGGTCGATTGGCCAAATGGGCCATCGAACTAGGAGCCTTCGACCTGACCTTCAAAACCAGAGGTGCCATGAAGGGACAAGCAGTAGCAGACTTCATTGCTGAATTACCAAGTGGTTCTGACCAGTCGGAGGAACAACCTTCGGAAGAAGAAGAACAATCCGAAGCATGGTCTCTATACACCGATGGTGCGTCAGGTGCTGAGGGATCCGGAGCTGGCCTCGTGTTAACTAATCCAGATAACACTGAGTTTTCATATGCCCTCCGGCTCGAATTCCCAAGTTCAAACAATGAGGCCGAGTATGAAGCATTATTAGCCGGTCTCCGAATCGCACAGAGGTTCGGAGTCAAGAACATCAAAATCCATACCGACTCATTACTTGTGGTCAACCAGCTTCGAGGAGAATATGAAGCAAAAGATGAAAACATGGTAAAATACCTCCGGAAGGCCCAAGAACTCGTAGCCTCTTTTCAGACGTATAAAGTTTTTCATGTCCCAAGAGAAGAAAATGCCCAGGCCGATGCCCTCAGTAAAATGGCATCGACCAACACGTCCACTCCAACCCAGGGTACAAAGATTGAAGTGTTAACAAAACCCTCAATTGAAGAAAGTGAGGTCCTACAAGTTGAAGTTCAAGAAGACACATGGATGACTCCCATTATGAAGCATATCACCGAAGGTTGGGTTCCGAAAGATAAGGCCGAAGCCCGAAAGCTTAAAGTCAAATCCCTACAGTACCAAGTTCAAAATGGTCAGTTGTACCGAAAGACTTTCCTAGGTCCAATCCTACGATGCCTCTCACTCACCGAAGCTTCATATGTGATAAAAGAAATTCACTTTGGTGTATGTGGTATACATGCCGGACCAAAAATGGTCGTCACAAAGGCTATGAATGCTGGGGTATTATTGGCCTAACATGCACCAAAGTGCCGTGCAAGAGCTTCAGAGTTGCCAAGAATGCCAGAGAAACGCTCCGGTCAGCCTTCGAGCAAAGAACAATCTGATCCCAGTAACTGCAGCCTGGCCGTTCCAGAAATGGGGCATTGATATCGTCGGACCATTCCCCAAGTCCACTGGAGGGGTTAAATATCTGTTGGTAGCTATTGACTACTTTACCAAGTGGGTCGAAGCTAAGCCAATGGGTGACATCACTGGCCATCAAGTGAAGAGGTTCGTTTGGGAAAATATTGTTTGTCGTTTCGGATTACCACTCTACATCATCAGTGACAATGGGAAGCAGTTCGCTGAGAACCCCTTCAAGAAATGGTGTTCGGACCTGGGGATCAAACAGCTGTTTTCATCAGTAGCCCACCCTCAGGCCAATGGCCAAGTAGAAAGGGCCAACCGAAGCATCGTCGAAGGAATCCAACGACGCCTGGGTGGAAAGAAGGCTGGATGGGCAGATGAGTTACCCAACGTTTTGTGGGCTCACCGAACCATGCCAAAAACAAGCACCGGTGAAACACCTTTCAGCTTGACCTATGGCACCGAAGCTATGATACCAGTCGAAGTCGGCATGGTCAGCCCTCGAAGGACCCACACAACAGATAATGATCACTCTCTCCGACTCAACTTAGATCTCTTGGAAGAAAGAAGAGAAATGGCCTCAATCAAAGAATCTCGATATAAGAAAGAGCTTGAGAAGTATTATAATGCCAGGGTGAAAAAACAAACGTTCAAAGTCGGAGACTACGTCTTCCGAAGCAATGAGGCCAGTCGAGCCGAGCCCTCAGGCAAATTAGCATCGAGATGGGAAGGACCATACTTGATAACCACCGTTGGAGAAAGGGGTTCGTACACCTTGGCCAAGATAGATGGCACTCCAGTTCCCAGGACATGGAACGGAGTCCATCTGAAAAAATGCTACATGTGAAACACCGAAGCTCGAAGATAGTACTTTAAAGTCTCATTTTCAAATAAATTCAATACGTTTAGTCGGGATGTGACATGCCCCGAAGTTTTTTCTTTATTTCTGTTTGTAATTCGGGATGTTGATTACCCCGAACTTTTAAAGTAGAAGATGGGACGAGTTTTCCCACTTATAATAAAGAAACTTTTTAGTATGCTCCGTCTATTATATTGTTCACTAATGTTCGGAAAAAGACAATACCAAACAACACATAATGTAGTAAGAAGGTCGGAGCAAAACGTCATTAAAAGCTTTCTAATCCGATCCCACAAACAACAAAGAAAAAACAAAAAATGTGCCGAAACTCATGATAACAGGCATAATTTGTTAACATGAAACTCGAAGGCCGAATGAGATAAGGCACAATGAAGGTCGAAACGTTCGAACCTATTCTTAAAAATTGCCTCGTAAAAAAAAAGAAGGACAAATCATGCCTATCTCGTATAAAAAACATAGTATGTGCCGAAGCACGTTGAAATATAAACAAAGCATGCAACATATAAAACATATCGACGTCGAAGAAAGATAAGTCCACCTTCTACTTATCAAAAATCGCCAAGGAAAAAGCTTCGATGGATAGGTTTAAATAGCCACCGATGTATAACCGGGCGTACCGAAGGTCGACCAACGACCTTAGGATTAAAAAACATGTACAAAAAACTTGCAAGTATAAAAGATACAATTTTTCCCGAACCAAAGGCATATGGACGCATATCATGGTTCGATACAAGATAAAGGTTGAGCAAACCCTTAGTTTATTTTGAGATGTTCAAAGTAACACCTCCTCAAGCCGAAGCAAAAGTTTCTTTCGGGGCAAGAACCATTCGGCTGTGTGAAATACAATCATAATTTAGGGCCAACACAAACCCTTGAAAATATTCAAGTATACATAAAGCAATATCAAATTAAAAACACAAGACATTTAAAAGGTGTTCCGAACCAGAAATGGTTCGATCAAAATACACATCAAAAAACATTGTCTTAACAATATTGCCGTTGTGGCTTACATCATCATCAAAAAAAAAACAAACAACTTCAGGACGAAGGAGGTTTGAACAGATCGCCAGAGAGGCCTGCGGCTTTGATCACTTCGAGAGGTTCGGAGAGGAAGCGCCCTGTATGTTGAAGGAATGGAAATTCCAGGGCATCAAATTTGTCCAAAGCATTGTTTAGCATCTCATCGGCATTCAGCTTCAGCTTCGGTACCTGCTCCATCGGCATACCCTTCGAGGAGTAATGATATCCAGCCTTGATGCCTACATTAACACCGCAGGCATTCATAGCGTTGTTAATAGCACCAACGACCGTCTTAAGCTCTTCACTGGTCTGGATCCTCCGAGCTACGAGCAGCATGCCCTCCGTCATCAGCCATTCTTTCAACTCCAGAAGCTCCTTAACTTGACCGGTCAGCTGAGAGTTCGACTCGGTTAGCTTGGACACTTGGCCATCCATCTCTTTTTTCATTTGATCTAATTGGCTCCGGAACTGGGATGCTTCGACCTCAAACATTTTCTTCTCTAAAAAATAAAGAAAGAGTTAGGGGCAGGAAGAACATAATACAAAATAATCCTAAGTACAAAAAAGGGTTAGAAACTACTACCTTGCACCGCAGCATCCCTATCAGCCTTCAACCCTTCTACCTCCTTCAAAGCTTTGTCCCTATCCTCTGAGGCCAAAGCCATAGCAGCATTATTAGATTTCACCTGCACGAGAGCTTGGTTCAACCTCTCCTCCAAAGACTGTTTCTCCCCAACCAGTGCCTCGAGCTTCTTGCTCCATTCCCCAACATCCTCTCCTCCGACCAGTGAAATCACCTTCTCCTTCTCTATCTCTAGATCAACCCATCGACGATAAACCTCAGTAACCAAGCCGATGGACTGAGCCTGATTCATCATCAGAGCATCCGCCAACGCCAAAGGAGGAGCTCGTCGATACCTGTGAGCTTCGGCGGGAGTATTCAGATTTAACATCATGGTTCGGGCCGTTAGGGCATCCAGGATCTTATCTCCATTCTTAATATCCCAGTTGGGGACAAATTTCTCCTCAGCAACGGCTGGATCCAAGTCCATCGAATCTACAAAGACAGGGAAATCATCCACTTTAGACTCTGAACCAAACCACAGACGTTCAAGGTAGTCTTTTGGACCTTCATCGTCTGAAGTAAAGTACAGAGGGAAACGGTCTACGTCGTCATCATACTTACCAGGACTGGAAGGTTCGGTCATCGGTGGGTGAGAATGCAGCGGAGAAGGGTTGGGATGCCTTAGGCTACTCTCATCAAAAGCAACATGAGGCTCATCCCGAGCAGATTTGCCACCATCCAAGTGATCAGATAAGGTCTCCAACAGAGTGGACGGAGAAGCTTGAACACTAGGAGATATTTCAGTGATGGTATCAAGAGGGGTTTTTGTCCTTTTCGGAGTTCCCCTAACCTTCTCCCCATAAACCCTAAACCTCCCTCGTCATTCTTCCTCTTCTTCGACGATTTCTTCCTATGCTTCGGCACAACCTCAGTAACAGCCGAAGCAGGAACATCCTCGGGCAGTTTACCAACATCACGTTCAGTCGTAGCCGCAGCTGCTGACGACGACGAACCCCCCACATCAGTCGAAGCACTCGCCTCCGGCTCACGAATCTTAAATGATGGAGCCTTTAAGACTTCCAGAAACGGCTTATCCCCTGGATTCTGTTGATGAGAAGTATACTCTATATCATCGTCCTCAAAGGACTCCAAGTGAAGCATATCACGAAGCGACATATCTGAAAAAGCAGCAACAAAGCAATGTTAGCAAGAAACCCAAGGGTTCACAAAAAACATATCACAAAAACAATAAAAACGAACCTATGTTGTTTCGTCTAACGATAGGCCATTGATCCGAAAACTCCCAATTCCTACTAACACACCCAATCACGAGCACATGCTCCGGTAAACGCCTAATATTAAACTTATTAGCCACCAGAGCAGCATAGAGATTCTTATCAACTGAGAAATCCTTCGGCAAGTCACCCTCTAAGGGATCATCCTTCTTCCTCCATACCCTTCCTTTGGGAAGGCACAGGTCATCTAACCAGAACCATCTATCCTTCCAATCCTTCAAACTAGATACCTCCCATCCCACACACTCCCTATCCTCTTTCTTTACCTCCGACTTCTTATCCTTCGGCTGCCTCTTCTCGAAGGTGTACCAATTTCCTGAACGGTTTAGTCGGTAGAAAGCCCTAAAAAGGTTCAAATCTGGTACTAGATCTAAGGAACGACGGGATAATTCAAATTGGTTCACCCGGCTCAGACCGAAGGGTGTCATCTGGGAAATATGAACTTTATGGAACTGTAAAACCTTCATCAGGAAACGGGTAAAGGGAACCCGATAGTTTGCATAGTTACACACCCGAGTGTAAAATGCAAACTTCCCAGGGGGAAGAGGATATATAGGAGTTCTCGGAGCAGGTAAGGTGGGATGAAGATTTACAGGGATCCTAAATTCCTCTACAAATTCGTCAAGCTTCGCTTGATTCAGAACACTAAACGACACTAACATGTTATCCTTAGGCATGATTAAAAGAAGGATAAGGATGAAAGTACACACCTTGTTACAGAGGAGAAGATACTTATGAAAGGAAGAACAACGTTCTTGATAATAACCCGAAGAAAAGCTTGAAAAGTAAGAACCAACTAATGAGGAAGATGAAATACAAAGGAGAAAGTAAAAAATGAAATGAGTAAAAAACTCATTTATAAAGAAAGGAAAAACGACGGTTGAGATAACCGTCCCATCGTCTGACCACCTCGAGACAACCAAAAAGGGCATTTGCTATAGTAAACTGAAGGTGACGCTTTAAAAAAGGGTGAATGACAAAACAGCTGTTGTCCACTCACTTAGGTGAACGACAACAGCTGTCATACACCACGAAAGCCGAAGCCTGAAGAAAAAAAAAATCAAAAACCCCTGAAAACTTACAAGTCCTTTTTAAATGCCGAAGCATTCAAAAAGACTTAGGGGGACTTGAAGAGAATATGTGGTTGAAGGTCGGAGCCTGGACCATCACAAAAGGGCCAGGTCCGAACCCAACAGAAGACCAGGTCCTAAACCGAAGCTCGGTCAATCATAAAGATCGAAGCTAAGGTAGGACCGAACACCTAGCTTCGAGCATAAGGCCCATGGGCCTGAATTTACCGAAGCCCACTCTGGAAAGTATAAATACCTCCCAAATTTCTTCATTTGGTAACTGGACTCACTTGTACTTTCTGTACTTTTCGTACTTACTTTCCACTTCTTAAAACCATACTTATTCTCACGCCGGAGGGTGGTCACAGAGAGACCCTTCCTCTCCCCTGTGACGAGCCTAACGGTGTCTTGTTTTGCAGGTTAATCTCAGATCTACTCAACTGTCACTCTCCCTTGTCCCATCTCTCAGATCTGGTTCACCGGACCGACTAAGGGGTAACTTTTTTCCTCTTCAGATACTAAACTACATTTTATTGTATGCCATAGTTGTCGTCCATTGGTACTAAACCATCACTACTTTTTTTTAACCATCACTACTTAAAAAGATAAAAACATTGTCCAACATCTGGGTATGACTAGGTCAAAGACACTCAATTTTGGGATGGAGATAATTAATGATTGTAAAGTGTAAACTCATGTCTCATGCTCCATTTTTCCTTTCACGTGTTCCCAAAGGCCATAAATAAAAAGTGGTTCGTCAACATGTTAATTAGTGTGGCAATTTAAAAAAATGACGTTTGCATCTCGAAGTTGAATAATTTTTTTTTTTTGAACGGCAACAACACTTTATATATAGATATAAAGAGCCAGCAAGCGGCTGGGAATACAAAAAAGAAACAAACAGAAACAAACAACACCCGCCCCCATATTACAAGCAAGAAACAATGTCGAAATTCACCCAGCAGTCCCACGAAGGCTTGGGAACATTGGAACGGTTACAAATCCACACAAAAGAGTCTTCTTTAATAAGGTCAATCACTTTCCCAACCGGAAGAAAAAGGCCCTCGAAAATCTTCATGTTCCGAGCAAGCCATATCCGCCATATAGTAGCACAAGCAACCAAGAAAACAAGACGCTTCCAAATCTTCGAGCCCGGTTGATCCAGCAGCCACTTGAAACAGCCAGTAATAGAGTCAACATTCGAAAGAAAGGGGACCCGAATCCAGACAAAAACCTGCCACCACACAGCCCTCGCAATCAAACAGTTCCACAGGGCATGGTCCACGTCTTCCACCGCATACCCGCAACGAGCGCAGACCGAGTCTCCAACCTGTATCCCACGCTTCAGAAGTTCCACCTTAACAGCAATCCTTCCAAGTAAGGCCCTCCAAAGAAAAACATTACACTTAGGAGGGACCCAAGGGTCCCATCTGCAAGAGCCAAACGGATCTGCCCCATTCTTCGCCAAATCAAGTTGCCATCTAACATGTTTAACAGAAAAGCCAACCCCGTCATCGTTATCCCACTTCCACATATCCCCGTTGACCCCAAAAGAGACCCTGCTGACAAGAGCCTGTATATTAGCGAAGGAGCTCCATTCGGAAGCCGAATTAAAATCCCGCTTCCACTTGCCAAGCCAATGCACCCACAGATTATTTTTAACAACCGTAGCAGCTATAGAGGCGTCTTTGTCAACTGCCAGCGAGAATAAATCAGGGAAAAGGGAGCACAGCGGATCAGCCGACGCCCACCGGTCTTTCCAGAACTTAGTTTGTAAACCATTCCCCACAGAAACCTTTAGGTGTTCATGAACCACAATGCCGTCTTTAGCGAGAGCCTCGTCCACTTTACTAATATCTTTCCACGGTCCCGAAATATCATTTTTCACAGGGATGATTTTATCTTTTGGAGCCCCATGAATCGCTGAAACAGCCTTGGCCCAAAGATGGCCCGGCTCGCACCTCATCCTCCACCACCACTTAGATAGCATTGCAACATTAAGGTCCCGAATGCTACCCAACCCGAGCCCACCACGGATCTTAGGCCTGAGAAAACGAGCCCACTTCACCCATCTAACTTTATGTCTCCTATCCGTGACACCCCAAACAAAATCTCGCCTAATAGCCTCGAGCTTCTTGATAATACATTTGGGAGCCGAAAAAATGGAGAGATAATAAGAGCCAAGCGCACCCAAAACCGATTTAGCTAGAGTAACCCTACCCGCAAGGGAGAGTTGCCTAGCTTTCCAAGACGTAAGCTTCTTATTAAACTTATTCACAATCGGGAGCCAATGTTTAGCCCGCTTCATATTGGCACCAATCGGGACTCCAAGGTAGATGAAAGGAAGAGAGCCCGCTTTACACTTGAGCACCCCGGCAAGTCTAGACACCTCCGCTTCATCGACCCCAACCCCAAAGAGTTGACACTTATGCCGATTAATATTAAGCCCGGTTACCAAACTAATCCAACGTAAGAACCGGTTGAGGCTATGAGCATTGAATTCCGACCACTCACCAAGGAACAAGACATCATCGGCGTAACTTAAATGTGACAAAACGGGACCGCCATTAGGAAGGTGGAAACCATGAAAAAGCCCCAACTCCACCGCCCGATTCATAAACATCGAGATGACCTCCATAGCAATGATGAATAAAAAGGGAGACAAAGGGTCCCCTTGGCGGAGGCCCCTTTTAATAGTAAACTCTTTAGTCGGAGCACCATTAACAAGAACCGAACTTTTACCCGAGCATAAACAACCCCTTATCCAACTAACCCACATATCCGGGAACCCCATGAACTCCATCATTCGGAAAAGAAACTTCCAATTGAGAGAGTCATATGCTTTGCGAAAATCAACTTTAAAAATCAACAACTGTTTTTTGGACTTCTTAGCCCAAGCAACCGTTTCGCTGACCACCAAAGGGCTATCAAGGATGTTGCGACCTTCAACAAAAGCGGATTGGGTAGAAGAGATAATACTAGGCATAACCCTCCGCAGCCGCAGCATTAGAGTCTTAGCCAGGATTTTGTACATCAACCCCACAAGAGAAATAGGCCGATAATCGTCTAAGGATTGAGCGTCCACCACCTTAGGAATGAGGGCGATAAAAGAAGCATTACAACCAGCCGAAATTTCACCTTTATCAAAAAATTCCTCCATAACCCCGAAAACGAGCGGTTTAAAGATGCCCCAAAATTTCTTAATAAACTTCATCGAGAACCCATCCGGCCCCGGGGCTTTGCTTCCCTCACAACTTTTGATAGCATTCCAGATCTCATCCTGACCAAACGGCTCAATAGGGGAATCGGCTTGCACCTGACTGATCCGAAGCAGCCCAATATTAGTGAAACCAGGTCTGCGCCTAATTGGTTCAGAGAATTGAGACGCAAACCAACCTCGAACTTCCTCCAAAATTTTCAGCGGATCAGTAACCCAAACACCCTTAATTAACAAACCATGGACCCTCCGGGAAGCAATGTTGGCGTTGATGACCCGGTGAAAAAACGAAGAATTTTCGTCTCCAAAGCGGACCCAATTAAATCTAGCTTTTTGTTGAAGGTCACGGGCCCTTTTAACCTCGATCTTCCTGATTTTCGTTCTAAAGTCAGCCCTGTGGCGCTTCTCATCCGCACTAAGCTTAGCGTCAACGGCCATAGAGTCCAGAACCTGAACAGCTTGTTGAAGGGCCAAAAGCTCTTTATTCTCAACGACACTAGCCTTCACCCTCCAATCTTTAATGTCAAGTTTGATATCCTTTAAAACCACTGCCAAATACCGGTCCGCCTTCCCTATAATAAGGCCACTGCCAACCCGAGAGGAAACAATATTAACGACCTCCGGGGAAGACAGCCAGGAGTCAAAGAACTTGAACGGAGTTGGCCCAAAATCAAGATTGGAACAAGACAAAGAAACCGGGCAATGATCCGACGGGCCTTTACCCAAAATCTCAACCTTCCCATTCGGCCAAAGTTCCATAAAATCGGCACTCACCAGAACCCTGTCCAACTTGCTGAATTTCGCTTCAACGTTATCCGAGATATAAGTAAACGGGCCCCCCACAGTCGGATACTCAATCCAACCAACCCTACTAATGAACTCATTAAAAGCAGCAGCAGAATTAGCATCGAAAACAGAGTTCAATCTTTCGCCCTCCGAACGAACATCGTTAAAATCTCCCAACGCCACCCACATACCCTCAGACTGAAAGACCATAGAGGTAACAGAACCCCATAGGCGCCTCCGCAACACGACATCATTCGGGGCATGAATATTGAGGATATTAACTTTCTGACTAAACCCTTTAATGAAACCAGACACCAACACGAAATGTTGTTCCACAAAGGATTCAGAACAGGAAAATACCGAAGGATCCCACATGGAAACCAACCCCCCAGACCTGCCAATCGCATCAGCCGCCACAAACTTGAATTGAGACCTATCCCAAAACCTCCCCCAAAACGACTCCGGAACAGAGGAGATGTGAGTCTCCTGGAGACATAAAAACGACACCTTCCCATCCCTTTTAACCTTCCGAACCCAACCCGGCTTGTCCGAGCCGGACACCCCCCTAGTATTGATGGTCAAGAAATTCATGAGGAACCCTCAACAGCCCTTTCCCCCTTAATTAATTTGCGAACCTGGTTAGAGATGCCATCGACTTCAATACCCAGACGATCACCATACACCAAGGTAGCACTAACCTCGGCATTCATTGTCTCCAATCCAGCTTCATCTCCGACAACTGAATCAGCCACCACCTCCGGATCCTTCAACTTTTTCGAATTTCCACTGTTGACTAAGTTTACATAACAGATTAATTAACAATCCTTAACAGGAACATTGGGGTCATTTAATGAGTGCTTGTTGACACCTATGGTGAGGGCACCACTAGTGTTTTTCATTTGTGATTAGAGTTAATAATCAAAATCGTTTATGAGGTTTGGTCACTTTTGCCACTTTAGTACAAAACCCAAACCTTTTACATCGGGGTCCTTCTGTTTTACATTTTTTGCAACATTCGTCCCTGACACTAAACCCAGTTAATAATAGACGTTAAGTCTGGAAGTATTTTTGTCTTTTTGGGTATTAACTCTTAAAAATAAATTAAAAAAATCAGAAAAATATTGGCGACAACTGGGTTCGAACCCGGTTCCCCCTTTCTTTACAACATCACACTAACCACTAAACCAAAGCATTAGTTTGTTGATTTGTTTGAAACTTATATAAATTTAAACTTATTTATCAAGTTCATCTTCTTCCCTAAACTCTCTTTCAAACCCTAACCCTAACCCCCAAAATGAGAAGCAGTATAATAAAATATCGATGTGAGCTGTATGAAACCCTAAGTAAAGCAATTGGTAATGATGAGACACAAATAGAAGTAAGGAAGGATAAAGGAAAGGTAAAAGGATGGATCGCAGTGTGCATACCTTAATATGGTGTTAGATTTAGTAATAATAATACGATTGAATGATTGATTGATTCAACAGTTTATAAAGAAACCCTGATGATGACTTGAATAGAGTAGAGACAAAAGGGGTGTAATTTGTCGGGTGTGTTAGTGCAAGATGTCCCTAGGCTAGTATATAGGTTGTTTGGACGCGTTTCGGGGTGTTTGGAGACGTTTATAAGCGTTTTTGGGGTGTTTGGGTCCTTTAGGCGATTAGGAACATGCTGCAGTGTTGATTTCCAACTAACTGTGCCTCCTAATACATGAAACACATAACCAGTCACTGATCTTCCTTTATCTAAATCTTTTGCAAAATCAGAATCCACATAACCCTCAGCCAACTAATCAGGATTATCATTTCTGCCAAATACTAACCCAACATCCTGAGTACCACTAAGATATCTTAGAATCCATTTCACCCCTTCCCAATGAAGTTTTCCTGGATCACTAATATATCTACTCACTACACTGACTGCATATCCTATATCTGGTCTTGTACAGATCATAAGATACATCAAACTACCTACTGCATTAGCATAAGGTACTTTTACCATTTTACCCCTTTCATCATCATTCTTAGGACAATTTAACTTTGACAGCCTAAAATGCATAGCTAAAGGAGTAATTAATAACAGACTTACTATTATTCATGAAGAATTTGGCAAGCACTTTCTTCGAATATGACTTTTATGACAGCTTTATCAGTCCTGCACTTCTATCTCTGACAATTTCCATACCCAGAATTTTTCTTGCTTCCCCTAATTCTTTCATTTCAAATTCTGCCATCAACAACTTCTTTGTTTGAACTATTTGTTCTTTGTCACTACATGCTATTAACATTTCATCCACATATAGCAACAAATAAACAAACTTGTCCTGTTCAAACTCTTTATAGTAGACACATATATCATATGCACTTCTACTGAACCCGTGTGAAACCATATAACTATTAAACCTTACATACCATTGCCTTGGAGACTGTTTCAGTCCATACAAGGATCTTTTCACCAAGCAAACCTTATCCTTGTCCTTTGAATCCTCAAAACCAAGAGGCTGCTTCATGTATATTTGCTCATCAAGATATCCATGTAAGAAAGCAGTCTTCACATCTAATTGTTCTAATTCCAAATTTATGACAATATTACCCTTATTGAAGTATGTTTGACTACATGAGAAAAAATTTCATTGTAATCCACTCCTTCTCTTTGTGTAAACCCCTTTGCCACTAACCTTGCCTTATACCTTGGTTTTTCTCCTGCCATACCTTCTTTAATTTTGAATATCCATTTGCAATCTACAAGTTTCTGATCCTTGGGCCTAGTAACAAGCTCCCAAGTACTGTTCTTATGCAATGAATTCATCTCTTCTTGCATTGCATCCTGCCATTTATCTCTATATGCTGAACTAATGGCTTCATAGTAGGTTAATGGTTCACATGAACTTTCTTCTTCAGCAACACTAAGAACAAATGCTGACAAATCCTGTCTAAACCTTATAGGTTGAACAGTTTCTCTTCTAGGCATGTCTTTTGCAATACTGTACTCCCTATTACTTGCCATTTGTGAACTTTCAGATTGATCTTCAGTAACTTCATTATCCTTGTCATTGTCTTTAGGTAGCTCCACCTCAATTTCAACTTCCTGTGATTTATCCTTCTCACCATCAGGTTTACCAATAACATCTTTATACATCAAATGCTCAAAACACTTTACATTCCTGGTCACAATTATCCTTGGACATCCACCATTTATCATCCGCAACCTATATCCTTTCACCCCGTCAGTATAGCCTACAATAACACATTTTTGTGCCCTTGGGTCTAATTTGTCTTGACTTATATGAGAATAAGCCACAGACCCAAACACCTTCAAGTCACTATAATCTGTTTTCAGGCCAAACCATTTTTCCATAGGAACCATCATACCTATTGCTGATGATGGTGAAATGTTAATGAGATATACTATACTACTGCTTTCACTACTTCTGCCCAGAAACCTTTGGGCATACCAGCTTCAATCAGCATACACCTCACCTTCTCAAGAATGGTCCTATTCATTCTTTCAACAAGACCATTCTGTTGTGGAGTTCCTGGAATGGTCAAGTGTCTTGCTATTCCACATGTCTTACAGTATTCTTGAAATTCTCTACTACAAAATTCAAGTCCATTATCAGTTCTTAGTTTCTTTATTTTCTTCTCAGTTTGATTCTTAACCAAAATCTTCCACTCCTTAAACTTTTCAAAAGCTTCATGCTTATGCTTGAGTATGTATACCCATACTCTTCTTGAGTAATCATCTATAATGAATAGAAAATAAGAAGCACCTCCTATAGACACATTCTTTGTAGGCCCCCACAAATCAGCATGAATGTAGTCTAAAATACCCTTGGTTCTGTGAATGCCTTTTGTGAACTTAACTCTCTTTGCCTTTCCTAGGACACAATTTTCACAATATCCAAATTCAAAATCAACCAACTCATCTATTACACCTTGCTTCTTCAAATCTATTAACCCATATTGACTCATATGGCCTAGCCTTTTTTGCCACTTCATGGCAATATTTCCTAAATTACCCTCAGCAACAGAAACAGAACATTCTGCTTTACAACCATCCAAAACATAGATATTGTTTTCTTTCCTAGTACCAGTTAGTAACACCAATGAACCTTTAATGATCTTAGCCTTACCATCTTTTAAACTTACATGATATCCCTTCTTTTCAAAGGTACCAAGTGAGATTAAATTCCTTTTTAACTCAGGAATATATCTCACATCATGTAATTCAACAATAGATCCATTATCTAACTTTAAAGTAACAGTTCCAATACCTTGAATCTGACATGGATGATCATCTCCGAACTGAACTGTTCCTTGTGGTATCATCTTCAATTTGCTGAATAATTCTTTGAATGGTGTCATGTGATAAGAGCATTCTGAATCCATAAACCAACACCATTTGGACCCATCTTTACCAGTAACAACCATCAACACATCAGCACTTTCATAACCATCACAAGATCCATCAGGAGACCCACTGTTATGTTTCTTTGACTGAAATTAAGACTTCTTCTTCCATTCTGGACAGTCCTTCTTAAAGTGTTTTTCTGAGTTGCAAACAAAACACCTTCTCTTTCCTGTCTTAGACCAATTGATCTGAAACCACCATTCTTGTTCTTGTTTGATCTTTGTTCAGGTCTCCCTCTGACAAACAATCCATCAGATCCTTCTTCTTTAACATTACCTTTCTTCTATAATTCTTTGGAGTTCATTGCTGAAACAACTTCCTCCATTGACAAACTTTCTCTCCTAAACATCATAGTGTCTACAAAGTGTTCATAGACAGCAGGTAAAGATGACAAGAAGATTATTGCTCTATCTTCTTCGTCAATCTCCACCTCAATGTTTTCAAGATCAAGAATGATCTTGTTAAACTCATTAATATGATCTTCAAGAGATTTTCCAGAAACCATCTAAAACATATACAATCTCTTCTTCAAATATAGCCTGCTGGCCAATGATTTTGTCATGTATAGACCTTCTAACTTTGTCCATACACCAGCAGCAGTTGTCTCCTTCGAAACCTCCCTCAAGACTCTGTCTCCAAGACTAAGAATGATTGCATTGTGGGCCTTTTCCATGATCTCCTTCTTCTGTTTATCAGTAAGATCATTAGACAATTGATCTTCACCCTTCAAGGCATCTAAAACACCTTGATGAACCAGTAGTGCTCTCATCTTCAGCCTTCAAAGGCTGAAGTCATTCTTACCATCAAATTTCTCAATATCGAACTTTGTTTCGGTCACCATGATTGAAATCTCAATTTGTGATGAACACCCTCTTTCAAGATCGAGCTAACCTGGCTCTGATACCAATTGTTAACTTTAAACGCGGATTAACTTGAAAGAAAAACGATCAAAGACCAATCAAAGACAATACCAAGTTATCCTAACTTGATTCTTATTATTAAGCAATAAGAAGCGAATAAATGAATGATTATTGAATGAAAAACGAAAACAAAAGAACTTGAATTACAAAGGAAAGATTGAATTGAATGGAATAAACGATTCTGATCTTTTCCCCCCTTTTATAGCTGATCAACTGTCGATTAACAACCAAAGATTGTTTTGCACAGTTTTAGCCCCTCCATCTTTGCAACTTGTCATATTTTACCCAAAGCTTGTTGACTTTATCCTAGTCAACACTAATTGACAAGATTGACTTCTGTTGAGACTTCTGTTGACTTCTCCATATTATTATCTCCAATTATATTGTTGAAATGCATTGATGATCTTAGCTCAACTTCGACATATCATCTAACAGTTATCAACACGACGATTCAGGTTTTTATGATTATATAAGTTCGTGAGTAAAGATCAATAGAAATGGAAATAGCATACAAAATGTGTGAAGTGAAAGAAACACACAAAAAGAACGATGACATAGTTGTAAATGTATGTTTTAGTTGGATCAGATACCATAAAACTTCTTGCTTTAGCTGCGTGTAATGGAGTTGAATAAGAAGAAATAAAAAATGGAAAATCTCCTAAATAAACATTGACCACCATATAATTACAAAAATAAACACATGAAAGGTCTTAAGTTTAGAGACTTCACACTATCCAACACTAAGAATCTGACATTTGTCCCAAGAGTCTTAAATAAAGACTCTTTAACTTGTAATGGTCCCACAAACCAATATTGGTGAAAATGCTACTAGACGCTTGAGTATTGTAGAGTCTTAATCCTAGATGCTAAGCCTGAAGTCTTAAAAATGTACGGAATGGTCTTTGAATCAAATATAAAGTCTTAAAATTGTACGGACGCGTCTATAGTTGGCAAGAGTCTTAGTAATGTACGGAAATGTCTTTAGTTCAAATGAAAAGTCTTAAAAATGTACGGACGCGTCTATAGTTGGCGTCTAGGGTAAAGACTCTACATAACTCAAGAGTCTAGTAGCCTCTTAGGACAAATGTCAGATTCCGAGTAGTGTTGGATAGTGTGAAGTCCCTAAGCTTAAAATCTTTTATGTGTTTATTTTTGTAATTAAAGGGTGGTCAATTTTATTTTGGAGATTTTCCAAATAAAAAAATATCTAATGGGTCTAAAATATTTCATTCATAATGACTCGAGTATGAAAGGCTGAAAATAAAACAAAGTTCCCTTTGAAAAGAAAGAAAATACTCCGTCAAACCACCTTCGAGGAATCAAACTCCCACAAAAATTGACGTTTACTTTCTTGAATCATCTAAAATAGAATTTGTATATAATTTCTTGATATGTTAATGTAGGCAATAAGAATGACCAAGATTAAGTTGATCTTTGGCTTCCTTGCACTTTATGCATCAATACCTCGTACCCATGCTGCAGACACAATATCTGCAAACCAAATCCTTAGATATAACCAAACCATCGTTTCGCCACAAGAAACCTTCGAACTTGGTTTCTTTAACCCAGGTAACTCCACAAACCATTACGTCGGAATTTGGTACAAGAAAATATCCACCGGAACCGTCGTATGGGTAGCCAACAGGAACTCACCACTCACTGATACCTATGGCGAGCTGAGGCGAGCTGACACTCACCCTTCAGGGAGTTTTAACTCTCCGCGATGCCACCAAGGGTAATGTAGTATGGGCATCTGCAAATTTATCAACCACGTCGGTTAGAAATCCTATTGGTCAGCTTCTAGATACTGGCAACTTTATAATTCACGAGGAAGGTGAGGGCATCAATCAAGAGGATCCCATATGGCAAAGTTTCGACTTTATGACAGACACTTTACTTCCCGGAATGAAGCAAGGCTGGAATTTGATTACCGGGCTTGAAAGACGCTTCACTTCATGGAAATCCCAAGATGATCCTTCTTTCGGTGAGTTTTCTTATTGGATTGATACTAGAGGCTACCCTCAGTTGTTCCTAACTGAAGGCCGAGAAATAAAGTGCAGGGCAGTGTTCGGATTTCTGCCCTGTTTGCATATTATACTTGGATTATATTGATGAACATTGAGTATGCACAATCCGAATGTACAGGGACTCGTAGGATAAGAACAAAGGGTGGAAGAAACCTTTTGATATATACAATATTATTAATGTTTCCACACAATACAAATGAGACATACTAGGGGTATTTATACATACATATTGGCGGTTAAATAACTAACTAAAATAACCGACGTGTCCTAAATCTGAACCGACATAACTGCTGCGTTTTGGCGCCTTTTATTTGTGCAGTTGACTTTTTCGTTGACTTTTTCATTTCTTGATTACTAAACTTCTAACAATCTCTCCCCTAATCAAGAAATGATAATCTTGTTTACTTTGTTCATGTTCATCCTTAATTGCAGCCTTCTTGTCTTCTTTTCTTCTTAATTGATCTTGAACCATTCTTCTAAATCTTGTATCTTTGAAAATGATCCGATATTAAACTTTGAGAAATTGATGTTAAAAGGATTATCACAATCCTTAACCTTCACGGTTTCTGCCATCTTGGCCTTTCTTCTACGATCATCACGATCGGACAAACAACTAGGCATTAATGTACACTCGTCTTCTTTTCCTATTGTATCAACATCTTCGGAGATTAACGGTGCCTTCCTCTACACTCGTCTTCTGTCTCCACACAATGAACATCTTCTGATTTCTCTAATATCGAATAAGTTACGGTTCTTGATCGAAATTCCGGTCTTCTTCTCTTTACCGGAAACTTGGCCGGAAAATATTTCTTCTCTGTTTTCGGTTTTAAATCTGTAACGACCTTTCTTGACTGCATTCTTCTGATCAAATGATGTTAAATCCAAGTCTGAATAGAACAAATACTTCTCTGTTGTTCGATTCTCGTTTTGATTGATGTACCGATTAATCTTTGCAAAACAGGGGTCAGTTTCGTTTCTACACAGGTTTCGTTCTTCCTCTTCTTTATCTTCTTCCCGGGATTTTTAACGTGGCGCTCTGATACCATGTTCGGATTTCTGCCCTGTTTGCATATTATACTTGGATTATATTGATGAACATTGAGTATGCACAATCCGAATGTGCAGGGACTCGTAGGATAAGAACAAAGGGTGGAAGAAACCTTTTGATATATACAATATTATTAATGTTTCCACACAATACAAATGAGACATACTAGGGGTATTTATACATACATATTGGCGGTTAAATAACTAACTAAAATAACCGACGTGTCCTAAATCTGAACCGACATAACTGCTGCGTTTTGGCGCCTTTTATTTGTGCAGTTGACTTTTTCGTTGACTTTTTCATTTCTTGATTACTAAACTTCTAACAGGCAGGTCCATGGAATGGACTCATGTTTTCTGGAATTTCCAATTTGAGATCCAACCCTTTGTACAACTTCACCTTTGTTGTTAACCAGAGAGAAATCTACTATCAATATGATCTTAAAGATACTTCAGATATCACTAGGCTGGTGTTGCAACCAAGTGGTCGTTTTGAGCGGTTATTATGGATAGATAGCAAACACGAATGGAACCTTTATTTGACCCGACAAAATGATCTCTGCGATCAATATGCAGTGTGCGGGCCATTCGGGATCTGCAACATTGGCAAGTCCCCAGTTTGTGAAAGTTTGAAGGGGTTTGAACCCACAACTCCTGATCAGTGGAGGGATACAGATTGGTCACAAGGGTGTCGGCATACTATACCTTCGGATTGTAGCCCCGGGGAAGGGTTCAACAAATATTCAAATTTGAAGTTACCCGACACTCGGGGTTCGTGGTACAACCAGACCATTGAAAGATAATAGAAATACTGAATTGATATTATCGTATAGTTAGGTTACAATATATAGAGATCACAATGAACCCTAAAAACCTAACTAAGCCCGTGGGCTCATACTACCAAAACCCTAATCTGATATACTATCTAATACTCCCCCGCAGTCAGAGCGGAAGGAAACTAGAAGTTCAGACTGCAAAAACAAAAAAAACATAAAAATAATAATAATATTAAACGTTCTTCAATGTCGGTCAAAACTTCTGCCATAATCTCATAATCTTGCAATCTGTAATCTTCAATGAAAATCCACCACTAATTTAATGATCATGTAATCCGATATGAGGCAACCAATGCGGCGCGACGGCGGCGGTGGAGAGCGGTGCGGCGACGGATCATTAGTTGACGTTTAGACGACCAAGAGAGAAGATTATCGCCCAGAAATACACAATACCCACTGGTGGAGCGCCGCTAGTCAGGGCATCCTCCCCAGTCCGCATCCGAATAAGCAACCAAAGAGTCAGTAGACGACTTGACCATGCGTATACCATAATCAACTGTACCCTGTATATACCTGATAATCCGCTTCATAAAAGCAAAGTGAGTATCCCGAGGGTCATGCATAAACAAACACACCTGTTGAACCGCGTAGGTAATATCAGGCCGTGTGAAAGTTAAATATTGGAGAGCCCCAGCCAAGCTACGATACAACGTAGGATCCGAAAAAGGTGGCCCATCATTTGCACTCAGTTTGGACGAAGTGTCCACAGGAGTGGTGGACGGTTTGCAGGCGGTCATACCAGCACGCGAGATGATGTCTTTAGCATATTGCTTTTGAGTAAGAAAAATGCCATTTTTCTGATGATCAACCTGTATGCCAAGAAAGTGATGTAACCGCCCAAGGTCGGTCATGGCAAACTCTCGTGAGAGCGTACCAATAATCTCGCGTAAGAAAACATCATTAGAAGCTGTTAACACAATATCATCAACATAAAGTAACAAGTAAGCAACATTGGTCGGGTCACGGCGATAAATGAATAGGGAGTGATCACAAGCGCTGCCTCTAAAGCCATGCGTGGTGATATATGTAGCGAATCTAGTATACCATGCCCGTGGGGCTTGTTTCAATCCATACAGTGATTTCTTCAACCGACACACCATATGTGGTAAACGTCTGTCAACAAACCCAGGGGGCTGATGCATAAATACCGTTTCTTTTAATTCCCCATGAAGAAACGCATTCTTAACATCTAACTGATGAATCGGCCATGACCTGGATACGGCTAAAGACAAAACCGTACGAATGGTAGCCGGTTTAACAACCGGACTAAATGTCTCGTCACAATCAACCCCAACCGTCTGTGAATTTCCATTAACAACCAGACGGGCTTTGTACCGTTCCAACGACCCATCGGCATGAAATTTGTGGCGAAACAGCCACATGCAACGAATCACCGGTCGGTCTGTGGGTCGAGGAACGAGTTCCCATGTCTCATTCTCCAATAAAGCGGAGAATTCTGCCTGCATGGCACGTGTCCAATAAGGATCAGCAAGGGCTTTGGCATAGGTGGTAGGGACAGGTGAGATAGTAGTAGTGGTGAAAGCTGCAGGTGTATGTGGTGAGGTACGGGATTTGGAACGGGTGGTCATGGGGTGGTGATTGGTCTGCGGGATGGGATGTGGTTGGGCCGTGGCCTGGGATGTGGTAGTGGGCCGTGAGGTAATCGGGCTGGAAGGTGGATTAACTTGGGCCAGGGGAGGGGGAGTTGGAAGTTGGGCCGTGGGTAGGTGGGTGGAGGCCGTGGGTTAGTAGGGGGGTAGAGGTGGTTTGGGCCGTCTAGAGTAGGTGATAGGAAAGGGTGTGGTAGGTGAGTGGCGTGGGGTAGGGAACTGGAAAGGGATTTGGATGGGAGGCGGGTCATCTAGAAAGTGATAGGATGCGGGTGGTTGTGGTATGGTGTAAGGAAACACGTGTTCATCAAAAGTAACATGGCGGGAGATGTGAACACGACCGGTGGTAGGATCAAAACACCGGTAGCCTCGGAAATCCGGGGGATAACCGAGGAAGATACACCGAAGGGCACGGGGATGAAGTTTGTGTGGAGTGGTGGCTGAGGTATTGGGGTAGCACGCGCACCCGAACACACGAAGATGAGAGTAGTCCGGGTGGCGGAGGTAAAGGGCAAAGGTGGGGGTGTAGTAGTTTAGGCGTTTGGTTGGAAGGATGTTGTGTAAGTAGGTCGCGGTGTGTAACGCTTCCACCCAGAATGAAGGTGGAAGGTTAGCATGAATGAGTAGGGCACGAATCACATCGTTGATCCGGCGAATCATGCGTTCGGCACGGCCATTTTGAGGCGATGTTTGGGGGCAAGAAAAACGAAACAGAAGGCCATGGTGGGAGGCAAAGCTTTTAAATGCATGGTTATCGAATTCGCCACCAAGGTCACATTGAAACGTTTTAATTTTTCTGTTAAATTGTGTTTGGATAAGTTGGTGAAATTTGGAAAAGGTTGGGAAGGTTTCAGATTTGTATTTAAGTGGGTAAACCCAAACAAAGTTGGAAAAGTTGTCAATTAACACCATATAATATTTATACCCGGACTTACTGGTAACGGGAGAAGTCCAAAGGTCACAGTGTATTATGTCAAAAGGCGCAAACGTAAAAGAATTTGAATCATAGAATGGCAAACGTTTACTATTAGCAAGTTGACAAGAATGACAAAGTTTAGACACATGGTCTTTATTACAAGAAAAATTAAAAGCACGACGTAATATATCTAAGACTTGAGCCCCTGGGTGGCCAAGGCGGTCGTGCCAGGGTAAGGAGGTAGTAGTAATGAAGCAAGCATGAGGTGGCAGCTTGGGAGGTGTGAAGGGGTAGAGATTCCCAGTGCTGTTATGGCGCGAAAGGGTCTTCTTAGTGACGAGATCCTTCACAGAAAAACCAAAGGGGTCAAATTCTATAGATACATTATTATCTCTAGAAAAACGTCGTACAGAAATTAAATTTCTAATAATATGGGGGCTATATAGGACATTGGGTAGGATGTATGTGCGGTTAGGTAGGGTGTGAAAACCTGTGCCAGATCCTTTAATTGGGACACATTGACCATTACCGACAAGAATAGACCTATTTAAAGGAGAAGAGTTAGGAACAATGATTTTACCTTTGTCTCGAGAGACATGATCTTCGGCCCCTGTATCCATGATTTCCTGGTTCCATGAAGCATTATTGTGATGGACCTGCATGTTATTAAATGCGGCGCTCAGGTCAGTAGGGCAGGGAGCATCATAACCATATGGGGAAGCGCCATAAGACCCGTAAGGTGAAGAACCAGAGTAGCCAGCATAGTGGGACTGAGATGGCTGGCTGTGAGGAGGATTAGATGGACCGCTGGGCCGCCAGTTTGGCTGTGTGGGGTAGGGGCAGGGGGCGGCGACCACCATGCCCAATTAGGGTAAGCCGGGTGGGGTTGCGGGTTGTAAGCAGACGCACCAGGGTAGAAGCCGCGGCCATTAGACCGACGACCCCGTCCCCGATAGCTGTTGCCACGTCTGCGTCTGGTGTTGGAGCGGTTAGGGTAAGATGCGGTGTTGTCAGGGGGTCCGGTTCAGGTGGGTTGTTGGTGGGTGGGGCGGTTGTTGCGGGTTGGGTGTTGGCGACGAGGACTGAAGATGAAGCCCCTTTTTGTGCTTCAATCCGAATCTCTTCGTCATGAAGCAGGCTAAGAGCAAGATCCCAGTCCGCATCGCGGTTGGTGATAAACGAGGCGGTGGTGTTGTATTCGGGTGTCAAGCCGCGCACAAGCTGAAGGACCAGCCTGGAAGCGCTGACCGGGTGGTCTACATCAGCTAATTGGTTAGCCAGACTCTTCAGTTGTTGACAATAGTCATCAAGTGACGAGCAGGCGGTTAGGGTTAGGTTACAGAACCTGGTTTCAAGGGTGGCAGCCCGCGCCTTTTTGTTGCTGAGGAAGGTTTTCTCGAGTTGAAGCCAGGCGTCTCTAGCAGTGGTGGGGTTGTCGAGAACACGATCAACATATTTATCCGAGACAGTGTTAATGATCCATTGAAGTACCAGCGCGTCCAACTCCTTCCACAAATCATAACCGGGATCCAGAATATCAGGGGAAGGGGATCCATCGATGTGATTAGCGACTTTGTAGGCTGTGACATGGAGGTTGAACATCTTGACCCATGACGAGTAGGTAACAGTTGACCCATCTAGCGACCGGATTTTGGACTGAATATTGGATACACTGTAGGCAGGGTGTAGGGCAGCCGGTTTTGTGGTGGAGGAGGACTCGGGTGGGTCTTGATCGGATTTGGTCATGGTGGCGGCAGGCTGGGAAGATTTTTAGGGTTTTAGGTTTGGGTGGCCGAAGCCTGTGAGGAAGAAGAGGGTGGTGGAAGGGATCGAAAAAAAAGAAAAGAGAGCTAGGGTAGTCAGAACCGTAGCTCTGATACCATAAAGGATTGTGTAATTCTCTGTGTTATTATTGAATAAACATACCCCATTATATAGGGGAGAATTACAAAGGATAAAAGGAAACAATATCTCCACTATACAAGGAAACGATAAACCTAAATATAAAACAAAAGCCTATCGGCTATACATAATACATATCCGCTAAGGTTTCAGATTTGTATTTAAGTGGGTAAACCCAAACAAAGTTGGAAAAGTTGTCAATTAACACCATATAATATTTATACCCGGACTTACTGGTAACGGGAGAAGTCCAAAGGTCACAGTGTATTATGTCAAAAGGCGCAAACGTAAAAGAATTTGAATCATAGAATGGCAAACGTTTACTATTAGCAAGTTGACAAGAATGACAAAGTTTAGACACATGGTCTTTATTACAAGAAAAATTAAAAGCACGACGGAATATATCTAAGACTTGAGCCCCTGGGTGGCCAAGGCGGTCGTGCCAGGGTAAGGAGGTAGTAGTAATGAAGCAAGCATGAGGTGGCAGCTTGGGAGGTGTGAAGGGGTAGAGATTCCCAGTGCTGTTATGGCGCGAAAGGGTCTTCTTAGTGACGAGATCCTTCACAGAAAAACCAAAGGGGTCAAATTCTATAGATACATTATTATCTCTAGAAAAACGTCGTACAGAAATTAAATTTCTAATAATATGGGGGCTATATAGACATTGGGTAGGATGTATGTGCGGTTAGGTAGGGTGTGAAAACCTGTGCCAGATCCTTTAATTGGGACACATTGACCATTACCGACAAGAATAGACCTATTTAAAGGAGAAGAGTTAGGAACAATGATTTTACCTTTGTCTCGAGAGACATGATCTTCGGCCCCTGTATCCATGATTTCCTGGTTCCATGAAGCATTATTGTGATGGACCTGCATGTTATTAAATGCGGCGCTCAGGTCAGTAGGGCAGAGAGCATCATAACCATATGGGGAAGCGCCATAAGACCCGTAAGGTGAAGAACCAGAGTAGCCAGCATAGTGGGACTGAGATGGCTGGCTGTGAGGAGGATTAGATGGACCGCTGGGCCGCCAGTTTGGCTGTGTGGGGTAGGGGCAGGGGGGCGGCGACCACCATGCCCAATTAGGGTAAGCCGGGTGGGGTTGCGGGTTGTAAGCAGACGCACCAGGGTAGAAGCCGCGGCCATTAGACCGACGACCCCGTCCCCGATAGCTGCTGCCACGTCCGCGTCTGGTGTTGGAGCGGTTAGGGTAAGATGCGGTGTTGTCAGGGGGGTTCGGTTCAGGTGGGTTGTTGGTGGGTGGGGCGGTTGTTGCGGGTTGGGTGTTGGCGACGAGGACTGAAGATGAAGCCCCTTTTTGTGCTTCAATCCGAATCTCTTCGTCATGAAGCAGGCTAAGAGCAAGATCCCAGTCCGCATCGCGGTTGGTGATAAACGAGGCGGTGGTGTTGTATTCGGGTGTCAAGCCGCGCACAAGCTGAAGGACCAGCCTGGAAGCGCTGACCGGGTGGTCTACATCAGCTAATTGGTTAGCCAGACTCTTCAGTTGTTGACAATAGTCATCAAGTGACGAGCAGGCGGTTAGGGTTAGGTTACAGAACCTGGTTTCAAGGGTGGCAGCCCGCGCCTTTTTGTTGCTGAGGAAGGTTTTCTCGAGTTGAAGCCAGGCGTCTCTAGCAGTGGTGGGGTTGTCGAGAACACGATCAACATATTTATCTGAGACAGTGTTAATGATCCATTGAAGTACCAGCGCGTCCAACTCCTTCCACAAATCATAACCGGGATCCAGAATATCAGGGGAAGGGGATCCATCGATGTGATTAGCGACTTTGTAGGCTGTGACATGGAGGTTGAACATCTTGACCCATGACGAGTAGGTAACAGTTGACCCATCTAGCGACCGGATTTTGGACTGAATATTGGATACACTGTAGGCAGGGTGTAGGGCAGCCGGTTTTGTGGTGGAGGAGGACTCGGGTGGGTCTTGATCGGATTTGGTCATGGTGGCGGCAGGCTGGGAAGATTTTTAGGGTTTTAGGTTTGGGTGGCCGAAGCCTGTGAGGAAGAAGAGGGTGGTGGAAGGGATCGAAAAAAAAGAAAAGAGAGCTAGGGTAGTCAGAACCGTAGCTCTGATACCATAAAGGATTGTGTAATTCTCTGTGTTATTATTGAATAAACATACCCCATTATATAGGGGAGAATTACAAAGGATAAAAGGAAACAATATCTCCACTATACAAGGAAACGATAAACCTAAATATAAAACAAAAGCCTATCGGCTATACATAATACATATCCGCTAATATATTAGATAGTATATCAGATTAGGGTTTTGGTAGTATGAGCCCACGGGCTTAGTTAGGTTTTTAGGGTTCATTGTGATCTCTATATATTGTAACCTAACTATACGATAATATCAATTCAGTATTTCTATTATCTTTCATGGTATCAGAGCCCTAATCTGATATACTATCTAATAACCATGACCCTTGTAGAGTGCGAGAAGATGTGTAAAAGCAATTGTTCATGTACTGCTTACGCAAATTCAAACATATCAGGGACGGGGAGCGGTTGCTTCCTATGGTTTGGTAGCTTAAATGATATCAGAACTATTGCTGAAGATGGAGATACCATTTATATAAGACTGTCATCTTCTGAGTTAGGTAATTGAAGAACAATAGTTTTAATGTCATTATTACTGACTTAATAGTTCTGTGTCTAAATGTCAGCGTAAGGCATCATATTTTGACAGACTCAATAGAAAACAGTAGAAGCTCAAGTGCAGGGAGAAGACTACGAGTTGTTATCCTGATAGTACTTGTAGTTTTGATCGTATTAGTTTCAATATGCTTGTTTTATTGTTTTAATAGTAAGAAGCAACAGCAACAAGATATGAATTTTGAATACAAAATATTTCTCTACTTATGTTTCTAATCAACCAACCCAACCTACACGACCCATACATAAAAACTATCTAACCCAGCCGGATATACACTGTGCTTATCCACTTCATAGGGACATCCAGCAACAAGTTTAGACATGAAAGTGCATATGGAAGTGGTGATGAAGATCTAGTGTAACACCCTGGTTCTAGGGCCGAAAATTTTTCGCGTCTAAAGCTAGTATAACGAATGCCTGAATAATAATTAGAAATATACAATTATAAAACCGGAACTGAGAGCGTTATATATTTATTTTGACAAATTATTATTCACGAGCATACGATACGGTACCAAACCGATATCCGATAACGAACCCACCCGAATGCCCGATGACTCTTGGTGAGTCATTGGGGAGGACACATGTCCTCCCCATGTCTTGACAGCACCATTTTAACATCAATTGCTGGCCATTTGAAATCACTAGACGTGTCAACATTTAAAAAGTCTACACATCTTAATAATCCCTTTATGTTTTCCCCATTTACAAAAACCCCACACATCACATATTCTGTGTACTAGAAAGGAAAACCTAGAGAGCAGATAAAGAAGAGAGACGCGAGAGAGAGAAGAGGAGAGGAAAGGGACCAAAGAGAGAAAGAGAAAGGGAACCGTGGGTTCCGACCACCGTGTACCGAGGAACCACGACGGTAACGCAGCCACAACCACCACCCGACATCAAACCAAGGTTCAGATAAGGGGTTATGGGCAACGATGCTGATCCCGGTTAAGCAATAGGGTGACGGGGAAGCTATGGTAGTGACGTCTAAGGTTAGCGCAATGGTACCCTAGGGTTCGAACAGTAAGTTTCCTTATCTTGTTTCTAGATCTAGTAAGTAAAAACAATATAATGGAAGCTACGAAGTTCAATAAGGAATGATATTGTTTGGATCTTTCTAATGGTTCCTTGTGAGGGTGATTGTTGATGAACACTAGTGGTTAAGTGTATTGTTAATGGAGATGGCGGCGGTGGTTAATGTTATCGACGGGCTCGAGTCGACTGTTTACAGAAGAAGAGTGATGGGTTGTTAGTGGTAACCGGTTTAGGTCGTGTTGATGATTGTTTTAGTGGTGGTTGAAAATGGTTAATGATGATTTAGAATAAAAAGTGTTATGGGGAATGATAAGCATCGATGATGGTTGAAGTTAGAAGCCGATTGAGTTCCATACATGACTCAAGACCTTGAGCAGAGAAGTCAAGGATCAGTCAAACTTAGATGTCAAGCATTGGGAGAGGTATAATGGCACACTTTGGTTAAGAAAATATATATTTATATATTACTTTTGTCGGGTGACACGTGTGGGACTAGATTAATATACAAAACCGATCGATCGTGAGATGTTAGACAACAAACTAATAATATATTATATGAACCGGAAGGTAAACAAATGTTTATTACGACGTTTGATACTAGAATTAGACGTTTAGTCGCATAAGGGGATAATAAATATTGATGAGTGATTAGAACATATAAATGAATTGGAACTAATAGATGAGTTGTTGCTGTACTATGAGATTATTAAGGATAGATAACAAATAGATTTGATATTATGATAAACAAGTATTCTACATATTGGACTTTGAAAAGTTATAATTTTTAACTAATAATAATACTCGTAACTTGGATGGATGAAAGTGACTAAGAATTATTAAATAATTGATGCAATATAGGGAACGTTGAGCTTACTAGGAAGCTAAGAACCATTAGAAAACTAGAGGATGCGAACGATTGGGCATTAAACAATCACACGGATTCGAGGTCGTTAAGACATTGAATGATTATAAATATGTTATTTAACCAATACCTAAATCATGAAGGATTATATGAAGCTCCGTGATATAAATACTACCTACATAATTAGTGTATAAAACTTTGGATCAAGAGTATTATATAACTATATATAAATAAACCAACATGACAGTATTAACTAAAGGTCCTAGTCACCCACACGTGTAACCGCGTTTGGTTACACCCACTGATGTTTACGATTACCATAGGACCTATGTGCTAAGGACAGATGGGATCCCGACTTGGAATAACTGTATGATGATGCGATAAGATACCAAGGTGAGTTCGTATACTTCCCCTTTTTGTCTTTTAAATGTTTTGGGGTGAACATATGCTTGTACGTGTAAACTGTTTTGTGTGTAAACTTACTTGATGTGACAAGGGCTCCCGAAACCAGATGCACACTCATTAACCCAAGGGAGTTGGGCCACTTAATGTATGGGTAGTACTACTTGGGGAATCCCCCACGCACAGTGGATCCGGAAGCCCGGAAAACCCTCCACTGAGGTCTGCGGACCGTTGTGGCATATATTTTTCCATGAGAATCCATAATGGGAGTAGATGGATTCAGTGTTAGGTTTGAGGTGTGACTTGTACATCACCATGTGTTGTGTTATGTGAACTCGTGAACTTGCTTTTGAGATGACAAACTTGTTTTGGATTTACTTAACTATTTACACGGACTCACCAGCGTAATTGCTGACCCAAACTCTTTTAAGCATGTGTTCAGGTACTGCGTTGGATAATCATGAAGACGAGTTATAAGCTAGCTTATGTGGAATAGAGATTATCGTGATAAGAAGATTCGAGTTATAAGTATCGCGGATTAGAGCTTATAGAGTTATGGATGTGTAGAGATCGGATTGACTAGTGGATAACAACCCGCCAGCTGCTTCGACGACCGCCGCGTCTCGTCCCTGCAATAGACTTTAGTTATAATTATATCTTGTATTTGTATTATTTTAAGACTAGAAATTGTAAAAACATTAAAAATTAGTCATCGTTGCTTCCGTTGTGCAAGTCTGTTACCAAACTGTCGTAACATTCAGCCCCCACCTGGTCGGGTTGTTACAGTTGGTATCAGAGCAACGGTTGTAACAACATAGGATATCCTCAGATATCCTACACCACACCAGGACAACTTAGAGAACTTAGCGTGTAAGGTTCTAAGACGGCTTGGTTAGGAAATATTTTGGAATTACTTAAGACCGATCAGGGTAACGATATAAAGTAAGTCGAAATTTGAGTACCTGAACACACTAAGAATGCTTACTCGGACATAGAACCAACTTAACTAGTATATGAGCAATAGTTGACACTTGAATTATGACTACAACGGAGACTACTAGAAGGATCTCGTGAGGTAAATTAACGATTACATTAGACGTCATGTAATTGTAAATTTACAGGCACGAGAAGGTTCTAAGAAATCCGATGAGTCTCCAAGATCAGAAGTGTCAATTTGGATGACCATGGACATAGGTGAGAAAATGGATGACGAAAGGGTCGTGAACAAATACGTGAAATGCTTATGAGACATAGCAAAGAATTTAGAGTAGTTATACTTGGTACGGCTTTGTGAGTTACGATGATGGACTATGCAAGAAATGTAAACAAGAATGGGATAGGCTTGCGTACCCATAATAAAAGTTTTTGAACTTGATACATTTGATGCAACTTGGCGTAAAAGAATAGGCGACGTGTTTGCGTGGTTATAGTAGAGGTTTTGAAACTTAGTAAAACTTGGTGTATTTTGATAGGTATATATGAGTGTATATATATATATATATATATATATATACACTCATGACCACTATAATACTTATCGTTCTAATTTTATATACAAGTATATATGAATCTACATGAACACTATTAAGTGTAAATAGCTTTTGTGATCAAGTTAAGAGCTAACCATGAAAACCAGGTACCTCACTAGAACTTGATGCTACGACCTAAAATGATTCAAAATATCAAGGTGAATTTTTACCGACTTGGCAAGTGGATACCCAATTCCACAAGTCTCGTTTCAAACCAAATAGTAATGTTCGATTATATGGTTTCTAGTTATATGGTTTCTAGTTATATGGTTTGTGCGTATGTAGAGGTTGGATTCGCATTAACATCTCCTTACCAACCAGATCAAAGCTAGGGAATTAATTACTAGATCCCTTCTATTTGGATTTAAATTGTATCGGTCTTCGCAGATTTAAGTTAAAAATTGTATGATGGATTTATGATCGCATAACAGATTTTAGAGAAAATTCAAGAATATTAAATGGAAAGGCGGTGACCTAGACTCAAGTATGTAGCAAATACATGACTATCCAACGTCCTCGCTAACCAGAGAAAACTAGGATTGAATGCAACTTGAGATACTCTTAAGATTTAATACATGTTCCGTCATTTTAAGCTCCATGTGGTCTCTAGATGAGTGTCAAGATATTCGGATTAGTTCCATAACCTTTTAAGCATAATGATGAGTTATCCATGTGGAATGTATAGATAGGCTCTAACGGGGGAGCGAATACGTTCGCAATAACTGTTATAAGAAGTATTTGATAGGAATAAGAGAATACCGTTGAAGTTTAGTAAAAAAAAAAAAAAAAAAAAAAAAAATCTTCATAAGATAACAATTTGACCATATGAGAAGTTAAGGTTTAAAATACCCAAGGAATGTTGTGCACCCTTAGTTTGTTTAAGAGCAATATACTGCATTTAGACGTTTAACCTTTTGGTGTTTCTTGACAACTTGTCGTCATATACTACACCATGTACCATAGAAAAACATTGAAGGCTTTAGAATTTGAGAAGAAAGATGAGATTTAGGACAATCAGAAAGTATTGTGTGCCTCTTTGAAGTATTTATAGAATAATATATTGGGTTCGAATATCCACCTTTCCCATGCTTCCGACAAACTGTCACCATGTCCTACCCTATGTATCATTAAAACTTTGAAACCTTAAGAATTTAACGAATTAATAAGGATATACATAGAGTTAACCAAAATATTGGGCGTAAAGGTGGATGAGAATAACATGTCTCAAGATCACAACACTAATTTAGTGCTTAACTCCCTCAATATAAGGTTATTAAGGATTATAAATTCTCGGAACACATAGTATTCCCCAAAAAGGTACATTTTCAAAAACATTTTCTATCGGGTTTTTGGGAAAATTTTTAGTACGTTGACAAAGCATCATTGGTGTGGTGGGTTAGCTGCGGTACACCCTATATATAAGCACTAATGATGCATTGGAAACAAGACTAGGAGTCAAGCCAAAAACAATTTGAATCCCTGAAATTTCTAGTACATTTTCGAGGTTATCAAAGGTGTGGTGGGTTGGCTGCGGTACACCCTATATATAAACACATTGGTGCGTCGAAAATGGTACTGGGAATTAAACCAAAGACAGAACTTAATCTATCGATAGTTGAAATCTTTGTTTCGACCGTAAGCGTTATGATCTCTATTTCTTGAGTCTGGTATTAGGCTCTGTGACGTTTTTAACACCCGTTTAGTCTCGTGAGATTTAGCAACGAAAATACCTATTTAAATTCAATTGAGATAGAAAAGTATGATCTAACGAGGGAGACAAATAATAGTCGTAGTAAACAAAAATATGAAGTATCAACTAAGAATCTGAATACATAGTGCGAAGTCAGTAAGGAACCACTATAACTATGATTTGGCTTATTAAAGGATCGTGTACGCACGGGCGTACAGACCCGAACGTTGAATCCGAGTATGGAGTTTACTGGATTGCAATGATAGATAGCTCGAAAGTAATTCCGAGGACGGAATTACATTAACGGGGGGAGAATGTAACACCCTGGTTCTAGGGCCGAAAATTTTTCGCGTCTAAAGCTAGTATAACGAATGCCTGAATAATAATTAGAAATATACAATTATAAAACCGGAACTGAGAGCGTTATATATTTATTTTGACAAATTATTATTCACGAGCATACGATACGGTACCAAACCGATATCCGATAACGAACCCACCCGAATGCCCGATGACTCTTGGTGAGTCATTGGGGAGGACACATGTCCTCCCCATGTCTTGACAGCACCATTTTAACATCAATTGCTGGCCATTTGAAATCACTAGACGTGTCAACATTTAAAAAGTCTACACATCTTAATAATCCCTTTATGTTTTCCCCATTTACAAAAACCCCACACATCACATATTCTGTGTACTAGAAAGGAAAACCTAGAGAGCAGATAAAGAAGAGAGACGCGAGAGAGAGAAGAGGAGAGGAAAGGGACCAAAGAGAGAAAGAGAAAGGGAACCGTGGGTTCCGACCACCGTGTACCGAGGAACCACGACGGTAACGCAGCCACAACCACCACCCGACATCAAACCAAGGTTCAGATAAGGGGTTATGGGCAACGATGCTGATCCCGGTTAAGCAATAGGGTGACGGGGAAGCTATGGTAGTGACGTCTAAGGTTAGCGCAATGGTACCCTAGGGTTCGAACAGTAAGTTTCCTTATCTTGTTTCTAGATCTAGTAAGTAAAAACAATATAATGGAAGCTACGAAGTTCAATAAGGAATGATATTGTTTGGATCTTTCTAATGGTTCCTTGTGAGGGTGATTGTTGATGAACACTAGTGGTTAAGTGTATTGTTAATGGAGATGGCGGCGGTGGTTAATGTTATCGACGGGCTCGAGTCGACTGTTTACAGAAGAAGAGTGATGGGTTGTTAGTGGTAACCGGTTTAGGTCGTGTTGATGATTGTTTTAGTGGTGGTTGAAAATGGTTAATGATGATTTAGAATAAAAAGTGTTATGGGGAATGATAAGCATCGATGATGGTTGAAGTTAGAAGCCGATTGAGTTCCATACATGACTCAAGACCTTGAGCAGAGAAGTCAAGGATCAGTCAAACTTAGATGTCAAGCATTGGGAGAGGTATAATGGCACACTTTGGTTAAGAAAATATATATTTATATATTACTTTTGTCGGGTGACACGTGTGGGACTAGATTAATATACAAAACCGATCGATCGTGAGATGTTAGACAACAAACTAATAATATATTATATGAACCGGAAGGTAAACAAATGTTTATTACGACGTTTGATACTAGAATTAGACGTTTAGTCGCATAAGGGGATAATAAATATTGATGAGTGATTAGAACATATAAATGAATTGGAACTAATAGATGAGTTGTTGCTGTACTATGAGATTATTAAGGATAGATAACAAATAGATTTGATATTATGATAAACAAGTATTCTACATATTGGACTTTGAAAAGTTATAATTTTTAACTAATAATAATACTCGTAACTTGGATGGATGAAAGTGACTAAGAATTATTAAATAATTGATGCAATATAGGGAACGTTGAGCTTACTAGGAAGCTAAGAACCATTAGAAAACTAGAGGATGCGAACGATTGGGCATTAAACAATCACACGGATTCGAGGTCGTTAAGACATTGAATGATTATAAATATGTTATTTAACCAATACCTAAATCATGAAGGATTATATGAAGCTCCGTGATATAAATACTACCTACATAATTAGTGTATAAAACTTTGGATCAAGAGTATTATATAACTATATATAAATAAACCAACATGACAGTATTAACTAAAGGTCCTAGTCACCCACACGTGTAACCGCGTTTGGTTACACCCACTGATGTTTACGATTACCATAGGACCTATGTGCTAAGGACAGATGGGATCCCGACTTGGAATAACTGTATGATGATGCGATAAGATACCAAGGTGAGTTCGTATACTTCCCCTTTTTGTCTTTTAAATGTTTTGGGGTGAACATATGCTTGTACGTGTAAACTGTTTTGTGTGTAAATTTACTTGATGTGACAAGGGCTCCCGAAACCAGATGCACACTCATTAACCCAAGGGAGTTGGGCCACTTAATGTATGGGTAGTACTACTTGGGGAATCCCCCACGCACAGTGGATCCGGAAGCCCGGAAAACCCTCCACTGAGGTCTGCGGACCGTTGTGGCATATATTTTTCCATGAGAATCCATAATGGGAGTAGATGGATTCAGTGTTAGGTTTGAGGTGTGACTTGTACATCACCATGTGTTGTGTTATGTGAACTCGTGAACTTGCTTTTGAGATGACAAACTTGTTTTGGATTTACTTAACTATTTACACGGACTCACCAGCGTAATTGCTGACCCAAACTCTTTTAAGCATGTGTTCAGGTACTGCGTTGGATAATCATGAAGACGAGTTATAAGCTAGCTTATGTGGAATAGAGATTATCGTGATAAGAAGATTCGAGTTATAAGTATCGCGGATTAGAGCTTCTAGAGTTATGGATGTGTAGAGATCGGATTGACTAGTGGATAACAACCCGCCAGCTGCTTCGACGACCGCCGCGTCTCGTCCCTGCAATAGACTTTAGTTATAATTATATCTTGTATTTGTATTATTTTAAGACTAGAAATTGTAAAAACATTAAAAATTAGTCATCGTTGCTTCCGTTGTGCAAGTCTGTTACCAAACTGTCGTAACATTCAGCCCCCACCTGGTCGGGTTGTTACATCTAGAGCTACCACTTTTTGGCTTGTCAAAAATACTTAAAGCAACAAACAACTTTTCAGTGAACAACAAACTTGGAAAGGGCGGTTTTGGACCTGTTTACAAGGTATTATTTCACTCCATGACCTTTTATCTACTGCTAATGGCGTTCATGTGTTACTATAGGATGATTCTTAGCATACTACATGCAATGTTTGAAGATGTATGGAAGTCTTTTTGTGCTCTACTTCTTAAAAAGGTTATGTTCCAGGGTGTACCAAGTAATCAAAAACGGTGCAATGAAATACAATATAAAACATGTTAATCTTAAAAAAAATATGCTTTAGGGTGTACTTGAAGACGGGAAGGAAATAGCAGTGAAGCGGCTTGCTAAAACATCTACTCAAGGACTTCATGAGTTCAAGAATGAAGTCATCTTGATATCTAAACTACAACATCGCAATCTTGTCAAGCTCTTAGGGTGCTGCATAGAAGGAGAAGAAGTGATGCTGATTTATGAATACATGCCAAACAAAGGCCTTGATTCCTACATATTTGGTAAATATATATAAGAAAAAAAGATAGAAAAATATCATGTCATCAGTAATTTAAACTAAAATTCAAACTATTCTCAGATAAAACAGAACTCCTTGATTGGCCTGCACGTTACTACATTATCATTGGAGTTGCTCGTGGACTTCTTTATCTTCATCAGGATTCTAGGCTAAGAATCATACATAGAGATCTCAAAGTAAGCAATATTTTGCTTGACAAAGATATGAACCCAAAGATATCAGATTTTGGCACGGCTAGAACTTGTGGTGGAAATCAGATAGAGGCAAAGACAAACAGAGTCATTGGAACATAGTGAGATTCGTTATTCCTAAACTCATTCCAATTTATTGAGTGAATCTCTTACATTTACTTGACTCTTTCAGTGGCTACATGGCGCCAGAGTATGCAGGAAGTGGCATCTTTTCGATAAAGTCAGATGTATATAGCTTCGGCGTGTTAGTGTTGGAAATTGTGTGTGGGGAGAAAAATAGAGGATTTGTCCACAAAGAACATTGCAACAACCTTATTGGACATGTAAGATTGGGCATGTTTATTTTGAAAGTGCAAATTGTATATATGAAAGGGTCAAAAGCATTGTGATTTTTTTTATTGGACGTTAACAACCTTTTGAAACGACTAAACATTATAATTGTGTTTTTTATTCATGACAGGTATGGGGCCTCTATAATGAAGGCAAATCCTTGCAATTAGTTGCTAAGTGTCCGAGTGAGTCAATCAACGTCTCTCAAGTTCTACGATCGATCCATGTTGGTTTGTTGTGTGTTCAACGTCACCCAGAAGACAGACCGACTATGACTTCAGTGATCGTGATGCTGGGGAGTGAGGGTCCATTGCCTTCACCCAAAGAACCAAGATTTTATGTTGGTAAAACTACCCAAGATACTACACAATCTTCAAGCTCATGTGGAACTTGTTCTAACAATGAACTAAGCATTACGGTGTTGAATGGTAGATAAAATGAAAGTTGCATGTATTAAAAACTTCAGATTCATCGAATAGTAATAAACAACTAAAAGCAACATGACTTGTATCACGGTTGGCATAAAAGAATGTGAACTTTTTATTCATGTTGCTTCTTGCTAGGACATGCATAAGAAATAAGTTAGTAATCACCTATACATCTCACTAATCTTAGAAGTGGTTACAAATGAAGAGAAACAAACATACAAACCTTCACAAATGCTTGAAGAAGACACAATTGCGCCTCTCTACTTAAAAGAGACACATTTTTTTGTCAATTAAAAAGAAACATTAACTTTTCACAATGCACTGCACGGAAACTTCATACAGGATTGAAAAGGTCTTTAGGTAGAGCACTAATATCAAGAAATGCTCATTTACGCTACTACGCTACATAGCGGTTAGTACTGTTATGAAAAAATAAATATTCCATTGATTAAAAAGAGGTAGACTTACATGGAGAAACTTTTCAAAATACGATATCCAACATCTTTTAACCGTAAGTATTGTCCATTCAACAACGATGCTCAATGAAACAGTTATAACTTCTATTCTGAATGTCAAAGTAAAAGAAAACTGTATTAATAACAATTACATTCAAAAGAACTTCAAAACTTAAAAGACATTTTCCTTTCCATCAATAATTACACATGTGATATAAACAACAAAGATGACACATTTTCAATATTTCGGCATTTCATCGATCACGTGGTCTGCATCCTTCAAAACCAACCATTAACGTCCCATTTCTATGCTTCAAATCATCATAAATCTCCATGAAGCAATTAAAATCATAAAATATAATAATGTTTTGTGAAATCCAATCATACGAATCATCATCCATAACATTAGTTCACAGAATTAGCGAGTCGTTAAAATTAAATCATGAATGGATTTAAACAAAAAGACCAAATAAATTAGCTTTAGTTAAGGTATAATTAAAGTTTGATCTTTGGTGTGATGGTGGAATATTTTCAAGGAAATGGAATGGAATTCGGATGGAATTGGAATGTGTATTCGACTTTTTATGTTGTTCGTTACAACAAAAGAAGAAATTGTAATTGGACAACAACATATGGAAGGGAATCCACATTTCAATTCCATTGAGATTTTATTCTATTTTATGAAACGAACACATCAAAATTCCAAATCAAATTATGGTTCCCGCGTGAATTCCAATTCCTTTGCAATCCATGAAACGAACGCTACTGGATGTGATTGGGATATGATCAACTTATCGATGGGTTTGATTTTTTGTTTGTTTTAATTTAACTAGCACCGGAGCCCCCATGTTGTAGCCGGCGTAAGGTCATTGAGTATAACTTTATGCTCTTTCGTTCCACGTAGGCATTTGTAACACTCATAATTCATAAATATTTTCAACGCATGGGGACATAAGAGTTTACCCAAAGGACTAAGCAACATTGAGAGCTTGTATGTTTACCGACGATCTTCATCTTTTTCAATTTATTAAGGATGTGAAATTATGAATACTACTCCAACCATGGTTTAAAAAATAGTTGAGGTGCGCAACTCAAGGCAATTCGGATAAAAAAAATTTGAGGCAGCACCTCAAGGTTTTATTTTGTACCTACACCTCAAAAGGCTGAGGCGGTAACAAAAACTGCGCCTCACCCATGCCTCAGGAGTTTTAGATGTTTATTTTTTATGTTTTATCGTTTTTGTGTCAATTTCAAGCATTCAATGTCTTTTTAATGTCTGTTTTTATGTTTTTTTTTTTATGATTCTTAGGATGAAATTAGTTAGTATTTCATTTTTTGTAAGATATATACTATTTATATTTATTTTTTAATTCCGCCTCGGGCTTACATCTCGGTTCACCTAAAGGTGTACGCATCGTGAGGCAAAGAGAAAACGCCGAGGCACATTTCCGTACTTTTAAACTGAGTAGGCTGATTCAAATTGAGTATAGCGTATCCAAAAGAGGTCAATCATAAAACCCACAGCAGAGGATGGATCTATTAACTACTCTTTGTTACGTTTGGCCCAACATCAGAATAAGGCCCAAATCTATGTCCATGAAGCAAACCTTCACCCAATGGATTTTGGTCATTTCTCTTAAACTTACTAGTAAGTGAGAAAAGTTGGCCTCCAATGAACATTAGTGTTACCTATTTGTTAACAGTACGGAATAATTATAATTTTAGAAAAATAGAGACTAATTTGACAAACCAAGAGATATTTCTGTGTAAATAACACAGAGACTTAATTAAGAACCATGTATTGTTTTGTCATTGGTGGATATTAAACTTCACGCTTATGTAATTACTTTCGGATAACTACTATTATAATGAGACGTCAGTATTCAGCCCCTACAAGGTTTGGGTGTTTCATTTCAATTTCAATTCCATACTTTTTCATCTTTAAGGTTTGAAATTAGAATCCGATTTTGATGAAACTGGTTCATTTCGTCTTAAATGTTGAATGACGCCATTTGACATGTCTTGATTTTTATCCTCACAAAAGTGGTAAAAGTTCATATCTACTTGGTGTAAAAAAATGTTGTTAAAATGAGTTAACTAATCTTTTAAGCGGTCAAATACCGTAATTCATATGTTGACTTAGCAACACCAATTTTTTTTTTTTTTTTTTTCCAATGAACCTAGCTATAGTAAAATATTTAAATATAAAAAATACTTTTCCATCATGAATTTGACTGATGTATTTATTCTAAACAAGAATACGTCCAAATGACCAATTCAAAGCAGTTTAGTTGACAACTTAATCCTATATAATGCTTAATATTTTTGTAAGGGTGGATGGGGGTGGTCATCACCCCACACTATCACACCCAATCATTTTGTACCATCTCATTCCATTACATTTCATCACTAAACCCATGTGGCGGTGTTCACATTTCATCACTAAACGTTTTTTAAAATAATTAAAACGGTGGTTATATTAACCCCTCCCCCCCCCCCCACTTCTATTTCCATGTAACACCCCAACCGATGGTGGAAACATCGAGGTGTCACGTAGTGACGATTGTTCAATAGCTCATGGTACTAAAGTATAAATTTGAATACATTGAATTAAATAGTTTATAGTTTATTACATTGTAAAATATGGTCAACGGGAATATGGGGGTGTAAAATATGTTTTATTAGTTAAATATCAAATTTTACATTTTATTTATTATCATACGTACAGTTCTATATATTAAAATGAATAAAATTAGATAATTACGTACACCTCACGAAAAAGATAGAAAAAGACAGTAATTTCTTTAAACTACAATACTCTATTCATAAATTATGAAAAAAAGTATACGCCTAATGATACTCTATTCATAAATTTTCATGGTCCATTTATAATGGAGTTTTGTTTTTAGTTTTCACAACTGAATCAACATGTTTTTGTTTTATTATGGTAAAAGTTTTAATGATACATTAATGGAAGACAGAAGATCAGTGATCAAGTCCAAGTTCATCTTTCGCTTCCTTGTTGCACTTTATGGATCAATAATAACAGATAACTTGTTCCTATGCAGCAGACACCATATCTGCCAACCAAACCCTTAGATATAATGAAACCATCGTTTCGCAGCAAGAAACCTTCGAACTTGGTTTCTTTCGGCCCGGTAAGTCAATGAACCTTTATGTCGGAATTTGGTACAACCAAATACCGAACCAAACTGTTGTATGGGTAGCCAACAGGAACACACCACTCACAGATACCTCCTGCGAGCTAACTCTCACCCTTCAGGGAGTTTTAGCTCTTAAAAAGACAACTACAAGCAATATCTTGTGGTCGTCAGCAAACTCATCAAGGACGTCGGTAAGAAATCCGATTGGTCAGCTTCTAGATACAGGCAACTTTGTAATTTACGACAAAGGAAACGACACCAATCAAGAAAATCCCATATGGCAAACTTTCGACTTTCTACAACACACTTTACTTCCCGGAATGAAGCTGGGCTGGAATTTGGCTACGGGGACTGAAAGCCAATTAACGTCATGGAAATCCGAGGATGATCCTGCTTTGGGTGACTTTTCGTATTCGATTGATACCAGAGGTTATCCGCAGGTACTCCTAAAGAAAGGCCAGGAAATATTATTCCGGCAAGGTTCCTGGAATGGACTCAGGTATACAGGGAGTCCGGATATGAGTCCAAACAGGCTTTACAAGTTCACCTTTGTTCTTAGCAACAGAGAAATCTACTACCAGTATCATCCCCTAGCTCCTTTAGATTTTATTAGGCTGGTTTTACAACCAAGTGGTAGTATAGAGCGCTTGATGTTGAATAGCAAACAAGAATGGGACATTTATGTGTCGAGACCAGATGATCGATGTGACAAATACGGGCAGTGTGGTCCATTTGGTAGCTGCAACGATGACAAGTCCCCAATTTGTGAATGTTTGAAGAAGTTTGTACCCACATCTCCTGATCAGTGGACGACTAAAGATTGGTCACAGGGGTGTAGGCATAATAAATCTTTGAATTGTGACCCTGGGGAAGGGTTCAACAAATATACCAACTTGAAGTTACCCGATACTCAGGGGTCATGGTATAACCAGACCATGACCCTTGAAGAGTGTGAGAAGATGTGTAAGAGCAATTGTACGTGTACTGCTTACACATATACGAATATATCAGGGACTGGGAGTGGTTGCTTGTTATGGTTTGGTGGCCTAATTGATATCACAACATTTGGTGAATATGCAGGGGATACTCTTTAATAGATAATGTATATCTAGAAGGGATTATCTCTAATATGGTATCAAGAGTCTAGGTTCCTTACCCTAGGCCGCCATCCCTCAACCACCGGCCGCCCACTGCCGTCGGTGCCCACCTTCTTCTACGAGTCTGCTGCTACTTTCTCAGACTCTGATTCTGCTGCTACTTTCTTAGATTCTGCTGCTGCTCTCTGCCACTGCCGTCGGCTGCTGCTGCGTTTCCGTCTGAAACAGCGCTGCTGCTGCCGTCCTCCGCCTTCCCTCAACCCTCCCTACTACCGTCACTCTTCCCCATCCCTGCCCCACCATGTCTACCGACTCTCCCACATCCGCTACCATTAATCCCACCGGCCCCTCCGACTCGAAACTTCACCCTGCCACCACCGTAACAAACATCAAAAATTACGTACCCCTTATCCTTGAAATCGAGTCCTCCCAATACTCTACCTGGGCCACCCTATTCAAGCTTCACTGTAAAGCTTGTATGGTTGAGTCCCACCTCAAACCACCACCCGATCCTACCACTCCACAATCCTCCACATCCCAAGAGGAATGGGATCGTCTTGACGCCATTGTCTTGCAATGGATGTACACCACGATTTCCAACGACCTCCTACACACCATAATAAATAATGTGTCAAACGCCTACGAGGCTTGGGTTGCTATTGAGGATTTGTTCCATGACAATAAGAGCGCTCGCGCCATTCATCTCATGCACAAATTCTCAAACACTAGGTTGGATGGCTTTTCTAGCATGTCCGCCTACTGTCAAGCTCTCAAGGTGTTAGCCGACCAACTAGCCAATGTCGATGCTCCCGTAGATAATGATCGCTTAGTCCTCCAACTCCTTGCGGGATTAAACGAACAATACGAGAGCATCTCCACCATCCTACAAAACACCCACCCTCTCCCTTCCTTCTATAACGCCCGCTCCAAACTTATCCAAGCCGAAACCAATAAAGCCGAACGCGCCCTTACCGCCTCAAAAACCGCCTCTACCGCCCTCTCCGCCACCACCCACCGCCCACCACCCGCTGACCCGCTTCGCACCTCTAACCGCCCTGCCACTGCTCGCACACGCGACCGGCCAGCACGCCGTGGTCGTGGCCGCGGCAATGGCAGTCGCACCACTTTCCCACCCTTCTGGCCTAACCACTACTACCCTTGGCAATTCCCTTGGCCCAACCACACATCCTACGGACTACCCCAGCCCAACAGCCAAACCTCCAACCCCTCGGCCCAATTCAACTTCAGCCCAAACCCATCCTTTTCACCTTGGCCCACCCCACCATGCCCCTACCCCACCTCAGGCCGGTCCAACAGCGCGTCTTCAGCGGCCCAGCAGCCGGGTTTGTTAGGCCCTCGCCCTCAGCAGAACAATTATGCTGCCTACAGTCCCACGGATATCGAGCAGGCTCTTTACACCATGTCTCTGCAGCAGCCTGATCCTACTCAGTATATGGACACCGGTGCCTCCTCCACAATGTCTCATGAACAAGGTGATTTCCATTCTTTTTCTAACTCGTGCATTCCTCAAAATATTATTGTTGGTGATGGTAACACCATCCCGGTTTTAGGTCAAGGCACAAAATACCTTCCTAAACCTTTCCCGCCCTTTATCCTTAGAAACGTCCTTTACTCCCCAAAATTAGTTAAAAACCTTATATCTGTCCGTCGTTTCACTAGAGATAATTCTGTGTCTGTTGAATTTGACCCGTTTGGTTTTCTTGTGAAGGACCTCAAGACGTGGGCTCCGCTCCTGCGATGCAACAGCAGCGGTGATCTCTACCCTCTGGTGCTCGGGTCCTCCTCCACTTCTCCCACTGCCTTTGCTGCCATCACTGCTGACCTTTGGCACCAACGTCTTGGCCACCCAGGACGTCAATCTTTAAATTATTTTAAAAATGTTTCTTCTATTTCCTTAGATACTTTGCATAATAAAGTTTGTGATTCTTGTGTTTTTGGTAAAAGTACTAAATTACCGTTCTTTCCTTCTAATTCTAGTGTGTTGCAACCATTTGATTTAATTCATAGTGATGTTTGGACTTCACCCGTTATTAGTTCGTCCGGTCATAAATATTATGTTTTGTTCTTGGATGATTACACTAATTTCTTATGGACCATCCCACTCACCCATAAATCTAATGTGTTTCAAGCATTTAAACAATTTGCCACAAATATTAAAACCCAATTTGAACGCACAATTAAAACCTTTCAGTGTGACAATGGTCGTGAGTATGTTAATAATTCGTTTCAAAATTTCTTCACGACCAATGGCATACTTTACCGCCTTTCATGTCCATACACATCCTCTCAAAATGGCAAAGCCGAAAGAAAAATTCGCACCATTAACAATGTCATCCGCACCCTTATGGCCCACGCCTCTCTCCCTACCCATTTTTGGCATTTTGCGCTTGAAACCGCAACCTACCTTCTCAACATCCTTCCTAATAAATCCACCAAAAACAAAACCCCCACCGAACTACTCTATCTACTCACACCTACCTACGACCATCTTCGTGTCTTTGGTTGTCTTTGTTACCCTTTGTCACCTTCCACCACCATTCACAAACTTGAAAACCGCTCTCATCCTTGCGTCTTTCTCGGCTATCCTCCTACCCATAGGGGATACCGTTGTCTGGACTTGACTACCAAACAGGTCTATATTTCACGGCACGTTGCTTTTGATGAAACGACTTTTCCCTTTAGGCAATCCATTTGCACCGTACCCACTTATGACTTCCTAGACACACCCTTTCCCTTTCACCTCTCCCCACACATCCAGTCCACACCTACCCGCCATTCACCTGCTACGGCCCCAAGCCCAACCAGCCCACAACCCGTTAACCACAGCCCACCCAGCCCAAACCATGTTACCCATGGCCCACCGTCACCCCCACAAACTTCCAGCCCACTCACCGCCACCAGCCCAACCTCCGACGCCCGCCCCCTCAGCACCCCTCACCTGTCACATCCGACCACCACCACCCCACCCCCACCCCCACCACCGCCGCCCACCCGGACCGTCCACACCCACTCCATGAGCGGCATTTTTAAACCCAAACACCCCTTTAACCTTACCACCTCCACCACCTCCCCTGTCGTCCCAATTCCTAAAACTCCCACCGATGCCTTGTCTATACCGGAATGGTACTCTGCCATGACTACTGAGTACAGTGCATTAGTTAGAAACGGAACTTGGGAATTAGTACCTAGACAGCCCGACATGAATGTTATACGTAGTATGTGGTTGTTTAAGCACAAATACAGGTCGGATGGTTCCTTGGAGCGATATAAGGCTCGACTAGTATGTGATGGCCGTACTCAACAGGTTGGTATTGATTGTGGCGAGACTTTCAGTCCGGTTGTCAAACCGGCCACCATTCGGACTGTGTTATCCATCGCTCTTTCTAAGCGCTGGTCCAATGTCACCAACGCCTTTCTTCATGGGAATCTCCATGAAACGGTATACATGTATCAGCCGATGGGGTTTCGAAATAAACAGTTCCCGGATTATGTGTGTTCTCTTAAGAAGTCTTTGTATGGGTTGAAGCAGGCACCGCGGGCTTGGTACCAGCGGTTCACAGATTTTGTCTTATCTCTTGGGTTTCATCATAGCAAGAGCGATGCCTCTTTATTTACTTTTCTTCAGGGCACAGACACTGCTTATCTTCTACTTTATGTTGATGATATTGTACTCGTCACCTCTTCTGACCGCCTCCGACAGTCTCTCATGGCCAAACTGGCTGCTGAGTTTGCCATGAAAGACTTGGGTCCTCTCAGCTATTTTCTCGGCATCTCGGTGTCCCGCACGCATGACACCATGTTTCTATCACAGCATACTTATGCTAATGACATCATTGCTCGGGCCGGCATGCAATCCTGTAACCCCGTCGCTACTCCTGTTGACACCAACAGCAAGCTCAGCGCCACTCAGAGTGACCTGTTTCATGACCCGACTTTATTTCGCAGTTTGGCAGGCGCACTACAGTATCTCACTTTTACCAGGCCTGACATCTCTTACGCAGTCCAACAGGTTTGTATGCACATGCACTCTCCTCGGGTTGATCACTGGAACGCTCTTAAGCGCATCATCAGGTATATTAAAGGTACCGCGACTTTTGGTCTTACTCTTCACGGCTCCCTGGCTCAGTCGCTCGTTTCCTATACTGACGCCGACTGGGCCGGTTGTCCAGATACACGGCGCTCTACTAGCGGTTACTGCATTTACTTTGGTGATAATCTTATATCTTGGTCATCCAAGCGTCAATCTACAGTGTCTAGGTCCAGTGCCGAGGCTGAATATCGTGGGGTAGCGAATGTTGTTGCAGAAATTTGCTGGTTACGGAATCTTCTTCTCGAGCTTCATCTTCCCCTTACTCGTGCCACCCTGGTCTACTGCGATAATGTCAGTGCCATTTATCTGTCCGGAAATCCGGTACAGCACCAGCGGACCAAACACATTGAATTGGACATTCACTTTGTGCGCGAGCAGGTCCAGCGGGGACAGGTACGGGTTCTGCATGTCCCTTCACGCTACCAGGTGGCCGACATCTTCACTAAAGGATTGCCTCGAGTTTTGTTTGAAGATTTCAGAGACAGTCTCAGCATCCGGTCTCCTCCCGCTTCGACTGCGGGGGTATAATAGATAATGTATATCTAGAAGGGATTATCTCTAATACTCTTTATATAAGATTGGCAGCTTCCGAGCTAGGTAACTCAAAATAATAGTTTTATTTTCATAACTAAGTCGATGGTTCTCTCTGTATATGTCAGCTTAGTAAGACATTTTTATGATACAGAATCGATAGAAGACACTAGAAACACAAGCTCAGGGAGTGGATCAGAACGCACTAGAAACAAAGGTGCATGGAGAGGAGCAGTACGAGTTATAGTCCCGGTAGCAATATTTCTAGTTCTGGTCATACTAGTTTCCGTAAGCTTATTCTATCGCTATCATAGGAAGAAACAACAGCAACAAGGTATGATAATTGAGAAGCATGCATGTTGTACTTAGTCAAAGATTTTTTCTTTTTTTCCGTAAGCTTTTTAACATGGATCAAAACAAAACCTATGTATTTGCCAGACAAAAAAAAGAAAAAGAAAAATTCTTTAACTAATACAATTCATCAAATCATGAGTGAAAAACAAACCCCATAATGTCCTTTTTGACGCGTAACAAGAACTATATCATGCCACATATAAAAGAAGTGGTAATTATCTACTTCACAGTGACACCTGAAAACGAGTTTGGACATGATCCTGAGAATAGAAGTGATGATAATGAAGATCTAGAGCTACCACTATTTAGCGTGTCTACAATACTTCAAGCTACAAACAACTTTTCCATGAAAAACAAACTTGGAGAGGGAGGCTTTGGACCCGTATACAAGGTATTATATGACTCCATGGCCTTTTATGATATATGGTGTTCAGGCATTACCAAAAAATATTTCTTAGCAGAACTTCCGAAAAGTTATATAAAGCAAATAACAAACAAGATTATGGGGAGATGTATAGGCAACATTTAATTGCCATACTTACCTTACGAAGTCATGTTTCAGGGTGTACTCGAAGAAGATGGGCATGAAATAGCTGTGAAGCGACTATCAAGAACATCCACTCAAGGACTTCATGAGTTTATGAATGAAGTAATCTCAATATCTAAACTTCAACATCGGAATCTTGTTAGACTCTTAGGATGTTGCATGGAAGGAGCTGAAAAGATGTTGATTTATGAATTCATGCCAAACAAAGGCCTTGATTCCTTTATATTCGGTAAAAAAACAAAATTCTTAAAAAAATTGAAAGTACCAAACCAAGAAAAACGTAAACTAAAATTAGACCTATTCACAGATAAAACTCAAAGGATACTCCTTGATTGGCAAGCACGTTACCACATTATCAATGGAATTGCTCGTGGACTACTTTATCTTCACGAGGATTCTCGGCTCAGAATTATACATAGAGATCTAAAAGCCAGTAATGTTTTGCTTCATACGGATATGAACCCGAAGATATCAGATTTTGGCACGGCTAGAACTTTTGGTGGAAATCAGATAGAGGCAAACACAACCAGAGTGGTTGGAACATTGTGAGATTCATGTACCCTAACCTCATTAATTCCAATTTACTTACTCTATAACTAATATTAACTTGATTCCTCACAGTGGCTACATGGCACCAGAGTATGCAGGAGATGGTATCTTTTCGATAAAATCAGACGTATATAGCTTTGGTGTATTGATGTTGGAAATTGTGTGTGGGGCCAAAAACAGAGGAATCGTCCACAAAGATCATCGCAACAACCTCATTGGACATGTAATTTTCTGACTGTTGATTTTGAAATAGAAAATCGTATAAAAGGATGAATCTAAAAAGCTTTGTTTTTTTCCACTAGCAATCTTGTGTTTCCACCGATAAAAGCTAATGAAATTAGAATTTAATTACGAAATAATTCTTCTTCTTTTGTGCCCATCTAAAGTTAATTACTAAAAGGAAATGAGGTTACCCTTTTAATGCAATTTGTTTTGAAATAACAAAGAATGTAACTCGTCTTCATTGTTATTGACAGGCATGGAGACTCCATACTAAAGGTAGATCATTGAAGTTAGTTGATAAGTGTCTAGGTGAATCGATTAACGTGTCGGAGGTTCTACGGTCAATCCATGTTGGTTTGTTGTGTGTTCAGCGCCACCTAGAAGATAGACCGAATATGACTTCTGTGATCCTGATGTTGGGGAGTGAGGGTCCATTGCCGTCACCCAAAGAACCAGGATTTTATGTTGGAAGGTCTACGGATGATACTTCTGAATCTTTAAGTTCATATACCACAAGGTCTTACAATGAACTAAGCATTACTACGTTGGATGGTAGATAAGTGGAAGTTACATTTATTGGAAAAACTACTTGCAATTAATTGATCAAGCTTTTCATATTCATCAACATAACTTATAATATTTTGTAAAAAATGTGAACTTTTGTTTATCATGATACCTGCTACTTGCTAGCACATGTATAGATAATAAACACTTACCCAGTAAGTTACTCATATCTTCTTGGTTTTAACTATTTTACAATAATTTTACACAACATTACTTGTAACAAGTTGCTTGTATTCTATCTCTAATTAATAACTTGTGGTTGCAATAATTTTGTTAAAACCTACTTGTTTATAAAGATTCATCTCATCATTCGTCGTCTGGTGGTTTGTGCTCATTATCATTCCAGAACGTACCTCCCTTCTATTTTTTGTCATCTTGGTTATCTTCATCCCTTCCATAAAAAAGATCCATGAATGCTTGTGTAGGACCGACAAACGTGTCACCCGACAATCACGAGGTTTATATTCAAGTAACGGAATCCCTTGAATATGCTTTAATAACAGAAACAATAATGAAACTAAGATAAACGAGTAATTACGACACACAAACGGGTCAAAAGATTAACTTTTATATCATTAAAACAGAGCGCAGGTGTACAATGATCAAACCAAGCAATCTCAGACCAGGGAAGGGTGTTTAGAGAGTGTGTGTGGAAAAAACTAAACATTAGGGTTGAGAATAGGTCTATTTATACCTCCCGGATACGTACAGACCTACGAAGGCGATTAGGAGTCTATAAGACATGCAGCTATAGGCGATTGAGCCTTAATCGCCTATACTGAGCTCCTAATCGCATATACAGTGATGTGGTATAGGGTGCTAATCGCCTATACCAATCCTGTAATCGCCTTCAGTATGTTTCACACCCCAAAACGCGTATAAACGTCTCCAAACACCCCGAAATACGTCCAAACATCCTATATACTAGCCTAGGGACATCATGTACTAACAGACTCCCCCTTGGACCAGGCTAGTATACGTACAGAGATAGCAAAAGACAACGTTTATAACAAAGCAAACAACTTTACAGACTCGAAAAACAGAAAACAAACATAGCACAAAACATAACTAGCAGCATCTTCAGTCTTCTCTTTAACTTGACGTTGTCCTGATCCCTGTAATTCTTGACCAGTCGCATCTAGCATGAACTTTGTTGGCGTAGCAGAAACGAATCACTCTCTGAGACTTCATAGCTTGATCCGCTTCATAAGGTAAGTGCTGGATTGGATACAGGTACAGCGTCTCCACATCCTTTTCTGAACAATTAATCAGCCACATCGGGTCCCAAATCCTGATTTTCCTGCACGGCTTAGGACTGTTGCTCAAGACGATCACTGCCTCGGTAGTTGTTGCATCATAGTGCCAATAATACATCTTGGAGGAGAAGTCTTGTTCAACTGGGACAATTGGAATCTTCAAAACGCATTGTGGTGGCTTGATCTTATGTTCCCAGATAGGCTTCAAGGTGAACTGATGAATCTTATCTGTCTGATGGGACTTTGGATACTGAGGCTTGAGTTCATCCCATCCTTCGATACTTTCTCTTTTCAGCTTTGTGTAGAAAGCCTGAAGAGGAGGAGCTTTTTCTTTGTACAATGGATAGTCAAGTCGAAGTAGATCACGGACATACCAGAAAGGTAGACTTAGAACTTTTTGAAATGGTTGAAAATACAGTATACCTTCCTGCCACTTAACACTGAGCATCATGGAATGACTGACATAAGCCCAACTGATCACGTTGCCAGACATCTTCGACAAACGCTTCTTGAAGATTGATGCCTGCTCGACATTCTTTCTTTTCTCTTCAGGTTTGAACAACTGGGGATATCTTTCTCTGATCTTATCATGTCTTGCTTTAACTTCATCAGGAACTGCAGTAGAATCAGACTTTAACTTCTCTTCAGCCTCATGTATCATCTCCTCAGTGATGTTAGGAATACCAGTGCCTGAGTTGTCCATAACATACTCAGGAGTCGGCACACTTGTTCCTTCTTCAAGATTTACCTCGTTGTTCTCTGGATGCATCTCTGGTGGAGTACTTTGACTTGCACTGGAAGATTCTCCATGTGCGAAGCCGTACACCTGTTCAATGTCATCAGATGTCATCTCAAGAGGTATCTCACCTTCTTCAAGATCGTATTCTGGCATAGCAGGAGGAGGGAGTAAGTTGCCTTCATCATCATACGCAAAGTAACTATTCAAAGGCTCAGCAAACTCTACTTGGAATACCGCTTTCTTCATCGAATCCCTCAATTGCTGAATCTTAGACTTCACAGGACCTGGCTCCCCCTGAGCAGAAGAACCTGCTTCGGGATCATTGCCCCTTCTGTCATGATTTTTCTTTGTACGTCTATGACCGGATCTAGCTGATGATCCGCCACCACCTGTGGCTCCAGGATCACCACCATCTCCACCCTTACCAGAATCGTCACCATCATCATCAGATTCATCATCGTCATCCTCCTCATCATCATCTTCTTTATCATTATCTTCATCATCATCACCAGCACCAGTACTAGCCCCAGCTTCTGAACCACCGGTGAGTCTAGGTTGTGTTCCATCTAACTCATTCAACCTAGTCCTCAGTCTTGTATTCTGCTTCTTATATCTGGTGATTCGTCGCTCGTTGTTGACATTAGCGAGTTGAAGTTGGCTATACTGAGATTCAACTCCTGTAAGTCTCTCCAGAGCGGTTTTGTTTGACTGAATCAACTGCTGGTGTGATTCCATAAGCTGCCTGTTCGACTCTATGATTTGCTGATTAGACAATGTAACTGCGTCGACAGTTGCTTGCAGCTCTTTGTTCGAATGAATTGTCTCACCAATCAACTCTAACATCGCCGTTTCATTTTCTTCGATAGTGGCGTTCTTGCTTCGAAGCTGAGCCATCTCACGTGCTTGTGCAGCAACTATAGCAGTTAGTCCGCTGACTTGGTGTTGAAGTTGTTCGTTTGATGCTGGAGCTGAAGAAGAAGTAGGTTGATCTGTAGGCTTAGAAGTTGACGATCTCGCTTCTTCCCTTAACTTCCGGATTCTATCACCAACCGGATTCGAGACAATTTGAGAGCTAGTCGCTTCAACGGTAACTGAGACTTGCTCAGTGAAGATTACCGAGGAAGGCATTGACATGGTAACTCTCGCAGGCATAGCTGCGCTGACTGATGTGGGAACTGAAGTGGTTGCTGCTGCTGTTGTTGTTGCTGTTTCCGTTGCCTTTGTTGTTGTAACGGCAGGAGAAGAAGGAGTACCTAAAGTCTCTGGGAGATTCAGAGTCGCACTTCTTGACTTGGATCCTTTTGGAGTCTTTTCAGCCGCAGGTTGTTTCGTTGCCATTCTCTTCTGTCCCCTACCTTCTTTAGTTGCTTTTGTCTTTTGTCTCTTTTGCGGAGGAGGAGTGCTGAGTTCTGCATCAATATCAGCAATAATATCACCATGTTCCAGAGTGAACGTGGGATCCTGTGCAAGATCTCTCGCCTCAGCTGCGCGAGCTTTCTCCTCTGCTACTTGTTTCTTAATTCTCTCTTGTTTTGTAGCAAATGTCTCAGCGGAATCATCATCTGTATCTTCAGAGTCGTCATCATCATCTTCATCTGTGATATTAACTGGGCCTTCATCTATCTTTTCCTTTCCTCTGACTGAACTAGAGGGTTCACTAACATCTAGAGACGCAGAATCAAACATATCATCATCGTGTCTCAATTCTGCATCAGCAGTATTCCCTGGAGTATTGGCTCCCAATTCCTCTGTCGGTCTGCCACTATTATCACCATCTTTAAACACCTGTCTGTGAATTAAAATGTCATCTTCTGATTCACTGTCGTCGTGTCTCCACCTGTTGCCTGGTGGTGCCTCGTAATCCTCTTTCGCTAGAAGCCCGTACAAACGTCGGCTTGGAGGATATTCAGACTGAGGCCTATTCTTGTATGACGACATTCTTCTCATTTTAGCTTCATCTATGTTTTTTATCATAATAAGCTCTCTAGGATCTTTCACCAAGTTGGGAATCTGATTATCAAGGATCATCTGCAGAAAGCGAGGATAGACAATGAATGGTTTCTTTGTCGACTTCTGCAGAATCACTTCCTTTAAGTGATGCATAATCATGCCCGAGAAGTTGAACGGCTTGTTCAGCGTTAAGGCAACAATCGCTGAAGCTAAAGTATCTCGGATCGCATCAAAAGTTCCTTTGCGAGGGCCGATACACTTCAGCACTACGTGTGTCAAATACTTCAACTCTGGCAGCAGATTCCCCTTTTGCAGCATCTTCTGCACTCTGACATCATCGGTATACTTCATTCTCAGAAACCCGCCACGAATCAGAATAGAGTCAAATACTATCGGATCGTCTTTATCGTCTTTGAACATGAGAATATCACGAACCATGTCTTCAGTGATTAGCACGTCCTTCCTTTGCACTGTGCTTTTAATGATAAACGGCTTCGACTCGACATCAGGTAAGTGCTGGATTGGATACAGGTACAGCGTCTCCACATCCTTTTCTGAACAATTAATCAGCCACATCGGGTCCCAAATCCTGATTTTCCTGCACGGCTTAGGACTGTTTCTCAAGACGATCACTGCCTCGGTAGTTGTTGCATCATAGTGCTAATAATACAGCTTGGAGGAGAAGTCTTGTTCAACTGGGACAATTGGAATCTTCGAAACGCATTGTGGTGGCTTGATCTTATGTTCCCAGATCGGCTTCAAGGTGAACTGATGAATCTTATCTGTCTGATGGGACTTTGGATACTGAGGCTTGAGTTCATCCCATCCTTCGATACTTTCTCTTTTCAGCTTTGTGTAGAAACCCTGAAGAGGAGGAGCTTTTTCTTTGTACAATGGATAGTCAAGTCGAAGTAGATCACGGACATACCAGAAAGGTAGACTTATAACTTTCTGAAATGGTTGAAAATACAGTATACCTTCCTGCCACTTAACACCGAGCATCCTAGTAAGACTGACATAAGCCTAACTGATCACATTGCAAGACATCTTCGACAAACGCTTCTTGAAGATTGATGCCCGCTCGACAGTCTTTGTTTTCTCTTCAGGTTTGAACCACTGGGGATATCTTTCTCTGATCTTGTCCTGTCTTGCTTTAACTGCATCAGGAACTGCAGTAGAATCAGACTTTAACTTCTCTTCAGCCTCATGTATCATCTCCCCAGTGATGTTAGGAATACCAGTGCCTGAGTTGTCCACAACATACTCACGAGTCGGCACACTTGTTCCTTCTTCAAGATTTACCTCGTTGTTCTCTGGATGCATCTCTGGTGGAGTACTTTGACTTGCACTAGAAGATTCTCCATGTGCGAAGCCGTACACCTGGTCAATGTCATCAGATGTCATCTCAAGGGGTATCTCACCCTCTTCAAGATCGTATTCTGGCATACCAGGAGGAGGGAGTAAGTTGCCTTCATCATCATACGCGAAGTAACTGTTCAAAGGCTCAACAAACTCTACTTGGAATACCGCTTTCTTCATCGAATCCCTCAATTGCTGAATCTTAGACTTCACAGGACCTGGCTCCCCCTAGCAGAAGAACCTGCTTCGGGATCATTGCCCCTTCTGTCATGATCTTTCTTTGTACGTCTATGACCGGATCCAGCTGATGATCCGCCACCACCTGTACGTGGCTCCAGGATCACCACCATCTCCACCCTTACCAGAATCGTCACCATCATCATCAGATTCATCATCGTCATCCTCATCATCATCATCTTCTTTATCACTATCTTCATCATCACCAGCACCAAAGCATGTTGAGGCTTTTTTTTCCTAAATCCAAGAACAAATAACTTTATTTATTTATTTACATTACATAAATATGTGCAACTGCAAGCTTGATCTAACATACTCTTCCAAATGTTCAAATGGGCTCTCAAGAAAGGTGATTATCATTGAGATAGCATGACGGGAAGTGATGAAGAACTTCAAGCTCCAATCAATTAATAATTACAAAAGATTAAAAACTGGATTTGCAAATTCAACAAACAAAAAAGCATATCACTGTCCAAATTCAAATTTATTTTACATCACTACTTAATAACCACTTTGCGCTAGTCAAGTTGGGGCAAACAAAACAGGCTCAATCATGCTTTAGCAACCAAAATTAGGTATCAACTACCCAACTACAACAATCCAAATTATCAGAACCAGCAGAAAATTAAAAGATGCAGAGGGCAATAGCTAGCTGGAACAATAACATTATCTATTTAGCATCAATTTTACACAACCCGAAGATCCAAGATTTTCAAATCAGTTCAATCTAAAAATCTAGCATAACAACAAAGTAACAAAAATTAACAATCACTAAGTAATACAGCAATCTATCAACAAGCACAAAATGACCGATCAACAATTCCAAGAAGTTCGAAAAGCTCAACAATTATAATCTGACCGAACACCAGCATTATAAAAACATAATCTTATAACATAAATCCAAGAAACAAGTAACACCAAAAAGAACAACCTTATATAATCACCAGGGAAATCCGCCATATTAGCCGTAAAAATCTCACATTTATTCTTCCTATCGATGGTCCAAAGACTCGGATCACTAAATTCTGCTACCTTAGGTTTCCTCTGCTTGGTCGTTTCACCATGTTGTACATGGACAATAGACATTTTACCTCTGCAACCAGAAAACCTTACAAAATAAGACAAAAATGAAATTTATATTGTGCTGAAAGTTTCAATTCTCATAATCGTGTACCTGAGGCCTGATGAGCCTAAAACACCAATCACATGTTGAGGTGCCACAGAAAAAGAGCCATCTAAACCAATTTAAGCTAGCAAAAATCAATGGGCAAACCTGATAATGAAGCTGCATTTCACAACTTGAATGTACAAACATGCAAGTTGAAATAAGCATTCAATTCATTCTCCTAATTCCTCCAATTAGACCAGTTTACAATCAAACAATTTTCACATACTTACAAGGCAACAATAGATTAGTTACCCAAAGAGTTTCATTCACTTTTCCGGACAATGAGCATGCGGTGGAGACAACAGGTGCGTCAAGTGGACCAATTATAGCACCATCTTGCACCGTTTAACCCTAATCACCGCCGTCACGATCTTTAAAGGTTCCGCCACCACCGTTGATCTAGAAGTTTCTTAAGCTATTGTCTCTTCTAATTCAGTATGTAAAAAGTTACATCACAATTTCAATTAAAAAACATAATGCTTCCAGTGGAGCTGGAAAAAAAAGAGGCAAATATGTACAATATTTAAAAGCCTCTGCCATGCTAATACTTGATTCTTTCAGGCTCAAAGATTTTAATTAAAATAAGGAAAAACTTGATGCAGACAAAATATGCCTAGATGTACTTGTGAAACCATAAAACTTGAACCATACATTTCACCACTTATTACTATCATATTATATATACCAGGTCATATCGTTATTTTCCTCACATTGAGCATATCGAACCTCACTTAATCCTTACATCAGATATTCGAAATACACTAAATGAAATCCACATAAAATAACTAAATCAGTAAACAAACCTATCATATATGAATGTAAAAATTACTGAATGTAGCTGAAAAACTCATATATGCAAATTTTTGCTTGTCATCTTCCTTAGTCGTGTAACCTCCATGGCTCGTGTATTTCCACCGCTCCATCTTCATCTACAACAAAACAACTAAATAGATAAAACAAGATGATTCACGAGGAATCAACCTCGATAAAACAAACAAATACACTTTGGGCCACTTATGACTTGTTATATTAATACAATAATTTTTATCTTAAATAATGGTCACCTTTTTTCCTTAAACTACCTGAGATCCAAAAAACATTGTTGGCTTCGAGAGGATGTTTAGGTTTCGAAATTAAATCATAATTTACCTCGGATCCAATTTGTGTCTTAAAATTCAAGTTTTCCAATCTAATATCATAAAGCTGCTAGAATTAATTTTTTTTTTCAGTTTCAAATAGTTTTGTTCCATACAAGGACTATGAGAGCAAAGCAGTCACCTTCTCTGTTTCTCGGTTTCTAGAATCTGAATTCGCCTCAATGCATATATTCTTTGGAGTGGACCTTCGGTACCAGAATCAACATCACCATTTTGTTGGCATTTTCTTTCAATTTTAACTTGTAGGCATTCGCCATCTTTAGCCTCTTGATGTGGTTGTGGTCCTTGTTTCTTGCTTTATATAAGCAGATTAGTCATAGCAAGTAAAGCATCCATCCCCTTATTGAACCTAACTTTAACACAGTAAGCTTCAATTAGCACCCTTTCTACTCCATGTTAAAGGCTCATAAACAAAACCCCATAACACAACATACAACTGATAAAAGTAATAGGAAAAATTAGAACTCTCAAAGATCCATGATGTGGTAAATAAGATTAAAGAACTCACAACAAACACTAAAGAAACTTATTCGAGGAAGAAGGTTGTCATCAAAAGTGTTTGAATCTGAAAGGACCAATTAAACAAAGTTAGTATCATAGTCAATACAAAATTCGTGCTCAACCATCATGTAACAAAAATTCAAATGCTTAAAGATAACTGGTAAATATACATTTATCTTAATAATATTTTTTCTCAAAACAACATACAATCAACCGTTTGAGCCTCAATAACCGAAAATCATATATCATAAAACTTTTATACATCAAAACCCATCAAATATAAAGCTTGCATAAAAAAAGTGGCAGCCTTGAATTCAGAGAAAAATAATTAGGTTTGAACTAAAACATAGTACCTAACACACGACCATTCAACTATTGTAAGACACAACTAATAAGTATCCAATTATATTTATCACGTCATCTAACACAATAAACAACCAAACACCCTGTGAATGCGAAAATCGGTAATTGTTTTGGTGATCGATTGACGGCAATCTTGTTGCTGGTATCAAAAAGACAACACAACATAATAATTTCACTCTTTTTTTGTCCATTCCACCCAAAGCGACAGAAAAAAAAATCATGCTAAAGCTATCATGTAACTATAATTCAACAAAGCTGAAGGAAAAAAAACAAAAGATATCACATTTTCATACCAACGTGATGAATCCTCCTTGCAACAAAACCCAACCTTCGCCAAAGCTTGGCTTCCATCACCATAGTACCCCATTTGCTACCAAAGAGACAAAACATTAACCTAAATCGAAACAGAAACATAGTAAAATGAAGAAAAATAAAACTAACCCCGCTTCACGAATTTGTGCCAATTGTTTCGGACACCACCAACATCATCATAGCCAACATTGTCCAATCAATTCTCGTCATCTCTCTTAATCAACTCGTCTTCGCAAAATATTTCGTATCACACTTAGATCCGTGAAAACCTCAAATGGAAAACGGTAAAAATTGAAGCTAAAATGAAGAGAAGGCTATTAAGAACAAATTGGTACTCACAGAATAAACATGATGCATCATAGCTTGCACCCTTTAAAAGTTCAAGAGTTTTTATGTATTAATTTTTGTACAACATGCTTTCAAGGTTGTACATGTAGCAAATGACCATTTCTGCCCTTCCTATATGCTTATTAATATAGTATAGATAAAACTGAATAAGAATAATATTGTTTGTTTTTTATAAGTGATTTATAAAAGAATTCAAATATTTAATGAATTTGAATGCTAAAGATATGTCAAATAACATAAAAAAGGTAGTATTAAATAGTTCATATTAATTTAGTCCTTAGTTTTTTATATGAAAATAATATTTCTAAATATTAATAATTGGAATTTAAGTTAAAGTGATTGTGTAAAAATTATATTTAAATTAGTAAGAACACTTTAGTATAATTAACATTTATCAATTAAATAAAAAAAGTAATTACACAATTGAAAAATGTTTAAAAATTAATTTGACATAATTTATAAATGTCACGTCAAAATTGTTAGGACCGACGAACGCGTAATCCGACAATCACGGGGTTTATACTAGAGGTGCGGAATCCCTCTAATATGTTCTAATAACTGATACGATATTGAAACAATGATAAACGAGTAATTACTACACACGGGTCAAAAGATTATAGATTAATCACTAAAACAGAGCTCGAGTGTTTACAATGATCAAATCAGACGTCTCAGACCAGGGGAGGGTGTTTGGAGAGTGTGTGAGGCAAGAACTAAGCTCTAGGGTTGAGAATGGGCCTATTTATACCTCCCGGGTACGACCAGACCTTAGCAGGCGATTCGGCAGGCCCATGGTAGGCGATTATGGCTAATCGCCTACATGACACAGGCCAATCGCATGAACAGTTAAGCAATTAGGGCCCCAATCGCATGTACTGTTCACCTAATCGCCTACAGCCTTTCTCACACCCCGAAACACGTATAAACGTCTCCAAACACCCCGAAATACGTCCAAACATCCAATATACTAGCCTAGGGACATCATGTACTAACAGACTCCCCCTTGGACCAGGCTAGTATACGTACAGAAATAACCAAAAGACAACGTTTATAACAAACGCAAACAACTTTACAGACTCGATAAACAGAAAACAAATACAGTTAAACAAAATAACTAGCAGCATCTTCTGTCTTCATCTTCAGCTTGACATTGTCCTGATCCTTGTGATTCTCGACCAATCGCATCATGCATGAACTTTGTTGGCGTAGCAGAACCGGATCACTCTTTGAAACTTCATAGCTTGATTGGCTTCAACTGGTAAATGCATGACCGGATGCTGGTACAACGTTTCTATGTCCTTCTCTGAGCAGTTGATCAACCACATAGGATCCCAAATCCTTATCTTCTTGCATGGGTTCGGACTGTTGCTCAAGACAATCACTGCTTCTGTAGTTGCTGCATCATAATGCCAGTAGTACAACTTGGAAGAGAAGTCTTGCTCAACCGGAACGATAGGAATCCTTGAGACACACTTCGGCGGCTTGATCTTGTGTTCCCAGATAGGCTTCAAAGTGAACGGATGAATCTTGTCTGTCTGATATGATCTGGGATACTGAGGCTCGAAATCTTTCCATCCCTCTGAGCTTTCTCCCTTTAGCTCTGTGTAAAAACCCTGAAGAGGAGGAGCCTTCTCTTTGTACAAAGGATAGTCAAGACGAACTAAATCACGAATGTACCAGAATGGTAGGCTCAGAATGTCTTTGTATTCCCGAAAGTACAACACACCTTCTTGCCATTTCACCCCGAGCATCCTTGTGTGACTCACATACGCCCAACTAATCACATTGCCAGACATCTTCGATACTCTTTTCTTGAAGATGGATGCTCGCTCGACAGGTTTTCTTTTCTCTTCAGGCTTGAACCATTTGGGATAACGCTCTCTGATCTTGTCCTGTCGTGTCTTTACTTCATCGGGAACTTCAGCAAAGTCGGATTTCAGCTTCTCTTCGGCCTCACGAACCATCTCTTCATCGATGTTTGGAATTCCAGCACCCGAGTCATTCACAACGTACTCAGGAGTAGGCACGCTGGTTCCATCTTCGAGATTCACCTCGTTATTCTCTGGATGCATCTCAGGTGGTATATCTTGACTTGTACTGGAAGATTCTCCAGATACAGAGCCGTATACCTTAGCCATATCGTCCGATGTCATCTCAAGGGGTATCTCTCCTTCTTCCAGATCATATTCAGGCATGGCAGGAGGTGGGAGCAAGTTGCCTTCATCGTCATAAGCGAAATAACAATTCAGAGGCTCCACATATTCAACTTGAACTATGGCTTTCTTCTTCATTTTATCCCGTAGTTCTTGAATCTTGCTCTTCACAGGTGCAGGCTCCCCCTAGCAGAAGAACCTGCTTCGGGATCATTGCCTTTGCGATCATGACTCTTCTTTGTCCGTCTTGATGCAGCATCACCTGATGATCCGCCACCACCTGTGGCTCCAGGATCACCACCATCACCACCTTTACCATCACCATCATCATTATCATCAGACTCATCATCGTCATCCTCATCATCGTCATCTTCTTCACTATCTTCATCATCATCACCACCAGCAGTACTAGCTCCAGCTTCCGAACCACCTGTGAGTCTAGGTTGAGTTCCTGTCAACTCATTTAACCTAGTCCTCAGCCTTGAGTTTTGCTTCCTGTATTTGGTGATTCGGCGCTCGTTGTTCACATTAGCGAGCTGGAGATCACTGTACTTTTCTTCAACACCTGTGAGTCTTGCCAGAGCACTTTGGTTTGACTCAATCAGTTGCTGGTGTGATGCCATGAGCTGCCTGTTCGACTCTAAGATCTGCTGATTAGATAAAGTGAGAGCGTCGACAGTAGCTTTCAATTCTGTATTTGTAGTAATTGTCTCACCAATCAATTCCAACATCGCCGTTTCATTTTCTTCTATTGTGGCGTTCTTGCTTCTCAGCTCAGCTATTTCGCGCGCTTGTGCAGCAACTAAAGCAGTGAGTTCGCTGACATGGCGCTGAAGTTGTTCGTTCGTTGCTGGAGCTGAAGAAGAGGATTGGCTTGAAGGTTTAGCAGTTGACGATCTTGCTGCTTCCCTCAACTTCCGGATTCGATCACCAACTGGATTGGAGACAATCTGTGAACCTGTCGCTTCAACGGTAACTGAGACTGGCTCAGTGAAGATTACCGAGGAAGGCATTGACATAGTCACACCTGCAGGCATAACTGCACTAGCTGATAGAGGAACTGAAGATGTTGCGGCTGCTGCTGTTGTTTCTGTTGCTGCTGTTGTTGCTGATACGGCAGGAGAAGCAGAAATCCCAAAGGTCTCTGGGAGATTCAAGGTTACACGCCTTACTCTTGATCTCTTAGGAGTCTTCTCAGCCGCAACTGATTTCTCTGCCATTCTCTTTTGTCCCCTACCAACTTTTGTTGCTTTAGACTTTTGTCTTTTCTGAGGAGGAGGCGTGCTAAGTCCAGCATCGATATCTGCAACAAGATCACCACTATCTGGAGTGAAGGTGGGATCTTTTGCAAGATCTCTCGCCTCAGCTGCGCGAGCTCTATCCTCTTCTAAAGTGAGTACATCGGGTGAATCATCTTCAGTAGCTTCTGAGTCGTCATCATCATCATCAACGTCTTCTATGTTAACTGGGCCTTCATCAATCTTACTCTTACCTTTGCCTAAACTGAAGGGTGCATCAGCATCCAGAGACGTAAGATCAAACATATCATCATCATCATGTCTTAGTTCAGCATCTGCCGTATTGCCCGGTGTATTGGCTCCCAACTCAACAGTAGGTCTTCCAATGTTATCACCATCCTTGAATACTTGTCTGTGAATCTGGATATCATCTTCCGAATCGCTGTCGTCATACCTCCACCTATTACCTGGAGGTGCCTCATAATCCTCTCTAACTAGAAATGCATACAATCGACGGCTTGGAGGATATTCTGACTTCGGCTTATTCTTGTATTGCAGCATTCTTTTCAATTCGGTTTCATCTATTTTCTTGATCTCAATTATCTCTTCAACCCTTTTCACCATGTTTGGAATCTGATTATCAAGGATCATCTGCAGAAAACGAGGATAGACAATGAAAGGTTTCTTTGCCAATTTCTACAGAATCACTTCCTTCAGATGATGCATGATCATTCCAGAGAAGTTGAACGGCTTGTTCAACGTCAACGCAACAATCGCTGATGCCAAAGTGTCTCGGATCGCATCGAAAGTTCCTTTGCGAGGACCGATACACTTCAACACAACGTGCGTTAAATACTTCAACTCTGGAGGTAGACTCCCTTTCTGCAACATCTTTTGCGCTCAAACATCATCAGTATACTTCATCCTTAGGAATCCCCCACGTATCAGAATAGAATCGAACACGATCGGATCATCTTTATCATCTTCAAACTTTAGAATCTCGCGAACCAAGTCTTCAGTGATAATGACTTCCTTTCTTTGCACAGTACTTCTGATAGTAGTCGGGTTCGTGCTGGCGTCCACGCTTGCATTCTGATAAAACTCCTGAAGAATGTTCTTGTACGCCGCATACTCCGTGGATATAGCATACTTTATCTTTGATCGCTTTAAGAACTCGATCACGCCTTCAAACTTCTTACATTCCGCCTTCTTTATGGGTCCAAGAAAGGCCAGACAGTTATGCTTGGCAGACGTACCGTACTGCATGATTCTATAAGGCAAACACACGACAAATCATCACAAACAGATCAAAGATATGATAAACGGACAAAAAACGGACGAATTTTGACAAGTTTTGGTCAACAGAAGCACATAGGCGATTAGCAATTGCAATCGCTTACACACCTACACGATTGAGGGCTAATCGCTTGAAAACATAGGCGATTAGATGAAATTGTGGCCTAATCGTGTAACTGTGCATGCGATTAGGAAGCCCAATCACATGACAGTTTTTAGAGTTAACCAATTTGCCAAGATTCGTAATGGGTCGTTTTGGGTTAGGATTTTGGTCACATTAGGACCTAAACCCACCGACTAAGAAAAACCATATGAAATTTTTCATTAACATGTTCAACACAGAGGTTAATCGATGGATTTTAATAGTTAGGGTTCTTAGGTTTCAAATTTGGGGCTTTTCATTTTACAATGTTTTATATCTGGATTTTGGTACCAACAGAGTCCCTAACCCCCGATTAAGAAACCCTCATAGACATTCTTCTTCAAACAACCTTGTAAGGACGATGATCAGACAATAACCAAAGCCTCGGGTTTCGGCTCTTTATTGACTGATTTAACCCCTATACATACATTGTTAAGATCTGAATTTTTAGGGATAGATTACCTTAAAGATGTAGAACAAGTTTTAGGATCAAAGAAAAATTTTGGCAGAGTTTTTTTAGGGTTCGGGTATAGAGGGAAATGAAGAACACTTAGAAAGTTTGAATGGAATGAAGTGAAATGTTTCTAAGTGTCCTTTATATACCGTCCCTAATCGCGTGTACCCACAAACAAATAGCAGCTACTCGTGTGCTACAGTGTAGTGAGTGGTCCTTAATCCTCTAATAGGTATCAAGCGATTACCCTTAATCGCTTACATGGAACACACGATTACACAATTGGTTTATCTTATGAGCAACGTTAGCTAATCGCCCATATAAATGCACGAATAGGACTCAATCGCTCAAGAATGCACACGATTAGTCTCTAATCGTTTACAAACCAAGGCGATTAGGAATCAATTGCTTATAACTTTTACACAAATTACCAAATTGCCCCTGCAGCACCAAAGCTTACATTTTTGACCCGTTAAGGTTCAAAACATGCGTTTTTCAACCCGTTTTAACATACGACTCAGATGATGACTCAGATACTTGAAAGTATTACATTTTCCACCCTTGTACTTGATAGAAAGTATGGTTTTGACCCGGAAAAAACACAATTTTCCAATCAGTTGTCTTTTATTTTTCGGCGTTTTATTCTTGAAGAAGTAAGATTACAATGGATTAGGTTTCCATCATCGGCAAACAAGAATAGCTAAACTACTAAAATTAAATAGAAAATAAGCGAAAACACAAAAGCAACTAACTGTACACTATCATATTTTTGCGAGTTTCAGTAGTTAGGGAATCATATCAGTGTACGGACTATGCTAGAACCCTTATACTATCAGTTTTTGATTAAAATTACCAATAAGCATCCTACAACAACTATCAGTATTGTTGTCCACCTAAACTCAAAATCAAGTTTTATCGCTAGGCACTTTAGATACGTTAAGGTAATATTAAGACTGATTAAAGGTGTTCCCCGCACACGCGACATATTCCCGCGTCAAGGCATGCACAAAGCTTCCTCGTAACCGGTGAATAAGCTGTTGTCATCCGTATTTACAAGGAATGGACTCAGTGGTGATCAGGTCTGCAAGAACGCTGCAGCAGAGAGACCAGTGAGATCCAGACCAGGGTTCAAGTCAAATACCGTATATTTTTGTTTTTCACGGTACGATGCTTTAGGTATATGATTGATTTGATACCTTAGAGCGATTCTCTTTGAGAATAGGGTTTTGGCATTCACGATCTTTTTGCTCTTACAGGATTCCCAGACGTCTCCTTATCAGAATTTATTCTATTTTTTTTTTTGTTTTTCTTTTCTTTTCTGGGAATGGCAAAGAGGTGTCTCAGTTGTAGGCTGCGAACCCAACGTACGTCACTTATGCCACCCCATTTTATTCTGAGAGACGTCCAGTTCACCCCGGATGTACCAACCTCTTAAAGACCAGAAACCTCGGATTTTGTCATTCTATCAACAAGATTTAGGCTTTTAGACCATATGCCAACGCGACGTTAATCCACACAATTCTCAGTTGATTTAGGTTTATATCACCGCGCCGAGCTTGGAAATGATTTCGAGCCTACCAACACATCATTGTAGAGGCTACTTATCAGATCCAATATTTTTAAGATGAAAAAGGTCCAGACAATCCGACTGATTGGTTAATATCATCTTCCCATTTTCACCAAAGAAACTCATTTTTGCATTTTTCAAATTTTTTTTTTATTTTAGAATTTTCTTATTTTTTTGATTTTTGCATTTTCTGATGTTTTTGTATTTTTCTAAATTTTCTCCCCCTAAAAATCTAAAAATTTGCAAAAAGACAATATTTTTGGATTTTTCTGTTTTTGAAGAAAAATATTTACAAAAACGATTACCGATGAGGATCTAATCCTGCTTTTCTTTAATGCCATTTAAGATTAACAGATACTCAAAACGAGGTCCGTCAAACGCTTTGGTGAATAAATCGGCACGTTGGTAATCCGTGTGGATTTTAACCATATCGATAAGTTTCTTTTCATAGCAATCGCGTATGAAATGATACTTAACCAAGATATGCTTCGCCTTGGAATGTTTAACTGATTCTTTAGCGAGAGCTATAGCGGACTCATTATCACAGTGAATGGGAGTATTTAGAAATTTCAAACCGTAGTCTCTCATTTGTTGCTGTATCCATAGAACCTGGGAGCAGCAGCTAGAAGCAGCTACGTATTCCGACTCGCAGGTGGATAAGGCGACTGAGGCTTGCTTCTTGCACTGCCACGAGACTAGTCTTGGTCCCAAAAACTGGCATCCAGCCGATGTGGATTTCGAGTCTTGTTTGCATCCGCCATAGTCAGCATCACTAAAGGCGACGAGGTCAAACTTATCGTCATTAGGGTACCATAGACCTTTGGTCGGACAACCCTTTAGATAACGTAAGATCCTCTTCACAGCAACCAGGTGGGACTGTTTCGGCCTTGACTGGTATCTGGATAGTAGACATGTCGCGAACATAATGTCAGGTCTTGACACTGTGAGGTACATGAGTGAGCCAATCATCGCTCGATAAAGAAAAGGATCAACGGCTTGTCCTTTCTCGTCTGGTCCAATCCCGTGATTGGGCTGAATTGGGGTGCATACTGGAGTAGAGTCTTCCATCTGGAACCGGCTCAAGATGTCAGCAACGTATTTGGTCTGGTGGATGAAGATCCCCGACTCTTGTTGTTCTACTTGTAGACCTAAGAAGAATTGCATCTCCCCCATCGAGCTCATCTCAAACTTTTCCTGCATTAGCTTTTCGAAATCCCAGCACATAACATCATTAGTAGACCCAAAAATAATATCATCGACATAAACCTGTACCAGAAGACGGTCACCACCTTTTTCCTTGGTGAATAAGGTGCAATCCACAAGTCCACGTTTGAACCCGTTGGATATAAGATAGTTGCTAAGCATTTGATACCATTCACACGGTGCTTGATGGAGTCCGTACAACGCTTTGTTCAACTTGTAAACTTTGTCACGATGAAGCGGATCCTCAAAACCCGGTGGTTGAGCAACATACACCTCTTCCTTCACGATACCATACAGAAAATCACTTTTCACGTCCATTTGATACACCTTAAACCGTTTGTACGAAGCGTAAGCTAAGAACATTCGGATAGCTTCAAGGCGCGCAACTGGAGCGTATACTTCGTTGTAATCTATTCCTTCGATTTGACGGAAGCCGAGGACAACTAATCGAGCCTTGTTTCTTATAATTACCCCGCGGTCATCCCGTTTACACTTGTAGACCCACTTTGTTCCAATCTTCTTTGCGCCTGGAGGTAAGTCAACTAAGTCCCACACTCCTAGCTTTTGTAACTGCTGAAGCTCTGTCTGCATTGCGTCAATCCATGGTTCTTCTCTCAAAGCCTCTTGGACGGTTCGTGGTTCCATCTGAGAAACATATAGAGCAAAAGACCGATCGTTCTGATGACCTGCTATTCTGATCTCCGAATAAAGAGCTAGGGTTGCTGAGTTGTCACTTGAACTGGCATTCCTGAGCTGACTACGTGTCATCACTCTACCAGCTGGATCACCAATCACATTCTGCAGTGGATGAGTGTCGTGAATCCGAGATTCCAAATGTGCCGACACTGGATCATCCGAATGCAGATTGAGATTTTCAAGTCCCTGAGAGATATTTGTTTCAGCGGCACTTGAACTAGAGGGAGTAGCGGGTTGCAAATTAAAACCGGAGAAATCAATCTGTAGACCCATTCCAGGAGCTGCTGAAGAAGAAGGACCAGCTTGATCATTCCCTGTAGGAGGAACTGGAGCTGTATTGGCAGATTCACCATTTCCAGCCAGTTCTTCAGTAAGAGTTTCCCGAGATTCTGTATATTCCTCATCTGAAGAAGATTCCATAACCTCTGATGCTTCCTGAAAGACTTCCTCAACTTCAACTGCTGCAGTTTTATCAGGGGGACCCATGGATGTAGAGGCATCAGATGCGGCAGCGCAGGTGCATTAACCACGATCGGACGCATTAGCGGTGAGCTAGCTGCGTTTTCACACTCGTAATACATTTGCGCCACAGCATCATCGACCACATTATCCAGGTTGAAAGAATCGAACAAACTCTTATAGTCGAACAACCAATCGCGTCCAACACTGGGCGCATTGACAGTGTAACGCTGAACATCGACATTAAGCCAATCCTCAACGTTATTGGTTCTTTTGTTGTATACCCTCTTGTTAGGAGTACTGTATCCAACAAAGAAACCTTCCTCTGCCTTTGCACCAAACTTCCCATCGGGATGTAACATTGTGCATGGAGCTCCGAAAGGTTCCAGAAACTCTAAGTTCGGTTTCCTCCGGTTTAGAAGTTCGTAAGACGTCTTGCCGAACCTCTTAACCGTAAGAACCCTATTCAGAGTATAACACGCGCAGTAAACTGCCTCGTTCCAAAACATGACAGGCAAGTTTGAATCTGCGAGCATTGTCCTGGCTGCCTCAATAAGAGTTCGGTTCTTTCTTTCTTTCTGCAACCCCGTTTTGCTGAGGAGTGTATGGCGCTGTGAATTCATGATGAATACCCTTTTCTGCACATAGTGACTCCATAGCGTTGTTCTTGAATTCTGTTCCATTGTCGCTTCGAATCCTGCGGATTTTCAGCCCATAGATATTCTCTAGTTTGGTGAACAGATCTTTCAAAAACTCAAATGTCTCACTTTTATGCTGCATGCATACAACCCAAGAGAACCTTGAATAGTCATCAGTGACAACCAGACAGTATAAATCTCCATTCTTGCTTTTACGATTGACTGGGCCGAACAGATCCATGTGCAACCGCTCGAGAGGCATACTAACTGAGTTGACCTTCTTAGGTTTGTGAGATTTCTTCTTCTGCTTCCCTTTCTTACATGACACACAGACGTCATTTAGGTGAAAATTCTTGACTGAGACACCTTCCACAAGCTGATTCTAAGCCAGATGATTCATCTTCCTCAAGTGAATATGCCCCATTCGTCAGTGCCACATAATAGACTCCTTCTCTGTAGCTTTAGACAGAAAACAAGTGACCTCCCCCTTAGCTGTTACAGCTTGACTCATATCCAGAACATACAAATTGTTAACTCTTGGAGCTGAGATCATAATCCATTGTTTCGGGATCTTAAAGCCAGGCTTCAGAATGAAGCAAGCATTGTCATCAAAGAACACTGTGTATTTCTTGTCACAGATCTGTGAGACACTCAGCAAGTTGTGGTCTATCTGTTTCACGAAGCTTATCCTTTCAAAGCTTACAATACCATTCCCCATACTGCCTTCTTTCGTGATATATCCCCCTTTGTTACCAGCAAAAGCAACATACCCCCCATTGATATTCTTGATGTCAAATAGCAGGGATAAGTCGCCTGTCATGTGCCCAGAAGCTCCACTATCAACGATCCAGAGACTGCTGATAAGGCCCTGTGGAACTCCCTGCACAGCATTCAAAGTTTAGTGGTTAAGGGGGACCCAAGCCTTGACGGTCTTGGGTCTACCATTTACATCCAAAGTCGGAAAGTCAACCCACTTTCCGTTAGGAGTTGGTGTTGCTTCCGATGGTCCGGCAGTTTCAGCACTAGCAGTTGATTCTCCGTTCTTAGTCGGTGACTTGGGTCTCCAGGTCTGTCCCGGTTTCTTTGGCTGGGGCTTCTTCTTTGCCTGTGGGGTAAAAGGTCCAGCCTCAGATTCCTTTGGTGGAACAGTCTTTGGATCCACTTCAGACTTAACTGCACGTGGAACAGCGTTAGGGTTGCCTTGAGGTTTAGCTGCAGCCTGTGCTTGTGGCTTAGGCGCTGCTTGAACCTTCATAGGAACTTGGCTCCCCCTCGACTGCGGACCCCTGCCATCGACTGGCTTTTGGTTCATAGCAATCTTGTTGCGGGTGTCATAAACTACCTGCTTACCTTGTTGCTTCTCAGAAAGTTTAGGAGAAACAGGTGGTTTAGAGTTGCTAGAACTAGAAGCATCATTTGTCTCGATCCTTTTGGGTCTCAATTCGGGGCAAGCAGCAACTAAATGCCCATGAACCCCGCACTTGTGAGAGGATCTATACTCCTCAAACGGTGGAGCATTACCATCCTTACTCCTTTTGTTAGATTTCTTGGCAAATGAGTTTTTGTGTTTTAAGTCCTTGAAACATTCTTTTTGCCAGTCTGTTTTAGGATAATTATCATACTCATTTCCTGAAGATCTGACAAACTGAGTGACATGGTTCTTAGGAGATCTCTCCTGAGCTTGATTCTTAGGATTCAAAGTGTTCTTTCGATTTTTATTCTTGTTATTCTTGGACTGATTACCCTGACCCTGTTTCCCGTGTCCCCATTGTTCTTTCTCAATAGTAATGGTGGACTCCTGCCAGATTTTATCAACACAGCCAGGTGCTCTAAATCTTAGAGGACTCACCTCATCAGCATAGATTTTATCAGATCCTTTTAATCTATAGAACACTTTGACATTTTTACCAACAGGGGTTTGCACTTTCGGCTCAGGATCACACAGGATGTGATTTTGGATAGGAATATCCGTATTCTTTACCGGTGCATACCTCTCTGGTTCATCAAGCTCATCATCAGAACAGTCTGTCTCGCAGACACTAGCATCATCAGAAATCTCACCAGATTTGGCAGCAACAGCATTGGGTGCAGCCTTAGTGACTTCAGCAGGTTTAGCTGCTTCTATCACTTTGGGCGCAGGAGGAGCAGCCTTAGTGACTTTGGCAGGTTTAGCTGCTTCCATCACTTTGGGCGCTTCTGCAGCTTTAGCTGCTTCTGCTGCCAAGTCCACAAACTCTTCCTTCGGTAGAATATCATAGTGATGATTTTTGAATCTCACCGGAGGAGGACACTGAGCATATTTGGGACTGGTGGAGCTGCTATCCTTATCTGAGTGTTCAATGATATGATCAAGAACATACTTGCAGTTCAGGTAACTTTCAAGTTTCTTCTTGATCTTCTCATAGTCACAGTTAACAATGGCCAAATGTTTCTTAGTGTCTTCTACCTCATTAATGTAATTATTGATAGCAATTTGCTTGTTAGCTAGAGTTTTAGACAATTCAGAAACATCCTTCCTATAGTTTTCAACAGTACTAAGAAAACTTTTCTCTTTTTGTTTTAAGGAATCATTTGACCTTTGCAACGGACCTACATCAGCTTTTAAATTCAGATTCTCATCAGTTAATTCTTTAATTCTGAATTTAAGCTGATCACACTCAGTAGAATCTTTCTTAAGAGTATCAATGGTGATTTTGAAGGCTTTCTCATTAGCTCTCAAAACCTCATTGCTCTGTTGACATTGACTTAAGTCTGCTTTCAAGTTCAGATTTTCGTCTGTTAAGACATCAATTCTGTACTTAAGCTTGCCACATTCAACACAATCAGGTTTAGGATTGGAAGAAGAACATACCTTATCTGACGACTCTGTAATAGCCATCAAAGCATAATGAGCGGCCGTCTTCACTGATCCGAAGAACTCAGCAAGATTGTTCTTTGTACAGTCAGCATCCACAAGAATCGACCTTTTGCTGATCATGGCATCTGCTTCAGCTAACAATTCCTCCAAATCCATCCCCTCATCAGAATCACAGTCGGAGTCACAGTCAGAAGCTTCAACTTCAGGAATAATTACTTCAGACTGACTCGGACACTCTTCAACATCTTCTTGAGCATCAGACATAATTTGGGCAAAACATGCTGCACCACCCTGAGGAGCTTGTTCACCAGTGATGACGTGATTCCAGTTGAAACCTTCATCTTCTTGAATTACCAGTGCTTGATTGTTGTTTGCATGAGGCCTCTGGTTCTGGTTCTGGTTGTTTACTGGGACAAGAGCTCGTTCAGCATTATGGTTAGGTTGTGTCTGAGCTGGTTACCTCTGATGATTCTGATTGCCTCTGTTGTTGAAAGGATTCTGATTTCCCTGTTGCCTTAGTCGGTCACATTCTCTGGCAAAGTGTCCTCTGTTGCCACAGTTGTAACAGGTGACCTTCGTTTTATCAAACCCAAACTTAGTGTTGTTGTTGATCAGCACATCTCTCCTTCCAGTTCTATCCATGTAATCCTTTGCACGTCTCACCACACTAGCGAAGTGCCACTGGATGTCTATCAAATCCATGTCATCCCTGTCAATCTGAGAATAATCTTCTTGAGTGAGATAAGGATTCCCGATCTGCCCTGCAACTAATCCACTATAGGAATTGACCAAGGTTAACAGCAGAGCCATGTGTTCTTGGGCTAACTCTACAGTCACCTTCTCAAAACCCGGAGTGTTCAGCTGCTCTGCAACTGGATTGGTCCGATAGCCACCCTGATTCGAAGTAGAAGCACCTCCATATCCACCATAGTTAGTAGATGGAGCACCACCAAACCCTGACGAATAAGGTCCACCAAAGTTGGAAGTTGCCTGTGCTGGTGCTGCAAGATGAGCAAACGGATTAACACCAAATTGGTTAGTATTATAATTAGAAGGATACTGGTTTCCGTGACGACCCCAAGCAAAGACTGGTGGAGGAACGTCAGATGGGGGACCATAGTTGTCAAACGCAAAGACTGGATCAGGATTAACCACGAAAGCAGTCTGAGGTTTGGATCCACCCACACTGATGTCCTGAACTGGATTCCCGTAGTAGATACTGGGATTCTGAACAACGGGCGGCTTGCTAGCTCTCCTGATCTCTTCGATCTCCTTGTTCTCCAGCTCTGCCACGAACTCATTTATGGAGAGTGTCTGATAAACATTGTTGGATTTCTGGATGTCCAGCCATTGATGCCAGTGTGAAGGAAGCGCCTCTGCTAGTCTTTCCACAAGCTCTGCAGAAGTGTAGATAACCCCATACTGATACATCTCGGACATCAGGTGATAATATCTAGCCGTCAGATCTCTTAGCGATTCATTCCCCATCGCGCTTAAATTCTCGAACTCCTTCTTCAACTGGTCCATTTTCACCTTTCGCGTCTTCTGATTGCCCTCATTACGCTCAGCAAGCGCTAACCAAAGCATCTGCGAAGTAGTACACTGCGCAAACTGATGAAGAATGTCTTTGGGAAGTGCCTGCTTCAACGCTGCCATCGCCTTCTTCTCATAATTATACTTCTTCCTCTGATCTTCAGTCATATCTTCCAATGAGATCGGAGTAGTAGAATTCTCAACCAACGGCCTCGTGTACCCATTCTCGATAGCTGACCATACTAAACCATCGATACCCTCAACATGCGTCTGAAATCTGCCCTTCCATCCATGGTAGTCTGACATATACTGCAGTTTCGGTGCCCTGTTAGAACTACCCGTTGTAACGCCCTGACTATTTCAAAATGATTATTAAAATATTATATTCATATAATTATTTTTAGTCAAAATACTACGTTAAGAACTTAGATTATTCATCATTTTCAATTATATGATCTAACAACTCGCAATGTGTAAAAATGCTAGTTAATTCACATTTTAGACGATCCTCAAAGATCTAACACGCATATAAATTTATAATTATACAAGCAAAATATATATGGTCCAAATACTAGTTCTACGTCAGTTTATATATATATAAAAAATTACATGAAATAATTATTCTATTGATTAAACGAGTTAAATTCATAAACGAGACCCGAGTCGGTAAATGATTCGTATACGCGATTACATTAACCCACACAAAACCCTACATATAAAACATATTATTCTCCATGTCCATCATTCATAAAAAGCCCTAGCCACCATGTTACTTCTTCCTCCTGCATACTTCTTCACACACACTTCCCTCTAGACAAGTACTGGCGGCTGCCACAAAGAACCACCACCCGAGCCCCAAATGCATCACATACCCTTCTTTCTCTCTTGATTCTTAACAGCGCCGGGGTGGGGTAACACCGTCGCGAAGCCACCGTTGTCCACTACTAACCAACAGTCGCCGTCACCATGGCAACTTGTGTCACCATCAGCCATCGGCTCCTGTTCGGAGCTCCCACCACTTTTCCTTCCGGCATTGACAACGCTATTTGTTCAGACTCCGGTTGTCATCGTATAATACCAGAACCACATCAACCAAGCTTGTAGTTGCTCGACGCCATCGGCGCTACGCATACAGATTTAATCACAACATCACCTTGAACTACTATTTTAAGGTAATAAAAATTCTGACTCAAATCTTCTTTTGAACCGTAAGCTTCGATTCTATTTTTGATTTTTGGGTTGACCTTTGGTGTTCAAGAGAATATGTGGTTAAAGGTCGGAGCTCGGACCATCATAAGGGGATCGAAGCTAAGGTAAGACCGAACGTCTAGCTTCGACCATAAGGCCCATGGGCCTGGGCCTGCCGAAGCCCACTCAGGAAAGTATAAATACCTCCCGAAATTTCTTCATTTGGTAACTTCACTTACTTGTACTTTCTGTACTTTTCGTACTTACTTTCCACTTCTTAAAACCATACTTATTCTCACGCCGGAGGGTGGTCACAGAGAGACCCTTCCTCTCCCCTGTGACGAGCCTAACGGTGTTTTGTTTTGCAGGTTAACCTTGGATCTAATCCACTGTCATTTCCTCTTATCTCATCTCTCAGATCTGGTCTACCGAACCAACTAAGGGGTAACTTTTTTCCTCTTCAATTGGCGCCATCCGTTAGTTTGCTGTGTTCTTTTCTTTTTTCGAGAAGAGCAGAGTAATCTCTACCCATGACGGCACATTCTGAGGGATTCATAATAGAAGACGTGACAGCAAATGAAATGAACGACGATCAGGTGGTTATCACCTCGTCGGCATCAGCTATCACCTCCACTGGTACACAGGGAAGTGCTCAACAGTCCTCTTTCTCTATTGGTGCTTCGGCTGTTAAAACAAGTGCCCCACTGATAGACTTCGATGTTGCTTTCCTCCAGAAGAACAGAGAATTATTGCTTCGGCTAAAAGAACAGCAAAGTAGGGAGATGGTCTTGCAAAGTGTGAAAGCTAATCTATTCTCCACCGGAGGACTTGCTGCTTCGGCAGAACCAAGCACCGGTCTGGGATCTTTCGCCACTTATTCTACCGTAGTCACCACTATGCAGATCCAAACTCCACAGGGGCAACTTGCATCTCTGGGTTATACTGGACCGATGCAAGTTAGCATGCCCATGTCGGAAAGGATGCCAGTTGCAACAGGGGGAGACGACGAGCTCACCGCTCCATATCGTCCTGCCCATATGACGTCGTTCTCCAAATTCTCTCAAAGAGTTGCAACTACACCTCTTCCGGTTAAGCTGAAAATGCCAGCTACTGTAAAAACATATGCAGGAACCTCCGACCCAGATGACCATGTCTTTGCATTCGAAGGAGCAGCAGAGATTGAACTATGGCCCATGCCAGCATGGTGCCACATGTTCGCACAAACCCTCCCCGGAGCAGCAAGGGTTTGGTTCGATGGGTTATCTGCTGGAGAGATCACCAACTGGATTGAATTTAGAAAATTGTTTCTAATCAATTTTGCAAACCAACGACGATGCTCCAAGGACATCACGGAAGTACACAACATCCGGAGGAAGGATGGTGAATCCTTGGAGGCCTTCATTGATCGTTTCAGCAAAGAAAGTATGCAAATCCATGGTGCAATGGATCAGCTCTGAGAATCAGGCTTCTGTCATGGAGTTCGAAACAACCAGTTGGTGGAGAAGCTACACGAAGATTTGCCAAAGACAATGGAAGTACTCATGGAACGAGCTAGAGCCTTCGCCAGGGGGAAGAGTGCCTGCGGGCAATCTTCCGAAGGAGACTATAAGAACTCCGGAGGACGCAACGTGTGGAAGAAAGGCTCCCATAATGCAGATCAAAACAGTCACTGGAACAAAAACAGACAGCAGCCGTATGAGCGGTCGGACCGAAACAATTCTTCTAAGTCTCAAGGTTCCGGAAGAACCACTGATTTAACCAAAACTCCTCGTGACATCTTGCTAACTGAAAATTTGCAGCTCCCTACGCCTGCTAAGCAGCGACCTTCGTCCGACCGAAACTCCAAGAAATACTGTGAGTATCACCGGGCAAAAGGGCACAATACTGATGACTGCTGGTCTCTCCGGCAAGAAATTGAGAAAGCGGTCCGATCCGGAAAGCTTTCCCACCTTCTTAAAGAAGTAAAGGAAGGGAAGCCCGGAGCACTTACCAACACCAACAACCAAGCAGTGATTAATATGATCCAGGCCATCACACCACATGGCATTAAACGCTCCAGCTCTCACCTTGCTTCATTTATGAGCCAGGTGGGCAAGAGACGTTATACGTATTAGTATTCGTATTTTTTAATCAAACAATCTCCAAATATCAAAAGTATTGCGTTGCTTTTGGTTCTAAAATAATTTATCTCTGTAACAGGCAATATCATTCCCTGAGGTAACACCAGATCAGTTTCTGGAAGGACCAATAATTATCTCTGCCATCATTGCCAGACATAAAGTTCAGCGAGTCTATGTAGACAACGGCAGTGCTTCGGAGATAATGTACCATCATTGTTTTCAACGATTGGCACCTGAAATCCAGAGAAGGATGGTACAGGTACTTGCAAATATTCGTTCCGGCCACACATTTCAACCGAAACAATTCCTTCCGACTTTCGGAATGGTGGTAATAACCTATGTTTTAAATGACAACAGGTTTCCATGCCATTAGTCAGTTTCTCAGGAGAGGTAATTCAGCCCATGGGACGAATCACCCTTCCAGTAACCTTGGGTACCGAAGGTCGGAGCCGAACGGAAATGCTAACATTTCTAGTGGTAGGAGCTCATTCCGTGCACAACGTCATCTTGGGACGCCCAAGCATGTGTGCCTTCGGAATGGTTGCTTCTTCCATACATGGAGCTGTCAAATTTCCAACAGAAGATGGAATAGCAACTGTGCACACTGAGCAGATGCAGATCGTAGCTGAAATTCGTCAAGCTTCGAGCTCCCAAGCTACTCCAGTCACTCAGGAATTGTCAGAAAAATGGTCGATTAACCCATGCTTTCCGGAGCAGAAGGTAGTCGAAGCAACTAAAAGGTTTTAAATAACCTTACAAAAATTCTTTGCTTAATCCATTTAAAAAATTGACAGGTAACTGTTGGGGCGCAGCTCCCATCTGACTGTAAAGCTGCTTTATGGAACCTTCTAACTGAGTCCCTAGATTCTTTTGCATGGCAACACTCGGACATGAAGGGGGTGCCTAGGCACCTGGCCGAACATAGATTGAATGTCTACCCTTCGGTCCGACCAGTAAAACAAAAGAAACGAAGTATGGGGCTGGATCAAAACAAAGCCATTGCTGAAGATGTTCGAAAGCTCCTTGATGCAAGTATCATCCGAGAGGTTCAATATCAAACCTGGGTATCGAACCCAGTTTTGGTAAAAAAGCAAGACGGTGGTTGGCGAATGTGTGTTGATTTCAAGGATCTTAACAACGCATGCCCCAAAGATTGCTACCCACTCCCCGAGATGGATGTCAAGGTCGATTCACTAGCTGGCTTTCGACTAAAATGCTTTCTTGATGCATACAAGGGTTATCATCAAATTCAGATGGCAGCGGAAGATGAAGACAAAACTGCTTTTATCACCGCCGAAGGGCTATATTGCTACACAAAAATGCCTTTCGGCCTTAAGAATGTCGGTGCCACTTATCAACGATTAATGGACAAGGCATTCAAGAATCAGATCGGAAGAAACATGGAAGTATACGTAGACGATGTGGTGATAAAAACCAAAGATGAAGCTGACATGATGACTGATATCCGGGAGACGTTCACTTGTCTCCGGAGCATCAACATGAAGCTAAACCCAGCCAAATGTTCGTTCGGTATGGAGGCGGGAAAATTCCTGGGTGTTATGGTTGCTAAGGAAGGAATCCAGGTAAATCCGGAGAAAGTTAAGGCAGTGATGGATCTAAAATCTCCAAAAACAGTCAAAGAAATCCAATCATTGAATGGTCGACTGGTAGCTTTGCATCGTTTTCTCTCTAAAGCAGCTGAAAGAACTTTGCCCTTCATGACAGTGCTAAAAAGTAGCTTCGGTAAAAATGACTTCAAGTGGACCGAAGAAGCTGAGCAGGCATTCGGTGAGTTGAAGCAATGTCTTAGCTTATTACCTACACTCACCGCACCAAAGCCAGGAAAAGTACTCACCGTCTATTTGGCAGCATCTCAAGGGGCCATTAGTGCAGTCCTTATGGTACAAAGGCACTTAGCTCAAGTACCAATCTACTACGTTAGCAGGGCCCTTCGAGATTATGAAACCAGATATCCTATGATTGAGAAGCTGGCACTAGCCTTGGTCCATGCTTCGAGAAGGCTACGAAGATATTTTCAGGCGCATGAAATTGAAGTCCAAACCGATAAAAATATCCAGTATGTACTCCGAAAGCCGGAGGTTTCTGGTCGATTGGCCAAGTGGGCCATCGAGCTAGGAGCCTTCGACCTGACTTTTAAAACCAGAGGTGCCATGAAAGGTCAGGCCGTAGCAGACTTTATTGCTGAATTACCAAGTGGAATAGACCAGTCGGAGGAACAACCTTCGGTAGGGGAAGAGCAATCAGAAGCATGGTCTTTATATACCGATGGTGCATCCGGTGCCGAAGGCTCCGGAGCAGGACTCGTGTTAATTAATCCAGATAACACTGAGTTTGCATATGCCCTCCGATTTGAATTTCCAAGCTCAAACAATGAAGCTGAATATGAAGCATTGTTAGCTGGCCTCCGGATAGCACACAGGTTTGGAGTAAAGAACTTCAAGATTCATACTGACTCACTGCTTGTAGTTAACCAGCTTCGAGGAGAATATGAAGCAAGAGATGAAAGCATGATGAAATACCTACAAAAGGCCCAAGAACTCATAGCTTCTTTCCAAACATATAAAATCTTTCATGTCCCAAGAGAAGAGAATGCTCAAGCCGATGCTCTCAGCAAAATTGCATCGGCTAATGCAGCCACCTTGATCCAAGGCACAAAGGTTGAAGTATTGACAAAGCCTTCAATTGAGGAAAATGAGGTCCTACAAGTCGAAGTTCAGGAAGACACATGGATGACTCCCATTGTAAAGCATATCACCGAAGGTTGGGTTCCAGAAGATAAGGCCGAAGCTCGAAAGCTCAAAGTCAAATCCCTACAGTACCAGGTTCAGAATGGTCAATTGTACCGTAAGACTTTCTTAGGCCCAGTACTACGATGTCTCTCTCTCACCGAAGCTGCATATGTGATTAAAGAAATCCACTTTGGTGTATGTGGTATACATGCCGGACCAAAAATGGTTGCACGAAGGCAATGAATGCCGGGTATTACTGGCCCAACATGCACCAAAGTGCTGTACAAGAGCTTCAAAGTTGCCAAGAATGTCAAAGAAACGCTCCAGTCAGCCTTCGAGCAAAGAACAATCTGATCCCAGTAACTGCAGCTTGGCCATTCTAGAAATGGGGCATCGATATTGTTGGACCGTTCCCTAAGTCCACCGGAGGGGTTAAGTATCTGACTACTTCACTAAGTGGGTCGAAGCTAAGCCAATGGGTGACATCACCGGCCATCAAGTGAAAAGGTTCGTTTGGGAAAACATTGTTTGCCGTTTCGGATTGCCACTCTATATCATCAGCGATAATGGGAAGCAATTCGCTGAGAACCCCTTCAAGAAATGGTGCTCGGATCTTGGGATCAAACAGCTGTTCTCATCGGTAGCTCACCCTCAGGCCAATGGCCAAGTAGAGAGGGCCAACCGAAGCATAGTCGAAGGAATCCAACGACGCCTGGGTGGAAAGAAGGCCGGATGGGCAGATGAGTTACCCAACGTCTTGTGGGCTCACCGAACCATGCCAAAGACAAGCACCGGCGAAACACCTTTCAGTTTGACCTACGGCACCGAAGCCATGATCCCGGTCGAAGTGGGCATGATCAGTCCTCGAAGGGCCAACACAACAGACAATGATCACTCCCTTCGGCTCAACTTGGATCTCTTGGAAGAAAGAAGAGAAATGGCTTCAATTAAAGAATCCCGATACAAGAAAGAGCTTGAAAAGTATTATAATGCCAGGGTGAAAAAACAGTCATTTAAGATCGGAGACTACGTCTTCCGAAGTAATGAGGCTAGCCGAGCCGAACCCTCAGGGAAACTGGCATCGAGATGGGAAGGCCCTTACCAAGTCACCTCCGTCGGAGAGAGAGGTTCGTACACGTTAGCCAAGATAGATGGTACCCCAGTTCCCAGGACACGGAACGGAATCCATCTGAAGAAATGCTACATGTGAAACACCGAAGCTCGAAGCTAGTGTTTAAAGTCTTATTTTCAATAATTTTAATCTGTTAGTCGGGATGTGTTTTACCCCGAATCTTTTTTCATTTTTGCTTGTAATTCGGGATGATGATTACCCCGAACCTTTTACTCGAAAGTGGGATGTGCTTACCCCACCTATAATAAAAAGTTTGGTGCAACTTGTTTATAACATTGGGTATTTATGTTCAAAACAAGCTGGTACTGAAGCTAGATAATTTCCAATTCAATAAGAAACACTGTGAAAAGGTCGGAACAAGTTGTTTCTAACAAAGGGACGTCTAACAAACCTTTTTTAACGTTCCGACCTCCCAGCAAAAACAAGCAAAAAATATGCCGAAACTCATGATAACAGGCATAATTTGTTAACATGAAACTCGAAGGACGAATGAGATATGGCACAATGAAGGTCGAAGCATTCGAACCTATTCTTAAAATTGCCTCGTAAAAAAAAAGGAAGAAATCATGCCTATCTCGTACAAAACATAATATGTGCCGAAGCACGTTGAAAATTTATAGACGAAGCATGCAAAGTACAAAACATATCGACGTCGGAGAAAGATAAGTTCACCTTCTACTTATTAAAAATCGCCGAAGAAAAGGCTTCGGTGGATAGGCTTAATAACCACCGATGCCATAACCAGGCGTACCGAAGGTCAACAAACGACCTTATGATTAAAAAATATGTACAAAAAACTTGCAAGTATAACTACATAATTGTTGAACCGAAGCATATGGACGCATATCTAGGTCGATACAATAAAAAGGATAAACTAGGCCTTAGATTTATTCACAACCATGTCGAACCACACCCCTTCGAACCGAAGTGGGATTTACCATCGAGGCACGAAACAAATCACAAAGTGGTTCACAAGCAATACAGGGCCAACACAAACCCTTGAAAATATTCAAATGCACACAAAGCAATATCAATTTAAAACATGACATTCAAAAGACGTTCCGAACCAAAAATGGTTCGACCAAATACACATAAGAAAATATTGTCTTAACAAATTGCCGTTGTGGCATACATAAAAAACAACAACATCAAGAAGGAGGAGGCTTAAACAGATCACCGGAGAGGCCAGCAGCCTTGATCGCTTCTAATGGTTCGGAGAGGAAACGCCCAAGGTGTTGAAGGAATGGAAATTCCAGAGCATCGAATCTGTCCAAAGCACCATTTAGCATCTCATCAGCATTTGGCTTTAACTTCGGCACCTGCTCCATCGGCATACCCTTTGAGGAATAGTGGTATCCAGCCTTGATACCCACATTAACACCGTAGGCATTCATTGCGTTGTTAATGGCACCAACCGCTGTCCTAAGCTCCTCACCAGTCTGGATCCTCCGAGCCACGAGCAGCATGCCCTCCGTCATCAGCCATTCTTTAAGTTCCAAAAGCTCTTTAACTTGACCGGTCAGCTGAGAGTTTGACTCGGTTAGCTTGGACACTTGGCCATCCATCTCCTTCTTCATTTGATCCAACTGGCTGCGGAACCGGGATGCTTCGACCTCGAACATTCTCTTCTCTAAAAAACAAAAGTAAAGAGTTAGGAGCATGAAAAACATAACACGATATGATCCTAAGTACAAAAAAGAGTTAAAAACTACTACCTTGCACCGCAGCATCCCTATCAGCCTTCAGAACCTCCACCTCCTTCAAGGCTTTCTCTCTCCCCTCCGAAGCAGAAGCTATGGCAGCACTACTTGATTTCACTTGAAGCAAGGCCTGATTCAGCTTCTCTTCCAAAGAATGCTTCTCCTCCAACAGAGTTTCGTACTTCTTACCCCAACCAGCAACGTCCTCACCACCAAGCATCGAACTCAACTTCTCCTTCTCGATCTCAAGCTCTACCCACCTTCGATACACCTCCACCACTATCCCGTTCGACTGTGCTTGATTGATCATCAACGCATCAGCCAAGGCCAAAGGAGCTGCGCTTCGGTACCTGTGCTCTTCGGCTGGGGTATTGATGTTGAGAAGCATGGTACGAGCTGTTAGGGCATCAAGTATCTTATCACCATTCTTCAAACTCCAGTTAGGGACAAATTTGGCTTCGGCCACCGAAGGGTCCAGCTCCATCGAATCTACAAAGACAGGGAAATCATCCACTTTAGACTCTGAACCAAACCACAGACGTTCAAGGTAGTCCTTTGGACCTTCATCGTCTGAAGTAAAGTACAGAGGGAAACGGTCTACGTCGTCATCAACTTACCCACAGGACTGGAAGGTTCGGTCAACGGTGGATGTGAGTGCAACGGAGAGGGATTGGGATGCCTTAAACCACTTTCATCAAATGCAACATGGGGTTCATCCCGAGCAGATTTTCCACCCTCCAAGTGGTCAGATAGGGTCTCCAGCAGAGTGGACGGAGAAGCCTGAGCACTCGGAGATACCTCAGTAATGGTAACCAAGGGGGTTTTCATCCTCTTCGGAGTCCCCCTAACTCTCTCCCTAGATCCTCCTTCTTCATCCTTCCTCTTCCTCGACGACTTTTTCCTATGCTTCGGTATAACCTCAGTAACAGCCGGAGCAGATACATCCTCGGGCAGTTTCCCAACATCACGTTCGGTCGTAGCTACAGCTGCTGACGACAACGAACCACCTGCATCAGCCGAAACATTCACCTCCGGCTCACGGATCTTGAATGACGGAGCTTTTAAGACTTCTAGAAATGGCTTATCTCCCGGATTTTGCTGCAGTGAAGTATACTCAATATCATCGTCCTCGAAGGACTCCAGATGAAGCATGTCACGAAGCGACATATCTGAAAAAGCAGTAACAAAGCATTGTTAGCAGAAATCTAAGGGTTCACAAAAAATATATCATAAAAACAATAAAGACGAACCTATGTTGTTTCGTCTAACGATAGGCCATTGATCCGAAAACACCCAATTCCTACTAACACAACCAATCACGAGTACATGCTCCGGTAAACGTCTAATATCAAACTTATTAGCCACCAGAGCAGCATACAGATTCTTATCAACTGAGAAATCTTTCGGCAAATCACCCTCTAAGGGATCATCCTTCTTCCTCCATACCATGTCTTTGGGAAGGCACAGGTCATCCAACCAGAACCACCTGTCCTTCCAATCCTTCAAGCTAGATACTTCCCATCCCACACACTCCCTATCCTCCTTCTTTACCTCCGATTTTTTGTCCTTCGACTGCCTCTTCTCGAAGGTATACCAGTTCCCGGAACGGTTCAGTCGGTAGAAAGCCCTAAAAAGGTTCAAATCTGGCACTACATCTAAGGAACGACAAGACAACTCAAATTGATTCACCCGGCTCAGGCCGAAGGGTGTCATTTGGGAAATATGAACTTTATGGAACTGTAGAACCTTCATCAAGAAACGGGTAAAGGGAACCCGATAGTTTGCATAGTTACATACCCGAGTGTAAAATGCAAACTTCCCAGGGGGAAGAGGATATATAGGAGTTCTCGGAGCAGGTAGGGTAGGATGAAGATCTACAGGAATCCTAAACTCCTCTACAAATTCGTCAAGCTTCGCTTGACTAAGAACACTAAACGACACTAACATGTTATCCTTAGGCATGATTAAAAGAAGGATAAAGATGAAAATACACACCTTGTTATAGAGGAGAAGACACTTATGTAAGGGAGAACGACGTTCCTGATAACAACCCAAAGAAAAGCTTGAGAAATTGGAAGTGACTAATGAGGAAGATGAAATGTAAAAGAAAAAGTTAAAATAAAATGAGTAAAAAACTCCTTTATAAAGGAAGAAAAAACGACGGTTGAGGTAACCGTCCAATCACTTGACCCCCTCGAGACAACCAAAAAGGGCATCTGCTATAGTGAACTGAAGGTGAGGCATTGAAAAAGGGTGAATGACAAACAGCTGTTATCCACTTGCTTAAGTGAATGACAACAGCTGTCATACATCAAGCAAGCCGAAGCTCGAAGGAAACTCAAAAGTCAAAACCCCTGAAAAATCACAAGTCCTTTTTTAATACCGAAGCATTCAAAAAGACTTCGGGGGACTTGAAGAGAATATGTGGTTAAAGGTCGGAGCTCGGACCATCATAAGGGGATCGAAGCTAAGGTAAGACCGAACGTCTAGCTTCGACCATAAGGCCCATGGGCCTGGGCCTGCCGAAGCCCACTCAGGAAAGTATAAATACCTCCCAAAATTTCTTCATTTGGTAACTTCACTTACTTGTACTTTCTGTACTTTTCATACTTACTTTCCACTTCTTAAAACCATACTTATTCTCACGCCGGAGGGTGGTCACAGAGAGACCCTTCCTCTCCCCTGTGACGAGCCTAACGGTGTTTTGTTTTGCAGGTTAACCTTGGATCTAATCCACTGTCATTTCCTCTTATCTCATCTCTCAGATCTGGTCTACTGAACCAACTAAGGGGTAACTTTTTTCCTCTTCAGGTGTCTTGGTAAACCAAATGATATTCATTGTTATTATTTCTCTTGAACCCATTTTTATATACAGAAGGCAGTAGTTAAACCCATTCATCAAATATACATATATATGCTTATCTAATAAAATGAAAGAAATGAAAGAGGACAACAATAACCAAAGTCAATTGGATTTGAATATGATCTGGGTATTCCTAAAAAGAACCAATATTTTACATCTATGTTTTTTTATAATACACTTTCTGTTACAATTAAAACCATAGTCACGTTTAATATTTTATTATATATTTTTTTAATAAACTAAGTTGCATAAAAAAAACTTAGAACCGAAGCATTACGTAATCATTTTATTAATAGTGCGAACGATGCTTGTTGTTGTAGAATAATCAACTATAGATGTATACGTATTACTTATTGAAATGGATACTACATCTTTATTATAGTTTTAGTATGATAAATTAAACCATTGTCGGGTATAAAAAGGCTTAGTAAAAATGTATTGCATTTGTGAGTTTTGGACAATTGATGTTTTGAGATAAAATAGACGACTTGCGTTGTCTGGTTTCTTACAAAAACAGAGGAGACTCTGCCCAAATTTTTATAAAATATAAGAAACATATCGGATGGTCAATCTATTATTTGGTACAATTGAAGCTATGTATTACAAGTACACTCTATTAGCAGACCTTACTTTATCATACTAGAAATATATACGCTTATATATATATATATATATATAAACCTAATATATATACTAACCAACTTACAAAACAAGTTAACATTCGAGTCGAGTTATACCAATATTATTTTCTTAATACAAATTGTGTCTTAAACAATTACTTCAAGACGCGACCCTAAAAATAAAATATTAAAGTATATATTTTAGAAAACTTTACACTTACGCATATTTCCAATAAACCAAACCAAGATACCATCGGTTCGTTAAGTTATACACTTTAAGACGCGCATTCGTTCAGTGCGAGCCTAGGTAGTTTGATAAACTATCTTCAAAACCATGAAACAAAATCAACTTATTTGCATTAGAATTTAAGGCATCCTTTACTAGTATTAGGACACAAGAAATGCAGCAGCCTGAGGCGTTGTTTGCTATCCTTTCATAATGCACTTCAGGTGGGTATATCTTTCCCCTTTTTGCTTTTACACTTTTGGGGTGACTCATGTACGCTTATTACTTCACTCACTTACTTATGCTTTAGTCTATATTCACAATCGCAATTCTTGTATGTGTTTTACTTGTTGATCGCTGATAGTGTGTACTTATAACCTTAATCATTAACTCGGTGTGGGCCTAGCATAGCAATAAATAGTACTTGACTATTGTTATGTGTAAACTACTTGCTTTGTCGCATACTATATATAATCATACTATTGGGCGACTACTGTACATATATATTAGATATCCCATTATTCTTGGATATCATTTCTACTCTAAAGGTTTGATTTTGGGTGGCATTTGTACATAACTTGAACACTAAATTGTAGACAGTATAACACGTGAATTGCGAAACTCTTTTTCTACTATATGTATTCAAACAGGGTATGCTCACCAATACATTTTGTATTGACATATACTATTTTCGTACATGTTTCAGGTTATTTATGAGATTGCTTTTAAGCTTTTGGAATTTTACTTAGATTTTGGATTCATTGTATTTCAGTTAATTAGCATTTAGAATTGTTGTATTTCATTTCAATGTAATAAACTATTTAATCAATGTACCAATATTTACACTTTTAGTCCATGAGCTATTGAACAATCGTCACCTACGTGACACCCCGATGTTTCCGCCATCGGTTGGGGTGTTACACCCGTCTCTAAGTCACTTATGAGTACGGAAGACAGATGGTTTGTCTGAGAATTTGCAGCAGCTGCGAGTGCCCACGGATTCGCATTCATTGCATGTTGAGCAGCTAGCGCCCACGGATTGATTCCGGCAACATTCGCTTGCATTTGCGATTGCTGCATCCGTTGCGCGTTTCGTTCTGCCGAGAACTGCCAAGGGTTCGTGGGTACGTTAGATTGATTATTCATTTGATTGTTCATTTGTTGGTTATACTGAGGTCTCGGTTGACTCAGATGTCCCCAAGGGTTCGCCATATGTTAAGGATTGATAATAGTCCGATACTTAGTCAAATTTTACGTTCCAGAACCTTGTAGGCGATTATGAACACAATTGCTAGTTAAGGTAGGCGATTGGAGGATGTTAACACGTGACTAGGGCTAATTGCTAATGAATAGTGACCCGATTAGGGGTTTAGGGGCGATTGGGGTATGTCACGTAATTAGGGGTAATCGCTAATACAGGGTAGGCGATTATCCACCTAATCGTGTAGGGGAACAAATATTATCAGGCGATTATGGGTAATCGTGTGCACGGTAGCAGGCGATTAGGGGCTAATCGCTTGCTAACCCTAATCGCTCAAACTTTGCTTGTGATTAGGTCTGCTTAATCGCCTGATCTGATCTGCAGCCGCACTTTTGCTCAAAAATCACCTATTTTGCCTCAAAATCTATCTAAAACATTGTGTTTTGATCCCAAATGATTAGACAAGTTACCAAAACAGTTTTAGAACAAAACCTGATAAAAAACAAACGTTTTTAACCGTAAACACATACTAAGAGAAATATCTATGCAAGGCCGATGGAATGCAAGGTATGCAACAAAGCGGAAGAATCAGCAGAGCACATCTTAATCTCTTGTTATACGGCCACTCGAGTTTGGAATATTATATGTTATTGGTGCTGGTTACCACAACTATTCGCTTTTTCGGTACGTGACCTTTTAGAAGTACACAAGGTTATGCAAATATCAAGAGCAAAAAAGAACATCATTCAAGGCATAACTATGGTGACTAGTTGGTGTCTTTGGGAAACAAGGTACCAGACGATGTTCTCAGGTGGTCAAGCGCGGGTTCAGAAGATAGTTGACGAAGCCAAATCACTCTCCTAGCTACCACTGGATTAGAAATAAGTCTAAACTCTAAACGTTAGTTTGGTCAGATTGGTTGTCTTTTAATGTATAGCTTGTATCTTTCTTTTTGCCTCTAGCTTTTCAGTTAGTTGGCTTGTTTAATAAAATCCGCCATAAAAAAAATCCCGTATTGGTGAAATTCTAGGCACATTTAGAGACTTCGAGAATTCGGGTTTGTAGAAATATGGTCAAAAGGAATTTGTGGGTGTAAAATATGTTTTTGTTACTTAAATATTAAATTTGACTTTTTATTTATTAATTATCATACACTTTGATATAGTAAAATGAATAAAATTATATAACACCTCACGATTTGATACAGTATAACAAATTGACAATAACTGTCTATATGTGGCATGCGTGGTTGATGATATGAAATGGACAAGAATAGTTTAGATTCTACAAAACTTGTTATTTAAGTGTATAATTGCGTTGAATAAGATAGAAAAAGACAGGTTTTTGTTTAAACTATAATACTCTATTCATAAATTACGAAAAAAAAAAGTATACGCCTAAATGATACTGCCTAAGGCCACACCTTAGAGGAATTAAACTAAGTCCTACAAATACAAACAGTTATTTTCATGATCCATCTAGACTTTTGTTGTTATTTTTCAGAACTGAATCAACATGTTTTTGCTTTATTATTGTAAAAGTTTTAATGTTACGTTAATGGAAGAAAGAAGATCAGTGATCAAGTCCAAGTTCATCTTTCGCTTCCTTGTTGCACTTTATGGATCAATAACTTGTTCCTATGCAGCAGACACCATATCTGCAAACCAAACCGTTAGATATAATGAAACCATCGTTTCGCAGCAAGAAACCTTTGAACTTGGTTTCTTTCGCCCCGGTAACTCCACGAACCTTTATGTCGGAATTTGGTACAAGCAAATACCGAACCAAACTGTTGTATGGGTAGCTAACCGGGACACACCACTCACAGATACCTCTGGCGAGCTAACTCTCACCCTTCAGGGAGTTTTAGTTCTTAAAAACGCAACTACAGGCAATATCTTATGGTTGTCAGCAAACTCATCAAGGACGTCGGTAAGAAATCCGATTGGTCATCTTTTAGATACAGGCAACTTTGTAATTTACGACAAAGGTGATGACACCAATCAAGAAAATCCCATATGGCAATCTTTCGACTTTCTACAAAACACTTTACTTCCAGGAATGAAGCGGGGCTGGAATTTGGTTACGGGTACTGAAAGCCAGTTAACGTCATGGAAATCCGATGATGATCCTGCTTTGGGTGACTTTTCATATTCGATTGATCCCAGAGGTTATCCTCAGTCAGTCATAAGGAAAGGACATGATATTGTTGGTATAAAACAAGTTTAACAAGAAAGATAACAAGAAAGATAATATAGCCAAATGCTTCAACTTTTATTATAACTGAGAATACTTTCGAAGTGAATACAAATGACCAGACTTACAACTGCTTAAATAGGAAAAAGACTCAACTGAATTAAGCTAAAAAGCTGCAACTGACTCGGCTTACTTATTGACCCAACAACCCTAAAATAAAGCAAATACTTATTCAAACTTTGTAGCCGTTAGCATGCACACGTGATCTTCATGCAACACTTCAGTTTTCATTTCCAGTCCCTGAGGATGTTTGAATTACATTCTCAACACCCTCCCTTAATTCAAACTTCCGAACACCCAACCTTCTCCTTTGATACTCAAACTTCTCCCTGCTTAATGCTTTGGTCAGAACATCAGCCACCTGTTCTTCTGTAGAGCAGAACCTCAACTCAATCAACCCTTTTGCTACCATGTCTCTTATGAAATGGTATTTTAGCTCTATGTGTTTCGTTCTACTATGATGAATTGGATTTTTGGACAAACATATAGCAGAACTGTTATCACAGTAGATAACAGTAGCATCAAGCTGTTTAACATTCAAATCTTCCATAACTCTTCTCAGCCATATACCCTGACAAGTTGCATCAGTTGCTGAGATGTATTCTGCTTCTGAACTAGACAAAGCCACAACATGCTGCTTCTTTGAACTCCAGGTCACCATACCACTCCCAATAGTGAATGAATGAGCAGAAATACTCTTCCTATCATCCACTGAGTTTGCCCAATCACTGTCAGAATAACCCTTTAGCACAATGGCTTCTTTCTTCCCTCTAGCATACCATAAGCCATAGTCTACTGTGCCCATAATGTACTTCAAAATTCTTTTGGCTGCTCCCAAGTGAATCTTTGTTGGCTTGTGCATATATCTAGACACTATGCCAACTGCAAAGACTATGTCAGGTCTAGTGTGGGTCAAGTAAATCAAACCACCAACTAGACTTCTGAATAATGTACCATTTGCAGGCTCACTGCCATCATCTTCTTGCAGTTTTTCACAAGTATTCATTGGAGTATACACATTATCATTGTTATGCATACCAAACTTAGAAATTATATTCATAGCATACCTCTCTTGGCCAATGAACACTCCTTGACTTGACTGCTTTATCTCTAGACCCAGGAAGTAGGACAACAGACCTAGGTCTGTCATTTCAAAATGAGTTTTCATGCTATTCTTGAACTCCACAGCTAACTTCACATCTGAACTTGCATAGATTATGTCATCTACGTATAGACACACATAGATGACATCTGTCTTCACTTTCTTAAAGTATAAAGTAGGCTCATTTGGACTTCTTTCATAGCCTTCACTTGCAAAGTAAGCATCTATCTTGGAGTACCAGGCTCTAGGAGCCTGCTTCAATCCATACAGGGCCTTCTTAAGCTTGTACACCTTGTCTTCATGCCCTGCAACAATAAAGCCTTCTGGTTGTTCAACAAAAATGTCTTCATTCAGCTCTCCATTTAAAAATGCTGATTTCACATCTAATTGGAACAGGGTCCAACCATAGTGAGCTGCAATAGCTATGACCAGCCTGATGGTTTCAAAACGAGCCACTGGTGCAAATGTCTCTTCATAGTCTATGCCATATTTCTGAGCATACCCCTTGGCCACCAATCTTGCTTTATATTTCACAACCTTACCATCTGAGCCCAGTTTAGTTTTGTACAACCACTTTAAACCTATCAAGTTTGCCCCTTTTGGATAGTTCACCAACTGCCATGTGTTGTTTTTATTAATAGAGTTTAGTTCTTCCTTCATAGCCATCTGCCATTCTTCTTTACCAGCAGCCTCATCATAACAAAGTGGATCAGTAGCTGTTAATGCAAATTGACAGCTTGCATATACATCTTGCAGACTTCTATATTTAACAGGTTCACTTGTACTGCTTTGAGAGCTTGGGGGACCTTCATCTTCATGTTGATCTTCTGTGTTGTTTACTGTACCACCATGAGAACTGCTTTCAGCATGATCATTACTATTGCTGCTTGTGTATCCTTCCAATTCATTTTCAAGAGAGGAGTCTTCTAGCAGCATATAGTTATTTTCAACCTCTTTTCCTTTCCAATCCCATCTTGCTTCCTCTATAAACTTGGGGTCTCTTCTAGTCAGGATCTTCTTGGTGACAGGATTATATAGTCTATATCCTGAGAATGTCTGTGAAGTGTATCCAATCATAATACACTTTGCAGACTGATCATCAAGCTTCAACTTCCTTTGCTCAGGTGTTAGTGCATAAGCAATACACCCAAACACTTTCAGCTTTTCTGCACTGGGCTTTGCACCTGACCAGGCTTCAAATGGAGTTTTATCTTGCAATGCTTTTGTAGGAGAGACATTCAAGATGGACACTGCTGTTGCAGTTGCTTCTGCCCAGAACATCTTGGGTAACCCTTTTGACTTCAACATGCTTTTCATGATTCCCAGGATGGTCCTGTTCTTTCTTTCACTTACACCATTAGCTTCAGGAGTGTAGGGTGGTGTTAGAAACCTTTTGATTCCATTTTCTTCACAATACTTATTAAATTCATTTGAAACATATTCTCCACCCCTATCAGTTTTAAGGGCTTTGATTTTATGTTCACTTTCATTTTCAACCAAGGCCTTAAACTGTTTAAACTTTAAGAAAACTTCTGATTTTTTCTCCACAAAGTACACCCAACACATCCTTGTAAAATCATCAATAAACAGCAAAAAATATTTACTACCACCCAAACTTGGAACTTGCATTGGTCCACACACATCAGAGTGGATCAATTCAAGTTTCTGTTTTGCTCTCCATGTACTAGTCTTGAAGGGTTGTTTGGATTGTTTTCCAACTATGCACCCTTCACAGTTATTTTGTATTTTGATCTTGGGTAGTTCAGTAATCATACCTTGATTGTAGAGTTGTTGGAGGCCTTGGTAATGTAGATGACAAAATCTTTCATGCCATAGAACTGCTTCTTTGTCTGACTTGTTCAACTCTTCAGACTGTGTTTTTGACACATCCATCAAAAACATATTGTTCTTCTCAAGTCCTACTCTCATCAATGTTACTCCTGTTCTTTTATTTATTATGATGCATGCATCATCATCAAACAACAATGCATATCCTTTTCTCATTAATTGCCCCACACTGAGTAGGTTATACTCAAGTTGAGGCACAAAATAAACATCATCAATAAGTTTAAACTGCCCATTAGGAGTAACAATCTTTACCTGACCAATACCATGGACTTGGATCTCCTTTTTATCACCCAGTTTGACTGACAGCTTGAAGGACTCATCAAGTTTGACAAAGCTACCTTTGGAGCCAGTCATATGGTTAGAGCATCCAGAGTCTATGAACCAAAGTGTACTGCACACAACTGGTGAAGAAGTATTGGTCATAAGTAAATAAGATTGAGAGTTGTTAACCTCAGTTGTGAATGCCAGAAACAGGTATTGATCTTCATTGCTTTCATAGTCATTTGTATCTTGATTAGCAAAGTTTACTTGTGCTTCATCAAGGTACCAGCAATCTTTCTTCAAATGACCCATTCTGTTGCAGTGATAACACTGGGGACCCCTTCTTTCTTGAGATTTACCTCTTCCTTTGCCTCTGAAGTTTGCTTTGCCACGTCCCCTAAAACTTGTGCTGCTTGAACCTTCACCTTTCTTTGGACTTTGAAACACCTGAAGAGCTTGCTCATCTACCTTCTCAGTCATTTTACCTGCACTCCTGCCCAGCATCCTGGCTTCTTGGGACTGCAGAGATCCCATTAGTCTCACAGGTGTGAGAGTAGTAAGATCAAAGGCAACTTCTATCGATGGGACCACATAATCAAACTTTGTGGACAAGCTTCTAAGGATCTTTTCTACAATCTTCTGGTCCTCCACCAGTTCTCCGAATGATCTTCTTTGACTCACTATTTCCATCACACGTGAAAAGTAGTCTCCAACCATTTCTGATTCTCCCATTGAGAGATTTTCAAAATCTCTTCTAAGTCCTTGAAGCTTTACAGCTTGTACTTGTGTATCTCCTTGATATTCAAGCTTAAGAGTGTCCCAAGCTTCTTTGGCAGTGTGAGAGCCAGCAATCCTTGAGAAAAGATTGTCATGGACTCCCTGTTGAATGATAGCCAAAGCCTTAGCATCCTTCTTTCTGGATTCTCTTTGCCTGTCTTGATCTCCACGAACATGCACACCATTTTCTACCGGTTCCCAGACTTCCTGTGATCTGAGAATGGTCTTTAACCTGATACTCCAGTATTCGTAGCCCTCACCTTTGAAAACTGGAATGATTTGATTGTGAGAATTCTTGTTATCAGCCATTGAATAAGAACAAGTAAACAACCTTGCTCTGATACCACTGTTGGTATAAAACAAGTTTAACAAGAAAGATAACAAGAAAGATAATATAGCCAAATGCTTCAACTTTTATTATAACTGAGAATACTTTCGAAGTGAATACAAATGACCAGACTTACAACTGCTTAAATAGGAAAAAGACTCAACTGAATTAAGCTAAAAAGCTGCAACTGACTCGGCTTACTTATTGACCCAACAACCCTAAAATAAAGCAAATACTTATTCAAACTTTGTAGCCGTTAGCATGCACACGTGATCTTCATGCAACACTTCAGTTTTCATTTCCAGTCCCTGAGGATGTTTGAATTACATTCTCAACAGATATAATATTCCGGCAAGGTTCCTGGAATGGATTCTGGTTTACAGGGAGTCCGAATATTAATCCGAACTCGTTTTACAACTTCACCTTTGTTATTAGTGAGACAGAAATCTACTACCAGTATTATCTTCTAGATCCTTCGGTTTTTATGAGGTTTGTGTTACAACCAATTGGTCGTATAGAGCGCTTGTTATGGATTAATGACACCCAAGAATGGAGCGTTTATTCGGCGAGACCAGATGATCAATGTGACAAATACGGGCTGTGCGGTCCATTTGGTCGGTGCAACAAAGACAAGTCCCCAATTTGTGAATGTTTGAAAGGGTTTGTACCCACATCTCCCAATCAGTGGAGGACTACAGATTGGTCACAGGGGTGTCGACATAATAAATCTTTGAATTGTGACCCTGGGGAAGGGTTCAACAAATATACGAACTTGAAGTTACCCGATACTCAGGGGTCATGGTATAGCCAGACCATGACCCTTGAAGAGTGTGGGAAGATGTGTAAAAGCAATTGTACGTGTACTGCTTACACATATACCAATGTATCAGGGACTGGCAGTGGTTGCTTGTTATGGTTTGGTGGCCTAATTGATATCAGAACATTTGGTGAAAATGCTGGGGACACACTTTATATAAGATTGGCAGCTTCAGAGTTAGGTAAGTCAAAACAATAGTTTTATTTTCATTGTAAGTGCATTGTTTGTATGTCCCTAGCTAGTGATAGGTCTCTATAGGTCGTTGGCTAGGTTAATCGAGTGGTTTATGGCTCGTAATCATATACTAGCCTGGTCCAAGGGAGAGTCTGTTAGTACATGATATCCCTAGGCTAGTATATAAGTTATTTGGACGCGTTTCGGGGTGTTTGGAGTTGTTTATAAGCGTTTTGGGTGTGATTGAACACATCAAGCGATTAGGTCTTTATAGGCGATTACAACATGCAATTAGCCCTACTCACGTCACTGTTCACATGCAATTAGCCCTACTCACGTCACTGTACACATGCGAGTAGGCCCTATCCACGTGAATAGTTGTGCGATTAGGCCCTAATCGCCTGTATTACATGGTGGATAGCAATCGTAATCGCCTGTACCTGTCTGTACGTGTACGGGAGGTATAAATAGGCCCAATCATAACCCTAATCATGAGTTTTTGCCACACACACTCTCCAAACACCATCCCCTGGTCTAAGAAGTCTGGTTTGATCATTTTAAACACTCGAGCTCTGTTTTAATGATAAATCTTTAATCTTTTGACCCGTTTGTGTGTGTTAATTACTCACATATCATTGTTTCTTAGTTGTCTTTGTTATTAGAACATATTCAGAGGTTTCCGCACTCTGAATATAATCCACGTGATTGTCGGTTGACCAGTTCGTCGATCCTACAAGTGGTATCAGAGGCCGAGGCTCCTATACAGGTTTTTGGATAAAAATCACAACTTTCACACTAAAACCCACCTGTTTTCACTCGTTTTTGTTATTAAAACGCTCGTGATAAGAGCCTCGGCTCTGATACCACTTGTAGGATCGACGAACGGGTCAATCGACAATCACGTGGATTATATTCAGAGTGCGGAAACCTCTGAATATGTTCTAATAACAAAGACAACTAAGAAACAATGATATGCGAGTAATTAACACACACAAACGGGTCAAAAGATTAAAGATTTATCATTAAAACAGAGCTCGAGTGTTTACAATGATCAAACCAGACTTCTCAGACCAGGGGAGGGTGTTTGGAGAGTGTGTGTGGCAAAAACTCATGATTAGGGTTATGATTGGGCATATTTATACCTCCCGTACACGTACAGACAGGTACAGGCGATTACGATTGCTATCCACCATGTAATACAGGCGATTAGGGCCTAATCGCACAACTATTCACGTGGATAGGGCCTACTCGCATGTGAACAGTGACGTGAGTAGGGCTAATTGCATGATGTAATCGCCTATAAAGACCTAATCGCCTGATGTGTTCAATCACACCCAAAACACTTATAAACAACTCCAAACACCCCGAAACGCATCCAAATAACTTATATACTAGCCTAGTGACATCATGTACTAACAGACTCCCCCTTGGACCAGGCTAGTATACGATTACGAGCCATAAACCACTCGATTAACCTAGCCAACGACCTATAGAGACCTATCACTAGTTAGGGACATACAAACAATGCACTTACATTCATAACTCACTTGATAATTCTCTCTATATATGTCATCTTAATAAAACATTTTTACTACACAGATTCGACAGAAGACACTAGAAATACAAGTTCAGGGAGTGGACTAGAAGACAGTAGAAACAAAGGTGCATGGAGAGGAGCAGTACGAGTTCTAGTCCCGGTAGCAATATTTCTAGTTCTGGCCATACTAGTTTCAGTAAGCTTATTCTATCGTTATCATAGGAAGAAACAACAGCAACAAGGTATGATAATTGAAAAGCATGCATGTTGTACTAATTAATGAGTAGTAGTGTTTAAGTTATGTTTTATATTTAACACGTCTAAACAAAAATTATGTATTTGTTTGTTCAGGCCCAACTAAAAACACTCACTAACACTAAAACCTTACGTATGTGTGTGAATGTAAGTTGAAAAAGATGCAGAGAACAAAATGAAAATGGCTTACTTTCATTAAAGGAAACAAAGACTATAAATACAACTCAGCTGTAACGGTAATAAACAGAAATAACTACAAATCAGGAAAACTACTGTTGAACGAATAAAACGCAAAAGAACCGGACTACACGTGCTTGACTGGCTCCTTTATTCAACAGACTTTAACTTCATTCACGTGACTTTGATCACGTGAACCTTTCAAACTCTTAACTCATTTCATGCACAACAACTAACACTTATGACCCATGATTGGTAAAAGACCCGATTAATCCGTGACCCTACAACGTGTCAAACCGTGACCCGTAAACCAACCGGTTAACCCAACAGTATTTGCCACCAAAAAAAATTATATTATTCTTTAACTAATTCAATTCATCAAATCATGTGTGAAAAACAAACCCCATAATGTCCTTTTTGACCCATACCAAGAAAGTGTATCTTGTCACATATAAAGTAGTAGTAATTATCTACTTCACAGTGACACCAGGAAATGATCAGTTTGGATATGATCCTGAGAATAGAAGTGATGAAAATGAAGATCTAGAGCTACCACTATTTAGCTTGTCTACAATACTTCAAGCTACAAACAATTTTTCCAAGAAAAACAAACTTGGAGAGGGCGGCTTTGGACCCGTATACAAGGTATTCTATGTCTCCATGGCCTTCTATGATATACGGTGTTCATGCATTACCAGAAAAAAAATATTTCTTAGCAAAACTTCCAAAAAGTTTTATAAAGCATATAACAATCAAGAATATGGGGAGATGTATAGGCACCATTTAATTGCCATACTTACCTTATGAAGTCCTATTTCAGGGTGTACTTGAAGAAGACGGGCAAGAAATAGCAGTGAAGCGACTATCAAAAACATCTACTCAAGGACTTCATGAGTTTATGAATGAAGTAATCTCAATATCTAAACTTCAACATCGGAATCTCGTTAGACTCTTAGGCTGCTGCATAGAAGGAACTGAAAAGATGTTGATTTATGAATACATGCCAAACAAAGCCCTTGATTCCTTTATATTCGGTAAAAAACAAAATTCTTATAAAAATTTGAAAGTATCAAACCAAGAAAAACATAAACTGAAATTAGAATTATTCACAGATAAAACTCAAAGGATACTTCTTGATTGGAAAGCACGTTATCACATTATCAATGGAATTGCTCGTGGACTAGTTTATCTTCACGAGGATTCTCGGCTCAGAATTGTACATAGAGATCTAAAAGCCAGTAATGTTTTACTTGATATGGATATGAACCCGAAGATATCAGATTTTGGCACAGCTAGAACTTTTGGAGGAAATCAGATAGAGGCAAACACAACCAGAGTGGTTGGAACATAGTGAGATTCATGTACCCTGACCTCATTAATTCCAAGTTACTTACTGTATAACTAATATTAACTTGATTACTCACAGTGGCTACATGGCGCCAGAGTATGCCGGAGATGGTATCTTTTCGATAAAATCAGACGTATATAGCTTCGGCGTATTAGTGCTGGAAATTGTGTGTGGGGCCAAAAACAGAGGGATCATCAACAAAGAACATCGCAACAACCTTATTGGACATGTAATTTTAAGCCTGTTGATTTTGAAATAGATAATCGTATAAAAGGGTGAATCTGAAAAGCTTTGTTTTTTTTTCTACTAACAATCTTGTGTTTCGACCGATAAAAGCTAACAAAATTAGAATTTGATTATAAAATAATTCTTGTTCTTTTGTGCCCATGTAAAGTTAATTACTAAAAGGAAATGAATGGTTACCCTTTTAATGCAATTTGTTTTGAAATTACAAAGCATGTAACTCGTGTTCATTGTTATTGACAGGCATGGAGACTCCATAATAAAGGTAGATCACTGAAGTTAGTTGATAAGTGTCTAGGTGAATCAATTAACGTGTCGGAGGTTCTACGGTCAATCCATGTTGGTTTGTTGTGCGTTCAGCGCCATCCAGAAGATAGACCAAAAATGAATTCTGTGATCCTGATGTTGGGGAGTGAGGGTCCATTGCCGTCTCCCAAAGAACCAGGATTTTATGTTGGAAGGTCTACGGATGATACTACTGAATCTTCAAGTTCATTTACCACAAGTTCTTATAATGAACTAAGCATTACTATGTTGGATGGTAGATAAATTGGAAGTTACCTTTATTGGAAAAACTTCTTGCAATTAGTTGATCAAGCTTTTCATATTCATCAACATAACTTGTAATATTTGTAAAAAATGTGAACTTTTGTTTATCTTGATACCAGCTACTTGCTAGCACATGTAAATATAATAAACACTTAGCCAGTAAGTTACTCATATCTTCTTGGTTTTAAATATGTTTACAATAATTGTACACAACTTACTTTCAACAAGTTGCTTGTATTCTATCTCTAATTAATAACTTGTGGTTGCGAAAATTATGTTAAACCTATCTTACTACATAGGGGATTGTGAACCTACTTGTTTACAAAGATTCATCTCATCGTTCGTCGTCCTCCGGTGGTTTGTGCTCATTGTCATTGCAGAATGTACCTCCTTTCTATTTGTTGTCGTCTTGGTTATCTTCATCCCTGTACAAAAAAAAAAAAATCCATGAATGCTTGCTACGATAATGACAGTGCTGAGTCAAATGGTAAGTGTTGAACAATACAAGGGTCATTTAACTAATATTGGGTGCACATAAACGAAGCTATGGAAGGAAAATGCATATTGGTTATTTTGAGATAGGCTTTTTTTAGTTTTCTTCTTGTCTACACTTGGTCATAATAGTGGTATCAGAGTGCCTTCCTCATCTTGGGGTTTGGGTAACCGAATTGCTTAACATCGATGATCCATATCAAGCGGTTCACAACAACAAATAACCAAAACAACATGTGTGATTTACGGGAACAATTTGTAGAAACTGGGGATTCAAGTCAGCACTATCAATAGGCAATAATCGATTCTCAACATGCAACATAAAAATTGTGTGTTCTTTTTGTTAGACAACATAGAGAAACACAACGCAATTCATTACCACGATAAGACATCATGTTACGATCCGCCAACAGAGAATGAGATATTGAGAGGTTTAAGGGCTACAAGTGATTGAGCTGGTTATAAAGAGAAGCAGTTCCCATAAGTGATTTATAACAACAACAATATTTAAAGATGGAGACGCACAACAAGAATAATGGATGTGAGGTTCGCGTACGGACATTCAAGAAACAACATGAAGTGTGTGATGAAACTGCACACATAGTGTGTGATGAAATGCCTATGAAGGATAGTCATGAAAGAAAGGAAGTTTTAGGCCGGTGATAACTCAAAAACGGGTGAGAAAGAAACTAATACAAATTGGGATGAAAACATGAAGTGCGTTGATTTGATAATAACTAGATAACAAAAATCCACTTATTGTGTCACAAACTATAGTTAAAGCAAGGAATATATTTAGCAAGGAGTTCGATATAATACATAAGGAATATGATCACGGGTCTCACAACTTATGCTTAAATCGAGATAGTACTACTACACCTTTCTAAACTTCAATGTTATAAGCCATCCTCCATTACTTAGGTCCCCGACCAGAAATAAGTTCAATTTGACAAGGAAATACTAACAATAAACGTAGTATTTAGCAACTGAGCAAAATCACCAAAGAACACATCTGTTTACCAAATTCTTTACACAAAAAAAAATAAAAAATAAAAAACTACACTAAGTTATTTAAACGAATGATATACACAGCATTTAGCAAACTGATGGACTATTAGCAAATAACACAATATTTGGCAATTGAGCAAAACATCACATAGAAAGTTAGTAGCAGAACTAGGGATGAGCATTCGTACCCTGTACTCGTACCGATTTTAGGTATTCCGTGCAAGTACCGTGTTACAGTCCAAACAGGATAACTCATCCCAAAAGACTAGTTTGATGTGAAAGAGAGCCCACTTGGATTATAAATCCCAAATTTGTTGCCCATACAACCGATGTGACACAAGTCTCATACCTTGCAGTTGTTTCAATCCACAACAATCGACACTCCTTAAAGGCCAACGTCCTTGTTGGTCACAGCCACATTGTATAATCTTTAGTATATGCATAAAATAATTTTGTGAATATTACAATTTCTCATTATTACAAAGGTATAAAAAAAATGTACCAGCGCTAAGATAATGGCTCATCTTTATTGTGTAATTATATTGGGGTTCTCTCTGGTATGTCAAATAAGGAAACTCGTCGGAAGCATATTCCGGCAAGTGTTCAGGCAAGACTAACAAATTTTTTCGTTACTAATCTTCCGGATCGGTGTAGTGGGGCTGATCTGGCAGCGGTCATTAGGGATGTGGGTACTATTTTTGACATCTATATTGCTCGGAAAAGAGATAAGGAGGGTAAGAGGTTTGGTTTTGTCACATTGTTGGATGTCAAGAGTAGGGTGGATATGGTTAGAGATCTCTCGGCTATACGCTTGGGTGATTATAGATTGAAGTTTAATGTGGCGAGGTTTGTTTTAGAAGAAGGTGAGATTAGACAACCTAGGAGCAATGGTGATCAAGGTGCGCCGGGGCCACAGGAGCATGTTGGGGAGAATGTGTTTAAAAAGGAAGCGTTTGTGAATGGGCTGTCGTTCAAAGATGCTTTTGCAGGGTTGGCGAAAGGTAAGGCGGTGATGATTGATGATGCTAAGGAGGCGTTTTCTGAGTTGCATGGGAAGGCTGTGGTTGTTCGCTTGAAATCGCTGGTTGACCTTCAAAATATTCGGAATACTTTGAAGGGTATGAAGTTACGTGGAGGTAAGATTAGATGTCTGGGAGGTTTGGTGATTTTAATTGAGTTCCGAACTAGAGAGCATGCAATAATGGCTAGAGATGAACTGATTGGTGTCCCGGAAATTTTTGTGTATCCTGAGATATAGGAAGGGCAGTGTACGGTTTTCGAACGTATTGCTTGGTTGAGAGTTTACGGGGTACCGTTGTCGTTGTCGGATAATCATGTCATAAATGAGGTGGGGAATTTGTTCGGAAAGGTGGTAAAAGGTGCTCGGGTGGAACGTGGAGGTATTGATGCTTCGTTCCAGTTCCTCGGGGTGTTAGTGAATCATGGATCTCGCATTCATGATCAAGTATTCATACGATGGAGGGGGAGGAATTATAAGGTTTGGGTTGCTGAGGATAATACTGATTGGTTAGAAGACTTTGTAGTAGAAGTCTGTGGAGATGACGAGCCGATGGAGGAGGAAGAGATTAAGTCACCGGATAAAGGATAGCCGGAGGTACAGCCGGATGTTTCCCCGGAGAAGGAGGCGGTTTAATGCAGTTAATGGTGTTTCCTATAATAATGGGGAATTACCTATTTCTAATGAGGTATGTTTTAATGAGGAGAATGTGTCAAAGGTTTTAAATGATGTGGGCCAAGTCAATATTTTAAAACGTAAAAAGGCTAAGAAGCAGATGGTTGTGGACAACTTGGGCTCGGGTGGGTATCCAAGCAGCAATGAAAGGCCCGTGAAAGAGCCCAGGATAGTGGAAGATGATCCATTTGTTTTGGATCCTTTTATTGAGGGTTTGGATAACAATGTGGTAAAAACTCGTGGCCCACCTCCTGTACCGACTTTTAATTCTTTTCATGTGTTTGGGGAGGATACTGAGGAGGTGTGCGCTGAAGAGAATATTGAAGAGCAAGTAGGTAATACAGAGGACAGGGAAATCGGTGATGTAGCTGGAGTTTCGGTGCCAAATAAAAAGCCGGAGGATACCGTTGAGGAAGAAGTGGATGTTACGAAGGTGCTCGGTGGTAAACTGGGGTACAACTAGAAGGTCACGAGAAACTGATTCGGAGTTCCATTCAAGGCTCAGGTGTACAATCAGGTTTGATATGAATTGTTCTACTATTAACATTAGAGGGATTCGGATAGGGGGTAAAGCTAAGGGGATTAGAGATTTGGTGCGGAATTTTGGGATTGATTTTTTGGCTGTGCAAGAGTCGTTGTTGTCGAGGGATGGTTTGTTTGAATTTGATAATATCTGGTCCACTGGTGATTACGATTTTGATGTGGTGTGGGCGAATGGTAAATCAGGTGGTTTGGTTAATTTGTGGAATACTCGGAAATTCAATAAAATGGCTAAGGTGGAGGATCGGAATTTTTTGATGACGTCGGGGCAGTTAGTGGCAGATGGTTCACTTATAAAATTTGTAAATGTTTATGCGCCTCAAAAGGCCGTTGAAAAGAGAGCTTTATGGGATCGGTTATTGGGTTTAATGAATGGGCATGGTGGGATGTGGGTCTTCCTTGGTGATTTCAATTCGGTTAGATGGAAGGGGGATCGTAAAAACTCAAGGTTTAATGCTGGTTTGGCTGTTGAATTTAATATGTTTATTGATTCTGCTAATCTGGTTGAGTTTCCTATGCGAGGGAACAAATTTACTTACATGGCAGGTACAGGTTTTGATTGTAAGATGAGTTAAATTGATAGAGTGTTCGTGTGTCAAGATTTCTTCAGCAGGTGGTCGGGGGCGGTATTGAGGGCATTACCTCGAGAGCTTTCGGACCATAGCCCGTTGGTCTTGTCAGTGACGGAATCTAATTTTGGTTTTAAACCTTTTAAATGGTTCAATTCTTTGCTTGACAGAGAGGGTTGTGAGCAGGTGGTTCTAAAGGCGTTGGATACTGTTTTTGAGGCGACTCGGGAGGATGTGTTGCTGTTTAAAAAACTTAATGCGGTTAGGTGTGTTTTAAAAAGTTGGTGGAAAGATGTAGCTATTAAAGAAGACGGTGAGGTGAACATCTTGAATGCTGAAGTGAACGGGTTACAGGAAGTGTTGGAGGTTCGGGATCTTTCGGAGGAGGAAGTTTGGGTGTTGGAAGAAAGTAAAAAAGAGTTAGATAATTTGAAATACTTAAAGAATCGGGATTTACTTCAGAAGTCGAGGGTGAAGTGGGCTGTGTCTGGGGATGAGAATTCTAGTTTCTTTCATCGTTGTATCAAGGGTAGAAGGGCTATGAACGCGATTCCGGGGTTATTGGTGGATGGGGTGTGGGTGTCTAAGCCGGAGTATGTTAAAAAGGAAGTGTTGCGGTTTTTTAGAGAACACTTTAAAGAAAATTGTTTTGATAGACCGGTTTTTATTTGTGATAATCTGAAACAGGTCCCAGAAGGAAGCGTGGACGTTTTAATAGCTCCTTTTTCTAAAGAAGAAGTGAAAGCGGCTGTGTTTGATTGTGGTGCTGACAAAGCGCCAGGCCCTGATGGATTTAATTTCAGGTTCATTATGCATTTTTGGGATCGACTAGAGGATTGTTTTATGAAGATGTTTGCTGATTTTTATGAATCTGGTTTGATCAACAAAGAGTGCAGTACATCGTTCATTACCCTTATTGGTAAAACTAAAACACCGGTTGGTTTGAAGGATTACAGGCCGATTAATCTTATAGGGGTTATCAACAAAACTATTTCTAAAGTGATTGCTGCCAGGTTAAAAAATGTTATTGGGGAGGTTATTTCTTTTTCTCAATCAGCGTTTCTGAAGGATAGGTATATTTTAGATGGGCCGTTGGTGCTTAATGAGATGATTGGCTGGATTAAGAAGAGTAGAACGCAAGCTTTTCTGTTGAAGATTGATTTTGAGAAGGCTTATGATAGCGTCAGTTGGGAGTTTTTATTGTCTATTCTTACTCAAATGGGTTTTCCTACTAGATGGTGTATGTGGGTGAAAGGGATTATACAATCGGCTCGTTCAGCGGTGTTGGTGAACGGATCTCCTACGTATGAGTTCCAATGTCAAAAGGGGCTTAGACAAGGGGATCCGCTTTCACCATTTCTATTTATCATTGTCATGGAAGCTCTGGCGTGTCTGCTTGCTAAAGCCAGGGATTTGGGCATTTTGGAAGGTATTAAGCTCCCTAATGGTGGTCCTAGTGTGTCGCATTTGTTGTACGCTGATGATGCGTTGATTTTGGGTAAGTGGAATAATGATAATATTAATATTACCAATCAAATTCTTCGGATTTTTTACATCTGTTCGGGATTAAAAATTAACATACATAAATCTGTTCTCTTTGGTTTGGGAGTGGATGAGAATGAGGTGGGCATTATGGCTTCCTTATTAGGGTGTAAAGTTGGGAGTTTACCGTTCGTTTATTTAGGTATAAAAGTTGGGGCTAATATGAACCGGGTTCATCACTGGGGCCCGGTTTTGGATACTATTCAGAACCGTTTAAGTTCCTGGAACCGTTTAAGTTCCAGGAAGGCGAAGACGTTATCCATTGGGGGGCGGCTCACCCTTCTTAAATCGGTGTTAGCCAGTCTCCCGGTTTATTATTTCTCCTTATTTAAGGCTCCGGTTAAGGTGGTTCAAGATATTGAAAAAATCATGAGGAAGTTTTTGTGGTGTGGTGGTAAGGAGGGGAGAGGTATGCATTGGGTGGCTTGGGAGGTGGTGACTAAACCTATAAAGGAGGGTGGTTTGGGTATTACTAGCTTAGGTGATGTGAATACGGCTTTGCTATTGAAGTGGGCGTTTAGATTTAAAGTTGATACGGAAGGGTGGTGGAGGAAGATCATTGAGTGTTTACATGGTGGCCGGGGTCGATGGAATTTTCTGCCCAGAAAACGAAGTTTTACTGGGTGATGGAATAACATTGTGCGTCACTTGAATGCGGTTGCTGTTAAGGGGGTTAGTTTTCAGTCGTGCCTTAGGGGCTTGTTGGGAAATGGAGAAAGTCTAAAATTTTGGAATGACATTTGGATTGGGTCTACATGCCTTCAGGACCGTTGGCCGGCTCTGTTCAAGGTGGATAGGGGGAAATCAGATTCTGTCCGGTCTCGTTTTAAATGGGATGGTGCTAGTTTTGTGTTAGACGATTGTTGGGTAATGGAAACGACATCAGTTGAAGCCATTTCAGAAGCGCAGGATGCTGCGTCTCTGCTGTCCCAGGTTCGCTTTTCTGGTAATAAGGATGTTTGGGTCTGGGTTCCGGATAAAGACGGAAGTTTGACGGTTGCGGCAGTTAAAAGGTGGTTAAGAGGGGCTGATGCTGGTTCCTCTGCGGCTGTTCAGAAATGGGAGTCCTGGCTGCCTCTCAAGGTCAATATTTTCATATGGAGGTTGCTTTTAGACCGGATTCCGACCCGTTGTGCTTTGTTAAAAAGGAATGTGAACATCACGTCGAATTTATGTCCTTTATGTAATTCAGAGGAGGAAACGGCTCATCATCCCATGGTTGAGTGTGGTTTTAGTTTCGAGGTTTGGAACAGAATTGGAAGTTGGTGTAGGATATATGGATATCATGGTGGGTCGATACATGATTGGTTGAGTTTGAACATACTACAACTACCTCCAAATGGAAGAAGAAGGTTTTAAGAGGTATTTTTATGCTAACGTTCTGGGCGATTTGGAAAGAGCGAAATAACAAGGTGTTTAATAATGCGAATCCTCGGAGTGTAGAGATTGTGGCGATGGTCAAGTCTTTGTCTTATTTTTGGTTTAAGCATAGAACTAGATCTAAAGGAGTGGTTTGGAATGATTGGGTTAAATACCCTTTGTCTTGTTTGTAAGGTTTTTTGGCGATCCTCTGCTTGAGGATTAGCCGTTGTTTTTAATGAAGTATTTTTTCCAAAAAAAAAAAAAAAGATAATGGCTCAAATCAAGGAGAGGTTACAATATCTTTTAACTAAAAGTATATACATTAATTCAAAATATATGCAATAAATGTGAAAGCTTAAGTCTTGCTAATACGTTGGTCATGCTGGCTCTCTCCTACCAGCACTCCGAGTTTTGCTCTGATATCATTGTTACAACCCAAACACGAGAACTCATCCTAAAATACTAGTCTAATGGGAGAAAGAGTCTACTTGGGTTATTATACAAAACCAACATTTGTTGCCTATACAAACGATCTGGGGCAAGTCCCATACCTTGTAATGGTTAAAGTCCATAACATATCAGTAACCACTTTTATTGATTTCGGTATTTGGTACTTTTGGCACGCCTACGGATAAAAATGGTACGGGTACCGAATTTATATACGAGTAAATTTGATATTATGCTTTACTTTCTATTATGGTGTATATGGTACTCGTATCGATTTTACCTATTTGGTACCCATATCATATTGATACCCGTATCAATTTTACGAATTTGATACCGGTATAATATTGATACTTGTACGTATTTTACCTACTTGATACACGTACGAGTGTACAAAAAATAAAAATAACAAGGCTGTACCAAAACAAGCATTGTACCAAAATACAGGTACTAATACCCATATACACGTACCAATACCCATGTACACGTACCGTACCAATATATTCAGTACACACTTTTGTACAGATTAGTGTAGGGAAGAAACAAGAATTGAATATCGCGCACGTATCGAATCGAGGGCGGAATCAACGATCCAGTTGTTATAAGTGAGTGTTTATGGATAAGATATTCTATCTATATAATAAAATAATCGACTTGGGTTGAATGGAGTACTTAGAGAGTGTCCACATAGGATCCAACTGAAAATGGAGCTCCAGATGTATCCTATATAAACCATTTTTATTTTTCATTCTCAAAAAGTAACTCTCCTATCCTTCCAAAGAAAGTTTTCTCTCCTCCTCCTTCATTTTCATAAGCTTTTGTTACTCCAAAACCGATTCATCATATTTCATCGGGTATAATCATTCAATTTAATCAAGGTAATGATCGATCCTACTGTTCTAACGTTGATTCATATTATTATGTTTCACTTGATTTTTATTGTTAATCAAATTTATTTTTGTCAATATCCAGATCTGTTCATAATATTATGTCTTTATGCCAAGATATAAATTAGGTATCATATTGTTTCTTCAAAACCGATTCAACATCTTCCATCGTATATAATCATTCAATTTTATCAAGGTAATGATCGATCCTACTGTTGTAACGTTTATTCATATTATTATGTTTTACTTGATTTTTATTGTTAATCAAATTTTTGTTTGTCAATATCCGGATCTTTTAATTATATTATGTCTTTGTGCCAAGATACAGATTAGGTATCATATTGTTTCTCCAAAACCGATTGAAAATCTTCCATCGTATATAATCATTCAATTTTTCAAGGTAATGATCGATCCTATTGTTATAACGTTGATTAATATTATTATGTTTTACTTGATTTTAATTGTTAATCAAATTTTTGTTTGACAATATCTGGATCTTTTCATAATGTTTTACTATTCTTTTGCTTAACAGTTGGTGGTTTAACAAACAAAAAAAATGTCTTCAACCTCAATAACGTGGATCGATCTTTTTGGTACGTTCATCATATTCGATTTCATTGTTTGATTTTGGTTTTCTGTAATGTTTACATTTGATAGTTGTTGACTTTTATTTTTAACCAACGCTGCTTTGATAGTTGTTTATGACTTGAAATACCGATTTTTGTATTTTGATATTGTATCGGTTTCTTCTTCTTATTTAAAAAACAGGATTTGATCCGAACACACAAATGCTATCATGTCTTATCACAATGGACCTCAATTCGTTTTGCATGACCCTTCGTCAACAGTGTTGGTATGTTTGATATTTTTATCTTCATATGCCTATATAATTTAAAAAATGGTTCCATCATTTTTAATGTTGTTTTTTACGTGCCTTTCCAGACTGTGCCGAAGGTTATGAACAAACTTTTGTTATCTAAAAACATACACACCAGTGATGTTACAGTAGCGAATTTCAATTAAATAAGATTATTATTTTCATTTATTTTAAAATATATACGATATTTAAATTAATAATAATAACATTAGTATTTTCATTTACTTTAAATATCTTTAATAAACTTTACGAATTTAGGATCGAATGCAATTTTGTAACAATATTCACGGATATAAACTTATATATAAATATTTGGAAAACTAATTAATTGGTTTTTGATATTCGATACCAACCATATGTGTTACGAAAGACTTATTATTATTACGAAGCCTATAATTTTATATTAGTGTTCCTTTGTCCATCATCATATAACAAAATAGTAATAAAATTCTTCCTATAATTGTAAGGAGATGTATAATATTTACATATATTTATTAATAAAAGGGAAAATGGAATTTAATACTCCCAACTATCGCATGTTGGCGGATATCACTCCGAACTTTCATTTTGGCCAATAGCACTCCCAATTTTCAACTTATTTTCTTCCATCACCCCAAACTAACAGAGGTCTAACCTGGTTAGTCTTCGTGACCAAAATATAAAAACCAAAACTTTGGGACATTTTTGAAACTTGTTATTATTATTATTATTATTAAAAAATTATTATTATTATTATGTGTTCCTCATTTTAAAAATAAATTAAGTTAGGTTGCAAAACTATGTAAAACTAATCAAGTTTCTGTGAAATTTTTTCCAACCCATTTTTTTGTCAAGGATTTTTGCATGGGGGCACGTCTAATGCCGGAAGAGAATTACCTTGATGTCTACTATGCAAACTTGCCTTTGTCAACTCAAATAAATGCGGTCTCAACCACACCATCCTCGGAGTGTAGAGATTGTGGCGATGGTCAAGTCTTTGTCTTATTTTTGGTTTAAGCATAGAACTAGATCTAAAGGAGTGGTTTGGAATGATTGGGTTAAATACCCTTTGTCTTGTTTGTAAGGTTTCTTGGCGATCCTCTGCTTGAGGATTAGCAGTTGTTTTTAATGAAGTATTTTTTCCAAAAAAAAAAAAGATAATGGCTCAAATCAAGGAGAGGTTACAATATCTTTTAACTAAAAGTATATACATTAATTCAAAATATATGCAATAAATGTGAAAGCTTAAGTCTTGCTAATACGTTGGTCGCGCTGGCTCTCTCCTACCAGCACTCCGAGTTTTGCTCTGATATCATTGTTACATCCAAACACGAGAACTCATCCTAAAATACTAGTCTGATGGGAGAAAGAGTCTACTTGGGTTATTATATAAAACCAACATTTGTTGCCTATACAAACGATCTGGGGCAAGTCCCATACCTTGTAATGGTTAAAGTCCATAACATATCAGTAACCACTTTTATTGATTTCGGTATTTAGTACTTTTGGCACGCCTACGGATAAAAATGGTACGGGTACCGAATTTATATACGAATAAATTTGATATTATGCTTTACTTTCTATTATGGTGTATATGGTACTCGTATCGATTTTACCTATTTGGTACCCATATCATATTGATACCCGTATCAATTTTACGAATTTGATACCGGTATAATATTGATACTTGTACGTATTTTACCTACTTGATACACGTACGAGTGTACAAAAAATAAAAATAACAAGGCTGTACCAAAACAAGCATTGTACCAAAATACAGGTACTAATACCCATATACACGTACCAATACCCATGTACACGTACCGTACCAATATATTCAGTACACACTTTTGTACAGATTAGTGTAGGGAAGAAACAAGAATTGAATATCGCGCACGTATCGAATCGAGGGCGGAATCAACGATCCAGTTGTTATAAGTGAGTGTTTATGGATAAGATATTCTATCTATATAATAAAATAATCGACTTGGGTTGAATGGAGTACTTAGAGAGTGTCCACATAGGATCCAACTGAAAATGGAGCTCCAGATGTATCCTATATAAACCATTTTATTTTTCATTCTCAAAAAGTAACTCTCCTATCCTTCCAAAGAAAGTTTTCTCTCCTCCTCCTTCATTTTCATAAGCTTTTGTTACTCCAAAACCGATTCATCATATTTCATCGGGTATAATCATTCAATTTAATCAAGGTAATGATCGATCCTACTGTTCTAACGTTGATTCATATTATTATGTTTCACTTGATTTTTATTGTTAATCAAATTTATTTTTGTCAATATCCAGATCTGTTCATATATTATGTCTTTATGCCAAGATATAAATTAGGTATCATATTGTTTCTTCAAAACCGATTCAACATCTTCCATCGTATATAGTCATTCAATTTTATCAAGGTAATGATCGATCCTACTGTTGTAACGTTTATTCATATTATTATGTTTTACTTGATTTTTATTGTTAATCAAATTTTTGTTTGTCAATATCCGGATCTTTTAATTATATTATGTCTTTGTGCCAAGATACAGATTAGGTATCATATTGTTTCTCCAAAACCAATTGAAAATCTTCCATCGTATATAATCATTCAATTTTTCAAGGTAATGATCGATCCTACTGTTATAACGTTGATTAATATTATTATGTTTTACTTGATTTTAATTGTTAATCAAATTTTTGTTTGACAATATCTGGATCTTTTCATAATGTTTTACTATTCTTTTGCTTAACAGTTGGTGGTTTAACAAACAAAAAAAAATGTCTTCAACCTCAATAACGTGGATCGATCTTTTGGTACGTTCATCATATTCGATTTCATTGTTTGATTTTGGTTTTCTGTAATGTTTACATTTGATAGTTGTTGACTTTTATTTTTAACCAACGCTGCTTTGATAGTTGTTTATGACTTGAAATACCAATTTTTGTATTTTGATATTGTATCGGTTTCTTCTTCTTATTTAAAAAACAGGATTTGATCCGAACACACAAACGCTATCATGTCTTATCACAATGGACCTCAATTCGTTTTGCATGACCCTTCGTCAACAGTGTTGGTATGTTTGATATTTTTATCTTCATATGCCTATATAATTTAAAAAATGGTTCCCATCATTTTTAATGTTGTTTTTTACGTGCATTTCCAGACTGTGCCGAAGGTTATGAACAAACTTTTGTTATGTAAAAACATACACACCAGTGATGTTACAGTAGCGAATTTCAATTAAATAAGATTATTATTTTCATTTATTTTAAAATATATACGATATTTAAATTAATAATAATAACATTAGTATTTTCATTTACTTTAAATATCTTTAATAAACTTTACGAATTTAGGATCGAATGCAATTTTGTAACAATATTCACGGATATAAACTTATATATAAATATTTGGAAAACTAATTAATTGGTTTTTGATATTCGATACGAACCATATGTGTTACGAAAGACTTATTATTATTACGAAGCCTATAATTTTATATTAGTGTTCCTTTGTCCATCATCATATAACAAAATAGTAATAAAATTCTTCCTATAATTGTAAGGAGATGTATAATATTTACATATATTTATTAATAAAAGGGAAAATGGAATTTAATACTCCCAACTATCGCATGTTGGCGGATATCACTCCGAACTTTCATTTTGGCCAATAGCACTCCCAATTTTCAACTTATTTTCTTCCATCACCCCAAACTAACAGAGGTCTAACCTGGTTAGTCTTCGTGACCAAAATATAAAAACCAAAACTTTGGGACATTTTTGAAACTTGTTATTATTATTATTATTATTAAAAAATTATTATTATTATTATGTGTTCCTCATTTTAAAAATAAATTAAGTTAGGTTGCAAAACTATGTAAAACTAATCAAGTTTCTGTGAAATTTTTTCCAACCCATTTTTTTGTCAAGGATTTTTGCATGGGGGCACGTCTAATGCCGGAAGAGAATTACCTTGATGTCTACTATGCAAACTTGCCTTTGTCAACTCAAATAAATGCGGTCTCAACCACACCATCCTCGGAGTGTAGAGATTGTGGCGATGGTCAAGTCTTTGTCTTATTTTTGGTTTAAGCATAGAACTAGATCTAAAGGAGTGGTTTGGAATGATTGGGTTAAATACCCTTTGTCTTGTTTTGTAAGGTTTCTTGGCGATCCTCTGCTTGAGGATTAGCCGTTGTTTTTAATGAAGTATTTTTTCCAACAAAAAAAAAGATAATGGCTCAAATCAAGGAGAGGTTACAATATCTTTTAACTAAAAGTATATACATTAATTCAAAATATATGCAATAAATGTGAAAGCTTAAGTCTTGCTAATACGTTGGTCGCGCTGGCTCTCTCCTACCAGCACTCCGAGTTTTGCTCTGATATCATTGTTACAACCCAAACACGAGAACTCATCCTAAAATACTAGTCTGATGGGAGAAAGAGTCTACTTGGGTTATTATATAAAACCAACATTTGTTGCCTATACAAACGATCTGGGGCAAGTCCCATACCTTGTAATGGTTAAAGTCCATAACATATCAGTAACCACTTTTATTGATTTCGGTATTTAGTACTTTTGGCACGCCTACGGATAAAAATGGTACGGGTACCGAATTTATATACGAATAAATTTGATATTATGCTTTACTTTCTATTATGGTGTATATGGTACTCGTATCGATTTTACCTATTTGGTACCCATATCGTATTGATACCCGTATCAATTTTACGAATTTGATACCGGTATAATATTGATACGTGTACGTATTTTACCTACTTGATACACGTACGAGTGTACAAAAAATAAAAATAACAAGGCTGTACCAAAACAAGCATTGTACCAAAATACAGGTACTAATACCCATATACACGTACCAATACCCATGTACACGTACCGTACCAATATATTCAGTACACACTTTTGTACAGATTAGTGTAGGGAAGAAACAAGAATTGAAGATCGCGCACGTATCGAATCGAGGGCGGAATCAACGATCCAGTTGTTATAAGTGAGTGTTTATGGATAAGATATTCTATCTATATAATAAAATAATCGACTTGGGTTGAATGGAGTACTTAGAGAGTGTCCACATAGGATCCAACTGAAAATGGAGCTCCAGATGTATCCTATATAAACCATTTTTATTTTTCATTCTCAAAAAGTAACTCTCCTATCCTTCCAAAGAAAGTTTTCTCTCCTCCTCCTTCATTTTCATAAGCTTTTGTTACTCCAAAACCGATTCATCATATTTCATCGGGTATAATCATTCAATTTAATCAAGGTAATGATCGATCCTACTGTTCTAACGTTGATTCATATTATTATGTTTCACTTGATTTTTATTGTTAATCAAATTTATTTTTGTCAATATCCAGATCTGTTCATAATATTATGTCTTTATGCCAAGATATAAATTAGGTATCATATTGTTTCTTCAAAACCGATTCAACATCTTCCATCGTATATAATCATTCAATTTTATCAAGGTAATGATCGATCCTACTGTTGTAACGTTTATTCATATTATTATGTTTTACTTGATTTTTATTGTTAATCAAATTTTTGTTTGTCAATATCCGGATCTTTTAATTATATTATGTCTTTGTGCCAAGATACAGATTAGGTATCATATTGTTTCTCCAAAACCGATTGAAAATCTTCCATCGTATATAATCATTCAATTTTTCAAGGTAATGATCGATCCTATTGTTATAACGTTGATTAATATTATTATGTTTTACTTGATTTTAATTGTTAATCAAATTTTTGTTTGACAATATCTGGATCTTTTCATAATGTTTTACTATTCTTTTGCTTAACAGTTGGTGGTTTAACAAACAAAAAAAATGTCTTCAACCTCAATAACGTGGATCGATCTTTTTGGTACGTTCATCATATTTGATTTCATTGTTTGATTTTGGTTTTCTGTAATGTTTACATTTGATAGTTGTTGACTTTTATTTTTAACCAACGCTGCTTTGATAGTTGTTTATGACTTGAAATACCGATTTTTGTATTTTGATATTGTATCGGTTTCTTCTTCTTATTTAAAAAACAGGATTTGATCCGAACACACAAACGCTATCATGTCTTATCACAATGGACCTCAATTCGTTTTGCATGACCCTTCGTCAACAGTGTTGGTATGTTTGATATTTTTATCTTCATATGCCTATATAATTTAAAAAATGGTTCCATCATTTTTAATGTTGTTTTTTACGTGCCTTTCCAGACTGTGCCGAAGGTTATGAACAAACTTTTGTTATCTAAAAACATACACACCAGTGATGTTACAGTAGCGAATTTCAATTAAATAAGATTATTATTTTCATTTATTTTAAAATATATACGATATTTAAATTAATAATAATAACATTAGTATTTTCAATTACTTTAAATATCTTTAATAAACTTTACGAATTTAGGATCGAATGCAATTTTGTAACAATATTCACGGATATAAACTTATATATAAATATTTGGAAAACTAATTAATTGGTTTTTGATATTCGATACGAACCATATGTGTTACGAAAGACTTATTATTATTACGAAGCCTATAATTTTATATTAGTGATCCTTTGTCCATCATCATATAACAAAATAGTAATAAAATTCTTCCTATAATTGTAAGGAGATGTATAATATTTACATATATTTATTAATAAAAGGGAAAATGGAATTTAATACTCCCAACTATCGCCTGTTGGCGGATATCACTCCGAACTTTCATTTTGGCCAATAGCACTCCCAATTTTCAACTTATTTTCTTCCATCACCCCAAACTAACAGAGGTCTAACCTGGTTAGTCTTCGTGACCAAAATATAAAAACCAAAACTTTGGGACATTTTTTAAACTTGTTATTATTATTATTATTAAAAAATTATTATTATTATTATTATGTGTTCCTCATTTTAAAAATAAATTAAGTTAGGTTGCAAAACTATGTAAAACTAATCAAGTTTCTGTGAAATTTTTTCCAACCTATTTTTTTGTCAAGGATTTTTGCATGGGGGCACGTCTAATGCCGGAAGAGAATTACCTTGATGTCTACTATGCAAACTTGCCTTTGTCAACTCAAATAAATGCGGTCTCAACCACACCATCTCTCGATTGGTATCATAAACTTGGGCACCCATCAGTTCGGATTCTCAAAAAGATAGCCAAATGTTTACGTCTACAATTCAATCTTTTGAATTTTCATTGTAATTCGTGTTCGGTCTAATTCCTTTTCTAAAATCTCAAGGTATCTCCCATTTCACCAGTCCTCCACATATTCCGGAACAAAATGGCATAGCCGAACGCCGTCATCGTCACATTGTGGAGACAGATCTAGCACTTCTCCATTATGCTCACTTGCCCATCTCCTTTTGGACCCACGCTTTCCAAACGGCTGTGTATCTTATAAATCGTCTCCCTACCCTAATCCTAAACTTTCAATGCCCATATTCCATACTCTACAAAACCTACCCTACTTATAGCAAATTTAAGCCCATTGGATGCTTATGCTATTCATGGCTACGTCCATATGCAAAATCCAATCACCCACGTTCGGAACCATGTGTATTCCTAGGATACTCACCATCCAAGTCGGCGTATAAATGTTATGATTACAGAAGTCGAAACTTGTATCACTCCCGCCATGTGGAATTCATTGAGTCCACATTTCCACTAAAACCTTCCACCAACTCTCCCACAAAACTTCTTGCCAATGTCATTGTTAATGATTTCCTTGGTTTGTCAAAGTCCCACTCCTCCACTACTGTCCATGACACACCTACTAAATCTCTAATACCCCATACAGCACCGACTTCATCACCACATTCCCCTCATACTCCTACTAACTCACCTATGGACCACCAGCCACACTATACTCCCAATGGCCCAACATGCCCATCTACGACATCTTAGCCCCTTCCATCCCCGTTGGCTCAACTTCTCCATCAAACCACTACGCCTACTCCTCACCAGGCCCCTCACATCTCCATTCAGGCCAATCCGATCACACCCCCATCAACTCATTCAAACACTACATCCAACCTTTATTCGACTTTCCCTTCGGCTACTCCTACCTCTCCCGATGAACTCCCAACCAACACCCAACCTCCTACATCGTACTTTACTCCTACTTCTCATTCACCATCCTCGGCCTCTACCGATGAACCCATCATCCACAACTCCACTCCCACACCCTCCTCTCTTGCTACTCGCACCCACAAACCAAACCCAAAGTACTACAATTCAGCCTTTGTTAACCACACCATTACCCATTCCATTCCTCCCACACTTGAACCATCCACCTACCAACAAGCCTTAAAAGACCCAGAATGGCAGAAAGCTATGGATAATGAGTTCAGTGCCTTACTAACAAACACCACATGGGAACTTGTTCTTCCCTACCTACACAAACCTATTGGCTACAAGTGGGTGTTTCGTGTTAAACAACATCATGATGGGTCCATTGACAAATATAAAGCTCGTCTAGTTGCCAAGGGCTTCCTTCAAGAATTTGGTAAGGACTATTTTAAAACATTTAGCCCAGTCACTAAACCCGTTACAATCCGTACTGTTCTTACTATTGCATTATCTCAAAATTGGCCTATTCGACAACTTGATGTCAACAAGGCCTTTTTGCATGGCACTTTACATGACTCAACCTCCGGGTTATGTGAATTCGGATCTTCCTCATCACCTTTGTTGCTTGAAAAAGTCTCTTTATGGACTCAAGCAAGCAGCACGTGCATGGTACATGGAACTCACCTCATTTCTTCTTGATATGGCTTCCATGAGTCCTTAGCTGATCCATCTCCTTTCATCTTAAAAAAGGATGGTGTTGTCTCATATTTTTTTGTTTATGTTGATGATATCGTTTTAACTGGAAGTGACGACCCTTTTGTTCAACATATCATTCATGCTCTATCCCAAAAGTTTTCCATCAAAGACCTAGGCATGCTTCACCACTTCCTTGGCATCGAAGTTATCTCTACCACTAACGGTTTATTTATATCTCAGCATGCTCACGTTGAAATCATTCTAACCAAGTTCAAAATGGAAGGTACTAAACCAGTTTCCACACCTCTCAACTCCACTGAACCACTTTCCCTAGTCGATGGCTCGCCTAGTGTTGACCTTATACCATACTGTCAATTGGTGGGTTCTTTACAATATCTTGCCTTTACTCGACCAGATGTATCCTTTGCCGTCAACAAGTTGTCCCAATACATGCATGCTCCCACTCAACTCCATTGGCAAGCCTTAAAACGAGTTCTTCATTATCTCAAAGGCACCATTCACCATGGTTTATTCCTGAATCGTGCCACACACATCACTCTCACAGCTTTCACAGAGTCTGACTAGGGGAATTACCGATGGGGGTCGTTCCACAACTGCCTATATCATATATCTTGGTTCTAACATCAACTCATGGCACTCGTCGTGTCAAAAATCTGTTTCTAGATCTTCCACCAGACCGGAATATAAGGCATTAGCAAATGGTGCGGCTGAACTATCTTGGGACCAGAGTCTCTTATTAGAACTTGTTTACACATATCCAAACCCCCTATATTACTTTGTGACAATGCCGATGCTACTTATCTATGTGCCAACCCCGTATACCAATCACACATGAAACATGTGGCACTTGACTATCATTTTGTTCAGTAAAAAAATTGTTGACGGTTCGTTGAAGGTCCTTCACATACGCTCGGCTGATCAATTGGCTGACATTCTCACCAAACCACTAGGACGGGGTGCATTTCAGAAATTACGGTCTAAGATTGGAGTCTCCGATGGATCCTCCATCTTGCGGGGGCATATTAAAGATAAGATTACACAATATTCTCCTAGTCCTTATGAGGTTTATTTTTAGACATAATTTGTAACATTCTGTAATAAGTTTTCTCCTTTAGAATAGACTTCTCCTTTGCCTTTGCATTCTCCTTTCCATTATTTTATGATCGTAAAGTTTTGTACAAGCTATTTAAAGCCATTGTAGTTGTGTGTTGTAATCAAGCTTTCTCAATAATATAAAAGCTTAAACGTGAAATTTGTATGGGTATGTGCCTTCGATAATAATCAAGTTCAAAATTCAACAATTCCACTACACACGCACACCACAATATCCTTAACACGCTTTTGTATAAAATACAAAAAGAATGGGGTAACTTCACCATTCAATAGAAAATACCCATTTGACCTATTCAAATCTATTTTATAATGGTATAGATAAAGATATGGCCCGGTTGCTGATATATGAAAATTGTCACAGTATTGAATAAGAATGAAGAAGAAGTGTGTTGAATATATTCAAAGTATAGATAAAGATATGGCCCGGTTGATGATATATGTAAATTGTGTTGAATAAGAATGAAAAAAAAATATAATTTAATTGGATTAAAAACACCATTTAAAAAGAAAGAATCACTGTCTAAGTGCTACTCCAGGATACCAGTACCTTCCAGAAATCAAGCACACAAAAATTGACGTTTAGTTTCTTCAATCATATATAAAATGGAATTTCCATTTTATTTACAAAAAAACTTGTTAAGTTAACATAGGAAATAAGAATGACCAACATCAAGTTGTTCTTTGGCTTCCTTGTATGTTATGCATCAATAATACCTAGTACCCATGCTGCAGACACCATATCTACAAACCAAATCCTTAGATATAACCAAACCATTGTTTCGTCACAAGAAACCTTTGAACTTGGCTTCTTTAGTCCCGGTAACTCCACGAATCATTATGTCGGAATTTGGTACAAGAAAATATCGACAGGGACCGTTGTATGGGTAGCCAACAGGAACAAACCACTCAACAATACCTCAGGTGAGCTAACTCTCACTCTTCAAGGAGTTTTAGTTCTCCGGGATGCCATAAAAGGCAACGTAGTGTGGTCGTCAGCAAACGCATCAACGACGTTGGTGAGAAATCCTATTGGTCAGCTTCTAGATACAGGCAACTTTATAATTCACGAGGAAGGTGAGGGCATCAATCAAGAAGATCCCATATGGCAAAGTTTCGACTTTATGACAGACACTTTACTTCCCGGGATGAAGCAAGGCTGGAATTTGATTACCGGGATTGATAACCGCTTCACGTCATGGAAATCCCCTGATGATCCGGCTTTCGGTGAGTTTTCTTATGGAGTTAATAATAGAGGTTACCCTCAGCTGTTTCTAACAGAAGGCCGGGAAATAAGGCATAGGGCAGGTCCATGGAACGGACTAAGCTTTTCTGGAATTTCTAACTTGAGATCCAACCCTTTTTACCGCTTCACCTTTGTTGTTAATCGGAGAGAAATTTACTACCAATATAATCTTATAGATACTTCAGTTACTACAAGGCTGGTGTTACCACCAAATGGTCGTGTACAGCGCTTGTTATGGATTGATAGCAAGCAAGAATGGAGCGTTTATTTAGCCCGACAAAATGATCTCTGTGATCAATATGCGGCATGCGGGCCATATGGGAGCTGCAACATTGGCAAGTCCCCTGTTTGTGAATGCTTGAAGGGGTTTGAGCCCACATCCCCTGATCAGTGGAAGATTACAGATTGGTCACAAGGGTGTCGACATACTATCCCTTTGGATTGTAGCCCCGGGGAAGGGTTCAACAAATATTCAAATTTGAAGTTACCTGACACTCGGGGTTCATGGTATAACCAGACCATGACCCTTGTAGAGTGCGAGAAGATGTGTAAAAGCAATTGTTCATGTACTGCTTACGCAAATTCGAACAAATCAGGGACGAGGAGCGGTTGCTTCCTATGGTTTGGTAGCCTAATTGATATCAGAACTATTGTTGAAGATGGAGATACCATTTATATAAGACTATCATCTTCTGAGTTAGGTACTTCAAGAACAATAGTTTTATTATCATTACTAACTTATTAGTTCTCTGTCTAAATGTCAGCTTAAGGCATCATATTTTGACAGACTCAATAGAAAGTGCAGGGAGAGGACTACGAGTTATTATCCTGATAGTACTTGTAGTTTTGGTCATATTAGTTTCAATATGCTTGTTTTATTGTTTTAATAGGAAGAAGCAACAACAACAAGGTATGAATTTTGAATACTAAATATATCTCTACTTATGTTTTCTAATCAACCAACATAAAAACTATCTAACCCAGCCGGCATATGGTGCCACATATACACTGTGCTTATCCACTTCACAGGGACCTCCAGCAACAAGTTTAGACATGATCCTGAAAACGGGAGTGGTGATGAAGATCTAGAGCTACCACTATTTGGCTTTTCTATAATACGTAAAGCAACAAACAACTTTTCAGTGAACAACAAACTTGGAGAGGGTGGCTTTGGACCTGTTTGCAAGGTAGTATATCATTCCATTACCTATGTACTACAGCTGGTGTTCATGTGTTACTATAAGATGATTCATTGATTCCTAGCGTAATACATGCAACATTTGAAGATCTAAGGAAGGCTTTTTGTGCCCTATATCTTAAAGGTTATGTTTCAGGGTGTACCAAGTAATCAAAAATGGTGAAAAGAAATACAATATAAACCATGTTAATTTTAAAAATTTATGACTCAGGGTGTACTTGAAGACGGGAAGGAAATAGCAGTGAAGCGGCTAGCTAAAACATCCACTCAAGGACTTCACGAGTTCAAGAATGAAGTCGTCTTGATATCCAAACTACAGCATCGCAATCTTGTCAAGCTCTTAGGCTGTTGCATTGAAGGAGAAGTGATGCTGATATATGAATACATGCCAAACAAAGGCCTTGATTCCTACATATTTGGTAAATTTATATAAGAAAAAAGATATAAAAGTACCTTGTTATCAGTAATGTAAACTAAAATTCACACTCTACACAGATAAAACTCGAAGCGAACTCCTTGATTGGCCTGCACGTTACCACATTATCATTGGAGTTGCTCGAGGACTTCTTTATCTTCATCAAGATTCTCGGCTTAGAATCATACATAGAGATCTCAAAGTAAGCAATATTTTGCTTGACAAAGATATGAACCCAAAGATATCAGATTTTGGAACAGCTAGAACGTTTGGTGGAAATCAGATAGAGGCAAAGACAAACAGAGTCATTGGAACATAGTGAGATTCGTTATTCCTAAAATCATTCCAATTTATTGAGTGAATCTCTTACATTTACTTGACTCTTTCAGTGGCTACATGGCGCCAGAGTATGCAGGAAGTGGCATCTTTTCGATAAAGTCAGATGTATATAGCTTCGGTGTGTTAGTGTTGGAAATTGTGTGTGGGGAGAAAAACAGAGGATTTGTCCACAAAGAACATTGGAACAACCTTATTGGACATGTAAGATTGGGCATGTTTATTTTGAAAGTGCAAACTGTATATATGAAAGGGTCAAAAGCATTGTGATTTTTTTTGGATTGGACGTTAACAAGCTTTTGAAACGACTAAGCATTATAACTGTGTTTTTTATTCATGACAGGCATGGAGCCTCTATAATGAAGGCAAATCCTTGCAATTAGTTGCTAAGTGTCCGAGTGAGTCAATCAACATCTCTCAAGTTCTACGATCAATCCATGTTGGTTTGTTGTGTGTTCAACGTCACCCCGAAGACAGACCGACTATGACTTCAGTGATCGTGATGATGGGGAGTGAGGGTCCATTGCCTTCACCTAAAGAACCAGGATTTTATGTTGGAAAAACTACCCAAGATACTACACAATCTTCAAGTTCATGTGGAACATGTTCTAACAATGAACTAAGCATTACGGTGTTGAATGGTAGATAAAATGAAAGTTGCATGTATTAAACACTTCAGATTCATCAAATAGTAATAAACAACTAAAAGCAACATGACTTGTATCACCGTTCGTATAAAAGAATGTGAACTTTTTATTTATGTTGCTTCTTGCTAGAACACGCATAAGAAATAAGTTAGTAATCACCTATACATCTCACTAATCTTATAAGTGGTTACAAATTAAGAGAAACAAACATACAAACCTTCACAAATGCTTGAAGAAGACACAAGTGCCTCTCTACTTAAAAGACACATTTTTTTATCAATTAAAAAGAAGCATTAACTTTTCACAATGCACTGTAAGGAAACATCATACAGGATTGAAAAGGTCTTTACGTAGTAAGACTAATATCAAGAAATGCTCATTTACGCTACGCTACTTAGCAGTTAGTACTGTTATGAAAAAATAAATATTCCATTGATTAAGAAGAGGTAGGCTTACATGTAGAAACTCTTCAAAATACGATATCCAACATCTTTTAACTGTAAGTTAAGTATATATTGTCCATTCAACAACGATGCTCAACGGAACAGTTATAACTTCTATTCTGAATGTCAAAGTAATTAAAAGAAAATGTATTAATAATAATTACATTCAAAAGAACTTCAAAACTTAAAAGACATTTTCCTTTCCATCAATTATGACAAATTTGATATCGACAACAAAGATGACACATTTTCAGTATTTCGGCATCCATGAAGCAATGATAACAAATTAAAATCAGAAAATATAATAATGTTTTAAGAAATCCAATCATACGAATCATCATCCATAACATTAGTTCGCAGATTAGCAAGTCGTTAGAATTAAATCACGATTGGATTTAATCAAAAACACCAAATAAATTATCTTTAGTTAAGGTATAATTAAAGTTTGATCTTTGGTGTGATGGTGGAATATTTGAACAGGAGCAAGATGTGATTGGGATATGATCAACTTATCGAAGGGTTTGATTTTTTGTTTGTTTTAATTTAACTAGCATCGGAGTCCCCATGACCCATGTTGTAGCGGGCTGCGGGTGTAAGGTCATTGGGTAGGTTTCACATAGGCATTTGTAACGCTCATATTATCCATAATACCCTTCATGTCCCTCGATGTGATGGTCTCCCTCCATTAACGCCCCTTAAAAAATAAATATTAAAATGATTGTGTTAGTTTTGAACCTACCAAGATTCTTTTAACGCTCTTAACGCCTAGGGTAGTGGTATTTCACATCTTTAACTCCGCATAATATCTTTAACGCATGGAGACATAAGAGTTTACCCAAAGGGCTAAGCAACATTGAGAGCTTGTATGTTTACCGACGATCTTCATCTCTTTCATTTTATTAAGGATGTGAAATTATGAATACTACTCCAACCATGGTTTAAAATATATCTGAGATGTGCGCCTCAAGGCAATTCGGGTAAAAAAAAAACGAGTCTGAGGCAGCGCCTCAAGGTGTTCTTTTGTACCTATGCCTCAAAAGGTTGAGGCGGTAACAAAAACTGCACCTCATGTGCGCCTCAGCCGCGCCTCAAAGGTTTTATGTTAGTGCACCCTTCGGATGTGTCCATGGCTTAGATATAGATTTAGGATCCCTTAGATATGAATCGGGTGGCATTTCAGGGCTGGAAACGTCGATTTTCTGACTTATGTTAAGTACCGGGCGTAGGAGAGTCATATGCTTGGACCTTGTGGGCGTAGGAGGCCAGCCTATATATAGGGTTTCCACTAACGAACCAATCGATCTTTTATCAAATAGATAAAAAAACAGTACGGAAGTTATAACAAAAAAAAACATTGATTTGGTTAATGATTAGAACACTTGAGCAACAAACAGTAGAGAGTTAAAAATACCAAAATATGAACTTGTTGAGTAGACCATATTGAATCGGGTACAGTCTGTTCAGAGGTCAAAATTCTAAAGCCTAAACTGACATGTATTCATCAATCGGAACTCGATGTTCAAAATCATCAGAATAAAAATTAGACAATTTGTATAAATGTAAAAGAAGAAGGATTTGAACAAATTTCCGACTTAATGTTGATGCTTCTAATGATGAAAAGGAGGGTGGATTGTATAATCTGGGGTGTAACTGGGAGGATTTGACATTGAAACAACTATAAAAATAAAATTAGGGTTATTGGTTAATGAAGGTCAAATGATCGATATAGATACGGGTGGGGTTTCCATAAACTGGTGGGTGTAAAAAAAAAACTAGGATTGATAAATTAAGGGGAAAGGGAGGGGATTCAACCAATGAATGTCATGTGTCACCCTTTGGGTTTTCTATATTAGTAGTTATAGATATAGACTAGAGTGATTGACATGCATGACAAACGGGTTTTCTACTAATTTCCCCTTATATGACAACTACATCACGTGTCAGTATTGTACACATACTGTGACAACATGTGATGCAAAATACTAAAGTTATCATATGTAGGATCGACGAACGTGTCACCCGACAATCACGAGGGTTATATTCAAGGTGCGGAATCCCTTGAATATGCTTTAATAACATAAACAAACTTGAAACTAAGATAAACGGGTAATTATCACACACAAACGGGTCAAAAGATTAACGTTTATATCATTAAAACAGAGCGCGGGTGTTACAATGATCAAACCAAGCAATCTCAGACCAGTGGAGGGTGTTTGGAGAGTGTGTGTGGCAAAGACTGATGATTAGGGTTATGATTGGGCCTATTTATACCTCCCGGATACGTATAGACCCCTGAAGGCGATTAGGAGGCTATACCACATGCTGCTATAGGCGATTAGGGCCTAATCGCCTATAACATGCTCCTAATCGCATGAACAGTGATGGTGGATAGGGCCTAATCGCATGAACAGTGATGGTGGATAGGGCCTAATCGCATGTGAACAGTGACGTGGATACGCCGTAATCACCTTCAGCATCCAATCACACCCAAAACGCTTATAAACGTCTCCAAACACCCCGAAACGCGTCCAAACTACCTATATACTAGCCTAGGGACATCATGTACTAACAGACTCCCCCTTGGACCAGGCTAGTATACGATTACGAGCCATAAACCACTCGATTAACCTTGCCAACGACCTATAGAGACCTATCACTAGCTAGGGACATACAAACAATGCACTTACAGACTCCCCCTTAGACCTAGCTAGTGATTTACAGACTCAACCTATCATCTAGCTGGGGACAGACAAGAAGTGCATTTACAGACTCCTCGTTGGACCTAGCTGGAGATATATGGTCTTCGAGTCCTCAAGTCTTCATGTTCAGCATTCTTCAACTTAGGGTGACACCGCAATGTATAACCTCTGAAGACTTGAACATATCAACTGATTTGAGCTTTAGTCGTGGCTTCATAAGATCTCGTCTTGGTCGTCGATTTGCTTCGATAACTTGGGAGGAAACAAGAAATCTCCGCTTTTATGATAGACGATTCTATGACTTGGACGAAGATCAATATCATCTTCACTTTCATTTCTTGACTCTCATCTTCTTCAGCTTCGATTGCTGGAGCTCTACCACGATCTGGTTTCTCTGAAGATGAAATATCGGGTTCTTGTTGTTCAGGATGATTTTGTGGTTCAGGTTCGGGCCTTATTTAGCTTCAAGCCTAGTCGTTTGAATCATTATATGCACAGTCGTTGTGTTTGATCCTGCAGGAAAAATTAATAAAACTGCACACAAACTACAACTTGTATTAGATACGACAAATAATCCGGACTCAAACAAATTCTTGAAGTTTATCATTTGATGAACTTTCAAGATTTGTCCATAGTGACCACCAATTTGAGAAACTAGTCATTCTCCCCCTAAACATTAGATCTTATCAAATTTCACCCTGAACTCTCACGATTGACAATTTGTGACCCTGAAAGTGATATTGGAACAACCTTATTGGACATGTAAGATTGGGCATGTTTATTTTGAAAGTGCAAACTGTATATATGAAAGGGTCAAAAGCATTGTGATTTTTTTTTGGATTGGACGTTAACAAGCTTTTGAAACGACTAAGCATTATAACTGTGTTTTTTATTCATGACAGGCATGGAGCCTCTATAATGAAGGCAAATCCTTGCAATTAGTTGCTAAGTGTCCGAGTGAGTCAATCAACATCTCTCAAGTTCTACGATCAATCCATGTTGGTTTGTTGTGTGTTCAACGTCACCCCGAAGACAGACCGACTATGACTTCAGTGATCGTGATGATGGGGAGTGAGGGTCCATTGCCTTCACCTAAAGAACCAGGATTTTATGTTGGAAAAACTACCCAAGATACTACACAATCTTCAAGTTCATGTGGAACATGTTCTAACAATGAACTAAGCATTACGGTGTTGAATGGTAGATAAAATGAAAGTTGCATGTATTAAACACTTCAGATTCATCAAATAGTAATAAACAACTAAAAGCAACATGACTTGTATCACCGTTCGTATAAAAGAATGTGAACTTTTTATTTATGTTGCTTCTTGCTAGAACACGCATAAGAAATAAGTTAGTAATCACCTATACATCTCACTAATCTTATAAGTGGTTACAAATTAAGAGAAACAAACATACAAACCTTCACAAATGCTTGAAGAAGACACAAGTGCCTCTCTACTTAAAAGACACATTTTTTTATCAATTAAAAAGAAGCATTAACTTTTCACAATGCACTGTAAGGAAACATCATACAGGATTGAAAAGGTCTTTACGTAGTAAGACTAATATCAAGAAATGCTCATTTACGCTACGCTACTTAGCAGTTAGTACTGTTATGAAAAAATAAATATTCCATTGATTAAGAAGAGGTAGGCTTACATGTAGAAACTCTTCAAAATACGATATCCAACATCTTTTAACTGTAAGTTAAGTATATATTGTCCATTCAACAACGATGCTCAACGGAACAGTTATAACTTCTATTCTGAATGTCAAAGTAATTAAAAGAAAATGTATTAATAATAATTACATTCAAAAGAACTTCAAAACTTAAAAGACATTTTCCTTTCCATCAATTATGACAAATTTGATATCGACAACAAAGATGACACATTTTCAGTATTTCGGCATCCATGAAGCAATGATAACAAATTAAAATCAGAAAACATAATAATGTTTTAAGAAATCCAATCATACGAATCATCATCCATAACATTAGTTCGCAGATTAGCAAGTCGTTAGAATTAAATCACGATTGGATTTAATCAAAAACACCAAATAAATTATCTTTAGTTAAGGTATAATTAAAGTTTGATCTTTGGTGTGATGGTGGAATATTTGAACAGGAGCAAGATGTGATTGGGATATGATCAACTTATCGAAGGGTTTGATTTTTTGTTTGTTTTAATTTAACTAGCATCGGAGTCCCCATGACCCATGTTGTAGCGGGCTGCGGGTGTAAGGTCATTGGGTAGGTTTCACATAGGCATTTGTAACGCTCATATTATCCATAATACCCTTCATGTCCCTCGATGTGATGGTCTCCCTCCATTAACGCCCCTTAAAAAATAAATATTAAAATGATTGTGTTAGTTTTGAACCTACCAAGATTCTTTTAACGCTCTTAACGCCTAGGGTAGTGGTATTTCACATCTTTAACTCCGCATAATATCTTTAACGCATGGAGACATAAGAGTTTACCCAAAGGGCTAAGCAACATTGAGAGCTTGTATGTTTACCGACGATCTTCATCTCTTTCATTTTATTAAGGATGTGAAATTATGAATACTACTCCAACCATGGTTTAAAATATATCTGAGATGTGCGCCTCAAGGCAATTCGGGTAAAAAAAAACGAGTCTGAGGCAGCGCCTCAAGGTGTTCTTTTGTACCTATGCCTCAAAAGGCTGAGGCGGTAACAAAAACTGCACCTCATGTGCGCCTCAGCCGCGCCTCAAAGGTTTTATGTTAGTGCACCCTTCGGATGTGTCCATGGCTTAGATATAGATTTAGGATCCCTTATATATGAATCGGGTGGCATTTCAGGGCTGGAAACGTCGATTTTCTGACTTATGTTAAGTACCGGGCGTAGGAGAGTCATATGCTTGGACCTTGTGGGCGTAGGAGGCCAGCCTATATATAGGGTTTCCACTAACGAACCAATCGATCTTTTATCAAATAGATAAAAAAACAGTACGGAAGTTATAACAAAAAAAAACATTGATTTGGTTAATGATTAGAACACTTGAGCAACAAACAGTAGAGAGTTAAAAATACCAAAATATGAACTTGTTGAGTAGACCATATTGAATCGGGTACAGTCTGTTCAGAGGTCAAAATTCTAAAGCCTAAACTGACATGTATTCATCAATCGGAACTCGATGTTCAAAATCATCAGAATAAAAATTAGACAATTTGTATAAATGTAAAAGAAGAAGGATTTGAACAAATTTCCGACTTAATGTTGATGCTTCTAATGATGAAAAGGAGGGTGGATTGTATAATCTGGGGTGTAACTGGGAGGATTTGACATTGAAACAACTATAAAAATAAAATTAGGGTTATTGGTTAATGAAGGTCAAATGATCGATATAGATACGGGTGGGGTTTCCATAAACTGGTGGGTGTAAAAAAAAACTAGGATTGATAAATTAAGGGGAAAGGGAGGGGATTCAACCAATGAATGTCATGTGTCACCCTTTGGGTTTCCTATATTAGTAGTTATAGATATAGACTAGAGTGATTGACATGCATGACAAACGGGTTTTCTACTAATTTCCCCTTATATGACAACTACATCACGTGTCAGTATTGTACACATACTGTGACAACATGTGATGCAAAATACTAAAGTTATCATATGTAGGATCGACGAACGTGTCACCCGACAATTCTGATGATTAGGGTTATGATTGGGCCTATTTATACCTCCCGGATACGTATAGACCCCTGAAGGCGATTAGGAGGCTATACCACATGCTGCTATAGGCGATTAGGGCCTAATCGCCTATAACATGCTCATAATCGCATGAACAGTGATGGTGGATAGGGCCTAATCGCATGAACAGTGATGGTGGATAGGGCCTAATCGCATGTGAACAGTGACGTGGATACGCCGTAATCACCTTCAGCATCCAATCACACCCAAAACGCTTATAAACGTCTCCAAACACCCCGAAACGCGTCCAAACTACCTATATACTAGCCTAGGGACATCATGTACTAACAGACTCCCCCTTGGACCAGGCTAGTATACGATTACGAGCCATAAACCACTCGATTAACCTTGCCAACGACCTATAGAGACCTATCACTAGCTAGGGACATACAAACACACTTACATCATACAATCCTTAAACTTCAATAAACTTATTTTTTTCCTCTTTATCAACTAAATCATATGCCGGTATTGTATAACTAACGTCGCAATGCACGGAATAAAATATTATCGCAATGCGTGGAGTAAAATACTAGTCGGATATTAAACTTCAACATTTATGTAATTGTTTTTTGGTTGATTATTGATAATAGTGACATAATTAGGATGACGATATTTCGTTTGCAATATTGAATAACACCGTCATGAGCATTGGATGTCTTGACTTTTGGCCATGCGTTGGACTTTTTTTCTTTGTGGAAGTAATCTTTGAACGCCTAGATACAATTCATATGTTGACTTAACAACCCCAAATTTGTTTTCCAAAACATCATGACCCTAGAAAAAATATATAAATATTTCTCCACCATGAATTTAACTGATATTTTGTAAGCAAAGATACATCAAAGGACCAATTCAAAGAAGTTTAGGTTAATGTTTTAGTAGTTGATAGAAATTTAGTTGTGTTAATATTCATCTACCTTTAATTTATTGGGAATTAGATTTTAATAACATAAACTATTCGAAATTGACCGTTGACACCCCAAACTAAAAAATTGACCATATATAGCCTTTACTATTAACCGTTGAACACGTTCATTTATGGGTTCATGACGGTCCATTTTGAAATAATTTGATCAATTGTTCGGGTGGATCCTCCCAACAATTTTGTGTAATGTTTTTGGACCGCCTTCCAAAAACTCCCCTTGCTTCTTTGATTACTTTTCTCCCTGTTCTCCGACACATATCACCAAGATTTTGCCAAAGTAACCTCTTATGCCGTTGTCCACTTCACAACTTTTCATCGCTTTACAAATTTCTTTTTCCCTCGCGGATCAACTTCTGCAACTTCATCCTCTACAACAAGCATCTTCTCCACATCATCGTCTTATTCTTCATCTTCATGTGCCATGAATTGTGTCTCTGGCACAATTTCTTCCTCCTCCTCATCGTCATCGTCACGTAAGTAGGGGTCTCGCTTTGTATCATCATTTGTTTGACGATGGTATGGACTCCTCATTGCAACCAAGTCAAAGATCTCTAGTTGTTGTGGTGTTAATTGAGGTGGCATAAAATAATGTGCAAAATAATTGGGTTGGCTTTGGGGTTGTTGGTATTGTTGGTAAAACGGTTGCGGTGGGGTTGACTTTGTGGAAAATTAACCATGGACCTATAGCACTCCACCGTACCCGAGCTCGAACCCAACCTTGAACCTCTACCTCGGCTACTGGAACCCCTGACTTTAGATTTCGAGGATTGCCTCCCACCCTTTGCCACACTCTTTGATTTCCTTGGATCCATTAGCTTGTGTTTGAAAGTAGTTTAGTTAATCTAGTAGAGAAGTTTGTGTTTTTTGATCTTAAACCGTGTATATTTTTTTTATATAAACAAGTGCATAAACGGTCAATTGAAAAAATCTCTAAAAATATGACCGTTGGAATTAAAAACATAATTTTTTAATGATCAAAATTAGACCGTTGCATTTAAATTTACTGGTTCACGTCCTTTAGTTATAACAGCAAAAGGTCCACGAGACCCCTACCAACACTACCGGCGGCGATGTTACCATGCTGGTAGTAAGATACCCATGGACAATCCTACCTTTTGTCCCGTCCCCTTACATTTGAGAATTGCATGTGCCTGGACTTTTGGCCATGCGTTGAACTTTTTTCTTGTGGAAGTAATCTTTGAAGCAAAGATACATCAAAGGACCAATTAAAAGAAGTTTAGGTTAATGTTAACTAATAAGTTGACGTTTTCCATGAAACTATCTTAATATAATATATTACTTAATACACAAAATTTTAGTTTCTTCAATCATCTAAAATGAAATTTCCATCGTTTATATTTGGCTTCCTTGTACTTTATACATCAATACCTCGTACCAATGCTGCAGACACAATATCTGCAAACCAAATCCTTAGATATAACCAAACCATCGTTTCGCCACAAGAAACCTTCGAACTTGGTTTCTTTAGCCCCCCTAACTCCACAAACCATTACGTCGGAATTTGGTACAAGAAAATATCCACTCGAACCGTTGTATGGATAGCTAACAGGAACACACCACTCACACATACCTCCGGAGAGCTAACTCTCACCCTTCAGGGAGTTTTAGTTCTTCGGGATGCCACAATGGGGAATGTCGTATGGTCATCCATGAACTCATCAACGACGTTAGTGAGAAATCCGATTGGTCATCTTCTAGATACAGGAAACTTTATAATCTACGAGGAAGGTGACGATCACAATCAAGAAAGTCCCATATGGCAAAGTTTCGACTTTCTGACAGACACTTTACTTCCCGGAATGAAGCAGGGCAAGGATTTTGTTACCGGGATTGAAAGACACTTAACGTCTTGGGGATCTAAAGAAGATCCTGCTTCAGGTGAGTTTTCTGTGTCAATTCATACAAGAGGCTATCCAGAGTTGATACTAACTCAAGGCCAGAACATAACATAACGTATCGGGTTGGTCCATGGAACGGAGCTTGGTTTAGCGGAGCTCCACGTCTTAGGCCGAATCCGATTTACAGCATCACCTTTGTTATTAATCAGAGAGAAATTTACTACCAATATAATCTTATAAATAGTTCAGTTTTTTCGAGGGTGGTGGTGCAACCAAACGGTAATATAGAGCGTTTTTTATGGATTGATAGCAAACAAGAATGGACCATTTATTCGACCCAAAAAATTGATCAATGCGATCGATACGAAATCTGCGGGCCATATGCAAGCTGCAATATTGATAAGTCCCCAGTTTGTGAATGTTTGAAGGGCTTTGAACCCACATCTCCTGATCAGTGGAGGGTTGCAGATTGGTCACAAGGGTGTCGACATACAGTCCCTTTGGAATGTGATCCTGAGGAGGGGTTCAATAAATACTCAAATCTTAAGTTACCCGACACTCAAGGGTCATGGTATAACCTGACGATTACCCTTGTAGAGTGTCAGCAGATGTGTAAAAGCAATTGTTCATGTACTGCTTACGCAAATTCAAACATATCTGGGAGTGGTTGCTTACTATGGTTTGGTGGCCTAATTGATATGAGAACAACTGCTGAAGATGGAGACGCTATTTATATACGATTGTCAGCTTCAGAGTTAGGTACTCTAAAAAAACAATTAGTTTTATTTGCATTACTAGTTTCATATTTAATTATTTGTCTAAATGTTAGCTTAAGACATATTTTGACACAGAGTCAATAGAAGACAGTAAAAGCTCAAGTCCATGGAGAAGATCAGTACAAGTTATAGTCCCCATAGCATTTGTGGTTTTGGTCATACTAGTTTCAATATGCTTATTTTATCGCTTTAATAGGAAGAAGCAAAAACGACAAGGTATGAATTTTGAATACTAAAGATTTCTCTACTATGAATAGGTCGGCTCAAGTTATCAATTATATTTAACGTGTCAAAAGAAAAAATATAGTTTACAAACAGACTATAGCATACTTGAAATGTATTTTGACTTGTACAATACATACTAAATCATGTTAGTAAATAAAATATTATGTAAACATAAAAATCATGTAGTCATATATGTGTCACTGGTTCATTATAAATGATTTAATGTTTGGAAAAAAAATGTTTTTAGTAAAACCAGCCTGCATAAGTTGACACATATATGTACCAGAGTTACTAGTTCATTCAATTAAAGTTTTGCTTATCCATTCACAGGGACATCCAGTAGCAAGTTTAGACATGAAACTGCAAATGGAAGTGGTGATGAAGATCTAGAGCTACCACTATTTGGCTTATCTACTATACTTAAAGCTACAAACAACTTTTCAATGAACAACAAACTTGGAGAGGGTGGTTTTGGACCGGTTTACAAGGTATTATTTCACACCATGACCTTCTAAGATGATTCATAGCAATAAAACATGTAATATTTGTACAAAAGACTTTTTGTGACGTACTCTTTAAAAGGTTAGGTTTCAGGGTATACCAAGTAATCATAATTTATGAAGAGAAAAAAACAGAAAACATGTTACCTCTGACTTATCTTAAAAATGTATGCTTCAGGGTATACTTGAAGACAGGAAAGAAATAGCAGTGAAGCAGCTAGCAAAAACATCCACCCAAGGACTTCATGAGTTCAAGAATGAACTCATCTTGATATCCAAACTACAGCATCGCAATCTTGTCAAGCTCTTAGGTTGCTGCATAGAAGGAGACGAAGTAATGCTAATTTATGAATACATGCCAAACAAAGGCCTTGATTCCTTCATATTTGGTAACTGAAATACTAAAAATAACATAGAAAAATATCAAATCAACAAGAGCATAAACTAAAAATTTTACTATTCATAGATGAAACCCAAAGGAAACTCCTTGATTGGCATGCACGTTACCACGTTATCATAGGAGTTGCTCGTGGACTTCTCTATCTTCATCAGGATTCTCGGCTCAGAATCATACATAGAGATCTCAAACTCAGCAATATTTTGCTTGACAAAGATATGAAACCAAAAATATCAGATTTTGGCACGGCTAGAACTTTTGGTGGAGATCAGATAGAGGCAAAGACAAATATAGTGGTTGGGACATAGTAAGATTCATCAATCCTAAACACATTTCAATTCATTTAGCTAATCTCTTACATTAACTTGATTCTTCATAGTGGCTACATGGCGCCAGAGTATGCAGGAGGCGGTATCTTTTCAATAAAATCAGATGTATATAGCTTCGGTGTGTTAGTGCTAGAGATTGTGTGTGGGGAGAAAAATAGAGGATTCGTCCACAAAGAACATTGCAACAACCTTATTGGACATGTAAGTCTGGGTATGTTTACTTTCAAAATAAAAAATGTATGAAAGGGTAAAAAGCTTTTGAAACAGCTAAACATAATACTTGTTTTCTTTGTTGAGTTGTTCCTTGGCAGGCATGGGTACTCCATAATGAAAATAGATCCTTGGAACTAGTTGCTAAGTGCCTAGGTGAATCAATCAATGTCTCTCAGGTTTTACGATCCATCCATGTTGCTTTGTTGTGTGTTCAACGTCGCCCAGAAGACAGACCGACTATGACTTCTGTGATCGTTATGTTGGGAAGTCAAGGTATGTTGCCTTCACCCAAAGAACCAGGATTTTACGTTGGAAAAACTACGCAAGATAATACCCAATCTTCAAGCTCATGTGAAATACGTTCTAACAATGAACTAAGCATTACAATGTTGATTGGTAGATAAATGAAAGCGGCATGTATTAGACACTTCAGATTCATCGTATATAAATTAAGGACTAAAATCAACATGACTTATATCATTGTGCACGCAGAGAATGTGAATTTTTTATTTATGTTATTTCTTGCTAGGCCATGCATAAGCAATAACTTGGTGATCACCTATTCGTTTCTCTAATCTCGGCAGTGGTCACCAACTAATTTCAACAATATAGTATCAAACAGGGTCAGGCCTAAAGCGAACTCCAAATTTGAGGTCTATTCGTTGTAAAAATAATCAATTTTAATATGGAAAAACTTGTCTGTTGTCTCTGATGAAGCAATCATTATATGAATGGGTATCATAATTCTATAGCTAAGTTGACTGACATTAATCTCCACAATTATTAGATTTGAAGTTATGTGTACAAAAGTAGGCGATTAGCAAATTAATACTAAAATTGTGATCCTAACATGAATATAGAAGATGAAATCTACACACAAAAAAAAAAGTAATGTGTTGCATTTAAGATATAGTTATTACTAACCTGACGTCAATTGGATTAGAAATTAAGAGAGCCAAACATCTAAAGTTTCCCAAATTCCTGAAGAAGAAACAATTGCCACTCTGATTTTAAAAGAGAGAGAGACGTTAATTATTCTCAATGCATGGTTATATAGCTAAAGCAGCATCATACAGGATTGAAAAGCTCATTAGAATTTCATAATAACATCAAGAAATGCTCATTAGGCTACTTGATGTTAGTAAAGTCACATTAAGGAACTACATCAAAAGGCTGTAGTGAATTATAGATGTCTAACCCAATTAACCAAAAAATAGAGAACCAACATCAAATTATCACCAAAAAGTTGTAAGCAAACCTTTCTTCATGAACTCACTTAAAACCCATATACAAGTGATTAATTGCCCCTCTGATGTATATGCAAACACAATTATTTTGCTTGTTCCCAAAACTCTAGGTTGCACTGATGACAAATAAATTGTTCATGATCAGTAATCTCCACAATAAGATGCACCTCTAATATAATAATAATAATAACAATATATTTTCTTTTTAGATTTTACAAGTTTTACCAGTTAAGAGGCATGATAGATCCTTAATTCGACTCATAAGTAAATGGGTCAAAGCGTCAAACAAGCGCCTATGTTCATGAGCATCAAATAGATACCTTGCACCTACATTGTATTTAATTTGAACATGTGAGGCAACTTGGAATATGAATACAGTTATGATATAAACAACAAACAGGACACATTTACAGCATTTCATTTAGACATTACATCGAACACATGATCTTCATCATTCAAAATCAACCTTTAACTTCGCATTTGCATGCTTCAGATCATCATAAGTCTTTTATATAACAATGATAACGAATTATAATCAGAAAATACAAGAGATGTACTAACCTAATGTTCTGTTAAGTCCGATCAAACGAATCATTGTCCTTAACCTAACGTACACAGAATTCAAGAACTGCTGAAGATAAATCACGATTGGATTTGATCACAAACACAAAAGAATTACAATCAACAACTCGTTTACTGATCATAACGAAGAAACAGAGTAAAAATGAATTATTGGGAGCTCAAACTTCTTGGGCCTCTAATAACTGATTCTAGCATCCAAGACCCCGTTGTATCATAATGGGTTGGGTATTGTAAAACCATCTCTTATGTCGGGCCCATTACACGTCAAGTATACCCATAAGTGATTTAAAAATTACCCACGAAATTTTTCTAAGCACAATTTTATCCTTTACAATATTTTGTTATGGTCTATAATAATTTCCTAAGTAAAATAGAATACTATATATTCATTCCACAAACGAACATATTACACGAGGATGATAGCTAAACGGGCAATAAGCTGCCCCGCTACCTATTTCTAAATTACAGAACCTATTCGACTAAAGACAAACCATTGGCTCTTGGAGCTCCGCGAATTACTATGGACCACCTTCTGCACTCATTCCTGAAAGTGTATTGCCTCAGGGGAAAGGGATCCAAACGTATCGAAAGCAAAAGGCAAAAACGCGTGTCTATTCTCCAAACAAGTTGCTTCGTGCTTTGTGAACTTCTTGGCCTCCGCCCTCAAAATCACTTTGCCCGGCACAAACCCCTTGTCCCGCAATCTCACCAAAGGGGCACCTTGGTAAGGTCCACACAGGCAGGCCCGGCTCAAGCCCAATCCAAATGAGGCTTTTGCTTTGGGCCTCCAAGTTCTAAAGGCCCCATAATTTTCCTAAGTTTGATTATATATAATAAAAATAAACCTGTATTAGAGCATATAGATGGAATAGCTTAGTTGGTTAGTGCAGGGAGCTGTTAACTAGAAGGTTAGAAGATCAATTCCTCCTTCCAGCGAATTTTATATTTTTTTCAGTATTTTATTTTTTATAAATACGGCCCCGTATTTTTATTTCGCTTCAAGCCCCCAATATGGTTGAGCCGGCCCTGCATGCATGCATGCATGCATGCATGCATGCATGTATGTATGTATGTATGTATGTATGTATGCAGGGGCGGACCTACGCACACCCCAAGGGGGGCGGCCGCCCACCTTAAATTTTTTTTTGTTAGGGTTATACGCTCGTGAAAATCCCGAACGCCCCCCATGAAATTTTGAAACCGCCCCCCATGAGATTGAAGGGAAAGTGGAAGAGTTTGGTTAAGATATAAGATTAAAACATTTTTCTGGCGACGAACGACGGCGACATGAATTTATTTGCGTCGGAGAAGCCAAAAGTAGGAAGAAGACGATTAGGTTTTCTTTCATTTATGTATTGGCCCAATGGGCAATGGCTGTCAGCCCACTAAAGCCTCTTATTTTGTCTTTTTCGTTGATGTTTTATCATTTTACGTAATTATTTTTTCATTTTTTTTATTGTGAACTTGTTAAAACAGTAAAAGTAAAATCACAAAAAAGTTTTACTTATTTTATTTTATCTTTTGATTTGCTTTTAACGAATATCTAGATTTTTTTATTTTATTCAATAATTTTAATTATAATTATTATATGCAGTTTAGGATTTAACCAGCTTTCAGAACTTTGTTTCCATAGGAGAAAGTAACGTTATTTCATCATCATTATTTTATTAAAATATTATTGTAACATATTAGAGAATATGAATTTTTCTGTTGTGAAACGCTAGTCGGAAAATTCTGGTTACGCTCCTGTGACGGGTAATGAAACTACAGACTAATAAAACTCACTTCACACAAACAATGAGTACAAAATGAGGTAACATTGTTTTATTAAATTTCGTTTAAAATATTTGTATAGTTTTTTTTTAATTTTATTACGTTATGGTTAGATTTTAGAAAATAAAAATATGTAGAGAACAGTTGTAAGATATATGCACTTCCGTTATGTATTTCTAACCAAGATTGACAAAATCAATATTTTGCATTTAAAATATAATTTGGAATTATCTTTTTAGTATGTGACTAACCGACCGGAACCGACCCGACCCGAAGCGGATCGATTTTATTTTTAGCGTTAGACCAAATGACCCCAAAAAATTCCGCCCACCATGAAAAAAAATTCTGGGTCCGCCACTGTATGTATGGGTTCAGGTTCTTGTATAAATGACATATTTTGTGAAAAGTGTAAGAAGGATTAAAAAATCACATGTAGGCATCATGTTTTAGATTTAGAAACGATGTTTGAGTTGTTTTGGCTTGAAAAACACCAAACACAACAATTTAAAACACAATACAATGTATTATAGTCATTACATTTAAAACATAACTAAAACACGCTACTGAACACGTAAAACACATTGCTTAATGTTCCTGGCATGGTGTTTTAAATTTTAAGCATAAAATATATTGTTTTCGGTTTTTAATTGTTATGTTTGGTGTTTTCTAGGCAAAAAAAATGCAAAATATCATAACTAAGTCCAAAAAATAATGTATATCAAATTTTAATCATTCTCATACTACTCACGAAATATGGACTTTGTACAGAAACTTACTCTGTATGGTTGTATGTATCCCAAATGAAAAGTTTATTTTCCAAGTGGCATTACTCAATAAGGGTTAAAGGAAAATAAACATAAACATAAAAACTAAAAAGTTTTAATTAATTGAGTTAAGTATCACCAAATTTCGTACTCAAATATTATTTTTTTCCCAATCCCATACCCAAATACCGCTCGACTGTCCGGATGTTCCGGTTTTGAGTATCCCATCGGGATCGGGTTTTTTTTGTGATCCCTAATTCCAACAATAATCAAGGATGAATGTGGATTTTGCATTTGCAACATATGTTATGGATTGCCGATTATGTTTCATCAACTGCTTTGGCCAATAAGTTTGAACAAACGAAGTCGTCATCACATATATATGCACGCATCTTCTATTGGATTATGCCTTGCTTTACAAAACTTACATTAATCTTGTAACCTGTTTAGTGTAGTAGCAATATAGAAATTTGATTAATATATGCAAACTTTCTATCTAGGCTGCAAATGTGTGACACTTAAATGGTTGGATGAACTCCATTCAGGATTACTAGATGAAGATTCAGCTTCTGTTGGTCTCCTTCTTTCTGTATAAAAACCAGGTTGTTTAGGTTCAGGCAATGGAAGTTCACTACCTAGCATAAGAACCACCATCGTCATGTCCGGCCTGTCTTCTGGATACTTTTGCACGCATAGTAAACCGACATGAATTGATCGCTTCACTTCTGACTCCACATATGAACCCTTGATCACGCCGTCAACCAACTCCAACTGCTTCCCATTCTTGTACAGCCTCCAAGCCTAAACAATGAATTTCAGTTTAGTACAAAGATAAATGCAAGATAAAGGTCACTAGCTAGGTGTTAGTTAACGCTTTCGAAACTTACATGTCCAAGAAGATTGAGATCATGATTCTCATGACGAAATCCTCTATTTTTCTTTCCGCTTATGATCTCTAGAACCAATACACCAAAGCTAAAGACATCGGATTTGGTGGAGTATATTCCATCAATGGTATATTCAGGTGCCATATATCCGCTACAAGATATCAATGAACATTTAGTTAGTTTTACTTAAGGTAATATTATGTAGTTATGCATAATAATAATGGTCATGAATTGTCTTCAGCATTTTAAAAAAACTTACACAAGTTAATGATTTTGAAAAAAAAAAAAAAAAAAAAAAAAAAACTGGTTCAGACTGCAACAGAACAGTTTTCGAAACAAAATTTGAAAAGAAAAAAATAGGTTAGAACTGCACAAAACCATTTTGGCTGGTTTAGCTGGTCCTGTGACCCAACCAACCTTACTAGTTTGTTTTGCTGCTTTTTGAAACTATGGTCAACGCTTCGACTCAAAATTTACGTCAAAACCACCCGACCATGGTCCATGAACACCCGTAATCAATGTTGATAGAAATGAAATTCTTACTAGGTTCCCATGACTCTTCTTGTATTTGCTTTGGTGTCACTTCCATCTAAACTTCTAGCCAAACCAAAATCTGAAATTCTAGGATTCATATCTTTATCCAATAATATGTTGCTAGCTTTTAAATCCCTATGAATAATTCTTAGCCTTGAGTCCTGGTGAAGATAGAGAAGCCCTCTTCCAATCCCAATTATGATCGTGTAGCGCGTTGACCAATCCATTGACTTTCTTTTTCCTTCATCTATCAGCCACATTGATGCAAAGTAAATGGTATGTTATTTATATTGAATATGTGTAACAAAAATAGATTAAAAAAAAGATAGAGCAAAATGTACCAAAAATAAAAGAATTTAAGCTTTTATTGGGCATGTACTCGTAGACCAGCATTCGCTCTTCTTCGTCAATGCAGCATCCTAAAAGCTTCACAAGATTTCGGTGCTGAAGGTTAGCGATACATTTAACCTCGTTTTGGAACTCGTCTAGTCCTTGTTTTGATTTTCTTGAGTGCCTTTTCACAGCGATTTCTTTCCCATCCTCCAAGATTCCCTGAAAATTAGTGATTTTGCTTAAGTGGATATTAGTTGATTTGCATACTACAAATTTTGGAGCTATAGAATGATACTAAGCTTCTCTGGTCGGTATATTTTCGAAATAAACAAGTTACAGTTAAATTAAAAATAATTCAGAAAAGAGTAAACTTATATCATTGACTTTCACTTGGTGATCATATGGGCCTATCAAACGGGCAAAACTACAAAATTTAGCTAAAGATGAAACGGGTCAAATTGGTTGAACAAGTTAAACGGTTATAAAGCCAACTGCCAACCACACATCAATATGTGTGTGAACATATGGACCTATCAAATGGGCCAAAATACAAAATTTTAACAAAAGATTGGAACAGGTCAAATTGGTCAAAAAGTCAAAACAGACATCAAAAACTGATACCATTTTATTGTAATATTGTAGTTTCTATACTCATAAATAACACATTATGTAAATTAAAAAATATTAAAAACATGAATAGGATGTGGTTGCAAGTCAACCCAAACGGGTCATTTAGCGTTTAGTAAGTAGTTAAAAATGACCTGTTTTGACCCAACCCAACCCAACCCAAAACCATTCACTAGGCTACTAATTATCACATCTTATGAGTTACCTTGTACACAGGCCCAAAACCACCTTCACCAAGCTTACATTCATCTGAAAAGTTATTTGTTGCATTTGCTATTGTATTGAAGTCAAACAATGGCAATTCCAAATCTTCCTTCTGTTTGTCACTGGCAATGTTGTTTTCGTGAACCACGACAACGCTGCTTACTCCTGTAGATGATAAACTCTAACATTGTAAGGAAACCACATGTCGTTTGGAACGATTAGAACTTTTAGATATAGTAGAGACATTACCGTTCTTTTTCTTCTGCTTTCTTTTCCAGTATAAGAACAAGCAGATGCCCAATAGAACAGTAACCGATACAAGCACAGGAACAATTATAACTCTCACTCTTCTCTTTGCTTTAGCTTTCCTATCTACTGCATAGGAACAATTAACCGCAAGAACCCATTACGGGAAAACTCATAAGACCCAACCAATACCCTGCTAACAGTGAAAGCTGGAATTGAACTTGAGACCTCTGCTAAAAAAATTAAAAAAATAACGACTATCTACGTTTTGTCAATTTTGAACAAATATGAGTTCAAATAAAAAATTAAAAAAATATTTAGAAAAAAAAAACCAACCGATGAACACCCAATGCGTCAGTCTTGAAGGTTAATATAAGAATCTTGGACAAACATGTCCTAGACTAACATGGCCCCGACTTGTATAATAAGTAACCCGTTTTGACCCGTTACCCAACCAGCTTGACCCGCCAGTTTTACCCAATACACAAAATATAACAAAACATTTCCATACCTAATTCCGAAGCCGCCATTCTTACAAAGATATCCTGCCCATCTCCTGATGCATAAGATCTAATATCAACCAAATCATCAAACCAAATCAAGCATCCACTCCCTCTTTTAACATCCAAAGTTGCATAAGCACTACAATTACAATTCCTTAAACACACCCTCTCACATTCTTTAATATCCATACTCACATTATACCAACTTCTTCTTGTATCAGGCACCTTCACACTAGTCCTCTTCACAAACCCATCTCCCCCATCACAACTCAACCCAACTCGTCTCACACACCCGTTCGACCAATCAGCCCGCCTCCATTCCTCCGGTTCCCGAGGCTCAAACCCACTCAAACACGAGCAAGCAGGCGAGTCATTAATATTACAAATCCCAAACGCCCCACATAACCCATACCGGTCACAATTATCCATCTGTCCAGACACATAAAGCCGCCACTCCCTCGTCCTTTCGACCCAAATAAACCGCTGTATCCGCCCTTCAGGACTTAAAATCATCCGTGACACAACCGAATTACTAACAAGCTCATACTTATAATACAACTCCTTCTCATTAAACACGAACCCGAACGTGTATATATCATTCTCCTTCAAATTCGGCATCCCACTAAACCGCAGCCCATTCCAATAACCCGAATTAAACTCCAATTCATCCCCTTTTCGCATTAGAATCTGCGGGTACCCATTCGAATCAAACCGGTTCGTATACACTCCTTTAGAAGGGTCATCAACACTCTTCCATGCAGTCAAATACTTATTCAACCCTTTACCAAAATCAATACCAAACTTCATACTTGGTAAAAACGTGTCACCAGGATAATCAAAACTTTGCCATAAGTAGTTTTCGGGTTCGACATCATTTTCGTGTCTAACCACAAGGTTTCCAGTGTCAAGAAGTTGTGCTACTAGATTATCTTTGTTCGCGGTTAGCGAATTATTTGATGACCAAATAATATTGTGTGTACGATCAATGATCGTTAGAGTTCCTTGGATATTGAGTGTTAATACACCTGAAGTGTCGTTAAGTGGTGTGTCTCTATTAGCGACCCATACAACTGTCATGACAGATATTTTGTTGTACCATATACCGAAATAACGGTTGGTTGAAGATTTTGATGGGCTGAAAAAGCCCATTGTAAAGATTTGATCGTTGGATATTATTGTTTGGCCATCGGTAATGTTTTGGGTTGGGGTGATGGTGCTTGTTGATGATGTTGAGGTTAGACATAGAGTTGATGTGGTGAGGACAAGTAGGAACATGTGAAGGGGTTTCATGTTTTGGTTTGTGATTTGTTGTGGAAGAAATACTTTGTTTTGTAGTTTAAAAGAGTTGACTTTTTGGGTTGTTGATTAGTAATTTACCATAAGGGAAAATGACCAAAATAGCCCGTTGACCGGGCGTTTTGCACAAATAGCCCTCTCCACCCTCTTTGGAGAGAGGGGTCACGGTTCCCAACATGCCTGAACCGTCTTCCAAGGGGCTTCCCATTTCAGCCAACCGTCTCCCGCCACGTGTCGTTGTTGATCCCGAGACAGACCTTTCTCTCTCCTGAACCCTCTTTTCTTTCTCTCTCCTCCTGAACCCTCTTTTCTTTCTCTCTCCTCCTGAACCCTCTTTTCTTTCTCTGTCACCCCTCTTTCTCTCTCCTCCTGAACCCTCTTTTCTTTCTCTCTCCTCTCTCTCTCCTGAACACACATCAGAGTGTCAGACATCCCATTCCTTCTGCAACTGTTTGCCGGGTTTTGAACTTGGTTTTGATGACAGTACACCCAACAATGCATGCAAAAGGATGTCAACTGTTTGTAGCGGCAATGACACTAGTTTTTATAACATAAAGATATTGAATATTGATGTAACTTTTCAGACGTTTTTGGAGTCCAGGAGTGAAGCAGAATGTAAAGAAAAGTGTTTGGGGCTGGACTGTTGTCAAGCATATTTGTATATTGGTGTGCAGAACCAAGAACTCGTTCTAGCCGGTATTCCTAGAGGTAAAGAAAAGTGTTTGGGGCTGGACTGTTGTCAAGCATATTTGTATATTGGTGTGCAGAACCAAGAACTCGTTCTAGCCGGTATTCCTGGAGGTAAGCAAGGTTGCTGGATATGGTCTTCGGGTTCGCAGCTTGCTGATACACAAACCAGCGGTGACGAAGGTAGTGGCCACATATTCTCCATCCGCAACATCGGTTGTCTATTGCTGGTAACTGTCGTATGTGTCTTGTTGAGGTTGAGAAGTCTCCTAAGTCGGTTGCAGTGGAGAGGGAGAGTGAGGAGGAGAGAAAGAGGGGTGAGAGAGATAGAAAAGAGGGTTCAGGAGGAGAGAGAAAGAAAAGAGGGTTCAGGAGGAGAGAGAAAGAGGGGTGACAGAGAAAGAAAAGAGGGTTCAGGAGGAGAGAGAAAGAAAAGAGGGTTCATGAGAGAGAAAGGTCTGTCTCGGGATCAACAACGACACGTGGCGGGAGACGGTTGGCTGAAATGGGAAGCCCCTTGGGAGACGGTTCAGGCATGTTGGGAACCGTGACCCCTCTCTCCAAAGAGGGTGGAGAGGGCTATTTGTGCAAAACGCCCGGTCAACGGGCTATTTTGGTCATTTTCCCTTACCATAATGCCCTTTTAGATTTGAGTAACTTTTGGAATTGGTGAATTATGTTTTGGTTTTTATTTGAATGGTGGAAGGTGTATTGGGTCAAATTAGAGGTTTTCTAAACACGGGATAGGAGGTGGAGCCAATCTTGTTTTTATTGGGTAAAACTGTTCATGATGTAATAAAACTGAGTGCGAATGATGAAAGATAAGTAATTGCAACACAAATAATATGTTTAACTAAATCAAACCTCAAGTATCATTCAAGTACTGAAAATAATCAAAAGACACTAAAGCAAATTAATTTTAAGATTCACATAAACGAACCATCCACGCAAAGGTGGCTACAAAGAGAATTCGCCGCTCATCACCATTGTAAGATCTTAAATCGATGTGTTGTTGGAAGTTGGATACATGATGATATGATTAATTAATGATTAGGGAATGAATAATTGAGAAAAAAAACATTGTTGGAAGGTCTAAAAACAGCTAGGGTTAAGTATCTCTCGTTTGGAGGAATGAGTATCTTTAAATAGGGTAAAAACCACCAAATTCGCGACTTAATCTAACATGGGGTGCAAGGTAACACCCTAACCAGCGCATGATGAGCTGGTCATGCACCAGGATGTGCTGGTCTTGCCAAAAATCCCATTCTCCTCTACCTTGCGTTGAAATTAGAGCACATGCATTCCAAATCACTTTACATTGCGCTCCAATTCGGGATTTCTTCTCTTCTTCATACTTCACTTGGGATCACATCCATATGTTTCCAAACTCTTGTCTAGCTTCCAAAACCTTCATATTGAGTTCCAATTAACTCCATTAAGCTTCAAGTACCTGCAAATCACAATCATTCTTAAAGTAACCATGTTTTACACAATTAAACATTTAAAAACACCTACTTACACATACTAAAACATGTTTAATCATCCTCTCATCATATGGTTTGTTTGGGATGAAGTGGAATGTTGTGATTGGTTGGTTTTTGTGATTGGTATGGAATGATTTAGTGATGGAATGTGATGGGTGCCCCTAGTATGATAGCGATTTAGTGAAGAAATGTGATAAATAAGGTGTCAAATGATGATTGAATATGATAGTATGATATTATTTTACAAAACTCGTAGTAAAAAGTCTATTACTTATGTGGATTTCACGTAGTTAAAGTGATCCAGCAAAGCCACGTATAATTGTCACTTCAATTTTTCCTTTCACGGGCTCTCATTGGCTATAAAAGATTCGCAAATATGAACACGAAGATAACAATTTAAAAGGTGAGGCTTGTATTGTTTATTGTATATTATTGCTTTGACGTTGAATGATTCAATTCAATTCAAATCAATTTAAACCACAATAGATTATACCATCATTTCATATATTTTGACTTTTCGCATTTCAATGGTTGAGTTTTGCTAAACTCACTAGTTTTATCTTTTATGTAACAATCATCACAAATAAAGAGTTGCCATAATTATTTCGAAAATTTAGTGCAAGAATGGATACCTTTTGGTCTTTGGCTAAGTAGTGGATGACCTACGGTGAAGGGCACTATAGTGCCGTTTGACAACTTTGATTAAAATTTTATTACCGACATTGCAAAGTTAAATAGCTATTCCTAGGTCTTCTAGGATAAATACATAAACACATGCACCCTGCAAAATTTAAACTTTTAATCTTTTGGTTGTAGAGCAAGGTTTTGAAACCCGGACCGATATAATTCTAGGAAAACAAGCTCGGAAGTATCAACTTCCATTGCCAACTTTCAAATCTCTAATGCTTGAAACGAATACTCGACTATGTTGAGAACAAGAACCAATTATTCTTGGGATTAATCTTTCATTTATGTCTGCTTATTGATCGATGTCGTTGGGTCAATAAAAAATATACGAAAATATAGTATAGTGGAAATGAATCGTCTTCACAGGGAATTGATGGAAAGTATAGTTTTGTAGATTAACTAGTAAATTAAAAATCTAATTGGTTTGTTGTTTGTTTGGAATTTTTAAGAAAACGAATTTAAGAACTTGTAACAATAATATTAAAGAAGTAACCTCCTCCAGGTTTCCGGTTCAATGATTCACCCTACCCTTGGTTAGATGGTTGGATACCACATAGACATAGTTTTGTTGTACGGTTTAAGTTAAGTGATAATCAAACACAAATTTTTAATAATAACTCGTACAATTTAATTACCAACCCACGAATAACAACTACCCTCCCGTTAATCAAACCGCTCACGATGCAAGAAAACCAAATGAGAATGACTAAGAGAAGCAATTGCACAAACGTGACTTGTTTAAATAACTCAAACCACAAATATCTTTCAAACAATTAAAAGACAATCCATAAACCAAACCAAACAAGAGTTGGAGTTTCACAAACGAATCATACACCCGGAGATGATTACACACTTAACCGCGCTGCATATTAATGATGATTCTCTTCTTGACGTGCGTGATCCCCTAGTCAGCAGCAAAGAAGGCTGCCGCCTTCTGTTTTCCTCGTGCCCTCCTATCTCTCAAGCCTCAACAGCACCCACACCTATAAATTGTTGTAACCCTTGTTTAATAATTAAGCCCAACAATAACTTGCAAGATCATAAGCCCACAAAACTTTATTAACTTGATGTTATAATTCCTCAACAGAATCTCGTGGCCTACAAAATCCCAAAAGCAATAATACATTAATTACTTCCTTAATTACTTATGTTCGGTTTTCTAACCTCTGGTTAGGAAATTTTGTCTATGTAATCGCTGTGTTTTCTTGTGGAATAAAAGTTATCTCCTTCTCCGTTAAAAAAAAAAAAAGACGTAAGAGACCCATTGAAATTGAATTAACAATTTTAAATTGAACATCCAAGTTTACTTATTATCTTTTATTTATTATAATTTCTTTTATTAAATTCTAATTTGATCGTTTTAACTCGTTTAGCATACGGACACTTCAAATACACTTACCTGAAATTAGGATTAAGAACAGTTAAAAACACAAACTAAAACACGTAAATATATACAAAAACTAACATATAACATAATATGTTCAACAACACATCACTTATGTGGCGATGACAACGGTTCATTTCGTCTATTGGTCCTTGTTGAATAACACCAAATTTTTGTTACCATCCAAAAGTGACTAGATCATAAGAAATGTTTTCATATTTTATTTGACAAATGTGATGATTTTTGGCCTTGTCATGTCACATCTATTGGTCCACCTTAGACTTTTATGAACATATATAGTGTCTCGTTCAATTAATTTACTTATCTATAGATACATATTCAACGATTCTAGTAACTTCCTGTAACGATTTAAATATAATTCATATGTTTTTACTTAATCCAAAACTTCATCTATTTCTTTGAAAAAAATTAAATATGATATCCAACTCTTTGAAAATAGTGATATACTTGCAGAATATATTTCCTAGTATAATAAGGTTGTGCGGTATAGGGGTCGGCATAGGTCCATCATGCACATGGGAGGGGAGGCTACACCGCCCCCGGTCTATCATCATCATCTACGGCAATGAGTTGCAGTTCACACCGGGCCTCGCTATTGGTGATTTGTTTTTTTTAAAATAAGGGAGGATGATCCATCCTCCACATCCTTGGACCATCATGGGGAGGATGGACCTACCCCACGCTAATGTGGCAGATGAGTTGGAGGATCATCATCCTTGATGTATCTCCTCCACACCCTATAACCTAACTTATCGGTATATTTAAGTAAAGATATCGATCTGAAATACACCGTAAAACACAATATTATAAACAGTTTAACAACCAATGGTATTGTGGAAGCAAATGTGACAACTAACACATGATCCATCTTTTTTTTTACGAATTAGGGTTTCATCAAGTCTTGACAATTAAAGGAATAGGTGGAATTGAATTCTGAACCGATTAAAATTTCAAGAAAACGTTAAATATGTAAAGATTTTAATATCTTGAATATGATTAACATTGTAAACAAAGAATAGGTCTAAAAGACCAATTAAAAGTGGTTTAGTCAATACTTTCTCCTTTATGAATCTAATATTAAACAATTGAACGACCAATTGTGATGTGGAAGCAAATGTCACGACTAACGCATGATCGATCACATTTTTTACGAACTAAGGTTTCATCAACTCTTGACAATTGAGGAATGAGTGATTAAGTTTTTAACCGATAACAGTTTTAAGAAAATGTTAAATATGTACATAAAGATTAAAGAACTGATTAATGTTTAGTTAATACTATCTTCTCTATGAATATATGATAACTAAATTTTAGCTAATTGAATGATTATTCATTCATTTTCAGTATATAGCAACAAAAATCATGTATTTTATAACAATATACTTACAACAATAATAAATAAATAAATAAATAAATATGGTGTAAACATCAAATACAAATGGGCTTAACATACTCAACATAAGAAGTGAAGGAATTTTTTATTTTATTTTTTGAATTTTTTTCCATTAGTTCAAACATGTTAACAAGATAGGAAACTTCTCATCTTAAGACCCATTTGTACAAGAACTTTACTCAATAAATACAAATACAACATAATTTTGAAAATTTTGAGTGATAACATTTGCATAATAGAAAAGTTGATGAATTTTATCAAAACCATAGTCCATAAGTAAACATTAGATCATTTGAATTACATAGTATAAATGTAGTTAGTCTTCGAGTTTCCATGTGTCTCACTAGACTATGTCGAAGTGAATGATGAACTGACTTATCATGTACATCACTAAACCTTTGTAGGTGTTTTTCAAATTTCATCGGGGCTTCTTGTGCATAATTTGATGGATCTTCATTGTTAATATTATCACCATAACCTAACCAATTGATCCCTACAAATAATGTGTTATTAAAAAAAGAAGTAAAAAAAATAGAAGAAGAAGGAACCATGTTGATCCATTAAAATGTCCGGGATTTGAATCATATGATTGTGCTCCTTGAGTAGAGCCGTAGAGGTGTAAAAAATTGACCGGTTTGGGCCCCTCAAACTTGTTTCCGACCCAAAATTGATCCAACCAAAAAACTGGTTTGGGCCCATCCAACTCTGTTTGGCACTAGTTTGTGGTCTGGTTCTTTGAAACCGGTATATAATAGAGGTGCACAAATCGGGTTTTTTTAATACCCGGGTTTTGGTATGGAACCGATTTCGGGTATGGTCGGGTATTACTTCGAACGAGTATTGAAAGAACCGGTTCCAGTTCCGGTTCCTAGCATAAAAAACCGTACCCGGTATACCGGTTCCGCTTTTTCAATACCCAGTTCCGGTTTTTTCAATACCCGGTTCCGGGTATGGAACCGGTTTCGGGTATATCGGGTATTGAAAAAAACCCGGGTATATCGGGTATTGAATTCTTTTTATACAATCACGTCGAAAGGTAGTGCGACTTAGATGATTATAACGCGGTTATAGAATTCTTTGAGTATACTTTTTGAGTATTCAGAAAACCCGGTTCCGAATTTTTAATACTTAGTTCCGCCTCAACATCAAAATGCCAAATAGTCCCGTCATTTGACACATACTTTTTGAGTATTCGAAAAACCCAGTTTCGGGTATTCGGGAAACCCGGTGCCGGGTATTCGAATAACCCGATTCCGGGTATTTAAAAAAACCGGGTACAACCAGGTATAAATCAGGTCCGGTTCCGGGTCCGGTTTTTTACATAGAAATATGTACCCTATGCGTACCCGACGGGTAGACTCGGGTATGGTTCCGGGTATACCCGGTTCCGGTTTTTTTTTTTCGGTTCCAATTCCGGTTTTTTTGTGCACCTCTAGTATATAACCCGAATTGGTTTAAAAACAAGTAAAAACCGGTTAGCACCGGTTTTCTGCACAAACCCGACCCCAATTGATTTCATAGGTTCGGACATTTTTCCTCCTAAACTGATTTATCTAAAACCGGTTTGGGCCAAACTGGTTTGACTCCATGGTGCGAGAAAAATCTGTCTTGCATAACATTGACTTTATCTTTTTTATGTCATTAAATTTGTTGGATCCTTTAGAGGAAAAAGCCCAGGGAAAAAAAATTTGTTGACAATTTTGTAAAAACCCATTTCGTTCGCATTCTTTTTCATCGCATAACGGTTTATACGTCCTACAGAACCATGATGGTGGTGGAAGACAGATGAAGGTTGCGGCGTTGCGCAACGTTGCACTGGCATCAAGTAACGGCGAAATTTTAAACTGAAAAACAACATAATGAGACATAACACACCATCAAATTAACATTCAAGTATATCACACAGAATCTACTTACATTAAAGTTTCATCATAAAACTAGCATGAGTTTCTTCTACCACAGACACAACCAATGGACACCCTGAGACGCAGGAAACCACTGCGGCTCATATATAAATCCAAACACAAGGAAAAAATGACTAGATAACTCCACCTCAACTTTGCATGCTGCAATGCCTTCTAGACATCCTGCATCATGTAACTGCCTCATCAAAAGACGGACAAATTATTTGGAAAACTAAAAACCGTATCATGAATAATCCTAGAGATATGATGTTGGTAGAATGAAAGAGAGAAGTTTCTTGAACAAAAATGCCATTTTACCTTTAAATAGGAGATTTCCTCAGACCTTTCATCTATATGCTTCTGCCAAAAAAGTTGAAGAAAAAACGTAAGAAAAGGAATCATAAAAGGTAAACAAACATGCCTCAAACACCGTAACTAGAATCCCAATCTTGGTTTTAGATAATGCAAGGCACTATGTAGTGTTTAGGTCCCCAAAAGCCCACGCGCGAGGCAAATGCTGTACCTCTTATGCACATCAGCATTTTTATCAAGTAAAGCATTCATAATTTCTTAATTCTTTTGGTCAGTTCTATATATCAGCCTCCTCCACACCTTATATTTGACCTGCATGTACATGAAGCACCACTTCAAGGCATTGAGGCGTTTTTGTGATCACATTGTACACCTTGACTCCTGAGGCGTGCATTTTTAAACCAAGATCTCAATAACCCAGACTGTAACTTTTTAGTTGATGAGGAAAGCAGATGAAACTAAAGTCAGTGCAAGGCAAATAGTCCAGATGGTCATGGTCACAGATTATGACCATCAAGACCTCAAGGCTCGAGGTGATAGCAGAGTGGTAGCATATTCATTCTACCGGCATTTGTTAGTTTTCAAGACCAATATTTATTTATGAAAGGTTTGAATTTGATTATGCCTTTATCTCAGCAGGTCAAAGGCAACCACATCAAAAACGATCTTAAAAGGAAGTAGACAAATTGGCGAAAAAAGGTCAAGTCACACATGTTTACACTTTATAAAGAATAATTAGAATACTATTAGAACATATAGTTTCCCTATCACAATAAGCACAATATTTGTTTGTTACAAGTTTGAACCGTCAGACAAAAAGGTGCTACGAATATGAAATCTTAATTCTTAAATGATCCTAAATCAAATCCTTCATACAAAAGTAGTAATAGTTATCGATAGCGAATAGTGGTAAATAGCGACGGCTACCGATATGCTACGTAACGATAGCGACGCTCGTAGCGCCCGCTATTTCTTAAATAGTGGTAAGGTATTAAAATATTTAAAAATATTTTTATGTACAAATTTACAAGTATAAGAACCAAATGTTTAGATACACAAACTAATTTTATACTTTCTATGTAAAATTTAGAAGTTTTAGGTACTAATACTATATGTAAACAAATGAAAGATAGAGGGGTTAAATATGAAAATAGATAAACTTATTTATAACCCTAAAAGCCTGAAACAGAGAAACACAAATCAGTCAGCCGCCTCTTCATCTTCTTCCTTGTTTCCGGCAAAAAAATAGCCGGAAGTCCGCCGGAATCACTATTTTCACGCTATTGCCCCGCTAACCACATGATAGTGGTTGATAGCCGATACGCGATGCTATTCGCGATCTCGGCCGCTATCACCGCTATTAATAACTATGTCAGTGAGTCGGGGTTCCCATTGACAAAGGTTATATGACATCAGAAAAGATTTAGACCAAGTGAACTACATCTACTTACCAAAGAATCACATTTAAGACATGAAGGACCTACACACCCATTTGAGGTAATAAGAAATCACAACAAAACAAGGAAAGTCATACACGACGTGAATTCAAGTCCTTATTATACTTGATCAAATGCAAACTTGGCAGCACTTCAAAAAGAAAAACTGAAGCGGTTTGTATAGATGGAGGCTTTGTCCACAATATGCCGTAGATTTAAGTTTACTTTTCGTTATATTTGCATTTGCTAAATATGAAACAAAACTGGGAGGTAGTCGTGCAACATCAAGATGTGTTGTGGAGATATATGAGCTTAATTGGGAAACCAATTCTATTATATGACGATTACCCTTGCTCATTTTCCCAAAGCTGGCTCCAATCCCCCCAAGATTCTAACCTAAAAATCTTTACTTTGGTTGCATTTTCCAGTAACGATTTTGACCTATTCTCTTCAACGTCTAGAAATTTCAGCATACTAAAGCAATTGTTATGAACTTATGATGCACTACTATGAAAGAAAATATCATCAAGGATCTTTATCTTTATCTTTACGATAGGGGAGGAGAAAACATATGCATCTCTGTAGAAGAAGACGATCATCCTAAAGCTTTCGTACTGAATCCATGGTGACGCCATATCTTGACACCTAGGTTTTAAAAAGCGCGCCTCAGGCGCAGGTGTTGGGGCGTTTTCGCTCAATGCCTAGTGTAAATACAAGAAGTGCCTAAAGGGCGCAGGTTTCAGGGGGTTTTTTTTTTTGGGGGGGGGGGGGTGTCTAGCCTGAGGCGCGCGCAGGGGCGGATCTACGCTTATGTAGGGGGTTCCAAGGAACCCGTTCGGTTCGAAATTTTTAGTGTTATTATATCTAGAAAATTGGGTAGGAACCCCTAAATATTTTATAGAGGAACCCTTAAACATTTGAAAGAGGTGCTCTAATGGTAAATCCCCTTCCTTCTAACATTCAGATCTTAGGTTCGAATCCCGTCCAGCCCTGTTTTCTTTAGTTTTTTTCCTGATTTTTTTAATATAAAGTTTAGGGTTTTTTTTTGTTTGTTTATCTCAAACATCACAAGTCAGCCACCATTTGCCAATTCAAACTCATTCTATCCTGATGGACCGCCTATAAGAGCACCAAAAATGTCATCTTTTGTTGATACTAAGGAAATGGTGAGGCCAGGGTATTGAGTGGTCACCGGAGCAAAGCTGTGTGTGGATGGTGGTAGAATTAGAGTGAAAGTCAAGTATTCCTTGTTGACAATAACTTCTGAGGATTCAATGTTTATGTGAGAAAAGGATGTACAATAGTTAAAGGATTAGATTATTGTTTGTAATTTTGTATCACCAAATTAAATCATCTTTTGTACATGCTGCATTACCAAGGGTACATGTTATATCTTAGCTATGATCATTTGGATAAAAGATATTTCTATTGTTTATTCAATGATCTGCCTACCCAGTCATTGTTATTTTCATCAGGTAACACTTTTGAGTTTTGACCATTAATAATAATACATTCCAAACTCTCATTATACACTAAATATTCACAATTTCCATGCCGTTAACTCTCAAATTCTGGACTCATGTGCTCATTTGTTGTATGTTACCAAACACATCCCAAGAAACTGCAAAGGTATGAAAAACAAAAAAAAATAAGTTTGGTTTAAGTTTGTGTGTTTGAATGGACTTTTAACTATAAGTATTCTTGTTAATGTTATCAATTTTTCGATAGGCTTTAGAATGTTCTTGTTGATGTTATCAATTTATCATGTTAATTTCCAATTTGTTGTAAGTAGGCTTTAAAGTATGATTAAATGATTAGCAATGTCAATTTCTAGTGATCTTTTTTAATGTGTTCAACTTTACCCAACCCGAACGGTCGAATCGACTCGAAATTTGTATTATGCAATAAACATTATCCGACTCGACTCGACCCGATCCGTCAAACCGACCCGAATTTTTTTTATGTTCGGTCATATGGAATTGGACCATCTAAAAAAGTGAACCCCCCTGATAAAAATTCCTGGATCCGCCACTGAGCGCGCGCCTCATGTAACTAATACGTTTTTGTGCAGAAAAAATCTTTTCCTTTCGATTTTTTTGCTTGTACATTGGTACATGTAGGTAAAATGATATAAAAACCTTATTTGTAGCGATATTTTGGGTAAAGGAAGCTAAAAAGCTACAGAATATATAAAAAAAAATCATGCAAAGCCCTTTCTTTTGCTGCTATCACCACTCTCTATCTAATGCCTAGGATTCTACTTCCTAGTTCCTACTAATCAAAGGCTCACTTTAAACCTACTTAAACATCTTAATGCATATAATCAAACATCCAAAAACATATAAATGTACCAAACAGTAAAACTAATATCAAACAAAGCTTTAAAAAAAAATATATATACCATCATTTCCGGTCGTCAACCGCATCAACAAACTCAACCTCATCCTCATCATCGACAGCCGAATCAATCGAACCAACCGAAACAACAGCCCCACCCGCGACAGCCACCTCCTTCTCATCCGGATACCTAACAACGACAACCGGACAAACACAATGCCTAACACAATAATCACTAACACTCCCTAACCTCCCATCATCATCACTCCCTCTCTTACTCCTGGCACCAAACCCTCTACTCCCCATAATAACCGCACTTAACCCTAACCTCTCCACCTCCAAACACAGCCTCTCCTTCATATCATGATCTTTAACAATATGTATCTTATACGGTATATGAGCGTCCACAAGAGGCTGTGCCAGGTCAGCAGATTTAGTAATAGTAAAAGTATTGAAATCGTCTTCTAACTTAAGTTTATCCTCTTCGTTGTTAGGGTCAACGATCGTTGACTGGTCAACGGAGCCCCAGTCAGCGCCGTAGAGGACGGAAGTAGGACGGACGTGGATTAAGATGACGGCGTCGCCTGGACGGAGGTATTGGTTGACGGCCCAGTTAACGGCGAAGGCGCTCTCGTCGGAGAGGTCGACGGCGATACCGATACGGCGTTGGGCGGCGGTGGTGGGGGTGGCGGGGGTGGTGGTGGGACGGTGGTGGTGGTGGTGGTTAGGGGAGGAGGATTTGAGTTTGATGGAGGCGATTGGTGGTAGGTCGGAGTCTGGTAAGGGTTTTGATGGTTGCATTTTCAGATTATTATTATTATTATTGGTTACTGATTTAGGGGTTGAGTGATTATTATTAGTATTTGTTAAGGAGAGAGATGATCGGAATAAATAAGGTGGAAAGAAGGGTATATTCGAATGAAACCGCGTTCACGTGAAAGGGGAAAACATATTGGTGTTGCACCAAACTACCAATCAAATTTTGCGTAAAATAGATTATGAGTTTTGGAAAAAAAAAAAAAAAAAAGAGATGGATGTGCTTTTAGATTATTGTGTTTTGGTAGTCTAAAAATCTATTTCAAAACTTAACCCCAAACACTAAAAACTGATTATTTGCGTTTTCAAAATGCAATAATCTAAAAATCTGTTTTCAAAATGTAATCCCAATTACCCCCTAAGAGTGATGGTTGAGATTTGAGGTGTTCACGGTTTGGTTTTGACAGTTTTTGAGTGAGACTGTGAGTCAAACTATTAAACTATTAGTAACGGCTTTTTATTATTGAAAAACAAAATTGAACCCTTAAAAATTAAAAGTGAACCGTTACAAATGGTTTAGTTTCGATTTAGTTTCACGATTTGATTTTTATTAAGCTCAAAGTAAACAAAATAAAAATAAAATAAACGGTCCATAAATACTCAACACACACATCATATTTGGTTCAAGCACTTCAATTTATTTACTACATCTGTTCATATGATTAAAAAAACAAATATGATGGGTACATCAGTACATGCGTCCGATTTGGTAGGAATTAGATCGTGGGCTGCATTTGTATTATAATTTTAGCCTTAGTTGTATTTTTATTAAACATAATAGAAATAGCTAAATGTATGTAACATAATAGATTTTAAAAAATATATATATGGTTAAACTTTACAGTCCGGTTCGGTTCTATATAGTTAATTTTAGATACAAACAGCAAACGAAACTGTTCACTACGGTTTGCAATTTTTGAAACCAATCGATCTGAAATTTAAATAAAAAACGACCATAAAATCAAACTAATGACCGGTTTGGACGGTTTTATCGTAACCAAACCATGAACACCCCTAGTTGAGATCTAGTTTCTTTTATAAAATAAGTATGGATACCAATCTATAATCTATAATCTATAACTTATAATAAAAGAATTGAGTTTGTATGAGGTGGCATTCAATGGAGGCCTTAACCCCCCATTGAATGTGTCATGTGGCACCTTGAGGTGATAGTATTGAATTTATTATTTTAATCTATTTTTAATCATTAATAAAATTTATTTAAAAGGAAATAAAATAACATTATGGATAAAAAAATATACTAAAATCTAATCTACTAAAATAAATATTAAACATTTATTATTTTTTATCTCATGTTTCCTCTCATAACTTTTAAACGCTAATATCTTTTAGATACAAGATTTTTTGAAGAAAAAAAGTACACCAATTTAACGAGCGTTTTATTATCTTTCCAACGAGTACCATAGTGTTATATAAAAAACGGAGAAAAAAAAACGATTATTGGTGATACCCGACCCGATTACCCGAAACCACATACCCAAATACCCGAACTACATACCCGATCATATACCCATGAATTTTTTAACGCATCACATAACCCTTAGACTAATGCGTTCGATATTTGCAATATATGTGCACCATCATAAACTAAAAACTTTATAGTATGTAACTAAAATATGTATGGTTATTATAATACTATTTCAATAAATAACTTTTTTTTCTTATTTCATGTTAGTTTTTTTAAAATGATCGATTACAAACTTACGAATTCATTTGACATTATATAATATTTTGTAAGATTTAATAGCCAAAATCGTCCCTGAGGTTTGGTCACTTTTGTCACTTCAGTCCAAAACCCAAACCTTTTATATTTGGGTCCTTAAGTTTTATTTTTCTTGCCAAATTCGTCCCTGGCAACGTTTAAGTTGTGGACTGAAGTGGCAAAAGTGACCAAACCTCAGGGACGAATTTAGCAAACCCAAATCTTTTTCAGGGATGAATTTGGCAAAAAAAATAAAACTGAGGACCCAGATGTAAAAGGTTTGGGTTTTGGACTGAAGTGGCAAAAGTGACCAAACCTCAGGGACGATTTTGGCTATTAACTCTATTTTGTAATGACACTAAATTTATACCCCGGCGCAGAGATTCGTTTTTTTTTATATTTGAACATGATAACTTATGGCAGAGATTTGTTCAAAATAAATAATAATTTCACATATTGGCAAGTCATTAATTATGTTGTCATATTATATATTTTATTATGTCATATTGGATATTTCAATCTCGGGACGCTTCCGGGAAAGAAGCTAGTAAAATATAAGTTCTAAATTAGAAACTGATTGTTTTTTAATTATAAGTTGAGCAACTTGGTATTTTTTTGCATTTTATTAAAAGAAACCCATATCAAGTTATCAACCTCACATCTTTGTAAACTATTAGCGCATTAAAGGGATTAGTTTCAAAATGGTTTAGAATAACGCATATTTAATTTAATTATAATATATATAGTTATTTAAAAGATATACATTATATTTTTTGGTTTAAATTTAATTAACAAAACTACGTAAGAACGTAAAAAAAAAATTTTAATAGCTAAAATAAAGGACAAAGTTAAAAATGTAAATGAAATCAATTGAACTAACCTTATCAACTGAAATTTACTTGTTTTTGAAAACACTCGCTATCTCCTTTAGGACGAGCAGTGATTCTTAAACCCTACCCAAGTTCAAATCCTTTCTAGTGGTGCTTACTTCCATTTTTTATATTTTTTTGCATTTGGTGACGTCAACTATTTACTTAGGGGGTGTTTGGGATTGATTATTCAAAATAGATTATGCGTTTTGGAAAAGCAGGGGTGGAGCTGCTTATAGATTATTGCGTTTTGATAGCCTAAAAAACTGATTATCTGCGTTTTCAAAATGCAATCTCAAACACTAAAAACTGATTATCTGCGTTTTCAAAACGCAATAATCTAAAAATCAGATTCAAAACGCAAATCCCAAACACCCTCTTAATTTGGGAAATAGAAAGAACGTATCACATACTCCATAGTTGTTATTTCATTGTCATTTTCCTTTAATTATAGATTATTTTGCTTTATTAAACAATAGATAGAAGATTATACCTACAAGCAATTAGGATGTCCGTGGGATTGTATCACTGATGTAGATGTCAATTTCCAACAAACAATTACGATGTGCACTCGTAACATTGAAAGCTCACAATTTGCAATACCGAATGAAATTCTAATTTTCTGATAGTGGAACTAAGATTCTTTAAGAAATGTGTGGATACAAATTATGTACTAAAACATGAGTTAAATAATATATGAACGAGAATATACCGAGACCATGTGTTACATTATGTGATCGTGAGAGGGAGGGTGGCCACCTAGGCACCACGACCATGGCACACTGCATCGGTGCTCTGCAGTGTAGTCATGAATGGCTTGTAAGTAAGGGCAACCATACTCGCATAACTCTTTCTCCTCTTTACACTGTTCAATTTAAGACTTAATTTGTTTGTTTTTTTCGTAAATAACTTGTGCAAAAAGTAATAATAAGTTAAAATTTGTTGTTTAAATAACTTATGACATGGATTAAAAAATAATTTAAATGACCATATAATAGCGTGGCACCATTTTTACTATCACTATCACTTGTCATAATACAAGATCTGATACACGAAAGTAGCCCATAGTATCCTTAGCCTTTTCGATTACTATTTAAATAAGCTTTACCTTGGGGCTTCTGGTTTAGGAAGATCGATAAGGATGACAATCAAAGTCAAACCCGACATGTAAACCCAAGCCAATAATTGAGACATGTATTTGAGTTGAGTATGGGATTGGTTTTAGAAATTTTCACGGGTATGAGACTTGTATAGGATTAAATGATGTACCCGTTTACCTAACCTAATTATTCAAAAACATATACCCATTTACTCAATTACATACCCAAAATTATTTTCTTCTTCTTATTATTTATTTTTTTTATCTATTGGGTGATAATCCATTAATCTAAACATCATGTGAAAATACTTTTTTTTCGTTCATATACTTATGTTCTTTATCTTAGTTTTTCAAGAGGGTGATGTATACAATATGCAACCAACTAATTAATGGATAACTGTAGAAAAAATAGAATTGTGAGAATTCTTTTTATTTTTGAAAAACCTAACGGGTACGCTCAATACCGAACAAGTAATTACCCAATGGATACACGACGGATGTAGGTCGGGTATGAGAGACCGTTTTACAATAATCGAGAATGAGGTTGGGATTACCCAAACCCGTCTCCTTGCTATCCATGAACCATCTTGAGCATCCAAGAGATTTCATAAATGCGTCGGCCTTAACAATACAAACACTTGTGCAATTAATTGCTTATACTTTTGGAAAAAGAACACTTAACCTCCCTTTTTCTTATTTTACCCAATGTTTTCAGAACCAGCCCAGACGTTGAACTAGTCTTCTACTGGTGGACCGGTTGTAACTTGTAAGAACCAGATGATATCGTCAAATTAATAGGGTAAAATTTTTAAAAAATATAAAAAGATCCGGTTCAACCGGCCCGACCGCCAATTTCCCGGTCCAATGATACACGGGTGAAGGGATGAATACAATCGCTTGAATTACTAGACTAATGAACCGCATCAATGATACACGGGTGAAGGGATGAATACAATCAAATCAAAGTTAAATAATAAAAAATAGGTGGTATTAAAAAAAAGGGTCGTATTAGCTTTTTGCGCAGCCCAGTTACCAGTAACAGTAGAAGACCCAATACACATAATTTATTATCATATTCAATACTATTTAAAATATACTAATTACCAAAGGTTTTATGCATTGGGTATTTGTACATTGTGCTTTAGATGTTATACCGGTGGTTTCCACAAATCTGTGTTCTGGTTTTGGGATGTGTGGCCTGGTTTTACACGTGTTCCGGTGGAGACTAATCCACAAAACCAAAGTTCAGACCCCAACTCAACTCAACTCTACTCTCTCTCTCTCTCTCTCTTCGGTCTCTCATACACTTCGTCGTCACCCACCTTTGGCCAGTAGCCAACAAAAAGCCATGGTCTCAGGTCGTTCGAGGAGGCGGTGGTCGGAGCCTGTAGGTCCTCATTCTCCATCGTCTGTTGTCACGGAGCAAACACTAGGGTTTTCGCAAATTAGACTACGATCGGACGTGGAGGATTTCAGGTATGTTTTGTGGACTCAGAAACTTCCAACCATGGCTTCCCGCTTGAAAATTTCGTAGGGTTCCGGCAACTCAGAAACTTTCAACCATGGATTCCCGCTTGAAAATCTTCGTGTTGGTGGATCTGATCAGCGTCAACTGTGGCTTCCTTTGTTTTAATTTGGGTTCTATTAATTAAGGTTCTTATTAATTGAGGCAAAATGTTAAAATTAATAGTTCTACCTTTTTAACCTGAAGGATTAGTGGTCTATATTTCTTAGTTTCATTAAATCTTTGCATCTACTAGAACCACATATGAAGCATTGACCTATGTTACGAATTTTCATTCGACAATTTAGTAGCAGGTAGTTTGAAGTGTGAATTAGAGTAGATTTTGTAAGTTGTTCTGTTATATCTGTTTCACTAGAAATCAATACAAGGAGTTTTACTCATCTAATATTAGCATTCACAGGTAGACAAGGTCACCCTTAGATTTTTTTATGTGCCTTGAATTTTGGTTTGGCAATTTAAATCCGGATGAATAGAATTGATTAATTGAAGTTGAATTTTCCTATGTTTGATTGTTTTGAGGTACCAGGTAGAATATATTTTGTGTAGATATTTAGTTATATTACTTTTCAATAGCAATCGGTTCTTGGTGCTGGAGGCGCTTCCGTTCTTGACTAGAGTTTAGCGTATGGTTCACAATAACTTTTCGACCCCTCATTGCCCCTTTAATGAATTGAAAGTTTAGTATATAGGTTATTTAAAATAGCAATCATTATAAGGAGTTATAGTCATCTAATGTTAGCATCCACTGAATCAAAGTTCAGTTTTTCTAGGTACCTTAATTTTATATGCAATTTAGAGCCTGCTGAATTTAATTAAAGGAGCATAGCCGAAGTTGAATTTTCAATTGGATGTTAGCATTCACATGCTCATTGTTGGGAAATATATTAGATAGCTTCAACTTTGTTAGCATTGACTTGCTTCCCCATGCAATTTAGAACCAGTTGAATAGAATTGAGGTTGAATTTTACTCTTTCTCATTATTTTGAAGTGCAGGTAGAATGAATTGGTTATTGTTACAGCCGAAATTCCTCGACTATTTTGTAAGTTACAATCTTCACTTATACTGTAAAATAACGAGTAATGGGCTAAACAAAAACTTTAGCTCAAAGAAAATAGGATGAAAGCTACCGAGCTTGATTAACACATGAATTTGTCAAAAAATAATGATCATTTATAACCTGATACACCACTACTTTTATATAGTGCAAGTTCATACAACCAACAGAATCAGTTTCCCAGGGTCTTCATTTCGGATGAATGGATGACTTTGACTAAACAATGGTATACAATTGTAATTTTGTTTTTCGTTTGTTTTCTCTATTTCAACACCAGTCTTTCTATACAACAACTCTCTTTTTGGCTTAACTCTCCTTTTGTCACGGTTTGATATCACAACCACTCGGCACCACCATCGCCATCAGCAGGTAGTTTGGGTTTTTGGGATTTAACTAAAATTCAATGAGTCGCTAGATAGTGTATTAATAAATCTCTTCTGTTATCTTTTAGGTTGAAATTTGTTGTATAAGCCTTATATATTTCTAAAAGAAAAAGGGTTTACATATTCGAACAAGCTGGCCAAGGGAAACAAGAAGAGTTAGTGCAGTTGCATCAGCTAGCATTCAACTGAGATGAAGAATAATCAGGTATCTAATTCCTTTCAGATCATACCTGCCACGTCTAATATATTATTTTGATTGTTGAGATGCACTTTAGTTTTGATAGCTATGGTTACGTTTAATTTAGGGTTTATTGGTTCAAAAAGTAGTCTAAACCACGTGTCATTGGGCTGTGCATGTGTTCCTATTGAATGGCCACTGACTATTGGTAGACACGAGGATATGATGAGCGAATAGCTTCGACTGGAAATTGCTAAAACATGAACCTATAGCGGGGCAAAATTAAAGGATGGCGAGTTATCGCCTGAAGTCTATTTTGCAGCCATACAAGCTTGGGGCTTTTGTAATATTTGATCCTAAAAAATATTCTAGCACCCAGATTGTTTATCCTGTGTTCTGTTTTAGTATGATAGTACTTTTGTTACAACCGGGATCATTTGCGTCATCATGAATGCAACCTATGCTGCGCCAAAGAAATGAATGCTATATGTTACCTGTTGATGCAGCAGGTTAGGTTTATATACATTATTGTTCCTTACCTGTTGATGCACCTTTGAGGAATTACCATCACAGACTTTACATGTATTATTGTTTCTTACCTGTTTGTACAACAGTTGGTTGGCGACTTGGCATTTTCCGATATACAAGTCTATGATGAGTGACTAAACATGAGTGGAAAGTGCTCAAAAAACAAAAAAAATGGCATGGCGTAATTGAATGATGGCAGGTTCTCACTTGCAATCTGAGACGCAACCATGATAGTTAGCTTCCTTGGAAACGCTAAACTAATTTTCTATCCACTTTAACCTGCAATCTGAGTCAACCATTCAGAGCTAACATATATGATGTTTTATACTTTGGTGTTCTATAATCTCTTTGCCTTTTAATTTAATGCTACTGTTGGTTACTATACTCAAATGCAATGTATCATGAAGTTATATTAGGACATCAAATTTAATGACCTATTGTCAATAAATTAATAGACCATAATTTAATTCTCCTTAATTTGTGTTTTTAATCACTGCAGGAGCATTCAAATTGATATTGAATGCAATGATGCTACTCTATTTGGGACAGGTGTGTCACAATATGATGTTAGCTCAAAGCTTATTTTATTCTTTCATGTTCTCTTTTATTTATAATTTTGTCTAATTGTGTGTTGTTTTCATGTCCTGATAAAAAATAGTATCAAATCGGTGTATGTCGTTGTCATAACTGATATCAAAATTGTTGGCAGCACGTTTTAAAAGACATCAAGGAGAAGCGAAGGTCTCAGGTATCTTTCTCTAATCATCAGATGCCTACATGCCAGGCATGTATAGATTGAGAATTGGAGTTTTATGTAATTGTTGTCCTTTTCCTTTTGATAAGTTCAGGTTTTAGTGACTGATGTATTAGCTAAACTATGATTTTGCAAAAATGAAGTCAAAGAAAATGATATGATACTTCCTTTAAGATCAAGCGATGATTTGGAAAATAATTTGATCGAGGCTTAAAATAATTTGGTTGTTAGCCATTTTTATGTACGTCATAATAAGATAAAATTATTCGAATGAATTCAAATGGCAACAAAAGTTCATTAAGATTTTAGTTTCGCATGGCTCAACAAGTCAAAAAGTTACTACCTGGAAAAACAAACCACTTGGTTAGAGTAAACGTAAAACTTTTTACGCCGTACACCAAAAAAGCCATAATTCAACTCATATTGTCAATCTTTTTAGGAATGTAGTTAGTTAACGACTACTATTAGTAGTTTACCATGCTTCATTTGATTACTTCATTCAGGTTTAATTGAACGTCTTCGGGAGAGAACAGCGACGGATACCTCTAGAAAGCAGACTGAATTCTATAGGTTGTTAATATTTTTAACAGAAGTTGTTTTTGTTAGTCTTATAGATAATCATAGTTTCGACTTGCAAAGGATAATTGTGCAAGCAGCATGCAGTAAATCAATGAGGGAGGCTGAATGGAGATAACAACTAATCAGTTATTATATTTTGATGTGCTAATTTTATTGTTCAAACACGTTTGTGTATAATAGAGGACTCAAACGATGATTTAATCCATATATTCGCCATTATATTAGAATGAATAATTTTCTTCTTTGCACAACATGGCCTGAATGTGGGGAAGAAGCTAACAGACATGCAGTAATTGCAATACTGTTTGATATAGCTTAAAGAAGTAACATTTTGACTAACTTGCGAACGGTTTCTATATTTGTTTTAGTGGCGCCAACCCTTAACGCACGAATGACGCTAAACTGTCACCAACGTTCCCCCGCCGCAACGCGCGGGGGACGACATCTAATTATCCTTAAAAATACAAAAGATTTAAAAGAAAAATGTTACAAGTCAACTTAAGACAAACAAAAAAATAAACATTTTAAAAAAATAAATTTCCTATACTGAATATCAATGTAAAGATTATAGCATCCATTTACATTCTACAACATACCTAAACTATTAAGGTAGAATGAATCAAGTTTACAGTTCTGAAATTGGTTTGGCAAGCGCGACTCTTTCAGGGAGCACAAATGATGCACACAGCATCCATTTTCCAGGGGCGACAAGACGTACTTTATGCATTTTTACTTCAAACGCCACCTCCGATAATGCAATTCGTATCCGCTGAATAAACAAGATTAGATATTTCCTAAAAATTTACATATGGAGAATGTTTCGTAGTAGACGTGGCAATTTAAACTCATTTGCTAATTACTCGAAGAAGTTGGGTTATGTTCTCACTCTTATGGACCAAATGAGCAATAAAAGAGACGAGCTAAATGGGTTGAAGAGGCTGGAACCCAGAAGTCTCTGAATTGTCTTATTGAAAAGATTATGTTATTATTGTAATAATATCGTTTTTGTAATCACATATTACACAATGATCTTGTTAAATACATTCAAAAAATGGACAAAGAAAAGCAATTTTGATCCATTTGCTTATGATCCAATAAATTTGGGTTCTGTTCTATTTGGTTCAAATGGATTTATAAAAAAAAATAGCTATAGAAAGAACCGGTCAAATGGTCAGTTGGTATATTTAGCACAATAACGTTGCAGGCTATTTAGTTTTAACCCAAACACGCTTTAACATGTTACCCAGCTCATCCTACCCGTCCATTATGCCACCTCTACATGCATGTGTAAATAAAATATCAAACCTCATGAAAATCAAACTCTGGATCTTCTGCTTTTGAGAATCCATAGACATGAATCGTTGGCAAGGTCAACCCTTCACTCCTTTCGACATCTCTAAATATTCCCTTAAATGCATCTGTCATCAAATTTGTACAATATTATTAACTTGTTTGATGCTAAGCTTTAAAATAACATATAATCAGCAAGAAGCCATGAATTAACTGTCATAAGAGTTGAATAAAACCATAGCCAAAGAAGTCACAACTGCCAAATCCTACAAGTGACCGACTCAAAAAAATCAACAAGAATTAAAATTTAACATACCAAGATACTCAGCTGCATCTTTGGGCAAATTCATCACCACTTGTGTGATGGGTCGGGTGCTTTGACTCTTAAAGATAGTATCGATGAATCTTCTTCCATCCATGTTAAAAACCTTTATGTTTGATTACATGAAAATAAGTGATTAAATGTATCAAGACGAATAATGTAATAACCTCAAATCTTGCACAGGATGTGAAAATGGACATGGTAAAACTTAATACAGTAAAAAATATCTCAGATGCACAATAAGTTTGAATTTTTTATTTGTAGTGCGTATGAATTAAATAATTAGGATATGCGTACTCCATTATAGTGCCCTCAAATTTAAATAAGATATGGAGGAAAAAAAAACATTGCTAGACAGAGAAAAGGTAAAGTAGAACAACATTTTTTTCTCTTTGAGGGAAGAGTTTCAAATTTGAAGTAGTGGATTTGTTAAAGACAATCGTACACCAAAGCTATAAGTAGCGAATTTGACTAATTTACCTATGTATGGGTCAATTTTGGTCTTACTTTATCTCAAACAGGTCAAAAGGACAAATTAAGAAACTTAGATAAAAGAGGAACAGAGCAAACAGGTTGAAAGTCACCAAAGTCTATATTGATGCATACAACTTAATCGTTTTACTCAAAGACTTAGATTATTAATGCAATAATGTTGTTTTGTTATAATAAGTAGGGCATTTATTATTTGTAAAAAGTATACAAAAAAGTGTTTGTGGGTTACCTCCATATGAGATATGATCGACCCATTTCAAACTATACTATAAATTGCATGTTTTAACCCGAGCCCATTTGACCCATTAGCCGATCTACCACCACTAAACGAACCAATTAGTGAACGCGCATGACATAAGAGTAAGAGTAAACAAGTAATTTGCATAAATTTGCCTCTTTAAATGTTCTTTTACTAATTACAATCACAAAATGGAAATGTTCGCACTTAGATGTGATGGGAAAAGGTATCTATTAAACAAACAAAACTTGAATGGAAAAAAAGAGAAGATTCGAAGACAAACCTCAATCTTTCTTTCTAATTTGTTGAGCACACAATTTCTTTCTAGATAGTCAACTGCATGAGGATTTAAATCATTTGCATACACATATTTAACTTTTTTTGCTGCAAATATAGCTAAAGGACCAACCCCAGCAAATACATCACCTGTTTCAGGAAACTATTAGGTTCCACAAGATAAGCAAATATAGTCAATTAGTCATGTTCATATAATGTATCAAGGTGTCATCACCAAGAAAACACAAAAAACTAAAACTTTTAAAAGCAAATATTTCTAATACCAATATAATTCTACTTGTATAAGATCAAGAAAAAAAACATACAGACAACATCACTCCGTGTAAAGCAAGTTAGAAGCCTTTGCCTCTCTGTTGACAGCTTTGAGCTCCAATATCTGCAGAGTAAATGGGTCACAATAAGGTACAAAAGAAATAAGGTACATCAGTAAATTGGTGCATGGATTAATGTAAAACACTTACAACACCATCTTGGCATCTTATCATATTTAAATAACTAGAAAAAAACAACAATACAAATGTGCCTTGATGATCCATTTACAGGAAAAAAACCTTACACTGAAGCCAAATCAACATGAAAATGAAGTCCATTCTCTACTAATCTTGTCACAAGAGAATGATTTCCCGCCAAAACTTCAAGCTGCATTGTTCTAAAGTCATTGTTGATGGCGTCAATTTTATTCACAACTGTTTGTATCTTTGGCTTGTTTTTGTCCAAAACAACCTGACAAACAATAGTAATACTCAGCATATATATCTTCATAAACATTTTTTCTTGATGGTTTAAATCAAATACCTTGGCTATAAGATTCTTATATGGAAGATGTTCATCCCTCAAGTTCAGGTGGATGATATGCCCAACAGTCTCAAATGAAGAAGGGACAATCATATGCTCTGGAAGCAAAGCCTCTAAGACCTGTAAAATTCGCAAAAACATAACACATATATAAACATGGTTAAAAGTTAAAACAATATATAAAAGTTTCACCAGGTGCTAAACATACTTCATTCATCTGCCAATAACTGTAATACAAAGTCAGCTTGCATCTCACAAGTTCAAAAACTGATCCCTTTAAGCATGCCTGAAAGAAACATAAAGCTTAGAAATACATGCAACACATCAATCTAACAAGATTTATCGGTCACCAGCGGAGGGTAATAGTAATAAAGTCGTACCAAATTAATCTTTTTGGTGGCAAATATATACAACCAATTAAGAGCAATGCCTACTACAACCAATTAAGAGCAATGCCTACTACAACCAATTAAGAGCAATGCCTACTACAACCAATTAAGAGCAGCAACGTCTACTACCAAGAAGGAAGGCACATTATGCATGAACTCTTGGATACACTTAGGGGCTGTTTGGTTAGCCTCTTAATGGGTAGCCTCTTAATGGCCATTAAGAGGCTAACCAAACAGCCCCTTAGTCCATGCACCAATGCAACCTTGCTAAAATTTTTTACATTTTCCCATCGTCCCGGTCATCATTTATAAAATTTAAAAATGTGTTAACATTTCTAAGATGGCACAAGTCTTCAACAGATAATAGAGTCAAAATTGGAACAAATGAAGCAATGATAACCAATGTGAAGCGATAACACATATGTTGGCAATACATATGATGGTGTCCCCAACTAATATAAGTACCTTAACTCATATTGTTCATGTGTGTGCCAACGCATGAACTCCTAGATAATACATTACCAATGCACAATCGTCATACACTACTGATCTAAAACTTATCCAATTTTCATCATCCAACTTATCATTCACACATTTCTATCATTCCACAAGTCTTCAATGACAGATAATCAAATAATACATCAGTAAGGTAAAGCAAGCTAAAGTGAATACCTTAACCGCCTCCGGCAATTCATCATACAACTTATCAGCATACCTCTCATCCAACAACAACAATCTCGTCGACCCTTTCCACTTCCCTAACCTATACCCCGCCGCGTCTCCAATCAACCGACTCAAATCCTCTTCCTCCCCTTCCCTCTCTTCACCAACAACCTCTTCTACCAAATAACAATCATTCCCTTTCCCATCTCTAACCTCTCCCCTCTCCGTCTCCGTTTTCGCCTTCCCCTTCCTCTTCGGCCTCGATAACTTCGCCAAATTCCTAAACTTCTCATACCCTCTCGAATTAAAACTCTTCACAAGCTTCTCCCTATACAAAACCGGACTCAACCTCTCCCCGTCCCCTTCCGCCTTGCCGTAAATCCTCCGATTCAACGACTCTAACCTCTCATCATCATTATTATTATTATTATCATTATTATTATTCAAATTAAAATATTTCTGCATTTCAGCATCAATTTCGTCTCCATAAACCCTACCAATGTTCCTAATCCGAGGCCAGTTTAATAAATGCCCACGGATTTGGCTTTCTAAAGCGTAACAACGGTCAGCAGACACTCTAACAGCAGAGATGTTGTAAACACGAGTAAACAGGTTTTCATCGAATAAGTTGTTATTATTATTATTATTATTATGTTTTGGTTGTTGTGGGATGTGGCCTTTGGATAAGGAAGGTCCGTAGGGAGGGGTGTCGTCTGGGGTTAGGGAAATGGAAGCGACGGTGATACGGCGGGTGAAGACGACGGTGAGACGGCGGGTGGAGACGAGGGTGGAGGGTTTGAAGAGTAGTGATAGAGGGGTGGGGAGAGAGGATGGTGGTCGGAGAAGGTAGTTTGTAAACATTCGAATAGGATGAAGACGAAGAAGATGTAAATGATAAAGGGTTTTAAAGGTTGGGTCGGGGTTTTAACTGTAACAACGATTTATTAAGTGGTTGTTTGTTTTTTTTTTTTTTTTTTTTTTCAAAATAAAGTTTAATAGTCCCAACTATAGCGTATTGACGGATAATAATCTTAACTATCACATCTGCCACCAAACCCACCACCCCACCCCCTCCTTCTTCATTACACACTAAAACCCTACCAACCCACCTCCTTTTGCTTAAAATCAGTTATCGGGATTGATAATCGGAACAGAGAGGAACCGGGTTGGTGTTAATCGGGTATATAAAAGAGGTTAAGATGAAGGAGGGAAGGATGGTTCGCTGGAGAGGAGAAGGACGGCGGCGACGGCCGGAGATGGTCACCGGAATAGAGTTCTGGTTGCTGCTGCTGCTTGGTTGTCTATGAACCCTAGTTCCCAGGGGCTTTTAATCCTCATCAAAAACCGACCCTAAAAGCTATAATAATCGAGTTGGAAGTGTACCGAAAGATGGCGATTCCTGTACACAAGTGTGTGTTTGTGTCTCGTTGGTTTGCAGAAGAAGAAGCAAGAATGAGGCTTCTTTATATAGTCAAATTACAATAGGGGTGTTTGGATATGAGGATAACACTAGGATTCTAGGGTGGTGGTGGTTTCCGGTGAACGGTGAAGGGTGGTGGTGGTGGTGGATGTGACAACCGGCAAATTTCGTACAACGGTTAACGTGATTCTAATCATGTTTTAGAAATAATTAACATGGTTTAAGGTTAATTATGGTTAGTTGAGCTAATATGAGTCCTACGATGTCCTTTTGAAAGTTCGTTGAAGTCTTGATGCCTTTAAAGAAAGACTTCGCGTGTTTAACGTAACGAACTGACATCAGCAAAAATTTGTCAAACTGGAATAACATAAGCTTATTCTATGAAAATACGACACGTATTTACTATCGATGCGAACGGATGTGAAATCGGCGTGATAAACGGCCAAAAACGCAGCGTTTTGGAGAACGCGGAAAGGAACTGACGTGGGATTCGAACGTCGAAACGCGTGGTTTTAACCGTTACCGGACTTTCGGAATAATTATTTATTATAAATAAAGTTTCGTACTGAGTTCCGAAAGTTATCGGATCATTTAAATGAAGGATAACACAACCGAACCGATTAACGCGATTTTAACGCGCGTGCCGTTTTCACGCGTCGGGTGACGAAAATAATTATTGAATTGCCCAGTCTGGTATTATTTACGACTACGAACAAAAACCGAGTCCAGAAACGATAACGGGCTAAAACGGAGCAGTTGGTACGCGACGTTGGGCTTGAAGCCCAATCCAAAAGCCCACCTATATATGCCCATAACCTCCAAAATATCCTCATTTCCCACATTCCTTTCTCTCTCTAACACCAAACACTCTCTCCACTCTTTCACTCTAGAAATTTCCGGCGACCGGAGGAGGCCGCCCGGCGGCGTTCCGGCGGCGTCCGACGGCTTCCGGCGGCCGTCCGGCGAGTTTCCGGCGACCCTCCGGCGACTTTTTCCGGCGCGTGACACCCCCACCCCCACTAATTTCGACGCCCCGAACGCGATGGTGAAGGCCGTTTTCCCTAAAACGAAGCGGTTTGAACGTTGGTACCATTCCGGCGACTTTTCCGGTAAGCTCATTTTCGAGTTTTCTTTGTACAAACGTTTAGATCGGGTCTTTGGGGGACTCCTCACAAGTTTTCACGAAATTTCGTTCTCCGGCCATATTCCGGCGAGCTATTTCCGGTCGATTGCGAGTTCCGGAGGGGCCGGAGTGGGTTTTGGTTGGGTTCCGGTGGCGCGCAGGTGGTCAGAACGGGAGTCTTGGTGGCGTGGGATGGTGGTGGTGACCGGCGGTCGCAGTTCCGGCCACGGCGGTGGCGTCCGGCGGCCGCAGGTCCGGTCAGTTTTGGGTTCGGGACTCGGGGCTCGGGTCAAGGTTGTGTTTTCGGGTCAGATCTGGTGCGGGTTCGCGTTAATGGTCCGGGTTTTGTTCGGGTCTCGTCAGATCTAGTCAACCCCCGGTCAAACGGGTCAGATCTGGGAAATTCGCTTACGGATCAGATTTCGAGCTCGGTCAAACACGAGTCAACTCCGGTCAAAACTTTGACTCGGTCAACGCGTCGTTCGAGACGTGTCAAGTCACGCACGCACGCGCATATCGGTATAATTTAATCGTGTTTATTTTCGTTACATTTATAAAGCGTATTATAAATATAAAACGACCAACTCGCGAACGAACCGATAAAAGTATTAACGAAAAGTAATATGAGATAATATTGGTATATTAGTCATGACTTGCGTTGTTGTTGGACTAAATTGATGGACTATACGTATATATATATTTATATAAATAGTATGATTTATATAATAGTCACAACGTATAAGTCTCGTGGATTAGAAATGCGGATAAATATAATGTCGTCTTTGGTTAGGTGTTGATTTTGGGAAATTGTAGACAACTTGTGTTGTCTGGTTTATACAAAAACAGAGGAAACTCTGCCGAAATTTTTATAAAATCCGAAGCGCGACAAGTTAAAATCCGAAGCGCGACAAGTGTGACATTATTGTGCGTTCTTATAAATAACTTTCCAAGCGCTTGACAAATGTAGTCATGTACAATCACGACGTTTTGACAAATATTATTTGTAACAATAATAGTCCATTCCGAGAAATATTTCAAACAAATATATAGTCTTTTGCTACCAAGCGTCAAGGATTGACGAGTTTTTAAAGGTTACTTGGTAACTAAAATATGTTTGTTGTTCGGATTAAAAGATGTATAAACGTTCGGATTTATTTGGAAAACCTTTTTATAAAAAGCAAAGTCTTGAGATTTGTAAGATACTCGGATTCGGGAAAAGAAATAACAAATGTTATTAAAAAGGATTTTAATAACTCTATTATATTTCAGCAAGGTATATTTTCCGAAAATAGCTATACAAGACGATTACATTTATCCGATTTACGAGACAAGCTATGGCTCGGGATGAGTTATACGATTCGTGATATTAGTCTGACATAGTTTGCACGCGAATAGTAACAAGTGTGCGACTTGGGTACTATTTCGTATGTGAACACAGGAGCTATGATAAGTCACGATCGGTTCGTCGAGTTAAAACACTTAAAGACTCGGGTTACTACACACGAGTCAGGATAGTTGAATAAACTATCTTTTAACCAGAAATTAAGCTAGGTTTATATATGATAGACTTTAAGGTGTTCTTTATTGGTAATTAGGGCACGAGGAAGTCGGTCAAAGCTTTGGGCTTTATTTGCTAGCTAAGCATGGAAATTAAGGTGAGTTTCACGGCCCCATTTTACTGTTTTAACTGGGGGAAAGATATGTTTGTCAAAAGTTATCACATATTGAAATGTTTTCAAAAGTTAAAATGTGGTAAGTGGCATGATGAGTACTTGAGTTTTTGGTCGCCACTCGGGGTTGGGTCCTCGCTACTGTAACCATTAATTCAGGTAAATGAAACTGAAGGAATATTTGGATAGTACTATTGGTGCCTGACAAGGCCCACCCCTAATCGATAGCATCGATTATGCATCGGCGTATGCCTGGGGTGCACGTATTCTGAACTTAAGTCGTTGGGTTCCGAGAAACGACTTGGAGCGGGGCATATTTATTAGTCTTGGTTTGGTTATGGGACTCAGGGGATTGCTCATCATCATAAATTGTAGGAGCTAGCTACTCCATACAAAGGCCACAAATGTGCTGGATTTGCACAGGATATAAAAATGTGCTGGATTTGCACAGGATATAAAAATGTGCTGGATTTGCACAGGATATAAAAATGTGCTGGATTTGCACAGGATGTAAAAATGTGCTGGATTTGCACAGGATGTAAAAATGTCGTATTTACGAAACTAAAACCTGTGAACTCACCAATATTTTATATATTGACGTCTTTTTAAACATATCTTTCAGGTAACTAAGTGCTGAACAGGTATGCGGCTAGTACGGTGGAATTTGGGATGTCGGACAATGGTTGGGGGTTTCATCTAATGTTACCTTCGGGTTGGGACATAAACGGAAACACCCCACTTTAAAACTTAATGTTTGTGGTTTTAAGTAATGTTTGAAACCAGGTACTCCTTCCCGACATCTTAATATAATGATCTTTTCTAATTAAATATAGTTTGTGTTAATCTTGACTTTGATATGCTTTCGAGCGTCGCGCCACGTGTTTCCGCCATTGGCGTGGTGTGACAGTGGATGACGGTGAAGGGTGGTGGTGGTGGATGAAGGTGAAGGACGGTGGTAGTGGTGGTGGTTTAGAGAGAGAAAAAGGTAGGGTGGGTTTGTTAGCAGGAGGAAGAAGGAGGGGGTGGGGGTTTATAAACTTAAAAAAATAAATAAAAATAATAATAATAATAATAATAATTATAATAATAATAAGTTTCAAAAATGTCCCAAAGTTTTGGTTTTTACATTTTGGCCACCGAGACTAACCAGGTTAGACCTCTGTTAGTTTGGGGGTGATGAAAGAAAATAAGTTGGAAGTTGGGAGTGCTATTGGCCAAAGTGATAGTTGGAAGTATTATCCGCCAATAGACGATAGTTTGGAGAAGTTAAATCCATTTTCCATTTTTTTCTCATAAGCAATTCCGATGTTTTTTGTCTGCGTCACGCAGACGTGCGCAGACGTTTGGGGTCTGCAAATTGTTTGTTTTTTTGGAAGATCTTTCACTAAAAAAGGTCTTTCTGATCTTTTCTTGGTGCAGACTTGTTCCAAGGTCTTCTCCTTTTCTCTTCTCCTCACCCACCACCAGGGGCGGATCCAGGGGGTTTTAGGGGGTTCCCAGAAACCCCCTCGGTTTGGAAAAAATTGAAAAATTTAGTAGAAAATTTTAAAAAATTAGTGAAAATCTACAAAATGAACCCCCCGGAAATCCGTCATGGATTCGCCACTGCCCACTGCCCACCACCACCACCACCACCGTCCACCACCACTGTCCACCACCGTCCACCACCACCATACTGCTGTAAAAAGCAGTTTATTTAAATTTCTTTTTATTTCAGCAGCCTGCAGATGTTAACAAACAAACAGTCTTTTTTCTTGCAGACTGCAGACCTTTGGTCCAACCTCTTATCCTGCAGATGTCTGCAAATATGGTCTACAGACTGCAGACCTTTTCCTGCAGAAAAAACAAACACCACCTAAGAGTCCGAAATGTTAGACAGGTCCAATCGAGACTTGACATCTCATGTCATTTAACTCCTTTTAACACACCAAGAGGCTGTATGGGATTGATGTTTTCAAAATAGGTTATGTGTTTTAAGTTGTAACTTTTTAAACCTAAATAATCTATTTTTATAAACCTTTCCTAAGCACTAGAAAGTGATTATTTATGATTTAGAACGCAATAATTTAAAAATCACTTCAAACCTTTATCTCACTCTTTAAGACATCGCCTATTATATTATAAATAACTTAAAACACTCTTGTAAATGAATAGTAACCTCATTAATGACTTTTGTCTTTTTTTTGTTTTTTTATACAACACGTATTTATATATAAATACAAATGATTCAATAAGAATTCATAAAATGGGTTAGTGGTGGAGTGGTTTGTGGTGCATGTGTGTGTTTCGAGGTCTTAGGTTCGAAACCCGTTTCAAACATGGGATTTTTTTCCAACACTTATTTATTTATAAATACATATGATTCCATAATAATTAACAAAATGGCTTGGTGGTGGAGTGGTTTGTGGTGCATTTATATGGTTTAAGGTCTCAGGTTCGAAACCGGTTTGAAACATGGGTTTTTTTTACAAACACCTATTTATTAATAAATATATATGATTTCATAATAAGTCACAACATGGCTTGGTGGTCGAGTGGTTTAAGACGCGCAAAGCGCGCCTTGAAACACACTAGTTTTATTTATTAATCTATATCTGTTTATAATTTATTTATTAGGGAAAATGAATTTAAATACTCCCAACTATCGTCTGTTGGCGGATATCACTCCCAACTTTCACTTTGGCCTACAACACTCCCAACTTTCAACTTATTTTCTTTCATCACTCCCAGACTTAACGACGTTAGTTTTTATCCTACGTGGCTAACAGAAGCTGACGTGGCATTACTTAGGTGTAAAAACCAAAACTTATGAGCCATTTTTAATAATAAACTTTCAACTTATAAATCCCAACCCCCCCCCCCCCTCTTTCTCTATCTGTCACTTTCGCTCTCTTCTGTGACTCGCCATCCTCCGCAGCTCCGAACCTTTCAACTTCCTTTGTTAACTTTCCATTTATTAAGCCAACCTTTACCATAAAATATTGATGGTGCTTCTAATGAATAACCCAACCAGTGAAAAAGAAATCGAAGTCCAATATTTTGAATATATGATAAACGAAAAAGATTTAATATTCTAAAAAAAAGGAAACTTCTGATCATAAAGTGTCACCATGACTACACCACATCACCTTCAAACCACACAACCCCTACCCCCTCTGTACTGTTTTTTTCTTTCCCTTTAACTCACAACCCACTGCAGCCTCCACCTACACGCATCATCATCATCTTCAACACCACCACCATCTCCACCGCCACTGATCAAGGTCAATAGTAAGGGGCTTTTTATCTACACCTCATATCGACCCTAAAACACATAAGAATCGAAACAAAATCCCTAACCCTAACCCTAAAATGTAAGTCGTCCGTACGGAGAAGGGTGTGATTGTTGGATGACGTCGTGTATTTTGGGGTGTAGTAGATCGTCGTTGAATGTTGTAGCGGCGGAGAAGGGTGTGGTTGTTGGACGGCTTACGTTTAGTGATAATGGGGGTGGTGGCTCTGTTTTTTGGTATGTTTGTGAATCGAAGGTTTGTTTGTAAATCAGGCTCTGTTTTTTTGTTTAGATCTATTAGTAGGTGGTGGTGGAGGGTGATGGTGGTGGTGGTGGAGGGTGAAGGGTGGTGGATGGTGAAGAAGGGTGGTGGTGGTGGCTTAGAGAGAGAAAATGGTGGGGGTGGGTTATTAACTTTAAAAAAAATAATAAAAAGTTTCAAAAATATCCCAAAGTTTTGGTTTTTACATTTTGGCCACGAATACTAACCAGGTTAGACCTCCGTTAGTTTGGGGGTGATGAAACAAACTAAGTTGAAAGTTTGGAGTGCTGTTGGCTAAAGTGAAAGTTGGGAGTGATATCCGCCAACAGGCCATAGTTGGGAGTATTTAAATCCATTTTCCCTATTTATTATTTTGTTTTTAATTAGTTTTTTAAAATAAATAAAAAAATATATCTCTATCTCTATCTCTATTTCTCTGTTACCCTATTAAGGACCAAATGTGTCGAATAAGGTAATTTCACACAATTTTTAAGATGGTAGTTAAAGGGTCAATTCACAAATCTCCAATCTTTGGTCATTTTGTTCCATTTATACCCATTGTGTATAATGCCCTTTGTATATATGTGTAATGCACATTTCATATCCATCTTAACATGCAACCCCCTATTCATAACGCCCAATTAAACCCCCAATTCAATTTCAATAAAATCTATGCTTTTGATTCATTCCTTTATTGCCATTAATTTACTCTCTTTTCTAAGATGTCATGTGAAGGGTTTCTTGCTTTTGAACCCAAATTTCATGAAAACTATCCCTATTATTAAGCATTTTAGATGGATATATAAGTAATTTTACATAAAATTGAGATGGCATCCCTAAGGTTTCTTAACAAAAATGCTTTATCTAAAAACATTTCCCAAATCTACCCTTCTCTAAATATAACATGAGTTAAAAGTTGAAATCATCTCTAAATGATAACTCACAAGAATCGTTTTGATGTAAATGTATTTTAGTAAGAAAATATGTATTCATCTACTCCAATACAAACCACCTTAAACCCAGAACCCCTTCATTTTACTTCAAGGAATATTTCCAAAAGTAACAGTCGACTTAAAAAGTAATTATAGGTTCATGGCAATTTATTATATCATGTGTTTGTATATATATAAATCAAGTGTATTTTCATATTTCATCTGAGGTGAAGAGACTAACGAACCTCTGTTCCTATCATGTCTGCATTTTTGTTTTGAAGTAACAATATAAAACAAAATCTTATTTTTATAAATCACTAAAGAAGACAACTTATGTTAGAATTATTAAGTTTATTATTTAGCAACATGCTTCACAAGACTATATAATTATGCTAACTATTGGTATTATCCTTTATCCTATATATTAATATTTGAGTGTTGATGAATAGTGCTCATTTGTTTTTTTTTTTATGTTTTCTAGCGTATTTGAGTTTTATATTACGAATCTTGCAACAAAAAGTTTTGCATCCTAGTTGGTATGGCTATATTGTGTTGTTATCATTGGGACTTGGGTTCGAAGCTTCTAAGCATTAGATATATAAACCACTTGGCTCAACTTTTTTTTTTAAATATTTTTATGAAGTTTATTTTGTTAAACCTTAATCGTGGATTATTATGTGTTTTATTTTGGTGGTAAATCTTAATTGATGCTTAATACCCTTATATAAAAACTTATTTTATGTAATATGGGAATTTCGATCAAAGTTATATGAGCATGTTTTAATTCGTATTGTTAATTAACGTGTATCTTATATAGAAAGAAAAGATGAGGGGCTTAAAGGTTGAAGACTCGTGGACACTATTTATTGACGTGGGCAAAGGGCTTGAAGGTTGAAGACACGTGGGCACTATTCGTCGACATAGTCAGAAGGCATGATTCATTGTAGTTAGTTAATAGCTAATAATATAGAGTTAATTACTAAAAAATGTAAATTTAGTACATTTTATTAAGTTATTGTTTTTACATTTGCATTCTAAAACTTAGTAGATGGAAACAAAGTAAATAAATGAATAATATGAAACCATTTAATATAGTTTGGAACCCACAATTTTCTGTATGTTTGTGGATGAAAATGTGATTAGTGATGGAAATACTAGAAGTAATGCTTACTGCTTGCGCTTTGCAACAATAGGCATATGTGTTGAGAGGCTTTACTAAATTATTTGGACTCTGGGTTAAATGTCACATTTTTGTTACATGTAAATGTGCATGAAGCCATGAATATATTCTAATTTATACACTTTACTTTGTATTTAAATATTGTTCGACTTTTGGCTACTAGACATATAGTAAACATGATTATGAATTTGCATGTACCAGTCATAGCTAAGATATTAAATTATAGTATTGGAATACATCCAACTTGGAGGGTATAACCTTGATGTTTTTATTGTTAGGTTTGAAAAGTTGTAGCAGCCTTATTACATACATGATACAAATGAGTAACAACATTCAGTTTGTAGAAAGTGAAATGCATGGAGCTAATTACAACTTAGTTTGAAGGGTGCATAACTCTTGAACCCTGGGGTTGTTCCTAAGGGAAAGAATGAGTTTATACACCCAAAAACTTCATTAGAAAAACAAGTCTTAGACACAAAGTTGATAAGGGTTTAAGTGTTTATTACATTGAGAACACTTTATACTTTTCTGTCTTGTGTAACCATATATTAATCAAAAGATGATACTTTTGTTATCTTTTCATAATAGTTTGGCAGTTGGAAGTGGAAGAGTCAGAGAAGGGATACCATAGTTAAGGTTTTGAATAGGACGGTCATTTATCGTCTTTGACCGTTAAAAATAAGGATTAACAAAGATTGAACCCAACAGAAACAACTGAAATTTATGAGCCTGATATATGGGTATGACACTTTGTAGTTAGTATGAATGATCATTAAATATGTGCTCCACTAAGACGAGTATGATATTAAATGACACCTGCAAAAGTATCTCAAAAACCTTTCTTGTGCTTGTATGACAGCTTTGAAGTCAAACATATTGCTAAATTATATAATCTTTATGGTATAATGAATAGTGCTTAAAGTTGTTATACTTCAGAATCGTTAGAATTATATATAACTGAATATTTCAAGTCAATTTTTATAGTCTATTTCTTATGGTGAATTTGAGATCATACTTTTATATGGTTTTTGTGAAACAGAATGGTTATCTTATTAAGTACCAAGCATGTCCAAGAAGGTAACTTCAACATAATTTTAAGATGGGAGTTGAATAGACTTTTCACAAATGTTTATTTTTTTTTGTTATTTCTTTCCCTTTTTGCCCCTTATGTAAAACATATCATGCTTATTATATAGAGAGAATTACAAAGATTGTCCTTTAGTTATTAGCGAAATTGCACTCTCTGTCCTTTATGTTAATTTTTCACTCATTTTGTCCTTTCTTTTTTAAATTTGCTACACTCTCTGTCCTTTAAGCTAACTTCCGTTAAAAAACCTGGTTAACTTTGAAACTAATTTACACTTTTAGCCCTTGTAAAATAATAACATGTCATTTTGCCTAGTTATAGTTTCTATTAAACTAGTTATTATTTTATAAGGGTTAAAAGTGTAAATTAGTTTTTTTTTTTTGGCAAACCAAACGAAGCAATTTTATTCCCACCAAAAACATTAACAGTCAACCATCTAGCAAGATGCTAGATAACAGACACCAAATATGATGTCAACAAAAGAGAGTACAACCCATACTATCCAAAATCTTCGAAATTGTACCAGCTTTCCACCTCTATATTATTAATGCCCCTAATCATTTCCACAAAACCACCTTCAGATCTCTTGCATCTATTCTCAATTTCCCTATTACCCCATTAATATCATCATTCATTACAACCACTAACAAAACCAGTAGCTCTAAAACCTCAAATTCATCCTTGTAAAAATATATCTAACATCATAACAGAACAAGGAGCAAACTTTGCTCTAACGAAAGAGCATTACCAATCGCCACTAATTATTGCACAAATGGGGTGTTCTTTCTCCAGACTCAATGCCAAATAAGACACTGTAAACGGTGGTGCTGATGTCTGGATCAACGCCGCAAATGTTGTTTGGTTGCAGGTTTGTTATGGCGGAGGTGGATGGTTTGAAACAGGGGATGCAGGTGGCTGGTGGAGAGGGGATGGTCGAATGGAGTAGATGGTGTTTAAGTTACAGTGGTGATAATGAGGTGGGTTGAGGGTGTCGGCTGAGTAGTGTCGGAGATGGTGCAGTGGTTGATGGTTAGAGGTTGGTCGGAGATGGTGCTGAGTGGCGGCAGAAGGGTCGGTGGTTGTAGTGATTCGACGGGTTGGTGGGTTTTGTCAGGTTTTGGGTTCGTTTCGAGTCATTGGGTTTCAGACCAAGTGGCTTTGGCTCTCTGCCTCTCTCGCAAGCTGCAGACCGGTGGTGACGACGATAATGGTTTGGTTGGTCGGAGATTTCTCCACAACCGGATTATATATTAATAATATATAACTAATTTACACTTTTATTCCTTATAAAATAATAACTAGTTTAATAGAAACTATAACTTGGCAAAATGACATGTTATTATTTTATAAGGGTTAAAAGTGTAAATTAGTTTTAAAGTTAACCAGGTTTTTTAACGGAAGTTAGCTTAAAGGACAGAGGGTGTAGCAAATTTAGAAAAGAAAGGACAGAATGAGTGAAAAATTAACATAAAGGGCAAAGAGTGCAATTTCGCTAATAACTAAAGGACAATCTGTGTAATTCTCTCTATTATATATGTGTGTAATACATACTTAATGTCCTTTTCAATAATGTAACCCCCATTTATAGAGAATTAGATGACCACATTAACTTTGTGAAACCCCTCATTATTATAAACCACTTTATAGTCCTCCATTATTACCCACCAATTAATCAATAAGTTATGATTTGCACATGAATGGATAACTTGAAATATGGGAAATTGGATTTTAACACCCTGAACTATTGACAATTGGCCGCTGACGCACTGAACTACGAAATTGACCAACACCGCACTGTACTTTTAACTTAGTGGCCTGTATCACCCTCAGACTAACCATGGTTAGTTTTTGCTGACGTGGCATGATGACATGTCCATTTTTGCTGACGTGGCAGGTGATGTGTCCATGCCATGTCAGCTTATTCCCATGCCAAGTCAGTAAAAATGGACACGTCACCATGCCACGTCAGCAAAAATAACCATGGTTAGTCTGAGGGTGATACAGGCCAATAAGTTGAAAGTACAGTGCGGTGTTGGTCAATTTTGTAGTTTAGTGTGTCAGCGGCCAATTGTCAATAGTTTAGGGTGTTAAAATCCAATTTCTCCTTGAAATATTATTCTCTTATTTATACTATCTTATTAAGTACCAAAGGTGTACAAGATAGTAATTTGTCAAGCATCCAACTATTACGCATCCAACTATTAAAATAACACTAGTAGGATTACCCGCGCGTTGCTGCGGGTATTTTTGGTCATCTAAGGGTGTGCATGGGTCGGTTTGGCTTGGTTCGTTTTTTACAAAAAATCATAACCATATCCATAACAAACTTCGGTTATGGTTATTCGGTTATAATTATTTCGGTTATTAACCAAAAAAAATAAACTAAAACTAACTTTAGGGTAAAGTATAAAATTAAAAGTCAATGGGTCTAGGAAAACCGAAACCTACAATGTTGTACTTAGTTTGTGCTATTTTGTACAAGGCAATCAGACTACATTTTCTAGTTATACTACCAATGTGTGATTCCTTTGAATAAGATATTAACAAAAAAACATACTTAGCCTTTGATTATAATTTTAATTCGTCACAAAAAGAGCATTACATCAAGATCATTTTGTTAATAACATATTTTTATTATAGTAAAACCTCTACATAGTTAATGTAAATTATAAAGTTAACATTACAAGCACGGTTCGGTTATATCGGTTAACCAAAACTTCATAACCATAACCATAAACGATCAGTCGGTTAAAGAAATTTAATAACCGTAACCATTGGTCATGTTGGTTATCGGTTAAAATCGGTGTGATTATGTCGGTTATGGTTACATTATCAGTTATGGCGGTTAATTTGCTCACCCCTAGTGTCATCCATATTATTTGCTTTAGGCATCAACCATGATGACTTCCTAAAAAAATGCTTTCAAATATAAAATTGCTTCAACCGAAGCAACTTGATTCGGTGATTTGACGCTGCCGTTATTCAAAACCATAGTTATCAGCCAAACTTTTTCGTTAGAACGGACCGTAAAGCATCTATTATCCACAGGTGTTTTCTAAAAGAAAAGAAATCGAATTTGTGTTTTTTGAAAAAAAAAAGATAAAAATAATATGTATGTTGTATATTAAGGGGATGGGTAAGAAGAACTTCGCTAAACTATGATGTTCAAATGTCCGTGTAATAAGACATTTACTTTATCATAAACAACATTTTATTAGAAAAACAATATAAATCAATACATGTAACACATTAGATATGTATAAAACACAAAATTAATGCACATTCAACATGACAAACTCTACAATAATTATTGTGATTACGTAGTTAACATGTCATTATCTAGATAATATAGCGCAATAAACAAATTGAATTTATGGACTATGGATAGTTACTTTAAAAGAGTAACTAAAGCAAACAGTAGCAAATCAAATAATCTCACTGGAGTTTGATCTTGTAGCTTTAGGCCTCAACTATGATGACTTCCTAAAATGGGCTTACAGATCCTGATTAACTCTAGAACGACCAAACATTCACATTTAACCACTCACCCAACATCAAAAATTGCTATGAATTTACCTCCAGGCATAGAAAATTACCTATTGTATCCTCGCATTCAAGAAGCTTGACAGCATGGTGCCCTCCAGTTTTGAGTATACCAACATCATCTTCTTTGTTGAGTTGCTTTTTTGTATGACTGTTTTCCAAGGGCACATCATTGGCGCTGGCGCTCATAAGTTAAAATAGTTCTCACCATTCAAAAAGAAGTAGATTTTATAAAGTATTTCAAACTTATCAATATACACTTTACTAAAATCAAAAAAATAGTCTCGAATTCTGTTTCTACAAAAATTTTCTTACAAAATTTAATGGATGTTTTGGAGGATGAGGAGCATTAAAAAGAGTATGTGTTCAGCTTTAGGCTAATATTAAGTTTAGCCTGCAGGTAAAACCATTACACTCGTATATCATGAAAAGAATTACCGTTCGACGGGTAATTTCATGTCCTCGGTTCGAACTGTGCTAGAAAGAGTTATTTATTTTCTATAACTTCTTCCTCTTATTTTCTTTCGTTTACTACTTTTTATACGCTGAATTGTAATTGTTAGAAGGAATAATCTTATGACTTATGAAACATGCTTTGTCTTATTTTCTGTTAATGGAGTTACTAATTATTATATTGCGTAAATCTGATGTAGATGAAATTCAAAAACAACTAAACAACTATCTGTACCTAAATCTAATATAGATGATAGATCAATATCACAATTAATTGGTGCTTAATTTTATAGTCTGATGTAGATCAATAGCACAACTAAATGGTGTTCTAATTAAAAAAGAGCATGTTATATAGATTATACACTAAAAGTTTTTCAAATGAGTTAGGTCAAAAAATACAAAAGTTGAGATCGACCCAGTAAATTATGAATGAACAATAAAGAAGATCATAAGCTATATTAACATCACCAATTACAAACTAATAAGATGGATTAAACCACAAGAATGTATCAACAAGTTCTTAACCTTTGACGCCAGTCTTTTATTTGCTTCATCCGGTTCTAGATTCTTTTTCTACAACTTTGTAGCCGTGATACCAATCCGCAAATATCACTTTGCAACAAATGAACCAAATAAGATTTTAAGCATATAAGATGGCTTCACGAAGTACATCAAGATTTCCAAAACACTCGAAGCTGAAGTCTACCCCACCTTTTGTCATCTCGCTTATTTTCTGTATGAGTTCAGTGAAAAATTTATTAACATTAAGTTACATCATCATAATGCTTAATCATATGAATACTATGATAACAAATGTTTAGAAAAGGATAAGAAATTTAATATATACATACATGTGCTACATACTTACCTCATAGTTACAAGATCCCTTGGGTTTATAAAGTTAGTCATGCCCAATGTTTGGCCTGTCACAATAAATAGAAGTTAATATGTTGATTGGGTATTTAGTAAATGCATTTCATTACACCAATATGGCTAAGAGATACTCTTTGTTTGAGCTTTGTTGCAACTCTAAAGATTTAATTTGGACTCCAAAATTTATTTACAATAAATTACTTTAATTATAATTAGTTATTCAACAAAGATGTAACCTATGGAAAATATTGTTGAAGGGCTAAATATTAAATCAATTTTTTCTTGGAAAAAAAGAATATGGATCTTAATATATGTTTTGTAGCTTGCATGTGGTATAAGTTGGTTGAAACATATGCCACATGAAGGAAACGTCTACGCAAACTTTTCCAAGTTTAGTGAAACACCCCTTAAGAACCCAAAAACATGAGAACGCTTAACGTGTATATACTTGGAAATACAAAAAAACACAAAAGTTGAGATCGACTCATTAAATTATGAATTAAGCTTAACAATAAAGAAGATCATAATTTATATTAACATCACCAATTACAAACAAATAAGATGGATTAAACCACAAGAATGCATCAAAAAGTTCTTAACCTTTGACGTCAGTCTTTTATTTGCTTCATCAAATTCTAAATTCTTTTTCTACAACTCTTGTAGCCGTGAAACCAATCCGCAAATATCACTCTGCAAGAAATGAACCAAACAAGATTTTAAGCATATCTTAAATACTCATGCCTTGACCATTATTAATCAAGCATGTCTTTTTTTTTTTTTTTTCATTTTTTGGTTGCAAATCAAAACATCTGATAAGAAACACAACAAACACCATTATAGATTAGCCTACACCTAAATTAAGCCCTAATTAGAAGGAAAACCCCAACTAATTTCACAAAAATCCTCTGTCCAAAACGTGAAAATTCCATAAAACATACATGATCACTTCACAAACAATTAAACAAACGCACAAAGTACCTCTAAAACATACTAAATGATTAAAAGCAACAGATTCATTAAGTTCACGAAATAGCTCTAAAAAGGTTCAATTGAACAACATGGATTTGAGGCCTGCGATTTCTAGGATTGACAATCAGAATCATAAAATGCTTGTGGAATTTCAGAACCAATAGTAGATGTTTGAGTTGGTGGATTAATGGTGAATATTATGAATCAAAATGATGATTTTATAGTTGTCATCAAATTAAATTGAAACAATAACTTTTCATCAATGGATCATTTTTTTCTTGGATGGTGAAAGGTGGAAGGGTATTATGGGGATGAGATTTTAGTTTTTAACTAAAAACAAAACACAAAATTACTATCATAACCTCCAAAGTGTCTTAATTGTCATAACTATGCCTATTATATCCTTAAATTTATTGCTTGAATATGTTGTACATGTTGCTTCTTAACTTGTATGGAAATGAAAATGACCATGTTGGCCATCACTCCTCATTTATAATGTATTACTAGTGGGAATGCCCACGCGTTGCAGCGGGTGTCCCAACTTATATCATGTTCAATTACGATCTTTGTTACGAACTACCGCCCATTTTGGGTTTATCACATAACAAAATGAGACAACATTGAAAGACATGATCGTCAAATAAATACAATGTTGATTTCATACATTGTTTCATAAGGTCTTATAAGGCTAATGTGTGGCTTCAATCCCAAAATCTATAGGTTACCCACATTAGGTTCAATCAAATCAAACATTTGCAGCGGTAAACAAACAACTGAAAGAAGCATTACTCATGATGATCTTGACACATGGAATAAAACCCTCAAAGAACACATAATTTTGACATCCATCAGTTTGTCTACACAAGGAAGCATTACTCGTGATGATCATGACACGTTGGGATCATTCTTGAAACCGTTACAATCACTGATGCAATCAGAGCTTGTAGTCAACATTATTCGTGATGATCTTGACACATGGGATAAAACTCTCAAGGCCTTCGAAGATCTGGGGTATGAAAGTTGGGTTTTTTAAGGGCCCGAATCAGCAAGCTTGTCGGGCTTTTGTTTGAATCAACCAAGCTTTTGGAAGCAAAGAAGAATGAACAAGTGAAAGCAGAAGACGAGATTCGAATTATTGATAAAAAGCTTTTTGGGGTTAAAGAAGTGATCAAGAATCTTGATGTTGAGATAGGATCTCTGAAGCTAAAAGGCAAGAATCTTGAACTGGTTTTTAATTACTGCACCTTGGTGATATAATCTTGTTTGAAAATTAGGTTTTCATGTAAAATGGTACAATGGGTGGCCGCACGATGCGGTGGGGACAAAACACAAACCATTTTTATTAAGACAATAAAAAAATAATATCACATAGTTAATTGACATTTAATTTTCCACAAAACACAATATTATGAAAAAAAAAACATATAGTTAATTGCATATTACTCTCACTGTCCCAAATTAATTGTCCACAAAACACAATATTATGAAAGTGCGCAGTTTTTAGATAGTTAAATGTCAATTTTATAAATTTAAAATTAAGGGTGATGAGTATAATCATGGAAGAATGACAAAAGTTTGACGATAATTAAACTTGATAGAGAGAACTCAAAATTCTAGGATAAAACGAATTAAGAGATTGTATGCATTTAAAAAAAAGATTGTGGTGACTTTCATCCTGATTTGACTCGCCTTCCAGCTACTTCTAATTTGATGAGTTTGAGTTATAATTAAACATCCAAAATAGTTAATTCATAAAGTTTAGCTACAAAGGGCATCAGGTCATGTCTTGCAGGTTGACTCAGCCCAAACTGTCCTATATAACCCAATCTCAAAACTGACCATTTGCGACTCGTTACCCAACCAACTCATTTTGACACCTCGAGTCTAGCATAAACTCACAGTAGACGCACATAAGCAACTGCTCGTGTAAAACGACGAAATATCCATCGTCAGTGAAGGCGGTTCCAAACAATTGCTTGGCTGGCCTTTTCACCAGTTGCTAAAAATTATCGAACAATGATAAAACAGTAAATGTATATTATATTAGCATTAAAACATACCTTGATTTCTACCGAACCCATCATCCACATTACTGAATTACTCTTCATCTTTCTGCACATCACACAAAAAAAAGGATTTTCTAGTGTTTCCCACCTCTCTGCCATATACAAAAAGCAAAAAAATAAAATAAATAAATAAGAGTAAACAAATAGTGACCATAAATTACCAATTCGTTGAATAATGGCACAAGGTTCCCAAATCTGTGACCAACGGGTACGATTTCCCAAGGAGTTTTAACGTCTACAATAACTCCCTTTTTCTCAAAAAGAGATAGTTGAAAGGCAAATTAAGCTATTTTTATACGAGTTGAGTAAATTAAAAAGTTGCTCTCTTTCTTTGGGTTAGGATCAAATACACAAGACACTTTTTCTAGGAAGGGTGAGAAGGATTATGATCCATTGATCATATATTTGAAGGGTTGAGATTAGTTTGTTTGAAAAAAATAAATAATAAATTAGAGAAAGGACATAAAAGGAAAACCACATTTGTTGACTTTCTCTCTCCACATGCAATGCACATGTCAATTCCCCCATCATTTTAAAATGTCTATAACTTTTTCATACGACATTTTTTTTTTCAAAAAAATTTCACCATATTAACGAGCGTTTTTTTATCTTTAATATGAGTACCACATTGCTACATTAAAATTGAAAAAAAAAAATCTTGCTAAATGGGTTTTTTTTTCTCCGTTGTGTCTTCTGCACGTTCATTGTGTTATATTATGCATGTGTGCTTTGTAAATATGTTATTTATGTTTTTTAGTCTACACATGATTTAACTTTGTCCATTGTGTTTTTAGTATGCTTTTAATTGTGTTTTACGCAAATGAGTTTTGTATTTAGGCGTACATTGTGTTTTATTATGTTGTTCATTGTGTTTAAGTCTATTATTCATTGTGTTTTAGTATTCTGTTCATTGTGTCTTTTATATGTCGTCAATTGTGTTTTATTAGACTGTTCATTGTGTTTTATACCATATTGTTCATTGCATATTTAATTGGTACTTATTGTGTTTTACGTTATCTCCATTGTGTTTTACGCAACTGGGTTTTCAACTTTTTTTCCAAAAGTATTCATTGTGTTTTAATCTTCTGTTCATTGTGTCTTTATTATGTCGTCCATTGTGTTTTACACAATTGGGTTTTTAACTTTTTTTTTTCAAAAGTATTCATTGTTTTTTAGTCTTTTGTTCATTGTGTCTTTCGTATGTCATCCATTGTGTCTTACGTAACTGGGTTTTCAACTTTTTTTTTCAAAAGTATTCATTGTGTTTTAGTCTTCTATTCATTGTGTCTTAGTATGTCGTCCATTGTGTTTTACTAGACTCTTGATTATGTTTTATACCCTATATTTAATTGGTGTTCATTGTGTTTTACATTCCATTGTGTCTTATGCAAGTGGGTTTTGAATTTTTTTTTTCAAAAGTATAGCAATATGGTACTCATATTAAAGATAAAACGACGCTCAATTTTATGGTATAATTTTTTTTAAAAACGGATGACGTATAAAAAAGTTACGAACATTTAAAAATGAAAGTGGAAATGGAATGTGACTTGCATGTGCATATGTTTTTGACAAAATTACCCCTCCCACTAGTTAATCCTTTGGACACATGTCATTTTCTAGTGGCTTCTCACCCTTCTCATTTTTTGTAGCCTTTGTAGAATAACCCAACCCCTCTTTCTTTTTCAAATTGGCATAATAACTACCTCTTCTACATAATCAGTTTCAGTGTTATCTTTCATTTCAGTTGTGGCTTCATAGTAAATATCCGAAATTCCAAAGTAAGTCAACTGAGATTTAATTTAGGCAACAGAACCCAATTAAAAGCTATTTTCTAGTAAAATTTAATCAAAATCTTTTCATAGAAGGTCAATTATGAAGCTGCAATATATAAAGTATCCTATTTTACCTGGTTCAGTGCAGAGAACCACCTGTAGTTGGAGCCAACATTGCGCCTCCATATGCCATAATGGAGCTTATGTTCCAACAATGTTGATGTTTGCTGATTCAGTTACCTATGAACTTGTCAAACAAATATATTCAAGGTCTTTTTAGTTGTTCTATTTTAAAAATTGATTATTAGTAGAATTTTGCTTATGTTTTAAGAGTACAACAGGAAATTATTACCAGTTCGGACAATGTTGGCATGATGAAATGAGAAATTGAAACAACATAACATACTGACATATAGTAAAAGAAAATAGCACAAGGGAGATATCTATCATCCTTGTTTGTACCATGTAATAACAATGATGCTATGCTGGAGGCTATGTAGTCATGGAGACAAAACTTGAATCCAATCCAGTTTACTAATTGCATTCAACATGACTACAAATACTCTATGAAGACCAACAATATTCAACAAAACAAAAACAAATAAATTTAAATTAGCACATAAGACTCCAAAATTTAATTCGACTCTGACTTTGAACATGATACTCACCTTATGGTTGGAATTGTACCAGTGAAGGTTTAAAAGTATGCAATCATGCCTCGAGGCGTTTTCCGTTTGCTTGACAAGGCTTACGGTTCGAGGCGTAAGCCCGAGGCTGAACTAAAAAATAAATATAAAAATTATATATTTATTAGGGTCGTGAGCATTGGTAACCTACGTTTTTTATGTCTTTACCGTATGTTCGCTTATCTATTAACTGAACTAACACGAATAAAAGAAAGGAAACTTATACCAATGTCACATAAACAACCCACCCTCAGTGTTCATTTTGTTCATTTAGAAACAAACTACACACTATATAAGAAACGATGTCAGTATGTACATAGCTCAACTCAAAAAGCTGCTCAAAATACAAACTTTTGTAACTATCTCTATCAATGAAGCAATTTATTTTTCATGTTTTGGCTCAGAGCTGACCTGCCTCAAGTCCATGCATGGACTCCCACAACCATTTTCAACCACCACTAACAGAGTTGAAGATTGTTTCTCACTTGGATTATCTTGAGTATTAATCATTGCATCCATGAGTAAACCCCCAGCTTCAGCAGCTCTACGAAGATTGTCACAATGTTGTCGTAATAAGAAAAACAAAAAAATCAGCAAAAGAAAATTATGATGAATTCTTACAAAATTGGGGCATATAACATTTTTGATAAAACCTTGGCAGCCTCGGCAACAATTTGTGCAAGTTCCATCACGGTAACATCATTTAATGCTGGAAGGGAGTTTGCAACAAGCACAACATACAAAAGAAAATTCCATTAGCAAGTTGTAATATTTATATAAAGAGATGTGATTAGAAAATGACTAACCTTGATGTCTCATCTTCTTTCTCTGGAGATGGAAAGCCCCAAATAGTATAATTTTGTATTTCGGTTTTGAAACTGAAGGAGAGGCGTATCAATTGCAGAGAAATTGATTATAGCATTCAATTGCATTGAATCAGGACTCATGAATGGCCTTGGCAAAAGAAGGTATGCGAATGTGTGATTGTCTGCAGAATAAGAGGGGCATGGAGGGAAATGAAGGGTATTATTGTAAATTTCTTTTGATATTGTAGAGGATGAGGTGGGTAAAATGTCTATATTACCCTCCTAAGTGTCTTAATTGTCACAAGTATCCCTATAATGCCCTTAAATTTGTTGCTTAATTATATTGTACATTTTGCTTGTTAAGTTGTATGGAAGTAAAAATTACAATGTTGGCCATCACTCTTCCTTTATAATGTATTATAGATATAGATTATAGATTATAGATTATAGATTATAGATTATAGATAGATTATAGATTATAGATAATGTATTATAGATTATAGATGTATAATTGAATCAACCTTAATTCATAAGGGTATAATGAGAATAATTATGACAATTAAGATGCTTTTAAGGGTATAATAATAATTTGATCATGGTTTTATAGTTAAAACATAAAAACTTCTTCCATACTTGCCATTATGTCACCAAAATTGTTCTCTTCATTTTTTTCTCAAGGCCCTTCATCGTCTTTCAATTAAATGATTTCTCAATTCAATGGCATTCACTACTACTGAATGTTATTCTCCTTCAATTGCCCTGTCTATTTATTGTGCCTTTTCTTCATAGACTCTTAATTAACTAAGAGTATAATCTTCTTTGATCAAATCACGATTGTTCTTTTTCCCTAAACACTAATTTTTCATTCATGTCTTTTAATTTTTCAGGCATTTGAAGATGAATTTGTTACTCGATGGCTTCCATTCCTCGTCTATGTGCCTGCTTTCTTCATGAGGCCTTATGTTTACTTAATAGGTAACCAAGTCTTTGTGATTTAATGTTGATGTAGGTTCTAATATTTCTACTAGGTATTGATGTTTTACAGTGAACTATTTTAGTCGTGTCTGCAGTTTTTTTTGTGTTTATTGTTGTTTTTTGTCATTCTTCTACAACTTGTTGTGTCTACTATTTTTGTTCTTATTGTTGTATTTTGCTATTCTTCTACAACATTTGCTTATAGTTTGTTAATAGAAAAAAGTTATGCTTGCAAAGCCCCCATGCCCAAGATTTCCTGAATGTTATCCCAATCGAAGGTTTGGGCCAAACCATGTCTAGGGTTGAATACAGGGAAATTCTTAAATATCGTTTGGTGATCCCCATGTACCATGAAGATGAAGTCTGTCCGATTTGCCGTAAGGCATGCTTGGACAAATACGGGGAACACGCGGTTCATTGTAAGGAGTTTCCTGGTTTCAAATATAGGCATGACCTGGTCCGGGACGTTCTTTGGGACATTTTAAGAAAGGCTGGGATCTCAGCCAAGAGGGAGGCTCCTGTGAATTTCCTCTCTAACCCCGCTGACGGGAGATCCACCCTACGTCCAGCAGACCTGCTTGTCTTGGGTGGGCCGGGGGGAAACACGCTTGCGTCGACCTAACAGGTGTATCTCCTCTGGTTGGTTTGAAGGATAGTGGTTTTTTAGCAGGGCAAACGGTGCGGAAAGCAGAGGCGAAGAAAGTTGAGAAGCATGTTAAAGCTTGCGAGGAGAACCAACACGTTTTTGTTCCCCTGGCATTTGAAACCTTTGGCTCTTTGGCGCCGGAAGCCATCCGTTTCCTGACCAAAGTCCAACGGGTTATTCATAGCAGTGTCTCGACTCCGGGGGGACATGGGTTCGTTTTTAGTAGGTTAGGGTTTGCCATCCAGAAAGGGGTGGCGGCGCAGCTTGTTGCCCGCCTGCCCGCTATCTTGATGTAATTAGTCGCGTTTATGTGTTTATGAATGATATGGTATTTACTAGCAAAAATATAATTAATTTTGTAAATAAAAGGAGTTACATGTAATTTTATCATGATGCACATTCTTTGCACTACAAAGTTATTTTTTTGACTTTTTTATTCTCGAATAAAACAAGTTATAGGCATCTTATTAAGAAAATTAGCCAGTGTGTATTCTTTGTCGTTGGGTCTTATTTAAACCCTGCAACAACGCGCGGGTAAACCCACTAGTTAAAATTTAAAAGGTTCACTTTTAAGTAGCTTTTAATTCGAAAGTTCAAACACCTTTATAAAATATAAATGGTTCAGTTTTAATTTTGTGGAAAGTGGAAACAATGAGGCAACTTTATTAACGCTCATAACGTTTAGTCTAATATGAAGGGTATGTATTAGGGGTGTTCAAAACTGAATATCCAGTCAGATAGTGATTTGAATATCCGAGTATCCAATTTTATTATGATATATTTTATTTTATATTTTATATTTTTTTTGGATTTTTTCGTATAATTCAGATATTTTTCAGCTATTTTTAGATATTCCGATATTTCGGGTTCGGATGTCAGATATTTTTGAACACCCTATATAAAATATATATCACATCTTCATGAAGGAAGTGATGTAAACTTTTATACAAAGTTGTTATAGTATTATAAAAATTCAAAATTTCCTTTAAAATAATAATACATTTTTTGAATATTATTATAGTATCTATTAAATGAACGACACTTCTACAGTGTCGTTTTTTTAATGTATATATTGGCTACTAACTTTTAGGTTAACTTTATTTTCTAGTCACTAACTTTTAGGTTAACTTTATTTTCTTTCGGTTTGACCACCAAACTTTTAGCTTTTAGGATTTAAAACGTTGGCCACTAACTTTTAGCTTAACTTTATTTTCTTCTAATTTGACCACCAAACTTTTAGCTTTTAGGATTTCAAACGTTGACCACCCAACTTTTTTAAACTTGCATTGCACTTTGGCCAAACTTTCAGCTTTTAGGATTTCAAACTCTGACCACCAAACTTTTAGCTTTTAGTCGCGGGTATTTTTTTGAAGCCCACGCGAGAATAACAGTCAATGTTATCTTTTGTGTCCACGAAACCCTCCACGCAACAGGAGCTCCCACAGTGACGCACGATCTTTAACGGCCACCAAATCCTCAACGCAACAGGAGCTTCCGCCGTAAAGCGCGGGCTAATAGAATCCTAGTTATGTATTATTACACAATTAAAAAGCTAATATATCAACCAAGTATTTGTACTTTTGTAGTTATTCAACCACATCGCTCTCTTAATAACTATTTGTACTTTTTTAGTTATTCAACCACATCGCTCTCGCTCTCATATATAAAGTTTTATACGAAACCTAGAAATGAAAATTTACGTAAATGACACTACAACAACAACCTATATAACCTTACCCAGTAAATTCCATAATTAACATGGCTAAAGGTCATGGGGTGTACCTTAACACCAAGGGTGCTAACGGTGATATGGCATTTTAACATTCATTGTATACCACCCCCTTCACATGTTAAGGGACGTTAAAGTGCTCATAGATTAACATGTTAACAAGAATCAAAAGAGAGAAAATTAAGGGATGAGGTAGAGTTAAAGAGTGTTAAACCATTTTCTTTAAATGAAATAATGTGAAAGGGGAAAAAAAAGAGGATTTAACATCCAGATGAAATTAAAGTATACCCTATGACCTTATAATAGGTTGGGTGTTGTCCACTTCTCCAATTTCCATAGATGAACATTCTATGTATCTTCTTCTGTCTTGTTAAAGATGGAAATGATTAACTTTATACACAGTTTAATTAAATTATATAACAGATTATTATATAATTATATCATTTTAACGTTCATTGTACACCACTCTCTTCCCGTGTTAAAGGGTGTTATAGTGGTCATAGATAAACATGTTAACGAGAATCAAAAGAGAGAAAATTAAGGATAAGGTATAGTTAAAGGGTGTTAAACTATTTTCTTGAAGTAAAATAGTGTGAAAAGAGAAAAAGTAATGATTTAACATCTAGGTGGAGTTAAAGTATACCTCGTTACTTAAGAGTAAGATTTAGGGAGGGTGAGATATAGACACATAAATGACACTAGGGACATCAAATCATAATAATTTTCTATTTTTTATCCAAAAGATCTTTAAAAGATTTTGAGAATATTAAATTTTAACATGTAATACATACCAATCAAACATAAAACAACCAAGATACATATATAATAACTATCAAACAAAACAAAGCACCTTGAAGATCTCGTACTCACATTTTGTATATAATATTTTTTTCGCACGGATTATAAATTCAACACATATGCGACGAATGCAAGAAAAAAAGAAATGTCACATGAGATCTCAACTCTAAAAATTCATCCCATACATTTTCTGTATTAATTTGTTGTATGTATGATGTATCACTGCTAGACAATAGACAATCAGAAACATTTGTTGTCGTATTTCTATGTTTAAAAGTGACACGTATTTACTATACATTTTTTAAAGGTGAATTGGAATCACTTGACTATCATTGTGTCACTAACGGAACCATCCAATCATATCATATACACCAATTCAGGAGAAAACTCAATAAATCTGAGAACAACCCCCTTTATGGAAATCGAACAATGGTCCCTATACATGATATAAAATTTTTGCCCACACACTTAAATTTGAGGTATTTTGGTTTTTAAATATAAAGTTTCATCATAGGCTAAATGTTATTTCAAAAGTGGTTTTAATGGCAAAAAATAAGGTACAAGGAAATGCAGATTGCATAAGACCACTCGGTGTGGTTTAGCTCCGGCAACAACGACCGGCCGCCACGTCTACCTTCTCCTCGTCGTCGGCCCTCCCTTGCCGGGCAAGGGGTGTGGAACTCAATCAAGATCAGGCTAATAATCAGACCAACGTTCACAAAGATGGCCCGGCTTCACAATCATTCTGCTGCCGGGTTTGCCGTGCCGGCCCAAGAGGGGGCGGTGTTGCCCGGCTCGGCAACACCTTGACTCTCTAAGCCGGTCCTCATGCCGGTACCACACCGAGTGGTCTAAGGCATCTAAAGATAGGCAGTGCCAGACTAGGCATAAGAAAAAAGAGTTTGTTAATACTTGAACAACTCATACCCCGTTACTACGAAACGCTGGATAACGAAATACTAGAAATGAAAATTAGAGCTCTTTCAAATTAAAAAAAAAAACCCAAAGAAATGATACTTTCAAAACCTATTGGCTAATAGGGGCGTAGCCAAGTACAACCCAAGGTGTGCGGCCGCAAACCTTAAAAAATTTTTTTAGTGTATTTTATAGGTGAAGATCTCGATCGCACCCCTTAAAAGTTTGGAAAAATCCTCTGATCGCACCTCTTGAAAACCAATCCTGAATCTGCCATTGTTGGCTAAAGTATACATATTCGAAGGAAAAACTTAGGGGTAGCTGAGCCCCTCATTGCTCAAATGAAGTTCCACCGATGGTGAGTCTAGTCCACCTGACAGGTACAACAATGGTCGTCTAGTTGTCAAATTCATATGCACTGAACACTTTCCTAATTTATCTTTAATCACAACATACAAGCTTAAGGTTATCCTAATTGGTGCCTTCCTAATTGGGAAATTAATAACAAAATGATTTCTGCCTCACACTACACACATATTAAAAAATAAAAGTCCCGTTAAAACATATACTTTTGCATCTCCAACTCATCTTCACTATCTTGCCATTTGACTTCCAATCTTTAAGCTTTGATCTAAGGCATTAAGATGTTGAGAAAATAGAAACCGCCATGGAGGTTAGAGATATGGAAGAGTCGGACTGGTGGTCGTGGGAAGAAGGAAAAAAACAAATTGAAGAGATTGAGCAAAGAAAGATTCAAGATTTAAAACAGAAGTCAAGGACTAAATGGGCGATGTTCGGTGACGATAATTCGGCTTTCTACCATGGCGTCATTGATTAAAAAAGAGGTATTCATTCACTTTCGGAATCACTTTGCTGAAAAATATGATCAAAGACCGCTGCTTTTCTGTGAGAACATTAAAAAAATTCCCATAGAAATGGCAGAAAACTTATCTCGTCGCTTTAGCAAAGAAGAGATTAAGGCGGCGATTGGGGAATGTGGGTCGGATAAGGCGCCTGGGCCTGACGGGTTTAACTTCCACTTTGTTAAAAAATATTGGAACGTGTTGGAGAATGATTTTATGAAGATTTTTGATCACTTTTATAACACCGGGGAGATTAGTAAAGGATGTAGCTCGGCGTTCATTACTCTCATTCCTAAGGTGGATAATCCTACCCTTCTAAAGGATTATCGGCCTATCACACTCATAGGAATGATTAGTAAAATTATTTCTAAGGTGTTGGCGGAAAGACTTAAGCAATGTTACCATTGGTGATTTCGGAAAATCAATCAGCCTTTCTTAAAGATAGACTCATTTTGGACGGCCCATTGATTGTTAATGAGGTTCTAACTTGGCTGAAAAAGAAGGTAAAAGCTTTTATCCTTAAAATAGATTTTGAAAAGGCCTACGATAACGTCAATTGGCGCTTTTTAATGTCTATTATGGAGCAAATGGGTTTCAATGATAAATGGAGAGATTGGATCAAAGGAGTCTTGGTTTCGGCTAGGGCGGCGGTTTTAGTTAACGGCTCTCCAACCTTCGAGTTCAATTCCTATAAAGGCCTTCGCCAAGGAGATCCCCTTTCTCCTTTTTTATTCCTTATAGTTATGGAGGCTCTTTCGTGTTTGATTGACAAAGCTTGCGCCATGGGGGATTTTAAAGGTATTGCGATTAATAATGAGGAGCTGAAAGTGACGCATCTTTTTTACGCCGACGATGCCATGATCTTGGGTGATAGCGACAAAGGTAATGTTGAAAACTTGGCCAGAATTCTGCGATGTTTTTATGTGTCTTCGGGGCTGAAAATAAATTTAAACAAGTCCAATTTCTTTGGTCTTGGGCAAGAGGAAACGGATATTACTCACATTACCTCCACTTTGGGGTGTAAGCGGGGTTTGGTGCCGTTTGAATATTTAGGCATAGTGGTCGGGGCTAATATGCATCACTGCAAAAACTGGTCAAAGGTGATAGACGTGTTCGAGAAAAGACTTTCGGGATGGAAAGCCAAGACTCTCTCAATGGGAGGGCGCCTTACTTTGATTAAATCCGTTTTGTCGGCTTTACCCATTTATTACTTGTCTCTTTATAAGGCCCCCGTAACAGTTTTAAACAAGCTGGAACGTCTTATGAGACGTTTTCTTTGGGCCGGGAATGCGGATATGAGAAAAATCCACTGGGTGGCGTGGAACCGAGTCACTCTTAGCAAAAAACTGGGTGGGTTGGGAGTGCCCCGGTTACAAAGTACGAATGAAGCTCTGCTATTTAAGTGGGCTTATCGGTATTATAATGAAGCGGATACCCTATGGAAGAAGATCGTTTCCTTTTGTCATAAAACCCGGTGTCGGTATCACTTCCTCCCCTGTAATGGCAAGCTGAGTGGCACCTGGAAAGACATCGCTAAAGTTGTGGATGGGATAAAAAGCGAAGGAAGTCCGTTAGTTTATAACTTTAAAGCGGATATTGGGTCTGGAAAGTCGGTTCGTTTCTGGATGGATTGGTGGATAGGAGAAGCTCCACTGCTTGTTTCGTGTCCTAATTTGTTCCAAGCAGACCGAAAAAAATTCTGTTTCGTGGCCGATAGGACCTGCAGATCGGGTAATCAGATGCAGCTTTCTTTGGGCGATTTTGTGTTTCCCATGACTGTCCAGTGTCACATTGAGTTCATGAGTCTGCTGCTGCTCATTCAGAACACAACAGCAGGTTCAGATTCAGATTTATGGAGGTGGAATGGTACAGGTAACAAAGAATTCTCGGTGCAGGAAGTGAAAAGGAGGTTGCAGCCTCAACCGGTGGTACAGCAGCCTTATTTTGTGTTTAAATGGGTCAACTGGGTGCCCAGTAAGTGCAGTATTATGGTGTGGAGGGCTGAGATGGAACGGCTACCAGTTAAGTCCGAATTGTCAAAGAGGAATGTTGAGGTCGGGTCGATCCAATGTAACTTGTGCGAGTGGGGAGACGAGACTGCAGGTCACCTATTCACAGCTTGCCCCTTAGCCCAGGAAGTCTGGGCTGCAATCGGCTCTTGGTGTAGGCTAAGACCGATTATTGCCTTCGAAGTTCGCGATCTGCTGCAGCTTTTCAAAGAAGCCCAAGGGGGAAAATGGGGAAAGATTATAGTGCACGGAATCATAGTCATAGCTTGTTGGTGCCTTTGGCGTGCGCGGAATGAGAAGGTTTTTCAAGATAAGAAGACAACGGGTAGAATGATAATAGCGAACATTAAATGTCTGTCCTTCTTTTGGTGTAAACACAGGTCTAAGTTTAAGGATGTGTCGTGGGATAATTGGGTTATTTACCCGTTGTATTTGTTGTATTGAGCCGGTAGTCCTCGCTCTGAGGCCTATCGGTCTCTTTTTGTGAATGAAGTTGAAGTTACAAAAAAAAAAAAGTTAAACAGGTTCTAGTATATTATTTTTTGACACAGCCCGTTGTAACGAGTACCTATTTTTGTCAAAACTTAATGTCACCAACTAAAATAACCATTTTTAAAAAGGGAAATTGGATTTTAACATCCTGAACTATTGTTAATTGGCCGTTGACGCACTGAACTACACAATTGATTAACACACCGCACTGTACTTTTAACTTATTGGCATGTATCACCCTCAGACTAACCATGATTAATTTTTGCTGACGTGGCATGGTAACGTGTCCATTTTTGCTGACGTGCCAGGTGATGTGTCCATGCCATGTCAGCAAAATATAACCATGGTTAGTCTGAGGGTGATATAGGCCAATAAGTTGAAAGTACAGTGCGGTGTTGTTCAATTTTGTAGTTCAGTGCGTCAGCGGCCAATTGTCAATAGTTTAGGATGTTAAAATCCAATTTCCCTTTTTAAAATGACTTCATCTAATACGTTATCCCACACAACTACACAAAATATGGTATTGATTAGCAATGTTGTAAAATAAGGCTCAGTTGACCGATTACTTCCCAAGCACTCGCTTCAAAGTAGGTCGTTGAGTATAGCCGAGTTAGCCGATTAGTCCGAGTACTCCCCGTATAGGCCGATTTGACCCCGAGTACTCCCCCGATTAATCCGAGTAGTCGCTCTAAGGTGGGTCGTCGAGTACAAGCCCAAACAGAGTTTTGCAACACTGTTGATTAGTGACCAAAATTATATGTATTAATAACATACGTGTAAGTTTATTCTAATACTTAACAAGGTATTGACCAGAATCTATAAAACTATAAACCTACATATCCATATCAAGTAGCAATTGTAACTGAGAAGGCAACCAGATTCGTGTTAATGCAACATTATCTCCATAACAAATACAGAAATCACACAACTCATCAAATTCTATAAATATTTATAGTTCATAAATTTACACAACAGATGCGTACACGTACACATACAGTTTTCCCTTAAAAGTCTACCGTAGTGGATTACGTGTTCTGTCAAGCAAACCGGCCATAATAACTCTTTTCTTGTATTGCTCCGACTCAGTATCAATCACCTTGCTCGAGTTGATAACCGAGTTAACTCGTGTCACTCGTCTACCAGGTACCATGTAGAACCAAATTGATGTACAAAGTATAGCGTATATTCTTCCGTAAACTACCAACACAATAAAACTTAGAAGAAGAAATAAACACAAACGAGTAGTACTCCAATTGTTACCATTGGATTTGAGCTTATCTGGATTAGATAAAACCGAAGTTTTTGAATCGATTGAATCTAATTGTAATAACGCTTTATTGTGTGATAATGTTGATGATGATCGAGGGAGAGTGATTGAATCGGGTTGTGAACTAGAGTTTATTAGGTTAGGTTTTTGCAATGATGAGTTGGATGACATTTGGTGATTAAAATTGGCTGTATCTGTTGGAATTAATGTTTTCGGTTCAGATAGCCATCGAGAAGTGGAGTTTGTGGACGATAAGGAAGAGGAAGAGGAGGAATATAAAGAACTAGTGGCTCGTGAAGATGAGGATAGTAAAGTTGAACAACGACTCGAAGAGGAATCCTCAATGTCTGTGGATTCGATACAGGATGCGTTACTATCATCCAATTGCTTGCAAATCGTGTTGTTTGTGTATGAATTGGTTGATGATTTGGAAGAACTGAAAATCTTCTTCACCTGTATAGGTAATAAAAGATGAATGTTAGTCAAATTATCATAAATCTCTATTAAAGTGTACAAATTATAAATATATGTATCGATATAGAAGATCTAGCGGTTGATTACACAACATTCAAATCGAAATTATCTTCACATGTTGGTTGATACGTCGTAGAAATCATGATGATCTAGATAATGAAATTTCAACAAATTTAACAGAAAGTACAACGAAACGTATATGAACATCATTCAAAATCAAATTCAACAATAAAATACAAATTTACAGTAGGATGATGACAGATAAACAGACAAAAAACTGCACAAATGAATAACAAACCATCACCGAGTCAATAAATCCTTATATCAATTCAAAGAGACAAAATTGCAACAAATTCAACAGAAATTACAATAAAAAGCACATCAACATCATTCAAATCCAAATACATCAACAAACAAAGCAAAATCAAAATAACCAAACAGAAAACCTACAAAACAATAATAATAAAATGAAGCCATTTGCGAAAAAGAAAGGATAACCAAAGTACTAACCATAACGGGGTCAAACAAAACCGCTTTAAGCAACCGAGGGACGCTACGGTTGCTAGAAGATCGTTCATAATTAACATCCTGAACAACAACATCGTCTTCTTCTCCTAACCGACTCGGGCTATCTGAATTATTATTATTTAGAAACGGTCTTTCGTCGTTGGCGAAAGACCGAAAGCAAGACTTGAAGAGCTTGCTTCTCCCTCTCTTCTTCTTCTTTCTCTTATGAATATCAGCCATGATGTTGAAGAGAGAAAGAGAGAGGGAGAAAGAGAGAGAAAAAGGAACCGATTATGGTATTGTTGTTGTTCGTGGTAATTAAGGTTGTTATTGTTGTTGTTTAAGGTATTTAGGGGAAGAAAACAAGAGAGGGAAAATGTTCATGAGAATCAAAGTACGTGTGCGAGAGTGGCCGATATTGCCGCTCTTCGTCTTCCCCTCTCTTTACAAACGACAGTTTTAAATAATATTTTTCTCAACTAATTTATATTGATGGCCCCTACATTTTGAAATGTGTCGATATTTGTGTGTTTTATATGTTTTGTTCTTCGAATTAAACATTAAACTATTAAGGGGTGCGTTAATGTACAAAGGAGCCTTATCATACGAAACGTACGAAAGACCAGTTCAAAAATTACGCAAACACAAATCATACTTACGCAAGTATTAAAATTTCATCCAAAAAGCTATAAAGTTGGACAAAATCACGCATGCATGTTCTCAAAATTATTCATGCATGTTTTTTCAATATAATACAAATGACACATATTGTAACAAAAAATTATGCATTCACTTATTATATTCGCACGTTAAGACTACGTATTTTGTAGTTTAAACTTTTACTAAACTAGAAATAGTTAGGTACTTTCACTTTTTTGTGTTATAATTTGCTGCTTGTTAGTAAATTTTGATTAAAATAACTTTGTATACATGGAAAATTAGAACCATAGTTATTTTTGGTTATATATGCCCAATTAAGTATTACAAATTGTTGAAATTATAATATACTAAATTAATTGTACTCGACACACTATGATAGCATTTCGATAAGATCACCGTTGATGAAACTACGTACAAAGAGTTTGAAAAATTTGTTGACCCTTTAGTCGATAACTGAAATTGAGAAGTGTCGATATAGAGTGAACAAAATTCAATATAATCGGAATTTCCTATATAGTTGATGGCATATCATATAGTCCTTTGCTCTAAAGATGTTGTGAAGAGATCAAGAACATGATAACTAAACATGTTAAAGTATAACTTTTGGGTTGTTACCTTTTATTTCTCTTGTTGAAAAAAGATAGAGAAAGGCTAAAAGGTTCCAATGATGGTAAAACTAAAACCCTACATAAACATAATATATGTTTGTGACGTTGCCTCGTATTGACTGTAAAAACTAAATAAGGAGTAGTCAAGTAAATTATCACTAATTAAAGGGTTTGTAATGCAAAAAAATAAAACTAGAATGACAAATAAGCTTAATAACAAATAGTTAAGGGACCATAGCAAAAATAACTCATAAAATCTCGAGTGCACGACCCGTTTAATTCGAAATAAAAATATGAAGAAAGTAAGACACCGCCCTACAGTTTTTTCAAAATTGGCGTTTTCATGATTGGTTATAATATAGCAACAAAAGAAAAAAAAAACGAAATAAATGAAGGGCCCATATTTCATTTAATAATATTTTTATTTGGAAATTATTCATCGCCTGTTCATGTTGACCGTTTATTTTAACCATGGGTTTAATGCCGATTAGATTTCTAGACGTCCGTTCACCTACTTTTGATATATATCAGGTTTATTAATGAACAAGAATTCTATTAAATGAAACTTAAATTTATTAATAATTTAAAAGTCCTAGTGAAATAGAATATCTTACTAAACATTTATTGTTTTGGAAGAATTTTTCGTTCTTTTGGTGGTATAGAGCTATTCTTTACCTATATACCACCATTTTTAGACCTCATCAGTTGTTTAGCTATGGGTAAGATTTATAAGACGTGGTTGTTTTTGTTAGTTTAGACCGAGCGAATCAGTCACGGTCTAGACCGAATCGGCCGGTTTAACGATTGGACCATATGTGCAATGTGCCTGGTCCATGTTTGGGTTACCGGTTCATCCAGATTGGACTGGGTTTTTTCTTTCCTTTGGTCAGTTCAAACGCTATTGTTTCCATAACTTCTTTTTTACGTTTATTCAAGTAAAAGGGTCGTGGAAGACTTGGGACTTGAGTTCTAATAACTGTCAGATAGTGTGCGTTGAATGTTGACTTGTTCTTGTTCAAAGGTCCCAAGTCCTCTTATTCTCCAATATATCATTATCACTATATATCACCAACCCAATTTAGAAGACATCTCAATATTCTTTGTTTAATTCGAAAGCAATTACTATTTACCTGTAAACGTGGATTTTTTTTTTTTTTTTTGGTCGTGAATTCTAGTTAATGGAAAATTTACACGTGATTTACCATGTAGTAGATAACAAGGGGTGTGTAGTGACTTGTGAGCGTGTTGTGTATATACATAAAGATATTAACGTATAGTTATTATTCTTGAACTATAAGTTATTATTGTTACGCTATAGTTTTTACGTAGTGTAGTAATTATTACGCTATTTTAAAAAAATATATATATTAGAGATTACTCTAGTTTAAGCATAACTACTCTACTGATTTTTTGTATTATGGGGAGATTTTTACCAAATTCATCATATCAATTACTAACGAACTCGGAAAACTAAGATGAAGAGAATAACTTGGATATCTACACAAATAGGGTATTCACTATTAGATTAACCTATTTGGTGGTACTACAGTACTACCAACGATTAATCGGATTAGATGTGAACACACAAGAACGAACCTGATGTTTGAGAAGAAGTGAAAACCGTACCCTTTTTTGTTCGCTAAGATTAGGTGTAGTGCAACGTGAAAATGGGCATGGATTTTGCCAAAAACGCACCCAAAACGCTGGGTACACTGCCCCCTGGGCGTTTTGGGTGTTTTTTTGCTTTGGCATGGAAATTTTAACTCCTTTTGGGGGGGGGGGGGGGGGTTTATTCTTTTTTAAGGACCAATCATGGTGAGCCATTTGATGTAGAAGGCGTTGAATTGAGCTTCCACTACGTTTGTTCTAACTCTGTATCTCTCTCTCTCTTTGACCAAAAATATGGTTTTTCATATATGTTTTTCTATCGGTTTGGGGGGGGGGGGGGGAGTTTATTCTTTTTTAAGGACCAATCATGGTGAGCCATTTGATGTAGAAGGCGTTGAATTGAGCTTCCACTACGTTTGTTCTAACTCTGTATCTCTCTCTCTCTTTGACCAAAAATATGGTTTTTCATATATGTTTTTCTATCGGTTTTGGTTCTCCACTAAAACACATGGAGGATGGATCCCTTGTGTTTTCTTTTAATTGACAAGCCCAACATATAATCATAACCCAAATCAGTTTTAATTAACACAACAATCTGATCCATATTACAGGCCCAATATAAAATAGTATATAGAGATTTACGTAATCCATTGGGCCCTTTCATAATCATTCCTATATTAGAATAGCCAAGATCCAAAAAGAAATGAAAGAAAAAAAGTTGTGAGATTATCATAAAGTCACATATTGCAAACTAACTATTAGCGTTTTAGTTTCCTGTCTTTAGTTGCGGGGCTTCTGTTTCGTTGAACCTTTGGTAGACATTATTATTATGGCAAAGGGACAGAGCTTACACTCGTGCGTTGCCGCGAAAAGTGTAGTCACAGTTCTTGTACCTAAGCGGTACGGTCTAAAGACGGTAAAAATGGACACTAGTAACGGTACCGTGAAAGATCATGTTAGGAAATTAGGGGTGGTGCATGTTAGCAAAAATTTGATGCATGTTAGCCTAATAAAGGCAGTGTGTGATAGCATAGTACGTCACTGCACGTACAACGACAGTTTAATAGTCACTTTCTTTTTATTCAAAGTGGCCACATAATTTTGGTTGTTGGTCAAAATTTACCTTCAGCTTTTTTGATTGTTATCTAGGTTCACTAAAAGAACTTTTTATTATTTTTATTTTCTATATTTCTCTATATATTAAAGAGCAGACACTTTAATAGTGTCCCGATGCTAACGTGCACCGTCCTACTTTGCTAATGTGAGCCGCCCTGGTTTGTTAACGTGCAACATTTGGTACCCAATACTTGTATCGAACCGGTACCTTCGGTACCGGTTTGTGATATTTTTCTGTATTTTGGATAACCGTACCAGTACCGTATTCTTTATTACAGTTTTTCTCAACGTAACAATAGAAAATTGAGTTATATTAGCAACCAACATTTATCAGTAATGTTAGCTTTTGGGGGGGTGGGGGGGGGGGAGTTTATTCTTTTTTAAGGACCAATCATGGTGAGCCATTTGATGTAGAAGGCGTTGAATTGAGCTTCCACTACGTTTGTTCTAACTCTGTATCTCTCTCTCTCTTTGACCAAAAATATGGTTTTTCATATATGTTTTTCTATCGGTTTGGGGGGGGGGGGGGAGTTTATTCTTTTTTAAGGACCAATCATGGTGAGCCATTTGATGTAGAAGGCGTTGAATTGAGCTTCCACTACGTTTGTTCTAACTCTGTATCTCTCTCTCTCTTTGACCAAAAATATGGTTTTTCATATATGTTTTTCTATCGTTTTGGTTCTCCACTAAAACACATGGAGGATGGATCCCTTGTGTTTTCTTTTAATTGACAAGCCCAACATATAATCATAACCCAAATCAGTTTTAATTAACACAACAATCTGATCCATATTACAGGCCCAATATAAAATAGTATATAGAGATTTACGTAATCCATTGGGCCCTTTCATAATCATTCCTATATTAGAATAGCCAAGATCCAAAAAGAAATGAAAGTAAAAAAGTTGTGAGATTATCATAAAGTCACATATTGCAAACTAACTATTAGCGTTTTAGTTTCCTGTCTTTAGTTGCGGGGCTTCTGTTTCGTTGAACCTTTGGTAGACATTATTATTATGGCAAAGGGACAGAGCTTACACTCGTGCGTTGCCGCGAAAAGTGTAGTCACAGTTCTTGTACCTAAGCGGTACGGTCTAAAGACGGTAAAAATGGACACTAGTAACGGTACCGTGAAAGATCATGTTAGGAAATTAGGGGTGGTGCATGTTTGCAAAAATTTGATGCACGTTAGCCTAATAAAGGCAGTGTGTGATAGCATAGTACGTCACTGCACGTACAACGACAGTTTAATAGTCACTTTCTTTTTATTCAAAGTGGCCACATAATTTTGGTTGTTGGTCAAAATTTACCTTCAGCTTTTTTGATTGTTATCTAGGTTCACTAAAAGAACTTTTTATTATTTTTATTTTCTATATTTCTCTATATATTAAAGAGCAGACACTTTAATAGTGTCCCGATGCTAACGTGCACCGTCCTACTTTGCTAATGTGAGCCGCCCTGGTTTGTTAACGTGCAACATTTGGTACCCAATACTTGTATCGAGCCGGTACCTTCGGTACCGGTTTGTGATATTTTTCTGTATTTTGGATAACCGTACCAGTACCGTATTCTTTATTACAGTTTTTCTCAACGTAACAATAGAAAATTGAGTTATATTAGCAACCAACATTTATCAGTAATGTTAGCCTTTTGGGGGGGGGGGAGTTTATTCTTTTTTAAGGACCAATCATGGTGAGCCATTTGATGTAGAAGGCGTTGAATTGAGCTTCCACTACGTTTGTTCTAACTCTGTATCTCTCTCTCTCTTTGACCAAAAATATGGTTTTTCATATATGTTTTTCTATCGGTTTGGGGGGGGGGGGAGTTTATTCTTTTTTAAGGACCAATCATGGTGAGCCATTTGATGTAGAAGGCGTTGAATTGAGCTTCCACTATGTTTGTTCTAACTCTGTATCTCTCTCTCTCTTTGACCAAAAATATGGTTTTTCATATATGTTTTTCTATTGGTTTTGGTTCTCCACTAAAACACATGGAGGATGGATCCCTTGTGTTTTCTTTTAATTGACAAGCCCAACATATAATCATAACCCAAATCAGTTTTAATTAACACAACAATCTGATCCATATTACAGGCCCAATATAAAATAGTATACAGAGATTTACGTAATCCATTGGGCCCTTTCATAATCATTCCTATATTAGAATAGCCAAGATCCAAAAAGAAATGAAAGAAAAAAAGTTGTGAGATTATCATAAAGTCACATATTGCAAACTAACTATTAGCGTTTTAGTTTCCTGTCTTTAGTTGCGGGGCTTCTGTTTCGTTGAACCTTTGGTAGACATTATTATTATGGCAAAGGGACAGAGCTTACACTCGTGCGTTGCCGCGAAAAGTGTAGTCACAGTTCTTGTACCTAAGCGGTACGGTCTAAAGACGGTAAAAATGGACACTAGTAACGGTACCGTGAAAGATCATGTTAGGAAATTAGGGGTGGTGCATGTTAGCAAAAATTTGATGCACGTTAGCCTAATAAAGGCAGTGTGTGATAGCATAGTACGTCACTGCATGTACAACGACAGTTTAATAGTCACTTTCTTTTTATTCAAAGTGGCCACATAATTTTGGTTGTTGGTCAAAATTTACCTTCAGCTTTTTTGATTGTTATCTAGGTTCACTAAAAGAACTTTTTATTATTTTTATTTTCTATATTTCTCTATATATTAAAGAGCAGACACTTTAATAGTGTCCCGATGCTAACGTGCACCGTCCTACTTTGCTAATGTGAGCCGCCCTGGTTTGTTAACGTGCAACATTTGGTACCCAATACTTGTATCGAACCGGTACCTTCGGTACCGGTTTGTGATATTTTTCTGTATTTTGGATAACCGTACCAGTACCGTATTCTTTATTACAGTTTTTCTCAACGTAACAATAGAAAATTGAGTTATATTAGCAACCAACATTTATCAGTAATGTTAGCCTTTTTGTTTACATATGTACAAAGTTTAAACTTCGTCCCACGGCGAAGCGCGGGTAATACGGTTCTAGTTTATAAATATACAAAACCGATAAAACACCCGATCACATTAAAATAAAACGAGCATGCACTTCAGCATCTCCTCAACTCGTTTTTTTAATAACATCAACTTAGTCCACAAGTTAATCTAATACCACCAAAATATGTCAATAACACTAAAATTACCAACATGATTTGCATCAAACAAGCTGTTTGTGTTAGATCATTACACTATATATAATTATATGAGTTAATTACATGGATGGTCCCCGTGATATGCACATATTGCATAAATGCTCTCAGTTAATGTGGATGGTCCCAGAGTTATACAATTTAGCACTCGGATGGTCCTTAATCCTAACGGTAGTTAAGTTTCTCCGTTAATTGATGTAAAATGTGTATTATACCCTATTAAAAGACAGAACAATTAAATAACTAAATGATTAATTAAGTTTTAAATCAATACCACTCCCACCTTCATCTTCTTTTACCACTCTGTCACACCCCGACTTTTCCCCTAGTCGGTTATGACGTTTGGTGCCTTTGCCAACGCAGCGGAAAGTTGCATCTAAAACTCTTGTTCCCTGAACGCCAATTCTAAACCTCTAGGATTCCCGGTCCCAACTGTCACCTACTCCAACCGTGCTGTTACCAAAGTTTAAACCTGAAAGACATACTTAAAAAGTCAACATAAAGTTGGTGAGTTCATAAGTTTTGCAAAAAGGTTACCAAATGTTCCAAGAATGTTACCGAGAGATACCAAGTTCAACGTGTCCATACTATGATAAATGTAAACCAAAGTACGCTAGCTAGGCGTATGTTTTATTACTACTACGATTGGAAAACCATTACTAACTCGCAAACCAGATGTTGTGCCCGAATAGTAAACATGTTCCTGTTTGAGACAATATGCACCCGCCCGGCGCTCCATGCCGACGGGTGGGGTTGGTCACTCCCAATAGCGCTATTCACATTTCCCCGTTGTGCAAACCAGCACATTCATGGTTCCCCCCGGGACTTCCAAAGATCGTATAGTAAACCGTTTGAAAACCCATAGTATGACAGTTGTTACCAAATAGTTGTTTAACACATGTTTTCTCCCCCAAAAAGTGAAAACCAAGTAAAGTGGGGCCGTAACTCACACAACCCGTTCCATTTTCCAAAACTTTGTTTCGTTTTAAGTTCCTCAGTTTTTCATAACAGAAGCATGTCTTCCCCCCGAAAACATTTACAAAAACAGTAAAGAGTGGGGTATGAACTCACCTTAATGTCCATGCTAAGCTAGCAAACAAAGCCTGAAACCTCGACCGACTTCCTCGTGCCCTAATTACCAATAAAGGACACCTTAACAGTCTATCACACATAAGCCTAGCTTATTAACCAACACGAGTCTCAAAACGTTTCAACTCGACAAACCGATCATGACTTATCTTAATTCACGTATTACACACAACATAGTACCCAAGTTCCACACTTGTCACTATTTGTATGTAACCAGATTGGACTAACACCCTGAAACGTATAATTATCCTGAATCCTAGCTCGTCTCGTAATCCGTATAAATGTGTGTCCAGTATACTTACTTTTAGGAAAAATGCTCTTTAAGAAATACATGTTTAGTTATTAAAACCGATTAATAACAATTGTTACTTTATCTCAAATATTGTTTGAAAACCATCTTTATTGTCACAAATAGTTAGTCCTTGAAAACATTTTGATTTTGTATATAATACACTTGTCCAAAACACTTAGGAGAATTTACTTATAGAAATAATAGCAGTTCGTTACGCTTTGAGTTTATAAAAATTCGGGCAGAGTTTCCTCTGTTTTTGTACCAACCAGACAACACCCGTTGTCTACAATTTTCCCCAAAAAAAATCAACTTACAACACAAATTATCAAATCCTTTTATCCACATTTCCAATTCACGAGACTATACGTTTCGACATCTATCTATACTTGATCCTATAAATATATATATATATACCATTATATATATATAATATAGTCCGACAATATAGTCCAATTATATTTAGTCCGAGTTCGAAACCATAAGTCACGTCAAGTTAATCGTTCACCAAATCGTTCGTTTATATAGTTACCGTTTATTATTATTCGATCCGCTCGTGAGTCGAAACTATTTCGTCGAATCAATATATTTATAAATATATAATATTCATAAATACACAATATTTATAAATATACAATATTTATAAATACATAATATCTACACATAAATAAATAGTAAGCTCGAATACAAGTTATACCGAATCACACGCGCGTAACCCGAATCTGCTCGAAAGCCGTGTTGACCGTGTTGACTGTTGACCAGATCTAACCGTTGACCATGTTTGACCGAAGCTTGACCAACACCGTGCTCCGTACCCCGAAACCCGAGCCAACCAGATCTGACCCGGAGCACACGAATCTGACCCGAGACACTTGACCCGAACAAGACCCGAACCGAATCTGAAAGCTAATCAGATCTGACCCGAACTCGAGACCCGAACCGAACTCAAACCGAACCCGCAAACAACAATCGTGCAACCCGACCAAAACCCGGCTGTCCTCGTCTGCAACATTGAACCAGCTGCCAAAACCCACACCATTCAACCAAACCAAACCCCTTAGCCTGAACCGGACCTTACCACAGTTAAACCACCGCCGCCGCCTCCAACCTGACCACCACCATCAAAAACAAACACCACACCTACCTGACCCGGCACCCACCACGAACCACCACTCCTGCCGCTGTTGAACCACCACCAAAACTACCGGATCTGAGCCGAAAACCTCCGGGTATGCAACCACAACAAAGCTACCACCGGATCCCAGTTGAAGACAACAAAACCCGACCCATAACCTCTTGATCTTTGACTGATTCTGCCCGATTGGGCTTAAAACCAAACGTCGCCCCTGCGTCTGCCCTAATCGGCTGTAGTAACATCCGCCGCCACCACCATACGAAGGGTGGTGGCCGGCTGCCACTGCTGCACAGAGAGAGGAGGGAGAGAGACGAGGGAGTGAGAGAGATGGTAGAGAGAGAGAAACCGGTTTAGAGAGAGAGAGAGAGGGGTTAGGGTTTTTGTGTTGGGTGAAAATGAGAGGAAGAAGAAGAATAAGATGAATATATACCTAGGGTTTGTTGGTAGGTGACTTGTACCGCGTATCGAACCCGTATAAATGTAAAACGTCTCGGTTTCTAATTAGGCTCCATAATTAATTATAAAAAGTAGTCGGTTTTGTTCGAAATACAAAACCGAGCATAACTATAATTATTTTCGACGTCCGACGCGTGTTTTCAGAACACGCGCTTAAATCGCGTTAATTAAATCGGTCGCAGTTCCCGTTGTTAAAACGATCCGTAAACTTCCGAAATTTAATAATTAGCAATATTTGAAATAAATATTTATTTATTTATTTGTTTTAAATCATGAAGTCACGTCAGTGTAGATCGGAAATTGCCGGGTGTCACATCATCCCCACGTTAAAAGAATTTTCGTCCCGAAAATTGCACAAGTACCAAAAGGAGTAACAAAAGAAACAAACCAAAGATAGAAACCAAGAGAGAGATTTACCCGAGTTGTCACATCATCCCCACGTTAAAAAGGAATCTCGCCCCGAGATTCATTCAGTTGCAGTGGTAACATATCTCGATTCGAATTCCAGTGGAACAATAAGAGACTCGTCAGCCAGACACTTCTTTAAGTTAGACACATGGAAGACGTTATGTACGTTGCCGAGCTCCGTCGGTAAATCAAGTCGATATGCCACCGGTCCAATCCGTTCCAGGATCGTAAATGATCCGACATACCGAGGGTTAAGTTTGCCACGCTTCCCAAAGCGTATGACGCCCTTCCACGGTGAAACTTTCAAAAGTACTTTGTCATCAACTTGGAATTCTAATGGCTTGCGACGCTGATCGGCATAACTCTTTTGCCGATCCCGTGCCGCTGCCAACCGGTTACGCATCTGTACGATCTTTTCCAAAGTTCCGTACACTAGCTCAGGCCCAGTGAGTTGACTCTCACCCACCTCAGCCCAACAAAGAGGGGACCGGCATTTCCGCCCGTACAGTGCTTCGAAAGGAGCTGCCTTGATGCTTGTGTGGTAACTGTTGTTGTAAGAAAATTCTACTAACGGTAGGTGAGCTTCCCAACTTTTGCCAAAATCGATCACACATGCCCGAAGCATGTCTTCTAAGGTTTGAATCGTGCGTTCACTCTGACCGTCAGTCTGTGGGTGATAAGCTGTACTCATGTCTAGCTGGGTACCCAAAGCCTTGTGCAAAGACTTCCAGAAGTGAGAAGTAAAGTGGGAGTCACGATCCGAAATAATAGAAACTGGCACCCCGTGCTTAGAAACAACTTCCTTCAGATAAAGACGAGCCAAACGATCCATGGTGTCGGTCTCCTTAATGGCGAGAAAATGGGTTGATGTCGTCAACCGATCAACAATCACCCATATCTTATCACACCCGCTCGGTGTCTTAGGTAGTTTCGTGACAAAGTCCATTGTAATCCGTTCCCATTTCCACTCTAGAATTTCAGGTTGTTGCAAGAGACCCGACGGTTTCTGGTATTCCACCTTGACCTTAGCACAGGTCAAGCATTTGCTCACGTATGAGGCTATATCCGACCTCATGTCTGGCCACCAGTAGAGCACCTTTAACTCTTGGTACATCTTATCCGAACCAGGATGAATGGAATACCGGGATTTGTGAGCCTCATCTAAGACAAGCTCCCGAAGTCCTCCGAATAAGGGAACTCATATGCGTTCTGCGAAGTAGTGCAGGCCATCAGGCCTTCGCTCGAGGTGCTTGTCGGCATCGTGCATAGTCTCAGCTTTAAGGTTTTCCTCCTTCAAAGCTTCTAACTGGGCAGAACGGAGTTGGTCAGGTAGAGAGGAATGAATGGTGAGCTGCAACGCCCGAACGTGACGAGGGTTTGTTGATTCCTTCCTGCTCAAGGCGTCTGCCACCACACTCGCCTTGCCAGGATGGTACTTAATGGCGCAATCATAGTCGTTCAGGAGTTCAACCCAACGACGCTGTCGTATGTTCAGATGTTGTTGGTCGAAAATATGTTGGAGACTCTTGTGATCGGTGTAGATGGTGCATTTGGTACCGTACAAGTAATGTCTCCAATTTTCAACGCGAATACCACTGCACCCAACTCCAAGTCATGGGTGGTGTAGTTTCTCTCGTGCACCTTGAGTTGACGAGAAGCACATGCAATTACTTTTTCGCGTTGCATCAACACGTAACCGAGACCACGAATAGAAGCATCGCAGTAAACAACGAAATCGTCAGTGCCTTCAGGCAAGGACAGAATAGGAGCAGAACAAAGTTTAGACTTCAGTTCTTGGAATGCTGACTCTTGTGGTTCACCCCAGTCGAATTTTCTATCCTTCTGAGTAAGAGTGGTGAGGGGTTGAGCGATCTTCGAGAACCCCTTAATGAACCGACGATAATAGCCCGCAAGGCCTAGGAATTGCCGCACCTCAGTTGGCGTCTTTGGTGCTTCCCAGTCCTTGATCGCTTCGATCTTAGCTGGATCGACAGGAATTCCTAGTTCATTAACCACATGTCCTAGGAATTGAACTTCGCGTAACCAAAAGTCACACTTTGAGAACTTAGCGTAAAGTTGTTCCCGTCGCAAAAGTTCCAAAACCAAACGCAGGTGTTCCTCGTGTTCGGCCTTGTTTTTGGAGTAAATCAGGATGTCATCAATAAACACGATGACGAAGTTGTCAAGATACGGTTTGCAAACGCGGTTCATCAAATCCATGAAAACCGCCGGTGCGTTAGTGAGACCGAAAGGCATGACCAAGATCTCAAGATGGCCATAACGTGTCCGAAAGGCAGTCTTTGCAACGTCAGCTTCCCTTACGCGTAACTGGTGATAACCGGACCTTAAATCAATCTTAGAGTAGTAGCTAGAACCCTGGAGTTGATCGAATAGATCATCAATACGGGGAAGAGGATAACGGTTCTTGATGGTCACTTTGTTCAATTCTCTGTAATTGGCCGAATAACCCTTCCGAAGATACTTAAGGGCTTTCATGCTGGAGATGAGACTTAGCGGAGCACCGCTCTTGATACCGTACACAGAAAGAAATTCTCCGTCAGGGAGAGGAATCCGAATAACCTTGTCGTAGCAAACAATCTCAGCGCGATACAAAGACAACCAATCCATGCCCACAACAACATCAAAACGAAGCAACTAGTACGCCAACCTTTCATTACACACCGCAAGGCGTGTCTCGATTAAGACAATAACAAACAAACTGATGAAAATGAGGCAAGCCAAATAAAACCATCCACTATCACTAGTCGAATGAATGTTCACCACAAGGTGCTGTATCAAATTCCAACAATTCGATTTAACTGAAGTGTCGACTCTAAAGAAACTCATCGATGAAGTATCAAAAGATTCATTGCTCACAACGGCCTGACATATCAAGACCAGAAAACAAGCATTACGGGCAACGTAGTGATAAACAAATCATAAATGAAACGGTTGCTCGATGTGAAGCCCTACAATGGACCTTCACAAGTTTAAAGAATCCAAGCATACCATAGTTGACACGTGTGTACAAAAGACGTGTCTAGTTCTGTGAAAAGAATAAGGAATCAACAAAAATTAGATTCCCTTACGATTGAATGTTGAAGGCCACAAACACAAAAGAAGAGAGAAGTGAATCATACCCAAAAGATATAACTAGGTTCTAAAACAGGAACCTTAGAAGTTCAAGAAACAAGATCACCAAGATCATAAACTGGTTCAAGAAAAACGAAGTCACAAATGACACGAACAGGGGAGAATTGGCAATCACGTCCGCAACAACAAAAGAATGATCAACACTTATCCATTATTTATATATACATATAAATATAAATATTTACAACACATAACAATATAGATACCCTCACAATAGAAATTCTTAGAACTACCAAGTGCCTGTAGATTTGCGATAACGTGACGTCTACGTTATCGAAAATTTACCTCACAAGATCATCCTATTAACCTCCATCATGAGTTGTATCGCAAGCAAGCGTCACATTTACATAATAGCACGTATATATCACATAATATAATGTTTGTCGTGTGCGCCACCTTTCCGAGTGCTTCTCCCGACTGCATTCCAGCTTCGCAACATCATTGGCAAAACTCGTCCAACAAACGTGACACATGTGTGCGTTCCCAATACGTCCAAGATTGAGTCGACAACCATTGGCGATACGTACTATATATACTTTACATAAATACATACAGTATATAAACAAGTAAATTGTTTCTCGTACCAAGAAACAATGACTCAGCTACTCTATGTGAATAACCACTCTGATATCTAATGCGATGACTCACCAGTCACCCGTGAAGTACACCTAGCCATCACGTGTTATTACCCTTTCTATATACCAATATAGAAAATTCTGACTTCCAATTCACATAAGAAAACAAATGTTCCTTTCGACAAAGAAACGTACGCTGAGCTAGTGTAATTAAATACACTAATAGTCATGTAACACACTTGGCAACGGTTGGAATTTCAGTTCCTAGGCGTTCATGCTAAATATTACGTCTTAGAAATTTTGGTCCCTATCTCGAAACAAACTCAGGTTAAAGCCTAGATATCTACACAGACACCTAATTCGCTAAAACCTATGGCTCTGATACCAAACTGTCACACCCCGACTTTTCCCCTAGTCGGTTATGACGTTTGGTGCCTTTGCCAACGCAGCGGAAAGTTGCATCTAAAACTCTTGTTCCCTGAACGCCAATTCTAAACCTCTAGGATTCCCGGTCCCAACTGTCACCTACTCCAACCGTGCTGTTACCAAAGTTTAAACCTGAAAGACATACTTAAAAAGTCAACATAAAGTTGGTGAGTTCATAAGTTTTGCAAAAAGGTTACCAAATGTTCCAAGAATGTTACCGAGAGATACCAAGTTCAACGTGTCCATACTATGATAAATGTAAACCAAAGTACGCTAGCTAGGCGTATGTTTTATTACTACTACGATTGGAAAACCATTACTAACTCGCAAACCAGATGTTGTGCCCGAATAGTAAACATGTTCCTGTTTGAGACAATATGCACCCGCCCGGCGCTCCATGCCGACGGGTGGGGTTGGTCACTCCCAATAGCGCTATTCACATTTCCCCGTTGTGCAAACCAGCACATTCATGGTTCCCCCCGGGACTTCCAAAGATCGTATAGTAAACCGTTTGAAAACCCATAGTATGACAGTTGTTACCAAATAGTTGTTTAACACATGTTTTCTCCCCCAAAAAGTGAAAACCAAGTAAAGTGGGGCCGTAACTCACACAACCCGTTCCATTTTCCAAAACTTTGTTTCGTTTTAAGTTCCTCAGTTTTTCATAACAGAAGCATGTCTTCCCCCCGAAAACATTTACAAAAACAGTAAAGAGTGGGGTATGAACTCACCTTAATGTCCATGCTAAGCTAGCAAACAAAGCCTGAAACCTCGACCGACTTCCTCGTGCCCTAATTACCAATAAAGGACACCTTAACAGTCTATCACACATAAGCCTAGCTTATTAACCAACACGAGTCTCAAAACGTTTCAACTCGACAAACCGATCATGACTTATCTTAATTCACGTATTACACACAACATAGTACCCAAGTTCCACACTTGTCACTATTTGTATGTAACCAGATTGGACTAACACCCTGAAACGTATAATTATCCTGAATCCTAGCTCGTCTCGTAATCCGTATAAATGTGTGTCCAGTATACTTACTTTTAGGAAAAATGCTCTTTAAGAAATACATGTTTAGTTATTAAAACCGATTAATAACAATTGTTACTTTATCTCAAATATTGTTTGAAAACCATCTTTATTGTCACAAATAGTTAGTCCTTGAAAACATTTTGATTTTGTATATAATACACTTGTCCAAAACACTTAGGAGAATTTACTTATAGAAATAATAGCAGTTCGTTACGCTTTGAGTTTATAAAAATTCGGGCAGAGTTTCCTCTGTTTTTGTACCAACCAGACAACACCCGTTGTCTACAATTTTCCCCAAAAAAAATCAACTTACAACACAAATTATCAAATCCTTTTATCCACATTTCCAATTCACGAGACTATACGTTTCGACATCTATCTATACTTGATCCTATAAATATATATATATACCATTATATATATATAATATAGTCCGACAATATAGTCCAATTATATTTAGTCCGAGTTCGAAACCATAAGTCACGTCAAGTTAATCGTTCACCAAATCGTTCGTTTATATAGTTACCGTTTATTATTATTCGATCCGCTCGTGAGTCGAAACTATTTCGTCGAATCAATATATTTATAAATATATAATATTCATAAATACACAATATTTATAAATATACAATATTTATAAATACATAATATCTACACATAAATAAATAGTAAGCTCGAATACAAGTTATACCGAATCACACGCGCGTAACCCGAATCTGCTCGAAAGCCGTGTTGACCGTGTTGACTGTTGACCAGATCTAACCGTTGACCATGTTTGACCGAAGCTTGACCAACACCGTGCTCCGTACCCCGAAACCCGAGCCAACCAGATCTGACCCGGAGCACACGAATCTGACCCGAGACACTTGACCCGAACAAGACCCGAACCGAATCTGAAAGCTAATCAGATCTGACCCGAACTCGAGACCCGAACCGAACTCAAACCGAACCCGCAAACAACAATCGTGCAACCCGACCAAAACCCGGCTGTCCTCGTCTGCAACATTGAACCAGCTGCCAAAACCCACACCATTCAACCAAACCAAACCCCTTAGCCTGAACCGGACCTTACCACAGTTAAACCACCGCCGCCGCCTCCAACCTGACCACCACCATCAAAAACAAACACCACACCTACCTGACCCGGCACCCACCACGAACCACCACTCCTGCCGCTGTTGAACCACCACCAAAACTACCGGATCTGAGCCGAAAACCTCCGGGTATGCAACCACAACAAAGCTACCACCGGATCCCAGTTGAAGACAACAAAACCCGACCCATAACCTCTTGATCTTTGACTGATTCTGCCCGATTGGGCTTAAAACCAAACGTCGCCCCTGCGTCTGCCCTAATCGGCTGTAGTAACATCCGCCGCCACCACCATACGAAGGGTGGTGGCCGGCTGCCACTGCTGCACAGAGAGAGGAGGGAGAGAGACGAGGGAGTGAGAGAGATGGTAGAGAGAGAGAAACCGGTTTAGAGAGAGAGAGAGGGGTTAGGGTTTTTGTGTTGGGTGAAAATGAGAGGAAGAAGAAGAATAAGATGAATATATACCTAGGGTTTGTTGGTAGGTGACTTGTACCGCGTATCGAACCCGTATAAATGTAAAACGTCTCGGTTTCTAATTAGGCTCCATAATTAATTATAAAAAGTAGTCGGTTTTGTTCGAAATACAAAACCGAGCATAACTATAATTATTTTCGACGTCCGACGCGTGTTTTCAGAACACGCGCTTAAATCGCGTTAATTAAATCGGTCGCAGTTCCCGTTGTTAAAACGATCCGTAAACTTCCGAAATTTAATAATTAGCAATATTTGAAATAAATATTTATTTATTTATTTGTTTTAAATCATGAAGTCACGTCAGTGTAGATCGGAAATTGCCGGGTGTCACACACTCACTCCAACCTTACCTTCATCTTCTTCCTCATATTAATAAACAACTACTTTCAATACCAATTGAGCTTGTGAATATGAGCCATTAATTTAGGCGTCATTAGCATTCTCTCAAATAAAGGTTTCCCCTTTTCCCCAAATTCCATAAACCATTTAATCAGAATCATTCTAGAGAGAGAGAAGCAGATTAGGTAGAACCCAATTCACCATGGCTAAACAACACTCGGATATTGATGGTATATATTTTCAGGTGGGTTTAAGGTGAACTTGATTGGTCAGATCTGAGAACAAAGGGGTCGATGGTTATCAGGGAAAGTTTGGTGTCGTGGTCGGCGGGTTTCGAATGGTGTTTTTGTGGTCCGGTGAGGTAATGGTAGGTCGCCGGAATATAACGGTGGCTGTAAATATGGAGATTAGGTGGTGGTGGTTTGCGATTTTTTGGGCCAATATTTAATTATATTTTACCATATTCACGGTGGTGGTGTAGTGATAATTCATGGTGGTGATTCACGGTGGTTGTGGTGTGGTGGAAGATGGTTGTTATGGTGTATGGGATGCTGATAGTGGAAAAAGATGTTGAAAATAAAGATGGGTTGAAAAACGAGGGTAGGTTGTTGTATATTTTTAATTCTTTATTTTTGTTACTAAGGGTAAATAAGTAATTTTACTTGTCTTTAATGAAAAAAAGTAAACGACTGTTAGGGGTAAGGACCACCATTGTTACAAAATGCAGACCACCAGGAGCATTGGTGTAATTTCAAAGTTTTGAAGATCAAAGCTGCAATATATGTTTACCACAAGGACCATCCGTGTAATTAACTCTACTTAATATATACGTCTTGTCTTGTAATGTTTTAGATGAGAAGACGAACATCAATTTTACTATGTTAAACATTCTCCCTCAAGATTATATGAGTTATAGAAAAATTTGTTTTCAATAGAATTGAATATCATTGAAAGTCGGATTCGAATATGAGACATACGCTAGAGAACCATTTAGTCACTATTGTGCCAGGCACCCGCTAAAAGTTGAAGGTTACGTAGTATTAACAGATAAACTAATTAATCTCAAGGGATGATAACCAAGAAACTAAAAGGATGATGCTATGCTCATAGGTGAATGGTCTGAGTTCAATTTTAAGAATATGAAGTAAATTTTAAGGATCTTCTACTGATGTTCGGGTTTGAAGATTAACCTTCATAAGTCAACTCTTCTTGGGGTAAACAAAAGCATTGAATAAGTGTCCCTTAAAGCGAGTGATTTGGGTTGCAAGTCGGGTGAGACTCCTTTTATCTATTTGGGAATCAAAGTCGGTGCAAACATGGGTCGGGTGATTAAGGTTTTTCAGAGTAGACTCACGAAATGGAAGGCGAAGGTGTTATCAATTGGTGGCCGGGTTATTTTGATTAAATCGGTTCTAGAAAGTCTTCCGACTTACTATTCATATAAGGCATTGGTGAAAGTCATAAATAAACTTGAAGGTATGATTAAAAGGTTTTTATGGGAGAGGGGGGAGGGAATGTTGAAGTAGATAAAATACATTGGGTCGCTTGGGAGAAGGTTACTCGTTCTAAGCGGGACGGTGGTTTGGGTCTTAGCAAACTTGAGGTGTGTAATAGTGCTTTCCTTCTCAAGTGGTTATGGAGATATCAAAAATAACAATGCGCCCTACGGAGAAAGGCCGTTGATGCTATACACGACTCGACAAGAAGATGGGACACTTTTCCTTGTAACAAAAGTCTTACATGTAAGACCCTAACCCGTAATCACGCGATCAACGCCTAATCATTCGGGTTTTGACCTTACATAAAACCACTCCCGATTAAAACTTTGATATTTAAGAAAAACTTAAATTATTGTGATCAATACTCTTTGATTTTTACATTTTAACTATTAAAACATATGATAGAATTTCACAATTTCACGGGAGACTCTTGAATTCTATTGCGGAAGCCTGATGAGTGTTCGGGTGTGTTCGGCTCTTTTCGCGACTTGATCCTTGCTCCGGGACTTCCAACTTGTATACCTAGAACCATTACAGAAAGAATGGTTAGTGGGTTGTCAATAATACATTTAAAATAGTACGATAGTCGTTACACATCAAAGCGGAACGAACCAGGCCAAACGGTCCTATCTTAGGAGAACAAACTGCTGCAACTTTTGCGCAGCAGCTGTTCCGATCACTTTTACCCTTTCAAAAACCCAAAATCTGACTTCGACTTTCAAATAAGAATTGTTCTACGCCCAGAGAGATTTCCAGGCATATAAAGAACACCTCCTAACGATTTTTCTACGATTTTATATGAATTTTTAAAAATCAGGCTGTCAGGCTGTCCATTTTTCATGGTGAGCGGCCCGCTCACTCTTTACAGAAGGTTCTGTGGTGCAGGGGAGCTAGGTGAGTGCAGGGGAGCTAGGTGAGCGGCCGCTCACTGGAGTGAGCGGCTCGCTCATTGGGACCTGCTGCTGATTTGTGATTTTTAAAGCATGGGAATTATGTCACAATCACATTTGATTATTCCCGAAACTTAAATATTGACTTGCTGACTAAATAACCCTCTGTTTGACTGATATATTATAGGTCGGTTCATGATTCTATGATCTGGTTCATAGTCTTAAGTATTTATGTCGATTTCCACCCAAATCGACCCTTTAAGGCCTTAAATCAAACAAGACACTATTTGACCATACAAAATGCCTACCGTTTAAGTTTTCAAGTCATTAGACACTTGATCAACCAAAGCGTTTGTCCGATTTGTTTAATTAGGATTTAGAATTCTTAGATTCAACCTCTAGTAATCGTTTAAATTCCCAAAATGCCCCTTATAGCCAAATCTTTTAATTTAGCCATTCATAGCGACACTTCTTGTTTCAAATCCATTGTTTTTATCCAATGAATTGTTTAAAAACTTCAAAGTCGGACTTAGATTTTCACCGTTTCATATGATTGTTCCCAATTTGATCAATTATAAGCGCATTAGTGCGCATTAGACATAGTTATGAAAATAACTTACATATTTGGCATCCACACTTCATGTGAGCTGTTTCCTCAACCTATATCTTCACCCACGGTTATATTTTATACCACAGACTTACCCGGTAGTGTTCACCCATTCTCATACCTTGTGCGTATCATGCATGAGTCTTAGCATCAAGCGTGCACGCGCAAGTGCATTTACCTGCGTGCTTTCTAAATATACACATCAATTCCTCGGAACTCAAATGGTAATACCTTGCCATTTGATCCGTTTAACCTCATGAATCTTAATTCTTTAAATACAAGCATCGAGTATTGGACTCACATGATGAGGATATCACCATTTGACCCGTTTAGACTCGTAGTTCCTAATATTAAGTTATCCAAGCTTTTATCTATGCTTCAAGCGTCACAAACTTGACCCATTTAACAACATACTTAACAACTTCATTCAAATAATTTTAGTGACCCATTTTGGGTTAAAACACCATTTCTTACATATCATTATTAATTGACCCGTTTGATGAATTTCACCATTCGGTCACCACTCATGGTTTCAATTAATCTCATAAACCTTGATTTATTGTGAATCCACATGAATCGACCCACTTAATGAATTTCACCCCTTAGGTTTTGGCTTTAGTACACACTCAATACCAATATATATAACACTTAATCTATGTCATAGTCTAGTAGTGTAAGTAGAACTTACCTCATATCCATTCTTGCTTCCATGCGCATTGAGCTTGCATCCGTTTGACCCGTTTGCATCCCTAGTTCTTGTACCTAACTTAGGGACATGTCAAACCTTGTTTTGTTAGAATACATATTATGGATTTCTTTTATAATCCACGACATCATGTATTCGTTTTAACTTTAGTCCAACATCACATTTCAAGTATTCGTGTTCATACATGTATTACACATTTATTTCCTCATTCAAGCATTTCATCAAACACCTCATATGCACCATTTTCATCATGTTAATTCTAGGTGTTCAAGACTTTCTAGATTCCGCCATGGCTTAGCTAACCATTGGCACATGATCATTTCAACAATTAGCACACATGCATGATACTAATCACATAGAAATTGCAAGATTATTCCACATACTAGTGTAGTTCATGATTAGGGTAAAAAACCCACTACTTACTCATAATACATAATCATGATTTCTCATGAATCAACAACCTATTATGATTCACCACGTTTTTATAGTCTCCTTGATGTCTACTAACACTTAGAAAACCATAGAGACTAAGAAATTCACGTTTTTATTAAAACCCTAGAATTTCATCAAGATCAAAACGAATTTAACATCAATTTCTACCAAATAAAAGGTACCTTGATGTTCTTTAGGCCCTAGATGACCCGTTTCTTGATTATGCACTGAAAAGCCCCTCGATTTGGCTTGGATTCAAGCATGTTCTTGAGTGTTTAGGGTTGGAGATTGAAGGAGATAAATCTCCTGCCCTTTTCCATGACACACACACACACATTTTATTATTTGATTTTTATTTATAAAACTCACTTTATCATTTTAACAACTATGGCCCCTCAAGTTTAGTCTCGGGTTTGTTGTTATTCGGTGGTTAAAAACATCCACCATTTAACTCGCTTTGTTATTTTATCAATTGCGCCTAATGGCGTATGTAGACTAAACGAAATTTTGGGGTGTTACATTACAGGTACGTGGAGTAAAGTTGTCTATTTTGGACATAAATTGAAGATAGAAGGCGTGGGGTTTAATGGTATGTTAAGGGGTACAGTGGGCAATGGAATGAGGGTCCATTTTTGGGTTGACCCTTGGTTATTTCCGGAATCGCTAAAAGATTTATTCCCTTCACTTTTTAGACTTGAAAGAGATAAATGGTGTTAGATGGGTGATCGAATCAGCGTGGGGATTTCTAGTGGAGCGGTTAGTTGGTCTTGGGTGAACATCCACAATTAGAAGAGGACTGTAGAGCTATGGTGGAGTGTCAAAGAATGTTGGTTAATGTTCGATTGACAGAGAAGGAAGATACATGGCAATGGTAACCTGGATCGCAAGCAGTTTTCTCAGTAGCGTCGGCTAAGAGGTGGATAACGAGCTGTAATGAGGAAGAAGCTGGTTCGTTCTATAAATGGTGTAATTAGCTTCCCAATAAGTGCAATATTTTCATGTGGCATGCGAGTATGGATAGGATTCCAACGAGAATAGCTTTTCGTAGAAGGAACACTGTGATAGAAGACTGTTTATTTGTTTTTTGTGGCGAATATGAAGAGACTACAGAGCATTTGTTTTCGGCGTGTGCTCTTACGGTTGGGGTGTGGCAAGGAATAACGAGTTGGTGTGGTCTTCCTCCGGTCTTCCTCTTTTCATTTAGTGATGTTCTTGAGCTGCATAACCTCTTGTCTGGATCGGCTATCAGGAAGAAGCCTATATATGGTATAATTATTTTAACGTGTTGGCGAATTCGAAAGGCTAGAAACGAAATCATATTCAAGAGTAAGAGACAAAATGTTGTCGAGATAGTTTCGGATGTTAAGTTTTGGGTTTTTTGTGGTATAGGAGTAGATTTGAATTGGGATGTATATATTGGAAGGTTTGGTGCAATTTTGATTTGATGTAACTATGTTTTGTTCCGGGGTCTTATTTCCGTTTTGGAGATAGGTCGCCTTTCGTGTTTGGTTTAATGAAATTAACCTTCCAAACAAAAAAAAACCTCGTTTGGGCTATGGGAATTGGGAAGTGGCGTATGATACGTTGTGTCGAAGGAAATATGTGGAACTATGTTCCAATAAACGTTACAACTTTTAAGTAAGTCTTAATAAAGTTTAGCTTAGAGCTAAGGCAGCGTTTGGTATGATGGAATGGAAGGGAGAATGGAATTGACAATTACAAGGTAATGAAAAATAGTGTGTTTGGTTGGTTAAAGGAATGGAATCACCTATTCCACAAGGCATTTCATTCCCTCAAAACTATTCCATCCACCCCCCATGTTTTTTTTCCATTATATCCCTCATTCACCCTTTACTAACAACATCATAACCCACCACTACCACCACCACCGTCGTCAGCACCCACCACCGTTGTCGCCACCACCCACCACCACCGCCGCCCACCACCCACCACCGTTGCCGCCACCACCCACCACCGCCGTCATCACCCAACACCATCATCGCCACCACCAACCACCGCTACCCACTACCTTCACCCACCCATCCACCACCGCCACCGCCACCACCCACTGCCGCCACCTCTACCACATGCCATCGTGACTTACCACATTTTCCTTTACCTACCACTACCGCCGCCACCCACCGCCACTACTCATCATCGTCACCCACCCACCATCACCGCCATCCACCTCCACCCATTGCCACCGTTACTGCCACCCACCACCATTGTCGCTACCCACCACCACGCTACTGCCAGACACCACCACCTACCATCACCACCTACCATCACCACCCACCACCGCCACTACTCACCATCGTCGCCCACCCACCATCACGATCATCCATCTCTACCTCCACCTTCCACCCTTCGCCACCACCGTTGTCATCACCCACCACCGCCGCTACCGCCATATATCACCACCCACCATCACTGCCACTAACCACCACCGCCACTAACCACCGATTTTAGTCCATCTTTTCCTGCCTATCCAACAACACAAAGTAATGTTTTGTTTCATTCTCACATGGTAACCAAACAAGACATGGAATGGTAATGACCCATTTCATTACCTTGTCTATTCCGTTACCTCGTATATTGGGTTGATACAACTTGACTCGATTCTGGTATATAGTTAAAAATAGTTTTTTAAACGTGACAATGGATTCACTTAAATTGTGTAAGTTCGATCTAGATTCTAGTATACAGTTAACAATAGTTTTTTATCTACGGTTGATACAAGTTGACTCGTATATCGGGTTTCTAAAAACTCAATCGTAATATGATATTTATTACTACTTTACTAGAATGAGGTTGAATCATATATTAGGTTAATTCGAAACTTAAATAAAAAGGTCAATACCAAAGAGACTTTGGTATACTGTTTCTTAGATCTTGGATATTAATTTGTCTTTTATAAGTAGCAAATGGGCTCAAGCCCCTTGACTATCAAAATAGGCACAAATTCGACGTAGGGTTAGATAATATGAGTGATAATAATAATTGGGCTTTTTTTTTTGTTTTCGTTTGTAGACAAAGATATCCACTTTTTATGCATGGTCTTGAATCTCGATATATGTAATACCTCGACCCATTATTATTATAAACACCATGAGACATATTCATGACAAAAGATATAAATTTATATATTCATTTCACTTAGTATGGGTTCGCCCACATACTCATACCTAAAATACAAACGGATAGATAATGCCATTATATAAAATAATGTAAGATGATGTTTAATGGTTTCACTAAAAAGTGAAAAAATAATTGTCACGTACACAGTGAACATTCACTTGATTTTTTTTTACCTGCTAAGCTTTTTCTTGCCCTAAATCGTAAACTAAATTACACTTTCCAAGGATTGATCCTTGGTCTCCTTACAAAATGTAATTCCTCTTGACCATTGGGTCTCCTTTTTTTTTTTCTTTTCTTCTTCTTCTTTATCTTAGCCACCTGCCTTTTTCTCCTTCTCCTTTTCCGTCTTTGGCGTTAAAAATTTAACGCTGCTGGCATGTTTTCTTCATTTAGCGCCCACGGGGGCCGTGTGCCGGGCGCTAAAACCCATTCAAGGCCCCAAATCGCGCCCAACTACACCCGGTCTAAGTAGCCAGCACTCAATCAAAAATAGAAAATGAGGTTTATGTGGTTATTTGTGATTGCTTGAAAGTTGAAATGTGTAATAATTTGGCCTCACAAACCTACACCCTTTCTCACCCTTTTTAGTCCCTTCACGCTTAGCCTTATTCACGTCTAAGAACACCCACATGGGGTGGTGTTTAACGCCCCTGCACGCCTACTTGTCCGTGAAGGTATAGCATTAGAGAAAAATCGGTTCTCAGTTTGTCCATCAAAGATTGTCACACATGAGTCCATTAGTTGATTGGAATCGACCATGACATATGTTTGTGCGTATCATAATGATCGATGGAGAGCCTTCTAGCTAGGTCCATGTGGTGTACCTAAATTACACGTATAATTGTATAAATATATTTTGATAAAACTATTTATAAACTTGGAGCCGATCATTTACTACATAAAAATTCCAGATTCATGTTGTTGAAAACCAGTTTTGATGATTGCATTATAAGCCATTAATATGGAATCCTCCGTGGGGCAGAGAGAATAATAGCTACAACTCACCCTCACCCCCTAATCAAAACATCAATCATAACATCATTTTCATGGTTTAAAAAGTCCACTTTTTTATACATTTTTTCATAATTTTAAATCAACACTCAATGAATCATCAGGTTTATGTTTTATCTAATTTTCTAAAAAAAAGTAATAGAAAATAATTAATACCAATTTGAAAATTGATTAGAGACACTTCATCGTGTGATTAATATGAGGGGGTGTTTGGGATTGATTATTCAAAAAAGATTATGCGTTTTGGAAAAGCAGGGGTAGAGCTGATTATAGATTATTGCGTTTTGGTAGCCTAAAAAAACTGATTATCTGCATTTTCAAAACACAATCCAAACACTAAAAACTGATTATCTGCATTTTCAAAACGCAATAATCTAAAAATCAGATTCAAAACGGAATCCCAAACACCCTCTGAGATGATCGCTAATGTTTGGTTTATGATAACATAATTTTAACAAAGGGCGAAGCTAGAAACTTTTCCAAAAGTGCTAAAAGGGTGCATTTAGCAAAATAATACAAGATCATAATCAAAGGCGTCCCTAAAGATTTAGGTATGCTGTCGAGCCATTAAATAATATGCACATTAAACTTTAGTTTTGAGTTTTAAATGAGTATTGGGCTTATAAATGTGCTAATAAGCTTTTGAGTTTTTAATAAGCCTAAGTTTTAAGTTTAAAATGTGTTCTCTATTAAACAACACACACGCATACATATAACATATGTATATAGGCACTCTGTAAAAGTAAAATGTGGCCCTAAATAAAACGGGTCCTAGCTGCGAGTCCTCTCCAACTACCCTAAGAGCCTCCCATGATCATAACGTTTATCCACTGATTATATTAAGGTAAAGATACGGTGAAGCATATATTTTGAGAAATCATAAAAATGATTACTTTTAAGTATATATACCGTTTCAATATCTTATAAAATTTTACTTCTAAAGCAATAAAATACATGAAACTTTTTTCCCATATTAGGTTTCTTCTCATGTATATCATAAATAACTTGAAATATATGGATATATATAACCTTTGTTTTTATTTATACACGTAACCTAACTTTTATCATGTAACTATATTTCACGAATCACTTAATCAAATCTTATGTTTTTTGCAGTTATTGCTGACGTGGAACGCGGTTATTGCATTATAGTCAGACGTCATTTAAGGAACTCAAGGCACCGCCAGTGGTTATTATGGTGGAGTTGTGTTCAATCATGGAGTCACCACTTCAGACAGCTAGATACACCTACTTGTTCATATTGATCAATTTCAAATCATACCCATCACTTTCAACATTTTATACTTGCATCCCCTTCATTAACTAAAATGCACATGTTTCTGCTTTACTTTACAAATGTTGATGATATCTTACTGAAATAAAATGAATAAGAAAATTCCTAGTTGCGTGATGCAAAGCGAAATCACAAAAGATCATTATATGAAATTGAACAGTAAATAGATAAAAAGTTCACACGATAGTCCCATTTATAAAGAATTCTAACAATATAACATCAAACTGACAAATAAAATATAAATGATACTCAAGAATCAAGAATATTAATTGAATTAGTTGCTAACAACTGATGCATTGCTTGCTAAAGAAAACTTCAAATTCAAATTCAAAATGAATGATAAGTTATATCACCAATCCACATATGATCTTCGGTCATTCGAGTTAATTATTAACCACATATTATTAAATTTCGATCAATAAAAGACATATAAACAACACCAATGTTGGTAAAACTGGATTGAACCGGTCTATCAAAATGTGAAGCAAAGTGTTAACCAGTCTATTTGACATGTGTTAATGCAACACTCATTGGACCGGCTAGTTTTTTTATGAGCGATAGGGAACCATTAAACCGATTTAGAGGTTGTGTTGATTTTGAACATGGATTTTGTAACGTATGTATTATACACATGCTAAAGTATTTATCAACTGATCTTAGAATATATTGATTTCGTACTTATGGGTAACTAAATAAACACCATTTTTCCAAAATATCATTATATCGTTTTCTTTTCTCTAAAAAAACTAATTTCTTTTATTCTTTTAAATATAAACAATGTAAACATATAATATTATTAGCTTTTAATAAATATAACACAATCTCCATTTCACATGTGCAAATAAGCAAAACGGGAATTACATCAAAACATAAGGCAAACAAGAAACAAGCTTCACCACTAGCCCCTACGATTAGGAAAACTAAGTCTTTTAAACCAGCAGTGTCGTCTAGTTATGAGTCTTGATAATTCGTAAACCATTAATGTAACCAGGTTGATAATCGGTTTGGTTTTCAAAACACTAACAATACAAAGCCTTTATTATACATTTTTGTAGAACTAACGAAGTTGGTTTCGGTATAAATTTACCATAGACCAAACTCTGGGGTGGATATTGCAACGTTTCCAACCTAGAGGAGTAAAATGCAAACAAGACATTATTCTAGGGTTCATAACGTCATTTACCAAAACACATTATTTCAATACATAGGTACAGATAAACAGCCATTTAATTTTAAAAAACAGAGCCAACTTCCAGATATTTGCATGATTAATCACTCATTTCACACCCGATATCGTAACCAGTAACTCAACTGGAAATTTAAATTTCGTTAACAGGAGTTCTTAAACCGTTATTACATAAACTGTATCAAAAGTTTATTATTATTATTATTATGTCTATCGCTGATCACCATCGTTCTCATTCTAACGGAAAAAACCGGAGGTTATTTCCGTTTTGGCAATCTGGAACAACAACTAATTCTTCGTCAAAGCAAAATCATCAGCTTCAGTTTCATCATCATCATAATAATAATAATAATAATAATAGCAATGAAAACGGTGTCGTATCAACTGCCCGTTCTTCAAACAAGCTGTCCTCGGTGGCAAAATCACTGATGCCTGCTAGGCGACGGCTCCGCCTTGATCCGGGAAACAATCTCTACTTTCCGTGTGAGTGTTTCTTTCGATTTATTCTGTTGTTTGCTTGTATATCGTATTCATTCAGGGTCGTTCCTGAGAATTCTTAAAAAGTTTTGGGCATTGGCGAGTAAAAAAGGGCCGTTGGGTCGATTTTAAATTGGTTTTAATTTTATTTTGGTTTAATTTTAAAGTATTGAGTCAATTTTATATAGGCTTAAACTTTACTAATCGGACTTGACGAGTAAAAGAGAAATGAACTTAAAGGGTGTTTGGGATTGAGTTTCAAAACAACTTCAACGTCAATAAGTTGTTTGTGTAACCCAAAAGCAGTTTCTGTTTTGACTTTTGGCTTTTAAGGGTAGAAAAGTTGTTTTTGAGAAGTTAGAAATCCTAGCTTTTGGCTTTTCGCTTTTGGAAAAAAAAATTACAAATCTACCACCCATACAACCAATATTCACAATAAGTTAAGCGAAACACTTAAGAAAAAAAAATCTATTGACTTTTTGACGTTTCTCATCCAAAAAGCTAACCTAAACACTTTTTTTAAAACTTCTTTTCAAAAAGTCATAACTCAATAAGCACTTCTGACCAAAAGCAATTTGCATTTCCAAACTCAATCCCAAACACCCTCTTAATTTAAAATGAGTTCTAGTGTTTGAGACTTAAAATAAATTAAATTTTAGTGAGTTGAAAGTTTAAAAAAATTATAAATATCTTTCTTTCATTTAAAAAATATATAATATGCATAAAAAAATTTAAAATCCAGTCCCTCGCGGAGACCGGGCCTAGGGCCTTTGGCCACCCGACCCACCCGCATTGATCATCTTGTTTGGTTCCTTACAATTCGGGGTCGAGCGGGTAGTGCGTATTAATGTTTCGACTCCTATTACACATAGCTTTGTCTTTAGTAGGCTTGGTTTTGCTATGGTTGCGGCGCAACTTGTCTCTTTACCTGACACATTTTTTGTAATTGTTTTTTTTTTTTTGAAACGTAATATATGATTTTACAAATTAAACTAATAAAATATTGGTGACTAGAGTTTTGGTATGAATGAACAATTTTAGGGCGTATAAATTGATTGAATTTTATGTGGTGAATAAAAGAATGTAACTGTATGTAAACTAACTCTACTTATATAACTGTATGTAACAAACAGAACAGACCCTGTAATAATTTACATCGCTACAATTGATTGATTTATATTGTATACTATGGTTTTTGGGTGCAGATGAGCCTGGTAAACAGGTGAGGAGCGCTGTTCGGATGAAGAACCATAGCAGTTCTCATGTCGCTTTCAAGGTATATTAATTTTTAAACAGTTTTGATATCAATTTGGTAGCCAATGGGGGCATACTAGCATCTATGGATGTACATTTAGAGTTCTGGTTTATGAATATTGATTATGAAAGAAGTAATTTGTTTATGAACTTATTGGTTTTTCTGCTTAAAATCCCTTAGTTTCAAACTACCGCGCCTAAGAGCTGTTACATGCGACCTCCTGGTGGTGTTCTGGCTCCTGGGGAAAGCCTCATTGCTACAGGTAATGATTGAGGGTTAAGCAACAGGGTTTGGCTTTCTTTATATATAGCGTAATACGTGTGGTTGATTGACTTAAAATTGATGACAGTTTTCAAGTTTGTTGAGCAACCGGACAAGAACGAAAAACAATTAGACCAAAGGAGCAAGGACTGCAAGGTGAAGTTCAAGATCATGAGCCTCAAGGTGAAAGAAGGAACAGACTTTGTGCCTGAATTGGTAACTTTTTTGTTCCCTTGATCACATCATCTAAAAGTAAAAAGCTTTATGATGATCACCTATTTACCATCTGCTTTTTGTTCTTACAGTTTGATGAGCAAAAGGATGAAGTAGTCGTTGAGCGAATTTTGCGTGTTATTTTCCTAGATGCGGATCGGCCTACACCAGTAAGTTTTAGTTTTCTTGAAATGACCATGTTACCCTTTTTGTACGTGCCCCATTCGTTATCCGTTGTTAGCTTGTTACCAAACATTCTTCCATACTTGTCATTGAACACACACATATAATCGAGATCAACTAGAAACCTAACAATTTTAGGGACTCTAGAAACTAATCAAACAAGTTAGTAGAGAAGCTCATAGTTTACTATAAGTAAACTCTATGTTCTGGCTAGGTTTCTATTTGATCTCGTGCAATTACCGCGCCTAACAACACTTATTAGAAAGAGGTTAAGGAATACAAAATGATCAATCACATAAATATACAGAGTGAGTGTTACAAGTTTCAAATTAAGGTAGCATATCTTTAAAAAATTTCGATACTAAATTCATAAGTATGTATGTGTAAACCAAAGGATGATTTATATAATTTATTCGTGCAATTAGGCGTTGGAAAAACTGAAACATCAGCTAGCTGAGGCCGAAGCTCAACTAGAGTTACGGAGAAAACCTCAAGTGGAAACTGGTCCAAAAGTTGTGGGGCAAGGGCTTGTTATTGATGAATGGGTAAGCTCGTTATTATTGATTCATTCTACTAACTATATGAATTTTTGAGCCACTTAAGTAGTAGTAATTTGTTGTTATTTTAGAAAGAACGAAGGGAGAAATACCTCGCTCGACAACAGGAAGTGGAGGCTGTAGATTTGATGTGAAGACTACACGATGGACTTTAATTTTTATTATTATTATTACTACTACTATTATTTTCCGTTTCTTTAACGGGTAATAATGTAAATTGATGCTTATAAATAAACCAATTTCAGTTTCATTTATTCATATGTTATTCTTATACTTATTCATTCTTTGAATAGTAGAATAAAGTTGGGAAATCTAAATAAAAAGATGTTTGAGAAAATATATGGTGCAAGTATAAAAGTCCTGGCCCATAAAAGAAAACTAGCCCAGCTTGGAAGCCATTATTCACAACCATTTCTTTCTAGCCGTTATGTATTTACTTGGTGTTAATTGTTACGGAGGGAGGGGCACCGCCGTGAAGAATTCGGGTACTTACTTTTTTTATTGCGTCAATTACAACCCACCACCACCCGTGAACCCCTTTACTAGTGGCACCACCCATGCCTTTCTCTCTCCTCTGCATCTCTGTCCCTCTCCTATGCGTACTGTGAGATATCTCACGGAAACGGTCACAAAACTCACTACCCGGCTCATCGACGGCGGTGAACCCGTGGGGGTAGTGGGCTACCCATAAGGTACCAGTGGGCTTTACGGTTAGCACCCCTCCCACTCTTAAATACAAAGTGACACTCAAAATCTAACTAATCAAAAGTAGAGTATCACAACGACCAAATTTTTATAGGTTGTTTATATGTTCCAAAAAAATTACAAAAAGAATATCCAGTTTTATACTAGATCTTTGTCTTAATATATATTATTAACGAGCATGGTTGCTGTGTCCGGCCGATTGCCCATTTCTTATCATTATCTGTTGGATCATCATGTATTTCGGCTAAAATGTTCAGTCTGATCAAACTAGTTCAAGTTGGTTGGTGTTTTGTTTTTTAAACATGGTAGATTTTTTTTTACAATAAATCTTCTTTTTTTGACTGTCAAATTACATTAAAAAATCAACTTGAGTATATTGTTTCTATAATGGAAAAAATGTTGAATATACGGTATCTATTTGAAATTTTAAGCTGGATTAGACTTGTTATGTGTGTAAGCTTATTTTAGGTTTACCTGGAAATTGAAGGCCTCCCAGTATTAAGTAATTTGTATATTTTTTTGTCTTGACTTTTTATTATTATTAATGTCATTTTTCGAAATTTATTGGTTCAGGTTTTTGATTTATCCAATGAGTTTTGGTGAAAGAAGAATGTAAATAAAATACTCTGTTAAGGTATATAAGTTATATACTCCCGTATCAATTTAAATATCATTCTTTCCTTTTTTTGGTTTGTTTCAAATTAAATGTCCATTTTCAAAAATGGAAATGTAACTTCTAGTTTTGCCTATAAAAGACAAAACACAATAACCACTTTTGAGGATATTATTGCCATTTTACCACATACAAACAAAATATTTCTTAAAATGTGTGTTTTTAGAAGTAGGATATTGAAATTGGGACGGAGGGAGTAACTATTTTCATGTAGCAGATAGTTTTGTTAGTTCTAGTCTGTTGAAATTTAAAATAATGGGAAAATCTTAGTTTTATAAAAATATATAGGGAAAATGGCCAAAATAGCCCGTTGACCGTGTGTTTTGCAAAAATAACCCTCTTCCCCCTCTTTGGAGAGACGGGACACGGCTCCCAACGAGCCTGAACCGTCTCCGAGATCCTTTCACTTTAGATCCAATAGCCAACCAACACGTGGCGTCTCCCATCCCGAGGCTGTCCCGTCTCTCTCCAGACGGGTCAGAAGTCAACCGTCTCTCTCCCAGACGGGTCACATTTCCCCATGCCGTCTCAAGCCTTAGGTTCAACCGTCTCAAGACGGGTCACATTTTCCAATGAGGACTCGCCGTCTCCCGAGACGTCTCGGTATCGTCGTCTCCGGTGAGTCCCGATGATTAGTCCGGCGCTTCGGTTGTCCAGGTCAGTCCTATAAATACCGTTCTTAGTCACAAACTCCGTCCTATAAATACCGTTCTTAGTCCTATAAGCTAGGCGCTTGGGTGCCTAGCTTAGGCCAAAGCTAGGCGCTTGACTGGTTTGATTAGACCACAAGCTCCTCGCTTTGACCAAAGCGAGGCGCTTTGGCCTTTTTTTTTAAAAAACTTGATTTTCTTTTAATTCTTTAAAATTATCTGTTAATCACCAAAAAATAATTTTAATTCATTTTTGCTTCTTTTAAGTTGTTTCCAAGCCAAGAAAATTATATCTCTCCGTTTCGCTTCGTTTATTGCTCGTTTTGGTTTTCCAGTAAAAACATCCAGCTTTGTACAACTTTGATGAATCATTGTAAGTGGTCCTCCGACTAAACCTAACTCGCAACAATTGTTTTTAATTCATTTTTAAGTGTTTTTAATTACTTTTCGAGAAATGATAATTTTCAAATATTGCAGAGGTGTTACCAAGCATGTCAAGAAATGATAATTTTCAAATATTGCAAGTCCAAATCATTGTACGATGTCTTTTTTCAGAGGACCTCGACTCTTGAGATGTTGCAGGTGTTTGAAAAGTTTGAACTAAAATTGAACTGTTATTTGGAATGTTCATGTTTTCATATATTGCAGATCAAGGTGTTACCAAGCATGTCAAGAAATGATAATTTTCAAATATTGCAAGCCAAATCATTGTACGATGTCTTTTTCAGAGGACCTCGACTCTTGAGATGTTGCAGGTGTTTGAAAAGTTTGAACTGAAATAACTTTTCATGCAAGCAAGTAAAATTCAGTTGTTTTACTAATTTCATAGTCTTGATACTTTAAACAATCGGATCGGCATTAACGCGGAAACCTTCGTTTTTGCAAAAACCTTCCTTCCTTATTATTATTATTATTTACATTATTATCGTAAAGCAAATACGATAATAATGTAAATAATAATAATAATAATGTAAAGGTAGATCAAACCGATTAATGTCCTTTATATATGAATAGTGACCCTCTGGCAAACCTGCGTAAAGGACAGTGAGATTGATAACTGGACAGGTTAGCCAGGTGTTTGTCAAAAAGGTAGACCACACCACTAGAGCAAAAAGTTGTGTGTATGAATAGTGACCCTCTGGCAAACCTGCGTAAAGGACAGTGAGATTGATAACTGGACAGGTTAGCCAGGTGTTTGTCAAAAAGGTAGACCACACCACTAGAGCAAAAAGTTGTGTGTATGAATAGTGACCCTCTGGCAAACTGGACAGGTTAGCCAGGTGTTTGTCAAAAAGGTAGAGCACACCACTAGAGCAAAAAGTTGTGTGTATGAATAGTGACCCTCTGGCAAACCTGCGTAAAGGACAGTGAGATTGATAACTGGACAGGTTAGCCAGGTGTTTGTCAAAAAGGTAGGCCACACCACTAGAGCAAAAAGTTGTGTGTAAGTTTTATTTAGCGTAAAAAGTTCATTGTACATATACCTCCTTATCTAAGAACAAATCACATCATTTGTATGAATAGTGACCCTCTGGCACACAACTTTCTTCAACCAAATCATTTCTTCAAGTTCATTTCACCAAAAAAAGCAAAACTCAAGAAAACAAAGATGAAACCGATTAATGTTCTAGTGGTGTGTCAGAGGGTCACTATTCATACGCAGGTTTGCCAGAGGGTCACTATTCATACAAATGATGTGATTTGTTTTTAGATAAGGAGGTATATGTACAATGATGGAAGAAGTTATCAATCTCACTTCTATTGTTTCGGGTTCCCTTTCATCGTTGACAGATATCTCTCTGAGATGATAAAGGTAGATCATGGAAAGTTCAACTCAAGAAGTAAGATTGATAACTTCTCTATGGAAGTTGCTAAAATAGTTAAACAAAAGCTGAAATTGAACAGTTATTTGGAATGTTTCTGATCATTACAGTAAAATTCATTAGCCAGCGTTTGTCAAAACGAACAACTAAAATAAACTTTTCATGCAAGCAAGTAAAATTCAGTTGTTGGACAGTGAGATTGATAACTGGACAGGTTAGCCAGACGTTTGTCAAAACGAACAATTAAAATAAACTTTTCATGCAAGCAAGTAAAATTCAGTTGTTGGACAGTGAGATTGATAACTGGACAGGTTAGCCAGACGTTTGTCAAACGAACAATTAAAATATACTTTTCATACAAGCAAGTAAAATTCAGTTGTTGGACAGTGAGATTGATAACTGGACAGGTTAGCCAGACGTTTGTCAAAACGAACAATTAAAATATACTTTTCATGCAAGCAAGTAAAATTCAGTTGTTCGGACAGTGAGATTGATAGGTGGCAGGAAAAAGCTGACATTTTGTTCCTTGTTGCAGAAAGAAATCAACAGTCGGATCGACGATTTTGTTTACCCTCCCATTGACATAAAAAATGTTTTTTTGAAAAACGTCTGACTTAAAAAAAAATGTTAAACCTTAAACTCAAAAGACCCAAAAAAAAAAAAAAAATTATCCGAAGCGCCTCGCTTAGGCCTAAGCGAGGCGCTTCGGGTCAAAAATCAGCTTTTTCTGACCTCGTACCGAGGTAGTTAAAAAGCAAAGAAAGCGTCTCGCTTAGGCCTAAGCGAGGCGCTTTCAGGGGGGTGAAAATAGAAGTGGGGGGGTGGAAATAGACCATGCCTTTTCCACGCCAAAATCGATACGTTATGGGGCGTTAATGCACCCTTCCACGCCCAAACCAACACCACTACACCCGGCCTAATAAAACTAGCCCAACTCAGCTAGAAACAAGCCATTATTCTAAAACAAAAAAGTGGGACAAGCATTATGTTTGTACGGATACAATGAACACTGTCTATAAATAATACAATATTTGACAAAGACATACTGCAAGCATGGAGCCACACGAATGAAACAACAAACCTTACCCGGTTTCGGCAACCGGTTATCTCAAGAACCACCATATGGTCTAAACCATCAACTTTTTTCTACCTCTATAAAAACCTACAAGCTTTTAGATCGAACCAATACCCAAAAGCTTTCAGAGATAGCATTATCACTTCCATCTCTCTTCAAAATTCAACAGAAATGAAGTTTATCAACAAGGCTTGCGTTATTGTAACCATGGGCGCGATAATAGGACTGAGACATCACACGTTTAGACCCAAATCACACACCATTTGGCATGTAATTAGTCCGTCGGTGTCTCAAACAAACCAGTGCGCGGTTGCATTCCACCAATCGCATGAAGTTTCCACAAAAACAAAGAAACCAAGAGATGTCAAAGAATCATTAAGGACTGTAGTTTATTTGAGTTGCTGGGGTCCTTATCAATAAGATCAACAATCTTCATATTTAGACCCGTCCCTTTCCTTTTAGCCATGTTGCTTATATATGTTCAATGTTATAGACAACAAGTGTGATAATATTACATGCTACTTAGCTTAATTTGTATAATGTTAAGAATAAATATAAGTTATGTTTATTATATTTATTTGTGGCTATCATTATCATTTATATAAGATATGATCAATTACACATTATTAGAGTGTCCTATGGGTGTATATAGAGAGCTAATAAAGAGATTATGGTTGACACTTGACACACAATCATAACATCAAAAGCTAAAGAAGTCGTCCCCTTCATCTCTCTTTCAACCGTATTCATAACTCAAGAATACCTACCCATCAAAACGATATATCCTAAAGAGAACTCGACCATACAGACAAAGTATCGTCTTCCTTCTCTATTACGGTTACTGGCTATCAGGTACACATTATTAGTTTTATGTTTTCCTCATGTTCTTATAATATAATCAACCTATAAATGTAAATGTAAATCATGAAACAAACTTCGTATGTAGATTTATAAACCAAATATATATGTTACTTATTCATGAAATAAAACTCCTTGGAAAACTTAGGACCTAATTTGCGAAAAATGCTGTTAAAAGAACTTTGAAATTTAGAGTGTTACTTAAACCACCATCCGCCATAGAAAAAAAATAGTGGATTAACCTATTTTGGTAACCTTCCACCATAAAACGACTAATTTTGCCCCGAGATTATTTTGGTCGGAACCCATGTTAACCCAAACCATAGTTTTTTTTTTTTTTTTTTTTTTTTTTTTTTTTTTTTTTTTTTTGGGGGTCACAAGTTTATAGAATTTATTGATAGTTATTGATTCTAAATCCTTTAAATATTTAGTTTAATCAATCTTCTTCATTTGATAAACCAAACTTCTTTAATTATGTTTAATGTAAAAAAAAAATGTTAATTGGATTCGTATAGATATGTGTTTCGTGTCATACAAAGAATTGACATAAAAGTGTAATTAGGGTTGTCCAAAAAGCTCGTGGCTCGGAGCTCGCTCGAAGCTCGCTCGGATTTAGCTCAAAAAAAGCTCGCTCGATATGGCTCGGTTTGAAACTGAGCCGAGCCGGCTCGGATCGGTTAGAAAGTGAGCCTAGCCCGGCTCGGTTTGGCTCGAATAATTCTAATTTTTAATATATATTTTTTTATATACATATAATATATTACCAAAATGTAAAACAAGATGGAGAATATGCTACAAATTTAATATTTGGTAACAGTGGCATGGAGATTCTTTGCTTGAGATTGAAGTTATAGCTAATCAAGTTATTTAAATAAACTTAATACTACTTTTGATCCAAGTACTTAAGTTAATTCGTATGTTGATGAACTTATACTGTACTCCATTAAAATTTAAGACTTATTTTGTACTTGCTTGAACTTGATTTTAACGTGCAATGTATAAGGTTGAACTTATTTTAATTGTGTCATTTTTAACTATTGAATAATAGTTTAAACTATTGAATTTTGAAAGCCATTTTTCTTTTTTCTTTTTATATTCGAGCCAAACCAAGCCGAGCCGAGTCGGCTCGGTTTAAAACCAAGCCGAGCTCGAGCTTTGATTTTCAGCTCGGTTTCAAATCCGAGCCGAGCTGGCTCGGTTTATAACCAAGCCGAGCGCGAGCTTTGCCTGGCTCGGCTCGGTTCAGCTCATGAACAGCCCTAAGTGTAATAGTGTATATCCGAAATTCAAAATTCACAAGTGGCCAAGTCCAAAAGCCACTAAGCCCATATAAGAAAACTAGCCCAACTCGGCTAGAAACAGGCTCATTATTCCCAAATGAAAAAATAAAAAAAAAGATAAGATAAGATGGGACAAGCATTATGAATTTATGATTGTACGGGTACAATAAACAAGGTTTCATAAGACAATACTCGATTAAGACATACAAGCATGGACCACAGCAATGAGACAACAAGCCTTAGCCGGTTTCGGTAACCGGCTATCTCAAAAGTCACCTTGGTTGGTCTAAACCTCCAAACTTTTTCTACCTCTATCTATACTACATTATAAAGGAGGAGGCATGGGCAAATATGTCCATATTGTCAAAGTTAAGATGGCATCCCAAGAGTCTCAAGTGTAATCCCTAAATTTTTACACAATTTCTTCCATTTATACCCTTGTGTACCATCTTTGAGATTACATTTCTAATGTTAAGTGAGATTAGTTTTCATTCATTCATTTGTTGTAGGACATTCAAATTCGAGGTGTTAATCGCAATAAGAAGAATTGATCCATTACCTAACACGTCATTTTGACCATTTCCACTTATGACACATGAAGTTTTATTTTCCCCGCTTTTTATTTGACATGTTCCTTTAATCAAATAGAGTTACGGCACTTCTTGTTTTGCAACCATTTTGGAGACTTTAACAATTTGAATTTTTCATGTTAATTAGTTTCGTAGTTGACCATAAAAGTCAAATTATTTTAATCTTTTACCCGCCACAACGCACGGTGGGAAAACTGCTAGCGTATTACAAGTTTTTTTTGGATCCCGCCGCAACGCGCGGGTAAACCCACTATTGCGGTATTACAAGTTTTTTCTACCTCTATATAAACCTACAAGCTTCCAAAACCAATAACGTAAAAGCTTTCTAAGATAAAATCATCATATATCTTCATCACTTAATTGTTTTAAACTTTCCTCAGAAATTAAGCTTGTTAACTGAAGGATTAATCTTGTACCGGTTTGTTAAAAAGGAGCAAACTTGGAGGGTGTTTTGAGAAAGTTTTTCATCCTAATAAGAGTCTAATAGGTTTCTTGTATAGATAATTATCAAAGGGTTTAGATAATTATAATGTGTCCTAGATCTATAAGGATAGGTAGCTTATATATAGAAGGAATTATATGTAATCTTCCATAAGAGTTTAATACAGAAACGAGTTTAGACTCAAACCATCAGTTTTCGATATCAATTTCCATTAATTGGTATCAGAGCTGCAGGTTTCATCGACAATCAAGGTAGGTTAGAAAAATCCGGGAGCCTCAAGACATAAAGAGATATTGTCTTGAGGAAGCGACGGGTTATAAGTACGCTACAAAGTCCGATTAAAGAAAGTATCATTCAACACTGATTCTGCTCGGCCGAAGGAACAACTAACAGGTCAGCGATGGGTGATAATACAAATCGGCAGATTGTCCCTGTGAAAGAACACAACACCACAACCCTACAAGTGCCGCTTTTAACAGCCACAAACTACACTGTTTGGGCGATGAAGATGAAGGTCATTCTCAATGTTAACAGCGTGTGGGATACGATCGAACCCGGAGGAGCCGCTGATGCAAAGAAAAACAATATAGCTATAGCGCTTTTGTTCCAGGCTATTCCCGAAGAGCTAGTCTTGCAAATCGGAAACCTCGACACAGCAAAGGACATGTGGGAGGCTGTGAAAGTGCGTCACCAGGGAGCCGAAAGAGTAAAATAAGCCCGTCTACAAACGCTGATGTCCGAGTTTGAAGGACTGAAGATGAAGGAAAACGGCACGGTGGACGACTACTCGAGTAAAATAGCCAGCATAGCATCAAAATCGGTATCTCTCGGACAAAAGATTGAAGAACCGAAACTCGTCAAAAAATTCCTTAATGGCTTACTGAAGAAGTTCATACATATGGTCGCATCCTTAGAGCAAGTTATTGATCTAAAGACTGTGACTTTTGATGATATTGTAGGACGCCTAAAAGCTTATGAAGAAAGGATTGGCTGCGAAGAGAACTCGGTCAAGCAAGAACAACTCTTGTTAACCTACGAAGAATGGGAAGCTAAGAAAAAGAAAGGAGGTTTTAGTCGAGGAAGGCACGGTTCATCAGAAACAAAGTCTAAAGGAGAAGACAAAGGCCGAGGCAAAGGTTCTTATCGAGGGAAAGGAAAGGAATCTTCGAAGAAACAACCAAAGGATCGATCAAAGTTACAATGCTTCCGGTGTGATGAGTTGGGACACTTCTCGAGCGATTGTCCTACTCGAAAGAAAACGGATGAGAATAATCTGATCATAGACGACGAACCGGTCTTGTATATGGCCACCTCTGATGTCGTGTTTCTCAATGAGAAAAAGGTTGATCCATCAAGTTATGATGAGTGTCCCCGACAAACCAATACGTGGTTCTGCGACAATGGGGCAAGTAATCATATGACCGGGAACGAAGGATGGTTCTCAAGCCTTGATAAACGAATAAAAGGGAGGGTTCGTTTTGGAGACGGGTCGTGTGTCGACATAAAAGGACAAGGCTCAATTATCCTCGAAGGAAGGTCGGGTAAAAAGCGAGTTCTGAATGATGTCTATTTTATCCCTTCACTCACTAACAATATTATTAGTGTGGGTCAAATGGATGAAACTGGACACAAAGTGGTGATCGAGAACGGAGTGCTAAGGATGTATGAACCGAATGGCTCGATACTCATGACGGTGCCAAGATCGAGTAATCGGGTCTACAAAATTAACTTAAATGTTGTTATGCCTATTTGTTTGCAGGTCAACCTTCAGGACGAGAGTTGGTTATGGCACGCTCGGTTGGGTCACTTAAATTTCGATGCACTAAGGCTGCTATCAAAGGAAGCAATCGGCCTCCCAGTTGTAAAACGAATGTCTGAAATTTGTGATGCCTGTGTGGTTGGCAAGCAGACAAGAGGATCCTTTCAAAAGGAGGTAAGATACCAAGCAACAAAGCCTCTTGAATTATTATATGCAGATTTGTGTGGTCCCATAACTCCATCAACTCAAGGAGGAAACAAGTATATATTACTGGTGGTGGATGACTTTAGTAGATTCATGTGGGCCTTCCTAGTTAAAACAAAAGACCAAGTTCCTGGTATACTTGGTGAGTTCATTACAAAAGTTGAGAATAAACTTGAAGCTAAAGTAAAGTCATTAAGGACAGACAATGGAGGCGAATTCACTTCGAATGTGTTGGGAAGATTCTGCAAGGAACGAGGAATATCTCGGCAATTCACGGCACCTTACACCCCTCAACAAAATGGGGTTGTGGAGCGCCGAAACCGTACAGTGATAGGGACCACCAGAAGCGTGTTGAAGGCAATGAGCGTACCTCAAATCTTTTGGGGTGAGGCTGTTATGCACTCGGTATTTTTGCTGAACCGATCACCTACGAAAGGCTTAAAGGGAGCGACACCGTTCGGAAGACTCAAAAGAAGGAAACCGGATCTTTCCAAGATTAGAGTGTTCGGTTGTGTTGGATTCGTAAAACATCTTGCACCCGGGCATAAGAAACTGGACGATAGAGGAACATTGATGGTGTACTTCAGATCTCAAGTTGAAACCGGAGATAACACACATCGAATGTATGATCCGGTTGAAGGTCGGATACACGTGTCAAGAGACGGTGATGTAAAGTTTAAAGAATTGGAAGGATACGCTTGGGAAGAATACCAATCCAGTCATGAATTAACAAACATGATGTGGACCGAGTTTGTCATCGAGTCGGATGATCAAGGAGCATCAAACAATGCAAACAGCGCTAGAATGGAGACTAGCTCAACAGGTCCGAACCAAGGTCCAGAAGGTTTAAATGATGCAGCCCAAGACTCTGGGCCCAATAGGCCCAGTAATGAAACCGTGATAAATGCAGAATCAAGTGATCAAGGTGCTGGCCCAAATGTTGAATCAAGACAAGATGCATCAGCAAGCTTAAGGAGATCAACTAGAAGTTCAACTATTCCAAAACGCTTTGCCAATTATGAAGTCGATAAATTGCCAAAGCTCACGCATATGTTGAACCAAGATGATCAGTTGTTGCTATCTTCGGTAGACGATGAACCAATTATCTTCAAGGAAGCAATCAAAGAAGAACGTTGGAAGAAAGCAATGGAAGATGAAATCAAGTCGATCGAGAAAAACAATACATGGAAGCTTGTTGAACTACCACCGAAGTCGAGACCGATTGGAGTAAAGTGGGTTTTCAAGATAAAGAAAGACGCACAAGGACATGTGTCTAAGTATAAAGCTCGACTCGTTGCAAAAGGCTATGTGCAAAAATACGGGATCGACTATGAAGAAGTATTTGCTCCGGTGGTGAGAATTGAAACAATCAGGTTGCTAATAGCATTAGCCGCAAGTCACGGCTGGGAAGTGCACCATTTAGACGTAAAGTATGCATTTTTACATGGCGAATTAAAGGAAGATGTGTTCGTCATGCAACCAGAAGGCTTCATCAAAAGGGGACAAGAGCAGCTCGTTTATAAACTTAACAAGGCGCTATACGGTTTACGCCAAGCTCCAAGAGCTTGGAACACCAAACTCGACAAGGCACTAAAGGATTTCAGCTTCAATAGATGTAAAAGAGAACAGGCGATTTATCGAAGGAATGAAAATCAAAAGCTATTAATCATCGGTGTTTACGTTGATGACTTGATAGTAACGGGACTGTCGATTGAAGACATCCGAGTCTTTAAAGAACAAATGAAGGCAAGGTTCGAGATGAGCGACCTGGGAAAGTTGAGTTATTACCTCGGGATAAAAGTGTCACAAGAGGCCGAAGGAATAAGAATAACACAAACGGGTTATGCTAAGAAGATTTTGAAGCAATTCGGAATGTCAGAGTGTAATCCAACCCAAATTCCTTTAGATCCCGGATTGAAGCTTTCTAAAGCAGACGAAGGTGAAGAAATAGATCCAACCGAATATAGAAGGATAGTCGGTAGTCTCCGGTACTTGACTCATACCCGACCTGACTTGAATTTTGCGGTCGGGTTGATTGGCAGGTTCATGCAAAGACCAACTACTACGCATGAAAGGGCTGTGAAACAAGTACTAAGGTATGTGAAAGGAAGCCTAGATTTCGGGATATTATATCCTAAAGGTGGAAGCCGATTGTTGTTGGGCTATAGTGATAGCAGTTTCGGGATGAATTTGGACAATGGTAAGAGTACAACGGGACTCGTATTCTACTACAATGATGCACCGGTTACTTGGGTATCTCAAAAACAAGGTACAGTTGCATTATTGTCATGCAAGGCAGAATTTATGGCAGCAACTGAAGGGGCTTGTCAGGCACTATGGCTTAGAGGTCTGATATCAGAGATAACAAGTGACAGGGAAAGACGGGTAATAATCAAAGTTGATAACTCATCGGCCATTGAGTTAATGAAGAACCCGGTGTTCTTTGGTAAAAGCAAGCATATCCATACTCGATATCATTTTATAAGAGAATGCATTGAGCGTGATCAAATTCATGGTGAGCATGTGAGTGGGAACTTGCAAAAGGCGGATATTCTCACTAAGGCGTTACCAAGAATAAAGTTTGTCGAGATGAGGGATCTTATCGGCATTACAAGATTACGGGGGTGATTGAAGGATTAATCTTGTACCGGTTTGTTAAAAAGGAGCAAACTTGGAGGGTGTTTTGAGAAAGTTTTTCATCCTAATAAGAGTCTAATAGGTTTCTTGTATAGATAATTATCAAAGGGTTTAGATAATTATAATGTGTCCTAGATCTATAAGGATAGGTAGCTTATATATAGAAGGAATTATATGTAATCTTCCATAAGAGTTTAATACAGAAACGAGTTTAGACTCAAACCATCAGTTTTCGATATCAATTTCCATTATTAACAAGGCTTGCCTTTTTCTAACCATAGGTGTTGTAATTGGAATGAGATATCACACGTTTAGACCCAAATCGCACCCCATTTGGTGAGTAGTTGGTCCATCGTTGTCTCAAGCAAACCAGCGCATGGTCGCATTTGACCCATCACATCAAGTCACGAAGAAAACAAAGAAACCAAAAGATGTCAAAAAATCATTAAGGACTATAGCATTTTTGAGTTGTTGGGGTCCGTATCAATAAGTCTGTATATTTGTTGGATTTTTTTTTTCTTTTTTATAGATATGAGTTGGACTCTATAGTTGTAACCGTCCGATAAGAGAACCTTATGATGACCCTTGACTAAAAGGTACGCACCAATCTTTAGACCCATCCATTTCCTTTAGCCATTTGGTTTATGTTTCAATGTATAAGTGTGTTATAAATTAGGTACCCAATTGTTACTACAATGACATCTGGTTGTGGCCTTATTGTCCAATCAAACATTGTCTTAGATAACTCGTTAGAAGATAACCAGAAACGGACCAAGGAATACCTTCCAACGATCAAGTCATTGATGTATTCATGTCAACATAATTTATACAAAATTCATACTAAACATGTATATAAGAGAACTGAGAATACAAAGAGCCATATAAATGGAGGGTCAACCAGATCAGCCCGTCGCCCAACCCAACCCAAGCCTAGAGTCGAATCTTAAGCCCAAATCGCGGCCATCACAAATAAAATTAACCAAAATCAAGTTCTAAGAAATCATATTCGTCTACCAAAATCTACTATACAATAAAATTCGTAAACAAGACTACATCAATCGTTTAAACACGCATAAACCAACAACCAACCAAACAAATTAACTTGTGATAGAAAATTCAACTTAGAGCTCTGCAGGTAGTTGAATCCGCTGCGAACCAAATATATGATGTGTACCATGTTGTTGCACAAACACAACGATCCCACATTTCGCGCTATTGAAACCTTCCCATAATTCAAAATCTATAGTCCCAGTTAATGTCTTCTTGGGAGAGTGGTTCTTGAGGGACCAGATCTTTGAAAGCTTTCTCACCACAAAATCGTTGGCTATGACTCGCCCTTTGTTGTCGCCGTTCTTGCAGTTGGTTACGAGCCCGCTCTCATAGAGTGCCACCATGATGTTAGCTCCTTGACCATCAAGTTTGGCCCTTAGTGATCCTTTTAGTGAGACTTGCAAAGATTCTGGTGTAGGCCTCTGGAATGTTGCCTGTAAGCAAGCATTAATGCAACAAACTTAATCACTTTTTTTTTTCTGTTTTCTTTATCTAATTTTTTACAAGCTAAATTACGCAATTTTATTTATAGAACCATCTTATACACCTATATACCGCTAGGTTACAAACCCTTTGGCACTAGACTGATTACTAAACGCCAAATCATTACATTTGACAAAAACAAGAATTCAATTCATGAGTTATTCATAAAATAATATGATGGTCACGGTGCATATGAATCGAGAAATCTGATTAATTACCAAAGAGCTTGTAGCCTAGCGAGCATGTAGTAATCGTGTCTTCCTTCGAACTGGTTAAGATCGATTTTTAGACTTTAGTCCTATGACAAATATTGGTCTAGATTTATATTCAATTTTTAAAGGGTGTGGTTTTAGTCTCGAGTCGTGATAGACATTGATCTAGATTTATATATAAGCGGATTTAAAGGATGGCAGACCCATAAAAGATTTTCTAGGAGTGCGATCGGATGGTTTAACAGAACTTTTAAGGAGTGGGATCGAGATTTTAGCCTACGAATAACACTAATTTTTTTTTCATTTAAGGGGGACGCCCTCTCCTTTGTGATATATGTAATGTAGATCCGCCATGGCTAAAATAAACATTAAAGTTAAGTTAGGAACTAAAAAATAATAATTTTGGTTTACTTAAATCACCTGGAACGCGGGTGGAGGGTATCTAGGTGCACCAGCAATAGAAGCCAACAAACCATCTTCATCATTTCCTATACAATGCGATCTCCCTTGAACCACCACTTGAGGCGTGAACATGGTATCAAGATTCAACGACTCCACATACATCTTTTGCCTAACCGTCCATTGGCTCGACCCAAAAGGATCTTTCCACCCATTAAAATCCCAATAGTCCACATGATACGCCAATAACACCAATGGAACATCCAACTTAAAGTCTCCTCTCCCTAGTCTCGAAAACAAAAGCTCCGCCTCGGGCGATGTCGCGCATCCTTGAGACGAGAACAACTCTATAATTATTGATCCTCCTGTTTTTAACTCCTCCGCATTGAGCTCCTCCTTGGAGGAGCTCAGTTCGGATTTGTTAACATCTATTGTTGCGGTGGATGAGGCGCGCTTTGGGAAGCACGCGAATAGACCGCGTGCCATTAGTTACTCCTCTTTATCTTCTTTGGTGATCGGAGAGTGATCGTAAATTGACAATTATCTGGTGAACAAAGTTTGTAGGAGAATAGAGAATATTGCATATGGGAAAGTTGGCGAACAATATAGGGACAGGTAATATTGTTGTAATAATAATAAGAATATGGATTAAAAATATAAAATGCATAGTTTGTTTAGGGTGGGATTGGGTTAAGACAGATGGGTGTACGTGTTTTAATGCAGGGTATACAAGTGGGTTATGGATGAAAGGTGTGGAGTTTAGTAATGTGGGTGTGGAAGAAGGGACTAGGCGTATAAAGTGAAAGTCGGTGACACGTAGGTGAGAGATGGCCATCGATGATTAGGTGAAGTTAGTTGTGGTGTCCCTACCATGATACTTCTCTTTTTTTTTGAACGGCACCATGATACTTCTATTAGTGGATGGGTTGTCGGTTTTCGATGGTCCGTTTGGGCTTCATTAATGTGCCTATTAGTCGGCCAACATTAATGGGCTACATGGATACATGATAAATTATAGAGAAAATTACAGTTTTCGTCCATGTGGTTTGCCTAAACTAACAGGTTCAACCAAGGCTTAACACCCTGAGTACCTGTGGTTTCTTTTTCTAACACTTTACGTCCCTGAGACTAACGGCCGTTAGTTTGTGGTGAAATGACTATTACACCCTTAATTTTTTGGGTGAAATGACTCTTATACCCTCTCTTCCTTCTTCTCCAACCCACCCACCCACCCACCACCACCATCACCACCACCTGAAACACCCACCACCACCTGCAACCACCATCACCACCACCTGCAAGTCTGCAACACCACCATCTCCACCACCACCACCACCATCTCCACCGCCACCCTCCCTCTTCTCACCATCAAATCTCTCCTCCACCTGCAACACCCAATCCACAACCAATAGCCACAAACAAACCTATAAACCACTACACCAAGTAAATATATGTTTATAATTTTGGATAAAACTTGTGTTTAAATAATAATAGAAAACACTTCATCTTCTTCCTCATTACACAACGAAACCCCAACTCTAACATCAAATTTAATAACCCGATCCATAACGATTTGGACATAAAAAACATGGGGCAATTGATCAGCAAAGACTAACAAACAAAACAACCCCAAAATTATACACTTACAACGATACCCACGATCAGAAACGAGCTGCACGATTCCAAATATAAAACCGAAAAATTGGAGTGATTCCTGGATGATTTGCGATAGTTTAAAAGTGGATTTGGGATGTTTTAAAGTGCAGAAATGATTTGGTGTAATCGGTTAAGGATTCCGACAGTTACAATCTTTAAGGTCGATTAATTCGTTTTAATGATTGATTTAAAGCTTTGAAACAGCTTGGGGAGGATGGCGAAACATAACTTGCAATAAAAACGAGTTAATACACGATTTAAAGGTGTTTGCGAGTTGCCGGAATGAATTCCGGTGATCGGAAAAAGAAGGTGTCGACCAAATGAAGGAAACCTTAGGGGAGGTTTAAAAGTTTTGATTATTGGCAGTTCTAGCCTCTGAAGTTTTGATTTGTTTTATTTTTTTAGAGAAAATTGCCAGTTTTAGTTGATTAGTTGATGATATTGGAGATGGTGAGAAGAGGGAGGGTGGCGGTGGAGATGGTGGTGGTGGTGGTGGTGTTGCAGGTGGTGGTGGAGATGGTGGTGTTGCAGACTTGCAGGTGGTGGTGATGGTGGTGGTGGGTGGGTGGGTTGGTTGGAGAAGAAGGAAGAGAGGGTATAAGAGTCATTTCACCCAAAAAACTAAGGGTATAATAGTCATTTCAACACAAACTAACGAAACAACTAACGGTCGTTAGTCTTAGAGACGTAAAGTGTTAGAAAAAGAAACCACAAGTACTCAGGGTGTTAAGCCTTGGCTGAACCTATTAATTTAGGCAAACCACAGGGACGAAAAGTCAAAAACTGCAATTTTCTCTAAATTATACTCATACCACAAAGGCACAAAACAATCTCTTGGAAGAGTTTTTACAGTAGTAACAGTACACTCGAGCTCTGTGTATAAGACAATGTTTGAGCCCAAGTATGTTTTGAGAGTGATATACAATTCTAAGAATAACGTATTTAATTGTACTTAATTTTGATCTAACATAGGATTAGTTTTTATTGAATGATTATCAAATAATAAGTGATTCTTGTAGCAATTTTTGTCTTTCTTTTGTATTCCCTTATTGTGTTTTTCATTTTATGAATAATAATTAAGGGGCATGTTTGTAGTTTCTTAGTGATTCTATTAACAGGCAATATCTAAATGGGTCAACATTAAGGGGCCATTTGGCAACATCTGTCCCACTAACTGTTGCATCATCTGATTGACTTAGTTTGATCTGATTGGGTAAGATGCTTAGAACTAGTAAGAGGCTTGACTTAGTTTGATCTGATTGGGTCATGAACACGGATGAATAAATGAATAAACGAATAAAAATTTCATTAAACATCATTTTGTTGCTTAATGATTACGAGGCTTACTAGCTAGTTGATTCAGATGTATTCTGTAAGTATAAAAAACAATACGCTTAATGCTAATTGATTTAGACATAGCCTCTTAATGGAATCATTAAAAGGCTAATAAACAACCCCTAAATGTGTTTAGTTCACTAGCAGAACATCTCTGAATCAGTCAATAAACGTCTTACCCATTAACTTTTACAATGATGTTGGAGGAAAATTTTACTCCTTTATCCATTTACCTGTATTCATCACCCTCAGCCAGTCACCCACACACAACCTCCTCGACCCATCAACACTTCCTCCACCATCAACTAGTCAGGCTAAGCCTAATTAGGCCTTTTACTATTCATAGTCTTTTACTCAATCAGACCTTTTAATAACTCAACACTTATTGACGCAGATATTGCCAAACAACCTGTAACTCTAAGTTAAAATAGGATATTGGATTTCTTTTAAATGACAAATCTACCTTCTTACTTCACATCTATGTCTAACTACCACCAACATCATTAGAGGCATTATATTGGGAACCAAACAAGAAAATAATATGGGATGATAAATATGCTTCTTGTTCATTTTCCATACAGAAGTTAATTACAATAAAAATCACGCTAGTTCGTTAATTACAATAAAAATCACGCTAGTTCATAACACATACATATCATAAGAACCATGCATCCACACATTTATTGATCATCATTTATGATGTTTATTTCATGCATGACTATATTCATCATCCCATAAACGTCTTCAACCCTCACTTCTTGCAAACAATCCCATTACCATGGAACAACCCTTTAGCAGAACAATCCAACGTAACCATCTGCTTCTCATTCCCTACAACATTACTCGAATCAAACACACAGTTAGCGCAATCCGCGGACAACAAAGAGCTTGTTTTATACTTGTCTTCGCCTCCCACAACCGCCATTGCCACCCCAGCTTTCGCAGGATTCTTGAAATCTGGTTGATATGTCCGTCCCAACACGCCTTCAACGCCATCAGAAAGTCCTGCAAACCTGAACTGAACTTCCAAATGTGCAAAGCAATCATCAGAAGGTACATTGTAACCGTGGATCCTATCGTCTTCAGCGGTCACAGGAACCACATTTGCTAAAATCTCTACAACTCCAGGAATAGTCACCATCACACTGTTTACACCGGATGTTCTCTCTACTTTTATCTCTTCCTCACGTGATTTCCACGTGGAAAGACCGCCAACGGGTAGAGAGATCTCTTCTCCATCGAATGAGAGTTTAAGGTGGTCGATTTCGCTGTCCCATGTGGCAGATTTTGTGGCTTCTAGAGAGAAGGTGTGGGAGTTGAAGAGGAGTCCCAGGGCTTGGATCCAGGTGAAGTCCCTCGATCGGCCCATGGGCCTGTGGCCGATAAATCGGCCGTTGATTTGGAGGTTGGTGTCAGAGATCAAGCTGAAATGCTCGTTGACCTTTCCGTGGAAGTAGAACACAATGCCGTCTCCACCGATGAACCGTGGGTCGTAGCATGCTGACCCCGGGCTGTTACAGTTTGGTTTACGGTCTGCAATAATATAATAAAATAAAAACAATAGACCCATCAATACCTTGATAACTAATGAAAAAAAAGAGTATAATGTAGCTTGTGCTAAAAAAGTACATAAACTAAGAAATTAAAATGAGATGTAAATTTAAAATATAGTTACGTTTGCATTCGGCTTTGCATTTTGGAGAATAACAATCGATACGGCAAACTTTAGCCTGTGGGTCGTTGGAGTCGCTAGAGGGGCATTCTGAAGGGCAATAAAGGGTTTGGCCCTGGCAACGGGACCACGGGCCACAGTAATAGCTTGAATAAGCTTTTACTTGTGTGAGTGCACCCAAAATAGCAATTGTTGCCAAAACAACTAGAAACGACCTTTTATTGCTTGCCATATTTATTGTACTATGGTTTAGTTTGTGAAAGAGAAGGGTGTCGTAAAGCTCTATTTATATTGCACATTCTTTGTATATAACTTGTGAAGTATGAAAGGGGGTTCATTCACTTCTTTATGTCAACGTTTTAGCTTGCTAAGGTTTGTAGCTTTTACCTCAAGATATGGAAAAAATGGTTCTCAATGTTCATGTATATTATTAGAAAAGATTTATATAAACCTTTGTTCTAAGTTGTAAAGGAATCAAACGTCTTAATTCATGTTTGAGCAAAAGATATGAATAGAATTGAATTATGTACTTATTTTAAGTTTTGAATAATACGTTTGACATTGTAGCCGATCAAACTTTTTGTCAACATACGTATATAATAACGAAACTCTTTTCGAATTTTGACTTCTAAATTATTATACATTACTAAAGTCTAAATATGAAAAGATTTCTATTACCCCCAAATTGTGTAGGAAAAAATTAATTCTTAAATTATTATACATTACTACAGTTTAAATATGAAAAGATTTCTAGCTACTACCTCCAAATTAATTATGAAGAAAAAGTTTAATTCTTAATTTAATTATTGGCTTGTTTCTAATGTTTTGTATTTTAATAGTGTGTATGAAACTTCTAGCACTATGGATAATGCGATTGATGATCGATTGGTATTAGTACTCTAGATAAATAGATATTGAAAGTTCGAAAAAAAAAAGAAAGTGAATTTTATTACTTCTTACTATTAACGTATAACTAGATGAAACGTTTTTTTTTTTTTAAAGAAAAGCTACAATTTGGTCTCACAATAACCATACAAAAGCTCTAGCTCTTAAAAGAAAAAAAAGCCACCACTTGGAGTACAACCATGTAGCTTAGAATCAAGTCAAAGTTCATGCTATACAACGCTATCGCTTGCATCTAACATAAGCTGTACATGTTCCATCCTCTTTCAACTTGAATTAATGAAAGCAAATTTTTGTTCTTTAATAGAAGCAAGAGTATTAAATGTATGAGTAGTGAAAAATCTTAATATGGAGGAGAGGAGAGGAGGCGTCAAGGCATGCTCAAATTGATTTGTAATGAGCGGATTAGACATGATTTATTAGTATTGCGTATCTCTGAAGACATTGTCTATGATAAGAGTCCATAAAGATGTAAAATTAAGGTTAAATACTTTTAGGGGATGGTCCGAATGTGTTTTAGGTGACTCTTAGGAACTTATATATATTTGCACACATGTTACATGGAATTTACATGTATTGTTTTGTTGTACCTATGTTTATAGGTTGTTTATGATGTTATATCTACCCATTTTTACTATACTCACTCCTTCATCGCGGGTGCTCTTTCTTTCTCATTGTCAAGTTTTGTTAGTGAGACCGAGAAAAATGAAGGAATAGGTCCCAAATGGATGATTCATTCAAAGAAGGGATATTGGATTTTAATAATCCAAACTTTAACCCATTGGGCGGCAACAATTTATATTTAAAAAATTCTCAATAACAATCCAAACTTTCAACGTATTGGCCGATAATGAACATTTGTTAACTGAGAACTAACTCAGTTAGTGGATCCTAACGTGGACGTTGACGCTGATGTGGCAAGCTCACGCTGACGTGACATGCCAACACTGGCATGGATGATGACGTGGACGTTGACATGGCATTCCACGTCATCATCCACATCATCATCCACTAACTGAGTTAGTTCTCAGTTAACAAATGTTCATTGTCAGTCAATACGTTGAAAGTTGGGATCGTTGTGGGAAATTTTTGAAGTACAGATTATTGTCGGCCTATGGGTGAAAGTTTGGATTATTATAATCCAATACCCAATTATTGAATTTTAATTATTTAGAATAAGAACATTTACATGCTTATTTATTTTTAAATGAATTATCCATTGCTTAAAAACCCAAAATGTAGCAAAAAAAAATTAATTATCTTTCAAAAGGTATGTTTGGCAAGGAGCTTTTAAGAGCTTTAGAAGCTTCAAACTTTTAACAAAAAGTTATAGAGCTTTTAAGAAAAAGCTTTACTAGCTACAAGCTTTTAAGTAGTAAATGACACAATTACCGATTCTGTTTTAAAAATAAAATAAAAACTTTCTTTACAAACTTTTTTACAAACTTTTAAGTATTCCCATTTTGGTCATTTTATACATTTTATTAAAAGCTCCAGTTACTCTGCCAAACACCAAAATATATTTAAAAAGCTTCCAGCTACCAGTTAGTTTTGCCAAACATACCAAAAGTATTAAAAAAGAAAATGTCTTAACATAAACTTTGGAGAAACATAAAGATAGTTTATAATGTTAGGTTTATGTGAACAGAATTATTTCAAAATGTTAAATATATTAACATAAATGTAAACATCTACAAAAGATTTCTTAAATCTTGGATTATACTTTTTATTTTTAAATTTACCTAAATATGTTCAAAAAACCGAAATGACTGAAAACCGAATTGTTATTAAATCGAAAGAAAAACCGAACACTTTTGTTACATGTACGGTTTTACCATAAAACCAAACTGTATACACCCCTAACCTAGACTACTTACGTGGCAATCTATGTCAGCAAAAACCAAATGAGTTAACTTTGAGTTATTATGGGATACATGAGAAAAAAATATATTAAAAATTGAGACTGCCACAAAATATTTCCTTAATTGAGATTCTAAAGAGCCAATACTTCAAAATTATGTGTTATTTAAATTCTAACTTTCCTTTAAAAAAAAAGCAAACAAATCCAAATCAACTCATTTTTGAAAAATGGGTCACGATTAACGATTGGGCACCACGTACTAAAAATAGATATAACCAACAAATGGTGAAAAAAAAAGCAAAAGGATAAACGACCACACCTCTTGGCTCAGGTTTTGTTCAACGCATATATTCATATTGTCTTTTTTATGGGCTTTATTTTGTGCCACTATATTTAGTTTGTGGCAATTCCTTATCCAGTTCATCTCTTTATTGAATATGGGTTGCAACCATGTTAACCTCAAGAACTTGATAGACCTATGTGGCAAAAAAACGTCATCATTCACACAAAACGACTATAAATATTTCTCATCATTTCTCCATCTTGTACAACAAGTCATTTCTTTAGTTTTTCTAACACTTTAACCATAATTTATTGTGTTGGCAAAACTTATAACTATGTTAGAAGGTAAAGCGGTGATAGGGGATACCGATATGCTTCAGGCCATGCAAGATGATGCACTTCAACTCGCAACGAAAGCACTTGATTTCTTTGATGTCACCGAGGCTACTGAAATTGCACGAGTAGTCAAACAGGTAAAAGCAAACGCTTAACATAAAATTTAAATGAGATTTTTTATTATAACGTACGTCAAAGTTGTTTCTAAGAATTATTATATATAAATGAAGATTTGCTTACTTACATTGTATACTCATAACTAGGGGTGGCAAAATGGGTAGGTTGGGTTGGTTTTGGTGTTGGGTTAGGATAGGTTTGGGTTAGGATGGGTGTGGGTTAAGATGGGTAAATTAAAAAAAGAGGTTAGGATGAGTTGGGTCAGGATGAGTTTGGGCATGGATGGTTTGGATTAGGATAAGCTCACATCAAAATATCTTAAAATAACAATAAAAAATTAAAAAGTAAAAAAAAAACAAATTTAAAATAAAAAACAAAAATAAACTTAAAAATAAAATCTTAAGGGATCCGAAATATTTCATTTCGAACCGGGCTGGTTAACAACCCGGACTGTTTCGACCCGACTGACCCGTTATCGATCTGGACCGGCGCCGTTAACGACCCGGACTATTTCGACCTGACCGGAACCGTTGGCGACCCGAACCGTTTCGACCTGACCGTTTCGACCCGGTCAGACACGTTAGTGACCGGAATCGCTTCAACCCGGCCGGGCCCGTTTGCAATCCAGACCGTTTCGACCCGATCTGGCTCGTCAACGACCGCGTCCGTTAGTGACCCGGACCATTTCAAACCGGCCGGGCCCGGTAGCCACCCGGACCGTTTCGACCCAGCCGGGACCCGGTAGCGATATGGATTGTTTCGACCATACCGGGCCCGGAAATGACCTAGACCATTTCAGGCTGACCCATCCCGTAGCGACCCAACTGTTTCGTTCCAGCCGGAGCCGGTAGCGACCCGGACCGTTTTGACCCGATCGGGCTCGGTAACGACCCAGACCGCTTCAACCTGACTCGTCCAATACTGACCCGGACCATTTTGACCGGATCGGGCCCGGTAGCGACCCGGACCGTTTAGACCCGACCGGGCACGGTAACGACCCAAACCATTTCAACCTGACCCGTCCCGTAGCGACCCAGACTGTTTCGAGCCAGCCGGGCCCGGTAGCGACCCGGACCATTTCTACCCGACCGGGCCCGGTAACGACCCAGACCGTTTCAACCTGACTCGTCCGGTAGTAAACCGGACTGTTTCGACCGAACCGGGTCCTGTGGCGACCCGGACCTTTTCTACCCGACCGGGACTGGTAAGGACCCGGACCGTTTCAACTTGACCCGTCCCGTAGTGACCCAGACCGTTTAGACCCGAACGGGCCCAGTAGCGACCCAGACCGTTTCGACCCGACCGGGCCCGGTAACGACCAAAACCATTTCAACCTGACCCGTCCTGTAGCGACCCGAACTGTTTCGTTCCAGCCGTGCCCCGTAGCGACCCGGACCGTTTTGACCTGATCGGGCCCGGTAACGACCCAGACCGTTTCAACCTGACTCGTCCCGTACTGACCCGGACCATTTCGACCGGACCGGGCCCGATAGCGAGCCGGACCATTTAGACCCGATCGGGCCCGGTAACGACCCAAACCATTTCAACCTGACCCGTCCCGTAGCGACCCGGACTGTTTCGACCTAGCCGGGCCCGGTAGCGACCCAGACCGTTTCTACCCGACCAGGACCGTTTCAACCTGACTCGTCCCGTAGTGAACCGGACTGTTTCGACCGGACCGGGCTCTGTGGAGACCCGGACCGTTTCTACCCAACCGGGCCCGGTAACGACCCAGACAGTTTCAACCTGACCCGTCCGGTAGTGACCCCGGCCGTTTCGACCCGAACGGGCCCGGTAGCGACCCGGACCGTATCTACCCGACCGGGCCCGGTAACGACTCAGACCGTTTCAACTTGACCCGTCCTGTAGTGACCCGGACTGTTTCGACCCGACCGGAACCGGTAACAACCCGGATCGTTTCGACCCGACTGGGCCCGCCAACGACCAGACCATTTCGACCCGAGCTGGCCGGTCAACAACTCAGACTGTTTCGACTCATTAACGGCCCGTGTTGTTTCGACCTGGTCGTCCATTAACGACTTGAACGGTTTCGAACCGACCGGGGTTATCAACAAATGCAAAAGATATAATTTTTAGTTTTTAATAATATTTATTTCTATGAGGCATTAATGCTTTTAGTGTTGGGTAAGTTTTAATTCAGATTTGTATATGGTTATCTAAAAATACTCATCCTAACCCATTTGTTTTTTTTAATTTACCCATCCTGACCCACTTACTTATATCCTACAATTAAAATTACCCATCCTAACCCCCTTGAAAATTATACTAAACACATTTCAACCCACAAAGTCAAATTTTAAACCCAAAATAACCCAAACTCAACCAAATGGGTTGAAATTGCCAGGTCTACTCATAACCGAAATCATAAAGTTCGGTCAAAATAACTATGTAGTTTTGGGTGGTTCTGCGTCTAAGTTTAGGTGCGTAACTATTCACTTTGCCCTAATAATAATAATAATATGCACTAGCAAAATTATTAAGTTCAATAACATAATCAAGATTCTAGGCTTATAGTTATAATAAATTACAAAAACTGACTTAAATAATTTATAAAATCCACCGGTTCATATATTATCTTTTTAAAAAATAATGGAATGTCAAGTGGAAAAATGTTTGATCGCAGGAATTCGATAAGATGTATGGAGGTGGATGGCAGTGTATCGTAGGGACTAATTTTGGGTCATTTGTGACCCATTGTTATGGTTCTTTCATTCATTTTTCTGTTGGCACTCTTGCGATTCTACTGTTTAGAGGATCATCAGCGGCTTCAGAGATCGATGAATTTTCGAGTTTGGATGGTGTAAAAGCATGATCTTGTTTGTTGGTTTTACCACACTTTAGTGTTCTAATTATCTGTGTAACAAGTTCATTTTGAAAGTTCAAATCAAGGGAAGACAGCATATTGCGTTTATCCATATGTTACTTGAAAAAAAAAATATTATTGGTTTAATTTCTAATACAAATCTTATATCATGTGAAAATGTTAAGTTTGTTTTAAAAGTTGGTGTGTTTTGAAGAATATGTATTAAAACATTACTTCGATAATCCTAGCCAAATTTTATTAGACACTAAGATAATTTGCAATCACCATGTTGCATATCTACACAACTTCATAGTGTTAAAAATTCGAAATCATCTTGATTAGGCTTTGGGGAAGTCAATAAGGCCGTATAAAGCCTTAGCCTATCTTCCCCAAGCGATGAACACCTCGACGCAGGTCTCCTTGGCCTAATGAACGACAACGAAGTGAGTGTGAGCCTATTTTTCCACCTCCTCCAAGCCAACTGAATTGCAACAACTGCCCAAGTCCTCCATCCCGGTGAATAGTATCTTGCACTCATCTTTACCTTTTCATTTACAAATGTGTACCTAAAATGTTGGGTTACATATTTCACATCTTCAGCATCTAGTCCAAAAGCTTCTGTGGCCTCCACAGTGACTAATGTCGACGATGATGGTGGCAGTCGTTCTATAAAGGGTCTCTTTAGACACCATGACAAGAGCTCGTCTCCAATGAAGTTTCCCGGACCTAACATGCAACAACTATTCACCCCGTCTCGTAGACTTTGGTTACACTGAAGATGTCCACGTACTATGAATAACATTCTTTGTACCGGATCTCCCTCTTTAGCTATCTATTATAATGTAATAACAAGACAAGTCATTTCTTATATTCATTAAATTGAAACTTTATTTGAATAAAATAAATTATCTTAAAAGCTAGAATTTAGAGGGGCTTACGGTTTCATCTTTGGTAAACATGAGTGGCTTAACACGATCACATATGTTCTCAAGGACCAAGTTATCCATGTGTTGAAACAAGGGTACCTATGTTTAAAATTTAGTATAACACAATATTCGTTTAACAAGTCGACCGGTATAATATTAAATTAGAAACATATAATGAATAATGTTAACTTGTTTACGACAATTTTAACACACTTATAACTTGATTAAAACCAATTTACCACACGCAAACTAGCTTGTTTACGATGTGTCAACGTTTTTACTTGTTTAGATAAATAAGTTAAAGATGTGGTGTTTTAATTTTTAGGATTTATTAATTTAAATTTGTATGGGTTAGGATTGATTGTTTGACAACGTTATGTTCCGAATTTGGTTATAAATTTATAATCTTTTGAGTATTATGTTTTGGTTAGGTACCTGTCGAACCAAGTCCAAACAAAGATGATACTTGATGTCCCTTCGAAGGCCATCAGGCAGATCATGGATCATCTCACACTCGTTCACTCCACGCGTCGCTGCCCAACTTTGGCGCTCGTGGTTTCGAATTCTTTGTCGAAGTATGTGAGGAAGGTGCTTCCTGCTCATCCACCACTCTAGGTTTCTCATTTTCAATTGCATTGCTTGTTTCTTAGATGTTGTTGCATTCAAAAACACCTATACATTTAAACTTGCTTTTGAGAAACTACAAAAAAAAAACGGATTTAGAACTATCTTATTAGCCAGACGACATCGTACCTTGATATTTCCGATCAACATGGTGACCAAAAGAAGTCCGGTAGTAAGAACGAGGATGATGAAAACAAGTTCCATCCCATTTGTTGTGCTCTCCAAGTTCCCAAATGTACTGGTACACTTACACAATATCAATAAACGTTCTATATTTGATTAGAATATTAGGGCCGGGCTGTTTTGCAACTTTTAAATGAGTAAGTGCTGAACCAATAAGAGGTCTGGACCATTCAGACTGTATAATGCTTACCCATTCAGAGGCAAATGCCTGATCCATTCTGACATTTGCTCGTGAAACAAACAGTCTGAATGAATAATGTCTGACTAATTCAGACATTTGTCCCATTAAGAACTGAAACAAACAGCACCTTAATATTCTATCTATTTTAGTAGAACTCATATCAAGTGAATGAAACAAATAGTTAGACCTACATCTATCATGACCGAAATTCATCCTAGCATGTTGGTCATGGCAACGAACTCCACATTTTGTCCATATCCAAGTCCACTTGCCATACCATCAAACTCGAAAACGTTGTCTGATGTCCCTTAATTTTGGTGTGGCGAACGACCTTGTTTGTATAACAACTTTCAAAGACGCATAAAGTAATGGGAAAATGGCCAAAATAGCCCGTTGACCGTGTGTTTTGCAAAAATAAACTTCTCCCCCCTCTTTGGAGAGACGGGACACGGCTCCCAACGAGCCTGAACCGTCTCCGAGATCCTTTGATTTTAGATCCAATGGCCAACCAACACGTGGCGTCTCCCATCCCGAGGCTGTCCCGTCTCTCTCCAGACGGGTCAGAAGTCAACCGTCTTGAGACGGTTGAACCGAAGGCTTGAGACGGCATATATAGGGAAATGTGACCCGTCTGGGAGAGAGACGGTTGACTTCTGACCCGTCTGGAGAGAGACGGGACAGCCTCGGGATGGGAGACGCCACGTGTTGGTTGGCCATTGGATCTAAAATCAAAGGATCTCGGAGACGGTTCAGGCTCGTTGGGAGCCGTGTCCCGTCTCTCCAAAGAGGGGGGAGAGGTTTATTTTTGCAAAACACACGGTCAACGGGCTATTTTGGCCATTTTCCCATTACTTTATGCGTCTTTGAAAGTTGTTATACAAACAAGGTCGTTCGCCACACCAAAATTAAGGGACATCAGACAACGTTTTCGAGTTTGATGGTATGGCAAGTGGACTTGGATATGGACAAAATGTGGAGTTCGTTGCCATGACCAACATGCTAGGATGAATTTCGGTCATGATAGATGTAGGTCTAACTATTTGTTTCATGCACTTGATATGAGTTCTACTAAAAATAGATAGAATATTAAGGTGCTGTTTGTTTCAGTTCTTAATGGGACAAATATCTGAATTAGTCAGACAATATTAATCACTTATGCTTGCATCTTATAAGATTTAAACTGTCCCTACTAGATAAAGTGGAGGCACATTACCACTAGGATGTCCCTTAGGGACGTAATTTTCTTGTCTCTAAAGTCTAAACCACCTACAAATCCAAATATTCCATATATAGATGATAATCTTTAACATACGTAAAACATCTTTTGTACCTGAGTGTCATAAGTCCCCAAAAGATGGGGAATAGTATCTTCTCCAACCGATTCTGATTCGTAACAAGTTGTATAGTCCATTTGTAAACTCCATAGCTAAAACTACTGTCTTCTTGAAGACAAGCAGATCTTACTCTTCTGTTCTCGCCCCATGACAATCTCGTGTGGTCTTGAATCAATCCGCTTGTTCCATAATTCATAAACTCTTGGCATGTCAATATTCGCAATTTGCAACCATCTATCTCCATGCACTTATCCTTCAAGCATTTTGTAGCCCTTTGAGTTCCTAGCAAGTACCAGCAAGCTCCCACAGCCTATAGACCATATACATATGCATGCTTGTTGAAATAAAACTAATAATGATAGTTCCAAATAATTTGAATCACAAAATGCATATTTTGAATTTTTGAGGCAAATTTTAAAGAGATCTAGCAAGTGGAAATTATGTTACATGAGAGGCGACAAAATAGGCGATTAGGTTGAGAGCGATTCCCCACCAAACGGTACCAAAAATGTATCCAGAGAAGCTTTGCATTCGTCGTAGGAGGCGGACAAAGTGATAAATCTTGGGGAGGAATTGGAACAAAAACGTGATCAAGAAAACAGTCATTACAAATGTTGATGAACCTTTTTGTAGCATTGCTGGAATCACAACCCATAATACTACCTGCGACGATTAGAATTTTAAATTTGAAAGTTTCTAAATATTATAAATTGAGGAACACAATATGCTAAATTGTAATTATGATTGTATTCGTCACGTTATGTTGCGTAGTAGCTATGTGTATGTAGCAAATAATAAGCATGTGTTATACATGTGAACAAACCGGATGAAGTTTATAACAAACAAAACATATTTGTTTGTGTCTGAAAACAGAATCACGTGAACTGTGACATATTAATGGTACATCTACAAAACACATTATAAAATATCAATTTTAAATATATTTCACTTAGAATAATCAATTAAACTAGGGGAAATGGAATTTAATAATCCCAACTTTGGGGGGTTAGAAGGCAACAGTCCTAACTTGAAAATTGTAACACAGCAGTCCCAACTTGTCAACATTTTTATTCTAATGGTCCCAGAGTTAACTCAGTTAAAAAAGTCTGTTAAGTGCCACGTGGGCATCCCACGTGGCAAGCCTACGTGTCAAAAATGGTTGGTCAGTCAAAAAAAAGGGTGGGGCCATGTCCATGTCATATAGTTATAATGTTTTTTAAAAAAAAAGAGGGGCCCACAAATTTAATAATAATAATAATAATAATAAAGAATTATATATTATATATATATATATATAATATTACATCTTATTCATCATCATCATCTCTTCATCATTCATCATCTTCACCACAATCACAACCACCTGCCACCATCATCAACCGCCGCCGCCGCCGCCATCTGCAACCACCTCCACCGCCTGAACCCACGATTCTGCAACCACCTCCACCGCCATCAACCACCTGAAACCCTAATAACAACAACAACAACAACCACCTGACTAATAACCCCTTCGTCACCATCAACCACCCCCAACCCAAACCCTAATAACAACAACAACAACGACCTGACTAATAACCCATTCGTCACCATCAACCTCCCCCAACCCAAACCCTAATAACAACAACAACGAATTTGCACCCCCAATTTCCTATATCCCTCCATATCAAAACCCACAATAATAATAATAATAATAATTACATGTGTCACAAGCCCTAATCTCCATCTGTAACAATCCAATCCAATCCAAAACAATGAGACTCCTCAGACGGTTATCAGGGTTTCTCGGATTCGGTAATAATCACGAAGTCAACAAAGATTCTGAAGACGACGACACTAATGATCTTAATCCCAATTCAACAGATGAAGTTGAAACACATCATTACGTTGATCCTAATCTTCCTCGTAAAGGGTTTAGTGTTTCTGTTCAAGTTCCCCTTGATAAACCCCATCCAATCGGACCCGTTTTCTGGTGTTGGTGGTGGTTGGTAGTGGTGGTGGTAGTGGTGGTTGGTGGTGGTGGTGGTGGTGGTTGCTGAGGAAGACAAAATGATTAAAACATGTGGGCCCCACCTCTTTTTTTTAATTGAAAAATAATTATATTTGATTAAAACATGTGGGCCCCACCTCTTTTTTTTTTACAGATACAACTTTTTTGCCACGTGGGATGCCTACGTGGCATTTAACAGAAAAACTTAACTGAGTTAAGTCTGGGACCATTAAAATAAAAATGTTGACAAGTTGGGACTGCTGTGTTACAATTTTCAAGTTGGGACTGCTGCCTTCCAACCCCACAAAGTTGGGATTATTAGATTCCATTTCCCCACTAAACTATATACATGCATCTTTACATATACATGTAATGATGTAAATGTATATTTTTTGCTACAATTTAAATGCACACATATATAAACCAACATTCACGTGCTCTATGTACTAAATTTTGAATATTTCAGTTCAACTCCAGTGACTGGAGGTGTCCTTGTACATACGTCAGACAGAAACAATGACGTAATTATGAACTACTTATATGGTGTACAAATATATGATGTTATCCTTTTTGGTGAAAAACATGGCCCATTTATATACTATATATGCATGACGACTGATACATTAGACCAAGTTTAGTGGGTATCATGCCACCAACATCACCTTAAGGGTCGGGGTGTATCACGTTGGGGTGTCAATTATCACGCTGTAGGCATCAACAACACACACGTGAGTGTGAGCATGTGGTAACAAGCGCTAGAGGGAGGTGCAAAAATTTGTGTGTGAAACTCGTTGATTAGCCAATGAGAAGCCTCCAAATAGAGGGAGCATCATTGCCACTACACACAGTCTTAGGCAGGGTCGGTCCTCGGTAAGGGCAAGGTGGGGCCCGCTCACGGCCCACTTTCTCAGAAGCCCAAAATTTTAATTTTTAAATGTTTTGTATATGATTTTCTTATACAAACTTTATAAATTTTAAAACCCAAAAATATTTAAACAACCGATCAATATATTTGGTTTTGGCACATTTAAACCGTCATTTAATCAAACAATATTTTAGGGGCCAATTTTTCTAGTTCACAAGGGCCCAAATTCTCAAGTAAAGCCTCACATTCACATTATGTGGCAAACAATAGAAATATAACAAACAATATAGATTTTTTCAAGGAATTAACATAACCTGAGGAATGGGTAGGATGACAAACATATCAATCGAGAACCGGTTCATGTACAGGCTCACCATGCTCCGTACATTCTTCTGACCGGTTCTAAACCGGTTCATCTTGAAGTGCAACCACAAGTTCAAGACATGAAACACATCCATCATGCACCGAAGCACCGTCACCGAGATGGCTAACCACCCATCCACATACACACACATGCACGACTCACTTATTGAGAGTGTGTAGAAGAACAATGGGTCCACAAACAGACCCATTGCACACACAAGAAAAAAGACCCGGTTCCATTCATGGACCCATGGGGCTCTAGGGTCAAATGTGGCTCTCCCACGTGCACCGCACGTGACATGAATGTGTTCTTCTTCATTGTCTTCATCGGTTGTTTCAGTGTATGCATCTGAAAGATGAAGCATGACATTAGTGGTAGCCATGTGTGTGTGTGTGTGAAATAGAGAATGGAATATATGTACATTTGAGTATTATTGTAAGGAGAAGAAGACATATAAATATTAACGGTGGAGATGTAATCTACTATATACTCATGAGAAATGTACTAGCTTATCCTTTTGTCCATTCGTTGTTTTATGTTTTTACGATAAATATAAACAAATTAATTTAAAGTGCTTAATCAATGAAAAATTATTTCGTTTGTAATCATTGTTCCACATAATGAAATTAGGACTCACATTGATTACGGCAGATGTGGTTTCCATAACTTATGGGTTTCGTAACTCCACATTACCAAGTGAAATGTAAGCTTTTTAATAAGTTGGGTTATTAGCGTATTATTAATTTGTCTCTGTCTGGTTGGTATAAATATAATTTGTGTATCACATAAGTAAATTTGTATCATACAACATGATATATGATTGAATAATTTGTAGAGGTAAAGTTCAAGTTACTATGTTGGTTTGATTGAATAATTTATTGAGGTAAAGTTCAAGTTACACACTCATTAGGGGTTGTTTGAGAAGTGCTGAATTAGTAAGAGATCTTAATAGGTAAGAGACTCTAAACCAGTAAGTGCTAAACCAATAATTGTACGTTGTTTGGTTGTATGTCTGAACGAGTGTGTAAAATGACTATTTTATCCCTGTAACAATAACACCTCGATAACTTAGAAAACCGCACTTTAATCAATAAAAATCCTATACATAATTTCTATTATTATTATTATTATTATTATTATCAAATAAAAACCAATATAAAAATGAAATAGAAGATCAAATAAAAATAAAAAACTAGCCAATCTATCCCAAGTCCCAACCCTTCTACCTACCCCCCTCTTCTCTTCTCTACGCAGCAGACACACACACAGACACAAACACACACACACACAAACAGAGAGAGAGGCACAGACGCACAGCCACACACAGAGAGAGAGAGAGATAGCAGGAAAGAGAGAGGCGGGACAAGGAGGAGCCGGAGGAAGGCGGCGACCGGCGGTGGGACAAGGAGGAGCCGGGGGAAGACGCGCAAACATGTAGGGCTAAACTTGTCTACTTTTTCATTCAACATCTGGTATTAGCTGAATGATTCAGCTGATCAGCTCTGAACTGAGCCATTAATAAGTTTCGTTTTCACAACCAAACAGCTCCGCCTATGCCGAATCAGAGGTTACCTCTGAATGGAGTCATTCAGAGGTAAACCAAACAGCCCCTTACAAGCAATATTGTAGTTCTAAGGAGTCATAGAAGTTCAGGGGGGTATTTCTAACAAGTTTTTATTAACTTTCAACTACCCAGTACCGACTAAAAGGTTGTTAGAGCTAATTTGGGGGTTAGGTTAGATAGCAGTGTGATAGATCGAATAACTAGTATGTTCATCTATTTTGTTTTTCAAGTTCATTTGTAATTGTTTGTAGTTAATCGATGATAAATAAATCCCCTAATCGTTAGTTTAACTTCATGTTCATAAGGGAGGAGGGAGTCGTCTAATTTTCCCAGTATTATCCTGTGTGTCACAACAACGTTACATTAGCTTTTTCCTTACTTCCTCGAGTTTTCTTTAGAATACATGGTGTTTTTCCTGTTTTCCAGAATTCCCAAAAACACTAAGATTAATATATAAAATTTTAAAGCTTTTCCCTCAGAGACTATCTCTAATGCTAAGGGTCACCCTTAGCTGCCACACCATATTCTTACAAACCTCTAAAAATTCTTACAAATCCTCAAAACCTCAATTTTATCTACAATCATACAAATATCTTACATATCCTTTTCTTTAAATTTAATTTCTTGAATTGTTAACATCTATTTAAATAATTAATACAACTAAATAAGTTATATCAAAGTTAACTAAATTTAAAAAAAAAAAAAACTTGAAAACATAGAAATTGCATTACATGAAAACAAAAGTAAGCTAGACTAAAAAACAAACATTTTAAAAATAAACATAAGCTACTCTTGATTCGTTCGACTTGCCCAAAAAAGAAACATAAACTATTTTGAATCAAAGGTTGAAAAACAAATAAGTAAAGTTGGTCAATTAAAGATGAACGATTGAAAAAAAATAATAGAGATGGATAATAAAATATATTAAATATTTATTTAATGCATAAGAACCCAAATTTGTTAGCCAATGATGTCTAGCCCAACTGATCGGAGGTGGGATGGTGTACTCCTTAGGGAGGTTCCCGTTCGGGCTTGGTCTCAGGTTCGAGTCCCCCCCTACTCGCACTAAGGGGTGAGAAATTCAACACCCGCGTTTGGCTTGGATTCGAACTGGGGTTGAGGGGTTGTGCGTCGTTTGGATTCACCGCTGAAACACACCTTCCAAACAAAAAAAAAAACTCAAATTTGTTGGCCGTTTCTTACGGATCTTTATTGAATTTAGGATGAGAATTAATGCACCTCTTTTTTTAACGACTAACGAAAGCCCAATCATTCAGGTAAATTTAATGGCAAGAAGCCATCCACGTCAATAGACGCAGATAGCACTGGTGACCTGACCGACCACCATTCCAGAGGAAACCCACCGCCAGAAGGCCGACTGTGGTAAAACTTTTGGCTCAACCTAGAAAATAATATTGCTCCAGGCGACACCCCAACCAATGACCTCCACATTGAAAGGTCATGGGGCTGCCAGTACACCAGAAGCTCATTGGCTAATGCGCCTCTTAATTTGGACAATTCCACATCATCTCAAGCGCCAACTCTTAAGGCGCATTAAAGAGATTCTAAGGGGCTGTTTGGCAACTTTTGAATCGGTAAGTACTGAACTAGTAGAAAGTCTGAACCATTAAATTTCTGAAGCAGTAAAAGGTCTAAACCATTCATAATCAGTATAATACTTACCCGTTCAGAGGCAAATGTCTGACTGATTCAGACATCTGCTCGCGAAACAAACTGAATGAACTATGTATGAATTAAGAGTTGCAACAAACAGCCTATAACTCTTCCATGTAGATCGCTGCCAAGTCACCATTGCTCGGTGAAAAAGTCTCCAAATACAGGGTGGTGTTACCACCGGGGCAAGAAACCACCGGACATAACATAATATATACCCCACTTCTATAAATTTGATTTCCGGTGTTTGGATTAACATAATTATACCACAACTTATTTTTATTACGTTGTTTTACTAACTTGACAATTTTTCACCCTAGTAAAAAAGTTGATGATTCTCAAAAGAAATTATACGACTGTATTGAAATTTAAAGTGATTGGTTTTCTAAAAGTTTCAACTTGTCCACAATTGGCATAAGTTGCATGTCTTTTAACTTTTACAAGTAAAGAACGAATATAAAATGCACTGACTCCACAACCCATTTTGAATATAAAATCCAACACTAGTTGGTACGTGTAATTATTAGTTCTTTTCAGCTACTCATATTAGAATTATCTTCTTTCTTGTGCGAACAAATTTTACATGTATTAATGACGTTACATATATAGTGCCAGTTACAGTTTATTTGGAAAAGAAAAACAGTACACTTTTAACATGTTATTAAATTAGTGTGTGTCTTTATTGGAATGTCATTAAAGACTATTTTTCTATTAGTGATAATAAGCTGTCTTCAATTCATAATAAAATTATATGACTCCAATCGTTCCTATAACATTCAAATGACGTAGTATAAAACGCATTTTCTTATTTCTTGAGAAATTAGGCATTTGTTAAACTTAATGAGCATACATAAAGTTTCGTACGGTTATTTTAATTGTTAGATGACTTTTATTTGATATGTTGGATACATCAAGTTTTTATGTATATGTTTGATGAACCAACTCTGTCAGATATGTATATAACATATAAAAATTACTAAAAAGTTCTATATATAACATATAAAGAAAATATACCAAACAAAATAACAACAAATTATGGTTTTAGTTAGTAGCTAAACTGTAAATAGTTCAAAACATATCTCACAGTTCAAATAAGAAACCTTTTCTTAGTAATTATTTGATTATCTTTTTTCATATTGGGCTTTAAACGTGTATAACCTAATAATGTGGACTCCTTGAAAGAAGAAGAATATCAAGTATTGGGATGGGCTTCTCCTTTAGCCGAAGAGTTTTAACTTTTAAGTTTGAACCTTCATCCTTCCTTCTACCACTTTCCCATATTTAATGTTTTCCTTTATCTTTTTTTCTGTGTCAAATTGCCTCTCAAAGCATATGTCTTTAAATATTGTCAATATTTATTAGAGAATAATTGTAATTTGTAATCAGCATAAATGTTGCATATTTATATAAACTTAGACCGGATGAGGCAAGTTACTCAACTCATATGCACTTTTTTTATTATGTGGTTGCCAGGACATGTCATCCACTCACATGGTGTTGCTACAACAAATAACTGTCTAACGATGGTTCTGAGTCACGAGGGAGGTTCAGGGGTTCAAGGGTTCCACTCTGCCTAACGCAGGTCGTGGTGTCCTTCTACGTTGCAAACGTAGAAGGAGGTTCAAGGCTTGTATTGTTTGTTTTATATGCTTTAGGATTCTGATCTGAGATGAACTCAAGACCAGAAGTAGAAATTCTCGAGATCCGAGTGGAGAAGATTATTCTTCCCACGTGAGAGACCAAGAGAATATTATGAGTGAAGTGAGAGTGATGGTCATGGTGTGATCAGGGCTGAGAATCAGCCTCTGATTTATAGAGAAGAGGGTATTCTCTAAAGGGAAAGCATATAACCTTGATCCTAGCTGCAACTAAAGGACATCCCACAAAAAGCAAGAGGCTGCTATGGACCTGCGGTCTATAGACTGATGTTACTCCATCAGTTTGTTTGTTCAGCTCGATGAAAAGGATGACGTGACAAGTCATCTTTTTGACTTGTGATGCCACTGGTTGTGGAACCTTTGTAGGCTCCAACCCTTCAAGCATTTGTTTGATAATATCGTTTATTTGTTTTTACTTTAAGCTACCCACGTCATCAGCCCCCCAAGTCAGAAGGTTTGACGAGTTATCTTGAAAGCTTCTGACTGTTTCCTTAGTTTATTCCATGCTTGAAAGGTTCGAGGGTTCGCTGTGATTTGGGCGGTTATTACTCAGTGTTTTAATTTTGATTGGACCCTGATGTGACATGTGGCAGTCTGTTCAGGGCTTATTACTGCATGTCATTATGACAGTTGTATTTTTTAAATATTATAACCGTTTCTTTTTCTTTTTTAACCCCTCTACATTTCTTTTTACTTCACTTCTTTTACTTTTTTCATCTTCTTCTCTACAACCGTTTCCTCCATCCTTAGGGTTTCGTGATTTTCAATCAGCAGGTTAGTCTTTTTCCTTCTTGTTTAGTTTACTGATCATCCTTTTTTAAGCACAATGGGCGCTAAAAAGGACATGGCCGTTACGTTTTCAACCCTTTCTCAGAAAGAGGTTGAATCGTTCTGTTCGGAGTGGGATATAGACTTGTCCTTTAATCCCGTTGCTCCTGGCAAGCAACTTGCTGTTTCTGATTGTCCATCTGGTTCCATCGCTTTATATTGTCGTCACTTTGAATTTGCAAATCTTCGTCACCCCTTCTCTGTTTTTCTATTGAATGTGCTTGAGTATTATAGGGTTTCTCTTGGTCAAATCCACCCACACGGTATTGGCCGTGTGTTGCATTTTGAATGTTTGTGTAGAGCCCTAGGGTATGATCCCACTTTGTTGATGTTTAGGCGATTCTTTCGCCTTGCCAAGAATGGTGACTGGTTCACCTTCGAGGGATCATCAGTGGAGACGAACCTTCTTTCCTCCCATGTCACAACTGTTGGGCAATGGAAGACTAGGTTCTTCTGGGTCTCTGATTCGATTTTGCCTTTTAAGCCTGTTTGGAGGCATCCTGAGGCTGTTCTCAACGAAGGGGAACCTTCAGAATCCGAACTTGATCACAACTTTTTAACTGCTCTTAGAGCCTGTCCTTCAAGGCTTCGTCCTTTTGCTGAGCCATTCCTAGTGTTATCCGGTGTTAGCACTCGTTGGGACAAGCCTGGTAGAGATCCCGTTGTAATGAAGGATGATCAGGGTATGAGTTTTTGTTTGTGATTGATTTCATTTTTCCTTTTTGTTTTATCCTTATACTTTGCAATTTTTGCAGTTATGTCGGCGCTAGATTTCATTAAAGGTGATGATGCTTTGGGCGTTGTGTTTGCTGATGCCGAAGCAGCAGATGGAGAGGATGCATTAACCAAGTATGAGAAGGGTAGGTATGACGGAACCAACTACGTTGCCGTTCCAAATGTCAAAGGTTTTGCTAAGGCAAGTTCATCGAAGGCTTCAACAAGAAGGTCCAGCAGACGACTTTTAAAGGCTGCCAAGCCTGCTGACCCTTCTTAAGCAGTAACTGTTAGTGATGACATTGAGGAATCTGATGATGGGAGGGATCAGACAGTGGATGACACTCCTGTGGATGTGGTTGTGAAGAAAAGCAAGGGTAAAAAGGTTAAGGTTGTGAAGGAGGCAGATGTGTCTGGTAGTTTTGATGAAGGGGGGGTGTATGTCCCAGGGTGGAATGTGAAGTCAACTGATAGTTTCAAGTCCTCTGCTGTGTGTGAGGAAGTTTTGGCACACTTTGCCACTCCAGGTGCCAAGGCTTGTCTTGAGGGTTTAGATGATGATGCTCTTCTAGCAAAGATGATGGTGGGAACCTGCAACTTGGCAGCCATGCTGCCAGAAGGGATCAGCAGGTTTAGAAAGGTTATGGGTGAGTATAGTGAGTTTGCAAAGAAGAAGAAGGAAATGAAGCAGTCCATAGCTGACATGAAGAGAGATGCTAAGGAGTATGCTCAAAAGGAGATCACTTTGATTGCCCTTATTGATGAGCTAAAGAAAGGACATGAGGCTGAGATGGCAAGGCATGAAGCTGCCAGATTGAAGGTGGAAGCAGATCAGCTGGCTTTGGAGGCAGAAAAGAAGGCATTTGAGAGTGAAAAGAAGGAGTTAGAAATCTCTCTTGCTGCTGCTCAGAGTGACAACAAGTGGCTAATTGAATAGGGCTTTCAACAAGTTGTTACTTACCTCCTTCACTCTGCCGAGTTCAATTCAGCTCTTGGAGAAGTGTACACGAAGCTGTTGACCCATGGTAAGCATGCAGGTTTTATTGCAGGGTTCAAAGCTTGTGAGTCTGGTCAAGCCTTGGAAGAATCTCCTCTTTATCAACCCAACTCCTTGGATGTGTTCAAGGAGACTGTCCTCAAGATGGAACACTCCAGTTATCCTTATGTGGCCCAAGTCTCTTCCCTTTATGGGAAACCTTTGAAGGAGCTGAAGGAATTGAAGCCTGCTGGTTTGAATGAAGCCGTATCTGCTAAAGTGCTTCAGGCTGTTTCCAAGAAGAGGGCACACTCGGGTGATAGTGAAGAGACCTTGGATATGACTGATACACTTTCTAAGGATGCCAGTGTTGAAGCCTCTGAAGCTGGTTTGGTGGAGAAGTTACCCAAGAAGGGAAAGAAGGCAAAGAAAGCAAAGGTGGTCAAGGCTGGGAATGAGGATGAAGCCTCCAAGCCTTCAGGGTCTGGTAATGACGCCTGAACCTTTTATTCGTAGCTTTCTTAGCATCTTGGTGTGTAAAACAATTAACTATGTGTCTTAAACACTTTATTATCTTTTGTTTGAACCTGTAATGGTTCGGTGGTGGTTATGGGCTGATGCCCTTTGAACAATTTATGTTACTGCTTGGCTTTTGTATAAAGCCTGTTAATGTTAGGCCTTTAGGGCTGTTTGTTTAAGTCTTATTGTTGTTCATCCTTACTTTGTTTTTTGTTGTGTGTTTGTTTGTCTTTGTTATTGTTTGAGAATGTTTATCCGGTAGCACCTTCAAAGGTTGAATGCTGCAGTCATTCATCCTTAAGGTAGTCTAGGCAAACATGTCACCAGCTATCCTATATACACTTATACAAGTGTTTTTAATGTGTTTTCGTAAGTTTGTTTTCTAAACGTAAGGAACGATTGGTGTAGGTTGTTCAAGCCTGTCGATGAGATTTATAAAGTTATTTTTGTTTATCTCATGGAGTCGAATTGATTTAGGAACTCACCCCTTATATAGGTCCGTTCAACCCTTGAACCTATTGAGCGAAATGGCCTGGGAGCTCATCCCCTTACATGGCCCTTGCCATGGAGTTTCTTGCAAGGTTCTCAACCTGATCATAGGATAGAAAGACAATATTTCCAAAAGAGGATTCATGGATCCTTTCATTCATTAGATGATAACATTACATGGGAAGGGTCCAACGATATCCATTCCCCATTTGTGGAAAGGCCATGCTGAAGTGATGGGCACCAAATCATGCTTGGGACTCTTTGGGACTGGTGCATGGATCTGGCAGGCTTCACATTTCTTCAACTGTTCTGATGCGTCACGATGCATGGTAGGCCAGAAGTAACCTAGGTTCATGAGTTTTGCCACCACTGATCTTGGACCACAATGAGCTCCACATATTCCTTCATGAACCTCTTTGATCAAGTACCTGCTTTGCTCGGGACCAACACATCGAAGCAATGGAGCCAAGTACCCTTTTTTTATAGAGTATATCATCTTGAATTGTGTATTGCTTAGACTTGATCCGAATCCTTTCAGCTTCAACAGGATCTTGGGGCAGTTCACCTCCTTGCAGGAACCTTTCAAGTGGAGTCATCCAATTTGGTTCATTTTCAGTAATGACGTCTTGAACCTCAATTTCAGATATTGAAGGATGCTTGATCACTTCAACCAACACTTTTTAGTAAGGTGAGCAAAATTTAACGAAGCAAGCTTGCTAAGAGCATCAGCCTTCTTGTTATGAGACCTTGGGACTTGTTTAATCTTGCAACACTGGAAGGTGTTCATGATCTCTTTAGCCTTCTCTCTATACTTTTTCATGTTAGGTTCTTTAGCAATGTAGCTATCATTCACTTGATTAGAAACAAGTAATGAATCGGTGAACACTTGAAGCTTGTGAACCATCATCTTTTTTGCAAGCTTGAGTCCTGCTATCAAGGCTTCATACTCTGCTTCGTTGTTTGTTGTCTGAAATTCCAAACGAAGGGCATATGTGAATTCTAACCCTTCAGGGTTGATTAATACAAGGCCAGCCCCTGATCCTTCAACACTGGAAGCTCCATCTGTGTAAAGCTTCCAGGCTTCAGGGTCGATAGGTTCGTCTATGGTGATGTTAACTTCGGCCGTTTCCACCTTTGGAATTTCAGCAATGAAATCAGCAAGTACTTGTGCTTTAATTGCTTTTCTTGGGACGTAGGTGATTGTGTGACCACCCAGTTCAACAGCCCATTTGGCTAGTCATCCCGAAGTTTCAGGCCTTTCAAGCACATTTTTGATTGGTTGGTCAGTGACCACTTGTATGGGATGTGCTTGAAAGTACCTTCGAAGCCTTCTGGCTGTTTGCACTAAGGCTAGAGCCAGTTTTTCCAAAGGAGGGTACTTGACCTCTGCTAACTTTAATGTTTTACTGAAGAAATAAACGGGTACCTGAGCTTTGTCTCTTTCTATGGTGAGAACAACGCTGAAGGCTTCATCAGTAACTGAAAGATAGACAGAGATCGTTTCCCCTGCTTCAGGTGTTGCAATTGTGGGAAGGGAAGCCAGATGATGTTTCATGCTGTTGAAGGCTTCCTCTGCTTCTTCCGTCCACCTGAAGTCTTTCTTGTCAGTGCAACCTTTGAGGGTCTTGAAGAATGGTAGCGATTTCTCAGCTAACTTTGAGACGAAACGCTTCAAGGCAGCAAGTTTACCATTTAAGCTTTCAACCTCTTTCTTGGTTTGAGGCGACTTCATGTTGAGGATGGCTCGAACCTTGCTTGGATTGGCCTTTATGCTTTGTTTTCCTACAATGTGACCCAAAAATTTTCCTTCTTCGAAACCAAAGGAACACTTGACAGGGTTCAGCTTCATGTTGATTTCTCTGAGTTTGTTGAAGGTTTCTTGAATGTCAGCAAGCATTTGATCTTCAGTTTTGCTCTTGATGACCAGGTCATCAACGTAAGCTTCCATGTTCTTGCCAATCTGCAGGGAAAAGGCTTTGTCGACCAACCTTTGATAGGTAGCACCTGTATTTTTTAAACCAAAGGGCATTTTTCTATAACAGAATATACCATTGTCAGTATGGAAAGCAGTTTTTTCTTCGTCTTCCTCCTTTATTTGTATCTGGTGATAACCTTTGTAGGCATCCAGGAAACACTTGAAGGGGAAGCCTGTAAGCGAGTCTATTTTCAGATCAACCTCAGGCAAAGGATAGCAATCCTTTGGGCAAGCTTTGTTGAGGTCTTTAAAGTCGATGCACATCCTCCAAGAATCATCAGGCTTTCTAACCATCACGGGGTTTGCAACCCATGATTGATACTTTACCTCTCGAAGGATACCGGCTTCAACTAACTTATCAACCTCTTGGCATGCAGCCTTGCTTCGTTCTGGGGCAAGACTTCTTTTCTTTTGAACAACAGGTTTGACGTTGGAGGGAATCCTTAGTTCATGTTCAGCAACATCTCGTGGGATCCCTGTCATGTCACTTGGGCACCAAGCGAAAGCGTCCATGTTATCTTTCAGCAACACTTCAAGCCTAGTGAGAGTGTCACCAGGAAGGGCTGTGTTGACCCGTATCCTTTGATCAGGGTACCTGGGGTTGATGCTGAGACCAAGTTTGCTGTGATCTTCATCGATGGTTAACACTGAAGTGGAAGGTTGGAGGGTTCCAACACCCTCTTTGGTGGGGAATTTTGCACTCTTTCGGCTAATGGAGACCGTCATATCAAAGATTACTACCCCGGGCCTTCCAATGATGACGTCATAGCTAGACGGTAGGTCTAAAACAACGAAGGTTAATGGTTCGGTCCTTCGCAGTTGACCATCAGAAAAAGTTACATCAAGTGTTAGTTCGCCCAGAGGCTTGATAGGTATGTCAGCAATGCCTTTTATGGCAGCTTCAGCAGGCCGTAGGATGGAGCGTTCTTCAGGGCTTAGAAGGTTGAAATACTTAGCAAACATTATTTCAGTGGCAGCTCCAGTATCTATGTAGGCCTTTTGTGTTTTGATGGAACCTACGAAGGCTTCAAGCACAAGCGGATCACAGTGTTTTTCTCCCTTGGTATAAGGGAAGTAGATGCCTTGTCGTTCCCAATCTTCCAGCCTTTGTCGTTTGCTTGGGGTTTCGTTTTCGACAAAGACCATGGCAACATCCTTCTTTTTACCATCTGCCATGTTTTCTTTAACACCTTTGACCAGGTGGGCCAGTTCCCCAGACTTGACAGCTTCTTCGATTCTTTTCTTGAGTTGGAAGCAGTCGTTGGTGTGGTGTCCCTTCTCTTCATGAAACTCACAATATTGGTTTGAGTTATCATTTCTTTTACTTTTTGGTAAGGGACGAGGAGGTCTGAAGGTGTGTTTGACTTCTTCGGTTGCTAGAATTTCTTGAGGAGTTTTGGTGAGGGCTGTGAAATTGACGTTCCTGTCTCTGCTTGGAGGGTTCCTACTTTCAGACCTTCGTGACTCAGATCCTCTGGATCTTTTGTCATAGGTGCCATAGTTGCTCCTCTTTCGAGTAGGACTGTTGCTCCTCCAGCTGGAACCTCTCTTTCTTTGTTCCTTAATGTCTACAGCCTCTTCCCCTCGAATGTGAGCTTCAGCTCTTTCTAAGGCCTCTTCAAGGGTTCTAGGGAGACTTTTGTTGAACTCCCTGGTTAGATACTTCGAGTTGATAGCATTCATGAACCCTGCGACCTTCATCTTTTCATCAGCACCGACATAAGTAAGGCCTTCTTTCTTGTATCTTTCAATGAAACTCTTCAGGCTTTCATCATCTTTTTGTTTGATCTGGAAGATAACGGTGGCATCCTTGACACAACGTCTCTGTTGTGAGAAGTTGGCCAGGAATCCTTTGCCGAGCTCGTCAAAGGTTCGGACGCTTCCAGCCGTCAAACCGTTGAACCAGATTCGTGCAGATCCAACAAGGGTTTGCATGAACATCAAGCAACATTAGGGATCACCCCATTTTTCGATTCGGGCAGCTCCTGAGAAGATTTGGAGGTGATCTTCTGGATCATCAGTGCCATCATACGTTCTTATATGAGCTGGCATCTTCAGCTTGTTAGGAAAATCATAATCTGCTATCTCAGGTGAGAAGCAAGACAGGCTGTTTGGCTTGTAGGGTTGGTTGACGGTGTGCTCAACCCTGTTGTTGGTGATCCTTCTAGTGTTTCCTTGTTGTGCTGCGATGGCTTGACTAATGAGTTGCTGCCAAGGGAAGTTAGCCATCATTTGAGATATCATGTAGGGCATAAGGTTGAAGCCTTGAATGCCTTCAGAAGCCACAGTGTTGGTTGCCATTGGGAGGCTCATAGAGGTGTTTCTGGCCATGGGAAGTGAAGCCATGGCCTGCTCCCAGGAAGTGGCCGTTGGGGGTGGGACACTGGTCACCGGTGACTGTAGGAGTTGATCCAGAGTCAGTTCGTGTCCCAATGGCATACCAGTGGTGGCAGCTTGAGTGGTGAACAAAGGGAAAGCAGTAGGACTGGGCCTTGCTTCATAGTGGGAAGCAGTGTGAGTGTTGCTGGGACCAGCATTGTTGTTTCTGGGTGAAGGTCTGCGTCCATAAGTGGCAGTGAGAGGGGGAGAAGGTATAGGAGAGAGTGAGATCTCTTCCTCCTCGTCATAATCGAGTCGGAGACGCACTCCTTTGTCTCTTTCCCTCATAACATACTGGTTCAGGAGGGACCTAAGCTGCAAGAAGTTTCTCTCCACTCCCTCAGGGGTGAGATCTATACGAGGTGGAGTTTGTGTAAGATCAGGGAGAGGAGACATCACCCCAGAACGAGTAGGAGGTGGAGTTTGCAGGTTTGCACACGCTGGGTGAGCAGGTGGGGACTGAGTCCCAGCTGAAGTTCCTCCAGGAGTAGAAAAAGACACAGATCTGGCCGGAGAGGTCTGATCTGTGCTAGGGGAGATCTGGTTGACCTCCTCTTGAGACTCAGGGTCAGACATGGAGAGAGTCAGAGCTACACAACTTATTTCGGGTAAAGAAAATGGCGCAGCCCCACGGTGGGCGCCAACTTGTTGCTACAACAAATAACTGCCTAACGATGGTTCTGAGTCACGAGGGAGGTTCAGGGGTTCAAGGGTTCCACTCTGCCTAACGCAGGTCGTGGTGTCCTTCTACGTTGCAAACGTAGAAGGAGGTTCAAGGCTTGTATTGTTTGTTTTATATGCTTTAGGATTCTGATCTGAGATGAACTCAAGACCAGAAGTAGAAATTCTCGAGATCCGAGTGGAGAAGATTATTCTTCCCACGTGAGAGACCAAGAGAATATTATGAGTGAAGTGAGAGTGATGGTCATGGTGTGATCAGGGCTGAGAATCAGCCTCTGATTTATAGAGAAGAGGGTATTCTCTAAAGGGAAAGCATATAACCTTGATCCTAGCTGCAACTAAAGGACATCCCACAAAAAGCAAGAGGCTGCTATGGACCTGCGGTCTATAGACTGATGTTACTCCATCAGTTTGTTTGTTCAGCTCGATGAAAAGGATGACGTGACAAGTCATCTTTTTGACTTGTGATGCCACTGGTTGTGGAACCTTTGTAGGCTCCAACCCTTCAAGCATTTGTTTGATAATATCATTTATTTGTTTTTACTTTAAGCTACCCACGTCATCACATGGTAAAAACGGAGTAGTGGTGTCACATGACTGCCATCATTAGGTAATTACCTAATGTAATTAAAAAAACCCTCAATATTTTACTCAAAAGAGAGCCCAAACCAACGTGATGGGGTCATGGCCACAGGCCTCACGAGGGTGGTTCACGAGGTCAGGGACGGTGTTGGGAGTGAGTGACCACTCACAAGAGAAGGTCACGAGCCCACTATAAGTGGTCTTATAATGTCTAAAATTCGAAATCGTCTTGATTAAGCTTTTGTGAAGTCAATAGGGTCGTGTAAAGCCTTAGCCTATCTTCCCCAAGCGAAGAACACATCGACAAATATCTCCTTGGCCTATTGAACGACAATGGAGCAAGTGTGAGCCTAAGTTGTTAAACTCAGTATGAGATCAGAGACAATGAAAAAAAGTTTTTATTGAAATTATTGGATGAAATATAAAAAATCAAATTGCGCTTTAAAGTTGGAACGTGTTTACCTGGACTCCTTTTTGCAACACAAATAATAACAAGTATTGGGCTGGGCTAATCTTTTAGCCCAAAGAGTTTTCACTTTGAACTTTGAACCTTAATTTAATCCTTCATTGCCTACCAAAATGCAACTGATGTTTGGTAGCCTCTTAATGGTCATTCAGAAGCTACCTCTTAATAATCAATAACCTCTGAATGGTTAAGAGGTAACCTTAAGTCTGAATGATTAAGAGGCAACTGAAGAAACAATAAGTAACACGGAGATTACGAGTAATCTACGTGGGGTTAATACCTATGTTCGTCAGGATTAATCCTTTACCCAAACCGTGTGGTCAAACCCTGGTAATGATAATACGAGTGTGTGTGAGGTGAGAGCGAGTAAGAACACGAGATGTAAGTGGTTCGGTCGAGTAATGACCTACGTCCACTGTAAGTAGCCGATATATTATTGATGTGAGAACACAAAGAGTTACAAATGAGAATGCTCTAGGCTACAAGTAATTATTTTCGGATCCCTTGGCAAGGAGAGGTCTTCTTGTATTTATAGGAGAACTCATGGGCATGATCGAGGGGCCCAAGAGTAGCCATTCTCTATTGGGCTTGGTCCAGGCCCAAGTCCAAAGTCTTCCCTGGAATTGGCGGGAGAATACATGCACTGTTCATGACGTCATTCTGGCAGCATGGTTGTTGCTCGAGGCGGACACGTGGCACGCTGTGGTTGGCAGACGGCGCACCTGTCCTTGCTACAGTCGTTGACCATGCTCCTGACACCAGTAAGGGATGTCTGCTGTCACTGTAGATGCTGGCATGGTGGAAGCATGGCTGCAGCCATGCTGCTATCCTTGTCTTGTAGTTGTTGGACCACTTCTGCCACCTGTCGCTTTACCATTGGCGCGTACACTGTCAGTAATCTTTGTGAATCTTCCTTTTGTTATCTTCTGTACTTTGTACGATGGTTGTCAAGGGAAGATTCCGCGCGTGATGGTACGCGCTTATCAGGTGATGTTATTGCTTATCAGTTGCTATCCTTGCGCGCCTCCCTGCATACACTGCTGGTTGCGCGCCGTTGCTTCCTCGCGCCGCTGACTGGCGCGAGGAAGCTGGCTTATGGGGATAGGGACGCCTCTTCCGCCTGGATTAGGCTCCCTATCCCTTCAGCAACCATTAAGATGTTACCTCTTAACCACTTATACTTAAGATTACATCTTAACCATTCAGAAACTATGAACCATTCAGATGTAGCCTCTTAATGATCATTCAGAAACTATGCCTTATCCATTTTAATTGTGTTTTTTTTTTCTTTTTCTGTGTTAAATTAATGTTCTTGGCTTGCATCTTAATTAAAGCCATCACCACCTATATATATGCAGATAATAAAAAAAAAAGCATTGGGCTGCTGGGCATATATAAAAACTTTTGAGGTTGAGCGTTGAAGTTTTCTTAAAGTTATTTTCATATATGCTATATTATTTATCTAGACTATAATAATTGACTTAATTTCACTAAAACTGTTGAATCCAAAATGTGTAGTAATTAGTGGGGTTATCAAACACAAAATTAAAATTTAAGGTTGTGTTTTCATTAGGGCCGGCATGTCGTGTCAGACACGCACGATAAGACACAATGAGCTGAGGGGCTAGACACGAACACGACACCATAACTTATTGTGTCATTTCTTTACAAACACGAACAAAACCCCGTTTTAACAAATTAACACGATAACGTGAGATTGTTGTTGATTGGAGGCCGTGAATGTGATTGACGAGGAGGCTAAGAGAGATTGAGGGCAAGGGGGAGAATGTGAGATGCGATTTCAAAATTAGTTTTTTTTTTTTTTTTTGTTTTTTTTTTGAGGTCTCATATGTCAGTATAATCCCAACCCCGCGTCTTAACAGGTATTTAACATGTTAAGACACGAAAATTAATAGGTCTTATCGTGTCGGCCTGTTTAAGACACGAAACCTGCTAAGGTCAAACACGAAACCTGTTAAGGTCGTGTAGGTTCGTGTCTGAAATTATCAGCCCTAGTTTGCATCTTAAATGATAAAGAGTGTGATTAATGTTCAAGCCTTTTATTTATTACCATGTGTGCATGTTGAAATGGCCGAGACGATATTTTAGAGGTCTCGAGTTTAAAAACACATCGCATATAACGGCTATTAACCTACCACGTGATACTTGAATTGGATGCAACATTTATTTCATTTCTACGATTACACGTGTTTCATGGAACTTTATAGAGAAGCTTCCAACTTCCAAGCTTTTGGTTTCAACATTAACTCGATTAAGGTTCTTGTTTGACATATAATCAAGTCGTTATGATATGTCGGGTGCTTGTAGCCTGATGACGTGGGTAGCTTAAAGGAAAAACGAATAACTAATATTATGTAACAAACGCTTGAAAGGTTGGAGCCTACAAGGGTTCTACAACCGGTGGTGACACAAAGTCAAAAAATGACTTGTCACGTCGTCCCTTTCATCGAGTCAAACAAACAGGACTGATGGAGTAACATCAGCCCATAGACCGCAGGTCAATAGCACTCTCTTACCTTTTGTGGCATGTCCTTTTGTTGCAATCAGGATCAAGGTTTTATGCTTTCTTCTTTGAGTAGATTCTTTCTCTATAAAAGAGAAGCTCAGATCAGATTTACAACACACTCAATCTATCACTCACTTCTCACTCTAAATTATTCTCTTGGTCCCTCACGTGTGGAGAACAATTCTCTTCACTCAGGTTCCAAGATCTTCTACTTCTGATCTCGAGTTTATCTCAGATCAGAAACAAAAAGCATACATAATAAATAATCCAAGCCTTGAACCTCCTTCTACGTTTGCAACGTAGAAGGACACCACGACCTGCGTTTGGCAGATCGAATCCCTTGAACCTTTGAACCTCCCTTGTGACTCAGGACCATTGTTAGACAGATATTTGTTGTAGCAACAAGTTGGCGCCCACCGTGGGGCTGCGCCATTTTCTTTATCTGAAATCAGTTGTGTAGCTCCGACTCTCTCTATGTCTGACCCTGAGTCTACAGAGGAGGTCAACCAGATCTCCCCTGGCACAGATCAAACCTCTCCAGCCAGATCTGTGTCCTTTTCCACTCCTGGAGGAACTTCAACTGGGACTCAGTCCCCACCTGCTAACACAGCGTCTGTAAACCTGCAAACTCCACCTCCTACTCGTTCTGGGGTAATGTCTCCTCTCCCTGATCTCACACAAACTCCACCTCGTATAGATCTTACCCCCGAAGGAGTAGAGAGAAACTTCTTGCAGCTAAGGTCTCTTCTGAACCAGTACGTTATGAGGGAAAGAGATAAAGGAATCCGTCTCCGACTGGATTACGACGAGGAAGAGGAGATCTCACTCTCCCCTATACCCCCTCCTCCTCTCACTGCTACCTATGGACGCAGACAGTCACCTAGAAGCAATAATGCTGGACCCAGCAGCACTTATACTGCTTCTCACCATGAAACAAGGTCCAGTCCTACTGCGTTCCCCTTGTTCACCACTCAAGCTGCCACTACTGGCATGCCTTTGGGACACGAGCTGACTCTGGACCAACTCTTGCAGTCACCGGTGTCCAGTGTCCCACCTCCTACTGCTACTTCCTGGGAGCAGGCTATGGCCTCACTTCCCATGGCCAGAAGCGCCTCTATGAGTCTCCCAGTGGCTACCAACACTGTAGTATCCGAAGGCATTCAAGGCTTCAACCTTATGCCCTACATGATATCTCAAATGATGGCTAACTTCCCTTGGCAGCAGCTCATTAGCCAAGCCATCGCTGAACAACAAGGAAACACTGGAAGGGTCGCCAACAACAGGGTTGAACATACTGTCAACCAACCCTATAAGCCAAACAGCTTGTCTTGCTTCTCACCTGAGATTGCAGATTATGATTTTCCCAACAAGCTGAAGATGCCAGCCCATATAAGAACATACGACGGCACTGATGACCCGGAAGACCACCTCCAGATCTTCTCGGGAGCCGCCAGAATTGAAAAATGGGGTGACCCCGAATGTTGTTTGATGTTCATGCAAACCCTTGTTGGATCTGCACGAATCTGGTTCAACGGTCTAGCAACTGGAAGCATCCGAACCTTCGATGAACTCGGTAAAGGGTTTCTGGCCAACTTCTCACAACAAAGACGTTGTGTCAAGGATGCGACCGTTATCTTCCAGATCAAACAAAAAGATGATGAAAGCTTGAAGAGCTTCATTGAAAGATACAAGAAAGAAGGCCTCACTTATGTTGGTGCTGATGAAAAAATGAAGGTTGCAGGGTTCATGAATGCTATCAACTCGAAGTATTTAACTAGGGAGTTCAACAAAAGTCTCCCTAGAACCCTTGAAGAGGCCTTAGAAAGAGCTGAAGCCCACATTCGAGGAGAAGAGGCTGTGGATATCAAGGAACAAAGGAAAAGAGGTTCCAGCAGGAGGAGCAACAGTCCTTCCCGAAAAAGGAGCAATTATGGCACATATGACAAAAGGTCCAGAGGATCTGAGTCACGAAGGTCTGAAAGCAGGAACCCTCCAAGCAGAGACAGGAACGTCAATTTCACAGCACTCACCAAAACTCCTCAAGAAATTCTAGCAACCGAAGAAGTCAAGCACACCTTTAGACCTCCTCGCCCCTTACCAAGAAGTAAAAGAAACGAGAACTCAAGCCAGTACTGTGAGTTTCACGAAGAGAAGGGACACCACACCAACGACTGCTTCCAACTCAAGAAAAGGATCGAGGAAGCTGTCAAGTCTGGAGAACTGGCCCACCTGGTCAAGGGTGTGAAAGAGAACATGGCAGATGGTAAGAAGAAAGACGTTGCCATGGTCTTCGTTGAGAATGAATCCCCAAGTAAAAGGCAAAGATTGGAAGACTGGGAACGACAAGGCATCTACTTCCCCTACACTAAGGGAGAAAAGCACTGTGATCCACTTGTGCTTGAAGCCTTCATAGGTTCCACCAAAACACAAAAGGCCTACATAGACACTGGAGCTGCAACTGAAATAATGTTCGCCAAGTATTTCAACCTTCTAAGCCTCGAAGAACGCTCCATGCTACGGCCTGCTGAAGCTGCCATAAAAGGCATCGCTGACATACCTATCAAGCCTTTGGGCGAACTAACACTTGATGTTACCTTTTCTGATGGTCAACTACGAAGGACTGAACCACTCACCTTTGTGGTTTTGGACCTGCCATCTAGTTATGACGTTATCATTGGAAGGCCTGGGGTAGTAGTCTTCGATATGACTGTCTCCATTAGCCGAAAGAGTGCAAAGTTCCCAACCAAAGATGGTGTTGGAACCCTCCAACCCTCCACTACAGTGCTGACCATCGACGAGGACCACAACAAACTTGGTCTCAGCATCAACCCCAGGTATCCTGACCAAAGGGTACGAGTCAACACAGCCCTTCCTAGTGACACTCTCACTAGGCTTGAAGGGTTACTAAAAGATAACATGGACGTCTTCGCCTGGTGCCCAAGTGACATGACAGGGATCCCACGAGACATTGCCGAACATGAACTAAGAATCCCTTCCAATGTCAAACCAGTTGTCCAAAAGAAAAGAAGTCTGGCCCCGGAACGAAGCAAAGCTGCATGCCAAGAGGTTGACAAGTTAGTTGAAGCAGGTATCCTTCGAGAGGTGAAATATCAATCATGGGTTGCAAACCCTGTGATGGTTAGAAAACCTGATGATTCTTGGAGGATGTGTATCGACTTCAAAGATCTCAACAAAGCTTGCCCCAAGGATTGCTATCCTTTGCCTGAGGTTGATCTGAAAATAGACTCACTTACAGGCTTCCCCTTCAAGTGTTTTCTGGATGCCTACAAAGGTTATCACCAGATACAAATGAAGGAGGAAGACGAAGAAAAAACTGCTTTCCATACTGACAAGGGTATATTCTGTTATAGAAAAATGCCCTTTGGTTTAAAAAATGCAGGTGCAACCTATCAAAGGCTGGTCGACAAGGCTTTTTCCCTACAGATTGGCAAGAACATGGAAGCTTACGTTGACGATTTGGTCATCAAAAGCAAAACTGAAGATCAGATGCTTGCTGACATACAAGAGACCTTCAACAAACTCAGAGAAATCAACATGAAGCTAAACCCTGTCAAATGTTCCTTTGGTTTCGAAGAAGGAAAGTTTTTGGGTCATGTTGTAGGGAAGCAAAGCATAAAGGCCAATCCAAGCAAGGTTCGAGCCATCCTCAACATGAAGTCACCTCAAACTAAGAAAGAGGTTGAAAGCTTGAATGGTAAACTTGCTGCCTTGAAGCGTTTTGTCTCGAAGCTAGCTGAAAAATCACTACCATTCTTCAAGACCCTCAAGGGTTGCACCGATAAGAAAGACTTCAGGTGGACGGAAGAAGCAGAGGAAGCCTTCAACAGTATGAAACACCACTTGGCTTCCCTTCCCGCCATTGCAACACCCGAAGCAGGGGAAATGATCTCTGTCTATCTTTCAGTTACTGACGAAGCCTTCAGCGCTGTTCTCACTATAGAAAGAGACAAAGCTCAGGTACCCGTCTATTTCTTCAGTAAAACATTAAAGTTAGCAGAGGTCAAGTACCCTCCTTTGGAAAAATTGGCTTTAGCCTTAGTGCAAACAGCCAGAAGGCTTCGAAGGTACTTTCAAGCACATCCCATACAAGTGGTCACAGACCAACCAATTAAGAATGTGCTTGAAAGACCTGAGACTTCGGGACGACTAGCCAAATGGGCTGTTGAACTAGGTGGACATACAATCACCTACGTCCCTAGAAAAGCAATCAAAGCACAAGTACTTGCTGACTTCATTGCTGAAATTCCAAAGGTGGAACTGGCTGAGGTTAACATAACCATAGACGAACCTATCGACCCTGAAGCCTGGAAGCTGTACACTGATGGAGCTTCCAGTGTTGAAGGGTCAGGGGCTGGCCTTGTGTTAATCAACCCCGAAGGATTAGAATTTACCTATGCCCTTCGTTTGGAATTTCAGACAACGAATAACGAAGCAGAATATGAAGCCTTGATAGCAGGACTCAAGCTTGCAAAAAAGATGATGGTTCACAAGCTTCAAGTGTTCACTGACTCGTTACTTGTTTCCAACCAGGTGAATGACAGTTACATCGCTAAAGAACCTAACATGAAAAAGTATAGAGAGAAGGCTAAAGAAATCATGAACACCTTCCAGTGTTGCAAGATCAAACAGGTCCCAAGGTCTCATAACAAGAAAGCTGATGCTCTTAGCAAGCTTGCTTCGTTAAATTTTGCTCATCTTACAAAAAAGGTGCTGGTTGAAGTGATCAAACATCCTTCAATAGCTGAAATTGAGGTTCAAGATGTCATTATTGAAAATGAACCAAGTTGGATGACTCCATTTGAAAAGTTCTTGCAAAGAGGTGAACTACCCCAAGATCCTGTTGAAGCTGAAAGAATTCGGATCAAGTCTAAGCAATACACAATTCAAGATGACATACTTTATAAAAAGGGTTACTTGGCTCCATTGCTTCGATGTGTTGGTCCTGAGCAAAGCAGGTACTTGATCAAAGAAGTTCATGAAGGAATATGCGGAGCTCATTGTGGTCCAAGATCAGTGGTGGCAAAACTCATGAACCTTGGTTACTTCTGGCCTACTATGCATCGTGATGCATCTGAACAATTGAAGAAATGTGAAGCCTGCCAGATCCATGCACCAGTCCCAAAGAGCCCCAAGCACGATTTGGTTCCAATCACTTCGGCATGGCCATTCCACAAGTGGGGAATGGATATTGTTGGACCCTTCCCACCTGCCAAAGGAGGGGTCAAGTTCTTGTTGGTTGCTGTTGATTACTTCACAAAATGGCCAGAAGTAAAACCGTTAGGAAAGATATCCGGAAAGAAGATAATTGATTTCGTGTGGGAAAGCATCATTTGTCGATACGGCCTACCCGGGGTGTTGGTCACAGACAACGGCAAGCAGTTTGCAGAAAAACCGTTCAGTGCTTGGTGTAAAGAGTATCGGATCACACAAGTCTTCAGCTCTGTGGCATACCCTCAATCCAACGGGCAGGTTGAAAGGATGAACAGGAGTGTGGTTGAAGGGATCAAGGCCAGGCTGGGTCGTCAAGGGGGAAATTGGTTGGAAGAACTGCCAAGTGTTCTTTGGGCAATCCGAACCACCGAAAAGACAAGTAACAAGAAGACACCCTACAGCCTCACCTTTGGATCTGAAGCAGTCATACCTGCTGAGATTGGGGTTACCACACCCAGAACCCTTCATGTCGACATCCAGGCTAATGAGCATGAAACCTCACTCAACCTTGACCTGCTGGAAGAAGCAAGAGACTCGGCAGCGATAAGAGAAGCCAAATACAAGCAAAAAATGGAGTCTTATTACAATGCCAAGGTCAAGCATGAACGCTTCAAGCCAGGAGATCTGGTCCTCAGAAACAATGATGCAAGCAAGAAAGAAAATCAAGGAAAGCTAGGACCAAAATGGGAAGGCCCCTACACCGTCCTTGAGTCTCACAAAGGAGGGTCTTACAAGCTTGCCGACATGGATGGCAAGAAACTCCCTCGTCACTGGAATGGTAAAAACCTTAAAAGGTTCTTTGTTTAAGATGTAAGACGAGTTGTTCTTTTCAAAGAAAGCTATGTAATGCTATCACGTAATGAATGAAAGGATCCATGAATCCTCTTTTGAAAATTTTGTCTTTCTATCCTATAATCAGGTTGAGTACCTAGCAATAAACTCCATGGCAAGGGTCATGTAAGGGGTTGAGCTCCCAGGCCATTTCGCTCAATAGGTTCGAGGGTTGAACGGACCTATATAAGGGGTGAGTTCCTAAATCAATACGACTCCATGAGATAAACAAAAATAGTTTTATAAGTCTCATCGACAGGCTTGAACAACCTACACCAATCGTTCCTTAAGTTTAAAAAACAAACTTACGAAAATAACGAACACTTATATAAGTGTAAATAGGATAGCTAATGACATGTTTGCCTAGACTACCTTAAGGATGAATGACTGCAGCGTTCAACCTTTGAAGGTGCTATCGGATAAACATTCCCAAACAATAACAAAGACAAACAAACACATCACAAAAACAAAATAAGAACGAACAACCATGAAACTTAAGCAAATAACCATAAAGACCTAACATTAACAGGCTTCATACAAAAGCCAAGCAAAGTCATAAATTGTTCAAAGGGCCTCAGCCCACAACCACCAACGAACCACTACGGGTTCAGACAAAAGATAAAAGTGTTTAGGACACAACGAAAGTAGTTAATTGTTTTACAAACCACAGATGCTAAGAAAGCTACGAATAAAAGGTTCAGGCGTCGTTACCAGAACCTGAAGGCTTGGAGGCTTCCTCCTCATTCCTAGCCTTGACCACCTTAGCTTTCTTCGCTTTCTTTCCCTTCTTGGGCAGCTTCTCAACCAGACCAGCTTCGGAGGCTTCAACACTGGCATCCTTGGAAAGTGTATCAGTCATATCCAGGGTCTCCTCACTATCACCCGAGTGAGCTCTCTTCTTGGAAACAGCCTGAAGCACCTTAGCAGAAACGGCTTCGTTCAATCCAGCAGGCTTTAACTCCTTCAGCTCCTGTAAAGGTTTCCCATAAAGGGAAGAAACTTGGGACACATAGGGATAACTGGAGTGTTCCATCTTGAGCACAGTCTCCTTGAAAACATCTAAGGAGTTGGGTTGATAAAGAGGAGATTCTTCCAAGACTTGACCAGAACTGCAAGCTTTGAACCCTGCAACGAAACCAGCATGCTTACCATGGGTCAACAGCTTGGTATACACTTCTCCAAGGGCTGAATTGAACTCCGCAGAATGAAGGAGATAGGTAACAACTTGCTGAAAACCTTCTTCAATCAACCATTTGTTGTCACCTTGAGCAGCAGCAAGAGAGATTTCCAGTTCCTTCTTCTGACTCTCAAAAGCTTTCTTCTCTGACTCCAAGGCTAGTTGATCTGCTTCCACCTTCAGTCTGGCAGCTTCATGCCTTGCCATCTCAGCCTCATGCCCCTTCTTCAGCTCATCTATAAGGGCAATCAAGGTGATCTCCTTGTCAGCATACTCCTTAGCATCCCTTTTCATGTCAGCAATAGACTGCTTCATTTCTTTCTTCTTCTTAGCAAACTCACTGTACTCACCCATGACCTTCCTAAACCTGTTAATCCCCTCTGGTAGCATAGCCACCAGATTACAGGTTCCCACCATCATCTTTGCTAGAAGAGCATCATCATCCAAACCCTCGAGACAAGCCTTAGCACCAGGAGTAGCAAAGTGTGCTAAGACTTCCTCACATACAGCAGAAGACATGAAGCTGTCAGTTGTCTTCACATTCCACCCAGGCACATAAACACCCCCTTCATCAAAACTCCCAGACACATCTGGTTCCCTCACCACCTTAACCTTTTTTCCCTTACTCTTCTTCACCACCACATCCACCACAGTATCATCCACCGTCTGATCCTTCTCATCCTCAGAATCCTCAATGTCATCACTAACAGTTACTGCCTCAGAAAGATCAGCAGATTTAGCAGCTTTCAGCAAACGTCTGCTTGACCTTCTTGTTGAAGCCTTCGAGGAACTGGCTTTAGCAAACCCCTTGACATTGGGAACGGCCACATAGTTGGTCCCATCATACCGACCCTTCTCATACTTGGTTAAAGCATCCTCACCATCTGCTGCTTCAGCATCAGTAAATGCAACACCAGAAGCATCATCAGCTTTAATGAAATCCAGAGCAGACATGACTGCAAAATAAACAAAGTATAAGAACCAAGCAAAAGGAAAACAATGAAACCAATAATGAGCAAAAACTCATACCCCGATCACCCTTCATTATAACAGGATCTCTACCAGGCTTGTCCCAGCGAGTGCTAACCCCAGATAATACTAGAAATGGTTCAGCAAAAGGACGAAGCCTTGAAGGACAGGCCCTAAGAGCAGTTAAAAAGCTATGATCAAGTTCAGATTCTGAGGGTTCTGCCTCATTCAGAACAGCCTCAGGAGACCTCCAAACAGGCTTAAAAGGGAAAATCGAATCAGAAACCCAGAAAAACTTGGTCTTCCATTGACCAACGGTAGTGACATGAGAAGAAAGGAGGTTGGTCTCTGCTGATGAACCCTCGAAGGTGAACCAGTCACCATTCTTAGCAAGACGAAAAAATCGCCTAAACATCAGCAAGGTAGGATCATAACCTAGGGCTCTGCACAGACATTCAAAATGCAACACACGGCCAACGCCATGTGGATGGATTTGACCAAGAGACACTCTATAATATTCAAGTACATTTAGGAGAAAAACAGAGAAGGGATGACGCAGGTTTGCAAACTCAAAGTGACGACAATATAAAGCCATAGAACCAGACGGACAATCAGAAACAGCAAGTTGCTTGGCTGGAGCAACAGGATTAAAAGAAACGTCTATTTCCCATTCAGAACAGAACGATTCAACCTCTTTCTGAGAAAGGGTTGAAAACGTAATGGCCATATCCTTCTTAGCACCCATTGTGCCTATGAAGGATGATCAGTGCACTAGACAAGTAAAAAGAAAACTAACCTGGTAATCGAAAAATGAAGAAACCCTAACGGTGGAAGAGATGATTGTGAAGAAGAAAGTGAAAAAGTAAGAAATGATTAAATGAAAATGAAAAGTAAAAGGGGTTAAAAAGAAAAAAGAAACGGTTATATTATTTAAATATAACTGTCATTATGACATGCAATAATACAGCCCTGGACAGACTGCCACCTGTCACATCAGGGTCAAATCAAAGTTAAAACGCTGAAGATTAACCGCCTAAATCACAGCGAACCCTCGAACCCTTCAAGCAAGGAACGAATAACAAAAACAGTCAGAAGCTTTCAAGATAACTCGTAAAAACCTTCTGACTTGGGGGGCTGATGACGTGGGTAGCTTAAAGGAAAAACGAATAACTAATATTATGTAACAAACGCTTGAAAGGTTGGAGCCTACAAGGGTTCTACAACCGGTGGTGACACAAAGTCAAAAAATGACTTGTCACGTCGTCCCTTTCATCGAGTCAAACAAACAGGACTGATGGAGTAACATCAGCCCATAGACCGCAGGTCAATAGCACTCTCTTACCTTTTGTGGCATGTCCTTTTGTTGCAATCAGGATCAAGGTTTTATGCTTTCTTCTTTGAGTAGATTCTTTCTCTATAAAAGAGAAGCTCAGATCAGATTTACAACACACTCAATCTATCACTCACTTCTCACTCTAAATTATTCTCTTGGTCCCTCACGTGTGGAGAACAATTCTCTTCACTCAGGTTCCAAGATCTTCTACTTCTGATCTCGAGTTTATCTCAGATCAGAAACAAAAAGCATACATAATAAATAATCCAAGCCTTGAACCTCCTTCTACGTTTGCAACGTAGAAGGACACCACGACCTGCGTTTGGCAGATCGAATCCCTTGAACCTTTGAACCTCCCTTGTGACTCAGGACCATTGTTAGACAGATATTTGTTGTAGCAACATAGCCGAAACATAACGTCGGAATCAATTTTGACCTAACATTGTTAAGCTAAATCAACAACCGACATTATTACCAAAAAATGATACATTTTTTGTTGATGTTTATGAAGTTGCGGAACCCATATGCAACTATCTAATTCGAATTTCATCTGATTCCCTTAATTTATTTATCTAGTTCTCTAATTTTTAACTTCTCATATTTCCACCAATTTTTCAGCGTTTATTTGATATTGTTTTCTGATTGTAAACTACGTTAATCATGGATTTCAAGTATTTAGGGGTTTATTTAGCTGTCCAACATTTTTAACGGCTAACAAATCAATCCCGATCACTCACAAAGTACCCACTGGACAAAGGAGTACTCTGAAAGTAACCCGGGTCCACCAATAATTTCACACAAGTTACCGGGGAAAACCCGCCGCCCGAATACCCACTGCGGTAAAACCCGGCCCACCAACAGCATTTTGGTGTCGGCAGGACTCGAACTCCCCACCTCCTATAAGGAAAGCAAGGAGGGTACCACTCCACCATAAGATGATTGGCCTTAAGCTGTCCAATATGACTTTTGTTCTAGCCAATTTAATAGGTTCCAACCTCATTTTAGCCAGTCATCTACAGAATTTAAATACATGCCCTATGGATATTGTAGCGGAATTTATCGGGTTAGATGCTTCATTGAAGGAATTTGTGGTTGTACATCTTTTGCTCTGACATGATAATATTGGTGCAATCTACCTTGCTGCTAATCTAGTCTTTCACCCACAAACAAACCATGTTGAAGTTGATTTTTATTTTATTCGAGAAAAGATTGCATAAGGAAAGTTACATGTGCAATTTATATGTATAGAAGATCAAATCACAGACATCTTCACAATTATCAACACAATGATTCCTATTTTTACAATCTGAACTACAAACCCGAAATAGGGAACTGCGAGCAGATCTGGTGCCTGAGCTAATTGTTAGACGGCTCCCAGCCTTAGCTTTCGGGGGAATATTAGAAACAGAGTAAATAGGTTATGTTACAGGGTATATTTTTTAATTACATAGTGGGTGTAACCCATATGCAAACTAAACTTATACAACTTTCTCTTGATCAATATAATTTACATCTTTGAAAAATATTTATCCTTAATGTGAAAGGTTGCTAAAGTGGGTGAGAAGAGAATGGGTGGTGCAAACACAAAGGGACAATGATAAAGGGGCTAAAAGAGAAAAAGCGAGTGAGAAGAGAAGTTAGATAATGTCCGTAAAGTTTCCCACGACAGAAGTGGCAATACCTAGGAATTTATGATGGCGGAATGGTGTGGGTGGCATGGAGGGGCTAGCCCTCTCCCTCTCCACGCCACAATCCTTGCAATCTAAAGTAGAACTCCACTTGCAGGTCAAGGGTTTGCGACTTGGAATAATTATTGTATTTAAAAAAAATTAAATAATTAAATTCTGATAAGAAATTAATTAAATTGTTTTAATAATAGTTAATTAAATTATTCAACCAACCTTACCTTGCACGAAAATAGAGCTAATTTCAACTACCTTATTTCAAATTATTTCCAAACGAGATTTTCAACCTACTAAATAGTTTCAAATTAATCGGTAAGAACAGAGTTACATTGCTAAGCAAAGTTTACATCACTAATACAAAACAAAGTTAAATTCAAATAAAAAATACGGAAGACAATGTGAATACATACTTCCTATCGATGTTGCATCTAAATATACAAAGTTCTTCTACAGTATTAAAATTTTACATCACTACTATCCTTTCATGGACATAATAACCACCACAAATAAAACAAAAAATCAACTTCTTTTGCAACACACCCCCTACATATCCTACAACTGGCCAAAACACAATAAACAAACAAAACAAAAACACCAAAACACATTCGTCCAGTTAATGAGCCCCACGGTTAATCATCTCCATATACTGATTCAACGACTCTTGTCTTTGTAACCTCATATCCTCATTAAACTTCCTTATAAACGCTTCCACTTTCCGGTTCAACTCCTCTTGTCCCAACGACGGTTCTTTCTTAAGCCGGCCGGACCCACCCGACCGGCTCAGTTTCGATGTAACCGGTGGCGGTTTAACCGGTTTGACCGGTTTTCGGGTGCGGTTGACATCAAACGTGTTGGATTTTGTCATCATTTCGTTGTGATTAATATTATCTGTCATGGACTCATCAGGAGAGCGGCAATTTTCACGGCTGTGACCGTGGGTCTCCCACGTGTCGGATTTACGTAGGTGTCTCGTTAAGGGTACGGACCGACCCTCGGTTATTGTCTTCCACGTGCTCTCCAGCGTGTCTTGCCTCTTAGGCTTTGCAACTCTCAATGCTCTACCGCCTGCTAAAAATATCTATGGTTTTTAGTTGTTGTCTGACGTGGATATGTGTAAAATAACTAAAATTTATAAAGCTGACCTCGTAAACTTTTATGGTGTGATTTTATATTAGTGAGCTTATCTTTTCACATACGGTAGTGGGTCGAAAAACGAAAAATCACACCATGAACAATTGACCGTTGACCCGTTCTTCAATTTTTTACTTACTTTTTATCTCATATTAAAAGAGTTGATAGTAAATGTGTTTATTTGGATGATTTGCTTAGTTAACCTGTCTATATTTTTATGATTGCTTTTAGTTTTTCCTCTTAGATTTGTTAAATCATGAACACACAAATATTGTTTAACGTATCTTCATCTTATTAACTTTTTAATTAAGTCCTTATGTTATAAGGAGACAAAAATAAGGAGAACCAAACATGCACATATTCAGAACTTTACCACCTTTGTTTCAAACATTTAGAATAGTTTAATCAATGATATTTCATTAAAAGATAAATAGATACTTTTGATGTGATGTGTAAATAAAAAAACTGTGATACTCGTTCCGTTCCAATTTAAATGTCATGGGCCCACAAACACACAAATTAAGAAATCTTTTGTTTGTATGCTATAAAATGATAATAATATCCTCAAGTGTTTTGTCTTTTATGGGCAAAACTAAAAAATTGCATTTCTATTTTTGAAAATAGACATTTAATTTGAGACAACCAAAATAGAAAGATAGATATCTAAATTGGGACGGATGGAGTAAAAAATTTAAGGGGTGGGGTACGTTTAGTCAACTCAGAAAAAAATTAACTAACAAAACGAGTATTTACCTTCGGGAGTGGCTTTGGTGGGTTTCCGACGGCTAAATCTGGCGGAAACCGGTGGTTTCTCCGTCGGAAAAGATAAACCAACCTGGTTTATCTCTGACGGGGTCCACGCTGACATCGAGATTACTGGTTTTTTAACCCTATTTTTCTTAATCTCTTCATATGCTTCCTTGGCAATCTTCATTTCTTCATCTAGGGTAATTTCATCAATGAACTGAGGAGTAGTACTAAACTCCACTACCGGAACATCTATAAATTTCGACTCACTATTATAACCATCAACCATGATATCCACCGGTTCGGTTTCCAACACATCCGGTTCATGAACATGAACCGGTGGTAATTCAACCGGATGGACAACCTTAACCGGGTCAGCAGGTGTAGGGAAAGAAGTGAACGAGTCGTGAGAACCATGAGAACTGGTAGGTTTGGATTGTAACCTCGAAGAAGCAACGATAGTAATAATGATACCATTGATGACAACGTAAAGATAAGGTGGTTTAAGCCACGTGATGAGGGATGACCATATAATAGGAAGATCAGAGATTGAAAGATTAATAACAAAAGGTGACAAATACTTAAACATAACGGCGGTGGACACGACTGTGGCGGAGACGACGCCGAGTTTGAGTGACAACAATCCCATGGCTAGCGGTGGTAGACGGTGGTGGTAGACGGTGGTGGTGGTGTGAGAGTGAAGAGAGAATTATGTGAATATTAATAGGGGAAGGTTAAGGAGTTAGATCTAGGAAGGATGGTGCTAATTAATGGAGGGTGGTGTGGGCTTGCTATTTAACTACATACTTGTATGTCCCACATGAAAATATCGTTCACACTTTAGGTTTTAATATTTATATATATGTTTGGAGTTAATAGCTTGTTCATGCAACCAACCTACATTATTTTTTTGCATTCAATTTATTGGTGTATTTTTTTAAACATATAACATAATACAACCAATATAGTAATATACTTTAAGCTCTTTGTTGTACCATCGTCTACTTTTTGTACTTAAAAGAAAAGTATATATTTGTTTCATCCAATAGAGTAATGTAATGTAATTAGTAATATATATACTTTGAGGTATAAGTTTATTAATAGCATCGTCTACTTTTTGTACTTCAAAGAAAAGTATATACTTGTTGCATACATAATAATATTGAATATTGATTAACCATGTAATCAATATTTCATCAATTATATTATGAATTTTCAAACTGTAACCTCACAAATTTAGAAGTAAAAGATTAATGAGTAATTTGTGATGATATCTTAATGTTGACTTGACTTCATAGTTCTACAAGACTACAAGCACTCTTAAAAAGGTTGTCAATCGTGTTTCCGTAAGCATTTTGCGTCTAAGTATATGTTTTTAATGCCAAACCATTTACATAACAAAACTATTTCGTAGAACTTAGAGACGTACATGCTTATTTGTTAAAATTGAAATATATATTTCTATTCCGTTTTAGTTTTTTTTTTCTGCAAAATTAGCTGAAATTGAAATTTAAAATTCAAGAATAACATATTTGGATGGACAATGAAAAAAGTGGAAGTGAAATGAACTTCGTTAGTATGAACTTTCTTAAAAAAAATCAGTTAAGAAATTCAACATATATATTATTCAAAAAAATATATATTATCCAAGTAATGAACTAATGAATCTTTGTCTCTCATAATGTCCATGTATCACCATCACCATTGTCTTTGTTGTCTCTATCATCAGCACCTTCTTCGACGTTTCCATCAAAACCATCAACATCGACGCCCACACACATTTAACTTTTACTCAATGTGTGTGTGAGCTAAAAATTTTTTAGAAAAATGAGTTGTTTAAAATGGTTCTCATAGTTTTCAACTAGCATAGTGTTCTCTTATGATACCTACCATATATATATATCAAATTAACACAAGTAATTATATTATCAAGCATATGCATTACAAAAAAATATAACTATTTTTTATATCTTTAAATTCTTTTACAATTTAATGTCTCTTTAACTTCAATCTAAATCAAACTACTTCTCTTTTTAAGTCTAATGTTTATTATAAACTTATATAAAAAATTAAACTCCCCTAATATTATAGTCAACACAACTAAATAGTTTGCTAGGACACTGGACACTTGGATGTAATGCTAGCATAATATATACTTTAGTTTGGGAATTAATTTACCATATGATGTGATGCTTTTCGAGTTAATGACACTTGTCGTAGAACCATATTACACATATCAATTTCATTAGTTAAAAAAAACACCTTGACCAACATATAATCAACTCTTTTATAATTAAAATATCTTAAAGTTAGGTGTTTGATTCCCCCTTCCTCTCTTGTCAGATGACAAGTGTAATTTTCTGGATTTTCACCGGAAGACGTAATAACAAACAAGATAATTTACGTCATAACTAGTTCTAATCTATTTGATAATGTTTGGATATGAATTAATTACTTGATAATGCTTGGATACGAAAATGATACAAAAAGATATAATTAATTACGGATTAATAGTATACTTTCTTTTATTGTTAATTTGTTATAAACACATACAGATTCCATGTATGTTTATAATGAAGATGGCATAGGACCATTTTATATGAAGATGGCATGGGACCATTTTATATTTAATATATGAATATATAATATAGGAAATCTTACAATATTCGTATGCATATCTAAATTATAGTTATAATACTAATATTAATTGCATCAACCTGTTCCATCCATACTTTTTCATTGCATTTATATTAGTTTTTTCTTTTTAATTTTATGTATCATGTTTATATTTTCGTATAATTGTATTAATGTGTGGTACGTAGTTATTATTATATTATAATGGAACATAATTTTACTTTTTGTATATGAGACTTTTTGTCCTGGATATGAGAGTAGAGAAAGTATATGGTATAAAGCCCCTTAAAATAAGAAGCGTAAGAAGCCACCAGAGATTGACACCTGTCAATCTAAGTATCTAACCTAACCACAGTTAAACACAATAAATCATATCTTCCCTGTTCAAATCTTAACCCATTCTCATTTTAAAACATACCAATCTAGATCTGACCACCACAACCAACACCACGACCACCACCACCACCACCATCACCACCACCACCATCATCATCATCCCCCAGCTAACCCGATGCCACCCCATGACCTGACGTAGCCACCATCGGAAGCCACAACTGAAACAAACCCACCATTTTGGTCAGACCAGCACCACCACCAGCAGCACCACCACCACCATCTTCCTGTACCTTCACAAAAGTTTATAAATGTCTCTGTTTTTACTTCCACGCCAAACACTACCACCCTCACCAAAGCAACTAACCGATCACAACCATCACCTCTGTGACCATGACCAACGCCCACACATCCATACTTCTGGCGTTGCACGAACCAGCCCCCATGAACCATACCTCTCGGCTCCCTCGACTTCTGTGTTATTTGACGAAGATGGCGGTAGCATTCGGTGATTCGTTTTATTAAATTTAAACGAACGCACTTGTAGGGCTTTAACAGGGCATGTTAAATTGAAGATTTTAGAGTTCTAAGAAATTAGAGGCTGGAAACAAATGCATCGATCTTGATTTGGAAACAGGGGGCATGAAAATGGCATGAAGGTGAAACATATAATGAGTGGAAAAAAGCTGTTTGGAAAAAAGCTAATGTTTGAGACAGGGGCATGAAACAGGGGCATGAAAATAGCTGTGCGTTTGAAGTATTATAAATATTTTAAAGGTGCGTTTGTTTTTTCTAATTAGTGCGTCTGAATTTTTGATGAGTGCGTCTGAAAATTTTAATGAGTGCGTCTGAATTTTTGATGAGTGCGTCTGAAAATTGATGAGTGTGTCTGAAAATTTAATGAGTGCGTCTGAATTTTAATGAGTGCGTCTGAATTTTAATGAGTGCGTCTGAAAATTTGATGAGTGCGTCTGTTTTAACCCAGGTATGGTTAGGGTTTTTAATCTGCATCCTTAATCTAATGGCTGAGATTGCTTCTTACGCTTCTTACGTTAAGGGGGCTTTATACGTTATCTCTCCCCTATGAGAGTATATATAACTGTATTAAAGTAAGTGTTCAACGTATAATAGTATGTATATTCAAATTAGATAAAACAATAAAAAGTACAACACTTATCGTAAACGAGTTAATATAAAGTTATTAACATGGTGTGACAGCTAGTTGGGGTGTCACAATTATCGTAAATATCTCCCATAATTGTTTTGATTTTAAAATAGTTGATCCCTACATACGTTACTTACTAGCGTCGTGTAAAGATTAACATATCTTTTAAAATAAACAGGACCCGCATTTTCACTAACTAAGATATGTTGATGTTGAGATATATATATTTTCTTTTGTTATTATACTGTTTTTTAATTTTCTTAAATCATTATTCCTTATTACAAGTAAGTTTTAAAAATACCCAATGACTGAAAGTTTGAAGTATTTACTGTTTCATTGGATTTATTTTGCTACTTGCTCACGCTGTTAGTGTTATATATATTCTAAATAGAACGTTTGGTCGATCTGAAACATTTGTTCAACATATGGATTGTTGGGTAGCCCCAAAATGCATCTTATACCTAGTAAGATGCAAGATGATATTTAATCCAACATATTTAAATTTCACTACTTACATAAGATTAATTTGTTTAAGGTATTATATAGGTGAATCTAAATCATTTAATTTTTGTTTCTATCATCATCATCATCATCATACTCAGTTAATCCCACCAATAGCAAAAGCTAAGGTAGGGTCTGAGGAGGGTAAGATGTAGACAACCTTACCTCTACCCCGTGGGAATAGAGAGGCTGCTTCCAGTGAGACCCCCGGCTCGATAGTGGTTTTGTATCAAGCCTTGGACATAAGGCACATAATGCTTAGCGATCGGGACAAACCCGATTTGTGCATGTACCCCCTTGTCTTTTGGCTATCAACGCCACCACATGATGCATGATTAACCGTCCGTCATTTTTAACGTTATTTTTCACGAAATTAGTAAAATAACGTTAAAATTAGTGCAACTTTACTTTTACTCCCCGAGGGCCACACATATATACATTATAGGTGCACAGCCCACTACAAGAAAAGAGCATGTTGAGTATTTATGTCAGCGGAACTAAACTGTCTCGGGGGGGCTCTTGTCTCGGGTGCCCCGTTAAACTCACAACTCATTCTCCACGAATGGTCGGCATCTAAGAACCGACGATGGCCTACATACACGCATTTACCTAGTACACGCATTGAGGAAGTATCTTCGTTGCAAGTCGAGCATGCTTTGTATCACTGCCCGCTCCAACCTGATAGACTACTACGAGCTGGAAAGTCGTTTATGGTCCATAACAACGCTGCCTTCATTGTGAAGTATGTGTCTATCGCTGCGTCTTTAACACGTACACCTGACTGCCACAAATCTTTAAGCTCATCCACAAACGGCCTAAGGAAAACATCCATGTCCTTCCCTGGGGATTTAGCGCCAGGAATTAACAAAGTCAACATGAATGTGGACTCTTTCATGCATAGCCATGGAGGGAGATTATATGTGGTTAGTATAACCGGCCAAGTGCTATGAGTCGTACTTTTGTTACCGAATGGATTAAAACCGTCAGCTGCAAGCCCTAGACGAACATTTCGAGGTTCCCTCAAGAAGTTGGGATATTTTGAATCAAATTCCTTCCATGCAGATCCATCAACCGAATGACGCATAATACCATCTTCTGATCGTCCGGTATTGTGCCATATCATATCTTTGGCTGTGTGCCTTGAGCAATACAAACGTCGTAGTCTGGGGGTCAAAGGAAAGTACCGCAACACCTTGTGAGGCACCTTCTTGCCATTTGTGTCCTTATTGACCCACCGACTCTCATTACAAACCGGACAAATCTGCAACGATTTATTTTCCTTCCAGAAGAGAGCACAATCATATTTACACACCTCTATCATCTCATATCCCAGCCCAGTCTTCTTTAATGTTTTTTTAGCTACGTAATATGAAGCGGGGACCTTGTTACCTGGTGGATGTGAAGATTGCAACAACTCGAGAAGCTGATCAAACAAACCATTAGTCCATTTGTTCCTTGCCTTGATATTCATAAGCTTTGATATAAAGTCAAGGGAAGAAAAATTAGTACAACCAGGATATAATTCTGATTCGACTTCATCTATCAGGGATTCAAAATCATTAAGAACACCACTACTCTCTTCACCCGCCAAGTTCCCTTCGTTAAAGTCTGTATCCTCTTCCATACGCTCCCCTATAAGGTCTTTGATAACGTCATCCATATCATTTCTTCGCAAAACGTCCTCATCTACAACTACATGGGGGCGGATTGAATTTTCACCATGATAGGTCCATGTCGTGTATTGCCGATAGAAACCCAATATACGCACATGATATGACATTTTTGTGAATGGTATTAAGCCAGAATTATGACACTTATTACACGGACATCTAATTTTGCCTTCACTGTCGACATGTTGTTTGCTCATCTCGATAAAAGAATTCAATCCCTTAATGTAATTAGGATCCGAACGTTGCAATTTAATCCAGCTTTTATCGATCGACATGATGATGTGACTGAAACATAATTTGGGTTTGAGGCACGGTAATTTAAATGAAACATATTATTGGCACCTAAAGGGTAGGCTGCTAAACCCACTTTTTGAATACCTTATCTCATATATGAATGTGTATTACATGACTGTTTGTTTAAGAAAAATTCGGCAGCATTTCCCCTTAGCCCCCAAGTATATAATATAAATATATACCCGAGGAGCAAAGAGGAAACGCCAACCGAATCTTTCAAAAACAAACAATCATGTAGTACACATTCACATCCTAAATGAGATAAAGTATTCAAAAAGCAGTCCCAAAACGGAGACTACCTGAAATTAATTACTAAATCAATTTCGGGCGGGTATTTCTAAGCTCACTATGTTTTAAATGGGGATTCATTTTCGGGCATATCTTTCTAGTCTCAATATGTAATAACATACAAATATAAACAAACATACACTCATACATACATACATACGCTCATACATACACATACTCATACACTCATGCATACACATACTCATACATACATACACTCATACATACACATACTCATACATACATACATACATACATACATACATACATACATGCACTCATGCATACATACATACATACACGCATACATACACTCATACATACATATACTCATACATACATACACGCATACACACATACACATACACATACATACATACTCATACATACACATACACATACTCATACATACATACATACCTATACATATATACTCATACATACACATACACATACTCATACGTACATACTCATACATACACATACTCATACATACACATACTCATACATACTCATACATACACATACTCATACATACTCATACATACACATACTCATACATACATACATACATACATACATACATACACACATACACACATACATACATACATAAAAATAAAAAATAAAAACAGAAAAAAATAAAAAAACAGAAAAATATATAAAAAACAGAAAAAAATCAGAAAAAATAAAAAAATAGAAAAAATAAAAAAAAAACAGAAAAAAATATAAAAACAAAATACATAGCAAAATACACATATGTATGTACATATATACTTACTTACACAAATATATATATATATAGGGAATGGATATAAAGAAAACCCTCATTATTTGGTAAACTCTGGAAACTCTGACTTCCCAATATTTTTTTTTTTGAAAAAAATAGGGCAAGTAATATACATGATTTTAAGCATTTTGGGCCAAAAAAAATTAAAAAAGCGCCGAGTATTATTTTTTAAAAAAATAAAATAAAATTTTGACTAACACATGTTAAGCGCTAATAACAGGTGTTAACAATGTGTTAACTATATGTAAACAGTAGACGTTTTTTATTTAAAAAAAAAACGTTCGGTGCTTTTTCGATTTTTTTGGCTCAAAATGCTTAAAAAAATGTATATTACATACCCTATTTTTTTCAAAAAAAAAATGTTGGGAAGTCAGAGTTTCCAGAGTTTACCAAATTAGGAGGGTTTCCTCCATAAACTTTACCTATATATATATATATATATATATATATATGTATATATATATATATATATATATATATATATATATATATATATAGGCTAAAGGTATAGAGAAAACCCAAAAATTTGAGAAAACTCTTGCAAACCCATCTAGTGGCTCACATTGCTCCACATCACCCATTAGTAGAAATATTATTTTATGTCTGGAAGGGTATATTAGTCATTTTCCTTTTCCCCCCATTTAATATTTTGAATCTTTCTCTTCTCCCTCCTATATAAACAAGCCACACACTCTCTCTCTCTCTCTCCATTTTTCTTTCACCTCTGCTTCAAGATTATCACCACCACCACCATTCCTGACCACCACCACCACCATACCTGAACACCACCACCACCACACCTGACCACCATAATAACTAAAAAGATAGCCAATCGATCACGATCTTGAAATCAACCAAAAAGTTTTTGATTTCGTTGACTGCTATGGGTTTCTCAGGTTCGTTATCTTCTTCCTATTCTTAATTTTTGTAAGGGATTTCAATTTAGGGTTCGCTCTTTTGTTTTTAGGGCTCACACAGCCATCAAATCTCTTTCGGCTGAATCGAGATGTTATGTTTTAAGGACTTCAACACGGTTAATTTTTAGAAATTCACACTTGGGTTCGAACCCCCACTAAAAGTTATTAAAGTATAGCACATAGGTTTATCTTCTAACCACATAGGACTATAGGAAGGAGTTACAGTCGCTTTCTAAACCTTCAATTTCTGTTGGAAATTTGTGACTCGTCACCTTGGTTTTGTGACACTCACACTCATGAAGTTTTGTGACACTCACACTAAAGATTTTTTTATTTTACCTACGTGGTAACTAAAGATTTTTATCACCAAAGATGATACTAAAGATTTCAAGATGATAAATCCAAAGGTGTATCTCTTGTGGCTGAAATTAATATTACTTTTGTTTTACAAAATCGGTGCAAACAGAGCACTATTTATTATTACCCTTCAATTCAATGTTTTACCATCTATTTATTGTATTCTTTTGTTTTAATTAAATATAACAAGTAAAAGAAATGGAATAAATGCGTGAAGGATATAACAAGTTCAGATCTGTGTTTAAGATGGATTTTCTCGTTTGACTTGCTTGACCATTTTTGGTAAATGGTGATCACCAAGTTTTCCAGGTCAAGTTTTGATTTTTTTATTATTAGAAAGTTGGGCTATTTAAAAAGATGGGATCGGTTAAAAATATTAGAAAGTTTTTTGGGTCTAAGGGTATTTTGTTGAGATACGAAGCTTTTATCGTTTTGAAGTAATAAGGTTTTTTTGAATTTGGTTTGTTGACCTCTAATTTTGAAACTTCCTCTGTTCTATGTTGCGTATGTAACAGCAGAAAACATTTTTAATATGATTTTGGTTTGTTTGGTTTGTTTCGTATGTAACAGCAGAAAACATTTTTAATATGATTTTGAAAGGGGTTAGAAAATAATTAATGGTTAGAGTTTGAATTTGAGCTAATTAGTGTTTGGTAATAAGAAGTTGTTTGTGATGGTTTTGAAAATGTATGTTTACATCTTAATTAACCTTTTTATATGTTATTATTACTAGTATATTTTTTTAATCAAAATTGGTGAATTTTAATGTCCCTTAACATATGCAACAATATGTCTGATTTGTTTTTTTACCAGTATGTGCATGTTTGTATGAGTATTATAATGTGTGGAATGTATGTTTGCATCTGTTTTCTATATTGCGTCTGTTTCGTATGTAACAACAGAACTAAGTTGGTATAAATTTGTTACCGATTTTTTTACCAGATACAAAGGTTTAATTTAATGTCATTGATCATGGGTGAATCTATGTTTACGTCTGTTTCGTATGTAACAGCACCACTAAGTTGGTATAAATTAGTTTCTGATTTTTTTACCAGATACAAAGTTTTGATTTTTTAAGTTTGATAACTAAATGTATAAAACATTTTTTTTGTATCAGTTTTCGTATGTTTTTCGTATGTAACAGCAGAACTAAGTTGGTATAAATTAGCTTCTGATTTTTTTTTACCATATATTGATTAAAACAAGTCACTAACCATGGGATCAAATATATGTTTTGCGTCTGTTTCGTATGTAACAGCAGAACATACGAAATTGATGATTTTTGTTTTATTTTTGCAGGTGAGCATATTTTTTGCATTAAGGATGAAGATGATTATCAAGAATGAAGTGTAGATAATATTTTTTTACCATATATTGATTAAAACAAGTCACTACATGTAAATTGATGATTTTTGTTTTATTTTTGCAGGTGAGCATATTTTTTGCATTAAGGATGAAGATGATTATCAAGAATGAAGTGTAGACAATATTTTTTAGTTATGATAGTTTTTTTAGCATTTGTCGATTTGTAATGACCGTTTTGTTTGTTTTTATCACTTTGTAAGAAACACTTCTTGTGTACATTTGAATGTTATTTGATCTATAAAGTTTTTAATTGATTATATACAATCTATGTGTTTTAACGTATGCAACAAAAATCACATATGAGACCAGAGTCTGTGCAACTTTAACGTACGCAACATCGCATATGTTACATATGTAACATGACGTGCTGACAGATTTAGGACCATGGTCACAAAAGTATGAGAGAGATGATGTGACATGTATGGGGTCCACTTGTCATATGTGCTTTTTCAGAAAAATGCCATTTGACCTTTGTGCCCTTTTTTTGTCATCTACCTACATAAATATATTAAAATAATCTAGATTCAATCCACACCATCCATCTAGTTTGATCAATGGCTCAAAAAGAGTTTACAAGGTTTTCTCAACTTTTTGTGGTTTCCATTTTAACCATCCCATATATATATATATATATATATATATATATATATATATATATATATATATATATATATATACATACAACCTACTTAAAGCATGAAAATTTAAAAGAAAAAAAACAATTAGCGGCGGCGACTAACCACGTATTCTTCCCCGGATCGGTCCTTTCCTACAAACCCACAAACAAATTATCAAAAAATAATTAAAAACTAACCTAAAAACAGAAAAAAAATTAAAAACTGATAATAAAAAATAAAAACAGAAAAAAAGGAAAAAAACTGAAAAAAAAGAAAAAAAAGAAAAATAAATAACTAATAAAAAAACATAAAAAAAAGAAAATAAAAACAAAACATAGAAAATAAACTAAAAAACACAAAAAAAAATGAAAAAAAATACTTACCAGAGGGAGAGGAGAGCAGAGGGAGAAGCGCCGGTGGTGGTGGGTGTATCCGGTGGGGGGTTGCTCCGGTGGGGGGGTTGCTCTGGTGGTGGGTGTATCCGGTGGTGGGTGTATCCGGTGGTGGTGAAAAAGAAAGAGAGGGAGAAGAAGAGAAATTAGAGAGGGAGAAGAAGAGAGATTAGAGAGAGAGATCTGAGGATTGAGGATTGTTATGATTTGGTGTAAAAAAGAGAGGGAAGAAGGGGATGGAGGCGGTAAAGTGAAAGAGCAATAGCGGCGACTTGTCGCCGCTAATACCCTTTGTACGATGTAATCTTGGCCGTCCATTTTAGCAGATCTATGGTTGAGGTAAACTTGACTTTTAGCGGCGACACTTTGGCGGGTCGCCGCTAAAGATGTCGCCGCTAAAGGACAAAATTCTTGTAGTGGCCGTAAGCGGGGCTTATTTAATTTTTTTTTCTATCTGTCATTCATATTTTTTGAAAACTTATACTTGTATATTCTCAATACAAATGTTACTATGTAAAAAATCTACTAAGCCAACTTGTTTCTATGTTTTATTTTTCATTTTAGATGTGAATTTATCTACAAGGGAGTTGGAGTGTTGGGAGAAACATATCATTTTCATTGCTTCAATCAAAATCTTCCAACTCTTGCTCATTGATAGCTGATTTTTCACCTTCGAAGTTGTTAACATTGTCATCACGATCCTCGGAGTGCAGCTCATTTTCAATAATTTATGAAAACCTCCACTATTGTATTCCATATTTGTGTTCTACATAAAATATAGTTGTTGTAAAGATATGGATATGGTGATAAGTAAATCAAGAAACAATCCTTAGCCCACTTACTTGAATGGGTAGCTTAAATTTTCATGTTATCTCTCCAATGGTTCAAACCGATTACATAGCTAAAAAACAACTAATAAGAAAATGGGTCCAATGTCACATGCTGTAATATAAATTTCCTATATTTTGTTAAAAATAGACACCAAAAGGATCAACCCAGACCCATTTCAACATCTAGCCAAAAGGACCCATTGTACACACACTTTAGGCAGCTTTTGACATGTTACAAAAAGCCGCCAAAAAATGTCATTATTTAAACTGCGTAAATATAGTACTTAACAATTTAAAATCTTAATAAATAACATCAAAATCATAATCAATCATTCAAATCAATGACATTAAAATAATCCGTGTCTAAAATTGACTTACCCATTATATACAAATTATTATTAACATCTTAAAATTAGCACACTAAAATTAGCACACTTATTGAAATCAAGATGATGATTATCGTTTAGTTACAACTGATTAAAGGAAAGTCGTAATATCAAAATGAAAGTCGGTCAACAATGTTAAAATGAAATTCGTAATATTAGTAACATCAATAAATAAGATTAAAAATCTTAATAAATAACATCAAAATCATAATCAATCATTCAAATAAATGACATTAAAATCATCCGCGTCTCAAATTGCCTTACCCATTATACACAATTTATTATTGACATCTTTAGTAATCATTATTAGTTGTACAGAAAGTAACATGTTGAAAATTTATATTATCATTTAATTTCGTTGTTAAATTTGGTATGACGATTAAATGATTTTATTATTGATTAAGGTTTATATAGTATTGTTGCGTCTCGAACAATTCTGCAAAATTGGAAATACTGTGCCTCGATTGACGTGATTGAGTAGAATATTTATTTATATATTTAAATTATAAAAATGGAAGGATTGGTAATTGACATAAATTGGTCAACAACGCTTAAAATTAGCACAATCAAACTCAAAGACATAAAGTCAAAGAATTGACCTCCATCAAATTAACAAAAACGTAAAAAGTTTTTACTCAGATTTAGTCAACAATATTAAAATTAAGGTCGTAATATTAGTGATAGCAATGAAAATTATCTTGAATACATTATTTATTTTAGGAAACTGTTAAATAGATTTAAATTAAATTTATTATTAAAAGAATAATAAAAGTGTAGGAAAATAAATGTACATTCCCATCTTCGGATTATATTTAAATTATAAACTGTTAAATAGATTTAACATTGTTAAATAGATTTAAATAAATGTTTAAAGGAAAGTCGTATATGTTTAAAAGAATATCGTTTCATGACAATTGATTAAAGGAAAGTCTTTGAATTATAAAAAAAGGGAAGGATTGGTAATTGGCGTGAATTAGTCAACAACGCTTAAAATTAGCACAATCAAATTCAAAAACATATAGTCAAAGAATTGACCTCCATCAATTTAACAAAAACGTAAGAAGTTTTTACTCAGATTTAGTCAACAATATTAACATTAAGGTCCTAATATTATTAATAGCATTGAAAATTATTTTGAATACATTATATATATTTTAGGAAACTGTTAATTATATTTAAATTATATTTATTATTAAAAGAATAATAAAAGTGTAGGAAAACAAATGTACATTGTTATCTTCGGATTATATTTAAATTATAAACTCTTAAATAGATTTAACATTGTTAAATAGATTTAAATAAATGTTTGAAAGAAAGTCGTATATGTTTAAAAAAAAATATTGTTTCATCACAATTGATTAAAGGAAAGTTGTATTATCAAAATTAAAGTCGGTCAACAATATTAAAATGAATTTCATAATATTAGTAATATCAATAATTAAGATTAAAAATGTTAATAAATAACAACCAAATCATAATCAATCATTCAAATCAATGACATTAAAATTATCATAAATAACATTAAAACTCTTCATAAATAACAACAAAATCATAATTTAAATTTCAAAATCAATGACATCTTGTGGTGCAACCTTAGTAACAAACATTTTTTGCTCGATTGAACACCATTTGAAGACACAATATTCGCCAATGGAAGTATCTTTTGATTGAAGCAAATCAGGTCATCCAATCACAGTAAATCTTTACAAAAGAATTATGTATAGAAAATTTAGAATGTGTAACTAATTATAAAATAAGAATATTGTAAACATAAATTTTGAATATGCAAATAACAAACCTAGCGACTTGTGAAACAATTTCTGCACGTAATATTAGTATTAGTATTAGTAGTTATTAGTAATTAGTAATATATTCGTAAAAACAGTAATAGAAAATTTTAATTCGGTCAATAAGATATAAATGGGATTAACATTAAAAATCGTAATATAGGTTTTAGTATTAGTAATATATTCGTAATTTAATTCGGTCAATTCGGCCAATAATAAATAAATTAGCTTAAAAATCGTAACATATAACATTAAATTCGATCAATTTTTATTAATGTCATTAAAACTCATAATAAATAACATTAAAAATGAATAAATCCTATTAATTGCAGGCAAGACCAATAATTCATAAAGATAGATTAAATAAAATTTCATAGTAATATTAATATAAATAAATGAGATTAAAAAATCGTAATAAATAACATTCAATTCGGTCATTTATTATTAATGTCAATTAGTATTAGTAATATATTCGGTCAACAATACTATTTTTACGAATAGTAAAACTAAAATCATAATATTAGTAATTATTAGTAATTAGTAATATATTCGTAAAAGTAGTAATAGAAAATTTTAATTCGGTCAATAAGATATAAATGAGATTAAAATTAAAAATTGTAATATTAGTTTTAGTATTAGTAACATATTCCTAATTTAATTCGGTCAATAATAAATAAATCAGATTAAAATTAAAAATCGTAATATTAGTATTTGTATTACTAATATATATTCGTAAATTAATTCGGTCAATAATAAATAAATGAGCTTAAAAATCGGAATATATAACATTAAAGTCGGTCAACGATTATTAATGTCATTAAAAGTCATAATAAATATCATTAAAAAATAAATAAATCTTATTAATTGCAGGCAAGACCAATAATAATTCGAATGAATAGTAATATAAATAATATTAAACATAATTTCATAAATCTAGATTAAATATAATTTCGTGGTAATAATAATATTAATAAATGAGATTAAAAATCATAATAAATAACATTCAACTCGGTCAATTATTATTAATGTCAATAAATAACATTAATTCTAACATACTAAAAATACATTAAAAATAATTAAATCTTATTAAACATAAATTCGAAAAAATTAATATAAATAAATGAGATTAATAATTTTAATAAATAACATTAAATTCGGTCAATTATTATTAATGTCAATAAATAATGTTAATAAATAACAGTAAAAATGAATAAATCTTATTAATTGCAATCAAGACTAATCATAATTCATAAACATAGTAATATAAATAAATGAGATTATAAATATTAATAAATAAACTCAAAATCGTAATCATTAATTCAAATAAACTTCATTACAAACATAAAAAATCGTAATTTTAATTTGAAAATCAATGACTTCTTGTGGTGGAACCTTTGTAACAAACAGCCTGTGCTGGATTGAACACCATTTAAAGACACAATATTCGCCAATGGAAATATCTTCTAATTGAAGCAAACTAAAATCATAATATTAGTATTAGTATTAGTTATTATTAGCAATTAGTAATATATTCGTAGAAATAGTAATAGAAAATTTTAATTCGGTCAATATGATATAAATGAGATTAAAATTAAAAATCATAATTTAGTTTTAGTATTAGCAATATATTCATAATTTAATTCGGTCAATAATAAATAAATCAAATTAAAATTAAAAATCGTAATATTAGTATTGGTAATATATTCGTAAATTAATTCGGTCAATAATAAATAAATGAGCTTAAAAATCGTAATATATAACATTAAATTCGGTCAACTATTATTAATGTCATTAAAACTCATAATAAATATCATTAAAAAATAAATAAATCCTATTAATTACAGGCAAGACCAATAATAATTCGAATGAATAGTAATATAAATAATATTAAACATAATTTCATAAAGATAGATTAAACATAATTTCATAGTAATATTAATATAAATAAATGAGATTAAAAATTCAAAATAAATAACATTCAGCTCGGTCAATTATTATTAATGTCAATAAATAACATTAATTCTAACATACTAAAAATACATTAAAAATAATTAAATCTTATTAAACATAAATTCGAAAAAAGTAATATAACTAAATGAGATTAATAATTTAATAAATAACATTAAAGTTTGTCAATTATTATCAATGTCAATAAATAATATTAAACATCTTAATAAATAACAGTAAAAATGAATAAATCTTATTAATTACAATCAAGACTAATCATAATTCGTAAACATAGTAATATAAATAAATTAGATTATAAATCTTAAAAAATAAACTCAAAATCGTAATCAATAATTCAAATAATATACATTACAAACATAAAAAAATCGTAATTTTAATTTGAATTACATCTTGTGGTAGAACCTTTGTAACAAACAGCCTGTGCTGGATTGAACACCATTTAAAGGCACAATATTCGCCAATGGAAATATCTTCCAATTAAAGCAAACTGAAATCGTAATATTAGTATTAGTATTAGTATTAGTTAGTATTAGTAATTAGTAATATATTCGTAAAAATAGTAATAGAAAATTTTAATTCGGTCAATAAGATATAAATGAGATTAAAATTAAAAATCGTAATATTAGTTTTAGTATTAGTAATATATTCATAATTTAATTCGGTCAATAATAAATAAATCAGATTAAAATTAAAAAACGTAATATTAGTATTATTATTAGTAATATATTCGTAAATTAATTTGGTCAATAATAAATAAATCAGATTAAAATTAAAAATCGTAATATTAGTATTAGTATTGGTAATAAACAAATGAGCTTAAAAATCGTAATACATAACGCTAAATTCGGTGAATTATTATTAATGTTATTAAAACTCATACTGAATAACATTAAAAATAAATAAATTCTATTAATTGCAGGCAAGACCAATAATAATTCGTAATGTTAGTTTTACTATTAGTAGTATATTCGTAATTTAATTCGGTCAATAATAAATAAATGAGCTTAAAAATCATAACATATAACACTAAATTTAGTCAATTATTATTAATGTCATTAAAACTCATAGTAAATAACGTTAAAAAATAAAAATAATCCTATTAATTGCAGGAAAGACCAATAATAATTCATAAAGATGGTTTAAACATAATTTCGTAGTAATATTAATATAAATAAATGTGATTAAAAAATCGTAATAAATAACATTTCAATTCGGTCAATTATTATTAATGTCAATTAGTATTAGTAATATATTCGGTCAACAATACTATTTTTACGAATAGTCAAACTAAAATCGTAATATTAAAAATAAATGAGAGTTATTTCGTTCATAAATAAATGTTAAATTGATTAATAATCAATCATTCATAATAAAAAATAAATGAGGCTTATTATGGTAAACTGAAATTCATATTAATATTAATATAAATTCGGTCAATTATTAAAATATAGTAATAAATAACATTAAATTCAGTCAATTATTATTAATGTAAATAAATAACAATAATCCAGATTCAAATTTCAGATTAAATGACATTAAATTCGGTCAATTTTTATTAATGTAAATAAATAACAATAATTCAGAATTAATGATATTAAATTTGATCTAATATTACAATAATATTAAACATAATTTCGAAAAACAGTAATATAAATAAATGTGATTAACTGTAACGTTCCTTTTGTGTATGTTTTTAGACAACAGAAATTTGTTCATGGCCTTCAGCACATTCTGAATTGACACGTTAAAAAACAACATTAAAAAATAAAGAATCATTTTTGAATATTAAATAGGCGTATGTACATGAAAATAACAAATATACCAAAACTGTTGCCGAATGGTCATGCAATACCTTGAAGAATTGAGAACCATTATGATAACGCATAATAGCGTTTGTGTCTTCGGATCAAATCATGTTTTTCAAATGTTAAAACATAGCATTACTAAATCCGATCGAATAGTAAATCCGATTCAATTTATGTCTAAAAAACCGTGATGACAATAATAAAATTAACATAAATCTGATTGAGCGCAATCCTTATTATCCCTTTATCACAAATCCGATTGAATATGTGTTTATCACAAATACGTTCATCACAAATCCATTTCATTAGAACATGTGATAAACACAAGAATGATTTCAAATGGTAATTAGATTATGAAATATTGAAAAGAATAAAAAAAAAAATAACAATAGGAATCGATAGTATCTTTGTTATCCCTTTATCACAAATTCGATTGAATATTTTGTTTATCACAAATCCGTTTCATTAGAACATGTGATAAACACCAGACTAATTTCAAATGGTTATTAGATTAGGAAATCTTAAAAATAATAAAAAAAATAACAATAGGAATTGATAGTATCTATGTTATCACTTTATAATAAATCCGATTGAATATGTGTTTATCAAAAATCCGTTTATCACAAATCCGTTTCATTAGAACACGTGTTTAAGAAGAATGATTTCCACGTAAAAGAATAAGAAATTTCATTCGGTTTGATTTGTTCTTAATAATGTTAACAATAAAAAAAGTCAAAATAATAATAGGAATCAACATTTGAAGAGTAGTTTGGATATTTACCTTTAATTAGTTGTGGATAATCAACAAATGATGCAAGGTGAAGAAGAAATATTTAAAGATTTGTTAGGAATTAGGAAGAATATGAGAGTTTTGATATGGAGAATGAAAAAAAAAAAAAAGGTTTTTATAGTCATAATTTGGAGCTCCATGTTAGTTGTTGGATACCTCAAACCCTTTCTAAGGCCTTGATTCAACCCAAGTGACCTCAATTATTATATAGATAGATTGTTTATATGATGAATAAAGATTGCAACTCGACTATTTTCGTGTTTTGTTTAAATTTAAAAAGTGAATAATTTATTTTGTTTATCTCTAGATCGTGAAAAAATAAATTAAAATTCTTATACAAAGATTGAAAAATAAATTAAAATTCCCAAAGACCAATAACATATACAAAGATTGAAAATAAATTAAAATTCTTAGTTTAGAATGGTTTTTCTTGCAGTTTTCAAGTATCGATCTTTACGGTTTCAAAATGATCCTATTCTACCTACACAAATCCATGTATATGTGTGTTTGTATGTATTAAAACATTGTCATTATGACCTGATTGTTGGTCGGGTATCATAAAACTCAACTACAAGAGAACCACAACAGTCGACACTAATAATGGGAATCTCACATTTTTGTTTGTGGGTGTGAGTAGGCATGTTTTTAATTAATTAGTTTATGGTCGCTCCAAATAAGTTAAAAATTGGTATTATTTAACACCTATCGTGGAAGGAATCGCTAATTATATTTGATTTGGTAAACCTATATATCTTAACAATTAATTAAGCAAACAAAAATATAATGAGTTAGATCTGATTGATTAAAGAAGAAAAGGATACATAAATAGTTTAGGAGGCAGGTGTTTGTATGATTTTATGATGCCTGTCACATCTATCAATAACACAAACTGAATCAGCTCTCTCTCTCTCTCTCTATGTTTTTTTTGTTGGAAGATTACTTTCTTTTACTCGCAAGTTGTCATACCCACACAGCAAGCTCTGACCCCTCCTCTCTCTATGTATGTATGTTTCCCATTTACTTTAAAAATGAGCAATAACAATAAATTTTTATTTTTCAAAAAGTTTGTGTATACCAAAAAATATATATGAATTTTTGTTTGCAGTATATAAAATTGTATGTAATTTAAAAAGAATAACTTGAATAAGATTAAAAGTATAGAATTCAATATGTTAAAAACAAGTACACAATTTTAAGTATATTTCAAAAATATATGCAAAATGCATTTTTTATAAATAATTAACAGAGAATACAAACGAAGCTCACCTCACTCCTTAGAGTACGTACATACCCAAGGGTCGTAAAACAACAAAAAAAGAAGCTTAATCGTCCGAACAATGAACCAAATAAAAAAACAAGTAAAAATCTATCACAAATGAAACTACTAAAGAATTAAGGATAATCACATAAGAGTTAAGGCCATGTACGGTCCAGCGGCAGAGTTAGAATTTTTTTTCTTGGGGGCCGAAAGTTAATGGACCCTTAAAACGGTGAGGGCCAAATTTAATACGTATAAAATTTTCGGAGCAAAATGCGTAAATTTCCGCTACGGAGCAAAAATAAAGCCAGGCACCTTGCGGTCCCAACTATCCTTCGCCCCTGCATGTACCTGAAATTGTGTGGTTAGATTGTTATCCGAAAGAACTTCCTCCACAAAAGTTGTTGATAATAAAGCACAAAATTGAAAAATACCGCAATACAATGATCTCTGATACTTGTTCCATTGCATGAATGTCAAGTGTCTCATTCTCTCAAAGTAGCAAAAGACTTAAGTTGGATATGGGCATTATCTTGGTCAAATGGTTGTGAAGGCTGTAAGATAATAGAAATGGTTAGAATACAATATATAGAGATCACAATGAACCCTAAAAACCTAACTAAGCCCGTGGGCTCATACTACCAAAACCCTAATCTGATATACTATCTAATACTCCCCCGCAGTCAGAGCGGAAGGAAACTAGAAGCTCAGACTGGAAAAACAAAAAAAATAATAATATTAAACGTTCTTCAATGTCGGTCAAAACTTCTGCCATAATCTCATAATCTTGCAATCCGTAATCTTCAATGAAAATCCACCACTAATTTAATGATCATGTAATCCGATATGAGGCAACCAATGCGGCGCGGCGGCGGCGGTGGATAGCGGCGTGGCGGCGGATCATAGTCCTGCAAGCGGCGCGGCGGTAGTCCAATAAGCGGCGGCGAGGCGGCAAGGAGCGACATGACGGAGAAGCGAAATCAATAAAAAAAGAGGTGGCGGCAGCTTGATCATAATCAACGGCGGGAATATGTCTAGAACCGACAATTGAAAATTTATTTAGAACTGGGAATAAGAAAAAAAAAGTGAACGTAACACTAAAACGAAAAACGAACGGAGGCCGGACAGGGCGGCGGCAATGGCGGCACGCCGCCCTGTCTAGGGTTTTTCTTTAAGAGGTGACGGCTAGGGTTTGTATTTTTGAGGTGGCGTGGGGGAGGAAAAAAAAGTAACCAGAACCTTAAGGCTCTGATACCATGAAAGATAATAGAAATACTGAATTGATATTACTGAATAGTTAGAATACAATATATAGAGATCACAATGAACCCTAAAAATCTAACTAAGCCCGTGGGCTCATACTACCAAATCCCTAATCTGATATACTATCTAATAAAGGCTTTATGGTATTTAATGGAAACAATGGTGCTCCATACTTTTTTTTAGTAAACGACTTTATGTATAAATATAAAAGACCCACCAAGATGGTGGTAGCAATACAACAAAACCGCACAGGAAACAAAAACAAAATTACTAACATGTTTTACCCGTGTACCTTGAGGCTTTCGTACCATCACAAAAGTCTGTATGAATAGTATAATATTTTGTGAGTTTAAAACCTATATTATTTAAAGCATAAGACTCCAGGGAGTGGGGCGGCAACTCTTCCCCGGGCGGGAACACCGTCCCGAGGGGCGGGAAGAGGAGGGCGGGGAAGGGGGGCGGTGGGGGAAAGACGGGCGGGGGGCTTTGGTGGAGGTGATGTGTCATGATCTGGTTGGTTGATTTTTTTTTCTTTTTTTTTATTTAACTTTAAAACAATATAATATTATTCCTTTCACCTCCCTTTCCTCCCCTTCCACTCCCCACAATTTTTTTTCCCCCCACATGGTTCCCACAAGTGCCACATGGCGCTTCACCCCCCTCTTTCCCGCCCCTCCACTCCCTCTAGTCTAAAACGATGATATTGAAACTTTAAACAAAAGTATTATAAAATACCAACTGTTCACTTTTTATCAGAAGCAATATATCAAATAATAATTTATAACTTTTACAAGAAAGTCGTATATTATTATAATTAAAAAATTAATACGATTAATGAAATAATTATAACTACATGGTTGTCGGTCATGGTTTAGCAGGTGGATTCTCACAAAAGTGGGCATGTGGATTTTCCATTTTTCACGCCAATATTTACTCTCATTATACTGTTTTTTTTTATACCTACGTCTTTGCATTTTAATATACGTAACATCACTTAGAAAGTCAAACTCATTACCTTTTTATAATTTAAACACTTTTGAAAGTACTGCCAGAAATACAATAACTTTATTTATCACTAGCTAATTACCCCGGGAGGGTCCCGGGGTTGAAAAAACTAACTTTACGTGATGACCTATTGCAAATGGCTCAAATTAACTAACCACAAAATCTCTCAATCATTGCATGTTCATAGTATTCTAATCAGTAATAACTCATATTCCCTAATCTAAAACCTAATCAATAATTATCTAAAGAATCACTTATGTAAGCTGCAACTATTAAAAAACTCATCACATCTCTCTAATTTCTCACATTTTAATGGCTCTTATAATTCCTAACCTAATCAACTAAACAAACACTTAAGTTGGAAGTTGTAATCATTGCATCTCATTATGCCACGTGGCATAATCAAGAGATGGTTGAGGCCACCATTGAACGCCACGTCAGCAACTATCAATTCTTTCCGAGAGCGTCCCGGGGTTGAAAAATATAACCATTCTAATAATACTAATACTAATAGTAATAATTATTACTATTGTAATTAAATAAATAAAAAAATAACCTTGCTATAAGGTGACACCATGTGTTGCAGTGTTACGCGAGTCTTTCTCCTAACTTCTCTTAATGAAGTATACCTAGTAAAATTCCAATGATAACATGGCGATTGGGCTGATTTTCAACATCGTAGATAAGAACCTGGTTTAAAAGAAAAAAAATGATTAATGAATAACATGAACACTTCGTGTGTTTTTTTACTGTATGAACGAAACCCCACAAAAAATAGTTGATTTTTCTCCGTTTTTTATATAGGACTATGGTACTCGTTGGAAAGATAATAAAACGCTCGTTAATTTGGTGTAATTTTTTCTTTAAAAAAATCCCGTATATAAAAGATATAAACGTTTAAAAATTATGGGAGGAAACATGAGAGAGAAAATTTTAAATTTATTTTTAAATTCTTTTTTTCCTAAAATAACTCAATTTAATTTAGGGTTTTATGTTTATCTTTTTTTTTTAATTAAAAAAGGAAATAGTTCAAAAACACTAAAATCTTTCAATTATCATGCCACGTGGCACTTTCAAGGAGAGGTTGAGGCCCCCATTGCACGCCACGTCAGCATATACCTTTTCTTTTATATATATTAGGGCTGGCAATGGGTAACCTGTTAAGACACGATAAGACCTGTTTGACTGAAAAGTACACTATTTGATTTTTTGACTTTTTTTAATACTTAGAATTAAGAGGCAAAAATCTTTCATTTCCCTTTTTTGGTACATAAAACATAAAACTGTGTTATAAACATGAGATATAAATGAGTTAACGAGTCGTGTTCATGTTTAGAACTTGATTTGTTCGCGCGCGTCAGAGACCTGTTAACCTGTTAGGGACACGATTTGCCAGCCCTAATATATATAGATAGATTAGGTGTAGTTATCCAGTCCGTTTTCTTTGTATACTGATTTTTTTTTGAACGTTAACTTTCATTAAAAACACGGGGAAGACCTCAAGACAAGGAAATCACCCGAAACTACAACATATACAAAGGGCTACTACACCAATCCTCCCAAAGGAGGTCGTTGAAGTTAGTCCTATACTTTAGCCACAAAAACGACATGGATTTGACGCTACTAATAACAACCGAGACCTTAGGTTCTACCCCTTTAAAAGTCTTCTCATTTCTAGCTCTCCATATCATCCAACATGTCACGATAATAATCCCATGAACTATCTTCTTGCTCCACTTACCTCTAGAAACATGTTTATACGACAAGAGAAGATCCTTCATGTTAGAAACCAAAGGCATTTGCAAACCACACCATTTCCAGATGGCCGACCAAACTCCAGCCGTAAACCCACAATCCAATAGAATATGCTCCGTAGTCTCTGGATCAGAATCACATAACTTGCACCGATCGTTGGGAATGAAAACATTTCTTCTTTTGAGCGCTTCGACGGTGGGAATCCTATCCATTTCCGCTCTCCACGCAAAGATCTGACACTTCGACGGGACCCAACTGACCCACTTAAACTTAAAAAAATTGTCAGGCTCCCGGTCTTTCTTCGCTTGGGCTTTAACTTCGGCAACCGAAAAAACAGGGGAACCGGCCCACTCCCACGTATCTTGTTTAGCATTCAATTGGGCCTGCATCAACAAACAATTCAATTCGGCCCACTGTTGCACCTCACCCAATTCCATTGGCTTATTGTAATCCACTGGGCACCACATATCGTGGAGCCTGCACTCCTTAATCGTTCTCTTTTTGGAAGTTGCGCCCTTATAAAGAAGAGGAAACTTGTTCATCAACGGCACATCAAGCAACCATATATCCTCCCAGAACCGAATACGGCTACCGTCCCCTAGTCTCCCTTTTAGAAGCTCTAGAAAAAACTTTTCGCCACATTTAAATCTTTCACAATTTGACTATAGCGGACCAAACTCCCCCTTTGCCTGAAACACAAGGAAGCCCGGACCATCTACTCCGGCCATTATGACACGCCAAGATAATCGACTTCCACATTGACCCTTCCTCAACACGAAAACGCCAAGCCCATTTCGAAAGTAACGCGTCATTAACATCTTTAAGCCGACTAATGCCCAAACCCCCTTTGTTTTTATCCCGAGTCACCTTCTCCCACGCCACCCAATGGAGTTTGTTCTTTTCGCTTGAGGCCGACCACAAAAATCGTTTCATAAGGCGCTCAAGTTTATCTATCACCCCAACCGGAGCCTTGTATAAAGAAAAGAAATAAATAGGAAGGCTTTGTAATACCGATTTAAGCAAAGTCAACCTCCCACCAAATGAGAGAAGGGTCGCCTTCCAAGAAGAAAGCCTCGCCTCAAAGACTTCAACAATTTTCCGCCATCCATTAATTCTATTCATGTTTGCACCTACCGACACCCCCAAATAGTCAAAAGGAAAAGAGCCCACTTGGCAACCCACCGCCAAAGCTAACCCATTGACCTCTTCATTCGTTACTCCCGACCCATAAAGGAACGACTTATGGATATTAAATTTTAGACCGGAACAAAGGTGGAATATTCGAAGAATTCTCGCCGCCACCAAAATATTATTGACCGACCAAGTTCCCATCAAAAGAGCGTCGTCCGCGTAAAATAAATGAGAGATCTCCGGACCTTTCTTGGCTAAAGAAACCCCTTGGAAAACACCTAACTTGCTAGCTTTATTAAACAAACAAGTTAACGCTTCCATAACAATTAAAAATAAATACGGCGAAATAGGGTCACCTTGGCGTAAACCTTTTTGACATTGGAACTCAAACGTTGGAGACCCATTAACAAGAACCGCCGATCTCGCCGAAGCTAGAATGCCCTTAATTCACAAACGCCACTTCTCCGGAAAACCCATTTGCTCAAGAATAGAAAGGAGAAAAGACCAATTGACATTGTCATATGCTTTTTCAAAGTCTATCTTCATAAAGAAAACGCTTTTCTCCCTCCTTTTACACCAAGAAAGAACTTCATTAGCCATTAAGGGACCATCTTGGATATTTCTATCACTAAGAAAGCCCGATTGATTCTCCGATATAACAAGCCCAATCACCTTCTTAAGCCTCAAGGACAAGACTTTAGATAAAACTTTGCTAATCGTACCCACCAATGTAATTGGCCTAAAATCTTTAAGGCCAAGAGGATTCTTTATCTTCGGAATTAATGTGATAAACGAAGAAGCACAACCACGGCTAATCATACCCGACTCAAAAAATTCATTAAAGATATTCAAGAAATCGACTTCAAGGGTAGTCCAGAAATGACGAATAAAATTAAAATTGTACCCATCCGGACCCGGAGCTTTGTCCTTTCCGCATTCAAAAACCGCACGCTTAATTTCTTCTCTTGTAAACGGAGCAATAAGGCCCTCCACCATACTATGAGGAACTTTCTTCAATTCGTCACATATGAGAAAAGGACGGGAAGGAGTCTGATCTTTAAATTGATTGGTGAAATACCTCAATACCTCCTTTTTAACCAAACTAGGTTTGGAAACCCATTCCCCATTTACCATAAGCCCTTGAATCGAATTAGAAGCCTTTCTGCCGTTAATGATTCTATGAAAAAAGGCCGTGTTATCATCCCCATACTTGGCCCAATTCACCCTAGACTTTTGTAATAAGTCCTTGGCCCGAAAACACTCGTGTACCTCTATACCCTTTTTGCACTCTTGCCAAGCCCACTCCTCCTCCTCTAACAAATCTCTGTGGTCCATCTCGGCCTCAATTGTCTCAAGATCATTTTTTAAAGTCTTGAGCTCTTCACCCTCTTTAGCTTCTACCTGTTTCTTCCAATCAATCAGAATTAGTTTTAAATACCTGAGTTTAGATGAGAGCACTACGTCCGCCGCCCCTAACATGTGAAAATCTGTCAATGCCTTGGTCACCACCTCATCACAACCATCTCTATCTAACCAAGAGTTGAACCATCTAAACGGGCGAGGACCAAAGTTAACATTCACCAAAGATAAAAGAAGAGGAGAGTGATCCGATAAGTATCTCGGTAAGGCACTCAAGCAAGCTTCCGGCCAACGATCAAAAAAGTCCGAATTAACCAGGACTCTATCGATTTTGCTGAGTTTCATCTTAGAACCTTTCTTGGAGAGACATGTGAACATACTCCCTTTCATACCATATTCCACGAGACCTACCAAGTCAATAAAGGAGTTAAAATTATCCGCATCAGACCGATCAAAGAAGCACCCTTTCCGATCCTCCACAAACCTAACCGAGTTGAAATCCCCAAGCAAGCACCAGCAACCAGTACTACCACTGATGATACTCGAAAGCTGCTCCCATAACGGACTTTTGTTAACCAACTTATGAGGCGCATAAACATTTAGAATATTAAGCAAAGTCCCATCTTCTTTTAAAAACCCCTTAACAAGAATGAAGTGCTGATGCGTAACAGAAGAAATTTTGGTGAACTTGTTTGGATCCCACAAGGACACCAGACCCCCCGAGCGCCCCAAGGCTTCAACAAACTCAACCTCAACAGGAGAGTTACCCCAGAACTTAGAGAAATTAAAACCCGACATATCCCTAAATTGTGTTTCCTACAAGGCGACGAATGATACACTGTTTTGTTGCTTTAATCGTTTAACCCACGAATCTTTACCAGAGACTCCCAAACCCCTTATATTTAAAGAAAGAAAATTCATACCGGAACAGATTGTAATCCTTCTTGTATAACGAGTTCACTAACCATACTACTTTTGTCTTGAAGCTGAGCTCCCAAAGAGACCCCAAGCTTAATCGTTTCTTCCACCTCTGAAGCAACATTCAAAGACATCACTGTTTCCTTAGGGACCGGAAGGTGATGTGTCACCGAAGGGGGAGCCATGTTGTCTGCCGATGAAGATCCCATTTCCATATTAGCCAATAATTGTTGAAAAGAAGGAACTGGGTCTACTGAGTGTCTATCGACATTCACACCAAACTCAGGAAACTCAGGAAGAGGAGTAACTTGACAGGATGCATTAGGAGAGAAAGTGGATCGCTTTTGGGCTAAGACTTCCGCCGTATCCATTGGCCCAATAAGGGGATCTAAATTAAATAAATCTTCACTCATGGTCTTCCTTTTGGACTTTTTTTTGCTTGGGCCAGATAAATGGGCTGAACCACTTCCAGATCTTTTGTAACGAATAGTCTTCCTTTTTTTGGATAAAAGACATACAAACCCCTTTTTCTTTGCCTTCTTGTCACATGCAGTCCCTGAACCCCCATAAATTGCACCACGTTTGACTTGGTTACCACTCCTATCATCCGAAAATCCCTCAGAGTCATTAAGTCCAATAACTCGATTAGCAGAATTCATGGATTGATTGGGGGTTACCAAAAATTCCTCTTCCAAATTATTACTTTCCTTATTCAAATCTCCGGTGGAATGAGAATCGGCTTCCGGTGATGAATCCGGCGACTTCATTGACTGTTCATTCATCTCCTTAGAATCATCGGCTGGATTATTGTCTTGCACGTTAATAACCTCCTCAAAGTCAGGGATCCAATCACCTTGGTCCTCCGAAACCCAGATTCGATACTTCCGATTTTGCCAATTGAGAGTGATTTCATCTGAGACTCTCTTTCCATCTCCCACCAACACTCCGATATATTCTACAGACAAATCTCGATCCTGTTCAGACATGTTTGCTTTATGAACGATCGCACCGAACATACTACCAATCGAATCAAAAACGACATTATTGCAGAGATGTAAAGGAACACCCTGAATTTTCAACCATGCAACCCTTTCATAACCGAAAGATTGACCTTCCCAAAAGGATATGGACGCGAATTGATCTTTCAATTTATTAGCTTCCTCATAAATCATCGTGGCCCTTTCTTTGCTTTCGAAGGACAAAAGCACATCAAGACCACCTAGATATTGGACAGTAACCACACCCGGATAAATGGAGTTAAGAGTCACGTAAACTTTTTTCACAGCATCAACATTAACCATCTTAGCAACCAAGGCCTTCCCATGCAAAGCAGAAAACGCCTTGACATTCCCATCGATGGTCACCGATTTACCCACAAGACGATCTCTGAAAGATCTTGAACCGGAAACAAACGATCCCCCATTAAACCCCTCACTCTCTTTGTTAGGAAAAAAATTATTATCATTATTTGTATTCTTAGATTGCCTCTCATTTTTTTCTGAGTATGTATTATTATCATTATGATGAGTATAATTCTCTCTATGGTTATCAATCTCTCCGTCTTCTAAAACAAAACGAGCAATATTAAACCAAAGTTTCTCCTTGCCCATACGAATCCCACGTAGATTTCTTAAAAGCTCCGATCTATCTTTCACATCCAACATTGATATAAAACCAAACCGATTGCCACTTTTATCGCGTTTACGAGCGATATACAAATCAAAGATCTGGCCAAACGGTCTTACCTGAGTCGCTAAATCATTCCCGCTACATCCCTCTGGTAGACTAGAGACGAATAGTTTAGTTATGCGTGGTAGGATGTTCTCCGGGATCGAGTTCTTCCGGCGCCGTGTTTCCATCAACAAAATTATTTCCCTAGTATTTTACATTTTTTGTATACTGATTAACGTTAAAATTTTAATATACTTTCATAAAGTTAAACTTTTTTTAACATTAATAAATTATAGATTAAAGGTACTATAATATATAAAATTTGATACAAATAGTCAGAGGCGTCCTTGTTTAAGTGTCTTGTCCCGAACCATAAAAGTATAAAACCTTAAGTTTTGAGTTTTAAATGAATATTTTTTTTAAATGAATATTGGACTTGTAAATAGGCTAATAAGTTTTTGAGTTTTAAATTATTTTTCAAGAGTCCAATTTTTAAGTTTAAAATGAGTTTTTTATTAAAAAAAATTACACGTGCGCACCCAAACATACACAACATATCTGTATAGTGTATACAAATTTTAAATAAAAAAAATGTGCTCCAAATAAAACAGGCCCTACCATGGGTCTCTCCGGACATCCTAAGAGCCTCTCAAGCAAATAGTTGTTATATTCAGTGAACTTTACAACTTATTTTATCTGATTTCCTACAAAAAAAAAATCACCAATTTTGATTATATAAATATCAATTAGTGTCAAGCGTGATATTTCTAGTTGAGCAACTAGAAAAAATCAGTTAGTAATAATCTTTTTTTTTTTAATCATAAGCCAGGTATTTTCATTAAAACAAAATATATTATGGAAAAGTACATTGATTTCGTTAAACAGGCAATTAAAAAACAAGCTTACGTTTAGCCATTAAGTTATTGAAAAGTCAAAAGTACGTGTTAGTTTTCATGAAATTTTATTGATGACCTAAGGTAAGCTATTGAAAAGTCAATTCTACGTGTTGGTTTTCATGATAATATGTTATCCGCAATAAATATATAAGATTAACAGCACATCATTTCTAGATTTCTCTAAGCACATTCTTTTATATGATAGTGTCATGCAATTTCCAAATGTCAAAATACACAAAATAGGGCCTTAGGCCCAAGTTTATACAAAGACAATGGGTTGGATGATTCTTAGAGCGTGTATGATACAAGAACCATTTTAGAGAATCGTGTAAGTATTGCATGTCAAGTGCTCAGAACTGTACGGGTGCAAACGAGCCGCGCTGCTTGCGAGCTACTCGAGCTTGACTCGGTAGAAAGCTCGAAATAAGCCGAGCTTGAGCCTAAAACAAAGCTCGTTTATTTACCGAGCCCGAGCTCGAGCCTGACATGTGAAGCTCGTTAGGCTCATCGAGCCTAGTTTAATATTAGTTTTTTTTAAATATTTAATAATATTTACCACTTATTTAAAGTTGTTTAGTAAACGAGCCCCGAGCTCGAGCTTCACTTATCGAGCTCACGAGCCTAAACGAACTATTATTTATATTATTTTTATTCAATGTATTAACTAATTGATAATAAACGAGCCGAGCTCGAGCTTTGAAAACAAAGTTCGAATCGAGCCAAGCTCGACCTCGAGCTATTATAAGTCAATCGAGCTTGAGTTCGAGTCTGGTTGAGCTCGGGCTCGGCTCGGCTCGTTTGCACCCCTCAGAAGGTATAATTGTAGAGAAAAATAGGTGCATAATAACCCCATCTTAAGTAATAAGTATCACAGTCAAGTAAATAGATACATGTTATATTCAATATGGATTAAACGGGCCTCTATATGTATTGTGGGTAAAGTAAAGCTTAATGGAAGTATTTTGTGTTAAGTGGTAAATAAGAGAGATTATCTGATAAATTCTTTAGCTTTAAACGGCAAAAAGTAAGAATTTGAATTTTAGAGTGTTATCTTGTTTTATCTTTTGATCCCCTAGAGACAAAGCACAACCAAGATCAACTCTTTAAAATAAATAAATAAATAAATAATAATAATAATAATAATAATAATAATAATAATAATAATAATAATAATAATAAAGTATGACAAAAAGACTTCCAATGAATTATCCAAACAAATTCCAACTATAGAAAGACAATCATTACAACTTGTATGTGAAATTCCAAGCTAAATTACTATTCTTCTAATAAAGTTATTTGGGAATTAAAACCGACTTGGTTTTAATTCGGTCATTTAGATTGTGCTTTAACTCTAGTGCTAAATGTAGAGGATACCCTCATGAAGAGGTGAACATACAAGCTTTTTTAACAAACAGGTTTTGACTTTGGCGGGTTTTGGTTTCGGTTTGTGAATCGACTTTTTGACCTGGTTTTGATTTCGGTCTCACTTGGATTCATGTACGCACATTTTTTAAATCATATAACTTGCATAAAATTTAACTTAAAGATTTTTTTAAACAAGAAAATTGAAAATCAATACGAAGAAAACATAATTGTATTTGTGTTATCACTTTTTGCGTAAACCGGTTTTGTTTTTTTTAGTTCCAACCGGTTTTAGCGGTGCCGGTTTTGGCTCGGTTCCGGCTTGTGTGCCGGTTTCAGTACAAATTCGTTTGGCTGGTTTTAGCGTCGTTTTTAGCCTGGTTGTCGGTTCAGTTTCAGTTTGGGATTTTTTACACCGGTTTTAGTTTGGGTAGATTTTACCGGGTTCAATTCCCGAAAAGGCTTTTTTGTTCATCTCTACCCTCATCACCTCATGTTGGATCTAGATCACTGGAATCCAAGCTATACAAGTTGGGCCCATTAAGGTTGACCCATTCCCGTTCATTAAAGTGAGGTTAACCCTCATTCTCCACCAAAAGTGAGAGTTCCACACTTCCACTACACTAATCTCTTTATTTCTCTCAAAGATGGTACATGTAAACGTGCCCATAAACCATTCGTATTGTCTAGACCAATCTTGTAGAACTCGCTAGGCGTTAGCCGGCCGGTAGGGTACCGACTAGTGATTAATCGGGATTAATCAAATTAGTTGGAATTAAACGGATTGGATTTTTATATATTTTTTTTTTTCAAATTTATACATATATAATGCTAATTTTATATCTTATAATATATAAATTTAGAAGTTTAGGGGTCAAATATAAACTAGTGAATATGAAGGGGGGTTAAATTTTCAAATACCTAAACTTAAATAACCTTAATCACCTCCATCGCTCACCACATCCCGTTTTTTCCTCCTCGTTCCTTAATTCATCGTACGGAACCATCAGAAGCAACTAGGGTTCATGGAGTTTCATCAATTTTGCTTCTAAATTATGGATTATCATCCAATTTTGAGGTAAGAACTTGTTTTATTCGATCGATTTGCTCCAGTTTTGACCCATTCGAATTCATTTTTGACCTAATTTAGAGTTTTTTAGGTCCGACTAGGACCATTTGGTCCGACTAATCAGTGATTAGTCCCGACACCAATTAATGAAGTGATTAGCCTAAAATTAATTAGTAAAGTGAGAACTAACGATTAATCGGTGATTAACCGCGATTTTTACAACCTTGGTCTAGACTCTAGACCATTTAAGGTTGGCTCCTGAGGCTTCGATCTTTGAACCCAGGCTTCCAAGCTGAGGAATACCAACTCTGCAGATCGATGACACCAAATATTGCTAAATAAATCCACCAAACTAAGACCATACCTAAGAAACCTTTCGGGTCAGGTCAGACAGGGTAACATGTCATAACAAGTCGTTTTATCAAGTTATCTATGATGCAAACTAATCCAAAATAGATACCTATGATGACTCAACATTAAATATATGGGTTTCTTCAATTATTAAAGAGACAGTAAAATAGGTAGAGCATAATCTTTTCATTATACATAAACAAGAAAAACAAAATATATCGGACAAACTAAAACCAGAAATAACAAGAAAACAAGAAACCGTGCTCATGAATGTAGTACAAAGCAGATGAAATGAAAGCAAAAGGTTGAAAACTTTATATCCTCTACAAATGGTTTACAATCCCAGATACAGGGAAAATGACTTGTTTTTTTTTTCTTTATGAATTGCGCCCTTTATCATATACTTTTAACTATCGCTCAAGGTTTTGAGAACATCCCTTGAGTTAACGACGAGAAATCATAGTCTTTTGCTGACTGCGATGGCGATGCAGATGATACTTGAGTAGTAGACTGTGGTTTGGATGCTCCAGGAGGACCCATGCTGTTAAAAGAAGAATTTTGCCCCATAACTCCAGGTGGCGTCATGCCATTGGTACCGTTATTCAGACCCATTGTGTACATGCTGATTATACCCAAGTGTAAATAAGCTAAAACTCTCGACAATATAAGCATAATTAAGGAAGAATTATACCTGGGTGTTGGAGCCTGAAAAGAATTCCCGGCTGGATTTGCCGCTCCCATGTTTCCCATCTAGTTAAAAAATGCAAATTATATGTGAGATTGTTTGTAAGCAAATCCTCCTTTATCCAAATACTGTTTTTCGTTATTTATTACTGAGCAGGAGATATTCGCAAAGTGCAATAGAAAAAATTAAGCTAGACAAAAGTTTCACGAATTTATTAACAAATCTGTCAGACTTAGATTTTGACGTTATGTTCGTCTCTAGCGGTCAAAAAAGTTGAATAATATTAGAAAAAAGCTTAAAAGGACACATGTTATATGAGTTAAAACCTCATGATCCATTCTATTCAAAAAATAAATTATTAGTTTATTACTAAAATAATATAAATTTTCTAATCATTACTGACTCGCAATCTGTTAATATCTAACACATAGCCTTCCAGACGAAAAGTAATTCAGGTGAACCCCAACCTGATCCGTACAATAGTGACCCACAACCCGCCCATTCTGCGATGTGTACAAACACCCAAGACATAGTGAATGAATTTTCTACCTGCTGCAAATATTTGTCTAATTCAACTTTTCCAGGAGCTGGCATCTGCATTCCTGGGATTTGATAGCCAAAATTTGGCCAATTTTGACTCGACACATTTGTAGCACTACCAGTGGATGCTTGTTGTTGCCCATTCCCAACTAAATTTGGCAACCCGCCTGATTTAGCTGCAGCAGCCATAAGTAGGTACTGCTGTTGAGCTAGCATAGCAAGTTGCTGCTGATGAAGAGTATAAGGTGATGTTGTATTATTACCCTGCTACATTTAATAAAAAACTAAATCAGTGCTCATTATCATCCATGGGGATTACCAGAGTAAAAACAACGCTATTCACCAATTGTCATCAATAAACCGTCGGAATAGGCTTTGTTGATAGTAAATGGTGAAAACAAACAAGCTTATTGTGGACTAGTTTTAAACTTTTTATAAATAACTAGTATCATATATGATGACAAAATTTATATTATTTCAATATTAATCTAAATATCTAACTTTTTATTATAGTGATTTAGGAGATTTAAAGATTAAAAGTACATTTTGGACAACTTTTGCCAGATTAGCTAATTCTTGCTAAAAGAGAACATGAGCCAAATTGGCTCAATTACAAGTAAACGTATCGAAATGGCCGCCTCTATAGTAAGGAGAGAAAATAAGACAGGTATACCTTCTCAAAAAGACTCATAATATCGCTTTTAACGTCTTTTTTAGGCTTTTCTGATGCAATAGGAAGTGAGACAGCAGGTGAATCTTTAAATAGATCTTCTATTCCAGATGCAGGCTTGGGCTTATTGTCAACGGGTTTTGTAGCGTCTGTGACCCCTGTGTTTGGTACTTCTACAGCAGCTGAAAATACAATACAATAAAAGTCAACCACCATCTGTAAGTAAACTCTGCAAATGCAGTGTTGAATAATAAAGTGAGACTGGAGATATATACAAACATACATTGAAATCCTGCCCATAGATCATCTGTAGAAGAAGCTGCTTCTGGAACTTTCTCAGTAGGAGCATCGTCCATTGACAGCATGTCAAAAAGATCAGTAGCAAATTCAACTTTGGGAGGAGTGGCAGTTTCAACAACCTCCTTGGCCACCTCGGCAGAAGGAACCGACGCCTCAGCTTTTTGTATCACCTTTTGAGTTAAAAATTGTTAAGAAACTTTCTCAATGAAGAAGATATAACAAACACATAACGAAACCCATATATTAGAAAAGTGTTATTCCACTGATGTTACAGAAGCGCGTGGTAAACATCTTACACCCCCAACCCACCACAATATATTAGTTAAAGAAAGTATTTTTAGCATCAATGATGTTATAGAAGCATGTCGTAAACAGCTTACACGCCCGGCCCAGCCCACCCCACCCCACCCCAATAGACAATAGTATTCTCAAACTGGTTGAACATCACCCAAACTCCCGAAGTCTATAATTACTACATACTTTCTTTATAGTTGTTTCATTCATATATTTAGAATTAGAATACTATTGTAACAATACCGTTTGTGTAATCATAATTGACACATTAATTATTTATAGAAATTTTAACAAATGGACAAAAATTGCTGTAAGTCAACGCAACCCAGCCTGTTTCAGCCCACACTAAAATATGACCCATTTCAACATGAATCTGTTTTGACCTGTTTACCCAAACTGGCAGACCCGCCCATCTTGCCACTTCTAATTAGTTGAAAAATAATGTTGTTTTGATTAAACAGGAGGCCAACAAAACCCTGCATGTTTCAAACAGTACTAAAAAGGACCATGTTCAACATAAACATGCCTGAACCACATTTTTGCAAACCTCTAGTTAAACGACTTTTATGGTAGAACAAGAAGCTTGGCAGTAGTTAATAACTAACAAGTTAACATACATGGTCTGGTCCTTTTGGAGGCACACGGAGATTGATTCTTGCAACAGGTGTGCTGCTTTTGGCAGTTTGAAAACTCTTCCTTTCACTAGCAGGACTCTCAGTGGGCTTCACAGGCACTTTTTCTTCTTGCGCTGCAGGAGGTGAGATTGGTCTTCCACCTTTAGCAACCCATCTTTTGTCTTCATATCTTTATAAAACATATGAGTTTATGATATAGACCATGAAGAATATGAAAATAAAAAATTATCAGAAAACTACATAAATTACATACTTAGCACGAATGAAATTCTCAATGCCAACTCTATCATAATTTGGTGGCAGCTCGGCCTCCCAGTAACTATTTGACTTCTCATTTCCCATAGCTGAGAAAAAAAAGGTACACAAACTCATGTAAAATAAGTTAACAAATCCCTCTTTGTATATGTTCTTGAACACGGAAAACAAGAGAAACATCTGTCTTACATTGGATGAATGCAACCTGTTCTGGAAGCCATGTGTCCAGTGTCGCCGATCTAACCTGGGAAGGAATGCACCAATAAAGAATGAGACACAAACTCTCGTTTTTTGCTAACAGGCAAGTAAATCTTTGACAAAAAAACATGCTTAAGAAAGTGACGACACTTCTGCTAATATTAGTAATACACAATATATTGTGTGTTCAAATGCTGAGCAAATTAGCAGCTATAAATTTCAAGTTTCAGTACAATATACTTGGTGATTAAATACTCTTAAAACAATGAGAAGTTTTCGTTACAGCCACATCTACATAAATTACTAGTTGGAAAACGAAGGTTCCACACTATTACCTTTGATATGTGTACCCCAAGGCTTCTGTGGATACCAGAACATTGCATGCATATAAAGATGCCTAAATTCACACTTGCCCATCGAGGACCTCTGCCATGTGGAGGACAAGTATTAGCATTTGATGTACTGATATAATTACATAATAAATACACTTTGATTAAATATGTCATAAATGCATCTCACATACTTGGTTTTGCAATCAGCACACTCCCTATTCTCTGGCAATTTAAGAAGTCCTTCTAGTATCTGAAAACAAAGAATTCACATAAAATAAGTCAAATGCTTTGCACAACCTTACACATAGAACATCACTTTGAAGAAAGTACAAGAAATTACATTGTTTTCTCTACACAAGTTATACATGCAGACAATTGAACTTTTAAATCCACAACGTTCAATCTTAATGACCAAATCTACAAACGGGTGATGTTTATCTTCAATAGTCTCTATCTTCATTATCCAATTATAATTATTATGCCATATTGGTATCACTTGTATCCAAAGGGTACTGGAGGAATAAAGTTGGATAGATATCCAATTTGTAAGAAACAGAGTTGTATTGTATCAGGCAGATTCATATCTATATCAACTTGCCTTGAAACATATAGGGTGTAGGCTTGTAGCTATGTTGTCAAAAGCCCAAGGCGCACTCAAGGCGCACAGCTGAGCCTGGCGCGTAAAAGTGAGGGTTTTTTTAACTAGGCTCGTAGTATAAATATAAAATAACATTTTTAGAGGTTTTAGACATGTTTTAGGCAAGATTAGGCTGTTTTAGGTTGATTCCATCCTTAATTAGGTTTTTTTAACCAAATTTAGCTCAAATTTGGCAGGAATTTACGCCTTAGCGCCTAAAGTCACGCCTTTCCAGTTGCACCTCACACGCTTTTGACAACGCGTATCATTTAACCAAGTGAATCAAAATCATTCAGATGATAGTTTAACACCCACAGCCGTTCTCTTAATTGGACGCAAAAGTTTCTATTAATCACATGTAGCCCATTTTTTAGTAAAAGCACTTACGCACGCTAAGAGATGAAAATCCTAGGCTAGAAGACTATATATAAAAAGTTAGTCTATTCAGAGATCACAGAACTCTTGTAAATCAAAATTCAGCCAATCATACTGATCTTAATAACTTATTACTTTCTAAATTTCTAAATAAAGCTTCAGATCTCTAAAATCGCTAGATAAAAACCTCCACACAAGCTGCACATGAACAGATTCGATACAGTTTCAATAATCGTTGCATCACAGCACAAATATTCAAAACGTATATAAAAAACAGATCAGGTAAAATCCTAAATGAACAAATTAACCTAAAACGACAAAAAAATAAATACAGATCAAAGCTAGGTAAGAGGAAAGGGGAGACCTTTCGGTGCTTAGCATTGAGCTCCTTGGAGACGCCAGCCTTCTCGTTCATATCTACGAATATTAAAATTTATAATAATAATAATAATAATCGGTTGTGATTAGAGGGTTGAGGGATGAGATCTCTCTCCTGAACCGTCGGATTAAACGGCGATGAATTGGATCGCCGGAGACGACGAAGGAGAGAGAGGATGAAGAGGAGATCGGGATGAAGGAGGGAGAGGATATTATTTGGGTGTTGTGGTTTGGTTTTTCTGACTGGTTGTTTTGTGAGCGTGTGAAAGGGGAGTAATGCTTTTGGGTTTACACGTGTGAATTGGTTTACTTGCTCCTCATGGGTCCATCTCCACCCTTCCTTTTTTTTTTTTTGAACGGCAAATTTCATTAACTCTCACCAAATATACATTACATTGTAAAAGCAAGATACTAATACAATATAACACACCCAAGGATTACCCCGTAGACATCAAAAAGTCTATCTACCCCATGTCGTAAAAAATGGCCTGTGTCACCCACTCCGCAAAGCATTCCATCTCCCTATGAATTAGGCACATCACATTCATTTTCCTATTTTGTCTCCCCCATTCCTAGTGTTGTTATTCTCCCCACCATGCTTCTCAGAAGCAGGGTCTTGCTGGCCTGGGTTTCTTGTACTCCTAGTCCATTTTTTACGAACAGTCTCACCTCTTTGGCCCTCATTCTCCGTTGGCACGAGTAAATCATATTGACCATTAATAGCTCCATTGATTATCTGCTCCATCTTCTCTCTTGGCCCAAAACAAAAAATTGGACCGATATTTTGATGATTAGTATGGCCCCCTACGGTTGCGTTCTCACCATTCGAGAATTGGAGCCCACTTCCCCCAAGTAGCGTGTTGGATCCCTTATGAAGTTGCACCCCCGTCGTCTTATCCGATTTCACCTGTGCGTCGTGTGATCGTACCACTTCGACCCCGGATTCCACCGGCAGATTATCTATGGATTTTATCACATTAGGCTTAGGTCCCGGGGAAATATCACCAAAGCAAACCCTCGTAGGTGGGGCTTGGGTGGATCCCAAAGAAGGCGGACTCCTTAAGTTTCTGCTCCTTTTGCCCATTGAAGGTGGAATTGGTGTTACACCATCCTTATTTTCATAATAGGTCACTTCACCTATTTGTTGGTTGATATTAAAACTATTATGGGTCCCACCCAATACCACCTGTTCCCCATGAGAATTAATGTTTTCATTATTTTGTATCTCCCCATGAACATTAATGTTGCCCACATTCTGTGCCTCCCCATGCACTAACATCTCTTCCACTCCCAAAGCATTGTCACCACCAATCGGACATCTACTAGAATTTGAAACGACATGTTGCTCATCACCCAATATGTCAGCCGAATCATCTTCTCCGGTGAAATCATTAGCCGGAAAGGACTCACCGGCGTTAGACCCAACCAAATTTTCAGGTTGTTCGGCTACTATAGGCGTTTGAACGTCTTCCCCAACGATTGTAACACACTGTCCGATGTACTCCGGTAACCACCTACCGGCGCCCTCGGACACCCAACATGAGAACGTTTCACCCCTCCAGACGACTCTAACCTCTTCATCGATCCTGTTTTTAACCTTTGTAAGGACTCCGACATAAACACCGGACAAATCCGTATTCGTCACCCCATTCTCTGCTTCGTTAACGATCGTCCCATACTGAGCACCAATAATACCCACATTTTCTTCCGATGACATAATCAGCGGTAACCCAGTGACCTTAATCCATGTTAATCTTTCATATTCCCAAACCTGCCCCGTCCATTCGTATGCTTCCGATAACCACTCGTCCCAATCCTTCCGTGAATCCAAGAACATTTTAACCTTTTCCGGATTGGAAAAAGTTAACAACACCTTGAAACCACCCAAGTATCTGACTTCAATCTTCATATTCTTTAACTCCTTCAAACCATCAATCAATTTGCATGTTGGGACGAAGAGGATTGAAGAAACCACCTTTTGATAACCTTAGTCTTTTCCATATCTGCCTAAGTATAGAACTGCTGAAGAACAAATAGAAGAAGTACTGAAGAACAAACACAAAGTTCTGAAGAGTAAATTCATCAGAAGTTCTGAAGTCTAACCAGACATTTCACTGAAGAACTACTGAAGACAAACTGCTCATCAGCAGTTTGTCACTCATCAGCACTTTCCATCAGAAGCTTCTAACCGACTGAAAGATCAGCAGTTTTACTATTATATTGTTTTGTTAAAGTCTTGATTTCAAGTTTCAATGTACAGACTGATGTAAGCTTATCTTTGCATAATATCTTTGTTTAATATCTTAGATTACTTCAGACTTCAGTTTAGTACATTAGTCTATAAATAGATGAGTTTGTTCATCTATTTTAGATATGTGATTTTGTGTAAAATCTTTGAAATTATATTGAAATCCTTCAAGCTTTAAACTCATAATTTCCACTTCACATCTGAGAAACATAAACTGCTATTACTGCTTTATACTTAGATAATTTATTGTTTCTCATTTATTATTCAGTCAAGGGGGAGTAATAACTCCTCATCAAAGTGATCTTTTAGACCTTTGAACACTTAACTTTCCGCTGCTTAATAACTCTTATATAAATCTGATCAACACATAAGTGTTCATAAGAAACAGCCACTGATCCAACAATTGGTATCAGAGCTTCTGGTTAATCTGATCAAAAATCAATCTAACAAATTGAGATTCAGACACAGGCTCAATATTGATATTCAATAAAAAGGATAAAAGGCTCACTTTTTAAATCCATCACTTTAAGAAAGTATTGACAAATCCAAACTTCTTAAAAATGGACCCCTACAATACTGGATCTGCCAACAAACCTCCTATGTTAGTCAGAAATGAATATAACATATGGTCTAAGAGGTTGGCACACACTATTTCTCAAACCAACACTGGATGTTGGAGGTCTGTAGTTTTTGGACCTCACAAACCAGTTGTTACTGATCCAGAGGGTAAGACTGAAAGACCAAAGGATCCAAAAGAATACACGGAGGAAGATTTCCTAAAATTTGAGCTTGATGCAAAAGCTTTCTCCATGTTGGCTATGGCTCTCCCAAATGAAATTTATGCTGGCCTTTTACATTGTGAAAGTGCCAAAGAGCTGTGGGACTGCCTAAAAGAGCAGTTTGCAGGAACTGCTGAGGTGATAGCCAACATCAGAGAAATACTAGCTCAACAATATGAAACTTTTACTCACATAGAGGGTGAAACTTTAACTCAACAGTTTGAAAGATTTTCTTCACTCATATCTGAGTTAAAAATAAACAATCAGACCTATACAACTGAGTCTATGTTACATAGATTTTTAAGGTCTTTACCTTCAAAATGGGAAACTTACTCAATAGTCCTCAGAACCAGTTCTGATTTTAACACCTTGAACCTAACTAGGTTACATGGTAAATTATTAACTTTTGAAAGAGAAATCAATCAAAAGAAAAAGCTTCAAGAATCTGGTAAAACTGCTGATGACTATACTCCGGGTAGCACAGCCTTATTAGGACATGACTCACCATCCTGTTCTAATAATTTTGGTTCTTTTGACCACATTGACATAACAGCTGGGATCTCATCAGATGGATCTTTCCCAGCTTATGACAATGAGGAACTAAGTCAAACTGCTGACAACATGTGTTTCATCATGGATGATTTAAAATATTTTAGCAGTGATGACTTAGAAGAAATGGAAATATTGCACCAACTGGCCTTGTTAAGCTTAAAAACTAACAAATTTTACAAGAGGTCAGGAAGGAAGTTTCCAGGACTAAACAATTCAACAAAAGTTGGTTTTGACAAATCAAAATTGAGATGTCATAAGTGTCAAAAGTTGGGACACTTTGCTAGAGAATGTAGAAGCTCTAGCTATAACCAACAAATGTCCCCTGGAAATCAATATAACCCCTCATACAATAGGAATAATGGAACTAATGGGAGTGCTCATTTTGTACAGGCACAAGCTCCAAATGTTCAATATGTGCCACAAGTACAATATGTACAGATGCCTGCTCAACAACAACAGCAGCTCATGCCTCCATTTCCAACTGCTCAACTTCCTGCACAAACTCAACAACCCCCTCAGCAACAAAGCTTATTTACCTCAGGGTATGTTGACTGGAGCAGTCTTCCTTATGACACATCAGAATGCAGTCAGGATTCAGACAATAAGGTCTATGATGTCAACTGGGGAGAACCTGATAATGGCAGAAAGAATTTTGCCTTAATGGCTTTTGAAGGATACTCTTCAAATTCTGCTCTCACACAGGTATCACAACAATCTCTTTTAAAGCTTTGCACTAAATCTTGCAAAGAATCATTTGCTTTAATTAGAGAAACCAATGTGCATTTACAAGGCAAATCCAATGACATGGAAAGAAAATACACACAAATGAAGTGTGATTTGGAAAGGAAAGTCATGTTAAAAAATAAAGAAATTTCCAAACTAAATGATAAATCCATTGAAACAGAAGCACAAATTAAAACCATGATAGACAGCCTAGGAAAAGTCAGACAAGAGCTTGCTGACACCAAGGTTGATTGTGAAAAATGGGTTGAGTCTTGTAAAGGGTATCAAATGTTACTTAACAAACAAACTGCAGCCAATGTTAAGTTTGGCATTGGATATACCCACACTGAATCACCAACAGATTTCACCCACAAAACTGATAATGATGGGAAGAAATTGATTCAAACTTCTGATATGGAGGACTGCACATCCTACCATCAGAACTTCCTCAAAAAGGGAAGTACTGCAGAAGTTAAAACTACTGACAATAAGCCATCAGCAGTTTCAACTACATCAGGAGTTGAGATCCTGAAAACTGCTGATGACCTATTTCAAAAATCAGATTTTGTCAGTAAATTGCCTTCCAGTTCTCTTGATCTATCTAAAAGGAAAGAGAAGGCAAAAGCATGTGAAATATGTGGTCTGTTTAACCACATAACTGAACTTTGCAAATTTAGAAAGGTAAATCAGTTAGATAAACAAAAACAACAACTGATTGTGGGAAAACAGATAAAACAAGATTTTCAAAATACCTTTTTTCCCAACAAACAACAATCAAACAAAACCCTTTCTAAGAAGAAACCTTTATCTCAACAAAGGTCATCTTCTCAAAGTTCAATTTCAGAAGTTACACCTAACTCATCAGCAGATTCACAAACTGCTGAAGTTAAAGATTTGATAAACTTGGTCAAACTTCTGATGACCAAAGTTGATGGTGGAAACCAAAAAGAACCCACCATTGTTCTTAATGACAAATCCATTGCCAAAAAGACATGGATTACTAAAAATGGTCCACAACAAGCTGCACCTGTTCTCAAGAGCAAACCCAAAGCCAAACTGGCTTGGGTTGCCAAAACTAACTAATTTGCTATCTTGTGCAGAGAGTCTCCAGAGGTTTGAATAGCATATGGTATGTGGATAGTGGAGGCTCAATGCACATGACTGGATGCAGATACCTGATAAACAATTTTATCAGTCAAAGAGAAGGATCTGTGTCCTTTGGGAACAATGCCAAGGGATATGTGCTAGGATATGGCAATGTATCCTCAGGCAAAATGCAGTTTGACAAGGTCAATCTGGTTGAAAACCTTGAGTACAACTTGCTGAGTGTCTCTCAAATGTGTGACAAAGGATATTCTTCCTTTTTCACAAAGACAGCATGCAAGATCATATCACCAGAAGGCCAGAAGTTGATAGAGAAGATCATTGAAGACCATACTTTGCTGATTGCCAAAAGATGTGGCAATGTCTATGCAGTGGACATTGAAAAAGACAAAGTATTGAACAAGACTGCCTGTTTCTTCTCAAAGGCATCAACTTCAGAAAATGATCTCTGGCATAGGAGACTTGGCCATGTGAACTTTAAAACCATCAATAAAGTCACAAAAATGGGCTTGGTCAGAGGTCTACCTTTGAAGGAATATCAGTGCAAAGAACACTGTGTTTCCTGTCTTAAAGGTAAACAGCATAAGTCCTCTTATAAGTCTATTGAAGAATCAAAAACAACTGCATGTCTTCAACTACTCCATATGGACTTATTTGGACCAGTCAAGATTATGAGCCTTGGTAAGAAGAAGTACTGCTTGGTCATCATTGATGACTACTCAAGATTCACATGGGTCTTCTTCTTATATTCCAAGGATGAGGCAGCTGAAATCATCAAGTTCTTTATTCTACAAGTAGAGAAGCAATACTCTCTATCTGTCAAAGTCATCAGGAGTGACAATGGGACAGAATTCAGGAACAAGACTCTGGATGAATTCTGTCTGTCTAAAGGGATTGTTAGACAGTTCAGCATTCCCAGAACTCCTGAACAAAATGGTGTAGTAGAAAGAAAGAACAGAACATTAATTGAAGCAGCCAGAACAATGTTAGCTGATTCAGGCCTACCTTTGTATTTTTGGGCTGAAGCAGTCAACACTGCATGTTATGTTCAGAATAGAGTTCTTATCAACAAGAGACATACCAAGACTGCCTATGAAATTCTTCATGGAATTAAGCCCCTTATCTCCTTCTTCAGGGCTTTTGGATGTCAATGTTTTATCCTCAACATCAAAGACTCTATCTCTAAGTTTGCTGCAAAAGTTGATACAGGTTATTTTCTTGGTTATTCTCCATTGAGAAAAGCTTACAAAGTATTCAATTCAAGAACCAGGATAGTAGAAGAAACACTGAATGTCAAGTTCAATGAATCAAAACACACTCTTATTCCAGCAGATCCTGCTGAATTATTTGATCTTGACAATTTTCATTTCGGACCTGAAAAGACTGTTGAATCATCCAAACCTCCTCTAAATGGTTTTCAAGGATTTGAAGATGATAGTCCTGCACCATGGACTCCAAACACAGTCAGAAGATCAACTATTAAACCTTCAGAAGTTTCAATAGCTTCTACTTCAGGAACTACTGATGAACATTTTGAAACTACTGATTCAGCTGAACCTAAAACTCCTGAAGTTCAAATAACAGCTGAACCAGATATTATCAATCTCAGTGGTTTGTTTGAAGAAACTGTAGAGCCATCATCAAGTACAGGCTTACAACAACTGATTGAACACAAGGATCATCCATTGGAACAAATCATGGGTGATATTGCCTCAGGGGTACTTACAAGAAACCAGCTTTCCAACTTTTGCTTATTCTCAGCATTCATCTCTCAGTTGGAACCAAAGAAGTATCAAGAAGCCCTCAAAGACAACAATTGGGTGCAAGAAATGCAAGAAGAATTGCTTCAATTCAAGAAACAACAGGTTTGGGAAATCTGTCCCTTACCTGACAACAAGCAACCAATTGGAACAAGATGGGTCTTCAGAAACAAATCAGATGAGGCTGGTATGATAATCAAGAACAAAGCAAGACTAGTGGTACAAGGTTATTCCCAAGAGGAAGGAATTGATTATGATGAAACCTTTGCACCAGTTGCAAGACTTGAAGCTATCAGGTTATTTTTAGCTTATGCAATTTCCAACAACATTAAAGTTTATCAAATGGATGTCAAAAGTGCATTTTTGTATGGAAAAATAAAAGAGGAAGTGTATGTCTGTCAACCTCCAGGGTTTGAGGATCCTTCTCATCCTGATTGGGTTTACAGACTTGACAAAGCTCTTTATGGGCTAAAACAGGCTCCAAGAGCCTGGTATGAAACACTTTCCAACTTTTTACTAAAGAATCACTTCTCAAGGGGATCCATTGATAAAACTCTTTTCATAAAACATGTTGGAAATCATGTCTTACTTGTTCAAATATATGTTGATGATATCATTTTTGGTTCAACAAATTCAAAACTGTGTGAAGAATTTAAGAAACTCATGCAATCAAAATTTGAAATGAGTACAATGGGAGAATTGCAGTACTTTTTGGGACTGCAAATCAAGCAACAGTCAAATGGAACATTTATACATCAATCAAAATATGTTAAAGAATTATTGAACAAATTTTCTTTACAAGACTGTAAAACATGTTCCACTCCCATGACACCAATCACACAAGTTGAACCAGATGATCAAGGGAAACACATTGACCAAACCATGTATAGATGTATGATAGGTTCTCTTTTATATCTAACTGCTTCTAGACCAGATATCATGTTTTCAACTTGTGTCTGTGCTAGATACCAATCTGCACCAAGAGAATCTCATCTAATTGCAGTCAAAAGAATCTTCAGATATCTGAAAGGAACTCCTACTTTAGGGATCTGGTATCCTGCTTCAAGCAATACCAAGTTAACTACTTTTTCAGATAGTGACTATGCAGGCTGCAAAATGTCAAGAAAATCAACATCTGGTGGTTGTCAATTCTTAGGAAACTGTCTGGTGTCCTGGCAATCAAAGAAACAAACATCTGTGGCAACTTCAACAGCTGAAGCTGAATACATTGCTGCTGCAAGCTGTACTTCACAGATACAATGGCTCCAATATCAACTGCTTGATTATGGAATCAAAGAGACCAAGACCCCACTTTTTGTAGACAGCAAATCTGCCATTAGCATCATTCAAAATCCTGTTCAGTTTTCAAAAACTAAACACATTGAAATCAGGTATCATTTCATAAGAGATTGCTATGAAAAAGGCAAGATTGAGGTGAAGCATGTCACAACAGCCAATCAAATAGCTGACATTTTCACCAAACCCCTTGATTCAACAACTTTTCAGAGGTTAGTATCCATGCTTGGGATGTTAAACTTAGAAGAAAGTCTGTAAGTGTTTCACTTTTTAATTCTGCACATATTTTATTTTTCACTTACATACTTATCTGTCACAAACCTCTGAAGACCAAAAATTTGAGAAAAGAGAAAGTTCTGATGAACAAATTTTGAAAACTACTGATAAACATCAAAATGGGATATTTTCAAAATGGATATAACTACTGATGAAGATCAGAAGTTAGAAAAGTGTTTTAAGAGTCATCTGCATCAGCAGTTGAAACTGCTGATGAGACAACTAAAACCACTGATGAAGAAACCTTTCTTCTTCAGCAGTTTGACTAAAAGGGTAAAACAGACTTTTCACTCGTCAGAGGTTTGACCTAGTCGGTTAAAAACTTCTGATAAATACCCTGTTCCAACACTTATCCATTCAAAAAGCAAAATTCCCTCTTTCTCTCTCAAATTCAAAGCAAAACCCCTTCTCTAACCTAACAATCACTGTTCGATCAAAAACATCCATGGCTCTCGTGATAAAACAGGGACACAACCAAAGAGGCTACTTTGTTAAAGATGAAGCCTGGTCCCAGTATGATGAGATACTTGATCTCATCATGAAATCCCAATATTATGATGCTTTCACCATTGATCCACCCATTCATGAAGAAACTCTTAATGAGTTCTGGGCAAATTCAGAAACGGTGAAGGTGAATAATGAAGTGATTTCCCTCAAATCTTCTATAAAAGGGAAACTGATGGCCATCTCACCAGAAACACTAAGCATCAGGCTTGGTTTGAAGGATTCTGAGGCACCTGAGCAAATTCCAACCTCAGATATTCATCTAACCATGACAGAATGTGGCTATCAAGGTACTTTGGCACAAGCAACAGTTTACAAAAAATATTTTGACCCACAATATAAACTGTTATTTCATTATATTATTATGTGTCTTAGTCCTAAAACTGGGTCAATAGATCAGATGCCTTCAACCTTTCAACCTATTTTTCATTCCATCATAAATGAAACTTCTTTCAAGGCATCAAAACTGTTTTTCAATGAACTGGTTTTACATCATCAAAATGATAAAAAGAGATTTTTGTTGTATCCAAGGTTTGTTATGCAGTGCATAATAAAAGAACTTGGTGAGGGAGTACTTGAGGGAAAAACAACAACTCTAAATCCTTTAACTGCTCAAGTATTCTCTAGGCACAACAAACCAGCACTTTTGCTTGAAGATGACCAAGGGGAAGAACAACCCATCCCCAAGGAACCCACATCTTCCAAACCCAAAAAGATAACCAAAAAGCCTAAACAACAAAAACCAAAAACAACCAAGTCACTGAAAAAGAAAGTTCAGGAAATGGAGAAACCTGAAACTACTGATGTGCAATCTGCACTTGAAAAGGAAGTGGCTGAAACATCCTCTCAGCACACTCCTTCTCCACCACCCAAAAGAAAACCTGTCACAGTTATATTTAAAAGAAAAAGATTTAAGAAACAAATAACTGTTGACCCTGCTTTTGAAACTGCTGAAACCATTCCCACCCAAACTCCTGAACACCAACCCATACAAACTACTGAACCTGAACCCTCACATACAACCATAGAAATTGCCCAACTTCTCTCAGGACTTAAAGGAACCCATTCACCACATGTCACTCCCCTTACAACACATCAAATTGGGGAGATGCCTTCAGAAGTTGACATGAATGTGGATCCCTTTAGCCCAACACAGAGAGATGAGGATGAACAAGGGTTTGTAAGCCCAAACTTGCAAACTTTTGATATTTTTGAGGCTGCTACTACTCACTTATCACCCAGTGGTGAACCTGAGGACAGTAGTAACATAGCTAAGACCTCAAATCTGGCAACTACTGATGAAGGCCTAAGGCCAGAGGTAGGAAAACCTCAGGACCAAGACAAAGAGGTTCATGAGACTACTGGTTTGGGTCCAGCTCATGATATAACTGATCCTGCCCTCTCTGAGGACACTATCAGGGATTCAGATGATTCCATTAAATTGGTTGATGAATCACAAATTCCACAAACTGAATTGACGGTTGATATTGAAGGTCCTGCATCCAAGGTCTCCAAGCTCAAGAAGCTGGTCACCAAAGATCAGGTTAAAGACCAGTTAGCCCAAAAATCCCCACAACTGGCATCTTCAGAGCAATCTGAAGATCACCCAAAAATCACCCCTTCACCAAAACAACCTACCCAATTCACTGGGCTCACAAGCATAGACTTGAACCAACTATGCAGCCCAGATGGTCCCCTGTATCAGGCACTCAAACAAATAATCACTGATCAACTCAAACCCTTCACAACTGCTTGGGAGTTAAAAGCTAACAATCAGTTTGGGTTGATCAACTCGAGACTTGCAGAGTTGAACAAGAAGATGGATGAAACACAAGATCAACTTGCAAGGTTGTCTGCTGCAACATCTCATTCCATTAGGCTTCCAGAAGTGGATGAAGCCAAAAAGGGGGAGATGATTAAGGAACCAACAGATGCTACACAAAGACAAAATCCTGATCAAGAAGCTGATAGACCAACACAAAGACCAGGAAAAGAAGTAGCACCAGAGTTCAAGTTACCTAAGGCATCAGAGGTAACTGCTGATTACATTTCTCAAACTACTGAAGACAATCCTTCAGCAGTTATGACCAAACCTACCACATCAGCAGTTTTACCTCCTAAACCATCATCAGAAGTTCCTAAGGCAACTGAAAAAGACCCTGCTCCAACTCCTTTGCCTACAACAACTTCCACAGCTATTTTAAACCCTACTCCTATCAGGATGTCGAAAGAACTATTAGAGAAGAGTTTGAAAGAAGCTGCCAAGAAGGCAAAAGAAGACAGAGTATGGAACAGCCTAGAAACTAGAGAAGACTTGACCTATGATGAAAAATTGATCAAGTATCAAGAAAAACTTGATGAGCTTGAGGCTGAAGAGAGAGCACTTGAAGCTGCTGCTGAAGAAGACAAAAGAGCACAGCTTATAACATTCATTACAAAGAACTCCAAATCCAAACAAGTGGCCCTCAAGAAACTCTCAACACAAGAACTGACAAGAAGAGCTCAGATGCTATCTGACAGAATAGCAACTGAAAATGAGAGGAAAGCCAAAAGAGCTGAAGTGATTGAAGAATTAGTGGCTAATGACTATGGTTCAAAAGCCTCAATCAGCAAATGGAAAGAACAAACTCTCTATGAGGCTTACAAGAAACTCAAAGTAGAGAAAGCTGCTGAACCAGAAAGATTTGAAAGCCAAGAAGTCCAAACAACTTCTATTGTCAAAAGACCATCTGGTACATTAAGAAAGCCAGCCACTAAAAGAAAAGCAGATGGAGATCCCATTGTCAAGACTGACTTCAAGATGATTCTGTTAGAAGGAGATCAGTTGGTACATGGTGATTTTGATGTTGAAGAGAAACCCATCTTGACCCAATTCAGAGACAAGGCTACCTATGCTTATCAGTTACAACAATCCATTCAAGAAGAAACACATACAAGGGTTGTTACAGAGCATCACCTGCCCAATATGCCAATCCAAGGTGCTGCTGAATTACAAGGAAGTCAAGAGTCTCACCTGAGAGTCACTGAAATTGAAGACATTCCTCAATCAGGTCAACCTAAGGAAACAGGCTTGGTTTCCTATGCCTCTGACTTTGACAGGTCAAAGGTAAACATTGTGAAATGGTCATTTACTGAATCCAACTCAGTACTTGTGACCAGGAGAGACCGTTCAAGTAAGGTCTATAAAAACTCAAAGGAGTTGAGTGTTTTATCGTCCAAAGACCTTCTCACCATTCAACATTTAACACCTGAACTTGGTCCTCTCACTGAGCAACAAAGATGTACTCTTACCACCCGGATGACAGCAGAGATCTGGAGGATGCTAGAAGAGAGAAAAGGACAACAATAAAGGATAGATAAGGTTTTGGCTTCATCAATCCAGGGGGAGATTGTTGGGACGAAGAGGATTGAAGAAACCACCTTTTGATAACCTTAGTCTTTTCCATATCTGCCTAAGTATAGAACTGCTGAAGAACAAATAGAAGAAGTACTGAAGAACAAACACAAAGTTCTGAAGAGTAAATTCATCAGAAGTTCTGAAGTCTAACCAGACATTTCACTGAAGAACTACTGAAGACAAACTGCTCATCAGCAGTTTGTCACTCATCAGCACTTTCCATCAGAAGCTTCTAACCGACTGAAAGATCAGCAGTTTTACTATTATATTGTTTTGTTAAAGTCTTGATTTCAAGTTTCAATGTACAGACTGATGTAAGCTTATCTTTGCATAATATCTTTGTTTAATATCTTAGATTACTTCAGACTTCAGTTTAGTACATTAGTCTATAAATAGATGAGTTTGTTCATCTATTTTAGATATGTGATTTTGTGTAAAATCTTTGAAATTATATTGAAATCCTTCAAGCTTTAAACTCATAATTTCCACTTCACATCTGAGAAACATAAACTGCTATTACTGCTTTATACTTAGATAATTTATTGTTTCTCATTTATTATTCAGTCAAGGGGGAGTAATAACTCCTCATCAAAGTGATCTTTTAGACCTTTGAACACTTAACTTTCCGCTGCTTAATAACTCTTATATAAATCTGATCAACACATAAGTGTTCATAAGAAACAGCCACTGATCCAACATTGCACAATCTATAATAACTCCTTGCCTGACCAACGACTGATCTTCCCAGCCATGAACGTTTATCCGCAGCCGTCTTGTCATCTAAACGAATAGCCCTTGGCTCCTTACTATAATCTTCAACCCGTTTCCCAGTAAGTTTTTCTTTAAACGACACGTTTTCGTTGGAACTCCCATTAAACTCCTCGGCCCGGTAACCAATGTTAACCTCAAAGGCTCTCATCGGTTCCGAACCTACCCCCCTTCTTGAGCCCATACGAGCTTTGCTATCTTCCTTGCTGAATCTAGCAGCCTTAGCGAACACTCTTTGGCCGAATGTGCCTAAACTATTGAGGGCTTTCGTCATTTTCGGCACATCCTTCACCTTGTTGAACCTGACAAATGCAAAGATTTTCCCGAACTTATCTCTTTTCCTAGCCACGTAGACGTCGCTCAGTTGCCCATACCTTCCACATTCCACCCGAAGATCTTTAGTGACTATTCCTTCTGGTAGGTTAGACAAGAAGAACGTGACTGAAGTGTTATCCTTTGCGTTAGAAGCTTCCGGCGGAATCTCCCCTTCCTCGAGAGTCATTGTTTTTAGGGGTCATGTAGAAGGGTGATCCTGGGTATTCATCCTTAAATATAGTGTTTATATTTATTTACTTTTTGCTCTTTTCTCTCAATGATTTGAGATTAAAAATTGCAAAACTTGAATTATGAACGTTGAAAAAAATGTATTTGGTAATGATAATTAGGGATGAGGATTTGATATGGGGTATCGAAAAATACCAATATTGAGACATTTTTTTGGGTATTAATTCTGTACGCACCTTTGGCGTGTTTCGGTTAGGTACCGAACCTGTACCGTAAAGAGTATTTTTAATACCAATATCCATATTTGACAATTTTTGATACTAGTACCTGTTCGATACGCTATGGCACCAAACTCATCCCAAAGTTTTCAAGAGTAAAACCGACTTAAGTTACTAGGTTATATCATAGAAATATAGATATTACAGTGAATAACTTACATAAAAGTAGACACAAAGGCTATAGAGTGATGCAGTTTGGAAGCGCATCAAATGACTCAAGAACAAATAAGTAATCAAAAACGATAAATTGAACCAAAGGTTCCAAGAACAATGTTCTTTATAATAATCAAACTCAAAAACTAAAGAAACAATAAATCTTAGATCCCATTATATAATTGGGAATTACAAGTAAAATAAGAAACTAAATAAAGATAAATAGGAAATTCAAATTTTAAATAAAGAAAAGATAATACCGATGCTCCTGCATCATACTCCCCGTCATCGAAAAAAACTCGTCCTCGAGTTTTGCCTTCGGACCAAAGTCACCACTGCAAGCCCGTATGAGATTTTATTTGTGACTCGAACTTATCCATAATTCCATTCATCGAGTCGTCATCTATCTCTTTAGATATATTCACCACTTCTTTATTAATATTTGTTACTATTTCAACCTCCGATAAAAGAGCTTTCCTAGTCAAACCCATCATCATCATCTTACTAACAAATTTAAACTTTGGAGTTTTCACATTAGTGTTAGCTTTAGTATTTTCGAAAGAGATATCCAAAGAACTTTCAATCCAAATTTTCTCTGCATAGTTTGCGTCAATATGCGATCCCATCCCATTATATAGAACTTTCAAAATCTTAGGATAATCCCGATTAGAATCCACGTTTGGCGTACCGCTGGTATGTACTTGCACAACCGGAACATCAACTCCAGCGATACCCGTGACCACTCTACTGCCACCAGAACCCACCGCATCAACATCATTAGCCATCGCCTCGCTATCGACAACCACCGCAACACCACCCCTAAACCAAGAATACCATTGTTCATCCCCGTATTCATCATACACGGGAAGCGAATCATAGATAGTGTCGCCATTGGTAGGATGCTCCTCATCCCCGGATAAACTGTCCCGGACAAGTTCTTCCGGTTCCGTTTCCTTCCAAGTCGACGATACCTCAAGATCTTGGACTTGTTCATGAAGTCTTTTGATCTTAAGATCCCGGTGGTCGGAATAGACACCATTGCTGCCTCGCGCGACGACTCTGCAAATAGAAAATCTATTTTTTTCCACTGACACGTGAACCACCAATGTTCTTGTCGATGCCTCCGGCGGCGAATCTTCGAACAAGAAAACACTTGTCTTCACGTAGAGCCATTTGAAAACCAAGAGCTCTGATACCAACTGATGCAGTTTGGAAGCGCATCAAATGGCTAAAGAACAAATAAGTAATCAAAGACGATAAATTGAACCAAAGGTTCCAAGAACAATGTTCTTTATAATAATCAAACTCAAAAACTAAAGAAACAATAAATCTTAGATCCCATTATATAGTTGGGAATTACAAGTAAAATAAGAAACTAAATAAAGATAAATAGGAAATTCAAATTTTAAATAAAGAAAAGATAATACTGATGCTCCTGCATCATAGAGTGAACGAGGTAATGGAATGGACAAAGAAATGAAATGGATCATTACCATTCCATGGTCTTGTTTAGTTATCATACAAGAATGGAATGAATCATTACTTTGTATTGTTTGGTAGGCATGAAAAGACTAAAGATTGGCAGTAGTGTGTGGTGGTGGCGTTGGTCGAAAGTGGCAGTAGTGGTCGGTGGATGGCAGTGGTGTTCGTTCGGTGATGGGGGTGTCGGTAGTGGTGGTGATCAGTGTGTGGCGGTGTCGATAGTGGTAGTGATCGGTGTGTGGCGGTGGTCGACAGTGGTGGTAGTCAGTGGTGGTGACGGGCCGAAGGTCGCGATGTCGGTAGTGGTTAGTGGGTGGTAGTGGTCGGTGGTGGCTGATGACGGTGTTAGGTGGCGGCATCGGTGGATAGCGACAACGGTGGGTAGCGGTGTTCGGTGGTGGCGGTGTTGTTCGGTGGGTGACGGTGGGCGGTGGGTGACGGTAGTCGGCGACGCTGGTAATGGTCGGTGGCAGCGGTGATTGGCGGGTGGCGGTGACTAGTGATGGTGATCGTCGATGGTCAATGGTGGTGGCGTCTGGAAGGTTGCAGCGTCAAGTGGTGGTGGTAGAGGGTAGAGGGAATGGAATGGAAAAAACATGAGGGGTGAATGAAATGAATCTTAGGGTTTTTACCTTGACCAACTCAACACATTTTTTTTCATTTCATTTCATTCCTCCTATTCTTGCATACCAAAACTACCTAAGTGATGGAACTAGTCTTAGATCAAATACCTAAAAATAACTATGGGAGTAAAATTAGTGTCAGTAAGTTTGGTAAGTCGGTGTTGTTTTAGGTTATTAGATGTTGAATAAAACTTACTCATATTATCATAGAAACACATCAGCTCTAGAGAGTGGGCAGTGTAACTTAAGAAGCTTACAGAGTTGAGCTACTTGAGCAAACATTTACAATACCTCTGTACTTGGCTTCGACACTAGCATAAGACATAACATGACACAATGTCTATCGGTACTCACATTTAGAGGTTTTTGGTTTCAATATCGGTACGGAATCAGTATAGTATCTGATGAGTCCCAAAATTAGCAGGTTTTGCATACATGTTTTCACCTATTTATCACCCGAAATCATGTTTTTATCTTGATATTATCACAGTTTGTCTTCTTTTGATGATAATTGCAGGTATTGAAGGTGGGAAATGAGAAAGAGTGAAAACCGGCATAAAAGACAAGGATTTGAAGACTTTTGAAGCTGATCCATATGCACCACGGACGCGCTTACGACTGTGCATGGCTGTGCACCTATCCCAGGTCAACCAATTAGCATTTCGAAGTCAACAGGATGAGAAATTGAGCTTTATAGATAAGCACGGGCGTGCTCCTTCCCTTGGCACGGCCGCGCTCCCTTATGTGTGTCCCCCAAGGCTTAAACCGACCAAAACTGACAAGACGGCTACATTTTACAGACTAGAAGACTATATATAAAAAGTTAATCTATCCAGAGATCACATAACTCTTTGAACATCAAAATTCAAATAACTTTCTCTCACAGGATTAACTTGCCAATCATACTGATCTTAATAACTTATTACTTTCCAAATTTATAAATAAAGCTTCAGATCTCTAAAATCGCTATTATAACCATCTCCACACAAGCTGAACATGAACAGATTCAACACAGTTTCAATAATCGTTGCATCATAACACAAATACTCAACGTATAAAAAAACATATCAGGTAAAATCCTAAATGAACAAATTAACCTAAAACGACAAAAAATAAAAGTAATAATAATAATAATAATATTAAAAGCTAGGTGAGAGGAGCGGGGAGACCTTTCGGTGCTTAGCATTGAACTCCTTGGAGACGCCAGCCTTCTCGTTCATATCTACGTATAATAAAATTTATAAAAGTAATAATAATAATCGGTTGTGATTTGAGGGTTGAGGGATGAGATCTCTCTCCTGAACCGTCGGATTAAACGCTGATGAATTGGATCGCCTGAGACGACGAAGGAGAGAGGATGGAGATGAGATCAGGATGAGGGAGGGGATATTATTTGGGTGTTGGTTGGTTTTTTTGTTTGTTTTGTGAGCGTGTGAAAGGGGAGTACTGCTTTTGGGTTTACACGTGTGAAATGGTTTACTTGCTCCTCATGGCTCCTCATCGGTACGGGATCAGTATAGTATCTGATGAGTCCCAAAATTAGCAGGTTTTGCATACATGTTTTCACCTATTTATCACCCAAAATAATGTTTTTATCTTGGTATTATCACGTTTTGCAGGTATTGAAGGTGGGAAGTGAAGCGGAGTGAAAACTGGCATAAAAGACAAGGATTTGAAGACTTTTGGAGCTGATCCAGATGCACCACGGCCGCGCTTACGACTGTGCACGGCTGTGCACCTATCCCAGGTCAACCAATCAACATTCCAAGTCAACAGGATGAGAAATTGAGCTTTAAAAATGAGCACGGGCGTGCTCCTTCCCTTGGCACGGCCGTGCTCCCTTATGCTGTAAGGTCAAAGGGGATTGACAAGCAAGTATAAACCTTAGTCTTATATCCTCTTTACATTTTGTGAAACTGCTGAAGAAGAAGAAGATATGTAAAGTTCTGAAGAGTAGAAAGATCAGAAGTTCTAAAGATAAACTAGACAGAATATCTGAAGAACGAACTGCTGAAAACAAACTCCTGAAGATGACTCATCAGAAGTTTGTCACTCATCAGCACTTTCATTAGAAGATTCTAACCGCCCTTTAATCTCAGCAGTTTAGCACTTTCATTAATGTCTTTGTTCAAGTTTCAATGCTATAGCCTGTTGTAGTATTATCTAACATTATTTTAAGCTTTTGATTACTTAGTTTGTATGTAATCTTTCGGCTCTAAATAGAGGGGTTATTCCCACTATTTTAGTAGTCGTCATTTATCTATCCTAAAACTTGAACTCTTTCCTTCGATATAATTAGTAGTTTATCCTTTCATATATATTTGGGAATCATCTTGCATTAACTGTTTTATTTACTACTATTGATTCTCATCTTTAACTTCCTAGTTCATTGATAGAGGGGGGAGTAATAACTCCTGTTAAAAGTGACACTTTAACTTGAACACTTTAATATTCCGCTGTGCATCTTACTTTGATATATTTACAAACACATAAGTGTTCATGAATAAGAACTGTTAAAGAGAAACTGATCCAACATATGCATGTCCCCCAAGGCTTAAACCGACAAAAACTGACAAGACGGTTACACTTTACAGACTGCATGGGCGTGTTTGCCCCTCAAGCATGGGCGTGCTTGCCCTAGTACAGACAACTGCTGCACAAAGGACTCTGCAATCATACCTACTGTCGAGCATGGGCGTGCCAAGACATGAGTATGGGCGTGCAGGGGCTGATTTGCCTATAAATATAGGCCTCCACTTCACATTTTGGGTATCCCTTTTCACCCGAGTTTCTCTCACACTCCAGCCACCTTGAGGGTCTTGTAAGTGACCTTTGGAGCCTGGGATCACTCCATAAACACTATTTGGTTGAGAGTTGAGAGAGATCACTACAAATCATCCAAAAAAACCTCTTTAATCCTTAAAACAACCACTACTATGTGTTCTTCCAACACCCAACTTAGAGCGCAAGTTGTAAAGCCAATGTTTGGCTAAGATATTAGAGTGTTGTTAGGGTGAAGACTTCCTTGGTATGGATTATATAGTTTTTATTTGTTGAGTGGTGTTTGTGTTCGTGTTTAATTCTTTTTACTTAAAACTTTGTTTGATGAATTAACTAACTAATTACTTAGTATTTGGTCTTGTAGGTGTCTTGATAGGAAGTGGGAGGACTTATGAGTGTACCCATGGTGTGTAACAACCCATGCACTCATAAGCTAGCCTAATCCCGTGAGTAGTGATTAGCCCATTTGTGGGTAGAAATACACACACTTAGTGGCTTAATCCTCTACTATCAAAGATCTCACTTAGGTTCGGTACGGTCTTTATACTCAGTCCTGGTGATAAGCCAAGTCTTGACTTTGCGACTTAGCTTCATGGTCTATGTAAAAGCTTTGGCGCAGGTCAAGGATTGGTGAACCCGTGTTGAAAGAAAACGGTCTTTATTTTCTTTCATTATTGTATTGCCACACAATCAATAATAGGCCAATCACTTTTTAAAAGGTTCAATTCAAGTAGGAGATGCATGTGTTCTGGTTAGTCACGACACACCTATGATATCAAGTGGCAACTTGTCCGGTCATGCTCCGGCCACCGACAAGTTGTCCACAAAAGTTTTAAGTAATTAGATGTCGTTATTGCAACACTGGGAGGTGGATTCTTCGGGGTTGGGTATACACATTCTTGAGTAGTACGTCCCTCATTGTTGAGAGGTGAGTTTGTGACAACAGTCAACAAACCAGGTCAACATTCGTACACGTTTCATTTAATTACTTCATTATATGTGCATATTCAGACAGTTTGCATACACTATACCCCCCCTAGTCTAGTGAAGCAAGAGTTAGTCAGAAAACTCAACATGGTACACTTGTTTAGTCATACAATACCCGGACAAATCATCAAACAAGCATTTCATGAGGTTACTCTACCCTAACACATGATAGCTCACCTTTAACACACGTATATGAATACTGGGACCACCATGGGATATCATTTAATAAACACATGATACCTATGAAACAAAATACATGTTGATGTCATCATCAATACCTACACATATCAATCTCTTAACCATCGGGTCTATCCTATACAATGAGGAACATGACTAGCCAAAACATAACTATAAATGAACATATATATGTACACACACATGACCCTATGTATATACAACTATACATACCTATAAACGGCTACACACGCACACATACATTGGACAAGTCCCTTCCTACAATTCATAACTCCTCTTTGTTTAGCTATCGGGCAACGAACCCCAAGAACATCAAGTGTCACTTTCACCTCTAATCTTGGTTATACTAGCTTAGGAACCAACCAAAGAAGCTTCATCACCCAATACAAGATCCAATACCCTTTTCCTCTCCATGTGAATCGGCCAAAAGGCATGGATGACACAAGTTATTACACTAAAATAGAAACAATGCAAGAATGAAGTCATGAGTCACCCTACCCTTCCTTATAATCGGCCAACCACCCACATAAAAATCTATGAGCTATCACCATCATAGGAATGTCCAAGACTTACACAAAATTGGTGCCATGACATCACTAACACACACTCCTACCATTTGATCCCTACCCAAGATGCCAAAGACCTCTCCTTCTTATCCCTATCGGCCGCAGACTCTCTCTTGTCCCTTTCATACAATAATTGCAAGTACATTACCTTGGGAATTGAAGCTCCAATCGGCTACCATGAAAGAGCATGAATGATCCATCACTTTCACAAGCCATTTGTCCTATACCTTTGTCTTATAATCGGCCAAAAATATGGAAGCAAACAAGCAAGGCCAGCCTTGAGGGGGTGCGGGGAGGACCCCCAGCCCGGGCCCAATTTGTAAATGGGCACTTTGAGTGGCGACGAGTTTTTTTTTGCAAGTTTTTTCTTTCTGTTTTCGACCAAAAAAAAAGATCTCATCTTAAATATCACTATTTATAAACGCAAGAAGGTGAATAGTAGATAAGGAAGAAGATGAGTCATACATGATAAACTAGATTGGAAGGATACGGCAAAATTAAAAAAAAGTTGAAGTGTTTTACTTGAGATTTGTGTTGTGGTACAGTAATTATGCAGCCTTTGTAGTAAATTTTAATATATAGTAGTACTACAAAACAACAATTGTCTCACGCTTTTGCACATGATGCAAGTCAGACTCATTTTATTAAAAACTTTTGAAGCCTAAATTAGGGGTGTCAATCGTGTCGGGTTGATGGGTTGGCGGGTTTACGGGTTGCGGGTTAGTGGGTTGATGGGTTGAAATGTGCAACCCGAACCCGACCCATATTATTATTCGTGTCAAATATTTTGACCCTAACCCGACCCACATAAAATCCGGGTCAACCCGAAGATGACCCGTTTAACCCATATTTTTAAATGAGTCATACATGTTCATGAGTTATAAGCGGGTTGTTGGGTTGCAAGCGGGTTATCAATAAAATGTTTAATGGTGAGTATATAAGTGTGACAAATAAATAATATAGTGTACCAAAAATAACACAATTATAACTAACCATGTAAATAAAAATGAAAAAAGAAAAACAAAAATATAATAAATTTTTTTTTCTAAATAGTTAAACGGGTTAACGGGTCAACCCATTTTATATATGCGTCAACCCTAACCCGACCCATTGTTAATACGGGTCGACCCGAACCCGACCCATTTTTTTTAAACGGGTCGTGTTACTTGACCCAAATCTGTTTTTTTCCGTGTCGGGTTCGGGTCGGTTTTCGGGTCGTGTCAATAATTGCCGCCCCTAGCCTAAATGATGGCCCTTCAAATTATTATGAAATTTTTAAAAATGTGGTTTTTTATGAGCCAATTAGCCAAACATATTAATTTTTATAATTATTGCGACACTTTCAGTTCTATATCCGGTTCGACCGGTCCGACTAGGGAACCGGTAAGGACATTGGTTCAACGTCCGCTTCAGTTATGAAAACATTGCTTAAAAGACCTAAGATTAAGGGGGCACATATTTCGCGGCTCGGCCCGGACACCTAAATTTTCAGGGTCGGCCCTGCAAACAAGGAAGAGCTTAGTTGTCAACATTACACTAGAATGGACATCAAGACAAACTAAGATAACCTACAAGCTAAGTCAACCATCCTAAACTTAGATAACCTATACAATAATCGGCCAAACTAAGAGAATGCATGACACCTTAAACTTTCACTAAGTGGTGATTAAAACCAAGGATCACTACACTTCCCAAGATGATGAACCTTACCCCTTTTCTTGCTTTGTCCTCACCTCCATCGGCCACTATAAAAGAAGGTCCCTTGGACTCTCCAAATTGCACCATCTCAACTCAAAAACTCTCCCTAAAAATCGGTTCTATCCTACCTTTCCTTAAGTTCCATTCGGCTAGCAAGAGAAGACTCCCAAAGATCACAAGGTTCCCTTGTTTCATCGAGTCTTGAGGTAAGCTTTAACCATCTATATTACTTGTTTTCTTTCGGCCCTATTGTGAAACCAAGATAGTGCACTCAAACTAGATCTAATTGGCTTATGTCCAAGCTTAGGGAGTGTCATTAGTCGACCAAACATGGAAACATGGTCTAGATTTCCTATCATCGCCTTAACACCATGCACATATTCACTTATGATCGATCACATTACACAAAAACACCTTGCTTGTTGATATAAATCGGCCTTATTAAAACTAAGGTGCTTTTCAAAACAAATATCATATAGATCACCTATTATAAAATCGGTTTTCATATTTAAAAGGTGTGATTAGAACAAAGAGCTATAGTCAAGGTGTATCATTGGTTTCTTCTACAAATCACACACTCGCGCGTCTTGTAATGAGCCGTGAGAACATTGTCAAGACTAGATTAACACCTAGCTAACCACACACGATTATATAATGTGTGGTATAATCGGCTATCAAATGTTAAGATACGTTAAAGCCAACTAAAACACACGTTAGTCCATAACTTAACATATTTAGGACATAACTTTAGTGGAACGCTCGTGTTTACAAAGATACAATCATGGATAGTGGAATTAAGACAATATGCGTCCCAAAACTCCACATGGGCCCATATGGATCTACCTCACGAGTCATTATAAGCCCCACGTACGTAAAACGCCATCCACATTAAAGAACAAGGTTCACAATAATGGGTGCCCCGTTTACATGTTAAACAAAAACATACAACTCATTATGTTCTCAATAATCATAGGGCAATCTCCTATCGGGCAATAGTTGCTACGTATCTCAGCTTCACTAGACCACATACTACTCCATCAGGTGAGTTTTCACGGCCCCATTTTACTATTTTACATTTCGGGGGAAATACATGCATCAATACTTGTGTCATTTTCAAGTGTGTGTACATTCTATCGTGACTACCATGTGGAACATGAGACATATTGGTTCATGAGCTCACTAGTCCTCATACAACATTTACTGTAACCATTAGCTAAACACTTAGCCATGGAACACTTTAATAGATCTATTGGGTTGACACCCCCACTCTTGGTTAGTCGCTCTAACCGGTTACATTCTAAAGAGTGTTAGTATTCTACTATACATACATTGTCTTTAGTGTACAATGCGCGAGGCACAACAGTCAAGAGGTTTGGTTACGGGACTCATGGTTTGCACATACATCATTCGCTTAGCTAGCTTATGATTGGTCATACACGAATTACACATTGGTTTTACTTGTTACATTCAAACCCGTGAACTCACCAACATTATTGTTGACAAAACTCGTTATGCATGTTTTTCAGGTAACTAATGGAGGGCCACAGAGATTTGAGGGAAGGGTTCGAGCAAGCACTGCGTGGTACCACTTTGATGGGTTTTTCTTTGTCAACCATATGACGTTTAATTCCAATTTCATGAGTACTAGACAATATCTCTATTGCTAAATGTTACGATGACAATAAATCTATGACAATATCCATCATTTATGGTGTTACTATTTTAATAAATGTGTGTTGCTTGAACCTTGTGCTTGAACACTTTTCGGTCGTCGCATCCCCGTGTTTCCGCCTTGGCGGGGTGTGACAGATTTTACCGGTTTGGGAGACCCTCACTTTAATAACAAGAACACAACTCGTTATGCGAAAATAGTCACCTTTGGAGAATGTACTTGCAACTCCAAGTTAAGCATAAGTGCGTAACCTGGATACACCACTCAACTAAGTAATTACTATTAATCTCTCCCAAGGATAGTCGGATCCCAAAGCAGCACTTCTTTTTGGTTATTGATTTCTACTTTGGTCATTCTCGTTCTCTCTTTCTTTACTTTATCTTTTCTTTTATTAAAGAAACTTAGAGCTGAGTAGGGGAAGTCATGTCTTAGGGTTCGATACTCGGTACTTGTTATAGTCTATACTACGCTCGATAAGTCCACTTGCCTATCGTGTGGGTTTAGAACAATCAGCAGATATCATTTTACTTTTATAAATATAAAACTTCGATAAGTGTCTTAATTTAAAAGTCTCAATTTAATTACCCTTTTTCATCGAGTCCTGATACTTCCTTTGGAAAAGTGTTAGTTTTAAGAAAAGGACATTTAAGAGACTTAATCCACACGACATCAAAGTTTTTGGCGCCGTTACCAAGGACACGACATATTCCAGAGAAAAGTTTTGAGTTGCTAGTTACTAATTATTTTGCCAGTTTGTTTTTGATAGTTTTTTCAGATGGATCACATGGAGGAAGATCGGTTCGTGGCAGAGAACTTTTTCGACTATGAGGGGTTTTATGTTTAGCAGTTTTGTGAATATTGTGGTGGACCTTCGTTCTACCACAACTGTGAAGACTATTTGTCTTGGTACCTTCCAGAGTACAACAACCACTATTCACCCTCGCTTGAACCACCACCTTACAACCATTCACCATTTCCTCATAACCCCAACGAAGAAATTTACCACATCGATGGCTGCCGATTAAGCGCTCAACCACCCTCACCACCTAGATCTCCACCAGCACCATTTGACCCTATCCCACCATCACCTGATGCACTCGACAGAATGTATCACTTGGGTGAATCATCACCATACATTTTACCACAAGCCTACCAATTCACTTCACCTTTACCTGCACATGTCCCTAGCCTATCACCTTACATGCCATCTCCATTAGCCCACTTATTTTCCTCACCACCACCAAGTCAAATTGAACCGGAACCTGAACCCGAATCCATACCTGAACCGGACCCTCCACTGATTGACTTGAAGAAGTTCGTGAAAAATCTTGAGGTGGTCAAAAACTACCTCATATATATTTATGCTATGGAAGATGCCACTGATGAAGAAGAGATGGAAGCCCAACTGAAGGAAGAAGTTCGTGATCCACCTTTGGAAGAAGGAGAAAAGAAAGATGAAACTGAAGACACTCTTGTTCCCACCATGGAGGAAAGACTTCACACGTTTCATTATTTGATGACGGAAGTGCAACTCAACATCCCATATGCCGATTGTCAGCTCAGACTACCCGCTCACTTTAAATTTCTGAAAGATATCATCTCCAAAAAGGATACTCATGAATAAGGAGTCATTATACCCGTCAATAAGTTTGTTCAGCCATTGTCCAAGGAAAAACACCCCCTGACAAAGTTGAATTGGTAAGCGTATGGTTTTAGTAATTTAGAAAGTTGTTATTTCCTTGGTGCCAAAAACTTGATGTTTTAAATCCAAAACTTTGGTTTTGGGGAAACGATTGATTTTTACTAAACCGTTTTTTAACAAGTTTTAAAGTTATAAAGTAAACGATAATTACTTTAGAAACTAAAACCAAAACTTAGGCAGAGAACTTGACGTGTATAGTATAGCCTCATAGGGTAAGTATCGAGTATCGTATTCCAGAGTTCACACTTTCCCCTATTTTACCTTTCATCAATTAACTGCTCGGGTTTTTAAAAGAAAAGTTAAACGGAGGGGTTCTTTAATAAAAATGGTTTTAAAAAGGTTTTAGGTTTGATAAAAGAAAATGACTATTGGTAAATGACTATAAGTAAATGACTATTGGTAATAAAACGGAGGGGTTCTTTATGTACGTTGAGACTTTGAGTAGATCTTTGCCAGCAATAAATTTGAATTCAGCTGTATTGATGTTAAATAACTATAAGTAAATGACTATTGGTAAGTGGTAAGTTCAATTTTGGTCCATGATGGTTTGAATTAGAAGTTTTCATAGTTTGTTGGTTGTTGAGGGTTGACAGTAGGTGTAGAAAAGTATTGACAACTATGGAAGATTATGAGTTTTAGAGTTTTTGTTAGATTTATTGAAATGGAAATAAAAATGCATACATTGGACATCCTAAATTCTAATATTTGAAGTAGAATTTGTCTATCCCGGGACGTTCCCGGGGTATAAGCTAGTGTGTGTGTGTATATATATATATATGATTAGGTTCATATGAAAACCACCTCGAGTTGGAAGAACCGTGAGAACATCAACGTAAAATGTGAATTTAAAAAAAATTACACACCGATATAAAAATGGGTAACTCCATCGTAAGAAAATGAAAAAAAAAATATTTTTTTTACGATGGTTTTACACTGGTGTACAAATTACAGCACACCAATGTTGACTTTTTCAAAAAATGAATATTCCATTCAATATTTTATTATCGAGTAAATAGTCATTTTCGTCCCTGTGGTTTGGTCCAGTTTGCCACTCCAGTACAAAAGTTTTTTTTTTGCAATTTCTTACCTGTGGTTTGGATTTTTTTGCCAAATTCGTCCTTTTGACTAACTCAGTTAAAAAATGTCGTTAGTGTCAGGGGTAGTGTTGTCTTTTTACATCTCAGGGACGAATTTGGCATTTAAACATATTTATTTTTATTTTACAATTATGTTTTCTAAAAAAAAAGAACTCAAAACTGGTGCTAAAGGGACTCGAACCCGAGTACCTGCTGTAGCTAGAAACACACATAACCATTGGACCAAGCCACCAAGTTGCTTATTATCTGAAACAAATATTGTTTTAAACAATATACTAAGTGTCATCTTCTTCCCCATTTCATACTTAAAACCCTAACCCTAGCCCTAATTCTAATAATCAAATAATGAAACAGATCAGTGAAGAAAATAAGGGGCTTTTCTAAAGGAATCAATGAAGAGTAAAACGGCATGAAAAACTTATACTTACAATCACTTAATGACTCGATAATGGAGTTTCTTTGTTCGAACAGAAAAGCTTCGATTTGCAGGTAATTGGGACGATTATTGATGCGTTTTCTTGTGGGTTTAGAGCGATTAGAGGTGCAGAAAACAAATGGTGTATTCAGTTTATATAATGGATGTTTAAAAGACGTGTTTTGAGTCGTTTTAAAGCTTCCGGTTGGTTACATTCATAAAACTCGATTAATTACACGGTTACAACTGTTTAAATGCACGATTAAGACACAGAATGGATAGGAACAGGTGGAGAGACGTATGGGCGCGATTAAAAGTCAAAATAAAACATTTAAAATCAATTTTATGGTCTCGCCGGAGATTGACCGGAATAAGTGAACGGAAAAAAAACGTGGGAAGCAGGAGAGGGAAATCAAAATTTTTAAACTTTCATCATTTGGCAAATTCAGTCCCTCAAGGTTAACTGAATTTTAAATGCCAAATTCGTCCCTGAGGTGTAAAAAGACAACACTACCCCTGACACTAACGATATTTTTTAACTGAGTTAGTCAAAAGGACGAATTTGGCAAAAAAATCCAAACCACAGGTAAGGAATTGCAAAAAAAAAAACTTTTGTACTGGAGTGGCAAACTGGACCAAACCACAGGGACGAAAATGGCTATTAACTCTTTTATTATCCTTTAACTTACAACCACATATTTTTTTCTGATTAAATTAAGTTTGTGGTTATAAAGTGTGTTTTTTAGTTCTTCCAACTCAACCTTGTTCTCATTTTACCATTACCCTATATATATATATACATACAATCCACAACCCTAGTTATGTACCATTCACATTCCAAAGATCTCGTTATATGCAACCTGCTTCATCTCTCTCAACTCTTACTCTAATCAGTAATCACTCAACCTTCAAGCTAGGCTATCCAACTTCTAACATCAACAACCAACAGGTATGTAATTGATTTTATGTTTGATATTAAAAAATACAGTGGTATCTAAGCCTAATCGAGGATTAACAGTGACAGTTTTTATTCAAAATTCAGTAGTAATAATGGTTTGTGTGTCGAAAGATGATTGTTTTTCCTACTAGCTTCCTAACTATCATCGTCAAGGATAGAAACTCTATATAGGTTTTTTGTTAATAAGTTCGCATGATATGTACGCATAGATTGTTTTTCTTGTTATATGTTTTGGTTGGTTTAATTGTTTTTGTTCGTTATTTTATTTAATCGTTAATTTTAGGATTTTACACGAGAACCGTATCACCTGGTTTTGAACTGAACCAGATAGTAATTATCAGTTCCGGTTCTCATATTTTGATATAACCGGTTCCCGGTTCGGTCCGATTTGGAACCGTTACACAACCCTAATGACAACATGTAATCACAGTTATGCATTAGCTATTTATTAAAAAAAGGTTGGACAATAAGTGTGTGCATATCATCCCTTGGCGTGGCGTGGCCCATACAAAATGCGACTTACTGTAATTCATGTATGTTTTGTATCATTACTCAACCTTTCCAACATCAATTTGTATCGTACTTAATGATCATATAAAACAAAATAATATTCGACAAGATCAACCGTGATATCATATATTTAGGGATGTTTGGATGTGTGTTTGAAATATTATTCAAATTGCAATATCCAGTTTTAAATGTTTATGTAGCCTACTTATGGTTCTATTCGTCTCAATTATTCTGGAGTGGTTAAGTGATTAATTTTTATACAAATTAAAAAAACGTCCTTCATCGCCCCTTCTAACAATATTCTTTTAATGTGTAGTGTGAGGGTCATATAGTTTTTACATATCTTTTGGTGCCTTGGAGATATGCCTCCAACTTAAAGTCTGATGTTGTGTATGTATGGTGTAGACATAAGTGGCTAGCCGATGCTTGGGAAGCACTGGTGCGAGCGTAGAAAGTTGGGAATATTATGCAGGAGTATGCTCACTTGTGCCTTTTTGGTGAAAGTCGTCTCAATATGCAGGAGTGTGCAATTTCTTCTGTGTATAAAATCTTTTGTTGGGGCCGATAAGCAACACCGGGGCTGGTAGATGTAAGCCTTTGCATAAAAGAGCTTCAAAATTAATATGCCATTGCCTTGTATAAACTTTAAAGATATGACATGCTGTTATGTTTTATCGTATGAATTTATGGTATGTCAACCTTTTTAAATCTTATTTATTTGGTTTTTGAATGTGATTTAAGCGTCATTCTTTATTCACAGTTTCACAATTTGGTTTTTAATTACTTTATGAATGCTATTTGGTAAAATCACATTTGCCCACCAAGTGTTTGTTAAATTGTATGAAACATTTGAAACGTGTATGCATTTATGTGTGTTGCAAAGATGGATATGCAGGTCATTTTTCTCATTGGTCGTCCAAATTGAAGCAACTCTGTAGGTTGAGCTAGTATACTATTTGTACGAGACGATGGGGAAATTAAGGTATGTTTTTGGAAGGTAAACTGATCAATTACAACTATGTAACTGAATTTAGCTCATATTTGGAATTGTGAAAGAGTTTTGTGGTTTATTATTGCAATTATGAGTTTGTAAAGCATTTCTGCTTATAATTCATTATTTCATATATATATATATATATATATAAGCAGAAATGCTCGCCAAAGAAACTCTCGCCTGCTTGGTTTGAGTAATGAAGACGGAAGAGGCAAAAAAATATGTTCAAGCATAAAAGGACAACAACAACCTCCTACGATGTCAACAAAGTCACATTCCGATAACCCCACATGGATACAAGCATCACTTCCAGCAGCATACCAACATCGACAACTCCACAAGCAACAACGCCGACATCAAAAAGGCACATCACAATCTCCACAAATAGATCACTCCTTCAGTTACAAGGTATGTAAACTATAAAACAATTAACAAAATAACTTCCATGTACAAGTGATGCTAATTCCACACACCACAATAACTTTAGGTGAAGGAAATTCCACATCGAAATAAAGCAACACGGACACCATCAACTAACGTAACTAACATGAAGCAATAACCTTTTGAATTTAAATGTAAACCCAAAACCTGCATAATATTACATCTTAGAACTATGCCTTTCAACGCTCAATGAATATATATGTTTGTAAACACCGTGACATGATATCCTATGTATCTACAATGCTAAATATGTTTACGAAAACTACTAGTTTTGTTAATATGTAAACAAACAAGCCATTCAAAACCTAGTTTCATTACTTTCTTTATTTGTAACTTATGCATAATTGGTTGTACTCCTTTTTATTGTTTAATACTTACGGTAAAAATATGAAATGATCTTTTAAATTTGTTGTATATATCTCCACCACACAACTTAGTGTCTTTAAATGATCTTTTAAATATGAAAGTTCTACTGCTGCTACCCGGTCTCTTCGTAAAGTGAAGAATGGCTCACCGAAGCCGGGACCGACCAAAGACCGACTAATCGTTTTAGGGCCGAACCTCGGTTCCATTTTTAAACTCATTCTTAAGTTCGGGTCGGTCCGGGTCTCTGTTGGTTTGGTTCGGGTCGTGCCCATGCTCACCCCTACATTTTATTGGTTCTCTACATATTGACGTCTCCCGCCGCAACGCGCGTGCCATCCTACTAGTTATGTATAAAAGAACTAATTAATTGACATGAAGTTGAATAAAGGCAGGTGCAAGACTACAGCACAAGGACACACATATTACAGTTGCAACGCGACCAACAACTATAACAAAACTGTAAATCTAATTTCTCAAGTTGGATTAGAATGTAAGATTTTATAGGAGTACATAACATATCAATAGATGGCTAATATCATAAATCCAAAAGATGATTTAGATATAATCTTAGTGTTGCCAACTTACAATAAAAACCTAACAAAACAAAATATATTTTAATAATCTAGTTTAGAATAAAACTAAGTATTGATGTAAATGCAAGCCTCATCACCTGCCGCCAAGTTCTGAACATGGTTGAGGAAAGTGGTCATGTGTGCAGCCAAGGTTATACGAATACGCACAGGGAAGTTCCGTGTTCGATACCTTTTGTAGTGGACAACAAAACGAGTATTGAGTGGCACCGACACTAAATTCCGAACTAACGCTCTCATCTGAGCTAAAGTCATTGTATACAATTGACCATCAGACATGACCTGGTCTATGAAACGACCAGTGTATGCCCAACTACCGTTATTTCTCTGGCGCCACCTACCACCGTGAGTTATTTGAAGTTCAAATGTAGGTACTGGTTCTGGTTCATGAATATCTGGTTCTGGTTCATGAACATCAGCCATTTGTGAGAGAGAGTGTGTGGGTGTGAGAGTGTGACTGTGAAGAAGAGGGGTGTGAGAGTGTGACTGTGAAGAAGAGGGGTGTGAGAGTGTGACTGTGAACAAGAGGGGTGTGGAGTGACGGTGGTCTGAAAGAGTTTGGTAATAAATATTAGGGTTTTAATATTCTGTGGGCGAATTTTATTTAAAAGTATATCGCCTTGGGGTAGCCCAACTCTATATAGAAGTGACAGACAGAGGGTAAGTGGGTAACATTTCTTTAGTTTCCACAATTTATCAAGATCCTCTTGGTAAGGTTATTCAGTATGACTTATACTTCCTAAACATTGAATTTTTATTTAGTTTTGGGTTTAATTCGGTGACAGCCTTAATCCCGACATCCCCCGAGGCCCAAGTTTTTATTAAAAATAAGTATACGTTATACAAATTTATTTTATTTAAAAAATATTCATGTATTTGAACTTGAGAGCTATTAATTTTAGTAACTTGATAAATTTCAAGTTCGTTTAAAAGACTAGACCCAATAAAAAAGCCCAATAAAGTTTAACTGGTTAAACGTAATTTATATTTTTGGCTTTGTGAGTGAGATTAATTTTAGTTGGTATGAATCAAACTTTGTATTGTATTATGTTATATTATTGAGTACAATAGGAGGTCCTTATATAGGACAATACAAGACATAATAAAGGAAACATAAATCAATTACAATAAATATAAAAATCCCTATAATTCCGGATCTGATATGATTAACATTCCCCCGCAAGTTGAGGGCGGGGAACGACCTGCAACTTGGACCGTAGAAATTCAAATCTCTGTGAAGACAAGGGCTTTGTAAATACATCAGCAATTTGGTCATTGGTGGAGATAAACTTAACATTCAGCTTTCCTTGAGTGACCTGTTCACGAACAAAGTGATAATCTACTTCGACGTGCTTTGTGCGCGCATGAAAGACCGGATTTGCAGAGAGATAAGTTGCCCCGAGATTATCACACCAAAGTGTTGGTGAGTGATTAACCAACCCAAGTTCTTGAAGAAGAGACCTTAACCAAATAAGCTCGGCTACAGTGTCAGCGATTGCCTTGTATTCTGATTCTGTGGAAGACCGAGAGATAGTTCGTTGTTTTCGGGCAGCCCACGAAATAAGATTTGAGCCCAAGTAGATAGCATACCCCCCAGTGGATCGACGGTCGACAGGACAACCAGCCCAATTAGAATCAGAGTAAGCCTGAATAACATTTTGATGCCAGTGAGAGTCAGAAAAAGCCTGAAGCCGGGACCCCGAACCATGGCGAAACAATAAGCCAAAATTAGAAGTGCCTTTAAGATAACGAAGTATGCGTTTTACCGCAACCCAATGGTTTTCAGTTGGAGCTTGCATGAATTGACACACCTTGTTCACAGCAAAGGCAATGTCCGGACGAGATAATGTGACATACTGAAGAGCCCCAACTGTTTGCCGGTATCGAGAAGGGTCATCAAGAGGTGGACTATCATCCGGAAGTAGCACATGAGAAGTACTCATAGGAGAGGTGACCGGCTTGCAGTCTGTTAGCCCAGCTCGATGAAGAACGTCCATTATGTACTTACGCTGTGACAGAATTAGATCAGAATTATGATGAACCACTTCGATACCCAAGAAATAATGTAGACGACCAAGGTCCTTGACCGCAAAAAGAGAGCTCAGACGAGCTATAACATCGTTGACTGCCCCCGGATGATTTCCAGTAATGATGATGTCATCTACGTAAACAAGAACATAGACAATAGTACCATTGGAGTTTAGAATAAATAATGATGGGTCAGTTCGGGATCCAGAAAAACCAATTTGTTGCAACGCCGTAGAAAGTCGAGTGAACCATGCACGAGGAGCTTGTTTAAGCCCATAAAGAGACTTGCGTAGTAAGCATACATGATTCGGTTTGGTAGGATCAACAAACCCGGGAGGTTGTTTCATGTAGACTGTTTCCTGGAGATCGCCATGTAGGAAGGCGTTCTGAACATCTAGTTGTCGAAGTGGCCACTTGTGTGTAACTGCCAGTGATAAGATGGTACGAATAGTTGCCGGTTTGACAACCGGGCTGAAGGTCTCATGATAGTCAACTCCTGGTTGTTGGTGAAAGCCTTTAGCAACAAGGCGTGCTTTGTAGCGGGTAATTTTTCCATTTGGGTCTGTTTTCAACCTGTAAACCCACTTGCAATCAACAATATTAGTATTTTTGACAGGTGGAACAAGAGACCATGTCCCATTCTTATAAAGTGCCTCCAACTCTTCAGCCATGGCATGACGCCACTCCGAAGATTTGTTGGCAATGGTAAATGAGGTGGGTTCGGTGGGTAAGGTAGGGTTGGTAGTGGCAGTGTAAGCTGCAGGATTGTAGGGAGTGGTTTGTTTGGGATTGGGTCGTAGGTTGGGTGGTCGAGGCCGAGGAGGTGGATTGGGTTGTGGGTTGGTTGAGGGCGGTGTGTGTGTTTGGGGTACAGTATCAACGGGTGAGTTTGTAGGAGAGGGTGAATGGTCGGGTTGGTTTGGAGGTGTAGGGTCTGTTCGAGGGGGTGGGCCGTGAGGTATGGAGGGTGATGTGGGAGGTTCAACAGGAAGGTCGGGTGGGAGGTTCGGAAAAATGGAGATGTAGGGAGGCTCAGTTGGTGAGGAAGGTGGCACGGGTGTTGGATTGTGAAAGGGGAAAATATGTTCGTTGAAGCGAACATGGCGGGCAATATATATTCGTTCCGAGGTTGGGTCAAAGCACCGATAACCATGGTGAACAGGGCTATAACCAAGAAATACACAAGGAGTAGACCGAAAATCCATCTTGTGATGATTATATGGACGAAGATAGGGAAAACATTGACACCCAAAGACACGTAAAAAGGAGTAATCAGGTTTACGTTTAAAAATGTGTTCAAAAGGGGACTTATTGGATGAGACACGAGAAGGGAGTCGATTAATTAAGTAGACAGCCGTCTCGAAGGCAAATTGCCAAAAGCGTTGAGGAATATGAGATTGGGCTAAAAGAGTGAGCCCAGTTTCCACAACATGACGGTGGCGACGCTCGACTGTGCCGTTTTGTTCACTTGTGTGAGGGCACGAACGTCGGTGAATGATTCCAAGATTATTAAAAAAATGTGTGAGATTTCGAAACTCGCCACCCCAGTCAGATTGAATGCTTTTTAGTTTAGTATTAAATTGTCTTTCTGACATTTTTATGAAATTAGTTAAGGCAGAAAAGACATCAGATTTATGCACCAATGGATAAAACCACATATACCTAGTATGATGATCAACACATAAGAGAAAGAAACGACAACCATCAACAGATAAAGTGGGCGCAGGACCCCAAACGTCACAATAAACCAAATCCAAAACATTAGTGCTATGAAAATTTGATTTTGTTAAAGAAAGTTTTGAAGACTTGCCCTGCTGACAAGAGGTACATAATGATTTTGAAAGTTTATTTGAAATAGGCAAAGAACAATGTGAAACAATAGATTGAAAAACTTGAGCATGGGGATGTCCCAGACGTTGGTGCCAAGTTGTGGAGGAAGCCTTGACAGCAGTGAAAGCGACTTTTGGAAGAGACTGAAAACGAGGAAGGCGGATGTGGTATAAGCCCTGTTCACTTGGACCCATTAGGAGGGTGGTGCGTGTAGACTCGTCCTTCACAACAAAATAAGAAGAGTGAAATTCAAAAAAGACATCATTATCAGTACAAAACTTTTGGACAGATAATAAATTCTTTTTAAGTGCAGGAACGTGAAGAATATTATTTAGGTTAAAGGTTTTGTGAGGGGAGTAGAGTTTGGTGGAGCCAATGTGCAAAATAGGTAGGGAATTACCATTACCAACAAGGAGAGAGTCATTACCATAATAAGGCTCAGCGTTGTCGAGACTAGATAAGTCTGGAGCAGAATGATCATTTGTTCCGGTGTCAGACAGCCAAGTAAAGCCAGCTTGGGATGCAACGTCCGAGTGAGCAGCATAGTTGGCCTGTGGAGTCACGCGAGCTTGATTGGACTGGTTTGGGCACTGAGATGGTAGGTGACCAATGCCACAACGATTGCAGTGACCATAAACCATGTTTTGAGTAGAGGCCCAAGCAAATTGTCTTGTACCAGTGTTGTCACGAGAGCGATTGTTGGAGTTGTTGCGCGGCTGCCCGCGTGAAGATCCTCGAGAACCACGGCTGCCACGGTTAGAGTTGGTGGATCTGGGTGCAAAAATTGCTTGAGGTTGTGAACTAGAGGCCCCCATAGGATTAAGTTGGTACCCAAACTGTGCAGCCATAAGTTGAAGGCTGCTGAGTTGCTGCTGGATGGTATTAATGTTGGGAGGTGGGGCTGCCATGGAGGCTGTTGTGGGTGCAGCAGTGGCCAAAAAGGCCTGCGGGTTTGAGGCTGTAGCGGGCACACCATGGATTTTTGCAATCATGTAATCATGATCACTGAGGAGGCCATGAAGTTCATTGAAGCTAACAGGTGGAGACCGCGCTAGTAAGTTTGCCTTAAGACCATTGTATTCTTCACGGAGCCCTGAGAGTGTAAGCATGACTATATCCTTATCTTTCATGGGTTCGCCAATGTTAGCTAGAGCAGTGGCGTATTCTTGGGCTCGGCTTAGGTATTCAGTAGGTTTCTCATCACCTTTCATGGTGATTCTAAGGAGTTGACTTTTTAGAGTAAACTCGTGAGAGGATGTAACTGGTGCGTAGGCACGTTCTAATGAAAGCCAAATCTCACGAGATGTTTTACCTTGGACATGCTGGAAGGATTCTTCAGAGACGGTTGATGTAATCAGTAATCGAACGTGGGCATCATTCGCAATCCATGGGAGATAACTTGGGTTAGCGGTTGTAGTGGTTCCTGTTGTAACCTGCTGTTGTGGGCATGGGATGGTTCCATCCACATAGCCGAACAAGTTGTGAGAGACCAAGAAGGGTTCTATCATTGATCTCCAGTGACCATAGTTGGTAGGCTTTAGGTTAAAGGCGAATTTATGAGAGTTGTGAATGGTTTTCTCTTGGTTTGTTAAGGTTGTAATGGCTGCCATGGGTTTATTTTTGGTGAAGGTGGCGGCGGCTGCAGTAGCTGCAGTAAGCAGGGCTGCTGCTGTTAGGGTTTCTGGCTGGAAGGCAGCCGTAAATTTAGAAAGAGCAGATTTGGCTCTGATACCAAATCAAACTTTGTATTGTATTATGTTATATTATTGAGTACAATAGGAGGTCCTTATATAGGACAATACAAGACATAATAAAGGAAACATAAATCAATTACAATAAATATAAAAATCCCTATAATTCCGGATCTGATATGATTAACAGTATGTGACCACTAGGGGAAAATAAGTTAAATGGCGGGATCCTCAGTAGTTATTTTTAAAGTTGGGACTAATGGCTGCAAATCAGTGTTTTCAGACCCGGACCAGCCGGTCGGACCGGGAAACGGAACCTCGGGCGGTCCGGGTCGATGTAGAGGACTGGTTGTGCATCGGACCAGTAGTTTGGCCGGCAGATCGGCGGTCAGACCGGAGAACCGTGGTAAGCAACCGGACCAGAGATGAAGAATAATCAATGGTGCTAGGAGCTCTGCATCGGAACTGTCAGATCTATGCCTGGAACTGACAATATTCATCCCATTTTAGCCAGATTTGACTGATTATGAGCCTTGCCAACCCTCTTATGGTGGATATGGAAAAGACAATGAGTTGTGATGATATTGATGTAGGTTAACTAGAGAAACATGAAAGAAAGAAGTTGAAGAGTGAGGAAGAAAAGATGGAAGAAAAGTTGCTTTATAGACAAAGATGGAAGAAAAGTTGCTTTATGCAGAAGTACCATCTTTTATTTGATAGTGAATTGATGAGATTTTTATTAAAATACATACCGTTTTATACTATCTTTTATTCAACTTCTTTATGTTTTTATTTTAAAATGATATTTTTATATTCTAATCTATTATAAATATTTTAAATTATTTAATATATTGTTCGGTTCTTTAATCCGGTTGGACCGATCCGACCGGTCCGACCAGTGAACCTTTAAGACATCCGGTTCAATGTCCAGTCCGGTTATGAAAACATTGCTGCAAATAGCTGATAGTTGAGATTATTTAAATCCAATATTTGTAATTTGATCATTGAGGAATAATTGGTATTATTAAAACTAAAAATTAGCATATATTATTAGTTTTTGTGATATTTACTTTAAATTTTTAGATAATATATCAAAGACATGTTTTCAATTCTTGCGCTCAAAAAATACTCGTTCGGTTTCCGGCTCGATTGTAAATGAGCCGATCGGCTCAAAAATTACAAAGACTAAAATCTAAATTGGTAACAACGATGCGAGTAAAGTATGCCAACTCCCAATATCCCATAATCTAAAGAAACAAGCTCAAACTGGTACATTTGTTTTGGTTCTAACAACTACCTGTGTGTAGTTTTACAACAAATTATATAACACATATTGACAGCTTAACAAAACTATAAGAGCTCTGACATGTATATTTTATTCTACATCCGTAACCTCAGCTTCAACATCAATAACAGCTCTAGACAAAGCCTTCCCTGCAGAAATCATGCAGCTATTTCAATGAGTAACACATACAATAACTCATATTATCAAAAATACTTTTCTGCACTAACATTTGATCCTAGCAAATTGGTTTACCTTTCTTCGTATGCGAAAACAATTGGCTGAATGTTACACCAAATGTAGATACCTTGGAAGATTTTGAAGGATCCCTTATAAACTCATCACCCACCACTGAAATCCAATATATAGTCAGTTATAAAAAACGATCACAGTTACAGAGTTCCCTCAAAGATAATGTCATGAAAAAGTCTCATTTCAACCCGAGCCCATTTTGGTCAGACCCATTTTGACCCGTTACCTGACCCAACCCGACATTTGTCAGGTAGACATTGCATATTTTACCTGAAAAAGGTTGACTACAATAGGGACACAGCTGCGGTTCATCATTTAACACAGATCTGCAACCAAACCATACAAGAACCGGATCAGAAACATGATTCCAAACAAGCTTACAAAATGAGAATTCGGTTGAGTTTCTTACTTGAAAACTTCAAATTCGCTTTCACAATTCCGACACTGCATACAAATCAAAAAGTAACTTCACTATAAAGAGTAGGAGATAGTTAATGGTATAACCTGGCATGTAACGGTATATTTTATGATTTTTTTACTTGGGGACTTGCCGTGTGTACACACGGGTCTCTAACCTAGTAATATATATAGATATAGATAACTTTCTTGAATAAATTTTCTTTAAAATATAAATAAAAGAATATGAAAATTCTATATCAATGTGTGATTGGAATGGCAATGAAAAGTGTTTATTCTCGAAAAAAAATAACAAAATGCGTATCATCAAAATAGTCATCAAAGTTTAAATTTAAGTTGTATATTTTAAAAAAAAAAATGTATCATACAATACATTTTATCAAAGTTTAAAAGCATTGTTATATTTCAGACTAAAATTTTTTTATAGACTAATAATACTATTTCATAATATTGATATTGATAGTGTGACTAATCGAAATCATAACATTCATTTACGTTATCGATAACAATCTCATTCTAACGAAAGAAGTAGCTCATCAGCCTCTAATCTAGTCCTGCTGAGCTATTGAGATCATTTTTCTTTATAAACGGGTCGATGTAGGTTGTGTTTTATAAAACGGGTCAATTTGTATATACAAGCACTAATAAGTCCTACATGTTTGAATTTATAATAAGGTTATGAAAGGTGGAGAGATCAAACAAGCTGGAAAGTATAATGACATTCCTGATCCAGGAAGTGACTTTATGGAACTTGTTGGTGCACATAAAGAAGCTTTATCAATAATTGATTCGATAAATACAAAGTTTGAATCCGAAAACACAAAAGTCAATGAAGAGGATAAGGTCGAGGGTATATCGGATGATACAAATGTAACAAAAGGACAGATTGTTCAGAAAGAAGAACGAGAAAAAGGAAGTGTCGGTTTTTCTATCTACTCGAAATACATTACAAGTACATATGGTGGCGCCCTTGTGCCTTGTATATTGCTTGCAGCGATCATTTTTACTATTAGTGCATTAAAATACAAATTAACTTGAGAAACATACAGGATACAATGACAAGACAAACTGAGGATAAAATAAAACTGAATTACAATCATCCATTTTTGAAAGAGGGCATAAACTTTGGTAGAAATTAAATTAGTAATAATGTGAACAGTAACTTTGGGATGGAAGGCAGAGTACATAAATTAAAATTTTCAATTCAGAAGTTCCTTAAGTTCATTTTGAAAACTTCAATTTTGAATCTAAAAAAAAAATATCAGTTAACAATCTCAAACAGGTTACTAAAACAGCTCAGTTTACCCAAGCATATATACTTTTCATCATCCAAACACTGAAAAGTGCAGATATTTTTTAGAGAACACACACACCAAAACACACACAAAAGAAATTAACTTACCATTGCCATGACAGGGTTACCAGCATCAGCAAAGCAGAGTTTCTCATCAAGAGAAGAAAGGGACCCCACAGCATCAAATGCTTCTCTTAGTGCTTTCACTGCAATATTCACACCACTTTCCTGATTATTATCTTCTGCTTTATTATTATCTACCGATTTTGAGATCTCCATCGGACAGAAACTTGGCTGATCATTATCAGCCTTCGGATCCTTGGTTTCTTTTGTATCTTTTGACTCGCCGTTTTCCTTATCTACTTCCATTTTGTCATCAGTTTCCTGTTGACTTTCACCAACTTCTTTCTTCTCACCGTTTTCATCGGGACTTTTTGCATCTTTCTTCTCACCATTTTCATCAGGACTTTTTGCATCTTTCTTCTCGCCATTTTCATCAGGACTTTTTGTGTCTTTCTTCTCATCTTCATCATCACAATCCCGAAAAGTGTCTTCAATCGGCATTTGAAGAAAATGTAGAATACATTGAGCTTTTTGTTTTTGTGGCAACATGTTCAGCAATCTCATTCCAGTTTTCATTGAAAAGTTGCAAAGCTTCTAGAAGAAGCAGTGTTTCTTGATCTGTCCAGGTTCCACTACTTGCACCAGCAGCGTCACCAGGCTCCATGAGAATGAAATCAGATGGGGCCATATCAGAGTCAAACTTGCCTTCGGTGAAGCATTCAGTACACAAATCATAATCTGCCTGCCTAACAGAAACTAAATCAACATAAAACAGGCAATTTAATTTGTGTATTGATAACATAGGATGGGATAATTAAGGTAATTAAACTAATTAAACATAAATAAAGGGAACATCTGAAAAACAATAAAAACAAGTAACTGAAATATCAAACCAGCCGATCCGGTGGATACCTAAGCCGATCATCAGATCAGATAGGATAGGCCGATGCATTTGGACAACAAAAGAGGACCGATCGGACCAATCGGGTAGGATAGGCCGATACAATTGGACAAAGAAACATAAGGACCGATGGACAATACACAAGAGACTATTACCTAGTAAATAAAACAAAGTCGGCTATTACCCTCCGGTACATAGCCGACTTCGAATAAAAAACATTAAAACCCATTCCTTGTCAGCGGCTACAGTGACATCCGTCACTGTTCACGCCGACTGAATCATTACCCTCAATAAATGCAGTGTCACACTTGCCCTATAAATACTGGGTAGTTGTGCACATTTACTCTGGAATTCAATGCTCACCGGCAGTTACTCTGCCTCCGAACCACCATAACAACCTACTACTAATAACCAACATTCAACATTTGGCGCCCACCGTGGGGCCGAAGCAAAACCACTGAGAAAGCGCTTTGTCCCCACATCACCATGTCATCATCCGATCCCCCTCCTACAGACAATGTCACTCCACCCCCTACGAACAATACCTCTCTGTTAGGCACCCAAAGCATGGCCCCGATCGTATCACCCGAATTGGTGCGGTCTAATTTCCTTCAGATACGGCAACTAATGAATGAATATGTAAGAGAAGAAAGGGCCAAAGGCCTCTCGCTCAGACTATCGTTTGACGAAGAGGATGCTGGGGGCAGTGGAACGTCCCAGCCAATACCGTTCCACACCCCCGGCCCTTCAACGGTAACGATGACCCCAGCCTCTTGGCTGGCTGACATGGTCCAGAGAAATTCTCGAAACCCACAGTCCGCTACAATGGCTATGTCCGCCCCTTTGTTTCATATTCACGAGTCGACGGTAGCCCCCGGACCGGTAACATCCATGCCCTTGGATGAACTTTCCCAACCTTATCGGCCGTCCGGAGGATCGAAATTCACACCAAGGATTGCCAACTTCGTCCCGCCTATGCGGATCAAGATGCCTGCGAATGTCAGAGTATACGACGGAACGGCGGACCCGGAAGATCACATCCTATTGTTTGATAGTGCAGCTAGCAATGAGGGTTGGCCGATGCCCTCATGGTGCCACATGTTTGTACAAACCCTATCAGGAGTGGCACGGGTATGGTTCAATAGTATTGCTCCGGATAGTCTTGATAGCTTCGATGATTTGAAGATCAGGTTCTTAGAGCATTTCCGGCAGCAGCGAAAGCACATGAAAGACCCCGTGGAGCTGCATAACATCAAACAGAAAGAAGGAGAAAGTTTGAAAGAATTCGTGACTCGCTTTAAAGAAGAATCCCTACAAGTTAGAGATGCCGATGAAAGGATGCGTATCTCGGGTTTCTTGCATGGCCTAAGAACTAAGCAGCTGGTAGAGAATCTGAATGCGAGAGTTCCGGCCACTATGGAAGAGGCCATTGAAAGGACCGAAGCCTTCGTCAGAGGGAAGGAGGCTGCTCAAGCCATCGAATTCAAGAAGAAGCCCGAAGAGTACAATCGGAGGGGAACATACCGAGGAGGAAAGCGAGATCAGTATCCTCAAAAAAGATACCGAGAAGGTGATAATAGAAGCCCATCAGCTGATAAGAAAGATTCACAAGATAAACCCAGAGGCAGTGAAAGGAAAGGGTTAATCTTCACAGAACTAACAAAGACTCCTCAAGAAATCTTAGCTTCCGAGGCAGCTAATGTCAAGTTCAAGCCACCTTTTCCCCTCCAGAAGACGGCTAAGCAACAAAGTTCGCGAAAGTACTGTGAATTCCATGAGGACAAAGGGCACGACACGAATGAATGTTTTCAACTAAAAAAGCAGATAGAAGAAGCCGTCCAGTCCGGGCAGCTGGATCACCTTGTCAAAGACATCCGGAACAAGAGAAGGAAAAATGAAAGAGGTGGAAAAGAAGTGCTAATGTTACGTCCCACAGTAGCTCTTAAAAGGCCAAGGATAATGATTGAGGAGAGGGGGGAAGTCCTGCACTGGACCGAACTACCTATCCACTTCCCGTCGTTAAGGCAGGAAGATGCCAGGGAAGATCCGTTGATAATCCGGGCTAGCATCGGAGGGCAGATAGTGCACCGAGTTTATATAGATGAGGGGGCGGCCTCAGACATTATGTATGAGCACTGCTTCGCCCAGCTTCCGGACTACGTACAAAGCGAGATTGTACCAGTTTCTTACCCGTTGGTGGGGTTCTCCGGTGAACAGGTGTCCCCCAAAGGACAAATACAGCTTTATGTAAGCATTGGAGAAGATCCACAGATAAGAGTGGAAATGCTGACCTTCATTGTCGTAGCCGCCCATACACCCCACAATGTCCTGATAGGTCGGCCTGGGATCAGGACATTCGGAATGGTAACATCTAGCAAACATGGGCTGATAAAATTTCCTACGTTGGGAGGAATAGCTACCATGAAGACTTTGGTACGACGCCAAGAAATAGGGTATCTGGATTCCGATGAAGGATTACCAGACAAGTGGTGCGTAAACGACCGATATCCTGACCAAGTTGTGATGGTGGGACGAACACTCAGCCCGGGGTGTAAGGAACACCTATACAGGTACTTGAAAAGAAATTCCGATGTATTCGCTTGGGAGCCCAGTGATATGACAGGCATCCCCCGATACATAATAGAGCATCACCTAAATGTTTACCCGCATCGACCTCCAGTTGTACAAAAGAAAAGGGCTCTGGCCCCTGATCGGAATGCTGCGGTAACCGATGAGGTGCGGGCATTACAAAAAGCTGGTATTATGAAGCCCGTTCAATACCCGTCTTGGGTCGCGAATCCAGTAATGGTCGAGAAAGCTAACGGATCATGGAGAATGTGCATCGATTACAGAGACCTAAACAAGGCCTGCCCCAAAGATCATTACCCCTTGCCGGAGATCGACTCTAAAGTAGAATCGGTGGCCCGTTTCCGATTCAAATGCTTCCTAGACGCTTACAAGGGGTATCATCAAATACAAATGGCAAGGGAAGACGAAGAAAAGACAGCCTTCCATACAAGTCACGGGTTGTTCTGCTATCGAAAAATGCCTTTCGGTCTCAAGAATGCAGGTGCTACATATCAGAGACTGATAGATCAAGTTTTCCAGGATCAGATCGGGAAAAATACGGAAGCCTACGTTGATGACCTGGTCATAAAGAGCCCCGATGAAGAGCGGTTGCTCCTTGACATTGCGGAAACGTTTAATAATTTAAGGAGAGTGAACATGAAGTTGAACCCTTCGAAATGCTTCTTTGGGATGGAAGAAGGGCGATTCTTAGGGCACATTGTGGCTAGGAAATTGATCAAAGCAAACCCGGACAAAGTTCAAGCAATCCAGGAGATGAGATCCCCAAGAACTATAAAGGAGCTGCAAAGTCTGAACGGCAGGTTGGGAGCCCTCAATCGGTTCCTTTCCAAGTTAGCCGAAAGGTCACTGCCTTTCTTCAAAGTCCTAAAGGGCTACACCAGAAAATCTGATTTTAGGTGGACCAATGAAGCTGAAGAAGCATTCCAGCAGATGAAAAAACATCTTTGCTCCTTACCCTCCCTAACGGTCCCTGAACCGGAAGAAACCTTGTTTGTCTACCTAGCGGCAGGGGAAGAAGCAATCAGCAGCGTCCTGTGTGCCAGTCGTGCTAAAGGGTTCATGCCCATTTTCTTCGTGAGCAGGTGCCTGCGGGATGCAGAGCTCCGATACTCACCTATCGAAAAATTAGCGCTGGCCTTGACACATACGGCTCGGCGCTTACGCAGGTACTTCCAAGCCCACCACATCGTAGTCCTGACCAATTCGGTGCTTCGAGAAATCATGAGCCGTCCAGAAGTGGCGGGAAGATTGACTAAGTGGGCAGTAGAATTGGGAACGTTCGGGATAGAGTACAAACCGAGGTTGGCAATAAAAGGACAAGTCTTGGCTGATTTTTTGGTGGAAAATGTAAACCATATTGAAGACCCAATGATTATTGACACGGTCATTGATCAACCTGAAAGTTCAGGAACGTATGAGGGATGGTGTTTATACACTGACGGAGCATCTAGTAGGGATGGGGCAGGGGCTGGCCTCATCTTGGTGGATCCCGAAGGAATTGAAACGGCCTATGCTCTTCGTTTCAATTTTAAGTGTACAAATAACATGGCCGAATATGAAGCTCTGCTAGCAGGCCTCCGAATAACAAGTCAAATGGGAGTAAAGAACCTCAAAGTTTTTGTCGATTCCCAATTGGTAGCAAGTCAAGTAGCCAACGACTTTGAGACACGAGATGCTACCATGAAAAAATATGCGGAGGCTGTTAGAAAATTGATGACTTCATTTGAAGGATGTCGCATAATCAAGATACCGCGAAGCAAGAACAAGGGAGCCGACGCAGTAAGCAAGATGGCTTCCGTAGCCTTTGCTCATTTAACAAAAATGGTACTGGTTGAACAGTTAGACAAGGCATCGGTGGAAGATCCAGCACCGATGACCGTTCTGGAAGTCCGAAGGGAGGACGACTGGAGGGACTCAATCATTAAGGCTTTAGAAGGAGAAGCGTTGAGCGAGGAAGATAAGCTAAAAAGCAAGTCATACGAAATGATAGATGGGGCTCTCTTTCGAAAGGGATTCCTGTCTCCGTCATACCGATGCATCCTCCAACAAGAAGGTATAAGGTTGCTTGAAGAATTGCATGAGGGGCTATGCGGAATGCACGCTGGTGCGGCCACCCTGGTCACACGAGCATCTAACCTCGGATATTATTGGCCCACAATGAGACAAGATAGTGAGGAACTGGTCAGGCGGTGCGACTCCTGCCAATTGTACGCTCCTGTCCCTAAATTACCGAAGCATGGTTTAGTCCCGATAACCTCCCCATGGCCTTTCTATCAGTGGGGGATGGATCTTTTAGGACCTTTCCCAAAGGCCAAGGGAGGAGTCCAATTCTTGTTGGTAGCAGTAGACTATTTCTCCAAGTGGGTGGAAGCTAAGCCGATTGGTAGCATAACCGGAGACCAGATAACTACTTTCGTTTGGGAGAATTTGATTTGTCGTTTCGGTCTTCCGGGAAAATTGATCACAGATAACGGGACGCAATTTGCAGAGAAGAGATTCCGCAGCTGGTGTGAAAGTTTGGGTATAAAGCAAGTGTTCGCTTCTGTCGCACATCCGCAGGCCAACGGTCAGGTGGAACGGATGAATCGGAGCATCTTACAGGGTTTGAAAACCAGGTTGGGAAGGTATGAAAAGAAATGGTTAAATGAACTACCCAGTGTTTTATGGTCCCTAAGGACAACGGAGAAGACCAGCACAGGAAGAACTCCGTTCAGCTTAGTGTTCGGGACGGAAGCAGTTATCCCCGCGGAAGTAGGTCTACCTACCAGGCGGGTATTAACAATGGACGAACAAACAAACCAAGAAGGGCTGCTAGCAAATCTGGACAACTTGGAAGAATATCGCACAAAGGCAAGTATCCAGGAAGCAAAGTACAAGCAACAGATGAAAAGGTACTATGACAAGAGGGTCAAGACCATGACGGTGCAGCCTGGCGACTTGGTCCTACGGTCAAATGAAGCAAGCCGCAAGGAGAACACAGGAAAGTTGGGGCCCAACTGGGAAGGTCCGTACGTCGTGGTAGAAGTCCATGAGAAAGGGTCATGCAAGCTTGCTACAAGTGAAGGAAAGGCCATTCCAAGGCATTGGAATCTGGCTCAGCTCAAAAAGTACTATGCTTAGGCCAGACTTAACCGTGGCCGATTAATAAGACTGTCATTTTGTACAAGCCTTTTATAGGCAGCGACCTTGAAAAGTATTAATGAAATGGCAACTTTTGACGTGATCTACTCTGTGCATAATAAGCTCAAACAACTAATTAGTCGAATAGATCACTATTCGGCACTAACAGGGATAGCCCCTCCAAATAGCTAAACAAAACTCTCCTCTCGATTAAGGGTCAGCTCCTTCGAACTAAGCTGGCCGAACATACCACTGTTCGGACGAAAGGGGAAGTCCCTTAGAATAACTAACAGATATCAAAGAAAAGAAAGAACAACCACGCATATAAAAAAGAAAAACACACAGACAAGTCGATAACCATACAATAGTCGGACATCCGATACAGCAAAAAAAAATATAAGTACGACCAGCAAGTGGTCAGAATTCATTGTCTTAAATAAAATAAACAAGCCAAATCAAGGAGCATCCTTGCTGAGGCTACCCGAAGGAGTAAGCTTCTCAACATCAGCAGAAGTCTTACCCTTCCACTCCTTCATACCTTCAATAAACGGATACGTGGTAGACTCCCAAGCTTTCACCCCCGTCTCATACACCGTATTAGCCTTTGCATCATACCCTTCGATCCCATCAATCTTCAGGCCGGCCGAACAACCATCGAAACCTGCCACAATGCCATCATGAAATGCGGAATTGTACAGCAATGTCTCCATCTCTCCCAGGGGCTCTAAGAACTCCTTTGATTTGTGCAGTTTCGAAACAACCGAAGGAATCACCTCAGTCACCAACCGGTCCCTATCCTTCTCAGCATCATCCAGAAAAATCTTGAGCTGATCGATCACTTTGTCCCCAGCGGCGAGTGCCTCGTCATAGTTCACCTTGCACTGCCTCCATGCTTCTTTTTCTTCTGCGGCTTTGTCGATTCGTTCCTTAAAAACGAACAAAAACAAAATATGTTAAGGAAAATACAAGTAATCACAGGTAAAAACATATGAACATACTTGCAGAGATGACGAAGATTTCGTCAGTAACACGTTTTGCTCGTCCAACAAACGGTTCTTTTCCTCCAACTCTTCAACCTCTTTTTCTTTCGCTGACAGCTTGGCTTGCAGAGATTCCAACTCTTCAGTGTGCTTCATTTTCATCTCGCCCAACGCCCGGATGGCTTCCTTCCCTTTCTTTACACTCGACCGGTCTCCCTTCTTCCGTTTTGCCAGCTTTGCATCAAGTTTGGTGATCTCTGCGCGATACTCGGCGATTCGCCCTCGGAGTTTCTTCTCTATGGCTACCTTCTTAAAATAGCTCTGTACCAGTTCTGATACGGAACTCAAAGCACGAACGATAGACACGCTAGCACCCTCAGCCGGATAATCCTCCTTCTTATCCCGAGCCCGGTCCAACTCCCCGGGAGGGATGGCATGATGTAGAATCTGATAGCATACTGCAGGATCGGTCAAAGTATCACCATTTCTCACCTGCCACCGAGGCACATATGTTTCGGTAATGTCGTACGAATACTCCGACGCCTTCGACTCATCTTCAACACTAGCAGATTTTTGTTTCTTACCCTCAGGAGTCTCACCCACAAGATCCTCAGGATCTTTTCTTTTTTTGTGATGCTCCTTCCGAACAGGGCTCTCTTGACCACCTGTAGCCTCAACACCCAGCACAACCCCTTCCGATAACCCCCTCGGCGGAGACGGTGTGGCTGATGAATGGTTATCCTCAACTGATACATGTTCATCGTGTTCCGGGACGACCACATCGTCCTCCTTCTGGAGATTCTCGGAAGAAGACAAGAAGGCATCTAGGTTGCCACGGCTGCTAGTCGCTTGATCAATGGGTTTCTTGAACACATCATCTTTCTCCTTCTCCGGAACGCTATAAGTAACTGCAGCAGTCCGATCAAGCACAAAGTCCTCCGTAGCCTCAAGGGCGCGAGAAGTGACCTTGTAACCCTTGCCCTTCCTCTTAACAAAACCTAGGAGACTCATTTCTGCAAACAAGAAAACAAGGAATGATTAGGAACATACCGATAGAACATTATAGACAGATACAAACAACAGTAGCCGTACCCTTGTTCCCCTTCTTAACAATGGGTTCTACCCCTTCATACGGCCACATACGGCTTATCCCGGTCAAGATTAGAACAGTTTCCGGGAAGACTTGAAGAGGGGTAGGGGTTTCCAACAGTTTGTCGTAAAGGTCACCATCATAAACATCCTCTTGCTTCGGATTCAGAGTACCTTTAGAAGCTTTCCAAGGCATTTTGAAAGGAATAACATTATTGGGAACCCAGAAGAATCGGTTCTTCCAATTCTTTAAACCGGAGTACGTTTCACTTAGTATCGAGTTTGATTTAGAAATTTCACCGACAGTAAACCAATCACCGGCTACGGTCAAATGGTAAAATTGACGAAATAATCCAATGGTGGGTTCGCCACCATTAGCCCGGCATACTACTTCGAAGTGAACAACTTTCATTGCACCCAGCGGACTGAGTTGACGAATATCTAACTTATAAAATTGCAAGAATTCTAGGAAAAACACCGATAAGGGAAGACGAACCGACGCAAAATCGAAATGACGAGTATAAAAACCAACGTGACCCTTTGGACAATCGGTTATCCGCTGGGTCGGTTTAGGGACGATCGGTTTATAAACTGATGTGTCAAAATATTTACTACAAAAGGCCGTTAACGTCGGCTCAGACACAACAGAGGAATGAAGGTGCATGTCCTTTTTCCCAACCATGGCTAAAAGAATAATGAAACGAAGACTACACAAGGGTTGAGAGCGGTTACCTGACGATGGAACGGAAGCAGAGCTCTGGGGCCGAACGAAGTGAGGTAAAAAATTTTTACCACAAGAACAGTGCTATATATAGGGTGATTTGGGAGAATTCCAAGACTGACAGCCACGTCCAATCAATGAACAGTGGGTCGGTTCGTGCAACCGGCCAATCAGCGACCGACACGTGTCGCCTTTCAAAAAAAAAAAAAAAAAAAGAAGAGGGAAAAACCAACAGGTTTTATCTTGATAACCAATCGACACGTAACCTATCATTCTACAAACGGAGCGGAGACCTGTTCACCGAAGAACCCCTCCAGTGATGATTCAGGCTATAAACGAGTGCACAAGTTTGGTGAAATCGTTACGAGTAACAAAATCACCAAACTGGGGGGCTGATAACATAGGATGGGATAATTAAGGTAATTAAACTAATTAAACATAAATAAAGGGAACATCTGAAAAACAATAAAAACAAGTAACTGAAATATCAAACCAGCCGATCCGGTGGATACCTAAGCCGATCATCAGATCAGATAGGATAGGCCGATGCATTTGGACAACAAAAGAGGACCGATCGGACCAATCAGGTAGGATAGGCCGATACAATTGGACAAAGAAACATAAGGACCGATGGACAATACACAAGAGACTATTACCTAGTAAATAAAACAAAGTCGGCTATTACCCTCCGGTACATAGCCGACTTCGAATAAAAAACATTAAAACCCATTCCTTGTCAGCGGCTACAGTGACATCCGTCACTGTTCACGCCGACTGAATCATTACCCTCAATAAATGCAGTGTCACACTTGCCCTATAAATACTGGGTAGTTGTGCACATTTACTCTGGAATTCAATGCTCACCGGCAGTTACTCTGCCTCCGAACCACCATAACAACCTACTACTAATAACCAACATTCAACATGTATGCATGTGTGTATATGGAAGATGTAGTATACAAAGCTTATATATAGCTAATTTATAGGTAGGGATGTTAAAAACCTATGTGATATATAAGGAAAACTTATATAAGCACCTTGCACTACGCGTGCGTAAAGCGGTGCACTTTTGCGCTGTGAGCCTCATTTTACACCTTCTCGCCGGGGTGCGCTTTTCTCTTTATAAAATCAAGACTCATAAACAGAGAAAAATAATAATTTCTATTTCAGTTTGGAAACACATTTCTGTGCATTGGGAAATAAAGATGTTATGAAAAATACATATTTTTGGTAAAGGCCAACATCATGGACAGCTAAACAATATAGGTAAGAAATCCAACATTTCTACATTATCTAGCAATCTGTAATTATGTTCCCTTAAAAAATGCCAATGTATCAATTTACTTTTATGATAAACGATACAAATGCCTAATGCCGCTTGGCAATGGCATCAATCGAATATCGATTATAGCAAAGGGCACGCTTACACTATCATGGATGGATAACAAGTAGGGATAGGCATATCAATAGACACCATTTGGTAGAATGCCAAGAATGGCACAAGCATGTAAGAAAGCATGTCAAACTGTGGTGATAAGACTTATAACTAAGTGACTCTATAGACCTCCACACACAACAAACGATATTAGAGCAATCATCTTTAGTATTTATATGCCCGATTAGAATGAAATATCTCTTAACAAGTACATAATGATCTTGGAGAACATAATAAACTTACATAACAATATATTTTTTCTAATCTAATTAGGTAGTAATATAGATAGCAGCTTCATCATGTGCATCCTGATTCTGAACATGGTTGATGAATGTCGCCATATGAGCATCTGTGCTAATCCTTATCCGAACCGGGACATCAAAAAGGCACATCACAATCTCCACAAATAGATCACTCCTTCAGTTACAAGGTATGTAAACTATAAAACAATTAACAAAATAACTTCCATGTACAAGTGATGCTAATTCCACACACCACAATAACTTTAGGTGAAGGAAATTCCACATCGAAATAAAGCAACACGGACACCATCAACTAACGTAACTAACAGGAAGCAATAACCTTTTGAATTTAAATGTAAACCCAAAACCTGCATAATATTACATCTTAGAACTATGCCTTTCAACACTCAATGAATATATATGTTTGTAAACACCGTGACATGATATCCTATGTATCTACAATGCTAAATATGTTTACGAAAACTACTAGTTTTGTTAATATGTAAACAAACAAGCCATTCAAAACCTAGTTTCATTACTTTCTTTATTTGTAACTTATGCATAATTGGTTGTACTCCTTTTTTATTGTTTAATACTTACGGTAAAAATATGAAATGATCTTTTAAATTTGTTGTATATATCTCCACCACACAACTTAGTGTCTTTAAATGATCTTTTAAATATGAAAGTTCTACTGCTGCTACCCGGTCTCTTCGTAAAGTGAAGACTGGCTCACCGAAGCCGGGACCGACCAAAGACTGACTAATCGTTTTAGGGCCGAACCTCGGTTCCATTTTTAAACTCATTCTTAAGTTCGGGTCGGTCCGGGTCTCTGTTGGTTTGGTTCGGGTCGTGCCCATGCTCACCCCTACATTTTATTGGTTCTCTAGATATTGACGTCTCCCGCCGCAACGCGCGTGCCATCCTACTAGTTATGTATAAAAGAACTAATTAATTGACATGAAGTTGAATAAAGGCAGGTGCAAGACTACAGCACAAGGACACACATATTACAGTTGCAACGCGACCAACAACTATAACAAAACTGTAAATCTAATTTCTCAAGTTGGATTAGAATGTAAGATTTTATAGGAGTACATAACATATCAATAGATGGCTAATATCATAAATCCAAAAGATGATTTAGATATAATCTTAGTGTTGCCAACTTACAATAAAAACCTAACAAAACAAAATATATTTTAATAATCTAGTTTAGAATAAAACTAAGTATTGATGTAAATGCAAGCCTCATCACCTGCCGCCAAGTTCTGAACATAGTTGAGGAAAGTGGTCATGTGTGCAGCCAAGGTTATACGAATACGCACAGGGAAGTTCCGTGTTCGATACCTTTTGTAGTGGACAACAAAACGAGTATTGAGTGGCACCGACACTAAATTCCGAACTAACGCTCTCATCTGAGCTAAAGTCATTGTATACAATTGACCATCAGACATGACCTGGTCTATGAAACGACCAGTGTATGCCCAACTACCGTTATTTCTCTGGCGCCACCTACCACCGTGAGTTATTTGAAGTTCAAATGTAGGTACTGGTTCTGGTTCATGAATATCTGGTTCTGGTTCATGAACATCAGCCATTTGTGAGAGAGTGTGTGTGGGTGTGAGAGTGTGACTGTGAAGAAGAGGGGTGTGAGAGTGTGACTGTGAACAAGAGGGGTGTGGAGTGACGGTGGTCTGAAAGAGTTTGGTAATAAATATTAGGGTTTTAATATTCTGTGGGCGAATTTTATTTAAAAGTATATCGCCTTGGGGTAGCCCAACTCTATATAGAAGTGACAGACAGAGGGTAAGTGGGTAACATTTCTTTAGTTTCCACAATTTATCAAGATCCTCTTGGTAAGGTTATTCAGTATGACTTATACTTCCTAAACATCGAATTTTTATTTAGTTTTGGGTTTAATTCGGTGACAGCCTTAATCCCGACATCCCCCGAGGCCCAAGTTTTTATTAAAAATAAGTATACGTTATACAAATTTATTTTATTTAAAAAATATTCATGTATTTGAACTTGAGAGCTATTAATTTTAGTAACTTGATAAATTTCAAGTTCGTTTAAAAGACTAGACCCAATAAAAAAGCCCAATAAAGTTTAACTGGTTAAACGTAATTTATATTTTTGGCTTTGTGAGTGAGATTAATTTTAGTTGGTATGTGACCACTAGGGGAAAATAAGTTAAATGGCGGGATCCTCAGTAGTTATTTTTAAAGTTGGGACTAATGGCTGCAAATCAGTGTTTTCAGACCCGGACCAGCCGGTCGGACCGGGAAACGGAACCTCGGGCGGTCCGGGTCGATGTAGAGGACTGGTTGTGCATCGGACCAGTAGTTTGGCCGGCAGATCGGCGGTCAGACCGGAGAACCGTGGTAAGCAACCGGACCAGAGATGAAGAATAATCAATGGTGCTAGGAGCTCTGCATCGGAACTGTCAGATCTATGCCTGGAACTGACAATATTCATCCCATTTTAGCCAGATTTGACTGATTATGAGCCTTGCCAACCCTCTTATGGTGGATATGGAAAAGACAATGAGTTGTGATGATATTGATGTAGGTTAACTAGAGAAACATGAAAGAAAGAAGTTGAAGAGTGAGGAAGAAAAGATGGAAGAAAAGTTGCTTTATAGACAAAGATGGAAGAAAAGTTGCTTTATGCAGAGGTACCATCTTTTATTTGATAGTGAATTGATGAGATTTTTATTAAAATACATACCGTTTTATACTATCTTTTATTCAACTTCTTTATGTTTTTATTTTAAAATGATATTTTTATATTCTAATCTATTATAAATATTTTAAATTATTTAATATATTGTTCGGTTCTTTAATCCGGTTGGACCGATCCGACCAATGAACCTTTAAGACATCCGGTTCAATGTCCAGTCCGGTTATGAAAACATTGCTGCAAATAGCTGATAGTTGAGATTATTTAAATCCAATATTTGTAATTTGATCATTGAGGAATAATTGGTATTATTAAAACTAAAAATTAGCATATATTATTAGTTTTTGTGATATTTACTTTAAATTTTTAGATAATATATCAAAGACATGTTTTCAATTCTTGCGCTCAAAAAATACTCGTTCGGTTTCCGGCTCGATTGTAAATGAGCCGATCGGCTCAAAAATTACAAAGACTAAAATCTAAATTGGTAACAACGATGCGAGTAAAGTATGCCAACTCCCAATATCCCATAATCTAAAGAAACAAGCTCAAACTGGTACATTTGTTTTGGTTCTAACAACTACCTGTGTGTAGTTTTACAACAAATTATATAACACATATTGACAGCTTAACAAAACTATAAGAGCTCTGACATGTATATTTTATTCTACATCCGTAACCTCAGCTTCAACATCAATAACAGCTCTAGACAAAGCCTTCCCTGCAGAAATCATGCAGCTATTTCAATGAGTAACACATACAATAACTCATATTATCAAAAATACTTTTCTGCACTAACATTTGATCCTAGCAAATTGGTTTACCTTTCTTCGTATGCGAAAACAATTGGCTGAATGTTACACCAAATGTAGATACCTTGGAAGATTTTGAAGGATCCCTTATAAACTCATCACCCACCACTGAAATCCAATATATAGTCAGTTATAAAAAACGATCACAGTTACAGAGTTCCCTCAAAGATAATGTCATGAAAAAGTCTCATTTCAACCCGAGCCCATTTTGGTCAGACCCATTTTGACCCGTTACCTGACCCAACCCGACATTTGTCAGGTAGACATTGCATATTTTACCTGAAAAAGGTTGACTACAATAGGGACACAGCTGCGGTTCATCATTTAACACAGATCTGCAACCAAACCATACAAGAACCGGATCAGAAACATGATTCCAAACAAGCTTACAAAATGAGAATTCGGTTGAGTTTCTTACTTGAAAACTTCAAATTCGCTTTCACAATTTCCGACACTGCATACAAATCAAAAAGTAACTTCACTATAAAGAGTAGGAGATAGTTAATGGTTAGTTTGTTTCTTTCTTTCCTTCTCCACCCTTCCTTTGCCTTGCCTGGGTGTTGTGTTTACTTTTTTTTTTTTTATGTTTTGTCCTTTTCTCGATGATTTGAGATTGAAAATTGCAATAGTTGAATTATGAATGTTGAAAAAAAAATGTATTTGGTAATGCTCACATGGATGATGAGGATTTGATATCAGACAGTGAGAAATACTAGTACCGAGACATTTTTTCGGTACCAATTTCGTACCCCCTTTTTGCGTGTTTCGGTTAGGTGTCGGTATCATGGCTTTGATTTACCTTCAGATACTGAACCGCTACCATAACGAGTACTCCCAGTACCAGTACTCATATTTGGCAATTTTTGGTACTTGTACGGTACGGTGTTGTACCGAGCTCATCCCGAGTTTTCAAGAGTAAAACCAATTTGATTTACTAGGTTATATTATAAGAAATATACATATTACAATAAAAAGTAACTTACATAAAAGTAGACACAAAAGCTATGGAATGGACAAAGGGACGAAATGGGTCATTAACATTCCAGGGTCTTGTTTGGTTACCATGTGAGAATGGAGTGAATCATTACTTTGTATTGTTTAGTAGGCAGGATAAGACGAAGGGTTATTGAAGAAACACTGGAATAACAAGTTGTATAGAAGAGCACAGTAAAGAGATACTTTTATTGACAGTGGTTGGACGATTACAAATATTCGAATACAAAAGTTACAATGTTTCGACTATAATCTCACTTTCTCAACTATCCCATAATTCTCTAAGTGTTTGTGTGTATACTAGTTTATTCTAGCAAGCGTGTTTTGCAATAGTAAATGTAAATGTAAGGATACAGAACAACATAAAAGCATTATACTAGTTACAGCTAGTATCATGGTCAGTAAAGCACTCTCAATATTCTGATTGTGTAGGATATGAGATGGAAGTTTTGGCACGGGAGTTAGGCGATCATATCATCAGGATAAGAATCTCCATAACAAGAAATGAGTACAACATGCAAAGACCAAAATCTAAATTGGCAATAACAAATTAACGATGCGAGTAAAGTATGCCAACAAGCCATGGTTAGTCATAGCAGACTCATGAAATACGAAAGATAACTAGTGGCAATATATGGAGAAGATGTTATTACGTTAGTACGTAGATAGATTCGTGCCATATGCTTTGTTAAGCGTCTTCTCCATGTCGTATCTTTTGTTAAAAATCTTCCCAATACGACGCACATGATGGGGAAAAAGGATGGACATACCCAATAGGTGGTTCCGTATTTGAACCTAATATAAGAAAATCGCCAAGTTAACAAACACGCCAAGAGGGAGAAACGACAATGTTGAGAACTATGTAAATGGTGGTGAATATGGATTACAGAAACAGGATTAATGTCTGGTCAAAGTCCTAATTAGGTGGTTGTGCGAAAACCTTAGGCAACTAATCGACCGCATGGGTAGAAGCCGGCAACCTGACCCAAGGTTCATTAAGAATGACCCCCTTTAGACACTCCCAATCCCTATAATGTGAAGAAGGAAGCTGATATTCGTAAATTTGTTTTGGTTCTAAGTTCTGACAACTACCTGTGTGTAGTTTTACAACAAATTATATAATACATATCGACAGCTTAACAAAACTATAAGAGCTCTGACGTATATTTTATTCGACATCCGTAACCTCAGCTTCAACATCAATAACAGCTCTAGATGAAGCCTTCCCTGCATAAATCATGCAGCTATTTCAATGAGTAACACATACCTCATATTATCAAAAATACTTTTTCTGCACTAGCATTTGATCTTTGCAAATTGGTATACCTTTCTTTGATTGCGAAAACAATTCGCTAAATGTTTCACCAAATGTAGATTCCTTGGAAGATTTTGATGGATCCCTTATAAACTCATCACCCACCACTGAAATCCAATATATATTCAGTTATAAAAAATGATCCCAGTTACAAAGTTCCCTCAAAGATAATGTCATGAAAAAAGACTCATTTCAACCCGAGCCCATTTTGGTCAGACCCATTTTGACCTGTTACCTGACCCAACCGGACACGACCGTTTTGTCAGGCAGACGTTGCATATTTTACCTGAAAAAGGTTGACTACAATAGGGACAAAGTTGCGGTTCATCATTTAACATAGATCTGCAACCAACCATATACGGACCGAATTAGAAACAAGATTCCATATAAACTTTCAAAACGAGAATTATAACAATTGGGTCGAGTTTCTTACTTAAAAACTTCAAATTCACTTTCACAATTCCGACACTGCATAAAAACCGAAAGGTAGCCTCAGGCATTACTTCAATAACAAATAACTAATTTCCCAACTAACTCGCAAAAACGTCTGCGAATTCTTCCCTATAAAGCATCTTCCTAGAGCATTTCTGTTTTATATCAGGTTACCGACCTGTTCACTAAACTTATTTAACCAACATTTAGTGCAACTTTCAGCCTTGGTTTTAAAAAGCGCTAGGCGCAGAAAAGCGACGAGGTCTAAGTGCAAAAGCGGTGGGCTTTTCGTACCCGAAGCACGCACTAATTATATAATTTTTTTTATATATCTCATATATGTCCCATAGGTTTTTAGCTTCATTTACCCAAAATATAGCTATAAATAAGGTATTTATATGATTTTACCTATATGTAGAAGCCACAAGTACAACATTTTTATGCATAAAAATGTATGGTATACGAGAGGCGCGCGCCTCAGAGCCAAAAAAGTAAAAAAAAAAAAAGAAGTCCAAATATGCGCTTTCAGGAAAATGGGTAGGCACAGATCCCTGAGGCGCCCTAGGCAGCACCTTGTTGCGCCACAGGCACGTTTTTTAAAACCCAGCTTTCAGCTCAATTGGGTCATATGGTAAGACCCACTACCAGTGTTGTAAAAATCAGGATTAGTTGGCATTGTAGCTAGTACTTTAATTCTATTTCCCTAAAGAGTAGGAGCCAGATAGTGGTCAGTTTGTTTCTTTCTTTTATGTATTGACTATTGAGTTTCAAGGTAACAGAAAGAGGCAGTGAAGTTTATCCTTGAAAATCTTATGTTCTGTGTGTCTCTTTGAGTAAGTAACCGCGATTTCCAGTGCTAACTCAATCATGGCAATATTAAGCGGCGTTCTTTGGATCCTAAATTGATACTCATACTAGTAGTGAATCAGTATCTAGTATTAACTAAGACTGTCCTATCATTTGTTTGTATACTTAACATAACCGCGTGTCTATCAAATTCGCAATGCGATATTTAAGTCTACAAACTGCAAAATTCTAGTCAATCTTACTTTGATTTCAACCATATCTCTGCTTGCCCACCAGATTAAAGCTCCTAAACCAACAACAGGAACAATCACCACAAATAGCTGCCATAAAACTACAACATATTAGCATACATATATAAACACAATCACTTAAAAATTCACTATCTTTATACCAATTAATAATATCAAACAAACACATACCCAAACAGAAACAATAGCATCAAGAATCCAACCAAGTTGACCAGTCATAGAAAGATAAGTCAACCCAACAGCCAAAAGAATATTCCCTAAAACCCTTGATGTACCACCATCATCTTTCCCACCACCACCACCCCCGCCGCCATTAAATTTAAGGTTATTAAACCTGACAATAACCGTTCTTTTTTTATTATTTATCCTATCATTAAACAGTTTACAAGTGGGTTGTTCAAAAACCAATCTAGTGAAAGGTTGATGGTTAAAACAAACGTGTTTCCTTGTAAAAGATGTGGGATGAAAGGCTGTTGTTGTTGAAGGTTTATAATATGTGAGGTTGGTGATAATTTGTGGGATTATTATTATCGTCATCATTGGGTGGGTATATGAATTGGGTTTATGGAAATTGGAAAAGGGTCATTGTTTTCTTGAAATGAATTTGTATTGTGTAATGAAAAAGGATATCTTTTTGTTGGAGTACGGAGGCTTATGATTTTTGTAGAAATTGTATGTATAAATTTGCTTTCTTTGTTTTAGTTTTTTTTTTTTTTTTTTTTTTTTTCGGTGCGTACACTATTACTATCACGGTAATGTTGTCTATTGAGATGAATTTCTCATCGTCTCTCACGTTCGTATAGCCTCTCTCTCTCTCTCTCTCTCTCTCTCTCTCTCTCACATCGGTACAATTTTGGATCTTGGATGTCCTTGTTGAAGATGGTAGAGGTTCTCAGAAAACCGAATTAAATGAACCACAACTGAAATAACCGGAAAAACTGTACAGAAAAAACTGAACCGAAATAGTAACCGACGGTTCGGTTTTTGTTTTTTTAGAGCATGTTTGGCTAATCATTTCCATGCCTCCTTTTAACTTATTACTTTTGAAAAAAGTTATAAGTTAAAAATGAAGTGTTTGGATAGTTGATGGAAAAGGAACTTTTGGGAGTTTTAACACTTTGAAAAGGAGAAAATGGAACATAAGTCAAAAGTTACAAATCTTAACTTTTCACATTAAGGAGAAAAGGAGGGGAAAGAAGTCAAAAGGTGAATTTGATAAGGACATCCAAACATGGCCTTATTAACCAAGAGTTTCGGTTCGATTTCGGTTATTATGTTTTTAAAAATCGATAAAACCCGACCCGACCCGATATTTTACGCTAAGCTGCACGATCCATTTTTTTATATGTGTCGCCCAAATATTAGAAGGCTGCACTTCCAAACATTAGGCTACAAGATCCATAATAAAAACGCAATGATGGCCCGTACAGCCTATCTCTCTCTTTCACATCGGTAAAATTAAGGATTTTGGATGTCCTTGTTGAAGATGGTATCAGAACAGTCACTTTGATGAAAGGTTAACTTTTTTTTTTTTTTTTTTTGATGAAAGGTTAACTAGTTCTATAAGTCTGTGTAATGCATTGGTGAGTTTTCATACGCCTTTCCACATGCAAAGATTTTATTGGCTAAAAAATTGCAAACGCCTCTTTTTTTCACGCCTATTACGTCACTCGTGGTGAACTCTTCACGTCCTCTTGGGTAACGCCTCTACTAGATGATAGAACTAGATGATAGATCGATAACGCTAGTGTTTGTTGTTGACATTTGCAATCGGGTGCCAATGTGTGGTGTAGACGAAAGAAAGTAGTAAGAATTGTAAATTAGGGTTAATTTTCCTTGTTAAAATTTCGTTTATGTCTCTACTTTTACACTTGTATAATTCCTTTCAGTACATATATAAACATAAAATATACAAACTTTTATGGTATCAAAGCTTTAGAGTTATATCATACTCCTTTTTCTTTCACCTCCCACGCAGCCTTCTTGGTAATTATTGTGATCTATGTAACTGAACATGATTTTTATACATTGACATGCTAAATATCGTCACTTCAATGATTTTATACATTGACATGCTAGAATTAGCTTATGATTGTTCTATTAGTTTCAATGCATGATAAAGTTTGAGTATACATGCCTTCTAGGCATTGTCATCTAGAGTATCATGTTAGTCTAAGCCAGTATCACCTATGAAAACTCATACGCGATTCACCAATGAAAACCCAAAACAATTGGATGACGGCAATTTGGTCAAAATCGAGCTGATTTGATGGCCGATAACATAGATAGATGGTGGCAACGACATGGTTGATGAGGAAGGAAAAAACCATGATACGTATTAAATTCGATACTTAACAATCTGGCTGTACTATAATTTTTCTTAATTTTTATTTCATGAATTGCGTGACACAATTGTGGAAGGAAATGCCATAAAGTACTCTTCACACAAAACTTATATAATACCTTTGAACTAATCCAAATACAAGCCTTTTATAACAAGGCAATTGATCATTATTATATATATGCCTTTAAAGCTCCTACATAAATAGAATAATAATGCCCTTGATATGAATATTTTCAATCACTCTTTCTTCTTTTCTTTCACATCAAGATCCTTGTATGGTCTAGCAGAGTATGCATACAGCTGAAAGACTGAAAAAAACACCATCTCCACAATCACCAATGCGTTTTGCAGCGCTTGCTGGATATGTGCCACATCAAGCCAGAAGTGATCTGATCTGATTATCCCCACTGCCGCAAGACCACTCAATACAACTCCCTGCGAATAATCACATAAAAACCAAACCAATTTCAGATACAGTCATGAAGACAAGCAATCCAGATTTTACTCGTTAAGGTGAGAATTATACCTGCCAAAAACAGAAGAAAACGATCCCTTTGACACATAAGAACTTCGCGAGTGGCTTATGTGGCGCAAGTTCTTTAGCAAATACATGATAGAAGACGACAAGTGCATATAATGCTAAGGAAACCGATACGTTCAAGATCATAGTGATTGTCCAGCTAAGCCAATCGGGATATATATCAAGCAGTTGCAAGACTATCATCAACACAGAGCACACAGGGCGGATCACTACAAACTGCCATGTCCAATACTTAAGGAGCTTTAGGTTTTGATGGTTCAAACGAACCGAATGAGGCTGCATTCAATTAGTAAATATGTCAGTAACAGAGGTAGTAATATGAGGGGGCAGTTTTGTCCCATTTACTTATGAACGAGTCAGTTGTGTGTTTCTTTATATCCCAAACGGGTCAAATGAAAAAGTTAATAGGAAATTGGTCAAATGCGTGGGTAAAAGTCCCCCCAAGGAACTTCTAATTGCATACAACCTCCTACATTGTTGACGTTATAGGTGATACCAAATTACCAACACGGACCATTTTGACATGTTACTGACCAACCCATTAGCACCTATAGATGGTAATATTGTCTGTGAATTCCATGTAAAATATACACACACTATTCTAAATATATCAATTTTTAAAAATAAATGAGAAAAAGAAATAAAAAAAATGTAATGTTACTTGAAAGAGAGTCATTGGGAATGAATGGTGAATCTCTCTTCCTTTGATCTCATCCGGGACTATGTTCTTGCTAATAGATATATTCAAATAAGTGTACAACAAAGCCAAGAACTTGGCCATCACCTGCATTTCATTAACAGCTCAATTCAGTTCTTGAAATAATATGCTGCCAAACATTTAAAAATCACAAAAAAACATTATGGTTCTCACCAGACCCTCGTAGCATTCTTTGATCGAATCCAACAACACAAAAAACGTCTCACTGCCACGAATATCAAGCAACCCAACATAAGAATCAACAGCATAAATGGGTGCCATGAGAATTATCACAAGAATCGCCTTCTGCTCTTTGGGCTTCTTCCAATGTTGAAGATGATCATTAAACAACTTCAATGATAAAAGGACGGTTATCGCTACACAAGCTCCAGAACCAAGCAAAGTCTCCTGTTTATGAGTCATTGTGGAGTTCTTCAACACTAACCGCTCCGAAAATCAGCACCAAACCTGCATAAAAATGTCGTTGCAACTAAACCATACACTTTGATTTATGTATAATAACATCTAGACAGGGATGGTAACAAGACGGGCTATTGGTAATCTACTAATATCAGTCTCATACTCGATTGTAAAACCATGTCCAATACCCGTCAAGTATGTGTCAAGTATACCCGTTAGTTTGTTAAAAGTTACCTGTTTGGATTCCTAAAAACATTTCTTACTAATTCAAAACAGATTATGCGTTTTGGAAAAGCAGGGGTGGAGCTGCTTATAGATTATTGCGTTTTGGTAGCCTAAAAAACTTATTATCTGCGTTTTCAAAACGCAATCCCAAACACAAAAAACTAATTATCTGCATTTTCAAAACGCAATAATCTAAAAATCAGATTCAAAACGCAATCCCAAATACCCTCTTTAACTTTTATATAATTTTATTACAAAAGAAAACTAAAATTGATGTTTACGGTTATGGTACAGGTAAATGGGTATGTATGTTTCGAGTAATCGGGCCCGCATCACCTGATACCATAAGATTTCCAGTACTAGTCTCATACCCGAATGGCCGAATACCTGCCCCAAATGTTTCGGGTTTGCCCGTAGGCTTCGGGATCATTGATCATCCCTAGATCTAGATCAATCATCATCAATCATCAATGCGATGAATGGTATTCAAGATAACCAAGTAAGTTGACTAGAGTTGACTAAACTCTAACTGACCCAGACAGACAGACAGACAGAAAGAAATCATTTAAACAAAAAAAACCATGTAATTTACTGTCAACAAGTTGGATAGTAAGGTCAATATTTAGCACATAAAGATTAAAAACAAGCAACTAAGGGCAGAAGATTGGTTGATCTATAGTTAAAATAAAAAAGAGTTGCTAGTTATAAAGATGAAGAATTAATGAGTGTCGTACCTGTTTCTGCTACGGAAGTAACAAGGATAGGTGGTTTAGATTGTGTAGATGACCAATAATATTGAATATTGAGGGTAGGTGGCTTATGAATTACTTTTAAATATAAAAAATTTTGGAAGAGAATGGTTGGATCGCATGGGCGATCTTTAAAAGGGGTTATTATTATTGAAAGCACACTCTATTATTTGATATACAGGTGTATGGATCTCGTAATGCGGGTGTATAACGTTTTTATTTAAGGTGTGTATAATGTTTGCTTGTGAGGCCATACCTTAACACTAATGGTGTTAACGATGATGTCACATTATTGATGTGGCGTTTTAACCTTTATGGTATACCACTCCTTTCCTGTGTTAAAAGGAGTTAAAGTGGCTCTAAGTTAACATGTTAACAAGAATCAAAAGAGTTAAAGGGCGTTAAACCATTTTCTTTAAGTGAGGTAGTGTGAAAGGGGAAAAAGTAGAGGATTTGGCATCTATGTGAAGTTAGAAATGGTTAAAGTACACTTCATGGCCTGAGACAACTCGTGTTTTATATGCGTATGTTACCACATTTGTTGTCATGTAAAAATGAGTAAATTTGTAAACTTAGATTACACGGAGTAGGAGTGTGGAGAGAAGAGGGTAAGCCTCTTCACGTCACTCACACCACTTTGCCGCGTTTTTTGTTGCCTCTTTCTTCATAGAAATCACCGTGCGTGTTGCTCCCTTCCTCCTTTTCACCCACTTGACTTTTTTAGCTCCTTTGTCCGTGTTCTCTTGCCTTTCACCTCCCATCTCTTTTGTGACGTGGAGGTTAATTCCCCTAAGGTTATGGTAATGTTTTGTCATCTTGTTAGGGGTGACAATATGTAATCTTTATAAGACACGATAAGATTTGGAAAAATAGATTTGTTTATTTTTTAAATAATTAAAATTTGGAAGCTATGATCCATCATTTCTCCTTCTTGATACATAAAACATATAATATAATTGCATTATAAACATAGGATAAAAATAGTTAAATGAGTTGTGTTCATGTTTAGAACTTGTGTTGGGAATGTCTTCAGACCTATTAAACCCGTTAACACACGATTTGACATCCCTACCTCTGCCCTTGCCCACCACAGTAAAGTACGAAATAATTGATACCTAATAGGTTGGTGAGACCAGCAACTAATGGAGATAGAGTATTGGTAGACGACATCTTGTCAATATGACTAGGTTCCCTTTAGCATGCAAAGTTCTGATAGCTTATGAGTTCTTAGGAGAACTCAGTTTTGAGGGAGAGATAGGGGATGATTTCGTGAGTAATTATGGTGGTATGATTGTCAACCCATTAACCTCCAATTAGAGGTGAGCAAAAGTCAATACCCGACCCAAAAACCGAGTTATATCGAAACCTATAACCGACTTCAAACCCTAAAACTAGGGTCGATACTCGGTTCCTGTATCGTCGATCCTTTTGGTTCCACAAAACAAACCCGACCCAGCCTGAATGCAAGAACCAAGGCTGAAATCCGTTAACATGTGGTTGAACTTTGTGAAACAAGGGCTGTAATCCGTTAATTTTTCACAGGTTAGATGGACTTTGTTTAGTTTTTATGTGGGTTTCATAACAATGATGTGTGTTCTTGATGATTTTATGTGTGTTATTGACGAGGTAGGGTCCGGTCCAACTAGACCGGCCCCACACCAAATGAATAATTATAATACGGTTCACTTCAAAATCTGAAGGATAAACGATAGATACGAAAATCGAGTGATAAGTCTATCTCCTTATCACAACAACCTACTTGAGCTTTTTATGAAAGTAAGAGATATGGCTTATCTCCACCATCCTCGGAGAGTCTGGTATTTCGAATACAACTCGATCTCAATGGCTATCGCTAAGGTGAAGGAAAACTATAAAAGGGATCCAAGGTTAACCCTGAAAGGTATTCCGACTTCTAATACTCTCTCTCAATCATTCTTCACCGTCTCAGATACTTATTCTCACGCCGGAGGGTGGTCACAGGGATACCCCTATTCCTGTGACGAGTCCTAACGGTGTTTTTTTTTGTAGTGCTCAAGTACAACACGTTTGGAGCAAGAACGACCGAGGTCTTTCCTTTTTCCTACTAGAAGACCAAACCCCCAGGTACTTGTTTCTTTAGTTATTATGTGGTTTCAAATAGATCCATTTTGACTAGGAGTGAAATGGATGATAGAGAAGGTCTAAGGGGTTATTTTTTAATTGTGATGAAAGGTATTTTAAGGATGCATGTATGTAAGGGTAAGTAGAATTGATGCATAAAGTTTATAGAATAGGAAGATAATAAAATTGAAACGGAGTATGCTCAAATTTCCATTAGTGCCATGGAATGTATAGACATCATGGGAAGTATGAATTGCAAGTGTTAATGGATACTAGGAGTAGTCATAATTTTTTAGATGTGACATTAGCTTAACACTTGGGGTGTAACTTTGGGATGTATGTATTACAATGAATAACAAAGGTACTCCCACCTTCTATTTTTTTTTTTACAGAATTCTGACTAGTAATTTGATCAAGAACAGGAATTACAAAACAGTAATTGGCAGAAATATGATGATCTTTACCATCAACAAGAGCACAGTGGTATTCTAATGAAGGGGAAGTTGCATTTTTTTTAATCTTAATTTTTCATTAAATAAAAAAACATTACAAATTACATCAAGATAACGGGAAAGCGGGCAACAAGCTGCGCCGCCACCCCTTTGCGAATGGCAAACCCTAACCGACTAACTAATTCCCTTTTAACTAATTCGGTCCCTGGAATGGTCCAGTTGGCCAGGTGAATGTCGTTACTGATAGTTATGGCTGCATACCCTTTAATTGATTCGGCCCCTGGATACGGTCCAAGAGCTAGAACACAACGACCTGATTTGTAAGTTAGTTTGACTGTGTATGGAACTATGGATTTTTGAAGGCAGTTTCATTTTCAACTTTAAGTGTCATATTTATATTATTTTCTTAATTGCTTTTGACAAGGGTAAAACTTTGTTTGTGATGTCTTATATTATTATCTGTCCATGTTTAACTAAAATTGCGCCAAATGAGTGTCTTAATAATAACAAATAACAGGATCAAAATCATAATAAAACTTACCCTTTTATCCTGATTTAACCAGAAAATTGGAGCAGAACAATGCAACAGGTTAAAGAGTTCAATGTTGACTTTTTTGGTCAAATTTGCTTCTTATGGTGATTGCTTAAATAATTTGTTTTCTGTTATATGTGCTTAAATAATTGCTTCTTGGCAAAAACACCGTATGTAAATCCCATATTCCCAAACTAGCTAACATCCATAACATTAAAAAATTAGATCATCATAACAAACTAATATATATTAATAATATTCCCAAACTAGCTAACATCCATTACACTACACATAACATTAATATTCCCACACTAGCTAACATCCATTACATTAATATTCCCAAACTAGCATATATTAATATTCCAAACTAGCTAACATCCTAAACATAATAATCCGAAATCTAAAAACATAACATAATTTAACTTGTCACTCAAAGTCACGGCACTCGAGATACAAATCAATAGGCTGAGATCGCTCTTTGACGACATAATTCATAAAGTCGGCCAAGTGAATGTCCATAGAGATCCTTGACGAGCAATATCCTGTCTCTCCTATCTCCCCTGGGTTTACTCCAAAAGCCAAACAAATACGACCTGATTTGTAACTTAGTCTTGATCTTTCCCCATAATCCAAACCTGATACCCTCTTCACCATATCCATCAACTCCGAAAACGATTCCAGATTCGAAGGCACCTCCAACTCATGTTTGATAATATTATCTCCCTCGTACCTTGCACTCATTGTACGCTCTTCAACCCATCTGCCTCCAGTGTGAAGCAACAATTTTACTGTCTCCATTTCTTTTTACAGTCCAGTTTAGGAGATAGATGGATGATTTCTTAGAGGGTGTAATTTTATATACATACGGCCGAACAATTAGGGTTTTTTTTTTTTGGGCTTTTATGTTTTTGGGCCTAAACCCAACAAGTTGTGTTGCCTTGTTTAGAGGTGTACAAACCGGGTTTTTTTAATACCCGGTTCCGGGTATGGAACCGGTTTCAAGTAGAGTCGGGTATCATTTTGACCGGGTATTGAAAGAACCGGTTCCAGTTTCGGTTCCCAACATAAAAAACCATACCCGGTATCCCTAGTTCCGGTATTTCAATACCAAGTCTATGTTTTTTTAATACACGGTTTCGGTTTTTTTAATACCCAGTTCCGGGTACAACGGGTACTGAAAAAATCCGGGTATGTCGGATATTGAATTCTTTTTATACAATCACGTTGAAGGGTATTGCGACTTAAATAATTATAACGCGGTTATAGAGTTCTTTAGATGAAACGCGTCAGTCATGGGTTGTCGAAATGGTCAAATGGCAAACCCTCTTGAATCATGAAGTGACTCATTCCTTCCCGGACCGCCTCAATATCAAAATACCAAATAGTCCCGTTGCTTGACATATACATTTTGGCTATCCGGAAAACCCGGTTTCAGGTACAACTCGGGTCCGGTTTTTTACATAGAAATCTATACCCCATGTGCACCTGGCGGGTAGGGTCGGGTACGGTTTCGTTTTTTTTTTCGGTTCCGTTTTTTTGGCCACATCTAGCCTTGCCACCCCTTTTTATAAATAGTGAAACTTAGGGGGTGTTTGGGGTTGCGTTTTGAAATAAATTTTTAGATTATTGCGTTATGAAAAAAACAAATAATCTGTTTTTAGTGTTTGGGGTTGAGTTTTGAAATGAATTTTTAGGTTACCAAAACGCAATAATCTAAAAACAGCTTCACCCCTGCTTTTCCAAAACGCAAAAGCTGTTTTGAAAAATCAATACCAAACACCCTCTTAGAGGGTGTTTGGGATTGAGTTTGGAAATGCAAAAGTACTTTTGGTCAAAAGTGCTTATTGGCTTATGACTTTTTGAAAAGGAGTTTTAAAAAAAGTGTTTGGATTAGCTTTTGGGATGAGAAACGTCAAAAAGTCAATAGATTGTTCTTTTTTTAAGTGTTTCGCTTAACTTATTGTGAATATTGGTTGTATGGGTGGTAAATTTGTAATTTTTTCCCAAAAGTCAAAAGCCAAAAGCCAGGATTTGTAACTTTTCAAAAACAGCTTTTCCACCCTTAAAAGCTAAAAGCCAAAAGTCAAAACAGAAAGTGCTTTTGAGTTACACAAACAACTTATTAACTTATTGGCTTTTCCAAAAAGCCAATAAGTCAATAAATTGGTTTGAAACTCAATACCAAACACCCTCTTAATCTACTATGAAATCACGTAACAATTTTAGGTAGCAAAGAATATATTTAAGTATATTGGCAAACTTATATTTATAACCATCATGTTCTTATGCTATGTTGGAGTAGACTAAGGGCATCAGGATTGAGATATGATTATATAACCAAATGTAAATCAAGAAAAATATATTCAAGATAAGATAAACATGATTTAAACTAAAAATCTCTCAAAATAATAAAGTGATGCACATTTAAAGATGAAAAAGGCAAACGTACAATCATACGAGACAAGACCTAGTTGAGTACGAGACAAGTCCTAGTTGAGTATCGTCTCCGCGAAGATCAATGGCATTTGTAGCATTCCATCAACATTTCTATAATGGCGCTTGTCTGCTCCCACCGGACCTGTCCGGTTTGTGCCCATTGTAGCCTTGTAGGTGCTCTAAGTAGAGGTGTGTAAATTGATTGGGTTATTTATGTTATAGTTGTGATAAACATCCCTAGGATTTGTGAATATGTTAAAAGGTGGTGATGAAATTCGGCGCAAGCAACCACAATCTGCGTAATATTTGTTATTGGCAACACGCTAAATTATTATGTGAGCATCTTCACCTTACACTTGACATTTGGATGTAACGTTTAGAGATCGATAACACTATGGCCAATTAACATGTAATTACTTCGCTTTGTCTTTTTATTTTTTCGTCCTAGTTAAATGAATTCATGAGTGTTTAAATGTTTTAACAGCTCATTTCTACTAATGTATACTTTCCACGCATGTTTCTATATAAGCTAGTATATAAATAGCTTTTGTTATTTTTTTATCATAATAGTCGAGTAATATACACTCATCAATCTCCCAAACGTAACCATTGGCCTTGTAGAGCTAATTACTCCTTACACTTGAGTAGCTGAAACAAGAAGGAAATCAAGGTTGGTAGAGCATAACATTAGCCGACATAACATTGATCCTCGGTTTGCAGAAAGAAACATGTTGGACAATGTGTTGGTAGTGTATCAAAATCATGCTCAAGATGCAAAGTTTAATCCAGACTTTCAAACATGGTTTACATTTGCAGCAAATCAAGAATATGTTCATTTACAAAATCTTGGTTTCTATCATCTTAAAAGTTGTTACTTGCCCATATATTTGCAGCATGTAGTGTTATGCAGCAAATAATGGTCGAGACTGCAATCCCAGACGAATATGGTAAATGTTTTCGCAGACATTCTAAAAGGAAACTTATAGCAATTTTTCAGTCTTGTCATGTAACCTTATTTAACAAATTCTACAAAGAATTCAAAACTTCACCCAATACTAGCCCCCACTGAGTCCAATGAGTGCCTCCCTGCATTGAAACATTTAAAGAAAATGACCACTGTTCCCTTAACCGTACAACCAAGTTTTTTTCGGTATTAAAAAGAGTCAGAACCTGACAGAACACACAGAAAGGCTCCCTTAATGGTCCATCACACGAGAGTTCACTTGTGCTGCCATCTATGAACGTCCCGTCAGCAAAGATCACCTCTGATGCATAGCCAGCTGTCAAACCTGCAATCGGTTTTGTATAAGAGCTTACAGGTGAGCTTCTTTGTACAGCCTCGCAGAAAGCAAGAAGCTTCTCTCGGCTTCCAAGTTGTACAGCCTGAAAATTAACAAAAATAACAAATACTTCATTCCTTTTCTTCAAAGATATAAAATATAAAACTACTATATAAATTAGCATAGCAAACCTGTACTATGTCGTGACGGGGTACTCTAGGAAGTGGCTGGACTTTGTAACCTTTTGTGGACATAACTTCAGCGATAAGTAAACCTCCCTTGTAGTAATAAAACACAAGAGTCTTAAAAAATTTCAAAACATTTAAACAAAGCTCATTGGGTTATTACAATTTCAAACATCCATAAACATTGCTATTCGATTTGATTATTCATAATCACCTTCATACGACACACCCTAACAATTCCTAAAATGACCCATAAACACAAGAAAACTAAATGAAATACCTTAACTGATTCCCCAACCATTTGAGGTGACAGATATAATCCTTGAAAGAATGTTCTCATAATATCACCAGGAGTCGACCCGCAATCAACCCCAAGACCTGGTGCAGAGAGACGGGCTGCTGCTGCTTTTACCCATTTTTCTTTCCCTGCAACGTATCCGCCACATGGTGCAATCGTTCCACCTGGATTTTTAATTAAACTTCCTGCAATAAGATCTGCACCCTGTTTATCCGTTATCACCCAAAAAAATATGATTCATTTGAGAGGGAAAAAAAAGGATTACGAAAAGTTAACATACCACCATTGGAGGTTCAATGGTTTCTGTGAATTCGCCATAGCAATTATCCACCATAACCATACAGTTTGGATTCTGTGACTGCAACAACTTATTCATGTCAGGTAACAAGTAGCAAAAGTACCATGAAATCAAACAAAGAACAAAATAGAAGTAATTTACACACCTTGATGATGTGTATTGCTCTAGAAATTTCATTCACGCTCAAACTTTTACGCCAAGAATACCCGCATGATCTTTGAATAAGAGCACATTTTGTTTGAGGTCTTATAGCAACCTCGAGAGCATCCCAATCAAGCCCTCCATCATCTGCAAGCTGAAACAAAGTATGCAAATAAGAACTAGCAATTATATGTTGGAACAAGTAACACAGGTTGGATTAAAATGTTTAATTTTTCTACACAGTTAGCATGTCAAATATGATTGCAAAACTATATTACTTCTCTGACCGGTCAGAAACGAACACATAACCTGAATGGGTCGAAATTGCCATATCTACATAAAGTCAAACGTTGAACCAAAGATAAGAAGAGACTTACTGCAACTTCTCGATAACTGATTCCAAAATCTTTTAGGGAACCTAATCCATTACTATCTCTGATTCCTATAACTTCCTCTAGTGTATCATACGGAGCACCAGCAACCGCCAAAAGCTGGTAACCAAATCGACATATATGATATACCAACACCGAATCAAAATATGCATTTAACATAACTATGCAAAATAATTGAACAAATACCTCATCACCAGGCCTCAAGAAAGCAAAAAGCGCACAGGTAATAGCATGCGTCCCTGAAAAGAACTGAATTAAAAGCGCGTTCAGCGTACCAAATTTGCACAAAAACTTGTAATAAAAAACAGATTATTTATAAAAAATAATATAACCTGCGCCCGAACAATTGCAGATTCAGCACCAAAAATTTCTGCAAAAGCTTGATCAAGAGCTTCCCGGCCACCGGCTTCTTCATGACCGTAGCCAGTGCAACCAGCAAAATGCTAAAATAATATAATCATTAAAAATGTGTATGAGAAAGCAAGATTTTATTTTAGTGTAAAAAGTTATACTTTTTATTAACACATAAACACGAAAAATTACATCAAGAGGGCAGGCGGGCAACAAGCTGCGCCGCCACTCCTTTCTGGACGGCAAACCCTAACCTACATAAAACGAACCGAACCCATGCCCCCCCCCCCCCCCCGGAGTCGAGACATTGCTATGAATAACCCGTTGGACTCTGGTCAGGAAACGGATGGCTTCCAATGCCAAGGAGCCAAAGGTATCAAAGCAAGATATAACTAATTATTGTGCAAAGTAAGCTACAAACATAACAACAATATGATAATGCATGTATATTAAAGTGAAAATAACATTATGACATACATGAGAACCAACTCTAGCATTCTGAAAGGCTTTAAGAACTCTAGATGTATTACGCGCCACAAGATTATCGATCTCCCTGAATACGGGATACAGATTATCAACTGCACTTTCAACCTGAGTTTAAATAACATACTATCAAAATGTTTGTTGTCAATTTTGCATATTAAGTTACATTACATAAATTAAATAACATTAAAAAAAAACTAATGTATAACATAACAAGAATTGCATTAAATATTATTATTCGGACCTCTGGAATGAACAAGGGAGGAACAGCATGTTGATGATGATTATTAGTTATAGTGATTCGAGATGTTGAGTGTAATGGAATTAGGGTTCTTTTTGAATTATTAATATTATTATTTAGTTTGAAGTGGATTGGGGATGTAGTGAAGGATAAGATTGCAGACATTTTTCCTCAAGCAACTCTACCTCTGTCAACTGATTAATTGAAGGTTAGGTTATTGAGTGAAAGATAAAAGCAAAATAAATTAAGAAAAAGGTTATATTAGGAGCGAGATACAGCTTCTTGCATGTCTACCTTCTATTATGTAACTTTCATATTTTGTTTACTAAAAAAAATAACAATATTATACTCTTTGGTAGCGTTGATATGAACACCTTATTACACTATTTGGTAGCGTTCATATGAAACCCACTAATAAAGATTTGTATGTTTGTAGCACATAAGACGATTGCATAACTATATATTTTTTTTTGGAAGGTGTGCTTCAGCAGTAAACCCAATCGACAGACAACCCCTCGACCCGAGTTCGAATCACTACCCACGCACCGGTGTCCACTTTGAAGTTATCTCAAACCGTTACAGGGAATTTTTTTGCGGTGTGCAGGATTCGAACTCAAGACCAAGCCCGGGCGGGAACCCTCCGAAGAGGTAAACCCTCCCACCTCTCCCCAGCTGGGCTGGAGGTCATTGGCATTGCATAACTGTATATATTACTGTCTTATTTAATCCATTAACATATTATTGGTTATGGAATTTGTTATTGGTAAAACTTTTATAGTGAAATCTATTGAAGCACATTGATGGTATGGTTCTCCCGGGTAGTTTCTCCTACAAGATGGAATTGGTAATTCGGTATCTATAATCTATAACTTATAATAAAAGAATTGAACTTTGATGATGTAACATTCAATGGAGGCATCAACCCCTCCTAGTGGATGTCTTGCCTAGTGGTGATTTAAGCCCCTTGGGAATGCTTGTTTGGATTGATTCGCACCAAACGAATAAAAATAAAAGAAAGCTCATTCATGGTATTTTAAACTATTCATATTGTGGTACGATATTAGGAATAGAAAGTCATTTCTTGGGTGTCGTGGATTCATAATCCCTTCCTTGTAATGTAACGTTCATGTTTCTATTTTTGCTAGCTTTTGGCTAGTTTTTAGAAATGCAATGGTTCAAAAAAAAAACATTATTATTTGTTTTCGTTTAAGTGAGATTGTCTCTTGATAACAAAAGTAAAAGTTATAAATGTCATTAGTAACTAATTTGGTATAGATTATTATTGGTTAAAAGTTTTAAAATACAATTCATATCTTTTTAAATCAGAGTTACTCAACAATATTGAACCGACTTAAGACTATACGGTGTGGAGGAGAGGGTGAAGGGACGTGGAGTGACATGTGGCAACCATGGTTGCAGTAGAGCTTTCTCTTTCAAGCTCCCCAAAAAGCAATGGGGTGGTGAGGCGTGGTAGAGGGGAGGGCGTTTTTAATTATTGGAGAGAGATCACCAACCAATCCGCTATAGCCACATCACCACCCTCACCCGCCCCACGCCAGTGAAGATCTCCCATCCTTGGTGCCCTACACCGGCTTCCACACCACAAAATGGGGCGGTGTTGGTGACATGAAGGAGCTCACTACCCCCCCCCCCCCCCCCTCCACGCCCCACACAGGGGCCTAAAGCAAACACACACATCACTAGTTAACATGCAAGGCATGTCTTACATTTCCACAAAAAAGTTAATTTGTCATTTTTTCATCCAGATGCTTTCACAGGATGAAAAAGAAATAAAAGTGTACAGGGCTGATTACAATTGATGGGAACAAAAATCAGAGAGTTTCTAAAAATCTAAATCCATGAACATGAGATAGTATACATGAAAACTACCACCATTCAAAGCCATCAGTCAATTCAATGACAGCCATCACTCTTGGTGATTCATCCTCCAAAATACCCAAATTGGTCACTACTGTCAACTTGTTGCACCTAAGTCAAACCTTATAAAAGTTTGACTTCAAACAGCATGTGTGCTTACAACAACAATATGCAAAGTCTGTGTATCATGTGTATGAAACACGGTTTCCAGAAACAATCCGATGTCTGACCCTCCCTCTTTTTGCAGCAATGCTAGAAATCAAGGAATTTGCGCTGAGGGCGAAATTGTCCAAACCCATTAATTTCAACCCAAGGTTTTTATACAAATATGTCATTCGACATTCATCACCTCCTTCCACCGATTCCAGCTCGTTTGCCTGTACACGCGATATAAGCGTGTAAAGCTTCAAAGGCTGCTTGTCAGAGTGTTGAATATTGTTGACTTTCCCATTATCACTACATATCTCGGTTGGACTATCAATTGTAACCATCATAAGCCCCGTTGATTTAGAGTCTTCTGTGGACGGGTCAAACACAAAATAGAAGTTCCCAAAAGCTAAATCCGGATATTTAAACAGATTTGCAAGAATATCACATACTCCAATGATTTTTCGATTACTTTTTCTAGGATGAGTTTGTTTACTACTGCCCCTTGTAACTCTATAAATGCATGAAGCTTCTCTTAAACCGCTTAAATAAGCACCATGCATGGTGGCAGGGTGTTGGCGGTTTGTGGCTTCACCAGCAAAAAAGAGTCGATTTCCAACATTTTCTGCAAGTATATCATAATCACTACCTGAAGAGTGCACCCTTACATGAGAGTATGAACCATAAGAAAGGGGATCATTTCCCCATTTTGTACAAACAGATTGGATGGGATCCGGTACATCGATCCCCTTTGGACCATATATACCTGTAAAAAATTATATTATAAAACACAAAATTAACTTAAAATTGCCATTTCTATATTCACCTGACCCACCCGTTTTGAACGTTACCCAAGTCCCAACTCATCCAACCCGCCGATCATGCCACCTCTAATGGTCAAGAAATGAACTTAGAAATTGTTACCTCTATTCACTTATAAAGCAGGTGGATCGAGATTGTGTTTTATCTCACATAAAAAAACTGAGCTAAAAGAATAACAAGTCAAATGGGTTAAAAGTCCTCTATAAAATCTGTTTTTAATATAGACAACCTTTTATATAGTGTTAATAGAAAAAATAATTAATATTATGATACTATATTTACTATTTATGAAGCATTTTGAAAACATGGACAAAAAATTATCTGCGGCTCAAACCAATCAAGCCCGCCAACAGAACCTATTTTGACCCATTGACCTTGTATTCAGAGATGTTCAGTAATCAATACCTCGAAGGATGCCTAGAACACGATGAAGTAAAGTGGAAGGATGTGTTGATTCAAAAGATCTTGCAGCTTCACCAGCAACCAATCCAACAAGTACTGAACCCCCCGAAACCGTATGATAACTGTAGAACAGAAAAAACTCGCCGCGTGTAATGCTATTCTTGCTAAGGCAGCCAAACGTATCCAAATCTTCACCCCAAAAGACATGTGGGAATACCATAGCAACCTTATTCAACAACCCAAATCCCAACTTATCAATTGCTTCTAGTTTTCTTTTTGGTAATTCAGGTATGAATTGTATGGTCTGCTTCTTTAAAACACCAAGCGGAACAGTGCATAACACCATATCTGCTTGATATGTTTGATCCCCACATATAACCTCAACACCATCATCATTATATCGAACCGTTTCCACAGTTTTTTCATAAAAAATGGGAACCCCGTCACATAATGATTCAATTAATCTCCAATTCCCACCTGCAAGAAAGCAATGATCACCGCCCATTTCATAAGGATCATCTTGATCCCAATAGGCAGCAGAAAGATTTGAAAGACAACCCGCGTTTGCATATTCCAAATTCGCAAAATGCCAATCTAGTAATTGTTTTTCCTCGGGAGCTGTGGCCACGGTGTACAGTTGTGTAAGTTTTTCAAGAACTGAGCCCAAAGAAATATCAGCAGCTGATTTACCCATAATTTGTCGAAATTCAGTAACCTTGTCTAAAAGCCTATTAAAGATAAACTCTACTTTAGAATCAATCTCATCACCAACCGGTCTACCTTCCGGATCATACAACGGGCACTTATCTCTAACTTTATGAAGAGGAATTGAAAGCTGTCGAGCCAAAACACCAAGAGGGTTTGCATGGATACCTGTAATAACACTACCACCAAGATCTACAGCAGCGTAACTACCCTTTTGACCCATCTTTTGCGTATAAACTCTCCCACCAGGTCTGTTCCTACCTTCTAAAACAACCACCTTAAAACCAAAAGCTAACAGCTGCCGAGCAGCACCTAACCCAGCAAGTCCCGCACCAATGATTATCACCGACCCCTCAGTCGCTTCCTCAGGCATCTGAGCCTTAAAAGGTGGCGAAACCCCGAAATTAATATACCCATTAAACAAAAGAAAATCATAAGCCGAATGTATCAACTGCCCATACTCATTACTCACAGTTTCCTTTATCTCACCTTTCGAAAGCCACGCGTGTACGTTAGCTCTCCACCTCGAAAGAATATGGTTCCTAACAACAATATAATCATTCTGTTGCTTCCCATCTAACTCACTAACCACATTAGCTTTAATCTCCTCTTCAAGCAGCGCATCAATCGGAAACCCTAACGACAGCGCTATCATAGCTTCTTTCTCCGTTTCCTTCTCCAACTCCTTCTTAGTCCTAAACTTTTTCTTCGCAGACCCACCTAACTGCTTATCCAAATAATCATCCATCAAATTCTCATCATAACTCCTAGACAAAGATTTCTTCCTCAACAACCTTTTCGATACAGGCGTCTCCATCTTTCACCTCTAACCCCTTCCCTAAACTCAAACTAAAAAACCCACTTATCAAATCCCCATAAAAACTGTAACTAACCCTCTAAATCAGCTTTATGCTCATCAAACTCTCTCAAGCATTTCATCAAACACTTGGAGTGCAATAACAATCAACACCAAATTACCAATACCCATCTCATAAAAATTGAATGTTTGTATCTAAAATCATCTTAACTACATACCCACATGACAAAAACCCTAATTGGAACCAGTTTTCTATTAACTTGAATATAAGATTATGGGTATGAACAATATTATTGGAGCCGTGAATTACTGTTCATTAGGGTGCAGAAGACGTACCGTTTGTTACCGAAAGTTGAATCGTGTTATTATTATCTTTTTTGAAAGGTTGAGGGGGAAAAATTAGGGCTTGTTTCACAAGGAAAAACTGACGGTCAGGGTGTGTTAGAAATTTCGTTCATTATTTGGAGGGAAATTACAAGGATATTATTGGGCTTTGGAATAAATGGGCTAAATTAGTTTTTACCTAAATAAATAAATAAATCATAGAGCCCTAATTTGTTGGTTGTGCTCGGTACCGATCTGGAAAACGCTAAAAATAGGTACCGAATTGGTATCAAAATTTGATATGTACAATGTTATTCGGTATTGATATTTTTCGATACTAGTACGAAATGCTCATCCTTGGTTGGTTTGGCTGTTCATAGAAACTACCATTGTATTTTGAGATAATTCAATTTATAATTGTGTTTTTAAGTAAGTTAATTGAAAGTGTATATGGATAGTATTTTAATAATTTAATAGCTTAAGGTTTTAAGCTTATAGATAAAAGGTTGAGTGTCTTGACTACTTAACCACGTTTTCATAAAGATTTTGAGTTTCCTTCTAGACTTTCATTTATGTTAGGTCATGTTATCTTGCTGATACAAGTCATTAAGTTGTGGTGACCCATGTAAAAACTAACGAGAGAAAAAAGAAAATTAAAAGAAAATACTTACATTTATGTTTGTTTAGATCATTGTTAATGGGTCATTTTGGGGGAAGAAATCCATGATCAAGGATGACCATGGATGAAGCTTGTGAGAAAGAAGGGAGAGAGTGATATATAGACAATGGACTAATGAGTCTTAATGACTCTTTCATGTTTGTTTTACTAATGTTGACTCAAACGCTTATATTGACTAAGTTCAAGTACTATGTTTGGCACAATGTGCCATAACATGTTAGTTTAGATGTTTTCGTGTTGTGTTTCATGAAATGCTTCCTAATTCACTATTATGGGTATTATTATGTATTAATAGGTTATATTATGTCATGACAAGTCATTTAAGATGTTAACGGGTAAAATACAACAAATACAAATAAAAGAGTTACTAGCAAACATGGACATATCATTGATTGATCAAATACATACACAACTACAAGTGCAATACCAAAATGATCGGCCAAATTTCCAATAAATTAGACGTAAAAACACAAGTGTCTCAACCAAATATGAACAATTTTCAATCACATAATATATCAAAGTGATCTACATTATGACATATTGACATTGAACGACCGATTGTTCCTTAAGATAAGAAAGTTGACACTTTTAGGTTACATATAAATGATTTTAATTGTGAGATCACCAATTGCCAACATACTTGTTTTCACCAACACATATTAGGTGTTCAACATCATATCACAACATTTTATTTCTGAAAGCACCCACTACAACAAATAGTAGGGACATGTTACCATCAACAAGTGATTGAGAATGAGGAATGTGAAGTCAGAGTGCTATTAGAGTATTTAATAAAAACAAATTAGTGAATTCACCCACTAACATTCCATCAAAGAAATATATTTCTCACAAATGACGGATGAGCCTGGATTGATATATTATCTCAAAGTTTATATTCAAATGTTGAGATAGGTCAGTAAGACACTGTGCATCTCAAAATTTGTCCTCACCCGCTATAGACTGTAAACGTAGAACCAAATCTTATTTGAATCATAATTCGCAAATTTGTCCTTAGTCTTGGATTTTTTTTTAAGGTTTGTCTTGGCGTATTGACTTTTCTTTAAGGACTTTGTGATAGTACTTTTCATGTCTCTTTGGACTTTTGTCTATTACTACTATCATCAATAATACTTATTACTACTATCATCAATAATACTTTTGTATTGTTGTTGAGTTAATTCTCTTAGCCACATGTTGTGTCCTATGTACTACTACTATATTGCACACATCAACTAGTTGGGTCCGCCATTGGTCGCCATCATACTTCTCTAGAAAGGAAAATATCACTTCCTTAATACAATGCGTAAGGGGTTACACTTAGGGTGCGTTTGCCTCGCGTGAATTGAATGGAATTCAATGGAATTGAAATTTGAATTCTAACTCTTGAGGTGTTTGATTCATCGAATTTGTTGTAATTAGAATTTCAATTCCAAGCTTGATGTGTTTGGTTGACAAAGGAATTGGAACTGGAATTTGGTATGAATTCTTTCAAATTCCTTTAACTAAGGGAATTCAAAAATCCTTCTAACATTAGAAAGAATTCAAGTCAATTTATTGGAATCTTCAATTGGTTGACGTTGTTTTGACCCGAACTGATTCGGACCGTACCGTTTTGACCCGAACCCTTTCAAACCGTACCAGTTTTGACCCGCACTATTTCAACTCGAACCATTTCGAACAGTACCAGTTTTTACCGGTACCGTTTCGGCCCGTAGCGTTTCGACCCATACCATTCCGAATCGTACCATTTCGATGTGCAGGAGGGATGAGCTCGGGACGGTATCGGTACCGACCGATACCGATACCAAAAACACACGGTACGATACGGTATTTGTTCGGTATCGGTATGGTACCGGTATTTTACCTTAAAATACCGATACCATATCGATCCCGTACCGATAATACCGAAACCGAAAACCTCTAAATTTGAATACCGATACCCATACCGAACACCCTCGGTTCGGTACGGTATCGGTACGGGATCGGTATCGGTTCGGTATTCGGTACAATATGCTCATCCCTAATGTGCACCGTTTCGACCTGTACCATTTCGACCGGAACCGTTTTGACCCGTACCGTTTCGGACAGTACCATTTTCGACCGGTACCCTTTCGACCCGCACTGTTTCGAGCCGCACCGTTTCGGCCCGTAGCGATTTGACCTGCACATTCTGAACTGCATGTACCTTTTCAACGCGCACCGTTTCGATCTGTACCATTACGACCGGTACCGTTTTGACCCATATCATTTCGACCAGTACCGTTACGACCAGTACCATTTCGACTCATATTGTTTTGACCCATATAGTTTCCACCCAGGTTTTGCTTTGATCGATTTTTCTTAAATATAAGAACTCACTTTGGTTTTCCTTAAAAATATATGGATAAGGAATAAGATGTAATAATGTTTTTATGTAGGTTTTTACAATTTTATGGTTTAAATGAGTTTAAGGAATGTGATGTGAATGATCTCAGTCCATCCAAACTTTGGACTTAAACTTTCAAAGGCTTGGATGCGGCTAGGGAGTCGGCGACTTGTTATCATAAGACGTGTTTGCTCATACGGACTTACTAGTCGGAGTTCCACAATCTGTCCAAAAAAGGTGTTGCTCGGATATTTTGTGAAAGTAGTTTTTTTTTTGGATTTTCGAACTAGACAAGGCAAAAGTGAGGTGAAAAATGGGTGACAAGCAAACTCCATAGAGTTTTTACCAAACGTAACCAGTTATCACCAAATCATATATAGAATTCGCTTGCCACCCAAGCAAACTCGCCAAGTTCGGTTATAAGGATAGCTAGCGAACTAACTAGAAGCACAACAATTTTAATAGAACATATAAAAGTACCAGTCTTGTCCCTACACAACAACCAATGTGTCAGCCAGGGGCGGTTTTGGGCCTAGGCGGCCTGGGCGCCGGCCCGAGGCCCAAATATGCAGGGGGACCCAACGTTTTTTTGTATATGTATTAATATATATGTGTAAAGAGGCCCAATTGTTAATTTAGAAGCCCAAACCAAGTTTTAAACCCAATAAAACTCCTTTCAATCTTGTGTACGCCTGCCTCCATACTCAAATTAGTTTGCTTTTGCTTTAATGTGTTCAACATTTCTAGATTTGACATGTATAATTATTAATTAACTTACACATTTCTTTGCTCAAGTGGATTTGTATTTATAATATTTAATGGGTTAAATGAAATGGCCTAAATCCTTGAAATTAAAATGACTAATGAGATGTGTTGGGTTTGTCGGCTTTGAGGTCCCAACTATTTTGTAACTATTAAATAAACTTAGACTTAGGTTGTTTCTCTAGTAATTTAGCTCAAATGGGTTTTTTTGTTTTACTGTTTTAGCATACAAACACTTGAATACTTAGTGATGAAATTGGTAAATAACTAAAAATATTGTGACAACGATGACATAATATAATAATTAATAAGGGGGCTGTTTGGATGTGTGATTGAAGTAGTGATTATCACTCTAGTTCACACACTAATTATTGTCACTAAAAATATAACTTTGATGTTTGTTTGTGATTTTGTGTGATTTACCATTTATATTTATTGTTGTTGATTCTGAAATTTGGATGTTTGGATATTTTTGTCTAGAAATTATGCCTCTCATTCCCAAATACAAATACTTATCCGGTAGTAAAAAACGTAAAAAGAAGAATTATGGTCGTATTATGGTTTTTTGATATATAAGTGATGAGTTTATATTATAGAGAGGGGCCCGGATTTTTTGTGTCGCCCGAGGCCAAAAAGTCATCTATCATTCTCGGAAACGGCCCTGGTGTCAGCGATTGATTGTACTCTAATGTTACGCAAAATTAGAATGGCTAATTTTAACTAACATCATCGATATTTTACTTATATGTTACAAAATTTACAATAAATTATTTTACCACATAACACATTTAAGTCAAATGGGAAAAAATAGTTGCAAAAACGTTGAACCTCACACGCACGTTGCAACGTGTTAACTCGAACATTTAGAATGAAACGTAAAAAGAAAAACTTGCGAAAGATGAAAGCTATGAGGGGCCAAAGTTGAAAGTAAAAAAAATGTTAGGGCCTTGCAAAAGATGAAAAACTTTATGTTAAAATTAAAAAAAAACAAAGGAGTTAAATTGCAAAGATGAAAACTTTTGAGTTAGAAGTGTAAAATCAAATTAATCAAAGGGGTTAATTGCCAAAGATTGAAACTTTTATAGTTAAATCGTCAAAGATTGAATCCTTAGAGTTGGAATAGAAAAATATGTTATTTTAACTCATGATGACATGAGTTCAACACAAATGAGCATAAACAAAATTGTTAATTATAGTTTGAAGAATTGGTTACGTTTTGAATCTGATTTTTTGATTATTGCGTTTTGAAGACGCGGATAATCAGTTTTTAGTGTTTGCATTGCGTTTTGGAAACGCAGATAATCAGTTTTTTAGGCTACCAAAACGCAATAATCTATAAGCAGCTCCACCCCTGCTTTTCCAAAACGCATAATCTATTTTGAATAATCAATCCCAAACACCCCTTAAAGTTATATGATGCATGCATGCAAATAAGAACAAAAGCAAACATTATTAAATCTCGAAAGCCCCAATCCTTATACCGGTATATTAACATGTAAAAGAGATTCATTTCACGTTAAAGATTCAATTTTTAGGCAAAGAAGCAATCGGGTATTCAAAGATTTATCATAAAAGTTTATAATTGGAAGGCAAAATTATTAATTTGGACATAAATATAGCACTACTTTATTTAATTTTCTTAATTATAGACATCTAACTAAATAGCAGCTATGTTCTTTAATTATCTTATAAAACTGCTCCCTTCTCTTCAAAAAAAAAAAAAAAAAATTTATCTTATAAATTTAATTGTTTCCTAAAATAACTAGACAATCATTGTATAGACATTAATATAGAAATGTCCTTCATGGTGAAAGGTCCTTTTTATGTTCATGAGAGTTCGAGTTCAAGTACTAGCATCGTATTTATCATGTTACACATCCAAACAACGACGTGGTGGTCAACAAATATTAATGTTAACAGTAAAGCATATGATGACTATTATCATGAATTGTACAGTAAAAAAGGATGGAAACATTTAATATAATTTACCTGCTACTGGATTTGCCACAGTTTATTTAACGTGAGGTAGGTTGATATTTTAACATAGCATTCAAAGCTTACAATTAAATATTTTTTTTCCCAACCAAAAACACACATAGACTCATCCAAGATCATCATCATCTATGATATATAAATATATAAAATGATAATGATAACGATAATAGTGATGTATGCATGTACGTAATATAATGATGATCATGAGTAGGTTTTTAGAGTGGCACCACAAAATGTGCAAACAATGGCCTTATGAGCTCTCCAATAAATTGGGACATAGCAGAATCTGGTTTTGGTTAGGATATCAGCGACACTGGCTCCTCTTCGGCATCTCGAACACGATCCGGCTACTGGTTTTGTCCTCTTGGTCTTTCGTTTTTGATCCACTAGAAAGCAAAACACCACCATGTATATATCTATCTATATCTATACGTAGAGAGAAAGGTAGAGAGAGAGAGAGAGAGAGAGAGAGGACTGAAGTGAAGATGTTTTTCTTTTTTGATGTTTGAAGAGTTAAAACGATTGCTACAAGGATTTTTTTAATGAGGAATTGGATTGGGCCAAAAGTTTATTATGATGACGTTTTATAGGGCTTTCTTGGTCCAGAAGAAATGAAGTTCAATTCGGTCATTCATGGGAATAAATCATTAAATTGTTTATGTTTCGAACAGAATTTCCTTAATTCTGTTATCTGCGAAAATTGAATTCAGGACTGTTGGACGTAATTCCCAAGCATATGGTGCGGTCACCGATGAGCCGAACTAAACCGAGCATTTGGATTAGTATGGTTATTTGGTTAACTTAATTAGAGATAATTTAAATGAGTTATATTTAATTTATAACTAGTATCATAGAGGGCGCGCTTTGCGGCGCCAGGCGCCTTCTTATCGTATGAAATAGATCAGACTCGTTTAATTGATTTATGTCTCAAGGTTTGTCACACTGTAAAAGGAAAATAACGGAACCTACCCTCGTAATCTTAAACATATTTAATTTTCAAGTAACTATGATATTGAGTAACATGATGTTATTAAATGTATGATATTGAGTATCATGATGCTATTAAATGTAGTAGAGAAAGTATACGGTATAAAGCCCCTTAAAAAAGAAGCATAAGAAGCCATCAGACAATTTAACCTAACCACAGTTAAACCACAATTAAACCTATCTTCCCTGTTCTAAACCTAAACCCATCCTCATTTTGAAACCTATTTTCTTCTTTCCCTGTTCTAAACTTTCATAACAAATACCTAACCCATCCTCCTTTTGAAACAAACCGATCATGATCTGACCACCACCACCACCATCATCATCATCATCATCATCACCTACCGTAATAGCATATTTAAAAACTTCAAGGGTCGCGCCAAGGACCGTGGAGATTTCTGAAACAATCTTGTCGGTTAAATTAACACAACCACTCTGTTTGTCTTGGTTAGACCAGATTCACATTTATTGATAGAAACTAACACCATCTTCAAAACAAAAAAAAAAATTCAAACCTGAGTCGAAATAAGGGAAATGAATCAAAAGCAGAGTGTTTTCTATAGTGACTTGTGAGGTAGGTGTGTTTGATGTGGAGGAGAAAAAGAAAAGTGTTTGATGTTGGGCTCTCTTTGATGTTTTGGTAAAGGTCAGATCTGGAAGAGTGTGTTGGAGGAGAAAAGAAAAGTGTTTTGGTAAAGAAAAGCTTACCAAGATATGGAGGAGAAAAGATGAGTGCGTTTGATGTTTTGGCAAGGTGCGTTTGAATTTTGTTTGGGTTTTGATGAGTGCGTCCAAAATTTTCAATGAGTGCTTTCAAACTTTTTAATAAGTGCGTCTAAATTTTCAGTGAGTGCTTCCAAACTTTTTTAATGAGTGCGTCTGAATTTTTGATGAGTGCGTCTGAATTTTTAATGAGTGCGTCTGAATTTTAATGAGTGCGTCTGAATTTTAATGAGTGCGTCTGAATTTTAATGAGTGCGTCTGAATTTTAATGAGTGCGTCTGAAATTTAATGAGTGCGTCTGAATTTTAATGAGTGCGTCTGTTTTAACCCAGGTATGCTTAGGTGTAAGACTCGGTTTTTTTTTTTTTTTTAAAAGACGTATAAGTAGAAATTTAACCATAACCATTAGATAAACATATTCAACATCTTGTCCATCAACCTATACACAACTAGCCACATTAGTTTGGTTTACAAAGATATTGTTCTAATTGGCTACCATGGAAATCTATGACCCATTTCAAAAGACTTGTACAAAACATATTGACAACTTGTTTAAATGACTCAAAGATCTTCTACTACCATGGTACCCAACCCCAAAAGAACTTGAGCGTGCATAGTCGACCTCCCTTGAGACTTGATCTTCATTCATGAGCTTTACCTAAAACCAATTCGATCAAACAACGTTAGTATGCTAAAACCATGTTAACATCTTAACCTTGGAAAGACAAGTGTTTCCATGGAACCATGGAAAACACAACTTCTACCATTCGACCCGTTAAGGGCAATTCCACCTTTTTGACCCATTAAGGGTACTTCCACTATTTTGACCCGTTAAGGGTACTTCCACTATTTTGACCCGTTAGGGTGCTTCTACCAAGAAAAGTCATTCTACTAGTTTGCACTTGTGTGACCACAAGTGCTTCCTACCACTTTCCATTCAACAATTTCATCCACAACAACATATACATAACTAAATATGACTATTAAAAATCATAACTAATTAGTTGGTGGTAACCAACTTACCTTTGTTGTAAGCACCTTGCTCCTTGTGATCACTTGAACCTTCAACCTTCACACCTACATAGTGAAGGAATTCATACTTTAGCTTTTTCATACTTTACCCATTACCATTCTTGGTTCAAGGTGGATAACCTATGATATCTTCATAGTCACATACATTATCATCATGTTTACCATTCAATTCCCACAATTTCACCTATACTAGCATGTTAGGCATTTTATCATACAAGTGGTGTGCATGTTTATACATTCATGTGGTTATACTATTTCATGACACAACACCCCCAATCCTACTCTTATATTTACAATTCACCCATCTATTTAGCAACAATACTAAATCACATAGAGCTTTCTTGGTGTTGAGGTCCTGTTGACTTTTAAAAGTCAACATAAAACCTTCATCCCAACACCCAATTAGCCCTTTTTACAATTCAGCCCTAAAACAAGAATTAACATACAATCTCTTTAAAATCTACACTACTTCACATAGCAAGCATGCCTTTTTAACTACAATAAGTAATTGTCACCACAAAATCATAGAATCCATCCCACTACATACAAACTCATTAAATTTGGTTCTACCACCTACCAAGATGATTAGCACAACTAGTAGGTTAATAATCTAGAAACATGCAGGGATTTTAGGGTGATTTCTTACCCCAATTTGCAGCTATGGAAGCTAGTTTGAAGACCCCATTTTCGCCCCCTCTCTCTTCTCTGCGTTTTCTTTTTCTTTCCTTTTCTAACTCCCAATTTTCATCCCAACCCTTATTTAGTTTGTATTTCACTTTCTTGCCAAGACTCACCCCTCAAGATAGGTGTTGAGTCATGTCCAACCCTTCCCTTTTACCACTAACTTTCTACCCATTAAGTGACTAACTTGGTTAGTTTTATTTTAGCTACTTGTACAACTACTAATGCACTATTTACAACTAGGGGTACACACATGTACATATATATATAAATATATTTCTACCATACTACCATTACTTTAATATTTTTGGGGTGTTACAAGTCTACCCCCCCTTAAAAAGGTTTCGACCCCGAAACCTAAATACGTACCGAATAGAGCCGGGTAGTGTTTCCGCATTTCCTCCTCGGATTCCCACGTGAGATCCGAACCCTTCCGATGTTGCCATTGTACCAAAACTTGGTTTATGGTCTTGTTTCGTAATCGCTTCGCCTTGAAATCTCGTATAGCTACCGGTTTCTCCACATAATTCAACTTGTCGTCTATCTCTACATCTTCAAGAGGCACGTATGCGGTTTCATCCGCGAGACACTTCCGTAACTGGGACACATGAAAGGTGTCATGGATCCCACTTAAGGATGGCGGTAGCTCTAACCGGTAAGCCACTTGCCCGACCCGTGCCAAGATTTTAAATGGCCCAATATAACGTGGGCCCAACTTCCCTCGTTTACGAAATCTAATGATGCCCTTCCAAGGGGAGACTTTTAATAACACAAAATCTCCCACTTGGAATTCGATCGGGCGCCTTCTACGATCCGCATACGCCTTTTGTCGGTCTTGAGCGGCTTGAATTCTAGCCCGTATTAGGCTAATTTTTTCGTTAGTGAGGGCCACCAAATCGCTTGGAGCTAGCTCCCGTTGACCCACTTCTCCCCAACACACCGGGGTTCTACACTTCCGGCCGTATAACATCTCAAATGGTGCCATTTGGATGCTACTGTGATAACTGTTATTATAAGAGAATTCCACTAAGGGTAAGTGTTCATCCCAAGTGCCCCCAAAATCTAAAACACATGCCCTCAACATATCTACGAGGGTTTGAATGGTTCTTTCGGTTTGTCCGTCAGTTTGAGGGTGGTAGGCGGTACTAACTAACAATTTTGTACCCATTTCTTCTTGAAACCTCCTCCAATACCGGGATGTGAATCGAGTGTCTCGATCCGACACAATTGACACGGGTACACCATGCCGGGATATAATCTCATTCACATAAATTTCCGCCATCCGTTCGGAGGTGTAGGCCTCCCGAATAGCCAAAAAGTGCGCGCTTTTTGTGAGCCGGTCCACCACTACCCAAATTGCATCGTAACCCTTCCCTGTCTTTGGCAATTTTGTCACGAGATCCATAGTGATCTCTTCCCACTTCCACACCGGGACCTCGAGTGGTTGTAACTTCCCATAAGGCTTTTGGTGTTCGGCTTTGACTTGAGAACAGGTCAAACACTTCTCCACATACTTAGCGATGTCGCGCTTCATTCCCGGCCACCAATAGTCTCTCTTTAGGTCCCGATACATCTTGGTTGCTCCCGGGTGGATTGAGAACCGGGACTTGTGGGCCTTGTCAAGTAATGAAGCCTTGACTTCACATGTCCAAGGAACCCACACCCGCCCATATCGGGTCTTCATCCCATCCGCATTTTCTTCCAACTTGTCTATCATCCCTTTCATTCTTATCTTCTTTGGGTCATTGGCTTGCAAGGCCTCGACTTGGGCCTTTCGTATCTCACCCAAAAGGGTAGGTGTAATTACAACACCCAAGGCCTTAACTTGAATCGGGGGTGGGTATTCCTTCCGACTTAGGGCATCGGCCACCACATTAGCCTTCCCCGGGTGATACACAATGTCACAATCATAATCCTTGATCAACTCTAGCCATCTCCGTTGCCTTATGTTGAGGTCTTTTTGTTCGAAGAAATACTTGAGGCTTTTGTGATCGGAATATATGGTACATTTTGTCCCATACAGATAATGCCTCCAGATTTTCAACGCAAATACTACGGCCCCCAACTCCAAATCGTGGGTTGGGTAATTACTTTCATGGGATTTGAGCTGTCTTGAAGCGTAGGCGATGAATTTCCCCCGTTGCATCAAAACACACCCCAACCCCTGATGCGAGGCATCCGTATAAACTACAAAATCGTCTGACCCTTCAGGCAAGGTCAGAACAGGCGAACTAGTCAACTTCTCTTTTAGCACTTGAAAGGCTCTTTCTTGGTCTTCGCCCCAAACGAACTTTACATTCTTCTTTGTCATCCGGGTCAAAGGTAGTGCCACCTTTGAAAAATCTTGGATGAATCTTCTATAGTAACCGGCTAGGCCCAGAAAACTTCGAATTTCACTTGGGTTCTTGGGAGAAACCCATTCCACCACCGCCTTTACTTTCGAAGGGTCTACAGAGATGCCCTTCTCATTCACTACGTGTCCCAAAAACTGGACTTCCCTCAACCAAAAGGCACACTTAGAAAATTTAGCATAAAGCTTTTCCTTTCTAAGCGTCTCAAGGACTTCCCGTAAGTGATTCGCGTGGTCTGATTCACTTCGGGAGTACATCAAAATGTCGTCTATAAATACTATCACGAAACGATCCAACATCGAACGACATACCCGATTCATTAAATCCATGAATGCGGCCGGAGCATTTGTCAACCCGAAAGACATTACTAGGAACTCGTAATGCCCATACCGAGTCCTAAACGCCGTTTTGGCCACATCTTCCTCCTTTACCTTCAATTGATGGTAGCCGGAGCGAAGATCAATCTTTGAGAACCAACTCGCCCCTTGAAGTTGATCAAATAGATCGTCAATACGGGGTAAGGGGTAGCGGTTCTTTATTGTTAATTTATTCAACTCCCGGTAGTCTATGCACATCCGCATAGACCCATCCTTCTTTTTCACAAACAAAATAGGGGCTCCCCACGGGGACACACTCGGGCGTATGAAGCCCTTATCAAGTAGCTCTTGAAGTTGTGTCATCAACTCCCGGAGTTCGGTGGGTGCCAACCTATATGGTGCTTTTGCAACGGGTTGTGCCCCCGGCACCAACTCGATTTTAAACTCTACTTCGCGTTCGGGAGGAAGTCCCGGAAGATCATCCGGAAACACATCCCGAAACTCATTAACAATCGGTACATCTTCAATCTTGGGGGTGGTGATAGTGGTATCAACCACATAGGCCATAAACGCCTTTCCCCCATTACGCACATGCTTCATGGTTTCCACCAAGGTACACAACTTGGCTTCAACTTTTCTATCCCCGATAAAACTTACCCTCCTCCCGCTAGGTGTGGTGACGTACACGGTTTTGTTTTTACATTGAAATTCCGCGTGGTGTTTAGACAACCAATCCATGCCTATCACCACTTGGAACTCCCCCATAGGCATGGGTACCAAATCTACCCCAAAATCCTCCCCTTCTATCGTGAGGGTACAATTTCTACATATGTTATGTAACAAGTAATTATTACTATCCGCGATTTCTACTTCTAAGGGACTTGGCATCTTTTCTATAATAAATGTGGGATGGTAGATCACTTTGGTAGACACAAAAGACCTACTTGCTCCCGTATCGAACAACACGTACATAAAAGTATTGTTGACTAATAACATACCCGACACCACCTCGGGGTGGTTCTTTGCTTCTTCCGTGGTGATTTGGAACATTCTTCCACGAGCCTTTGGAGCTTCATTCTTCTTTCCTTCATTCGGTGCCTCTTTCTTGAGTTTGGGACAATCCGCCTTGAAGTGCCCGGGTTCATAACAATGATAACACAACTGAACTGGACTTGGGCATTTGTAAAACGGATGTCCCGCCCTCCCACAGTTATAGCACGTCTTTTGCGCCAAACGGCATTCCCCCGTATGCGATTTCCCACACGTTTTACAACTCGATGTTTCACCCTTCTTAGGATCCTTCTTGCCCTGTTCGTGCCCCTTAGCCTTCTTTGGCGACTCCCAAGTCTTTTCAGCCTTCCTCTTCTCACCCCGTTGCTCTTGGCGTTTTAATTCCGTTTCTCGTTCATGAGCCCAATCAATGAGTTCACCCAATGTGCTGCATTTCGATGCAGTGATAAACTCCCGGTATTCTGCCCTTAACATGGCATGATACCTGTTAATCTTCATCCGTTCCGTTCCCACCAACTCTGGACAAAACTTCATTTTGTCAAGAAATATGTTCGTGATCTCATCAATGGTCTCATTCTTCTGGCGAAGGTGCAGAAACTCTTCCTGAATGCGATCGATTGCAGTTTGGGGACAATGATGCTTCAGGAAGGGCTCCTTGAACTCTGCCCATGTCATGCTTCTCACTTGTTCTTGCCCCACCTCCTTACTATAACTATCCCACCAATCCTTCGCACGGAGTCGTAACTGACCCGTGGCAAACATCACCTCATCTTCGCCTTCACAATGGCTTCGCGCAAATACCCCTTCCATATCCGAGATCCACCTAAGGCATTCAAGTGGATCTATCTCTCCGTTGTATACCGTGGGGTTGCATGACATAAAGTTACGATAAGTACACCTCTTAGCATTCTTGGAGCCATGCGACCCCTCCTCAATCAACTTCTTTAATTCGTCAAACCTACTTGTCATCATTCCTTCCATTACCCCCACTACATTCGATTCCACCTTTTGTGTTATCTTGGCAAGGTTAGCCGTCCACGCCTTACCCATTTCTGTGGCAATCATCTCTTTTATCTTCTCTTGGTACTCATGTTCTCTAGCAGAGTTATCCCCTTCTTCCACCATGTTTCTGAAATATTAACAACCATTCAACATGTATACTACGCCATAGTATTTCAATCATTATCCATCCTTGCAAATAAAATAATTTTCTACTCCCAATACTTGGGCTACCACATTATCTACTATGTACATACAAAGATTGTAAACCCATGTTTTCGTATGTTATTACACCCTTAATACGTTCCCACATAAGATTCGACAACAACCCACGTATAACGAAAGCAAACAAACGAAAATCTTCAGGGTCCACCGTAACTTACGGTGCCACCGTAAGTTACGGTAGCCCTGAAGCCCTTTTTCCCACCGTAAGGCAATAGGCTGCCACCGTCAAGTTCCTGACGGCTGCCGTACCTTACGGTGCTACCGTAAGGTACGGTAGCCCCTGTATATATATATATATATTTTTTTCACCTTTCTACTTTGCTATTTCTTTAGCCATCTAGTAACCAAGATTTTTCCACATTATATGAGTTATTAACTAACTCTTCCACCTATTATTCCCACACGCACCTTGATCAAGTCTCGGATCGAATGCACGCCCCTTCCCCACGAGCTTCCGGTTTGAGTTCAAGCACCTCATGTGCTCGATTCGCTCAAACCTTGGCTCTGATACCAACTTGTAAGACTCGGTTTTTTTTTTTTTTTTAAAAGACCTATAAGTAGAAATTTAACCATAACCATTAGATAAACATATTCAACATCTTGTCCATCAACCTATACACAACTAGCCACATTAGTTTGGTTTACAAAGATATTGTTCTAATTGGCTACCATGGAAATCTATGACCCATTTCAAAAGACTTGTACAAAACATATTGACAACTTGTTTAAATGACTCAAAGATCTTCTACTACCATGGTACCCAACCCCAAAAGAACTTGAGCGTGCATAGTCGACCTCCCTTGAGACTTGATCTTCATTCATGAGCTTTACCTAAAACCAATTCGATCAAACAACGTTAGTATGCTAAAACCATGTTAACATCTTAACCTTGGAAAGACAAGTGTTTCCATGGAACCATGGAAAACACAACTTCTACCATTCGACCCGTTAAGGGCAATTCCACCTTTTTGACCCATTAAGGGTACTTCCACTATTTTGACCCGTTAAGGGTACTTCCACTATTTTGACCCGTTAGGGTGCTTCTACCAAGAAAAGTCATTCTACTAGTTTGCACTTGTGTGACCACAAGTGCTTCCTACCACTTTCCATTCAACAATTTCATCCACAACAACATATACATAACTAAATATGACTATTAAAAATCATAACTAATTAGTTGGTGGTAACCAACTTACCTTTGTTGTAAGCACCTTGCTCCTTGTGATCACTTGAACCTTCAACCTTCACACCTACATAGTGAAGGAATTCATACTTTAGCTTTTTCATACTTTACCCATTACCATTCTCGGTTCAAGGTGGATAACCTATGATATCTTCATAGTCACATACATTATCATCATGTTTACCATTCAATTCCCACAATTTCACCTATACTAGCATGTTAGGCATTTTATCATACAAGTGGTGTGCATGTTTATACATTCATGTGGTTATACTATTTCATGACACAACACCCCCAATCCTACTCTTATATTTACAATTCACCCATCTATTTAGCAACAATACTAAATCACATAGAGCTTTCTTGGTGTTGAGGTCCTGTTGACTTTTAAAAGTCAACATAAAACCTTCATCCCAACACCCAATTAGCCCTTTTTACAATTCAGCCCTAAAACAAGAATTAACATACAATCTCTTTAAAATCTACACTACTTCACATAGCAAGCATGCCTTTTTAACTACAATAAGTAATTGTCACCACAAAATCATAGAATCCATCCCACTACATACAAACTCATTAAATTTGGTTCTACCACCTACCAAGATGATTAGCACAACTAGTAGGTTAATAATCTAGAAACATGCAGGGATTTTAGGGTGATTTCTTACCCCAATTTGCAGCTATGGAAGCTAGTTTGAAGACCCCATTTTCGCCCCCCTCTCTCTTCTCTGCGTTTTCTTTTTCTTTCCTTTTCTAACTCCCAATTTTCATCCCAACCCTTATTTAGTTTGTATTTCACTTTCTTCCCAAGACTCACCCCTCAAGATAGGTGTTGAGTCATGTCCAACCCTTCCCTTTTACCACTAACTTTCTACCCATTAAGGGACTAACTTGGTTAGTTTTATTTTAGCTACTTGTACAACTACTAATGCACTATTTACAACTAGGGGTACACACATGTACATATATATATAAATATATTTCTACCATACTACCATTACTTTAATATTTTTGGGGTGTTACATTAGGGTTTTTAATCTGCATCCTTAATCTAATGGCTGAGATTGCTTCTTACGCTTCTTACGTTAAGGGGGCTTTATACGTTATCTCTCCCCAATGTAGTAAAAGACACGGTGTTGCTTCGTTATAATTTTGTTTCAAATCTAAAGTTATAGATAATACCTCACACATTACTTTGTTTTTTTTTTGGTAATCCAAGGCTGTCAGTACATCACGTTCTTTTGGGGACTCCAATATTGGGCCAAAGCTGGTAAAATATGGAAAAAAAATAAGTTGCCTCCCCCAGGGTTCGAACCTGGGATCTTGGGTAATAAAAGGTCACCACAAACCAATCCACTAGCAACAAATGTTATGTTTAGAAATGGAACTATATATATATATATATATATATATATATATATATATATATATATATTGTTTAACAAAGTTGTAGGAGAAGAAAAAAAATATATAATAATGGACCACCACCCCTCTCAACCAATGAGAGGGGAGTGTAACTGTTCATGAACAGTAAAAAAACATTCCAAATTAATACATATAGTAATAGATAGGTTACATACAAATGTGGGTTTATTTTATCTATACTACTCCATCCATCCCAATTTAGATGTCATTGGGCTCCCAAACACACATATTAAGAAAATCTTTGTTTGTATGTTGTAAAATGACAATAATATCCTCAAGTTAATATTTCAAATCTTTGATTGTGTTTTGTCGTTTAAGGGCAAATTAGAAATTACTTAGAAATTGACATTTAATTTGGGACAACAAAAAGTGCAAAAAAATGGACATTTAAAATGGGACGGATGGAGTATATTATAATGCATTAGATAAGGGTAGTTTAAGATACCAAAAAGTTAAGAACTTAATTTTGATTAACAACCCTAAAATGAGGGTAAAATAGTCATTCAAACACTTTTACACTTTGATACTTCATCTTAGTTACACCTTAATTCCTTAAACTTTACTCAACTTTTGTTATTTAAATTATAGTTAAATTTTTTTCATTATTTTAAGCAAACTATCTCCCATGATTTTTAAATAGTCATATTTTTTATACGTTGATACTTTTATAAAAAAAATTACATCATAATAATGAGCATTTTATTATCTTGGATTTGAGTATAATATTGTTATTTTTATAATTTAATTTTTTTACGGGATACGTGATTAACAATATCTATGAATGAGTGATAACTAAATCAATCAACGAAGCCAAACCAAAAAATAGACAGAACTGAACCAAAACCAATTGAAAACTGAATTAACCAACATCCGATTTCACTTAAAGTCGGTTATCATTTTCATTTTGTACCCATAGTTAACCGAAATGAGTCAAACTGAAACGAAACTAATCATATATTCATAACAGTGCGCTTGCACAATGTAGTAGGTAACGCAGACACTTCTAATGGTGGATGGTTGGCTTCGGTTCAGTTCGTTATTAGCCTCAATTGAAACAAAAACCGACATTATCGGTTTATCGATCTTATTAACCAACCGATTAATTGGTTCTGTCTATTTTGTTAGATTGTTATTTTTAGTTCAATTTAGTTAAATTTGGTTAAAAATTTTGCTTAGATGTACATGAAATGGGTGTATAAAAAATATAAATATATAAGCGAATCAAATACTATCGTATCTTTAAACCGCTTTCGATCTACAAAAAATGTGCTTATGTTTGGTTGTAAATTGATGCAACAATTTGCTTTTAGATTATACGTAAAGCTTGAGACATCGCATTTACAATTTTGCTTTAGATTTCACATATTTTTAGCTTTTATATCTCTAGGGGGAGGATCAAATGAGAAGAAAATTATTATGAGAATAAAAAGAACAAATGACATAATGTTAAAATTAAATACTTTAACTTATGTTACATTAGTTGTTATCTCCATAATTAATTAATCATTAACATTTTATCCTACACATTATCAAAAATTTTCCTACACATATCAAAATTCTTCCTACATATATCGAATCTATCATATCTTATGCTACACACATCGAGATTATCATATATTAACCCTACACATATAGAACTTGATAATACGTACATCCTACATATATCGAAAATTATCCTTCACTGTAGTTAAGTTTGCATTCACAATAGAATCCTCATCCCTCATCCATTCACAACCAATCACATTATATTAAAAATCTTTACAGTTTCTCCCTCCTCCACTCACAACCACTTTCAACAAATATTAAAAAATAAATACAGTTTTCCTGTTTTAAATAAAAGATTCCCAAATAACCCAATATATACCGACACACTATAGATTCTCCATTTTCTTCACTCACAACCACTTCCAACCCCCAAAAGAATTATATGGTTTTGTCACCCAAAAAATAGGGTCTCTGTTGTGAATGCTCTTATGTAACTAATTTATGTGGGGGGGGGGGGGGTTTACAATAAATTAATAACTTAGTTAACATTAAATACAATTATTAAATGAAGGAGTTTACAATTCTTCTTACAAGATAATTTGTTCTCATTTGAACCCTCCACTATATCACCTCCATTTCATATACTTCTAGGCAAAAAAATTAGTCAAAGTTTGGTTTTGTTATTAACCAAAATTACCCAAACCGGACTAAAAACTGATAATCTAACCAAGTAACTGATTGTTTAATAAGATGGGTTAATTGATGACTTTGGTCTTAGTTTCGGTTGAGGCTAATAATCGAACTGAACCGAACCATACACACCTTTAGAAGTTTCTATGATTCCCGTTGCACCGCGCGTGCACCCTATTAGTTATTAATAAATCAGGAAGTTGAGTTATACTCTAATTTTAACCAAGTCAAGTCCTATATAACCTAACCAAAGTTGTTATTAAGGTTAAGAGAAGGTAATCATTTTTGAATTATTTTCTGAAATAATATTGAGATTTATTTAGTTTTAATTCTTTTGTTTTACTTGTCTATTCATTTTGATTGTCGATTCGAACTTGAAAGACCTCCAAATTTAAATGCTCATGAGGGTTTACGTTAGCTAATGGACCACCAACCCCGTTGGGCCTAAATTGTTGATTCTTACATTTTAGCTCATAATTTTAAGAGTGTCTATAGGAAGAATGATTTTGATAATGTGTATATGGAGGTAATATTAAATGTAAAACTTCTATATAGCCACCATTTGTAAAAGATTCACAACAAAATACACCAAAAGACTGTCTCATACTTATACATTTTATCCGAAACTCCAAATCAATAAGTACTTTTAAAATGTATGTAGTGTGTTGTCGTTCCTAAAAGAAAGTAAAGATATTGTTTATTAGTTGCATGGTTATAGCATAAAGCAACAATATTGAACATAGGGAGTGGATATCGGGTATCCAGCCGATACCAAAGCTAGGAAATGTTGTTTTCGCTTCCCGTCCTATTGTTGCATTCTTTTCCATCCCACACCTTCTTTTTGTCCATTCCGATCCAATTCACGACAAGTATCCCTATGTTGCTTCCTTTCGCCGGTACTAAAGACGTCACATCAGCAACCCCTTCTTTTGTCACACTTCATGAAGCTTGAGAGAATGATTCTCCTTTTGACCAAGCATTAATTAGTTTTAAACACACTTTATAATGTTCACTATTGATGATGATGAAGTTAGACTTTCGATTTAGACAAAACATTTTTTTATATTAGTTTTTTTAGTATCCTTTCTATTTAAACTTCATGGTTTTTTTAATTAATAAATGTTCATCATCAATTAGAATATTGAATCGAATCCCCTGCCTCGTTTCTTGTCCCCAAAATGGAATCGGGGCATTTTTCTTTCACAACATGCTACAGTACTATACATAGGGTACAACAAACTTATGTTTGATAGGCCCATTATCCCTACTACAACATTTGACTTGTGGAAAAATTGTCAAATCTCCCTCTTTATTTGGACACCTTTCAACTATATATAGACATCCGTGACACCCAATGTTTTAAAAACCGGTTTTTAAATCATACCGGATTTATCTTAAAAATGGTTCAACCGGTTGAACCGGGTTGTACCGGGTGGTTGAACCGGGTGTCATAACCTTCATCATAACCATGACCTGCAACTAACCTTCATCATCATAGGCTCAGAATATAGATCATTTATAACTTTAAAGTTATATCATAAAGCCACTGTTTGGCTCACAGTCACAATTCTAATTTCCAACAAACACATAAATCATGAAATAAATTAATCATAAACTTCATGTTCTCATAATATATTAAAAAAATAAACTTCACGTTATCATCAACATGTTTTGATATATAAAATAATAATATATCATTAGTAATACTAACTGTGTCATTCACTCATTTTCCAACGGAAACAAAGGGCCGCAGAATATAATCGGAGAGGCACAGGGATGACCGCCGCCGGTGGATTTTGATCGGAGGCACAACACAACAAGGCAAACCTCCGCCACTGCCGTCATCATAACCTGCCACCACCGTCATCATAACCTTGCCACCATCATCATTCTCCGACCATTGCTGCCGTCGTGACCCTGCCACCACCGCCATCGTAACCTTCATCATAACTGTCATCATTGCCGCCGCCGTGACCCTGCCACCACCATTTTTAACCGAGCAACACCATTGCAATTGGGTTGTTATCGTGAAGAACATATACTCTTCAGTCTTCACCATCATAAAACTTGCCTAAACCGGTTTTAGCCGGTACGGTACGCTGGTTCGTACCGGTATAAACCAACTTACCGGCGGTATGATTCGGAAGCCGTTTTCCCACTTTACCGGCATATTTCGTACCGCCTAGACCCCCGGTAACCGGTATTACCGGTAATACCGGCCGGTACGTGCCGGTTTTTAAAAACATTGGTGACACCTATACATCATGTATCGCTTTATATATGGTGTATAGGTTCCAGTCACTAAACGCTAGAGAAAGTTTTATAAGATTCTGTCTGACGAGTCGACATGTCCATACGCCATGTATAGCGCTATATGTGATGTATATGTGGCAAACGTTTTTTGTTTTCTCATAGATGGTCATTTGGACAACTTTTAAACAATAAGAATTTGACCGTAATAAAATATGACACAAAATTATATAATTCAACTGGATGTCATGTGAACTTATATAGCATAGTATTCTTTGGATCAAAAATAGATCACCATTCCTTAGTTTGAATTGTGGCAAATGGTTTTTGTTTTCTCATAGCGTTATTTTGTAAACGTCTTCTTTCTGTTTTCTTTTTATTTTGCCTTGTAAGTTCATTTGGTGGGATTCCAAGTTTTTTACTGGTTTCCTTTTGTTCTAGTTACTGTATATAATATGGGTTGTTGAAAAAACTAATATAGCATAGAACTGAGCGATATGACTTCAATAATCGACATTTTGTGATTTTGGACTTAAAATTCATAATGACATTTAGTTATTTTGGACTTAAAATAATTCAATTTTGAGCAAAAACCAAAAACAGGTATTTAATTTAGAACCACAAATATATTTGAGAATGTGATTTAACATTTGTATAAAACCGGGTGTAGTAGTGTAGTGATTTGGGCGTGGAAAGGGGCAACAACACCCCATAATGCGGAGGACCCCTCCCCCGGGCATGGATGGGCAAAAATTGATTTGGGGTGAAATATTTCGCAACGTGGATTGTACACAAATCGAGGGGGCCAATCAGATAACTCCATTTGAAGTGGGGGAGGGGTGTGAATTATTTCTTCCACTACGTTTGGTCTAATACGTCAACTATGTTAGATATTTTTCAGTTTAATGCACACATCCACCAATAGAATATCACATATATGTAGAATCACAGAACATGAGAGTGGCAATAAAAATAATAATTGAGTGAATATTTATAGAATTTGTAGACTGAGTTATGTAAACTACTGCCAATACCAGTCATTAGAATTTTTTGGAGAAAAAGAACTACAAGTAAATTATTGGCACCACCTAACCCTGCCAATACCAGTCATTAGAATTTTTTGAATCATCACACTGCCAATGGGAATTGTGGGTATAATGGGAATGTCAATTCATGACTGAGGTGACAGGTGATGGAGAAGAAGAAGAAGCAGAGGGCTGGGAGTTTCACCGGCGTCGCAGAAGACCTCAACCGTGTATGCAACCTAACCAGTACGTCGAGAATGAAAGAACAACCACTTTCTTTGTCATCAATCTTCCTAGTTGGTGTTCATTGGAAGATCTATGGAGAGAGTTCAAAACCTTCGGACTCATGGTTGATGCATATCTCACAAGGAGAAAGGACAAGTTGGGTAGATACTTTGCTTTCATAGGGTATGAAGACATCGTCAACGGTTCTGAAATGGCAAAGCAGCTTAGTCAAGTCATTCTGGGAAGAAATCGAGTGGTAGCCAACATAGCTAAGTTTGGGAAGATGAACAAGCAGCCTCCAAACATACCGCCATCCAACTTTCACCGACCATCCTCATACCGAGTTCAGTCTCACCATCAACCCCCTCCCCCACCTAGATTCACTCGTAAAACATGGTCACTAAACAATGGCCCTTCGTTTAGAGCTGTAACATCATGTGTCCCAGATCAAAACTTCGAAATATTATCGATCCAACTTCCCACCCCCCACCCCCCGAAACCTTTTTCATGGAAAAAATGGTCTCTTATTGGTAAAGCTTTAGACCTAACCAAGTTGTCATGCGTGGAACAATTCTTATCCTTGGTGGATTCGGATAGGGTTACTCTTTGTTATGTTGGTGGCCTTTATGTTCTTTTGACATTCCAAAGTTCCATCCAAGTCAAAGAGTTTCTAGCATCAAAAGTCGAGCTTTGCAAACAATGGTTTGCATCCCTAGAGATATGGTCCGGACAAAATATCGAGTTCGAAAGAGTTGCATGGATCAAAATCATGGGTGTTCCTACACAGTTCTGGGACAAATTGGTGTTGAACAAGATTGGCGAAAAGTTCGGTAAGGTCGTTCATGAATCTCAAGTGTCAATAAGGGATGGCCATATTTCGTTCGATAACGTGGGAATTCTAGTTCACCATGGTAATGGAATCAAAGGAGAAATCCAGGTTAGATGTCACGACCAAACATTCATGGTTTGGGTCCAGGATGTTGATAAGATGTGGGTTCCGGACTTCTTTCTTTCAAAAGAAAATTTAGCCAAAATTGATTCCATGGATGTTACCACATCTGAACAGGGGGTTGAAGAGGGTGAAATCATCACTAATGAGCCGGTGAACGTTGATGCCCACATGAATGTAGAAGATCCGGTGAACGCTGATGCTCCGGTGATGGTTGATTCGGAGCAGCCAATAGTGTTGAGCAATCCAACAGTCTTTCCTTGGAAGTTGGAACATCAAAACCCTTGGAACAAGTACAGGATAATTTGTTCTGCATGGACACTAGTTCCCAAGGCATTAATGGTAATGATGATAATACTTCAAAAGCTGGTGGGTCCCTCCTGGACACCTCTATTTTTTCGGCTGGGGTGTCCCCACCTAGAACCAACGGTTTTCCACATCGAAAAAGGCCCAGAATTACTTCACCTAATAGTATGGGCTCTGGGGAATTTTCGCACCCCCTTGCCAATCGCCTCATCCCTGTTTCGCTTCCTTCTGGTCTTTCACCTATCCCCATCCCCCCCTCTCTTCAACCTTCCACCTCCCTAAACCAAGTTTTTAATTTCTCAGCTGGTGTTGAAGTTGTTGACCCACCCCCAGTTCCATCGGACCAGGACGCTACCTCCTTGGTTCAAACAGAAACCCTTGAAACATCCAATGTTGGTGAAGCCGTTGGTATTATGACTATGGGATTTGAAGAGCAACTTGAAATGGTCATCAGGGAAGAAGGTGAGACCAATGTTCCCCAATGATTTTTCTCTCGTATAATGTCCGTGGGATTGGAGAGGACCCCAAAATGCTATATATAGGTGATACAATTAGAGAACACAAAGCAAGCTTTGTCGCAATTCAGGAAACAATGAGAAGTGATGGATTAAAAATTCCGGTAAATAAAATTTGGGGCAGAAGACCTATGGTTGCGGATTGGGTGAACGCCGAAGGCACCTCTGGTGGAATCTTAAGTATCTGGGACCCAAGTTTTTTCATTTGTACCAGCTCTTTTAAACATCGTAATGTTTTGATTCTATCTGGAACAATTTCACAGCATGGTTTGCCTATTCATATCGCTAATATATATGCTCCCCAAGGGTTAAATGCCAAAAAAGACCTCTGGAAATTAATTTCAGATCAACTTGAAGCCATTCCCGGGTTTTGGGTATTATTGGGTGACTATAATGCGGTGCGTCAGCAAGATGAATGATTGAACTCAAACTTTAATCTAGCTTGTGTGGAGGCTTTTAATAACTTCATCAATGACAACGACCTTCTAGAATACCCAATGGGAGGCCGGAAATTCACACGAGTCTCAGGTGATGGCGAGAAATTCAGCAAAATTGATAGAATTCTGGTCACCCATCACAGCCCTCTCACACTATCCATCGATGCGGTATCATTCGGTCCTTCGTCATTTCACTTTTATAATTCTTGGCTCAATGCCCCTGGCTTTGATGATTTGGTTAACAATGCAATTGTGGTAATATCATTCACGGGTAGGAATGACAAGATACTTGCCAGAAAACTCAAACTTATCAAAGAAACAATCAAAAAATGGTTAGTACTGGAAAGGGACAAGAAAAAGCAAAAACATTTGGAATGTGAGAAAAAGTTGAATTTGTTTGATGAAGCGGCGGGACAACAGACCCTTTCGGACTCGGAAAAGAATTTGTGGAGTGAAGCAAAAAAGGAATGGGAGATTTTGAAAACAGAAGAGGCAAAAGATCTTAAACAAAAATCAAGAACGAAATGGGCACTAGATGGAGACGAGAATTCTAGTTTCTTTCACGCCATGGTTAACTTTAACAACAGCAGCAAACATATTAATGGCTTCCTGGTTAATGGGGATTGGTGCACTGATCCGACCAAATTGAAGTGGGAGGCGAGGAAATTTTTCGCCAAACATATTAATGGCTTCCTAGTTTCTGTTGGTGCGGCCTTCCTTTTCCTGCCCCAATATCAACCAACTTGACCCGGCTGCAGCCATAAGTTTAATCGAGCCTTTTTCTTTGGAAGAAATCAAGACGGCTATTTGGGATTGTGAGAGCGACAAGGCACCTGGACCGGACGGGTTTAATTTTGGCTTCTTTAAACATTTCTGGGAAATACTTAAAGATGATATTTTTAAGGTGTTGCAGGATTTTCATTATGGGACTATTAGTCAGAGTTGCTCATCCTCCTTTCTCGTCCTCATCCCAAAATGTGTTGACCCGATCTCACTTAACGAATATCGGCTGATTAGCATGTTAGGGAGCATACCCAAGATTATATCAAAAGTTCTTGCGAACCGTTTAAGGCCGGTTATGAAAACCATTATTTCTGAAAACCAATCCGGCTTTCTTTCACACCGCAACATTCTTGACGGCCCACTAATAGTACGAGATCCTGTCTTGGGAAAAGAAGCATAAGAAACCTACATTCTTGCTCAAAGTTGATCTGGAAAAGGCTTTTGATAGCATTAATTGGGGATTCATCTTGGAAGTACTATCACAATTGGGCTTCCCCGATAGATGGAGACAATGGATTAAAGTAATTTTATACTCAGCAAGAGCTTCAGTGCTACTCAACGGCTCCCCAACTTGGGAATTTCAGTTTTTCCGTGGGGTGAGACAAGGAGACCCTCTCTCACCTTTTTTGTTCATTATCGCCATGGAGGCTTTATCTTGTTTCTTGAAGAAAGCCGAGTCACTGGATCTCATCAAAGGCGTTTCCCTCCCACACTCGGGGCCTTCTATCTCACGTTTAATGTATGTGGATGATGTTATCGTATTAGGCGAATGGGATGCAACAAAGATTAAAAATGCGGTCCGCTTATTCAGATGCTTCCATCTAATTTCCGGGCTGAAATTGAACCTTCACAAATCTGATCTTTTTGGCATAGGGGTAGCCGAGGGAATCATTGAGGAGACTGCTTATAACATCAACGTTCATAAAGGTAATCTTCCCTGCAAGTATCTCGGGGTCCCAATCGGGGCAAATATGAATCAGGACAAAAATTGAAAGTGTGTTATAGACATTTGTAAATCGAGGTTATCAAAATGGAAGGCCAAAACCCTTTCAATCGGTGGGCGAGTGGTGCTACTAAAAGCCGTATTAGATAGCCTTCCAATTTACCATTTCTCCCTTTTCCGAGCCTCGAAATGCGTTATTGACCAACTTGAAAAACTGAGAAGGAGATTTTTTTTGGGGAAGATCTGATGAGAAAAATAAAACATCATGGGTCTCATGGGAACGAGTAATCGGACCCAAAAATAAAGGTGGAATAGGTTTGGGATCACTTCAACACATGAATATGAGCCTGCTTCTAAAGCGGCGGTGACGCTTTAAAAGCGAAGGTTCATGTCTATGGAAACAAGTCAACACATGAATATGAGCCTGCTTCTAAAGTGGTGGTGACCTTTTTGCCCATTAAGTCTTTTATACCGGGGGTTTGGAACTCAATCATCAAAGCTGGGAAAGACTTCGAAAATGTAAACATTAAGATTGTGAATTTATTCAAAGGGGTTCTTGGTAACGGGTTGCATATACGGTTCTGGCTCGACTGCTGGCTCAGAGAAACACCGCTCAGGCCTCAGGTACACCTTTCCAAACCAATTTGCCTTAGAGTCTAACAAGGGCTGCACTGTTGCAGCCCGTTTATCTTTGCAGGGGAATATCCAGGGTGGGGGTTCACATGGAAACGCGAACCATTGCACGTACTAGAACGTGACGAACTCGCAGCCTATAGCAACTTGATTCAGACGTGCACTTTATCCTCAGCAAGTGACGTTGGAAATGGTTGGCTGATTCGTCAGGGGTATTTTCAACAGCATCATGCCGTGAGATTGTTGCTGCAACTACAGTCCCATTTTATCCTTTCAAATGGTCGTCTCGGGTACCTAATAAGGTTAAGCAAGATAGGCTCTCAACATTAGAAGGTTTAATCAAGAGAAACATCGTCCATTCTTCTTCAATGTGCATCTTATGTGGAGATTATCCCGAAAACGCATACCATCGAATGGTGCAACATATCTCCTATATTCGCTTTCAACTTCCGTGACCTTCTGGAAAGCTGCAAAATAAACGGACTTAAAAGATCCAAGAAAAGAGCTTTATACGCAATCATACTCACGACGTGCTGGGTCATCTGGAATGGAAGAAACAACAAGATCTTTCGTGGAAAAAGAGTAAACTTGGAAGAACTACTAGGCGAAATCAAGGCACAATCGCATTTATGGATAACAAATAGAGCAAAAGAAATCACAAAGGATTGGGAAAAATGGTGTTCCTTCGATATTTGATTCAATATTGTAATCAGTCTCTGGAAACGGGTGTATTGTAACATGGGTTGGGAAGTAATTGTCTATTAAGTGGGTTAATTGTAATAGGGGTTGGGTGATTTGTGGACACAACATCTAATGAGCACCTTGCTAATAGATGTTTATTGTATATACAGGGTTATGGTATAAAAGAAGTTTGCCATTCAAAAAAAATGGGAATGTCAATTACCAACCTGTTGTTTGTGGCTCTAACATTAATTGAAAACAAGCAGCTTGTGATTCGGTTTCTTGGGTTCCCTAATTATTCAAGTAAAAACAAATTGGTTTCAGATTCAAGTGTATTAAATATCGGATGTGTGGCAACTGGCAAGACGGGTGGTTTTTTTTGCCAACCGGTCCCAAACTGATTTGAAAAAATACTGGTTTCACACCGGTACAAAAACCATTAATAAAACCCATTAATAAAAAAACCCAGTCTATTTTATAAAAAAAGTTATTACAATTTTGTATAAAAAAGTCATATATAACAAAATTGTACAAAATGGTTTCTACACTTACAAATATATATCCATACACATTAATAAAATTATAAAAAGGAACAAAAGTTGAATTTTACGTAAGGAAAACCATATTTTATCTTACTTTAAAAAAAAGGGTACGCATGCAGCAGTTTACGAAGCGAAGCGAAACCAAACCGAATTGAACTGGGTCTTTCGGACCGACCTAACCAGGGCGAAACCAAAACCGGTTTAGCTTGGAAGCTGCCACAAAAGAACCGGTTCCGGTTTGTAAAAAAAAAAATAGAAATGTTCACCTCTAAATTGGTGATGGGCCATTTGAGTATCCTAATTGGGCTAGTGCTATGCAGTTCTTGATTTGACCATATACCTTATTTATGGAAAAAAAATATCAAAAAGTTGGACAATATTAGAGCCACCAGTTTAATTTTCCGAACAACTAGTTTAGTTAGTTGCTATTTGTGTTACGTGTTGCGGCAACAATTAAATAGAGGTGTATGTTTCAAAGTTATTTGTTGAGCATATAGAAGTCAAAAAAATACTTTATATTTTCGTCTCTATTTTATTATTTATAAACAATCGGTGTTCATTGTTGCATTATCGAATTATTGCAAGATTTGACCCTACTTAGTTATGAATATGAAAAAAAGGGTACACGTGTCAAATGGGCCACGTGGATAAATAGAAAAATGTTATGGCTTTGGGCTCAATCTGACTTGACCCGTTTTGGAATATACAAAATCGGTTTGATTGGCACCCAACCTACATCACCTCTCCATTTTGGCACCCATTCGGTTTAATAGGTCAAACTGGATCCTAAATTGGTCTGAATCCGATTTGTTAATCGGTTCGGATCAAATCCACAATACAAGTGTGTATGTGTGTGTATTATATTGAATGAGGTTTTGAGACTAGCCTAGCAACCTTTGTAATCAATTGAAGATAATTAATCACCCACATTCAATATGCTCTACCCACGCTAGGTCTTAGATAATTACAAATGTTGCTAAGCCGGTTAGATGTAACTTATCAGCTAGAGATTTACCTAGTGTCTAAGAATCATATGTTACATCTAACCGGCTTAACAATCTTTGTAATCAATGTTCCTAGCAACACCAATTAAAATACAAAAAAATAGATTTTTACCAAACTAACTACATATGTGAATATATATGTAATTAGCGGTTCTTATATGCAATGTTTTAAAAACCGGTTTTTTAACCATACCGAATTGGACCATAAATGGTTCAACCGGTTGAACCGGGTTATATCAGGGGGTTCAACCGAATTGACTAGCTATTCTATAAAATACAACTTCAATTCAAAAAGAAAACTAATAATACATGATTTCATAATAAAAAATAATTCAAAAGTGAATCATGCTAAAATAATAATCCAAAAGTAACCAATTTTTCAACAATGTTTTTTTATATGAAAGGGTACACTAGGTTTATGCCATTAGAGTGTTGAATGCATTGAATTTATGATTGCTTAAAAGATAAAATTCATAATCATCGTCATCCTTGTCAACAAAAGTATAACCATTTTCGTTTTTTACAATCTTTATTAAGAATTTTTAGCTACCAATAATCAAAATATACTAAAATTACATTAGATAAGAAACATATAAAACAAATAACTTTGTATCTAAGAAACCGGTTCATGCACTTTCTCGCTACACGTGTTATTATCTATGGGCTGATAAAGTCCAAAGTTTAACCTTGTGACAGTACCGGTATAGCGGTATAAACCGGTATACCGGAATTTACCGGCGGTTCAAATCCCATAACGTTTTCCTAAAATACAAGATTGATTCATGTCGGGCGGTATAACCGGTTCAACCGGCCGGTTTAAACCGGTTTTCAAAACATTGCTTATATGTAATAGTCGGTTCAAAAGCATATATATTATCCTAACATGATTAGTGACTTTCTTAGACATGATTAATCAAGTACATGAACACATTGTGTTATTATTTTCCTGCATGAACAAAAACCCACTAAAAGAGTCATTTTTTTCGTTTTTATATAGCACTATTATGCATATTGGAAAGATAACAATGCACTAGTTAATTTGGTGTATTTTTTTTAAATGTCGCATATAAAAGTTACCAATGTTTAAAAATTGTGGGTAGGGGTGTTCTTGAGCCGAGCCGAGTCAGGCCAACTCAGGCTTGGCTTGGTTATAAACCAAGCCGACTCGGCTCGGATTTGTAACCGAGCTGGAAATTTAAGCTCAAGCCCGGCTTGGTTTGGCTCAAATTTGAAAAGAAAAATTAAATATAGTTTTCAAAATTCAATAATATAAAATATTATTCATTAGTTCAAAATAACACATTCAAAATACGTTCAACTTCGTACATTACAACTTAAAATCAAGTTCAATCAAATACAAAATAAGTTTTAAATATCAACGAAATACAGTATAGTTCATCAACATACGAATTAATCCTTAAATATGCAATAGATGTCCAATTGCACTCCTGAATACTGATTTCTTTGAAATCAAAAGCAATAATAAGTTTGATAACGTGAATAGTTGGACAATTAAACACACAATTGCTATACTACCATTAACACACATTAAATAAGTAACATGTCCCCCCTCTTCTTAACAATTTTATTGTATATTAATTTTATTGAGGTGGGAAGGTTTACCTCCTTGAAGGGTTCCTGCCCGGGTTTGGTCTCAGGTTCGATTCTCACGTTCCACCGAAAAAATAACCATTGGGTTTGAAAGGAGAAACCCGTGTGGTTCATATGGGATTCGATCCTGGCCAGTGGTTGATTTGTAACACAGGGTTTACCGCTGAAACACGACTTTCCAAAAAAAATCCGAGCCTAACCGAGCCGAGTTAGGCTCGCTTTCTAACCGATCCGATCCGAGCCGGCTCGACTCAGTTTCAAACCGAGCTATATCGAGCGAGCTTTTCCGAGCTAAATCCTAGTGAGCTACGGGCCACGAGCTTTTTGGACAGCCCTAATTGTGGGGGAAGGACATGTGTCATGCACATGAGAGAGAAAAAAGACTTTTGAATGAAAAACAAAGGGTGTGAATACCTAACCTAGTTTCATGTATTATACCCGTTTTTGTTTATTATATATATACATATAGATTTTTTTTAAACCACATATAGAAATAGATTTAAAATAAGGACAAAATTGCACAAATTGTACTTTATTTATTACCTTAATTGCACATTTTGTCCTTTGTCTTTCATTTGCACTCATTCTGTCTTTTATTTTCTCAATTTGCTATACTTTCTGTCCTTTAGCCTAACTAAATTAAAAAAGTTGGTTAACTTTATTTTCTAAATTTACACTTTTAGCCCCTGTAGTTTTCCTAAGCCTTAACTCCAAATAAAACGACGAAACTAAGGCACGACATGAAACGAAATCATAGGGCTTTTAAACTACATCAAATTCATATCAAAACCATAATTTTGAAGTAAAACGATTGACGAAAAAACATATATTGTTTTTACAAAAACTCATTTATATATAAGAGTTAATAGCCAAAATCGTCCCTGAGGTTTGGTCACTTTTGCAACTTCAGTCCAAAACACAAACCTTTTACATCTGGGTCCTCAGTTTTATTTGTTTTTGCCAAATTCGTCCCAAAAAAGGTTTAGGTTTTGCTAAATTCGTCCCTGAGGTTTGGTCACTTTTGCCACTTCAGTCCACAACTTAAACGTTGTCAGGGACGAATTTGGCAAGAAAAATAAAACTGAAGGACCCAGATGTAAAAAGGTTTGGGTTTTGGACTGAAGTGGCAAAATGACCAAACCTTAGGGACGATTTTAGCTATTAACTCTATATATAAACATACACACATATATAACCGAAGTTAAGCCAACTCACATCAAACATGAAACCTGACCTAAACTTGTTAAAAACTTATATCGGATCCAACCGATACAACCAGATCGAAAAATGGGTCAAAACCCGAACCGAACTTGACTCGCTGTAACAAAAACGCATCCTACTCATTCAAATCGCACCCAAACTCAGATCTGAGCACACCCACCTGTTTCTGGGTCCAAATCGCACTAACATCTGGAAATCCGCACTAACATCTGCAAAATCACGCTTCAAAAATTTCCGAATTTAAAACTTTAACGAACCCACTTGTAAAACCAGTCGATTATACTATAAATTGAAACCTTGTATAGATTCATACTTCATAATCGATCAGTTCTGTGCAAAACATATAAAAAAAACATCCACTAAATCGTTCACAATTTGAAGAACAAGATAACCCAGTCGCAACTTTAATCAGTCGATTACACCTCTAAAACAAACAAGTAAGTATCATGTTACATATGGTTTTGATTGGAATTTGATGTTCAATAATAGCCCTATGATTTCATTAATTACCGTGGTCGAATTCGAGGTCAATCAAAATGGGTTCAAGGGTTAGGGTTCGATCAAAACTACATGGGCTAAAAGTGTAAAGTTAGAAATTAAAGTTAACCAACTTTTTTAATTTAGTCAGACTAAAGGACAAAGGGTGTTGCAGATTGAGAAAATAAAAGAACAAAATGAGTGCAAATGAAAGATGAAGGACAAAAGGTGTAATTTGAATAATAAATAAAAGACAATATGTGTAACTTTGTCTAAATTCAGATTTTGTTGAGTGAGACTTATCGATGACAAAAGTCAAATATGGAGACAAGAAAGTCAAGTTAAGTTCGCAATATGTGATGGCCACTTTAAACGCCAAAAATTGACTTGTTTACAAACGTCATTTTCATCCGAAATAATATAATGTCCCGTTTTAATATGTAAAATGGTTGATATAATATACATTATTGGCCATTACGGAGGTGGGAGGGTTTACTTTTTAGGGAGGTTCCCGTCCAGGCTTGATCTTAGGTTCGAGTCCCCCCACTCACACTAAGGGGTGAGAAATTCAACACCCGCGTTTGGCCTGGATTCGAACTGGGGTTGAGGGGTTATGCGTCGTTTGGATTCTCCGCTGAAACACACCTTCCAAAAAATAGTATATCTACTAGTAGGGATAGCAATGGGTCGGGTTTTGGACGGGTTTAGGTAATCCAAACCCCATACCCGATTAGGTATGCTTGTCCCAAACCCGGCCCAAAACCCGTCGGGTTTGTGTCGGGTAATTACCCATCGGGTATCGGGTATACCCGCGGGTTTCGGGTAAAACTATTAATTTTTAAAACTTACTCATTGAGTACATCCAACCAAAAACCCGACTGGCATCTATTAGGTAACTATTAACCAATTACATTTACCATTGTTAACTATATATGTAAATGATTACAATGTATAAATATAAAATACTTAAATCATATAAAATCAATCAAAGACATAGATAACAAATAGTATACACTAACTTGTTGGTAATTTTAGCACAAGATGACAATGTAGATGTACAATTAGATATATACATACTAGCTGATTACCCCGGGAGGGTCCCGGGGTTGAAAAATATAACAATTCTAATAATACTAATACTAATAGTAATAATTATTACTCTTGTAATTAAATAAATAAAAAAATAACATTGCTATAAGGTGACACCATATGTTGCAGTGTTACACGATTCTTTCTCCTAGCTTCTCTTGATGAAGTATACCTATCCATCTTTAGAAGAGTAAAATTTCAATGATAGCATGACGATTGGGCTGAATTTCAACATCGTAGATAAGAAGCTGGTTTAAAAGAAAAAACATGATTAATGAATAACCTGAACACTTTGTGTTTTTTTTCCTGTATGAACGAAACCCCACAAAAAATAGTCTTTTTTTCTCCGTTTTTTATATAGCACTATGGTACTCGTTGGAAAGATAATAAAACGCTCGTTAATTTGGTGTAATTTTTTTTTCTTTAAAAAATCTCGTATATAAAAGATATTAACGTTTAAAAATTATGGGAGGATATATGAGAGAGGGAAATTTAAATTTGTTTTTAAATTCTTTTTTCCTAAAATAACTCAATCTCTTTTAGGGTTTTAATGCTAACACCATAATCCTAATATTGTTTTATTTAACAGTAACCATAAATGGAATGAAGAGAAGTTATGGGACTTACCACCATAATCAGATCCTAATCGGAATTATAAACGGTAGTATTGCTCCGCAAATGAATGTGAGAAGTTATGCCACTGTATGAAGAATATGGTAGTATTGCTCCGCAAATGCATTGCTAACAACTTGAGCACTCGGAAGAACAGCAGCAGGACTTGCCGCCTGCGATGCCATTTGTACAACACATTCGACATTGGGATTCAAATAATATTTCTATAGAAGCATGTATAATAATACTGTTAAACAATGAACACTAACATATCCAATCCCATAAATAAAATATCACATATATCTTTAAAAAAGCACTCAAACAACCACATACATCTAAAATCATATCCAGCCAAACACAACCTAGTAACAAAGAAAGAATCAAAGACTAATCAAGATAAAATTTTGAAATATACCCTAATCAGCAAAACAAAACAAAACAAATCCAAGTCAACAAAATCAAACTATAAATAATCATTCAAATTGCCTTGGTTCCGAAGGGTCCTTTAGGAAAATTGATATAAAAAATATCCCGACCCTAATTATTACACAAAAAGAAATAGATACCAGTCAATATCAATGTCAACATATTAAAACATCTAAAGTCTAAACCAATTAAAAGAGACCTGAAGCTCAGCTTCAAGCTCCGCATGCTCATGACCAGTGACAATAGGCATCACATCTTCCACTTTCGTAGCAACATCCTACAGTTCATAACAAAAAAATCCTTAATTCATGAAAGTATTACATATTAAATTAAAAAGAAAATGCAGATCTGAAAGGGACCTGATGGATTGATAATAATAATAATAATAATAATAATAATAATAATAATAATAATAATAATAATGAGTAATTAAACCTTCAACTTCCAAAATTCAAAATTCACATAATATTTGAATTTATTAGACCAATACGCCTATCAAAAAGCTTTGTTTCTAGATTAATCTAATTTTTTTTGAAAGCTTCTAGATTAATCTAATGGGTCACATGTTTCTTAAAGAACAAATTATACTCAACTCGTCTCATATAAACCTTCAACTTCCACAATTCAAACCAAACCCAAATTATGTACAATTTACTAATAGCAAGATGCTAGCTAGCTAGATTACATCACCCATACAACAACCTAATCCTTAATACATCAGGTTAGATAAAACTTAAGCCAAGACTCCCATCCGATTGTGTGTTTCTTTGCCCGGCTTTTCACCCATGTGTAAGATCGGTTGTATGTTGCACCATTCCACAATTCAAACTTCACATTCATATTTGAATCTATTATGCCGTAAGACATCCTATCAAAAAAACATGTTTCAAGATTAATATACTATATCACAGGCTGTTTAAAGTCTCAATTTGTTAGTTAAATACCACCATATTGACTCTTAGAAACCAAAGTCCACACTTATTTAAGGAATCATCATTCAGAACAATATTCAATACACAAAACATGTACTTAAATCATTAAAAGCACACACTAAAATAGTAAAATCTACAGATTGAAACATCAAACATGTGCCTATGCACTTGATGGTTAAAAAATTACAATTTACAGAATTAATAATAAACAAACATGACTTAACTGTGAAATAAAATGGAACGAATAATTAGGTTAGATAAAGAAATATTGTATCAGTCAAACCCTAACAACCTATATTGAACTTGGCACGTGTGTTGGGTTTATACTAACCTGTGGAGATGATGCTAATCGTTACTGCTGTGTATGAGACGGCGGAGACGATGATCTTATTATTATTAAAGAAAATACTAACAGTGAAGAAGAAGAGTTCCTCGGGAAGGGGGAGTAGAGGGGAAAAAGAGGAGGAGGATTGAGAATAAAAGATTATTAGGGTTTGAGGGTGAGAAGAAGATGATTATATATGATAATTGGTAGGTTGTATCTGATTTAATAAAAAAAACGAAAAAAATTAAAAAACAATAAACTCTTTCAATTATTATGCCACGTGGCAGTTTAAAGGAGGGATTGAGACCATCATTGCACGCCACGTCAGCAAAGTTCAATTCTTTTATATATATAGATAGATAATAGATTTAAAAAGATATATTAGAAATTATATTGGATATCTAATCGAGTAAACAGGTATACTTTATCGGGTAATCGGGTCGGGTAAACGGGTATATCATCAAATCCCAAACCCGTCCCAAACCCGCGAAAAAATTAAAAACTAATCCCATACCCGGACCCATACCCGATTACCCGACCCCAAACCCGTCCCAAATGTGTCTGGTTTCGGGTTTACCCATCGGGTTCGGGTTTGATTGCCATCCCTATCTACTAGCTTGAATCATTAACAGGTTTATAAATAAATGATGAATTTTTATAATCATGATGACATTTATTAATGCTTTTATAACAATCACTAAATGTGTGTCATTTCTCTTTCTCTCTCTCTCTTTTTTTTTTTTAAGAAAATGACATACTTAACTTCACTAAGTTGGTTTTTAATCTCCACTCAAGTATGTTTAAATGTGGAGTTCTCTCTTCCATAATTTATTGGTGATATTTGAGACAAATGATTTGTTACGGTCCAAGTTCTCCAATGCACATCTAATTTAAATCTTTGGCTAATAAACTTCAAGGTATATTGCACTCGGTATACGTGTCTTTAGTACAATTTTAATTTCCATGTATGCCATGAGATTTGTATTAGGTTGTGAACTACACAACCTAATACATGGGATTTGGTTTGTAGGGTTCGTTGAAATGTCATAACTAAGTCATGAGATTTGTCAATGTGAGGTAGCCCACTTGGTAAAGGTTATGCCTTTTAAAGGAAAGATCCTAGGTTCAAATATAGGCAAGAGTATATTTGGTGTAAATATAGTGGAAGTGTAACATTAGCCGTTAAAAAAAAGTCATGGGATTTAATCATTTATTTTGGTGTTGGGTAAGACTCCCAAATTTATGATTCGCATCGTCAAAGTGAGTTGCACGGCTGTTATATATAGGATCACAGTATCACACAGTTGTGTGTATTGTTCGATGTCATGTTTTCAAATATTTTGATTTGGTTTTTTAAGTTTTAAACAATATTTCTATACTCATTTAGCTTTGGTGACGTGTGTTTGATGTATATTTTCAAGCAATGCCCCAAGAAAAACATATTAAGATTAGTTAACCTTGTGGTCTATCAAATTAACTTCTTGTAACTTGGATTTTGTATAGACTCTTCATCATAGTGGAGTGATCAGAACAATGAAGATAAGAACTAGACATTTTTGAAGGTTGCAAGTTCGGATCCAAGTCAACTGAAGTTTCATCCGGTCGATGGTGTTACCTTGGGGATTCGTTTCTGCTTAGGATCTAGGTACGTCAGTGGACGTGTTAAGATGCGGTTCTCGTGATACGCTAAGGCCCGCATTGAATCCAGCATGCTTTGCCCGGTGCATCCTAGCCTGGCCAGATGTGGGATGGAGGGTCTTCCTTAGTGGCTATTTTCAAGCTACATTGACTATGTATTAAAATATTAAGGGTTTAACTTGTAGTTTCATAAATCCTATGGGTTGTAAGTTACGTGTTGGGTGCTTTTAATGCGCAATTTAAGATTCAATTTAAACGTCTTTTCTATACTGTTGGTTTTTCTTTTTCTTTCTTTTGTTTTTCAAAATAATATTTTATTTATTTTTAGCATTTTCCATTGAGCAGACTTAGCACCTTAATTTGCGGGAACCTGCCGACGGTAAGACTCAATTTGTCGAAATTGAGTGACTTGTCAAAATATATTGGTATAATATTATCATTTTTAATTTTAAATTTTAATGAACGATATTTCAATATTGAATTTAGGCTTTGTTTTGAATACAGTTCATTCTCAAAAAGATGAAAATAACTGAAGCATAAGACAAATAATAATACCACTAGATTACTAATAGGTGTGTTCAATACATATGCTAATTCTAGGTAAAGAAGTTACGTACAATGAGAGTTAGAAAGATAACGGTATAAACGGTCACAAATCCGTTAAAACAATAGGCACATATTGTTATAATGGTTATCATATTTCTCTACTAAAAGTTTAGTCAACGTATTAAACATTTAAACACCGTTCTATAGCTAAGGACTAAAAATTTAAACTACAAGTGATAAAATACATAATCACATCAGTTTTATCACGTTTTCTCCAAATTACATATTGATTCCAGATAATCTAGTGTAAAAGGAAGCCTATGAACATACGTCCGACGTAGAAATTAGCGTCTTTCGCTCGGCAACCAACACGATTGAGTACTCTTTATTTAGTCCGACCGGACCAGGTTGGTGACTAGGCCGAATTTTTATATTTAGTTTGTTTTGCTTCCAAATTAGTTTTATACTTTTAGTTTGGCTTATGTATTTTAAATCTTTAAAATTTAAACCAATCTACCTAGTGAACCGATTAGTCGGTTACATATGTGCACTTATAAAAACATTTATTAATTATGGGACATGTCAAATAATTGTGAACAACCACGTTGTGATTGAAAACTAATTTGTGAAAGTACATAATGGCATTTGGAGTTTTGGACCTCACGGAAGGTAAGGGGTGGGCGCTACCTTGACTTTACTAGACCCGATTTCTATTAATCCTGTATTGCCATAGGTATTTAGGAATCATACACTTTTTAATTAGAAAGTATACACCCTGGCCTACATCATACATTAATAGAAGACTGCCACATACCTTAGAATGTGATATCACACCCTAAAAATGTGATGTTACGGGGTGTATGAAACCCAAGACCCAATTCATTTAATTGATTAACTACATTGAAACACAAATTTAAATGCAACACTATCCTAAAATGTATTTTTTTTTATTTTTTTATTTTTAATAAATAGTATATCTAAAAGTAATAATTTATTTTTCTTTTAAATTTAGTTTAAATTATTTCATATAAAAAAAGGAAAAACTGTGGGTCAATTACAACATTACCATTGGGTTAAAAGAACATTTCAAACCCTACTTATTTTACTCTAAAAACCTTATCGCTTCTCCTAACACCAAAAAATATCCTCTCTAAAAAATTCATACACCATCTCATAATCATCTCGAAAATTACTCGTTGGATTGAAGAGGGGGAGATTGTGTTGCTCATGGCGTACAAAGATGCCCAAGAAACACACCGTCTTGGGAGGACTTCATATTGGAACAATGTGGTAGTGCAATTTACACGACAAGTCAGTGAAAGTAACGGTACCGTTGATTTGCTTACATGATAGTGGTCGGATCTCAACACTAAGTGTAACCGATGCAACAACCTCTTTAAAGCAACCAAGGAGAAGAATGCTAATCATGTCGAGGATGTGGCAATCGAACTCACAAGTCGACTATACAGCTAGGTATCACAACAATTTTGAACATAATTTGGCATTACAATTGTTGTGGCCTACATTAGTTTAACTTTGTTTTTTCTAGTAAAATTGTGTGTTATAGTTTAATATTGTATTTATTTAATATTAATGTTTATTTATAGTTTAACATTTATTTTGTTGTTTAATTTTATTATTATTATTATTATTATTATTATTATTATTATTACCATTACCGTTGAATTGAAAAAGAAGGATGAGAATTAAAATATAAAAACTATAAACAACCGTTATCGAACCGTGGTCCGTGGTTAGCAACTCGTGAATCATACCCACCCTCACTACCCCTTTTATCGGTGATGGTTTCGCCATAACCATAATGGGGTACCCATACCAATTTCTGATTGTGCCCGGAAACTCTAATAAACACAAAAATTAAACTCACGTCATTTCTTAAAAAACATTATCTTAACATTTTAAATTCAAAATACACAAGCGGTTAATTTAACCTCCGTACAAAGCCCACATATATTGGTTATATAACTTGACTTTTTTGTTTTTACAACCGTACCTCACTTCACTCTTTCCCACCACTATAAAAAGACCGACAACATTAGCCCACTCTTCATCTATTCAAACCCGTCAACCACCACCACCACCACCACAAATTCCATCACTCCTTTTTCCCCTCTCTTCTTTCAAAACAACACCCAGACTAAACTTGCTCCTCGATATCAACAAATTATTCTCTACCGTTATTTCTGGATCTCACCCGAATCTCACACGTTTTTTTATTTTTATTTTTTCAATAGTAAGTGATATTCCATCTCTCTCTTAAGAATTGATTTTCTTATTTATTCGCATTTATGTTATTAGAATTGTTAGATTGGTTTACCTTTTTTTTCTAATTTTTTTTTTCTATTACTAAGTGAAAAAACAACTGGAATTCATTCCAAACTAGTGATTATTCTCGTGATTTATAAAAGGAATGTATGCAAAAAAATTTTATAGTAAATTTCATAATTTTTTTGAGAAAAAAAAGACGGTTCAGGAGGAGAGAGAAAGAAAAAGAGGGTTCAGGAGAGAGAAAGGTCTGCCTCGGGATCCACAACGCCACGTGGCGGGAGACGGTTGGCTGAAATGGGAACCCCCTTGGGAGACGGTTCAGGCATGTTGGGAACCGTGACCCCTCTTTCCAAAGAGGGTGGAGAGGGCTATTTGTGCAAAACGCCCGGTCAACGGGCTATTTTGGTCATTTTCCCTAAATTATATCTCATTTCATGACTGTCAAATACATTAAAACAGGTAGACTGGAACCAAGCTGCACCGCCATACTACAGGATCTGAATTCGAAGGTGTTTCATTCGAAACATGGGACGAGTAGGAAGAGATTGGACTCAGATCTACTCAATATACGGTCTTGACGATTGGCACACACCGATATTTCTACTAATCCATGCAATAATATTCTCAGCTTCATCAATAATCTTTTTACTACACTTCAACTGGATCTGTACCTCCTTCGAGTATATTTTTCAGTCAGCATTAATCTCAACAAGTTTCGCTAGGTTCGCAGCCGGTTTCACAGGCTCAGTGATGGCATTATCCGCGGTCTGCCTTTTTTACGCGGCGGGCAACATGTTTTATTCTTCTGTTGCCCTCCGCTGGGACATGGCCCAGCGGATGTTAGCCGCCGTCCAGGACTGGTCTTCAGTAAAGACCGTCCTGGACGTCGGCTGTAGCCGCGGCATCCTTCTCAACGCCGTCGCGATGGAGCTGAAAAAAGAAGGCAGCTCCGGGCGAGTCGTAGGGTTGGACCGTGGGAACACCACGTTGTCCACCCTACGTACGGCAGCGTTGGAAGGAGTGCAGGAGTACGTCACCTTTCGTGAAGGTGACGCACGCCGGCTACCCTTTGCGGACAACTACTTTGATGTAGTGGTGTCTGCGGGGTTTGTGCATAAAGTTGGGAAAGAATTTGGGGCGAAAACAGCGGCCGCGGCCGCCGAAAGGATGAGGGTAGTGGGGGAGGTGGTTAGGGTTTTAAAAGAGGGTGGGGTCGGGGTAGTGTGGGACCTAGTTCATGTACCGGAGTATGTACTCCGGTTACAGGAACTTAAGATGGAGGATATTAAAGTGTCAGAGAGAGTAACGGCGTTTATGGTTAACAGTCATATTGTTTCATTCCGTAAGCCAAGCCATCAGCATGTGATTGGTCCCAGTGAAGTGAGATTGGATTGGAGATTCAACAATATCTTTTGAGTTTTCTAATCTGAAGAAATAGAAAATTAGTAAATTACAATATCCAGTTTTATTTTTCCTTTTTTTAAATGGAAAATATAATTTCCTATACATGTATAAAAAATAACAAGCAAGTATAGAAGAGGCGATCTGGCCGTCAATCGTGTCAGGTTAATGGGTTTGTTAGAGAATCCCACTACTAGTTTAGGTTTGAGAGTGTGAATGAGGGATGTAAAAGTCTGGTGAAACAAAGTGGAACCAGGAACCTTAATAGTCAAAGGTGTTGTTTTTTTATTGTAATTCAGTTTATTTGGAATTATAAATGAATTACTGAATATGTTTTGTTTGTATATAGTTATGTTTAGAAAAGTAGTTTTGAATACAAAATAATATGTTTGAAGTCCTTTCCGTTATTTTTTTTCTCGTTGAATGAAACTCTAGAAAAGTTGTTTTGAACAATATGAGGCCCTGAATTCGCTACGTTTGTTTAGTATGTAGTGAGGTGTGATGGGCATTAATTGCATTGCCATGTGATATGATGGCTATCCACATGACAGTATCACTACACCACACCAAACCAACCCCATGCATACATACATGTAATAAATACATACACTTATGCTACATACATACATGCATGCTTCATGCTCAGATTGTAACTTATCATTTTGTTTAGAAGTTTGTAAAAGATCAAGAAAATAAACTCCAATATTGATAGTTTAATCTTCCATATCACAGTTTTTTATTAATATTTTTATTTATCATTTCACTTTTTTTAAAATATGTTTTATTTATTATTTAACTTGTTTTCGAGTAATGAAAAGCACGTAATTCTTTTTTGAACGGTGACCTTTTCATTTTTTTAGGGGATCAGTTGGTCACACTTGCTAATCGTAGGCTCGCCACCCCACATCTGACCATACTATATTGTCTTAACCGAACACACGTTGGCATCTGTGAGGGGCTTGGTATTTCACGAAAACCGTATCTTGATACGTCAACAGACGCACCTAGAGCACAAACAGGAACAAGTCCCCAAGATAACCCCATATCGACCGGATAAAACTCGTGTTCGTTTGGATTCAAACTTGCAACCTCTAAAAAGATGGGCCTAGTTTTTATTTTTATTGCTCTGACCACTCCACCAATATAAAACACGTAATACTTGCGGCATGTCACGACTATATATATTTTGTTGGCAAACATACTACCGTTGTAAATGTTAGTTATTTTTATACTTTTTGTAATAAATGTTTTTTTTGTTGTTCATCTGCACACCCTAATAATTGGAAAGATAAATTAATTATACTTTATGTTTCCTTTACACGAAAAAAGTTTAGTTCATAAATTATGTTTGGCTTTAAATACCACTAACATGTTTCAAAACATTGATCCAGAATGAAAGAAACAATAATTTTATAGTTAAACTTGTCTGAGTGAGGCTAATCCAAAAATGATTGAACTTCTAAAAAGTTTTTATAAGGACAAATTTCATAAAAAAACACTATTTCTAATAAAAATAACTTCACAACTTTTTACATATAAAAACACTATATTTTCTGTTTCTTTTTATTAAAATTACTCAATAATTTTTGTATATAAAAGTCACTCCACGTGTGAGTTTAAGTGTTATTTTTAAGTTTTAAATAAGCTAGAATAAAGTTTTTCTTTGGTAAATTTCATTTTGCAGCAAATATTACAAAACTATTGCAAATCAACGAGGTCAACTTAATTTTATTTACTATACTCGACTTCTTAACACAGAGTCGAATAAAGTATAAAGGATTAAAAAGATAATACAATTATATATAATATATTTAAACTTAAACTTTTAAATTTAGAAAATATTGATTATTGTTAAATGAATAATATTGATATGTTTGATTAACGAAGATTGAAACAAATTAATATCATCTTCAACTTTAGTTGAACTCTTGAAATGTTCCAACAAAACAATTTACAATTAGTGCCAAAAAACAAAGAATGCTAACATGGAATTTGGAACTTGACGCGTCTCCACAGGTATTTTTTCAAAATAAGATTCAAAAGGACGAAATTATTGATTAAGTGGGAAAAAACAGAAAGTACAATGTTTTTATGTGTAAAAAGTCGTTAAATAACTTTTGGTACAAAAACAGAAAGTATATTATTTTTATGTGCAAAAATTATGAAGTAACTTCTGTGAGTAAAAAAACAAAATATATAATGTTTTTTCCATAAGATTTGCCCTTTTCACATCAACAAAGAACATTGATTTGTATAAGACCATGTGTAGTGGTGGGTGAAAATTTTCAAGCCTTATGGGTATTAAATAACACGTGGCATGTGCGGACATTTAAGGGCTTGAAAATGAATAAGGGGGGACGGGGCGCCACTAGAAAACGGTCACGGGTACCTCATTACCAGCATGGTAACACCGCCGCCACTCATGCTGGTAGTTCCGTGTACCGTTTGCTCGTTCTTTTTACCGTGCTGGTAAGGTGGTTTTTTTTTTATTTTGATTTTTTGTTTATTTTTTTCTTTACTTCAATAACCAATATCACCTTCAATGTTTTTTCTTTATTTTTTGAACATCCTTTGGTGGAGATGAAGATGAAGAAACTTAAAACTTACCTGGAGCAAAAAATAGAGAAGATGAAGGAGAAAGTGGCTGACAGTTGTTGATGCTCTTCTCTATTTTAACCTAAAGCTCTTTTTCTAACTTACACATCTCATCTTGTTTTATGTTAAAGTAAACCTAAAACTTATTTACTAAGTTACACATTTCATCCTAATATTTTTGTTTTATTTAAATTTTAATCTAAAACTTTTTTTTCTTTATTTCATTAAGACACGTGCTTCTTAATTTGTACATATAGCATTTTATTGATAAATAGAGGTTATTTATACATTACATAATAAGCATCTTTTATTGATCAAACTTTTTAATTAATTTTATTTAAATAATAGAAAAAAAAAAACATTTCAGTGAAGTGAATAAGTGGAGTGCTGCTTCCAAAAAAGTGTTTTAGTGAAGGAAATCAGTGAAGTGATATGACAGTGCAGGATTGGTAGAAATCAGTGAAGTAAAAAAACTTTTTCAGTGGAGCACTCCTTCCCCCTAAGTGGAGTAGTGGTTAAGTGAAAATTTTCAAGCCTTTTCCAAATTCCAATCATTAATGGAGTTAAAATTTTTGTTTTTTCTTTTTTAAAATTGACCGTTGGAATGTTACCGTTGAGAATAATTGAATTTGATTAGCCCTCCTTTTTTCATAACACTTGTGGAAAATTCCACGGGGAGGAGGGCGGTGTGCACCTCGTTTCTTGGCATGGATTTACCCACAAAACGCCGAATTTGTATCTCATTACGTACGGTCTAATAGTCAAAACATACACTAACATAGAAATCAGCGTAAGAGTCAGATAAAATTATAATTACATATATGATTAGTCACTTCTTGATCAATATTCATTTGAAATTAGACCAGGAGGTATGGGGGGCGGCATAGGCCGGGCTTGACTATGTCGGGCCAAGCTACACCACCCCCCTGGGGCGGCTTCGGTTTGGAGCGGCATGAGAGGCATAATTTTGCCGATCATGCCGGCCCTCTTTTCTTCTTGGGATGCGAGATTGGAACCTTGTGATTGGTGGGTTGAGGATGAAGCCGGACCTCAACCACACCCTTGGCCCGGCATGAAGAGCTCCGGCAACGTCGCCGGTGACGTGGATGCAGACAACCCCTTAATCATTCCATTCAGATGCTGAAACAAACAGTCTGAATGCTGAATCATTCAGCGCTGAATGGTTAAGAGCCTCATTAAGAGGCTACCAAACAACCCCTTAATCATTCCATTCAGATGCTGAAACAAACAGTCTGAATGCTGAATGATTCAGACCTGAATGGTTAAGAGGCTGATTAAGAGGTTACCAAACAGCCCCTAAGACTTCTTCGCTTGCAATTCTAAGATATTTCCTTAGAATTAATGGAACGTGTTTTTAGAGCTAAAGATAAGTTAACTACGACTTATACTTCTAGAGTCTAGTGTAAAAGATAGTGGGTTAAATGTGGATGTTGGATTAATGTTTACCATTTCAGTGTTTTGTGAAAAACTTTCATGATGCTCCAAAGACCATCACGATAGATCCAGTGTTCGACTGTAGCGTCATGATCGATAATACTTGTCTTTTTTGCAATTTTAATCGTTTTTTTAAGTTTCCCCAACCATATGAATGGGGATTGACAAATAAGAAAAAACCTATATATACAACTTTATCTATATATATATATATAAAAGAAAGCCCTTTTGCTGACGTGTCGTCCATTGGTTCCTTCAATCCCCCCTTGAAATCGCCACGTGGCATAATGAGGTAAAGATTTTATTATTTTTTACTTTTTTTCATTATGTATATATTCATCCTCTCTCCCAAAACCCTAAAAAGCTTTCATCAAATCTCCTCCACCTCCAAACTCAAACCCTAATTGTTTTCTCCCAAACCTTCACCACAAAAAAATCGTCCCATTCTAAAAATTGTGACCACCTCCTCCTTTGAATCATCGATTTTAACTCTTTCCAAAATATGTCTGTTTGTTTGTGAGGTAATCATGTTTCTCAACTGGGTTTTTAACTAATTATAAATCTGTTGTAATAAATTTTTCAATGTCTTCTTGATTCTTGAATTCATGGGTAATTTTCATATTCTTGAATGTTCTAATTAATCTAGAAGTTGTCGAAGAACTTCAGCCTATTCGACAAAGACGGCGATGGTCAGTCACCTCTCTCTCCCCCTTTATATACTAAAAAATTAATGAATGTTCTAATTAATAGATTATTATTATGTCTTTCTGTTGAACCGTGCGTTTATTTTTATTTGTTAGTTTGAAAACAAAGTCTATTAATAATAATATGAATATGAAAAGAAACATGGAAGGTGAGAGCTGGAATGAAATCAATTCTTTTAATGTAGAGAAAAAGCTTTGTTTTTTCTCCATAGATTATAAACCCATATGAGATTTCACTATTTGAGCTTAATTATTTAATGGGTACTGCAAAAAAATGTGAAGTAGTGTGATGATTGTAATAATAATTGATTGTAGTTTTTCTTAAATCGTTCTGAATGCTATAATCATGACAGGTTCGCGAGTCGCTCCGAGGTGTTTTGGTCCTAATAGCCGAGTTGCACGAAGCGGCATACGTTTAGGTACAACCAAATAAGCTTTATATATTACATTTTTCAAACGCTAATGACATGTTGCATCATGTTGGATATGTAATTGATCATAAACAATTTTTATTATATTTTATGATTGTGTTCTCTCATCATAACTTTGCTATATATAATGGATCTTTTTGTTGACATACACATATTTACTTCCTTTCAGTATATAGAAGAAAGGCATACATGTCAGGCTACTTGAAGCATTGGAGACGATCATAACAGGTAAGAATACATTTATAGATTTTAACTTATATAAGAGGTGGCAGTTACAACCCATTTATATGGAAACGGTTGTATTTTGTTTGCATTTAACTATAAACGGGTCAAGCGATTTAAATATATATTAAGAGGCGCTAAACAGGAACCCAATGCTTACAATTACCCAAATTATTATTTTGATTTTAAAATATAGTTTTTAATCATATCTGATATCACGATTTATAATAATGGTTAATTTGGGGTTAAACAAGAAGTGTCATTTATTGATTTACAACTCATTTATAAGTAAAAGGGGTCATTTCGAATTGTATGTGACTGATAGTGGGTCAACCAGGTATCCAGGTCAAATATAAAAAATACTTAGGCTAAGAATGAAAGCTCAGAACTCATCCGACAGAGCGTGAGGAGGATAACATTGGAGGTGCGGCAGCAGGTAAGTCGACTGATGGCGATGAGTAGGTTCTTATCATAATCACATTTAGTATGAGATCAGTTTGGTTATATATTTCATTTAATATTTCATGTTTAGTAGGTTTTAGGATCCTTTACTAAAGAACTGTCTTAATAGTTGTCTGGTCTTAAACACTACCCGAATGGGTTCAAATTAACACGTATGCTTAAGTTATATATATGATCCATTAAACAAAAGGGCGAGTCAATTACCCTTTTTGACCTTGCTACAAGTTATTCTAAATTAGTAGTTAATATTATGCTGAATTTATGATGCTTTTGTTAAATTGATAATGTCTTATTTTGCTTTAATAATAAGTGAATAACTTACAGGAGGTTTAATGACTGAAATTTTGAGCTTTGACTTCTTTACAAAGTGTTCAATTTTAGTTGTAGGTTCGACTTCAATGACTAGAATTACTTTTAGTTGAAACATGATATTTATTGTTTATTGTATAGCTACATAAGAATTTATATGATGTGGAGAATGCAGTTGATAAAAAATGTAGTCACTAAAGGTTCTGACTTCTGAGGTGATGCATCATAAGGCCAACCTGAACTGTTATGGTAGTTCTCAGTCAGAATCAAATTCATATGCTAGAGCCAAATTCAAATGTGAGCAGTGATCAAACTACCACAACTACTATAAAAACTCTCTTCAATATTTACTAAGTTAAGCCTTTTTACTAGATGATGACAACAATTTAAAATGGATCGCCTATTTTTAATCTAATTTTGAGTTTAAATCATTTTCTAGAATTTGAGTTAGCTTAGGTTGATTGTTCCTTAATGTTATTTTGACTGTGCATTAGTGATGATCGCTTTTTCTGGCCTTTTTTCCAGGTCATGCTGCTGACACTTTCTGTATCCATTATTTTCTTATTAGGTCCACTTGAATTCGCTTATGCGCAGGGCAGGACTGCTTATGTGGTGACTTTAGCTCAGGTACGACACCTATTGTATTTATTGTTTCCATTCATTTCTTTTCGGCATGTTGGTTTACTTATACGCCATTTACATTTACTCATATGCATGTTACGTTTTTATCGCACCTTTAATGGTCAGGGTTTAAATTCAGATATACTTTTGCTAAATATCAAAATCATACTGTAGAGTTATCCACATATTTGAGGCGCACTTGAGCTTAAATCATTCAGAAGGGAGTCAATGTTGTTAACTAACTATTTAGATGACGGCTTAGAAGTAGTAATGAAAAAATATCTATATAACAGTTTCGCTTATATTCATTGCTTACTGACTTCCTACCTATAGCCACGAACCACGTGACGTTTTCAGAAGTCTTTTTGGAAGGATTCTAGGTTAGTCACAGATGTTAAAGTTATAGAAGAACTTCCTTTTATTAACCTTATTTAGATTTGTCAACCCCGAAACGCTCCCATATGCAGTTCTTATTTATTGATGTCTTCTTTATTTATGTATATTTGACCTTTAAATGAATTTGTACATGATATTGTTTGTAGGTTGTTGCAGTAAAGAAGATAAAACCATCCGCTCTAAGTGCAAGTGAAAATTTCATTGTGGTTGAATCCTGATTTGTATGACTGAGTTTACGTTTGTTATGTTATCTTCTTTTATCATTTTTTTTTATTAAGTCATATTAGATTTTTCAACCCCGGGACCTTCCCGGGGTTATCAGCTAGTTGATAAATATTTTCAAACACATATGGTATATTTATAAAGTGAAAACTACTATAGTGCCTAAACCTAATTGGTGAAATCTTATTATATCTTGAGTTTTCAAGATTTGAAAATATGTTGGAAAAACATCTTCTTTACTTGTTATGTAAGATTCTTCCAACCATTTATGTTGTATACTATCATTTTATATTGGATGGTATCTTTTACAAACGTTAATAAGTTTTATAAACATACATGAATAAGCACACTGCCCACATGACATCAAGTGTTTATCTCCACCAAAATGATACATTGAGTCTCATAAAATGGAAAATACTTGAATATTAGTAATAGATTTAAAAAGGGGGTTTGGGTTTGGGGGGGGGGGGGGGGGGGGGTGGGGAAGGTTGTCGTTCAAAGTTTTTATAAACGATCTTAATTATATGATTTATTTATAACATTTCTATTTTATTATTATAAAACTTATTCCAGTGTTCGTTTTTGACTCTAGACTTTTATGTAATATCCTCAGGATCAACTCAATCTTTTATAAACCTTGAACTATTTTATAAAGCTTTGACTTACTCGATAAAATATATTTTTATGAGCATATAAAATTGTAGTCATTGAATGGGTTGGAAAGCTCAAACCAAACACATATCACACGTCATTTAAATTGATATGTCTTGTATACCAGGCTTCCCACAATTGATCCAAAGTTTGACCTTCCCGACAAATTGTGATACTACGATATGTTTGGTTATTCAAATGCGTTCATATCTTTGCCCATAACTTCTATGGTTGAATTGTTTAATCAACCACGGTTCTATTGTTGCTTCAAATGTGTTTAGTTATGTGCAATTGTATATATATGTTACGAAATTATATACATATGATACATAATTATATATGATGCATAATTTTAACATGCAAAGTTATACATGCATATACCATTCGTCTAAATACATGTTTCCTATCTTGATGACCTCATATATTTTACACAAAAGAAACCTCAATTTATTATAAAAATACACCTAGTATGTATAACATCAATAATGTATTGAGCCTTTGTGTAAAAGTGAAATAGGTCTTAATTGATGTTTAAAGATGCAAAAGCCCATCATAGAGGTTGGCTCTTTACAATCAAATAATAATTAGTGGGTGACTCATGGAGGTGAGAATAGATGTGGACATAGGGTTAAATGATTATGTTTTACATACTACCCGATTATAATAATAAGTTATTTTGAATTCAAATAATCTACTTTTGAAATTGAAATTCTTAAACCATTTGTGGTATAAAGAAATATGCTTTGGTAGCTTCATTTTCAATTTATTTTAAGTGACTGTACAACATTAATTTGAATGTGACAAAAGTAAAGATTAGGTCCTACCCATTTTCAAAAGTTACAAGTTAGAGATTTGGATTTGAGACTCATGATCTTGTCTCAAAATATTCATACATTGAGTTGCTTTAATTAACCTATTATTTATCTTAATTTATTCTATTGTTACATATGTTAATATACGTTAAAACGGATTTAAACAAAGAATGCGACTTTGTGTACCTAGATGTTTCTCAATTTGGTCATTAACGTTCCAAATATCCGGATACAATACTTGTGTAACATTCCATATGTAACACAAGTGCGTGTTATGAAACATTTCTCGGATTATTTATGGTTCTATACTAAAACCTTCACCGCGTATATTTAAGGAAGAATAAATCATCCTGGAATGCAAAATGATGAGCTCAAAGGTGGAGGCAAGACACACACTAAATGTGGGCCTGCAGGATTGCAACATATATGGGCCTGATTGACATATGGCAAGTGGAGTTGTGGAGGACGCACATGTCCAGCAGCAAGTGGCACACACATTATTGATATCTCAATTCTTGCACCTATCATAATGCAACAAATTTTAATAAGATATCTCTTATGTCATTAAACGCGTCGGGTCATATTATCTGACCCATCCCATTAACTGACGTGTTAGTAATTGTTTGAATTCACCTTGTTTTGAGGATAGAGGGGCATGGCCTCGTTTCCTTCCCGCAAACATCCAATTCTTCGAATTTGCATTGACTTCGTACAATAATTCATCCTCTAAGTCAATGTTGGTCAACCTTTCAAGTCTCCATTTGAATGTGACAAGTTGACCAACTGTAAGACCGTTTGAAGGTAACGGAAGAAAAGCAACTGCTAATAAAGGTTCCTGCACTGGCCGTTGTAAAATGAGACCGCTTCTGAACATTAAAAATGGTGTGAAGTCATTGTCTTCGGGTCTTTCGGTCTTTAGAGCGATAGGGGTATGAGATCCATGATTTCTATCCCCACAAAGTTCATATTTTATATTTATTATTGTATCACTATGCATCATTTTCCCTTCGTCTGTAAAACCAAAAAAATTAAAACCAAGTTATTTGATTGTTTCATATGATTACATAATTTCCCATGAATTTTAAGCAATGAAACGATGCCACGTAAGCCTTCAGGGGCAAAACCTCAAGAATGTCGTGTCCAAGGAATTATCGCCATGACGTGACTCATTATCCTTTAAAAACGTGACACCTACAAATTTTAGCCGGGTATGTGACCTTTTGATCAACTAGCCACTCACAATTTGACACGTGGCAACAAAAGTTCTGTTTTTTTCGATTATACTCACAATTTGCACTTGTGAAAGCCGGGCCATGAGAACTTTGCTGCCACGTGTCACCGAGTGGCTGACTAGTCAAGTTTAGTCAAATCCCAATGAGATTCTCGTGGTTTTGGGCCCCGCCATCAAAGATTTTTATTTCTAAAATTTTGGTCAAATGACTATTTAGGTAAACATTTGCAAAATGACCATTTACCACCTTAAGATAATCTGATAAGGAATTAATTAACTTATTACCTTGAGTAGCTGCAGTTCCAAGTGATATACCAAACAAAATTCCAGATTTAGATGCTGGAGGAACAACCAATGGGAACATGCCAGATGTCGGTCTCCCGTCACCTCGTCCAGCATGAGAAAAGCCATCTTGTAAATCTAACCAAACATCATGTATAGTTAATGTGGCCTTCACCTGTGACTGTAATATCACCTGCAAAAGGACCATAACTTTAACTCTAGTTATAAACTTATAACCAATTTTTACTTTTGGAAACATTAACAAACAGACCTGCAAAAACAAAGAACCATCACTGCCCTGGTCTGTAACCCGTGTGCTGACGTGGAACGGGTCAGTAAAATGAACAGGTATAGTCCTGCAAATAACCACAATTCTAATCAGGTTAATCAAGTTTTGACTATCTTAATCACCGGTCAAAGCGGACCATGAACCTTTTCAGTATCTGATTATGTGACACTCCAAATTCAAGCTTCAGGGCTAAAGCCCTCATCCCATTAACAATGCTTGGTCTCTGGCTCGATATTGCGCCTATAGTTAAAGTCAACAAAAGTTAGAGTCATAGAAAGTATGTCTGCATGCATTAATGTAACTAAAACCTGCAGATGTTCCTCTTGGTAGCTCATCACTAATGGCACACACAGGAATCCATAAGACGCTCGTTATACTGCTCGCCCATTCGGGTAACTCTATATTACCGTTTGTAAGATTAATATTAGAAATTTCTGTGGGAGTATCAGAAGAGTTTGAGCTGTTATGATCATTATCAACATATTTCTCAATTTCAATGGCACGTGACTCCTCAATCTTTAACCCGGGCCCAGCGTCAATGTGTAAACGAGCATCCTTTAGAGAGTAGTTTAATGGCTTGATAACTATCCCGACCCACTGAGGTTTGTTCATTAATAATGCAGATGAAACGGCTGCGTATAGATCCACAAGGGACCTTGGTTTGAACACCTGAATTTGGAAAGTTAACAAACATGAAATAACCATGTTATATTTGAAAATGTTGCGAGGTGGAACTTTCGACCCGTTTGCTTATGAATGGGTCGATAGGGTATTTTTTTTTTTTTTTATAAAATAGCTTAGAAGGAAATGTGTCAAAATTCGCCTAAAGTGTATTTTAACTCAAAAAGAGAATCTTGATTATAAGATAAAAACATATATATAAACAAGAAAGTGTTTTTGAGTCAACCCAACCCAATAGCGTTTCGTACAAAAAAAAAGGATTACTACCTTCAATATAGGCTTAGCTGGCTTATCAAAACTCATATCATCACTATGTCTATCGGCTGGCCCATCTCTAGAGAAACCATGAGACTTGAATCTTAAGTGACCAATCTGTCCTGTAAGAACACCCAACACATAGGAGCCCGGTTTTTGTGGGGGGAACGAAAGAGCAATTGTGTTTCGACCCGTTTTCAATACAGTAACACCACTGCTCTTGATTGCCTAAAAAAGATAAAAAAAAATGTAGTTTTCTATTTTTTTTAAATGATTGATAAAAATGCCACTGCAGAGTAATTACAATATATCATACCTTAACACGTTCATCAGCATTATCGGTAGCTGTCAAGCTAAGACTAAGTGATTCAAGAGTGATATCATCAGGAAACTCACTCCATAAATTTACTGTCAAAGTGCCCGAATCCCCATCACAAAGCTCCAAGGGTGGACCCGAAATACCAGAATATGTTATCAATGATGACACGTCTAAAGGGACCGGGTCAGTCATTTCACCGTGTGCAAGCTGAACTAGTTCTGACTGAAACGATTGGCGTTCTTTGACCGAGAACAAGTTTTTATCCAAAGAAAGTAATCTCACACATGATGATAAGTAACCAGGCTTATCGTTAAGTATTTTCTGGCATTCGGCCAGATTTGGAAGCACGTCTGCTAACAAATCTTGCCATCCATCACCAGAATAAAGCGAACAAACTTTCTCGTACGAACTTGCAGCCTGTTCATAATTCTTATGTTTGAAATAAACAGACGCGATTTCTCCATCAAAAACGACTCCATGCCTCTTCCACCATGCATGATAATAATTATCAGCAGCACCCTTTGATAGGTCTAGATATTTTTTCTGTTAAAACGCACATATCGATAAGAGCTTCTGCATTTCATAATCATTTTGATATGATCGTTATTATCGTGTACCTCAAATTCCTCTAAAGATGAAAAAGATTTCCATAAATCAGGATCAGAAATAGTCGCACGAAGAGCGTGTTCAGCAGCCACAAAAACTTCTGCAAGTCTCGTGGTATCAACCGAGCTCTCAGTGTTTTGATGAGAAGCATCAGACAGAAGAGAAGACGGTTCAAGTGACAATGGTTTACTCTCAATACCAAAGTGCTTGATTCTTGGAGTAAATTGAACAATTAACTGTAATTTATATAGTTTAATCATTTTTTATATAAAAAATATCATTTAATAAGTAAATGTTATAGAAGATATTTACCTTTTCTTTGTCAAGAACCTCAGATGAAGCATCAGAGGGAACTGAAGGCCAAACTGCTGGCTTAGGCCAAGGTAACATACTAAGTGAAGCACTGCATATACAAGAAGAAATGGTACCTTTGAATATATTGTTTTTAATTTTAAAGAAAGTAGAAAATAGATAATAAACAGTAATTGAGTGCCTACCTGTTGAGTGGACTTCTTTCTATATGAGATCCGAACCCGATTAGATATGCAAGCCTCATGAACTGCCAAAAGTTCATGTTCCAAACGTCAATAAAGTAAATAGTTCATTTATAAAAAAAAGCTAAAGGTGACGAACTAGAGGCGTCAGTTTCGACCCATTCACTTAAAGTATAGCTTAAAAGCAAATGGGTAAAAATTCACTCAAAATCTTGCAGCACTATATCAATAATATGATTTTTGTAATCATATTCGGCAATGTCATTAATTATATGGAAATTTTTAAAAATGGACTTCAGTAATTGGGTCAACTTGACCCGACTGTTTAAGGCATATAGACTGATATAGTTTACCTTAACTCGGGATAGAGAATATAGTTCAGCCCGTATACAATAGTATTCTCTTTCTACATCTGATGGAACTTGTCCATCTCTATAATGGTCAGCAGTTGCATTGATCAAGCTCAAACATGAGGTAAGGACCCAAACTTCCCTCATACAGAAAGGCAAATTACTCTGAAAATAAACTTTGATAAATTAGAAATACAATTTAGTACAAATAACCGATCTGGATTATACACCAACCTCGTGCCGGGCCATTGCTTCTGAGAAACTGACAATAAATGAGAACCCTCTTGATGCAACGTCAAATGGACGCTGTAGATCAAACAACAGCTGCAAAAACCGGCCTTGTCAGAAACTAGTCGTTTTTACTGAATGTACCCCTCGCCCTACTAAATTAGTCGTTTCATCTCTCTACTTTGGGGGAGTGTTTATTTAGTATAGGGGGGGGGGGGGGGGGTACATTTAGCAAGCTCGTAAGGTAAAATATTAAATCACCTTAGCTTGACAGGCAAATAGGTACTGTCGGAATTCAAACTCGCGAAAGGAAGTCTCTAGAACAATATGTGTCAATTGCTTGTTGTTACGGCTTAGTATCGCAGACTGATCATCTCCATGCTCCATTCCTCCAAATTCCTTCTTTTCGTCTACATTGGTAACTATATCATGCAAAACAAAAAGAATATTAAAAATTCAGTATTGATTATTTGATTAGTTAGTAGTTTATTTAAAACGTGAAGCACCTGTTTCTATGTAACACGACTCTAGCTGATCATATTCGCACAATGAATCCTCATGAAGAGTAGCCATCTCTAACATAAATGCTAGGCTTTCTTTGAGGATGAAAAAGTTACAGAAGCTCCAAACAGGCGTAAGACGTTGTTCACTGAGCTTAAGAATCTCGTCCTCATAGAACTGGATGCGCGTATCAAAAGTGTTTCGTATGCACTCCATGATTTTGAGTTCAAAATCATCCCAAAAGGTTACTACAGTGTCATGTAAGTCATACTTGCAGCACCTAGTCATCCAAGTAGTTTTCTTTCATAGATATTAAAGTCCTTTCTTATTAACCCACTACCCAACCCATTTCTACGTATTACCCAACCGACCCGTTTGACATATTACCCAATCCGACCCATCTTAACCCATTACCTAACCTGACCTGACCCGTTTTAACCCATTACACAGCCAACCCATATTAACCAATTGCCCAAACTGTTGACCATTTTGGCCCATTACCCAACCCGGACCATTTTGACCCGTTATGCAACGCACCAAATTTAAGATATTGAATGTACCTTTCTCTCTTTCTTGAATTAAAATCAATTTCCAGTCTGGCATAAACCTTTTTTTCCATCTTGCTCGCCGGGTCCTGATCTGATGAAGCTTTGGACACAAACACAATAAACCACTCCTCTTCATTTTGCAAAATTAACTTCAAACGCGGTTTTAGTACTGTCTTGAACTCCTCTAGATCCTACAACAACATCAACCTCATTTTTTATTAAAACTCTTAAACTTTTTGCATACACAAAAACTAGTTAATCACCTCACATGCTACAAGAACCACAGTTGCATATGGTTCTTGAAAACAAAAGAACTGTTGATCCTGCGGCACCCGACTTTTGATCCTTGAATCAGTAGTTAATAAAAACTCAGCTTGCAGGCTATCCACAGTTACAGGATAATGGTTTTTGTTGTTTAATATAGCTCGTTTAAATGGAAGGCGCTCCTCAAATTTTTCCTTCACAAGAGGCCACAAATCACTTACATCTTTCACTGAAAATCAAATAAATTTCAATATTTGATTAGCCAAGATTTATATATTATAAACATGGGAGGCTCTTACAGTGGCCCGGGAGGAACCACGGCTAGGGTCCGTTCTATTCGGGGCACATTTTTTTATAAAATTCATATACATATACATATGCATATGCATATCACGGCTAGGTCCGTTTTATTCTGGGGACATTTTGTTATATAATTCCTATACATATACATATACATATACATATACATATACATATACATATACATATACATATACATATACATATACATATACATATACATATACATATACATATACATATGTTGGATCATATACATATACATATACATACACATATACATATACATATACATATGTGTTTTAATAGAAAACTTATTTATAAATTTAAACTTGAAAACTTATTTGAAACTCAAAACCTTATTAGCCTATTTATAAGCTCAATATTCATTTAATACTCAAAACTTAACATTTAAGGGGACATATTTTTGAACGGCTTGGATATATATATGGCACCTAAATATTCAGGAACGCCACTAATTATGAATCTTTTACATAAACTACGAAATGCTATGAATCATCATGCATACCGGCGATCACGAGGCTGTCACATGAAATCTTGATGGACTGAAACTGAGCTAACAAATGAGCCATGTATGGAATGGATGGAAATGGGTCACCGGAGTTTGTGTTTGATTGTGATGGTGATGTATCAGTCATCAAGTGACGTGTGCATGCATCATCGGAGGTGGTACTGTCATGATGGAGATTCATTTGCATAAGATCCGCTTTCTTCCCGATCATTGCATGACTTGTTCTTGGTTTTGTTTAACGGTTTTGTTGTGTTTTTTTTTTGGGACAATTATGAAGATATGTAGCTTCTTTTAAATAAATAATAAATGCACCATTTGGTTTGGTTTGATATCGTATCAATAGTAATAGTAACAGTAACAGTAATAAATAGTAATAGTAAATGTAATAGTAATAATAATAATAATAATAATAATAATAATAATAATAATAATAATAATAATAATAATAATAATAATAATAAGAAGAAGAAGAAGAAGAAGAAGAAGAAGAAGAAGAGTAAGAGTAATAATAACAACAACAACAACAACAATAATAATGAACTAGTGGGAATGCTCGCGCGTTATTGCGGGTACGTCTGTTTTGTCGCCTTATAGTTGTTGGGTGTGTCATGTGTGTATGGCGTTTGTGGTTGATTCGTTATGGTGACGTGTGTTGGGTTCCAAAAGATGAGCTCATGGGTACTATACAAGCAAACACCCCCAACTCATCTAGATGCGCAAGAATAATGACGTTATTGATCTGTGGGTCATATTCATCACTGTGGGAAAGGTCGCAAAAAAATTGTTCTCTGATTAGCTAAGATTATGATAGGGAACAATGTGGCCGTTAAAAATCCGGTGTGGACCGTAAGGCGTACCGTTCCTTTCAAACACTCTTAGATCGGCTTACGTCCTTTGTTTATATTTTGAACATTCATTGCTTTTTAGTTTACGACGACTTTTTTTGTTGTAATTGAGAAGAGGAAAACTATGAAACGCTCGTATTATATCACAATACAATCCTTTTCACATAAGGCGTAACCAGATTCTTATTTATTAACTATGAAGATTATGCTCATGGCGAAATGTATACCATACACGACTGTAAAACCTAGGCACAACAGTCTCGACGCTTGATTCTCTTCACCCGCCAATGTTCACCATTCAGTCTTGATAACATAATTACAACCTTCAACAAGATTTCATAAGCTTAGTTAACATAAAAGGCAAAATTAGAGAAGAGGGTGGATGCATTATAAACATTGTTAAGGATTTTTTATGTCATTTTGTTTAATGCTTTTAAACAGGTTACTTAATGATTTAGTTTATATTATATTGGTTTGGACGCACTCATCTGCAAATGCGTTAGCATTTGGACGCACTTACAAATTAGACTGTATTAAATACTATTAACTTTGGACGCACTCGATTGGAAATGACTATACATTTTGGACGCACTTATAGTTTAGACTATGTTATTGTTATTTTATTTGGACGCACTCAATTGTAATGACATTACATTTGGACGCTCTCAATTGTAATGACATTACATTTGGACGCTCTAATGATTTGGATTATATCAATGTTATTATGTTTAAAAGCACTTGTAATATGTTTTATTATTTCAAACACACTTTTATTAGAAAAACACAACCAAGAACAACAGGTAGTAAAACAAACACCAGATAAAGAGTTGAGTTTAAGTAGATTTTAGGAACTGAATTTTACATTCAATAGAACACCTCAAAAGAGCTATGCATATTGTAAGTTGTTCGACAAGATTAACATCGTCTTTCTTTGCATCAATTATAAACATAACCGCCAGTTGATGAAGACTTGAGTCAGGCATACGCATAAGAATCATGGAAATCTCATCTCTCTTACTCATGCCATCATTTATCCTGCTAACATTATCAGCCAGGCGACCCTCAATAGCATAATCTTTTTCAATTTGCTCCTGAATCCTTTTAATCATTTCAGATTTTGATGATGAAGATGAAGAAGCCATTACTGCAAAACAATAACAAAAAAACTGAGATTGAAATTGTGTGGTGTAAACTCATTCTGAATACATCAAAATGTATAAACAGCACAATAATAAAAAGGTGAAAATAATCATTCACGAGAATTACTGTTATTGTTTGGTTCCCAATAATTGTTCTATACAAGCACGTGAATAATAATTGAGAACTGATACATATAGATGCACTCTCCATTTATATTAGACGCACTCATTAAACAACAAATAAAAACAAAACCATCTAAAACAAAGGCACGTTTCAATCTATTTTCCAAAATTTAAGCGCACTCTATTATGATCATCTTCAACATGTGTTAACCCTAATGTTTACTTCTCCAGATAACATACTCTGCAAAATTAACTCTGACAAGAAAAACATCCACAACTTGTTTTTAAATAAGCAAACTCTCCAAACTTACAATCAATGATCTAAAGCTATCAAAACCATACGATAAACAGATATATTATTTCGATCAAATCAGAAACAATATTCAACACCTGGTTCGATCAAAAAACAGAGCATCATTGTAATTGAAAATTAAAAATGGGTTTGATTGAATCTTCGTTTGATTAGATGTTCATTCTAAAAATATTATCGATCATCAATTGAATCTCATTAATCGAATTCGATCGTATGAATTGAAACGTTAATTAGAACGTGATTGAAGGAATGTAGATAGACTAGTTACCCCTTTAATCAACCAGGTTTAGGTTAATTAAACTTAACCATAGTTGACAGGTGACATGATTTGATTAGCCCTCTCTTCTTCTCCACCTAAACCTAAAGTTATTGACGACTACCACAAACCAAGTCCAACATAAACGATTTTTGACCTTTGGATATCAAGTAAAGCTTTAAATCACCTTCTCGTTGAGCTTGGTTGCAGATCTAATATCTTTCACTCACACCTTTTCTTTCTCTCTCTACTTCACTTAGTGATGGTTTCGGCCAATTCATGGTCTTCATAGGAGAAGAAAACTAAAAAGCGCCGGGTCGACCGCTATTTTCCATCGGTTTTCCGATCTAACCACCAATCACCGGTTCGACCTGCCGGCTGGCCACATGACAAAACGATCCAACAGCATGGACCAGATCGGTTTGGGTTACGGTCTCCGGTCCTACTTGTCGAACCGCCCGGGTTTGAAAACCTTGATCACACCCTTCACTAAAATAAAAAATAAATAACATTAGATTAAATAAAATAAACTAACATTACATAAACTAAAGACATAAAATATAATAAAAACATTACATATACATAAAAAAACTAGAAAATATAAACCTAACGTAATTTTGTCCATAACGTTTGCCACGCTGAAACGTGTGAAAAATCTTGACCGATCTAGAAAACATACTTGACTTGAGCCATGACTATGAGCATGTATTCTTTTGTGTCGGGCTCTTGGTGGAATTCGTTCGTGACTTTATTAAAAAAATCTTTCGAAGTTTTTACACTTTGGATGAAGGTCGATATACTTGTGGGAGATTGAATCACAACTCATTTGTGTTCCCCCGACAAGTTTACCAAACTCAGCTAAAACTCTAGCTCAATATGGTGCACGACTCCGACCTCGGATCGTTGACGCACCACCTTCGTGTACGTTATTGTATGTGATGACTAACACGAGTTCCTCCTCTTCGGACCAAAGCACCATATTGAAATTGTAGGAGAAGAATTGAAATTGTTTGAATGTTGTAGAAGAATAAATTGAGGTTGTGAATGTGATAGGAGAAGATTTGAATTGGTGAAAGGGTAAGGTAAGTGTGTATATATATAAATTGTAATTTTTTTTTTGAAAAAGGTAAACAGTCAAATGATCGTTAGCGAGCATCATGGGTGTCGCAGGCGCGATGATCATGGACCATCACACGTGTTGGCGACAGTCACGGCCATCACGAAGCGCCCCATGTGGCTCAAGAATGAGAACATTTTTTTCGTGAATTTTGTTCATGTTGCAACATGTAATGAAAAGGGCATTTGATCAGTTAAAATAAGTAGGAAATCCTTTGGTAATTTGGTGCTAGTAAGTTTGTTGCTATGGTACCAATGTTCCAAGTTCTTATCAGTTGCTAAGTTAGCTCTTTCTATTGAGCAACAAAGATGCTTTCGAACTATGAAGTTGCTACCGATATACAAAGTTATTGTATGAATCAACATCCGCATTTGCTACCAACCCACAAAGTTATTATAGGCAACGACATGTTGGATCAATATGGGAGATGTGCGACACTTAAAAACCAACCATTGCCTAGTAAATTAAAAAAAAAAAGAAATAACAAATTTTCCCAAAATCAATATAAATCGATAACAGGAGTTGGCAAATCTCGGCCGCCACCTTTGTGGTGCAGTGTCTATGTTTACTTTCATCCCACATTAGAATTGGATTGAAAGTTTTAAGTGAACAAAGAAAATTAACCAAACCTAACAAACTAAATGCATTTTTTATGTAAAAAAGGGTTTGATGAACTGTATATGAAAAAATTATATCTTCTTCATTGCAAACAAGATAGAGATTCCCAAACCAAGATCCATTACATAAAAAAGAGAGAAGAAAATAGATAACATAAACCTAATCCTAATATGAAAACATAGAACGGCACTCGAGATACAAGTCAATAGGCTGGGATCGCTTCTTGACGACATGATCCATGAAGTCGGCCAAGTGAATGTCCATAGAGATCCTACACGAGCTATATCCTGTCTCTCCTGGCTCCCCTGGTCTGACTCCAAAACATAAACAAATGCGACCTGACTTGTAACTTAGTCTTGATCTTTCCCCATAATCCAAACCTGATACCCTCTTCACCATATCCATCAACACCGAAAACGATCTCAGATTCGAAGGCACCTCCAACTCATATTTTCTTATATTCCTTCCCTCATACCTCGCCTTCATTGTACGCTCTGCAACCCATCTGCCTCCAGTGTGAAGCAAGAATCGCACCTTTTCGCCGCTACAAGGCGAAGTTTCAGGCAACCTGCGGGTTGATGATGATGAGGATGATTCCATTATCTGAAAAAAGAATATAAAATCATAAGTACAAAAAATAAACAAACGGTACGTATTGCGATAACAAATTAACAAGGGGTATTGGAAGGACTGATACATCTTGAGGGAAAAAAAAAGCTATGGTCAAGAAATAGGGTTGCAAGAAGCTTTTATAATCTGCTCAAACAATAAGTACATGAAACCCTACCAATCTTGTATAGGGCTTTAGGCCCAACGAAGCCTACGTGTACGTTATAGTAATGAATACGAAATGTTTAGATAATGGTATCATGTTGTAGCGTTCAGAATAGCATGATTTACTTTATGGTATATTTTTTTTTCCATATAACTTGTATAAGGGTTTAACATACTCATCTATCGTTGAATGTTTCTGATGCTTGCATGTAAGGGCCCATAACCCTCGAAATTTCTAATTGATAAATGGTAGCACACACGGTTCTTAAGTTGGGTGCGTTGGGGAAAAGTAAATATAAGAACAAACTGTCAAAAATCCAACACAAACACTTCAAGTTTTCTAACAACTGGGATTTTTCTATGATTGCGCGTTCCGTGATTTGCAAATTTTTTTTTGTTACAACTGAAGTTCTAAACTACCCGACAAACATCTCGCATAGAAATAACAAAAACTTATTCGCTTGCTTTACGACTATAATTATCCTTGATTGACACAATCGATTATCCTCTATGGTGTACTTGTTGGTGGCGCCTCCAATATCCAACCATGTAACGTTGCTCTGGGTTGCCTCCAAGCATATAATCCGCCTACAAAACCAATAACCAATCCAAAAGTTTAGATTATGATTCATGATTGCTACCCTTTTGTTTTCTACCATTTTCATGCATGAGTAATTCCTACCTTGGCCAAAGTCATTATTTAAGTCAAGAACTTTCTGGCTACCTTTTTCATGGTACGTACACATAATATTCGCCGCCTTTTCTTGGTACCTCTGGAACACCGAGCATTCCCATGGGCCAAGAATTGCAACGTCAACCTGGATACAAAATCGGTCAATAATTTACCAATATGTTATAAACAACACCTAATAAACTTTAAAACCATTTATACCTAGGTAACTTATGGAGATATTTACTTCAACACAAATTATGAGAAAGAAACCAAATTAGTAAAAACTAAATGAGTTTCAAATTAAATACACATATATGGTATTTAGTATAAAAGCTAATGGACACAGTTTAACTAAATTGCATGCCCTTGCTTTGTAAAAAGTCAAAACATCAATAAAATTTCCGTATTAGTTTTCTTAAATGGTATACCTTTCGTTCTGAAAGAAGAAAAATATACTTTTGAAAGGCTCCGGTTATATACACAACTAGGGTTTTTATTTGCACAACCTTTTGACGGTCGTCCAGGCCTGGACGGCCCGTCAAGGCTCAATCAGCCAAAAAGACGGGCCGTCAACGGCCCGTCAAAAACCAAAAACCCTAAAAAGGACGAGCCGTCCAGGCCTACCCGTCCACAAGTATCCAAATCAAAATCAATCATTGGCAATGATTAGGTGATGCTTGTTTGGTTTTTATATGTGTAGTGTGGGTGTTTAAGATGGGTTTGGAATGTAAATTTAAATGTTTGGTTTTTTATAAATGTTATTTTTTTATTTGTATAATATGATTTTTTTAAAATAAATAATAATATGAATATAAACGAACGTTTGGTTTTTTAAAAACGTTTATGTTGCCGGACAATTAATGTTTGGTTTTTTATAAATGTTATATTTTTAATTTGTATAAAGAGCTTTTTTTTTTACTGAATGTACCCCTCGCCCTACTAAATTAGCCGTTTCATCTCTCTACTTTGGGGGAGTGTTTGTTTAGTATAAGGGGGGGGGGGGGGGGGGGTACATTTAGCAAGCTCCTAAGGTAAAATATTAAATCACCTTAGCTTGACAGGCAAATAGGTACTGTCGGAATTCAAACTCGCGAAAGGAAGTTTCTAGAACAATATGTGTCAATTGCTTGTTGTTACGGCTTAGTATCGCAGACTGATCATCTCCATGCTCCATTCCTCCAAATTCCCTCTTTTCGTCGGCATTGTTAACTATATCATGCAAAACAGAAAGAATATTAAAAAAATCCACTATTGATTAGTTTGCAGTTTATTTAAAACATGAAGCACCTGTTTCTAAGTAACACGACTCTAGCTGATCATATTCGCACAATGAATCCTCATGAAGAGTAGCCATCTCTAACATAAATGCTAGGCTTTCTTTGAGGATGAAAAAGTTACAGAAGCTCCAAACGGGCGTAAGACGTTGTTCACTGAGCTTAAGAATCTCGTCCTCATAGAACTGGATGCGCGTATCAAAAGTGTTTCGTATGCACTCCATGATTTTGAGTTCAAAATCATCCCAAAAGGATACTACAGTGTCATGTAAGTCATACTTGCAGCACCTGGTGATCCAAGTAGTTTTCTTTCATAGATATTAAAGTCCTTTCTTATTAACCCACTACCCAACCCATTTCTACGTATTACCCAACCGACCCGTTTGACACATTACCCAATCCGACCCATCTTAACGCATCACCTAACCTGACCCGTTTTAACCCATTACACAGCCAACCCATATTAACCAATTTCCCAAACTGTTGACCATTTTGGCCCATTACCCAACCCGACCCATTTTGACCCGTTATGCAACCCACCAAATTTAAGATATTGAATGTACCTTTCTCTCTTTCTTGAATTAAAATCAATTTCCAGTCTGGCATAAACCTTTTTTTCCATCTTGCTCGCCGGGTCCTGGTCTGATGAAGCTTTGGACACAAACACAATAAACCACTCCTCTTCATTTTGCAAAATTAACTTCAAACGCGGTTTTAGTACTGTCTTGAACTCCTCTAGATCCTACAACAACATCAACATCATTTTTTATTAAAACTCTTAAAACTTTTTGCATACACTAAAACTAGTTAATCACCTCACATGCTACAAGAACCACAGTTGCATATGGTTCTTGAAAACAAAAGATCTGTTGATCCTGTGGCACCCGACTTTTGATCCTTGAATCAGTAGTTAATAAAAATTCAGCTTGCAGGTTATCCACAGTTACAGGATACCGGTTTTTGTTGTTTAATATAACTCGTTTAAACGGAAGGCGTTCCTCGAATTTTTCCTTCACAAGAGGCCACAAATCACTTACATCTTTCACTGAAAATCAAATAAATTTCAATATTTGATTAGCCAAGATTTATATATTATAAACATGGGAGGCTCTTACAGTGGCCCGGGAGGAACCACGGCCAGGGTCCGTTCTATTCGGGGCACATTTTTTTATAAAATTTCGTGTGTGTGTTTTAATACAAAACTCATTTTAAATTTAAACTTAAACACTTATTTAAAACTCAAAAATTTATTACCATATTTATAAGCTCAATACTAATTTAATACTCAAAACATAACGTCTAAGTGGAAATATTTATCTTTGAACCGCTTGGATATGACACTTAAAGATTCGATTTTTTGCTGTTTTAGTAGAAAAACAAACAATTTTTGTGCAATTGGTAGATGTCAGAAACAAAATTGGGTTTAGTGTTACCGCAATCTAAGATTGCGGTATTAGTCTATGTAGCAACTGCATTGACTTCTGGTGCATCGTTGGCATGAACATGTAGGATATACCTGCAATATGAGATTGCGGGTTTAATTATAAAAATCCAACACGCAATCTAAGATTGCTTTAGATTGCGGTTCTCTGTACAAGAATAGTGTAAAAGTTTGCCACATATGATAGACCCGCAATCTAGCCAACTCATCGTCCCTTTCCAACTAAAGCTCGCCACCTCACCGTACCACGTCGTCGGTCATTTGCCACATATGATAGACCCGCAATCTCACATTGCGGGTACACCATTTTCACAAAACGTTTTCTAACATCTACCAATTGCACAAGAAGTGTTTGTTTTTCTACTAAAACAAAAAAAAAATCTAATACTAAAGATTCAGGGACGTAACTGATTATGAATCTTTACATAAACTACGAAATGTTATGAATCATCATGCATATATACCGGCGATCACGAGGGCGTCACATGAAATCTTGATGGACTGAAACTGAGCTAACAAATGAGCCATGTATGGAACGGATGGAAATGGGTCACTGGAGTTTGTGTTTGATGTTGATGGTGATGTATCAGTGGTCATCAAGTGACGTGTGCATGCTTCATCGGAGGTGTTACTGTCATCATGGAGATTCATTTGCATAAGATCCGCTTTCTTCCCGATCAGTGCATGACTAGTTCTTTGTTTTGTTTAACGGTTTTTGTTGTGTTTTTTTTGGGACAGTTATGAAGATAATAATTGAATACTAAATGCACCATTTGGTTTGGTTTGATATCATATCCAACTTATAATAATAATAATAATAATAATAATAATAATAATAATAACAACAACAACAACAATAATAAATTAATAATGGTATGTCCGTGCGTTATTGCGGGTGCGTTTGTTTTGTCGCCTCTAGTTGTTGGGTTTGTCGTGTGTGTATGGCGTTTGTGGTTGATTCGTTATGGTGACGTGTGTTGGATTCCAAAAGATTAGCTCATGGGTACTATACAAGCAAACACACCCCAACCCATCTAGATGTGCAAGAATAATGACGTTATTGATCTGTGGGTCGTATTCATCACTGTTGGAAATTAAGGTCACGAAAAAGAGTGTTCTCTGATTAGCCAGAGGTTATGAGAGAATAATTTTACTGTTCAAACCGGTGTGGACAGTAAGGCGTACCGAATCTTTTCAAACACTCTTAAATAGGCTTACGTCCTTTGTTTATATTTTGAACATTCAATGCTTTTAGTTTATGACGACTTTTTTTGTTGTACTTGAAAAGAAGAAAACTATGGAAAGCTCGTATCATATCGCGATACAACAGTTTTCCCATAAGGCGTAACTGGATTCTTACTTATTAACTATGAAGATTATGCTCATGGCGGAATGTATACCATACATGATTGTAAAACCTAGGCCTAAAAGTCCCGACACTTGATTCTCTTCACCCTCAATGTTCACCATTCGATAACCATAATTTTATTTACAACCTTCAACTAGATTTCATAACCTTAACTAACACAAAAGGCACTAAAACATGTTATTGTTTGTTTGAGACTCACATTTAAACAGACAAATTTATTCATATAAAAAATTACTAAACAATAATGTACTTATTTTTAAAGCGGTTTCTAACTCGATATTATACCATGGGAGCTTAGAGCTTTTTTTAGACAGTTTTGTATAATGTTTCTGCTTTAATTTTGCGCCAACTGGTCACTGTAAGTTCCCTGACCTGGGCGGGGTGTTGGAACGGATTCGGACAAGATATTAGTATCACGCGCGTAATGGATCGAGGACGGAATTAACGATCCGGTTAGTTGTTATAGGTGTATGTTTGTAAGATAATAATAATATGAGAGTACACACACAAAATGGGCTGCACTTGATAGAATATGGCAAAAGTTATACAATGATCAACACATGGGGTATTTATAGGGACAGAATTCATACGCCTAGACATGCAGGCGTATGAAGCTTCATACGTGTGACTACCCAGGCGTATGAGACTATCATACGCCTGAAGCCTTCTAAAATACCCCTAGACCTCTTAAATGCTACCCGTAAACATCCGAAACATACATAAATGATCAAATAATCATGCCTACGACTAACAGTCTCCCCCTTGGTCTTAACTAGTGATCTACCAACTTAACCAGTCACTGAGCTGGGAATGTCTGGAAAAACGTTCACCGACTCCCCATAAGGTCTAGCTAATGATCTTCGGTCTTTAAGTCTAAAAATTTGACACTTCAACTTGGGAACATACACCGCAGTGCACTAACAATCTCCCCCTGAAGACTTTAATACTTGCTGATTTGAGTTTTGGTCGTGGCTTCATAAGATCTTGTCTTTGATTTCAATCAGCGTCGATAACTTGGGAGGAAAAATATAAAACCTAACGTATTTTGGCCGTAACGTTTGCCACGCCGAAAGTGTGAAAAATCTTGGCTGATCTAGAGAACATACTCGACTTGAGCCATGGCTATGAGCATGTCTTCTTTTGTGTCGGCTCTTGGTGGAATTCGTTCGTGACTAATTTATTAAAAAAAAGCGTTTGAAGTTTTTACACTTCGGACAGAGGTCGTTATAATTGTGGGAGATTGAATCACAACCCCGTTGTGTTCCCTCGACAAGTATACCAAATTCGTCTAAAACTTTAGCCCAGTATGGTGCACGACTCTGACCGCAGCTTGATGACGCGCCACCTTTGTGTATGTTATTGTACGTGATGACTAACGCAAGTTTCTCTTCTTCCGATCAAAGCACCATATTTAAATTGTAGGAGAAAAGTTGAAATTGTTTGAATTTTGTAGGAGAAGAAATTGAGGTTGTGAATGTGGTAGGAGAAGGTTTGAATTGGTGAGAGGGTAAGTGTGTATATATATAAAATGTTTTTTTTAAAAGGTAAACGGTCAAATGACCGTTAGCGAGAGTGATGGGTGTCGCGGGCACGATGGTCAGCCATCACGGACCGTCCCGTATGGCCTAAGAATAAGAAAAAAGATTTTTCGTGAATTTTGATAATGTTGCAACATTTGATGAAAAGGGCATTTGAGCAGTTACAATCAGTAGGAAATCCTTTGGTAAGAGTTTTGGACTTTGGTAGTAGTAATTTTGTTGCTATAGTAATAGACTAATAGTACCAATGTTCCAAGTTCTCATCAGTTGCTAACTTAGCTCTTTCTATTGCGCAACAAAGTTGCTATCGAACTACAAAGTTGCTACTGATATACAAAGTTATTGTATGAATCAACATCCGCATTTGCTACCAATCCACAAAGTTATTATAAGCAACGACATGTTGGATCAATACGGGAGATGCGCGACAGTTAAAAACCAACCGTTGCCTAGTAAATTAAAAAAAAAAAGAAATAATAAATTTTCCCAAAATCAATATAAATCGATAACAGGAGTTGGCAAATCTCTGGCCACCCCCTTTGTGCTTCACTGTCTATGTTTACTTTGATCCCACATCTGAAAGTTTTAAGTGAACAAAGAAAACTAACCAAACCTAACAAACTAAATGCATTTTTTTTATGTAAAAAAAGGGTTTGATGAACTGTATGTGAAAATAGATCTTCTTCATTGCAAACAAGATAGAGATTCCCAAACTAAGATCCATTACATAAAAAAAGATAGAAGAAAACAGATAACATAAACATAATCCAAATATGAAAACATAAGTTATGACTAACGGCACTCGAGATACAAGTCAATAGGCTGGGTTCGCAACTTGACGCCATGATCCATGAAGTCGGCCAAGTGAATGTCCATCGAGATCCTTGACGAGCAATATCCTGTCTCTCCTATCTCCCCTGGGTTACTGTTAAGGTAAATAATTCTCAACTTGTATTTCATTGAAAACAAGGGTACAATATATACACCAAAGATATACATAAAAAAGGAAATACAATATATGCTAATGAATAAGATAATAAATGAGAATCAATCAAGGATTTGGTATCCTTGATTTATGTATTGCTGTTACCCCCCGTCAATCGAACAGGTGGGGGACCGACACGAAGCATGCTGCGAAACTTTTCAAAGAGAGGTCTTGAAAGACTCTTGGTAAAAATGTCAGCCACCTGGAGATTGGAAGGAACAAATTTGGTGTAGAGACGACCAGATGATACCAACTCCCGAACAAAGTGATAATCAATATCTATGTGCTTCGCCCGTTTATGAGCCACTGGGTTTTGGCTAAGAAAGATGGCACTCTTGTTGTCGCATAAGAGAGTAGGGCGATCAACAGGAAGGGCATGAAGCTCACGAAGCAAGTGAGTGAGCCAAATTATCTCAGCCGCAGTATTCGCCATAGCACGATATTCAGACTCGCAACTAGACCGTGCAACAGTAGGTTGCTTTTTAGCACTCCAAGACACTAGATTTCCCCCCAAATAGATAGAGTAACCATAAGTAGAACGACGTGTCTCAATACAACGAGCCCAGTCAGCATCCGAATATCCAAGTAGCGCCGGATTAGATTGCTTTGAAAATTGTAGACCAAAAGAAAGAGTGCCCTTTACGTACCGGAGAATTCGTTTGACAGACTGAAAATGGGAGTTTGTGGGAGACTGAAGATGTTGACTCGCTTGATTTACTGCATAAGATAAGTCCGGCCTGGTAATAGTTAAGTACTGAAGTGCACCAACTAAGGATCGGTAAAGAGTTGGATCATGGAACAATTCTCCTTTAGATAAAAAGACTTCAGAGGTGGATAAGGGTGTAGCAACTGGCTTGGCATCAAGCAGACCGGCGCGAGCTAAGATGTCATAGGCGTATTTAGCCTGAGTGAGAAAAATGCCAGATGCGGTGGAAGTAACTTCAAGACCCAAAAAATATCCCAGCGACCCCAAATCTTTAATGGAGAACTCCTGATGCAGTTTTGTAACAAAATTGTCAACGAATGTTGTATCATTCCCGGTGATAATGATATCATCCACGTAAACAAGAAGATAGACCAACACCTGTCCCTGCTTAAAAACAAATAAAGATGTATCTGCTTGACTGCAAAGAAAACCACAGTTAGTAAGAAAAGTGCTGAGGCGGTGAAACCAAGCACGTGGAGCCTGTTTAAGGCCGTAAAGTGCCTTCTTTAGACAACAAACATGATTTGGAAATTTGTCACCAGCAAAACCAGGGGGCTGCTCCATATAAACAGTTTCAGTTAAGTTCCCATTTAAGAAGGCATTGCGAACATCAAGTTGACGAAGGGGCCATGCATACATAGTGGCGAGTGCGAGAACAACGCGAACTGTGGAGGCCTTGACAACAGGACTAAAGGTATGAGAAAAATCAAGTCCCGGAATTTGTGTGAAACCCTGAGCGACCAGCCTAGCTTTGTAACGATCCACCGTCCCATCCGATTTATATTTAGTCCTAAAGACCCATTTGGAACCAACAATATTTGTGTTTGTAGGTCGAGGGACCAAAACCCAAGTATTATTGGTTCGCAAAGCATCAATTTCTTCCTGCATAGCCTTAACCCATTTTGGATGTTTGGAAGCGGTTTTGAAACCACGAGGATCAGCGGACGCAAGAAGAGCAGTGTGTAAGGAACCAGAAAATTGAGACAAATCGGCACGATGTTTAGGCTTGAAAATACCGTTTTTGGAACGAGTTGTCATGGGGTGTGGGTTAGTAGGGGGTTGAGTGGAAGTTTGTTGGTTGGGTGAAGGATCGGGTGAGGAAGTGGTGGTAGTAGGCTGATGAGTGGTAGACGGGCCGGATGGGAAGGGATAATGGGCTGGAGTGAAGGGTGGAGCGGAAGGGGCAGGAGAGTGGGTTGGGCTAATAGGTGCGGGATGGGCTGGATTGGGCTGGGCCGAGTGGTCAAGTGGAGGTGGTGGGTTTTGTTGTGTCAAGGTTGGGGAAACAGGGGGCGGTGGAGTGTGTTGTTGGTCAGCAGGCAATGAATGTTGATTTGGACACAAGTGACAAGGAGGCTGAAAAGTGGTGTGTTTAGGCAAGGGTGGAGGACAGTGACCGACTGGAGGTGGGTCGGGTAAGGGATTAAAGGGAATGGTTTCATCAAAGTTAGAGAATACAAGAGTGGCTTCATCAATGGGAGAGATGCGACCACTAAAGGGAAATGTATCCTCATCAAATTGCGCATGCCTGGTGATGTAGATGCGATTAGAGGTCGGATCCAAACACCGGTAACCTTTGTATTTGGCGTCATAGCCAATGAAGGTACATTCGGCACTACGTGGGGATAGTTTGTGTTTGGCATAATCCCGTAAGTATGGAAAAACACGACAACCAAAAATTCGAAAATTGGAATAATTTGGTGTGTGACCATATAAAAGTTCAAAAGGGGATTTATTGTCCAAAACGGGGGTGGGTAAACGGTTAATGATGAAGGTGGCGGAAGAAAAAGCATCAACCCATAATGAGGCCGGTGAGTGAGAATTGAATAACATGGCCAAACCGGTCTCAGTGATATGCCGATGTTTTCGTTCGGCACGACCGTTTTGTTGTTGGGTGTGAGGACAAGAGAGACGGTGATGGATGCCATGATCACGAAAAAAAGTTTGCACACGTTGGTTTGTAAATTCAGTACCGCCATCACTTTGAAAAATTTTTATTGTAGTAGTTAGTTGATTTTGAACATAAGTAGTGAAAGTAACCAACACATCATAAAAGTCTGACTTATGTTTAAGTGGGTAAAACCAACTAAAACGAGAATAATCATCAATGAATATGGCATAAAACCGATATCCATTCGGGGACGTAACAGGTGAGGGTCCCCAAAGATCACAATGAACTAAGTCTAAAACATGCAATGAACGTTTGGTATTTAAATCAAATGGCAAACGATGAGACTTAGATAATTGACAAGAAGAACAAAGTTTCGGTTTAGGCAATAATGAAGTAACAAACAAAGAACCGTTTTTATGCAATTTAGAAATAACATCAAAAGATACATGACCAAGACGACCATGCCATTTTTCAAACGAAGCTTTTAAATGTTGGGAAGAATAGGACGCCACGAACGCATGTTGTCCTTCCCGCAAAATGTAAAGACCGTTTTCACACGTGCCTCTTGCCAGGATTTGCTTTGTTTTGCGGTCCTGAATATTGAAAAAATTGTTAGAAAAAAGCACATCAACGGGAGAATCATTTGTTAGTCTACTAATGGAAAGTAGACGCTTGGTAAGATGGGGAACAACAAGCACATTACGTAAAGGTATTTTATTTTGAATAGTGGCGGAACCAATTTTTGTGACGGGTAAGGATTTTCCATTACCGAATGTGACAAAGGTTTTACCTGGGTTACCATAAGGGGCGGTAACATCAGCGTCATGGGGAGTCATGTGAGCATCGGCTCCCGTATCACCAGCCCAATCAGGATAGTCGTCAGTGACATGACACTGGGCATGAAACGCTTGAGCAAGATTTTCATCAAGCGAGGATGCTCGTTTGGCATAAGAGGCAAGGTTCGGGCAGGCACTGGCATAATGGCCATCTTTCCTGCACAACTGACAGTGGGGTGGGCGCTTGGTGCGACCACGTCCATAGGAGCGACCACGATTACGGTTAGAAGCAGAAGAATTATTAGGTGATTTAGAAAAATTACCGGTTCGATTTTGCTGGGCAACAAAAGACACTTGAGGTGTAGAAGAGCCATGAATGGACTTGAGAAAAAGTTCCTGGTTTTCTGTTTTGGAGAGCAAGTCCCGAAAAGTCAGGTTTGCTGAGAGAGCACGGTGAGTGGTGGAGAAGTTTTCATAAGAGGGTCCAAGGCCACATAAGAACCAGTGGATTTTGTCTGCTTCAGAAACGGGATGGCCGATCGCAGCCAACTCATCGCAGATGGATTTAAACTGGCGGCCAAAATCAGTGACAGTCGACGAACCTTTCTGCAACTGTCGAAGAGTATCCTGCAGAGTGTGGACTCTGTCAAGAGATCGATGGCTGAAGGCAGATTCAAGAGCAAGCCAAATCTCCCGAGCGGTTGTGAATCCAATAATCTCGGACATGGCTTCCTCTGAAAGAGAAGACTGAATAAGGAGACGTACCGACTGGTCAGCCTCTAGCCAGGTAAGATAATCAGGGTTGGGGTTGGTTTTGTCGCCGGAAGTGATGGTGGCCGGAGGGGCAGCGGCGGAGCCATCAACATGACTAAAAAGTTTGGCGACAGAGAGGACAGGGGTGATTTGGTTAGACCAGGCCAGGTAGTTTTTGGAAGTGAGTTTAACAGGGATGAAGTGGAGTAAGGAGTGGAGAGGCATGGGAATAGTTTGGCTAGAGGAAGACATTGGCGGCGATTAGGGTTAGCAGGAAAGGAAGTGAGGAAGAAGAAGGAGGGCGGCAAAACTGGAAGAAATAATGGACCGAAAAAATAGACAGGAGAATGGATCGAAATTTTAGGCTGATACCATGTTAAGGTAAATAATTCTCAACTTGTATTTCATTGAAAACAAGGGTACAATATATACACCAAAGATATACATAAAAAAGGAAATACAATATATGCTAATGAATAAGATAATAAATGAGAATCAATCAAGGATTTGGTATCCTTGATTTATGTATTGCTGTTAGTTACAAAGACGACCTGATTTGTAACTTAGTCTTGATCTTTTCCCATAATCCAAACCTGATACCCTCTTCACCATATCCATCAACTCCGAAAACGATCTCAGATTCGAAGGCACCTCCAACTCATATTTTTTTATTTTCTTTCCGTAGTACCTTGCCTTCATTGTACGCTCTTCAACCCATCTGCCTCCGGTGTGAAGCAAGAATCGCACCTTTTCGCCGCTACAAGGCGAAGTTTCAGGCAAGCTGCGGGTTGATGATGATGATGATTCCATTATCTGAAAAAGAATATAAAATCATAAGTACAAAAAATAAACAAACGGTATTGCGATAACAAATAAACAAGAGGTATTGGAAGGACTGATACATGATTTACATGTAAGGCCCCCTAAAACCCTAGAACTCTATAATTGATAAATGGTAGCACACACGGTTCTTAAGTTGGGTGCATTGTGGAAAAGTAAACATAAGAACAAACTGTCAAAAATCCAACACAAACACTTCAAGTTTTCTAACAATTATTCAATGGCGGAAATTCCAATTTCCTTCAAGTGTCACGTAACCACGTAAGCGGCAGATAACACTAACACAAACACTGCTGGAGTATTTAGAAAATAATGTAAATATGAAAACATTTAAAATAAAAACGACTTTGAAAACTTAGTTTAAAAGAAAATTGATTGTTTACATAACTAAATCACATTACTACTATCAAAATATATAACAGTTGTTGGAAAAATGGTAGTGAAAATGAGTTTTTCACTAATTTTGGACTCAAATAAATATATTTATGTATGTGTTATATAAATAATTATTTGTGGGTTTGTGTACTATATTGTGAGAGCATCACAACGAATCAAACCATGTCCAAAATAGAGCTAAGATGAATGAGATATCGAAGCTTGAAAGTTGTAGGTTGGAACAACTAAAGATGTGAAAATGGATTAAGTTTTGTCCCACATTGGTGGGATAACAAAACATGAAGTGGTATAGTACATGGCGAAAGACCAGGTAGCGTCCTGATCTCCGCGTTGACGTAAACCATAACATGTGGCGCATGGGCACTGAGCCGCTTGGCATCCGCGCGCGGGTGACATAGCGGTCCGCGGATGACGTAGCTGCGCAGGACTATAGTGGCGCATGACCAGGTAGCACCCTTGTTAGTGCGCGTCATCTTGCTCTGCACCTGATGTTACTACTAGTGGAGTTTGTTACGAGACAGTTGACTTGGTCAAACCAGTCAGTTGACTTGGTCAAACCGACTGTTTCACGTCATGCCATAAAGTAACTTGACGGTTTCAAGTTCACCACATAAATCCATATTAATGTAATTCATTGTTATTTATTACAAGATTAATAATCTTGTTAATGATAATAATAAAATGCAATTATGATTCAATAAGTGTGAAATGTTACTACATGAACGTTGGGTTCATGCATACATATAGAAGTTGGGAGAAAACTTAAGTAAGAGATTTCACATTATTCTTTTGTTCCAAAATAACGAGAGGATGACTCTCGTGTTCTACAACTTTTCTTTATGTTTTAAGAACACAAATTAAATGGTGTAATCTTGGGCTCAAGACTATCTCCGGCAGTACGACTACTGTTCCGGTTGTTGTACCCTGGGAGACAGACCGTCTGAGAGGAGGCGCGGAATCTGTTTTAAGGGCCCCGTGTCAAACACGATCCTCAACCAAAAACCATCAACATATACTTTGTTTTGCAGAGGTGATTAGTAGAAGATGATGCGGTTGAAGTGCTTGAATCAAGATTCGGTACATTTTGTCTGTATCTTATTTTTATTTATTTAGTTTTGTAATCGGTACTGTACTTTTATATTTCCTACGAATAACGAGAGTCTCGTTATTATTTCATTTTATTATTATTTTAATAAAACTGTGAACCCTAATTCCTACAATCTTAAAACAGACTTTCGTGTAGATTATCGATATAATCTAAAAACCTTCTTATTGAGGATTTTTGGGTTCACGAAAGTGTCAAAAATATTAATTGGGATTTGTGTTAAAATCTTATAAATATTTTTTTTTGGAAATATATATGATTAGTACAATAAGTCGGTTTAATATTATGATTGGAGCACAGTCATTAAACCGAAATACCGTGTTTACAAAACGATATTTTGATTCTTGCTTTTCGTGTTCATGGGTTTTTGTCGCGTTTTGTTGAAACCGATAGTATATTGTATTTATAATGCTTTTAAATACTATTTTTTCTAATGAGCGTATTAGAAAAATGATTATGTAAACCCATGTAAAATATTTGCTAGAGATTATTTCTAACGAGCGTGTTAAAGATTAATCTTAGTAAAATATTTTCTAATGAGCGTATTAGAAAATATTTTGGCAACCCACATAGAAACGTTTGGTATACGTTTTCGATCTAACATGCGTGTTAGAGATCATTATTTGGAGAAATAGTGATTGTTATCGAATGTGTTGAAACATATTTATTTCTAACGAGCGTGTTAGAAATGATTATTTTTTTTAAATAATAAGTTTCAAAACATTTATAATTTCTAACAAGCATGTTAGATATTACTATTATTCTAAAATAATAAGTTTTATAACCTTTATTTTCCTAACGAGCGAGTTGGAAAATATTATTTTCGTAAATAATAAGGTTTAAAACATGCGTATTTTCTAACGAGCGTGTTAGAAAGTAATTATTTTAGTAAAATATAATTAGTTTCAAAATGTTGAGAACATTTTGATTTCTAATGGGCATATTAGAAATTAGTTATGTAAACAACAAGATTTGAAACATGTAGTTCTAACGAGCATGTTAGAAACGACGGCGTTGAAAGAATAACGTGTCATAAAACATATCTAATGAGCGTATTAGAAATGGTTATTTACAAAATCATAAGTTATTTTAAACTTATTTTTTTTCTAACGAGCGAGTTAAAAAAATTCATGTTTTGTAAAAAGGAACAAGCTAGACGTTTAATTTTCTAACGAGCGTGTTAGAAATAGCTTATTATATTTTATATGAGCCAATAAATTTTAAACGGTCTTGTTTATTATATTTCTAATGGGCGTGTTTGAAATGGTGGTATATATACAAACCAATAAGTTTTGAAACGATTTTGGTAATCGTTTATGTCTAACGGATATGTTAGAAACGGTTTAGTTATATAACCAAGACACCATATTGTATTCTAACAAGCATGTTAGAAATGGTTAGTTACTAAAACCAAATATTTTATATTTGGTACACGTATATTTTTCTAATGAGCGAATTAGAAAAGATTTATCATGAAATCCATATACTTTAACGATTTATAATCGTTTATTTTCTAACGAGCGGGTTAGAATCGGGTTAACTATGATAAACTAATTAAGATGATTGGTAATCATTTTATCTCTAACGATTGAGTTAGATGCGGTTTTAAATAATAAAACTATTTTTGAGTTTATGGTCTTGATTTGTAATCAAAGCATAAACATATATAGTTTATTTTTTTTTAAAACATTTGCAAAACGATAAATGTTTTGAATGAATAAAACATGAATTTGTAATTGGTTCCATACTTGTATGAGAAGTATCATGTCTTGAACCAAATGATAGTCATGGTGAGACTATTTGGTGGAAAACAACTCGAGGTTGTTTGCTCAACTACTTGCGAGTAGTGTATTATAAACAACTTTGTTGTTTTGGACATCTTGTGTCATTGATAGAGTACCTCGAAACATGCCACAAGGCGATATAATTGCGATTATTTCGTCAAACGTTAAAGTGTTAAGAGAATAACACTTTGAGATTTGATGTTTATATATCCTTATGAATCCGTTAAAATACATTTGTTATGTATTATATATAATTTTTGGATTATCGCTTATTTTTTTTAATATTCAAGTGATTTAAATATAATAAACGATATATATCAAAAGGAAATTAATGTGGAATTTTTTTTCTTCGACGATTTACATTCGACGAATTTAATAAGGATATATGTTTTAACGGGTAATGCAAGGAGTGTCTTGCAAGAACACAATGAGCGGGTTGTGATAATGACTTATGCAATAAGTCACATGCCAAACATCAAACGTACAACATGATGAGCGAATCATGACGAACATGGCAAGTGTATTGAGATTAAATACATGAAAACGAGATATGTCATCTAATGTTGAGAACATCAACATGGAAATACACACTTGTGAATTTTTCAATGTATATAACATATGAAAGAAATATATGTTAGTATTGTGAATTCTTTAATAAATTTTGCTAAATTTATTGTAAGACATTTACAATAGTGATGGATATGTAGTTGTTTCTACAACCATCAGTGTTGTTTGACCTATGTGGAGGATTTGTCCTTAGTTTTTGGAGATTTCCCTAATACATGGTTTTAACAAAACAACATGGAAATGTATATATCATTTTAGGCGCATATGTGAATGCTATGTCATTGAGTGTCAATCTAATTGACTTTATCTCAAGACTTTAGTGATTTTATACTAGTATTGTTCATCTTGTTGATGATGAACATATTCATCAAAGTGACTTAAATTAAGACTTATGGTTAAGCTCTTAAGAGTCAATGGTGAAGCCTTGGAGATTAAAGGCAAATGAGTTTTTGATCCTAATGGATGAAATTAACTATGGTTTGAGACATTCCTAGAACCTGATGGTTTGGAATGATAAAACAAGTTCTAATTATTGTGGATACCTAAGACGTGAATGTTTAAAAGAGATAGTGCGTTATCTCTTAAGGCTGTGAAGAATCAGAATGATGCATCTTCTGTTCACATGCTAGAGTATTGGAGTCTAAAGCATGCTAGACTAATACTTGTTAATGAAACATTCAAAGTGCAAGCAATGTGGGGGGAAGAGCCATTTAAGAAACAACCCGTAGGGGATGTAAAAATGGTATTGAGAAGTCTCTCAAACTTCATATAAAAGGGAGAACCTTTCATCACCCCATTGGATATTATCCAATAACACTTAAATGTGGGGGTGGCTTGCATTTGAAAATGGAGTGAGTCAATCGAGTTGATTGGACTCAAATGCCAATTGATAAGATCCAAAGCCTAGCTAACTTTGAATCACATCACCAAAGGCATAGAAACGTGTTTAGCCATGAATTGAGTTTCACGTTATTCTAAAGACGAAAAGGAAGGTTCAAAGGGTAACACCTACCTATCCTGCTACCATAACCAGATCTATGTTTAGATCACATGGTATAAGCCTTACGAATTGACAAAATGGCTAAATTGACCAGCGAGTCAAGAACACGTTAGAACAACTTATCTCAGTTGCAAATGGATCCAACAACCTGATGGTTGATAAGAGATAAAGTTGTATGGAATGAGACTAAAGCCCATGGAAAAAGGGACATGAGGGAAACCTAACCTAGTTGACTGGAGATCCCAAGATCTAGGTTCAATAGGCAAACTTAATCATGAACCGAAGGGTGGTCACTGTGGGGGCATAGCTAAGATATATGTTTATATATAAGCTAGTATATATGGTTATATACATATCCCCCTAAACTACAAAAGGGTGTTTAAATACGTCCTAGTCCATTCCTATAAATCCAGTGACATTGTTGAGAGGTTAAGCATAACATATGGTTCAATGATTAGTGTGGATCATTGTACACCATAATGCTTTTAATGATTTAAAATCACCTATGTTGGAGAGAAGTGTGGTCGCTTCGAATGAAATTGTGGGCACAATTTCTAGAGCTCCCGCAGAACCAGGAAAGTGTTCCATGACCATTATTGGACACGATAATGAGGGGATGGCCAGGCTAGGGGGAGTCTTGTGTGAACGTATATTGTCGTTTACACAAACAGCCGTCAATTCAAAGACATCAAGTTCATATTGACAGCTAGTAAGCTAAGTATGCTTCACAAGGGAAGGTTCAAAGGGTTACACCTACCTATCCTATGCAAGACTCAACCGTCGAGGTTACATCGGTAATTTGTGTGTTTTAATCGATCTCCATTCATGTGGGGGATTGTTGGAAAAATGGTAGTGAAAATGAGTTTTTCACTAATTTTGGACTCAAATAAATATATTTATGTATGTGTTATATAAATAATTATTTGTGGGTTTGTGTACTATATTGTGAGAGCATCACAACGAATCAAACCATGTCCAAAATAGAGCTAAGATGAATGAGATATCGAAGCTTGAAAGTTGTAGGTTGGAACAACTAAAGATGTGAAAATGGATTAAGTTTTGTCCCACATTGGTGGGATAACAAAACATGAAGTGGTATAGTACATGGCGAAAGACCAGGTAGCGTCCTGATCTCCGCGTTGACGTAAACCATAACATGTGGCGCATGGGCACTGAGCCGCTTGGCATCCGCGCGCGGGTGACATAGCGGTCCGCGGATGACGTAGCTGCGCAGGACTATAGTGGCGCATGACCAGGTAGCACCCTTGTTAGTGCGCGTCATCTTGCTCTGCACCTGATGTTACTACTAGTGGAGTTTGTTACGAGACAGTTGACTTGGTCAAACCAGTCAGTTGACTTGGTCAAACCGACTGTTTCAAGTCATGCCATAAAGTAACTTGACGGTTTCAAGTTCACCACATAAATCCATATTAATGTAATTCATTGTTATTTATTACAAGATTAATAATCTTGTTAATGATAATAATAAAATGCAATTATGATTCAATAAGTGTGAAATGTTACTACATGAACGTTGGGTTCATGCATACATATAGAAGTTGGGAGAAAACTTAAGTAAGAGATTTCACATTATTCTTTTGTTCCAAAATAACGAGAGGATGACTCTCATGTTCTACAACTTTTCTTTATGTTTTAAGAACACAAATTAAATGGTGTAATCTTGGGCTCAAGACTATCTCCGGCAGTACGACTACTGTTCCGGTTGTTGTACCCTGGGAGACAGACCGTCTGAGAGGAGGCGCGGAATCTGTTTTAAGGGCCCCGTGTCAAACACGATCCTCAACCAAAAACCATCAACATATACTTTGTTTTGCAGAGGTGATTAGTAGAAGATGATGCGGTTGAAGTGCTTGAATCAAGATTCGGTACATTTTGTCTGTATCTTATTTTTATTTATTTAGTTTTGTAATCGGTACTGTACTTTTATATTTCCTACGAATAACGAGAGTCTCGTTATTATTTCATTTTATTATTATTTTAATAAAACTGTGAACCCTAATTCCTACAACAGTTTAATAATGAAAATTAGTTAATGGAAACGGTTTAAGTATTGGTCACTCTAAGACTGTATATTGTAACTTCAGTGGGACAAGCGAGGAGGAGGAAATCCATATTAACATTGAGGGCCAAGCGGAATCGCAGGCAACCAAGTTCAACTATTTAGGTTCATATGTGCATGCGTAGTGGGAGGGGGAGATAGATAGTGACGTAGTCCACCGCATTCAGGCTGGATGATGTAGATGGAGAGCAGCCCTGAGAATATTATGCGATACTAGATGCCCAACTAAATTAAAGGGCAAATTTTATAAGGTGGTAGTGAGACCGGCTATGTTATATGGAACAGATTGTTGAGCCATCAAGAAGACAACATAAGAAACAATGTCTTTAGAAATAAATTAGGGATTGCCTGTATATCAGATAAGATTTGGGGAGGGGATGTTGAGATGGTTTGGAGATGTTAAGAGGAGACTACCAATGACCACATTTAGAATCGTGGAAAATCTCTTTCTGGAGGGAAGGTAGAGTAGAGGCAGGTCAAAAATGACTTGGAAAGAAAGGCTTAGGCTCGATTTGCTAGAGTTGCATCTCTCTAAGGACATGGTCGAAGATAGGAGTTCGTGGAGACGTAGGATTAAGGTTAACGGCTTTTAGGACAACAGTTCAGTTTTATATTAGATACTCGACTTAGGGGTTTAGCTTTTCATCTTTTATTGATAGCCTATGTAACGTTATCTCTTGTATACTGTCTATATAAGGTGTTTTGCACTTTTGTATGTTCTTATTTGACTATTACCTCGGTATATGGTTTAGGAGCTGGGGGTCTCCCTAGAAGCAACATTTCTATCCCATGGGGTAGAGGTAAAGCTTGCTTACATCCCACCCTTTCCAGACCCTACCAATAGCTTGGCTATAAGTGGGATTATACTGGGTACAATTGATTTATTAATAGAGTTAATATACATAAAATTTTAATATTTTGCACAAGATTGTTTTGTAGGGTTTGGACTTGGTGAGATGGGTTGCTTCTGGTGGGTTAAAGAGCAACGTTGGTGATGGGTTATCTTACACGGGTTGAGCCGATTACAACGAATAATACACCACCTCTTGTTCGTGTATATAAACCCATGGAGTCTTCTCGAATGAGAGAGATCAGATATTTTATGTCTTCATTTTCTGTTTCTAAAACTTAGGGTTTTCTCTGTATTTGTCGCTGATCGTAGAGGTTTAGATCTGTAGTTGTTTGGATTCAAATTATCTTATGAATAATCTAGGAGTGGTGGAAGAGTAGTTGTTAGACCTTGTTCTTTATATTTTATGAAGATTTGTATTAGATTTGTTCTTTAGAGTGAATAATATTTTGTGTTTGTTCTTTAATTATTTGATTTGATACCATATTTTTGACATGGTATCAGAGCTCTCAAGGCTATGGTCTATTCGTCTTCCGATGATAACTCTTGTGGATCTTATTAACTACGAAGCTATATTCTTTCTTGATCTAAAGGATTGTAATCGGATCCGGTTCTTCCTTGTGGATCTAGAGTATTCGTTGTTGTATATACAATTTCATTGTGTCTTGAATTGTAATCCTAAGTGAAGGTTGGATTTTGGTATATAAACACAAAAATTATGGGTGCTTAAAATGAAGAGAACTCAGCCTTCACTTTGTATTCGCTTATAGTCGAACTAGGCGGTAAGGTAGTCTTTGGAGATGAGCAATTGGTACCTGGTACCAAAAATGAATCATACTATACAGACAACGATACCAAACGTACCGAACCGAACCATTTTCAGTACGAACCTGGACCCACATTTTACGTTTTTTTTTCGGGATTGGTATTTTTGGCTTTGTACTGATTCAATACAGTACCAGTATTTTGGGTTGATTCGCCTTCAAACACCGCACCGTATAGGTACCGTACTGTACCATACTGTACCATGCCATACAAACACTTTCGGTACCTGTACCCACTTTTTTATGTTCAGGATTAGTACTTTAGATAACGATAGGGTACTGAGCTCATCCCGGTATGGTACTGAAGAAACAAAAGTCTAACCTGGATCCAATGGTTAGGCTCGTCTCTACAGAACTGATCCTTCGCTATCCAAATGGCTCTGAGATGGATGGTTCCTGTAAACACACAATATACCGATGTGGGGCGACCGCCTCGAATCCCGAAGGAATCTACTTAGCAGACACAAAAACGTAATCGGCCTTAGTGTGTTCTTCAGGGAATTTCTGAATGGCCTATCCAAGGAGACCAAGTGCTCCTTAAATAGGTTCCACACGGGCCTCAACATCTACCCTTAACTCACCCAAAGGGCCAAGGCCCAAGTTAAGGGCTTGCCTCCACATCGGCCCAAAGTTAGGCCCAATAAGATAAAGCAAGACACGTGCTATATCAGGGAGGGAGATCGTACCGTCTTGGTGACGTGGCGTCCCGTGAGCAGTCCAAGGTCTGTCTTGACGTGATTGGCTGCCAGGTGGGGCCTTGTCCCCCCTGCAGCCCTCCAGGTTAGTGGAGAACCTTGCTGAGGTGGTCCCGTGCATTCCGGTTGGTGGGCGCGTGCAGGATATGTACTGGTTGTCTCCCGCGGGTCCTTCTGGGGACAGGTGTCGTCCCTTAAGAGGCCGGTTGTGCAACATGCTCCCTGCCACACGTCCTCGTGTGTTGATTGGTTCGTACATGCCTGTACTAACCTCTTGTTTGATGCCACGTGTCCGTCGTTGTTCTGTCTTGTTATACTGTGGGCGGACACGGTTCGGCGGCTACTTGTCCCGCGTTAGGCTCCGCACCCGCGTATTGCTTACCCGCTTAGAGTGTTCACGATGTTACGTTTGGGCCTCGTGGGCCTGTTTTGTCTTTTGGGCTTTGTTTTTGGGGTAGGGCCCATGTGGATTTGGGTCCCTACCCCTTCAAGTCCCCCTAGTCCAGTGCCTCTCTTGGTTGCGCGAAGCGTGAGCGTGAGAGGTGGTGGACTCATTTGTGGAAAGTTTTTGTGCGGGGTCCTGAGTTGGCGGATTGTTACGTTTTACGTCAGGCGGATGTGAGTACTCGGCGTGATGCGGGTCGTAACGTTTTACGTCAGTGGGTTTGAGTAGTTGGCGGTATGCGGGTTGTAACGTTTTACGTCAGCGGGTTGCGATGCTGAGTGTTACCACATTTATTTTTGTGAATTTAATTCGAATGATTTGGAGGGAAAATCGAGAAGTCATCATCATCTGCAGTGTATGTGTCAGTTGAAGTGACTGTCCGTCAGTCTGCCGCGTCTGTTCAGCCGTCCTGGCAGTTACTGCAGGAGACTTTTGGTGTGGCTGGTGTCAGGCGCGTGTGGACGACGCGCGGCGCGTGGCAGTTTTTACGCAGGCTTATGCCACGTGGCGACTGTTGGTGAGTTCCTTTCCTCTCTCCTCATTAATGCCTTGGGTATAAATAGCAACAGTTATGTTCAGTTTGCCACTTTGTTTCTGATAACCGTCGAGTTTTCTCCCCTCTTTCCTTTCCGGTGAACCTTTTCTTCCACCTGATTTTCTTTTCCTCTTCCCAATCTACTTCAAATGGCTGAGGCTGATGTTAAGGGCAAGAAAGATCCCGTCGGTATGGCCGACGCTCGGATAAAGTGGAAAAGGGACTCCTTTGAACAGTTCCTTGCCCTGTATGAGATTCCGGCGAGTTGGGAGCCTACCCTGCCGTCGGAGGGTGAGACTGTTCTGGACGCCGGTCCAGGGAGAATGGCGTTGTACGCTGCCCATTTCCAGTTGGCTGGTTTCCGTCTTCCGGCCAGTCGGTTTGTTTGTGACTTGCTGTTGCAGTATGGGGTGTACCTCACACAAGTGACACCCCTAGGGATGGCCAGGATGGTGCACTTCGAGTTCGTGTGTCGGTCGCAGGGTGTAGAGCCGACGTTTGACATGTTTAATGCGTTTTATAGGCTGACTCGCGGGGGGCCGCAATGGTTTTCGTTTACCCAACGCAGCCGGATTCGGCCTGTGGGAAATGAGCCGCCCCGCAGCATGCATGATTGGAAGTGGAAGTTCTTTTTCATCAAACAAGGCGTTGTTCCTGCTCCGCTTCAATGGTTGGCTGTCTCCGGGAAAACGAGGCTGCACGATTTTCCGGTGACCAATTATGAAGACTTCGACTGGTATGAGAAGCTGACGCAGCAAGTGACATCCATTGAGATGGCGCATGTGAAGCCTGAAGCCCTTTTGATGGCGGGTTTAAGCCGTGTGGGGGGAAGATCCGATGCAAACCCTCGTTTCTATGTGAATGGCGAAGGTACTTGATCCTCTCAGCGACGGTAGTTGTTAATTTTGTATTTGTTATTGGTGATAATTGCTCCGCTTACCCTGTTTGCAGAAAAGAGCTGTTTCTATTCAATCGTTCCTGGCGTCGTTGGTGAATTCCGCTGGGAGCCTCTTCGCGCGGGTGAAGAACCTTACGTGGAGCAGACGCGGGAGAATTTTCTTCCTGTGAATGTGAAAGATTTTCCTGGCCATGTGCTGATACCAGGTGACGTTCCTGTCAACCCCCGCCCGCTGAACGCGATTTCAGTTAGCGGGACTAATATTATGTTTATCTCTGATGATGAGTCTGAGGATGAATCCTTCTCTTTGACTCATCGCGCTCGGGGTCGTGCAGGTCTAAGCGGTGAGGGCGGTTCTTCTCAGAACCCACCCGCTACTGGTGGGTCAAAGAGTAGGGCTGATTATGTGGAGGTGTTTGAGACACCGCCTGTGACCTTGCATACTAGGGTTGAACCTGGTCGTGGAGGCCATGGTGCGGGGAAGAAGCTGAAGGATGTGATGTCAATGATGGACTCGTCGAAGCGAAAAGTGCCTGAAGGCGATTCGTCCGCCTCCTCCTTGAAGGTCCGACTGGGTGTGTCTTCGAAGCGTCCGAGATTGGCGTCTAAGATCTTCAAGGATGTTCATCCAGGTTAGTTGTTCTCCCTCCACTTTGTATTAGTTGTTGTTCTTTCCGCTGCTCATATTGCTTTATGTTGTTTGTAGGTGCAACTCTCCTTTTCCCCGGTGGGCCTAAGGTGTCCGACGCGCGTGGTGTTGGCCCGATGGACACTGAATCCGTGGGGGCTACCACGCAAGGAGAGGGTCCCATTCCGCCCGAACAGGCGGATGATATCGAAATGCCCGGGGTGGAGGATGATGCCGCCGCTGCCAATGCACAAAGGGAAGCCGAAGCTCGTGAAGCGTAGCGACTGCAGGCGGCAGCGGTGGAGGAGTTGCGTAGAAAGGAGCAGGAGAAGGGGAAAGGTGTTGATACCGGTTTGTCCGGTGGAGGTTTTGCGGCAGGCCCTACCTCACCAGGTGGTGGTGAGCACTCTCAGGGTCTGGGCGGTGAAGATGATGTGGTTGACGATGCTGTTCATGAGAAGGTAAGTGCTGGTGGCGGTGGCACGAAGCAGGGTGATGGTGATACCCAAAAAAGCGACAACCCGGGGGTTACATCCGCCGGGTTTAGGTTGGATGTGGCCACTGGCCCCGTGTATAGGCCAGAGTGGTCAGTTCGTGAAGATGGGCGGTTCTTCCAGGTGGCCACATGTGAGTCCTGGCTGTCCGGCTCTATTCCACCTGCGAAGCGGGCTTATGCTATGAAGCGAGACCGCATAGCCCTTCTTCAAGATGGAGCTGCTAGTTTGGCTATGGCGGCCTCAACGATGAATGAGATCCGTCGTAGCGTGCAAGAGTTGATGGATGCCCAGGAGGAGCTTGCGACACGTAAAGCCGCCTTTAAGAATGTCCGTGAGAAGCATAACAAAGAGTGTGTGGCCCAGTCCAAGGCCTTGAACGATGCCCTTGCTCAGGTTAAAATTGTTGAGAGTCGCCATGCCAAGGCCGCGTAAGAGTGGAAGGCGTCTTGCGAAGCAACAAACCAAACCATCGCTAGGGAACGAGATCGTGTGCGATCCCTTGAAAGTGAGGTTGAGAAGCTCAAAGCTGCTTTGGCGGGTAAGGATCGAGAGCTTGAGGGAGAGAGGTCGAAGTGTGCTGCCGCCAACTCTGATTTGGCCAAGAAGGAGGATGAAGCGCTCCTGCGCGCGTCGCAGGTTTCCCGCCTTGAAAATGATGTCACCTTATTGCAACGCGAGGTGGATGCTCTGCGGGATGAAAAGCTTGCCTTGGCCGCTGACGCCAAGAATTTTGCTGACGCGCACACCCAAGCCCTAGAGGCCTTGCGGGTTGCCCAAGAGAATCAGATGAAGGCGGAAGGCGACACTCAATGGTTGATGACTACTGGGGTGCAAGGGGTTTGACCTTTCCTTGTGGTAGCTTGATATGGCTTTGGTTTATCTTGGCTAACCACCCTTTATTTGTTATTGTAGGTGTTTGCTCGTGTTTGGGAAGAGCCTGCGTTGGTGCAGTCGGTTGCCCGCCTCCTTGAAAAGTCGAAGCAGTTTGGTGCTGCCCTTGGGTTTAAGCAAGGGTTCGACTTTTGTCTCGGCGGCCACCCTTTTGATGACAATCCTTTCCGCAACATAGATGCCGAAGCGGAGTATGACAAGGAAGTGGCGGCTTATCACGAACTGAGCTTCCCTGTGATGGATGTTGTGGCGGAGTGTGCGCAGCTCCCGAACGGTGTGCAAGTACTACGCGAGGCCTTTGAAGAGGCGGAAAGGGAGCGCTAAGCGGAAGATGACCAGCAAGAGAAGGAGGAGGCGGCCAGGGAGGCCGCGGCTCTAAGCGGTGAAGGAACTTCTGCCGCTCCGCCAAGAGATGAAGGTGACGACGACTTCATTGATGATGTCGACTTCGATGGTGAAGACTAGTGTTTGATGTTGTAGTAGCATAACTTTACCTTTTGTGTTTAAACAGTTTATGTTTAGTTTCGGTTTGCTTACGCTTTGTCATGTGTGGTTGTGAACACTTGTCCTTTAATTGCTATTGCATTTAGTTTGTGTCTCTTGCTCTTCTCTTGCCATTATTGCTTGTATTTAATTCTGCAGTCATGATGTCAGCCGTCAGGCATTAATGACTGACTGACGGCGCAGCAGGACACCTGAAGTGACGCGAGTCACTATTTCCGAAGTGCATCATTACCCCCATTAATTGCCCCTCATAATTACCCCTAAGACTTGGGTTATAAAAGGGGATTAGTGGGGGATTCCCTTGTTCATCCATTCACCGCTTCTCCGGTTGTAAACTTCCATGGATTCCAAGCAGCCTAGAACGAAGACCCTTGTGGATTGCTATGACCACTCTGCCGCCGTTGATTCCTTACTGGAACTCCGGCGACGTGCTCCTCCAGCTCCCCCTCCGGTGAATGTGGTGGAGCCTCCCCCCTTCCATTCAGTGGACCCGGAGTGGAAGATGAAGATTCTGGCTGACTACTGCGGGGAGGTGGTGGCCCAAGCTCCTCCGGTGGCTCCTGTTGCTGTTAATGGAGTCCGACCGGTCATCATTGCTTGTCCAGCAGTTGGAGTCTTTAGGCCTACTCCCAAAGTTCGTTTTCGCCGGAGTGATGGTGCTTGGGTGCATATGGTTGTCATAGATTAAGTGTTCTATGTCATGGTCTAAGTTGTTGTTTATATATGTGTATCCGTCAAGGAAAACCCTCTTTTTGTATCATATGTAGGGGTTTAATTTTGTCTATGTACTTGAAACTTGTATTGTCATTATGAAATATGCAATGAAGTGTTAATGCGTTTTCTTACCTTGTCACATAGTTATATCGAGATTTAGTTACTGTAGCTCGATGACTTAGGTAACTCGTTATATGTTGTGACAATGATGCGTCCCCTAGGCGGCCCTTCATGTGGACCTGGCTAAGTTTGGCTTTGTCCACTTAGCTGTTCTTAGGTCCGCCGAGGGAACGGCGATTCGTTTCTGGTTTTGCTTGATCGGCTGGGTTAGCTATGAAAGCGTTGCCCGCCGACCAAGGTGGCGCATCCGCTGTAAAAGCGTCGATGCGCCTCTTTAGCTGCTTAGCTCGCGGGGCAACCTGGAATGGTGTGCTCCGTCAGCCAAGGCGACGTGTTTGCTGTGAAAGCAGCAACACGTCTTGCTCGTTGCTTAGTCCGCGAAGTCGCTCGAGTTAGCCGAATTTGCGGACCAAGGTGACGCGTTTGTTTTGAGAATCATGACGCGTCTCTTAGTCTGCTTAGCCTGCGGATTGACCTAAGACGGTGTCGTCCGCTGGCCAAGGTGACGCATTCGTTATGAACCGAACGACGCGTCTCTTTGGTTGTTTGATCTGCTTAGCTTGCGGAGTTACCGATAATGGTGCTTTCCGCTAGCCAAGGTGACGCGTTCGTTGTGAACACAACGAGGCGTCTCGTTGATTGTTTGGTCTGCTTAGCTTGCGGAATTACCTAGAATGGTGCTTTCCGGTAGCCAAGGTGACGCGTTCGTTGTGAACACAACGACGCGTCTCTTCCACTGCTTGGTCTGCGGAATCACGTTATATAGTGGTTTCCGCGGACCAAGGTGGCGCATGTTGTGCGAAAGCCGTGGTGCGCGTTGCGCCCTTGTATGCGCTTTGCTATGTAGTATGTTATGCGTGATGTAAAGTCATATAACATCGTTTAATTCATTCATAGATAAGTCATAAAGACATAAGATTGCTAGTACATTAAAACTTCAGTAAGGACAAGTTGCAGAGATATAAAAGTAAACATTTCGAAGAGGTCCTTTCCTACTTCGACTACATGTAGCAAACCCTAAGCTGCGCGGCGTTCCAGGTCCTCGGGATTGGGGTGCCATCGAGGCGTTCTAGCGCGTATGCGCCCTTCCCCAGTACCTCTTGGACTCTATATGGACCTTCCCAAGTCGGCGCAAGCTTGCCCGCTGCCTCTGCCGTCGACGCTTCGTTGTGGCGGAATACAAAGTCCCCCACATTGAATGTCACCTTTTTGTACTTGGCTTCTTTGAATGCCGCTAGTTCGCGCCGTTCTTCAAGGAGGTCTAGGTTTAGGCGCAGCTCTGAGTCATTTTTGTTGCTTTCGGCGAGGAGAACACGCGCCGATGGGCAGCTGATTTCCGCTGGGATTACAGCTTCCGTTCCGTACGTTAAGCTGAACGGGGTTTCTCCGTTGCTTGTCTTTGTTAGCGTACGGTGAGCCCATAGTACATTGGGTACTTCATCCACCCATCCTGAGCGCTTTGTGTTCAGCCTTGCCTTGATCCCTTCCACAATGCTCCTGTTTGCTCGCTCAACTTGGCCATTGGCTTGTGGGTGGGCTACAGAAGTGAACGTTTGACTCACCCCCATGTCTGCGAGCCAACTTTGTAAGCCGCCATCTGTGAATTGGAGGCCGTTGTCACTGACGATGTCCATTGGGAGGCCGAAACGGCAGATGATGAATTCCCAAATGAAGCGTTTGACTGCCCGGGCGTCAATGTACACCAACGGTTTGGCCTCCACCCATTTCGTGAAATAGTCGATAGCCACGATGAGGTATCGGACATTCCCAGGCGCTGTGGGGAAAGGTCCCACAATGTCGATCGCCCACTTTTGAAATGGCCATGCTGAGGTGACGGGCACTAAATCGTTCTTGGGACGTAGCATGCTGGGCGCATGGCGTTGGCACGCGTGGCATTTGCGGAGTATTTTGACTGCATCTACGTGCATGCCAGGCCAATAATATCCCGCATTCATTAGTTTAGCCACTACCATGCGCGGCCCTGCATGTAGGCCGCAGATTCCTTCGTGTATTTCTTTGACCAGGAATGTGGCTTTCTCGGTGTTGACACATCTCAACAGGGGTCCCAAGTACGATCGTCTGTAAAGTGTGCCCGCGACCATCTGGTAGTGCATTGCTTTATGTTGGATCTTTCTCGCTTCTTGTTTGTCCTCGGGGAGCGTTCCGTTGGTGAGGTAGCGGACTATAGGTGCCATCCATGAAGGTGCGCCTGTCTGTATGACGTGTACTTGGTGAGCGGAGACAGATGGGGTGTCTAAGACTTCCACCCTTACTTCTTTTGCCAAATGCTCGAAGACGGTGGTCGCCATTTTGCTCAGAGCATCTGCGGGTTTGTTTTCGCTTCTGTTGATGTGAAATATTTTGCAGTAAGCGAAGCGTTGCATGAGTTTCTTTGTCTCTTCCAAGTACAGGGCCATCTTGCTATCTCGAGCCTCATATTTCCCGTCCACTTGTGCCGCTACTAGCATGGAGTCTACGTGTGCTTCGACAAAGCGGGCTCCCATCTTGTCTGCCAGACGCAGGCCGGCGAGCAATGCTTCGTATTCCGCTTCATTGTTCGTGCTTTCAAAGTTTAAGCGGATTGCATACGTAAACTCTGTGCCATCTGGACTGATGAGACGCAGGCCGGCCCCCGCGCCATCGTCACTTTTGGCGCCGTCGGTGTATAGCAGCCATTTGTCTGTTGCGACCGTTGCTGGCGGCGGGTCTTGTTCTATCAGGCACTCAGCAATCTTGTCCGTGGGGACCTCTGTGGTGAAGTCTGCTAGGACTTGTCCCTTGATGGCTGGCCGCGGCTTGTTATAGATATCATGCTCCCCTAGCTCTATGGCCCATTTGGCTAGTCTTCCCGAAAGTTCGGGCTTCTTCAAGACATCGTTAATGCGGTACCCCGTCAGAACGTTGATCGGGTGTCCTTGGAAGTACCTTCTCAGCCTGCGTGAAGCATGCACCAGGGCCAGTACCAACTTTTCCATTGTTGAGTAGCGGGTTTCCGCGTCCAATAATGTCCGGCTTACATAGTAGATTGGCGTCTGGACGCCCTTTCTTTCCACTGCGTGAAGCATGCACTAGGGCCAGTACCAACTGCCCCTACCGCTTTGTCGGAGACCGCCAGGTACAACGTGAGCGGTTCTTTAGGGAGAGGCGCTGTCAATGTCGGTAAGTTCATGAGACACTGTTTCATGTCTTGGAATGCTTTTTCTGCTTCCGCTGTCCAACGAAAGTTTGTCTTCTTTAGGCAGTTCCTGAGCGTACTGACGAAGGGGAAAGACCTTGAAGCGTAGTTGGATAGGAAGCGGTTCAAGGCCACAAGGCGACCCATCAGGGTTTGCACCTCCTTCACAGACGCTGGCGATGGCATTCGCTCTATCGCTTGTACTTTCTATGGGTTTGCGCGGAAGCCATCCTTCGTGACGATGACACCCAGGAATTTTCCCTCTTCCATGCCGAAGGAGCATTTGCTGGGATTCAGCTTCATGCGAACCGTTCTCAGTTGTTCGAATGTTTTCTGGATGTCTTGCAGCATTTGGTCTTCTTCCACGCTTTTGATGACAAGGTCGTCCACGTAGACTTCCAAGTTGACGCCTATCTGTTTTGTGAACACCGAGTCCATGAGGCGTTGGTATGTTGCACCCGCGTTTTTAAGCCCAAACGGCATTTTTGTGTAGCAAAACGTCCCCATGTCGGTTCCGAACGCCGTTTTGTCCTCGTCCACTTTAGCCATCTGGATTTGGTGGTATCCCTTGTAAGCGTCGAGGAAGCATTTAAAGCGGAATGGTGCTAGCGAGTCGACTTTCAAGTCTATTTCTGGCAATGGGTAGCAATCTTTCGGACATGCCTTGTTAAGGTCCTTGTAGTCCACGCACATTCGCCACCCGCCATTGGCTTTGCCGACCATGACAGGGTTTGCCACCCATGTCTGGTATTTGACTGGACGGAGGATTCCCGCGTTCAGTAGCTCGGTCACTTGTTCGTTCATTGCTTTGGTTTTTTCCGGTCCCATGCTTCGCTTTTTCTGTACCACTGGTTCTACTGATTTGTATGTGGATGGTCTATGTTCCGCGACGTCACGGGGCACGCCCACCATGTCTGCTGGTTTCCAAGCAAAGATGTCCATATTTTTGATAAGTAGCTGCTTTAAGTGAACGCGCACCGCGTCTGAAAGTGCGTGACCGATTGTGACCGTTTGCTCGGGGAAGCGGGGGTTGAGCGCCCATTTCTCTGGCTCCGTCCGCACCTGTTGCCTGGCGGACTTTGGTGGTTTCGCCGCCTCGGCGGAATGGCATTGTCGGTTTCCGCGGATGAATGCTACGCCATTCCTGGTCGGGAATCCCACCATTTGGTGCGGCGTAGAAGCGTTGCTGTTGAATTTAGCCAAACCTTCCCTTCCGATCAGTATGTCGTGTGAGGAAACGACTGGAAGGACCATGAATTCACATTCTTCGGTTCGTGAGAGGTTCCCGTCTGACCATGTCACCGGGAATGTGATTACTCCACGCGGCATGATTGTCTCGTGTATAAATCCTGATATGGGCTCCGCGACTGGAATGAGGCGTTTCTTGTCTGCCTCTTCCAACTGATTGAAACATTGGTCGTACATGATGTCCGCGCTGCTGCCTGGATCTAAGAACATGTATGGGGTACGGTAGTGGCCGAATACCCCTGTGATGATCAGCGGTGACGTGGATGAAGCGCCTCCTTTGACGGCGGGCAGGATTACTGGCTGCTCTTTCCAGGTGTCATCCGCAGTGTTCACCAGCGGGCGTTTGTTCCGGCGGTTGGTTGCCGCCCCCTTGTTTGTCATCTGGCATGTGTGTCTTGTCACGCGGTTGATGGTATGGGTTTGCAGGTTTCGGATACGCTTGTTCGAACCCTCCCCCTTGTCGTCGCAGTCTTTACCGCGGCCATTACGTTGTACGTTTTTTACTAGGTGTCCCAATTGTCCTGACTTCAGGGCCGCCTCTATTTCCATTCTGAGGCTGTAGCAGTTGTCTGTGTTATGCCCGAAGTCGTTGTGGTATTCACAGCGTTTGCTAGTGTCCACATTCTTTCGTTTTCCTAGTGGCCGTGGTTCTTTGAAGTTGTGTTGTTCCGTCGCGAGCACTTGTGATGGGGTTTTCGTTAATGGGGTCCAATCCGTGTTCTTCCTTGATCCGCCTCGATTGTCGCGGCCGTGCTTGCCGTTGATTATATTGCGGGCGTCATGCTGCGCGGAGTACTTGCCCTCCTCGGCGGATCCAGTAATACGTGACCAAACGGATTGCTTCCCCTTGTCTCGCCGGCCGCCGCTGTTCCCCTGGATGTACGGGTTCTGGCGTGAGTGGCGAAATGATTTCGCTGAGGACGCATATATCTTTGCGGCTTTGATTACGTCGTCCCAAGACTCTGGAATCCCGTCCTTCCCCGTGAGGCATTTCATGAGGTCGTCGTTGTTGACTCCGTGAATGAACGCTGCCCGCGTCAGCTCCTCATTACATCCTATCTGCATCGCTTCCCGCGTGTAGCGGGTGATGTAATCTTCGACCGTCTCGGTGTCCCTCCTTGCGCATAGCAGGATGTGCGCTTTGTCTTTTTTATGTCGTCTCTGGTGAGAGAAGTGAAGGGAAAACTTTGACAGCAAGTCGTCGAAGTCTTGGATGCTACCCACGGGTAGGTTATCAAACCACATCCTGGCTGCGGCCGTTAGTGTTTGTGCGAAGAGATGACACCAAACTTGCATGGGCCAGTTCTGGCTGTGAGCTGCGGTCCTGAAATCGTGTACGTGATCGTCCGGATCGCGTATGCCATCATATTTGCCGATGCTACTCGGTAGCTTCGCCTTGGCGGGGATGGGTGCCATGGCGATTCTTGCACAGAACTTGGATTTTTCTGCTAAGTCTTTCGGCCGGTATGGTTTGACCAGGTCATCGTCGCTTTCCGCGTGTGAGCTGGACTCGTAGCCGTCATCTTCATCTGTGATAGCGCGGCCCTGGCTGTGGGAGCTCTTCCCGCGGCCTCCGCTGCGACTACCATGTGTGTTATTTTTTGTTGATTTGCTGCTTGCTTTGTTTTTAGCTGCTGCTCCTGAGGTCTTATTATTGTTGTCAAAGTTGAGTGTTTTTTGCACTCTTTGTTGTGCCTGTTTCATTACCCTTTTTTGGTATCCTGCAGTGACCTCTGCCTGTTGCTTGAAGAGCCATTCGTCTGGGTCTTCCTCAGCGTTATCCTCGTCGTCTTCTTCACATTCGTCGATGTCAGCAGCTTGCTGGGTGACGACGGGACCAGGGTTGGTCGTTCTGACAGCTCGATGTAGGACTTTGGTTACAGTAGCTGGAGTTCTTTCTGCAGTGCTGACGTCATCATCATCCTCGATGATGGGTTCGTCAGGGTTTTTCCGAGGGGCTTCTTCGTTTGCCATGTTGTCTAGCTAAAGGATTGAACGGTTGTTGCTCTAGCCGGTACGGATGGCGCCAATGAAGAAACAAAAGTCTAACCTGGATCCAATGGTTAGGCTCGTCTCTACAGAACTGATCCTTCGCTATCCAAATGGCTCTGAGATGGATGGTTCCTGTAAACACACAATATACCGATGTGGGGCGACCGCCTCGAATCCCGAAGGAATCTACTTAGCAGACACAAAAACGTAATCGGCCTTAGTGTGTTCTTCAGAGAATTTCTGAATGGCCTATCCAAGGATACCAAGTGCTCCTTAAATAGGTTCCACACGGGCCTCAACATCTACCCTTAACTCACCCAAAGGGCCAAGGCCCAAGTTAAGGGCTTGCCTCCACATCGGCCCAAAGTTAGGCCCAATAAGATAAAGCAAGACACGTGCTATATCAGGGAGAGAGATCGTACCGTCTTGGTGACGTGGCGTCCCGTGAGCAGTCCAAGGTCTGTCTTGACGTGATTGGCTGCCAGGTGGGGCCTTGTCCCCCCTGCAGCCCTCCAAGTTAGTGGAGAACCTTGCTGAGGTGGTCCCGTGCATTCCGGTTGGTGGGCGCGTGCAGGATATGTACTGGTTGTCTCCCGCGGGTCCTTCTGGGGACAGGTGTCGTCCCTTAAGAGGCCGGTTGTGCAACATGCTCCCTGCCACACGTCCTCGTGTGTTGATTGGTTCGTACATGCCTGTACTAACCTCTTGTTTGATGCCACGTGTCCGTCGTTGTTCTGTCTTGTTGTACTGTGGGCGGACACGGTTCGGCGGCTACTTGTCCCGCGTTAGGCTCCGCACCCGCGTATTGCTTACCCGCTTAGAGTGTTCCCGATGTTACGTTTGGGCCTCGTGGGCCTGTTTTGTCTTTTGGGCTTTGTTTTTGGGTAGGGCCTATGTGGATTTGGGTCCCTACCCCTTCAGGTACCTCTTTTATATTTTTTTATTCGTGTTGTTTGTTTTTTGGAGTTGTTGACATTTCCACATATTAACAATTTAAATACGTATCAAATCTCTTATCACGGTTGTAATAGAGGAAAGTGGTGAGCTGCCAACCCCATATCTGGATGCATCCAACCTCTGATGAGGTTATAGCAAAAACTATGATGCGGAAAAAGATACTGAACCGATAAATAACATCACGCCAGCCAAACCAAAACACAGGCATTCACGTTTTGTTATTTTGTGTTTATAAGTATGTTTGTTTAGGAATTTTAAATACATATCAAATCTCTTATCATTGTTGTTGTAACTTTTAATTTTTGAGATATGTATTTATAAATATGTTTGTAAATCATTGTATTTCTTTAAAGCATTCATATTTATTTCGTTTGTTGTAACTTTTAATCTTTAAGATATGTTTTTATGTATATGTTTGTAAAATTATTGCATTTCTTTCAAGCATTCATATTTATTTCAATTTTTAAAGCTACCCGTTGTGGGATTTTATTTCCTCAGTTGGTGTATTGGAGTCAATACACATTTGACGGGGTTGTATTATAGTCCAGTGCATTTGTTGCTTTCTAATGGTTGTACAACTACGTATAGTATAGTGTGCGTGTAATTGGTCATAGTACTCTATTGCGTACAGATATGTTAAAGTGTTGTGTTTATTTCATGGTGTACATTTATATGTGCTTAATTGCTTTAAGTGTTTATTAAACTAGATCTCACTCAGCAAAGTTGGCTTTTAATATGCACATCAGGTTAAAGTTTAGATCGTTTGAGAGTTTCTTGGCTAACTGTGTAGGGAAAGATCGACATCCCATTTATAATATAAACATTTTTGTTTAGAAATCTTTCACGTGATTGGATGAATTATGTAAAAGATGCGTATGAAGTAAAATTTTGTGGTTACGAACTAATTGCTGAAGAGTAAATCCAACAGACGAGATTCTATGGTTTGAGGTGTTTTGTGATCTTTGCTCTTAAACGCGCTACAAGCTCTCTCCCCCGGGAGCCACCGACCTCAAGTTTTTCCAAGCGAGTAACACACTATAAAGTGTGCCCGAGCTTGGCTGCCAATTCTAAATTTAAACCGCAATCCTAACTCTTAGTTGTCTCCACTTTGCTCCGATCTTCGATTCAACCAAGTCAAATCGACTAAATTTGGATGATACACACAACCAGATTAGGGTATCAAACATCCGTAACTTATTGAGAAACCATGTCATTCCAATAAAACAAAATGCATAGATCTCTGGCTCTTATCTCAAACGCATGGTGTGTTCTCGCAACCTCTAAGAGCACTCACATTTTGTTCCTCATAATTTTGTAAGAGAAAATCCCATATATTTTAATGGGGTTATGACTGGAGAAAATGGAGACCTTACTGTTTATTGGTATATTTAGAGATATTTTGGAATATTTTAGGGTAAACAGTTATCTTGTGTTTATTTTTTAATATTTGTTGAAAGTGGTTATGAGAGATAAACTTTAATGTTTTTAGTATAATATGTGATTGTGAATGATTGTAAGTGGATTGGAGATGAGGAACATATTGTGAATGCTCAAATATAATGTAAATACAAAAGTCGTGATATTAAAATAACTAAAATTCATCTATATCTATATCTATATATATTGCAAAGGGGGAAATCCTACATGTCATTTATTTAGACATTCTCTCCTTTGAGAGATGCCATGTAGGATCATAGGTGACACCTATTACACCAATTAAAAAAAGCAAATAATATATTAAAACCTAATCTACTAAATCTAAATATTAAACCTTTATTATTTTCTCTCTCATGTTTTCTCCCATAACTTTTAAACGTTAATATCTTTTATATACGGGATTTTTTAAAGAAAAAAATTACACCAAATTAACGAGCGTTTTATTATCTTTCCACCGAGTACCATAGTGTTATATAAAAAACGGAGAAAAAAAAACGACTATTTTTTGTAACCCGACAGGTATTGTGTCGGGTTTGGGATTAGTTTAAAAAAAATCGTGGGTTTGGTTCGGGTCTGGGATTAGGTGATACCCGACCCTATTACCCGAAACCACATACCCAAATACCCGAACAATATACCCGATCATATACCCATGAATTTTTTAACGCATCACATAACCCTTAGACTAATGCGTTCGATATTTGCAATATACGTGCACCATCATAAACAAAAAACTTTATAGTATTTAACTAAAATATATGTATGGTTATTATAATACTATTTCAATAAATAACTTTTTTTTTCTTATTTCATGTTAATTCTTTTTAGAATGATCGATTAAAGTTTTTCTGCATGTAACTGTAAAGCGCATCAGTCTATTCAATATGTAAAACTGATATGTTATATTAGATATTTCAACCCGGGATGCTCCCGGGATAAAAGCTAGTATAAAAATAAACACAAAGGCTATGATACAAATAACCTAACAACTTGACATAATATTAAATTTTTTGGATATCAATTGAATATAAAGTAATAAATTTCAATAAAAAACAACCAATTACAAGTGACACGCAGGTAAACGCGTCACAAACTACGCTGCTACACCTTTTTGTATTGCAAAACCTACTGTATTGAAAATAAGATATTGGCCCTTAGCAGACGGAGAATTACTTTGCACAATTTTCTTCATGCGATTGAGGAGTTTGATTGCTTGTGAGGCCAACGCTCCAAAGGTATTAAAAGCAAAAGACACAAATAAATGCTGGTGATCTCTAGACACGCCGCTTCATGTTTATCATTTGCTCTCAGAACTGCCACAAATATTTATTAATTTTCCATACCAAATAACTTTTCAATTTAAGAAACTTTCCAAGATAATTTTTTATTGCAAATCTTAATATAGGAAAGAACCAAGAAAAATCCAAATTTCACCGGTAATATGAGTTTTCCACCGGAAGAAATTAAACCAGATCAGGAGGTCGCCGGTGACGGCTAGTTCTATGATTTACAAACAATATCAGGGAATTCAAACAAGATATATAGAACAATTAAATAAATAAATAAATAAAAGAATTAATTATTATTATTTAAACACTCGATAAAATCAAGATCTGAAATCAGCTAAAACACTAATAGAATCCCATCAAAGATTACAAAAAAGTAATCCTAAGCAACCATAGACATAACCGAAAGCCGACTAGGCGTTGTTCTGAAATCAAGCCAACGCCTGGTCAGCTTTCTGGTAGGCGGGTCAACGCCCGCCTAATAATCTCTTTACTCGCCCGCCGCCTTCTTGGAGCCACTAATTCCCGGCTACTATTCCTCCGCACCAACGAATTCACTCGTCGTGGTCTTGGCGATGGCGCTGGCAAGTCCCCGAGCAAATTTACGTATTTTTCGCCCGAAATCGATGAGCTTCGGACCGGAGAAGGGTGGTGAAGGGTGGCCATTTGTTGTTATTTTTCCAAATGATGAATAATAAAAGATGAGCAAAAGTGTGTGTGAATGATTTGGCTTAAATTAAAGTGATTTATATTGGTGGGTGGCAATTGAATCTTGAATATGTTGACTTTTGACATTTGTGTTGACTTTGAAGAGGTTAGCCGTTAAATTTTGACACACAAATAATGGAACGAACCTTCTTCGCTTGTAGACCGTTAGTAGCATCTTCTTTGAAAGGACAATAATGTGAATCAAGACCGTTAACGGCAGGTAATGGACCGTTAACGCGGAACGCGTATTTGTTGTCATATACGGAGTATATTGGTTTTAATTAGTCATTGATGAAATAGTATAAATTTGAATGCTCTAAAAAGGTATTGGTGTAGTTAGGAGTAGAGATGTACAAACCGGGGTTTTTTTTTAAACCGAACCGGTTTTAAAACCGGTTTTTCCTAAATTAGTTTTTTCTCAAATCGATCCGGTTTCCAAACTGGTTTTTAGCACCGAAGAGAACCATCGATCGGAACCGATTTGGGTCGGTTTTTAAACCGGTTTTTTTGCCAAACCGGTCATCCTAGAATCAAAAATAGATTGCCTAAATCGGTTTTTTCCTCAAAAACCGGTTTTTTTTTCCAAACCGGTTTTCAACCCGAACCAGTCCTTGAATTGCCCAATCGAACCCAAACCGGTGAATCGGGTCGGTTTCCAACCAGTTTGAACAAAAACCGGTTTTTACCAAATCGGTTTTCCGTTTTTTTTTCGGGTCGGGTTCCAAAACCGGTTTTTTGTACACCTCTAGTTAGGAGCTCGATGTTTTGGGTTTTGAGTTTGGGTATGATCTGTTGGGCGACATGGGGCTGATTGTATATTGTTGGCCAGCTTCTTGTTGGTCGTTTGGGTATAAATAAAAGTTTCGTTTGGCTTGTCAAAAAAAAAAAAAAAAAAAAACTAATTTCAAAATATATTAGGAAACTCTAATATAAAGGAAAAAGTTAAGTTTAACTGATAATATTTTTAATTTAAATTGGTAAATTTTAAATCTTTAAATGATTCGGATTCAAATTAAAATTATAATTATGTATTAAATTAAGTATTAATATTTACCATTTTTATCTTAAATTCAAAAACTTAAGTTTAATGTATATAGGGCTTGAGACGGTGATGCACTTATTCATGGAATGTGGGGTTTCTTTTGGGGTGTGGTGCAGCGTTCGGAAGTGGTGCAAGCTTCCGGGGTTACCGGCGAACTCGATCAAGGAGGTGCTGGACTTAGACGGTGCTGTTGTGGATTTCAAGTGGAAGAGGAAGACCATCAGAGGTATTTTGATGATTGCTTGTTGGGTTATATGGAAGGAGCGCAACAAGAAAGTTTTTCAAAATTTGCAGCCTCGGGTTTTGGACATGGTGGCTTCGGTGAAGGTTACTTCTTTCTTTTGGTTTAAACATTGTACTAGGTTCAAAGATGTGGTTTGGAATAATTGGGTTAAAGACCCGTTGTATGATTTGTAAGTTGTGTGGACGTCCTTGCTTTGAGGACGCGCCCTTGTGTTAATGAAAGTTTTTGTTCAAAAAAAAATTAATAATAATGTATGAAAATTAAAAAAAAATTATAGATATTAAATTTTGAACTTAATTTCTTAAATATAGCCATTGACACATTTGAATTTAAATAATTAATAATGTTACATCATTAAAAATATATATACTTTCTTAACATGTTTTTTTTTTCAGTGATGTTGGGACAAAGAGGATTGAAGAAACCACCTTTTGATAACCTTAGTCCAAATTCATATTCTGCTTAAGTATAGGAAGAACTGCTGAAGAAGAATGAAGAAGTACTGAAGAACAAATATGCAAAGTACTGAAGAGTAACTCATCAGAAGTTTTGAAGTCTAACCAGAGATTTCACTGAAGAACTACTGAAGACAAACTACTCATCAACAGTTTGTCACTCATCAGCACTTTGTAATCAGAAGCTTCTAACCGACTGAAGATCAGCAGTTTATTATTATATTGTTTTGTTAAAGTCGTGATTTCAAGGTTCAATGTACAGGCTGTTGTAAGCCTATCTTAGGATAATATCTTTGTTAAATATCTTAGATTACTTCAGACAATGGTTTAGTACATTGGTCTATAAATAGATGAGTTTGTTCATCTATTTTAGATATGTGATTTTGTGTAATTCCTTTGATCTAAATTGAAATCCTTCGGGCTTTGAACTTATAATCCATTTCACATCTGAGAAACATAAATTGCTTTACTGCTTTATACTTGAACTGTATTTATTGTTTCTCATTTATTATTCAGTCAAGGGGGAGTAATAACTCCTCTTAAAAGTGATCTTTTAAACCTTTGAACACTTGTTATTCCGCTGCTTATTAACTCTTACATAAATCTGATACACATAAGTGTTCATAACATAAGCCACTGATCCAACAATTGGTATCAGAGCTCTGGTTAATCTGATCAAAATCAATCTAACAAATTGAGATTCAGACACAGGCTCTTATTGATATTCAATAAAGGATTAAAAGGCTCACTTTTTCATCCATCACTTTAAAGAAGCATTGACAAATTCAAACTTCTTAAAAATGGACCCCTACAATACTGGATCTGCCAACAAGCCTCCTATGTTAGTCAGAAATGAATATAACATATGGTCTAAAAGGTTGGCACACACTATTTCTCAAACAAATACTGGATGTTGGAGGTCTGTAGTTTTTGGACCTCACAAACCAGTTATAACTGATCCAGAGGGAAAGACTGAAAGACCAAAAGATCCAAAAGACTACACGGAGGAAGATTTCCAAAAGTTTGAGCTTGATGCAAAAGCTTTCTCCATGTTGGCTATGGCTCTCCCAAACGAAATATATGCTGGCCTTTTACATTGTGAAAGTGCTAAAGAGCTGTGGGATTGCCTAAAAGAGCAGTTTGCAGGAACTGCTGAGGTGATAACCAACATTAGAGAAATATTGGCTCAACAATATGAAACTTTTACTCACATAGAGGGTGAAACTTTAACACAACAGTTTGAAAGATTCTCCTCACTCATCTCTGAGTTAAAAATTAACAATCAGACCTATTCAAATGAGTCTATGTTACATAGATTTTTAAGGTCTTTACCTTCAAAATGGGAAACTTACTCTATAGTCCTCAGAACAAGTTCAGATTTTCACACCTTGAACCTAACTAGGTTACATGGTAAATTACTAACTTTTGAAAGAGAAATCAATCAAAAGAAAAAGTTGCAAGAATCTGGTAAAATTGCTGATGACTATACTCCTGGTAGCACAGCCTTATTAGGACAAGACTCACCATCCTGTTCTAATAATTTTGGTTCTTTTGACCACATTGACATAACAGTTGGGATCTCATCAGATGGATCTTTCCCAGCTTATGACAATGAAGAACTGAGTCAAACTGCTGACAACATGTGTTTCATCATGGATGATTTAAAATATTTCAGCAGTGATGACTTAGAAGAAATGGAGATATTGCACCAACTGGCCTTGTTAAGCTTAAAAACTAACAAATTTTATAAAAGGTCAGGAAGGAAATTTCCAGGACTAAACAACTCAACAAAAGTTGGTTTTGACAAATCTAAACTTAGATGTCACAAGTGTCAAAAGTTGGGACACTTTGCTAGAGAGTGTAGAAGCTCTAGCTACAACCAACCCATGTCTGGAAATCAATTTAACCCCTCATATAATAGGAATAATGGAACTCAAGGGAGTGCTCATTCTGTACAGGCACAAGCTCCACAAGTTCAATATGTGCCACAAGTACAATATGTCCAAATGCCTGCTCAGCAACAACAGCAGCTGATGCCTCCTTTTCCAACTGCTCAACTTCCTGCACAAACTCAACAACCCCCTCAGCAACAAAGCTTATTCACATCAGGGTATGTTGACTGGAGCAGTCTTCCTTATGACACATCAGAATGCAGTCAGGATGCAGACAATAAGGTCTGTGATGTCAACTGGGGAGAACCTGATAATGGCAGAAAGAACTTTGCCTTAATGGCCTTTGAAGGATACTCTTCAAATTCTGCTCTCACACAGGTATCACAACAATCTCTGTTAAAGCTTTGCACTAAATCTTGCAAAGAATCTTTTGCTTTAATTAGAGAAACAAATGTGTATTTACAAGGCAAATCCAATGATATGGAGAGAAAATACACACAGATGAAGTGTGATTTAGAAAGAAAAATTGTTTTGAAAAACAAAGAAATTTCTAAACTGAATGATAAATCCATTGAAACCCAAGCACAGATTAAAACAATGATAGACAACCTAGGAAATGTCAGACAAGAGCTTGCTGACACCAAGGTTGATTGTGAAAAATGGGTTGAGTCTTGTAAAGGGTACCAAATGCTGCTTAACAAACAAACTGCAGCCAATGTTAAGTTTGGCATTGGGTATACCCACACTGAATCACCAACAGATTTCACCCACAAAACTGATAATGATGGGATGAAATTGATTCAAACTTCTGATATGGAGGAATGCACATCCTACCATCAGAACTTTCTCAAAAAGGAAAGTACTGCAGAAGTTAAAACTACTGACAATAAGCCATCAGCAGTTTCAACTACATCAGGAGTTGAGACCCTGAAAACTGCTGATGACCTATTTCAAAATTCTGATTTTGTCAGTAAATTGCCTTCCAGCTCTCTTGATTTATCTAAAAAGAAAGAGAAGGCAAAAGCATGTGAAGTATGTGGTCTGTTTAACCACATAACTGAACTTTGCAGATATAGAAAGGTAAATCAGTTAAATAAACAAAGACAACAACTGATTGTGGGAAAACAGATGAAACAAAATTTTGAAAATACTTTCTTTCCCAACAAACAACAATCAAACAAAACCCTTTCTAAGAAGAGGCTTTTATCTCAACAAAAGTCATCTTCTCAAAGTTCATCTTCAGAAGTTTCACCTAACTCATCAGCAGTTTCACAAACTGCTGAGGTTAAAGATTTGATAAACCTGGTTAAACTTCTGATGACCAAAGTTGATGGTGGAAACCAAAAAGAACCCACCATTGTTCTTAATGACAAATCCATTGCCAAAAAGACATGGATTTCTAAAATTGGTCCACAACAAGCTGCACCTGTTCTCAAGAGCAAACCCAAAGCCAAACTGGCTTGGGTTGCCAAAACTAACTAATTTGCTATCTTGTGCAGAGGGTCTCTAGAGGTTTGAATAGCATATGGTATGTGGATAGTGGAGGCTCAATGCACATGACTGGATGCAGATACCTGATAAACAATTTTATCAGTCAAAGAGAAGGATCTGTGTCCTTTGGGAACAATGCCAAGGGATATGTGCTAGGATATGACAATGTATCCTCAGGCAAAATGCAGTTTGACAAGGTCAATCTGGTTGAAAACCTTGAGTACAACTTGCTGAGTGTCTCACAAATGTGTGACAAAGGATATTCTTCCTTTTTCACCAAGACAACATGCAAGATCATATCACCAGAAGGCTAGAAGTTGATAGAGAAGATTATTGAAGATCATACTTTGCTGATTGCCAAAAGGTGTGGCAATGTCTATGTAGTGGACATTGAAAAAGACAAAGTATTGAACAAGACTGCCTGTTTCTTCTCAAAGGCATCAACTTCAGAAAATGATCTCTGGCACAGGAGACTTGGCCATGTGAACTTTAAAACCATCAATAAAGTCACAAAAATGGGCTTGGTCAGGGGTCTACCTTTGAAGGAATATCAGTGCAAAGAACACTGTGTTTCCTGTCTTAAAGGTAAACAACATAAGTCCTCCTATAAGTCTATTGAAGAATCTAAAACAACTGCATGTCTTCAACTACTCCATATGGACTTATTTGGACCAGTCAAGATTATGAGCCTTGGTAAGAAGAAGTACTGCTTGGTCATCATTGATGACTACTCAAGATTCACATGGGTCTTCTTCTTATATTCCAAGGATGAGGCAGCTGAAATCATCAAGTTCTTCATTCTACAAGTTGAGAAGCAATATTCTCTATCTGTCAAAGTCATCAGGAGTGACAATGGGACAGAGTTCAGAACAAAACTCTGGATGAATTCTGTCTGTCTAAAGGGATTGTTAGACAGTTCAGCATTCCCAGAACTCCTGAACAAAATGGTGTGGTAGAAAGGAAGAACAGAACCTTAATAGAAGCAGCCAGAACAATGTTAGCTGATTCAGGCTTACCTTTGTATTTTTGGGCTGAAGCAGTCAACACTACATGTTATGTCCAGAATAGAGTTCTTATCAACAAGAGACATACCAAGACTGCCTATGAAATTCTTCATGGCATAAAGCCCCTTATCTCATTCTTCAGGGCTTTTGGATGTCAATGTTTTATCCTCAACATCAAAGACTCTATCTCTAAGTTTGCTGCAAAAGTTGATACATGTTATTTTCTTGGTTATTCTCCTTTGAGAAAAGCTTACAAAGTTTTCAATTCAAGAACCAAGATAGTAGAAGAAACACAGTATATGTCTGTCAACCTCCAGGGTTTGAGGATCCTTCTCATCCTGACTGGGTTTACAGACTTGACAAAGCTCTATATGGGCTAAAACAGGCTCCAAGAGCCTGGTATGAAACACTCTCAAACTTTTTACTTAAGAATCACTTCTCAAGGGGATCCATTGATAAAACTCTTTTCATAAAACATGTTGGAAATCATGTCTTACTTGTTCAAATTTATGTTGATGATATCATATTTGGTTCAACAAACTCAAAACTGTGTGAAGATTTTAAGAAACTCATGAAATCAAAATTTGAAATGAGTACAATGGGAGAATTGCAGTACTTTTTGGGACTGCAAATCAAGCAACAATCAAATGGAACATTTATACATCAATCAAAATATGTTAAAGAATTATTGAACAAATTTCCTTTACAAGACTGTAAAACATGTTCCACTCCCATGACACCAATCACACAAGTTGAACCAGATGATCAAGGGAAACATATTGATCAAACCATGTATAGATGTATGATAGGTTCTCTTTTGTACTTAACTGCTTCTAGACCAGATATCATGATTTCAACTTGTGTCTGTGCTAGATACCAATCTGCACCAAGAGAATCACACCTAATTGCAGTCAAAAGAATCTTCAGATATCTGAAAGGAACTCCTACTTTAGGAATTTGGTATCCTGCTTCAAGCAATATTAAGTTAACTGCTTTTTCAGATAGTGACTATGCAGGGTGCAAGATGTCAAGAAAATCAACATCTGGTAGTTGTCAATTTTTAGGAAACTGTCTGGTGTCCTGGCAATCAAAGAAACAAACATATGTGGCAACTTCAACAACTGAAGCTGAATACATTGCTGCTGCAAGCTGTACTTCACAGATACAATGGCTCCAATATCAACTGCTTGATTATGGAATCAAAGAGACCAAGACTCCACTTTTAGTAGACAGCAAATCTGCCATTAGCATCATTCAAAATCCTGTTCAGTTTTCAAAAACTAAACATATTGAAATCAGGTATCATTTCATAAGAGATTGCTATGAAAAAGGCAAGATTGAGGTGAAGCATGTCACAACAGCTAATCAAATAGCTGACATTTTCACCAAACCCCTTGATCTACAACTTTTCAGAGGTTAGTATCCATGCTTGGGATGTTAAACTTGGAAGAAAGTCTGTAAGTGTTTCACTTTTTAGTTCTGCACATATTTTATTTTCACTTACATACTTATCTGTCACAAACCTCTGAAGACCAAATTTGAGAAAGAGAAACTACTGATGAACAATTTTTAAGAAAAATGGGAAATTTTCACAATGGAAATAACTACTGATAAGAATCAGAAGTTAGTTAAGTGTTTTAAAAGTCATTTGCATCAGCAGTTGAAACTGCTGAAGAGATGACCAAAACCACTGATGAAGAAACCTTCTTCATCGGCAGTTTCATTAAAAAGGGTAAAACAGACTTTTCACTCATCAGAAGTTTGACCTAGTCGGTTAAAAACTTCTGATAAATACCTTTTTCAAACACTTATCCATTCAAAAAGCAAAATCCCCCCCCCCCCCTCTCTCAAATCAAAACCAAAACCCCTTCTCTAACCTAAAAATACTGTTCGATCAAACAACCATGGCTCTCGTGTTAAAACAGGGACATAATCAACGAGGCTACTTTGAGAAAGATGAAGCCTGGTCCCAGTATGATGAAATCATTGATCTCATCATGAAATCCCAATATTATGAAGCTTTCACCATCGATCCACCCATTCATGAAGAAACTCTCAATGAGTTCTGGGCTAACACAGAGACGGTGACGGTTAATAATGAAGTGATCTCCCTCAAATCTTCTATAAAAGGGAAACTGATGGCCATATCACCGGAAACACTAAGCATCAGGCTTGGTTTGAAGGATTCTAATGCTCCTGAGCATATTCCAAACTCAGACATCCATCTAACCATGACAGAATGTGGTTATCAAGGTACTTTGGCACAAGCAACAGTTTATAAGAAATATTTTTACCCAAAATATAAACTGCTTTTTCATTATATCATTATGTGTCTAAGTCCAAAAACTGGGTCTATTGATCAGATGCCTTCTACTTTTCAACCAATCTTTCATTCAATCATAAATGAAACACCTTTTAAGGCATCAAAACTGTTTTTCAATGAATTGGTTTTACACCATGAAAATGATAAAAAGAAGTTTTTGTTATACCCAAGATTTGTTATGCAATGCATAATAAAAGAACTTGGAGAGGGAGTACTTGTGGGTAAAACAACAACTTTAAACCCATTAACCTCACAAGTATTCTCTAGGCACAACAAACCAACACTTGTGCTAGAAGATGACCAAGGGGAAGAACAACCCATCCCCAAGGAACCCACATCTTCCAAACCCAAAAAGAAAACCAAAAAGCCAAAGCAACAAAAACAAAAACCAACCAAACCATTGAAAAAGACAGTTCAGGAAGTGGAGAAACCTGAAACTGCTGATGTGCAATCTGCACTTGATAAGGATGTGGCTGAAACATCTTCTCAGCACACTCCTTCTCCACCTCCTAAAAGAAAACCAGTTACAGTTATTTTCCAAAAAAAAAGATTTAAGAAACCTGTAACTGTTGACCCAACCTTTGAAACTGCTGAAACAGAACCAGAACCCATTCCAACTTCTGAACACCTACCCATTACAACTACTGAACCTGAACCTTCCCACACAACAATAGAAATAGCCCAACTTCTCTCAGGACTAAAAGGATCCCATCCAACACATGTCACTCCCCCAGCAACACATCAAATTGGGGAGATGCCTGCTCCACTTGACATGGATGTGGACCTTATTAGCCCAAACCAGGGAGATGAGGATGGACCAGAGTTTATAAGCCCAAACTTAGAAACTCTTGGTACTTTTGAGGCTGCTACTACTCACTTATCACCCAGTGGTGAACTTGAGGACAGTAGTAACATTGCTAAGACCTCAAATTTGACAACTACTGATGAAGGCCTAGTGCCTGAAGTAGGAAAACCTCAGTTCCAAGACAAAGAGGTTCATGAGACTACTAGTTTGGGACTAGCTCATGATATAATTGATCCTGCCCTCTCCGAGGACACTATCAGGGATTCAGATGATTCCATTAGCCTGGATGATGAATCAAACATTCCACCTACTGAATTGACGGTTGAAATTGAAGGTCCTGCATCTAAGGTATCCAAGCTCAAGAAGCTGGTCACCAAAGATCAGGTTAAAGACCACTTAGCCCAAAAATCCCCACAGGTGGCATCTTCAGAGAAATCTGAGGATCACCCAAAAAGCCCCCCTTGACAAAAACAACCTACTCAATTCCCTGGGCTCACTGGCATAGGCTTGAACCAACTATGCAGCCCAGATGGTCCCCTGTTCCAGATAATGAAACAAATTATTATTGATCAACTCAAACCATTCACAACTGCTTGGGAGTTAAAGGCTAACAACCAGTTTGGGTTGATAAATTCAAGACTTGCTGAGTTGAACAAGAAGATAGATCAAACTCAAGATCAACTAGCAAGGTTGTCTGCTGCAACTTCTCACTCATTGAGGCTTCCAGAAGTGGATGAAGCCAAAAAGGGGGAGAAGACTAAGGAACCAGAAACTGAACTTTCTACAACAAGACAAAATCCTGATCCTGAAGCTTAAAAGCCAACACAAAGACCAGGAAAAGAAGTAGCAAAAGAGTTCTCATTATCTAAGGCATCAGAGGAAACTGCTGATCCCATTTTTCAAACTGCTGAAGACAATCCTTCAGTAGTTGTGAGTCAAGTTACTTCATCAGCAGTTTTACCTCCAAAACCAACATCAGAAGTTTCCAAGGCACCTGATAGAGAACCTACTTCCATTCCTTTGCCAACAACAACTTCCACAATTGTTTTAAACCCTACTCCCATTTCCATATCTAAAGAACTATTGGAGAAGAGTTTGAAAGAGGCTGCAAAGAAGGCAAAAGAAGACAAAGTATGGAACAGCCTAGAGACTAGAGATGATTTGAACTTTCAGGAGAAATTAATCAAGTATCAAGAAAAGCTTGATGAGCTTGAGGCTGAAGAGAGAGCACTTGAAGCTGTTGCAGAAGAAGACAAAAGGGCACAGCTTATAACATTCATAACCAAGAACTCCAAATCCAAACAAGTGGCTCTCAAAAGACTCTCAACACAAGAACTGACAAGAAGAGCTCAGATGCTGTCTGATAGAATAGCAACAGATAATGAGAGGAAAGCCAAAAGAGCTGAAATCATAGAAGAGTTAGTGGCAAATGGCTATGGTTCAAAGGCCTCAGTCTCCAAATGGAAAGAACAAACACTTTATGAGACTTACAAGAAATACAAGGCCAGCAGAGCTGCAGAGCCAGAGAGATTTGAAACTCCAGAAGTCCAACCAACTTCTATCATAAGGAGATCATCTGGTGCACTAAGGAAGCCTGCCACAAAAAGAAAAGCATAGGGTGAACCCATAGTGAAGACTGATTTCAAGATGGTACTCTTGGAAGGAAATCAGTTAGTGCATGGTGACTTTGATGTAGAAGAGAAACCCCTCTTAACACAATTCAGAGACAAGGCTACTTATGCTTATCAGTTACAACAATCTATTCAAGAAAAGACACACACAAGAGTTGTTACAGAACATCACTTGCCCAACATGCCTATCCAAAGTGGTGCTGAACTTCAAGGTAGTCAAGAATCTCACCTGAGAGTCACTGAAATTGAAGACATCCCTTAATCATCCTCAGGTCAACCTAAGGAAACAGGCTTAGTTTCCTATACCTCTGACTTTGACAGGTCAAAGGTAAACATCATTAAATGGTCCTTTACTGATTCCAACTCAGTACTTGTGACCAGGAGAGATCGTTCAAGTAAGGTCTACAAAAACTCAAAGGAGTTGAGTGTTTTATCTTCCAAAGACCTTCTTACAATTCAACATCTTACACCTGAACTTGGACCTCTCACTGAGCAACAAAGATGTACTCTTACTACCCGGATGACAGCAGAAATCTGGAGGATATTAGAAGAGAGAAAAGATCAGCAATAAAGATTGGATAAGGTTTTGGCTTCATCAATCCAGAGGGAGATTGTTGGGACAAAGAGGATTGAAGAAACCACCTTTTGATAACCTTAGTCCAAATTCATATTCTGCTTAAGTATAGGAAGAACTGCTGAAGAAGAATGAAGAAGTACTGTGATGCGCGGTTGCACACGTCATGTTTATTTGACAGTTTTGTATATTTTTTTAGTCGATTAGATAGTATTTTTATTAGTTTTATGTTTGTACTCTATTATTTTAGTATTGTATATATTTTATTACTTTTTGGTTGTTTTTACGATCTATTTATTTATTTTATATTTTTGGTAGGTGCTCGCATGGAGCGGGGCTAAAACAGTACAAATTATATTCGAGACCCGAGCACTTAGAGGCGTGGACCAGCTAGTAACGATAATAACACATACCAGTTGACTCAGTCAATTAAGGAGACGAGAGAGGTGTTCATGGATGTTGGAGCGTAGACGAGAAATTTTGGTCAAGTGAAGAACACCCGAGTTGAAAGATAATAATATTAGTATAATAATAATAAAAAGAACAAAAAATAAAGAATTGATGAAAAAGGCCTAGGCCACGTGAAGGATTAAAAGAAAAAAAAGAAATATGACATATGTGGCCCAAGGCCCAATTCGTGGGAACATAGGCATATTTTGGGGATCGCATAATTAGTTGGACGGCTGTGGGAGAGGAATTACGAAGGCAGACGAGAGGAGCAAGATAGAGGACAGCCTTTTGGCTGTGGAAGGAGGCTTCTAACATAATCATGAGCGGTTAAGTTATTTGTAGCTTTCCTCCGGGTGAATATTTGTATTGATTTCGTATTCTGAACTCGTTTTGATTATGTATGAACTAGTATTTTACTACTTGTGTTGGATTGAATAAACCTTGCTTATATTTGAATCAATTTATCTATTAACTGTGATTTCTGGTATCATAGGGAGGTTGGTTGATATTTGTATAGGGATAATTAGGTGTACGGTTTACGTTGAAAACATGTCCCTAGTTATTATTTCAATCTGAATAGTTATTGTGACAGGATAGCTAGTTATTGTGACAGGATAACCAAGGCCATGTCTATGTGGTGTTCTTATGGTTAAATCGAGTAGGTTGCAAGATTATACGAATAGGATCCCGGGTGGAAGTTACATTTATCTTTATTATTTATTTAGATTATTTTGTTATATTTATTTATACAAACTTCATAATTGTATTTTTTTTATTTATTTACTTTGGTAACCAGCTTAGACAAATAAACAACCATTGTGACGCTAACCACATGCTCCTCGTGGATTCGATATTCCCTACTTACCCTAGCTACCTAGGTTATTTAGGTTTTGCATGACCCTAACGACAGGTCATCAAATGGCGCCGTTGCCGGGGAGCTAGTGCGCTTAGTATTACATTGCTTGTTTGTTTGTATCTTTATTTAGTGTTTCGAAAAAAAAAAAATTAAAAATTAAAAAAAAAGTAAAAAAAATAGAGAATCTAAAAATAATTGTATTCTTATATTTGTTATTTTTAGATTTCACATGGGTTGTTAAGTTGTTTGTGCAGATCTAGGTTACAAGCACTTAATACACCATGAATTGGGTTGATGAAGACAATGAACCCTGCTATAGTTGTGGAAGTTTTGCTCATTGGACTGAAGATTGTCAAGACTGTCCAAAACCCTTACCACCGCTTGATCCGCATTGCTTTTGTTGCGGAAGAATACATACAGATGAAGATTGCCCAATATTTTGGAGTGATCCAGAATATTGGGATGAAATGTGGAAATATGGGTACCGGGCAACTCCATGTCAAGAAGACTATCATAGTTACTCTAACTATGAACCTGAAGAGGCACCTTTCTCAGGTAACCAAGAGGATTATGATTATTATGAAAACTCACAATCATGTTTTTCTGCAGGTTACTATCAACATCAATATCAAATTCCTCCCGATGATGACAAATGTGTAAAGATTACATATCAAAGCAAGGAGGAAATGCAACTCGCTTGAATCGAAGAGAAATTATCTAATATCGAGGATTTGTTATCAACACCTAACCTTTCAATTCAACAAAGAATTGATTACTTGAGCTTTAAGTGCAAGATGTTATCGAAAAGGATAGACATAGCTGAGTCTGTTTCTCCTTTGCCTGATGATATCAGAAACTATTCTCAAGTAAAGGATGAGGTTGTGGAGATTAATACCACACCAAAGCCTTCATTTGTTGAAGAGTTACATTTGGAAAAGGTTGTTGATGTTATTGATGTAGGTGTCACAAGTCTCTCTCAAGATTCTCACAGCTCTCATCCCGCACTGATTACCTTCATAAACAAGGTTCGGGATGAAGATCCAAAGATAAATATTAGGAATGTGAGATTACAAGACATCGGGAAAAGGCGAGTGAAATGGTTCTTCCACAGCAACAAAAAGCGCCCAATTCACATGCCAATCTTTAAACATCTGTTTATTTGGCATGTAAACTACCGAGCATACATTGGAAACTCGGTAGGCAAGTGCGCGCTTAGACCACCTTGATAGTCAGGTATGATTCTTGTACATTTTGTATATATATTTATTTTGTTTTATTTTTTTTCTTTTTAGTTTGTGTTTTGAGTCTCTTTTGATTTCTGGGAATGCTTGGAGTTTAACTTACAAGCAGATAACTTCGCCTGTACTCAATCTCCATTCAGGCGGGGTAAAGCTGTACATCTTCGGTGTATAAGGCATCCCAGAATTTTATGTTTTATTTTTCTTTTGAGTCTTAGTTTCAGGTTTGTTTATCGGTCGCGAATGAAATGCTATACGATCGACATTGGAAGGAATCTAACGGACTCATACGCGTATTGCCTATATCCAGGGGAGTCTGTTCCTTTTACTATTGTTGTATTTTATTTTTATTTCTGTTTTATTTTATTCCCTATCTTACATTGAGGACAATGTGTCGTTCAAATGTGGGGGTGGGGAAACTTCGTTTTTATTTATTCTTGAGTCTAAAAAAATTAAAAATTAAAAAAAAATTGAAAAATTGAAAATGTCTTGAAAATTATTCTTTAAAAGCATTCTAATCAGGCATAAAACAGCTCTTTCAGTATATTCCAGTTGTTTCTTGATTGTTTTGGCAGTAGATCCTTAGTCATGATCCAATTCTTGGAAAAGTAATATGAACCGTTTTCAGCAAGTATTTTTAAGAAAAAAAAAGAGTTTAGAATTGCCTGACTAGGTTTAACAAGCTATTGGTAATAAATGCATGCACACATCGGTAACCCATTTCCCCACTTTTGTGAGATCTTGAGCCTACTAGATGATAGATTGATTCATATACAGTTTCGTTTGTTGAGAGTAGGCCAAATGTTTCTCTATTGCAGAACTTGTATGATTTGATACATGCTGAGGTTGTAGACTAGATATGCACATAGATGACAAAGGCGATTTAGGATTCCCCTTCTGTTTGACACCTTTTATCTATTTGTTTTTTTTTTGTTAACCAGTTTACCCAAAATATTACCATTAGTAGCCAACTTTGAGCCTTATACCCTTTCGTTTGCTAAACCACATAATCACCCAAATAAACCAGTACCTTTACCAAGTATTGATGACATCCAGGGTGTTCTATGTTTGTTCTTATGCGTTTAAGTTTGATTAAATGTTGAAAAAAAAGTATATATATGAAAAAAAAAGTTGAAACGGAAAAAAAAAGAAAAAGAAAAAAAAAGAGAAAAATAGAAAAAAAAATACAAAAGTAGAAGTATTGTTATGGTGAGAATATGACCAAAGTTATGTTTATTTGTGTGTATTGTGAGAATAAGGATTGTCAATCATATTGAACCCTTTCTTTTGAGCCACTTTTTAGCCAAATCTATCCCACCTTTACCCTAAGCCCAAAACCTGTAAGTCCTTTAGATATGTGCATTGTCTATAGTTAAGGTGTGATTGTCATACAAGTCTATGATAACAGAGTTGCATACTTGGTTTTTGAGTGATTAATACTAGCGCATTACATGCTAGTCCAGATATTAAACCGAGTGGAGTGCAAAATTGTGAGGGGTGTGTTGCATTAAAATAAAAACCGGAAGCATGTTAGATTTAGTCGGGTTAATTCTGTTTTTAAATAGAAATCAAATTTGACTTGCTGAATTAACACATCTAATGCTGATCTGTAAATGGGGTAGGACTTTGGACCTTAGCTAAGGTATGATGGGGCGACTGAGGTGCTTGTCTGTGATAATGTCTTGAGCAGAGTATATATATAATTTTTTCGAGACGAAAAAAGATAAGTGTGGGGGTGTGATGCGCGGTTGCACACGTCATGTTTATTTGACAGTTTTGTATATTTTTTTAGTCGATTAGATAGTATTTTTATTAGTTTTATGTTTGTACTCTATTATTTTAGTATTGTATATATTTTATTACTTTTTGGTTGTTTTTACGATCTATTTATTTAATTTATATTTTTGGTAGGTGCTCGCATGGAGCGGGGCTAAAACAGTACAAATTATATTCGAGACCCGAGCACTTAGAGGCGTGGACCAGCTAGTAACGATAATAACACATACCAGTTGACTCAGTCAATTAAGGAGACGAGAGAGGTGTTCATGGATGTTGAAGCGTAGACGAGAAATTTTGGTCAAGTGAAGAACACCCGAGTTGAAAGATAATAATATTAGTATAATAATAATAAAAAGAACAAAAAATAAAGAATTGATGAAAAAGGCCTAGGCCACGTGAAGGATTAAAAGAAAAAAAAGAAATATGACATATGTGGCCCAAGGCCCAATTCGTGGGAACATAGGCATATTTTGGGGATCGCATAATTAGTTGGACGGCTGTGGGAGAGGAATTACGAAGGCAGACGAGAGGAGCAAGATAGAGGACAGCCTTTTGGCTGTGGAAGGAGGCTTCTAACATAATCATGAGCGGTTAAGTTATTTGTAGCTTTCCTCCGGGTGAATATTTGTATTGATTTCGTATTCTGAACTCGTTTTGATTATGTATGAACTAGTATTTTACTACTTGTGTTGGATTGAATAAACCTTGCTTATATTTGAATCAATTTATCTATTAACTGTGATTTCTGGCATCATAGGGAGGTTGGTTGATATTTGTATAGGGATAATTAGGTGTACGGTTTACGTTGAAAACATGTCCCTAGTTATTATTTCAATCTGAATAGTTATTGTGACAGGATAGCTAGTTATTGTGACAGGATAACCAAGGCCATGTCTATGTGGTGTTCTTATGGTTAAATCGAGTAGGTTGCAAGATTATACGAATAGGATCCCGGGTGGAAGTTACATTTATCTTTATTATTTATTTAGATTATTTTGTTATATTTATTTATACAAACTTCATAATTGTATTTTTTTTATTTATTTACTTTGGTAACCAGCTTAGACAAATAAACAACCATTGTGACGCTAACCACATGCTCCTCGTGGATTCGATATTCCCTACTTACCCTAGCTACCTAGGTTATTTAGGTTTTGCATGACCCTAACGACAGGTCATCATACTGAAGAACAAATATGCAAAGTACTGAAGAGTAACTCATCAGAAGTTCTGAAGTCTAACCAGACATTTCACTGAAGAACTACTGAAGACAAACTACTCATCAGCAGTTTGTCACTCATCAGCACTTTGTAATCAAAAGCTTCTAACCGACTGAAGATCAGCAGTTTATTATTATATTGTTTTGTTAAAGTCGTGATTTCAAGTTTCAATGTACAGGCTGTTGTAAGCCTATCTTAGGATAATATCTTTGTTAAATATCTTAGATTACTTCAGACAATGGTTTAGTACATTGGTCTATAAATAGATGAGTTTGTTCATCTATTTTAGATATGTGATTTTGTGTAATTCCTTTGATCTAAATTGAAATCCTTCGGGCTTTGAACTTATAATCCATTTCACATCTGAGAAACATAAATTGCTTTACTGCTTTATACTTGAACTGTATTTATTGTTTCTCATTTATTATTCAGTCAAGGGGGAGTAATAACTCCTCTTAAAAGTGATCTTTTAAACCTTTGAACACTTGTTATTCCGCTGCTTATTAACTCTTACATAAATCTGATACTGTTGGATCAGTGGCTGTTTATATGAACACTTATGTGTTTATCAGATTTATATATGAGTTATTAAGCAGCGGAAATACAAGTGTTCAAAGGTCTAAAAGATCACTTTGATAAGGAGTTATTACTCCCCCTTGACTGAATAATAAATGAGAAACAATAAATGTTCTAAGTACAAAGCAGTAATAACAGTTTATGTTTCTCAGATGTGAAGTGGAAATTATAAGTTTAAAGCCCGAAGGATTTCAATATAAGTTCAAAGATATTACACAAAATCACATATCAAAATAGATGAACAAACTCATCTATTTGTAGACTAATGTACTAAACTGTAGTCTGAAGTAATCTAAGATATTTAACAAAGATATTATGCTAAGATAAGGTTACTACAGTCTGTACATTGAAACTTGAAATCAAGACTTTAACAAAACTATATAATAATCAAAACTGCTGATCTAAGTCGGTTAGAAGCTTCTGAGTGAAAGTGCTGATGAGTGACAAACTGCTGATGAGCAGTTTGTCTTCAGCAGTTCTTCAGTGAAATGTCTGGTTAGACTTCAGAACTTCTGATGAGTTTACTCTTCAGTACTTTGTGTTTGTTCTTCAGTACTTCTTTTCTTTGTTCTTCAGCAGTTCTTTACTTAGGCAGATATGGAATAGACTAAGGTTATCAAAAGGTGGTTTCGTCAATCCTCTTCGTCCCAACAATCTCCCCCTGGATTGATGAAGCAAAAACCTTATCTATCCTTTATTGTTGTCCTTTTCTCTCTTCTAGCATCCTCCAGATCTCTGCTGTCATCCGGGTGGTAAGAGTACATCTTTGTTGCTCAGTGAGAGGACCAAGTTCAGGTGTCAAATGTTGTATGGTGAGAAGGTCTTTGGACGATAAAACACTCAACTCCTTTGAGTTTCTATAGACCTTACTTGAACGGTCTCTCCTGGTCACAAGTACTGAGTTGGATTCAGTAAATGACCATTTTACAATATTTACCTTTGACCTGTCAAAGTCAGAGGCATAGGAAACCAAGCCTGTTTCCTTAGGTTGACCTGATTGAGGAATGTCTTCTATTTCAGTGACTCTCAGGTGAGACTCTTGACTTCCTTGTAATTCAGCAGCACCTTGGATTGGCATGTTGGGCAGGTGATGCTCTGTAACAACCCTTGTATGTGTCTTCTCTTGGATGGATTGTTGTAACTGATAAGCATAGGTAGCCTTGTCTCTGAATTGGGTCAAGATGGGTTTCTCTTCAACATCAAAATCACCATGTACAAGCTGATCTCCTTCTAGCAGAATCATTTTGAAGTCAGTCTTGACAATGGGATCTCCATCTTTTCTTTTGGTGGCTGGCCTTCTTAATGTACCAGATGGTCTTTTGACAATAGAAGTTGTTTGGACTTCTTGGCTTTCAAATCTTTCTGGTTCAGCAACTTTCTTTGCTTTGAATTTCTTGTAAGCCTCATAGAGAGTTTGTTCTTTCCATTTGCTGATTGAGGCTTTTGAACCATAGCCATTTGCCACTAACTCTTCAATCACTTCAGCTCTTTTGGCTTTCCTCTCATTTTCAGTTGCTATTCTATCAGATAGCATCTGTGCTCTTCTGGTCAGCTCTTGTGTTGAGAGTCTTTTGAGGGCCACTTGCTTTGATTTGGAGTTCTTTGTAATGAATGCTATAAGCTGTGCTCTTTTGTCTTCTTCAGCAGCAGCTTCAAGTGCTCTCTCTTCAGCCTCAAGCTCATCAAGTTTCTCTTGGTACTTGATCAGTTTTTCTTCAAAGCTCAAGTCTTCTCTAGTTTCTAGGCTGTTCCATACCCTGTCTTCTTTTGCCTTTTTAGCAGCTTCTTTTAAACTCTTCTCGAAAAGGTCTTTTGACATGCTGATGGGAGTAGGGTTTAAGACAGCTGTGGAAGTTGTTGTAGGCAAAGGAGTGGGAGCAGGTTCTTTTTCAGTTGCCTTAGGAACTTCTGATGATGGTTTAGGAGGTAGAACTGCTGATGTGGTAAGTGGAGTCACAACTGCTGAAGGATTGTCTTCAGTAGTTTGAGAAATGTAATCAGCAGTTCCCTCTGATGCCTTAGATAACTTGAACTCTGGTGCTACTTCTTTTCCTGGTCTTTGTGTTGGTCTATCAGCATTAGCTTCTTGATCAGGAGTTTGTCTTTGTGTAGCATCTGTTGGTTCCTTAATCATCTCCCCCTTTTTGGCTTCATCCACTTCTGGAAGCCTAATAGAATGAGATGTTGCAGCAGACAACCTTGCCAGTTGATCTTGTGTTTCATCCATCTTCTTGTTCAACTCAGCAAGTCTCGAGTTGATCAACCCAAACTGATTGTTAGCTTTTAACTCCCAAGCAGTTGTGAAGGGTTTGAGTTGATCAGTTATGATTTGTTTGAGTGCCTGATACAGGGGGCCATCTGGGCTGCATAGTTGGTTCAGATCTATGCTTGTGAGCCCAGTGAATTGGGTAGGTTGTTTTGGTGAAGGGGTGCTTTTTGGATGATCTTCAGATTGCTCTGAAGATGCTAGTTTTGGGGATTTTTGGGCTAACTGGTCTTTAACCTGATCTTTGGTGACCAGCTTCTTGAGCTTGGAGACCTTAGATTCAGGACCTTCAATGTCAACCGTCAATTCAGTTTGTGGAATTTTTGATTCATCAACCAACTTAATGGAATCATCTGAATCCCTGATAGTGTCCTCAGAGAGGGCAGGATCAGTTATATCATGAGCTGGACCCAAACCAGTAGTCTCATGAACCTCTTTGTCTTGGTTCTGAGGTTTTCCTACTTCTGGCCTTCATCAGTAGTTGCCAAGTTTGAGGTCTTAGCTATGTTACTACTGTCTTCAGGTTCACCACTGGGTGATAAGTGAGTAGTAGCAGCCTCAAAAGTATCAAAAGTTTGCAAGTTTGGGCTTACAAACTCTTGTTCATCCTCATCTCTCTGTGTTGGGCTAAAGGGATCCACATTCATGTCAACTTCTGAAGGCATCTCCCCAATTTGATGTGTTGTAAGGGGAGTGACATGTGGTGAATGGCAATGTTTTCAGAACCGGACCGGACGTCGAACCGGTCTTCTTAGCGGTCCACTGGTCGGACCGGTTCGACCGGTTCAACCGGATCTAAGAACCGGACAAGGTTATAAATATTATAAAAATATTTTTTTTATATTTTAGAATTCAATTATCATCTTTTAGTTTTATTTATTTCTTTTGATTTTTTAATTTGGTGTCATACATGAAAAATATCCTTTCTATAAGGGCTAATGATGAAAATTTATCAACTCATAGCTGTATTCACGTTACAAAGTCAAATTGCTTTAATCAAAGGATATTTTTTTTAATTTGTATTCTCTCTCTCTCTCTCTCACATTCTCTCTCTCAATCAAGAAAACAAAGAAGCTTTATTTCTCCTTCATCACTTCAAAGCTTTATTTCTCTACCAAACCTGTTTTTGCAAACAAACCTCCAAACGAGTTGATTGGTGGCTGCAATGAGTCGATGGTGGCTGCAACGAGTCAAACGATGGAATGATTGGGGCTGCAAGTGATGAATGATGCTATGTGCGAAGAAATATGAAAGAAACCATGGTTGGAGCTACGGTGATGCGATACTGATTTGGAAAAACCCAACACCATCAACCACCGGCCCGACCGTTAGCTTTCACTGGTTTTCCGGTTTGACCTCCGGTCACCGGTTCAACCGCCCGGTTGCATGCTGAAGCGATCCAACACCATGGACCGGACCGCCTAAGGCTCCGGACGCCGGTTCAACCGGTCGGACCGGCCGGTCCGGTCCGGTTTTCAAAACCTTGGTGAATGGGTTCCTTTAAGTCCTGAGAGAAGTTGGGCAATTTCTATGGTTGTATGTGAGGGTTCAGGTTCAGTAGTTGTGATGGGTTGGTGTTCAGGAGTTTGGGTGGGTTCAGGAATGTTTTCAGCAGTTTCAAAAGCAGGGTCAACAGTTATTTGTTTCTTAAATCTTTTTCTTTTAAATATAACTGTGACAGGTTTTCTTTTGGGTGGTGGAGAAGGAGTGTGCTGAGAGGATGTTTCAGCCACTTCCTTTTCAAGTGCAGATTGCACATCAGTAGTTTCAGGTTTCTCCACTTCCTGAACTTTCTTTTTCAGTGACTTGGTTGTTTTTGGTTTTTGTTGTTTAGGCTTTTTAGTTTTCTTTTTAGGTTTGGAAGATGTGGGTTCCTTGGGGATGGGTTGTTCTTCCCCTTGGTCATCTTCTAGCAAAAGTGCTGGTTTATTGTGCCTAGAGAATACTTGAGAAGTTAAAGGGTTTAAAGTTGTTGCTTCTCCCTCAAGTACTCCCTCTCCAAGTTCTTTTATTATGCACTGCATAACAAACCTTGGATACAACAAAAATTTCTTTTTATCATTTTCATGATGTAAAACCAGTTCATTGAAAAACAGTTTTGATGCCTTGAAAGAAGTTTCATTTATGATGGAATGAAAAATAGGTTGAAAGGTTGAAGGCATCTGATCTATTGACCCAGTTTTTGGACTAAGACACATAATAATATAATGAAATAACAGTTTATATTGTGGGTCAAAATATTTTTTGTAAACTGTTGCTTGTGCCAAAGTACCTTGGTAGCCACACTCTGTCATGGTCAGATGAATATCTGAGGTTGGAATATGCTCAGGTGCCTCAGAATCCTTCAAACCAAGCCTGATGCTTAGTGTTTCTGGTGAGATGGCCATCAGTTTCCCTTTTATGGAAGATTTGAGGGAAATCACTTCATTGTTCACTTTCACTGTCTCTGAATTTGCCCAGAACTCATTAAGAGTTTCTTCATGAATGGGTGGATCAATGGTGAAAGCATCATAATATTGGGATTTCATGATGAGATCAAGTATCTCATCATACTGGGACCAGGCTTCATCTTTAACAAAGTAGCCTCTTTGGTTGTGTCCCTGTTTTAACACGAGAGCCATGGATGTTTTTGATCGAACAGTGATTTTTAGGTTAGAGAAGGGGTTTTGCTTTGAATTTGAGAGAGAAAGAGGGAATTTTGCTTTTTAAATGGATAAGTGTTGGAACAGGGTATTTATCAGAAGTTTTTAACCGACTAGGTCAAACTTCTGATGAGTGAAAAGTCTGTTTTACCCTTTTAGTCAAACTGCTGAAGAAGAAAGGTTTCTTCATCAGTGGTTTTAGTTATCTCATCAGCAGTTTCAACTGCTGATGCAAATGACTTTTAAAACACTTTTCTAACTTCTGATTTTCATCAGTAGTTACATCCATTTTGAAAATATCCCATTTTGATGTTTATCAGTAGTTTTCAAAATTTGTTCATCAGAACTTTCTCTTTTCTCAAATTTTTTTTTTGGTCTTCAGAGGTTTGTGACAGATAAGTATGTAAGTGAAAAATAAAATATGTGCAGAATTAAAAAGTGAAACACTTACAGACTTTCTTCTAGGTTTAACATCCCAAGCATGGATACTAACCTCTGAAAAGTTGTTGAATCAAGGGGTTTGGTGAAAATGTCAGCTATTTGATTAGCTGTTGTGACATGCTTCACCTCAATCTTGCCTTTTTCATAGCAATCTCTTATGAAATGATACCTGATTTCAATGTGTTTAGTTTTTGAAAACTGAACAGGATTTTGAATGATGCTAATGGCAGATTTGCTGTCTACTAAAAGTGGGGTCTTGGTCTCTTTGATTCCATAATCAAGCAGTTGATATTGGAGCCATTGTATCTGTGAAGTACAGCTTGCAGCAGCAATGTATTCAGCTTCAGCTGTTGAAGTTGCCACAGATGTTTGTTTCTTTGATTGCCAGGACACCAGACAGTTTCCTAAGAATTGACAACCACCAGATGTTGATTTTCTTGACATTTTGCAGCCTGCATAGTCACTATCTGAAAAAGCAGTTAACTTGGTATTGCTTGAAGCAGGATACCAAATCCCTAAAGTAGGAGTTCCTTTCAGATATCTGAAGATTCTTTTGACTGCAATTAGATGAGATTCTCTTGGTGCAGATTGATATCTAGCACAGACACAAGTTGAAAACATGATATCTGGTCTAGAAGCAGTTAGATATAAAAGAGAACCTATCATACATCTATACATGGTTTGATCAATGTGTTTCCCTTGATCATCTGGTTCAACTTGTGTGATTGGTGTCATGGGAGTGGAACATGTTTTACAGTCTTGTAAAGAAAATTTGTTCAATAATTCTTTAACATATTTTGATTGATGTATAAATGTTCCATTTGACTGTTGTTTGATTTGCAGTCCTAAAAAGTACTGCAATTCTCCCATTGTACTCATTTCAAATTTTGATTGCATGAGTTTCTTAAATTCTTCACACAGTTTTGAATTTGTTGAGCCAAAAATGATATCATCAACATATATTTGAACAAGTAAGACATGATTTCCAACATGTTTTATGAAAAGAGTTTTATCAATGGATCCCCTTGAGAAGTGATTCTTAAGCAAAAAGTTTGAAAGTGTTTCATACCAGGCTCTTGGAGCCTGTTTTAGCCCATAAAGAGCTTTGTCAAGTCTGTAAACCTAATCAGGATGAGAAGGATCCTCAAACCCTGGAGGTTGACAGACATACACTTCCTCTTTTATTTTTCCATATAAAAATGCACTTTTGACATCCATTTGATAAACTTTAATGTTGTTGGAAATTGCATAAGCTAAAAATAACCTGATAGCTTCAAGTCTTGCAACTGGTGCAAAGGTTTCATCATAATCAATTCCTTCCTCTTGGGAATAACCTTGTACCACTAGTCTTGCTTTGTTCTTGATGATCATACCAGCCTCATCTGATTTGTTTCTGAAGACCCATCTTGTTCCAATTGGTTGCTTGTTGTCTAGTAAGGGACAGATTTCCCAAACCTGTTGTTTCTTGAATTGAAGCAACTCTTCTTGCATTGCTTGCACCCAATTGTTGTCTTTGAGGGCTTCTTGATACTTCTTTGGTTCCAACTGAGAGATGAATGCTGAGAATAAGCAAAAGTTGGAGAGCTGGTTTCTTGTAAGTACCCCTGATGCAATATCACCCATGATTTGATCCAATGGATGATCCTTGTGTTCAATCAGTTGTTGTAAACCTGTACTGGATGATGGCTCTACAGGTTCTTCAAATAAACCACTGAGATTGATAATATCTGGTTCAGCTGTTATTTGAACTTCAGGAGTTTTAGGTTCAGCTGAATCAGTAGTTTCAAAATGTTCATCAGTAGTTCCTGAAGTTGAAGCTATTGAAACTTCTGAAGGTTTGATAGTTGATCTTCTGACTGTGTTTGGAGTCCATGGTGCAGGACTATCATCTTCAAATCCTTGAAAACCATTTTGAGGAGGTTTGGATGATTCAACAGTCTTTTCAGGTCCGAAATGAAAGTTGTCAAGATCAAATAATTCAGCAGGATTTGCTGGAATAAGAGTGTGTTTTGATTCATTGAACTTGACATTCAATGTTTCTTCTACTATCTTGGTTCTTGAATTGAAAACTTTGTAAGCTTTTCTCAAAGGAGAATAACCAAGAAAATAACCTGTGTCAACTTTTGCAGCAAACTTAGAAATAGAGTCTTTGATGTTGAGGATAAAACATTGACATCCAAAAGCCCTGAAGAATGAGATAAGGGGCTTAATGCCATGAAGAATTTCATAGGCAGTCTTGGTATGTCTCTTGTTGATAAGAACTCTATTCTGAACATAACATGCAGTGTTGACTGCTTCAGCCCAAAAATACAAAGGTAGGCCTGAATCAGCTAACATTGTTCTGGCTGCTTCAATTAATGTTCTGTTCTTTCTTTCTACCACACCATTTTGTTCAGGAGTTCTGAGAATGCTTAACTGTCTAACAATCCCTTTAGACAGACAGAATTCATCCAGAGTTTTATTCCTGAACTCTGTCCCATTGTCACTCCTGATGACTTTGACAGATAGAGAGTATTGCTTCTCTACTTGTAGAATAAAGAACTTGATGATCTCAGCTGCCTCATCCTTGGAATATAAGAAGAAGACCCATGTGAATCTTGAGTAGTCATCAATGATGACCAAGCAGTACTTCTTCTTACCAAGGCTCATAATTTTGACTGGTCCAAATAAGTCCATATGGAGTAGTTGAAGACATGCAGTTGTTTTTGATTCTTCAATAGACTTATAGGAGGACTTATGCTGTTTACCTTTAAGACAGGAAACACAGTGTTCTTTGCACTGATATTCCTTCAAAGGTAGACCTCTGACCAAGCCCATTTTTGTGACTTTATTGATGGTTTTAAAGTTCACATGGCCAAGTCTCCTATGCCAGAGATCATTTTCTGAAGTTGATGCCTTTGAGAAGAAACAGGCAGTCTTGTTCAATACTTTGTCCTTTTCGATGTCCACTGCATAGACATTGCCACATCTTTTGGCAATCAGCAAAGTATGATCTTCAATGATCTTCTCTATCAACTTCTGGCCTTCTGGTGATATGATCTTGCATGCTGTCTTTGTGAAAAAGGAAGAATATCCTTTGTCACACATTTGAGAGACACTCAGCAAGTTGTACTCAAGGTTTTCAACCAGATTGACCTTGTCAAACTGCATTTTGCCTGAGGATACATTGCCATATCCTAGCACATATCCCTTGGCATTGTTCCCAAAGGACACAGATCCTTCTCTTTGACTGATAAAATTGTTTATCAGGTATCTGCATCCAGTCATGTGCATTGAGCCTCCACTATCCACATACCATATGCTGTTCAAACCTCTGGAGACTCTCTGCACAAGATAGCAAATTAGTTAGTTTTGGCAACCCAAGCCAGTTTGGCTTTGGGTTTGCTCTTGAGAACAGGTGCAGCTTGTTGTGGACCAATTTTAGTAATCCATGTCTTTTTGGCAATGGATTTGTCATTAAGAACAATGGTGGGTTCATTTTGGTTTCCACCATCAACTTTGGTCATCAGAAGTTTAACCAGGTTTATCAAATCTTTAACTTCAGCAGTTTGTGAAACTGCTGATGAGTTAGGTGAAACTTCTGAAATTGAACTTTGAGAAGATGACCTTTGTTGAGATAAAGGCTTCTTCTTAGAAAGGGTTTTGTTTGATTGTTGTTTGTTGGGAAAAAAGGTATTTTGATAATCTTGTTTTATCTGTTTTCCCACAATCAGTTGTTGTCTTTGTTTATTTAACTGATTTACCTTTCTAAATTTACAAAGTTCAGTTATGTGGTTAAACAGACCACATATTTCACATGCTTTTGCCTTCTCTTTCCTTTTAGATAGATCAAGAGAGCTGGAAGGCAATTTACTGACAAAATCTGATTTTTGAAATAGGTCATCAGCTGTTTTCAGGGTCTCAACTCCTGATGTAGTTGAAACTGCTGATGGCTTATTGTCAGTAGTTTTAACTTCTGCAGGACTTCCCTTTTTGAGGAAGTTCTGATGGTAGGATGTGCATTCCTCCATATCAGAAGTTTGAATCAATTTCTTCCCATCATTATCAGTTTTGTGGGTGAAATCTGTTGGTGATTCAGTGTGGGTATATCCAATGCCAAACTTAACATTGGCTGCAGTTTGTTTGTTAAGTAACATTTGATACCCTTTACAAGACTCAACCCATTTTTCACAATCAACCTTGGTGTCAGCAAGCTCTTGTCTGACTTTTCCTAGGCTGTCTATCATGGTTTTAATTTGTGCTTCTGTTTCAATGGATTTATCATTTAGTTTGGAAATTTCTTTGTTTTTCAACATAATTTTTTTTTTCCAAATCACACTTCATTTGTGTGTATTTTCTTTCCATGTCATTGGATTTGCCTTGTAAATGCACATTGGTTTATCTAATTAAAGCAAATGATTCTTTGCAAGATTTAGTGCAAAGCTTTAACAGAGATTGTTGTGATACCTGTGTGAGAGCAGAATTTGAAGAGTATCCTTCAAAAGCCATTAAGGCAAAGTTCTTTCTGCCATTATCAGGTTCTCCCCAGTTGACATCATAGACCTTATTGTCTGCATCCTGACTGCATTCTGATGTGTCATAAGGAAGACTGCTCCAGTCAACATACCCTGAGGTGAATAAGCTTTGTTGCTGAGGGGGTTGTTGAGTTTGTGCAGGAAGTTGAGCAGTTGGAAATGGAGGCATGAGCTGCTGTTGTTGTTGAGCAGGCATCTGTACATATTGTACTTGTGGCACATATTGGACATTTGGAGCTTGTGCCTGTACAAAATGAGCACTCCCATTAGTTCCATTATTCCTATTATATGAGGGGTTATATTGATTTCCAGAGGACATTGGTTGGTTATAGCTAGAGCTTCTACACTCTCTAGCAAAGTGTCCCAACTTCTGACACTTATGACATCTCAGTTTAGATTTGTCAAAACCAACTTTTGTTGAATTGTTTAGTCCTGGAAATTTCCTTCCTGACCTTTTATAAAATTTGTTAGTTTTTAAGCTTAACAAGGCCAGTTGGTGCAATATTTCCATTTCTTCTAAGTCATCACTGCTAAAGTATTTTAAATCATCCATGATGAAACACATGTTGTCAGCAGTTTGACTTAGTTCTTCATTGTCATAAGCTGGGAAAGATCCATCTGATGAGATCCCGGCAGTTATGTCAATGTGGTCAAAAGAACCAAAATTATTAGAACAGGATGGTGAGTCATGTCCTAACAAGGCTGTGCTACCCGGAGTATAGTCATCAGCAGTTTTACCAGATTCTTGCAACTTTTTCTTTTGATTGATTTCTCTTTCAAAAGTTAATAATTTACCATGTAACCTAGTTAGGTTCAAGGTATTAAAATCTGAACTGGTTCTGAGGACTATTGAATAAGTTTCCCATTTTGAAGGTAAAGACCTTAAAAATCTATGCAACATAGACTCAGTTGTATAGGTCTGATTGTTTATTTTTAACTCAGAGATGAGTGAAGAAAATCTTTCAAACTGTTGAGTTAAAGTTTCACCCTCTATGTGAGTAAAAGTTTCATATTGTTGAGCCAATATTTCTCTGATGTTGGCTATCACCTCAGCAGTTCCTGCAAACTGCTCTTTTAGGCAGTCCCACAGCTCTTTGGCACTTTCACAGTGTAAAAGGCCAGCATAAATTTCGTTTGGGAGAGCCATAGCCAACATGGAGAAAGCTTTTGCATCAAGCTCAAACTTTTGGAAATCTTCCTCCGTGTATTCTTTTGGGTCCTTTGGTCTTTCAGTCTTACCCTCTGGATCAGTAACAACTGGTTTGTGAGGTCCAAAAACTACAGACCTCCAACATCCAGTGTTTGTTTGTGAAATAGTGTGTGCCAACCTTTTTGACCATATGTTATATTCATTTCTGACTAACATGGCAGGTTTGTTGGCAGATCCAGTATTGTAGGGATCCATTTTTAAGAAGTTTGGATTTGTCAATACTTTCTTAAAGTGATGGATTTAAAAAGTGAGCCTTTTATCCTTTTTATTGAATATCAATATTGAGCCTGTGTCTGAATCTCAATTTGTTAGATTGATTTTGATCAGATTAACCAGATGCTCTTATACCAATTGTTGGATCAGTGGCTGTTTATATGAACACTTATGTGTTTATCAGATTTATATATGAGTTATTAAGCAGCGGAAATACAAGTGTTCAAAGGTCTAAAAGATCACTTTGATAAGGAGTTATTACTCCCCCTTGACTGAATAATAAATGAGAAACAATAAATGTTCTAAGTAAAAAGCAGTAATAACAGTTTATGTTTCTCAGATGTGAAGTGGAAATTATAAGTTTAAAGCCCGAAGGATTTCAATATAAGTTCAAAGATATTACACAAAATCACATATCAAAATAGATGAACAAACTCATCTATTTATAGACTAATGTACTAAACTGTAGTCTGAAGTAATCTAAGATATTTAACAAAGATATTATGCTAAGATAAGGTTACTACAGTCTGTACATTGAAACTTGAAATCAAGACTTTAACAAAACTATATAATAATCAAAACTGCTGATCTAAGTCGGTTAGAAGCTTCTGAGTGAAAGTGCTGATGAGTGACAAACTGCTGATGAGCAGTTTGTCTTCAGCAGTTCTTCAGTGAAATGTCTGGTTAGACTTCAGAACTTCTGATGAGTTTACTCTTCAGTACTTTGTGTTTGTTCTTCAGTACTTCTTTTCTTTGTTCTTCAGCAGTTCTTTACTTAGGCAGATATGGAATAGACTAAGGTTATCAAAAGGTGGTTTCGTCAATCCTCTTCGTCCCAACAGATACACATAAGTGTTCATAACATAAGCCACTGATCCAACAAGTGATAATACATCTGTTGATAAGAACTAAACTCATTAAAAGATCGAAATCGTATAACAAACTACCAATACAAAATTGAGAATTAAACTCATTTTCTCAATTTTGTGTTAGTATAAATATAAAACAAATTATTACCATTTGATTTTAAGGAAAAAAAAAAGAAAAAAAAAACAGATTGTTTCGACTTTAATTAAAAAGATTGAAATCATATTACCAAACTACCAATACCATTATGGTTTCATATATTAGTTGAAAAAATTATGGAAGATACGATTAATGAACTAACGATTTAAGAAAGTAAGAAGAACAATAAAGATGACAATACAATGAAAGTGATGAATAATTACGATGAAGAAGCTTGATGAATAAAAAGAACACACAAATCAAAGAATATCTATAATCTTATTAGATGTTATATCAAACATAGACCACAAACAAATATACGATTAAAAAGCTACAACCGAGTACTATATCAACTTTATATATCAAAAAAATAAAAAATAAAAGAATATATTGATTTAAAAGAGAATGAGAATAATGGAGTAGATGAATAAATATGATATATGATTTAATAGAAAAAACAAACCTAATCAAATTCAAAGAAAGCGGAGGAGATGAATTGGAGTTGGAGGCTAGGTAGAGAGTATAAGATGGGAAAATTGTTTTAGGATTTCTTCTGTAAAACGGAAAGATACTAAAAAAACAGCCATAAAAAATATAAAGCCAGGTATATTGGATCCGGATACAAAAAATGGGTCGCCCATTAATGTGTTTTATGTGAGAAAAAGGGGGTAAAGTGAAAACTCAGTAAGAGGATACCAAGTGTCACAAGGATTGTGGAGTAAAAAAAAAAGGGAAAATCAAGAAAATAGCCTTGACTTTTGGGTTTTTACCAAACTAGCCAGTGGAACCGTCTCTGTGAGACGGTTCCCCTTTCCCGAGGCACCTTAACCGATTCTCATGACCTTGGAGAAAAAGAGCCACTAACATGTGGCCACGTGTCCCAAAATCCTCTCTAGCTCTTGGAGGTGGCTTCCAGGGTTCTGAGACCTCTTGGAGAGGTCTCAGAACCCTGGAAGCCACCTCCAAGAGCTAGGAGGTAGCTATTTTGGTAAAAGCCATTTGGTCAACGGCTATTATCGTGATTTTTCCTAAAAAAAATGAAAACTTAATAAAAGGATGCCTAATGTCATAAGAGAGATTTTATTTAATAGTTGTTATAGATTATAGATATGTGAACACTTGTAGTTATATGTATCTAAATTAATAAAAAAAAGTATCATATTAATATTTAAGATCATTTTTATCATATATATGTGATGGATTATTTAATTATGTTAAATAAGATAGCTTCAATTTCGCCATGAAAGAGAGGGTTGAGAAAAAAGATGATGCCATATCAAGATTGTCCCATTAAGATTTTCGAATAAAGCCACTAATGATGCAGAACGTATTAAAGCTAGTTTGTACACTTTACTATAAAAGGAAAGAAATGCATACAGTGTGATTTAATTTGTGTGGTTTTAAGATTATGATTCCTTTTGGTGACAACCAATGGCCCACTACAAAGAAAAAAAATAAACAATAACAAAATAAAGAGGACTTTGTGAGGTGTGGTTAATTAACAAGTCTCATCCATGGGAAGATAACCCTATCATGTCACATTAATAATATAAATTAATTCTAAAGATCATTAACTTAGAGATAATATCAAAATAAGTATCACATCTAGGTTAGATGATCTCAAAGGTTATTTTACGTGATAGACATCACTACCACTTTATTAATTATCGGTCAATTTTTTATGGGTGTGAATTGATCACTGAAAATACTATTGACGACAATTTTGTATGATCGTCATTAAACGCGTGAAGTCTTTTCTATTTGTCGTTTTCTTATCCTGAATTTTGATAATGAACAAGTAACATACATTGCATTCAAATTGTTAGTGGCATTTCACACCCCAACAGCTTTTGTTTGTCGAATCCTTTTCAATCTCTTTTAACTCTTGGAAGGGTGTAAAAGGCAATGATATAAAAGGTTTAAAAGGGATTGATCTTTCTCACCCTATTTTTGTGATGCTTGCCATATTATATTATCTCGATGTAAAGGTCAAAAGCTAACCCAATGAGCCAATATTTTAATGAGGTTTTGGACTCTTTTAACACAGCTTTTGATATTGGCACACACAACCCCCATATTTGCACACGCATGCCCCTTACGCGTCGTATAGGAGGTATGCAAATAATTTGAAGGGTGTGTAAATACCATCATTCGTCAACATTCAACAATTTATCATTTCATTAAATGCATTCAAGCATTCATAGTAATTAGACTTAAGTAAAAGCAAATAATCAAGATAAACACATACCATACGCATACGTATACGCATACACATATGCATACAAAAACACACGTACACGCATACACATACGCATACAAAAACACACGTACACGCATACACATACAAATACAAAAAACACACGTACACGCATACACATACGCGCTTAATTACAGCAAATAAATAATAAACAGGGAATTCAAATGTAGTCATAATTCATAAAAGTAATCAAGTAATCAGAAAAGGTTCATATAACATATATGATATATTGTCATCATGGTTAATAGAATGCTATATAAATATATATATAAAAAGTATAAACACTACTTCTACATATACATATTACAGAAACTTGTTAAGTTACATATAAATGATGTAGAAGATTAAACTGTTGCAGAAAAGTTTAAAGATCATTCTTACCTTTTAGGTTTTTTTTTATAGTGACCAATGAAAAACAAGATGTGCAGTTTCTCACTTTTTATCACTTTTGGAATCATACCACTTTCCAAAACTTGTCTAAGAGTACCAATTCATGCCCTGCAACTGATATGGATGCCTGAAAACATTTTCTTCCATAGACCCCAACATTGTTTGCTGCTGCATTTGTGGTGTTTGTGGCAGTTGGCTTAGTAAACTTGCAATGGAACCACTGTTTTCCTCAGTGGTTCTTGTGACCATGGGACTAATATCACTATTACTTTCAAGGAACCTTTTGGTTGTGTATGTGGATGATGAGTTGCCCGTGTTGCCGGTGGTGGCTGCCGCGTCTTCGTGCCAGAAAAGACCTGATAGTGATCTCTTCCCTGGAAGGAGATTGGTATCGGTATCGGTTGAGTTCATTCTGACATCAAATAGGAGGTTGGTTTCTTGGTTTTGCACCATTGCGTGGTGGTGGCCGCCCGCGAGCGAGATGGATGGAGGTATAGAAGCTAGCATCCCAGCCATGGTGTGATGGCTGCAGTCATCACTATCCATCGGTCTTTGTGTGTTGCTCTTCTTGTAGATTCGGCACAAAACCCAATCATCTAACTACACATTCATGAATAAAAACATTTCAACATAACAATATTATAGTAATATTATTGTAACACCTCAACTGACTGAGCTGACGTGTCACTTATACAGATCTATCATAAATCAAACAAACTTTCATGATTATTAATCATATCGTTACCCTTAACGAGCCTTTTTGTTTGGTGGGATCGGAACCATGGGGTTTGGCGACCGGTTTACCATCTGTAAGTCGATATTCATGCATGATCCAATTCGTTTTAACACCTTTTGGTGGCTTCCCTCCATAAAAAACCAGTGCCTTCTTTACCCCAACTTTTTGCGTACCACCTGACGTCATCACCGGCTTATCCGTTCCAGTTGCTTTCCAGTACCCAGAATTCGCGGCCCTATTGGGCCGCGCTCCGTTTGGGTATTTCCTGTCTCTAGGGCTAAAAAAATACCATTCATGCTCCCCAAATGTCGCCTTAGCTAAAAACATACACAATAAAAAAAAAAATAATAAGAGATTAAAATTACAAAACAAACGACTATCTATAATCAAGGGGTTAAAAGGGTTCGCTGACTGATCAACAAAATTTGTTGAATTTTATATGTAAAATCTCAATTTTTATTTTTTGTGATTTTTTTAATAAAAAACATGATGACGCCTAATTGTAACATAATCTTATGATGATCCCCCGACTAAAAGGTTACGGCCTTAGGGGAACCTAGAGAGTTATCATGGTACTTACCCGGGAGCTCCCATGGATCGAACTTGTAAAGGTCGATCTCGGCTATAATGGCCACGGGAAGAGGTGCACCCACGACCCTTTTCTTGAGGTAGTGAACCACTAGCTCTTCATCGGTAGGGTGAAAGCGAAAGCCAGGCGGCAGCTGAGGTAACTGCGAACCGGTCGATGAATCTGTACTCTCCATAATCAACAAGACCGATTGATCAGGTGTTCTTGATTTATGGTTTGGATGAGAGGAGTTAAGAAAAAGAACATGAGTGTGTTAGAAAGAGATCATATAAATAAGAGTATAGGACCATGGTATTAATATAGGGTGAACCGTACAGAATCGTTTGTCACACACCGTTGGTTTCAGTAGTCTGGTGCCACGTCATATTCTGGAGGGTAAGATAGTCATTTAACACTCATAAGTCGAAGATAGAAATTCGGTGGACCCCAGTTGTCAGTGGTGCAGACCTATAGTCAGTCCGATGAAACATCAGAAGGGTCCCCATGATGTCGTACGTGGTTTCGCATCAAACCAAATAATTTGATTGGTCCATTATAATCATTTTTATTAAGCTTTTATAATATTATTATTTTGTTCATCTTTTAAAAAAAAAAGTATATGCTTAAACTAAACTAAACTATTCCTATTCTTATATATTCGTTAATCTTAAACCAAAGGACATACGACACGATTGATTCACTTGATTGACAAACTAAGACTGTCTGTTGTGGGCCGCGAACGAGGTTTTAGTCTGGTGCTCACCTTCAGCCATAACAGCCCGGCGCGAGCACACGCGAATAGCTCTGGCTCGAGCACACGTTATGGTGCTCGCGTGCGTTAACGGGAGAAAGTGACCTTTGGGTCACTCCGTTGCTCACCCCCAGCCACAATAGGGTCAAGCGATAGTGTTACTTGAGATTGAAGTCGGTGGCTGGCGTCTAGTCTCTTATCTCGCGGCCCACAACGGATGTTCTAAGGTAGTGCAAATGAAGCTTGAATGAAAATGGCACGATCACACGCTTGAAAGAAAAAAAAAGACACACGTGTAGCACAAATTAAAAAAAAAATGTAAGAATTTAATTAAACACGAATGGGAAGGTCGTATTGCATCCAATTATGAGATGACACGTGACAAGTTATGTGAAGATTTTTTTTTAAAAAAGAAAAGAAAAAATGATTGCGATCTTTGAGAGTATGAAAAGCTAGCTTTGAAAGTTATATACTTTTAAAGTTTTGATTAAATAAATTTTTTTTTTTGAACGATCATACTTGTTGTTTAAGTATATGAATTTAGCGTATTTGATTCATTCTACTCTGTTCTTCTAAAATATTATAAAACATAAGTTCGATATCTAGTTGAAGACTAATTAATAAAATAATATTAATTAATTTTAGTAGATCTCTGGTAGAAAGTTTTTTTTTTAAGTGATCCTCAAATGTTGACCTGCGACGAATAGTGATGCCCCATCCAATCCTTTTCTGTAGTTTTTATTCCAATGCCCCACAAGATCATACAGAAGAATAAATGACAATTTCGAGGGAGATTTTATATGAGAAATTTATATTAAATAAAAACTTAAAATCGTCTAAACATAAATGTTAGATGTTTTTCCCTAAAAGCGTTCGATCAGTCGGTTCAAGTGATAAAAAAAACTCGCCCATAACATGCAATGTTGAACTGTCGAGGTGGGTGGTTTTTAGTCTAATCAGGTAGCTAATTGTCCCACCTCTTGTGGTGTGGTGGTAAAAAGGTTGGTGTTTCAAATGAGAGGTTGAGAGTTCAAGCCTCATGGCAAAAATAGGTGCATTTAAAAGAGGAGAAATTAGTCATTAAAAAAAAAACCAGCTAGCTAATTCATTGTTGGTTTAAAAAAAAGTAAAAGATATTAACCGAAAATGAATAAAAAAATGTTTTTTTTTAATATATGTGAATACATGTTAATTATTTAACAAATACAAATTAAGATTTTGAAATAAAATGTGTGTTTGGAGATTTTAGGAAGGAGAAAAGAATGAGCCGACCATCTAACCTTATTTTCCCTCTCACACATATCTCATATGTAACAGAATCAGGCATGGTCACTAATTGCATGATCCTTAAACATGTGACCAAACACATGCATGTTAAATAATCTGTTTTACATAATTATCTCTTTTATCACACGTAACCTTCAATTAAATGTTTGGTATATGACATAGTTTAATGCCAAAGCCCCTAATTCTAAGCATCCGCCCATTTTATTAAACTAAAAATTATATTAAATAACTTCAATAGGTTTCAGAAAACCTCATACACGCACACCTACATAGATGTACTCGTGTGATGTGAGGGTAACATATACATTGATTCTCACATAACATGTTAACTTTAATTTATAAAACTATAGCAAATGAGAACTCATATATTTCTTGAGAACCGTGAGAACTTAATCTAAATATTCAAATAAAAAAACGTGTGTTTATATTTTCATGTATTCAACAATAAAAAATTACCCGTTTTTATGTATATAGAGAATGGTTATTTTGAAAACCCACTTGAGCTGTAAAACCATATGAAAACATTCGTTTTGTTTTAAAAAATTAGAGCATGTAAAATACAGGTGTTTTATACAAAAAAAATATATATATATATAAAATGCGACGATAGGATTTAAAAACAATAAATAAAATATAATAACACACCTATGTCACAATTGTGTAATAGTAAAAAGCATAAATGGTACACATTTTTTAATAAAATTCCTAGCCGATTGTTTTATTTTTATTATAAAAATGTTTGAAATGTGTATATTACATGCTCTAAAATAAAAAACAATAATATTTTTCATGGGATTTTCATGAGCTTTCAAAACTTAAGTATGTTTTCATTTTACTCTTTCCCCCTATTTATAAGGGAGAGTTATATTGACAACGCAAAATATTTCAAGAACAGTGATAACTAATGAAAAACTCAATCAAAATCATTATTTTAATACATTAAAAAGAATATTCTCTTTAAATAATTCATCCCTCCTCTCAAAATCACTTGTTAATAATTTTTTTATGCATCTGTCAATTTTTTTATTTACAAATACATGTAAATTTATTTTCTAATATTGTATTCGAATAATAACTATGTATAAAAAACTCAATTTGAATAGTTATTGGACAAATTTACACAGTTCTCATGAAATATATGCGTTCTCATTTTAACCTTAATTTATAAATATATTAGACTTACCAGGAAAAATAAAGACCAAAAGAACATGAACGAAGTTATGCTTCTGTTTGTTCGTCTAGTTTAACTGAATAATTAAACAAACACGAACGTATAAATGAAAATATATTATTGTTTATGTTCATTCGTTACAAAAAAAAATGAATTGTTTGTTAATATTGTTAACGTACATAAATAAACTAATATGTAGATAAACGGACATAAACTAATACTATTGAATGAAATGTAAACGAACAAATATCTACGAATAAACACCAATGAAAGTTCACAAACATATATAATCAAACCAGACATGTGCTCATGTTTTCCATTTAGATACATAAACAAAATAAATTAATTTGTTGGTGTTCATTTGTCAATTAAGTAAATGAACAACTCGATGAACGGTTCGCTTGATATTTGACTCATTTACCTATCTACTCATATACAAATATATATATATGTGACTCAACATTTGATACAATTATAATGGCGAATCTCAACTCTGTGTAGTTTAACCCTAAAGTATTACAAAATATACATATATACAAGTGTTCCTTTACTCATTCTAGCTACATGTCGGGTCTTCTTATCTGATTGGACCCGTTGAACCCATTTCAGCCTTTTTCGACTTAGCTTGGATGAAACTGCAACTTCTGTATCAAAAGTCGTACGGATCATCACATTTACGATTCCTATAAGTTTTACATAGAGATCGATTTTGATTTTTGCACATCCTTATCTAGTTCGGACTATTGATTTATCAAAGTCAACCTGCCATTCACAACTCATAATAGCACTAGCACTTATTGTTATACTTTAAAAGGATAAAAGGAATTATAGTTAGAAGAAACGTGTAAAAATGTGTAAACATTTCCTTTTATTTCGTCGACAATATGTTTAAAAAATCAAATAAATATAAGATGAATGATTAACATGTTCACACCTTATACTACATTTAGGTGTCATTCTCTTCTATTTATGTAACAGGAAAATGAAAATAGGAAAACCCATAGAGGCATAGACTAATTACAAACGATGTAAGGGAGGGTAATTAAGTGACCTAATTCTGTTTTAATCTTATTTGGTAATAAGGTAATGTGTGAACGCAGGTGGGGTAAGGTTGCTTTCACTAATCACCTTTCAGTTAACATTTAATGTCATTTGTAGTGTATTTTTAGTTCAATATTAACTCCCTAAACATTTACTTTATATTTTCTGAACCGAATATCGGCTCTTAGTCTCCGTCAAGTGGTGCCAGCATTGATAATGTTGATCGTAGAATACATTTTTGTTTCAAAGTCAAGTTGAAATGATAATTATAGCTGAATGGATATTGATTGAAAAATATAAATATTATACATTTAATTTGTGAATGTTTATACTTATTTATGATTTTGTTTTTAAGGTTTATAAGGATGTTTTAACCAAAGGGATTGTAGCCCAATGATACCAAGATGTTTGTTAAGTTATGATCCTCTCAAGTGGTAAAGGTCCTCGACCACTGCCGGCAAAATAGAGTATTTATGAGTTTTTAGTTTGCCGTTAAAAAAAAAGTTAACGGGTTTCACTAGGCTGAATGTACGTTTATTCTAGGTACGAACTCATTTATCATATCTAGGTAGTTTAGCATACCATAATTATGACTTACTTTTATTAGAATGTTTACACCGATTACATCTTGTTCGTTTACGTTTGTTGATTTAATAAATGAATGAACATGAACAACAAATTTCGCTCGACAATTAACTAAATGAAGATGAACACAGGTCGTGTTTGTTCAACGGTGTTCGTAAACATTCAGTAATGTGTTCATGAACGTTGTTCATGTTCGTTTGCTTATGTTCACTAAATATTTTTGGACATTTATTTTATTTTATCTTAACACTAGCTTTTATCCCGGGAGCGTCCCGGGTTGAAAAATATAACAATTCTAATAATACTAATAGTTATAATTATTACTTTTGTAATTAAATAAATAAAAAAATAACCTTGCTATAAGGTGACACCATGTATTGCAGTGTTGCGTGATTCTTTCTCCTAGCTTCTCTTGATGAAGTATACCTATGCATCTTTAAAGAGTAAAATTCCAATGATAGCATGACGATTTGGCTGAATTTCAACATCGTAGATAAGAACCTTGTTTAAAATAAAAAACATGATTAATGAAGAACCAGAACACTTTGTATTTTTTTTCCTGTATGAACGAAACCCCACAAAAAATAGTCGTTTTTTTCTCTGTTTTTTATATAGCACTATGGTACTCGTTGAAAATATAATAAAACGCTCGTTAATTTGGTGTAATTTTTTTCTTTAAAAACTCTCGTATATAAAAGATATTAACGTTTAAAAATTATGGGAGGAAACATAAAAGTCAAAAATTTAAATTTGTTTTTAAATTATTTTTTCCTAAAATAACTCAATTTAATTTTAGTAGATTATGTTTTATATTATTATTTGTTTTTTTTTAATTTGTCACATGGTATATTTTTTTTAAGAATAAATTTAATACTATCACCTCAAGGTGCCACATGGCACATTTAATAGGGGGTTAAGGCCTCCATTGAATGACACTTCATATAAACTCAATTCTTTTATTATAAGTTATAGATTTTATATTCTTTAATTTATTACCCTAAAATATGAACCGTATTCCCACCTTTTCTTTTTGCACCGTTCTCTTTTCTTTCCTCATTATTGATACTAGTGGGTTTATCCGCGCGTTGCGGCGGGATCCAAAAAAACTTGTAATACGCTAGCAGTTTTCTCACCGCGCATTGCAGCGGTAAATCCTGTCGACAAACATGTATTCCTTAAAGTTTGGTTCGTATTGGTCGACTTATTGTATAAAGTTCTAAGAAAATGATATGGGGAGCGTAGTTCTTGACGCTTCTTAAGCAAGTCCTCCTCTTGCTTATATACACACACTCAGTCATTGATCAATTAAAGCAACACCAGAATTTGAGAGGAAAATCCTTCTAGGAAACAAATTTTACATGGCAAATTCAACTTTAGTGTCATAAAGATCCAATACACATACTTGTAAATTAAAAAACACAAAGATGTCAAATAAGTATCAAAATCATTAAAGCATTAGTTCCAAATTAGAAGAGGGTAATTTTTTTACAGAACTCTTGAACCCAAACTTAAAAAAACAACCTCGAGTATTTACAATTACGATGTAATTGATTGTAAGATGTCTTATTTGATCATTTATGTTTCTTCTTCTATTTACATAGGTGAGTCGTAGTTGTAATCTTATTCTTTGTTTGTAATGTTTTTCTTAACACAACAAAGATTATTTTTCCCATGAATTGGCCCAAGCAAACTTCCTATCGAACACACTTATGCGATACACAGTCACAATTTGCCCAACCGAACTTCCCATCGAACACGCCAATGTGATATACAGGCGTGATATTTCAAACTTCCCATCGGACTCAGATTGTTTTGCCATCCCCTAAGAATGTTAGGATCTATAAAAAATGAAAATTTCCATTAAAGCTCTAATGTTATCATTCAAACTAAATTGAAAAAAAAAATTGTAATTTATTTTTAAAATTTCAAGTGAAATCAACAAAACTTCAAATATATACTCAAATGATGACATAGGAATGCATGACTATGAGCACCAATTATAATCTAAGTTGTCAAAGGTGCGGGCCAAGGGCGCACTGCTCAAGGTCAGCTCAACGCACCATATGAGTAGTTAACTGAAAGACACAGTTTCTAGCTCTTATGAGTGTGCTTATGCGCATTGACAAGATAGATTACAATTTACAATATAAATCTTTCACACACATCACTATCAAATGTCAATAAGCTGGGATTTGCTTCCCTCTCCTTATTGTAAACCATGCGGATAAAACGAAAATGACAATTGGAAGCGAATATCACATTATAACCGTAGAAGAAAATAAGTGTACTTTAGAGAATATAACATAAACTAAAATATGTATGTACATGGAAATGGGTTGATAAGCTGTGATGTCTCCAAAACAAAACAGATTTGATCCTAAAAAATAAACAATTCAATTGAATGATAAACATGAAACCACAATTTACAGAAATTGAAATAAAAAGAATGTAAAAGAAAACACGGACAAAATAATGAAAAAAACATATATAAGAACTAACAAAAAGCTTAAAAACTAAATAACTAAGTAAATAAATATACATAAAGAATATACAAGATTACATGTGTTGGCTTACCAACATAATAATCAATAGTGGAAGACTACAAGTGTTGAACAATATCATTCGATGACTGCTTCCAAGAGAAATAAAGAAAATGGTGTGATAAGGCAATAGTATGAGGGGTTTTAGAGATTAAATTGAGGGATGTTGATTTTAATTCATCATTGAAGATGAGAAAAGGAAAAGGTGAGACATTGAATTTATTGAAGATGAGAAAATCAAAAGGTGAAGCAAATAATAATAGAGATGACTTGCATTAGTCATTTGTACAAGATGTGGGGAAGAACGATTAGTCACTTATATTAACTCTGGTTATTCTTCTTGACACGATGTTGCACATAATGTTACTGTACATACTCTTTCACATCCAGATCTTAACACAACAGAAAATGAAGACACATCAAATGATCACTATCAAGACAATGTTGAACCCAATAATCAGCTTAGGGGGTCATATAGGCCAAAACCTCTACTACCTTTGATAATTACGTAACCTTCCTAACTGTAGTTGAATAGATACTAGAAAGCTTACCCATCCTACCTCTTATAATGATGCCATTAAGAGTGATTACTCTTCTAAATGGAATAAAGCCATGGCTGACATGCTTGATTGCATGAAGAAAATTGGTGTTTGGATTTTGTTGAATTATGCAATGGTGCTAAATCCATAGGATGTAAATGGGTCTTCAAAACAAAACTAAATGTGAATGGAAACGTTGAACGCTACAAAATGAGATTGGTTGCAAAGGGCTACACTCAGAAAGAGGGAGTTGGTTATCAAGAGACCTTCTCACATGTCTCTTGAAAAGATTCCTTAAGGATCGTTATGGCCCTCGTAGCTTATTTTGATTTAGAATTTCCTTAGACGGATGTTATAATTGTTTTCCTTAATGGTGATTTGAATGAAGAAGTGTTCATGAAACAACTTGAAGGCACATCCCTTGAGATTAAGCTGATGAATCAATACTATGTCTATAAGGGTGAGAAATTAGTAACATGTGTATTTGAAATGATCCATCTAAATATATTGTTGTGTGATATAAAGAATCTGTTCTAATCCTAGTCCAGTTTGAGGTAGGGGAGGGGTTGTGGAAATTAATACCACACCATATCCCCCAACTTGTGGAAATTAATTAATCATGAACAAATGGTTTGTCATTAGAAGATGAGTCTGTCAGTTAAACGTAGCATGTGAAGTTGAGGTGCTTAGAGCTAAAAGAAAACATAAAATCTCACGAGGAATAAGAAATTGAAGTAGCACCTTTAATAACATTTATGCAAAATAGAAAAGTTGGTGTAACACCACAATCCATGTTACTATTTTAGAAATCATAATCACATCAAACATCCCAAAATATTAATAAAACCAATGGTCCATACCCCAAAAGGAAATCTAAACAAAGTACTAGCGTTATTCTTCTCATTACTTTCACATATATCTCTGATAACCTGATGTACACAAAAGAAAACAAAACAGCACTCGAGCCAATTGTTAAGTGGACAAACAATTCAAATAATAATATGAGCCAATTGTTAATTGTTAAGTGGACAAACATGCATGCGAGCTGAAATATATTGAGGTCTGAAAATTTGATAAACTTTTTAAATAATATGACATATGACTTACGAAAACTAAGTTCTCATAAATGATAATCGAAACGACAAAAATAACAAAAGTATACAACTGATACGTGTATATGTAGCTAAATTATATAGTGAATATGAGTTGCGGTGTGTTGACAGATATTGAAATAAGGGAAAATGACCGATATAGCCCGTTGACCGGGCCATTTGCACAAATGAACCTTGCACCCCCCTTAGGAGAGACGGGACACGGCTCCCAATGAGCCTGAACCGTCTCCCAAGGGGGCTTACCGTTTCAGCCAACAGACGACCGCCACGTGGCGTTGTTGATCCCGAGGCTGAACCGTCTCTCTCCCCAGACGGTTCACACTTCCCCATGCCGTCTCAAGCCGTCTCGGGAACCGTCTGAACCGTCTGAAAATTGTATATAAATACCGGATTTCATTTAACAAAATTTGCACCAACCACCCAAACCTTTCATCTTCCAAAATGTTTTTTGGTTTGCCAACCGAAGCCTACCGGCTTACGAAAATAATGTCCGATTACTTGGATTGTTGTTTCATCTGCGTACGACTACTTGGATTGTTGTTGCATCTGCGCGTGGGTTAACCCGTGTAATTTGCATTGACAATGTGGTAGTCTATTTTATTTGCAAGAAGAGTTCTTTGTCTATGTAGCGCACATACACCATTCAAACAAAGTTCTTAGTTCTTAGCAAGTAAATTTAGGAAGTTTGTTGTAATAGTATAGTTTGGGAAGTTTGTTGTAATAGTATAGTTTGTTTATTGTTATTGTAATAGTATAGTTTGTTTATTGTTTTTGTAATAATATTGTTATTGTAATATTAACGAAATATTTACTTTTATATAAAAAAACACTAAAAAAAACATAAATAAACATTAATAAAAAAACATAAAAAACATAAAATAAAATTCGATTACAAATAAACTAATTAAGATAATCCCTCATCATTTGCCAGGCGGACAAATGTTTAAATTCTTTGCCCTGCCCGTTTTTATACTGTCTTTTGGAGTGTCGAATTGACGTGTCTTCGGGAAAGCCACGGGGTACCAACTGAAGTGTCGCGTTGTGGTACGAGTTGAAGATTTGACATTTCGTTGTCAAATCATTCAATTTCCGGCTAAGTGAGTCCGTTGTCCGGTCAGACCCTCCAACCAGCCAGTTATACTCGTGTTGGATACGAAACCATTTGTTCGTTTGGTGGGTGCTCTCTTCAACGTGGCGCCAAGCAGATACAAGTGCAATCTCTTGTTCTTCTGTCCATCTTTGGGGTGCCATTTCTGTTAGACGGTGGTGGTGGACGGTGTGGTTGTGTGGTGGTGCTGTTACTGTTAGACGGTGGTGGTGGTGGTGGTTTGGACTGTTAGACGGTGGTGGTGGTTTGGATGTTCTGACGGGAGACGGGAGACGCTATTTATAGGTGGTGACCTGGACACCGAAGCGTCGGTCGAACCATCGGGACTCACCGGAGACGACGTCTCGGGAGACGGCGAGTCACCATTGTAAAATGTGACCCGGCTTCAGCCGGTTCCCGAAAGACCCGAAAGCCGGTTCCCGAAACACTTTGAGCCGTTTCAGACGGTTCCCAAGACGGCTTCAGACGGCAGGGACAGCCTCGGGATCAACAACGCCACGTGGCGGTCGTCTGTTGGCTGAAACGGTAAGCCCCCTTGGGAGACGGTTCAGGCTCATTGGGAGCCGTGTCCCGTCTCTCCTAAGGGGGGTGCAAGGGTTATTTGTGCAAATGGCCCGGTCAACGGGCTATATCGGTCATTTTCCCTTGAAATAAATAAATAATAGTACAGTAGTAATAAAATGTGTATCATGTTTGTTTTGTATGAATTCTCTTTATATGAATTGACATTTTATCCTTTTAACTATTAACTATTCTAATGGTTAATTTGTTTTCCAAATATTTAAACATACCATTGCAGTGTGCTTAACTTTATATCTATAATTTGATAAAAGGTTTGTTAAAATGTATATTTGACTTTTCTTTTTACCCTTAGGAACCATACCGATACTGTCCGAACAACTTTGTTAGTGTACTAGTATTCATTTTTATGCTTTGTTAGTGTATAGCAAGTGTCGATCTTATACTAGTACCTTGCCGAATCGAACACATACCGTCCCAACAATGTAAGTACCACGTCAATTTCAACCAAACACTTCGGTACCGGTATGGTTTTGGATCGATGTAATGCACATCTCAATATCTTTTAAGCATTTCACGACTTTATTTTTTGGGTTATATATCTTTCGGTTGTTACACCGAATGCCAATATTGTGTCCGTACCGTAAAAATTGAACTGATAAGTGTGTCCTGCCGCAACACGCAGGAGGATTTCACTTGTTAAAGGTAAAACGGATCATCTGAAAGACAATAAAAAACCACCATTGAATTTGGTATGCTTTTAAATCAATCGAGCAGTTTTGCTCATACAGTAGTTCAATCTTTAGCATAGACACACTCACGTGTTAACAAATTAGATTCAAAGAGGAATGAGGGGCGAGCGAACGAATCCTCCTTGTTAGGGTCTCTAGCTAGTGCCAAGCTTGAACTTGGATTGTTTACAAATCGAGTTGTATCGAGCCGGCTTGGTTACGACCGAATCGGAAAAGAACGAGGTATTTCTAAGCAAGTTTCAAGCTACTTGAACAACCCAGACTCAACAGGATCACTACTGGAAGTTTCAGTTGCACTAATTGATTTTTTATGAGAAAACATTCTACGATATCATAAAAAGAATTAGAACGTCTAATAACAAATAAATCTTTACATATTAAGCATGATCAACATTTCAAGCTTAAAACAATTTTTTAACCAAGTTTTTTTTATACCAAATTCTAAATGCCCCCATCAAGAGTTTCGAACTTGGTTTCACCAATGAGACATTTGTCTCTTACCATTGGGCTGTAGCCACAATGATTCAAGCTTAAAACAAACTACACTACCAAATGTGTAACATAATAAATTCAAACAATAGTTAAGCACAATACAAAATATACACATTTCCTATAGTATGGAAAATTTTATATTAAGTTCCTACCATAGTTATCAAAATCACATGGCTAAAAAAAAAGCAAGCGCTTGAGATTAGAAAAAAAAAAGCAAACAAAGTTTCAAAGTATTAGTGTATTAGTGTATAAAATTAGTTTTCTTTAGATAAAAGTAGAAATCTGGCTGGAATCTAGCTATAGTTTAATATCATCTAATTAGTATGAAAAGTTTCAAAGTATTAGTGTACTAGATTTATATCCCGGGAGCGTCCCGGGTTAAGAAATCTAATATGACATATCAATTTTACATACGAAATATACTGATGCGTTTTATAGTTACATGCAGGAAAGCTTCGGGTAGCACCTAACCTAATAATTAACAATGTATCTCCAATGTTAACGTCTAACCTTAAACAATGTATAACTCTAATATTAAAAACGATATACAACTCCAATGCTAACACCTGTTGTAAATAGAATTCATATTTACTGGTTTGAACATAATTAATGACTTGCATATACATGATTAATGAATAACTTGAACACTTTGTGTGTTTTTTTTCCTGTATGAACAAAACCCCCACAAAAAAATAGTCGTTTTTTTTTTCTCTGTTTTTTATATAGCACTGTGGTACTCCTTGGAAAAAATAATAAAACGCTTGTTAATTTGGTCGTTTTTTTCTCCGTTTTTATATAGCACTATGGTACTCGTTGGAAAGATAATAAAACGTTAACATTTAAAAATTATAGGTGGAAACTTGAGAGAAATAAATCTAATTTTGTTTTTAATTTTTTTTTCCTAAAATATCTCAATGCCACATGGCATCCTACATGGCACTCTCAAAGAAAAGAATGGCTATATGAGTGTCATGTAGGATTTAGCCCTTTGAAATATATGTATATATATAGATTAGTGTATAAAAGTAGTTTTCCTTAGATAAAAGTAGAAATTTGGCTGGAGCCATAGTTTAAAGAATTTTACCGGAAACTCTCCGGAATTTGGGACTTTCATCTGACTCTGGGCCTAAACATCACCTGGAGAATTAAAGCACAATTGTCTCGCAACACATGAAAAGTGGGCATAGGCGCAAGAGTCAATGACTTCTAACAACTATGGTTCCTACTATCGGTAGCTAAAAGCGCGCCTTGAATACAAAAACACCTAATAATTTTCGACATATGGTTCTCAAACATGTCATGTGTATCTCCTTAACACAATTCATTATTAGGTTATGAATAACAGTAAAATGTATGCCTAGATCGACTTAGAGGTGTTAAATAAACCGGTTCCCCAATCCAAACCGCCCTAACCGACCCGAAAGGAACCGGTTCTAGCCCACTCCGGTTTGATTCGTATTTCAAACATGTGGTTCCCATCGGTTCTCCATTTCCAAGCCAAAAACTGACCCGAACAGGTTCTAACCCAAACCGGTTTGGGACCGATTCCAGAAAACCGGTTTTTGATCGTTGGGACCTTGGTTTTTATATTTTCGACCTTTGAGAGCAAAACTAGCCGTTATAGAGCCACATTTTGACCCCTAAATCACCATTTTGTCACCCCCAAGTTAGTATAAATATGTTTTAGAAGTTTTGGGTTGATCACAACACTCAAAACGCAAAAAAAAACGAACTCGAAAACGCAATCGTATTCGCTCGTTTTTTTTTTCGCTTTGCTTCTATGCTACATCATTGAATGGCTTCATCAAACTCATCTCAAACCGGTTCCTCAAGCCACCCCACCGTTGTTTGTATTCTTGAGACGACACGAAACGCCGAACCGTTTGCCAAGATAACGAGTTTTTCGACTTGTGTCTTTTGTTGAATGGCGAAAAATTGCATGTTGTAGAAAGTGTGGTATCCTTCTCCAACTAAACGCAAACTCTACCTTGACAAGTCATAAAGCTAAGTATTGCAAGATAATTAAAGAAAATCCGCTCGAAAGTTCTCAAACGACGATTGATACTCAAGGTGAGATTTTTCTTTACGACTGTAACAAGGTTCAAGGCCGAATGGCAAGTTTTTTATTCAAAAAGGTTTACCTTTCAACCACTTCGACGATCCTGAGTTAACAAGCTTGATTTGTGACACGCTCCAACCTCGTGACAAACACGTAAGTCGGCATACTCTAAAACGCCATTGTTTGAAATTATGGAAACAAGCAAGAAAAGATTTAATTGTATTTTTTTTCAAACTTAGAAACCGGTGTGAACTTAACCACTGATGTTTGGTCGGCTCCTCACGGTTTACCGGAATCGTACATTTGCATCACCGCTCATTGGATCGATCCCTTGACGTGGAAAATGATGAAACGTACGATTGCGTTTGAGTTATTTGAGTATCCACACACCGGCAAAAATATTTTTTATGTTTTAGACCATTTAATACAAACTTTTCACTTACAAAACAAAATATTTTCACTGCCGTTCGACAAGGTGTCAAACAACGATGTCGCGGTTGAAAATTTAAAATTAAAGTATAATCCGAATTGCGATGGCATTTTTTTCATACACGATGTGTTGCACACATTATTAACTTATGTGTGCAGATGGGCTCGGAATTCCCATTGTTGAAGATTTCAAAAAAAGTTTTCGATTTATGTTACATGAAGTTTTTAAAACAAGTCACGAACGATATAGAAAATATAACAAATATTGTAAAGATACGAAGTGTCCCTTCTTAGGTTCGAGTTGGGACGTGCCAACTAGGTGGAATTCAACTTTTATAATGTTCGAAAGTGCTTTGAAACAAAAACAAACTTTAAAACATTTTCATAATAGGCTTGCTAGGCGTGGTTAAGTTACGGAATTTCCTAATGCGGGTTGGGATTGTATTGAACAACTTGCGGAATATCTTGAGTTTTTAAAAACGCTACTACAAAACTGTCGGGGGTTTATTATCCAACTAGTAACGAAGCATTGCAAGAATTATATTTAATGGTTCGAACAATATATGATTTTAATGAGAAAAAAAATGGATTGTTTGAGAAAATGATACCCCTAATGGTTGAAAATTTTCTAAAATATTTTGAAGAAATACCACATGTTTTTATGTGTGCATTGGCTTTAAACCCGTGCTTAAATGCTACGGGTTTTGTACTATAATCGATGAAATAAATATGGCTTTACGTTTTTATATTACAAAACCAACTTGGGCAACCATCATGATAAAATACTTTTGATAAAGATTTCCAAGCATTGTATGATACTTATTTAGAAAAATATGGTACCAACTTGCAAATGCAAATGGGATCAATGGTAGGGGAAGGAAGACGTAGTAGCTCGATCCGGGTTAACCTTAAAATTAATTTGTTTAATATTGTGAAAGACCAAACGGCTAAAAGACAAAGGGATGAGGCCCCAAATAGCGAGCTTGCAAGGTATAAAGGCTCAAATTTTGATATCTTGGCTTGGTGGAAAGGAAAACAATCCGAATTTTCTATCCTTTCCGCTATAGCCCATGATCTACTAATTGTCCAATCTTCTACGGTAGCTTTGGAATCTGCTTTTTCTCTTAGTGGCAGGGTGTTATCGCTACAAAGAACAAAACTAACTCCTGAATCATTGGAGTTGTGCACATGCTTAAAGGATCACTTGGACGCGGTGGATCCAGTATAACATAAAACATCTTTTGAAGACCAAACCGAAGTTGAACGAAGAATACATGATGAAGAGGTGAAAGAAGGACTAAGTGAACCCCTATCAAACGAAGAACTCGCATACGATACTTCGATGCGTCAAAGTAGGTCGGACGAAGATTAAAACAATGATTGTAATATTTCGAATTATGTTTTTATGTATTTCATTTTTCTAGTTTCTTATTTTAAAAACCTTAAAAAATAATAAAAGTCATATTTTTATGTTTATTTTTTTTTCTTATCGGCCTATATTTTTTTTCTAATTATGCGTGAAAAAACCGATTAAGAACCGAAACCGATTTTACGAAGCAACGAAACCGGTGCAAAACCGAACCGGTTCGGCAAAAAAAAAAACATTTGAACACCTCTACCTAGAATAGATCTAAACATAGCCCAAGTATGGTTGTCCGTTCTTTTTATCCATTAGCCTCCTACCGAACACCCTCTAAACGATGAATCTGGATTATCGCGAATTAATGAAATCTCAAGTGTTCTACTTGACACTACATACACATTGAACACAAATATACTAAAAAAAATACTATAATTTGTATATGACTCTAACCCAAAAATACTTATTATGTTAGAAAAGCTCTTAAAATAGCTACAAAGAGTATTTACAAAGCAACCAAATCATAGTATAGTCTGCTTTCGAACTATCAGATCCAAAGTTATACTTTGAAAGAATTACCTAGCCTTAACATATCTATATATCCAAGTACTGCACATAAATTTATGCTTATCCAAGTAATAAAAGTTTAAATCCGAAATTTAATACAAAGAAAATGTAGATTTAATTGTGATAATAAAGTATCTTTTCAGTTACAAAGAATAAAAAGGGGATAACTAGTGGGCCTAATAATAGCACCGAAAGGTGAAAGGCCTAGAATATTAAGCCCAATTTGTCAATGATGCACATCGCCTTTCAATGACATCGGTGGTGATGGTATTGCGGTAAGTATATAAGTGATGGTTCAAAAAGAGAACGCTAGGAGATTATAAAACAAATCATCATAGTGAACGCTAAGTGTATAAGTGACATCGGTGTCCGCCTGCCCGCTATCTTGATATAATTTTCTTAGTTATGAAATAAGAAGATAAAGTTTTGATTCTTAATCTATAAAGACAGTTTTGTAATCAGTGGTGAAGCTTGAATTTTTTTTTTGAGAGGGGGGGAGTTACGGGACCCTTAACACGGTGGGGGCCGGACCCAATAAATATAAAATATTCAGGTGAAAACACGTAACTTTCCACTAATAAGCAAAAAGGGGCGGCTCGGCCCTAACTATCCTTCGCCAATGTTTATAATATTAATGATTTATTATGTTGTATATTATGTTTTATGCTTAGACTACGTTAGAGTCTTGTGGACTTCACGATTGAATAAAAGATAAAATAATACATTTTGTTTATCTCTAACAAAATAAGGTACCCATTTATTAGCCACTTCGAACGCCTAGCATGTAATAAATTGACCCCTGCATACTATACTAATTTCTTTATTAATTTTTCCCATAATTAACAATAACACCCATATGAATGTGAGTTAAGGAAGCATCTTCCAACCCGTTCTCTAGGTTATTGACTACTTTTCCAAATCCTTCTTGATCGTTTCAACATGTGCCTCACTACACAGATTGATCGGAAGACCTATTATCTTAAGTCATGCCACTCTTTCAAAATCCATCCTTTAAAAATCCTAGAAGAACATTGAGAAGAGCCATTTATCCCATACGTAACTATTTCCATGATTTTTTTGCATCCTTCGGGGTCATGATGGTAATCATCACCTTTATCCTCCCTATGTAACGCCTTTACATCATAGATATTTCCTCCTTCCTTAAGCATTCCTCCATACCACACAAGCGATATTAGTTTCTAGCCTCTCAGAACATTGACCTCCCCTTCCATTTCGTCGACCATTCAGATTCCAAATCTTCTAAGATAATATCTTTCTGGTCCTTATTTTGCATCTCTCTATACCTGGTCGAAACCTCCTTGTAAGAAAAGTTCATACTGTTCTACTAGAGAAGCCCCTTCCCATGTGAAAAACTCTCCTTTATGCCTGTATCTCTTTGATTATCACATGTCTCTTCTCGATGCCTAGTAAGTCTTTCCTCTTTCCTCTTTCCTAAAGCGTGCAACTTTGACGAATACTCTTCTTCCATGAAGGTTCAATCGGTTAGAGCTTTTACCAATCTATTCTTATCTTTGATGTTCACAAATCTTACAAAGGCAAAAGGTTTTCTAAACTTGTCCCTTTTCCTAGCTACATACGGATCCACTATTTGGCCGCATCTATCACATTTAGACCTTACGAAATCCGTAGATATCTCTTCTTGGAAATTTGAAATAGAGAAAGTAGTGGCAAACTGTTGGCCACCTCCTTCATCCTCATTCCCCTCACCAAGACCATGTCGAATCTCTTCTTCAAGTGTTGTTTTCTCTCTCCATACTCTCACCATAATCTCCCTAAATGTGGATGTTTATCGTTGTAGGAAACTTCACGCCGATTTTAAAGCTTACTCTAAGCTTCTGAATTTTTTTAATAATAAACCAAAACTATTATAGTGAAGTGTTAAGTTGTGTATTGGTAAATCCCTTTGTTTCCCAACGAAAAGGTCACAAGTTAGTCCTATATAATATTACTAAATACCCGTCATATTTGCTTTCCAAATTAGGATTTCGGTTTTGACCTACTAAAGTTATTTATAAACTTATATTTTTTATTGTTGCAGGTGAAGCACTTCAATTGTTATTTGTTACGATACAAATGGTGATCAAAGGAAGAGCTAAAGAATTAGGAAAGAAACACAAGAGATGAGAGGGATACCCCAAATCAATAGCTAGTATTATTCATCAATATTACATGTATTTATACACATATTCAACTATGCGTATTGACATTTCCATCCCTTATATTTGTTTGTAACAATATTCTCCCCTTATAAGACTTTTGACCTCAAAAGTCAACTAATCATAAGTGTCAAAAGTTTGAACAAATCCAGCTTGACCCATTGGTCTCTGGTTCACAAAACCAGTAGATGCTGAAACCAACTGTGCGGCAGCCACTGCAGCTTTCGAAATCCACTCAGCAATCACTGCAGCCTTTGAAACCCACTCTGCTACAGTTTTCGACCCATTAATATAAGCTGCAGTCTTTGGACTCTTAATACAGCGGCTGACCCCATCATTTGCAGCCCAATATAAAAACACGAATGCTTCACAAAGCAAGGTACGATCAAGATTTCCTACCCATGGTACTATCCAATTAAAACCACCCTCCAGCTGACAACCTATATTCTGCTTCATCCGAATCTGTCTACCTCTACATTCCATATTACATTCCCTTCAAAGACTTTTTTCCTCAAAAGTCCACATATTCGGATTACGAAACCTAGATTTAAATGCAAACACAATGCGCCTTGTGACTTAAATTCCATCTCAAATTTCCTTTTGATAATATCTTCAGATGAATGGTCGCGGATCAAACCATCAGCTGCAAATGAATGGTATTGGATCAGACCAACAGCTTTAGATGCAAATGAATGGTTTCGGATGGGACCAGACCCCATTCCATACACTTTCCAAATCTTATTCTCATCAAAATTCACTTCATAGCCTAGACCATGCATATCCTGCTTTGGATTTAGCACATAAACATGAGTATTTTTTTAAACTGATTAATATCATCAGTAGGAAACTCTGCAACAGTTTCCCTGACATCTTTGGTTTCAGCATCCTCGGGACCCGCAAAAGCAAGAAAAGCTTTTATAGCTTCTCTCAGAGCATCATAATGTGTAGTCTTTGAACTTTTTATTGATTGACCACGACGCCATCCCATTTTCAACATTAATCGGACACCAATGGGATCTGTGGCTGGAACAACTAGTTCATCAGGATCAAGTCCAGGAATAGCTAATGCCCTCTCATTTTGTTCCTTCTCATATTGCTTCCTAGCTATTTCTGTTGCAGTAAATCCGAAAGTGTCAAACTGCATAGATGTCCCCAAAGAATTGCCTTCCAATTCGGCTTTCTCATCGTTGTCCAAAAAGTTTGAAAGGTCAGTTTAGTTTCAGCTCTTTTCTTCCTTGATGATGTAAATGTTTGTGGAGTCCATCCCTCTTTAGAGCCAATATTGAAGTAACCAGCAGAAAAACCTCCACTAAATGCACCATGAAACCTTCTTCTTCCTTCTTCATCTCTTACCTATTTCGGAAAAATCGACCCACTAAAACCTTCCGAGTACTGTTCCGAGTACTCTTTAACATCAACCACTGATTTAACATCAATGGTTTCTTAAATATCCACCCCATCTTCATATACAACATTCATGGGTTCATGTACCCCAACATCACTTGTTTCTTAAATCTCAATTCCATTCTCGCATTCATCAATTCTAATCACTTCTTGAACCTCAACACCATTTCCAAGTTCATCAAGTGAAACTTCGTTGTTACTAAAAATCTGGTCACCATCTCTTTTCCCAATTTTTATAATAGTTGAAAATGGCCAGAATATTGGCTTGGTTCTCTGCTTTTTCATAAGCCTCTTCCAGCGTTTTTGGTCTAAAAAACTTAACCCAACATTTAATTTCTAAATTCAGGCCCTCCACAAACAGATTTCTGGCGTAATCCTCACTTAGAATTACCTTTGTAAAAAGAAGGTCGAATGACTTACAATACTCTTGAAATGAACCCGTTTATTGAAGGTTCTTGATATCTTCCATGGAAGATGCAATATTTAGAATGCACTTTTCTTGATTCTTATTGTTGAACAAACTAGGGCTACGTTTTCCCAAAGTTGTTGAGCCCATCCATTCATCAAAGCTTCTATATCCGCTATACAATTCCTAATCAGTAGGTGGTGCTGAATAATCGGATGTATAACTGCAACAATGACCTCTGCCATTGAATTTTATTGCAACACAAGAACACCTAACAGATCCACAAACATGGACTCTGTTCTCCCAAATCAAACCCCCCACATGAACACAAGAAAACCATTCTTATTTGTTATAGAAATCGGGGGAAACAGTTATTTCAATCATGGAATTGAATCTGATATGGCTAATCGTGGAATATTCAATCGAACACAACTAATTGAGTGGTTGAACAGTCAAAACCCCTAATTCTTGAATCTTATAATGAATTCAAGAAATTGAACAGAATTGAATCAAATTTGTTTTTAAGAAGGGAAAAAACTTGCACGAATTGGCCAAGAACACATAAGAAACGAATTAAAGTCGAGATGAATGGACAATTAGGAACAGAATGAACAAAATGAAGAAAATCGAATGAATTGGAAAGAAGAATTGATTGAAAGAAAGATCAAAGAACAGAGAAGAAGTGTTTAGCAAAATCAGTGGAAATGGGATGGAAGATCGCGAATTGAAAGAAACGGTGGAACAGAAGAACAGAGATGATTGTTGTTATTAATGATGGATTGACAGAGACGAATTGGATTGGTTGAAGAGATAATAGATGGTTATTAATGTTGATTACTGTGGTAATTACGGTGGATAATGGTGGGTTGTTATGGTGGTGTAAGGTGGTTATGACAGTTAGTTATGGTGGTGATTGGCGGATAGATGGTGGTCGGAGGTCGAAAGGTTCGATTGCTCTGATACCACTTGTTACGATACAAAATGGTGATCAAAGGAAGAGCTAAAGAATTAGGAAAGAAACACAAAAGATGAGAGGGATACCCCAAATCAATACCTAGTATTATTCATCAATATTACATGTATTTATACACATATTCAACTATGCGTATTGACATTTCTACCCTTTATATTTGTTTGTAACATTATTAAGTTTTATTCTTCGATGAGCTAAGGTTTACATATTGTTGTTAAAGGTTTTCATTCTCTTGTATCACTCATTAAATTCTTAGAGATGTTATATATAATTTGACCTGTTGAATACATACATAATAGCCAATCCAACAAGTTTTATTTTTAAAGCGAAACAAAAGTAAAAATTGGGGAGGAAGATTAAACTTGGGCCTTATACTCTTAATTCTGTTTGGGCTCACAAAATGGTTACCCCCTCTTACTCTACAAATGATAAAATATGTAATTTATGTAAGAAAATACACAATGAAAAAAAAAGTCTTAGGAAGGGTATCAAATGGATTATGATTGAACTCGTTCAAGCGGCATTGGAACCGTCTCATCAAATCCTACGATCTTAGTTTTTAAGTTTTCACTTTTTTGACTTTTAGCTTGTAGTTTTTAGAATTTGTATTAGATCATTGTGTTTTTTATGTGGCATTGTGTCTTTTCCTTATTTTCGTCATTGTGTCATTTTGCGATTCTTTGTGTTTTTTTCTTCGGCATTGAGTTATATTTCTCGGCATTATGTTATATTTTGTGACTCGTTGTGTTATATTTTGTTACTCATTGTGTGATATTTGTGATCTATTGTGTCTTTTGTATCTTTCTCACCATTCTCATTTGTTTTATACTGTGTAGGATAATTTGAGCCATGGAACAAATATATGATAACTAATAAGATTCAAGTCTTGTACATGAACGAAAGTGGATGCTTGATCAGTGATTCGCATATCACAGGGTTAAAACTTAAAAACGTAAAGAGTTTCTCATATGTGATATGACTATGACATCTATAATCCATAAATCCATATCCATATCCATAATCCATAAATATATATATAAGAATTGATGTTTGCTTACGTGGCATTCAATGGTCGCCTCAACCCTCACTTGAATGTGCCACGTGGCTTCTTGTGGAAATTTTAAAAAAATAGATTTAGAACACAAATTATTCATTCATCAATGCTCCTTTTACATATTTTAAGTTTCAAAATCTTTTATATTTTCATACGATATTGTTTCTTATAATAAAAACATCTTATTCATTTGGATTTAATAATAATAATAATAATAATAATAATAATAATAATAATAATAATAATAATAATAATAGATTATTATTGTAGAATTATTTAACCTAGGTTTATTATTTGTTCGGATCTAGAAATCTAAGCATTTGATGTTTTTTTTGCTATTTGTTTTATTGATTGATTATAAACGGTTGAATGTTATTTGCAACTTTGTTCTTTATCTTTCAATTTCCGAGAGTTCTAAATTGGGATCTATTAGAGATGGTTTGGTTTGGTAATCATTAATTGACAATCGTGTTGTTTCTTGTGGATCTTTAATCAAGTCGCTTAGGTATGTTGTTCCATGTTGACTTTTATTTGAATTAATAAAATTTAATTTGATTTTATTTTTTATTAATTGTGGGTGTGTTGATGTTGTGATTAAAGGAAGCTAACGAAACCATAATTTCTCTCATACCCGGGTATCCGTGTTTTGAACTCAGATTTCGATTAAGGTAACGATATGGTCTTATTTGTTATTTTGATTTAGTTGTTATTTTGATTTAGTTGTTGGTGTTGTTGTTTGCACCTCATATGCGATGTTGTCTTTGCCGGTTAGCCACGCCTTGATGAAACTTGAGCTTTGTTCCACGGTCATGTCATGTATATAATATATTGTAGTTTAAGTTTTAACACCTATTAAATGGTTTTATATGCTCTTTATAACATGTAGGCAATCATGCGAAATCTTCCAGCGTCTGACATGATAAAATCGTGCTATGTGGTTGGCCCTGGCTGTATAAATGTTAATTTATCAACATAATGGATAGCTAAGGTACTGATTTTGATTGTTATATAATTATTACAATGTAGAAAATTGCAGACTTTCAAATACAGGTCGTCTTAAGAAAGGTCATGTCATGTATATAATAGATTGTATTTTAAGTTTTAACACCAGTTAAATGGTTTTATATGCTCTTTAATTGCTCATACAATAAATTTGTTATGTACACGCTGATTAGGTGATGGATGAATATCAGAAGACGCATGGTTATTCATGTGTACAAGCAAATAAACCGATCAAGGTCCGTATCTTAATGATGTTTTAACCAGATTTTCTTCTTTTATCGTTTTTTATTAAGTCATATTAGATTTTTCAACCCCGAGACCTTTCCGGGTAATCAACTAGCATAGCATATTCGAAAAAGAATATTAGCTTTGTGAATTTACGGCTAAATTGTCAAAATAGTTTCGTATTAGCTGGCGCCTCTAAAGAGCTACTAAACGTGGGCAATAGGTAAATGACGGTTGTCTTATGTAACATCTATCTTTATATCACGTGTCCTTTTAACATTCCTATGTCTATTCTTATCAACAAGAGACTTGACTCAATGCAATGCAAAACAAAAAACAAAGCCAAGGCATTCTACACGCGTTATATTGGATGTGATGGATTGTTTAATTCATATATTATTTGTTTTTGTTTAGATCTAATGTAGATCAATACGTTAAACAACAATCTTTAGTAAACTATTATTTCTATGATATAATTGATGTGTCTACCTAATTATATCCATGATGTATATTATTATAAAGTAACTAGGTCTAATTGGCAAAGTTAATGAAGTTAAGGTATTACTCTCTTTGAGATCAGGGGTTCAAGCCCTGTCCAAGACGGATTTATTGTAATTTAAATCGGTAAAACAAAGTAATTTATAGAATAAAATTAGAAATCAATTTACTATTTATATTTCCTTTACAAAGATACGATTAGTTTTGTAACAAAAATTCTTTTTTATATATTCAAACAAAGATTATTTCTTTCTCATAACAATTTGAAAGATATTCATCCTATACTTTTCCATCTTCATATACGCGTTCTTTTTTCCGCCTCCTACTTCTATTATAACATAGAATCTATTTTTCATATTCTACTAAAAAACATTTAATACAATTTCATATCTATTATATCATATGACCCAATCTAATAAAATCATCATAAAACTATTACAACACGTCTTCGGTAACATAAAACCAAAAACAAAACTAGTTAACACACATTATTAAGCAATCCTATAATCTTAAAAGATAAACATCGGGTCAATGATCAAACACAAAATTGCGTTGAATACGCCATTTCATCTTCATAACATATGTTAAATCTAAAACTAATATTTGTCTCCACCCCTCATACAATACATTAACCTACACCTAACCCCCTACAGAATCATATATTTACACGCCACCCCCTCCTAACATTTCACTGTCTGAAACCCAATACCCCTTGTTGAGTCGGGTACCTAATACCAAACGGGTCGATCGTGTTTGAGAAACTCTGGTTTTGTCCAAACGGGTTCGGGTTCGGGTTCGATTGAAAGTAACCCGGATTATTCACCCTTTGGCTTCTTATTCCACTTTGTACTTCATCTTCAAATGACCTTCCAAACTTTGTGTCCATAGTGTACATAGGGGCCATTGACGAACCACCATTCATGTTAGTCTGTTGGGGTGGGTCTTGGACTGTAGGGACGGGTTCCGGTAACCCGAATGAGGCGATGCTCGCCCAGTCGTAGTTACCGGAATCGAATTTTTGGAGGTTTAGCTTTTGGTCTTCTTGTTGGAAGGTTTTTATAGAATTAACTCTCGGTAAGTTGAAGAACCGGTCTTCGATCTCGGGTAGTGACTCGAGTACGTCGTCGAATTGAGACGATGATGATGATGGTGATCCATGGCTTTGTTCGGTTGTTTGACCACCAGAAGTTGTTTTGTGTGCACTTGAATTCTTCTTGTAGATTCGACAAAGCACCCATTCGTCCAACTGAACCAAATCAAAAACCGTATTAGTATTTTTACTAAAAATAGGACTAGGGCGAACCTTGAAGCAACAATAAGTTTATTGGTACATAAGTGAGGATATTCGAGTCATGAAAACCGCCTCTAGCAAAAATATTAGGATGCGTATATCAGACCCAAGTTAAGTTGAAACCCTAAAAGCCAAAAGCACTTGTATAGCGTGGTTTCAGACCAACTTGGGTCTGGTATACGCATGCTTACCAATGCAGAGGTTGTTTTCATGACTCGAACTAAATAACCTCAGAACATATGACAACAATCTTACCGTTGCTCTAAAGTTCGCCTTGATTAAAAAGAGAGATTGATGTGAGGATGACTGACCTTTGGGCTACCGGTTTTTCGTTGAGGATCCGACAACCTATACTCATGCATGATCCAATTAGTTTTGTTTCCTTTAGGAGCTTTACCAACGTAGAAAACCAAAGCTTTCTTGATCCCAACCCTTCGACCTCCAGTCGTGATCACCTTATCGGTTCCAGTCGCCTTCCAGTAACCCGACCCGGCTACTCTATTGGGTCGTGACCCATTTGGATACTTTCGGTCTCTTGGGCTAAAGAAATACCACTCTTTCTCCCCAAACATTGCCTTACCTACAAGAAAACAACACATTACACCATATGTTAAAAAATAATAATAATTACAAAAATAAAAAAAAAATAAAATAAAAAGGTTAAAAACTTACTTGGAAGCTGCCATGGATCAAATTTGTACAAATCAATATCAGCAATAATTTGAAGAGAGAAATCATGACCAGCAACTTTGCGACAAAGATATTGTACAAGAAGTTCCTCGTCCGTCGGGAAAAACCTAAATCCCGGCGGTAAGCTAAGTTGAGTCATCGGATCAGTAACGGGCAGACCCATAAGGACCAAGAATGCAATATTTGTAAACGAGAGAAAACAAATGTGCAACTAGCTATTTTTGGTTTAAGAAAGAGGGAGAGGATTATTATTAAAAAATTCAAGAGTTATGAATTTTTTTTTTTTTTTCAAGAAATGAGAAATTGGGTGGGTATTTATAAGGGTGGATTAATCGAGAGATAAGTACGGTCGTCCTTTTCTTACTGTGGTATGGTGGGGTCCACGATGGTTCAGAAGTCGACACGTGGTCATGGGCATCGATCTTATCTAAAGGTCTAAAGCTTCCAAGTGCATGAACCCATTGGCACTACATGACAAATTACTGATAGTGAGTCATCTGATTAGATGAAATGCCCACCGTACACGTGTTGAGTTCTAGAACAAATGATTAAGATTCATAAACAGACAAAACCCTTTGTTTTTTATGTATTTTGTGTGTATTATATTTGAGGTTTAGGGTTTATTGAATATTTTTCTTCCATTAAATTTTATTTTAATGAAATGAATGCATGATATAGGAATGAATCATTTAGAGATAATTATATTATATCCAATTTGGTACTTTAATCGGTTTCGAAGAGTCAAGTGATAGTTAATCAAAGATTATTTAACTATTTTTATGTATGACAATTGATAAGCATAATCTTTGTTTATGTTTGGATTTGATAAGAAAGTATAGGATAAAATGGTCTTGTCCGAGAAAATGTTGACGCCACATCAACAGTTCATGTTGCAACAATTAGGCTATAAGGTGTGATTCCCTTCCTCTACATTAAATCCATATATATAGAGGGATAATGTTCCCCTTCGCCACCTTCCATTTTCACCACCTTTTGCAACAATGTGAGCTCGGCTAAACCGGGGATATCCCACGAAGGCACCCAATTATCGACTTGGGGTGATGTTCCCTTCTCCATCAAGTCCCAATCAGACTCCGTGGTGTGCTTGCCGAGCTCACACCCTAGGGTCATAACCAATGACATAGTGTAGCACACTCTAACTTAGTTATAATAAAATAATTTTTGAAATTAATTATATTAAATAGTAATTTAGTTAAAATTCACTAAAATTTGACGCAAGTTATCCATGTCAAATTGAAGGTGTTTATTATTGTTATTTTATAGCTTGCGTTATATTATTGTATTATGAAGTTGTTACCGTTGACATTTTATGATTTGTTTTATCAACAAAATAAATGTGAATTTTCTTTTAAATATTTAGATTGTAATAGCATTACTGCATTACCATGTGTTTCTTGCACCTCTCATTTGGACTTTTATCTCCAATCACATAGAGTGGTCAAAACTAGCATAATAATTTGGTGCATTAATTTGATTAAAAAAAACGGATATTTATATCCCATGGTATATACTAATCAAACTAACGTATACATATACGTATCTGTTTTATAAAAATAAATATAAAAAAAAGTCATATAAAACACGTTGGATGAAGGCTAACACGTGGTAAGTAGAAGTTAGGCCAGAATTTTGTCAAAAAGGAGGGGAAAGGGAGTGCCAATAGGAGTCACCTTGTGTTGACACGTAACCCTTCTTTATTATTTTTTATACACTTTTCTTCCACATTTTTATTTATGCTTTCTTCCACTCTTCTACTTCCTTGTTTCCCTTTGACTTTTCACTTCCCTTTACCTACATTTCTCCTTAACTTATTATTTTTTACAAACCAATGAGAATGTATCTTTGATAAAAACTTGTTCTATATAGCGATAATGTGTCAATTTTAATGGATTTATTTTGGTGATTTTTCTCTAGATCATACAAATTTATCATTATGTTTTTATGCTTTTTCAAACTTAATGGAACTGAATTCGATAATGATTCTATACAGATATTATATGATGTAACTATCATATCAAAATTTAGTAAGACAAGTCAACGTGTTAAATGAGTAAAAAGAAAGTTAGAAAATTGAGTTACCCATAATGCTTGTTAAACTTTACTAATATCTTACTATCTATATTCTATAGAGTTAATAGCCAAAATCGTTCCTGAGGTTTGGTCACTTTTGCCACTTCAGTCCAAAACCCAAACGTTTTAAATCTGGGTCCTTAGGCTTTTGATTTTTTGCCACATTCGTCCCAAAAAATGTTTGGGTTTTGCTAAATTCGTCCCTGAGGTTTGGTCACTTTTGCCACCTCAGTCCACAATTTAAACGTTGTCAGGGACGAATGTGGCAAAAAATCAAAAGCCTAAGGACCCAGATTTAAGACGTTTGGGTTTTGGATTGAAGTAGCAAAAGTGACCAAACCTCAGGGACGATTTTGGCTATTAACTCTATTGTATTATTTACGGTTTTCAATCATTCATACAAAGTGATACATTTTCTTTTCTTATTCTTCTCTTTAAATTCATATATACATCTATCCTAATAAGTATACTTGTTATATATTTTTTCTTTAAATCGTATTTCTTATTCATTGATCATGGTTTATAAAGGCTTTCACATTAAAATCTCACCTCATCTTGATATATATATTTATATCCTTTGGAAACACATATAAAAACATTATTTTTTTTTTAAAAAAAAATAACCAATGTAAAATACATGTTTTTAAGCGTTTTGGGTCAAAAAAATAAAAAAAGCGCCGACGGATTTTTTTTTTTAAAAAAATAAAAAAAGTTGCTGAAAACATATGTTTTCATTGCAACTTTGTTTATTTTTTTAAGGTCAAGTATAAAATGAAAACCCACTTGAGTTGAGAAACCCTTTGGAAACCCATATAAAAAAACATTATTTTTTTTTTGAAAAAAAAAATAACCAATGTAAAATACATGTTTTTAAGCGTTTTGAGCCAAAAAAAAAAGCATCGACCGGATTTTTTTAAAAAAATAAACAAAGTTGCTGAAAACATGTGTTTACAACAGCTAAATAGCTGAAAACACATGTTTTCAGCGCAACTTTGTTTATTTAAAAAAAATCCCCTCGGCGTTTTTTTATTTTTTTTGCCCAAAATGCTTAAAAATACGTATTTTATATTGGTTATTTTTTTCATAAAAAATAAAGTTTTTTACATGGGTTTTCAAAGGTTTTCTCAACTCAAGAGGGTTTTCATTTTATCCCTCCCATATATATATATATATATATATATATATATATATATAGGGTAGGGTTCAAATAGGAACCAAGCCTTTAATAGGAACCATAGGAACCAATCTTAGCCATTGATCTCTAATGACAAGATTGTAAATAAGTGAAAAATTATTTAATTCTTTATTTAATTAAAGGGGTATAATAGACTTTTGGTGTATGAGTAATTGTGGGTTATTAAAGGTATGTATTGTAACTAACTACATATCATGATTCTCAGATCCAAAAAAAACGTTTACATTCATTCATTCTATACATCAAGATCGTAATAAGAACATATCAGAAAAACTAATGAAGATCAAGAATTATTATACAGGTATGTATTGTAATTAACTACATATCATCATTCTCAGATCCAAAGAAAAACGGTTATATTCATTCATTCATTCATTCTATACATCAAGTTTTCGTATTCTTAATTTTTGGTGTTCTAAAATCATATCTTGAACATGGAATATAAACCCCTTTTTCGTAACTATTATCGAAATGAGGTTTTAATTGTTATAATTTTCATTGTTGGTTTCCGAAATCCTTTAATTGTTATACGTTTGTGTTTTTTTTTTAAATAAAGGTATTTGATCCGAGGATTGAAATTTAGTTTAACTTGTCATGTTTGAACAGAAGAGCAACCGCTATACTGTAAGTTATTTATACACTGATGTATATATTAAAAACTATGAGTAAAACTTCTAGTGCGAATGTATCGTTTATGAATGTATGAAACTGTATTAGTATATCAATATGTGACACTGGTGTATACTATACTATGGTGTATGTATACACATATGTATTATTGGAATTTGATGTGTGGTTCTCTAATTGTTTCAGAGGGACGTCTTTGGACGACAAGAAGAAGCCAAAAGCTAAGCTTACACTGCTTAGGAAGAGGTATGCAGCAAGAATTTTGTCATCTGAAGTTAATGAAGAACGTGATCGTATTTTCGAGGAGGCATATGACTTGGAAAAATTGAAAAAGATGAATATGATTTGAAGGGTTTTGTGAATATGATTTGAAGGGTTTTGTGTGGATTACTTTTTTAGTTTGAACTCTAGTTGTTAAACGTTCTGGTAGTTTTCTTAGACTTTTATGGTATGGTTGTATGCTACTTTGATTGATGTCCATGGTTAACATTTGCTAGTGTTGCTTCTAAATGTTTTAAACCAACGATTCTGTTTGTATGATATAGTAGACACTGGTGTATAAATGTTAGCATCTTGCAGTACACTTGTCAGGTGCAGAATGTATAAACAGGTATATCCACTTATGTATAAGGTATGAACTAGTAGACACATGTGTATAAATATAAGTCTATATATCAGGTACTGATGTATAAATATTAGAATCTTATATCAGGTATGCTATAATATGCACCACATAGTAAGTTCATTTTGTACATTTTAGTAGTGTATACACTGATGTATAAGGTATGATCTAGTAGACACATGTGTATAAATATAAGGTTATAGGTGTATATATATTAGAATCTTATATCAGGTATGCTATAATATGCACCACATAGAAAGTTCATTTTGTACATTTTTAGTAGTGTATACACTGATGTATAAGGTTTTACATCAGTGCATAATTTTCATACATTATAATAGCTTCATCCAACGATCTAAACCTTGCACCTAAATGTGGTTTTACTTCATCCGGTACAATGGGTGGCCAGTATCTCGACCCACCGGGGGATTCATATACGTTGCTCGATGAAGATGCTACAATAAAAAAATTTTGAAAATAAAAGTAGTCAGAAACGTTTCAAATCATAACTGGTACAACTGTGTATAATCATTAACCAAATTAACTAAATTATACTGCACATATCATTTTACATTCGTCTGGTACACCTATGTATATTCATTACTACAACAGAAAACACTATATATCTGTAAAGTTATAGAATACAACAGTGTATAATAAACAGGAGATACAACAGGTATTCATCGAACTACACTATACATTTACGAAAACAATTTTGATGCAAAAGAATTAATCAATTTTTTCACTTGATTTTTTGACACTATTTTTTCTCTTGATTCAAACGTTCAAAATACAAGACAAAAAACTTTTTAATTCAATTTTACAAAACTCATACTACATACCTTCGTTTTCAACACTATATAGAAACATAGATGGTGAGGGTGTTTCATGATCTTGTGTCGCATGAGATTGTGATTGAATGTTCTCATGTGTAGAAATATTATCCATTATTCTGTGAATATCGAACGTAAATTGGAATTGATTTTTGGTGTATAATGAAAATTGAACAATCGTGGATATCTCTGTGCTTGTGATGATCGAGTTTGTTGTTTCTTTGTTATGTGTTTCCTATAATTAAGGAACATCACGGAAATAACGGGAAAAAATAGGCAGTTATTTGATATCATATATAACTTCCATATTTACATAATTAATTTAGGGGAAATGGAATTTAATAATCCCAACTTTGGGGGGTTGGAAGGCAACAGTCCCAACTTGAAAATTGTAACACAGCAGTCCCAACTTGTCAACATTTTTATTCTAATGGTCCCAGACTTAACTCAGTTAGTTTTTCCAGTTAAGTGCCACGTAGGCATCCTACGTGGCAGTCCAACGTGGCAAAATCTGTCTATCTGTCAAAAAAAAACGTGGGCCCCACAATGACACTTGTTTTTTCAATTAAAAAAATCTTTTAATATTTAAAAAATCTTTTAAATAATGTTTTATTAACTTTTATATATAATATATATATATATAAACATATTATATATACACACATATATATCATCATCATCTTCACCACAACCACCTTCCACCACCACCGTCACCCACCTGCCACCGCCGTCAACCACCTTCCGCCACCACAACCACCTTCCACCACCACCACAAATACCACCAAACCCCTCTTTCTACCCCCACCCTTTTCTCAAACACACATAATCATCCCCACCACAACCACCTTCCACCACCACCACAAACACCACCAAAACCCTCCAATTTCTGAAACCCTAACCCTAATCATCCTCTGCCTTTGATTATAATCATCCCCACCAACCACCTGTAAAATTAGGGTTTTCCCCCAAATCGATTGCACCTTGTTAAGACCCGACAGAGAGAGAAAGAGACATCAGAGGAGAGAGGGGAGGAAGACGAAGACAGAGGAGGAAGACGAAGGAGGAAGACGAAGACAGAGGAGGAAGACGAAGGAGGAAGACGAAGACAGAGGAAGAAGACGAAGGAGGAAGACGAAGACAGAGGAGGACGAAGACAGAGGAAGACGAAGGAGGAAGACGAAGACACCGTCTCTCTCTCTCTCTCTCTACGTTCTCTCTCTCAGCTCTTTCTCTCTCTACGTTCTCTCTCTCTCTCATCTCTTTCTCTCTCTGTGGTGGTCGGTGGGTAGTTGGTTGTGGTGGCAGGTGGTTGCTGGTGATGGTTGTGGTGGTGGTTGGTGGTGATGGTTGTGGTGGTGGGGGGGGGGGGGTTATCAGATTAGAGAGAATATATGTGTGTGTTTTATGTGTATAATATATATATATATATATATATATATATATTGATAAAAAAACTTAAATAAAAAAAGTCACTTTCATTGTGGGCCCATATGTTTTTTGCCAAGTGGGACAAATTGGCCACGTCAGACGCCACGTGGCAGTCCACGTCATCACTTAACAGAAAAAGTTAACCTCAGTTAGTTTGGGACCATTAGAATAAAAATGTTGACAAGTTGGGACTGCTGTGTTACAATTTTCAAGTTGGGACTGTTGCCTTCCAACCCCCCAAAGTTGGGATTATTAAATTCCATTTCCCCATTAATTTAAAATAAAAACATAATATTTAAAAGTCTAATTACATAAATAACCCTATGATCAAGATGAAGAATGGATGGCTCAGATTGGTTCCTACGGTTCCTAACTAGGGCCTTGGTTCCTATTTGATCTCCTACCTATATATATATATATATATATATATATATATATGGGGTAGGGTTCCTGTAGGAAAATTGGTTTGTGTGAGAAGTGTAGGAAGGATTAAAAATTGATATGTATGCATCATTTTTTTGGATGTATTCATGATGTTTTGGATTGTTTTGCTTGGAAAAACAACAAACATAACAATTAATAACCGAAAACAATGTATTTTATGCTTAAAACTTAAAACACTATGGTGTTTTAAGTAATTACTAGGGTGTTTTATCTGTAATTTAAATTTAATGACTATAATACATTGAATTGTGTTTTAAAATGTTGTATATTGTTGTGTTAAGTGTTTTTCAAGCCAAAACAACCCAAAACATCATTCCAAAATAAAAAACATGATGGCTATATGTCAATTCTTAATCCTTCTCACGCTTTTCACACAAATCAATTTTCCTACAGGATCCTCTACCTATATGTATGTGTGTATATATATATATATATATATATATATATCATGCGAATCGCGAGAACACTATCTAAAACCATTCAAATTCAAAATTTATTTTTACAGTTGTCTTTATTATTAAAATAAAATATCAAAAACACAATTTACGTGTAAAAATTTAAACGTATACGAAAATAAATTGTTTTTACACATGTATAAATTTATTGTTTATACATGTGTAAACTGTTTCATTTACACATGTGTAAAAAGTTAATTTTGAGTGTTTTTGCAAGAAAATATGAATTACATCCAATCAGGGGTGCGGGGTGCTACCACCGGACTCCCCTGAACTACCCTGATTTTCACTGATCCTGCATTGTCACATCACCTCACGGATTCACTACCCAAAAACGCAAATTTGTAGACAACACTACCATAAACTACGCAACCTATAAAAAACAAAAACCCATACACCCAAACCATCCGTTGCCTACTACCCATGAACCACACTCATAACCCACTACCCCAGCTACCCAGGGCAATGTTGACTGAGGGGTACCCGTGAGGTTTAGGGGTGGTGCACTCCCTAAAAAGGCATGTGTCAAAATCACACAAGGTAATATGTTTATCACTGTATACAAAAATTATTGCAAGTTTTTTACTATTCATATCTTAAATTCATCAATTAAGATTAAGATATGTGGAAACGAGTTAATCTAGTCAAACTTTTTGCCGACATGTAATGAAAAATTGGGTTTTCAAATCGTAGGTTTTAACTATTTTCATATTTTGTATTTTCAATAAGGAAATTGGCAATCTAAAGTTTGACTATATACATGTCAACAATCATTTGATTTAAATAACAATCCTTTATGATTTATCATAATTAGCTTATCATTTTAAGTGAAGTTATTAACACAATAACCGTAATTTTGTACTTCCAAATAAATTCGACTATGTGAAACATTGCATTTAGTATATTATTCTACAAAAACAATGATTATAAGGTACGTAACAAATAATTAGAAAAGAAAGAAAAATATCAATATAGAAATGTTAAGAACAACTTTCCAAATATTGACTAATATACGTCAAGTAAATAACAAGGAAAGACACATGTAGACTAACAAAATCATGACACTTAAAATAATTAGGCACAAATCGTACCGAGCTGCCAATTAAGCCATGCTTAATCACAAAAAAAAAAAAAAAAAAAAAAAAAACCACTTGCTACCACTAATCCATTTCATGTGAGATTTGAAAATACTTGAAACTACTACGGTTTAGAAATGAAAAGATCTCTCAATTCATGTATTATTAACACACGTCTTTTTTACTTTAAGGATTCTCCATACAAAAGAACCGTATCATCATGTAAATAATTGAACAACTTGTATAGCAACGTTGCATTCAGTTCTTTTTAGGTGTCGAAGTCGTATAAACCGTAGATATTAAAAAAAACCGGATCGAGTTCCAAGTGTAAGTAATGACGTAAACACTGATGTTTTTAAACCTCCAGCTTTATGGGTATTCTTTAATAACAAGAAATCGATGCTTTTACGTGGCTAACGATGATTGGTTGGATCAAACATGAAATTCCTCCTAAACAACCATAAATTGGATCTTCCTAGAACGATGTGCACATGGCGGCGTGTAATCTCCTCAGACGCAAAGTGTTTTAATACGTGTACAAATGTTTTTATTATTTGTCTTTTTAATTTTTTTATATATGTTTTAATATATTTACATGCCAATAATAGAATACCATGACGATGATGCACAAATATATAAATTAAAAAAACCAGTTATTACTTATTAGTCCATCTGTCGTTAGGGAATTGTGACATATATATTTATATTATTTATTATGTAACATGATAGTTTATGATTGATTTCCAATCATATGTATTAAATTATGTTGATAGAAAATAAGGGTGAAGATTGGAAGTCATCGTTTAACTCATAACTGAAAAACTAAAATTAAAACAGAAATGACTTGACGAAACTGATGATTAAATTAGGTTATATCTACAATGATTTGATTGGTTTGATTTTGGTTATAGTTTTTTTTTAAACGGTTAATATTACATCAGATTTGCCTTCGACGGAGCTCGGCCCCGTGACATCGAGGAGAGCAACACTTTAACTTCAATTATTTAACAATTGGACCCAACCCGTCCTTTTTTAACGGCAAATGTCACCCCTACTCTATTTTATGCCAAATTAATAAACTACAATTTTGTATGTGTTTAAACCCGTAACTTCCTCTCTATGAGGCATAAACTTTTATTAAGTAGACTAGCCCCATGGTACATTGTGATTGAAACAAACTTTTGGAAAATTCCACCATACACATTTTAGAGAATTCCAACCACAGAAATGAAAGTTTTCAGGAATTATAAATTAGGTAATCAACTCATGGGAAAGCTACCGCGATAAATCTATTAAAACCTAAATTAACTCATAAGTCATATCTGGAATAAATATTGTGTTTTCAAGACCGTAATAATGTATATACAATTATAACATTTTTGCTAATATCACTAATGGGACAAACCCGCGCGCTATAGCTGGGTGTTCACCCCGTTAAAAAAAACCATATAAACGAAACCTTGAAGAAACTTTGACTGGTTGTACTTTCGCACTTTAATGACTTTTACATTATCACGAAAACTCGATTTTGAATGAAACTTACGCCGGAATGGAGATAAAAATTTAGCACGTCACAATGGTACACTCGGAAGTTCCGCGTGGCATAACCCGGTCCGACAATTATAAGAAATTAAAAAACAATGAGAATTGTAAGGTGTAAATGGTAAGTTTGAGAAATGTGGGATTTAACTTTAAAATCAAGTTATAATAAAAATGGGAAGAAAAAAAACAAAAGGAGAAATGTAGGGTGCAACTGATAAGTTTTAGAGTTTAAGGTGTGATGTAACTATAAAAATCAATCAATAAAACAAGAAAAAGCAAGAGAACAAAGTGAGAAAGGTATGGTGTAAGTGATATGCTTGAAGTTTAAGTTGCAACTATAAATATCTAGCTATTAAGCAAATTCCCATTTTATTGGGGAAGGTTGGCCAAACTGTAGCGAGATAGTTAAGGATGAGCAAAAACCCATTGGGCTAGGCCCAAATTGAAGGTACCGTCAACACTCAAAAGTTTGCTTGTCCATTTCTCTTGCACACCATAACCCATTAAAGTACTGATCATTATGCATTTCTAGTAGAGGTCGACAAACCGGTTTTTTTCAATACCCGGTTCTGGGTATGGAATCGGTTTTAGGTACGGTCGGGTATCACTTTGATTGGGTATTGAAAGAACCGGTTCCAGTTCTGGTTCCCAGTATAAAAAACCATACCCGGTTCCGGATTTTCAATACCCGGTTCCGGTTTTTTTAATATTCGGTTCCGGGTATACCGGGTATTGACAAAAAAACCGGGTATTGAACAAAATTGGGTACACTGGGTATTGAATTCTTTTTATACAATCATGTCGAAGTGCGACTTAGATGATTATAACGAGGTTGCAGTGTCCTTTGGATGAGACGCATCAATCTTGGGTTATGGAAGTGGTCAAATGGCAATCCGTCTTGAATCACGAAGTGACCCATCCATCCGCGGACCGCCTCAACATCAAAATGGCAAATAGCCCTGCTACTTGAAATATATTTTTTGGGTATTCGGAAAACCCGGTTCCGGGTATTAAAAAACCTGGGCACAATCGGGTATAAATCGGGTCTGGTTTTTTACATATAAATCTATACCCTATGCGTACCCGGCATGTAGGGTCGGGTATGGTTCCAGGTATACAAAAACCGGTTTTTTTAATGCCCGGTTCTGGGTTTTCTTTTTCCGATTCCAGTTCCGGATCTTTTGTGCCCCTCTAATTTAGAGTGGAGTGATTTCAATCCAATTTTGATGAGTTAATCGTGACCGATTTAATCTATGTGCACAATCCTTGAGGATCATATGGCATTGCAATAATATCGAGGGGAAATCACCAAAATAGCCATTGACCAACTTTTTTTTTTTACCAAAATAGCCACCTTCCATCTCTTGGGAGAGTCGGCTCACGATTTCCGAGACGTCTTCAAAATGTTTCCCGTTTAACCAACCACAGCACGACATTTCATAAAGTCCTCAACATCATTTCTGAAAGGTCTGAGAGAGAGAGAGACGCGGAGAGAAGCAGAGCTCCGGTGGAGCACCGCCGCACGCGGCGGCGCGTCTTCGTTTTCCGGCGGCGGTAGTGAAGTTTCCGATGGGTTTCTCTAAAGACGTCTCCGGTAGTGGCGTCTTTGTGTATTTTTTTCCCGGTGACGTCTCCGGTGGTGGTGGCGTCTCCGGTGATGGTGGCGTCTTTGTGTATATTTTTCTTCCACATGGGGCCTTTATAATGGATGCTTTATTCTCTATAACAAGTATAACCAGGGGCGGATCTAGGTTATGATCGCTGGGTTCCCGTAGGGCTGCAAACGAACCGAACGAACACGAACAAAGCCTTGTTCGTGTTCGTTTGTTAAGGAAATCACGTGTTCACGAACAGTTCATGAACACTTTCCGAACGAGATTTTTTGTTCGTGTTCGTTCGTTAAGAAAAACTTGTGTTCGTGTTCGTTTGTGTTCGTTTGTTAACTTTGTTCATGAACGTATACGAACACAAACGGACATTAATGAACACAAACAAGTGTTCATGAACACAAACGAACACAAAGAAATGTTCATGAACATAAACAAACACAAACAAACATATATTAACTTTGGAATAAAAATAATTCTTAAGATATCTGCTAGATCCACCCAAAATATAACTAAATTATCCAAACATATTTACCTCACATATATTATTTATTTGGGTAAATATAAGAAAATAAAAATTATAAACCCTATTGAACTATCGAACATAAACGAACACGTTACCGAACGTTCACGAACATAAACGAACGAACGCGGCCTCTGTTCATGTTCGTTCGTTTAACTAAACGAACAAAAATTTTTGTTCGTGTTCGTTCATTTATTAAACGAACGAACACAAACGAACTTTCCGCCGAACAGTTCATGAACTGTTCGCTGAAAGTTCAGTTCATTTGCAGCCCTAGGTTCCCGGGAACCCACTCGGTTTGTAATTTTTAGTGTTAATGTATATAGGGAAAAAAAAGGAACCCATAAGAAAATTCTGAAAGGAACCCATAAGTAAAAGAGGTAAGTGGCTTGGTGGTAAAGACCCGCCATTACATTGGAAAGGTTTCAGGTTCGAAACCTGTTTCACTCGTTTAGTTTTTAGGCTTCCAACTTTTTTTTTCTTTTTTCTTTTTTTTTTTTTAAGTTCAAAACTAGGTTCCAGCCCTACCAAGCTAAAACACACCCTTGCCCTACCAAACTAAAACACACAATCAAATCCTCCTCCTCGGCTCCTCCGCCTCCTTCCTCCGCCGCCCCTCCGCCTCCTTCCTCCACCGCCCCTCCACCTCCTTCCCTGCCGCTGCTGCTATCCAGATCCTCCTCCTCGGCTCCTCCTTGCTCGACTGTAGGTTTATTTATCTATTTAATTAGTCATCAATTGTGTAGATAAATAAAGTTTATTTAGGTATTAAAGGATGGTTTTTGTCATGTTCGATTGCAGAAAGTAGATATAAAGTTTAATTAGTGATGTTTTAGACATCATTGATTCTGACAAGAAATCCACATAATGTCCCATGATTCTTACATCATTGATTCTTAAAAGACGGTTTTAAGAATGGTTAATTAGGGATGAATTTACAATTTACATTGTGTGGTAGGTGTTCGAATCATGTCGATAATTGAAAAGGGTATATGGGATGATGTGTTTCCTATTGAAGGAGGTGGGCTTATGCATATGAAGCTGCAATTTTTACTTACTGAGGAGGACAGCAACCGGATTTGTTTGATGGTACCTTCTTCTTTTTTGGTGTTTATGTTGTTGCTAGTTATATGTTGTTAAGTTGAACTGGTGTTAAGCATTTAGATAGAACTGACCTTAGTCACAATTCTTTTTTTAAATTCATTTAAGGGTTAGTAAATGCAACAAAAAATGATTATATACCTTTTGTTTGCTAGCTGTTGCCTTGAATAGTTAGAAACAGGCCAAACATTTGAGCATCATAAGTACTGCCAAATATTTCTTAGTAAATTTTGTGGCATCTGATCATTAGACCATGTCACATAATAATAACTTATTGCTATGTAGTTGACTGAAAAGACTAATTATTGAGAAAAATGAGAAGTTATATGTGTGTCCGACCTGTATTATTTGTGCAGGATTACATTGAAGTCGACATGTGCTAGAATGAGTTGGTCTCTTTCTATGGTAAAAGACATAGTTGGGCAGACAATTAAAGGTATGTAATTGCTTACAACCTCCTAAATTCTTGTATGATTATTGTATTAGTTATGGTTAGGTTATTATCATATTAGGCATTTTAGTGATGTTAAACAGGTTGACCTGTTGAAACCTAAACCGACCCAAACCCCTAAACGCCCCGAACCGTCAAACCGACCCGAACCCATGTACCGACCCGAAATTTTTTATGTTCCGTCATATGAAATTAGAGTATCTAAAAAAGGAACCCAGTGGAAAAAATTCCTGGTTCCGCCACTGAGTATAACGAGCATGTAAATTACACAATGACTAGCCCAAATGACGTATCCGGCTCTAATGACGTTGTCGGTGCTTGATTGGACGTAATACGGCATCGTTGAATATTTTGGGTGGGTTTTTGTGATGGAGGTGGTGGTGGTACTGCAGCTGTGATGAAAAATATTGTTTTTGGGGTTGAAAAATATTGGAGGTGGTGGTTTGAATATTTATCTCTTTCAACACTATTACCTGTAATTAAGAAAGTCACGAGAGAGAGAGAGAGAGGGACAAGAGACAAGGTAGGTGAAGCTTTTATTTGATTGTTTTATTATTTTTTGGACACGTGTCGTGCTGTGGTTGGTTAAACGGGAAACCTCTTGAAGACGTCTCGGAAATTGTGAGCCGACTCTCCCAAGAGATAGGAGGTGGCTATTTTGGTAAAAAAAAAAAGTTGGTCAATGGCTATTTTGGTGATTTCCCCATAATATCGATGTGTTAGGTCGTATCGCAAACAACCAAATAATGACACGAACAATGAATAGTATTAGTATCTAGTGATACATCTCTACTACCCAAAGCATATGAAGATTAGCAAACATGATAATTATCATTGATCCCTATCAATATGAATACATGTGGTGGTGATACCTTTGTCGTACAATATTTGTATCAAGTAGAAGGTACAAATCGAATTAATAATGTAGTGCTTAATAATTATGTTAGTAACCTCTATTGAAGTCCCTAAAAAAACATTACTGTTCGACCTCGTTTTATCTGAGTGCGACCCCTTAAGGGATCATGGAAAGGATCATGAAACTCATCCTCCTCCATTGGGTAACATTCACCGCCTCCTCAACCAACAACTCCGATAATTTCTTCGAGTGATAAGCACTACGGGTTTCCCCGCAAACACCTTGCTTTCGTCTCCACAACTTTGAGAACTTTCAACCACCTTTAATATCATTCTTTCCTTGATATAAAGTGTTTCAAATGTGTGTGCGGGAAACTCATTGGTCTCCCAGCACACATATTTGAAACACTTTTATGTCGGGATTCCATCGCGACACTTGTTCATGAGAATGCATTGTCACGCGTCTCAATCTCTGAAATAAATATATTTTAAATAAGATATTTATTATTCGGGAAACTATACCATTCATATCGGAACTCAAAATCGACGAGTTATTTATATTTATTTTCATGTGTGTGTGTGTGTATAATATATAGGATATATAGGATTGGAATCGTTTAAGAACTCACTTGAGTTGTGAGAACCATATGAACTCAATTTATAACACCACACTTATTTTAATAAAAAATAAATATGTGGTCCAAAATTAAACAACAATAAAATATTGAATAAAATATTAATATACTTACATGGGGTAAAAATTCTTTACATCGGTATAATTCGGCGAAAATTTATGTATTTTTTTTTTCTTTTTTTTTTCAGTGGGGTTTACATGTTTTTACACCAGTGTGTAAATTTTTTTTCACGCATTTTACGTCGAGTTCTTGCAAGTCATCGAGTTCTCAACGGATCCTAACCCTATATATATGTGTGTGTGTTAAAAAGTATAATTCAACACTAAAACATGTTATGGTAGATTGGGCTTAAATGTTTAACAAGTGAAGTTGGGCTCAGTCTTTATACACCAAATGACCAAAGTTGGGCTATTCAGATAGGCTTGTGAGCTGATGATAAATAGACGGTTGAGATTGAGTCGGTGTGTGGATTGTTCTAGAGCTCGTATATAAAGCTCATTGTTCTTCTCTCTCTTCATTCAGTCTTGATATTCTTCTATGTATTCTCTATTGTTCAGTTTAGGGTTTTCGTTGTAAGTCTGTGTGTTATTCTTTGTCTTGTATGTCTTGATATTAACTGATCTCAACAATCAGTTAATCGTTTGAGATCTTGTATCTCTGTTTTTTAACTCAGCTATCTGGTTGAGTTATAGGGTTTGGTTGGGAACGTTTTGGTCTGGTTAATCAATAAGATTTTGTCACCGTCTTGTCGCTAGTTCACGTGTCCATTGTTTGTGTTTGTATTTGTATTATTCTTATTGTTTTGGTTAGATCCATAGTTTGTGACATGGTATCAGAGCTTTGTGCTCATGATTCTGTGTTCTTGACGTATTTCCGCTGTGATTTGTTCAAGGATCTAGTCTAACAAATATATCTGGTTCTTGATCTTTAGATCTGTTGAATATTCTAACAAATCTGAGTTTTCTTGTTTTGTCTTGGTATTTGTGTCAAAGGATCTGATCTTCATACATAGATATTGTCCTTTTTGTCTTTTGTGTAGTTGATCTGATCTTGCCTATTACCTTGTCTCTGGATTTGTTTGTTTCAGATTTAGGTGTTGTGGTCAACTATTGTTGGCTTGTTACTGGAGCTGTATTCTGGTGAGTATTTGGATTGGAAGCTTGCAACCTATAAATTCTCCTGATTTTACTTTCTCTTTTAGTCTTATTATTGCTTTGTTGTTGCTGGAGTACTTTATAAGTATTCTTTGTCTTCTTTAGTTTCATAGTTGTGTGTCTAGGTATCTTTGACCGGGTTAGGTGGACCGGTGGTTGATCTAGTTGTTGCTGTGGTGTCTTTAGTATAGGAAAAGGCTCCCAACTTAAGGCTTGCACAGGCACCCTTGAGTGACGAACCTATGATCTGGTCCATGGCTTCGCTTCGCCTAGTCTTTGTGTGTGTCTTTTCTTTTGTGATTAGCTTGTTGCTAATATTGTTATCTACTTGTATTTGTTATCCTGATTATTCTATCTGCCTGTATTCTTTGTGCTTCTGTTCTTGTTTGTGGTATTTGATTGTTAGTATATTGTGTTTGTTTACATCTATGTTTTAAATAGGAGATACTGTTGTGGTTAATCCCTCAGGGGGATGTGGTTCACCTAGGGGTAATGTGTTAGGTACTTTCATAAGCAAATTCGATATAGGAGACCCTCTATATATTCATCTTAGTGACACTAGTGCATTAACCATGTTTGAAACTAAAAGGGACTGAAAATTACTCAGTTTGGTCAAATGCTATGAAATTGGCTCTTGAAACCAAAAACAAGTATGGTTTTATTAATGGTAGTACTATTAAACCTGCTGATGATGAGGTTTTAGGAACGCAATGGGATAAGTGTAATTATGTGGTTTTGTCATGGTTGTTAAACTCTGTTAGTGAAGAATTATACCGTGGGTCAAGTGTTTTCTAAGTAGGAAAATTGGATTGTAATAATCTCACCTTTGTGTTGTTGGCCAATAATAATCCCACCTAAGTTTATTCTTCCTACCACTCCCACCTTTTAATTTATTTTTTCTCATTGCACCCGTCGTTAAGTCACACTAACGCCGTTAGCCGAAACTCACAATTCTAGGCGATTGTTCACCGAAATTGAAAGAGGGAATTGAGACGATGATATTGGCATGTTCAATTGCCGAATGAGCATGGTTTGATGGTTTAATTGTCGGTTCCGGTCAACCCCTCTGACAAGAACATCAACCTGAAACCCATCAAACCATGCTCGTTTCTGCAATTGAACATACCAATATCATCGTCTCGATTCCCTCTTTCAGATCCGGTGAATAATTGCCTAGAATTGTGAGTTTCAGCTAACGACGTTAGTGTGAGTTAATGGCGGGTGCAGTGAGAAAAAATAAATTAAAAGGTGGGACTGGTGGGAAGAATAAACTTAGGTGGGATTATTATTGGCCAACAACATAAAGGTGGGATTATTACAATCCAATTTTCCTTCTAAGTATGATAGAGATGTGTGGTTAGATTTAAAAGAAACATATGACAAGGTAGATGCATATGTTGTGTTTAACTTGCATAAAAAAATTTATTCTATAAGTCAAAATGAAAGTTCTGTTTCTGAGTACTTTCACAAATTAAATACGATGTAGAAACAATATGATTCCATTGTTCAATTACCACCTTGTACTTGTGATGCATCAAAAGGGTTTAACAGTTTTAGTAGCTTAATAAAACTTATGCAATTTCTAATAGGACTTGATGAAATTTATCAACCTGTTAGAATAAACCTATTGATGTAAGATCCATTACTTTCTGTCAAGCATGCTTTCTCAATTGTGTCAAGAGAAGAATCACATAGGGGGTCTAATAGTAATATTAAAGGACTAATGTGTCATTTCTGGTTAAAACCAATGTTGTGAATAATAATAGGAGGAACTTTAATAGGGTCCTAATCCAAATCTTAAATGTACTCATTGTAACATGCTTGGTTACAATATTGATAGATGTTATGAAATTGTGGGATATCCACCTAGTTTTAAAAGAAAAATAACTCTCAACCATTTAGAAGTAATTCTTCTAGTGGGAAAGTAAATGTGTCTAGTAATAATGCTACTTCTAGTGCTACTGTTCCTTTTACTTCTAGTTTGTTTGTTTATTTTTTTTTTCATAACAATTAGCGTTGTATTATGCTTTTGTATGACTATTGAGTTTATATAGAGGCGGGGGGGGGGGGGGGGGGGGGGGGGGGGGGGAGAGATTTTTGGGTTCTTCGAGGCGGCCGTGTCCACCCACACCCACGATCATAGATAACGTTGGTGATCCGACCCGTCGCCAATACCAAAAGAAGCTCACCACTCGAATGCTTACCGTGATAAAACTCTTAACTCACACATGACAATTTTTTTTTTACAAATGAGACTGTGACCGACTAGTTTCTCTTGTAAAAAAAAGTCATTTGGATACCAATAAAGTAGTGCTTCTTTGATTCCAACTTCCAATAATCTAATTTGATTTTATTTGTCTGGCCCTTTTTAAGAATTTGCATAGTTTTACTTAGAGGCTGCTTGGTAGCCTTTTAATAATCATTTAGAGTAATCTTAAGTTTAAATGGCAAAATCCAACCATTAATATGTTAAATTTAACCATTGTTTTTTTATCGGCGAACAACTGTGTGGCAACCACCCTTGCGAGGCGCCGTGCCCAAGAATCGACTACTCGACCTCCAGCAACCCCCGCCTTCTCCCGATGCGCGGAAACCCGAGCTCCACCCGCCCGAAGGCACGACAGTGAACCTCACCACCCGTCAGATTCGAACCGGCGCCACCCGTATTCGATATTCACCCGGATACCAAACCATAAATGTTGGAAGTGGGGATCGAACCTTTAATTAACCATTGTTAATTAAAGATTACATCTTAATTAGTTACTTTCTCTTCAACACATAAACTCGAATCACAAAACATTAAACACACATTGACCAAACATAATCACTTATTTCCGTGCATAGATCGTTTAAGATGGAGTTGTATCTATCACCAATTTATCTCTTTTTTGCCCTTTTTGCTTGTTTCTTGATCGTTGAAGCTTCTTCCACCAATGGCAATGAACCAAGACTCAATCAACAAAACCCAATAAAAAGATCCGATTTTGCACCTGGGTTTTTATTTGGAGCAGCCACTTCTGCTTATCAAGTAATCTTTAACTGTTTTCCATGCTTGTTCTTGACTGGTTTGACCTTATTTTGACCCACAACACATACCCTTTATTTGTTTAGGTTGAAGGTGCTTATCTTGAAGATGGCAAGTCTCTTACTAATTGGGATGAGTTTTGTCATTCAAAGCCTGAAGGTTAGTTGTCATTATTTATAAATTTCTTAATTTGTAAGTCAAAGGTTTTTTTTTTTTTTTTTTTTAGGATGTGGAGAAAATGGTGACAATGGAGATGTGGCAGATGATCACTATCATATGTTTATGGTATTGTTTTTGATCTTTTATTGTTGTAACTCAATAATTGTATTTTTTTATTTTTTATTTTTTTATGTTTATTTGATTTGGTTTTTATATAGGAAGACATTGAGATGATGCATTCTCTTGGCATAAAAGCATATAGATTTTCTATTTCATGGGCTAGAATTCTTCCAAGTAAACTTGCTAAACCATGACCAATTTTATCATGTTTTTTGTATGTTCATCGATATTTTAAGTGATTTTTATTTGTCGTAATTTGTTTAGGGGGAAGATTTGGTGAAGTTAATCCTCTAGGGGTATTGTTCTACAACAAGATCATAGATAATCTTGTTCTAAAAGGTGAATCTTTTTGCATATTTGTCATCATTGTGAGAAGTCAAAACTTGTTTCATTTTTGGATACATATCTACAAATCTACAATGGCGGTTTTCTGTCCTCGTCTTTTTTTACTCTTCGACTACTGTTACTGCTTTTTCTCGTTTTATCACTACCTTTTGTTATCGGTAGTTTACTACTATTATTAGTATTTCTTTTTTGTTTTCTTGTATATACTTTGTGCTATTTGTTTTATGCATTTTTTTTTTGAAAAACAAATGTTTTATGCATTGTCTATATAAAAAAGGTTAGTTTGATCCCGGCTCATTCGGTGTAGCCTCTCTGTCTCTTGGATAGAGGAAATGTTTGTCCTCATTATCTTACCCTACTCAGACCCTACTTTATGAGTGGTACAATATTGGGCACGTTTGTTTGTTTATCTACAATGGTGTTTTTTCTTAAAACTTGATTCATTAGACGAAGTTATACAGGAATTGAGCCATTTGTGACAATTCACCATGAAGATTTCCCTCAAGAACTCGAAGAAAAATACGGGTCTTGGCTTGACCCACAAATGCAGTATGGCTAAAAGTCTATTTCACTCTCATATCAACACACTTTTTGTTAGTCGTGTTACTAGTAACGTGTTTCTTGCAGGGATGACTTTGTACATTTTGCAGAAACTTGTTTCAAGAGTTTTGGAGACCGCGTAAAATACTGGGTCACAATCAATGAACCAAATTTAGTTGCTGAATTTGCTTACGAAAAAGGGGTGTATCCACCTGGTCGGTGCTCGCAGCCGTTTGGCAACTGTCTAGCTGGAAATTCTGATGTCGAGCCCCTTTTTGTTATGCACAACATGTTATTGGCCCATGGCAAGGCTGCAGAGCTTTATCATGAACAATATCAGGCAATTTGCTAACTTTTATCTCAATTTGTATTATTTTTTTTCTAACATATTTAAATTTAGTTTTGTTTGTGCAGCCAAAACAAGGGGGATCAATAGGACTGGTTGCGCACTGTTTCATGTATGAACCGATTACTGATAGTGAGTTAGATCGCAAAGCTGCCGAACGGGCTATGATCTTCAATATTGGCTGGTAATATTCTAGAGCACTAATTGCGTACGAAAAGAAGGAAAAAAGTTATTTATTTATTTTTGTTAAAACAGGTCATTTGATCCGCCTATATTTGGTGATTACCCTCAAGAACTGCGTGAATTCCACGGAAATGAATTACCAATATTCTCCCCGGAGGAAAAGGATTTGATGAAGAACAGCATTGATTTCATTGGAATCAACCATTATTCAGCTATATACGCTAAAGATTGCACTAATTCTAGCTGCTCAGAAAGTGCTAATCGCGTAATTAAAGGTTTTGTGGAAATTACCGGAGAGCGCGATGGTGTGCTGATCGGTGATGCGGTAGGATATACTGATTTCTGAGTCAAGATTATGTTTTATGTCGTGTTACCGTAATTGACGTCTAAAATGAATGATTTTGTACTTACAGACATCAATGCCAAGGTTTTTTGTGGTTCCTAGAGGCATGGAAGAGATTGTTAATTATGTAAAGACTAGGTACAATAACACACCCATGTTTATTACTGAAAATGGTAAAGTTTTGTCGTGTTTAACGCGTGTTTATTGGAGATTATGCTGTTTATAATATTGTGGCTAATTTTTTAGTTTTTGTTTCAGGTTATTCATCGCCAAATGTGCAGGATGTGCAAGTTGACGAGATTTTAAATGACGTCAAGCGAATTGAATTCCATCAGGCATACCTTGCTTCGTTAGCTGCAGCCATAACGTAAGTTTCGTATGCTTTGACTTTGAAGTCAAACATTATATTTCTCGTCTTAAAGTTAATGTTTACTCATAAAGTCAGAACAAATTCACCTTTGACTAATATGACTTTACGACAAAAGACTACGAATAAAAATGTTACGCCATTAGGTTTGACTCTTTGACTCTTTGACTCTTTTGTTGAAATGACAGTAATGGAGCTGATGTTCGTGGCTATTTTGTATGGTCGTTGATGGACAACTACGAATGGGCACAGGGTTACAATGTAAGATTCGGGTTACACTATGTTGACCGTCAAACATTTGAACGAGTACCCAAATTGTCAGCAAGATGGTATCAACATTTCTTGGGAAACAACAGCCTGATTGATCTTGCGGCAATCACAACTCGAGAGTCAGTGCACCAGCAAGCAGATATTTATAATCTTTGATTTGTATATACCATTTTTTGTCAATTTTTTATGAATTGTTACACGTCTAATCGTGTTCGTATACGCACATTACTGTCATTATTATACAAGCAGGTGTATTTTAATATAAAGTTTGCAAACATGTAAAAAATCTGCAGTGAGCTTTTATTCAAACAATTGAAAGATATGAAGGCATAAAATACAAACAATGTCTATGTGCAACTAATTTACACTTTTAACAAATTTAAAAAGGAAATTATTTTCAATAAAAAACAAAAAAATCGTCGTAAATTAGAGCGATATTAGTTCTCACGAGCGGTTTTTAGAACATAATTTCAGCGGGGCTCGCAGCATTGATCTTCTCATTGTTGATTTCATCCAAGGTTTCTTTCACCAACTCGGTTGCATACGTTACCACTTCCGCCCAATTCCTGTAAAAAATAGTTACAAAATTTAAAAAACTGTTAAAACTTACATTTTTTTAAAAAAAAAGGTGAATATAATCATATATCAAGAAATGTTTACCCTTTGGAAGTGTCGAATGCGAGTCCAACAGTGTTCTTAGCCTCTTCAATCGCGTATCTATATCTTCTAATCTCAGACTGAGAATAAAGTTTATTATTAACCCGAAGCTGAGAAGGCTTCACGTCGCAAAAAATAGGAATAACTTTTTTCCCCGACTCCATCATCAAAGCGAGTTCATGAAGACAAAAATGCGATTCACAATAACGTGGTGAAAAGACCGCGACACCAACCTTGCACCCAATAATAGCACTATCAATATGCTCATAAAGTTTATCACCTGGTTTCATGTTCTTGTTGTCAAGAAACGACGGGATTCTTGACAACAAAAGTTGGTGGTAGAGCAAAGAGGCGATAGATCTTTTTGTATCGACCCCACGATGGTTTATAAACACATCACAAGCGGGTTTAACCACGGCTTGCGCTTTTTGTAATGCGAGTTGATGTTTGATGGTGTTTAGCATGGCTGCACGTTGCATGATTTCTGTTTTAGGAAAGTGAAAGCAAAAGTTTATGTGTTTGTTTTAGGAAAGTGAAAGCAAAACCTTAAAATGTGTTTGTTTTTGTTTGAGGTTATAGGTTGGTTGGTTTCTAAAGTGGGGTGTGAAAGTTTTGTATTTATAGATGATGGAATTGAAGCATTGAACACGAATTTATTTTTTGGAATTATTAGAATATAAGTAAACATGACCAAATTAGTAAAAAAGTTGCAATTTACTATTATATAATAACATGTTTGAGAATCAGACCGATTCAAAGATGCAACACTCGAACCCATTAAACTTAGTTGGAAAAAGGGGGGAAGGGGGGGGGGGGGGGGGGGGGTCTTGTGCTCGGTTTTACCAGGTCACCCTTCGTATATTACACATAAAAAACGAGTATCAGATACGAACATATGTTCAAAGAATTATGCACCAACAATGTAAAAATATATATGTTAAAACTTTTATGTGTCTATAAGTACGGTTTTAATGTTATATGAAATGTACGTATAATGTTATATCTAAAGATAAGAAAATAGTTTGAATGAATCAATGTTGAGGAATGAAAATTGACAGCAGACAAATCGACAAACGTCGCTTTGAATGTTTTTTCAACATACGATGGGAATTTCCAAAGACCCTTCAAATACGTTTTTCAATCGTTTGTGTGTTCATATACGATGGTAAAACTTTTGTCAAAATTTGATTACTATCTTTTAGGTACAATATAATATAACAAAACCAATAATACAAAGAAGTTCGTTATTAAGTTCAAGTCAAAAACAAGTTAAAGAACAATTGAAGAAGATATACAAAAAGGAGATTTTATATTGGGTTCAAATTATTCTACACAGTGTAACAAAAATGAGAATGGTGAAAATGATACAAAAAACACAATAGATCATGAAATATGACACAATGAGCCATAAAATATAACACAATGCCAAATAATATAACACAATGATGAAGAAAAAAGACACAATGAATTGAAAAAATGACACAATGATGAAAATAAGAAAAAGACACAATGATATAACGCATATTCTAAAAACTAAAAGCTAAAACCCCAAAAAACGAAGACCTAAAAACTAACGTCGTAGGATTCGATAAGACGGTTCCAATGCCACTTGAATGAGTTCAATCGGAGTCCTTTTGATACCCTTCCTACAACTTCCTATTTTTTTTCACAATGTATTTGGTCATAACCCTTTATATTGATGTTATATCAGTATACAGTAGAAGATTATTGTATAAAACATCTAATTTGTGTGAAGGGTAGAACACCTTCAAAGCCAATTGTATTATAGAAATATCCAATATGGTTTATAAATTAACTTTTCTCATGATTTTTAAATGTTTAAAACCTTTTCATATGTTAATATTTTAAAAAAATACACTATATTAACGACATTTCATTCTCTTTAATTTGAGTTGGATATTTCTATAGTTTTCTTAAATTTATAAAAAAAAATATTTTGCAAGCTTCGTGGTACGTGTTTTTCATAACATTATGTGATTTTGTAGCATTACGTGGTTTTGTACCCCTACATAATTACCTAATCACTTAGCGGGTAATCATATAAATTTTTAATGAAAATCATGTAATCATGTAGTGGGTATTGAAAATATTGTAATCACGTAAAAATATAGTCACATTGTGTTATAAAATCACATTACGTTATACTTGTTTCTGAATAAAATGCATATTATGTAATTACGTACTGGTATATAATCACGTAACATTATACTTGTTACTAAATATAATACATATACGAATTACGTAATGTTATGTAATCACGTATTCACATAGCTTTTAAAAAGTTAATTAAAAAGAAGACTATACCAATAGCCTACTCAAATTAAAGAGAATAAAATGCTCATTAATATGGATATGTTTTTTTTTTTAAATATTATCGTATGAAAAAATTATAGCCATTTGAAAATCATGAGGGAAGTGGGTTAAAAGTCAACAATGGTGGATGCTCCTATATTGAACTTTTCACTTGTGTTTCTTTTATGCGATTTGTAAATTTGGGGAACCACTCACTCTTAACCTCTGTATTTGCTTGATCAAATGTCCATAGCTTCTAATACACTTCACAGGTAAAACATTCTTGTACATGAACCCGTTGTATTTATGGTAAGTTATGATAAGGACTTTTACTGCTCCAAGTAACCTTATAAATCTCTAACAATTCAACATTGTTATATATAACAATGGAAGACCAATATATTTTTACCGAGAAACAACTTAATGATGTTTATGTTAGTTTCTCTTGTTACGGATTACTTTTGTTTCAGTAAGAAATCTAAGTTTTCCACATTTAGGCATCAATGAAACCTTGTTAGGAGTAGCATTAGATGTTTAATTAAAGAGGCAACATGTGATGGAGCAATCTCCTATACAAGATGTATAATTTGAGGATATATCAAATTGTTTCTCCCTTCCATCTTGCAACTTTTGCAAGTTCTAATTAGTACACCTAATGCTCTCCTGATTTTTTAGGTCTCTAATAACTCCTTATGACAAGTTTGGGCGATACTCATGAACAAGAACCTTTCATGTATTTAGACTTGATTTCCTTATCGTCCATATTTCATAAGAAATTTGAAAATCTTATTTCAAAGAGCCCTGTTAAGTATATATAAATTGATTTCTCTAAGACTTTGTCCGGTAAGAAACATATTAGATACATATACATATTATTCTAAACTCCACCAATTGTAGTTAATTGTAACTTCAAGTGGAAACCGATTTATTCCTTTCGCCATTTGATGTTTAAGGCGTTCAACACATGCTTTAAAGTCACTGAGAATTAGATTTGATAATAATGTATCCTTCATTAACATGGTCATGATTTCTCATGAAATTTGGTTTTAATGGATAAATTAAATAGGTCTCATTTTTTCCTTTGTTAAAATTTCATGATAACAAAAGCTGTGAAAGTGTATTGTATCATCTGGTCTTATCTTATAAGGTTTCTGTTCAGATAATGACAACCAAAAACATGAGACTTTAAGTTAAAAAGCTTTAATGTTGATACTAACTTCTGAATAATCTCCAGAATATTGTAAGGTCTCATAAAGCTTAATACAAAGACCAACTATTAATGGTTGTTACAACCTAAAGTTTGTCACTAGCTCAAATTTTAAGTATTTGTTGATTTATGGTACTGAAACGTATAGAACTAGACTCAACTTATCATGTGTTAATTGGAATATTAATATTTGTGGAGTCAAATATCACTAATTGGATACTATCTATCTTAGCCAATTGTTCTCCTTAGAGAACTTAGAGCTAGAAGTAGTACTTGTATATTGTTTTCGGGCCTTAGAATTATCCTCTTTTAAGGTTTGGTAGTAATAATGTAAATAATATCAGGTTTCCAGTTTCAGACGTTCTTCTTCCATTATATATATGTTGTTATCAATACACTCATTTTCTCTTGGTACTTCTAAGTGTTATAGTTGACTCATAAGGAATCCAAATTATATTGGTGGAAAGGTACTATGTAACGCATTTAAAACTCTCATTGATTTCCATGTATAAGTTTGTAGATTTTGGGTCATGTTATTCAATTAAGATTGTATTCACGGATTCCAGTTAACCATTACAAGCTTATTAGGAATTCGTTTTATTCTTCCACAGAAAACAAGATTTGTCTTATGACTTTTAGAATCTAAAATAAGCCCCTGATAGGAATTAGGAAGTGAGTTCTTGATTATCGTAAGAGACATATTGTTTATTCCACATCTCATGTTCATGTGTTCTTGTATAATACATTTATCACAAAGAGCAGTAGGAATGTCATGTCTTAAGGATAATTAAGACCCAAAAAGAGCAAATCTTAAGAAAACTCTTCATGAAGCAAAAACTCATCTTAGGTTTTGGAAATAAGAGTGGATCATTTAGTTGAGATACAAACTTACGATGTGCTCCCCGAGTTTCATTTAAGCAAGGAAAAGAAGAGAAAAGAAAGGAAAAAGAAGGAGACCCGTGTTACCGAGTTTTATTTTTAAGAGGGAAAAGAAAGGAAATGAGAGGATGGGTGTTCAAGAGTTTTTTTTTAAGAAGGGAAAAGAAAGGAAAAAGAGGGAAATGGAAAAAAAACAAGACTTATTTTTATCCTCACAAATTAGAGAAATTTGGAGAGAAGAAAACAAGGGGAAAAGGGGGAAAGAAAAGAAAGGGGGAGAAGTGTTTCTTTTCATTTCTTTTCTCTCCTCAAGTAAACTCGGGTACATAGCGTTATAGAAAAACTTGAGAGTAATTTGAGTTATAAGTATTCAAGTAAGGCAAACCAAAATTAGGATCATTTCATTAATGAATAATTATTAACGTGAGGATCATTATTTTTAATGAAAATGTGATAATGTCTATAACACCAAATATTAGACTAACACTCTGCTTAAACAAAAACACATCAACTTTGAGTTGAAGTGAGAATATTTAGCATTAAGAATAAATTATATTTATATAAATTATAACTCATCATCAATAGTAACAGCCTCCCCTCATTGGTTGAGAAGGGAGGTGGCAATTTTATATTTTTTTTTCCTAATAGCATTATTTGATCTTAAATATAGTTGGTTTCACAAAAAAAAAAAAAATCAACATGAGATTGTGGTGTAGTGGCTTGAGGTGGACTTTCTTAAGGAGACTATATAGGTTCGAGTCCATCCTATAGCAGTTAATTTCCTTTTTCACTTCAACAGGTTTATGTAATGTTAGGTATAATTAGTTTCATTGTAAATCATAAATGGAGTTGGTGGTGTAATGGTATGAGGTGCATTTTCTTAATTGGAGGACTCAAGTTTGAGCCTAGGTGCTAGCATTTAATATTTTTATTTTTCATTTCAACAGTATTTTTTAATGTTAAATATAATTTGTTTCAAATTGTAAATCACAAATGGAGTTGGTGGTGTAGTGGTATGATGTGCATTTTCTTAGTTTGAGGACTCAAGTTCGAGCCTGGGTGCTAGCATTCAATATTTTTATTTTTCATTTCAACAATATTTTTTAATGTTAAATATAATTTGTTTCAAATTAAAATACAAATTGGGTTGATGGTGTAGTGGTTTGAGCTGCATTTTCTTAATGGCAGGTCATAGGTTTGAGACCTGGTTTGAGGCAATCACTTTTCTAGATTATTTTTTGGTGGTCACTAAGGCTAACATTATCGCATTGGTACCTTAATAAGACGATAATAAGAGCGAACGCGCCGCAATGCACGTGGAAATCCCGCTAGTTAAGTTAAGTATGCAACGAAAATACAATCACATCACATTTGGGAAAAATGAGACTATTTTACATTCATTTTAGATTTATTAAATATATCAAATTTTACAACATTATTCGATTCTCTTTATCTGATTTTATTAAGTTTATCTAGTTTGGTTTAGAGGGGGTGTATACAAAAAGAGTGTTTTTATGAGAAGGGTTATAAGTGTTTTTTGTTTAAATGCTTAAAATCATGTATATTACATGTCTTAAAATTTTCATAAAAAATAAGCCCATTTCATAGGAGTTTTCAAGGTTTTCAGTCTAAGAGTGAGTTTTCACAGGAACCCTACCCTATATGTATGTATGCATGTATGTATATGTGTATTTTTAAATAAAAAAGACATTTTAGACTTAAAACTTAGGTTTATTGGAAACTTAGGAATTATTACCCCATTTATAAGCTCAACACCTATTTAAAATTCAAAATTTAGCATCTAAGGTAGTGTTTGATATGCAAGAATGGGAGACGAAATAGAATGGATCATTTTGAGAAAGTGCAAGCAGATGTGTTTGGTAAGTCAATGGAATGGAATCGTCCATTACACAAAGCATTTCACTCTCAAAATAATTCCATACGTGCCCCGGTATTTTTTCCAATCCAATCCCTCTTTCACCCTTCATTAATAACACAACAACTCCCCATCCACCACCACAACCCACCACCGTCCCTGCTGCCGCTACCTACCCACCGCTACTGCCACCACCCACTACTGCCACCTTCGTCGCCACCGACAATCACCACCACCACCACCACCGCCATCCGCCACCGCTGTTACCACCATAATCGCCACCACCACCACCCACCACCATCGCCCCCACCACCCACCGCCGATTTGACTTTTTCGTCTTATTCTGCTTAGCAAACAATACAAAGTAATGATTTATTCCATTCTCATATGGTAACCAAGCAAGACCATAAATTGGCAATGATCCATTCAATTACCTCATCCATTTCAATACTTCGTCTATTACTTTAATTACCCCATACTAAAGGGCATAATTTTAAACAACTCGAAAACGGAGGTGCCCGGATCTTAATGACCAGTTGGCGGACGCGGCGGGGGTAGGCTCTTTGTCTTCTGATAATTTTGATTGTGTTAACTCTGATGGAAATGCGGGGGGTCTTATTTGTTGGTGGGATCCGGCTTGTTTCCGCCAAACCGGGGTTTTTAAATCTCGTTATGTTATGGTGGTTTCGGGGATTATGGTTCATGAAAACGTCCTTGTTAATATTGCAAATATTCATGCTCCGAATGATCCAGCGACTAGAAGGAGTTTTTGGAATGAGCTATCGTTTTATAGACGTTCTTTGAATGGCCTTTGGGTATTTTTGGGGGACTTTAATGAAGTAAGGCAAGCTGATGAAAGGATGAACTCGAAGTTTTCTTTGCAAAATGCGTTACTTTTCAATGATTTCATCCGGGATGCGGAGTTGTTTGAGTTTAATATGGGAGGTCACAAATTTACTTATATGTCCGGTCAAGGGGATAAGCTAAGTAAGTTGGATAGAGTATTGGTGTGCACTGATTTGGTGAACCGTTGGCCAGGGGCGGCTGTCACGGCCCTTGCTCGCCATCTTTCTGATCATTGTCCGGTTCTTTTCTCATTAAAGGATGCAGATTTTGGGCATATCCCATTCCGGTTCTATAACTCATGGCTGGAGTTACCCGGCTTCGTCGATTTTGTTAATTCTGTTGTTTCTTTTTTTGAGTTTTCAGGGCCTGCTGATGTGGCGCTAGCGGCCAAGCTGAAATGGTTGAAGGGGAGAATTAAATTATGGGTGAATAATGAACGAAGACAAAGGGATATGGAGCTAGTATGTGCAAAAAAACGTGTTGAAGATTTGGAGGTTATTGCTGAATCTCGGTTGTTAACTGAATCGGAATTGGAGGCTCGTGTTAAGGAAAAGAAGGTGGTCTTTGAGGAAGAGCGATTGAGATCGTTAGATGCACAAAAATCTAGACTTAAATGGGCTCTTGACGGGGACGAGAACTCTAAGTACTATCATGGGATTATAAAGCTTAACACGACGAATAATAGAATTCATGGGATTCATAATGAGGGTCAATGGATTGCGGAACCGGAAAAAGTTAAAGATTTGGTGGCGTCTTTTTTTGAGAAGAAATTTAGTGATGGTGGCCGCCCTAAGCCGAATTTCATATTTCCGGATATTATTAGGCTATCCGATGATGACGCTGCTGCCTTGGATAGTCCTTTTTCAATTGATGAAATCACTAATGCAGTTTTTGAATGTGATGGGAGTAAAGCACCGGGACCCGACGGGTTTAATTTTAATTTTATTCGAAAGTTTTTGTCCATTTTGAAGCAAGACTTTTTGAACATGTTCATGGAATTTCACACTAACGGGTACATTCGTCCGGGTTGCTTTTCGGCTTTCATTGCCCTAATTCCAAAGGGTCGTGACCAAGCTACTCTCTCGGATTATAGACCTATTAGTTTAGTCGGGGTGATAAATAAAGTGATATCTAAGGTCCTTGTTTTGCGCCTTAAACAATACATGCCAAGGCTCATCTCGGAGGAGCAAACCGCTTTTCTTAGTGATAGAAACATTCTTGACGGGCCTTTGATTCTTAACGAGGCCATTGCGTGGTTGAAGAGAGCGAAGATAAAGAGTTTTTTTCTTAAAGTCGATATAGAGAAAGCTTATGACTCTTTGAGGTGGGATTTTTTGGAGGATATGTTAGCGCAAATGAATTTTTCAGTTAAGTGGCGAGGGTGGGTGATGTCTCTTGTTCGAAGCTCTCGTGCTTCGGTCCTTGTCAACGGATCTCCGACTTACGAGTTTTCGTGCCAACGTGGTCTCCGCCAAGGGGATCCTTTATCCCCGTTTTTGTTTATTTTAGTTATGGAGGGGCTTTCTCGGATTATTAAAAGGGCTACTTTATTGGGTACTTTTACGGGTATTCGGGTAGGTGGTTCGGGGCCTATTCTTTCTCATTTCATGTATGCCGATGATGTGGTTTTTTGCGGCGAGTGGTCTAAAAGGAATGCCTTGAATCTGCGAAGACTGTTGCGCGGCTTTTACTTGATGTCTGGCCTACGGATCAGCCCGTCCAAGAGTCGCTTTTATGGAGTTTGTACCGATAATTTTGAGAATATGGAGATGGCTTCTGTCTTGAGGGTGCAGTCGGGTGCGTTTCCTTTTACCCATCTCGGTGTCCCCATTGCATCTAACATGAATCTTGTTAGAAGTTGGGATCCGGTTATTGCTAAGGTGCGTAAGAAGTTGTCAGCATGGAAATCAAAGTGCCTCTCTTACGGTGGTCGGATTACTCTCCTGAAATCGGTACTTAGCTCATTGCCCTTATATTACTTTTCTCTATTTCGAGCTCCTGTACAAGTTATTAAAGAACTTGAGAAGTTGCGACGGAATTTTTTCTCGGGCGGTACCGATGATGTGGATAAAATGAGTTGGCTGGCTTGGGAAAAGGTTATTGTTCCTGTTGAATACTGGGGCATTGGGCTGGGTTCTCTTCGCGATGCGAACTTGAGTTTGTTGTCGAAGTGGTGGTGGCGGTTTAAAATGTGTAGCGAGTCATTGTGGCGTAAAGTGGTGTGGTCTATCCACAGTTCAGGTCGGGGTTGGTCTAGTATTCCGGTAAAAATCTCTTTGGGGGGTGCGTGGAAACAAATAGCAAGCGTACCGAACTTGCTTCCTTTTCAGCCGGGAAAGGTCTTTAAAGCCGATGTTCGAGCCGGGTCAACGATCTTTTTCTGGCTTGATTGGTGGTGTTCGGATGATGTGCTTCAAAATAAATTCCCTCTTTTATTTGCATTAGAAAAGAACAAAGCATGCCTTGTGTCGGATCGTTTGTATGATGATGTGAATCATTCGGGGTTCAATGCCGAGTGGCGGCACTTGGACTTCTCTAGTGATGAACAGAGGGAATTTGACTCTTTGATAGTTCTGTTAAGTGGTATAACTATCTCCTCATGCAGCGATTTATGGTCCTGGGCCGTGGGGAATTCGCATGACTACTCGGTAAAGACTGTTAAGAAATGCATCTTTGATGCGACTAATTTGCTTCCGACGACATCTTTCGAATGGTGTAATTGGGTCCCTAAGAAGGTGAGCGTGGTTGCGTGGCGCGCTTTTCTTGATCGTCTTCCTACGGTTGATGCACTAGCCCGTAGAAACATACATGTCGGTTCACAGGTATGTGGTGTGTGTGGTACTAGTTTGGAGACGGTGGACCATTTATTTGCGGGGTGCCCGGCGTTTATGGATGTTTGGCAGGTTGTCTTCTCTTGGTGTAATGTGCCGAACAGTTTCATTTTCCATGCTCGTGACCTACTCTCTCTGCATTTAACCGCTAAGAATGGTGCTCGAGTGCGGAAAGCGTTCTATGGGGTTATTTTGACGGCGTTTTAGAGTATTTGGAAAGCCCGGAATGACTATATTTTTAACCAAAAGGAAGTTTCGGTTCGACGTATCTTGGATGAGGTAAAGCTCATGAGTTTTATGTGGGTTACTAACCGCGGTAAAATGCGAGATATGACGTGGGATTCTTGGGGAAGATTTGATTCATCGAAGATGGGATAGTGCTGGGGGTTTTTGTGTTATTCGGTTGTATGTTTGTTTTTTCTGTTTTCGGGTTGTTTTGTTCGGATTGTTCCCCGGGTTTTTGTGGCTAGCTACTTGCTAGCAAGTTTTAATAAAAGGTTGTTTGATGTTAAAAAAAAACAACTCGAAAATGACACCTAAATTAAGAAACAACCCAAGAAGTACCGTACTAAATAGTTGCGATTTGACTGGTACTTTCTTGTCCTTCATTTTATTCCATTAAAGATTCCATATCCGGATAAAGTTTCTTTCTAACTTGTCCTTGTCACAAACTCACAAGTCACAACTATTCTCCATTCTCCTAATGCCGTTAGTTTAGGTTTCTTTTTGGTCATCAAATTTGTTCTAAACATTGAGACTTTTATTCAAATTTATTCTCTTGGTTTTAGATTTAAGTTCCATGTAATATGTTGGTTATACTTGATTAGTTCGATTGATATTCTTAAGTAGAAGTGCTTGAAGTATTCAAGGCAATCTAGAATATTCTTTTTAAATTAAGCTCGGGTAGTTAATTTAGAATCACTTTACTTTTATTGTTTTGAGACATTTGAGTGAAAAGTGTCAGATTAATGATCGGTCATACCATTCTATCGAGTAATGTTTATAAATTAACTCATACCGAGTAAGAACAAACAATTATGGATTACAAAAGGTTCTATGGTTATCAATTATGAAATATTTGTTCAAAGGGTTATTATTTATACAACCCGTAAAACAAAGTCTATGAAACCTATTGATTCACTGGTAACCAGTTTTAAGTCCACCGTGTTGCTGCAGAGGGGTAAAACCGTGCCAACTGCCAAGTAGCACCAATGGCAACGGCCACCATCACGATTGAATTGAGCAGATAAACATTTTGTAATACTAAGTTGCATTTGCGACATGTTTTTATAATCAACAACTCCTAGAGCCAATTTATTTTTTTCCATGACACATATATAGTCTATCACAATTAAATAAAAAAAGTTCCAAAAAAAATAAAACAACAATGCTTATATATTACCACCGTTTTTATTAACCTGCCATGAATCATAGACAGCATTTATAAAGTAAAAATAAATTTGGTGTTTCGACGTGTTGAACCATGTTTTGAGGGAAAAAAATATATGGCAAAAACCACATGGAATGTTGGTTTTGACATGATACTCCACCTGCCTATGATGGTGAGATGAGAGAGGTAGATGAGAAAGAAGGGCTTATGGAAAGATGGAAATCGGTGTTGTAAAGAGGAGTTACGTGGCACTAAAGAGAAATACCAAGTAATCAAAGTAGCTTGATGTATAACTATTAATGCATAACAAACTTGCAAATTAATACTATATATAAATATAAAGCAACTTATGGAACGACGGAAATCGGTGTAGTAAATCCATTCGACAATCGACCCACCAGGTTCGGCCCAAAGGGTGGGCTACGGCTCCAGGCCCGATCTCTCAATGGGTCCAAATTTTTTTAACTTTATATATTTATATAATTAATTCTATATTTAGAATATATATTTGTTTCTTATAAAGGAAAATCTTATTAGTGGAGTTGGAAAAATCATCTTAATTTATTGTAGAGATCTCAAGATCAAGGTCTGACTCTAGCACCAATATCTATTTTTTTTTAATTCATTCTTATTTATCAAAACTTTGAGGCTAGTTTTTTTTTTCCACCCGAGGCCCAAAAATTTTTAAGGATCTTGAGGACGGCCTTGCCCGACAACCTACAAATTAGAGTTTCAATACTTGCATCATTTGGAATTTGGGTTTTCTCCACTAAGTCTTTCTTATTTTGGGTTGAACTTCTGTAGTTGGGCCCGATATAGCTTACAAACCCACCAGAGGTGTATATATAAATATAACTATGTTAATCATACATTGGCATAATGTTTTTTTGGTGACTGGACCTTAATAAATTACATATTAACCTTAGACGGCATATTCCAAGTTCCAAACAACATCGGACTGTTAATATGATAATATCTCTAAATTGTCAAATTGACTTTGAACCAAATCATTTGTATCTCAAGCTGACTGAAGTGCTTTGGTTTGAGCAATTGGTGGGTTTCAATTAGGGGTGGCAAAATGGGTAGGTTGGGTGGGTTTGATTGTTGTGTCAGGATGAGTTTGGGTCAAGATGGGTAAATTAAAAAAAATGGGTTAGGATGGGTTGGGTCAGGATGGGTTTGGGTCTGGATGGTTTGGATTAGGATAGGTTCACATCAAAATAGATTAATTTTTTTTTTAAATTAAAATAACAATAAAAAATAAAAATTTTTAAAAAAGTAAAAAAAAATTAAAATAAATGTAAAAATAAAATTTTAAGGGATCCGAAATATTTCATTTCGAACCGGGCCGGTTAACAACCCGGACCGTTTTGACCCGATCGTGCTCGTTATCTGACCGTTTTGACTTGACCTGGCCCTTTAATGACCCGAACCGTTTCAAACCAACTGACCGTTATCGATCCGGACCAAGGCCAGTAACGACCCAGACTATTTCGACCCGACCGGGTCCGTTAACGACCCGAACCGTTTCGACCTGAACGGATCCATTAGCGACCAGGACCGTTTCTACCCGGCCGGGCCCGTCAGCAACTGGACTCGTTTCGACCCGGTCGGGCCTGTTTGCGATCCAGACCGTTTCGACTTGATCGGGCTCGTCAACGGCAGGGTCCGTTATCGACCCAGACCATTTCGAATCGGTCGGGTCCGGTAACGGCCCGGACTGTTTCGACCCGACCGGGCCCGGAAACGACCCATGCCGTTTCAACCTTACCCGTCCCGTAGCGACCCGAACCGTTTCGACCCAGCCGGGCCCGGTAGCGACCGGACCGTTTCGACCCGACCAGGCCCGGTAACGACCCAGACCATTTCAACCTGATCCGTCCCGTAGCGACCCAGACCGTTTTGACCCGATCGGGCCCGGTAACGACCCAGACAGTTTCAACCTAACTCGTCTCGTAGTGACTCGGACCGTTTCGACCCGACCGGGCCCGGTACCGACCCGGACCGTTTTGACCCGACTGGGCACGGTAACGACCCAGACCATTTCAACCTAACTCGTCCCGTAGCGACCCGGACTGTTTCGACCCAGTCGAGCCCGGTAGCGACCCTGACCGTTTTGACCCGATCGGGCCCGACAACGACCAAGACCGTTTCAACCTGACTCGTCCCGTAGTGACCCGGACTATTTCTACCCGACCGGGCCCGGTAGCGACCCGAACCGTTTCAACCTGACCCGTCCGGTAGCGACCCGGACTTTTTCGACCCTACCCGACCAGACCCGATAACGACCTGGACCGTTTTCGACCCGACCGGGCCCGTCAACAACCAGACCATTTCGACCCGAACGGGCCGGTCAACAACCCAGACCGTTTCGACTCGTTCAAGCCCGCTAACAACTCAAACCGTTTCGATGAGATTGGTCTCGTTAACGACCCGTGTTGTTTTGTCCTGGTCGTCCGTTAACGACCTGAACGGTTTCGAACAAACCGGGGTTATCAACAAATGCAAAAGATATATATTTTTTTTGTTTTTAATGACATTTTTCCATGAGGCATTAACATTTTTGGTGTTGGGTGAGTTTTAATTTAGATTTGTATATGGTTATCTAAAAATACTCATCCTGACCCATTTGTTTTTTTTTTTTTTGACATACCCATCCTGATCCACTTACTTATTTCCTACAATTAAAATTATCCATCCTAACCCCCTTGAAAATTATACTAAACCCATTTCAACCCACAAGGTCAAATTTTAAACCCAAAATAACCCAAACTCAACTAGATGGGTTGAAATTGCCAGGTCTAGTTTCAACGATCCAACCCCACTTACGGTTATGCACATATAATGTATATATGTGTGGCCCTTGGGGGGCAAAATTAAAGTTGCACTAATTTTAACGTTATTTTACTAATTATTTCGTGAAAATAACGTTAAAAATGACGGACTGTTAATCATGCATCAAGTGGTGACGTTGATAGCCAAAAGACAAGGGGTACATGCACCAATCGGGTTTGTCCCGGTTGCTAAGTGTTATGTGCCTTATGTCCAATGCTTGATACAAAACCACTATCGAGCCAGGGGTCTCACTGGAAGCAGTCTCTCTATTCCCACGGTGTAGAGGTAAGGCTGTCTACATCTTACCCTCCTCAAACCTTATCTTAACTTAGCTTTTGTTATTAGTGAGATTAACTGAGTATGATGATGATGGTGAGTTTCAACGATTATAACATCCCAACTGTTGCATGGCACCAACTTTGTTAGATTATATTTCCCACATGCATCTTGAGATTGTGGGCATCGACTGAGGACGATAGATGTCACCACGTTTTTCTAGTTGATATCTTTGTTGAAATCCACATGTTTTCAGGTTTTTAATATTCATACCGTTTTATTGATTACACAAGACCAACGGTGATTAGTCTTTACCCAGTGGCGAAGCTTGGTTTTTTAATCGGGAGGGCCAGACTCAATTTTTTTCAATCGGTAGTGGCAAATCGGCGGGGGCCGGACTCAACCCGGACTTAATTTACCTACGAAAATCGCAAATTTATACCACTGCGCCAAAAAACAGGAGGGCCAGGGCCACCCCTGGCCCAACATAACCTTCGCCCATGTCTTTACCTTTGGGCTTAACATGGGAATGACGGCCAACAAGGTGCTTAGAACGACAATAAGAAAATACTAGTGTTTGTAGTTCGTTGATTTATTTTATCTATGATTAACGAATTCTATTTCTTTTCATTTCTAAAACTTGTCAAGTTACATCAAAATAGAAGGTAGACGGGCAGCAAATAAACAATAATATAAATTAACTATAATACAATTAGCAAGTTTTGTGAATAGTAACGTAATAAACATTTTCATAGATACTAGTGGGAATACCCGCGCGTTGCGGCGGGTGCGTCTGCTTTGTCGCTTTGTAGTTGACGTAGGGGTTCTGGTGTGTGCATGGCGTTTGGGGTGATTCGTTTTGATTGAGGTATTTTGAATCACGGTTGTTGCTTATATTTGTTTTGTAACACAAGAAATGCAAACAAATTTCCAAACTTTGCTAAAAGTGAGATGATCAAATGGATTAATGGTAGCTTATAGTGTATTCAAACGCTTACAAACTTGAACTAGACTTTTTTTTTTCTGCTAATGCACTCTTTTATACATTTATGCTTTGTATCAATATGTTTGTTTTTGTCATGAAAAATAGGATTATTTCCTGAGCAATTTGTTACAAAACAAACTTCCAGTAAATTCACTTTGTGACATCTACACCATCTAATATTTTTCTTAAAGCATTAGCATGCTACAAGCAACACAGACAACATACTCCGCTTCACAAGTTAGGAGATATTGTAGGTTAATTCTTAGAACTCCGAGTGTAGAGGGTACCCTTATTCTAGGCTACGTCCATTGGGTTTAGGCCCACTAATAGCACGCCCACCAAATATTAGCCCACTCATGGTTCAAATCACTATCACCAACTCCCAAAAGATCAAACAGCAACTCACAATCCAAAGTACATTTATGATAGGAATCATGTTTGAAGTTGTATGAACAATGCTCAAACACCTTCTTACACTCATAGGATCAATAGAGAATCCCTGAAGGAAATTAGGATTGTAGAGGATTCCTAAAGTTAGTTAGGATTGTAATTGAATGTTGAGAGAGAATTAGGAAAGAGGATTGTTATTTCATCTTATTGATAATTTTACGTTCTTTTACAATTGAGCTTATATAGTCAACTATGTTGACTACTGATGACTGTTAACAAGTAATCCCAAACCAACAAACTTTCCTGCCTAAACTAACTAATTGAGCTCGTATCAATGACATATCTTAGGATCCTTTGTTGCAGGTGCCTCAATGAAGTGACCAAGTGAGACCAAAACCATAAAGAACATCTGAAATAAATACTTTCTACTAATTTTCGCTATATAATCGGATCAACCTTTTCTAGCACATCAAATCTTGACAAGTAAAACAATTCTCCATGTTGAACTCTTTCGAAATAATTCTTGCATAATGACTATTTGAGACATTAATAACCAAGAATTTATTATCTGAGCCTAGGTTGGTGTGTCTAACTATTTTCACAGAGCTTGGTAAGCCAACAAGACCCAAAGCAAAAATACATTAACTATTACAACATTTTGCACACCATCTTTGTAACTTGCACTAAGAAAGCACATTACCTTCAGGAAACCCTCATCAAAAGAAACCTAAGGTTCCATATCATATTCCACAATGATTATGTTTCATGCATGCTTATGATTTATATTAGTAGAACAAAAAAAAAAACATAACATAGTGGATGCTCACCCTCCAACATACCACAGAAGCTCCATCTGTTTAGGTGCAACAACATCACGCTTGTTATAATCCGGAATTTTTTGAAGCTCCGCCATCCGAACTTCTATTTTTCCAAGCAATTTGATCGCATGGTCTTTCTTTGATTCAGCTAACCCTGCTATAATCATGCTCTTCCCGTGCTTAACAGCTCTAGAAGCTTGCTTCAAATTCTACAAATTCACACCACCACCAATCGTATAAGCATTTTCTCAGATGTTCTCAGTAATCATATTCTACAATTCAAAGCCAACTAAAAGGAAAAGAAAAGGATATAATCTCACTCATTCGACCGAATCAAGCGCCTTTGCTCCTGACACCTTAAGACTCTCAGCAATATCTTTATTATCAACAGGCAAAGCATATATCAGTACCGCACCTGCCTTAGACACCATTTCTCCATCTGGCTTCTACTATGATAATAGTTTTGCCAAGTTAGCCACCATGTAGATGATTTCTGTATATGGCAGTTTATATGGCTGCCATCCCAAAGTTTATTTGTTTATTCTATTTTAACGCACATGATAAAATACAGCCATGACAGATTAATAGAATTATATAGAAAGTGAAATGCAAAAGAGAAAATTAATGGAGCCATGAAGTTATTTAAAATGCAGCCATGGCAACCTGCCGACCCGTTTAGGAGATAAAAAAGCTAACTGGAATCGACTCATTTGAAGTAAACCACCTGACGACTTTCATGAAGTTACTAAAATGCAGCCATGACAAAAAGAAGGTAAAACGTAGCCATGAGAATAAATAAGTAAACTTGCCTCAATTGTGACTGCGTTTACCAAATACCCGCCTGCTATTGTTGCCCGATGCACATATACCTCAATGTGGATAATGGTTTGGATAAAGGAACACCTGGAAGAGATCTTGCCAAGTGGAATTATTGTTGATTTGATCATTCAGGATTGCATATTATTATATTCAACTGTTGTGTCAAATATTTGAATTGTTTGGGTCAAAACCTAAAACCTTAAGGTGACATCATGTGTTCAAACATTCATCAAAATTCACACATTTATAAACATTGGCACTAAAAAACCATGAAGAAGCTACAAATTCACAATGTCTAAACTACGCCAACTTATTGCAACTTGTCAGTTAATATCATCATTCATATGAGACTATAGAATAGGTCGAACTCAACATCATTACAGCAGGCAGGTATGCGTCCAGGAACTGAAGAGCTGTTACACATATTTGCTGATTGTTAAAAATCCTTACTTTCTTGCACATGTTTCCGTATACTTGGTACAACAACTTGGAGTAGAACATTGTTGATCAAGGTGAGGAAGAAGAGAAGGATTTGGTCATACACGAGGGCGTGCAAGCCATAATGAGCTCAAAGCTCGAAGCCTAGAGGAATAGTCATTAATGGCAATGAGTGCCCGAGCTGATTTGTTGCCTCAAATCCTATGCATTTGTTGCAAGGTTTGTTGCCTCAAATTATCAGCCTGGTAAAATGAACAATAAGAATATTGAAATTTGTTAGTGGTCTATATATTAGATTAGAACCTATCCAACGCGTTTAGGTCCCAACAGCCGAGGCGCAAGGCGTTGCTTTATGTACAACCAAGTAAGTTTTATCTCTCTTCTGTTTTACTTATCAACCTTTTTATCAAGCAACCTCGCTTCATCCCTTTGATTGCTATTACATATCAGTCACCTACAAACCCTCATCATGACCAATTTTGACCAATAGGTACATGACAAGCTGCCACAAGGCCCTGTGGCACTTTCGTGATCGCCTCGTGCGCCTCGCACATCAGGCGCGCCTTTTTAAACTAATAAAAGAAATAAGCTAACCTGTCGAATGAAGCCCTCTAGAGTTCCTAATTTACCCATAGCCATGGCCATTTGGCCCATGTAATTGGCTACGTTGCCTGAAGAATTTGACGAGCCAAGAGAGCCTGCTATTGTCTCCGCTAGAGACTGCTGCAATGCCTCCATGCCCTGCATCAAGGCGTCCTCTGCTTGCTGAGATGACTGCTGTAGGTTGCCGATTGCCAATAACTGTTGTTCCGTTAAAGGTTCCAGCTGAGTTATAAGCAGCTGCAAAACAACATAACATTGATGGCTTCTTATCAAGAGTTAATGTCATGTTATTTTGTTTCAATAATTGCCATCAAACATTTTTTTATCTAGCCTCACTATGCATATGCCAGCCTACAAAATATATTAAAGATAAGTTTTTTTAAATTGATACTATAGATAAATCCTTCATCCACATTATACCAACAAAAGATGAAATTCTATCAACCATAGCCCCTAGATGGTGTGCTCGTAAAAGGGTAGAATCATGAATGTTCAATGTTCACAAATGATTGTTCTAACTCGATAAATCTTCATACAAAATTTCCCTCCTCGCATTCAAACAATGATTGCTCTCTTTAAGTTCTTGTATACCAACATTTCAAGTGAAAATAAAAAATAAATACCAATTACCTTATCCACCCAAGAGCATCTTTGTACTCCACAACGTATGGATGATTAAGTTGGGATATAAAATCCATCTAAATTAAGAACATATAAAAAGCATTTTAGTTCACAAATTTAAGCTAAAAACATAGAATTCACAAATTAAATAAAAAATAAACCTGATTTTCAAGAACACACATGGAAAATAGGAAATGCATACTTTTTTATGGGGAACCAGAAAAGCAGCCCTGTGTATGGTCCTGATTTCCGTTGCCGAGTTCTTAACGGAGGGTTTTGGAAACGACGCATTGAAAAACATTCAATTGCATTCAATCAATCGAATTCAATGAAGGGGGTTTCAGACATGGAGTAGTCTGAGAGTTGGAAGAAGGATGGCTTGGAGACATAATAAGGGTAGGTATGGAAGAACTTTTTAGTTTTAACTATAAAACCATGAAAAAATTACAATCATACCCTTCTAAGTGTCTTAATTGTCATAATTATGCCTAGAATACCCTTAAATTTCTTGCTTAAATATGTTGTACATGTTGCTTGTTAAGTTGTATGAAAATGCAAATTACCATGTTGTACATCACTCCTCCTTAATAAGATAAAATATAGATATAGATAATACATATGGAGAGCTAGTCCATCATATCATTTATAAGTCGATATTATTATTTTAATCTCTTAGATTTGAGCATGCACGTAGCGATTCTTTGTCAAACTAAAACTTTTTAGAAGACATGCTTTATCATAGCGAGCAAAAGAGTTTGGGTTGACATAGAATTGTTACGCTTTCACTAATAGTTTAGCTGGAGCCATGTTCCATACCATTATTGGGCTACATATAGAGTTACACTATCAATTATCTAACAAAATAGTTTCTTGATAAAAAGGGGTTTAAGAACCAAAAAAGTAAGAATTAATTTGAATCACATGACATTGAGTGTTAGGTAGGTTAAAAATATCAATATCATATTAATATGTACTAAATGACTTAAAAAAAGTGGTCACTACGCAGTAGTATACTTGATTACAAGACTACTATATCTTCGATTCTCATTTATATAATACATTAGTTTCATCTAACCTATTTAAATGATCGAGGCATATAATTAGAAGGCATAAAAAAGATCTAATAATTTTTAAGATGAGACGGATTTAGGTGCACTCTATTCCTTCAAATATACTTGATTTTTGCTATTCATCCATTTAATTTTTAAGATGTGACGGGCTTAGGCACACTCTATTCCTTCAAATGTACCTGATTTGGTTATACAACCCCTAACCCCGAGTTCAAATCGCACGCATCGTGTCTACCACTAGGGTCATAACATTTTAAGGTAAGTCATTGCGGGAATCGAACCAGGAACCCTAGGCGGAAACACCCAAAGGCTAAAACCTCCTAGATCACCTCAACCAACTGGGCCGAGCGTCATTGGTTGCTATTCATCCATTTGACAATCGGTTAAAGACAAGGGTATCCTATCAAAAGCTTAGATCGTAGATGTACACATCAATATATTTGTTTTATGTAGGATTAGACTTGCACCCGTATAACTACTTTCCACATAAGTTACTTCAATGAGGTACGTGGGGCACTCGATACTTTAATGTGTTGGGGAAGAGGTAGTGAATGAATGTGATCACTTCACAATAATGTTTCGGTGATGTGTGTTCGTTTTCCTCTTTATGTGTCTCAACGTGATACTAGCTTAACTAGACTTAGCTATGAATTGAATGATTGTATCTTAACAAAAAATATTGTCAAAGGAAAGGGATTTATAGCCAAAAAGATACAAAAAGTAAGAATTTATTTATATCATGTGGCATTGAGTGTTAGGTAGGAGCTAACAATTATTGATAGTTAAACGGATGGGTATGATAGCAGTTTAAAACGGGTTTGAAATAACGGGTCATGTGTATATGTTGACAGGTTGGTCCATTGGAGACTTAACTCTTTCGTATTTTCATTTTATTGTATAAATATAAATACTTCAAAGAAAAATATAACTCTTTCGTATGTTGACGGGTCATGTGTATACCAACCACCTTATGGTGGAGTGGTATGGACTATGGAGGCTCAATGATAAAAGACTCATGACTGAAAGGTCATGGGTTTGATTCTTGAAAGCGTCGGGTTTTACCGATTATTTCATTGTCGTGCTTTCGGGCGGGTGGATAGTCGGGTTTTCCCCGGAACTGGTGAACTTGGTGAAACAAGCTCCCTTACATGTCTGGCTATGCCGGGTGGAAGGGGTCCTGATTTGACCGAGTAGAGACTCCAAAAGGAGTTCTTAGTGAATTTCGTTGGCCGTTCAAAAAATAAATAAATTTATTTGTTAAATTTTGAAAGTAAAAAATAAGAGCATAAATGTAAAGTCTAAAGTTTCATAATTGTTACCGTGCTGATAGTAGGGTACCCGTGCCCAATTCTGATAGCGCCCCGTCCACCCTAAGTTCGCGTCATTTCCGATTAGTCTTGCGTATTTTTAGATAAATGTACGATTTTTAATGATTTTTCCGTAAACCTCCGTTGGGAAAACGTTGTTACTAACTTTCAGAGGAGTTTGATTTTGCATAATTTTTCTACAAATTTTTACAACAAAACTAAAATATGCGTGTCACAGAAACATATAGGAACATTTTCGAAAATTTTCGTACTTTTATATGGTTATTTAATTAATATTTTAGTAAAATTCGTGGACAAGGACTAAAACTAATACTAAATTGGAATTGTTGAATACAAGTGTTGTCACATGAAACTTCAACCAAAAGACATGGATTAGCGTATATTTAGTATAAAACCCTAGATTAACATTAGGGAACATTAATCAATCATAATTACAAAACGAACTTACCGAGTGCAATTAGACACATAAACCACCCTTAAACATCAACACAAAACATAAATTTTAGCAATTCATCGAAGCTAGTCTTAATACACGATAATTACATTCAACTTTTTTGTGTAGACGACCTTTTCATCATAAAAACTTATGTGGAGCTTATTAGTTTCACATCCGGTGAGTTCACAACCCCTTTTTCACTTGCTTTATCTTTTGACTTTGGGATGAAGAACATACGTTTGCTATGTACGTGTTATGCTTTAAGCTTGATGTTGAAAACTTGAACTTATAGCCATTTAACTATGGGTTAAGAGTCATTGGACATGGTTTAGTAGCGTTATTCGTGTTGACACCACATTCATTAACTCTGTCACTGCTAGCTAAAGTACACCAATCGCCACATTTAACGACTCTTTAGTGAATTTCCTCCAATGTTATCTTAGCTTGTGACAACTTGCAACTAAACTTAGCATAACTTTGACCGTATTAGTTTGCGTGTGAATGTTGATAACATACTGATCATTTCCGAGACTGGTACCAAATTTTGGTGCGATTTCCAGGATTGGTACTTTCAGTACCGGAATGTTCGGTACCAGTACCAAGCTCATCCCTACTCAAAACACTTAGGGGCTGTTTGGTTGATTAAGTACTGAATCATTAAGAGGTCTGAATGACTAAGGGGTCTGAATGGTTAAGTGCTGAATCATTAAGTTGGACCTCTTAATAGTTAATTTTCTTGTCCCATATTGGTAGGAGAGTCTCATTAAAGTTAAGCCTAGTTCAGTGCTTAATGGTTCAGCAACATCCCAAATCTTAATGGTTCAGCCTTAATCATTCTATTCAGAAACTGAAACAAACGTGCTAAATACTGAATCATTCAGGACTGAATGGTTCAGAGCCTCATTAAAAGGCTTACCAAACAGCCCCTTAGGTTTTGAGTTGATATATTTTACCTGTTTCAAAAACAAGTTTTATTCCGGTTGACGTTTCTAATTAAGCATGCATGTTCAGGTAACAAGTTGTGAGTCGACATGTTTAACACTACTTTAACTTTAATCTATGTAATTAGTAGGTGGGCCCAGTTAAACACAGTGACTGACCAACCTACTTAATTTACCATGCAGCCTAAGGGGGACGGAGCGTCTACCGATTTGGTCACGGGTACCCTACTACCAGCACGGTGTGTTAATTATCATTATTATGTGTGAAAATGATTGATAGTTGGGTAAAGAATCAGTGAAGTGTTGCCTTCAAAAAAGTGTTTTAGTGAAGGAAATCAGTGAAGTGATGTGACAGTGCAGCATTGGTAGAAATCAGTGAAGTGAAAACATCTTCAGAGGAACGCCCCTTCCCCCCTAATAACTCGTTTAACCCATTATTTATAGCCTGATTAACTCAATTATTACATGAATGAGATACTAGGTTATTCAATTCAATCCATAGACATGATTAACTTTACATCATATCTTATGTTTCATGCAACAACAATTAGGATCAACAGGAAAACAAAGATTCTCACCGTAATCTTGCTCACGAAGATTGAACACAATTTCGAGGAAACGCAAGAAGCTCATAAAGCTTCATCAACAAGGAAAATAGTTGCGTACACCATGCCATTTGATAGTGCCAATCTAAACACCGATTTCCATATTTATGCATACACATCACCTCCAATCCCATCCCGCCACGTGTACACCACAGACTGGTTCCCACTTACCCACCACAAAACCGGCCACCGTTTCTTTCTCTCTCTACATTTTTCAATAATAAGTCTAGAGAGAGAAAGAGCAATTGTCGCCATTAATAAAGCTCCACTCCTATTCCCTTTAATTTCAATTTTGTAACTTTCTGAAACAACAACAACAACAACAATAATAATAATAATAATAATAATCGATTAATCGAAACCCATGTTTTCAATTATGTTTCTTTCTTACTAATTTCCCTCAATTCCCATTTCTTTCTTTTTTTTTCTTCCAATTAACAATTTCTGTTCGCTGTTTTGTTTCATCTGATGTTAAGTTTCGACTCAATTTATCACAAATCACCAATAAATTCTTCTAATTTCCTTCACCCAACATACTCCTGCTCTTTCTCTCGATTAAATTTCATCAAATTCCGTTTCAAAATCTAATTTTATATTATTTTCCCCCAATTTTGACCAAATCTTGAAATGGGTGATCGTAATCGATCAAATACACTCGAAGACTTACCTTTGCATTTAATTCTTGAGATTTTAACATCTGGGTGTCGGTTAACTGGTCTGGATCTTGTGTCTTTGGAGCTAACTTGTTCGATTTTTAGAGGGAATTGTCATGAGTTGTTTGTTTCTCAAAAGTCAAAGTCTTTGGTTGACTTTGCTGCTTTACAGCTTTGTTTGTCACATAATGTTTATAAATGTTTGAGTTGTAAGGCACAGGAAGAGCTTTTGGGTAGGTGTGGACATAATTGGAAGAAGGTTTTGAGGTTCTTGCAGTCTGTTAATCAGTGTTCAGATGTTGTTCAAACCACTTCAGGCAATGTATGTTTTTTTTTTATATATATATTTTTTTAAGGTTTTGATTGATGTATGTTTAGTTTATTGATGGTTTGTTGAATTGGTTGTGTGATTTATTAGAATATGCAAATTAGAAGTGGGAGGTATCATACATTGCTGATTAAAGATTCGATTGTTTACTCGTGTGGTTCGAGTTTGTGTGGTGTTCTTGGTCATGGTCCTGAGACTACACAATGTGTTGCGTTTACGCCGATTAAGTTTCCACGTCTGGCTCATGTGACTCATGTTTCGGCCTCACATAATCATGCTGCGTTTGTCACGCGGTCAGGAGAGGTTCGCATATGTCTCTATCTAGTTTTCCATTAAACAACAAAATAAACGTACCCAATAATATCTCACTCATATGGTAGGTCCGGGGGGATGGGAATAAAGAGGCCGCTCTCACTGAGACCCTCGGCTTAAAAAAGATAACCTTTTATTTTCTTTTGCCATATAAAGTGTAGTGATCTTGATGAACATGAAATGCAGTAAATTTGACTATTAATGTTTGTAGGTTTTCACATGTGGTGACAATTCGTCGTTCTGTTGTGGACATAGTGATACAAATCGTCCAATATTCAAGCCTCGGCTTGTAGAATCATTAAAGGGAGTTCCTTGCCAACAGGTGTGGTTTTTTTTAATGGTATGTTTATATGCATAGTAGTGTTAATAGTTTAAAGTTTAAACTACATTGGTTCAGGTTGCTACAGGGGTTAGCTTTACTATGTTTTTAACAAATGATGGTCTAGTTTACACGTGTGGGACGAGTGGACATGGTCAGCTCGGTCATGGTGACACATTGGATAGACCAACGCCAAAGCTTGTGGAATCGCTTGTGGCTGTTGGTCCAGTTGTTCAGATTGCTGCTGGTCCAAGCTATGCACTTGCTGTCACTAGTGATGGAACCGTATATTCGTTTGGGTCTGGAACCAACTTCTGTCTTGGCCACGGTGAGCAGCATAGTGAACTTAACCCGAGACCAGTGCAGTGGTTCAGGAGAAAAGGTATCCATGTTGTTCGCGTGTCTGCTGGTGATGAACATGTGGTTGCACTTGATTCTAATGGTTATGTGAGTCTTAACTCTTAAACTTTAAACCATAAAACACACTTTTTAATCCACAAATTACCATTTTTTTAGTCTTGATTTTTTTTTATAAATCAAATTCAGGTATACACATGGGGAAAAGGGTATTGTGGTGCACTTGGTCATGGTGACGAGATCGATAAAACGACTCCTGCGCTCCTTGCTAGCCTCAAGACTCACCTTGCTGTTCAGGTTCATATTTGTGTTTTTAAAACACATGTAAACACTGTTTTTCTTGGTCCTTATTTTATATTTTTGCAAACAAATGATTGTAGGTGTGTGCAAGCAAGCGAAAGACATTTGTGTTGACGGATAACGGATCTTTATACGGGTTTGGATGGATGGGATTCGGGAGTCTAGGATTTCCAGAGAGAGGTGTATCTGATAAAGTTTTAAAACCGAGCATGCTTTACAGTCTAAAAGGTCATCATATATCTCAAGTGAGCACAGGTTTATATCACTCGGTTGTTGTCACAAACCAAGGCCGGATATTTGGATTTGGAGACAATGAACGAGCGCAACTTGGGCATGATAAGTCGAGAGCTTGTCTCAGCCCAACTGAAACCTCGGTTGAAGAAGCAAGTGAATTTGGTGTTTGTTAATAGATAGTTGCTGGTTTTGTGTATGTTAGATATCATTGCAATAACCAAGATTGTTTGTGTGGATTTGAGGCAGTTATGATGGCTTGTTTTAAAATAATTTAGAATCTCTATTGATGCTTTGCATCAAAGAGAATGTGAACTCATGTAGCAATGTAAACTGTAACCTGAACTATCATATATGAAGCAAAAACTTATGGGAATACATGCACATGTTCTTTACTAACAAAATGGGCTTGATTGGTAATGTATGTGGTATTCCTTTAACCCACCCAATGTTAATTAGGTGGATTGGTAATGTAAAAATAAATGGATTTTTAACACTTGTAGATTCGGACACACTTTTTTATTTACTTACTAATTGTTATCATGTACAAACAGTTACTTATTTATTTATTTATTTTTTTTTTGTCGTTAATAGATAATCACATTTTATAGAAACCCCACAAAACAAGGACAATAGAAGAGTTAGGGACCGTTTGGAAATTTCTGAATGGTAAGTGCTGACCTAGTAAGAGGTCGGAATTAGAGGTGTACAAACCGGTTTTTTTTCTCAAACCGGTCCGGTTTTTAACCCGAACCGGTTCTTGGTGTTGAAGGTGATACCGGTTTTTTTCTAAAACCGGTCCGGTTTTAGAACCGGTTTTCAGAACCCAAAACCCCCGTTTTCCAAACCGATTAGGATCGGTTCCAAAACCGGTTTTTTTTTTTGCCAAACCGGTCATCCAAAATCCAAAATACATTGCCTAAATCGGTTTTTTCCTCAAAAACCGTTTTTTTTTTCTCAAACCGGTTTGTTCCTAAAACCGGTTTTCAACCCGGTCTAATCTCCAAAACCTATAACCTATACAGAACCGGTGACTCGGGTCGGTTTGGGACCGGTTTGAACAAAAACTGGTTTTTGTCTAACTGGTTTTCCGGTTTTTTTTCTGGTTCGGTTTTCAAAACCGGTTTTTTTGTACATCTCTAGTCGGAATGGTTAAGTGTTGAATTAGTAAGTGATGTTTGATTGGACATCTGAATGGTTAAATTTCTTTTCCCACATTGGTATGGAGATTAAAAATAAATTGGTTTATTTCCAATTGTGATTCCATTGTGTTGCTCCAAAATGAGCTCCGCGTGGCCTTGGGTTGTGCTCTACTCCGTTTTCGTTTTTGCAACGAACAGCAGCAGCCTTAGCGTCTGAATCAGTCAGACTTGTCTCCTGCGCTGACTGGGTAAGAGGCCTATGCAGACCATTTTTTTGTTCAGACGACTCCAGCCAAACGCTCCCATGTCTGACCGAGTCAGAAGGCTACCCTAGTCAGAGGCATTAAGACTCAAGTCACTCAACCAAACAAGACCTTAATTTGTATGATTATTAAACCTTAAGTTTTTTAATAAACATATTACAGGGACAATAAACTTGTAACTTCATCTCAAGTTCATAACTTTGTTCATTAGTCAAGATTTGGAGAGGTTAGGTGAAATGTAGCTGACCAAGAGAAATTGTTTGTGATTTAAATCTCTAAGAAGGTTTGAGATGACGAACTGAAGATGATTTTTACTTTTAATTTATTAATATTTCGAAGCCCTGTTGACCACCTCCTTCACCCATCGACACACGCATAAATTCACATACATGAAGTTTTTTAATATTTCTTTTTCTTGGTGCTTGCCACTGCAAAAGTGGTGTGTATTCAAATTCGTGCTCTATTTAAAAAAAAGTTGTAATTAATGTAAAAAAGTTGTTAAAAAATTAAACGTGGGTTAATAAGAAGTTATCCATGTTTTAAAAATAAGTTTCTAAATGACCAATATTGACCCCTCAAGTCTCTTGGGCTTTACATATTTACACCCCAAACCTAGGAAACAAAGTTTGGCAGTTTGATCCAATTTACAAATTAACAAAATGAGTTAAGGGCTGTTTGGTTGATTAAGTGCTGAATCATTAAGAGGTCTGAATGGTTAAGAGGTCTGTATGGTTAAGTGCTGAATCATTAAGTTGGACCTCTTAATGGTTAGTTTTCTTGTCCCACATTGGTATGAGAGTTTCATTAAGGTTCAACATAGTTCAGTGCTTAATGATTCAGTGCTTAATGGTTCAGCAACATCCCAAGTCTTAATGATTCAGCTTTAACCATTTCATTCAGAGGCTGAAACAAACGCGCTGAATGCTGAATCATTCAGCACTGAATGGTTAAGAGCCTCATTAAGAGGCTACCAAACAGCCCTTAAGTGTTAGACACACCATATAGGAATATCGTATTTTATAAATAAGATTTTTGCGTATAGGATTAAGATTTTTGAATCTTGTTCTTGATAATTAAGAATCGATTAGCGTATAGGCAGTGGCGGATCTAGGCCACAAAATCAGTAGTAACGTTTTTCATTTTTTTTTATTTTAGTAGCAACGTTTTCCAAATTTCGTAAAAAAAACCAAATTTTCCACTAATTTTTCACTACGCGCGCGAAGTTGAGCCGCAACGTCCGCAACCCCTCCTCTTTAATTGTGTCCGCCCCTGCGTATAGGATTAAGATTTTTGGTAAGATCACACTGGATTTCGTGACACATTATGCCTTGCCTTCCCTTTCGACGAAACAACCAAAAGCTTTGAATATTTTTCAACATTAAAGCTACTGGCTTGGAAATGTTTGCTCATGCAAATCCTAAAGATTGATTTATGAAGCCTACACATAAAACTAGATACTTCAAAAGTAGGAGAATATGTTTTGTTAAGAAAGAAGCATGTGAAGTTCATCTATGAGTGCCCTAAATAATGTAATACTAACAGCGATTGCTACAATCGTAAACTTCTTATGAGAAATAGAATTACTTAAAAATATAGTGATCTTTAACTATTATTTAATATAGTTTAGGATCAAAGGATTAAGTTATTCTACACAGTGTAATAAAAATGAGAAGGGTGAGAAGGATACAAAAAACACAATATATCATGAAATATAACACATTGCTGAAAAGAAAGAAGCATGTGAAGTTCATCTATGAGTGCCCTAAATAATGTAATACTAACAGCGATTGCTACAATCGTAAACTTCTTATGAGAAACAGAATTACTTCAAAATATAGTGATCTTTAACTATTATTTAATATAGTTTAGGATCAAATACACAGTGGAAGAAAAATAGGAAGTCGTAGGAAAGGTATCAAACGGACTCCGATTGAACTCATTCAAACGACATTGGAACCGTCTCATCGAACCCTACGATGTTAGTTTTTAGGTCTTCGTTTTTTGGGGTTTTAGCTTGCAGTTTTTAGAATATACGTTATATCATTGTGTCTTTTATGTAGCATTGTGTCTTTTTCTTATTTTCATCATTGTGTCATTTTTCCAATTCGTTGTGTCTTTTTTCTTCAGCATTGTGTTATATTTTTCGGCAATGTGTTATATTTCATGGCTCATTGTGTCATATTTCATGATATATTGTGTTTTTTGTATCCTTCTCACCCTTCTCATTTTTATTACACTGTGTAGAATAACTTAATCCTATTTGATTTAACAATTCAATTATAGGTGCATATAAATAGTGCTCAAAATTTTTAATAATGTTTGTATTTTAGTGCATTGTTTTCGTTTATACCCTCTGTTTTTAATAAGTTTAATAGTTAGCTCATCAAACTTTAACAAAGTTATATTTTGCTCCTAAACTTTGTTTTGAGTTTTTAACAAATTTCCTGTTGAACGATTTTTATGGGTTTTTGTTTATTTATCAACATTTCACGCGAGTTATTTTTACCTATGTTTCGACATGAATTTCTGTAATACTGTTTCTAAACCGACAATTGTATTACATTGTTTTAAACCGTTCGGTTTTTAAACCGCCTGATGCTCATCTCTAAATACACCACTGCGATGTTTTTTTTATTTGCGTAATGTTGTTTTTAAACCGACTGTGTTTTAAAGGGTTTTTTTTAACCATTCGGTCTTGCTAATATCTAAATATACAATTACCGTGTGTTTTGTTATCTATGTTAAACCAACTTGCTGTAACTCACGGTCATTGTGTTCATCTTTATATACGTTTTAAACTTTTAGTGTAACTTTTATTGAAATAGATTGAACTTCATATACAACAAAGTAATTTTTTCATGCTTTTCTAGTATACCTGTGTAACGTGGTTTCTCCATTGTTTGTGAACCCTTTTATGTCCATTGTCAAATGAAGCTCAATCGAGTATCCTTTATCGTTCTATTTGTTACGCGATCGTTGAAATCTTGGAGGATGTTTGGGATTGCATTTTGAATCTGATTTTTAGATTATTGCGTTTTGAAAACGCAGATAATCAGTTTTTAGTGTTTGGATTGCGTTTTGAAAACGCAGATAATCAGTTTTTTAGGCTACCAAAACGCAATAATCTATAAGCAGCTCCACCACTGCTTTTTCAAAACGCATAAGTTGTTTTGAATAATCAATCCCAAATGTTAGTTTGAAAAAGCAGTGGTGGAGCTTTATTAAATATGTTATTTATGTTTTTTAGTACACATGATTTAACTTTGTCCATTGTGTTTTTAGTATGCTTTTCATTGTGTTTTACGCAAATGAGTTTTGTATTTAGATGTATATTGTGTTTTATTATGTTGTTCATTGTGTTTAAGTCTATTATTCATTGTGTTTTAGTCTTATGTTCATTGTGTCTTTAATATGTTGTCCATTGTGTTTTATTAGACTGTTCATTGTGTTTTATACCCTATTGTTCATTGCATATTTAATTGGTACTCATTGTGTTTTACATTATCTCTATTGTGTCTTACGCAACTGGGTTTTCAATTTTTTTTCAAAAGTATTCATTGTGTTTTAATCTTCTGTTCATTGTGTCCTTATTATGTCGTCAATTGTGTTTTACACAATTGGGTTTTTGACTTTTTTTTCAAAAGTATTTATTGTGTTTTAGTCTTCTGTTCATTGTGTCTTTAGTATGTCATCCATTGTGTCTTACGCAACTAGGTTTTTAACTTTTTTTTTCAAAAGTATTCATTGTGTTTTAGTCTTCTATTCATTGTGTCTTTAGTATGTCATCCATTATGTTTTACTAGACTCTTGATTATGTTTTATACCATATATTTAATTGGTGCTCATTGTGTTTTACACTCCATTGTGTTTTACGCAAGTGGGTTTTTGGATTTTTTTTTTTAAAAGTATAACAATATGGTACTCATATTAAAGATAAAAAGACACTCAATTTTTTGGTATAATTTTTTTAAAAAAAAGATGACGTATAAAAAAGTTACGGACATTTAAAAATGAAGGTGGAAATGGCATGTGACTTGCATGTGCATATGTTTTTGACAAAATTACCCCTCTCACTTGTTTAATCCTTTGGGCACATGTCATTTTCTAGTGGCTTCTCACCATTCTCATTTTTTGTAGTCTTTATAGAATAACTCGACCCTTTATTAAGACTTATTTAATAAACGAATTGGAGTCTACGAGCGAGCTCGCGAACTTAACGAACTTCTATTATATAACTTTTATTTAATATACTATATCACAAATATTATGATATATAAGATTATAACAACATTACTAAATAATGTATTATGTTAAATATGAAAACTGTTATTATAACATATACACATACGCAAATAATTACAAAATATAGAAAGAAATAACTAAACAAATAATTAACGAGCCATGTCTGAGCATAAAAACTACTAACGAGTCTAACTTGAGCTTTAAAAATGAACGAGCTTAGATTTGAGCCCAAGCCCTCTTAAATAAAACGAGCCAAGCTCCAATCGGCTCATTTACACTCTACATAAAAACAGGATTATACTAGGTAGAATAGTGTTTGATTTCTTTGAAATACACAATTAGGGACTCGGTTCATCGGTTATGAGTACAGACTACTTGCTACTTCTCGAGGTTAAATTAAAAAAAAAAAGTTAGATGTGTTTTAGGCACCTAATTTGATGTGTGAGGCAGTGGCATGTGGCAGGTAAGTTCCACGTAATTATGTGGTTAATTGACACACGTAGTATGAAGTATGAACATGGCGAAACACCACGTCATGATATGTTCGTATAACTTAACCCCACGTGAAAGCCATATATCAACAACGACACAATTCCACGAGGCATTGGGCTTATGACTTATGTTGTTTTTTCCGTACCAACAAAATCACTCAGGAGCATGTTTCTTCTTTAAAATGATTATATAAAACATGTTTTTGCGTTTTGTTTTGGTTTGCTTTACAAACTTTTTTACTTTGATTTGATTAAATTGACACACTTTTTTATGAGATTTGGTAAAATTATCATGTTTAACTTTTATCAACTATATTTTAATTTGTGACAATGGTGTTCATTACAAATGAATTTTAATGTGAGAAGTGAAACAATAATTTCTTTTTATTTTTGACTTTTTTTTATTATGTTACACATGTTTCTTAGTCCTAAAATCTATATAAAATAAAAACTCTAGAGTAATTACTGTAATCACTAATAGGGTGATTACACAAAATTTTCTTCTTTTTTATATTTCTCATCTGAAAAACATGAATTTAGGGCTGTAAACGAACCAAATGTTAAGCGAACAGTTTGTAAACTGTTTGGCGGTAAGTTCATTTGTATTTATTTGTTTAATAAATGAAGAGGTGTTGCGTTCGTTCATTTATGTTCGTGAACGTTCAGTAACACGTTCATTAAATGTTTGTGTTCGATAGTTCATTAGCGTTTTTAACTTTTTATTTTAATTTAAATACTTCAAAATTCCCTAATGATAGATTGTATTTAATCTATATTTGTGTATTACATATAATTTTACTTTACCTAGTTGGCTAGTTGATCAAATATTATTTTGGTTAGATTAAATGAGGATTGCAAGTTTAACACAATAATTTTGTATTTTTCTAAGACATTATTTTATGTTAATTATGTGATCAAGATTATGTAAAGCATGTTGATAAATGGATTAGTATACTTTGAGCGGATAATACTTGTGATGAAAAATGTTGATTTTATTTGAAATTTAGTATGTGTTAATTTGTGTTCGGTTCTGTTCATGAACGTTTTTTTTGTGTTTGTTTGCTCTAATTTTTGTTTGTTTGCGTTCGTTTTTTGTCAAACACCCAAATTTAGCAAACAAACACGAACACGTTTATTTCTTTAACAGACGAACTTGAACAGAAAATCTCGTTCGTTAAGTGTTCATGAACAGTCTCGTTTGCGTCGACAAGCGAGTTCCCGCATGTTCGTGAACACGTTATTTCCTTAACAAACGAACACGGACAAGATCCTGTTAATGTTCGTTTGGTTTGTTTACAACCCTAAGCATGATTAAACAAATGGGAAAAATCAACAAAAAAATATTAAAATAAATCCACTTCACTTCTCATGTTTAGTAAATTAAGACTATTTGTATTTGGTTTTTACCTTATATATTTACCATCAATTTTGTACAACTACTTATAACTATATATTTAAATCCTTGCAAATGTAAGATTAAGTGGTAGTATATACCGTGGTAGTATATACCACTTAATCTTACATCACTGAATCTTACACTTGCAAGAATTTAAATTCATACCATTTTTATGACACTACTAGGGCCTGTTTGGTAACCTCTTAATGAGGCTATGAACCATTCAGCTCTGAATGGTTCAGCATACAAATTGTTTGTTTCAACATAAAAAAAGGCTCTGAATGGAATGGTTAAAAGCTGAATCATTCAGACTTGGTGCATAGCTGAATCATTCAGCACTTAATCATTCAGAGCCTCTTAACCATTCAGACATCTTAATAATTCAACACTTAATCAACCAAACAACCCTAAGTAATGAGTTATGGGTCAATGAGATATTAGTTGGAGATTTGAAGCTCAAAAACTATCCCAACCTAAAATAAAATGAAAACAGTCTCTAAATAATTGTTTGCGGGTTTAGGGTTTTGTCTAGAATTCTTAGAGGTCATACTAAGAGGGTGTTTGGGATTGAGTTACAAAACAGCTTATTGACTTATTGGCTTTTTGAAAAAGCCAATAAGTCAATAAGTTGTTTGTCTACCACAAAATACCACAAAAGCACTTTTGGTTTTGGCTTTTTGATATAGGTTAAAAAGCTGTTTTCAAAAAGTCACAAATCCTGGCTTTTGGCTTTTGGCTTTTGACTTTTAGAAAAAAATTACAAATTTATCACCCATACAACCAATATTTACAATAAGTTAAGCGAAACACTTAAAAAAATAACAATCTATTGACTTTTTGACGTTTCCCATCCCAAAAGCTAATCCAAACACTTTTTTTAAAACTCCTTTTCAAAAAGTCATAAGCCAATAAGCACTTTTGACCAAAAGCACTTTTGCATTTCCAAACTCAATCCCAAACACCCTCTAACACATTAGCTAAACGAGTTGTGTTTAGATCAATTTAACGGTTTTGTGAGTTAACCCCTTTAACCGTTTGTTTATATATTGTAATTTCATATAAATATATAAATATAATTGCATAAAATTGAATAAAAAATAAGAGAAATTTTATTGCGTTTTAAATTAAACATATTCTTTTTACATTTATGCTTTTAATTAGTCGTGGTTTTTTTAGTATTATAGTTTAAAGTAAAAGCTAATGTGTTGTATTAACATGTGAAAACTCGTGTCGTGTTTGAATTCATTTATCCTACATGATTTTTAAGATTGTATCATGTTTATGTTCATATCAAAATATCATAACACGTCTTAAAACATGTGACACGTCTCTTTTGGTTAAATACATTCATCGAGCTTTCGCTCGTTTACCCACAAAATATTATGTATATATTGTGTCTACACACGAACCCTAACCATGTAACACCCCTAATTCTAAGTAACACCATCCATTCATTTTTAGCAAGACCCTTGCTCTATATTTTTAATTAATTTCGGTCTTATTCATCTAAACATATATACTTTGTGATAAATAATATTTTAAAGTTTAGTGCCATTTTTTTTAGTAATAAAGTAGTTCTATAAGCAACCTTTACCGTCAAACTATTTTCCGAGTATATTGTAAGAAATTCTTTTCTTAGTAGTGCCCAAATAAACACGTAACAAAATTTGCGGAATAGAATTTTCTTTTTATAAATTTATTATTAATCAAACAAGTAAACAACCCAAACATTTCATATTTACTAACTTCACCCTTCATCTTTCTCTATACATCCTCTTCACCCCCTAGTCAATCAAACTCTCCAAATGCTCCCGAAAAACTTTCAAGATGCCGGAAAACTTAACAATTCCGACCACCGTACAATCATCCTCAATCACCCAAACATAAGCCACCCGAAGCGCGATCGCCTGTATCATCACCGCCACTAACGAGCTTCTCGGGTGGCAAACAATAGCTTCCGCTCTCCTCATTATAAATTTGTCTGACCTGTTGTACCTCCTGGACCTCGTGGTCATAGGAGATAGTAAAGTTTCTTCATCGGATGAAGTACCTGATGAAGAACTAGTACTGCTACTGTACGGAATGTCAGACGAATAAATTAAAAATTCGTCTAGCATTCCGTACAAATTCTTTTCTTTTAATCTTTCTTGAACAATTCTTGTTACGTCCTCTGGTGGGCCACCGCAGTCTATGTACGCCATTAGGTCACCAGCGGACAATGTCATTATCGCTGCCGCAACCATCTCGTCACAATATGTGAGTGTGAAGGGGGATATTTCGCCGATCAATACTCCGTCGTCATCAATGACGGCGACGGAGGTTTGGTCGGCGAGAGAGGTGGAAATGGCGGCGAGTGCATTTGCCGCCGGCGAGTGGTAGTTGATTGTGAGGATTTTGGTATCAATGATTCCGAGTGACTCGATTGAGTACGCGGCGGTCGGCGAGAATAAACCGATTGAGCTGAGGAGGAACCTGACTATGTCTTCTTGTGTTAACCAGCAGAATTCGCGGCCGCCTGCATGGATCGTCGGAGCGAGTGATGATGGCTGCCGGAGTTGTTTTCGTTTAGAGGTTGTGTTCTTTATTGGTATTACAAGGTTTTGAGCACCGTTTATGATTAGATCAATGGCTTCCAGCAAACTGCAAAGTAAAAACATGCCCAGTCAGCTGTCACGTTAAAAAATATTTACTTACTACAATATTAAAACCTTCTTTACTTTCTTATTAGAAAAACATTTATTCTTCTAAAACAATAAAACCCTTCCCAACAAGTCTTAGAAACATTTTCATATCGTCACCATCGACAAACAAAAAAAAATAAAAAAATGTGAAACCAAAGATAAAAAAACAAGCACAAAATTCATTTACTTTTACTTTACAACTGTCGTATTGGAAAAACGTTAATTTTTTTTTTTCCAAAAATATTAAAAACCTTCATAACAATAACAATAGACTCAAAAACATTTTCATATCATCACCTTCAACCAAACTGCAAAAGGCAAATAAAATGTGAACCCAAAGGTTAAATAGAAAAAAAAAATCATCCATGCGAACTCTGAAACAACTAATAAAAACGTGTCTTATCAGCTGTTACATGACAAAACACATATTCCTTATAATGAACATTAAAAAATTTCAATAAACTTAAAAATCATTTTCACATCAATAACACTTTCTACATTTATTTTTAAAATTTAAAACCAGGGTTTTTTATTTTTATATATAAATCCGAGTTACTTTTTTTAAGAAAAAAATAAGTCTAGCTCTGGTGGTAACAAGTAGAGAAAAATATTCTTATTACCACCTCCCGTACTAAAATAAAATGTTCTAGTTCCGTCACTGAATGAACGATTACCTGTACGAGGGCTCCACATGTGTAACAACACCGGGAACATGTGACAACAAAACCGAAAGGGGGGCTTTAAGAGCAACAGAAGGCGATGCAATGTTATCTTCATTGCAAAGGTAGCAAATGATGTCGACCATGCATACTTTACCAACGCAACGGCAGTCATGATCGGTGGTGGAGTGGTGGCAGGACCAGATACTGATGTAGGTATCGTCGGAGGATTTGAGTGCAGCTAGGGCGTGGCCGATGGTGGCGGAGATAGGTAAGGAGGTGAGTGGTGGTTTACCGAGACAAAGATCGGAGACCTCATGTACCAACAAACGATCTGCCATACACAGGTGTTAATTAGTGATGAAACGTTTGGTAGTACGAGAGAGTGTATGTTGATGTGTCGAGATGTATTTATAACCATTTGTCGAATAAGTTTGTACACTCAACTACTTGATACATGCATGGGGACTAAATAATAAAAGTGTTGAAAAGTATGTTTGAATCAATAAAATTCAAGTTGTTTATTTTTATTTTTTTGAAAAAAATGATATATGATAAGTTTCTAAAAACATGATTTTATTTTATTGTTATTAGAGTTATAAACTGATTATATTTTTTTTTATATATTGGTAATTTTTATATGTGACTCGATTATAAATGAGATAAAACATATTTCTCTTTTACACATTCTGCTTTGCTTTAAACTAGCTTTTATTTTAAGATCAATATTAATGTTAAGTATGTAGAATTATAATAATAGTTTAATTATAATAATAGTTTTTGTTCAATAATAATTTTTATAAAAAGATCAACCTTTAAATAGCTGACACGACTCAAGTGGTAGATATGCGTCTATAAATGAAACTTGCTTCTAGCTTGGTTTGTGGTAAATAAGTTTTTTTGTTTGTCTAGTCTAATATAGTAAATAAGTCTTTCAATGCTAACGTTAATGATTAGAGCTTACACAACACAAATTCTACATTAGAGATTTCACATTGCTATGAGTGGTTTAGAATTCTAAAAAGTCATGTTACCATACATCATTCCAAATTCTACTTTCATGTTATTAGAGTTATAAACTGATTATATTTTTTTTTCTATATATTGTTGATTAAATCTTACTAGGTGTATTCCTAATCGCAAATTGAGTTGATTTCATCTAATTAAGGAAGCATCAACGTTTATTAATACGACATGTTTGGTATAATGCAATGATCAGGGGCAAAGTATAAGTTGGGTCAGGGGTGGCCTTGGCCCCTGACGTGTGCGGATATACAAATAATTTTGCACTGATTTTAACACACGTTTTGCTTTAATATTTATAAAAATGGTTTCGACCTTAATATTAAAACACACACAATAGAGCAAGTGTACCCTGTCATATATGTAGTAAGTACAGATAAGAACTAAGTATCGATCCATGGACGCGCGCGGAGCAATGGTACTAAAACTCTATCCTCGATTTACCAGTAGGAAAAGATAAGTTGAGTTTGTTTAAACTAGATTAATTCTAACTTATGCAAATAACTTAACTACGACTCCAAATAGAAAATATAACTATATAGATTATAATACGCCAATCCTAGCATGTCATCTATATATAATAAGAAATAAATGCGTGATCAACATTCCCATTTTCAGACAGTTAGTTTCCCTCTCGGGCATCCTAACATGACAACTATACAGAAAGCTAACACGAATAGACACGTTAACCACTTCAAGTTGTTCATTAGCGCGCAGCTGATATGATCTCATGAAAATCTTTTAAAGATAGGTTAGTATCACCTTTCGGGAGTCCTCAACCGCACTAGCTAAGGAAAGCAATGTCGAAAACACAATACGACCACCTAGACTAGCATAAAGTAGAGCATTTCACAACCTATTCCATTTTACCAACTCTGAACACAAATCTACTAAGATCGCCATTTTTACCAAAATAACTAACAAAGATCATTAACCGTGTCAAAGATTGGTAACAACACCATTAAGCTTTTTAGACTCTTTTACGTGCCAGTAAACATCTATAATCATTATCCGAGTGACTTTAACCAAACCAAAACCCGGTTACAGTTTCATGGTGTAAACTTTATCAACAAGTTAACTAGTCTACTATCGGACGATTAAACGGACGGTTTCTTCAACAAGTAATCCGCCTAACGCATTCGACAATCATCAAAGTCACCCAAACACAACTACAAATCTAAAAACAATGAAACAAGGTTGCGCTATGATCATCAAGATCCAAACATGAAAAACGCCAAATTCATACAAAACTTGATTTCATACAAACGATTGTTTTAACTATTAACTAATACTAATGTTCTTGCCCGTAGGCGTACGATTAACTAAAATAACATCACAATAGCATATAAAATCAGATTTGGATCTTAAAAAGCTTAAAGGATCAAACCATAAGAATGCTAAAGAGATGGATTGGATGATGAAGGATGGATTGGATGGATTCCCGAGCTTGTTCCACGGCTTTCCAGCAGCTTAGTTCGTCCGAAAATCGCCTCTCCAAGACCCAATCTTTGATCAGTGGGCTGAATGGGCTACTTAAAGCTGAAAAGAGCCTTCGCGCGGCCGCGCGAAGCCTTTGAGCGGCCGCTCGCTTTTCCCAGGCAAGTGGACGAGTTGCTGTGATGACGTAGGCCTTCTAGAAGGTTGCTGAAAAGATCTGGAGGAGCGCTCGGCCGCTCGAAGAGGCTGAAGTTGTCTTTGCGCGCTGAAAACTCCGTTTTTTCGTCTGTTATGCTTCCGGGACATCGTTCAAGACCTGAAATCGCAAAGATACCCAAATAAGTACCAATTCATGTGTACAAGGTCAAAAACGTCTGAAAATGGGAGTTGAATGGGGACTTTTATATGTGTAAATTAACGTATATCAGCCCCCCCTGTTTTTTGGCGTAGTAGTGGAAATTTGCGATTTTCATAGGTAAATTGATTTCGGCCCCCGCCGATTTTCCACTAACGATCGAAAAAATTTGAGTTCGGCCCCCGCCGATTCCGAAACCAAGCTTCGCCACTTGCAATGATACAAACTGCTTATGTTCAAAAGTTTAAAAAATTATGATCAATCTATTCAGAAATAAATTACAACATTGTCATAAACAAAGATGAAAAGGCTATATTCATTTTAGTATTTTTATATATTTGTGACCAACAATTAGCAATCAATATATTGAAAACTAACAATGAACAATATAACCAAACCCATATCAATAGGGCTGCAAATGAACCGAACGAACACGAATAAGGTCTTGTCCGTGTTCGTTTGTTTAGGAAATTACTCACGTTCGTTTGTTAAGGAAACACTTGTGTTCGTATCCGTTTGTGTTCATTTGTTAATTTTGTTCATGAACGAACACGAACACAAGCGAACATTAATGAACACAAACAAGTGTTCAGGAACACAAATGAACAAAAAAACGAACACAAAGAAGTGTTCATGAATGGAGCAAACAGAAACGGATATATATTAACTTTCGAATAAGATATAATTCACATACATTAAGACATTATCTAGATCCACCAAAAATATTATTTAATCATCCAAACATGTTTATTACTTAACATAATATTGGTAAACATAATAAAGTAGTGCCTCAAAAAACTAAGTTCGCATCGGAGGTGAACGGAGGAGGGCGTCGACACTGGGAGGTGGAAGCATATAAGAAGTGTGGATACTAATTAAAGTATGTTTATTTATCTCATACAGTTCTATATATACCTCACATAAACTATTTATTTTAGTAAAAACATAAAAATAAAAGAAAATAAAAATTTATAAAAATTCAAAACCCTATTAAACTATCAAACACAAACGAACATAAACGAACACGTTACCAAACGTTCACAAACATAAACGAACAAACGTGACCAAACAATTCATAAACTGTTCGCTGAAAGCTCAGTTCATTTGCAGCCCTAAATATCAACAATATATATTGAGCTACCAGTCACATAAAAATAAAGTGATATTGGCTCCCCAAATTAGAAAAATTGTGTTCACTACACCCACCCAACTTTCTTTCTCTGTGTTTCAATCCAACCTTTTTTTCTTACCTACCTATTTAGCATAGAGAAAATAGGTAACTTTTTCTTTACTTTCATCCCAAAAACTCTGTACTTTTTCCAGATACAAATTTCAACAACCACCATATTCATGTTTTTGATATTTACAACACCCCCAATAAAATCATAAAAAAACACAAATCATAAGGTTCACTTATTATATTTGTTAAAATATACCTAGTGTCCAATTTAATACTTACATGTTGGTTAGTAATATTGATGTTAATGTGGGTTTATTTGTTTGTGTGTTACATAAGCTTGGATTGCTAGATAGCTTGGTTGATGAGTCGATGGACCGGTCGAGAGTTGCTGAGTGTTACTGAGTTGCTAGATTATAAAACAAGACTAAGTCGTGTCATGTTATTGTCTAAAGTCTAAGAGAGGCCTGTTTTACATGTTAGAGAGGCCCAACTTACATGTTATGAGGGCCCAAGCCTATCTTCTAGAGTATTCCAAGTCGGTGTGATCCGGGGCTTGATGTATCACATAATTAACATATAAAACATGTATAAACAGACCCATAACAAGTTAGAATTAGACTTAAAATATTAATTTTAGGTACTTAATTCGTTCCTATTTGTGTTGAGCAGGAAACTGGAGCTCCAAGCCGGAAACAAGAGATTTTCAGGCAAAAACAGACAAAATCTAGAGATTCCTAAGGACACGGGACTAACAACATGTTCCCTGTATGTTTGAAGGCCCTTTGGGACTTACACGGTGATAAAAACGGCCCGATACAGATTCAGAACGCCCACTGTTGGATCAGTGGTCTCTTTTGAACATTTTAAGTTCAAGAACACTTATGTGTTTGCAGGTTTATCAAAGTAATTTGCATAGCAGAATAATAAATGTTCTAAGTTAAAGTATCACTTTTACAAGAGTTATTATTCCCCTTTTACTATTGCAGTTAATGAGAATCTAAACAATTCAAAGTATAAAGCAGTAAATGCAAGTATTGAATGATTCTCAGATGTGGAAATGGATTATAAGTTATAAAAGCTTTGAAGGATTTCAATTAAAATCAAGTATCTAAAATAGTGGGATAAACCCAACTACTTATAGACGAATATAGACTGTTGAGCTAAGCAAACAAATGATTATAATATACAAAGATAATGCATACAACAGGCTGTAGCATGGGAACTTGTTCAAAGATTTTAACAAAATAATATAATACTAAACTACTGAAGATACAGAGTCGGTTAGAAGCTTCTGTTTGAAAGTACTGATGAGTGACAAACTACTGATGAGTAGTTTGTCTTCAGTAGTTCTCCAGTGAAATGTCTTATTAGACTTCAGAACTTCTGATGCTTTAACTCTTCAGCACTTTGACTTTTTCTTCTTCAGCACTTGTATATTTACTTTTCAGCAGTTCCATACTTAGAATAATTAGCAGAAATATGATTTGGACTAAGGTAACAAAAGTGGTTTCTTCAATCCTTTTTGTCCCTACAATCTCCCCCTAGATTGATGAAGCCAAAACCTTATCCAATCTTTATTTTCTAATGGGTCTTTCTCTAGCCTCCAGTATTCTCCAGATTTCTGCAGTCATGGAGACACTAAGCTGGTGTTGTTGTTGCTCTGTAAGAGATCCTTGTTCAGGCTCAAGATGTTGTATAGTGAGAAGGTCTTTTGTTGCTAGTATGCTCAATTCTTTGGAGTTTTTGTAGACCTTGCTTGAAAGATCTCTTCTTGCCACTTTCACTGAGTTTGTATCAGTGAATGACCGTTTAACTATGTTCACCTTAGACCTGTCAAAGTCTGACGCGTAGGGGACCAAGCTAGTCTCCTGGGTTCATCCTGATTGAGGAATGTCTTCTATTTCAGTGACCTTCAGGTGGGAGTCCCTGCTCTCTTCAGTACTCACAGCACTAGGCATAGCAAAGTTGGGTAAGTGATGTGTTGTAACAACCTTAGTGTGTGATTGTTCTTTGATGGTCTGTTGTAACTGGTAAGCATATGTTGCAGGGTCCCTGAATTGTGTAAGCAGAGATTTCTCTTCAACATCAAAGTCTCCATGTACCACTTGATTTCCTTCTAGTAGTACCATCTTGAAGTCAGTCTTAACTGTTTCCTCTTGCTTCTTTCTGGTAGCTGGCCTTTGCAGTGCACCAGAAGATCTTTTAACAACTGAAGTTTGTGGAACTTCAGAAGTTTTGAACTTCTCAGGATTAGCAGCTTTGTTTGCCTTGAATCTTTTGTATGTGTCATAAAGAATGTCTTCTTTCCATCTTGACACTGAAGTTTTTTTTACCAAATCCATTGGCTACAAACACATCTATTATTTCAGCTCTCTTTGCCTTTCTTTCTTTCTCTGTTGCCAACCTGTCAGCTACAAGTTGTGCTCTTCTTGCTAGTTCTTCAGTAGAGAGTTTGTTCAGAGAAGCCTTTTTATCCTTGGTGTTCTTTGTCATCATCAAAATAAGTTGTGCTCTTTTATCTTCTTCAGCGGCAACTTCTTTGGCTCTGTCTTCAACTTCTAATTCATCAAGCTTTTCTTGATATTTGGCAATTTTGTCATCATAACTTAGATCATCCCTTGCTTCCAGGCTTTTCCACACTTCATCTTCCTTAGCCTTCTTTAATGCCTCTTTTAAACTCTTCTCTAGTGATTCTTTTGACATTGAGATTGGAGTAGGGTTTAAAATGGTTGTTGTAGTTACAGGTGCAGACCTTGGAATTTGTGTTGGACTTTGTTCAGGTGCCTTGGAAGACTGTCCTTGATCAGTCTTGGAAGATATAACTTCTGAAGGGTTGATGGGTTTGATAGTAGTCACAACTACTGAAGGATTGTCTTCAGCGGTTTGAATATGTTCATCAGAAGTTTCTTCTATGTGCCCTTGGGATTAATCAGAAGTTTGAAGTATCTCTTTTCATGGTCTTTGTGTTATCTCTTCTGCTTCCAGAGACACTTCTTTTGGTTCCTTAATCTTCTCCCCCTTTTTGGCTTCATCCACTTCTGGAAGCCTTAAAGAATGAGAAGTTGTAGTAGATAATGTTGCAAGCTGTCTTGTGTTTTCATCCATCTTCTTGTTCAGCTCTGCAAGTTGTTTGTTTATCAACTCAAATTGTGCATTTACCTTTAACTCCCAAGCAGTTTTGAAAGTCTTGAGTTGTTCAGAGATTAGATTTGACATCATCTGGTACAGGGGACCATCTGGGTTGCATAGGTGGTTCCAGTCTATGCTAGAAATCCTAGAGAATTGGGTAGGCTTTTGTAGTGACGGGGGTGTTTTTGGGTGATCTTTAGAATGAACTGAAGATGCCACTTTAGGGGAATCAGGGTTTAAGCGGTCTTTAACCTGCTCCTTTGTGACCAGCTCTTTGAGCTTAGAGACATCAGATTCAGGACCTTCAATATGAGCCATCAATTCATGTTGTGGAGTATGTGAATCATCATCCAAACTAATGGAATCATCCGAATACCTAATGGTGTCCTCAATGAGGGCAGTATCAGTTAAATCATGAGCTAGACCCAAACTAGTTTTCTCATGAACCTCTTTGTCTTGGTACTGAGGTTTTCCTACCTCAGGCATAAAGCCTTCATCAGTAGTTGTCATATTTGAGGTCTTAGGAATGTCACTTCTGTCCTCAGGTCCACCACTGGGTGGTAAATGAGTAGAAGCAACATCAAATGTACCTAAAGTATCTAAGTTTGGGCTTAGAAACCTCGGTTCATCCTCATATCTTTGGATAGGGCTAAAGATGTCCACATCCATGTCAAGTTCTGAAGGCATCTCCCCTGTTTGATGTGTTTCTTGGGGAGTGACATCTTTGGATGGGACTTTCTCTTTTAGTCCTTAGAGAAGTTTGGCAATTTCTATGGTGGTGTGGGATGTTTCAGGTTCAGTAGTTGTAGGTAAGGGATCAGCAGTTTCAAGAGTAGGATTAGTATTTATGGCTTTCCTAAGTCTTTTCCTATGAAACAGAACTGTTATTGGTTTTCTCTTGGGTGGTTGATATGGAGTAGACTGAGAGGATGTTTCAGCCACATCCTTTGGAAGTGCAGATTGCACATCAGTAGTTTCAGGTATCTCATCTTCCTGAACTACCTTTTTCTTTAGGTTGGTGGGTGTTTGTTTTTGCTATTAAGGTTTCTTGGCTTTTTTGGCTTTCTTTGGTTTGAGTTTTGAAGATGTGGGTTCCTTGGGGACTGTTTCTTATTCCCCTAGGTCATTTTCTGGCAAAAGTGCCGGTTTGTTATGCCTTGAGAATATTTGTGAAGTCAAAGGATTTAAAGTTTTTGACTCCCCCACAAGTATTCCCTCACCAAGTTCCTTTATTATGCATTGGATAACAAATCTTGGATACAGTAAAAATTTCTTTTTAGAGTTTTGGTGATGCAACACCAACTTATTGAAAAATAGTGAAGATGCCTTAAAAGTTGTTTTATTTATTATTGAATGAAATATTGGTTGAAAAGTTGAAGGTATCTGATCATATGATCCAGTTTTGGGACTAAGACACATAATAATATAATGAAATAACAGTTTATATTTTGGATCAAAATATTTTTTGTAAACTGTTGCATGTGACAAAGTACCTTGGTAACCACACTCAGTCATGGTTAGATGAATATCAGAAGTGGGAATATGCTCAGGAGCATCAGCATCATTAAGGCCGAGCCTTATTCCCAGTGACTCCTGTGTGATTGCCATATGTTTCCCTAGGATTGTTGATTTTAGGGAAATCACCTTGTTGTTCACAGTCACCGACTCTGCATTTGCCCAGAACTCATTGAGCGTTTCTATGTGAATGGGAGGATTAATGGTGAATGTTGTGCAGTATTGGGATTTAACGACCAAATCAATGATTTCGTCGTATTGGGACCAGGATTCATCTTTCTCGAAGTAGCCTCGAAGATTATGTCCCTGTTTTAGTACAAGAGCCATGGTTTCTTTTGATCGAACAATGAATTTTAGGTTAAAGAAGGGGTTTTGACTTTGCTTTGAGAGAGAAAGAGGGAAATTTGCTTTTTAAATGGATAAGTGTTTGAAAAAGGTATTTATCAGAAGTTTTTAACTGACTAGGTCAAACTTTTGAGGAGTGAAATGTCAATTTTACCCTTTTTAATGAAACTGCTGATGAAACAGATTTCTTCAATAGTAGTTTTCATCATCTCTTCAGTAGTTTTCAACAGCTGATGAGAAGGACTTTCAAAACACTTTAATAACTTCTGATAATTATCAGTAGTTATTCCTTTTCTAAAAATTTCCATTTTTAATGTTTAAAACATCAGTAGTTTCTCTCTCAATTTATTCATCAGAGGTTTTGTGAAAAAATCAGTAAATATGTAAGTGAAAGTAAAAATATGTACATAAGGAAAAAGTGAAAACACTTACAAACTTTACTCAAAATTTAGCATCCCAAGCATGGATACTAACCTCTGAAATGTTGTTGAATCAAGGAGTTTGGTGAAAACATCAGCTATTTGATTAGCAGTTGTGACATGTTTCACCTCAATCTTGCCTTTTTCATAGCAATCTCTTATGAAATGATACCTGATTTCAATATGTTTTGTCTTTGAAAACTGAACAAGGTTTTGAATGATGCTAATGGCAGATTTACTGTCTACTAAGAGTGGAGTCTTGGTCTCTTTGATTCCATAATCAAGAAGTTGATATTGGAGCCATTGGATCTGTGATGTGCAGCTTGCAGCAGCAATGTATTCAGCTTCAGCTGTTGAAGTTGCCACAGATGTTTGTTTCTTTGATTGCCAGGACACCAGACAGTTTCCCAAGAATTGACAACCACCAGATGTTGATTTTCTTACATTTTACACCCTGCATATATAGTCACTATCTGAAAAACAGTTAACTTGGTATTGCTTGAAGCAGGATACGAAATTCCTAAAGTAGGGGTTCCTTTCAGATATCTGAAGATTCTATTGACAGCAATTAGGTGTGATTCTCTTGGTGCAGATTGGTATCTAGCACAGACACACGTTGAAAACATAATATCTGGTCTAGAAGCAGTTAAATACAGAAGAGAACCTATCATACATCTATACATGGTTTGAACAACCTGTTTTCCTTGATCATCTGGTTCAACTTGTGTGGTTGGTGTCATGGGAGTGAAACATGATTTACAGTCTTGTAAAGAAAATTTGTTTAATAATCCTTTAACATATTTTGATTGATGTATAAATGTTCCATTTGTTTGTTGCTTGATTTGCAGTCCTAAAAAGTACTGCAGTTCTCCCATTGTACTCATTTCAAAATTTGATTTCATGAGTTTCTTAAATTCATCACACAATTTTGTATTAGTTGAACCAAAAATGATACATCAACATAAATCTGAACAAGTAAGACATGATTTCCAACATGTTTTATGAAAAGTGTTTTATCAATGGAGCCTCTAGTGAAGTGATTTTTAAGTAAAAAGTTGGATAGTGTTTCATACCAGGCTCTTGGAGCCTGTTTTAGCCCATAAAGAGTTTTGTCAAGCTTGTACACCCAGTCAGGATGAGAGGGATCCTCAAACCCTGGTGGCTGACGGACATACACTTCCTCTTTTATTTTTCCATACAAAAATGCACTTTTGACATCCATTTGAAAAACTTTTATGTTGTTGGAAATTGCATAAGCTAAAAATAACCTGATAGCTTCAAGTCTTGCAACCGGTGCAAAGGTTTCATCATAATCAATGCCTTCTTCTTGAGAATAACCTTGTACCACCAATCTTGCCTTGTTCTTGATGATCATACCAGCTTCATCTTGTTTGTTTCTGAAGACCCATCTAGTGCCAATTGGTTGATTGTTTGGAGGTAAAGGACAGATATCCCACACCTATTGCTTCTTGAATTGAAGCAGCTCATCTTGCATAGCTTGAACCCAATTGTTATCTTTGAGGGCTTCTTGATACTTCTTTGGTTCCAACTGAGAAATGAATGCTGAGAAAAAGCAAAATTTGGAAAGCTGGTTTCTGGTAAGCACCCCTGATGCAATATCACCCATGATTTGTTCCAATGGATGATCCTTGTGTTCAATCAGTTGTTGTAGACCTGTACTTGAGGATGGCTCTGGAATTTCTTCAAATAAACCACTGAGGTTGATAATATCTGGTTCAGCTATTTGTTGAGGTTTAGGAGTTTTTGAAGCTGAATCGGTTGTTTCAAAATGTTCATCAGCAGTTGTTGAAGTAGAAGCTTGTGAAACTTCTAAAGGTTTAAAAGTTGATTTAATGACTGTATTTGTAGTCCATGGTGTAGGATCATCATCTTCAAGCCCTTGATAACCATAATAAGTAGGTTTGGATGATTCAACAGTCTTTTCAGGTCCGAAATTAAAGCTGTCAAGATCAAAGAGTTCAGCAGGATGTGCTGGGATAAGAGTATGTTTGGATTCATTGAACTTGACATTTAGTGTTTCTTCTACTATCTTGGTTCTTGAATTGAAACTTTGTAAGCCTTCCTCATTGGAGAATAACCAAGAAAATAACCTGAATCAACTTTAGCAGCAAATTTAGAGATAGAGTCATTGATGTTAAGGATAAAACATTGACATCCAAAAGCCCTGAAGAGGGAGATAAGGGGCTTCATGCCATGAAGAATTTCATAGGCAGTCTTGGTATGCCTCTTGTTGATAAGAACTCTATTCTGAACATAACAAGCTGTGTTGACTGCTTCAGCCCAAAAGTACAAAGGTAGGCCTAAATCAGTTAACATGGTTCTTGCTGCTTCAATCAATGTCCTGTTCTTCCTTTCTACCACACCATTTTGTTCAGGAGTTCTGGGAATGCTGAATTGTCTAACAATCCCTTTAGACAAACAAAAGTCATCCAGAGTTTTGTTCCTGAACTATGTCCCATTGTCACTCCTGATGACTTTGACAGAGAGAGAATATTGTTTCTCTACTTGTAGAATGAAGAACTTGATTATTTCAGCTGCCTTATCCTTGGAATATAAGAAGAAGACCCATGTAAATCTTGAGTAGTCATCAATGATGACCAAGCAGTACTTCGTCTTACCAAAGCTCATAATTTTGACTGGTCCAAATAAGTCCATATGGAGTAGTTGAAGACATGCAGTTGTTTTTTATTCTTCAATAGACTTATAGGAGGACTTATGTTGTTTACCTTTAAGACAGGAAACACAGTGTTCTTTGCACTCGTATTCCTTTAAAGGTAGACCTCTGACCAAGCCCATTTTTGTGACTTTGTTTATGGTTTTAAAGTTCACATGGCCAAATCTCCTGTGCCAGAGATCAGTTTCTGAAGTTGATGTCTTTCTCAATGTCCACTGCATAGACATTGCCACACCTTTTGGCAATCAGCAAAGTATGATATTCAATAATCTTCTCTATCAACTCCTGGCCTTCTGGTGATATGATCTTGCATGCTGTCTTGGTGAAAAAGGAAGAATATCTTTTGTCACACATTTGTGAGAAACTCAGCAAGTTGTACTAAAGGTTTTCAACCAGATTGACCTTGGCAAACTGCATTTTGCCTGAAGATACATTGCCATATCCTAGCACATATCCCTTGGCATTGTTCCCAAAGGACACAAATCCTTCTCTTTGGCTGAAAAAAATGTTTATCAGGTATCTGCATCCAGTCATGTGCATTGAGCCTCCACTGCCAACATACCAAATGCTATTCAAACCTCTGGAGACCCTCTGGACAAAATATCAAATTAGTTAGATTTGGGAACCCAGCCAATTTGGCTTTGGGTTTGCTCTTAAGAACAGGTACAGTTTGTTGAGGACCAATTTTTGAAATCCATGTCTTTTTGGCAATGGATTTATCATTAGGGGCAATGGTGGTATCTTTTTGGTGAGCACCATCAACTTTGGTCATCAGAAGTTTAACCAAATTTATCAAATCTTTAAGGTTAGGTGTAACTTCTGAAGATGAACTTTGAGAAAAAGACTTTTGTTGAGATTTAGTCTTTTTCTGAGAAAAAGTTTTACTTGGTTGTTGTTTATTGGGAAAGAAAGTGTTTTCATAATCTTGTCTTATTTGTTTTCCCACAACCAGTTGTTGACTTTTCTTATGAAGCTGATTTCCTTTTCTATATCTACAAAGTTCAGTCATGTGGTTAAACAGACCACATATTTCACATGCTTTTGCCTTCTCTTTCCTTTTGGATTCAGCAAGAGATTTGGAAGGCAAATTACTGACAATATTAGTATTTTTCAATAGGTCATCAGTAGTTTTCAGGGTCTCAACTCCTGATGTAGATGAAACTACTGATGGCTTATTGTCAGTTGTTTTAACTTCTGCAGAACTTTCATTTTTTAGGAAGTTCTGATAGAAAGATGTGCATTCGTCCTTTTCAGAAGTTTGAACCAATTTCTTCCCATCATTATCAGTTTTATGGGTGAAATCAGTTGGTGATTCAGTATGAGTATACCCTATGCCAAACTTAACATTTGCAGCAGTTTGCTTGTTAAGCAGCATTTGGTATCCCTTACAAGACACAACCCATTTTTCACAATCAACCTTGGTGTCAGCAACCTCTTTTCTAACATAGCCTAGGTTGTCTATCATGCTTTTAAACTCAATTGTGCTTACTTGGATTTTAAGCTCTGATAGTGAGGATTTGTATATTGGTCATGTGTTTTCTAAACATGCTAGTAGCATGTGGTTGAAACTTAAGGAAACATATGATAAAATTAATGGATCTGTTGCCTTTGATTTGTATCAAAAAATAAATTCATTTAGTCAAAGTTGTATGTCTGCACCAAAGTATTATCATAAGTTGACTATTGTGTGGAAATGATTGGATCAAGTACTATTGTTTCCTTCTTATACTTGTAATACTACAAAGGATTTTAATAATTTCAGTAACATGGTAAAACTTATGCAATACCTAATGGGTTTAGATAGTGGAAACCAAGTTGTTTGGACTAGTTTGTTAATAAAAGATGTCTTTCCTTCTGTAAAAGAGGCTTTGGTTGTCATTTCCAGGGAGGAATCCCGCAGAAATGCAAGCAGTGGCAATAGGAAAGAGCAAACTATGTCATTGTTTTCAAAAACTAGTCAACCAGTTGAATTTAAGAAAACTAATAAGGTGTCTAATCAAAACTTGAAATACTCTCAATGCAATAAGATAGGTCATAGTGTTGACAAATGTTGTGAAATCATTGGTTTTCCCTCTTGGATGAGACCAAGGGAGACACAAGTAAAAAAGGCAACTGTTAGTAGTAATGCTACTGTGTCTGAGACTCCTGATGTTTCTTTGAATACTTTGACTAGTGAACAGTTTACAAGGTTAATGAACTTGTTGATAAGGCTCCTAAGAGCTGTAATGTGTGAGGTGGGTCTAGTTCCTTTTGTGCTAGTGTATGATGTAAACCAATATTCATTTTTGCTAGTAGGTTTAATGAAAGGATATGGTGTTAGATACTTAATTTTGGAGCAAACCAACACGTGGTTAAAAATGAAGAAAGTTTAAATGATTTTATATATGTAACTGAGTTTAATATTAGAGTAAAACATCTTAATGGCACAGATGCCTTGGTTACAAAAATTGGTAATGTTAAACTGGGAAGTAATGTTGTTTTATTAGATGTGTTTGTTGTTCCAAATTATTTAATCAACCTAATATCTATACACAAACTAGCTAAGGATAATAAAGTGAATGTTGTTTTGATGAACATACTTGCTATGTACAGGACTTGTGCACCTAGAAAGTCTTGGTGAATGGTTGTTAGGTTGATGGTTTGTATTACTGTGGCAACTCATTGATGTTAAGTAAGGTGTGTTGTAATAACAGTAGTGTAAATGACTTATGGCATGGTAGAATGGGTCATCCTTCATACCAAATTGTAAAATATCTTAAAACCAAACTAGGACTAGTTAGTTAGGATAAGATTGACCCTTGTGAAGTGTGTCTTAGGGCTAAACAACACAGGGATCCATTCCCTTTAAGTGATCATAGATCTACTGAAGTAGGGGAATTGGTCCATTTGGATGTTTAGGGACCATATAAGGTACAAAGTAGGGAAGGTTATGAGTACTTCCTTACTATTGTAGATGACTACTCCAGGGTTGTGTGGATATGTCTTATGAAAAATAAGACATAAGTATTTGATAATATTGTAGAATTTGTTGAAATTTTTAAAACACAGTTTAAAAAGGAAGTAAAGTGTTTTTGAAGTGATAATGGCACTGAGTTTATAAGTAATCAAATGAATACTTTTCTTAAATCAAAAGGTATAGTACATCAAACGTCATGTGTTGACACACCTCAAGAAATTGGAATAGTAGAAAAAAACAGACACCTATTGAATGTTGCTAGGGCTCTTTTGTTTTAAAGTAATGTTCCTGTTAGGTTTTGGTCAGATTGTGTGTTGCCTAGACCTCCCATAATGGAAGATGTTAATCCGTCACAATCAAGATGCAATACATTTACGAAGAATGTATTCGATAATATTTTTAACATGATGATGGAAACATCTCAAATGAAAGACAACATAAAGGCAAGAAAGGATGTAGATGCATAATGCAATTGACCAAATATACACATTTTCGTGGCTAACAACAAACTAGTAAGCTGAAAGTGTCGTATACATTTTGCAAAACCTACTATCACATTTTCATGACTAAGTACTATCGATAAAAATATTTGAAAGTTGGAAAATGAATCTTCCTACCAGGTTTCTTGGACTCAACGGAACTGTTTTAGTCAAAAATTAACAACAATAAATTAACTTTGTATTCCAAATCAGAAATGTGAGGTAGAGTGCTAGAGATGTTTGTTAGATATAAAACCAATTGTATTCTGAAAATGGTTATGTTCAGGATGCTAAAGAATAAAATTGACAACTATGATCAGATCAAACAGACAGTTGTATCCTCAAGATGGAACTGTAATAAAGAACTTTACTATGCTACTAAAAATGAAATCAAACAATACAAAAACACTCGATGCATGAGGAAAGCCCTTGATCAATATAGGTCACCGGCACAAAACCTCGGGCGGAGACTAATGCCCCTGCCTTTGTTATTATTATTAAGTAAAAATGTAACTGGTACAACTTTGGAAATGTGGTGAATGATCGACTACGATTACAATGATTATTGTGTAAGTGTGTGGCAGCTGAGTAAATAGCAATAGAGTGAAAAGATAGCAGGTGAAGTGTGTCCTATTGTGACACCTACCACTTTATCAGGTCAATATCCGTACACTCTCTAGGCAACATTCGATTTATTACACAAAATTAATATCATTTATTATGCACAAGTCCCTCGAGTAAGTCTAGCAGGCCCAAACGAGTACAATTCCACCCGTATCAACGAGCATTGGTGACACGAGTTTAAACAATTTCAAACTATTTTCCAAACACGTGTATGTGTTCAATCATTTAGATATGTATTGGTGAACATGATTATATATATATATATATAGAGAGAGAGAGAGATAGAATTTTGTCCTTGCTTTCAAAAATAAAGAATTCATAACCTAGAAATAAACATATGTAAATATATACAAGCATATGAATGTGCATAGGAATGAAATAATTAGGAATACATTTAATATAATTCTTACACTGCATTTTGTCCCATCTTTAATGAACTATCAAATTCTAAGCTTTTGTTTAACTAAAAATGGTGGAACCATTAATCAACACTAGGATTCAAGAAAGATTATATCCTAAACTAGTTAAGTGCACACTTCTCCTTTCCTCCTCTCTTTCTTTCTTTTTTTCTTTGGTGAGCCGACCCCTCCCCCTTTTCCTTTCTTTTCGGCACATAACACACCACCACCACCACTTTCTTTCTTGTCCCATTATTTCAAGACACTAGACACTTTAAATGAAGTGTCATATCCTTCACCTTTGTCCCAAGATTAGTCAACCTATGACATCTTCCATAGATTTGGTGGACTTAACACATATGGAAAGATTCCTTAAACCTCTTCGATCCATGATGTTGGATTACCACCATGGGTGATCTCTTTCCCATGTATGTGTAGGTGTGTATGTTTTAAGTCATGGATAAATGTATGATTGAATAGTCTATATTATAGGTGTACATATGTATGAATGTGGAACATGTATGTGTGTGCACATATATGTATGTGCGTATGCGTATATGTATGATGAATATGTGTGTGATAAATTTATAAATATAGGTATTAATGTGTGTGAACCTACCAAGATGCATATGTATATGGGTATGTATGTACAAGTGTAGAGCTCAGTCTGCTCATGGACATAAAGACTTATGGTGATACATGGAAATACACATATAAAGTATACATATATATATGCGTAGGTATACATGGGTGCACATGTACATGAGTTGCATACATACATGTACATAATATCTTATAATGTTCAATAGATAACATAAATAGTTTGTACCAAGTAGTAACTTGTGTTTAATAGATAATAACATGTCTTAAAAGACAAGGTTTTCCATAATATAATACAAGCTATTTTCGTATAATGTTGGAAAGTATAAAAGTCACCAATGAAGTTAAACCAACTTACCATAATAGATTGGGTGAACCAAGGACACAATGGAATCTTCTGATAGATCTAAAAGTGTCCATGTATGTATATAGGACGTGTAGGTCGAGATTCCTAGTTTGTCGGACGTACATTCTTGCTAGACTATGCACGGACTTGAGGTGAGTTTCACGGCCCGTTGTTACTATTTTATATTCTGGGGAAAAGCATACATTGTTTACTAGTTTTAGACTGAATTCCTAGCAGACTGGTATACATGAGACAATATGTTTAGAGTACTCACTAAGCCCTCGTGTAATTAGTTTACCGTAACCATTAGTTATGGATTTAGCCTAGAAACGCATGAATACAGTGGCGCAGCATTGTAGGGGCGGGGTGGGGCGGCCGACCCCCCCGGATTTTCGCGCAGAAGTTTCGATTATATAGTATTCGTATAGAAAATTTTGAAAATATAGGGTTTCGACCTCCCGAAAGTGGTTTTCGACCCCCCGAAACTAGTGACTTCCAACCCCCGGTGACTTCCGACCCCCCGAACCTTCGGGTCAAGCTTCGCCACTGCATGAATAGATCTATTGGGTTGACACCCCCACTCTTGGTTAGTCGCTCTAACCTGGATACATACGACAAAAGAGTGCTTGTATTTCTTCTATGATGATATAATGCCTTTATTGTGTGATGTGCGAGGCACCACTCGTCAAGGTTTGGTTATGGGCTCATGAACGTTTATGGATTTCATTAAACTTTACATTTTCAACTATTTCAAAACTTGTGAACTCACCAACTTTTATTGACCAAGTTTTTATGCATGTTTTTCAGGTAACTAAGCTATAAATGGAACTTGGGACATATTTGGGCATTCATTCACGACTATCACTTTTTACGTTTTCAAAACTTATGATCCCGTGTTCGGTTTTAAACAATATTTGGTGATGGTTGTTGTTGTTGAACAAGTTTGGTACTTTTATTATTAAATAAATTTGAATGTTTGCTCGAATCTTGTGCTTGAAAACCTTTCGTGTTGCACCACGTGTTTCCGCCTAGGCGGGGTGTGACACCTATGATCGTTCCTCACACCCCTATTTATAGTAAGAGATTACAACTTTCATCCCGAAATATCCGGGATATCATCAACTAAGTCTACTAGCCGTTTACGAGTCCTCCACGTTCACACGAGCTCCAATTGGTCACCAACTGAGTCCCCAAGAATCATGCAAGACTTAGTCAGATATTATACTTGTCCAATTAATACCTGCATTTAAATAAAAATAAGGTAAACTGTTAGCCCATCCTCAGAATGTACATAAGACAATACATAGTTGTATCATGAACTCAGCATCATCTTTGGTATCCTGAATATGTACAATAAAAATGCAAGTAAATATTATCCTTAGAATTTCACCACCTACCAGAACCCGTAATCATACATTTGGTGCATAAGTTCATTCTCGGTGTCTTGTTGAATATTGGTGGATGTAGTAGTTTAATTTACTATGGAAACAATACATAAGCGTGTGCCGAGAAATATCTCCCCATGTATTCGCTCTAGTTCGGGTAACGACAATCAACTAAACATATTCAAGGTACCGTCGCAAAGATTATAGGATAAGAGTGGGAAATAGATGATGCCCATGGATGATGAGCTTTCTAAGAGTAAATCGTATGCCTTATTGAAGTGTATTGAATCTCAATCTTACTTGTATTTCACACTTTAAATGGCTTGTAAAATGTCATTTTGACACTCTTGAGTTTTTAAAATTTATCATTCTTTAACTTAAAGAAACCACTTAACTTAATTACGGGCTTATTTTTATACGTAATTATTTTCGGAATATGAGTTGGGTTGAATATAATACGTGTTTATAAACGTTATAAATTCGAGTTACTGACCATTTTAACACCACCACAACATACAATGGATAAAATTACTAGTTGAGAACTCGCTACATAGAAAAATGTGAAATACTTTCCAAAGCAATGATTGAATAAATAGGAAAAAACCAAGTGAATGTAATTTAATAAAATTCAAAGTTTATAATTATTGTTGATACTAATAGATCGATGAATTGTAAAACAAATTTGGAAACTAACAAAAATGAAAATTATTGTATATATTGTCTTAAATAACATATAATAAAACACACCACGTTTTCTAAGACAGAAATCAATGGTATAAGATGGGAAATGTTCTGAGTTTACAAAATGTTTCTTTCCCAAAGGATAAAAGAAAATTGACCAATCTAGTTTAAAACAAAAGACTAATGTCTCACACGTTAATTGCTTCTTATTTAATTAATTAATTTTAACGTTTGTTCTAAATATTGTAAGGGAAAAATCATATCATTTTTCTTTAGTTTTTATATTAAAGTATATTATTTTGAAATAACATATCTTTCTGCAAAAGGTTTTACAAAATAATACTTTCTTAAAGTAGGGCTAAACGGCAAAATCACATCATTTTATGGTAGTTCCGTAACTTTTTCTGTAAATTTCGGAAGAAAGATACCACTTTGTGAAGTTGTGTTATTGCTGGGTTTTTTTCTTTTTTTCCGGTAAATATATATAAATTTACATGTTGGTTAGTTTGCTCTCTATCTTAGAACAAGGTATCATTATTGTTTCTCTATGCTTTGAAATGTGATTTAATATGGATTAACTTTTTTTTTTTTAACAGCTCTCGGCTAGGACTTATATAAGGTCAAAGCTCGGTCGACGCGGGATTCGAACCTGAGCACTCTAAGGTGAAAACCTTCAAAGGAGTAAACCCCCCTTACCTCCACCACTAGGCTGTACGGCTTCATTGGCAATATCGATTAACTCCTACTCACAATTCATCAATGTTCACAATCTGGTGAAAATCATAAAGACACTAAACAATCAAATTATAACAAGAAATTTATTTTTTAATTATCAAATACCACAAATATAATACCCTATCATATTTAGCCACCTCAAGCCAATATCACATTTCATACATTTCACCTCTACATAACACACGTTTTTAGTGTGAAATGTACTTGAAACCCTCTGTTGCCTACATGGTGTTTTTTTCACATTTTACGTTCATCCCAACACATAGTTTAACTACGAAGATAGTGAATAAGAAAGTATTAAAAACATCAAAGAACAAAAGCAGCAAAAAAACTTGTAAACTAGAGGTAGCTATGGCTTGATCATGGACAATCTCGTAAATTTTGTCTTTAAAATATGATTTGAAAATCTAGAAACCCAAAATAATATATAAAGCAGAGGCCGTTGCTTAACCGAAAAATGGTGAGGAAAATAGAAAGTGAAGGAGAAGCCGTTTCTAATCTTTAAAATGATAACCTCCCTAGTAACACAGTTGCCAATTATCAAGTAACTTTAGCTAGCCCTTTAGACATAGTTGCAAAAGTGGTCCGAGTTGACCGATTACTCGCCGAGTACTCGCTAGCTACAGGGTGGGTCACCGAATATAGCCGAGTTGGCAGAGTATTCCGAGTACACCCCGCATAGGCCGAGTCGACCCCCGAGTACTCGCCCGACTAGGCCGAGTACTCGCAACTTCCTAGTCAGCCGAGTTGGTAACGCCTAACGAGTTATGCAAGCATGCCTTTAGATATGTCAAATTATACGATTATTCCATACATAACTATGTTCAAAGAGTTGCTTTAGTAATGAAATGTGTTAGAAGATGTTTATGAATGAACATTAATTAACTGTATTATCAAAATAAACAACTGAACCCATCATAATCATAGACAAGTATCGAGCTATAGTGCGTGAAGGTTAAACGTATCAAAGGTAACGTTGTTTTCAAACATAATCTACGTAAGTTTAAATATCTTTAAGGTAATACCGATCTATATATTTTTAACTAAATTATAGCGTACTAAAGTGTAGTTAACGCTTTAATATATGTATACGTGTGAGTATATATATACATACGTGTGTACGTAGAACTGGTATAAGTGTTAATATTGTAAATACATAGAAGACATCGAAGAGGAAGGGAACAAAAAAGACAATTAGGAGGATTCATGTGAAGGAAAGAATGGTAGGTTTCGAAGGTGACAATGGAGCCGCCGTGAGGCTCCAATAGTGAGCCACATGGCCTACACGACAGCTTAGAGGTGCTGCTGCTTATCTTATATATGTTCTCTACTGTATTCTAACCAATATATATATTGTCATATTATTTATTTTCAAACATTGAATGGACAATATGCGAACATTTTCAATTCCATTCTCATTTTCTCATAAAAAAATGCGCAATGTTTGGACTACATAAGAATATACAAAGGGTATATTTGGCAAAAAGCTTTTTAGAGCTTCTAGCTTCAATCTTTTAAGAAAAAATTGATACACAATAAAAAGTCTTGTTTGATTGGAAGAGTTTGAAGCTTTTAGGTTATGAGAAAAAACTCCATATTTAAACGCTAGTAACTAGTACTAGCGTTTAAAAAAAACTCCTACTAGTTACAAGCTTTTATAAGTAAAGTTACACAAATACTCATTCTACCATTAGAAAAATTAAAAAAAAAACATACATACAAGCTTTTAATTATGTTCATTTTATACATTTTATTAAAAGCTCCAGCTACTATGCCAAATATTTAAATATATCTAAAAAGTTACAGCTACCAGCTACCAGCTTTCAGCCACCAGCTAGTTTTGCTAAACATATACAAAATAGAAATTGAATAAAAGTTATACATATATATAGAAAAAAGAAGATGGGAGGCTTGGGAGCATTAGCAACCGGATGGGTTAAAGTTGACCTCAAACTAATTTAAAAGGGCTAAATATATCATTAGCAAAATCATAGAAAAGAAATTAAACATGAATAGATTATGGGTGTTCGTGATATGATTTAGTTGGTTGTTATAAAAAGGTGATATCCCAAACTGTTAACTACAGTTTTAGATGATGAAAACCAAACCATACAAGATGGGCAAATTAGCAATCGGCTGATTTTGACGGTCTGAAATGATTTTGCTATCGTGTTCAAAATCATTAGTTTGTATTAAAAAATAAACTAATAAAGATGATTTATGAATATAAATGTAAGTTATGCATAACATTGTAATCCAAAATTGAGATAGAATACTAAATGGTTAGTTTCAAGTTTTAAATTCACAACCGTTAAACCTTAAAAGCAAAAGCATGGACCATGAAGTGGTGGGTAAGGGCATGGTGACAAAGCCCGCCATGTAGGCGCCATCTACATTTTGGAGGTTTTCCATCCAAAGCCTCAAAACCATAGCATGGTGGCCAGTGCCACCTACATTTTGGAGGTTTTCCCTCCAAACCACTTGTGGACAAAAGCAAGGGCAAGAGAACAAAGCCCCAACACATAGATGCCGCATAGATTTTGAGTATTTTGGCCTCCAAAGCCCAAAAATCATAATGTGGTGAGCTAGGGCAAGAGGTATGTCTTTTGCTCTCCAAATGTCTATTTTTTTATTCTTATTCATTAAAAACCAAATAAAACAATTAAAAAAGACATTTATATTAATTATAACAAAAGAACAATAACATTTCTATAAAAAATTACATAAATAAGAAGAAAACCGAATTACATAGGTTAGTTATCATCGTCGTCATCACCGTTGTACGTTGAAGACGCCAAACAAAAAGAAGAGTGTTTATATATTACATAGTCTATAGAAGGGTGTTTAGACTATAGGGAGTGGAGGGGGGTGAAACGTCATGTGGCACTTGTGGGTCCTTTGTGGGGGGAATTGTAGGGAGTGGAAGGGGGGGGGGGGGAGGAATATTATTATGTGTGTTAGATTTAAAAAAAACACCAACCACAAGCTGCCACCTCACACCCCAAAACCCCCCACGCCCGGCCTCCTCTCCCCGCCACACACCCCCGCTGTTACGATTACAAATGAATGAGTCTGTTTAGTTACTTTGTAAAAGTAGAGGGACTAGTATTGTCATAGTTTGATAGTTTGAATGGTAGTTATTAGTTGTTAGAATTGGAGGGAAAAGCTGTTGTATCAAGTTGTATAAATAACCGGTTGATAATCAATAATAAACAGCTTGATTTGATTGAATTCTTCTCTTAAGTTTCTTCTTCATTCTATCAAGTGGTATCAGAGCTGTTCATCCCTTGGACAGCTGTGATTTTAACCGTTCGTTCCTTAACTACCATAACCGTCACTAACAACCACCAGTCACCACCGTTAACTGTCGTCATCACCACCACAATCCACCATCACCACTACCTTATTCCACCATTGTTAACCATTTTTGAGCCTGAAAAACATACTACCTTCATTTCTTACCCTGTTTTGAGCCTTTAAGACCAATCCGTCGTTTCTTTAACCCATTTGAGCCTTCCTTTTTCATTTCTGTAACAATTACTCTGTTCTTTCGACAATGTCAACCAGAAACCAATCAATCGAACAAAAGATCCAAGAACATTATTCGACCTTGGCTCGTTTAGAAAAAGTCACTGGTCAAAACATGAATGAATTGGCCAAGAACACTGAGGCTGTGAATGACATCAGATCTCAGTTATCTGAAGTTCTTAAGATTTTACAAAATAATAATGGTGACACCTTGAATAATCAGTACAGAACCAGTTCTGGTAGTGGAGGTGATGAAGAACAATCGTCTTACAAGAATAGTCAACGTTTGACCAAATTGGATTTTCCAAAGTTCAATGGGACAAATGTTGAAGGATGGTTGTGCAGGGCTGAGCATTACTTTGCTATTGATGATACTCCTGACAGATTGAAGGTGAAGTATGTTGTGGTTCACTTAGAAGATGCAGCCCTGCTGTGGCATCAGTCTTTTGTGAAGTCAAGAAATGGGTCAATTGAAGGTATGCCTTGGTCTGAATACAAGAACTTTATTTCAACAAGATTTGCTGATGTGTTAGTACAAGATGCTATGGGTGCTTTAGCTTCAATAAGGCAAACTGGAACATTAGATGATGTTTGTAAAGAATTTGATTTGGGTTTGACCAAGGTTAATATTCCTGATGAATATGCTGTGAGCCTATTTTTAAGAGCCATTAACCCTGATATTGGTTATCCTGTAAGGGTGTTAAGACCAAGAACCATTTCTGAGGCTTACATGCTTGCAAGAATGCAAGATGATTCTAACAAAGCCATTCAGGCTGCCTCTAATACCAGATTCACTAAAAACACTAGTTCTTCTTTTAAACAAACCATTCCTTATACACCTAAAACCACAACACCTCACAACTCTTCCAACCTACCTTTATTACCCAACCCTTACCCTAAACCAAAACCTGTTAATTCCACTAGATGGTTGAGTCCAAAAGAAATTGCTGACAAAAGATCAAGGGGGGAATGTTTTGGTTGTAAAGAAAAGTTCACTCCCACTCATCAATGTAAAAATAAGCAATTATTTTCATTAGAAATCATTGATGATGAGAATGAAGAAGGCTGTGAGAATGAAACTGTTGAGAATGAAGAAACCTTATTTCAAGAACCTCATATATCTTTAAATGCCATCATGGGGTTGCCCTCTTATTCTACAATGAGAATAAAAGGGGTGATTGGCACCAGAATTCTGCAGATTCTTACAGATTCTGGTTCAACACATAACTTCTTGGATATTACTCTTGCTTTGAAACTTGGCCTTCCTATCAAAACAATTAAACCCATGGATATTATGGTTGCTGATGGTGACCAGATGAAGTGTACTATGATGATTGAAGGTTTGCAATGGTCGATGCAAGGTACATGGTTTACTGCTGATGTGTTTCTTATACCATTGTCCAATTATGACATGGTATTAGGAATTCAGTGGTTGCACAATCTTGATGATATAACTTGGAATTTCAAAGAGTTGACTATGAAATTCCAGTTAAATGGGAAGGACATTGTTCTTAAAGGAGAAAAGACCAAAGGGGTGACCTTATGTTCCACAGAAAAGATGCAAGAGTTGTTGTCATCAACTGATCAGTTGGCTCAAGTTCAATTGTTCAGTTTGCAGGTGGGCAAGGATGAGATGGGTCAACATAATCCTCAAGTTTTAGTTCAAGAAAAAAGTCCTATGGTTGAAGAATTGCTACTGAGGTTTGCAGATGTCTTTGCTGTACCTACTCAACTGCCTCCCAAAAGGAATTGTGATCACAAAATTGTCCTCAAAGAAGGTACACAACCCATTACTTTGAAACCTTATAGGTATCCTGCTGCACAAAAGAATGTTATAGAAGAGATGACCCAAGAACTGTTAGATTCTGGTGTTATTAGAGAAAGTGTTAGCTCTTTGGAGCACCTGTGGTATTAGTAAAGAAGAAGGATGGTACCTATAGGATGTGTGTAGACTATAGGAGGTTGAATGAGGCAACTGTGAAAAACAGTTTCCCTATTCCCTTGATTGATGAGTTATTAGATGAGTTAGGGGGTAGTTCAGTCTTTTCTAAGCTGGACTTGAGATCTGGATACCACCAGATCCGGATGCACCCTGAAGATGTGTTCAAAACAGCCTTTAGAACACATCAAGGTCATTATGAGTTCATGGTTTTGCCTTTTGGACTCACAAATGCACCTGCTACATTTCAGTCATTGATGAACACTACCTTTAAGCCTTTATTAAGGAAGTGTGTCTTAGTCTTTTTTGATGATATTCTTGTGTATAGTGCTACACTTGAACAACATGTCAAAGATTTAGAAATGGTGTTACAGTTGTTAAGAGATAATACTTTAGTTGCAAAGAGGTCTAAGTGTTCTTTTGCTGGACCACAAGTTGAGTATTTGGGTCATGTGATCACTGCTGAGGGAGTAGCTACTGATCCTTCTAAGATCACAGCAATTAAAGAATGGCCAGTTCCTACAACTGTCAAACAATTGAGGGGGTTTTTGGGCCTAGCAGGTTACTATAGAAGGTTTATTAAGTCTTTTGGAGGCATAGCTAAACCTTTAACCAATCTTTTAAAAAAGGAGGCCTTTAAGTGGGGTGATGAGGCTCAGGATGCTTTTGATCAGCTTAAGCTGGCTTTGACATCATCTCCTGTCTTAGTGCTCCCCAATTTTTCTAAATCCTTTGTAGTTGAAACTGATGCTTCAGGCAAAGGATTAGGGGCTGTTCTAATGCAGGATGGCCATCCATTGGCCTTTATTAGTAAGGGCATTTCTGGTAAACAAGCTCATATGTCTGTCTATGAGAAGGAACTTTTGGCTATATTAATGGCAGTCAAAACTTGGCACCATTACCTTATAGTTAAAAGATTCATTATCAGAACAGATCAAAGAAGTTTGAAGTATTTGTTGGAACAAAAGATTAACACTCCTTTACAACAGAAATGGTTGGCTAAGTTGATAGGGTATGATTATGCTATTGAATACAAGAAAGGGATTGAAAACTCTGTAGCTGATGCACTATCTAGAATGGATGGTATAGCTTTATTCCAGATGAGTTTGAGTACTGTGGACCCTGTGTTATGGCCAAAAATACAAGAGGGGTGGCAACAAGATCCAAAATTACAAGAAGTCATTCAAAAATTACAGCAGGGGCAAGAAGTAAAGCATATGTCTTGGGTAAATCAGGTTTTGAGAAGGAAGGGTAAATTGGTCATTTCTGTTAATGATGATTTGAGGCAACAAGTTCTGGAATTTTGTCTTTCTTCTCCTGTTGGAGGTCATTCAGGTTATGTTCCAACCATTCACAAGTTAAAAAGTATGTTTTATTGGAAAAAAATGTGATCAAGATGTGAAAGATTTTATCAAGAACTGTGTGGTTTGTCAAAGGTCCAAATATGAAAGAGTTGCCTCTCCTGGTTTATTACAGCCCTTACCTACCCCAAGATCTATATTTTCTGATATTTCAATGGACTTTATCAGTGGTTTACCAGCAGCCTTTGGGAAGGATACCATTTTGGTAGTGGTTGACAGGTTCACAAAATTTGCTCATTTCATAAGTCTAAAACACCCCTTCTCTGCTAATCAAGTGGCTCAAGTGGTCTTTGATAATGTGTTCAAGCTTCATGGGTGTCCCACTACTATTGTATCAGATAGAGATCCTCTATTTTTAAGTCACTTTTGGAAAGATTTTATGAAGTTGCAAGGCATTGATCTAGCTTATTCCTCAGCCTACCATCCTCAAACTGATGGTCAGACTGAGGTATTGAATAGATGCCTGGAGTCTTATTTGAGATGTATGGTGATGGACACTCCTTTACAGTGGCCTAAGTGGTTAACTCTTGCAGAATGGTGGTACAACACTTCATGGCACTCTGCAATCAAAATGTCACCCTTTGAAGCTCTCTATGGAATACAACCACCTGTACACATACCATACATCCCCAATGACACCAAGGTGGAGTCTCTGGAACAACTATTCAGAGAAAGAGAGCTCAAGATTGTTAATCTCAAGAACTCACTGGCAAGAGCTAAGAATCAAATGAAACAAGCTGCTGACAAAAGAAGAACTGAAAGGGAATTTAAGAAGGGTGATTGGGTCTTTGTCAAATTGCACCCTTATGTTCAGAGGTCAATGAAGGGCCATAATCAACATAAACTGGGTCCAAAATATTATGGTCCATTCTTAGTCACTGAGAAGATTGGACAGGTAGCCTATAAGTTGGACTTGCCAGCTTCCTCTCAAATACACTCAACTTTCCATGTATCCCTATTGAAGGCTGCCTATGGTTCCCATCATGAAGTCATTCCTTTACCAGAAGAGCCAAGATTCAGGTTCCAACCCAGGGCCATCATTGATAAGAAGTTGATTAAAAGGGGCAATAAGATGACTGCTGCTGTTCTTGTCCACTGGCAGGATTTGCCTGTTACAGAAGCAACATGGGAGTTCCTGGATGATTTTCAGTTAAGGTTTCCTCAGTTTAATTCTTGAGGACAAGAATTTTAAATAGGGGAAAGTATTGTTACGATTACAAATGAATGAGTCTGTTTAGTTACTTTGTAAAAGTAGAGGGACTAGTATTGTCATAGTTTGATAGTTTGAATGGTAGTTATTAGTTGTTAGAATTGGAGGGAAAAGCTGTTGTATCAAGTTGTATAAATAACCGGTTGATAATCAATAATAAACAGCTTGATTTGATTGAATTCTTCTCTTAAGTTTCTTCTTCATTCTATCACCCGCCCCCTCCTCCACGCCCCTAAGGGGTGGTGTTCTTGCCCTTGAAGCCCTCTCCCGCCCCTTCTTCCCGCCCCACTCCCTCCGCTCTTATATATTAAATGATTCATTCATAATAAACAGAGTGCAAAACCGAAAGAAATGTGATGTATTCTATCAAATGATTTGTGTTACTTGTTCCACATTATGATGATTGTCCGTCACTATTTTTCTTTCCATCGGTCTGCCTCTGGCAAGGTTTAGGCCCATTAGGATGTAACAGACCATGGACTCATGAAACATGATTTATTGATTGATTGATTGGTATTCCCTACGCATACATAATGGACTATCTGGGCCAAACCTCATAAATCTTGAGAGCTGGCCGCATTTGTACATCATTTGTTAAAGAACAAATTACAAACATTGACAAATAATATTTTAAATAACAATGATCTTTTCGAACCATGTTGAAAATTTATTAATAGATACTTAATTAGTTCAAGAACCACGTTGAAAACTACTTATGTATTAATCATTCGAAGCTATATTTTTATATAAAAATCTTATATCGAGTCTTTTGTTTTAGATAGCTTTTTTATACTTAAGTTCCACGAGATTAGATAAAACCATTTCTTTCAATTGTACTCCTTTCATTAAAGTGATAGGCATACGTGTTTATAAGGTTCTCCTCTTATTACTAGTGTTTGAAACAAACACGCCCATACACACACATACACATGTATATAAATAAGATTAAATCACATGGTCAAAGTGCCCCACGATCTCTGTGGGGGAAGAGGGCCACGCCCAAAAAAAGAGGGAGGGTGATGCAGTGGCGTAGTTTTCTTGGGGCGGGGAGGGGCGGCCAACTCCCTTCCTCTAAATTTTCGCTCATAAGTTCCGATTATATAGTATTCGTATAGAATTTTTTTGGTATATACGGTTTCGACCCCCCCCCCCCCCGTGTGACGTTTTAGGGCTTCTCCACCCACTTCCCACGCCCCACGCCCAGGGGGTCTAAGAGTATTGAACGAGCATGTATACATGATACATCACCTCCTAACTCATGACAGAAACCGAGACTGAAGACTACCCCAATCCATAACAATAAACATATTTCATTCTAGTCCCTTAACATAAATAGATATCAAAAGTTTTATATCTAATTCATAATTCCACATACTTTTCTCAACAAAAGAGGGTACACAATATCCTTATTGAAACTAAAACAAAATGTACATATCACCAAACTTGCTAATTGCACCAAATCCCTACACTCATTCAACCCAACCCAACCCAACACAACCTTCCTTCACTTGTTCATCGATCAATAACCAACTCAAACTCAAGCCAACCCAACAAGCTTCTCACTTATCTCCCACACCTTCTTAGCCTTACTCACATCACTCGCCTCTTCCGACAACTGGTTCTCGAACGAAGCCGAATCCTTATTCCAACTCCAATACACCCCCGATTTAGTCAAGCTCGGATCACTCACAACTTGTGCAAGCCGCTTGCCCGATTCCTCTTCAGACACATACCCTTTTGTTATAAACTTCTGAAAAGGCGGAAACAATAACCGAAAGAGGGGAATATGTTCCCTAAACAATCCAGTTGTCGCAATACAACCAGGGTACAAAGAAGCAAATGTTATTCCAGTTTCTTCATGGTACCTCCTATGAAACTCTTGCATTGTAAGCATGTTACATATTTTACTATCTTTATACGCCTTTGCACCGTCGAATTTACCTCCATCAATCATGGTTGAGCTGTTTAACCCGTTTAATCCGCCTGCTAAACCCCTCATGTCACCTAAGCTAGCTTTTGGAGGTACATTTCCTGCTAAAGTGTTTGTGTTTCCAGTAATAGATCCTACTATTATTAATCTTTTCGACGGATAATCGGACTTTTTCATGTCATCAAGTAATAATCTGGATAAAAGAAAATGACCAAGATGGTTTGTTCCTACACTTAGCTCGATTCCATCAGCTGTGAACGTTGGTTCTTTAGCTGTTGGTTGGTAGACCGCTGCATTGCATACTAATACGTCTAGTGGTCTGCCTGATTGTTTAAAGTTAGCGACGAATTGGCGAACGCTATCGAGTGATGCTAAGTCTAGATGCATTACTGTGTAGTTTTCTTTTGATATTCCTGCGGATTTTGCGGCTCTTTCCGCTTTTAGAAAGTCGCGGCACGCCATAATGACGTGCCATTTTTCGGTCTCGGCCAAGGCTTTGGCTGTTGCTAGGCCGAGACCGGAAGATGCTCCCGTGATTATGACTGTACCTTTTCTTAATGTTTTCTTCCCCTCCGGTGCTGCTCGTGTCACCGGAGGAGTACTGGTGGTGACCACCGCTTGAGTTTTGAAGAGTTTTGTTCTTTTGAATTCCATCTGAAAAATAAAAAAACAAAAATTGTATTGGTAAATAATATTTTCTGTGTATTAAATAAGTGAATTTCAAGAAAAATAATAATTATTTTTAAAATTTTAAAAAACAATAACTATCTTAGTTTTCATACTAACGAAAAAAATAATATACACGGTTTTAAACTAAACTAATTATATTAAAAAAAATAAGTAATGTTGATAGTAAGTATTTAAATTTAAAAACCATACAGTATACTAATTACTCTAATGATACCATAATTATTTAAATTATTTGTACATGTTACACGTCAAATCTATGTGTAGTTAGGGCTACAAACGAACTGAACTTTCAGCGAACAGTTCATGAACTGTTCAGCGGGAAGTTCGTTTGTGTTCGTTCGTTTAATAAACAAACGAACACGAACAAAATATTTCATTCGTTTAGTTAAACGAACGAACATGAACAGATGCCACGTTCGTTCATTTATGTTCGCGAAAGTTTGGTAAGGTGTTCGTTTATGTTCGATAGTTTAATAAGGTTTTTTGTTTTTATAATTTGTCCTAATATTATTTTAGTTTTATTTATTTAACCCAAATAAATAAATAAACATATATGTATGTGAATTCAATTTTATTAGAAAGTTAATATATGTTCGTTTGTGTTTGTCTCTATTAATGAACACTTGTTTGTGTTCATGTGCGTTCATTAACGAAATTGTCAAACAAACACAAACGAACATGAACATGATTGTTTTCTTAACAAACGAACATGAACATAAAATCACGTTCGGTAAGTGTTCATGAACTGTTCCTGAACACATATTTTTCCTTAACAAACGAAGACGAACAAGGCCTTGTTCGTGTTTGTTTGGTTCATTTGCAGCCTTATGTGTATTTAATCTTACACATGATAAGTAAAGAATAATAACTATAATAGATAATAAACTCGGCTAACAAGGTACCAGGATCCATTCAATACCTTGCTTTTTGAGGCGAATGAACTAAAATCAACTTTACGATGATCTGAAAGCGAAACTCCTAGGAGTGTGGAATCCTTTAAAGTTCCGGTGGTCTTTACAAGACTGTGAACGGAGAAAGAGGTCGCCTGAAGAGCCATTGCTGAGTGAAATAATTGGAATATTATTAGTTAGTTTAATTGATGGTAACAAATATGTTGGGTAATGTGGGTTTATATAGTGGTTGTGTTTATAGTTTTTACCATATTAGGAAATAAGTGTGGATAATTTGTATGTTTGAAGTAACCAATCAGAAAAAGAGAATTGGATTGCAAGCACGTGACTTTGAAGATATTATTAAGGTGCACTCCCCAATGCATATGTTTTTTACTTCCAGAGTTATGGGCACTATGATGGGAGTTTAAACAGTGATAATATAAAAACAAAATGCTAATATTATAATAATATTTTTTTATAAATATTGTTTCTGGACCCCGGTAGATATGTGCCTTTAATCCTCTGTTCATCACTATTTAGTAAATAGTAATTACTGTTGTGTATTATTTAAACGTTTTATCTTCATTTTATTCCATGTGCTATTTCTCTGAATAACCGGTTAGGCTAGTGGGTGTGGAGACACCCAAAATAGGATGTCTCCTTGCCATATACGATGTCACATAGGATAGAGTCATGTTCTTTCGTTTTGGACATGGGTGGGGTGTGGAGACATGGAAGACCCCATGTATTATTAATAATATTAAATGCAATAGAAGTAAATAAAAGTAATAATATTAAATTTGTGATTGGTGGGATCTCTCTCTCTCTCTCTTCAACTATTGGTGCGTCTCCTACGTCTCTAGGGGGATTGGGGAACGGAGACGGGGGGTGGGGGCGGTGTTGGGACGGGGACGGGGCAAAAAAGTGGAGACGGGGGTGGTGGGGCGTCTCCACACCCATCCGCCTTAGACTCTAAACCAAATGCATATAAATTAGATACTTAATGCCGAACTTATTTAAGTAAAGACTGTGTAGTAGTTTAACTAAAAAGTGATAATGTAACCACCCACATAGGCACTGAGGCACTCACTAACTAATGCCTTAATATTATGTGATGGTTCAACTAACCACGTTAATGTTTTAATTAAATAAATTAAAACAAAAGTGGGTGATGCGTAAATATTTGATTGGTTTAGAAAATTAAATGTGAAGGTGAAAGTGGGCAAGAGTGCGTCGCTTCCATCTCGCGCTACATGAAAATGTGTGTAATGAGATGGGGGCGCCAAGATGTAGAGTGGGGCGCCACTCCACTACAATTAGCCTTACCAAACGACTGAACTTACACTAGACGATCCACTTTGTTAACAAGATAACCTGATACCAAACTAAGCACATATCTTATGAACATTGTGTTCTGGTCCTTTATGTCTCATCTTATACCGTCAGATATTTGACGACTCAATGACTCAGTAACACCAAAACGTCGACCAAATGATCGAAAAACACGCGATAGTTGTATGCACAATCAATAAAATATTCATTTCCACCAACACAACATAACATAAGTTAACAAGAAGATACACAGACTGAATACACAAGAAATGAATCATAAAAATACAAATTAATATCACCAAGTCTCTACAATTCATCATCGCTTAATCGTATTCTCTTCGCCTTTTTTTTTTAACTTTTTTCTGTTATTTTTCCTGATAACTCTATTTTTTTCCTACTCAAGAACTGGCTCCTCCATCAGTTCCGAATTCGAACAGGCAGAAGCAGCACAAAAACAAAACAAGACTCTCCTGCTAATATTACAATCTTCTTTGAAGCTATCTGTACAACCATCCAGTATTCCAATCCACTTATATCCGAACCGGCATTCCAAAATTCTGGAATGTTCTGATCTCCCCACGTAATCCAGCCGTCACAATCACCATACCCCACGCTGACTTTCCCGCGTTCAACCCGTTTGTAAAGTCAACACTGGTTCGTGGACTCGGGTTCTTAGTATTACCCATAACAAGCTTTTCCTCAGGCCATGTAGGCGATATTCTATCGAAAAAGTAACCGTTGGATGCGCTTGATATGGTTCCGTGAAGCGGGCTGCCAACCAATGAACTGTCGATTCGGTTGGTTTCATCTTCTGGTGTAGGAGGGTGGTTAGCCGTTGATGCCTCATTGTCTAACCGTTCATTGTCCCCACTTAGCCTGGTGGGTTCGGTTAACCCGAAACCCCAACAGGTGTCGCTGATACCAGGCCATGGTATAGCCATGGATACGTCTTGACAGTGGAAATGCTCGTATGATTGAGTAACGGTTACACCTTTGTTTCTGCTGGCACGTGAGTCGGGTTCGTGTTTCCAGATGTACACGTTGGAATCCTCGCTAGCACACACCACGTATCTCCCGTTTGCAGACATGCACGCGGAGATTTGGCTGTTTGTGTTGCGAAAACCTGTAATAGAATATGAAAATACATATAACAGGAACAAAAAATAAAAAAAAAATATATAAAAAAAAACATATATGGAATATGCCGTGTAGCTCGTTACCTTTAAATTTGTGGATCAGCTCAACACCATCAACAACACGAATTCGTGAATCTGCCGATGTTATCAGCACTTCTGATTTACTTCCAGGAGCAAACTGTATATGAATGCTATCAGCAGTGTATAAATGTGTACTCAAAATTATACAAAAGTAAAAGAAGCCAACAGTAACAAACGCTAAACGACCATGACCCTAAAGGCGTGTAATAGCTGTATCACCTGAAAACCGGTGATTTTCTTATGATGTGGCTTCTTCTTCTTATTCTGCAGATTGATCTGACTCTTCTGTTGCAATCTATTATCTGTAAAATAAAAAATATATAAAAATTTAATAAAATATAAACAGAATATAAAACCCAAAGAAAATAAAAAATGTTTCATACCCGTTGTATTGTATAAACGACAGCTCCCCTTGTACGAACCAACTAGTGCAGCCTTAAATTCAAAAAAAAAAAAAAAAACCTTCAGATATAATTATATTTGGCATATAAATTAAAACCGTTGCCGTATTTTAAGTAAAATAAAATGGAGAATAAGAATCAGTTATGGTTCAACCTGACCATCTGGTGTATAACACGCAGCAGTGACCATTTCATGCAGATCATTCCAGTCAACAACTTGTCGATCAGGTATACTCCATATTCGAACCTTGGAATCTAAAGATCCGCTAATGAAATATCTATCATCGACAGGATTAAACTGGATGCAAGTCACTGTATCAAAAAAAAACAAAAGAGAAAAATTATAACGAAACATTCTTCTATGTTAAGCAGTAAGAATATAAATGAACGTCGCGTTGTTTTCGTTACCATAATCACTGTGAGAAAAGATCTTTAAACATGACTTGCTAGACAGCTGCCACAACCGCACTGTTTTGTCCATTGATGATGAGAGCAAATGCTGAGATTAATAAATGCAATTTAACAACCTTAAAGTATATAATTAAATGCGACAAAAAGACCGCCAAGAACAGTCAGATTAAATCGTTTAGCAAGATTATAAGCCTAATAAAATCTAGCATATAAGGAATGATCACTAGTGATCTCTTGGTCAACGTTATCTTTGGTGCTACCTACTTACGTTTAAGGTCAACAGTCAAGATCACGGTTAGTAAAAATACTAAAAAATATATATAACTGATACTATGAACAGTTCTAATTTAAAACTATAAAGTAACACAACTAAAAATGCCGAGGCTAACCTGAGATTTGGACCATGACAGATCAAGCACGTCTTCCAGATGTCCGTTAAAGGAACATATTGGTTTTTCTGAAAGTGCAAATACAGTATCTGGCACTACAATAGGATCCAAGCTTATAGATTTCCGGCTTATAGATAAGCGTCCTCTTCTTTTCCTTTCAGGCACATTTTCCAAATTTGTAGACAATGCAGTTGGTTCCGGCGACCCGTTTGACATCAACAACACATTCAAATTACCATCTTCTTGTTTATCAAACAAAAGATCGCCTTTCCTTTCCGTGCTACCAACTTCCCAAACATGAATAAGACAATCCTCACCGGCACTAGCAAGATACTTCCCATCCAAACTAAACTTAATAGTCCATATCGACCCATTATGCGCCTGAATCTCTTGACTTTTATACAAAGCCGTTAAATCCTTACACGACTTCCCATATTGCCGAACCCTCACCCTTTCCGGACCATGAAACGACCCATCTTGACTATCATCCGTCGCTGAACTCGACCTTCTCCCACCTTTCTCCGACGACGTATCCCTCTCATCACTACTCCGTCTTTCCTTACTCCCTGTAACCGAACTCGCTACATTCTTAATACTCTTCAACCAACCCCCTTTCTTCTTCGACTTCGACCCACTCCCACCGCTATTCCCACCATCAACATCATTCAACAACAACTCACTACCACCCGTCTCGAAATTCTGCCGCCTCATCAACTCTTGCACAATCGGCGAATGCCCAACGCACATTTCAAACTCCTCCATCGTCAAACGCTTCCCCGTCCCAACCTCCTTCAAATCCCCACACATCCCATCCTCCCTCACCTCCTTCACCACAAACTCCTTCCCATTATCCAAATTCTTAATTGTACACATTCCATCATCATTTTCCACATCCAACTCCTCCCCTTCAATGCTCATTACAATCTCATCGCTCCGCCTAACCGCTTTACCCTTCGGAGGCTTACTAGGTGACCCATTACCAATACTAGGCGATTTCCCTAGCACCCTCTTCTCACCATCATTATTTACACTTAAATCCTTCGAACCCAAACCCGAACCTAAACCCGAACCCGAACCCAGATCAAGATCAAGATTATGTTTAATAGGCTTAACATCACATTCACAATTAGAAGCAGATTTGGATCTAACAATCACAGGCTTGCAGTCAATAACAACATTACCAACATGATCATCAACATCATTAACATGAACATTATTATTAATATTATTAATAACATTATTAATATTATTATTATTAATAACATGTAAATGATCTGCTGAAATAGATTTACCCAATTTCATCATGTCTTTAGAAGAGGGACCCACATGGGTGTCACCGGAAAGACCCATTTGCCGGAGTAAACGGAGTCGGCGTTCTTCAACCGATGTGGGTTGTGAGATCCAGACATCATAGTCACCGGAGACCCACATGGGAACATTATTATTATTATTATTAATATTATTATTATTAGTGGAATTGAGATCGTTTACGTAGATGTTAGTATCATCTTCGTTATCAGAAGAATAAGAAGAAGAGGAAGAGGAACATGTTGTTGAAGAGAGTATTCGATCAAGAGACTCGTAGAAACAGTCGGTGTTGTTGTTGTTGTCGTTGTTGTGGTTGTTGTGGTTGTTGGAAGATATGTTCATCGTTTGGGCATTCCCATCGGAAAATGAAAATGCCCGACGGAAAATAAAGATCCGGGGATGTGGGTGTGGGGGGGTGAAACGATGTCGTGTTGGGGATATTGTGTACTGATGGGAAGAGAGAGTTGGGGATTGGTTTGGTTTTTGGTTGGGTTTGATTTGGTTTGGTTTGTTTTATGTTTTTGTGTGTGTGTGTGTGTGTGTGTGTGTGATGACTACTACTAGTATTGCAATTGCTAGCTAGAAAAAAAAATTATTAATTTGTGAAGAATAAATAAGTATATAGTTGTACAATTATTTGCATATGCATTTGTTAGAGAGAGAGAGAGAGAGAGAGAGGGGTTCAAATTAATTAAATTGTATTGTCTACATCTTTGATTAAATACCTCAAATGCATTTTAACGGTCTTGTTTTTTTGTTAAATTTTTCATTAATGATAATTTGTTTTTTATCTTAAATAAAAATAATGACCTTTTTTATCAAATGTTGATTAGATATCCGAATTCTTAGACAATGTGTATTAGGTGAGGTTTTGAGCATTTTCCTCCCCTAGTAATGCCCCATAATGCCTTGCACACCGTCCCCGTGGACGTTATGGTTAGGAATAGGGTCTTGGCGTGATTATAAAAACGCTGGTGAAAAGGGTGAAAGGGCTTGAAGTTTTGGTTTGTGTGATCCTTTTTTATGGTAACGTCCCACTACACATGTTCTTATGTAGTTTTTAGAATTTTATAATTTAACGTCTTGTGATATTTATTTTGTAATTTTCTATCTCATCCTAAGGGATAATCATGTTTTTCAACTCAATGTCACATGTCTCTTTTTTTCTCTTATCAACTTGTACATCGTAGATCTCTATCTTTCACGTCACTATGACATGTTTGGGACATCAAGAAGTAATGAGTACTTCTTAAATTGCTAATTTAAAAAATAATATGGCATGGTTGAGGTTTTCTTGCTGTTGTAAACCCTTTTTATGATACATTGGGTAAAAGAATAAAACTTTTTTTTTAAACGTGAAGGTCTCACAAGACTAACCTTATGAAGTTGTGGGACATTGAAAGTGTCAAATGAGTCTCTCAAATCTGTCTTTTCTCTGTTTAATACATAGTCAACATTGTATATCACATCAATGTTAAGTGTCCTATGTGACCCTCATTGTTGCATAAACAAAATATCATGATAGAAAAACAAAGAGTAAAATTTCGAATGAAAAAAAAAAAGAGATGGACAGCGAACAATGGTAGATCTGGCCAAAAAAATGCGGGTTTCCATGCTACACATTAACTTCTAGGTTTGGAATTTTTAGTAAGAATCTAATGATTCCGATGGAAAACAAAATGACCAATCTATCAAAAGAAACCCATTGAAAAAAAAATTGATCCGTCACTAGAATAAGCAGTCTAGATAATAGAGTAAATCCACAAACATTGTTATCACATTTTTAAAATAAATATTTGTATTATACATTTTAAGCTTTATATTGAGTAAACATTTTTATAGGTCACATACATCAAGTTTTCGTTTTTTATCCTGCACATAAATAATAGATTATGTTAATTATACTTTCTTAAAATGTTTGAATAATATATGTGTAAAATAGGGATTAGTTGTATAATGCATTACATTTATAATATTTTCAACTTTGTATTTTCTGCATAAGTTCATTTCTTTTCTTTTTTTTTTGAACGGCCAACTAAACATCGTCGGGTACTTCGTACGCGGTCCCTTAGTGGCAAAGACAGGGGCCCACCCCGGACGCACGAAGCCCCTAGCCCGCCCGACAGCCCGCTTCCAGGGAAAACCCGACCCACATACCCGCCCGAAGGCACGACAGTAGTGAACCGGTAAAACCTTGCGAGATCAGGACTCGAACTCATGACCATAGGCCATGAGTCATCCATCATTTCTCATTATGTCCTTCGTGGGAATCGAACCTGAGACCTCCAAGAGAGATCCCTGGTCCATTCACCAACTGAGCTACCCGTGAAGGACTGCATAAGTTCATTTCAAACGAAAAACTAATTATAAATTAATATAATTTATACACAACAAACTAACTAACTGTATTTAAAAAAAATCATAGCTTCTAAACTTGTATTATTTTTTCCTCCTCTATATTTATACTAATTTAATAGTGAATAAGTCAAATTCTAAGATAATAAAATTACAAAAAAATGACCACTATAAATAAAAAATGTTTACTAGTCTACGATAAATTTGAAATAATGAGAGATGGACCATGCTAGTATAGATAGGGTAGAAGGACATGGTGTGCCTTCCCCCACCATCACCATAGTAATAGTACATTTGGGCGTTCTCCCCCACCACAGAATATGCCCCACTTTTTACTTCAAAACCCCAATTAATTCCATCTTAAATTATCATCCAACTTATTTTACACACACTACAACATAATAAATGACAATACCTTCCTTTTTAATTTTCCTTTTATTATCCTTGCTTCTTATGTTGAAGTGGGGACAGTGCGTCACCAGAAATTGTCACGTGGACCCGTGAACCGTTTTTTGGTTCTATATTATGTTTTTTGTTTATGGTGTGTTTTGGAGTTGGGGATCTCTATGGAAGCAGTCTTTCTATCCTGGGGGATATGAGAAAGGTTGTCTACATATCACCCTCCTCAAACCCTACCAATAGTTTTGCTATAGGTGGGATTTACTGGGCTCAGTTATGGTAATTGTTACAACCAAAAGAAGGAAGCGACTGATTCCCACCAGCTTAAACAAGCTTAGATTTAATACTCCTAACTAAAAAGGCCCAAGCCCTTCCAGAACCCAGCTCCATTTATCTCTCACTGCAGAAAACACCACATAACTTACGCTATTCCCGAGTTAACTAAACGAGAGAAAAGAAAGGAAATGAAAGGAAGAAAAAATTTGATTGTGTTCCTGAGTTTCAATAAAGGAATGAAAACAAAATATGGTGTATTCCCGAGTTTCATTAAAGGAAGGAAAAGAAAGGAAATGGAAGGAAAACTAGGCAACATCCTTTAGTTTAGTTTTCCTTCCAATTTGGAAGGAAACGAAAGGAAAGGATACTTATCCTTTCTTTTCTTTTCCCTTCCTTTCCTTCTATTCTTGTCTTTTCTTTTCCCTCTTTAAGTTACCTCGGGAACACAGCGTTAAACATTGGACAACCGCCTACAGCTCCGAGAGCTCATCCGAAATCATATGGGTTATACTCCAATTCCATGTATAGATGAGCCCGTAAGATGAAATATAAAGTCTGTCTCTTTAACTCACCTATGGAGCGCTTGATTTTTTTTAATATTTGTGTACCAATAACATGTCTAAATCAGTGTTTGTTCAAGATACATGAAGCAGATTAAGTGTCTGTTTAGTATGGGGTAATAGAATGACTAAGAGAATGAAATGGAAAAGGTAAAGGGATGGACAAAGTAATGAATGAATCATTACCTTGTATTGTTTAATAGGTAGTAAATGACGAATGAATAAAAGCAACAGTGGTGAGTGGTGGTCGTGCTCGTTGACAGTGGGTGCAGGTGACGGTCGGTAGGTGGCAGCAGTGGCGGTGACGGCGGTGGTGGTGGTAGTCGGTGGGTAGTAGAGGTCAATGGTGGCGGCGGTGGTGGTGGGTAGAGACGATCGATGGTGACAATAGCGGCGACAGTATTCAGGGACTCGGGGTGGTGGTGGGTGGCGACAGGGAATGGCGACGACGGTGAACGCCGCACGAGGCGGTTGGCGTAAACGATGATTAGTGGTGATGGTGGTGGTCGGTGGCAGTGGTGGTCAGTGGGAAGCGTGGCAATGGTCGGTGACGGAGAGTGGCGATGGTGGGTGGTGGGTGGCGGCGGTTGGTGGCAACGGTTTGTGGTGGGTGGCGTTGGTCGGTGGTGGCCTCGAGGGTAGTGGCGGTGGGTGGTAGTGGTAGACGTGGGTGGTCGTGGTGGTCGATTGTGATGAGGGTGATAGTGGGAATGGAATGGAAAAAAACATAGTTTGGATAAAACGAATTTTGGGTTTTTTGGAGAGAACTGAATGGATGAGATAATGGATGATTCCACTACCTTAACAAATCAAACACCTTTTTTTTCATTCTATCACAATGCTCCATTCCTTTTTCACCTATCATTCATGCATACCAAAAGCTACCTAACTAATCATAATCACAAGTAAATAACCCATGATATCATCAATATTAATTAATGTTGAAAGTTGTTTATAAATTTATTATAAAAAAACATAAAAATAAATTGTTACAAATGTATAATTCATACTCCCATATTATATTTTATGCATTAAAATAGAGTACGATAGATGAAAATTATACTAAAATTAACGGTAATTATACTTACAAATGATCTATGACGTCTGAACACGACTATAACACTAGTGAATTGGTGTAATGAGTTAATGACGAGTGATATTTTCTATTGGCTTGTTAGCTACGCCACAAGGAGCGGGAGGATTTTCTTTATGACACGACTTTGACATGAAATAGCTACACTGTGGTCGAGAGAGGGAAAAAGGTTATTCATTGCATGTAGTAGTAATAAGAGCATACATGTGTGGACTGAAGGTAGGGGTCATCAGTTGGTCATGGGTAAAAGACAATCGTCACAAATGTAACGAGTCTTACATTCTATGCTAATGCTCGTTTGCCTACCTGATCTTCTTATCATAGACAAGATCCTCATAGTTTATACGACCTAGGTAAAGTCACATTGTGTTAAATATCTTTGTCTTTTTTCATTCACGGATTTTTCTACATAGACAATAGGATGTTATGGTACAAATTTTGTACTAGTGGCTCCATTGATATGGATGTTCCAAATGCGACCCTTAGAAGAGATTATTCAAACAGTGATCAAGATGTGGTGACCTGTTTTGTTGATTCCTTTAATAACAATATTAAATAAATGAACTTCAATGACGGTTTGTAAATTTTAGCAGTAAAATTTCAATGTAGAAAGAAAGATAAAACGGAAAAGCAATTATATGTGTAAATATGTGAGATGAGAGGTGAAAGGGAGTAGGGGCATACGTCTGCCTTTCGGGATGGAGGGGGGGGGGGAATCAACATGATCCCTCTGGGGGCAATATCACTGGAGATGCTCTCTATAATAACACGGGAAGTAGATTATAAGAAATAATATCACATGTTTCGTTACTATAACACTTATCCTATATAAACACAAGTAAATGGATAATTTTAAGAATTATTTGTTCGTATAACAAAAACCACAAAACAAATATAACAACTCATGGTGTTATATATATGTGATTCTTGCTGTCATTTAATAACATAAAAGAATAGTTAACATATATTTTGGACCACCAATACGCTATAGACGTCTATTTTTATTCTATAAAATTAATCCAAGTTCTAGCCAAATGTCCAACCTATAAGAAATTAGGCAACCTAAAATAACGAGGGAGTTCCCCGGGGCCAAGATAAAACAACAAAAAAGAAAGTTAGTAGCAAATTTATTGTACGTACCCTAAATGTTTAGGTTGGTTATGAAATTAGGAATAGTGTAGGGGGTGAAAGTGACATTCACCGAATTGTCGATGATGGCTGACTAAAAGCTAAAAAGAGAAGTTGTAAAAGACCAAATCAAACCCGTCAAATCAAAACTCACATCAAAAGCACATTTTATATTACTTTTTTAATGTTGGTTATGTAATTTTAGAACTTTCTATCATATAAAAAATAAAATGCTCCATATTGTTTTATGGGTCCGAACTTAAAGTGAAGAGGATTTATTATGAAATTCGGTAGAAATATATTTCATTAGGATGTAGTTTGGCAAACTGCAGTGTTTTTATTTTTATAAATTAGCTAAGGTGATGTTTGTTTTTTAAAAAACGTATGTTCAAGCTCTATGTGACGCGTAAACATTGTCATTTGTAGATTGTTTGGTTTTTTAAAGACGTTTCATTAAAACAAACGTTTGCGTGAGCTCTTCTTGATGCAGACTTAGCCCAATCACTTCTAAGACCTTCTAAAATCTGCAGAGGTTAAACACCACCATCACCCACCGTCCACCACCATCACCCACCACCACCATTCACCACCACTGTCCACCACCACCTTCCGTGCACAACCATCAGTTTATTTTCACAGTTTACAAATGTTAAAAAACAAACATTTTTCGTACACACTGCAGAGGCTTGGTTCACCTCTTCTTCTGCAGATGTGGTCCGCACTGCAGATATTTTACTTCTAAAAAACAAAAAACACCTAATTTTTGCGCATTATTGCGCCGCAACGGGCGTACATGGTTCGCCGTTTTTACGTCTACATTTCACTCAGTTTTATTCGTTTCGTTTTTTATTTTCTTATGAGTTTTTTTAGTGTTGTTAGTCGTTGGCAACAATGTGTTATTAATGCTAATTTGTACGGTTTTATGTCGTCCGCAGCAACGCGGGGGCTGAATTCTAGTTTTTATTAAGTTAAAAGGTTATGTTTTATGTTAATCAATTGTAAACCGCATACAATAAAAGTTTCTGTAGAGCTCCCATGTGTATCCAACTAACCTTGAAAATATAAAGGAGATCCTCAAGTTTCGAGTGTATGATGTACAAAGTGCATCATATAAACGTCACATTATGTCATATAAACGTCACATTATGCCAATTGTCCATAATCACAGTATACAGTATGCACGGGGTGAAACTATCCATATTGAAGCAATTTGGTTTGTTTAATTGGTTTGAAATATATACGTAATTTTTCATGGAAGTGTTACATGAATTCTATCAGCATCCATATTTATTTATCATAACATACTTTAAGTGTGAGAAAACCATGCATGTTACAATTAATAGATGGTTGTGAAGCATCAAGATTTTTTCACACTTCAAGTATGTTTGGATTAATAAATATGAACAGATTTCATGTAACACTTTCTCCGTGTTATTTTATGATAGTGCTTGGAATGACGCTTACAATTATATAAAAACTAGTTTCATCTTACGTATAAAATAAATGTTAAAAACTTTAAGAGATAAATATACCTTAAAAAATCTACAACAATATTTTTTACTTTACAGCTTTACTCTTTTGTACTATTATCTATAGGACACCTAAACTCATCCAATATATATTGCCACTTTTCTTGCTCAATGCGCGTTTCTTTGTTCCTTTTCATTTGTGTTTGAAAAACAGCTAGTTTTTAAAACATCCAAGGCCATAGGTGTTTACAATTTGGTTTTAGCGGTTTCTAGTTTAAACGGTTTCACAATTTAAAACCGAGTCGTGAACACCCATTGCTAACCGCATCATCCAAAAAGGATCGGGACCTTTGTTTACTAGTACTTTGTCCAATACTTGTTTGGTAACACTTTTGATGATTTTATTAGTCCGTTTTCCATAACGTAGTTGCAACATATATTGGAGGCATTGATGATGAATGTGATATGTGCGGTGAAGTTGGTTGGTGGAGTAATTTATGACAATAATCATCAACCCTTTGTCCAAGACATATTAATTTTTAGTTGAATAAACTAAATTCATTTTATAGGCACAACTATAATGACTGAATTTAGTTCATTATCATCGTGCCTTTAAGAATCCGGTGACTAAAATGTCACATCATTTGGTTTTATGTGTCAGTTGAATTGCATATAAACTTAAATATAAAAAAATTAAGCAGATAGGTTTTAAAAATAAAAATAAACATGGCTGTAAATGAACCGAACGGTCAACAAACAATTTACGAACTGTTTAGCGGGAAAGTTTGTTTATGTTTATTCGTTTAATAAATAAACTAACATAATTAAGAAATTTTGTTCGATTTGTTAAATGAACGAACAGGAACATAGGTCTCGTTCGTTCACTTGTGTTCGTGAACGCTCGTTAATGTGTTTGTGAATGTTCGTTTATTTACGTTTGCTAATGTTGTTCGTTAAAGTTTTTGTACATTTACATATTTTATCTAAACTTTTAAATTCTTTAAATCTTATTTAGAGATTTTTGTACATTTATATATTTTATCTTTAACTTTTTATATTATTTAAATCTTATTTATTTTATTTCATCACCCTTTAACAAATAAAATAGGAAACCCTATTCGCATCTTGTTTATGCACCGTTTCCTTTCCTTCTCATTATTCACATCAACGAATACGATCAGCATTCGTTCCATGACTAGGACTTCAACTTTCATCGTTGCTCGCTCCGCCATATACCTCTAGGCTATGTCACCTTCACATAATTTATTTCTGCCCGTTAGTGTTCATAAACCACTCATGAACATGTTCATTTCTTTGATGAACGAACACGAATAAAAATTCTCATTTAGTAAGTGGTCATTAACCGTTCATGGACACTTTATTTTGTTACCAAACGAATATGAACAACACTTGTCCGTATTTGTTCCGTCCGTTTTATTACCCTACTGATAAAAATTTCTACAAGATTACTAGTATGTATGAAGAAACACCGATATAACAGTTCACTAAGATAATAGCACAAGTAAAGACAGGATTCTTATTAACGATTCAATGACTATTACAAGACTCAAATAGCTACTGTTACAGCGCTTCGACTATAATCTAATTCTCGTAACTATGGTTCTCTCTTTCTCTGGTTCTTCATTCATTTCTTCGTCTGACCTCATAGGGTATTTATAGGCCACCTGAGGTCTTCTGTGATTGGTCGAGGAGGGAATGACAGCTGGCTGTACGATTAGGCCGTTGTCATTCGTTGCGCTGTTCCTTCGCTATTGGTCCACGTGTCTTTGTCTGTCCTTTCTTGTACTATTCTGTACCTCGTACCTGCAGGCGATCGTGGAGCAGGAAATGGACGTCTCTTATTGGCTGGACGTCCCTTTCTTGTCGGTTATTAGCTGTCATGCTACGAGGTACCCCGCGCCGCTTTCTAGAAGCCCACGTAGGCCTGCTGTGCTGGCATATGTTGAGATGTGGGCCCGTGCGCTTGCGCGGTCTCATATCTCTTCAAGTCCCCCCAGTGTAGTGTGCTGTATGCGTTGCATGCAGGGCGCTGCACTAAAAGGAAAGAAAAGAGAAAAAGAAAATTCGTGTGTTTGTTATTACTTATTTTATTCGTTTAAGTTTGACTGCGCGCTGCGCAGTGATATTCCAAGTGGAATTGCTGCGCACGTCAGTAATTAATGCACACATCAGATGTGTCAGGGCGCGAGGCGGATGGGACAGGTTGGTAGCCGAAAAGTCTCTGACGGTTGTACTATTGCAGAGAGTGGTGGGTCCAACCTGTCGTTTCGCGTGCTCCCTGCCCTTCTCTCTCCTGACGTGGCATTTTCTTATTGGTTGGTCGTGCAACACGATTTGTAACCGTCCTGAAGGCACGTGACCTGCATATAAAAGGTTGTTCTTTCTTCCTTCCATTCTTACACTTTCATTTCGAACTTAGCCAAAAAGAAAATTCTTTCTCTCTGCCTCTTTCAAGAGTTGAATTTCTTTTCTTAAAAACCTTCAAACTTTCGTTATGGAGAACGTTGTTCAGGTCCCAAAAAAGAAACGTGGTGGGTCTAAGAGGAAGGATGACGGTTCTAAGAAGGGACCGCCACACGCCGGCGAAGTTACGGCGGTGTGGGCGAAAGGGGAATTTCGAAAGTTTAGGAAGGAATATGGGTTTCCTTCTAGCTATGGTGTTGAGGCTCCTGCCCCGGATAAAACCATACTTGAGCCTCCAGTGGGCAAGGTTGGGCTTTACGCCACGTACTTTAGAGATTGCAACTTTAGGGTTCCGGTAACCCGTTTCTTAAAGACGTTTATTCAGACCGTTGGGGTACATGTTAACCAGATTCACCCTGGTTTGATGTCACGACTGATGTTCTTCGAGTTCTGCTGCCACTCCCAGAAGATTGAGCCCTTGGTTGACATGTTCTATGTCTTTTATTCTCTCTGCTTCGTGGAGAGTTGGCTATCTTGCCGTCCCCGCACAGGGGTGGCTCCTTGTGCCAAGGCGGGGGTGAAGAGCTTTCGTGACTGGAAGCCCAAGTTTTTCTGGATTAATGAGGGTGCTATTCCCTTGGTGATGGGTCGCCTGAACCCGGATGATGGTGCGCCAAAGGCGGTGCTGATTGATTACAAAGAACAAGACTGGTTCCAAACCCTTACGGCGCATCCAGTGGACCTGTGTGAGATTCCGGAAACGGCGCTGGTGATGGCGGGAATGAGCCTGAAGTATGATATTCAGGGGCGCAACCCTCACTTAACTGAAGATGGGAAAGGTATGTCTTCCAGTCTGTATTGCGCAGCGTGTTAATTTTGCCTTTTTACTGAGCTTTGCTTTTCTCTTTATCAGATGTGGAGAGTCTGTACAGTTTATTGTTGGGTGGTGACAACATGGGGTTCACCTTTCGGGAGCTTGCTGAGAATGAGCTCTACATTTTGGAGAAAGCCTGGGACACGCTTGTGCGGCCACAGTTGGAGGTTGTGGCGCAGGAGGGTGTCAGTGCGCCCTTACAGATAACTGAGACAGGTGAGCCTTTTTCTCTATTTGATAACCCCTCTCCGGTGAACATGTTCATGCGGACGGGTTATCCTTTTATTGTTATTTCAAGTGATGAGTCGTCTGACTCTGGCGCATCCTCTTCTCCGCATTTGTCGTCCGCAGGCGGAAGCGAGAGGGATGTACTGCCAAACTTCGTTGTGGACGACAGCGGGGAAGAGACGGAGGTTGAAGAGTTTGTGCTCCGTCGAGTGAGGCAGCCAAGGTCTGGGGTGGCGCAGGGTGGAAGTCGAGGTGAAGGTTTTGCTTTTATTTTAGACCATGAGGTCGTTAGCAGGTATCTTCAAAATTACAACCCTATTGAACGAAGCTACGTTGAACTTTCAGATGCGTTCACGGATGAGGGAACGGCTGCGTTGAAGGACATTGCGGAGGGGGTGGTTGTTCATGCTCCGTTAACTGTAGAGACGGAGATGGATCAGTCTGCGCCTCAACAGACCCCGCAGAAGAAGAAACGTTCGAGGCGAAGCAAGTCTCATAAGGCTTCTACTGAGGTGGCGCATGAAACTGGTTCTTTGTCCCCTGCTGAAAAGAGACAAAAGCTGGGTGACTTGGTGCATAGCGCCGAGGACAGCTTGTTAGGTATTTTCTTTAGTGTCATGTCGCGTACGCTGTGCATTTGTCTTTATTTCTCCCTTTTGACTTATTGTTTGTTTTGTGTCGCTTGCAGCTGACTTGATGGGTGAAGGTGCGCCCAGTCATGTGACTGAGGCTGCTGTGCATGAGGGTTTTATGGTGAACCCGACTGAGACTCAGGGGGTGCCTTCGCCCGATAGGCGGGTTGTTACTCCTCCTGTTCAGCCTCTTTCGTCCAGGACTCCGCCGCCGTCTCCTATTCGTGAGGTGGTTCAACCTTCTCCTCCGCGTCAGACGGCGCAGCTGGATGACCCCCCTGTCCATACTGCTCCAGTGGTCACTGAGGCATCTATGGGTTTGGAGGGGGAGACCCATCGCGTGTCTCCGCCAGACATAAGTGAAGGCGATACAAGGGGCTTGCAAATTATGGACGATGACTCCAACGAGAAGCGCCCGGTCCCTGAGTTTGAGGCTGGCTTTTCAGGGGCCAGCCTTAGGAGCGCGGATGTAAACCCTGATGAAATTTACATCCCTTCCTGGCAATTGACTACCAGTGCCAGGTTTGTGGACGTAAATAGCTGCAGGGAGTTGCTAGGTAATCTTGTGCCTCCCGCCGAGCGCGAGCACCAGGCTAGCCGTCCTCATCAGGATCTTCTTGAGGACAACATGATGAGCCTGGCGAATCTGATCTCCACTTCTGCCGAGATTGCCCGGCAGTGGGGTTTTCTGGCCCATGAGCGTCAGGGATATGACGCTAAGTTTAGTGAGGTGTGCGCGGAGCGCGATAGGTTGGCGCAGGAGTTGAAGCGCGCTAAGTGGGACGCCGTGACTTATCGCGAGGAACGGGATAAGCTTGACAAGCACTTGTCTGAGCGAGAGCAGCAGTGGACAGCTGCCTGTGCTAAAACCAACCGGACTCTGGAGGTTGCAGCGCAGAAGCAGCAGGAGGCTGAGCGCTTGTGGGGTGAGGCGTCGCGTAAGATCCTTGATCTTAATGAAAAGTTGGACCAGCGTCGCGATGCCTTGCTTGAGGCTCGCGAGATGCTGAGGCAGAAGGATGCCAAGATTTCAGAGTTGGACACCAAGGTGGCAGGCTTAGAGGAGGCCAACCTGAAACTTGAGCAGCAGAACGCTGACCTTGAGGGGGAAGCGTTGGATGTTCGTGACGAGGCGCGTTTGGCGCATGAAGACCGGGAATGGCTTATGACTTGTTGTGTCCCGGAGGTTCGTCTTTTGCTCTTATTGTTTATTTTCCTGTTGTTTTCTTTTTGTATGATGCTTAACAGGCTCTTGTGTGCATTTTATAGGTCGCTTATCACGTGAAGAACTGTGATGAGGCGCGCCAGGCGGTCGCTGCTGTAAACGCTGCTGCCAAGTTGGTGGGGCGCAAGGCTGGGTTCCTCGAGGGGTTCCAGCATGCGAAAGATGGGAAAGCTTTAGAGCAGTTCCCTTTGTATAACAAGGACTTGGACGCCTTGTTTGAGAAGAAAACGGCGGAGTATGACAAGCTGAATGTTGAGTTGGTGGACTTTGTTGTGAGCCACCGAGACCAACCAACTTGTCATACTCTGCGATCGTCTTTTGAGAAGCAGGGCCTGACACACACGCGGCGCAAGTATGCTATGAAGAAGACAGATGATGGTCCTCATGTGGAGGGTGACGCGCCGGGTCCAAGTGAAAGGTTGGACCTGTCTGGCTCAGAAGAAGACTTTAGCGATGCTTCGGAGGGTGGTGGGGCGCCATAGGCCAAATTTGTATTTTGCTTTTTCATAGTTTTTGTAATGACTTAATGGGCAGCATGTTTGTGCCTTTTTATGTTAATGAAAATTTTGGTTTCGTTTATTGTTTTGCTGTGTCATTTGTATGCCTTGTGTTTTTTCTGCTGTCGTGCAATGTTAGTTGCAGGCTGACCAGCTGACGCTGTGGTTTGGCTATGTTGCGCCTTAGGTATGGCCTTAGGCAGTTGCCACCTAGCGTTGTGATTGTTTGGTTTGAAACGTTGCTCTTTAGTCATACAATTTTTAGTGGCGCGCGATATCTTAGCTGTATGGCGCGCCTGTTTAGGAGATTGCAGGTTATCGTTGAAATTTTTTAGTCTTGGACAGTGCATCTTAAGTATGCAACATGTTTAGTTGGCGCGCGATATCTTATCCATATGGCGCGCCTGTTTTAGGAGTTGCAAGTTATCTTGCAATTATTTAGTTTTGGACATTGTATCTTAGCCATACAATGTTTAGGTTGCGCGCGATATCTTAGCCATATGGCGCGCCTGTTTTGGAGTTTGCAAGCTATCTTGCAATTTTTTAGTTTTAGACATTGTATCTTAGCCATACAATGTTTAGGTGGCGCGCGATATCTTAGCCATATGGCGCACCTGTTTTTGAATTTGCAAGTTATCTTGCAATTTTTATTTTTAGACATTGTATCTTAGCCATACAATGTTTAATTGGCGCGCGATATCTTAGCCATATGGCGCGCCTGTTTTTGAATTTGCAAGTTATCTTGCAATTTTTATTTTTAGACATTGTATCTTAGCCATACAATGTTTAAGTGGCGCGCGATATCTTAGCCATATGGCGCGCCTGTTTTAGAATTTGCAAGTTAATATGTGTAACGATATGATGGGTAATGGAATAGAGGTTTGGGTTAGGGAAAGAAAACGATCGTCATATTAAATGGCTAAACAGCCTTCATTACAATGCGCGCGGTGATTACATATAACATTTTCTTAGTTGTGCTGCATTCCACGTGCGTGGAATCAGCTTGTCTTCTAGTGTTGATAGCTTATATGCTCCTTTCCCTAACACTTCGGTGATGCGGTATGGACCCTCCCAGGTGGGAGTGAGCTTGCCTGCTGGAAGCACTCCGCTGGCTTCGTTGTTTCGGAGGACAAAGTCGCCGACTTTGAAGGTGTTCAGTTTGACCTTGGCGTTGTAGTACTTTTCCAACTTCTTTTTGTAGTTAGCCTCCTTTATCGCTGCCAAGTCTCGACGCTCCTCCAGTAAATCCAAGTTGGTGCGCAGCTCTTTTTCGTTGTCGGTATGGCGTGCGGACAGGACTCTTGCAGAGGGGCAGCCTATTTCGGCCGGGATGACTGCTTCGGAGCCATAGGTGAGGCTGAACGGGGTTTCGCCGGTGCTCGTTTTTGTTAGCGTTCGATTAGCCCATAGCACGCTCGGTAACTCCTCCGCCCAGGCTTTTCCCTTCGTCCCTAGGCGCGCTTTGATGCCTTCGACGATGCTCCTGTTGGCGCGCTCAACTTGGCCGTTACCCTGTGGGTGGGCGACTGATGTAAAGATGGGCTTGATGTGCAGCTCTGCGTACCACTTTAGGAGTCCCCGGTCCGCGAATTGTGTTCCATTGTCTGTGACAATTTCCATGGGTAGGCCAAAACGGCAAATGAGGAACTCCCAAATGAATTTCTTTACCTGGCTTGCGTTGATCTCTGCTAACGGTTTGGCTTCTATCCATTTCGTGAAGTAGTCGATTGCAACGATCAAGTATCGTCGCTTGCCTGTTGTCATGGGGAATGGTCCTACCAGGTCGATGGCCCATTTTTGAAATGGCCATGCGGATGTTACTGGTATTAAGTCATTTTTGGGGCGCATGGTGTTCGGCGCGTGGCGTTGGCAAGAATCGCATCGTCGAATGGTTTCTAGCGCGTCCAGATGCATGCCAGGCCAGTAGTAGCCGGCGTTCATGATCTTTGCCACCACCATGCGCGGCCCCGCATGTATACCACATATCCCCTCATGGATTTCCCTGATGAGGTAGTCTGCGTCTGTCCCATCGACACACTTCAGCAATGGCCCCAAGTAAGATTTTCGATACAACACTCCGTCTTGCATTTGGTACTGTAGCGCTTTGTGTTGTATTTTTCTTGCCTCTGCGCGCTGACTTGGCAGTGTGCCTGTAGCGAGGTAAGAGATGATGGGGGTCATCCAGCTGTCAATACCTACTTGAATTACATGGACCTCTTTAGGTGGTACTGAAGGCTCGGCTAGCACTTCCACGCGGACCTCTTTTGCTAAATGGCCAAAGTTTGTGGATGCCATTTTGCTTAGAGCGTCAGCTGGTTTATTTTGACTGCGACTGATGTGGTCGATGGTGCAGCTTGAGAAAGTAGCCATTAATTCCTTTGCGTAGCGAAGGTATGTTGCCATGGATGGGTCTTTGGCATCGTACTTCCCGGTGATTTGTCCTGCTACCAACATGGAGTCTACATGCGCGAAGACGTGCTTGGCGCCCAGCTTTTGCGCGATGCGCAGCCCTGCAAGGAAAGCTTCGTACTCAGCCTCATTGTTCGTTGCTTTGAATTCTAGGCGGATTGCGTAGGTGAACTCGGCCCCGTCAGGGTGGACGAGCCTGACCCCCGCACCTGCGCCATCTTCGTTTGAGGCTCCGTCTGTGTATAAATTCCAAATAGCCTTGTCTTCGCATTGTTGCTGTGGGCCTTGCTCAGCCTTGCACTCTTCTATTTTTTCTTGTGGTACCTCGGCGATGAAATCCGCCAGGATTTGTCCCTTGATTGCTGGTCTGGACTTGTAGAAGATGGTATGTTCGCCTAACTCGATTGCCCACTTTGCCAATCTCCCGGACAGTTCTGGTTTGGAGAGTACATTGTTCAGCTTGTAGTCGCTGAGCACATTGATTGGGTGTCCTTGGAAGTATCGGCGCAATCTACGCGAGGCATGCACTAGGGCTAGTACCAATTTCTCCATCGTCGTGTACCTGGTCTCTGCATCTGTCAGGACTCTGCTGATGTAGTAAATTGGGGTTTGGACCAGTTTGCGATCCACCATGAGCACTACGCTTACCGCTTTTTCTGTGGCGCATAAGTACATCGTTAAGGGCTCTCGTGGTAGGGGCGCAGTGAGCGTTGGGAGATCCATTAGGCAGGCTTTCATGTCTTGAAAAGCCTTCTCTGCTTCGCCGGTCCATTTGAATTGGTTCTTTTTCAGGCAACTCTTTAGTGTTTCAATGAACGGGATGGATTTGGTCGCGTGGTTGGAGAGGAACCTGTTGATGGCGACCAAGCGTCCGTTCAGGGTTTGGACATCCTTCAGCGTTGATGGAGACGGCATTTGTGCTATGGCTTGAATTTTTTCTGGGTTTGGTCGAAAACCGTCTTTGGTGACGATTACCCCCAGAAACTTTCCTTCCTCCATTCCGAATGCGCACTTGCTTGGGTTGAGTTTCATGTGGATCTCTTTCAAGTGCTTGAAAGTCTCTTCAATGTCTTTCAACATCTGGTCCTCTTCTTTGCTTTTGATGACTAGGTCATCTACATAGACTTCGAGGTTTTTACCAATTTGTAGTGCGAACGCGCGGTCCATCAGCCGCTGATAGGTGGCTCCTGCATTCTTTAGCCCAAATGGCATCTTTGTGTAGCAAAAGACGCCTTCGTCTGTTCGAAAAGCAGTTTTGTCCTCGTCCTCTGGCGCCATTTGGATTTGGTGGTAGCCCTTGTAGGCGTCCAAAAAGCATTTGAATCTGAATGGCGCGAGGGAGTCGATTTTCAAGTCTATTTCCGGCAAAGGGTAGCAATCCTTTGGGCAAGCTTTATTGAGATCCGTGTAATCCACACACATCCTCCAGCTGCCATTGCTTTTCTTGACCATGACTGGGTTTGCGACCCAGGTCTGGTATCTGGTTTCGCGCAGGATCCCTGCCTTCAGTAGTTCATTGACTTGCTCGTTCATTGCTTTGGCCTTTTCGGCGCCCATGCTCCTGCGCTTTTGTGCGATCGGCTCAACCGAACGGTATGTATTAAGCTTGTGTTGGGCAAGCTCTCGCGGGACCCCCACCATGTCTGATGGTTTCCACGCGAAAACGTCCAAGTTCTTTCGCAGGAGCTGCTTTAGGCGTTCCCGTGTGTTCTCTGAGATGGCGGCCCCCAGTGTTACCGTCTGTTCTGGGAACTTGGTGTTGAGGATCCACTTTTCCGGCTCAGTGCGCGGGGTGGCCTTTAACATTTTGGCGGGATGTGGCTCTTCTGTCATAACGCACTCTCTGTTGGCCCATACGATTGCTACGCCCGTTGGTGTTGGGAATCCAATGGCTCCATGTATCGTTGACGGTACCATGTTGTAGGCAGCCATTGCCTCTCGCCCCAAAATGATGTCATAGGTGGACTTCGTTGGCACAACGAGGAAGGTGACATCTTCTGTTCTTGAGTGTGCTTTGTCCCCCATCGTTAGACGGAAGGAAATTTCCCCCAGAGGTGATATGACTTCATTTGAGAAACCCATGATAGGGGAGTTGACTGGGCGCAGGCGCTGCTTGTCTTCCTCATCTAGGAGGTTAAAGCATTGCTCGTACATTATGTCAGAGTTGCTCCCTGTATCCACCAGCGCGCGAGTAGTTCGGTAATGATCAAAGATGGCTGTGATAACCAGCGCTCGGGTGGATGAGGGTCCGCCCTTGACTGTTGGGAAATGTACTTGTTGTTCTTTCCATTCTGCCACTTGGTCAGGTTTTCTTTTTGCTTGCTTTCTTCTGTCAGAGTGGATCATCAGGCTAACATTTTTGATCTTCTTTTGTGGTGGCCCTTCTTGCTGCTTGCGCTCGACATTTCTTAGCAAGTGCCCAAGTTTTCCTGATTTTAAGGCCTCTTCAATCGCTTGCTTCAGCTGATAGCATTTGTCTGTGTCGTGCCCGATGTCTTGGTGATAGGCGCAGAACTTTCCTGGATCTAAGTTATCTCGTCTTTTGATCACCTTTGGTTCTGGGAAAGCTACGTTTTCCGTTGCTAACACCTGCGCTGGGGTTTTCGTGAGTGGGGTCCAATTGTTGTGACTCCTTCTTCCTGACCTGTGGTCATTCTGTGTGTTTCCCTTGTGGTCTTGGACCTCAATGGGTTTGGTATCTGTTTGGGCGCCTCCTTGGAGTCGGTTCCAAACAGAGCCTCTTCCCCTTCTGTCCTGTCGACCATGCCTGGTGCGCGCAGCTTGTGCTTGTACGTCCGTGTATTGAGGTGCTTGCACTCGGTTCCAGACAGACAGTTCTCTTTCTGTTTTTGCATATGTTTTGGCCCCCTTCATGATTTCATCCCATGTGCTGGGCATTCCGGTGCAGCCTGCTAGTGTGCGGATGAGGGAGTCACATCGTACTCCCTGGGTGAAGGCTGCTTTCATAAGCTCGAAACCGATGGGCCCGATCTGCAGGGCTTCCCTATTGAAGCGGGTGATGTAATCTTCGATTGACTCATTGTCCCGTCGCCTGACTTGCAGGATGTCAGTTGAGTCGCGCTCAATTCGTTTATTTTGACTGAAGTGGTCCGCAAACTTGTCTGTCAATTCTTTGATGTTATCTATTTTCCCATTTGGTAGGCTGTCAAACCATACTCGCGCAGCGCCCGTGAGCGTCTGTGCGAACATGTGACACCATGCTGGCAAGCTCCACTGTGCGCATTTTCCTGCAACCTCGAATGTCCTCAGGTGGTCGTCTGGGTCCCCTGTTCCATCAAACTTGCCCAGCGTACTTGGGATTTTTGTTTTGGGTGGCAGGGGTGCCAGCGCAATGCGCGGGGTGAACTTTGACTTTTCCATGAACGATGGAGGATAATATGGTTTGGTTAGGTCGTCATCACTGGTCATAAAGTGCCCTCGCGCAGCGGTGTTGCTTAAGGGCTGGCTTATGTCACGCGTGAAGCGACTTTGAGACTCGTCTGAGTCTTCTCTCCATGTGGGATCAGTTTCATGGTTGCTTCCGCCATTGTTCCTTGCTGCGTTGGACGGTCCCTCGCTGTAGGAAAGCGTGCGGGCGGCCTCCCTGAGCTGTTGGTCCTTCAGTTTTTGGAAGTATATACGCTTCAGAGCTTCCTTTTGCTGAGTATACCATACCTCCGGACTAACCATCGGCGCGGTATTCTCAGCTGGGGAAACCTGATTCGTTTCAGTGATAAACTGGAAGGAAGGGGTCTGTCTTGTCCCCGAGGATGGGGTGACAGTTGGACCCGTGTTTGTCGTCTGTTGCTGGACATCTGCTGTGTTCCCCGACTGGCCGGTGCCTCCCTGGGCAACGTCGGTGTCGGAGTTCGCATTTGTGAAGTTTGGTAACGGTGGTATGAGAGACATAGTTACTGTTTTTGAGAAATAGAAGTTTTTAACGTTCTTGTATGCTCAAATAGACGGATGGCGCCAATGAAGAAACACCGATATAACAGTTCACTAAGATAATAGCACAAGTAAAGACAGGATTCTTATTAACGATTCAATGACTATTACAAGACTCAAATAGCTACTGTTACAGCGCTTCGACTATAATCTAATTCTCGTAACTATGGTTCTCTCTTTCTCTGGTTCTTCATTCATTTCTTCGTCTGACCTCATAGGGTATTTATAGGCCACCTGAGGTCTTCTGTGATTGGTCGAGGAGGGAATGACAGCTGGCTGTACGATTAGGCCGTTGTCATTCGTTGCGCTGTTCCTTCGCTATTGGTCCACGTGTCTTTGTCTGTCCTTTCTTGTACTATTCTGTACCTCGTACCTGCAGGCGATCGTGGAGCAGGAAATGGACGTCTCTTATTGGCTGGACGTCCCTTTCTTGTCGGTTATTAGCTGTCATGCTACGAGGTACCCCGCGCCGCTTTCTAGAAGCCCACGTAGGCCTGCTGTGCTGGCATATGTTGAGATGTGGGCCCGTGCGCTTGCGCGGTCTCATATCTCTTCAATGTAACCAACAACGCTCATAATTGTTTTCGAGAACAATCTTACTCTAACAAAGAAATAACTCTGCTTGCTCTTATCCTTTACTCATGTCGATTAAACAAAATTATAACATTGTGAATAAGATACAATAAACAAATTGTTTATTAGCGGAACGAAGTTGCGACCCATTAGAGTGAGAACACACTCGGCAACGAAAATTAAATTTAAGAATGTCAATAATCACATTGCCGCTATGCAATGAATCATGCTTTTCATTATTAAAATTCAATTAATTTGCATAAAATCTCAACGCAATAGAATTACAATATATTAAAAGACAAGTGGATTTGAACAGTAATTTATTATTATTATATTATATACTGTTAATATAAATATTATTGGTTTTAAGATTGATAACAAAGCTTGTGTTGGTACAGATGGTTACATCATTGTGGTGTGTGTGATGTGGATCGGGTTCGAAGCTTCTTCAGTCCGTTTTTTAACACATTTGATTTGATGATATATTTTTATTACTTTTCTCTCTCCATTCATTTAAGGAGCATCTATGACCACAATAAGAATCCATCTTCAAAGACTTTCAGTACATTTTGTTTTTTCTTTCTCAATTTTCATATAAATGTATTAATTTACCTTATTTCGTAATTTTGTTTTTTCTTTCTCAATTTTGCATATATAATTGTTAAGAATATTGAAGTGATGAATACATACTATTATCATTATCAATTTATTAAAAGATCTATAAAAGAAATAGTAAACTTTTTTTTACTTTACCCACCAAGTTTTTCCTTTTATTTTTTTAAGCCGGTAGTTATTATTTTATTTTATTTTTTGCATTTTGGCCACCAAGTTTTTTCTTTTGTTTTTTAGTTAAATTTTTTTTTTTTTGCGTTTTGGCCACCAAGTTTTTCCTTTGTCGGTAAAAATTCAAATTGTCTTAAGTTTCAACGTAAACTTTTTTTTTAAATGAGTCATTTGAATATAATACATTATTATTAGATGGCATAAATTCGAGTTGCACCCTGCAAACTTTCTTTTCTTTACAACTTTATTTAATAGCTTCTAACTTTTACCAAAAGACACGATTTCGCAACACCACATCCAACAATCGCGCAACGCGCGAATATAAATACCACTAGTTAGTTTAGTTTTTGGTGAAGTTCGTTGATTGTTAAAAAAAAACAGTTTTAATTTTTTATTATTTTAACTATTTTAGTATATTTTGTTCTCTTTTTATAATTTAAAAATACGAAATTTTATATTTTTATATAACCCAACCAATGAAAAGTTTAAATAATATTATTTTACTAGCTTTTATCCCGGGAGCGTCCCGGAGTTGAAATATCTAATATGACGTAATAAAATATACAACTTATGATTTGCACAAGAAAAACTCAACCAAATACGGCTGCAACGAAACATAATACAAACAAATGAAGATCAATAACTCTAGCTCCAGTCATGTTACGACTTTCAGAAAGTTATATTATTATCAGTTTACAACATATAATACAATTGTTTATATATAAAACCTCTATTATTAAAATGGTATAACCAAAACTATCTATGATTTGAATCAGAGTTACGAATAGAAATAAAAATCGCAAACTTGAATTCAAATCAAAATTCTAATATGTTGCTACTTCACATTTATGATTTAGTAAATAGAAGAAAGTTCTCTGTATTTTTTTTATCAGAAGAAGGAAATGATGGGTTTCAATGAAGATGTAGAAGATAAGAAAGATATGAGAGGCGTAATAAGGAAGAATACCTAATCAAGTAGGGTTTTATTATTTAAATATTTTTAATTTATATGATTTAATTTTATATAAAAGAACAAAGTAAAAAAATTTAAAAGAAAGCTCCATATGATGTCACGTGACACATTCAAGGGGTGGAGGGATGCCCCGTTGAATGGCATGTCATCAAGAGGTTATTCTTTTATATATAGCTAGATTATACCCAGGGAACGTCCCGAGTTTGAGAAATCTAATATGACACATCAATTTTACATATGAAATAGACTGATGCGCTGTACAGTTACATGCAGGAAAGCTTCAGGTAGCACCTAACCTAAAACAATTAACAATGTATCTCTAATGTTAACACCTAACCTTAAACAATGTATAATTCTAATGTTAACATCTAACCTAAAACAGTGTATAACTTTAATATTAATACCTAACCTAAAACAGTATTCAACTCCAATGCTAACACCTAACCTAAAACAATGTATAACTCAAATATTAACACATATCCTAAAGGCTAAAAGATGTACAACTTTAACATACTAATATTGATACCTTACATAAACAATGTATACTCTAGTAACATATTCTGCTCTGGTTGAAAATAGAATCATATTTACTGGTTTGAACATAATTAGTAACTTGCCTATACATGATTAATGAATTACTTGAACACGTGTTTTTTTCATGTATGAACAAAACCCCACAAAAAATAGTCGTTTTTTCTCTGTTTTTTATATAGCACTATGGTACTCGTTGGAAAGATGATAACTTGGTACAAAAAATAGTCGTTTTTTTCTACGTTTTTTATATAGCACTATGGTACTCGTTGAAAAGATAATAAAACGCTCGTTAATTTGGTGTAATTGTTTTCTTTAAAAAATCTCGTAGATAAAAGATATCAACTATTAAAAATTATGGGAGGAAACATGACAGAAAAATCCAATTTTGTTTTTAAACTTTTTTTTCTAAAAATACTTAATGTAACATGGCATCCTACATGGCACTCTCAAGAGAGAGAATAACTATACGAGTGCCATGTAGGATTTAGCCTTTTGAAATATATATATATATATATATATATATATTTCTAAGTTTCAATTTTTTTAATAATATATATTATTATAATTAATTTTGAACATTGTTTTCTTTTACAACTTTTAAGATATAATATTTTATAAAACTTTAAGTATGTCGCTGCAATGTGCGTGTTTTTATCTACCTCTCAATATATATATATATATATATATATATATGGATTATTTTGAGAAGAATTTTAACGTTAGAAGAAAAAGAATAAATGACATAATAGTAAAACATTAAATACTTTAACCATTTTTCACATTAATTATTTTATCTCTAACTAATTACTGGTTAACACTTTACCCTACACATATCAAAATCCAGCCTACATATATTGAACTTATCATATGTTTATTCTACACATGTCAAAATTATTAACCTACACATATAAAAATTCACTTTATATTTATCCTACACATATCAAAATTATCCTCCACAATAAATTAGGTTTTCTTTAAAAGAATATATTTTGAAAATAAATTATGAGTTTCATGTATTTAACTAGTTATGGGGGTTTACAAAAAAAAAACAATAATTTATTTATCATTAAATAGATTAAATAAATGGGGAATTTCTATTGGCTTAAATTTGTTCTTCTTTTTCTTCTTAAAAGACTATTTGTGCTGCTAATGATGTTGTAGCCCAATGGTTGCAATGTAGGTGGGAAGGTTTACCCACTTTGTGGGGTTCCTGCCCTGGGAGATCACAGGTTCGAATCTCACTCAGATTAGGGTTATTCTGAAATGAGGGGTTGGGCCTTAGGGGGGCCCGGGGACCGGACCTGAAAGGTGCAGGGCTTCGTTATGGGTGTGTACCGTTGGCCGTTAAAAAAAAAGAAGACTATTTATGCTTATTTGAACTCTCTTATGTAAAAGTAATTGAAACGCAAACGTATATTGTATCAAAGTTATTTAACATTTAGATTTTAAAAAATTAGATGGCATTTACCCTTTTCCGTATTCTTACAAGATAATGTAATGCTTTATAAATTTCGAATATACCATATATTATGACATTCTTATTTTCTTATGATTCGATTAAAAAAATCAAAAGTGAATGGGTCATATATAATTGTTTTTTTTTTCCTTTTACCAAGACGAACCGAATCCACACAGTCAAACCAACTATGGAAGCATTACCGATAATGTTTTTTATGGTTTTCGGTATAAATTTCATTGTAAACAGAGTTGTATTAATTTCTAATATATGATATTTTTAGATGGTATATAACCAGTGTCAGTATCATACCGATACTGTAACAAACTGAACTGATACCGTTTCAACAATATTAATACCATGCTAATTCTGTCCGAACAAAATTAATACTGGTATTAAAATTATCGTAACCGTTAATAATATTCCTTTTCCAGGCATTCTAATAATGTTAATCCATCATTTGTCGCCAAAGATTGAGGCTATGATACAACATTAAACACGGACAAAAGCAAGGTGTCAAGTCTCTTTTCGACTGTGACCGTGTAGGTTCCTATATATAAAGTAATAAAAAAAAACTATTGATCAAATAGAGTGTGACAGCAATGGAATGCCAATCCCCCGGTTTTCCCGGGCATCTACCATTATACCCACAATGGTCGGCCATACTATTGCTATCCATCTCACTTATCAGATTCCATTGTGGAGGCTTGTCAAAAAGCATTTGTAACTAATCGTGTTGGTGATTTTGGTTTATTATGTAATTATGAATTACTAAAGAATAAAAAACAAATGCCACAAATCTATAATCTATAATTTATAATCTATAATCTATAACTTATAATAAAAGAATTGAACTTTGATGATGTGGCATTCAATAGATGCCTCAACCCCTCCTTGAATGTGCCACGTGGCATCATGTATGATTTTTTAATTTTTGAGTTTTTTTAATAAATCTATATATATTATAATTATTTTAGGAAAAGATAAGAATTTAAAAACAAAATTAAATTTTTTCTCTAATGTTTCTTCCCATAACTTTTAAACGTTAATATCTTTTATATACGAGATTTAAAAAAAAATTACACCAAATTAACGAGCATTTTATTATCTTTCCAACGAGTACCATAGTGCTATATAAAAAACGGAGAAAAAAAACAACTATTTTTGTGGGGTTTTGTTTTCAAATATATTTTACTCTACTAATAAATCACAAACGATAAACATAACTTCATAGGCAGAAATTTTTTTTTTTATATTTGAATATGATAACTTATGGCAGAAATTTGTTTAAAATAAATAATATTATTATTATTATTCATTAATCATGTATTGGCAAATCATTAATTATGTTGTCATATTAGATATTTTATTATGTTATATTAGATATTTCAACCTCGGGACACTCTCGGGATAAAAGCTAGTATATATATATAAAAAAGAATTTAGCAACCGAAGAATAGTGATAGAAAATTGAAAAGCAAAAGACGTGGGTGAATCACTTAACCCTCTAATGCCTCTATGCCAACTCAAAATACCAAGGTCACCCCTTCACTTTCGATTACTTGTCAAACTTAGCTGGAAATTCATTACAACACATCATCTAATTACATAATTTCTTTTACTTGATTAAATGCACTTTAGCTTATTCATTTATCAATTTCCTAAAATAACAAACTTAAGCATACACCTAATTAGTAATTACTCTTCATACAAAATCTTTGGATGTAAACACCACATGCAAAGAAGTTGAAGTCATTTAGAAGGATACTCGGTGCAATTTCTATAAGATTATCCGTTGTGGCTAGAGGTGAGCACAAGCTTTATCCTTTTATATTGTGCCATGTCAGCGCCCAGTTGGCAGGGTGATAAAGCTTCTGCTCAATCACCTGATGCTGTTGTGGCTAGAGATGAGCAGCAGCTTTATCCAGTTTTTTTGTATTTTTTTTTCATACTTTCTAAATTTATCAAAATTATATTAAACCAAAAATAAAGTTAACTACAAATTAGATTACTGTTTACAATAAACTATAAAAAAATAAAAACTAATCTAACACAACATCATCGTGACTTCTAGCCCACAAATGCTCGACTAATTCATGGCGGAGGTTTCCGTGTATCTCACGGTTCTTGAGATTCCTTATGTTGTCGAGTCTTTGGTTATTATCGATTGTTGATTCGGCACGTGAGACATCACCTTGGTAATTTTGACAAATCGCCAAGCCTCGGTCTTCAAATATCATGTTATGTAGAATAATACAAGTATAGACGACATCCATGATCCTCTCTCGTGTCCAAAACCTTATTGGGTTGGTATCGTTTGCTCCCTCTCTGTCACGGTCAAGGGCCGGCTGTCGGGTTAGCACGAGATTCCTTCTTCTTTGAGACCGTGCTATGAGGTACTCAACCGTTATCCTACCCACTTGCATAATCAAGTCGTCTTCTTCGGACGAGTCTGACGAAGACAAATCATTCCATTGCAAAGCCATTTTGTAGTCGAGAGAAAGAATTTTTTTTGATAGTTTGTGTGATGTGAGAGTTGAAAATATTAATAAGTTGCCAAAAATAGGGAGTTGGCTACCAATGGTCGGCAGCCAACGGTAACATTGACCAGCCAACGACTAGTTTTGACCCGCTACCACACGCGAGTGTGGTAGCTTCGGCTAGCTCACGGGGTTGATAACCGGAGGATGATATGGTCCAAGCTATTCACGTGTACCAAATTGTGGCTTGCGGCTACTCGCTCATGAGCCACAATGGATAGTCTAAATTACAATATGTAGGCGATCGTTTTCATGTCAAGATATAGAAATATCTCCCTCCCTTATTCTTTAATCTCCTTAATAAGGTAGTAAATGTACTTGAATTTATATAATCTTGTACAGTATTTGGCATTAATCACTTAAAAAACAACACTTGCAATGCTTTTATTATTATACCATCCGTAATGATTAATGCCTCTAAAAGAGCATTTTTCGCCACATTAGCATCATAATAGACCTAAAAAATGTGTAATTGTTAACGTCTCTTAATTTATATACTCCTGTATCTATAAGTAGTCATTTAATTTAATTTGTTACATACAATAAAGTTTTATTGACTTTGTAAATAACTTCCAAATGTTTCACTAACAAAAATAGTAAACAGGTTGCATAAATTAAAATAAAAACCATCATTATCATGTTTACCACAAGCTATCAATCATCAAATAACATTTAAAAAGGATCTATCAAAGATAAAATAAATCTCTTTTTTTGGTTTTGAAAGGAGCAAATGTTAGATTTGAGTCTAATATAACTGTTTGTGTTTATGAAAATAGAGTACTTATCATTTATATTTTCAGGAAGAAAAGTAGATTTTAGGATATATATATATATATTCGTGTATGTATATATGAGATTTAAATAAGAATATTAAGAAAGAAGACTTGTGTAGTTTAATTGTGGTGTAACATGGTTATGATTTAATTAGTGACAGACAGCCCACGTGGCTTGATTCCCAGCAAACAGCCTGTTAATGGTCATTTAGTACTTTTGTAATCTGCTTTCAATTCTAATTTCGGTGTATGAATAATTACGGAGAAAATGCGTAGCATAATTTCATTTACAAATATAATAACAAAATAAAATGACTTGTTAAAATATTAAATATGTCCACAATGTAATAATATAATAATAGTCTATAAAGAGTGTACCGGTGGATATCACATACTACGTGGGAACAAACTTCTTCAATAATTATATATATATATATTCCTTTTGCATTATTCATTAAAATCATGTACTGATTCAAATCATCATACTTCCTAAATACAATGTTCATTACAAAACCAGCTGTTTATTGTGCATACATGTATAATACACATATGCACGTATACATATTCAAAATGTACCTCCTTGTTAATTTAAGCCGATACAGTCAGTTAATTAATTCATACAAATGTTGACTTATAATTACTTGGTAAAAGAATTTATAAACGAAAACGGAAAAGATTTGAGATGCAATGTAGTACTTCAAACTAAGACTTAGTAATGCTTATAACCATGTGATACTTTAGCTGAATCTCGTATTATTCTGTTATGTCTACATGAGAATAGTCATAAGAAATTTTCTATCACAAATACAATCTATAAGGGTAAGGATGAGCTCGATACCGATACAGAAAATCGTCAAAATTGGGTACTGATACTGAACATGCTCAGTACAGTACGGTATCAGTATTTAAAGAGAAATCGGTAAGATACCGGTACCGGTATACAAAACGCCAAAAATCGTACCGAATTGGTACCGAAAATGATTCAGTATGGAAAATTCGGTAACATCATTTGCTCATCCTTAGTGAGGGGCAAGAGAGGCAATATTGGTTGGTACTAAAAGTCATATGTTACAACCTTGAAAATCACTAATCAAATACAAGTTGAAAAGATCAAAACCCTATGCTTGGTCGTGACCAAGGGAGTGGTTTAGCAGAACATGATGGTACGAAGATTAATAATCTCTATGACTCGATTGTGTGATAGAAGACATAGCTTGTGAAAGGTTCACACACGTTACGCTAATGAATCCATAATTTGTGAATTATATAAGAATGTTTAATCAAACTAATGGTTGTTGTAGATTATTCGACCGAATGAATATACTAACACTCGAGATGGTTATTTCAGTTTTTAGTATGAGTTGTGGAATGTTGGTCAAAATCCAAACGTATATTTATCACCCGTTTAATGTTATCCATCAAATGAGCCCATTACCTTTTCTACACCCTTTGAATTGCATGCATATATTTTATGGAAAATCTTTTTATTGGATCTAACAAAATTTGCTTAATATAGATAGATCTTCTGAAATCTTCATTTTAATTCCTAGATATACCTATTAGGTTAAAGAAAATACGCTACCTTTCTTTTATGTATAAAACAAGTAGCATTATTCACGAGTCGAGCCGAACTGGACGGACATTTGCTTATGCTTGGCTCGTTTACAAACCGAAATGAGCTGAGCCGTTTACAACCGAGCCAAAAAGCGAGCGACAATTTTTCGAGCGAGAAACAAGCGGAGAGTAATTTGGACAACCATGAAATTGGGATGTTTTCTTCAATGTTTTCGTTGTCGAGTGACAACTAAAGTCGAACTGTCCGATGAGGATACTAATATTGAGGTTCGAGTGTCCGAGAATAAGGCTTAGGTTGAAGCCAGTGAGGCAATGAATATACTACAGAAAACAATTGTCGCATTGTGGCGTAGTGTGATATCAAGCGACGATTAGGGACGGACAACTAATAATATAAAGAAGTCAAGGTTGTCATGTGACAACTTAGGGTTTTACTATTAAACTTAGAGTTAAATTTTTATTTGATAAAACGGGCTAGTCACATTTTATTTGCATATATTTGGCCAAATGTTATGTATAAAGCTATAAATATTACTATGATATATGGGTATATATATAATTATATATATAATAGACAAATAATAATTTATTCGAGGAGAACCGAGCCAGGCGGATCTTTGCTCGTGCTTGGCTCATTTACAAACCAAACCAAGCCGATCGGCTAATTTACAACCAAGCGAACGATCGAGCGCGCATTTTTTGAACGAACGGCGAGCAAGCCACTAACGATTTGAACAACCCTAAAAACCCTAAAAACAAGATAAATTTACAAAACTATTTTTTAAGTATCCATCTATAAAATATGTTGGCTTAGAAAGAAGAGGTTACAGGCCTGGACTCTGTGACAGAACAACGTTGTTTAGCGTGATGATTACACAAAGAGAAAATCATGTTCATTAATTTTTTTTTCCAGTTATATGACTATATCACAGAGTCCGGGCCTGTAATACCAAAATTTTTTTTTTTAAAGTACAGAAAAGAACATAGTTGCACATAGTACTGATCAAGTTATTATTACATACTACATACTTGTGCGACTTAATAATATATAATCCTCATATTGTATTGCCAAGCATAGATCGTATGGTTTCTTTAGAATTTCTACAAAATCATAAAGAAACCATTTACACATGTTAATGATCAATTCCAAGATAATATGTGAAAAAAAAGGTACACAAAATGTTAAGTTGTCATGTACTCAAGAAAATGGCTCAAAGTTATCCCATATGAAGCTTTCACCTTGTGATGTATTAGTCACAACATCATCCATAATACCCCATGAAAACAAGCTATCACTTGGTTCAAACGCGTGCGTAGAATCATCATCCTTACTCGGACCTGCTTGTTCTGACCCACGCGAGTCATCGACCAAAGGGTTGACCTCATGCTCTACACATGGTTGTGAATCTTTGATTAAAAGATGAGGGAAGTTGAGTCGAGCTTTGTGTCCTCTCAACTTGAAAGCCTCATGATCATAAGCTAAAGCGGCTTCCACCGCAGTATCAAATGTTCCCAACCAACGTCTACTCCTACTACGTGGGAGCCGTATTTCTGCCACCCATTTTCCCCATTGGCGTTGCCTAACCCCTCTATATAGCTTCACCACAGCCCGTTTGTCACGCGTGTGATGATCATGACACGTCTCATCATCATCCGGATTAAAAGAAATCATATGCTGATTCTTTAATGATTGAGATTCAGAGTTGTGATCAAGAGAAAATGGAAACACAAACTTGGATTCATGTTTGATCTTCTTAAGTGGTTGAACTAGATTGCATGATTGGTCTTTAACATGTTCCATTTTTTTGTGTTAGAAAATCACAAAAAAGGTTACTTATTGACCCATTGTTGCTTTTGTTATTGGGATATTGGAAGATTTATGCAGCATGCTTGTTGATGTTTATAGCACGCATGCCAACTTACTGAAATAGTTAGTAAAAGTGTCATTCTCATAGACATAGGCATGCCAAAAGAGGTTTGACTTTGGGATTTTTTATTATGATTTAGTATTTTATATAGTCCAAAAATGTAAAAGTTGAATATGATTTGGTCAAGTTTACCACCTACGAAATGGGAAAGGTCGTGTCTAGAAGCCAGGGCCGTCCCTGAGAATTGGTGAGTCGTGTGCAACTACATTGTTGCCCCTAAAATATATGATCATACACGACAGTGACGACACCAAACCTCCACCTCGATTGTCACATCAGATTCTATACGCTCTTTAAAAACACGGGAAAGAGCGGTCTTGGAGTCCACATCGCTAAAGGACTAGAGGTACACGAGGGGTGAGGCCCACCACCTCAGCCCGTTGTGGCTGCTCTAAACTTATATAGATAAATAGGCCATGCGGTTAATTTGGTTTAAAAGATTAAAGTTTCATATTGTGTGTAGTTAAGTTAGGTAATTGAGTTTAACTGAAAAACGGGTATATTTTCTTAATGGGTCTAAACTAAATCAAAGGTTAGTGAATTTTACGAACATACTGAGTCTCCAAATTCTATTATTTCATTTTTATAAAAAAAACTTACACATTTTTTTTAAATAAAAATTTGGACCGCAGGCAAGTGGGCCCTGGACGGTCGAGCAATTGCCCACTCCTTAGGCCGGCCTTGCTAGAAGCTCATCCAGAATGTCTTATTCTAACCAAGTATAAATCTTTTTTGTTTATATCAACTTTGATCACACATCAAATGTTTTTTTTTTTTCAATAGAAATTGATATACAAGGTTATATTCTTGAAAAGCTACATATAATTTCATTTTGATTTCAACGAGTAAAGAGGAACACAAATGACTCTATGCAAAGCATATATAAAATAAAAACTCACACAGATGGTTTTAAAAATTGAATCACCTAACTCAATCACACACTATGACAAGTATACGGATTGCAATGTAGCAAAGTACACAAAGACAAGATATCAAATATGTGGACCGCGTGCTAGATACGCCTTTTCTTGGCGGTCCGCTATGAACTTTGTCAACAAAGAGTTTCTTTCTTTTCCAATTTTTTTCAACTTTCATCAATTTGTTATTTCGACCTGGCTTTTCATTCCGATTGCTTCTTTTCTTCCTCGGTTTCTACAAATTAAACGTATAATCAAAATAAGTACCCCAATCCAATGAATTTGTATGAAAACCACTCATAAACGCAAGAATATTTATACCAAACATGTATAATTACAAATTTACAATCATGTCAACAAGAATATATTGTATTGCTATCATAGCACTTCAGATTTTATGAACTTTACAACTTTTGAGGAGTTTGACCAAATGGACCATCTCTATTTGTAAAGTAGACATTGCTTGTCAATGATTATTTGTCAGACTTGCATGTATGTGGTTAAAATTCTCTTTCCATCTAAAACAGCACAAATGCTAATCTAACAATAGGCATCCAGGTATAGAATTTTGTGACTTCATATGTCCCTTTTGAATCTCAATGCACTGATCCAACATCTTATGGAGTTCAATTCACTTTCATATTCTCTTCATCAATATATCAAAGTCTCACTATATCCACTAATCCGACTCCTAGATCTACACCTTTCCATCACACCTTGGTACCGCTAAACTACAAACCCTTCCGTAAAAGTCGCAATACATGAACAACAAAATTTACTTGTATTATTATAATGAATTTTATATTTCTTTTTTAGTAATTTGGTTAATTTCAGATAATATATTGATCATCTCAACCATTATTGATAAATAATAAATTTAGAAAATATTCAACTGAAAAAAACTAAGCTGCCAAACTATATCATGATCATGTTAAATTGCTAACTATAACCCAAGAAAATAGAGGGAATGAATATAACTCAACATTCAAAAATTCCAATTCTTTACAAAATAAAATAAAAATAAAGGCAGGTTTATCAAGGCGAACACTAGTAACGCACAATATCTTGTAGGCAATCATAGAAATGTGACATCTGAATTGTTTCTTTGCCTGAGAAAATTGCTTCTGCACTTCCACCAGATTCTCCTTGCGCCGCCATCTCTACCACCATGTAAAGCCTCTTAAGTGGCATCTAAAAAACCACCACAGACATATTGTCAATTAGATATATTTAAGAAAGAAACATACGGTTTTGTTTTAGCGGGGACAAAATATTTAAAGGATGAAAGATCTTACATCATTCAAAGCCTCAGCAGCAGCATCAATATCACCTTGAGAGAACACATTAAGTTGTTGCAATACCTGAAAACACAAAGATTGAAGATTAACTGAAGAGACAACAGCAAACGTTGACAACAAAACAATTACAAAACAAGTAACTACAAAACTTTACCTTTTTAGCATCCTCGGTCTTCAATGTAGGAACATGATAAGTGACTGAGAAAGCATCACAAATACCAACCGACTCCAAGAAAGATACCTCACTTGTTGTTCCGATCACCAACATATTTTTACCCTGAAGTTTTAGCAACCAAAAACATAAAATACTGATGCTTTAATATCTCTAGTTTGTTGGTTTAAAAAGCACGACCAGCTCTGAGGCGTTTAGTCCCGAAAACTGAGGCACGATGTGTTGCTCTATGTACAATGAAATAAGCTTTATGTACAATCTAAAGGTGTGTGTCTCCCGTCTCTTTTACATGTCAGCCTTCTTTAGCAGGTAAACCATTTTATTATCTCTTCCATCATTTTGGTTATTTTTGCATATCAACCTCCCAAAGGTTGCTAATTTCTGATTTTCCAAAGCAACGGTCCTAATTTTAACCTACATGTATAAGAAGTGCCACCTCCATCCCCTGTGGCTTTTCTGCTGCCACCATCACGCACGCCTGAGGCGTGCTTTTTAAAACCAAGATTACTATAACCAAATAGAAAGTAATATACCTTTGGAGGAAGCCTTTTGAGGAGGACCATTAATGTCTGAGATATTAAGTTTGAAAACCGAGGGCCAATGGCAACATATTCCAGTAGTCTATTAGTGAAAACAAAAATATATTAATCAGCAACCACCACCAATTTCATTTGTATGCTATAATCAAGTGAAATTACCTTTCAATATCATCAAGGACAATAATGCTCAGTGTTGACTTGTAAGCATCCTCAAATACCTATAAAAGGTGTTACCATTAAGCAACACCTCATAAAATCCATCATAAAATGTTGAGTTGGAAGAAGTACAAACCTTGACAATTTGTGCGCATTTACTGGGTTCACTGAGTCCAATCATCGATTCAGCCGAAATCTACAATTATGGGAAATATGTTGATTTCACACAATAATATTGCAACAAATAGATTATCCCAAATTTGGGGTGATTTCATATATACCTCTGAAACTTGCATAATATCATATTTACACAGCCGACAAAAATATCAGATATACCCTTTCAAAATATCTATAATTTCATAATTTCCTATTTCATGGAATGCAATTTTATAATACGACCATTATAATATTATACCCTTCTCCTTACACTCCAAACTCTTATAGCCTAATGCAAGTGTAAAGGAAAGGGTATAAATGTCACAAATTTGAAAATAAATAGGGTATATTTCATATCACGATTTCTTTGTTGGACAAGTATGATATTATGAGTTTTTGTTGAACAAATTTGATATTACGCCAAGTATTGAAGGGTATACATGCAATTGTCCCATAGTTTAAATATAAAAGAACTTACAATCTTCACATACGGGAAATCGCTACCGATACCAACAGTAGCTGCCATTGCAGTCTTACCACTGCCAAAGGTAATTAAAAAAAGTTGTTAGCTGGGAGAAATAGCTATATTAACATTAATTAAAACTAATAATCAAAACCACAATTTACCTGCCACTTGGACCTTCTAAAAGAGCTGTGACAAGTGGACTACCTCTGCTAACCTTAACTTGCTCTGCTAATAGCATAGTTCTCTTAAAGATATGATCATGTCGCTGACCACAATCAACTATTCCATTCAGTCTGCATCAAATTATAAAAATTCACAAAATATTACAAAACCATTATAACTTTATGTAGAGCATTCAAAAAATATTACAAAACCATTAATATAAAGACAACTTCAGATAATATTTACCTGCAGCGTTCAAGGTCATCTGTTGAAGCACCAAATGCAGGAATAACTTCATGAAGAGCATTCAAAAAATCTTCCATTGTGACTTTTATGCTTTCCTCATCGATTGTTTTAGTTAAATCATCAAGGCTAAGCTGGCGGTTAAGAGCATAGGAGACGGCACTTTTCACAACACCTTCTAGTTCTGCTCCACTGTAGTTCTTTGTTCGTGCAGCTAAAATACAATTCATAAAACTTAATCAAACCCTACTATTTTTTTTCGTTACAATAGAAAACTTCAGTGGAAGCAATACCAAGTTCTTGCAAGTTAACATCTGGAGCTAGAAAAGAATTCTCTTTCATCTTATTTGTATGAATCTGAAGAATTTGGAAACGGCCATTTTCATCAGGAAGGCTGATTTCGACTTGGACTTCCAAACGACCAGGCCTAAGCAAGCATTAGAGGAAATGTTTAGCAAAGGTTCAACACTAATTAATGACATTTATGTTTTAACATCTTATCGAGATATAAAAAACTCGCCTCAAAAGAGCTTCATCAAGTAAATCCTTTCTATTGGTCATACCGATTAGCAAAACATTATTCAGCGCTTCCACACCATCTATCTAAGGAAGGGATTTTCCAAAGTCAGTGATTAACTTTTGTTAAATGTAGAGTTGGGATTTGGCAAGTTGAACCAACCTTTGTTAGAAGCTGATTGACGATGCTATCGTGCACTCCTGTGCCATCCCTAGTTGAACCTCTAGACTGCAAATGCAAACGGCAGGCACATGTTACAAGGCATACGCTATAATAAATTAAAATAAAAATTGTATGTTTGGAAATGGATCTTACCTTACAAATGGCATCAATTTCATCAAAAATGATCACATGCAAGTCACTTTCATCTCCTGGAACAATTAAAAAGGGCGTCAAATTTGTTTCAAGTTCAAATTCTAACAAGTAGAGAGTCCTACCTCTTGTTCTTTGATCTTGTTCGGCATCAGCAAATAAGTCCCTTACATTCTTCTCAGTTTCACCAACAAATTTACTCAGCACTTCAGGACCATTTACAATCTAATTTTGTAAAATTGACAAAAAAAACGTCAATAGGACCTTCAAATGATATCGCATTGCCATGATAAACCCAAAGGAAACATAATAGTAAAAAAAAGGTCAATGCATGCATAGAGTACCTTTGGATCCTTTCCATTTAACATTTTTCCAATCTGGCGAGCCATTAGAGTCTTGCCAGTACCAGGGGGACCATATAACAGCATTCCCTTGACATGCTTTACACCCAGTCTGATGAACAAAGATTCACATTCATATTACAGATATAAAAGAAACTATTAAATAGATTTCACATATCACAATATATTATAGAGCAGTATACTATAGCATGACAAAATAGATAGGCATTACTTGCTTGCCACATGTGGAGGGAAAACTCTAGAGGCAAAAGCTCTTCTAAATATATCTGCAAATTCATTGCTCAAACCACCAATACCGAGTGATTGAAGGTTAAACTCCTTGTGCTTAAAAATGTTGCTGCTAGCAGCCTCACGCTGATTTGTAATCTACACATAAAGAAAAAAGTTTATGGAATTGAAACAAAAAGAATAAGAAATACAGAGAACAGCCAAAAAAAACAACAAGAAAATAGTATTTACAATACCTTTATTCCACTAGATTTGGAAGCTTCAAACACAATGTACGAATCTTCAGAAAGCATGCCTCTTTCAACGTCTGATTTTTCCTGCCCTTCCACAGCAACTTGGGTGACTGTAAAGATATAACCATTTCCAAGAAACTCAAAGGTTACCCTTTGTCCTGATGTCAAAACCTGCATTGAAGGAAGCCATCATGTAAATCTCAGATAAATAGAATTATAAAAATAACAAATAACATATAAAGAAGCATTGTAGTCTTGCTGTAATTACAATCGTAAAGATAGACAAACCATGCGGTGTCATACCTGGTTTATAAATCTTTTCCTAAGCTGCTTAGCTAAAAGGACAGCATCAACCTGCAAATTATAAAAATTCATTACCGAGGATGAAAAGGTGCAAACTAAAAACAAAAAAGTAAAACCGTGCGCTTAATTTAAAGCATGAGGCGTGCCTGCTCTTCTTTATTCGCTTTTTTTACAAATTCCAACTCAAGGGTAAGTAGTGCAATGTTGAAATCTTCAGGTGGAGTAAACCTAGAATAGTTGGTACAACGTAACTTGTAAGAAAAATAAACAAAAACTTAGTTACTGCATAGCAGTAAGCATAAACACAAACCTGCTAACAGATACCGAATCTCCCGTAGAAACTCTTGCATGACGTCGTTGGATAGCATTAAGCCCAATTTGCCCAATTGGTATTTTATCGGACGCAGTTTGTTTCAGTTAAGCAAAACAATAAAGTCTGTCCTTACAGATAACATGATAATACAAGCAATTTAATGCTCGAAGCGTCAAACATATCATTTAACCATATTAATAACAAGGCTGCAATCACTTACTTATAAATATCTCAACATTAACACAAACTTTATATACTGATCTTCTTATGGATCTAGCTTAAACTAAAATGCTTTTGCAGTCAACTAATTCGACAAATCAGAAATCAGACAAAAAGGCTTAACAAGCAAATAAGATTGATATTAAGAAATGCAGGGGAACAAAACTGAAATCCATTCACAATCATGCAAATTAAAACAAATTCAATCACGGCATTCAACAACTAAACAATAATAATCAATGATCAGCCAATTTCAGAATATTCATACACCGCATACGCCATAAATCAATAAACTAAAGCAAATACATCAGACATATTACAATTTCCAGATAACATGATAACAACAACAACAACAACAATTCAATGCTCAAACAGATCATTTTTTAAATATAAAAATATAAATAACAAAGCTGCAGTCACTTACAAATAACAAAACATTAACATTAACTTTATATACTGATCTTTTAATGGATCAGGCTTAAACTAGAATGCTTATGTGGTTCAACTAAACCCTAATATATTAACAACAATAAGTAATTAGGTTAATATTATGAAATGCTGGATAGCAAAACTAAGAATAATAATAATAATAATAAAGGAGGAGGATATGATAGAGAGAGGACGAAGACGTCAGCAACGAGAGCGAGAGCGAGATTAGATCCAGGAAGGATGAAATGAGGGAGATCGGAAGGGGAACAGTAGGCGCAGTTTGTATAGGCGAGAGGTTTATCAGGTGTGGTTGTGACGATCATCGATGAGGATGATGATGTTCTCGCCATTGTAGAAACACAGAGAGATCAGATGAAATGTTAATATCGGAGAAGGAATTGTGATACTTTGTTTGTTTAGGTAACGAAGAAGGAATAAAGAAGACCAAGGTCGGTTTCGTGGGATCGATTGTTAACGCGGTTAAGATTAAGAAAGAAGCCCCGCTGCTGACAAGCGTCATTTTGTTCCAGATTGGTCATAGTTTCTCCAAGAGTAAATTACAAACCAACCCCTGAAATTTAAGGGCGTTCACGAGCCGAGCCAATACGAGCAGAGCTTTGCTCGTGCATAAACCGAACCGAGCGAAGCGGCTCGTTTGCAATCAAGCGTAAAACCGAACGAACATTCTTTGAACACAAATTTTACGAGCGAGCGCCGAGCGAGAATCGAGCGGAGAGTAATATGGACGATCATAAAATTGCGATGTTTATTTCGATGTTTTCATTGTCGCTGAGTGAGAGCGATGGTTTTTTTTTAATTATTTTCTAATATAATTGATATACTAACCAATCATTTAGAATAACGCCCCCTTCCACCTCAACTAGTTAACGCCCCCAAACACCGCCTCATGCTAGCCATGGAAGTCACCAAGGGGGCTCCGCCAAGCCCTTAACGAACATTATCCATTTCAAATGTGGAGGTCACCTTAATTCAACCAATCACAATTCTTTTTAAATCACACCGGATTAATTATCCGATGAGCTAGTTAAACTACACAATGTAGCCTTAGAGCAACCTCAGTCCATCATAACATTTGACATTCTTTACAACAACACATGTTCTTTTTGTGAAATTTTAAACACTCCATCGCCTATATGGTACAACTTTTATTTTTCACATTCACCCCAACACAACACAAAGGGTATGTTTGGCAAGGAGCTTTTAAGAGCTTTTAGGAGCTTCAAGCTTTTAAGAAAAAGCTCATACTCAATAAAAAGCCTTGTTTGGTTGAAGGAGCTGGAAGCTTTTAGGTTGGAGAAAAAGCTGTATAGTGAAAAGTTACTAGTAGTAGCTTTTAAGAAAAAGCTCCACTAGCTACAAGCTTTTAATTAGTAAATGACACAAATACCTATTCTATTTTGAAAATAAAATAAAAACCTTATTTACAAGCTTTTAATTATGCCCATTTTAGTCATTTTATATATTTTATTAAAAGCTCTAGCTACTCCGCCAAACACCAAAATATATTTAAAAAGCTTCCGGCTTTCAGCTAGTTTTACCAAACATACCCAAAGCCTAATATCATCTCTAATCTCTAACGCTGTGTTCCCGAGTTTACTAAACGGGAGAAAAGAAAAGAAATGAAAGGAAAGATGTGTTCCCGAGTTTCATTAAAGGAAGGAAAAGAAAGGAAAACAAAATATGGTGTGTTCCCGAGTTTCATTAAAGGAAGGAAAAGAAAGGAAATGGAAGAAAAACTAGTTAAAATTCTTTAGTTTAGTTTTCCTTCCGATTTGGAAGGAAACGGAAGGAAAGAACATTTATCCTTTCTTTTCCTTTCCCTTCCCTTCCCTTCTTTCAATTCTTTTCCCTCTTCAAGTTAACTCGGGAACACAACGTAAATGTATATAAAAAAAGAAGAAGTTTGTATTGATTTATACATATTTGAAGTTTTTTTTTTTTACCGTGTAACATATTTATGCAATAAAATATGGTTAAATAACAATCAACAAACCTTATTCACACACACGCACACAGATATCAGTCGAGCCAATGAGCCCAAATCCGATCTGCACCGGATCTTCGTCTACAGATCAGACTTCAACCAAATTACTAATTCTGCATGGCGTGGCCGCCGCCGCCGCCCTAGTCGCCGGAGCCCACGCTTACTTGTATTACCGGCGGTCCACCACCATGTTTCGGAGTCGAGTAGTGGGCATAATTCCAGCAAGATTTGCTTCTTCACGCTTTCAGGGCAAACCCCTTGTTGAGATCCTTGGCAAACCCATGATTCAGGTTGTCTTTTACTCCTCAATGTTGTAACTTTTGTTCGTTATTTACATTTTTCTTTATTTGAATCTCTGTTTTTCAACTAGTTGTCTCTTTGATTAGAGTGATTGAGATGCTGAATCTAAGTTCATAACTCCCAATTGTTACTAAAATTTGGAGAATTTGTAATTCGTATTATTGACAAATCTGCATCGTAATTGGATTTTCTTATTTGTTATCACAGAGAACTTGGGAGAGAGCAAAGCTGGCAACAACATTGGATCGTGTCGGTGAGGATTTTTTGATTTGGTATTTGTTTGTTATTGATAGCTAGAAGGGTGCCCGTGCGACCAAGACACTTTCAAGAGTGTGTATGGTTCGGTTTGGTTCAGTTAGGTTATTAGCCTCAACTGAAACTGAAGTCATTGGTTAATCGATCTTATTAACCAACCAATTGGTTAATTGGTCGGTTTATTTGGTTAGATTGTTGGTTAATAACTAAAACCAAACTTTGGCTAAAATTTTTGCTTAGAAATACATAAGATGGAGATATAAAAAGCTAAAAACATATGAATATTTGAATGTTTCGGTTTGGTTTATTTCGGTTAACTAAGGGTACAGAAACACCGATAACCGATTTTAAGTTAACTTGGTTTTTGGATAATTAAGTTTTCAATTGATTTCGGTTCGGCCTCGTATGTTTTTGGTTTGGTTTCAGTTGACAGTTCAGTTATTGCTTATCCCTAGATATTGTTAATAACGTAACACATCTATTTTTTAAATTAAAAAAAAATAGCAATATTCAAATTAAAGATAATAAAATGCTTGTTTTTAGTATATATATTTTTTTTTAAAATGAACCAACTTATAATGTATGAAAAATTATGGCCATTTAAAAATGTGGGGGTTGTTGGCCTAAAATAAGGCGAAAAGTGTAAATATTAAGCAAAAGTTGAGTAAAATTGAGGGAATCAAACGGTAATTAAGATGAGGGAATTAAAGTATAATTAGTATTTGAAAGACTAATTTACCCTCACTTTAGTATATAGATAGTTTTTTTGAGCAGAGGGTCTCTCTGGAAGCAGCCTCTCTATCCCTAGGGGTAGACATCCCTCCCTCCCCTGACCTTACCAATAGCTCTGCTATTTGTGGGATTTACTGGGCTTGGTTGTTGTTGTATAGTTTTCTCGAGGGTTATATGATTTGGGGATAAATGGGGATCAAATGACTTCTTGTTACATGAGTTATAATTTAATGTGATTTTATAATTTAATATAGTTATTTAATTTTGACACGACCTGTTATATCATGAACTGCCGTAACCTGACCCGTTATATCCTGACCTGTTGTAACCTGACCCATTTATGATTTTATGTGATGAAAATCATTTCAAATTTACAAAGAGTTATATGTTGATAAGCAGATTAATATCTTAACTTTTATGGCTAAATTGAACATTGGTCTTGCTGTAGTTGTGGCAACGGATGATGAAAAGATTGCCGAATGCTGTCGAGGATTTGGCGCTGATGTAATAATGACTGCAGAATCATGCAGAAATGGTATGAAATCGTGTTTATTGTGATCAAGCAGGGTTTTAATAATTTAGTTTGCCGGTTAACGGATAATGTTATTTGTATGCTGATTTTTAGGTGCTGAGAGGTGTAGTGAAGCTCTTCAAAAGCTCGAGAAGAAGTATGATATAGTTGTTAATATTCAAGGAGACGAACCTCTAATTGAACCTGAAATAATTGATGGGATTGTCAAAGCTCTTCAGGTAACACACACTTATCAAATTCTTATGATTTTATATTTCTAATGTGTTGTTGAAATACATTGATTTATGCTGTTTGCAGACCACCCCAGATGCAGTTTTCAGCACAGCAGTCACGGCTTTGAAACCAGAAGATGCTTTTGATCCAAATCGTGTGAAATGTGTTGTTGATAATCGTGGTTATGCGATTTACTTTTCTCGAGGGCTGATCCCTTTTAACAAGTTTGTGTTTCTTATTTTTTAAAAATGTGTTCTTTTTTACATTTTCATATCCTTATTTTAATATTTACTTGCTCTTTATCGTTCTCAATTATTTATTTAGGTCAGGGAAAGTCAATCCTGCATTCCCGTATAATCTTCATCTAGGTATTCAGGTACAGATTAAAAAAATGAAATTTTATTATTGTATTTTTATATATTTCGGCACTTTTTCTAGCGAATTAACATCAGAATTTTGCTTTATAGAGCTATGATTCGGAATTTCTAAAGATATATCCTGATCTGACTCCAACTCCGTTGCAACTGGAAGAAGATTTGGAACAGTTGAAAGTTCTTGAAAACGGTTACAAGATGAAGGTATTGAAAGTGGTTTCTTGACAAATATTTGAAAAATGAAATCTGAATATCGGTGTTTGGTTTCTTTAATTCTTGCAGGTAATAAAAGTCGATCATGATGCTCATGGTGTCGATACGCCTGAAGATGTTGCCAAGATTGAAAGTTTTATGCGCGAAAGGAACTTGTCTTAGCTTCATGTTGGGATTTGTCTAGCTGCAATGAGGTTTTGAGCTTCATCACACTAGTGTTTGTTTAATTGTTTTCCTTTGTTTATTTTCCTCAATGAGTGTAATTTGTAGCGTAAAGTTTGAATTTCTAACCGTAATGTGTATGTTCCTAATGCGTTTGTTGTATACTTTGATAACATTATATTTTGTAGAAAGTTCTCTAGACGTGATAACGTAAATTTTGGGTGTGACCATTGTTTTTATCTTCTAATTTTTTTAAATTTAACCAATACTAAGTACATCGAGGTTGTGACCGACGCTTCCCTATAACAAACAGATTACGGGAATGGCTTGGTGAAGGTTCTGACTAATGGGGATGGCTTGGTGATATGTCGGGTTCTTTTTTTGTTGGATCGGTAAAGGAACTCTTGGTTGCAGGTGATCGCAACCTAAGCAGGCCTATCTTAGAGTGGAACAAAGGGGTCCCTATGAAAATCAACATATTCGGGGGAGACTTTATCGGAGGCTGCCAACATTTGATGAGTTGGCTAGAATAAACATTATTCCCAACTCATCCCTTTGTTGTTTATGCAGAGATGAGGCCGAGACTATAGAGCATATCTTTTGCTTCTTGTTGTGTAGCCTCTATTGTATGTCAACACACTAGTGTGTGGTGTAAACAAGGGATGAGCATATAGTACCAAATTTTGAGACCTAACCAGTATTGGTACCAAAAGATTTCGGTACCCATTTTTTGTGGTTTTCGGTATCGGTATTTTATTGACTTTTACCTTCAAATACCGGTATCATACCAGTACCGTACCTTACCTAGTATTTTCAGTACTGGTACCCAAATTTAGCGGTATTTTTTTTACCTGTCTCCAAATTTAGCGGTATTTTTATTTGTCTCAATATAAATTTACCCAAACTGAGAGTTGAGACTATTAATGCACAAATTATCGAAACACAGACATATATGTCATCAGAGCTCTTTTGTGGTTTACTTTTATTTATTTTTTTCATTTTAGTTTTTTTATAGTAAGTGATGTTTATATGTTTAGTTACTTAAAATTATTATATAACGTGTTCAAATTTAAATACAACGTCACAACTTGCTTATTTTTATCAACATTTTAATAAAAGCTTTATTTAGATCTGAACAGGTCAAATATAACTAATATTTTTTCCTTCACCATGACGAACCAAACCAATATCGTCAAACAACATCCATACATGTATTCCTTTTGCTTTTCTCGACGTTCCGGTGTATAGATTATATTGAAAACGAAGTTGCATTCGCAATAGAGCATCTTTTTGGTATTGTAACTTGTAAGCTATAGCGAGTGTTGTTACCATACCAATACCATGAGACCCCGAACTAATACCACTCAAACAACATTGGTACCAGTATTCACCTTTAAGGTTTTTTATTGATGTAAAAAACACTTGTCAGTAACCTCCTAGAGATCTCTCTCGGTTTCCATAACGAATGATAGTTTCATTCTTTCGTATCAATGCACTAGACTGATACCAACTTCATTCCCGTCACGTAGCACGAAGGAATCCCACTAGTTTAATCCTAACCGCCGAGATATAAAAAAAATGAAAAAAACAAATAATAAAATGGAAAGTAGAGAAAGATATTGAAAGGTGCGATCCACGTGACACCTAATCCATCCCACAATAATCTCATCTCTCCACCAACACACACCACCCATTCACACACACTCCTCTCCTCTCCTCTCTTCATTCCTTTGTCAGTTACTTTTCCGATGGCCGCCGTTCTCGAAACCCTAACCGTCCCTCGCACCACCGTATCTCCGTCAGCCTCTCTTACTCCGATCACCTCCCTTCGCCGGACCTTTCTGCCGGACATCAGATCCTCAAAGCTAAACATCACTTCCTTCCGCTCCTCGGGATCCGTGCGACTCACGTCTAAATCCGTCCGTCGTGGCGGACGAATTGTTTGTGAAGCACAGGAAGCCGCCGTACAAGGTCCTTATCGTTTTTATTCTGTTACTTGTTTCTCTTATTAATAGATCGGTTATATATTATGATAATACTCGTTTTGTTTACTGTTCTGTGGTTTTTGAATCTGTTTTTGTTTAGCGGTTTATATTTTAGTTTAATTTGTTGAATGTATATACAGTGTTGTAATTGTAATTGTATAGGAAGAACATGTTATTCTCGATTTGATACGACTTTTTTATGTTTTCAGTCAAATTGATATCTGTTTTTTTATAAGAATAAATTTAGTTAACGATTTATTCTCGAAATGCTGAAACATATAGTTCTGGATCTAAATTTTAAATCTCCTAATTGATGGAGAAATTTGTGATAACTATGCGGAACGACTGTTTGGAATAGGTTTCTGAGACTAGTTACGTTCGTTGTTATCCGGTTTATAAATCTAGTTTTGTTTGGTGATGATGTTCTGTTGTTGCAATAGATTCGTTAGCTGCGAGCCTGCGATTGTTCTAGCACTGTTTTGTTGATATTCTCATAGTCGAATACGTATACAGTGTTATGATTGTATAGGCTGAACATGTTTAATCTTGATTTGAAACCATGTTTATGGTGCTTTCGGTGAAATTGGTATCTGTTTTGTTGGTAAAAAATAGATATAGTTATCAGTTTGTCCTAAAAGGTTAAAACGTATAGTTCTGGATTTGAGTTATAATCTCGTAAGACATGTGTTATTGCTGCTCTTAGTTGTTGGAATATATTCATATCCGAACGAATTTGAGAGTTGGCTATATCATCTACGAGTATTGGTTAACCATTAGGTTTGAATATTTGATCATCATTTGTTGTGTTAAAGTGAGCTAGTATACATCTAGGGGTGTAAACGAGCCGTTCGTTTAACTTATGAGATCTTGAGCTCTGTTTCTGAAGCTCGAGCATGGCTTGTGAGTAGTTTTCAAGCTCAAACTCGATAAGTGAAGCTCGCGCTTGAGCTCGTATATTTGACAACCTTATCTTTAGGCTCGAGCTCGTTTAAGCTCAGCTCAATTCGAGCTTTAACAAGCCAATCTTTTAGCTCATGGACGGCTTGGCTCGTTTACACCCTATATCTGTCTGATGATTTTGTTTTTTGACCAATTGAAGTAAATTGTTGAGATTGCAGTGCTTCCTGTGACTGATGGAACATGGCAATCACTTGTTTTGGATTCTGAGCTTCCTGTACTGGTTGAATTTTGGGCTCCATGGTGCGGGCCATGTCGCATGATCCACCCTATCATTGATGAGCTGGCGAAAGAATACAATGGCAAGCTCAGTTGCTACAAGGTGAACACTGATGAGAGTCCTTCAATTGCTACCAAATATGGTATAAGAAGCATCCCTACTGTCATCATCTTCAAAGGTGGAGAGAAGAAAGATGCAGTTATTGGCGCTGTTCCGAAAACTACTCTGTGTACCTGCATTGAGAAGTTTTTGTAAGAGGTATTATCATCTGTACATACTAGAGTTTCACCAATTTACTTCTCTTATATGTCTAGTCTATTTTGTCATAAACTATGATCTTGTTCATTTTATATTCTCTCTTTTTCTCCTTTTGAAATTCACGAAATCGTACTTTATAGGCAAACCCGAGCTCTCACTAGTTGTACGCCCGGGTTTAGCCTAAGGAGGTTGATCCCAAGAAGTCACACGCTACACGGTTCAAACTTGGGACCTCGTTTGAAGAATATTAAAACCCTATCCGCTTAAATTCAGTTTATTATTAACAGTTTGTGATACAATTCAAGTCGTATTTAACAAAAGATATATGCAACCAATGTACTTGTAACAAATATAGATGTAACTGGTGATCTTTTTCGATCATATGCATTAGAGTTACTTACACAGATGATCAATGCGGTTGCATTGTTGGTTGTCTCTTTTTACAATTTACACTTTTGTTCTTAACTAATCATAAATTAGTAACACATTAAATTAGTAACACATTTGGTCCTTTTTACTAGCATGCATTAAAAAATTGGTAAGTTTGTAAAACTAATGCATAATAACGTAAGCCTCTTTGATAAACATCTAAAACGCGACTACTTCCTTCATAAATAATTGCTTTCAGTATTCATGTTCATTGATTGCTTTATTTACCCTAATTTGCAATTTAACCAAACTTTGTTTAGAATCAGTCTCCACAAAATTCATTATATGTCCGATCACACAAGAATCGAAATAGCTAGCTAAGGTGAAATCAACATATTACTTACCCTGGGTTTTTTTTAATGGCTAATTTCTTACACCTCTTTTTTACACACTTTTACACATTTATTTGCACACCCTTGGAGTTGAACTTCTAACGTCACCTAAGAGAGGATTTCCACTAGGCTATAAACTAAGTGGCTAGATCTTCATATTCCAAGTACTTGTCTGCATCTTCAATGGTTTCAGTTCACTCTAGTCTATACTTATATTGTTAGTATAACTCAACTAATTTATGTAACCTGTTAAACTATTGTCCTAAAGTGTCCAAACTAAGCTATAAAATAAATAATTTACAGCAACTTTTTTGAGATCTTTACAGTCCAATGTCAAATAATATAGTAAAAAAGCATCACACTTCATCAATAATTATTAATATATAGGGTATGTATATATACGTAGCATCATGTAGATGTACAAAAAGGTGATGATTGTATAGGTTTTTATTAAGTTATAGGAGGAATTAAATTAAGGTGGTTTGTAACACCCTAGTGTTCCCAAGACAATCGCTATTCACCAAAAAGGTTACTCTTGTTACTTTTACAACTAAAGGGTTATAGAATCAGATCCAAATAACAAAGTAATATTCATGAATACATTTTAGCTACCAAAATGTGATCCATGCAATTTACACTCTTCTCGTCTGCATACATCTTTATGAATACAACGTTATTGATAAAGACTACCCCTCTCCCATGTGACCAATATATTTATAATTATGTAATGTAACTATGTAAGCCACACCCTAATGACAAAAGGATGGCTTTATGAGCACATGAGTGGCAGTTTCTAAAGTGTTAATCAAATGAGTTAATTATTTGGATGGTCCTTGTACTTTTGCACAAATTGCACCAATGCCCCCACATGACACAAATGCTCCTGGTGGAGTCTGGTGACCATGGTAAGGACAAGTTGTGAGGGCATCCCATCTTATAAAACATGGCATGGCAAGTTTGACAAGGATTATGCAACTTGCTCAAACATATTCATTGTTAACATTATTTATCTAGACCAAATGAGGCCGTCCCATTTAGAAAATATGATGAGAGCGTCCAACGCGAGATCACATGTGCGACGATCGTGATATAAAGTAAAATGATCATTCTCAATAAAACCGAAGTGACGTGAGGCCACCCAGCCACCATCCGTGCCACCACCATCCCGTACATTTTTTTGTCTTGGAGGGTTAGGTGGATCTCATGTCGGTCCTTGCCCCCTCAAGGCATGACCACACGTTTAGTCTTAGTAAAAACACATTTTACTACGTTTCAACATAAACTAATCAAATAATTTAAGTGAGCAAATAAACATAGTTATTAACTTAAATTTAAGGGATATTCGCTCGTCACACGGCAAGAGTTCGGTCGGTATTAATTCGGTTCGTTACAATATCAATACAATATCGAAATTCAATATAGCAAATGTTTCTTTTTTCGCCTTGAGTATTAGCTACAACTCCTCGTCATTCAGTAATCCCCCTCCCCCCTCATTCTTGTACCTTTCATGTTTGTGAGAATATTGACTCTTCCATGTTATGTCTCAAGAACCTCTTTAATGCAACCCGGATTTGATAACTCTCATGCATTTTGCTACAGATGATATACGAGAAAACTTTTTATGGTGGTTCGTTCTTTGAATGACCGATGTATCTATGATTATTTTCTTTTAGATAAAGGAACATGCATACTCTTTTTTTAATACAACTTCGTTTTCAACAAACTTTAAGCCAAAATATTCTAGAACTTTTTGTTTAACCCAACGCATGTTTAACTTTATTAAAAAGTTTAATAAAGACAAATTAGTAGAGAAAAACCAAATGAGCTAAAGACTTTATAGTATAAGATGTGATATTAAATTAAAAAAAAAAACCCTTTACATATGAACTTAACGTATTAGCTACTGAAGTGACTTAAATTATAAAAATTGGCTAAATCTATTCACATACCCTTCAAATCAGTTCAACACCATGCGGTCGTGTATTAGTCAATACGAGACGTATAAAGGTACCTCAATATCAGAGGCTGACTTATCAATTTAGCAAAGTTTTATAAAAATGTAAGTTATTTTCTAAAAATTAAATAAAAAACGTTAAATTAACAACTTTATAACAATAAGATACAATACTATAGCATACTAGACTTATACTATACTACACCTACAGGCCTATACATAGCATTACTATACATGTACTACACCATACGAGACTTATACTACACCTATAGGCCTATACGAGATTTATACTACGCGATAATCTTTTAATAATGTTTGCTAAAACGCGATTAGTTCAAAAAAGCTTTTTTTAGTCTACTTATTTTTATAAAATTTTGCCAAACCGATAAAAAGTTTTAATCCTTCAATGCGCCTCCATATTGGCCAATACGAGGTCTATATGGTGCTCGACTATACAAGGCTCTATAGGATGAAGATGTAGATTATAAAAAAATCTTCATATATGCATATGTGAAACCTATACAGGGTATGTCCATACCTGTATAGACCTACATGAGACATACAAACCATCATCTAGACATGATATGACACAATAAGTCTTTCCTGTAAATTCATAGTATTGATCTATACGAGAAGTATTGAGAGTGTCCAATAGGTGACATGGAATCATAAATACTAAATATTATTTCTAAGTTGGCCAAGCTATCAGAACCATAGGGACTAATTTGCAAAATGTCAAACAAGGATGCAGATAAGTGGATAACAGCTAACGTTCTTGGGGGAGCCAAGCCAATTTTAACTCTGGCTCAAGCTGGAAACCTTAGCCTGATAGATCTAGTAAGTAATTAATTTAATAATATTCTATGAAATCTTTGTCTTGAATATAAAAGATAGACATCCTAAGATAATAAAACATTCAGACAGTAATGTGCTCATTTCAGATATCTTTTTGTCACAAGTGGAAATTAATATTCATTTTTATACAGTTTTAGATTAGTAAACAACTTTAATTTAATTATACTTTAACATTTAATTAATGATTATACAATGTAAGAAAAAAATTAAAGAGCCATTCTAAAGTTTTAACTTTGTTAAAAAATTTAGAAAAAAAAAAATAATAAAGCTGAAAAGATTTTTTACAACAGAAGATAAAACCAAAAAAAGTAAGCAAAAGTAGAACATAAAATTATTAAAGAAATGATATTCCCCATAATTTCTTTGTGAGCCCCAACACACTCATTTTACTTGCTTTTACTGTGTCTCTTTTAAGTCTTCATTCAACTGGTTCCCACTCTCTCTCTCTCTCTCTCTCTCTCTCATCACAATATTCTCTCTCTCTCTACAATCAACACACAAATGAGAGGAGTGATTGGGAAGTATCCATCAAGTGATGGAAATGGTGAAGTGAATGGTGCAAATGCAAATGGGATCATAAAAACCAACAGAAAATGCAGAGATATTGTGTTTCTTGTTTTTTTCATTGCCTTTTGGATCTCCATGATTGTTAACTCCAGCTTTGGCTTCAACCAAGGAAACCCATTGAGGTAATCACAAGATAATAATAAAGTTTCAAGCTTTTTTTATATTTGAATAAAGATTATTTTTTTAAAAATAAAAGTTTACATTTTTTTTCAAGATTTTCAAGATTTCTTGCAGGTAGTGTCTTTTTCTTGCTTTAATGACCTTTTATGGCTGTTGTAGATCTCCTAGATAATGTTGATTAATTAAGTTAATTTTTTCAAGATTTTGATTTGTATGTTTAGTTATTAGTTTATAGATTTGTGAGTGTATTTGGCACTTGAGCTATAAAGAGGCTTATTATGTTGTTGACAGGTTAGTCAATAAGTTAGTCAGGGATATTATATGATTCTTGATAGGTTATTATTTAGGGAAGGATTTAGCTAACAACAAAATGTCACTTTCTCCTTTTTTTTTTTTTGGGAAAATACCAACAATGACAGAATGCATAGGCAGAGTTAAAGGGCAAGGATTCACACCTTTTTACAATAAAAAGAAATAAATTAAAACTGCTAAATTTTGGAACAAAGTGTTGAGTTTGAACTTTGAAATCAGGTTCAATGGAATTCGGGTCTGACAGTTAGAGCAAACCACCTATGGCGTTTGTCTGTTGTCACATGATATGACCCGTTGAGACTTTTCTGTCCGTTACTCATGGGCATCGTAACTCCAAACGTGGCGAAAGTTTTGCCCATTTAAGTTGGGACCTTTTGTGGCCTGTTTGGTTTTGTCTAGTTGATCAAGTTTCCAAATATTAGATTTTAATCATCTTGTTTCATAGACAATTATTATTTATTAATATTAGTACTTTTTGATATTCTTAGTTGGGATTTAAAAGGATTTATTTATCAATTACAATAAGCTTGGTTTAAAAAAGCGTGAGGCGCTCCGAGGCGTTTTGGTTCCAAAATCCAAAGCGCGGGGCTTAAAGCGCGAGGCGAGAGCTTCACGTATGCGAGGCGCTCAATATTAAAAAAATATAAAAAATATTTATATATGTCAATATGACATATTCTACTTTCTAATCAAACATAAACACAAAAACATGATTATAAAACACCCTTAAACACTTAAAAAAGCATTCAAAACATAAGAATGACCAAGCACATAGTCATCTAAATTCAAAACACCCTTAAAGATGAAGAACACATTAAGTAACTTAACATTAAAGAAGAAGAAAAAAAAAGAACATCAAAATATAGGAACGAGTTTGAACTTTGAACTAATTCCCTAGTCCCTACAGCTTAATATATCATTGAAAATCATCTGAATATGTTTCATACCAATTATCCAAAGCTTGTGATATAACAATCAATACTTGAAACGCAACATAGAACAACCCAAAACAACTCGGGGGTTGCCCCCTTGGCGGGGGTGGGGGCAACCCCCCGGGAGCAGGGTCCAAAGGGTGGAAGCCCCTGGCGGGGTCCAAGGGGCAGAGCCCATGGCTGGGTTGAGTTGATACGAATCGATAAATTGGCAACTAATTTGGGGTTTGAAAATTTGGTATAACAATCGATAATCAACATAGAACAATCCATAATACGAACCAATATAGAACTTCACTTGTTGGGCTAAATAGAATAGGCAAAAAATGGTTTTTGGGCTGAGGCGCTACTGAAGCGTTGCCTCAAGCGCCAGGCTTAAAGCGCCGCCCCAAGAGCTTCATGTATCCCAGGGCCTTTCGACAAAAAAAAGCGATTTTGTTGGAGCCTCCTGCCTCAAGAGCTTAAAGCACTCCCGAGGCGCTATTTTTTAAACCAAGACAATAAGTTTCCTATGTATATCTACTTGATTGGATTATTAATCTAAGACTTTGAATGATTAATTGGCTAAGGGTTCAGCTATGCATCAAGTCTGGTCCAGCTCTTAATCATTCCATTCAGAGCCTTTTTTAGGTTGAAACAAACAGTCTGAATTCTAAACCATTGAGAGCTGAATGGTTCAGAGCCTCATTAAGAGGCTACCAAACAGGCCCTAAATTTTAAACATAATAAGTTGTTTTTTTCTCAAGATCTCACATTTGATCCTACGCTATGTGTGCTGCATAATAAATATGTGTTTTATCAGGCTAAACTTTGGGTTGGACTACAAAGGAAATGTATGTGGGGGCAAACACAAAGATTTTAATCTCCATGAGTTGGAACTCAAATATTACGTTAATCCGAATCAAGTCTACCAAAGTGGAGTAAAAAACAGTGGAGTAAAACTGTCTAACGCGCGAACAATATGTTTATTGGATTGCCCAACTCCGTCTGAAGATTCATTGAACTGGGTTTGTGATTATCCAGAAGGAGATATCCGTATTTCATTAGACGATTGGGTTGATATGAATTATGATTATTTTGCCGACCTTACTCCAGAACTTAGAAACACTTCTCTTCAGCTTCAAGGTCCTTGTTATCCTGTTATTTTTCCAAGCGTAAACGGTATGCATAAGTCAAATTTGTGGTAAGAATTCTTTGTTATTTGTGATTTGTTAGTTGTTGTAATTAGTTGTGTTGGTAATGCAGTTTATTGGACTTGCCAATTTATCGATCGACCATCAAACGTGTCATTAACACATTGGAAGCAAATGAATGGGGTTACCATTGATGATAACATGGTTATAGATAAATCCATTCATAACTCCATTAATGCACGATCTTCAGTGTTGAAGGTATGGTAGCCTGAAAGTGTTTTTTGTTCCCTAGATTTGTACCTGTCGTCTATTATAGTGTAAAAATTAAAAGTGGCAGGATGGGAACGGTGGGCAGGCCAAGTAACACACTAACGGGTCAAAATGGTTTCTAGTTGAAATGGGTCACTTGACTCATTTTTAAGTGTGGGTCAAACTGGCTGGGCCGAGTGGGGTGACTCATTTTTATAAGTGAATGAGTCGAACCTCCCACCTTTTTAAAAATAATTTTTATTTTTATTTTTTTATGAATTCCCTGAAGTCTTTTGTCAATGGTAGTGCATACTTTGAATATATTAAAATTTTAGATTATTTATCTGTGTAACGCTTGCAGAGATATGTAGCTGATGTTGGAAAATCATGGCCAGTTTTGATTGTGTGTGGAGGACTCTTGCCTTTATTTTTATCATTGCTATGGCTTTTAATGATTCGACATTTTGTAGCTGCGATGCCATGGGTTACTGTCTTCTTCTTTAATGGCTTGATAATATCAGTCACAATGTTCTACTACTTGAAAGGTAACATTACATGGATATTAGTTTATTAATCTTGTAATTTAAACTTATGAATTCTTTGATGTATTATTAAGGCTTGTTTCTTTATTTTTGTTTGTATAGCTGGATGGATCGGAAACGATGCTATCTCGCCCATCATTGGCGAGCATGATCCATACTACCATGTTTCTGCAAGGGTAAACTCTATAATCAATCTATTTATTCATTTACTAATACTTACCATAAAGGTACTGCTAAGGTTTTAAAAATCGTACTGGCCGGTCCAACTAGTTCAACCATTGAACCAGTAGAGCGACTGGCTCGATGACCGGTTTGGTTATCTGAACATTGGTAGCTATATAATCATCATTTGTTAATTTGTTTTATTCAGGAGCAACATCATATCCGTGCAGCTGCGTTTCTCATGACTTGTGTTATGATTGTTGCTGTTTTATCATCTATAGCTATAGTTAGACGAATTCTTATGGCAACGTCTGTACTCAAGGCGAGTATAATATCTTATAATTTAAAAATCCCGCAAACAATAACATCAATTTGCATTATCTAATAAACTATAGTTGCAGGTTGCTGCAAAGGTGATTGGAGAAGTTCATGCTCTAATAATATTCCCGGTTGTACCGTATTTAATCCTTGCAGTCTTTTACATGTTTTGGTTGGCGGCTGCTCTTAATCTTTTTAGTTCGGGTCAAATAGCCCGCAATGATTGCAACACAAATTGTTGTGCGTATGATCTTAAAGCCAAACGGGTCAGTTGTGATGATTGTTGTGGTTATAGTATCCATTACACCCGTCACATAACAGCTTCCATTCTATTCCACTTGTTTGGATGCTATTGGGCTACTCAGTTTATCATAGCATGTTCTTCAACTGTGATTGCGGGTTCTGTGGCTTCATACTATTGGGCTCGTGGGGAATCTTCGGTAACCCTTTTAGCCAATAAAAGACAGTTAACTTTTGGTTTTTGCATCTTTCTTTACTAATGAATGCATATTTATTTGATTCAGACGACTATTCCGTTTCTTCCGGTTGTTTCGTCAATGAAGCTACTCATACGCTATAGCCTTGGCTCTGTGGCTATTGGTTCCTTGATTGTATCTTTTGTTGAGTCGACGCGGTTTATACTCGAGGCCGTTCGACGGAGACTTAAAGTTGCTGACATCATGCCTGAAAACTGGTTTAAAAGAATGATGTTTTATACTTCTCGGGCTTGCTTGAAATGTATTGAATTGACCGTGAAATCTGTTAACCGCAATGCATACATTATGGTAAGTCAAGACCCAACCTATATCGTTTTGTAGAGGTGGCCAGATCAGCAGGTCGTTTGGGTTGAATAACATGTCAAAACGGGTTTCAGTTCAAACGGGTCACATTTAGTACAGGCTGAGATGGACCGGGTCAGGTTCCATTGACCCGTCCCACTATTAGCAATTTTTTTGTTGATCCGTTTCAGATAATTCATCCGTTAACAAATAAATAGTTTAAAAATGCTTTGTTTAACATGTGTTTTGACTTTTATTTGGCAGATTGCTATAACAGGAAAAGGGTTTTTTAGAGCTTCCGAAATGGCAACAGATTTGATAATTAGTAACATTCTCCGTATAGGCCGAGTGAACGTAATCGGGGATGTTATACTGTTTCTAGGAAAACTATGTGTGAGTCTTGCAAGTGCACTTTTTGGATTTCTTATGTTGGATACTCATAAATACAAATCCTCTCACAACAAGATCACATCGCCGTTATTTCCAGTGCTGGTATGTAACACGCGTTGAAGTAAAAATTGTATCTTTGATAAAAAAGATCAATGATTCGTGGCTAATTTGATTTATGGGATTATGATGCAGGTATGTTGGGGTTTAGGTTACGTGGTAGCGACCCTTTTCTTTGCGGTGGTGGAAATGTCGATTGATACTATTATACTTTCGTATTGCCAAGACGCAGAGGAACATCAAGGGACTGCACATTATGCACCTCCACTTTTGATTGAAACATTTGATGAACAAAATGAGGTGCAAAGAATTGCACAGTAAAGGATATGATATGAAATGTAGTGGGAAATTTTGTTGTTACTTTTTGTGGTGGTAGGATTGTTATGTAGTAGGTTATGTATGTGCAGAGAACAAGTGATGAGAACATATATTAAAGAGCATTATGATATAATATATATACATGTGCAAGTTTTGGATGCATAATACAAGCATGTGTATCAAGTGTTTTTGAGTTTACTTGATGACCAAAGGAATTTTTTACTGCATAATGATGAATTTGATAAAACCCCTTTGTTTGACATAAATGTGTGTAGGAGCCGAACGCAAGCTTCGGCTACACTAAGATAGATTAGTTAGGGGCTTTTTGGTAGCCTCTTAATGGCAATTAAGAGGCTCTGAACTCTTAATGGTTCATAACCACTTAATGGTTAGTATGTTATCTGTTTACCATTTAGACTAAAGATTATACCTTAATCATTAAGAGGCTATGAACTATTAAGAGGTAGCCTCTAACGGCCATTCAGATTTTAGAAGCTACCAAATAGCCCCTTAGCTTGAACTCGGTTTGCTAGCTTGAAAAACTTTAGTGGTGTATGGCGGTTAGCAAAGATTTGAACTTAAATGAGAGCTTGAAAATTATTTGAGTGGTTAAAGAAAATTATAAAGCTCCATATGGTTCAACCTAAATTTGCCTGTAACTTGAGTGTTTATCGAGTTTGCAACTTGAGTGTTTGATAATGTTTGGTGGTGTTCGGGGGTGATGATTAGTGATCATGGGTATTGGAAGATGATGGTGCAGTGGTGCTGGGTTGTAGTAGGGATGAGCTCAATACCGTACTGAACTGGTACTGGTACCACAAATTACCAAAAATGGGTATCGGTACAGCTATCGATTCGGTATTTGAAGATAAATCAAGGCAAAATACTAGTACCGTACTGTAACACCCCACCCGTAACCCGGGTGATCATGCACAATTGATACAACTTATAGCGGAAGCAAACTAAACTTTCATTTAAAACTTAAAACATCTGAGTACAAGACATTATTTGTTTACGACTCTTAACTTAAAACTTCTTGGTCTTGTAGGCTTCACTACATCCAAGTACTTCCTAATGCGGTCCCCACGGTTCACCTGAGATAAGTATACTCAAAATGACGTCAGCTATGCTGGTGAGCTCATACTATAAAATTTTAAAAGACAGACCACAGTTCACATTATATGCATACACAATATGGGCTTATGACCCCTTATAGTCAGGTTGGGCCTCGCTGGACATTATAAGCCACGTTTGACTTGTCACAAACCACCGTACAATGGACATACCGGTCCTCCGGTTGTGCCCCCTACGGCCGTCGCATAGGTATGGGTGTATGTCGCTGGACCTTATAAGCACGAAGTGCCTGTGGGTACAATCCTTTATTACCCTTTCCGGAGTGACACACCCCATTAAGCATACTGGGATCCCATATACCCCTACCAACATATGCATATTGCAAGCATTCTAATTTATTACCAGTTTGGACGAGTATACTATCACAGTTTTAAAAGACAAGTATGATGACTCACCTGTTCAACGATGTTTAACAGTTGCTCAATACTTGCTAGTATAGCCAGATAATATCTCAAAGTCCTGACACAATTACATAATCCTAGGTTAGGTAATGGTACGCCTAACTAATTATTATTATGGGTGGATATTGGTTAACACTGCCTTGTTTAAGCATGGGTGATCAGTCCATGCCTAACTAAGGCTAGGCTACCCAAGACTCTCCCCTAATAATAATCCTGATACCTAAAAATAATAATAATACTAATATATTAATATTTATTAAGTAGACATAAACTTAAACGAGAATATACCTCTAAACTATCTACAGCATGTTGGTATAGCGTCACCTTACTTGGGAACAACTATCGGTGATACATAAAGATGTATTAAGGGTTCGAGTATTTAATTTAAAGTGTTACCATTCGTATGCATAATGGAAGAGTACATGTATCCTATTTATAACTAACTTGGATATAGCTTCCTATATATCTTCTTGGTGAAGTTTTCTTAATATGCTTAAGTTTATTTCCTTTGGTTTCTAGACAATACATGTATGTCTGACACAAATACACGAATCACTCATATGTACACATATTTCACTTATATACACACATTACAACACGTAGCATGCACTTGTTTTAATTTTTATACTTATATTATTATAGCTAATTTAATTACTTAACTAGTATTTCGTTTATAATTTATAAAATATAACATTTTATAAAATTACTTATATAATGTTAAGATAAACTTATTTTTCTTTACGTCTTGGCTTAAGTTTCATTAAAACGGAATAGGGTTCAAATATAATATACGTTATTATTAAACGGTCTCCTATACTAGCCATGACACGTCAAGATATCTATTTCAAATAACAAACATGCTTACTTGACAATATATGGTGTATAAGTTTCATATATTATTTTTTATTATTATTATTATTATTTTTTCAACAAAATGGGGTGTTACACGTACCGAAAATAGCCATCCTAAAAAACACTAAAAGCAGTTACCGAATTGATACAAAAAATCTCGATACCAGTATTTTCAATATAGGTATATACACGCTTTGGATAATATTCTAAAGCGTGTATATTATCCAAAGAAACGAATTTGCCTTTATCTCCTCCGTTACTTTGGAAATACATTCCTATTTATATTCCTGTGCTCGCCATGTTAACAAACAAGCACGAAGGAAAATAGCATGGTGTTGACTGTTGAGTGACATTTTACTTAAAAACAAACAAATAAATTAAAAACTACCTAGATAAATTAATTAACTAAAAAGTATGCCCAAAACGGTATAAAAACATTATACAAATCAGGGATGCGCTCAGTGCCATTACGGTATAGAAACCGATCCCAAAAATCGCAAAAAATAGGTACAGACATCGAAAGTATTCGGTATGGTATTATATTCGAAGGTAAGAGGCCGGTATAATACCATACCAGCATCAAAAATACCGATCCTAAAAATCGTAAAAAATAAGTACATTTAGGGATGAGCATATTGCGCCAAATACCGAATCGATACCGATCTCATACCGAACCGAGAGTATTCGGTATCGGTACTCACATTTAGAGGTTTTCGGTTTCGGTATCGGTACGGGATCTGTATTTTACCTTAAAATACCGAGACCATACCGGTACCGAACCAATATTGTACCGTACCGTATGTTTTCGATTTCGGTATTTTCGGTATCGCTATTGGGTTTTGAGATTTTTTGGGATCGATATTAGTTGGTGCTAATATGGTCCCGAGCTCATCCCTAAATAGTTGTATGTATGTATATACACGATACGGTTCGGATTAGAAGCCGATCCCATTTACTCGTCGTAGTGGTACTAAAAAAGTTGATAAAACATTTACTCGACAACCTTACTCAAAAACCCTAGAGATTCAAGAACTTCAATTAATCAACTTTAAATCAAAGGTACGTATCATCATATTTATTCCGTAAGATAATAAAATCCTAAAAAATTACCCAACTGGGTATGCTTTAATTCAACAGTTTATGTTTCACTGCATCCCATTTAACCCATTCCCTATTTTTTTAATAATTGCTAGATCATATGTAGATGATGAATATGATCCAAGAAAATCTGACGTCATAAACTAGTAATTTGTTCTTGTGTTATTTTCTAATATGTTAAAGTTATTAAATTTGGCTGCTTTATGGTATATTTGTTTATAATTATTTGTAAGAATTGAGAATTGGAACAAGATCTGGTACACTGTAATGTGTTGTTTTCTTATTATGCCTTTTTTATTTCTTTTATTTGTAGTTTAGGGTTTTTACTGTTTGTGTTGACTTTTTTTGTCAACTTGTTTGATTTCCATATTGTTGGTTCAAATGTATTAGATCAATTGAGTTAGATAGTAGATACATATTCTTGATCTTTAGAATGCACTGTAAACGGTTTATAGGCCCGACCCGGCACCTTGGTCAATCCAACCCCTCTTCCTTTCCTTTTGATCTTTGACTGTTTGTAAGTCATTTTGACCGTTGCACAATCCGACCCAAGCAACCCATTTTTCCACCTATAAATGAAAGCATCATTTGACTTAGTTTAAGGGCAGGTGAAAAGAAGATAGATTACGGAGCTAGTTAGAGTAGTGGAAACCTACCTACGGAGGGGAAGACGAGTAGAGGACTAGTGGCAGACCCAAATGACTTTAGATGATCGGATTAGGCAGGATTAGATAGACTTGCACCTATCTAAGGACATGGTCGAGGATAGGACTTCGTGCAGTGGCGAAGCTTGACCCAAAACTTCGGGGGGTTGGAAGTCACCGGGGGGTCGGAAATCACTAGTTTCGGGGGTCGAAAACCAATTTCGGGGGGTCGAAACTGTATATACCAAAAAATTTCTATACGAATACTATATAATCGGAACTTCTGAGCGAAAATTCGGGGGGGTCGGCCGCCCCTCCCCGCCCCTTAAAAGCTACGCCACTAACTTCGTGGAGACGTAGAATTAAGGTTAAGGACTTTTAGGGAGGGTACATATTTATAATTTGTCCTAGGTTTTGTTTTAGGGGCTTACTTTTTCCTTTCTAGTGGCCATTACATGTTACATCAATCTTGCCTTCGTGTCTTTATGGTGTACTATTTGTTACAATTATACTTTTTCGACATTGATATGGTTTTGGAGTCGGGGGTCTCATTGGAAGCAGACTCTCTATTCTCTGGGATAGATGTAAGTATGGTTTGCTTACATCCCGCCCTCCCTAGACCCTACCAATAGCTTGGCTACGGGTGGGATTTACTTGTTATGGTTGTTGTTGCTGTCACTTCAAACACCCAGCTTTCCTATTTGGTTTATACAACTTAATAGTGTTTTTTATGTATAATTACATATGACAGTTCACAAATGGGAGGTAGAGGAGTGATTAGTGATAAATGGTCCATGAGGGTTCTTTGGCTTACAGCAATTGGAAGCGCTGTCGGTATGCTTTTACTAAACTACTACTCCTCTTTTACTAGGTTCTAGATTAAATTTGAATCGAGTCAGTTTGAGTTTCTCCGGATATCGTTTTTGTTATCTTGACAACGTTTACTAGCTTATTTGCTCTTGTAGGCCTGTATATGGTTGCTGTTGAAAGACAGACACAAAACAGGGAAAAGATGATGGCTGAAGCCTTAAGGGCTGCAGAAATAGATGCAGACAACACCTGATTTGTCAACAACTGAAAGCAGGAGATTTTCGTTTAAGACATGACTTAATAATTGATCATCTAAGTCTAAAAAGTGTAGAAATTTTAAATCTTGAAATCTTTCAAGAATGATGTTCTCCACTGTGAGTTTATGACCCATTTGGGTTTTTTTTATTTAACCAATTACATATATTTGTCTGTTGATGTGCTTTGTTGTACTTGAGGGGTTGAATTGTTTTTGTATGTTAGCTTTATATTATCAGTTCACATCAAGTTATACAAATACAAAAAGTTATTTCTTATTTTTTCTTAACGCCGAAATACGTTTATATTAGTAATAAATTGGGTTTCATGGCACACGGTAATGGGGCTGGAAGAATGCGGTGGTGGGTATTGGTTCGTTGAAGGCCGTCAACATTGGCATGCTAGGTTGCTAGCAAAGTGATGGCGGAGGTTTAAAGTGGAGAAAAATAGAGTATGGAGAAGGCCATCATAATTTGTGATCATGGACTACTATTCCAGTCATCTATATCGGGTTCATGGAAAAACATCTATAACATAGGGAACGTTTTGTTGAAGACCAACATGGATTTATCCCGAATGACTGGGGCTGTTGCTGGTTGCGCTAATGGGATATTATTCTGGATTGACAGATGGATTGATTCCATGCTCGTGTCATAGATCCGCAAACCTCTTTGATTTAGAGTTGAACAAGGCTTGTACTGTGGCAGATTGTCACTCTAGTATAAATGGCACTATTTAGCGGCAATGGATGACTCGCAACAGCTATATTTATTAGTCTCTGAGGGCATCCTTTTCTGATATGATTCAGTCTTGCTCAGGTACAAGGAAACTATCAATACACTTGGAACAATTGGGTTCCTAAAAAGGCTGGATGGGCACGCGAAGATGGAGTGTGGTGATGTCGAGGAATCGACAGAACATCTTTTGTTACACTGTAATTCGGCTAATCTGGTTTGGCAACATGTTGGGTATTGGTGTAAAATCCCTCCAGTGTAATAGTTGCATAAGTATCTCCAGGTATCCAAGTACGGAAGAAGGCGATTAATACGGTTATTCTAATTTCATGTTGGTGTATTTGGAAAACCCGTAATGACAAGGTTTCTAACTAGGTGAACATCTCTCTTCACCAAAGCTTATTGTGGACATCAAGTCTTTAGGCTATTTATGGGTACAGAGCAAATCCAAGAAGACATTAGAGTGGTCATAAGAAACCATTTCGAAATAAGGAATCCCCCTTTTTCATTTTTTAATTGTTGGAATTAACATGAGAGGTAAATCACGTGTGCCATAGTAAATCTGGTTGTGTCGGGGTCTAATCCCCATTCATAGACCTCTATAGGATCCTCACCTCCTTACCATTGAGGCACTATCACGGGAGCAAGCTCATTTAAGCTCGCCTTGTTTACACTAAATAGCTTGAGATCGCATATGCAATTGGTCAGCGCCGGGTAGGTAATTTCAGGTTTTCAGTGGAATAAATGAGTGCCCATGAAGGTGAATTTCTTGACTTGGAGGTTATCATTGGATTGCTTGCCTACTCAGGTTTCGTTGGTGAGAATGAATGTTTGTGTGCTTTCACTGTTATGCAGTTTTTGTGACATGTATAACGAAACGCCGGACCACATCTTTGCCTCTTGCTGGTTTTCCAATCAAGTATGGGACTGGGTGGCACAATGAGATTGGATGTCTTAAACTTACAAGTGCATTGCCGGGGGTCAAGACATGGAAAAAAGTTATCTACACAGTGGTCCAGATTTATTACTTGATGTATTTGGCGTGCCCAGAACAGTCTACTGTTCAACTAACGGCAGCCAAACGTTGATGGGGTAGTCGAGAAAACTAAAGTTTTGGCCTTCCTTTGGCTAAACAATCAAGCCAAGTTAGATGCACCGACGTGGGCGCAGTGGTCTAGTTTTGAGGTGATCTGATGTATCTTGTTAGGGAGTTTGTTTCTGTAAACTTAACTTTGGTGGCTGTATCTTTTGAGCTAACACAATGTTAGCTCTTTTATTAACGAAATTTTTGTTGGCCGTTAAAAAAAAGCATGTAAAAAGCAGAACAAAACCACGAAAATGAACAAAATAACGGAAGAAATAAGGCATGAATTAACAAAATAGAAAATATCTCAAGAACATCGAGTATCTGAGTATTTACAACAAAAATTGAATGTATCAACCAAAATTGGGAGAAACTCTATCATCCATCATATGCTACATACATCCAAAATCCTATGTTCTTCTCTTTCTTTTGTTAAAAAGAGTGGAATGTGGAAAAAAACGACGTATCAAATTACCATGTTGTCCCTGTTACCAGGATTTTTCAAATGCCTTTTAGAACGAGATCTCCTCTCTCCTTTTCCACGTTTAACCGCGCTTTTCTTTACTAAACTTTTAGCAGATGAACTGTTAGCCCTCACGGGTAAAGGAACCTTAACAGGAACGTTAACTCGTGCCCGTTTTATATTACTCATTTTAGCTGCGGGTGGTCGTGGTGGCATGTGCTCTAGTAGATCTCTATGGTATGCCTGTATTTTGTTTTTAAAAAAAGACTCAAGGGTATTTAGGACATTTACTCACTCATTAATCATGTTGTATAATGTGAATGTATTTTCATACCTGTATCACGAAATTCCGTCTTTCACAGTCCATAAACATATTGATACTCCAGTTGACTCGAGCCATGATTTTGTCTCTTACAGTAGAAAAACTTAACTGATCTCTTGAAGTAAACCGGTCAACCTCATTGAACCACAGGCACGTGAAGAGATTCGTTATTGGAATATGTTCTTTTATGATGACACAACCTTCCGGAACATCTAAACAAGCAATAGATTTCTTTAAAAAATGTTCCAATAAAAATGACAAAAGAAAAGAAAAAACATACCACTGATTATAGGAAGCTTAGCCTCGGAATAAGGTGTTAAACCTTCGTTTCTGTAAAAATTAATCTGGTAATCAATGGATGCATTGTCGTATTTCCCTGCCGCTTTATTAGCTTCAGCTTCTTCAAACACATCAAACCGTCTATAATGTTTTGAAATAGCAAACGTAGCATTGTGGCGCCACAAAAACCTGAACAAAATATATCAAAATCATAGTATATAAGTTACAGGAACCTTTTTTTAAAGAATGATTATATTGAAGTTTGAAATAACCTTTCTAGAAGTTGATATGGGTCCACAACGAGCTGCAGCTTCCCGTCAATCCAAATAGAATACCGAACATTTGGAAAGAGTCTGTGTAGTAAAAGCTTTGGGACCTGCGTCGTGTATAATTTAATTTATTCAAATCCAATTACATTAATTTAAATGAATCTTAATTTCAATATCATTTTATGGATGTATACAATTTGCTAATCAGTTATTACTAGGGAAAATTGCATAAATGTAACCAACTTTGGTCTGATTTCTATTTTAGGTGGCCAACTTTCTTTATGACCAGAAAAAAGATCAAAAGACCATTAAAGTTGAAACTTCAAACCTTTTTAATTTAGAGTAACCAACTTTTAAAAGTTTCAATTTAAGGTCAAATTAATGCTGTGCTGTGGCAGCTGGCGTGTCAGTAATTTTTGACCATGTTAACTTTATTTTCCTTTTCTGATGAAGCACTCATGCCCGCTTATCCAAAAATCACAAAATTTAAAATATTCATGATTTTTTTCTAAAGCTAAACTAAGCTGGTTACCCAAAAGAGAAACCAGACCACAACTGGTAATCTTTCAAATTTTTATGCAATTTTAGGCCCCTCTCCAAACATCTCCATTATTCCATCTCCAACACGCAAACCATGAGCATCTTTGAGGAATATTATTCCTGTAATTTTTTTTCATCTCCAGCCATCTTATCCAAAATTATCATCTCCAACAAAAGCTTATAAGAAATAAATTTACCTTAATAGACTGCTTTTATGAAATTTGGTTATTTCTCTAAATTATGTTAATGCCGTATTTGGTATTAGGCACATTTTGATATATTGGGAAGAATTTGGAAATTAGTTTTAAGTTTTTAACTTTTTACGATATGATTATTTAGCAAACTATATAAATCAGTCAATATATGATAAGGACATAATATATAAAACTATGTAAACAAATGGCTTAAAACACTAAGTAGCATCTTTTGGCAGAATGAAATTTATTAAGGTTGGAGATGAACCTATTCATATTTATTGCTACTAGACTCTATACTCGGATAAAAGGGGGCTTATGAAGGTAACATTAAGAGGGGACCTTAGTCCTTAACTAATGTACTTCAACTTGCTCACCTTCAATTAGTTATCACATGCAGTTGACTAATGTTTAATGTTTTAAATCACTTAAATTAACTCATTTAACAACACATAAATATACAAATAGAATACATTATAAAGATAAAGAGGACAAACCTTTCCATTTCGTCTCGAATCGGTGTAAGGAATATTATGCACGACAATAATTCTCCATAATCCAACCTTCATTCTGTAGTCCAAAGCACTAGAGTTTCTCATAAATGCCTCCGTTTCTTCATCAATAAACATATAAAATGGTATATTTTCCCTGGCAGCCTCACTAATCTTAGTTGGCTGCTGAATTACATCATAGTTTCCTGAAAGCCGAGAAATGATATGGCTGATGCATCACTATTATCTATATGAAATCAAAGAATGAGATGAGTTTTACTCAGATGTACCAAATATGGCTGATGCAACAATAATATCATGAGACTGCTCCAACTCCACAAGATCAGATACATCGATATCGAATCCAGTTTTGTAACCAGGTCGGCAACCTTTTACAAACCTGGGCGGAATTTTTATCATTAAAATGATTTACAAAACTGTTTTAAACGATAAAACCAAAGTTTATATCAAACACGTACCCGCAATGTACAGTCATTGATTCTTTGATATCAAAAGATTCATTTCTTTGCTTGATGGAAGGATACCCACCAAAATCTGAGCCTTCATGAGGTTCTGTTTTAGTAGAGGTCTCCTCATGAAAATAAGTTAAGTGTTGAAGAACAGGTGAAGCTGATGTGGTGCTCGGCATACTAGCCATAGCTTCCTCCACTGGAAGGTAGCATACAGGACAAGCTGGTAAAATAATATCACAAAATTAGTTAAATCAGTCAACAAATGTAAAATATTTTTAAAAGAACAGAAACAACTTGCTTACGTCTAGGTCCAGGTCGTCTCCTATCACCTGGAGGAGGGGGTGGAAACGCAAAATTCCGACAAAAATTGCTATGAGAAGAAATGGAACCTGTGGAATGCGATACACTGGACGTATGGCGGGTAGGAGGGTTTTCTTCGCATACAGACAGAGTTGTTTGTATATTAGAAATATCATTGTTTTGACTATTAAACGTTTTGGAGAACTGTAAAGAGGTGTTATAAGCATCACTAAAATGATTGAAGATCGTGCTCTCTGATACATCTTCTGAAAAAACCAAACCAATTCGAAAATAAAAAACTATTAAAAACTTGATTGCAAAAACCAAATACATAACAGGTGGAAAGCATTATAAACTCAAAGCTGTGGTTAAGAAACAAAACAAACCTCTATTTGCATTAAAGAACCCTGATAAGAAAGCCATGAGAGCAAACAAACCTAAAACCATCATCACAATCTTCTTTCTACTTAGATATCTACACAAAAAAGGAAGCAATTTATCTTTTTCCCTCGAACCAGTGAGCGACATCCGTGACGGCTTGCGCGCAGAAGCGAACCCATTTTGAGTCTGCAACGAACCGTTCTGTGGTTGTTGCGGTGATCCATAACTCTGCGTTCTTAAATCCAATGACAGTCCAGTCATTGTAATTCCAATCTCACTATTCTACTCTTCATTGCCTTGTTTCCGCACACCCCTCCCTCATTCACAATAACCAAAGCTCCTCTCACAACCACAAAATCTTAACACCGTATGAAAATTTCAATATCAACCTGTAATCCAACCAATCACCAAACATATAAACAACCGAACATCTAAATAAGCAACTAAATGATCTGATTCCAACTCACAAATACAAACTCTTAACAGCAAATCAAACTCAACATATAATTCAACCAAATCCACAATTAATTACAAAACACATGAACAACTGAACCCTATCTAAATAAGCAACTAAGGAAATCCTTTGATAACACAGATTCCTATTTCTCAATGATATTCCACGATCAATACAATTGGCTGAATCCCGTGAAATCATTCGATTCCAACACACAAATACAAACTCTTAACAGCAAATCAAACTCAACCTATAATTCAACCAAATCCACAACCAATTACAAAACATATAAACAATGGGAAAAAAACAAGATTTGGCCGACTAATTATCTTAATTCAGTTTCTCGATTTACAGTCACGTAAACGGGCAGCAAGCTGTGCCGCAACCCCCTTTTGAATAACAAATCCGATCGTACCGAAAACAAAGCTACGGTTATGCAACGTCAAGAGATTGTTGTGCACGACCCGCTGCACTCTATCCAGGAAACCGACAGCTTCGGGATTCAAATGTATCAAATGCAAAGGGAATAAACAATTAAACTTTAAACTTCAAGCACTATCTAAACAAGCAACTAAATGATTTGATTCCACCAGTCAATTAAACAACAAATATCCAAACAGAAACACAAAATTTATATAAAACCACGGTATATCAATCCGACGCAGTATTACGAAACCAGATCAAGCCTCACACCTCGCATTACATCACGATCTAAACCCTAGGCAAACACACACTATTTCACACAATCTAAACACAAACAAATTCACATAGATTGGATCGTATACACTACAAACAGAGATATATAATAAACAGAGAAATTACTGAATTAACCCTCACCTGTTTCTGAACCGATGCAGCAAATTCAAAGTAAAAGCAACAAATCTGGTGTTAAAAGATGTATTGAAAACCGGTTAGTTTTAAATCCGTGATTTCAGTAGATTATTATTATTATTAGAACCCTAAACTGTTGAATTTGTATAATAATAATAGTAAGATGTGATAACAAATAATAATAAGAGAGTAGAGATTTAGAAGCAGATTAGATCGTGTTTAGGCAATGGGTTGGTGATAGTGGAAGGGGTTCGGGTTTACTATTAGTTGATGTAATGTAATTGGATTACGCTTTGTTTGGAACCGTCTTCTTTTAGCTTTCAGTTATTGGTTTCTGTCATATACCATTGAATCTACCCTTTTATTTTATTTTACTATGGATTATTATTAAAAAAAAATAAATCTTTGATGCGATTGTGTTTGAATTTGTTTGTGGTTTTATCAAATAAGATTTTAAATGCGAATGTAAAATGTGTGATGTTATCTCGTTTTAAATCGTTATATGTTGTATGTACTTTGATTACACTGAAACTCGACATAGTAACCGGAAGATGATAGCTAAATATAGTACCATTAGCAACAGAAAGAGAAAACTAAAAATATGAAGTAGTAGTACAACCAAAACGATATGACTATTTACTTCACATTTAAACCAACAAAAAACATACATAAAAATTAGAACGAAAACATATCAAATCTGACCAGACTAATTTCCCAAAAATTTTTTATGTCCAAACGTATACCAACCTGAAAGTATACAAACACGCACATAAGAAAAAAATTAGATGTTCAAGGGGATTAAAACGACATTTTACAATTATAAAGTTGAGGGTTGTAATTGTTAATGTGGAAGGTTTAATGGCTAGATTAAAAAAATAAATTAAAAACAAAACAAAACAAAACCTTTTTGTAGCTAAAACTTGTGTTTTAATATATAGGTTAGGATCAAATACACAGTGAAAGAAAAATATGAAGTTGTAGGAAGGGTATCAGACAGAGTCCGATTGAACTCATTCAAGCGACATTCGACCCTACAATATTAGTTTTTAGGTTTTTGATTTTTCAAACTTTTAGCTTGTAGTTTTTAAAATTTGTGTTATATCATTGTGTCTTTTATGTTGCATTGTGTCGTTTCTTTATTTTCATCATTGTGTCATTTCTGCGGTTCATTGTGTCATTTTTTCTGAGCATTGTGTTATATTTATTGACATTATGTTATATTTTCCGACTCATTGTGTTATATTTCGTGGTTTAATGTGTTTTTTGTATCCTTCTTACCATTCTCATTTTTGTTACATTGTGTAGGATAACTTGACCTTTAATCTATATCTATATTATAATTTTTATATCCGTCCAACTTAACAAGCAACCTATACAACATAATCAAGCTCACTTCATGAGGGTATCCGTATCATAGGGATGTTGAGAATCAAGATGTTTTAGAGGATAATATAGACATTTCGCTCACCTTGACTTCCCTCCATACCCCCACAATGGTGCTTGGCCAAGTTTACCCCGTCTTTAAAGCAAGACCTGTGTATCATCATCGACCTTCATTACTTCGACAACCTCTCTGCAACAAAGCAAGTAATCATCTCTTTTCTCTAATTGCTTATGATTGATTGAAAATGCTTGATTTGGTTTTGGGTTTTGTTTTTATAAGTGTTATTGATTGTCATTTGATTGGTTAAGGTTAATATTACTGTATGTATAATTAGATTAGAAGTGTGATATAATGTATATTTGGGCATTCACCCTCACCATCAATGTGACTCTTATGATTCATCTTCTAATCGGTTCATGATAGACCTATGAGTCTTTGTGTTTATAAAACACTGGAACCTTATAACATTAAATATAACCTCAGCCATTTACAGAATTCCGTGAACAATAAAATCACCCTTTTCAATCATGATATTCAGTTTTAACCCACCACCTCAAACACTATAGTGTCGGTTGAACTTGAAAAGCATTTTATAATTCTGATTGTCTATCGTAGAAATTGCAAGCCTCAATTGCTAAAGAAAAAGAAATGATGTGCTATCAGCATGTACATTTGAATTAAGGTAATAACAAATTCTGAAGTTTTTGCTTAAAAATCTGTTGTGGTCTGATCTGTGCATTGTTTCATTGTGTTTAAATTATGTCTACAAGGTGCTCGATGAAATGTCTTGTGTGAAAACTGTAATGGAGGTTTATCAATAACATAGAAAATGCTACAAATGAAAGTTATATGATAATGTGTGTTGTCTTTCTTGATTCCTCATGTGTATTAGATTATCTAACTTCAAGATTCCACTTGTTATAATAGATTTAAGTAGGCATTGAGCATCAGGAGACAACTAATAGGCTACGTATTCGGGTAGAATGACAGTCTTGGATAGGCCTTGTGAAGTGTTAGGCTGCTTGCCTGCTTGGGGATTTTAGTGGTATGTTTGGCCCCGGAATTTCGGGTAAAAAGTCATGATATTAGTTCAGCTTGACTCATTTGAGGTCCCATCTTAATTGCCCAGATAAGTTGTACATAGAAGAAGAAAAGTTAAATGTGAAAACACCTATGCATATAAAGGGGTAGGCCGTAGGGAACCGTCATTTTTAACACCCAAGTTTTTCCTATTAGCAGTACCATTTTATCTACTCAAATAAATTATGAAACATAAATAGGTTGTTATGTTTGTTTGACACAATATTATAATTTATGTAGATAAAATAATGTGTGAGTAACTTTAGCTAGGAGCACCTGCTAACTTGCCTTTTGATATCTTTACTTTTCTGCAAGGTACAATCAGATTTAAAGCTCCATTACATGTAAAAGTTAGCTGGTTAAATTAAAGAAAACTAACAAAAAACTGTAGTAAGGGGCAATAAGAAATCAGTTAAGCCTAACGCCTAATCAGCTGCAGTAAACCAATAATGTAACAGTGACTTGATTGTTGGTCATAACTTGAAGTGCTTAACAGAACAAAGAAAATGTCGGATCACCTTTGTTTTAAGCTCCTTTAGCATAAGTTGAATAAGATTCTGAAACAACCTTAACATTTTGTTTTTACATGTTATAATCAATATGCGTTCTAATTATCTTATTTTTTCAGTCGTTGTATCTAAGTTGCCCAAATTTTAGTGATCTGAACCTGAACTCCTATTAAATCTAATTCCAGGTGATTTTTACATCTCCATGACCAACATCATTACAATGTAGTTTACTTAGATTTTAATTGTTAATTACCAGAAAAATTAGTACTGCAATGCCCTAAGGTGCAAAGTGTGCATCCTATTGGTTTGCAAAGATGTATTAATTCAAGCAGTTCAAACTCAGGTGAACTAAATTTTATACTTACATCCATCTTTTGAAGAATGTGTTTCATCCACATATAGACTTATATATTTAAATATAAAGTTTTAATGTCTTGACGTTAATGTTAATGTGAAATTGTTCTCAGATCTCGAGTGGTTATGTTTCGTAAGAAGATCTCTACTCTCGTAAAAGGATGGCCGATGGTTTAAAGAGAGTTGGGATTACCTTTTCCTTTAGCCCGTAACGTCAAACAAAGAAGTGTCAATCTATGTATGTTGTCTAATAATTATATAGATATAATGTAGAGCTAAGAATATCAACCCTTCAACTGACGAACGGGTTTATATTGATTGTATTTTATCTCAAACGGGTCAAATAAAGTTTTGTCTAAAAGGGAATAAATCAAACGGGTTGAAAGTTGTTCCATGTTTATTTTTTATGCATACAATTTTTTGTTAAAAGATATGATTTATTACTGTATTGATATTGTTTTTCTAATCAACAGCTCAATTACCATGAGCCACCAGCATGATTGACTTAAAGTCATGGAAACGTTGCAATTTTTCATTGGACTCCATAGTCTCTATTGGCTACATCATTATACAGAATTAGTGGTGTAAATTTCGACCCGGTCAAGGCGAGTCATGTTTTTTCTCAAATGGGTCAAATCAAAAAGTGTATAGTATTAGATGATTATTACTACTGTTTTAGCTTTTATAGTATACTTAACATTTTTATTAATGGACAAAAGTAAGAATGAGAACTTTAATACTCAAAATATAAATACTTTTATTTTTTATGCAGTATCTTTAGGAAGCAGGGTGGGCCGAAGGGTCCCTATTATCGATAGTTATTGCTGAAGGTATGAACAGCAGAATACTTCGACTTCGTTATTACTACTCCACCTCTCCTTTCAATCAAAGAATTCTACTTCTAAAAAATGCTTCAAAGCTCGATGATTCCCTCCAACTGTTTGATGAAATGATTCAAAGACACCCTCCTCCTAACATCATCCAATTTAATCAACTCATTTCTCACATCGTAAAGATGAAACATTATTCCACTGCTCTTTCACTTTATAAGAAAACAAACTTGATGGGTATTCCTACTGATCTTTATGCAATGAACATCTCTATTAACTGTCATTGTCGGTTGAATCAAGTTGCATACGGTTTTGCCTTACTAGCTACCATCTTCAAGCAAGGTCATCCACCTGATCTGACCACCTATAACACTCTCATTCATGGGCTTGTTATTGCTGATCGGGTCTTTGAAGCTGTTGAGTTTTTCAAGAAACTGCTTATAGACAAAGTTTGTGTGCCTGATCAGTTTATGTATGGGACCGTTATTAATGGACTCTGTAAAGTAGGTCACACTATCAAGGCCCTTGAATTGCTCAAGTTAATGGAATCAGGCTCATGTAAACCCCTGGTACATCATTACAATACAGTCATTGATAGCCTCTGCAAAGATCGAATGATTGATGATGCATTACAACTGTTTACCCAAATGACTGAAAAAGGTGTCCGTGCAGACGTTATTATTTACAACTCTTTGATTCATGGTCTATGTAACTTTGGTCGAGAGACAGAAGCTGCAAAAATGTTGAGAGATATGGAGGACGAAGGACTATATCCAAGAGTGGACACCTTTAATATCATGGTAAACACCTTTTGCAAGCAAGGATCTGTAAAAGACGCCGAGCTTGTTGTACAAGCAATGGTACAAAGAGAACTACGTCCAGATGTAATAACTTATAATGCACTAATCGATGGGTACTGTTTACGCGGGGAACTAGATGAAGCAGAGAACGTTCTTGATGGCATGATGGAGAAGGATATTGTAGCCAACATCATCACATATAACAGCCTGATAAATGGATACTGTAAGAAGAAGCAAATTGATAAGGCTAGGCATCTCTTTCAAGAACTCCAAGACAAGGGTTTGATTCCTGATGTTATTACTTACAATAGCTTGTTACAAGGTTTGTTTGAATCACAGTTTCCTGCAGTGGCTAAAGAAGTCTTTAACAAGATGCAAGCAAAGGGTCTGGCACCCAATATATGCACCTATCGTATTTTGTTGCATGGAATGTGCAAAAACTCCCAGTGTTCCGATGCTTTGGCTCTCTTTCGATCTCTGGAAAGCAAAGAATTGCTGGAAGATGTAGTGTTGTATAATATATTGATTGATGGTTGTGGCAAATGTGGGAAGCCTAACTTGGCTATGGATCTATTTGATGAACTGTGTTCAAAACGATTGAAACCGAATGTCAAGACATATACAGTGATGATAAGTGTGCTTTGCCAACAAGGCTTATTTAGTAAAGCAAAAGACTTGCTTAGAACGATGGAAGCGAATCGTTGTTTGCCAGATAGTGTGACGTACAATGTGATTGTTCAGGAATTCTTTAAGCAAAATGCATTCAAAGAAGCAGAGATTCATCTCGAGGAGATGATTAGCCGAGGTTTCTCGCCTGATTCCACTACCTTTTCAATGTTGCTTCACCTAATCCCTGGTGTAGGACAAGATTCTCCTATGCGAATTCTCATGCAGAAACTAACAAAGCAATGATAGAATGTTTAATACATTATCTGCTAGCAGTTGATGTTTGTAATGTTTCTGTAATTATTTATTTTCTATTTGGGTGCTATTGAAAATTTTGAAAAGAAAAATGCCATCTATTTTCTATTTTCCTGTAACTGATTTAGGTGGTCATTTTTCAGGGAAAGTGGAAATTTTGCTTTTCACTCTTCATTGATACATTTGAAATCTTTTATTATGAATTTGGAACAACTAACAATTGATGCTTACTGTTGATTTGTTATAGGTTTCCTATTAAATAGTGTATAAGAATTGAAGGCAAACATACCAAAAGAAACAGTTTGACTAAGAAATCAAAAGTTTGACTAACTTAGATGATTGGTTTGAATCTGTGTTACAATTTGACTAAGAAATTTACAGTTATTTGGGTAAACCATCCACCATTTGGTGGAGCGATAAGGGGAAATGAAGATAAGAGCTTGAGACTATTTGGTCTCAAGTTCGAATCCGATCCAAAGGGGTTTTACTGCAGTGGGCCTTCGGGCGGCAGGTTTTCCCCCGAATTGGTGGCTTGGTGGACTTGAGCTGCCCAGTGGGCAGCCATTTGTCCAGTGCTAACCCACTGGCAGTCCAGGTGATATTTAGTTGGCTGTTCAAAAAAAAAAGTTATTTGGGTAAATAATGTTTATATTTGTAAATCATTAAGGATTGGCTTACAAAATCTACAACAACAACCACCGTACCCAGTAAATCACGCTATAACCAAAAGTTATTAGTAGGGTCTGGAAAGGTTAGGATGTAGGCATACCTTTTCCCTATCCGTGAGGATAGAGAGGCTGTGCCTTCCAGTGAGACCCCCCAGCTCAAAAATACTAATAATATGTATATATAAACAATAATAATAAATAAAATAAAAATAAAATGAAATAAAATAAGATAAAATGAAATAAAAGAAGATAAAATAAAATAAATAATAATAAGAATAAAATAAACAAAGAAATGTACACGGACAAATGACATAAAACATGGTAACGAAACATGCACGATCCACACAAAGCATGCCGCTCAAAAGGCATGTTGTATAAAGTGTGGTCAAGTATTCTAACCAAACACAAAATCCACCTTGAGAAATTATAAGACAAAATAATGCAAACAACAAAAGCTAATCCGGTGGATAGTAGTCAAACTTCGATTGATACTCAAGGTGAGATTTTTCTTTACGAGTATAACAAGGTTCAAGACCGAATGGCTAACTTGTACTCCCTCTGTCCCATTTTAGATTCCATGGGACTCACAAACACATATATTAAGAAATCTTTGATCTTTGATTGTATATTCTCTGAGTTGTAAAATGACAATAATATCCTCAAGTTATTATTTTAAATCTTTGATTGTCTTTTGTCTGTTATGGGCAAAATTGAAAATTGCATTTTTATTTCTAGAAATGGATATTTAATTTGGGACAAAAAAAATAGAAATATAGACATTTAAAATGGACGGAGGGAGTATTATCTAAAATGACATTGTATATGAAATTATGAAGACAAGTTAAATCAAGTCGTGAATGATATAGGAAGTATAAAAAGTATTGTAAAGATACGAAACGTCCATTTTTAAGTCCGAAGTTGGACGTACCAACTAGGTGGAATTTGACCTTTTCAATGTATGAAAGTGTTTTGAAACAAAAAGAAACTTTACAACCTTTTCATACTAGGTTTGCTATGCATACTCAAGTTACATTATTTCTTAACGAGTGTTGGGCTGGCATTGCACAACTCACCAAATTTCTTAAGGTTTTAAAAAACGCAACTACAAAATTATATGGGGTTTATTATCCAATAAGTTTGGAAGTGATGCACAAATTATATTTAATGGTTCAAACAATATACGACTTTTAGGAAAAAATGATTTGTTTGAGAAAATGATACCCAGTAGAATTTTTTCTAAAATATTTTGAAGAAATACCACACATTTTTTGTGTGCCCTAGCTTTAAACCCATGCTTAAATGTCAAAGGGGTTAAAATTATAATCAATGAAATAAGTTTGTCTTGACGTTTGTATTTAACAAAACCAAATTAGGCAACCAAAACAAAAACTATTTTGACAATAAATTTCAAGTTATGCATGATAGTTATGTAGAAATATCTGGTCACAACATACACACACAAATACATGTGGATCAATGGAAGAAGAAGCAAGCTGGGTAGCTTGACCCAGGGTAACCTTAATACCATGAGAAACCAAACGTCTAAAAAACAAAGAGGTGACACCTGAAGCAAGAAGCTAGCGAGGTATAAAGGCTGTGATCTACTAAGCGTCCAACGGTCCAAGCTCGAATACCCAAAGGAAAAAAAAAACAAAACAAAAAGAAACAGTTTTGTTAACATCTACAGAAGTATGGGTCCGAATTTCTTCATAAAAACCTTCTCTTGCCCCCAACCTTTAAAGCCCAAAGTATACAATAGTCTTTAACCGAGAGGCCCAATCAGACTAATAAAACAAAAACAAACCCTTTTTTAATTACTAGACATCTTTTATGATTAAATAATAATAATAATATTATTAAAAGATAATATATATAAAACCTAAATCGCCATCGACGACCTCTACCGCCTGCCTCCTTGCTCCATCCGTCGCCGTCACCGTCACCGGTTAGTAGTTTTTCTTTTTATGTCTTGAAATTCTGTTGTTTAATAATATTTCTTTCATGTTTCTGTTCATATTATTATCTTTATTGGGCTTTTGTGTACATATGTAGAGATTAAACTGGCCTGGTTACTGGTTAGTGGTTAGTCTTACTGACACCTCTCTGAATTGAGAGACTTAGCATAATATTAATATTATATGTTTTTCATCCTAAGCTGTCTTTTATTATTAGGAGGTGTTTGGTATTGGGAAATGATTTGTGTGAGGGATTATTGGTAGGAAGAAATGCAGATGAAAGGAATGGAATTGTTGAGGAAGTACCTTATCAATTGTGTCGCGAGATTTATCAGGATGCTAACTAAATCGAATAGTGTTAGTGCCGATAATTGTACCGTGCAAAATGCTAAAGTTAGTCTTTAACTTCTTGTGTTATTTCTAGTGTGAAATATGTGTTAGTGGTATCGTTATCAAAGGCGCTTGGCGCACTCAAGGTGCATAGGCGTAGGCGCAAGGCGCAGAAAAAGTGTGGGCATGAGAAAAAAAGCTATTATATTACGTTTAATATCATCTAATTAATAACAAAAGTTTTAAAGTAGTGAAAGATTCATATGTGATTTCGAAACTTGAAAGTTATAAAATTCTAAACCGGATAATGAAAGTTGTTGAAATCGGTATTGTGGAAGCTTATATTGTAGAGAAGATCAATAGTTTTGCATTAAATAATAATAATAAAAAAATAATAAATTGGTATATAAGTGTTCCTGGAGAGCTGAAGCGAGGGCCTAGCTTGGAAAATGGACTTAGGCGCATGATGGGAGGACTTTTAATAACTATGGTTAGCGGTGTTCTTTCTGTGTGAATATTATTATTTTCTGTGATGTGGCGTTTCTTTTGGAATTCTGTTTGCATCTTATATTTACTATACGTGTAATCTGCATGTATGTTATGTGGACATTACCTGGATAATGCTTGGAGTCTTGGACACGGGGTTGTTTGTGAATTTTGAATGGAGTTTTATTCATAGTTATCAAAAGCCATCGCCTTGACCGCCTAGGCGACCAATTTCCTAGAAGCCACCATATCCCGCTTTTCTTTCCTAGATAAAAAAAAAAGCCACGGTCTGATTTTTAAAACCTAATCCCCTAACTAATATAATCGACCAATGCTTACCAATTTATAGAGATATATCTAAATCATCAAGTCCTTTTTTTAATATATTTGTTTTTTAAAACACTTACAGATATTGAATTATTCTTCAATTAATAAACACCTCAACTCTTTGATTTACCATCAACTGATTTTGTCTACTACATAGTTATCAAAGGCGTGTTAATCCTTTTAGTAGGTATGGCTAAATCAGTCAATTTATATTTATATTATTTTATAAGATGATTGTTATTTATAATGATTTGGTGATGTTTTTATTTTTTTTATTTGCGCTTTTTTTTCCTCGGGCCCGCGCTTTTTTTGCGCTTCTCGCCTAGGCCACAGGCAGAGCCTAAGCGCCTTGAGTGCGCCTCACGCCTTTGATAACTATGGTTTTATTATTATACTTTGCATATGCTCATGTATGAGTTCAGTTTGTTTCTTCTTTTGCAGTTTTATTTGTGTCCTTTGCCTGTTTAATTTGTTTCAAATAAGCAGAAATAGAGTGTGTTCAAAATCCCTGCTATATTTGCTTGTACATTTGTGATTTGTGTGTGTACAGTATTTTGAGCTTGTTGATTATTGCTATGTGGATGATATGCTGAGTTTGATGTAGTCCTTGAAGCAATGCTCTTGAATTAAGTTAATATAAACTTGGGACTTTTCTTGGTTAATTTTCTTATTTAATTGTTTCCTGAATGTTACCCAAACCCAACTCACAAACCAAACAACAATTGTGAAGTCATCATACCATGACCGTTCCAATTTAAGATCAAGTTCTTTTCCATTTCCATTTCAGGGCCAAACACCGGCTAAACTTCGATAAGTATGCCAAACGAGTGAACGACTTATTAATTCTTTAGGACCGTACGGAGTTTACCTCTTGGTTGTATTTGGATGTTTTAAAGAGTTTAACTTTAGGAGATATATGATTGCTCATATTTTGTCCTCTTTAAGTTTGCAAGTTTTTTGGATTAGTTTTGATGTTAAATTACAGGTTATCAATCTAGTAAGATATTTTTTAAATGCATTTCACATGTGTTATCATGAAGTTTAAAAGAAAGTAAAAAGAATGCAGATCGACCCGACTGGCCTGACCTGTTTTTGGCTGAACCCATTTTGACCTAAATCTGTTCTGATGCATTACCAAATCTCAACCAACCTGCATATGTTTACTAGTTTTGTGTTATTCCTTTTCAAGTTCTCTGATGATTTTAGTTTACTTGCATACCAGTTGGTAGTCTGCAATAATTGATTCTTAAGTTTGTGGATATTATGATATATTTCTGAATTTAACATTACCTATATGTGCTTGATTGTTCTCTATCATCATGTCTTGTTCTAACTTTTACTCATGTAGGAACCATAAAGAAATGGGCAAGACAGTTGAATATGACGAACCTTTGAAGTTGAAAAAGAAATCAAAGAAAAACAAGAACAAGACCGATGATCAGCTGCCTGTAGGTGATGATAACAGTAATGTAGAAACAGATGGTGACCATATAAAGAAGAAAAAAAGGGATAAACATAGGGAGAAGAAGAGGAAATCAGAATCAGAAGAAGACGGTGATGTTTTGATGAAGGAAAAAAAGGATAAACATATTAAGAAGAAGAGAAAATCAGAATCAAAAGAAGATAGTGATGAAGATCAGCATGAGAAAGGTAACTTAGTAAATGATGATTTACAGAAGAAGAAGAAGAAAAAGAAAAGAAGATATTCTTCTGAGGAAGCAGAAATACAAGGAAATGAACTGGACCAAAATGTTGGGCCTGACGTTGAGAAAGATTGTGACCAAAAACCCGAGAAAAAAGAAAACGACGATGTGTTGAAGAAAACTGACAAGAAAAAGAAAAATAAAAAGAAGAAAGTAGAGGGTCAACATCTAGATACTGAAATGAATAGAGTGGCCGAGGAATCTACACTCAAAGCACAAGATATGGAAGACAAATCCAAGGAGAAACAAAAAGCCAAAGTCAAAGGTCATAAAGTAAAAAACAAGGCAATCGAGTCTGTTGAAAACAATACAGAGAAACCTAAAGCAAAATCCAAATCCAAGAGAGTTAGCTTCTCGGGTCATGTAGAGGTCTTCCCAACATCAGACACGGAACCAGAGAAACAAACAAATGAAGACAAGTTAGTACGAGGTAAAAGATTTACACCAGAAGAAGACAAAATAATAAAACAAGCTGTTCTTGATTATATAGCAGTAAAAGGTTTGGGAGACGAAGGTTTAGAGATGGTCTTAAACTGTAAATCTCACAAAGGAATGAAAAAGTGTTGGCAAGAAATTGGGCTTTGCATACCGTACCGCCCTCACACAGCTGTCTATTACCGGGCGCACAATTTGTTTGAACGAGCTGAAACCCGGTCATGGACACAAGAAGAGATTGAATTGCTGAAGGAGTTTCATGAAAAATATGGTAACGATTGGAAGAAAATTGCTAATGAGCTCGGTAAGCACAGGTTTCATGTGAAGGACACATGGCGAAGAATTAAATTGGCGAATTTAAAAGGAGGAAAATGGAGTCAAGAAGAGTACCAAAACTTGCACGATCTTGTGAATTTGGATTTACAAATGAAAATTAGTGGTGAAGAGAAAAAAAAGTCAAAGCACGGCATGTTGAGAGATAATATTCCATGGACTGCAATTAGTGAGAAATTATCAACTCGAAGTGATGCAACGTGTTGCGAGAAGTGGTATAATCAGCTGACATCATCACTGGTGGCTGAAAAGAAATGGTCTGATGCTGATGATTATCGAATGATTGGTGCACTTTATGAAATGGATGCTGCTTGTGCTGAAGATGTTGATTGGGACAAAGTTCTTGAACACAGGCCTGGTGAGATTTGTTTTAAAAGATGGAATCAAATGGTGAAACACATTGGGGATTACGGGAGTAAAACGTTTGCTGAACAAGTTGACATATTGGCTAAACGTTATTCCCCTGACTTAGCAGAGACTAGAGATGTTTGGGACAACAAACCTGTCGTTCCATGATGTGTGTTATTATTTCTTCTTTCTAATGCAGGCATTAATCTCAATACAAATTTATGTTATGGTTGTAAAATAGTGTTTTAAAACACTTGAAAAACTTGTATAATGACCGTTTGCAGGGATGTTTTTTATGCATGAAGACTGTTAAAACCGCTCGTCGTATTGATGAATGCTAATTAAGTTTAATTTTGTCAACCATTTACAGTAGAGAATGTATGAAGAAAATCTTATTTTACAATAAGTATGCATGTGCAGATATTATATTTAAACCAACTTAACTTCACATGGTGCAACATTTGCTGGATATATTATATAGATTGAAGATGCCGAAGACCAACTTCAACATTGTCTATGAGGTTCAGGATCCTGATAAATCTTGTGGCATTCTCAATGGGCAAGTATTAGATGACTATCTTTAAGGTATTATCCAATTTTATTAATCAAACTTCTTTTACTTGTTGAGTCACCACATGTGAAATGTGCCATGACACGCGCCTTGATTACTATTATATGTGACTTGTAGCTTGCTTAAAAGTACATGAATCACTTCTTTCCCTTAGACACCACAGAAATTGTGACTTTAGCTGTGCTGTGCATAAACATGTATATTACTATTCACATGCATGCTGGGTATAGGCTTCTTTTAAAGATGCTATATTTGATGGAAAAAAAACAGAGCACTTCAGGAATGAATGCGTAAATTAGTTTCAATTCTGTTTGTCTTTTCAAGTCTTTCTTGAATCTCGATGCTTGTAGTTTGATGGGTTGTTCCAGAACTTGTAGCTAACCTTATGCAACTTACTAACTTATGTTTTGGAGGGGGGAGTTACTGACCCAGTGACTTTGGGTCGTCTTGGGTTAAATTTTAATTTTTACCGGTCACTGTGCAAAACTGTAAATAGGAATAGAAGAGAACGGGTCAGAATGGGTCTAAAATTTTGGAAAGGGTTATTCAGGTCTCTGGGTTTTACTTGTGCCAGAAAATTTTGCCGTCGTCTTCTGGTTCTTCAAATAATCTTTTTCTCTTCTGCGTGAATCAGGTTAGGGAGTCTTTATAGTGATTTCTTTCATCTTTTTCACTAGTTACATGAGTAACGGCTAGAAACCTTTTTCTGGGTGTTTCCGTCTTTCCAGAGCTTGATTAACTTTCTTTTCAAATGAAGAATTATCTGATTTGCTAGAAGGATTGATATAGAAAAAAAAAAACATCCTTTTCAAATGAAGAAACGGGGTTTTAAAGGCCAACCACCTCGTACATGCCCACACTTGGTGTTCTAGTGGTCAAGATGGATCTTAATTATGTCTTAATAGCGGCGTCACTTATTTTAGGGGTCTTATGTTTGTTTGGATTTTGCGGGCCGATGTGTAAGTCTTAGGTTCTGCATTTTCTAAATGCTGTTGAATTGTTTGTTTATTTTCAATCTAAAACAAAACCAAAAATCACTTATTTTGAGATCATGCTGATGATGAACAGAAACCGACCCGTTTGGTATTGATTCATTGCTCTTATTCATGCTCCAGCCGCTTTCTTAATGATGCACACCTGAGAACATTACCATGTTTCTGGAGACTGGTTACCAATAGGCCTTTCCTCAAAACATTACCATGTTTCTGCATACTGGTTATCAACTTATTCATCTGTTTTCTTATTTAGTTATTGGCCTGCAAAAGAGCAGTACTCAAAAACAATAAATGACCCGCTACTCTGGCTCTCTTACGGTGGATCATATGTTATGGCCAACGGTGCTATAGAGATCTTCCTTATTTGAAAGTTCCCTGTTCAAAGATCTTCCTTTGCTATATATTCTTATCCTCAAATCAAACAATTTGCGTAACAAAGTGTTCTCAGCTTGGAAATAACAGTTTTAGAATTGAATTTCCATTTCCATGTATGCAAATTCGTCTCAAAGTCAGGTTGAATAACGTTTTAAAAAGTGTACATCTGACGTGTGAGCCGACCAAGGTGACAATATACTCTTTAATGTGTGTGAGGCGATCAAGGTGACAATATACTCTTTGATGTGTGTGAGGTGGACTGATGCCAGGAAGCGGACCGAATTGTTCCCAACTTGTGAAAAACGCTCAGCAAAATCTCCTTAATCGTCACAAAAATCGTTCCCAGCATGTGAAAAATGCTTAGCATTACCATGGTTTCATGCACTAACACTCTTAAACAAACAACTCCAATTCATCCTTTAAATCTTTGACCACATTTTTTACAATTTTTTTAATCAACCACTACTTGTTTAGTAATAGGCTTTCTTATCAAATTATATATTTTCTTACAATCATACTCTAAAATGAACTTTCATAAGAGGGGACTACAAAATAACAACAAAAGACATGTATAATTCACTTGTCATTCTCATGACTCCTTAAAGTGTATCACTTTCACTCTTTAATTTACATAAATGCATATACATACATTAAAAAAAATTGATTAGCAATCACATATGATACACATCTTGTTTGCTCTTGGTTTATCCTCTAAAATAATTCCCATAAGAAGACATTTAGATCAATGGTATCCTGATGTGTTAAATGGCGTTGATGATTTTAGGGTCATCAAACTCTTTAGGTAATTGGGATGTACTTGCAGACCAAATGAAAAATAAATAAATATTGATACGGGTCAAGAGGCGTACGGCTCAGTAGCAACCGGGCATTGAACTTTGGTAGCCATTGAGTCACAAGATGGTCGAGGGCGATTGCTACTGATCGGTAGTAACATAGCGGTTACTGATATATTACTTATATAACTGATGTAGTTACCAAAAACTGAAACGTTGTGATTGTTCTACCTCATATTAATTGAAGTCATCTCGTCTAACTTATCTATCGAAATATTAATAGTTCAAGATTGGCAGAGAAAATTTATCGTTATCCGATTATTGATTTCGCTACACACACAATGTTTTAATGTTTCCGCAAGGATGTTGCTAAATGCACCCCCCTTAGTCCTTACTCTTATTTTTACAGTTAATAAAAATACAAACAGTTTTTTATTTTTAATACAAACCTTTGGTTTCTGTTTTTTCAAAAATTACATTAGGAAACATCTCGAATTTTTCTAGTGGTTTATCCACTTCCCAAAACTAAACTAAATAATAGCCAAGGCCGGCTCTAGCCCAATTATTTTGAGGCTAGGGCGTTGGGCCCCCAATTCTATAAGACCCCAGTTTTATTTTTATTTTTTTTAGTTTGTATATGAAAATGGCTTCATTTGGGCCTAAGTGATGGTGTAATATACGAGCAGACCTCCTAATCATTAATTATCCCCATGAAATACCAACATATAATAAAGGCGCTTGTTTTCATTCTAGGGTTTGCAACTTGACCATTTATTGTCTACTGCATCGAGAAAGAACAAAAAACAACATAAAAAAAGCAACAGACAAGATGAGAGAGATAAATGAAAACATAAATTTTGAGTTTTGAATAGGTTTTTCATTAGAGTTATCTTGCTTATGGGACTGCAACTTTGCAAATAGCCTTTTTTAAGGCCCCCAATTTTTACTCTGCTTTAGGCCACCGAAATAATTGAGCCTATCTATTTTCTCCTAGTATCATCTTCAATCATTTTTCATTGTACTTTCTAGATTAATACTTACCCCAAATCAATAATGCATCAACCTTCAAATTCATATAAATTCACTTGTGGATTATTTTATATAAGTTGTGTGGTTAAATCAAACCGGTATTATTATGGGCTAGATTGCCATCTCGAAACAATCAAGAATAGAGTATCTAAATGTGGAGTTTAGTTGAAAAGGAACATCAAACAACCGACCCACTGAATTTGGTTTTGAAAAAAACTACAAACTGACCTACCGGATTTTGGTTAAATTCGGTTATATCGGTTCGATTTCATTGATAAATTTGATTATGGGTCGGTTAATTCGGTTTTATGCACACTCCAATCTATTTTATATATACACAAAATTTTCTTTTAAAATAAAATAGTTTTAGGATTGGCTTCAAAGTCCCTAACTTCCGTATCTATTAGGCCTTGTGTAGTGGTAAGTTATGGGGGGGCGTTATGAATTTTTTATTCCCCATAGCGCCCCGAACACCGCCCCCCGAGGCGCTATGGGGCGTTTTGGGGCAACGGGGTTTTGTACATAGCGGCGTTTTCAATTCCAAATCAATTTTATATTATTATTTTTTAAACAGTTTTATACCCCCTTTCTTTTACACCCAATCAAATAATAACACATCCAATAACATAATAATATTTTAATCCTCATAACCCCCTTCACCCACTACACACTCTTTTTCCACAACCCCCACATAACCCAACTTTTATTGCTTTTTAATATTTTAATCCTACAACCCCCCCATAACCCCCCACCACTACACATGATCTTATAAAAATAAGGTCTTTTGATGGATTTGACAAGTTATAAACCGATTCTTTTAAACTAGGGTACAAGGAGTAAGAAGAGATTGCATTTATCCCACCTATCCCGAAAGTATCCAGGTAGTACGAAATGCAGAGTAAACCTATAAAAGGTGCTTTCTCCCTACCGCTAGAGGTGCAAACTAGTCGAGCTCGACTCGAAAAAAAAACTTGAAACGAACCGAACTTAAACGAGCTCGAACTGGATCGCGAACCTAAACGAACTCACTATTTATATGATTTTTTTTATTATATTAAGTATATATTTAGATAACAATAGTTACTATTTATAAACTATGAAAAAATTAACTAAATTATATATAAAACAAATAATTATAATTAATATTAATTAATTAATTAATAATAAATTAGTCGAGCCCAAAAGTCAAGATCAAACTTGAAAAACTATCTACGAGCTCAACTCGAGCTATCACAAAGGTTTAGTTCGGGTTCAGCTCGGCTCGTTTGCACACAGCTCAAAGGTTCTAACATCTAATACGGTTGTGGTTAGCCCTAATCCATTAATAATCAATCATCTGTTGTCTGTTTTGGTATAGCTTTTTTACTTTCTTTTGTGTTTCCCTTCATAATTTGTTCAACTTGTGATTCTATGATTGATTAGGTATTGAGCTTCTATTTAGTATTTACATTAACCATGTTCTTATCTAGGCTTGTATAATGTAGTGATTGATGTATATATAACATCTCTTCTATGTTTATTAATTTACTCCAACTAGTTTGCCTGGTAGTGGTTATACACCTCTAGTTGCTCAATATCGGTTCGTGTGACGATATACTATGATTATGTTTAGTTGCAGTTAACTCTGGTTTTTGCTCAAACTGTTCTGACATATTCAAATAATTTGTGATTCCTAATGCTTAATGCTTATATATTCCATGTCTTTGAAGCAGTGATAATGTCGGCTGTCTTTATCGCGTTAGGTTCTTTACTTCGCTTATACTGTGCTTGAAGAGATATGAGACCGCGCAAGCGCACGGGCCCACATCTCAACATATGCCAGCACAGCAGGCCTACGTGGGCTTCTAGAAAGCGGCGCGGGGTACCTCGTAGCATGACAGCTAATAACCGACAAGAAAGGGACGTCCAGCCAATAAGAGACGTCCATTTCCTGCTCCACGATCGCCTGCAGGTACGAGGTACAGAATAGTACAGGAAAGGACAGACAAAGACACGTGGACCAATAGCGAAGGAACAGCGCAACGAATGACAACGGCCTAATCGTACAGCCAGCTGTCATTCCCCCCTCGACCAATCACAGAAGACCTCAGGTGGCCTATAAATACCCCATGAGGTCAGACGAAGAAAAGGATGAACGATCGGAGAAAGAGAGAACCATAGTTACGAGAATTAGATTATAGTCGAAGCGCTGTAACAGTAGCTATTTGGGTCTTGTAATAGTCATTGAATCGTTAATAAGAATCCTGTCTTTACTTGTGCTACTATCTTAGTAAACTGTTATATTGGTGTTTCTTCATTGGCGCCATCCGTCTATTTGAGCATACAAGAACGTTAAAAACTTCTATTTCTCAAAAACAGTAACTATGTCTCTCGTACCACCGTTACCAAACTTCACAAATGCTGTCTCCGACACCGACGTTGCCCAGGGAGGCACCGGCCAGTCGGGGAACACAGCAGATGTTCAGCAACAGACGACAAACACGGGTCCAACTGTCACCCCATCCTCAGGGACAAGACAGACCCCTTCCTTCCAGTTTGTCACTGAAACGAATCAGGTTTCCCCAGCTGAGAACACCGCGCCGATGGTTAGTCCGGAGGTATGGTATACTCAGCAAAAGGAAGCCCTGAAGCGTGTATACTTCCAAAAACTGAAGGACCAACAACTCAGGGAGGCCGCCCGCACGCTTTCCTACAGCGAGGGACCGTCCAACGCAGCAAGGAACAATGGCGGAAGCAACCATGAAACTGACCCCACATGGAGAGAAGACTCAGACGAGTCCCAAAGTCGCTTCACGCGTGACATAAGCCAGCCCTTAAGCAACACCGTTGCGCGAGGGCACTTTATGACCGGTGATGACGACCTAACCAAACCATATTATCCTCCATCGTTCATGGAAAAGTCAAAGTTCACCCCGCGCATTGCGCTGGCACCCCTGCCACCCAAAACAAAAATCCCAAGTACGTCAGGCAAGTTTGATGGAACAGGGGACCCAGACGACCACCTGAGGACATTCGAGGTTGCAGGAAAATGTGCACAGTGGAGCTTGCCAGCATGGTGTCACATGTTCGCGCAGACGCTCACGGGCGCTGCGCGAGTATGGTTTGACAGCTTACCAAATGGGAAAATAGACAACATCAAAGAATTGACAGACAAGTTTGCGGACCACTTCAGTCAAAACAAACGAATTGAGCGCGACTCAACTGACATCCTGCAAGTCCGGCGACGGGACAATGAGTCAATCGAAGATTACATCACCCGCTTCAATAGGGAAGCTCTGCAGATCGGGCCCATCGGTTTCGAGCTTATGAAAGCAGCCTTCACTCAGGGAGTACGATGTGACTCCCTCATCCGCACACTAGCAGGTTGCACTGGAATGCCCAACACATGGGACGAAATCATGAAGGGGGCTAAAACATATGCAAAAACAGAAAGAGAACTGTCCGTCTGGAACCGAGTGCAAGCACCTCAATACACGGACGTACAAGCACAAGCTGCGCGCACCAGACATGGTCGACAAGACAGAAGGGGAAGAGGCTCTGTTTGGAACCGACTCCAAGGAGGCGCCCAAACAGATACCAAACCCATTGAGGTCCAAGACCACAAGGGAAACACACAGAATGACCACAGGTCAGGAAGAAGGAGTCACAACAATTGGACCCCACTCACGAAAACCCCAGCGCAGGTGTTAGCAACGGAAAACGTAGCTTTCCCAGAACCCAAGGTGATCAAAAGACGAGATAACTTAGATCTAGGAAAGTTCTGCGCCTATCACCAAGACATCGGGCATGACACAGACAAATGCTATCAGCTGAAGCAAGCGATTGAAGAGGCCTTAAAATCAGGAAAACTTGGGCACTTGCTAAGAAATGTCGAGCGCAAGCAGCAAGAAGGGCCACCACAAAAGAAGATCAAAAATGTTAGCCTGATGATCCACTCTGACAGAAGAAAGCAAGCAAAAAGAAAACCTGACCAAGTGGCAGAATGGAAAGAACAACAAGTACATTTCCCAACAGTCAAGGGCGGACCCTCATCCACCCGAGCGCTGGTTATCACAGCCATCTTTGATCATTACCGAACTACTCGCGCGCTGGTGGACACAGGGAGCAACTCTGACATAATGTACGAACAATGCTTTAACCTCCTAGATGAGGAAGACAAGCAGCGCCTGCGCCCAGTCAACTCCCCTATCATGGGTTTCTCAAATGAAGTCATATCACCTCTGGGGGAAATTTCCTTCCGTCTAACGATGGGGGACAAAGCACACTCAAGAACAGAAGATGTCACCTTCCTCGTTGTGCCAACGAAGTCCACCTATGACATCATTTTGGGGCGAGAGGCAATGGCTGCCTACAACATGGTACCGTCAACGATACATGGAGCCATTGGATTCCCAACACCAACGGGCGTAGCAATCGTATGGGCCAACAGAGAGTGCGTTATGACAGAAGAGCCACATCCCGCCAAAATGTTAAAGGCCACCCCGCGCACTGAGCCGGAAAAGTGGATCCTCAACACCAAGTTTCCAGAACAGACGGTAACACTGGGGGCCGCCATCTCAGAGAACACACGGGAACGCCTAAAGCAGCTCCTGCGAAAGAACTTGGACGTTTTCGCGTGGCAACCATCAGACATGGTGGGGGTCCCGCGAGAGCTTGCCCAACACAAGCTTAATACATACCGTTCGGTTGAGCCGATCGCACAAAAGCGCAGGAGCATGGGCGCCGAAAAGGCCAAAGCAATGAACGAGCAAGTCAATGAACTACTGAAGGCAGGGATCCTGCGCGAAACCAGATACCAGACCTGGGTCGCAAACCCAGTCATGGTCAAGAAAAGCAATGGCAGCTGGAGGATGTGTGTGGATTACACGGATCTCAATAAAGCTTGCCCAAAGGATTGCTACCCTTTGCCGGAAATAGACTTGAAAATCGACTCCCTCGCGCCATTCAGATTCAAATGCTTTTTGGACGCCTACAAAGGCTACCACCAAATCCAAATGGCACCCGAGGACGAGGACAAGACTGCTTTTCGAACAGACAAAGGCGTCTTTTGCTACACAAAGATGCCATTTGGGCTAAAGAATGCAGGAGCCACCTATCAACGGCTGATGGATCGCGCGTTCGCGCTACAAATTGGCAAAAACCTCGAAGTCTATGTAGATGACTTAGTCATCAAAAGCAAAGAAGAGGATCAGATGTTGAAAGACATTGAAGAGACCTTCAAGCACTTGAAAGAGATCCACATGAAACTCAACCCGAGCAAGTGCGCATTCGGAATGGAAGAGGGAAAGTTTCTGGGGGTAATCGTCACCAAAGACGGTTTTCGCCCAAATCCAGAAAAAATTCAAGCCATAGCACAAATGCCGTCTCCATCAACGCTGAAGGATGTCCAAACCCTGAACGGACGCTTGGTCGCCATCAACAGGTTCCTCTCCAACCACGCGACCAAGTCCATCCCGTTCATTGAAACACTAAAGAGTTGCCTGAAAAAGAACCAATTCAAATGGACCAGCGAAGCAGAGAAGGCTTTTCAAGACATGAAAGCCTGCCTAATGGATCTCCCAACGCTCACTGCGCCCCTACCACGAGAGCCCTTAACGATGTACTTATGCGCCACAGAGAAAGCGGTAAGCACAGTGCTCATGGTGGATCGCAAACTGGTCCAAACCCCAATTTACTACATCAGTAGAGTCCTGACAGATGCAGAGACCAGGTACACGACGATGGAGAAATTGGTACTAGCCCTAGTGCATGCATCGCGCAGACTGCGCCGATACTTCCAAGGACACCCAATCAATGTGCTCAGCGACTACAAGCTGAACAATGTACTCTCCAAACCAGAACTGTCCGGGAGATTGGCAAAGTGGGCAATCGAATTAGGCGAACATACCATCTTCTACAAGTCCAGACCAGCTATCAAGGGACAAGTCCTGGCGGATTTCATCGCCGAGGTACCACAAGAAAAAATAGAAGAGTGCAAGGCTGAGCAAGGCCCACAGCAACAATGTGAAGACAAGGCTATTTGGAACTTATACACAGACGGAGCCTCAAACGAAGATGGCGCAGGTGCGGGGGTCAGGCTCATCCACCCTGACGGAGCCGAGTTCACCTACGCAATCCGCCTAGAATTCAAAGCAACGAACAATGAGGCTGAGTATGAAGCTTTCCTTGCAGGCCTGCGCATCGCGCAAAAGCTGGGCGCCAAGCACGTCTTCGCGCATGTAGACTCTATGTTGGTAGCAGGACAAATCACCGGGAAGTACGATGCCAAAGACCCATCCATGGCAACATACCTTCGCTACGCAAAAGAATTAATGGCTACTTTCTCAAGCTGCACCATCGACCACATCAGTCGCAGTCAAAATAAACCAGCTGACGCTCTAAGCAAAATGGCATCCACAAACTTTGGCCATTTAGCAAAAGAGGTCCGCGTGGAAGTGCTAGCCGAACCTTCAGTACCACCTAAAGAGGTCCATGTAATTCAAGTAGGTATTGACAGCTGGATGACCCCCATCATCTCTTACCTCACTACAGGCACACTGCCGAGTCAGCGCGCAGAGGCAAGAAAAATACAACACAAAGCGCTACAGTACCAAATGCAAGACGGAGTGTTGTATCGAAAATCTTACTTGGGGCCATTGCTGAAGTGTGTCGATGGGACAGACGCAGACTACCTTATCAGGGAAATCCATGAGGGGATATGTGGTATACATGCGGGGCCGCGCATGGTGGTGGCAAAGATCATGAACGCCGGCTACTACTGGCCTGGCATGCATCTGGACGCCCTAGAAACCATTCGACGATGCGATTCTTGCCAACGCCACGCGCCGAACACCATGCGCCCCAAAAATGACTTAATACCCGTAACATCCGCATGGCCATTTCAAAAATGGGCCATCGACCTGGTAGGACCATTCCCCATGACAACAGGCAAGCGACGGTACTTGATCGTTGCAATCGACTACTTCACGAAATGGATAGAAGCCAAACCGTTAGCAGAGATCAACGCAAGCCAGGTAAAGAAATTCATTTGGGAGTTCCTCATTTGCCGTTTCGGCCTACCCATGGAAATTGTCACAGACAATGGAACACAATTCGCGGACCGGGGACTCCTAAAGTGGTACGCAGAGCTGCACATCAAGCCCATCTTTACATCAGTCGCCCACCCACAGGGTAACGGCCAGGTTGAGCGCGCCAACAGGAGCATCGTCGAAGGCATCAAAGCGCGCCTAGGGACGAAGGGAAAAGCCTGGGCGGAGGAGTTACCGAGCGTGCTATGGGCTAATCGAACGCTAACAAAAACGAGCACCGGCGAAACCCCGTTCAGCCTCACCTATGGCTCCGAAGCAGTCATCCCGGCCGAAATAGGCTGCCCCTCTGCAAGAGTCCTGTCCGCACGCCATACTGACAACGAAAAAGAGCTGCGCACCAACTTGGATTTACTGGAGGAGCGTCGAGACTTGGCAGCGATAAAGGAGGCTAACTACAAAAAGAAGTTGGAAAAGTACTACAACGCCAAGGTCAAACTGAACACCTTCAAAGTCGGCGACTTTGTCCTCCGAAACAACGAAGCCAGCGGAGTGCTTCCAGCAGGCAAGCTCACTCCCACCTGGGAGGGTCCATACCGCATCACCGAAGTGTTAGGGAAAGGAGCATATAAGCTATCAACACTAGAAGACAAGCTGATTCCACGCACGTGGAATGCAGCACAACTAAGAAAATGTTATATGTAATCACCGCGCGCATTGTAATGAAGGCTGTTTAGCCATTTAAATATGACGATCGTTTTCTTTCCCTAACCCAAACCTCTATTCCATTACCCATCATGTCGTTACACATAATAACTTGCAAATTCAAAAACAGGCGCGCCATATGGCTAAGATATCGCGCGCCACTTAAACATTGTATGGCTAAGATACAATGTCTAAAAATAAAAATTGCAAGATAACTTGCGAATTCAAAAACAGGCGCGCCATATGGCTAAGATATCGCGCGCCACTTAAACATTGTATGGCTAAGATACAATGTCTAAAAATAAAAATTGCAAGATAACTTGCAAATTCAAAAACAGGCGCGCCATATGGCTAAGATATCGCGCGCCACTTAAACATTGTATGGCTAAGATACAATGTCTAAAAATAAAAATTGCAAGATAACTTGCAAATTCAAAAACAGGCGCGCCATATGGCTAAGATATCGCGCGGCACCTAAACGTTGTATGGCTAAGATACAACGTCTAAAACTAAAAAATTGCAAGATAGCTTGCAAGCCCCAAAACAGGCGCGCCATATGGCTAAGATATCGCGCGCCACCTAAAACATTGTATGGCTAAGATACAATGTCTAAAACTAAATAATTGCAAGATAACTTGCAACTCCTAAAACAGGCGCGCCATATGGATAAGATATCGCGCGCCAACTAAACATGTTGCATACTTAAGATGCACTGTCCAAGACTAAAAAATTGCAACGATAACCTGCAATCTCCTAAACAGGCGCGCCATACAGCTAAGATATCGCGCGCCATTAAAAATTGTATGACTAAAGAGCAACGTTTCAAACCAAACAATCACAACGCTAGGTGGCAACTGCCTAAGGCCATACCTAAGGCGCAACATAGCCAAACCACAGCGTCAGCTGGTCAGCCTGCAACTAACATTGCACGACAGCAGAAAAAACACAAGGCATACAAATGACACAGCAAAACAATAAACGAAACCAAAATTTTCATTAACATAAAAAGGCACAAACATGCCGCCCTTTAAGTCATTACAAAAACTATGAAAAAGCAAAATACAAATTTGGCCTATGGCGCCCCACCACCCTCCGAAGCATCGCTAAAGTCTTCTTCTGAGCCAGACAGGTCCAACCTTTCACTTGGACCCGGCGCGTCACCCTCCACATGAGGTCCAGCATCTGTCTTCCTCATAGCATACTTGCGCCGCGTGTGTGTCAAGCCCTGCTTCTCAAAAGACGATCGCAGAGTATGACAAGTTGGTTGGTCTCGGTGGCTCACAACAAAGTCCACCAACTCAACATTCAGCTTGTCATACTCCGCCGTTTTCTTCTCAAACAAGGCGTCCAAGTCCTTGTTATACAAAGGGAACTGCTCTAAAGCTTTCCCATCTTTCGCATGCTGGAACCCCTCGAGGAACCCAGCCTTGCGCCCCACCAACTTGGCAGCAGCGTTTACAGCAGCGACCGCCTGGCGCGCCTCATCACAGTTCTTCACGTGATAAGCGACCTATAAAATGCACACAAGAGCCTGTTAAGCATCATACAAAAAGAAAACAACAGGAAAATAAACAATAAGAGCAAAAGACGAACCTCCGGGACACAACAAGTCATAAGCCATTCCCGGTCTTCATGCGCCAAACGCGCCTCGTCACGAACATCTAACGCTTCCCCCTCAAGGTCAGCGTTCTGCTGCTCAAGTTTCAGGTTGGCCTCCTCTAAGCCTGCCACCTTGGTGTCCAACTCTGAAATCTTGGCATCCTTCTGCCTCAGCATCTCGCGAGCCTCAAGCAAGGCATCGCGACGCTGGTCCAACTTTTCATTAAGATCAAGGATCTTACGCGACGCCTCACCCCACAAGCGCTCAGCCTCCTGCTGCTTCTGCGCTGCAACCTCCAGAGTCCGGTTGGTTTTAGCAAAGGCAGCTGTCCACTGCTGCTCTCGCTCAGACAAGTGCTTGTCAAGCTTATCCCGTTCCTCGCGATAAGTCACGGCGTCCCACTTAGCGCGCTTCAACTCCTGCGCCAACCTATCGCGCTCCGCGCACACCTCACTAAACTTAGCGTCATATCCCTGACGCTCGTGGGCCAGAAAACCCCACTGCCGGGCAATCTCGGCAGAAGTAGAGATCAGATTCGCCAGGCTCATCATGTTGTCCTCAAGAAGATCCTGATGAGGACGGCTAGCCTGGTGCTCGCGTTCGGCGGGAGGCACAAGATTACCTAGCAACTCCCTGCAGCTATTTACATCCACAAACCTGGCACTGGTAGTCAATTGCCAGGAAGGGATGTAAATTTCATCAGGGTTTACATCCGCGCTCTTAAGGCTGGCCCCTGAAAAGCCAGCCTCGGATTCAGGGGCTGGACGCTTCTCGTTGGAGTCATCGTCCATAATTTGCAAGCCCCTTGTATCGCCCTCACTAATGTCCGGCGGAGACACGCGATGGGTCTCCCCCTCCAAACCCACAGATGCCTCAGTGATCACTGGAGCAGTATGGACAAGGGGGTCATCCAACTGCGCCGTCTGACGCAGAGGAGAAGGTTGAACCACATCACGAATAGGAGACGCCGGCGGAGTCCTGGACGAAAGAGGCTGAACAGGAGGAGTAGCAACCCGCCTATCTGGCGAGGGCACCCCCTGCACCTCAGTCGGGTTCACCACAAAACCCTCATGAACAGCAGCCTCAGTCACGTGACTGGGCGCACCTTCACCCATCAAGTCAGCTGCAAACAACACAAAAAACAAACAACAAGTCAAAAAGGGAAGAATAAAGACAAATGCATCGCGTACACGACATGACACCAAGGAACATACCTAACAAGCTGTCCTCGGCGCTATGCACCAAGTCACCCAGCTTTTGTCTCTTTTCAGCAGGGGACAAAGAACCAGTAGAAGACTTATGAGACTTGCTCCGTCTCGAACGTTTCTTCTTCTGCGGAGTCTGCTGAGGCGCAGACTGACCCACTTCAGTCTCTACAGTTAACGGCGCCTGAACAATCACCCCCTCCGTAATGTCCTTCAGCGCAGCCGTTCCCTCATCCGTGAACGCATCTGAAAGTTCAACGTAGCTTCGTTCAATAGGGTTGTAATTTTGAAGATACCTGCTAACGACCTCATGGTCTAAAATAAAAGCAAAACCTTCACCTCGACTACCACCCCGCGCCACCCCAGTCCTTGGCTGCCTCACTAGACGAAGCACAAACTCTTCAGCCTCCGTCTCCTCTCCGCTGTCGTCCGCGTTGAAAGTTGGCAGCACCTCCCTCTCGCCTCCGCCTGCGGGCGACAAACGCGGAGAAGAGGACGCACCAGAGTCAGATGACTCATCACTTGAAATAACAATAAAAGGATAACCCGTCCGCATGAACATGTTCACCGGAGAGGGGTTATCAAAAGGAGAAAAAGGCTCACCTGTCTCGGTTATCTGCAAGGGCGCACTGACACCCTCCTGCGCCACAACCTCCAACTGTGGCCGCACGAGCGTGTCCCAGGCCTTCTCCAAAATGTAGAGCTCATTCTCAGCAAGCTCCCGAAAGATGAACCCCATGTTGTCACCACCCAACAATAAACTATACAGACTCTCTACATCTGATAAAGAGAAAAAAAAATGAGGTTTAGTAAAAAGGCAAAATCAACACGCTGCGCAATACAGACAGGAAGACATACCTCTCCCATCTTCAGTTAAGTGAGGGTTGCGCCCCTGAATATCGAATTTCAGGCTCATCCCTGCCATCACCAGCGCCGTCTCCGGAATCTCACACAAGTCCACTGGATGCGCCGTAAGGGTCTGGAACCAATCCTGTTCTTTGTAATCAATCAGCACCGCCTTCGGCGCACCATCATCGGGGTTTAGGCGACCCATAACCAGGGGAATAACACCCTCATTAATCCAGAAAAACTTGGGCTTCCAGTCGCGAAAGCTCTTCACCCCTGCCTTGGCACAAGGAGCCACCCCTGTGCGGGGACGGCAAGATAGCCAACTCTCCACAAAGCAGAGAGAATAAAAGACATAGAACATGTCAACCAAGGGCTCAATCTTCTGGGAGTGGCAGCAGAACTCGAAGAACATCAGTCGTGACATCAAACCAGGGTGAATCTGGTTAACATGCACCCCAACGGTCTGAATAAACGTCTTTAAGAAACGGGTTACCGGAACCCTAAAATTGCAATCTCTAAAGTAGGTGGCGTAAAGCCCAACTTTGCCCACTGGAGGCTCAAGTATGGTTTTATCTGGGGCAGGAGCCTCAACACCATAGCTAGAAGGAAACCCATATTCCTTCCTAAACTTTCGAAATTCCCCCTTCGCCCACACCGCCGTAACTTCACCGGCGTGTGGCGGTCCCTTCTTAGAACCGTCATCCTTCCTCTTAGACCCACCACGTTTCTTTTTTGGGACCTGAACAACGTTCTCCATAACGAAAGTTTGAAGGTTTTTAAGAAAAGAAATTCAACTCTTGAAAGAGGCAGAGAGAAAGAAGTTTCTTTTTGGCTAAGTTTGAAATGAAAGTGTAAGAATGGAAGGAAGAAAGAACAACCTTTTATATGCAGGTCACGTGCCTTCAGGGCGGTTACAAATCGTGTTGCACGACCAACCAATAAGAAAATGCCACGTCAGGAGAGAGAAGGGCAGGGAGCACGCGAAACGACAGGTTGGACCCACCACTCTCTGCAATAGTACAACCGTCAGAGACTTTTCGGCTACCAACCTGTCCCATCCGCCCCGCACCCTGACACATCTGATGTGTGCATTAATTACTGACGTGCGCAGCAATTCCACTTGGAATATCACTGCGCAGCGCGCAGTCAAACTTAAACGAATAAAATAAGTAATAACAAACACACAAAATTTTCTTTTCCTCTTTTCTTTCCTTTTAGTGCAGCGCCCTGCATGCAACGCATACAGCACACTACACTGGGGGGACTTGAAGAGATATGAGACCGCGCAAGCGCACGGGCCCACATCTCAACATATGCCAGCACAGCAGGCCTACGTGGGCTTCTAGAAAGCGGCGCGGGGTACCTCGTAGCATGACAGCTAATAACCGACAAGAAAGGGACGTCCAGCCAATAAGAGACGTCCATTTCCTGCTCCACGATCGCCTGCAGGTACGAGGTACAGAATAGTACAGGAAAGGACAGACAAAGACACGTGGACCAATAGCGAAGGAACAGCGCAACGAATGACAACGGCCTAATCGTACAGCCAGCTGTCATTCCCCCCTTGACCAATCACAGAAGACCTCAGGTGGCCTATAAATACCCCATGAGGTCAGACGAAGAAAAGGATGAACGATCGGAGAAAGAGAGAACCATAGTTACGAGAATTAGATTATAGTCGAAGCGCTGTAACAGTAGCTATTTGGGTCTTGTAATAGTCATTGAATCGTTAATAAGAATCCTGTCTTTACTTGTGCTACTATCTTAGTAAACTGTTATATTGGTGTTTCTTCAGTGCTATAGATTTTCATATTATCGTCAAATGAGACAAATAAGATTAGGACAAAGCCCTAAATTGACCCGGTATTGAGCAAACAGATCACATTACCAGGCATACTAGTTGGTATTAAATACGTTAATGATAACCATTGACTAAGATCAAATACCTAAAATTCAGACAAAACTGAGGAAACTTAATGAATGTAAGACTATGGGGTGTGGTTCCCCTTCCCCCTTCGTTCCCCTTTTCCACATCAGCGCCACATCATTTTCCCCTTCTCCTCCCCCTTCTAGGGGAAATGGTTCACCTTCCCCCTTCCTTTTTTTTTATTTTTTATTTATTTTATAGATTTTATTTTTCATTAATATTTTTTTCATTAAAATTAAAAAACAAATTACATACCCCACAGTCTAAATTTTAGGTATTTGATCTTAGTCAATGGTTATCATTAACGTATTTAATACCAACTAGTATGCCTGGTAATGTGATCTGTTTGCTCAATACCGGGTCAATTTAGGGCTTTGTCCTAATCTTATTTGTCTCATTTGACGATAATATGATCGTGGTTACTTGCATTTGGCTTTGGTTTTGGCTCAAAATATTCGACATGTTTCAATAATTTGTCTCATTTGACGAATATAATCTGTTATATACACGAAATCTCTGAAGCAGTGATAATGTCAGCCTTGGTTTTAAAAAGCGCGAAACGCACAAAAGCGACAAGGTCTAAAACCGAGGCGCAAAGCGCAAAAGCGGTGGGCTTTCCGTACGCGAGGCGCAAGACGATTATATAATTTTTTTTATATATCCTATAGGTTTTTAGCATCCTTCACCCAAAATATAGATATAAATAAGGTTTATATATGGTTTAACTTATATGTACAACCTTTTTAGCTACGTGTGTAACACTTTGAATCACAAAAACACCCCGTGTACGAAAAGCACGCGCCTCAGGGGCTTTGTTTTTTCCCAAAAAGCGCGCTTTTCTTGCGGGCCTTGTGTGACATAAGGCGCATGGATCTGCGCCTCAGGTTGCCTTCTTTTTAAAACGTAGATGTCAGCTGCTTTTATTGCCTTAAAAGCGTTTTAGTTTATGAGATATTATGATTTATGAGATTGCTTAGATTCTTTACTTGGTTGCTGCTATGCTATAAATTCTCTTACAAATTTACCTATTTGCTCATTAATATCAATTTCAACACTTAGTTCTTGATTTGTTATTACTTGGCAGAAGAAGGTAAACCTTAAAGCGGCTCTTTTGGCATCGAGCATTTTAACTTCTGCCCGTTCATGAACCATAACAAACGGGCAAGATAAGGTAAGACGTAGATGATGCCAGCTCTTTGAGGATGGGAAATAAGTTGAAGGAAGATCATAAGCATAGGGGGAAGAAGAGAAAATCAGAATCAAATGATGATGGTGATAAAGATAAATACGATAAGGGTAGTTTGGTAATTGACGATGATTTACAGAAGGAGGTTAATGACAAGACGGCGAAGAAGAAGAAGAACAGGAAAAGAGATTCTTATGAAAATGAACCTGACCAAAACTGTGGACCGGATGTAGAGAAAGATTGCGACACAAAAGCCGAAAAGAAGAAAATCCGTGAAGCGAAAGAAACTGAAGTGTCAATGGAAGATTGCCCTGAAGATATATCCAAGAAAATCGATAAGGAAAAGAAGAAAATCGACGTTCAAAATATAGATACTGAAATGAGCAGGATTAGGACCGAGGAATCTACTCTCAAGACACGGGGTATGGAAGACAAATCCATGGAGAAACAAAAGGTCAAAGTCAAAGGTAGTAGATTAAGAAACAAGACAGCTGAGTCTGTTGAAAACAATACAGAGAAACCGAAAGCAAAATCCAAATCCAAATCCAAATCCAAGACAGTTAGCTTCTCGGGTCGTGTAGAGGCCTTCCCAACATCAGACACACAACCAGATAAACAAGCAACAAAAGGAGACGGTTTAGTACGAGGAAAAAGATTTACACCAGAAGAAGATGAAATAGTAAAACAAGCTGTTCTTGATTATATAACAGCGAATGATTTAGGAGACGAAGGGTTAAATATGGTCTTAAACTGTAAATCCTACCCTGAAATAAAGAAATGCTGGCAGCATATTGGGCTTTGTATACCGTACCGCCCTCATACAGCTATCTATGGCCGGGCCCACATTTTGTTTGAACGGGCTAAAACCCGGTCATGGACACCAAAAGAGATTGAATCGTTAAAGGAGTTTCACGAAAAACATGACGAGAACTGGAAGAAGTTAGCTGAGGGGCTAGGTAAGTACAGAGCTCATGTAAAGGACACATGGCGAAGAATTAAACTGGAGAACCTAAAAGGCGGAAAATGGGGTCAAGACGAGTACCAAAACTTGTACGACCTTGTGAATTCGGATTTGCTAATGAAAATGAAGGGTCAAGAGAAAAGGTCAAAGCACGGATGTTGAGGGACAACATTTCATGGACTGCAATTAGTGAGAAATTATCGACTAGAAGTGACGCAACATGCTGCACAAAGTGGTATAGTCAGCTGACATCATCACTGGTGGCTGAAAACAAATGGTGTGATGCTGATGATTATCGGATGATGGGCGCACTTTATGAAATGGATGCTGCTTGTGTTGAAGATGTTGATTGGGATAATGTTCTTGAACACAGGCCTGGTGAGGTTTGTTTAAAAAGATGGAACCAGATGGTGAAACACATAGGCGATTATGGGAGTAAAACGTTTGGTGAACAAGTTGACGTATTGGCTGAGCGTTATTGCCCGGATTTAGCAGAGACTAGAGAGGTTTGGGACAACAAACCTATTGTTCCATGATATTTGTATTAAGTCGTATTAGGGAGGTCTTAAAGTTTGTGTTGAAATTACAATGATCCTAACCTACGATTACCTGGTTAACTAGAAAACAATTGATAAAAATACCCAACCTTAACCAACTTGTCTAGCTAGGCTATCGATCGGTCCGCGTAGCGCCATATTCAACCCTAATTTCTAAGTCGTATTAGGGAATAGGGAGGTCTTAAATTGATCGGGACAAACAACAAGTGAGCCAACAAACGATTCAATATGCATAGCAATATCTTCAACGTGGTGGGCTTACCTGATGGATCTTGGACAGATTCTCTCCTCCCACTCTCACACAGCGGTGCAGAAAAAAACCGGAACCGGGTATTAAAAAACCCGGTTCATTATACCCGGAACCGTACCCGACCCTACTCGTCGGGTACGCATAGGGTATAGATTTCTATGTAAAAAACCGGATACGGTTTTTTTTAATACCCAGGACCGGGTTGTACCCATACCCATTTTTTTAATACCCCGAAACGAGTCCTAATACCCGAAACCAGAACCGGGTTACCCGAAGCATGACCAATTTTTAGCTCTTGGACTGGTTTTCCTTTTCTTTTAGTGGGCTGCCCAAAAACATAAATTAATGGTTGACAATAATAAGTAAGCCCATGGGCCATAGTATAGTAGTATTAGTATACATAGTTTACGGACCCGTTATAAAATCATATGATCCATATTTAGGCAGCAAAAATTAGACTCAGTCCTTTTCAATTTTCAATTGTTTGTACTTTGACTGAAATGGCTAAACTGTGAAGTGTGAATAATAGTAGGTGATGTATGTGACCAATGTATACATTTGTAATATCATTTGCTAAATTAACAAAGTAAAAATAAAACGACAATCTTTCATTGTGGGGTACCCGGTTCAATACCCAAAATCGGGTATTGAAATACTTGAAACCAGGTATACTGGGTATAGTTTTTTATGCTAGAAACCAGAACCGGTTCTTTCAATACCCAGTAGAAGTGATACCCGACCCCACCCGGGTATTGAAAAAACCCGGTTTGTGCACCTCTACTCCCACATACGGCTTTGCATATGGGCCTTTCTATGAACGTCCCATTGAAAGATGGTACAAGTAAAAGTAATTTATGGTTTACATATATTTTTTTCTGTTCAAACATGTGATTTCTTTTGTATTTGATCCATTTGGTTCTTTTGCTTCCAAAGCTTTTGATTTCCTGGACAAAGTGTAGAGAGTTGTGCATTGCAATTTCTCGACTCCAAGAAACCAAAGTTTTGTTTTTAGTAAGATCGGATTTGTTTTGTTATTCAAAAGAGATGGTTGCAATGCAGCTTGTTGTCCGTTCACTTGTCATTCTACGGTAAATTTCCCGTTGTTTTTATTTTTCTCAATACCTCACTTTCGGCTATAAAAATAATTAAGCTGTAAAAGAACATGTTTTTTACACACTAATTTTAATTTCTTAAAATTGAAAAGGAAAGAAGTCAAAACTTGGGTTGGTAGAAACAATTATAAGTTTGGGAGTTAAACACTTCCCTTTCTGAAAGAGTGTTGACTTAGAAAAAAGGTGGACATGCTACGCATAATGTTAGAGCATTACGCATTCCGATCAAAACAAATCAAATATAAATTTTCTTTTCTTAGGGGAGGGGCGCGTCAATAAAAAAATTTCACTTTACTAATTTACACAAATCCTGCACTGTCACATCACTTCACTAAAACAACTTTTTAAAAGCAGCACTCCGCTGATTCTTTATCCAATAATTATTTGTTTTCACACATAATAATAATAATAATAAAAATAATATGCACTTCACTATCACCACTCCTACACCTTCTCCACCACAAGTATGTATATTTTTTATTTCAAAGAGAGAAACTCACAGGAAAGATCCCGTTAGATAGAACCAGAATTTGGTTCACAGATCCACTACCAGCATCGGTGGCGGTGTGTTACCGTACTGATAGTGGGTTACCCATAACCAATTCTGGTGGCACCCTGTCCCCCCTTATTTCTTTTTCGCATGTTGAAATGTCATAGGTTGTTTTTCTTTTCATTTTATTCATTTTTCATTTAAATATTAATTACATTTATAGAGTAAAAATCAAATATAAATAGGCTTAACCTACTAATTATGAGAAGTGAACGGGGAAACTTTTTTTCCCCATCTGCTTAAACATGCTTTCTAGATGAATAATACAAAAAAAATTAAAACTTTTTTAGGGTAATTACGTCATTAGAGTAATTACAGTAGTTTACACTGGAGTAATTACGTAATTACTCTACACTAAATACTTTTTTTTAGATTTTAGTACTAAAGTACATGTTTAATAATACGGAAATTTTTTTTCAAAAAATACTCTCCTTCACTTCTCACGTTAACGACTATTTATAGGATAATAACCATTTTTACAAGAACCTTCCTCCACTTTTATATATCCCATCCTCCCTATTTATTCGATCATGTAAGATAATAGAAATACTGAATTGATATTACTGAATAGTTAGGTTACAATATATAGAGATCACAATGAACCCTAAAAACCTAACTAAGCCCGTGGGCTCATACTACCAAAACCCTAATCTGATATACTATCTAATACTCCCCCGTAGTCAGAGCGGAAGGAAACTAGAAGCTCAGACTGGAAAAACAAAAAAACATAAAAAAATAATAATAATATTAAACGTTCTTCAATGTCGGTCAAAACTTCTGCCATAATCTCATAATCTTGCAATCCGTAATCTTCAATGAAAATCCACTACTAATTTAATGATCATGTAATCCGATATGAGACAACCAATGCGGCGCGGCGGCGGCGGTGGATAGCGGCGCGGCGGCGGATCATAGTCCTGCAAGCGGCGCGGCAGTAGTCCAATAAGCGGCGGCGAGGCGGCAAGGAGCGACATGACGGAGAAGCGAAATCAATAAAAAAAAGAGGTGGCGGCAGCTTGATCATAATCAACGGCTGGAATATGTCTAGAACCGACAATTGAAAATTTATTTAGAACTGGGAATAAGAAAAAAAGTGAACGTAACACTAAAACGAAAAACGAACAGAGGCCGGACAGGGCGGCGGCAATGGCGGCACGCCGCCCTGTCTAGGGTTTTTCTTTAAGAGGTGACGGCTAGGGTTTGTATTTTTGTGGTGGCGTGGGGGAGGGAAAAAAAAGTAACCAGAACCTTAAGGCTCTAATACCATGTAAGATAATAGAAATACTGAATTGATATTACTGAATAGTTAGGTTACAATATATAGAGATCACAATGAACCCTAAAAACCTAACTAAGCCCGTGGGCTCATACTACCAAAACCCTAATCTGATATACTATCTAATAGATCAGACAATAAAAATTAAAAACAATGAAACCAACATTTAGTTCAGTATTTCTAATACTAAAAATCAAACACATGGTATCGGTATAATAACTATATTACATAATATTACGTAGAATTATATATTAGACTATGCATAGTGAAATCATGCCTTGCTTCATATGGAGCGATTCCATTGGTTGTTTCTAGGGTCCACACACATATTTACACATTCTAGACTCACGTCCGTTAAAACAATTATGCATGAGTCCTTAAATGCCTGCATAATGCCCTTATGCAACGGTGTTTAGTGACCCCATATAGTCTAAGTGTGTAAAACGAGTCATGTAACGTTTTATATAACCGTGGTATTTTAAATTATTAGATGGTTTTTTTTATATATATAAATTATCCATGTTTATATTGTCATATCACATATGAGGTAGGGGACGGCGATTAAGGTGGGACCGAGCCATCTTATCTAAAATTTATGAATGCATAGTGCATTGAGTAATGGTATGGTCTACACTCTACTCTCCTTCAAGTCTTTTTCTGCAATGGTAATAGTAAAAACACTCATGAAAAGTAATGGTTTTAATTTTAGGATGTGAAGTACCGTAAAGGGTTTTTTTTTTTTTTTCCATCTTTATAACTAACAAGCAACAGCCAGGTGTATCAGCGATTATGTCAAATAATGCACCTGATATAATGCATATTCTATGAGACGTATGGTTAATGATAAAAGAGTTCACTACAAATATATGAATTAGTTAGTCATTTCAATGTAAACAGATGTTAAAAACCATATATATAGAGTTGGTCTTGATGCCAGCTAATACGATATCCCGAACGGCTGACGAAACTTTTATTCCACAAGCTAACAAGATGCTAGCAAAACAAACCGAAACATGATCCGGACACAAACAATCCAAACAAACATACAAACACAACCCGAAAAAACTACCAGACACTACCCCATTTTTGTTAATCCAAACCTACACCAAGACTCCCACGAGCTAATACGATATCCTACATTGAGGATAATACGGAAGAGGCGTGATCAATATCATATATTTTTCATAGCTTAGTTAATGTTTGTTGTTTTTTTCGTAATTGCTAGATTAACTACTCATGCAACTTTGTTAAAATTATACCCAAATACGCACTAACAACATTTTACAGTAAATGTTATGTTAAAGTTCAAACACCATTGCCTTATGTTAGGCTCATGGTGTCTACCAGTTTTTTTTTTACCTTATTATTTTTTGAACAATAATTCAAAATTTTTCTAGAATAAATACATCGCAGTCTTCACTAATCTGAACTCCTAAACCTTTATCATTTTCAATTCCCGACAAGCTTTAACAAAATAATGAAACTTTGGTAGCATAACATAAAAGCTTAAACGTGTGATTTATGTTTTACCAAATAGAAAGAAGTGTAAGCGGGCAAAGACTTAAAGTCAACAAATAAGCACTTTACTAGTTTTTATACTGTTTTTTTAATGAGGTAAAAAAAATCCTATTAAAGTGATCGATTGTAGCTTCACAAATCTGTTTAGACCATATGTAGTGGTCTCGTTAATGGGCGTTAAAGGGGTTTTCGCGCCGGTTTCGCGCAGCGTGAAATATTTCACGCCATTCTTCAACCAATGTAATAAAGACACACGGGGCTTGCAACAGTAACATTTCCGTTTGAGAATAATATCGGTTTGTAAAAAAAAAAGAAAAGAACGTGGCTATTGTTGCAGAGAAGAAGAAAAGAAAGATAAGGAAGAAAGTAAGGAAGACAAAGATAGTGGAGGGCCCTTTTGTCCGGTTATTATGATTTTTTTTATATTATTATTATTATTTATTACAGTATATTATGGTATTTTTTTGGTGTTTTTTTTATTTATGGTATTGATTAAATTTCATTTATATTTCAAAAAAAATAAAAATAAAAAAATCAAGTGGGTCCCACTAGAGGCTTGAAACCATTACACCCATTTTTAATTTTAAGCCTTTTCAAACCTCTAGTGAAAGTGTGAAACCCATATGCCACTTGTTAAAAAATGCCTAAATGAGAAGGTTGAAATTTTTACAGAGCAATGTGAAATGCATTCGTGGGCTCATGTTTGCTCTTTACAAGCAAGTTTATGGCTAAGGAATATTTAAACATTAATGGCATATTTTATTTGAATGGCTAATGGTTCACAATTTCTAGTCTCTACTAAATTACATCAAGTATCCCAACACTACTCACTTAAAGGCAAGGAGTCTCTATCCAAATGAGCTAGTCTCATGTTGACAAATAACATATTATTTATTAAAATGATATATAACAGTAACTAAAGGAACACACTTTCACAATTGTCTAACTTAGGGAGGGCGAGACACTACTAGCAAACGGTGCTGGTATCCCTTTACCCTTACAGTAACACTGCCCCGGATAACATGGATAGTGTTTTGCTGGTATGTGCTCGTATGTTTCACGGGTGCTATACCACGAATGAATTGAGAGTGGAGATTTTTGTTTTTTATGTGTTGGGTAGGTAAGGGTAATGTTGTCTCTAAAATTGTGTTTCAGCGTAGTAAATCTGTAAATCATTGAAATTATGTGACACTGCTGAACAATGAAAACTAGGGGAGTTACTTTCCGGTAGTGCCCCACCCTCAATAGATACCAGTTAGACTATGGGGAGTGGAGGGGGGGGGGGGGGGGGAATTGCCATGTGGCACTTGTGGGGTCCATTTGGGGGGGGGGGGGGGGGAATTGTGGGGAGTGGAAGGGGGGGAAGAGTGGGGGGGAATTGACATGTGGCATTTCTTTTTTTTTTTTTTATAAAAAACTTTAATATATTAATAAATATAATAATATTAATAATTTAATCCGAAAATTATTTAGATTTAATAAAATAATAATAAAAAAATTATATAAAAAAATAATATTTATTAAAATTAATAAAAAAATTAGATTATATAAAAAAATTATATTCAAACATTTGAATTTCAAATTTTGAAATTCAAACGTTTTCCCCCCAAACGGTCATATTTCTCACCCTATAAATACCCCCTCCTCATCCTTTATCAGTCACACCTCTTCCCTCTTCCTTATCCTTTCCTCATCCTAAACACAATGAATAACACTGGCGGTTTTCAAGTAGGAGCTGCTGGACCTTCTAATGTCCGGCAGTACGCTCGACGGGTCCGGGGACGGGGCCCGTCCCGGAGACTACCAACTCATCCTCCTCAACAACCTCCTCTTCCTCCTCCTCCACAACCTCCTCTTCCTCCTCCTCCTCCTCCTCCTCCACAACATTGGCTAAATCCCCCTCCTCCTCCTGCTGCGGCACCACCAACTCAGCCTGAAGTCGATGATCCCTGGAAGGATGATCCCTGGACGGATGAAGAATGGGCTTGGGCCGCGGATTATACCATGGCTACATATCAATTGGACCGACTGATGTTGTCGGCACCACAAACCTTCACCCCTCCTCCTCCTACCCCCTACCAGCAACCTATCCCCACCAACCAGACTACCCCCTACCACCACCCTATCCCCACCCCCCAGAATACCCCCACCCCCTACCACCAACCTACCCCCACCCACCACCACCAGACCACCCCACCCCGTGAATATGGGGACCCAACCCCTGAGGACTTGGAAGCCCTCAGGGAAATTGAGGAGCAGGAGCGCCTCTGGAGCATGCCAACCCCTCCTCGTGAGTACTACTACTTCCCATCGGATGCGAGGTCCGATGGACGGGACAACTCACGTTCCCTATCCCCCGAGTACTACACACTCGAGGACTGGGACTTTTAGGATTATATTATGTGTTTAATTAAGTAATTTAGGAATTATGTAATGTTTAAATAAGTAATTTAGGATGTGTGTTTTTTTAATATTAGTTGTAATATGTTTTAATTTTTAAATATTATGTATTTTGTGTTTTAAGTATTATGTGATTTGATAATATTTTTAGTAGTTGGTTAAAAAAAATTAAAAAAAAAAACTATAAAAGGTTGTTTTTTAAAAAAAAATTAATATTTAAAAGGTTGTTTAAAAAAAAAAAACTATAAAAGATTGTTTGTAGTTGGTTAAAAAAAATTAATATTTAAAAATACCCAACCAATCAAAACCCCACACCTCACCATTAAACCCCCCCCCCCCCCCCCCCCCCGCCCGGCTTTCCCCCACCGCCTCCCCCTCCCCGCCCCCATTCCCCGCCCCTAGGGCCGGTGTTACCGCCCGGCGTTGGCTCCCCGCCTCCCATTACCCGCCCCACTCCGTTGAGTCTTACACACAAATCAACCATTATTATTGTAATAAATCTGACTTAAATTCAGTATCAGTATGATGAGTAGCTCAAGAGCTTAAACTTATTGGACATTGATTAATGAGATTCTTATTTAAAGAGCTAATATTAATTTGGAATTATGAATAAATCCAAAGTTTTGACTTGAGAGTGGTGGCAAGGATGTCTCTCACTACAACATTACCATTACAGACCCCCCCCCCCCCCCCCCCCTCTCTCTCTCTCTCTCTCTCTCATAACAACAACAGGCTTCCAAAAGCTGCCCCAAACTGTCAGAAAATATAAATGCTAAACAAGAAAATGCACACAACTTTTCTTTAATTTTATTACAATTTTCCATTTCTGTTTTTCATGAATTAAACCTCCCTCCCTCCCTCTCTATCCAACCATCCATCCATCCCTCTATCCATCTCTTCACAGATCCTGCACCTCCAGATCCGTGACTCTTTTAACCTCTCACTCACTTTCAGGTAACATTATCATCTTTTTGTTCTTTGATCATTGCCTTTTCTCCATATTACAACCTCATCACCTCTCTTTCTACTTATATCCAATACTTTTAGTTAATACTGAATAAATTGTGAAATTTTATAAATTTGTTTGTGTTGTGAATCTTGTTCAAGATTAATTTTTTTTTTTTATTGTAATATGCATAAAGATATGATTTTTATGTATTTTTAATCATGGGTTTTTGTGGGCTTGTGTTTTTTTTAATTACTATTTGTTTTTCAAGAAAGTGATGTGTTCTTGTTCAAGATTAATTTTTTAGGGTAAAATGCATAAAGATATGATTTTTATCCAATAATTTGAGCTAATTTTGCATGAATGTTTTCATTCTTGACATTGGGTAGAGTAAATTGTGAATTTTTATAAAATTTGTTTGTGTTGTAAATAATGTTCAAGATTGGATTTTTTTTAGGGTAATATGAATAAAGATATGAACTTTATACAAATTTTATTATGGGTATTTGTGGGGTTGTGTTTTCTTTAATTATTATTTGTTTTTGAAGAAAGTGATTGTGTTTTTGGCTTGTTTTTAGTACAATTGAGCAAAAAAGTTGTGACCCTTTTTGGAAGTGAGTGTTATTGATTATGGGATGTGTTTGTGGGAAGCCATCTGCTATTGAAGACAGTAGAGAGAGTCCAAGGGATAGATATGGGGTTAAAACTTCATCAGAATTAAGGGTGCCTAGGGTTACTTCATCAAGGAGGGAAGATGTGTATAGGGTCAAAGCCCAACAAGATAATAATGGTGGACCAATGCTGGTTAATAAACATGTTAACGGGTCGGTCAGACTGCCCGGAGATAATTTTGAGAGGAAAAGGGATAAGACGGAGTCCGTTGTTTCTGCACATTATCCTGCCCTGGGCAGTGTTCCTAGAGCAACTGAAGGTGAACAGGTTGCCGCTGGTTGGCCGCCGTGGCTGGCGGTGGTTGCTGGTGAAGCTATTAGAGGTTGGGTGCCTAGAAGAGCAGATTCTTTTGAGAAACTGGATAAGGTTTGCTTCTTTTTTTTTTGTGATTGCAGTTTTTTTTTTAAATGTATGAACATGATGTGTTTTTATGCAAATCTTTGTACTATGAATCTGTATATGAACAATTTAAATGGTTGTATACTTGTATGAATTGTAAATAGACTTTGAGCGACTTTCAACCAGTTCGGTCCATCCTTCTACATATTTTTTTATGTGACCTGTTTTATTTAATGAACATCCAATTGGCTCATTATAAGTAAATGAGCCAAATCCCACCTCTAAGAATGCGTTATTTTTCTTCATTAGCCGATGATAGTTTCCTTGCTTTTTTTTTCTCAGATTGGGCAAGGTACATATAGTAACGTTTATCGAGCCCGTGATCTAGACCAGGGTAAAATTGTTGCTTTAAAGAAAGTAAGGTTTGACAATCTTGATCCTGAAAGTGTCCGGTTTATGGCCCGCGAAATCCACATTCTACGCAAGCTCAACCATCCAAATGTTATAAAACTAGAAGGTCTAGTAACTTCTAGAATGTCATGTAGTTTGTACCTTGTTTTCGAGTACATGGAGCATGATTTGGCAGGGCTTGCTTCTCACCCAAGTCTCAAGTTCACAGAATCACAGGTTTAATACAGTTATTGACACGTTATCTGCGTATCTTCTGTATAATGTTACTATAAGTATTAAACTATATTCTTTTTGTAGGTTAAATGCTACATACGGCAATTATTACACGGGCTTGATCATTGTCACAGTAATGGTATTCTTCACCGTGACATAAAAGGTTCAAACCTATTAGTCGATAATAACGGCGTTTTAAAGATAGCAGATTTTGGTCTAGCAAGCTTCTTTGACCCAAGTCAAAGTCAACCGTTGACCAGTCGTGTTGTAACATTATGGTATAGACCACCTGAACTGTTACTTGGTGCTACTTATTATGGCACTGCCGTTGATCTATGGAGTACCGGTTGCATAGTTGCTGAATTATATGCTGGCAAACCGATAATGCCAGGAAGAACCGAGGTAAGTTATATTAATAGTTTTGTTAATAATATAAAATTTATTTAATTTATTTGTTTAATTGTAGGGTTTATGGATTGTAGGTAGAACAGCTGCACAAAATTTTCAAGCTTTGTGGATCACCGTCTGAGGATTATTGGAGAAAATCAAAACTGCCTCATGCTACCATTTTTAAGCCTCAACAACCGTACAAACGGGTCGTTGCAGAAACGTTCAAGGAATTTCCGGCACCCGCGTTAGCTCTCATGGAGACTCTTCTTTCTATAGATCCTGCTGATCGTGGGTCTGCAGCTTCGGCTTTGAAGAGTGAGGTGTGCATTTTTGTTAACAATATAAACATATGAGTATATGACCGCCTTTTTGTAAGAGACTTTAGTTTAATCCATCTTTTTTTCCCTTTTTATTACTTTTACAGTTTTTTACTACAAAACCGTTCCCATGTGATCCTTCAAGCTTACCGAAGTATCCTCCAAGTAAGGAATTTGATGCTAAAATGCGCGATGAAGAAGCTAGGAGGTGTGTGTGTTGCAAGTAACTTTTATTTATTTTGTATTATGCTAATGATTAAAAATATTAAATTTTAAATTGATAGACAAGCTGCTGCTGGAGGCAAGGTTCATCATCGACCCGACCCTGAAAGAAAACCTACAAGGGAGTCTCGAGCCGTTCCTGCACCTGGCGCTAATGCCGAACTTGCATCATCTTTGCAGGTTAATTTTGATTGAAGTATATAATTATTAGTCAAATACCTAAAATACCCTTTCTTATTAATTTGTCTGTATCGCATACAGAAAAGGCAAGGGCAGTCGTATTCTCGTAGCGAAAAATTCAACCCGCAACATGAGGATTCTGCTTCCGGGTTTCCAATTGACCCACCAAGACCTTCTCAAGCTATGGAAGAAGACCAAACTAATAATCTGCATAAGCGGGCTTCACATTCCGGGCCATTGGTCCAACGGGCCGCCTGGTCAAAAAGCGGAAAGAAGGTCGAGTCAAACGGGCCGGACTTATCAGCAATGTCGGGTTTAGTAGCTGCTAGGAAAAGCATGTTATATGAAGACCGGAGAGACAGGGACAAAACCGGAACTTCACAACCACCTCCAAGACTAATAAGCCGGTTTCCTGGTTCGCTTAAAGAAGCGTCTTCAAATGCTGCAGGACAGCCTGATGATGATGGAAGAACAATTAATAAAGATCCTGTCAATGTAAGTTATTTTAATAAATTTCCAATTTTTTTTATTTATTTATTTATTTTTTTTGTAAATTTATAAAGTAAATTGTCATTGTTATCATTTGTGTAGATCGGGTACGGATCAAAGGGCAGCAAGATTCATTACTCGGGCCCACTACTAGCTCCATCGGGGAAAGTAGACCAGATGTTGAAAGACCACGATCGCCAAATTCAAGAAGCTGTAAGGCGCGCACGCGATAAAACCAAGGTGAGGAAAGTCCAGATGGAAAACACATTCTTTTCGGGTCGTTGAGCTGGATCTTATAATACCCTCAACACACACACGGATTATGAAGAAACTGTAGGAACATTCATGTATAATGAGCTAAATGTTTAAACTTTTCACCTGCCATCTTCTGTATAGTGGCATCGGGATAAATTGTGGGTCGATACTTGTTTTTTTTAATCCTGAGGTTGGGAAGATGATTGGTGATGTTGAATCTGAGTTTGAAGAATGTAATGTAACCTGTATTATTAAGCAATTGTGGTTCCTAAGGTTGACCACCTAAAAGTCAACTCAAATTCCATTACTATGTTTGTTTTGAGCATAATTTGGAATCATGTAATGCATTGACCAATTTATCATCCACATGGCCAGCTCATCTCTTGTTGTTCTAAACCAACAACAGGCATCCATTTGATTACATTTGCACATCTAAGAGTGGAGATAAGTCTTGTTGACTCAGTTTTAGCTCTACAAGTTTGATCACCTTGCAAATAAACTTTTGAGGTTAAATAACACTTAAGGAAGTGTAATTCATTATTTGAACCCATCTCACAATTTTACCTAGACAACATAACATGGGAATCTCATTACACTTTAGAAAGATTACGATTCTGACTAGGACGACAAACGAACATGACGAACATGGATTTGTTTGTGTTCGTTCATTAAGGAAATAAATTTGTTCATGAACACATACTGAATGAGTTTTTATGTCTGTGTTCGTTCATTATGGAAATGAATGTGTTCATGTTCGTTTGTGAATTTTATTAGCGGGGGTTTTGAAGTATTTTTAGTAATATATAAAAACAAAACTCTAATGAACTATCAAACACAAACATCTGACCATAAACAAACGCATTAGCAAATGATCACAAACATAAATGAATAAACGTGACCTTTGTTCATCTTCGTTCATTTAACTAAACAAAATATTTGTGATTCCTTGTTCTATTCCCACCTTTTAGTTGATTGTCACCTCATCTGATTAGTTAATTAAAAAATTATCTTAATCAATCAATTTCATGTTAGTTGACTAATCACCCAATAAACAACCAATTCAAGTAGCCTTGCTTCCCACAAAATCAAAGATCCTGTTCCTCACATGTCTAAGTCTATAATCTCATTAGTTCAGTATAATTAATATTATTATTATATTGTTATTATTATACTGCTACAGTAATTCTTCAAGGATCTTGGCCTACTTACAAGACATGTAGAAAAAAGAACAAGGAAACAAGTGGATTATTAGAGACACCACAATAACTGAAAACAACCTTTTTTTTTACAAATTTTGCTTTGCATAAAAACATTGTTTTAGTGTTGTTCATTAAAAGATCTGATTTTCATGGTTCACATCATGAATAACACAACAACCTGACTTGTGTAACTACTTTCTTTTATTACTCTTTTTGTTTTTTTTTCTCAACTTTTGTGCGGTTGTGTGATTCTGCAAGATTTTATAAAATGTTATTCATGATTTGATATGGGAATTGTTTTAGTGGGAGAATTTTGTACAACCTTATGCAGTTGGTGTGATATTTATAAAGCTATAGTGGATAAAGATATGGAGAACTCATCTGAATATAGTAATTGGCAAAGGTCTAGTAGCTCTAGAGGGTTAAATTCTTTAACAGTTTCAAGTAGATATCCTGGAAGAATTCCAACAACCAACGTTAGGTTGTCCGGTGACACGGGTCAAGATTCTCGAAGAACAGAAAACACAGTTTTTCGCTGATGACTTGGGTAGCCTAAAGCGAAAAGAATAATAAGTATCATAAAACTATGCTTAAAAGGTTGAAAGCTACGAAGGTTTGAAGGACGGAGTATCCCAGGTCAAAAGATGACCTGTCTTGTCACCTTTTCCTCGAACAGCACCAGCAGCTGTCGATGGAATTGCTGCACTGCTCGGACCGCAGGTCCAAAGCCACCATTGGCTTTAAGTGGATTGTCCTTTTGTTGCAACATACTTCAAGATAATATGCCTACCTAAATTAGAAGATACCTTGTAACACCCTAAACCGTTTTACAGACAACATGCAGCGGAAAATACGGACTTGAAAATTTCTTGCTTACAGAACATTCTCAAATGTTTGGAAAACACATCTAAGAGATATTTTTGGTGTTACATTTTTTTATAATTCTTATTACATTCAACGCGACTCATCTTTATTAGGTTATGTGACCGTGACCACGTACAATCCGCTCCCTCGCTCGATCTCCATCCTTTCCTTACTTCATTAGGTAGACAAGACAACCTGCAATCACCACATGACCGTTTCGTTAGTTCAATAGGTGACTTCATGTAAATTACTCACGATGCGGAAATAACATCCAACAATACTCCGTGATCCTGTTCAAATGCCTTCTTGCAAGTTCGGGTGATACCTCGATCCGAACCTCCAAGTCCCATGCATTCATACTTACATACCTGCATCTTCATTTCCATTCTCATAATAAAAGGTTAATAACCTTACAATACATACAAGCGTACAATTCCTATACACAACTTACCTTGACCCGTCATATTACTCTTCTTCATGTATTCTCTAGGACCAATATGACGTTTCCAATCCTATACTCAATCTATATATAATGACCAACCTTTACATACATAAAACTCTCACCCAAACCCGGGTATAAGTACCCATACATACCTCACATTATCAACTTACAAAAGCATAACAAATCTACTTACCGTATTTGTTACTATGTATACACCCATATCAATTTAATTACATACACACGCATCATTCCGTACTTGAGTCATATTTGCAAATCCGACATTCCTATTATTTGCTACACCCATACCTAGCATTCACGAAGTCCAACGATGTTATTCGATGCGTTAAACGCGAATACGGGTTGCGCATATAAGCGAAACATCAAAATACGACAAAAACAGGCAAATAACCAGTGGGGGGCGCAAGCTTGCGCCCCTGGAGGGTGAGGTTGCGCCCCTAGAGGGCGCAAATCAGCCCATTTTTCCCATCAGATTCAGGTTGCGCCCGTTCAGGTCACCTTGCGCCCGGACCTGATGTGAGGTTGCGCCCACTATGCACTTTTCATGCTTTAATGACATATCTTAAACCCCAAACCTCCCAAGGTTCTAAGATCATTCCCCATGATTTTCCTAGGCGTTAAACTACCCGGATTACGTGGTATCATCGTGAATGGCGTAACATTTCCTTGATGACCCGTTATCCCCTCTATATGCAACCAAACATGGGTAAATCTATTGTTAACCCATCACCAAGTTTCTTACCATAACATAACATTAATTATTTGTTTCCTTCAAGATCCCCATACTACATTAACATATAGATTCGATATCATAATGCAAGTTAAGTTCGGGAATCACTTACCTCAAGTCCTCCAAGTTCATGCTTGTTTATTTGCCTCCTCTTGACCCATTAGCTTCCCATGGTTGAGTCCATCATTCCTATCCTTTCATATCATCATATTCACATCATTGTTAGCATACATGATCATATCACACTAACAACCATTCTCAACCAAATATCACATTGACTTTCTTTAGTCAACTTCTATCATATCTAAAACATACATACACAACCACATTTATTCTCACATCATGTAATACCACTTATTATCATATATGTCTCATAGTTTTAACATGTTATGCGTCACATAGTGTGTCTAATCACACAATCAAGTTTGGGAGCCTAACCATGTTATTCTACACTATTGACTTGGCGGAAAGTCAACTTTCAACCATTCAAACTTTCTAGTTAGAAACATATATCCATATTAGTGTACTAGACCATATGAACTTCACCATAACAATATTCTCATATATTTCGGAACACATACAACTATATAATCACAATGGTTGTCATATAAGTTCATACATTTCCTCACATACATACTAGGGCCTTCATAATCTCCAACTAGCAACATAGCCCAAGAATGCCTCATAACACTAAATCCCTACATGAATACTCCCTAGAACACAAGTCTCATGCTAACCCACTTTCAATTATATTTATTATCATACTACTTTCATACTTGTCCAATCTTGCCTACAATTTCACAAGTTAGACTAATCTAGGCATTTCATCAAACACTTGGTGTGCATACAACATTTAAAACACAATGTACAAGCATTTCATGCATACTTTCATAGCTCATAACATAAATCATCATATTTCTTCCCTACATTACATACCATTCATTCAATAGTTATCAACATAGCAAATCATCACTTTCTTTTCAATGCACCCAACAATTAACTAAGAATGGTCTTGGATTACACCAAGATCTATACCCACTTTCATCATAAGTGTAAAACAATCTAATTAGCACATGAACCAAGCATAGCCTTATGTAGTTTCATGAATTATGGTTCCTTTAGTGTCTATCAACATCTAGACACCTCCATTCATCCTTGATTCACGTTTTCACATAAACCCTAGATTTTCATCACATTCAAAAACAAACATAACATCACAATTAGCCAAATTAAAGGTACCTTGGTGTGTATAAAACCTTAGATGACCCATAATTCGCTTCATGCACCATCTTTGGCTTCTACTTTCTCTTGATTTGGAGCTAGAGATGAAGAAGCAAGGGTTTGGTCTTGGGTTGTTCTTGATGATCAACATACACAAGAATGTGTATGTTGACATCTTACTTCCCCTATCTATAAACCATTACTTTGCTCCTTGTCCAAGTCTAGTCCCTCTAGTTTGATACCCTTCCAACCTTGACTCCAACCTTATTGAAATTCCATATAACTTGTGTATTTATCTAGGATAGGTACTTAGTTATTTCACCCCATGCCATAACACATTAAACCATGCTACTAAATTAAAGTTCGGGTTTTGGGGCGTTACATACCTTGTCTATATAATCTGATCTATCACAACAGATCTGGACACACCTAGATTATTCTCTTACACTCAATCTTCTATTCTCTTGGTCCATACACGTGAGGAGAATATCTCCTTCACTTACAACTCGAGTTAAGATACTCATTCCTGGCTTTGAGTCTAACTCAAACCAGAATTCTAACACACAAAAATAATATTATCTTGAACCTCCTTCTACGTTTGCAACGTAGGAGGACACCACGACCTGCGTTGGGCAGATCGGAACCCTTGAACCTTTTAACCCTTCCTGTGACTCAGAACCAACGTGTGACATTTATTTGTTGTAGCAACATTCGCCTAGTGGAATCGAAAGATGTTATTCGCTTAGTGGCGTCGAAAGATGTTAGTTTGAGACAATGGTTGGATAGTAGCGAACGAGTTGTTAATGCGCTTGATTGTTTGCATATATTTGTTCAAATAGTTGAAACTGTGAACTTAGCTCATTCTCAAGGATTTGTTGTGCAAAATGTTCGGCCCTCGTGTTTTGTCTTGTCTTCGTTTAATCGTGTATCGTTTATAGAATCAGTGTCTTGTTCAAGTTCATATTCTTGTGATGATGAATTTAAACAGAACAAATGGTTGTAATCAGGATCATTAACTCTAAAAGGTAGTAATGTTGTACAAGCAGAAGAAAAGAAAATTTTATTTCCAATGAAACAAATATTGCAAATGGAAGCTGCAATATTATACATAATGGATTCATTAGTTATACATATATTTTTTTATGGCACCTAGTATCAAATCGGGTCATCTCGGGTCCATTTGAGCCTGTTTTACTTTAGCAAGTTTTATAAAAATGACCTGTTTTGACCCATTGTATAATTTGAGCAGACCCATATGAAACCACAGGTAAACAAAAATTACCCAAATCAACTATTTGTTTTACAATATTAAGTTTGTTTTTTCCTATTTCTTCAGAATTTTGTTGGTTTATCTGTATGTGATGGTTACATTGCTACTAGTTCGGAAACAAATGAGGTACTTCTATTTTATTGTGATTACAAAATTATTTAAAAGATCAAATTCTGTAATAGTTTGTAAACATGGGTCAGGTGGTTGTGTATCACAAAGCGTTCCCTATGCCTGCCAGCATAGTCGTATAAGTTCAACACCACAGATCCAATATCAGGATATGATGTGGGCGATTCAGATAAGTTCATCTCATCTGTGTGTTGGCGTACTCAGTCGTCCACCTTGGTTGCTGCAAATTCAATGGGAAACATCAAGCTTTTGGAAATGGTTTAGTTATATCCAACATTCCAACCATATATCTGTTAATTTGCAATGCAATTCTCATAGGAAGTTGTATGTAGAGAAATTTTGAATGTGTCATGTACTGTAGATAAATTTAAGTAGACAAAGGAAAATCTGGTGGTCATTACTATATGTTTTGTAACTGTTAGCCATTTGCTAAACACTAGTAGGAACCCGGCGTTGCGACAGGGCTGCACTTTGTTTGGCGATTGCGTTTAGTCAATCACGTTGCGGGTGTTGTACATTATACAAACATACTGATAATGTGTAATATATGATCGAAGGTGTACAATTTTAGTAGGAAATAGGTGTAGACATTTTAGTAGAGCTAGAAGTTAAGTTTGTAACAAGTGTCGAGCGATGTAAAAGTAACCCAAAGTTTGAAAACAGATGACGCGATAGAGTTTTCTAAAAAAAACATAAGTGAAGAATAATGATTAAAAGAAATACTTGTGAGCATAATATATATAAGGGAATACATTTGGTGTTGAAAACACGTGTGAAAATTTAAAGTGACGCAAGATAACATTGAAAAGTTGAAGTGGAAGAAAATATTTTAGTCTCCGGTAAAAAAAAAGTAGTTAAATACTCAAAAGGAAGCCATCAAAATGAATGCTCTTGAAGGGGCATGTCCAGGTTGAGATGAAGGTGGGGTTAATGGCCGAATGTCATGCCGTTCGTATGTATGGGGTGTAGTTGTAAAAAGATATGGCATTATACGTAATATGGTGTGTGGCTACGAGTGTAAGAGTGTGTTAATATATTAGAAGTGACTATTACATGTTGTAATTGAAAATTCACATAGGTATTAATGTTGCAAAGCACACAAATTTTTAGTACGTGTAAGGCGGGGTTGGATTTTCAAACAGGTTGACATACATTACAGTGAAAATGGCAAAATGGTCAAATACACATAAAAATGTGGGAGCATAGACAAAATACTAAAATGAATCACCAACTATGTTCAAATATAGAAGAAACATCATAAACAATGCAAGGCACCAACATACCCCTAGCTTCAGCCATACGCAATTTGTTTTCCTACCATTATTATCGTTTGGTTTATGTTTCTCTTTTACAAACGCTTTCATGTAATCTATATGAATTGTCACATAATTTATATATTAATTTTCGTTTCTTAAATTGGGGGGCCTAAGCACTTGCGTAGCCCAATAACATTAACGGGGTGACTCTGGTGGCAGGCGGTAGTGTCACAAGGTTAGAGTTGGCACAAGTATAAAATGGATGGAAAAGATATTGTAGTTTTTCGCTACTTTGTTGGGCTTGGGATGACATCTCTGTTGTAAGGATATATATGAGTTTGATTTACTTATATGGATAGTCAGGTTGTAGAGACTGTTGTTAGTGAGGTATACAAAGATTCAAAGGCGCTGCCCAATCACGCATGTAAGATGTGATTTCAAGGACAAGGTGTACTTTGTATTGTGGATATGGATTCAGTTAGGGGTGTTCAACGGTTCAGTTTGCGGTTTATTTGATTTATCCGGTTCGGTTTATTTGGTTTTTAATATTTTGTACCTCAAACCAAACACCGAACCAAGCCAACTAAGAAATATGTAAACCAAACCAAATTTAACCAAATTCAATTCGGTTCGGTTAAAAACCAAACAAACCGATTTCAACCAAAGTGAACCAATTTTTTTTCTAATTTATATTCATTGTTTGTGTTTAGAATAGCAAGTTAGCAACTAATTTAAACCGAATAATCAAGCCACACAACATATTATAAAAGAAAGTTAAAAAGCAAAATAAAACAAACAGATCCGGAAAAGTCTTACATAAAAACACAAATATCATAGAAATTAGAAATACTTAACAAGTCTTTGCCAATGACACAAAATATGAATAAACTTCAAACTTCAAACTTGAATCTTTCTCTAACTCAGGTGAAACATGTATTATGACAATATGACCAACGTTTGATGAGTAGGCTTTATTTTGAGTTAGGCTTTAAAATTAATATTTAGGTTTATAGATTTTATATAGTTTATTAAATATTATTACTTTTACTTAGTGGAACCAAAAACTAAATTAAACACCAAATTAGCAATTCGTTTTGGTTAAAATCAAACTAAACACCAAATTCATTGTTTGAATTGGTTTTATTAGTTACGGTTACAGTTTGGTTTATGGCTTTTCTGAACACCCCTAGATTTAGTTGTATTTACAGGTTTCTTCCTTTGTTTCTGAATGTATAGAACAGTCAAACTATAAGTTAAAAATATAAAAAAACTATGTTTGTTAGGCGGTCTTCAAAGTTGTTTGGTACTTTGGTTTTATTATTGAATCACAAACCATAGTCCTCATATCTCCATGCTACCATTGTGCCTTTTCCAGCCGAATGAGGCCTTCTGTGTTTCACACAACGCGCAACTTGGTAGGGTTTGAGGAGGCTAATTAATTAGGTAGGGTCATCATCATACTAAATAAATATTAACAATAGCCAAACTAATTAGTTAGGGTCTGAGGAGGCTGAGATGTATATAGTTTTATCTTTACCCCGTAAGAATAGAGAGGCAAGACCCCAGCTCGATAGAGCACTAAAATTGAAGGTTAAAATTATACAATAAAAACCGTTGGTAAATGACGTACAATCTTATATGTTAAAAGGTACAAATCTTATATGTTAAAATTATACAATAAAAACATGTTTTATTCCCCTTAATTTAAGGTGCAATATTTCTCCATAGAGACTAGTATATTAAAACTAATAGATCCATGAAACCTGGATTTGGTGTCAACAGTTGACCCCATTGTCTCTCTTTGTTTTAGCAGCATCTAGCTTTTGCTTACAGATTTCCCAAGTGATGTCTTAAAGTCAAAAATATGAGCTAAGGATGATAAATAGCCAAATAGCAAGCTTTTTCCTCTTCTTTTCCTCATATTCTTCCCTTGTCTAATTAATGTTAAACTATTAGTAACTAGCAGGAACCCGCACGTTGCGGCGGAGCTGCATGATGTTTGGCTATATATCTATACTACTATATAATGGGTTCTAGATGAGTAATATAGTAATTTTCATTTAATTTTAAGACACATAAAAACATTGTTTTTGCATTTTACGTGGTTTTTTATGACCATCCAACATTCTGTACGCATCATACATTTTAATTTATAATTCTTTAGGGACAATTAGATTGTTGTTAGATTTTACTCTAGCATGTTAAATAGTAAACATGTAGTTTAAGTAAAAAATAGCAATACAAAGTTTAGAAAGCATTACATTTACACATCATTCGTTGAACATTATTAAAAATATAATGTTTCCTGACTTTCCGCTCATGTATTAAAACCATGTCCAAATTTATCTAAACATATCGTTTCCTCCCGTTTAATTGAGTCATTAACTCTAGTTTTTAAGTAAAGAAGAACCATCATTCTATGTGTGTAGAACATGTTGTCATGTGAACTGTGAACAACAGCAAACAATGTAAAATACAACAAAAAGTATGTAGAAAATATTATCCTACTTTAAGGCAAAACGATACATATATTATTTAACTGCTTCATAAATAATTTAATAATAAAATTAAAGGAATGACTTGGTAGCTATTACTACAAAAATTTCTTTTCAGGTTTACTATAAAACAAAGTTACAGAGTTTGGATTGTTACCTAGAACATAGATTATTATTATCCAAAAATGAAGGTGTGGTGTTGGCGATGCGGTGGTATTTACGGAAACGACCCGCCTATCCAAATGGAGACAACCAATCTGAATTTAAGGCAGTTCTTTGAAAGGGTTTGCTTGAATAAGAGATTTGGAAGGCAACAGTAATGATGTCAAAAGGAATACATATAATAAGAGGTTTTAATGGTATGAGGAAATAATAACAATGATAAAGACTAATCAGTTTCCTTTCTTAAATAATGGACAAAAAAAAATAATTATCAAGGAAGTTATGGTTTATGGCTTACGAATACGAGAAGAAAAGAAAGGCATCTTCTCATTAAGTTTCATTTATTTAGTGTTTAAGTTAATTGGTTAATTTTTTGTGTTAACTATCCATTGTTTTTATTTTTGATTTTATTTAAACGATTTATAATCTAAAGTAGAACTTATATATCTTGCTACAGGTGTAAATTCGTCAGTTATTTGTTTTATTTATTTTTTATTTATATTGTTCACCAATTAAAGAACATATACGATGATATTATAGTATACTTTCTTTTGTGAATTATATAGCATTACTGGAGGAGACTATGTAATGTACTATCGCAAAATTGAATGTTTAAAGACGATTTAGATTCCATATTTGAAGATGTGTGGAATAATCAAAAAATAAAAAGAAGAGACTCCTTCGTAATCATGTTTTCATTCATGATAAGAACCCATTGATCACATTTACTATACTACAAAGTATATAAAATAAAAATAAGATTATATATCTTGCTATATGTGTAAATTCGCTAGTTATTTGTTTTATTTACTTTTTATTTATATTAGTTCACCAATTAAAGGACATATACATGATATTATAGTATACTTTCTTTTGTGAATTTTATAGCATTAATGGAGGAGACTATGTAATGTACAAGTGAGTTTTGCAAATAGGGGTAGTGTTAGAAAGTTTTTATGACATTTTAGGTGTAAAGCATAAAACTCTTCATATGCCATCTTAAAAAAGAGATCAAGTTACCTTGTTGCCCATCTAAAATGTATCATATAGTAGTATAGATATAGATATAGATACTTACTATTGATTAATCATATTAAAATTATGTTGTTGAATTAACGGGCTTACTATTTTCCATATTGCCTACTTTTGCTTAAAAAAGATGAATTTTTTTTAATTGGATTATACTTATATAATTTTCATTTTTCTTAGCAGCGAACGAAATTCACCAAGAAGTCTATTCGGAATCCCTACTCAGTCAAATCAGGACCCCTTCCACCCAGCATAGCCAGACATGTAAGGGAGCTCCTGGTTTCATCAAGCTCACAAGTTTCGGGAAAAACCCGACTATCCACCCGCTTGAAAGCACGACAATGGAATAATCAGTAAAACGCAGCGCTCTCAAGAATCAAACCCATGATCTTTCAGCCATGGTCTTCTATCATTGAGCCCCCATACCACTCCACCATACGATGGTTGGTTAATTTTCATTTCATCATCCCAAAACAAGTTATATTTGGATAGTGGGTAACTAGTGATCATTAATAATAAGGTTCTTTTTATTTGTTACATTGCTAATAAATAATGTTTTTACTACTAATATACCTACGTCACTTCATCAATATATGTTCTTGACTTCTTTCTGTATTTCTAATCTGATCCTAAGAGATAGAGCACACTCGTTGTTTGTTTACGTGGATTACCATTAATATTGGAATTTGCTTTAAATAAACATAAAAGTATGAAACTTAAAATATCTCAATCAACACGTTGTATACATTTTAATTTTTTTAATAGCAAACTCACACACTGTTTATTTATTCTATATCGGTGTAATTAAACACTTACAATGTAAAAATCCAAATTGTATGCAAACAATGAAAACTCATATATCGTAAATATATAACAAAAATTAAGAAACTACATATATATTTTCAACATAAATATGAGAAACGAAATATTATATGAGTCAATACATAATAGAAGGGATGAATATTAATACATAGGCGGATTGATTAACAAATGTTAAGATTAGATTACAAGTAAAAAAGATATGTAGACGTGATATAAATTTGTACAATTGAGAAGTGTGAAGTTTGTTTGGTTTTATTACTTTGTTACATGCATAGATTTATATTTGTGACTCTTGTTAGGTTGAGAGCATATATGCATGAAGCATAGATAGGATAAATAGGTCCCTTTTGATTGTATTCCATCCCTTGATCCTTTCTGTCTTTTAGCTACATCAAATTCACCATTTTTTATGGTGATCAACAAATTTTAAGACAACCATGCAACCATTTTAATAGCATATTAGTATGTCCAGCGTGAGCCTGTGGAAGGTGTTAGTGAGCGGATTTTTTTTGCCGTTTTGGTGATTTATCCACTATTTTTGTTACAATTGGTGGGTATCAAAAGCCGGTTTTGGGTTTAGGTGGTTCTGTAACATGAGGTGGAGGAACATGTTTAGGTGGACACGAGGTTATACACCAAGCAGCCATGTTGGATTCTTACACAGGCATTGGACAGGGTGGACGGCTGAGGTGGACGATGGGGGTGATGAGGTGGCTAGATCTGCAATCAGATTGCGGATCTATGACACCAAACTGACACCCACAATCTAGCATTGCGAAACTCTTTTGGTTCTTGTCTTCTGAGCTTCCAGAACTAACACATGGAAGCACGCTACGAAAGTCCGTAGGAGGAGGAGGCGGGTGTGTATAAATAATCCGTGAACTTTGAATTGTATACATGCAATTGTTTAAAAAATAAATATGTATCCATGCAAAGTTTTTAAGAAATAAATATGTATGCATGCTCATTTCAAATCAACTATTGAGGTTCAAAGTGATTCCCTGCAAACACTATTAGAATGACTGATTTAGAATAGGTAAATGTTACTGCAAACACATCAATGAACTGGCAAATACATCAATCTATAAACTCAAATATTATAAATATAAATATAGGCATGCCAAAGTTAAAATCAAACTCCTATCCATACTCCTGCATCATACGAAAGTTGTGTTCTCACTTATTTATCCACACTCGAATAAAAAAAATACTCAACCTTTAAACCCTGGTTTAATTTGTTAATTTTCCTGATCCTATTTTTCATAAATAACTTAAGAACATGACACATTTATACCCTGGTCCAACTAATAATCCACTTTTATGGTTACAACCACTACACCGTTCTGCTAGGTTATTTGAAGAAAATGATGGTCGTGCCATAGAACTTGATGTTAGACGTGGCGACCAAACATTTTGGTCTATTATTAAAAAGGTAAAACCCTAGACCATAGGGTGTTACTTTTGGTACGCATGGCAGGTTCGGTGGAGTTATAGACTGTGGATACCAACTTCTTGACTGTGGGTTGATAATTGCCCTTGTTGAAAATGGCGTCTAGAGACACACACATTTTACCTACGATTTGATGAAGTGACAGTGACGTTAGAGGACATTAACGTGCTAATAGGCATGCACATTAGTGGTCCAATAGTATCAGGAACAGAACCAAATAAAGATGACTTATGATCAAATGATCAAATTAAGGTTAGAAAGAATAAAAAAATATGTTGGGTATTGAAGGTGACAATTTAACGTTGAGGGAAAATGCTATTTTTGTCATCAAAACTTTATTATAAGTTAAAAGAGCCATTGTCGGCAGATGCAAATATGCATAATATTACACAATACTCACGTTGGGTCATATTACTATATAGAGAAAGTATACGGTACAAAGAACCTTAACATAAGAAGTGTAGGAAGCTACCACACCTTGACACGTGTAAACTCTAGTTAACTCCAACTAACACAATCCTGATTGATAAAAGGTACAACTGCTACATCTCTTCCTCCTTTGAAGCAAACGTTTATTCCCACTTCATCGATCGAGATCTGACCAATATTATCATCATCATCGTCATCATCACCATCATCACCACAACCACCACCACCTACCGCCGATACACCACCACCACCACCACAATTATTCAGTATTTTTTGAAATGTAGTGGGGTCTTTCTGTAACAGACAGCAAAACGAGTTGACTTTTGACATAACAGATCATGGACTACTTAAGGAGGTCATCCCCTTCCAGATCCAACAAGACGAAGCCAGAGAGCAGAATTAAGTGCTATAGTTATCTTGCTTCATGCTTTAATCTTTCTAGTAAGAGGGTGGTTGCTGGATTTCTTTGTTCCATGATTCTGTTTTCTACGTGATTTACTAAATAAATCATTGATATTGATGGGTGTATCCCTGGTATTTTTTATTTGGTCCCAATGGATAAGATCGTCTAGTCCCTCGATCCACCTGAGTTATTTTGGTAAAGGTGAAGTGGCAAAAAAAAGGTGCTTTTTGATTTTTGTAAAGGTGCGTTTGATAATATCCCAACTTAAATTGGGTAAACTTAATGGTGCGTCCAAAAAATTTAAGGGTGCATCCAAAATTGTTAAGGATGCGTTCAAACTTAAATTGGCCTCTGACTTCCAATGTTGATTGTTCTTATCAAAGGTGCATCCAAAATTAATGAGTGCTTCCAAATTTTTTATTGAGTGCTTCCAAATTTTTCAATGAGTGCTTTCAAATTTTTAATGAGTGCGTCCAAATTTTTCAATGCGTGCTTCCAAATTTTTTAATTAGTGTGTCCAAATCTTTTAATGAGTGTTTCTAAATTTTCAATGAGTGTTTCCAAACTTTTTAATGAGTGCTTCTAAATTTTTAATGAGTGTTTCCAAACTTTTAAATGGGTGAATGATTCCAGTTGTTCTGTTTTAAATGAGCATGCATACATATGTATAATGTTAAGTTGTTCTGTTTTATTTAATTATAGAATTTCAAGTTTGGTAATGAGTTTTGAATTTTAAAATGGCCAGGCTTTGGTGAAAGGATATGAAGAAGGTCATGGGATAGAGGTGATGGTGATCACGCTGATGTAGTTGCTGCAGAAGTACTACTTTGTTCTCTTCAACCTCGGGACACTCCCGGGGTATAATCTAGTGTAAATATGTAATTAAACTATGATTATTACCTTTCATAATTAGAACGACAAACTCACACACCTTCTAAATCCACACTATTTTGTAACAAAAAGTGGGTGAATCGTGAGTGATGGGTTTAACGTAAGTTGAAGAATGTGATTAATGATGTAGGGTGCGGATGTAACATAATGTAACACAAAAGGTGATGATGAATGCTCGCTATGACATATGGTCTAAGTCACTGATAAAATCAATTTCATAAGACCAGATTAAATGAAAGTGGAATTTGTGTGTACGAGGTGTGTGTACCTTTGATTACACTAATATATTAATGGTTAAGAATTAGACATCGAGAAAGTCGTAAATATTTAATAGTTACAAATTTTTTTAGTGGTGAGTTTTCTTTATCTTTTTTATGGGGATAAGTACGTTACATCCGCTTTTTGGCAAGCTCGCCACCTCATATCTGGCCAGACTATGTTGTCTTAACCGGGTCCACGCTGACATCGGTATGAGGCTTGGTCTATTGGTAAGGAGTGTAAGAAAGGTTTCCCTCCCCATTATTAATATTTTTTCCTTAAATCTTTGTATTTACTGTAAAGTACAACATTTAATAAAAAAGTATAAATATTTATTCACTCCCTCCCCATTATTAATACTTTTTCCTTTAATTTTTGTATTTAATGTAAAGTACAGCATTATAATAGTATCAATTTACAAAGTTTTTGTGCATCATGGGTTGTACATAATGCTTTAAGGGTGTTATGTGTTTGCTTGGTTATATGGTATGCATTGAAGGTTGTACATAGAGATACACCTCATCTATCTTTTTCTTCCATTCCCCCTTTTTCCCCTGCTCTCTTTTCTTTTCCAGACTTCTCTTCTTCCCTCTCTCTCTATAACCTACCTCTTCATCTCTATGTAACCTCACACCGTCACCACCATCATAGCCGCCTGAAGCATCACCCATCACATGATAAGCTAGGAGATGAGGTCTGATTTGTGGAACATAGATAATTTCTCCATGCACAAGACCCAAACTCTGTCACAACTCTCACACACACTTCTAGAGAGAGGATCGAGAGAGAGAGAGAGCAGGAAGGAAGAGGAGATGGTCAACAGAGCAACATCCCAAGAGGTAACCACCGTTCGATCGATTCAAACCAGCAGCAACACCATGTTTGGGTTTGGGCTTTGATTTTCGGCAAGTCTTTGTTATATGTTTGGCTGGTGAGTTTTAAGTACGTTGGATCTCGGTCGCTTCTTCGTCGGTTTACGATGTCGAATACAAACAGGTCCGAGACTGGCATCCGTCCGCTGCCTCCGCCGGTGAACAAGTTTTTGGCGATCGAGCGTGCCATAATTGTGAACGACAGTCGTTTAGACGGTGGCATCAACAACAATGATCCCCAAATTCATCCTCTATTTAAGGTAGTTTGTTATTAGTTTATTTGAAAAATAACTTTTGTATCTTGGTGCTTCTAACTACTCAAACCTCCATTTTCGAGCTAAAGGTTTTATTTTTTTTTATTTAGTCTTGCTTTGTGCTTGACACTTGATTTCACTTTAATCGCATGGTTTGGATGTTCACCAAAGCCTTGGCATATGCTATCTGTAAAGATATATACAGCCATTTTATCTTAAACAAAGAGTTGCAAATTTGCTTTTATATCCCTTTGCAGTTTTGTACATTTCCTTCAGGAACCAACAACCCTTTCATCTTTGTAAACGCACAAGATGACAAAGCTCTTTGTGTTGTTATAATTGATATCGAGTGAATTCTTCGCTCCCCGTAACAACGCGCAGGTTAAATACTAGTTTAATAAAAAAGTATAAATATTTATTCACTTATACCACATTAAGATTAAAACAAATGAAGATCTTACTATTAATATAATGTATTCGCAGGATGATATCATTTCAACTTATCAACCTTGCCTCTCTATATAAACAACTCTCTTTTAGTACTGTCCAATCATCCCATTAATTTATCGACTCTATGGCTTATCTTTTCAGATCAACCATTTGCTTGTTGCTAGTTTTGGCGACTTGTCTACTAGAATTACAAGGTACACCTTTGTCAAACAACAATCCGTATGTTGATATAAAAACTACAAAGGATGCATGTAGCATATTGGAAAAACATGGGTTTCACGAGGTGGCATTAAAGTGTTATCAGAGAAGGATGATGTTGAAAAACATTCCTCAAAAAGTCATCATTCCTCAAGAAGTCACCCTCGGCGGCCCGGATCCCGAACATAATTCTTGAGTTTAATTTCTTGTTTGTAATAGTACGTAGCTTTATATTCGCGTATTTTTACTAGTGCAAGCTAGGGAAATAATATTGATTATATTTTTCTTGTTATTTCTGTTAACTATATATCCTGATTGATATAAAGCAATAATATGTTTCGTTTAAAAGTTTCAGTAAACCAATTTTGATTTCGGACTTAAGAGTTTATCTAGAAAATATACACCAATACGTACTATGAGTATGAGTATGCTGACACACATTGAATTAGAAAAATCGATCAATAGAAAATTTGGTCTAATATAAACTTGAACTCGGATTCATGATTATAATTTATATACATATATTCAAATGATAAAGTTGAAATAGATGATGAATAAACGAAACTATAATCACTTCTATTACATAGTTTTAATCCAAATGTGTCATCAATATGTAACAAAAACTAGGTGATAACACATGCAACGGTCTCTTGAAATATAATGTATTCTCAGGATAATATCATTTCAACTTATCAACCTTGCCTCTCTATATAAACAACTCTCTATCCTTTACTGTCCAATAATCCCATTTATCAACTCTAGCTATGGCTTATCTTTTCAGATCAACCATTTGCTTATTGTTGCTAGTTTTGGCGACTTGTCTACTAGAATTGCAAGGTACACCTTTGTCAAACAGCAATCCGTATGTTGATATAAAAACTACAAAGGATTCATGTAGCATATTGGAAAAACATGGGTTTCACAAGGTGGCATTAAAGTGTTAACAGAGAAGGATGATGTTGAAAAACATTCCTCAAAAAGTCATCATTCCTCAAGAACTCACCCCCGGCGGCCCGGATCCCGAACATAATTCTTGAGTTTAATTTCTTGTTTGTAATAGTACGTAGCTTTATATTCGCGTATTTTTACTAGTGCAAGCTAGGGAAATAATATTGATTATATTTTTCTTGTTATTTCTGTTAACTATATATCCTGATTGATATAAAGCAATAATATGTTTCGTTTAAAAGTTTCAGTAAACCAATTTTGATTTCGGACTTAAGAGTTTATCTAGAAAATATACACCAATACGTACTATGAGTATGAGTATGCTGACACACATTGAATTGGAAAAATCGATCAATAGAAAATTTGGTCTAATATAAACTTGAACTCGGATTCATGATTATAATTTATATACATATATTCAAATGATAAAGTTGAAATAGATGATGAATAAACGAAACTATAATCACTTCTATTACATAGTTTTAATCCAAATGTGTCATCAATATGTAACAAAAACTAGGTGATAACACATGCAACGGTCTCTTGAAATATAATTAGTTAGCTTGAAAACCCAATGCAACTTGGTGTATAACCGATGAGGCCCCGGCCTGTCCAGCTTTTTTGCTTAATCTCATTGTAAATTTTACCGAAATTTTCAGAAATAAAATAAAATTATATGTATTAAGTCCAGCCCTACCATGTTTTTCGCTCAAGATCTGTCATTGAGTGTGTACGCGACTAGTTGAAAATAAACAAAAAAAAGTAAAATGTGGGTAGTTTGGTAATGTGATATTCAAAAATTCAAAAGCAATTTCAAAAGTTAGGTTTTGTGGCTTTTGAAAAACAACTTTTTAACTCACATCAAAAAGCCAAAACAAAAGAACACTTTTAACAAATCCAAAAAACTTATTGACTTATTTGTTTTTTTTAAATTAATAAGTCGGTTGTTTTTAAACTCAATCCCAAACATGCTTTAAACATTAATTGGGATGGTGAATGTTGGCAATTTATATTTTTGTTATAAATAAGTAATAATTAGGGGTTTTTAATCCAAGGAAATGACACTATGTTATTTTGACTTTCTTGACATATAGTCAGGGGTGGATCTACTTGTCCGGGAACGGGTTTCCGGGAACCCAGTCGGTTTTGAAATTTTAGTGTTAATATTAGAAAAAAATACATAAGGAACCCATAGATAAATTTGAAAAGGAACCCATAACAAAACAGGTGAAGTAGTCCAGTGGATGTGAGCGCGTATTACAACTGCAAGGTTGCCGGTTCGACTCCCACAAGCTTCATCCAAATTAGATTTTTAATCAGTTGTTGGTTCCTATTTTTTTTAGTTTAAAACCAACCTGGGGTTTAAACACATACACATTACACACTGCCCTTCTCCAACCTCAGCCACCCCTCCTTTTCTTTTCTAACTTCTCCTATTCTCCAAACGGCCACCTCGTCCTGTCCGTCTCTATCGATCTGTAAGTTTCTATTTCGATTATTATTATCATTATTATTATTCATCCTTTCCTTTATTATTCATTTACTATTTTAGTTTATGCTTATAGTGAAATGAAATAACTGAGAATTTTGTATTATTAAAGTTGTGTCTAATACAATACGAGGAGGTACAATATATACTAAACAAAGGAGGATTTACAGGAGCCAATCAAGCTCTTAACAGTTGTCATCTTTGACCAAGTAATAGAGGAAATAAAACTGTGATTTGATAGGAGAAAGTTATGGGATCCTTATTATTTGGAGGAGGTATTTTCGGTATCCTTAATACGCCCCCGCAAGATGGAGGCTCCATTGGAGACTCCAATCTTGGAGCGAAACTTGACAAATGGTCGTCGAGAGAGAGGTTTTGTGAGAGTATCAGCCGGTTGGTCTGCTGAATTAATGTGATAAACTTTTAGTTGGCCAGCCGCAACCTTTTCCCGAACGAAGTGATAATCAAGGGCGACATGTTTCATTCTTGAGTGATACACTGGATTGGAACATAGGTAAGTTGCCCCCATGTTATCACAGTATAGACTTGGTGGTGTTGAGGGTAAAATATGAAGTTCTTTGAGGAGGTTTTGAACCCATGTGACTTCAGCTGCGGCATTAGCCAAAGCTTTATACTCGGCTTCTGTAGAGGATCTAGAGACTGTTTTCTGCCGAGTAGACTTCCAAGACACGATGTTTGATCCAAGATAGAGAAGATATGCCGTTGTAGACCGTCCACCGTCATGAATGCCACCCCAATCAGAATCAGCGAAGGCGTTGATGGTTACTGGTTCGCCTTTCTTTAAGAACAACGCATGATGAATAGTTCCCTTTAGATAGCGCATGACACGTTTTAGAGCCTGCATATGTTTTGTTGTGGGTGCATGCATGTATTGAGACAATTTGTTGACTGCAAAGCTAACATCGGGCCGAGTGAAGGCAAGATATTGAAGCGAACCAATTATTTTCCGATAGATGGTTGGATCAATACGGGATGAACCATCAACCGGCGAAAGAGCTTCCGAGGAACTTAATGGGGTTGCAACATCCTTCGCACCGTCCATATGAAAATTGGTTAGGAGATCACTGATGTGTCGGTGTTGCGAGAGAAACATGCCATGAGTTGTTGGTATGACTTCAATGCCCAGAAAATGATGGAGGTCCCCTAGGTCCTTGAGAGAAAATCGTTTGGACAGTAAGGTGACAAAGTTGTTCATGAAGCTTGTATGGTTACCTGTTAAGATAATATCATCTACATAGACTAAAAAAATACATAAGTATCCCGTTAGAATTATACACAAAGAGCGAGGCATCCGAGTGAGATTTTTGAAAACCATAATTTAGAAGTAACGTTTTAAGTTCCATGTACCACGCCCGCGGTGCTTGTTTTAGTCCGTATAGAGATTTTCGAAGTTTGCAAATGTGATTTGGAAATTGCGGATTAGCAAACCCGGGTGGTTGAACCATGTAAACATTTTCATGAAGAGTGCCTTGTAAAAAGGCATTGTTGACATCGAGTTGTCGTAAGCTCCAATTGTTAGAAAGAGCAAGAGAGGACAACTCGAATGGTTACGGGTTTAGTGACCGGGCTGAAAGTCTCAAAGAAGTCTTTCCCCGGTTGTTGATGTAAGCCTTTCGCGACTAAACGCGCTTTGTACTTGTCAATAGACCCATCCGGTTTTCTTTTTACACGAAAGACCCATTTGCAACCAATGGGTGTATGTGTAGAAGATGGAACAAGGTCCCATGTGTGGTTTTGTAGGAGAGCATTGTATTCGTCATCCATGGCTTTCCTCCACAATGGGTCTTTGATGGCTTGGGAGACACAAGATGGTTCGATGGTAGGAGGAAGCGGGTGGACTGTGGTGTGATTGACAAAGCTGGAACCATAGTATTTTGGGTTTGGTTTCCTGTTTCGGGGAGGGAGAGGGGGTGAGGAGGATGGTGTGTTGTTGTTTGGAGTGGCACCGGTTGACGGAGTGGCGGTTTGTGCGGATGGTGGGTCAGTGGTTGAGGTGGTGTCGGTGGAGGGAGAGGTTGTGGGTGCGGAAGCTGATGTATGATCGGGTGTGGTGGAGTCTTGGGTAGATGGATGATTGGTGTTTATTGGTGTGGAGGAGTTAGAAGGGTGATTCATCGTGGCAGTGGGTGAATTAGGAGGTAATTGGTTGGTTGAGGGTGAGGATGTTGAGTGGTCAGTAGGTGGGAATGGTGTTGATATAGGAGGAGTTGAGGGATTGGATGATTGGGGTGGGCCACTTGTAGTTGGAGTTTGGATATTTAGGAATGATGTGTAGGTATGGTCAGTGGGTTTTGAGGTTTGTGTATGACAAGGGAAAAGGTGTTGAATAAACTCAACATGTCTTGAGTGGTATAATTTTTTTGTTTTAGGGTCAAAGCATTTATATGCAGACTTTGAGCATGAGTAACCAAGAAAAATACAAGATGCTGATCGTGGTTGTAGTTTGGAGGTGGTATAAGGGCGAAGCCACGGATAGCAGAGACATCCAAATGGTTTAAGTTTGGAGTAGTTAGGAGCGACATTGAACAACACTTCATAAGGTGATTTGTTATTCAAGATTGTTGTGGGTAGACGGTTTATGAGATAGGTTGCAGCTTGGAATGCATATGACCAAAATGAGGATGGTAGATAGGCATGGTGGAGAAGGGCAAGGCCCGTCTCGACAACATGTCGGTGGCGACGTTCAGCCACACCGTTTTGCTCGGGTGTGTGAGGAGGTGTAGTGTAGTGAGAGATACCATGAGTGGTAAGAAAAGATTTGAGACCAATGTATTCGCCGCCATTGTCCGTAAAAAGGGATATAATGGGTGTTTGAAAGTATTTTTCTACTAGCGACTTGAACTGTGGAAAAATGATTGCGACATCGGATTTTCTTTTTAGTGGAAATAACCAAATATATTTTGAGAAATAATCAACAAATATTACGTAATATTTGAAACCGTCAATGGATGTTTGGACGGGTCCCCATACATCTGAGTATAGAAGTTGCAATGGTTTGTTAGCAACAAACGAGTTTTTACCGAAAGGTATTTTGTGACTTTTATTTGATGAACAGGAATTACAATGGAAAGACTCGGGTGACACTTTATTAAACTTAAGTCCTAATGTAGACATTATAGACTTGAAGACTTGAAACGAAGGATGTCCAAGGATATGGTGCCACGAGAGTAAAGATCCTGTTGAAGTTGTGTTGATTTGATGAGAGGTTGTGGTTGGTCCATAGTAAACGTCATTAACGTTAATGCCCCGCATGAGATGCGCCCCCGTGCGTAGATCCTTAACCAAGAAATAAGAGGGAAAAAATTCAACAGAAACTCGGTTAGTACGACAAACTTTAGCAACGGAAATAAGATTATTGCGAAGGTTAGGAGCAATTAAGATATTATCTAAGAAAAGAGGCCGTGAGTTTGTATGAAGAGTTTGTTGACCAATATGTGTAATGGGAAGAGTTTTACCATCACCCAGAACGATCTCGTCCGGGCCACCATATTCGGAAAGAACATGCATGGAGTTGCGATTGTTGGCGGTGTGATCGGAAGCTCCGGAGTCCCACATCCAAGTGTTCGAACCTGCCTGTGGAGAGGTGTGGTTCACAGTTGGATTTGATGAAGAGGAACTGTTGGTAGTAACTTGGTGATCACGTAGGAATCTGCCAAGTTTTCGACATTCCTTGGTCTCGTGACCGGGTATGTTGCAGTAATGGCAGAAGAGATTAGACCGATTGGTGCGGGTATTTGGTTGTGTAGGTGTGGGTCTGGAAGACCATGAGGGGGATCGGTTGGGTGAGGGTTGGTTGGAGGCTGATGAGGGTCGTGAGTTTCGATTATAGGGACGGTTTTGGTGGGCGCGATGAGTATGGTTGACAGTGGTAATAGTGGGTTCGGGTGCCGATTCTTTGAGAATGCGTTCATGATCAAGAAGCTTTTCAAAGAGGTCGGGAAAGGCAATGGTTGTGTCACGGGTCTTGAAGGCAGCCACAAGGGTGGCGTAGTCATCGCCCAATTGGTTCATAACATGTACAACGAGGTCTTCTTCAGGGATGGGGCTTTGAGTGAGAGCAAGTTCATCAAATATGGACTTCATGTCATTGAGAAATTCTGTAATAGAGCGAGAACCGCGTGGGTTTTTGGCAAGGCGAGACTTGAGTGAAATGACGCGGGACCGCGAGCCGCTTGCATAGCTCGAGTTGAGAAGATCCCAGGCTTGCCGAGCGGTGTCGGCTGAGGATACAATGGGCTGAATCTGATCCGAACAGCTGCCGAGGATGGCGGAGATTATCATTTGGTCTTGGCGGAACCATTTGAGGTAATCCGGGTTTGGTTTTGTGGTTGTGCCTTCGGATAGAGTTTTGGATGGAGTTTGGTCTGGTCTGTGATATGGGTGTCGAGTTCCAGGCCTATGAGGGTAGAGAGAACTTGTTTTCTCCAGGAAGGGAAGTTTTGGGGTGTGAGTTTGATTGGGAAATGGGTTGAGGCTGTGATGTGCACAAGAGATTGGGCTGCCATGGTGGTGAAGGATTGGCTGGAAAAAAAAAAGAAAAAGATTGGAAATGGATCGGACTTTGCTCACAAGAGCTTTGATGGCTGTGATACCATATAGTGAAATGAAATAACTGAGAATTTTGTATTATTAAAGTTGTGTCTAATACAATACGAGGAGGTACAATATATACTAAACAAAGGAGGATTTACAGGAGCCAATCAAGCTCTTAACAGTTGTCATCTTTGACCAAGTAATAGAGGAAATAAAACTGTGATTTGATAGGAGAAAGTTATGGGATCCTTATTATTTGGAGGAGGTATTTTCGGTATCCTTAATAATGCTTTCCGATGATGTTTTTTGCTTGTAAGCATGCAATTGATTTGCTTTAGGTAGCTTCAAATTAGTATTATCATAGTTATTCATTTTCTTTATTATTCATTTACTGTTCTAGTTTATGACTTGTTTGTCGATATATCGATAGCTTTATTTTGTTGTCTATAACTTCTGGAGTTAAACTATCCCCGCTTACAGTATATTTTTGTCACGAAGTGAATCTAGGCTAAATTAAATGGAAATTCAAAAGTTGTAGGTATCTTGATAGTTTTGATCTTTCAAGTTTATTTCCGGATATTAGCTCCATGGATACTCTTCACTCTTGAGATCACGTGAGTTGAACAACTGAGCTTCATCAAGTTAACAAAATTATATTAAAAATTCAATTAAAAACCAATATCATTTGACTTTAAATTTTTATTCTTTGGATTTGAGTTCAGCAAAAAGATATATATCTTTTACAAAAATAAATAAATAAGATTTTGTTAAATTTTATGCAAACTTTACTTTTTTTTTATTTATTGTCTTTTATTGCAATGATTTACATAATAACAGTTTGACCGGATCAGTTCTTGGTTTCCTTGGCACCATGCCTAATCTCCAATTATGATATACAGGAGTATATTAAGCAATGGTGAGAGAATTGTTAGATAGTTTTACACCTACTTTTCGTTGTAGTTTTCTTTGTAATTGTTTTGATTCTATTCCTTAACAGTTGTTTAAATTCTATTCAATTCAAGTTTTGATTCTTGTTCTCTTGTTCTTTGGTGCATCAATTTGGATATACATTTTCAACAAAAGATCTTGGATGATTCTTGTTCTGTTGTTCTTTGGTGCATCAATTTGGATATACATTTTCAACAAAAGATCTTGGATGAATAATTACAGATCAAATTTCGGTTGCAGGCTGTTTGTTCAAGAGTAAAGAAAGGCTGATCAGTTTTCATCACTCACTTAACAAAGTGCGAGGGATTGTGAGAGAGGAAGATGAAGGATACAGATCATATCACAAGTGGATTTGTACACTTGACACTATAACATACGGCGTAGGGGTAGCGATGCAAAGCGTTAGTGTCATCGAACGATTTTTGTCACACCCTCAAATTTCCACAAGCGGAGTTCTACCGCGAGGCGTGTGACACACAAGGATCCAAGTCAACGGTCACAATAAACAACACTATATGAGACATATGTAAATTCAAAACACAAGTTTAAACCATTTGACATAACAGCGGAAGCATTGTTTTACAAAATGAAACCCAAAAGTATCCAAACTTGTCTGACAAACAAAACTATGAAACCTAAACTAGACGCCGTGCAGACGCGTGCGCCTAAGCCCTGAGATGCTGCTACCTTAGCGACCTGAGAAATCATGCCAAAATCATGTCAACATATAATGTTGGTGAGTTCACAGGTTTTAAGTTTACAATTGGTTTCCATGAGTTACGAGTTCCGTCACAAAATACCATGTCATGAAATGTGTTTAATAACCTAACCAGCGTTTCCTTACTACTACGATTGTGATGCTGAAACCATTACTGACAAGTGTTTCTTGTGTTGCTGCCCGTGTTTGAGTTGCTTATACTACTACAATAGAGACAATATGCACCCGCCCGGCTCCAAGCCGACGGGTGGGGCTTGTCAAGCCCAATAGATCTATCCACATTTCCCCCGTTGTGCCCAGCACATTCATGGTTTCCCTAGGGACTTCCTTGTTTCATTGTATAGTAATCAAAAGAGTTGCATTTCCAAAGAGTTGTGTTTCAAAAGTGTTGCATTCCAAAAGTGTTGCACATTTAGGATATAAGCGTTGCATTTATTAAATCGTGTGGCATGTTTCTCCCCCGAAAGTAAAACATATAAAAGAGGGGCCGTGAACTCGCCTTAGGTTGCGTCTTCAGTTAACAAGTAAACCAATGTGTGTATGATAGCCCCAACTAGTGGCGACCTATCATAAGATGTGTGTGTAAAGTTAGACTAATAACCCGTTGGGTTCATTAGTCCCTAATGTCCAGTCCATGACCAATATACGTTTGAAAATACGTTTGACTGACAATCAGACTACGTGAGACAAGACTCGACATCCCATTGGTGACCCGACATCCCACGTGTTCATCTCATACACTAACACATACAAATCATGCAACCAGTACTTAACACGTGCTAAATTTCAACGAGTCCAACACATAGATCAAATAACGCACAAATAAGTCCAAACACGTGTTACTATGTTACTAGGCATGTCACTGGGTTTCTAGCATGCTCCTAGGTGTCAAATCGGGTCTCGAGATGCTAAATTACCGTTACATTATCATAACTAGTGATTAGGAAAAGTCAACTGGTGATTAGGAAAAGTCAACTGGTGATTAGGAGCTATAAGACATGCAATTCAGAAGTTATTTAGTGATTAGGAGTCATAAGACATGCTATTCAGAAGTTAGCTAGCGATTAGGAGTCATAAGACATGCTATCAGAAGTTAACTAGTGATTAGGATCACAATTGCATGGTGGGAAGGCGATTAGGCTCCCTAATCACCTATAGAGCATGTGATTAGGGGCCAATCGCCTACAACATAGGCGATTGGGGATTCCTAATCGCCTATGCTGTTCTGTTCCGCCTTTTTCGCGCGTTTAACCCTCCAAATCAGATCCGAAACATGTGTAAACACCCAATATCAATCATAACACATTAACAAACATATTTCAAGCAAAACCCCTAAGTTACCATCATTCTAACAGTCCCGAATGCGAGCGTTTCCCAAAATAGTAAGCTTAACATGTAAACATCACATCAACATGCAAGAACTTGCCCTAAATAGCAAATATCCAGGTTTCATCACGCAACAACGTTGTCCGATAGTATCCTACTGCTCTAGCATCATCCTAAAGCAAACCCTAACATCATATAATCAACAATACACCTCATAACATCCTTAATCATTCAAAACCATTCAAATGGGTCAAAATACCCAACACTACAAAAAAATTGCCGTCTAGTGACATTCAAAAAATGCCACAAAATAACAAAAAAGTGCCACTAAATACCACTTTAGGAATGGGCGGCACACAAAATAAGTGTCACTAGAAGTGCTAACACTAAAGCCTTTTAGTGACACATTTTCAATGTGCCGCATAAAGTTTTAAGCTTTTAGTGGCACTTTTTTTTTGCCACAATAAGTAATCCTAGTTAAATATCAATACTAGTTTTAGTGGCACAAAATTTGTGCAAGTAAAACTTCTAGTTGAAATTATATACTATTTTTAGTGCCACATAATTTTGCCACAAAATCGCATTATTTACATAATAAAATATAAAATTAAAATTCGATAAAATTGTAATGTAGACACCCTAATATTATAACTTCAATAATAAGTTCGATCCGAAACATATATCAAACATTAGCAAAACATTGCGTAATAAGTAACATTCCAAATGTTTACACTAGTCTAAACTTTCTTTTGGGTGAGAATTTCACTATCATAAAACTTGGCTCCAAAGCTTCTTGGCTCCAAAGCTTCTCATGATATCTACCATGTCATCAACCATGTAAATAAGCATAAGACTCTTGCATGAAGAATTATTAAGATGTAACTGTACAAGTTCTTGTTTTACTTCCTCAACCTGTAAACAATATGGTTTAGATGGTTAACTCACATGTTCTAACATGATCAATGAACCAATTTATATTCACTAGTTTGTTAAATGATTACAACTAGTGTCTGACCCGCGGGCGTTGCCCCACGAGCATGCGGATGTACTTGTATATTGTTAACGCGTTACATGCAAACAATCACAACTTACAAAATTCCGGCCAGTTATATCAAGGATCCCGGCAGCTGCCGATGCGAAATTGACACCATGAGCCCTTTGATCTTTAGAATTTGATACTTGAGAATAAGGTGTTATCGGTGGCAATCCTAGCAATTCTGCTGTATTCACATGCATACATGTGTTGTATATCATCATAAAAAAACAATCAAAATTAAGCTAATGCTCAGTAACCATTAACACGTAAACGAAAGGATTACAACACGATACCTATTGGTCTCCACCCATTATCTCTCGTCTCACTCATCCTCACAACAAAAGGGTTGAAACATAAACCCCCCCCCCCCCCCAAAAAAAAAAATGAAACCCTTGCATTTCCTTAAAAATTAACCCAAAATCAGATAACCTAATTCATCATAACCAAGTTAAAGACAACATACCTCACCACCTGTCCACCTTACCACCATCAAAACTGACAACATCTCAGTTAAGCGAGCGACAGGTCGTCAGAGACAGAAGTAGATCCACGTATCTACATACGCCCCCGGAGAAGCGGCCAGAGACAACATACCCGAGATCTGCAGAAAATAAAAATTGTATTTGCATCTATTAAAATCGATTAAAAAGTCCTAATTCTTTATCAGAATTAGAAAAGCTTTATGCAAGTAGGAGGACTTACGTTGGCTAAAGAAATAACACCTATAAGAATCCAAAAAATTGAACTTGAAGCCATCAATTTAACATAGTCATAATCATCAAGCTTCTCCAAAAGGAATACAATCAAGCTGCTAATACATAAATAAATGAAAAACAATACCCACCAATCAGAAAAGGACAACTATACATATAGTTTTTTTATATCATCACCATGGATCCAACATTTGATTATAGAGCCTTTTAAAGCTTGATCAAAAATACCCTAAACCAACACTTAAAATGAAAACTGAATCTTTTACATTTCTGTTCATTTTTCATTTGTATCCCTCCCAACACATTAGCCATCTCCAGGTTATGAAGCTTTTAACGTTTACACTCATATTATACATGTGGAACAACAAAATTCTCAAGACTCATAGACCTAATGCATTGCGAGTCCTTTGTAGTTAACATATTTGGCATCGACATGCCTCCTGAGATTATAATCTCTACAAATACAATTCATCACAAAACTCACATGTAACTTAAAAATACTAAATATGGTAACTATATAATAAACTTGTCTTACCTATCCCTTCTCGAACTGAGATATTGAGCTTCATGACATCTTTGGAATTCACAAGAACAATATCACCGAGGTAAAGATGGTTGGTCGGGACATACACGCAACATAGCTCTTTGGCGCCTGAGCCTTTTCTAAGCATAACAGTTGATGTTATGAATCCAATTGCGTATTCCCCAACATTCCGATGTTTCATGATTGCAACTTCCTTAAAGGCAAGATATTATCTTTAACGGGTCATATGGATAAAATACTAGCTAACAATGGAACAGGCTAACTCCGTTAAAATTCAACCAAAGTCCATTATTTATACAATTTTTTTTATAACATGGGACAAGCAATGATTAGATTGAGGGACTTACCTGGTGAGATTGTTGCACTGGTTTGCCTAGATGCAGTGTAAATATAACTCATAAGAGGCATCTTTTTAATCATAAAATCTCCTAAACTGAGAAGAGATGAACCCAACCATGATGACATGAACTTTATGGTCCAAATTCGCTAAACTGCTAATGTATTCAAACTCCAGCATAAGCATCAAAACCCATTTGTGGAAGTGATGTGCAAAGCATTTTACTCGCAAAGGTGATCAATTTCCGAATATTGATCACAGTTAAACATATTTATGAATCTATAATTTCTGGGCCAGATTAAGCAAAACTAGTTATATATCAATCCCTAAGGAAACATCAGGCATTTTATAAGCACTAATATTAATATCATTAGTACAAAAAGAATGGCAGGTTTTTGTTACCTGAGATTTGTGAACAACAACAGAAGCAAGAAGATGTGTGCGTTAAAGAAGGAGTCAAATATCTAATGCAAATAAACAATGTAACACCCCGCCCCTCTCACCACCAATATTGTCCGCTTTGCCCATCCAGAGCTCACGGATTTGTTTTTGGGTGCCCAAGTGGAGACTTCCCAGGAGGTCACCCATCCTGGAATTTCTCCCACCTGAGCACGCTTAACTGTGGAGTTCTCCTCTCATCCACTAACATTAAGCCCCAAAACGCGTTGGTGATTTAAGAGGCAAGACATTACTTATGAACCAAGGATCTCTCCTGGCCACGGCCGATGTGGGATTTTCCTGGGGTGTCACATTCACCCCCTGTTAGAGTCTCATCGTCCCTGATGAGGTATGCACCTACCATCCCGAACTGCACAGGAGTGGCTCTGATACCATCTGTAACACCCCGCCCCTCTCACCACCAATATTGCCCGCTTTGCCCATCCAGAGCTCACGGATTTGTTTTTGGGTGCCCAAGTGGAGACTTCCCAGGAGGTCACCCATCCTGGAATTTCTCCCACCTGAGCACGCTTAACTGTGGAGTTCTCCTCTCATCCACTAACATTAAGCCCCAAAACGCGTTGGTGATTTAAGAGGCAAGACATTACTTATGAACCAAGGATCTTTCCTGGCCACGGCCGATGTGGGATTTTCCTGGGGTGTCACATTCACCCCCTGTTAGAGTCTCATCGTCCCTGATGAGGTATGCACCTACCATCCCGAACTGCACAGGAGTGGCTCTGATACCATCTGTAACACCCTGCCCCTCTCACCACCAATATTGTCCGCTTTGCCCATCCAGAGCTCACGGATTTGTTTTTGGGTGCCCAAGTGGAGACTTCCCAGGAGGTCACCCATCCTGGAATTTCTCCCACCTGAGCACGCTTAACTGTGGAGTTCTCCTCTCATCCACTAACATTAAGCCCCAAAACGCGTTGGTGATTTAAGAGGCAAGACATTACTTATGAACCAAGGATCTCTCCTGGCCACGGCCGATGTAGGATTTTCCTGGGGTGTCACAAACAAGAAATTAGCAGTTGACTAAATATTCAATAATAATAATCAAATCAGCCAAGCAAATTAAAACCACCCATATTTATATTGAATCAAGCGAAGCAAATAATAAAATTCTTAAAATAGTCAGTTACCTCTGTTAACAATTAATAACGTTCTGTAAACTAAAATTAGAAGAAAACTAGGGTTTATTAGAAATTAATTACTCTGTAGGTAAGCGAAGAGGTGATTAGTGATGAATCAAGATGCTTCAGGACCACGTAAACACCGACCGAGGTTTACTGCAAATCTTACGCCCTGGATAATATCATACGAGTTCTTCATTCGTAGAGAAGAAGTCGATGGTGTAGAGTCAACGACTCGTTCCACTAGTAACTGATTTAGAGAAAGGGTAAGGTGAGGATATATCCGATTTAGGTTTTATTAGGAAGTAGAGGAAATCTCAGTTGACATAAACTAGAGTGAAATGAAAGGGTTGCCCCTTTTTTTGATAGGAATTTTAGGGAATGATTTTGGATGGGAGGGAACATAGAAAATTTAGAGAAACTAATCTCATTTGGGTGGGAAATGAAAACATGGGTGAAATATTTGGGAGGGAATAAAAATTTGGGTGAAATATTTGGGAGGGAAATAAAAATATGGGTGAAATATTAGATCGGTAAAAAACTCGAACGAGTCGAATCTTAACGAGCCCGAGGTCGAGCTTGAAAAATGAGTCGTTTAGTTATCGAGTCTGAGCTCGAACTTTTCATACAAAGACCGTTTAGGCTCGCGATCCTAAACGAGCCAAAACAAATTTGATATTGTTATTATTTTATTTATAGCATACCTACCATTTAAGATTAGCAAGCCGAACTCTACCCGAGCTTTGGCTCATTTAAGCTATCGAAGTGACCTCGAGCCGAGCTTTTAGCTCTTTTAAAATTGCTCTAAAATTATTTCGAGTCGAGCTTGAGTTTTCTGGTTTTACTTTCAAGCCAAGCTCGAGCCCAGTCAGACTCGGGCTTGACTCAGCTCGCCTCGTTTACACCCTAGATAGGACTAGTACTTTTTAGGCTAAATTTCGTTATTTTTTAGATTTCAATTCAATTAATAAAATTTTAGTATAAAGAAGTGATTTCTAAATTAGTTATTTGATATTAGTGATGACATTACAAAAATTGATTTTAGTGGTACAAAATTAAATGTCACCAAAGTATGTATCAAATATTTATGGCATACATAAAGTGTCGCTAAAAATCAAAATTAGTGGCTTAACTGTTAAATGCCACTAAAAGTACGTGTTAAGCAACTATGGCATACAAAAAGTGTCACTAAAACCCTCATTAGCGTCACAAACACTAAATGCCATTAAAAATGTGTGCCGCTAAATGGCATTTTTTTTTGTAGTGCAACATCAACAATACACAACCATGGACCTCCAAACTCCTAGGACATCATCATACTAACTCATAACAGCTATAAACACCTTATTAACACAAGAACAATCATGTTTCAATCATAAAAATCCTACCTTTAATCACATATAACACATATAACATGCATAAAGGTTTGGGTTTGTTTAAAAACGGTTTTTAATGGATTTTCAAAGACAAAAACATTTAGAAATCAGGTCTGGACTTTTAGGGAACAAAACATAATCATATAAAGGTTTGGGGATGAAGAACACACCTTGGATTTAGGAGAAAATGATATGTAAAGCTTGGAAATTTGTGTTTTGATGTAAAAACGAGTTCCAGCGGGTGTTTGTGAGTTGGGATAGGTTATGGGACGGCTAGGGTTGCACAAATGGTGTTTTAGAGGTCAAGGGTGGTATTTATAGGCGTTTCTAGTCGTTTAAAACACGTCAGGCGATTACGCAGCAGCTATAAGCGATTAGGATTCCTAATCGCCTTCCCTATTGGCGATTAGGGCTCTAATCGCCTTCCCTATTGGCGATTAGGGCTCTAATCGCCTTCCCAAACCTCCTAATCTCCTACCCTATAGGCGATTAGGGCTAATCACCCCCTATCAGCATGCAATTACGCGTAATCACCCCTTATCATCATGCAATTACGCGTAATCACCTATAGTATCATGCAATTACGCGTAATCACCTACAATATCATGCGATTACGCGTAATCACCTATAACATCATGCAATTACGCGTAATCACCTATAATGTCATACAATCACGTGTAATCGCTGTTTTAACATATGTAAACACGTATACACACACCGACAAGTCACATAAAGATTATAAACACATAATTCATGAAAACAACCACGTTCACACTCGTTCACCAATTTCCGGGTCTCGAGACCTGCGTGTGTGCATTGGACCCGGCGATTTCTACAAATCACCAACAACCGGACTCATACATCGTGTGTGTGTGTTAACCCCAATGATCCTCCGAATCATTGATCCTTAGACACATACTTAACGTGACTCGACTCAACTGACCCTGTTATGCGTGATATATGCGCGATTCGCTAAGGTAGACTTACCGGATATTCAAAAGCCACTAACCGGAGTTTGCCGGGTGTCACAACTTTGAGCATCAAAGTAGGCGATATTTGAGGTAAATTTTCTTTCATTTTTTGTTTCTAACGCTAATACTCATATGATGGAAATTTGATTTAAAATTAAGGTCATTATTATGTTTCGTGACCTGACCTGACCCGACCCGACCCGACCCAAACTGCTAAAGTATGGTTGTGGAAATTTAATCACTCCAAAAATGGAACCCATAGGAAAAATATCCTGGTTCCGCCACTGCATGATATAGTTTCAGTCGGGATTTCTATCTCTATTTTTATAATTAAAAATTATTATTTTTTCTCTTTTTTATTAAATAATATTTTTTATACTTTTATTATTATTACCTTTTCTTTCTCCTATACTTACATTACTTTAAAAAAATTAATAAAATTATAGAGATAAACAGTGTCTCCTCCAAATTTACTAATAAACACTAACATTTTCTCTCTCATTCACTTACAACCACTATATATAATATAGATATAAAGAACCCGCTCACATTAAAATGAAAGATCCTAGAAAGCTCTAAAGAATAGTCCAACTGACCCTAGTGAGTTGGACATGTTAATATCTTTGTTAGAGAATGCCACCAAAACTAGTATACAAAAGAAAGATCAAGGAAGGTCACATACTTTTTGTTCTCATCCCATGAAAATTGATTCTTTCAAGATTGACATGCCATAATAATGATAACCTAACTCGTATAGTTTCTATTGTTAGTTGTCTCTTTCATTTGATTGCGTTGCAACGGAAAAAAATATATATTATGTTTTATTTTTGAAAGGCGGATTTCATTAAACAAACAAAACGGCAAAGGCCTCCAAGACGGAGACCCCCAACCAACTTACATCACATCGAAATTAAAAGACTGCCAATCTCGCCAACCTACCGAAACCTGTTTACATCGACTAGAAAACCAAAGGAAACTTAACGCTTTAATATCTGCAAGAATTTCTGCTACATTCCGCCTTTCGTTCTTGAAAATTTTCTCGTTTCTCGCCTTCCATATACGCCAACAAGTGATGATCATAATACCATACAACTTCGTCCTCTTGATCGGCGACCAAGACTGAGTCGAAAACTCCTGCACAATGTCATTAACAGAGAAGAAATATAGCGGCTGCAAATTTACCCACCTAGCGATGCCCTCCCAGACACCGCAAGCGACAATACAACCCGTAAAGACATGATCAACACTCTCCACTTCAGCCTCACAAAAGCTACACAAACCGTTCCCGCAATTTATGTTTCTACGAATCAACGCCTGCTTGGTAGGAATACGACCCATTAACATACGCCACATGAAGATGTTGCATTTTAAGGGAACCCACTTGCTCCAGCTGAAGACTGCTGAATTTTGATTAATACACCCGCTTTCTATCCACTTTTTTACAGATTTAACCGAGAACCCATTGGACCCATTATCCGAACCATGATTCCAAAACCAAGTATCATTAGCGACCCCCAGAACATTTTAAAATGGATTGTTTTTCATTGTTTTTTGAACATTAAACTTCATTCATTTTCTTACTAAGCAAAAGTAGCCATATCTCATTCTATGGATGTAATGAGATCTTAGTTATTATACGATTACGTATTTAGAAGTCGTCTAACTTTAGTGTCTCTCTTGTATAGTTTTACTTTACGAACTTAAAGTTTTTCTCTTCTAAACCTCGGCTAGTTTTCTGAAATTGAGCCTAACAAGGAGTTGTTGTTCATTTAACCGTACCTCAAAATATCTTTTGCATTAACTATTTTTATAGAAGGTATTATATGGTTGATGTCACTATTACGTAGTGTGGTTCTTTTAAGGGTGTATAACCGTTTTGATAGTGATATCTCTCTTTATTGGCTAGGAATAAATATTCATTTTGTCATGATTGTACCTTTTCTGATAGGTTATCATAATAGAATGACACCTGAATCCGTGTGGGTTATTCCAGGTCGGATTTGTTAATCTATACAAACGAATTCGTCTTGAAATCCTCTCTAATCTTGTGAGAAGATGATATGAGAAGATGATCATGATGTGTTCTTGTTGACCAAACTAATGTGCATGATCTTGTGCCTGTAAGTGAATCCACTAAGGTCAACATGTTGACCTCGTCCCATATCTTAATGCGCATATCGATATTGAGAATTCCACCAAAAGTCAAAATTGCATAAAACACCGTGTTTACGAAAAAAAAAAAAAAAATCAAAGTCACTTTCAAGTCAAAATTTGATTAGGTATTTAGAAACCATCATACACTCTGACCCGTATCATACATCAATAGGAGGCTGTCACATACTCAGAATGTGATATCATGTACCCCAGAACATGATGTCATGGGGTGTATGAGACCCAGAACCCTTTGCTTATTGTTGGAACCATCTCTACAAGCTAATGTCAATGTGTTCATTTCTATGAAATACCAGATGGACCCGATATAAATACATATGTTTATTTTTTCCCGGTTACAACAATGACTACCGCGTTAGTCATGGAATTTAAGAGGAGATATTCGCTAACTATGACTATCGGTATATAATATGGATAAAAATAACTTCAGAGTTCCATAAAATCTCGTACAGGTTTAATACTAGGTTAATATTTTAAGGGATTTACCTAATTTTTTTCTTTGAAACATATAATAAAAAAGTTGATTTCACATTTTACATACCCACATTATCCTCATAAAAGTCAGAAAAATAGTTCGAGTCAAATACTTTATCTCCTTGTCACTTATTATTGCTCTTTATTTCTCTTCTTAACCCCACAAAACAATACCACCAAAAAGTCTTGTGCTTCACATCTATAACCTTTGGTAAAGTTGCCACTTGCCACATCACTTTGCCATTCTTATTTTAAAATCTTTATTTGATATTTAGACATCCAACGCTTCCCATATCAAGTAGATAATGTGTATAAAAGATGCATGATACAACACCTGTATTTTAGAGTGAGGCATATGTATCCATCAAATTGCAAATGATTTTTAGACGTATAGCTATAGTGGCTTGAATGTATTATTATAAATTTATAATCATCTAGATAGTTCATGTGTCAGACCTAACAAGTTAAATGCGTCGTTGTATGCATTAATTTTTCTTTGAAAGAAATCCTCTTGAAGAAAAAAATACATTATACTCGGAGATGATAAAGTTATTTATTTTGTGATATAACTTTGAATATATTTAGTAAGGAGCGAATTGCTTGGTTGGTCCCTGTGTTTTCAAGATCTTGCATTCTTGATCCATGTACTTCAATAATCAAAAACATGGTCCTAATGGTTGTATTTTCATAACAACCGTGGTCCTTAACAGCTAACGTTGTTAGATTTTTCAGTTAAATCATGTAAAATGACCAAAATGCCCTCATTATTAAATAAACAAAAATAAATAAATAAATTGATTTTCAGTAAAATCGTGCTAGTGTCGAAGAACGAATCTTGCAGCTTGCAAAGAAGAAATCGATGTTGGATTATCTTTTTGTTAACAAATCTGAATCTCAAAAGGAGGTTGAAGATATCTTAAAATGGGGAACTGAACAACTTTTTAGTGATTCTTTCAAAGATACAGGGGGTGAAAATAATGTCGATAAAGATGAAGGTTTTGTTGATTTAGAACACAAGAATAAAAGGCGGGTTGGGGGTTTGGGTGATGTGTACCAGGATAAGTGCACAGCTGGCAGTGCTCAGATTGTGTGGGATGAAGCTGCTATTTTGAAGTTGTTTGACCGGTCAATCATTGACTTTGAGAAGAGACTCAGAGAGAGTCCAGATCTGAGAAGAGAGACTGGACAGTTGTGATGTGGGTGAGAGAGAGAGAGAGAGAGTCCAGACATGAGAAGAGAGACTGGACGGTTGTGATGTGGATGAGAGAGAGGGAGAGAAAGAGATTGAAAGAGCTGAGGAGAGAGAGTGTGACGGTTGTGATGTGGGTGAACAATGGTGGTGGTGTGGTGGGTGATGTTGGTGGCGTAGTTTGGGAGATGGTGGTGGTGGTCGGTGGTGGGATGAAGATGATGACGAGAGGGAGGTGGTGGTGGTAAAATGGCTGCAAACAAGAGGTGGAGGTGGGGGAGGTAGAAGGGTAGGGTGGGGCCACTTCCATTTTTTTAATTGTTTATCCTTTAGTATCAGGATATAATAGTCATTTTAGACCAACTTAACGTAAAACTACCAGCTATCTATGAAAAGGATTGTCATTGTTATGAAAATTGAACCATAAGGAACAAACGAGTGATAAGTTGTAAACCTTTAGGAGCAAGTATGTAGTTAGTGAACTTTAAGGATAAAAAATGCAAGATCTGAAAAGTACAAGGACTAACCAAACAATTCACTCGTATATAAAAACTATTTGAGTTATAAAATATAATTAGATTTAAATGAAAAAAAAAGGTGAACAATATTAGACTACTAAACTTTTATCCTTTTACCCACTTTTAACTTCCTAACTACTTCAATACTTCAATTTTAGAATTTTTTTTTGTATCAAATGATCAATGGTCTATACACTTTGTAAGAATTTTTTTATATTGATTTCAATCTATAACCTAATGTGATAAGATACATGATAATAAACGTGTGATGGACACTCCTAAAAAGAACTCAAATTAACTCAAATGCCATTTTCACAAGTAATAGCGGTCATCTATTCGGCTTCAACATCAAGTTCACCAACAAGAACCCCTAACCTGAATCTCATCCCAAGCCATTTGTCGCAGGGTCCCGTCCAACCTAATGAACCTGAAGCAGATCCCAAAGGCGCCCCCATCATCCTAATAAGCATACATAAAGTTGAATATATGTAACTCTTTTGTTTGGCAAAGAACGGGGTTTTGGTCATGGAATTTATGTGATTCAGATAGGATGTTCTTTGGGTATCCGTGGGGTGTAACTCTTTAGGTGTTGTGTAGATTTTATCTATTTGGTGGATTAATCATAAATAGGTGGCCAGCGACCTGTTGGTCATTCTGAGTTTTAATAAAATGTTTCGTTTGGCTGTTAAAAAAAGTAATAACCTTAAAATGAAAATTAAAGGGCCTAAAAAGAAATACTAAAAACATGAAAGGACTAGATCACGTAAAACCCTTAACTTAATGTAGGCAGACTACAAATTCAACCCTAAGTTGACATAAACACAAGTACACAACACAACATTAGATTCTCAACTCTCAAGTGAACATACATAACATACATACATACAACCCACCAAAACAAAAACCTCGACCTCTTCAAATTCTCTTCTTTGTCCCTTCTTTACCCCCATCAATGGATACTATCACTTCACCACAACCCGACCCATCTCCGGCCAACTCTCCATCCAGCAACGGCAGCACCACCACCACAACCACCACCCAAACACCACCTCTCACTCCCCGACCCGTTTCAAGATCCGACCCATCTCCATATCCAACCACCTTTGTCCAAGCCGACACCACTTCCTTCAAACAAGTGGTCCAGATGCTTACCGGTTCTTCCAAACCCGACCCGGTTCCTTCCAAAACCTCCATACCACCTGTGAAAACCGGTCAACAGAAAAAAAATAAACTCTACGAACGTCGTAACAGTCTTAAAAACGGGTTGATGATTAACCCATCTGTTCCTAAGTTTAATAACGGTCATGGGTTATCGCCACGTGTCCATGAACTGTTGTCTCCTAGCATTCTTGATTTTCCGTCACTTGTGTTAAGTCCGGTCACTCCCTTGGTTGAAGACCCGTTTATTAAATCGTCTCCGTCCGTTTGTAATAATAATAATAATAATAATAATAAGATGGAAGAGAAAGAAGAAGAAGAAAGGGTAGTATTGGAAAAAGGGTTTTATTTGCATCCGTTGACGCCACGTGGCACGGCGGAGCCACGGCTGTTGCCGCTTTTTCCGGTGACGTCGCCGCGGGTGTCGGAGAAGACTTCTTAAGTAGATGATTAATGATTGTTATTATTATTATTATTATTATTATTGTTAAGGTTAGAGATCTTTTTTTTTAATTGTATAATTTTGGGTCTCTAATTTTCTGTTTTCCTGTTAAAATAATATAAAATAAATGTTCTAATTTTTTTTTTCTTTTTTTTATGTAATTATCTTTCATTAAAACAAAATATGAAATTTACATCACAATAGCAGGTAGACGGGTAACAAGCTAATTATACGTGTTATGCTTTAAGTTAAATCGAAATGACTGTTTTATTCTTTTAGTCGAGTTTTCGGTGACGGTGAATGTGGTATGGCGTTTGTGCTAATTGATACGATTATTTTACATCCCCGTAGCAACTATGACTAGTTTTCTATATAATTCTCTATATTCCAGTCAAAATAAATTAAAATAACTGTTATTTTCCTAACTAAATGTTGAAAACTGAAATGGACCTAATTGGTGACTTTTCTGATACCTTTGCTTTTAATTCACTCCATTTTTTGTTTTATTTAGTTATATTTTTTAAACACATTTTAATTTGTGTAGGTGATTTAAAAAGCAAGGATTACTTACGACTTTGATATTAGAGATGTTGTCCGTTAATATGTTGGTCTTATAGATTGTTTTTGTTTTCTTGTTTTTTTGTTTGCTTACTCTTTGTCGCTGACTCGTTTTTTTTTCTATGTTTCATAGAAATTTCCACCGTTAAAAAAAAACTTTAAATTTAGAAGAGATTGAGCTAGCTTAATTAATTTGTGAATATTGGTTGAGGGAGTTTAATGTAATGAAAAAGTTTGGTATTTGCATGTTCAAAAAGGAAGTTCCAACTATAAAACTTGCTTCCATTGATGTCTATGGTTCACCTAACAGCATATCAATAATCACCATTCAATGTTCAAAACGGTTACAAGACCTAATTGTTTATGTATTTATGATCTTATGTTCATGTTGTGTTTCAAAAGTGAACAATAAATGTTTGAGAAAGCAAAAACGAATCTCTATAGATAGAAAGAAGATTCATTCATGGTTCAACCACAGGGTGGTCGACACGGGGTTCCATTAGTGATCAATCCGTCGATATCTAAACAAATAAACAATCAAAGACGAAGATACAAAGATCATATGGATGACAAGCAATACCGGCGTATAGAACTGTGATCAAGATTATGGAGAAATTGTGAATATAATGTTTACCTTTGTTAACCTTGCAAAAGTCTTAAGTCTAGATTTTATTAAAGTTCAAACCAATGTTCAAGACCTCTCAATCAAATTAATTTCTTGAAAAGGACCTTTTCATACTCTCTAGTAGACAATATTTGAATGAGTCTAAGTTTGTAACCATACTTTGTGTAAACTAACATAGAATCTTCAAACAATCCCAACCAAACCCGATCTTTGGATCATTAATCGTCATGACCAATCTCGACACAATCTCAACCAAAGCCTTGTATTTGGACCGAGTCCTCAACCGATTCCTTTGTTGTCATATATGTTGTAGTAGGATGTGCAAGTACAAGGACACACAATAAGATGTTACATTATTTGTCTAGAATATAAGACAGAATAGTAATATTTTACTTGGGGAACATTACTACATGATTAATATTCTTAAACAGAGGATTAATAAAAGAAATTGGGCAAAAAGGATTTGAAAAACAATTAAAGAAAAGAGAGTGGAGAGTTGCATCGGATTCACGTTACAAAGACTGTGAAAAGCAAATGCTAAACCACACATCATACCAGTTTTTTTATTTTAATATTATTTTTAAATTATTTTCAACATTAAGTAATCACTAAGACATATGTCCCACGTTTCATTTCAACAAAACGCCATAAGTTTATGTTAATCAAACTTAAATCTCCGAAAAAGACTTGATTGTCCTGAAACCATGATTCTCAGGAAGTGTTCCGTTTCCGGGCCGAACTGATATCACAACCTCCAAACCTGACACAAAAGTAGTAGGACGTCAAATTGCAGATAGTGACGGATCCAGAAATTTTGTTAACGACCCGAATGGGGTGCATCTAGAAATTGTGTTAGCGGCCCAAACAGGTCAGGTTGAAAACAGGCCGTACGATGATTTATGCTAGATACTAGAAATAATATAATGAAAAGAAAGTATCGAGCATCAACTGATGCATTGTTCTTTACCAGCTGCCTTTGCAGCAACGGCTTCTTGATAAACATCAGTCACAAATAAGATTTCTGATGGCTTATGAACTCCAAGTGATTCGGATATTTCAACATAACTTTTTGTTTCTTTCTTGTTCCTGTCATCAAAGCATTAAAAAATCATGGTTTGTTCATGAACATAAAATCAAGATTGACGAATAATAATATAAATTACCCGACTGTTGTGTCAAAATATCCACACAAGTAAGTTCTTAAGTCCCCATAATTTGTATATCCAAATAACAGCCTCTGTGCTAATCTGCTACCACTTGAATAAATGTATACCTAATGAAACAGTCGATTTCACCGCCAAATAAGATATATTGCTAAAAAGGTATTAAAAGGGCCAAAACGTTGGCGAAAAGTTATATTAACTACAGGAACTAACCTTTGTCCCAGAAGCATGCCATTTTTCAAGAGTGCCAGGTACATCATCAAAGACAACTCCTTTAAGTTCATTTTTCTCAAACCCAGTGCGCCATATGTGACCCTAAATAATGAATATTCAGCAAATTTGATTAAAATCTAATTAAATAAGTTAAAAAGTATCTTCTACATGTTAAGTTTGCCTACTTGCAACTGTTTTAATGAAGTGATTTTCCTGTCGGATTTGATCATTCCTTCAACATTAGCAACCAAAGCAGCTATCACCGCCTGTTTTCCAGCCTCATCAGAGGGGATTGGAACAGCACCTGTGACCCCATGTTGTAAATCATCTTCTACCTGAAAAATAAATACGAACAATATTAAGAAAATTACAACCAATTGGATATACAATAAACTAGATATGTGATGACGATGATAATAATTAATGAAACTTACTTGAGACCGCAACAACTTAATATCATCTTGAGTGAAATCCGTATCATACGTCTCTTCCAGATGTCTTTGAACATTGTTCCGTGCATATGGAAAAAGAACATCTGTCACAAATGTTATCGGAGTAGTTGTCCCTTCAATGTCAAGAACAATACAACGCTGGAACAAAATTTGATAATATTATTAGGGGCTCATAATGATTTAAACAGATCACGTTAACTCAGTCTATTAAGGTAATTTAAAAGCCCCTACCTTTTGAGATGTGCTTGTAGTTTGACCACCTAAAAGTGGTTTCGATCTTTGAATTGGACCATGACTTGGAGTTGACCAGTCAAGACCTAATTGATGAAGTTTAATTGCAGCATCAAAGAGATAGTGATAGCATTCAGCCTAAAAGGTTTACAATATGTACCCTCATCATATATAGATATAAAATAGACTAATAAATAAAACAAAATACAAAATTGAGTACAAAATATAGACCTGAGTTTTGGCACTAATCCAGGAATCACCCCATACATAAATACCATGGTTCCGCACCAGTACCGCAGTTGTTTTTGGGTACGCTTCAATCTGTTGAAAAAAAGTTCATTAATTGTCTCCAAATCTAACCGAAATTATACTAAAGTTTGCAGATTGATGAAACAGAAAACAGAAAGAACATACTGCTGCAGCAAGAGATTCAGTCAACTCCCTTTCGTGAGCAGTGTTTTCTATTATCGGAACCACAAGCTCATCGTAATAACCATGCCCTTGAATCCCCTTGATCATCTCCATATGAGTGATCTAAAGAAAATCAAATAACAAGGCACAGAGACAACACCATGAATTCATAATCCACCATTGTCATCATTACAAGACAGTAACCAGATTAAACAGATGAATTACCCTAAACTCTTTTGCTAAAGGATCAAGCATTGTCACAAGACAAGACTCCATTCCATGGCTATGAATTACGGCACCAGCATTACGCATGTGATAAGCCTGAAAGATACCGAAACATCCGTAAATTGAAACACGATCAATGACGAATTAGGGGTGTCAACCGTGTTGAGTTGGCAGGTTTGCGGGTTAAAATGTGCAACCGAACCCGACCCATATTATTATTCGTCTCGAAGATTTCAACCCTAACCCACACACATAAATTTGGGTCAACCTTGTTTTACCCATTTTTTAAAAAATGTACCATGCACCTTGACAAGTTATAAACGAGTTGTTGGATTGTGAGCGCATTATTAATAAGATGTTAAATGGTCAATATGACTGTTAAAAATAGACAATATGTTTTGAAAAAAAATAATTATTATGACTAACAATGTACAATGAAGAACAGAAAAAACTAGGGGTGTAAACTATTCATAGCGGCTCGAGAGCTACTCGGGATTGGATCAGTAAAAAGCTCGAACAAGCAGAGTCGTAACGATCCCGAGCCTGAAATATGACGTCTTTAGTTATCAAGCCCGAGCTTGAGCCTTCCATACAAAGCTTGTTTAGGCTCACAAGCCTAAGTGAGCCCAAACAAAATATATACACATATAATATACCTACAATGTAACATTGGCAATCCGAGCTTTGGCTTGATTAAGCTCTCAAAATGAACCTCTAGGCGAGCCGAACTCGAGCTCTTGGGTTTTACTTTCGAGCTGAGCTTCATCTCAAAATAGTAGGCTCAGCTCGTTTACACCCCTAAAAAACAAATCTAAACTTATAAAAAGTTTTTTTTCTTTCTAAATACTTAACAGGTTAACGGGTCAACCCAAACATAACCCGTTACTTTAAACGAGTCATGTCAATCTACCCAAAACCTATTTTTTGTATCGTGTTCACGAGTCGTTTCAAGAATTGCCACCCCTACAACGAAATCACACTACTGAATTAACAAACTACCTTCATGAAAAGAGGTGCACAATCAGAACACTTAGGAGGCTTATGAGGGTAAGCCTTAGGCAAAGGAGTAAACAAAATATCTCCAACTGATGACAACACATACATATCTTCTTCCACCATTCTTTCCTTTTGCACACCTAATCATATTTCCATCAATTAAACAACCCTAATAACTTACACCAGTAATAATAATAATAATATGGGTACCAGAAGGGGACATGATAATAAGTTGATCGGATTTGGGAACAGAGTCATCGTGGACCTTGGCGGTGATGCTGCCGCCGGTGCCGGAGACCCAACCGAGGGTGTAGAACAGACGGCATAGCTCAGTGATGAGTGATTTGGTTTGTTTGACCTGAGGTCCTTCTAAATATGCCTGAGATGTTACTGCCATCTTTATACCGTTCGTTGTCATGTGAAGCTCTGGTGACAGAGTGCTGGCTGCGTGACTTTTAGGCCGGTAGAGGAGGTGGGTAATATTATTATTCTGTTTTGGGTTATTATTATTTTTGTGATTATAATAAATGATCAGGTTTTTTATGAGAGTCTAGAGAGTGGTCCACAACAACTTCTCGACTCATCAGGGGCAAGGATTTGTATTCTCTAGATTAAAGTTCTCTATCCAGAAGGAGGTGGCGGCGCAGCTTGTTGCCCAACTACCTGCTATTCTTATGTAATTTGCCCCTTTTGTTGAAATGAATATTATTTAAAAAATAAATAAATGATGTAAAGCTGTAAAAAGACGGGGAGTTCATCAAATCGAATTTTCCAAGTGATTTAATCGAATTTTTTTGAATAATATATTTTTTTTACTTAATTCGATTCGAATTTGATTAAAATCTGATCAATTCGATTCGAATAAAAAACTCAATTAGATTCGAATTTGAAGTCGTATTATAAATTTGAATTCGAAGCGAATTCGAATAAATTCGGTAAGACTTATGTTATGGGATTTAATTAGGCTTGAGATTGATAGTAGGCTAATTTATGACTTAGAGGGTGTTTGGGATTGAGTTTGGAAATGCAAAAGTGCTTTTAGTCAAAAGTGCTTATTGGCTTATGACTTTTTGAAAAAGAGTTTTAAAAAAAAAAGTGTTTGGATTAGCTTTTGGGATGAGAAACGTCTAAAAGTCAATAGATTGTTATTTTTTAAGTGTTTCGCTTAACTTACTGTGAATATTGGTTGTATGGGTGGTAGATTTGTAATTTTTTTCCAAAAGTCAAAAGCCAAAAGCCAGGATTTCTAACTTTTCAAAAACAACTTTTTCACCCTTAAAAGCTAAAAGCCAAAAGTCAAAACTGAAAGTGATTTTGGGTTACACAAACAGCTTATTGACTTTTCCAAAAAGCCAATAAGTCAATAAGTTGTTTTGAAACTCAATCCCAAACACCCTCTTAGGTTAAATTTATAGATTAACCCAAGTTCTAAAGTTATATATGTGTATATAATTATGTATTTATATATGTAATATAAATATGTATTTTTTATTCGAATTTAAAATCATAAATTCATATTTGATTCGTAGTCGAGTTACTGAACTCAAATTGAATCGAATTCGAATACGATTTCTTGATCATCAAATTGAATTCTTGATAATTGAGACGAATTCTGAACACCCTTACTACACGGAGTTGAAGAGAGTAAATGGGGGTAGAGTAGGGATGAGTCTGATATCAAACCGAACTGTATTGAACCGATCCCGATAAAAAAATATCGATATTGATTTTGATCTAAACTTGGTATCGATACCGAAAATATACGTTACGGAATCTGTACCGTACCAATATGGTATCTGTATTTTAAAGTAAAGTACTAAACCGAAAATTCCGATACCAATTTTCACCAAAAGTTGGCACTGAAAACAAACTAGTGTCAGTATTTTTGGCAAATACCAAAATGCCCATTCCTATCGTGAAGCGATACATGTCTGCCACGTCAGCTGCCCTCTAAGCCCCAAAAACCATGAGGTGATAAGCGTGATAGCGAGGGCTTTTTTGGATATTTTTTTATTTTGAATTTTAAGTGTTCTTATAAAAAACAAATCAACTAAATAAACTAAAAAATATATATAAAAAACAATAGCATTACATAAAATAAGAAAAATACTGAAATAATAAAAATGTAACTAAAAGATTATATTTTTGCATGATTTGTTTTTTCATTTCCTCATACATTTGTCTTTCGAGACGAGTAAGGTGATCGGTTTTCATAGCGAGGAATTTCATATCGTCTGGTTTTTCTTTCGCTAATTTTTCCTCCTATTTTCAAATTCAATTTTTCTTTAAAAATTGCCCGGATACTTCTTTTATCCTCTAGATCTTGTTATTGAATATTATTGAACATACCAACAGGTTTATTTAGCTCAGACTAATATTATGTATAGTCCACTCCCAAAGTAGATGATTTTAATGACCTCTTTTTTTATTTATCTTTGCCAGGTGGGTAGCTGGCTTCAACCTCGACAATTATCGTTGCTTAAGTTTTAATCAACCTCCTTCTATCATCCGAATGAGTAGAAGAGTTTGTTTTCATCCGTTTAGACGATTCGCTCGCAAGCGGTACGTTTGCCAATTGGTTGCGTACCTCGCCACTTCTCAATGATGTATAAATTTGAACGTGTGTTTCTTTTTTTGATAAGTAGTAAATTCTCTCGTCATGAAGTCGGCTTCAGTTTCACTGCTTTCTGGGTTATTCTTGATGTTGTGGTAGTAATATTTAGGGTCATGACGTCAATATTTATGTCATGTTTGATGAGAGCCTATTATTCTTTCGGTAGAAATCTAGTTTCAACTTTCATGGAAACTAGGTTTTTATCCAGCCGCGCGTTGCGGCGGCGTCAATCTGGTTTAGAAAATAATTAAGTAATAACATAGCATTGCGACATATAATGATAGAACTATGTTTTCGGGAGCCTGTTAACTCATTTACATACGGGAACTATACCCAAATCAATTGCTTTATGAATGACTGGAAGGCAAGTAAAGTCTAATGAAATTACAGTTAAACGTATACCATCTCTGCTCTCTTTTGTCCTTTCGTATGCCCCCATTTTTTTTAAAAGCTGCTTGATAGTGTATGGCAGATGTGGTTCATGGGCTTGTTGTAGTCTTCAACTTTTCATGTATCAACATCCTTTGACATCGTTCTCCATTCCTCCCCCATAGGTGAGGCGATGTGGATGATATTGCCAAGGCGCGAAGGCCTCTCTTGTCGCCTCGTACGCTAGAGAAAAAAAAGGACAATAACAAGAAAAATAATATGATAGGAACATAAATCTATTAAAATTTCATTCTCCCTACCCACCCCCACCCTCCTCTCTGTTGTAATTATTTATATTAACTTTATTATATGCTCAAATTATTTCTTCCTTAACTTCATTATACATTATAATCAGCAACCTAAATCATGTAGTTTAATTATATGTTTAACCTTAATTGATCAAAATGGCCACCATGCATGCAAGGGACGTAGAGTAAGAGGCTTGTATAGAATGGACTCCACATCTTCCCCAACATACCCCGCCTGCAATTTGCAAAGAATGTTGACATCCCAAAGAGTAAAATAAATGTAAAATTACATAAGGTTATTTGGCATGAAATTCACTGTTAATTCGCAAATTACCAAGCAAGAATATTAAGCCAAAATAAAGAAAAAGAAAAGAACACCCAAAAATTTTTATATACATATGATATCTAACGAAAGTAAAACTAAAAACTCACCTGGGTGAGTGTAGTAGAGTCTGCAATAACAAAAGGAACATGTAACATCCGTCACCTTCCTCTTTTATAAATGTATAAGTTTGGTCCCTCATATATTATTTAAAACTCTTATTTAAATTTCAGGAAATAAAATTTGTGACTAATAGAAATTTATAGTTTTTATGGATGGTCACATTTAATTTTCTTTCTTCCGTAAATATTAAAAAAAAAATTTATTTTTGCCCCGCGGACCGCGGGAGGATTATTAAACCCTCCGCGGACCGCGGCGCAGGGTCTGACGAGCTGTTTGACTTTTACGACTTCTGCAGCCTCGAGCACCCCGTTTTCGCACCCTCTATGCATTTTAACGCGTTGTAAACCCATAAGCCGACCCCCAAATCCCTCCCTAGTGTCTGGAACCTCTCCATGTGACATTAATTGGTCAATTATTGAGGTTTTATTATAAAAACTTACCTCACTTGACCCATTTTCAATTCGCACATCAAACGGTCATATTAACTCAATCAAACACACACACACGTTCATCTTGGCTGGTCTATCAAGTCTGCACAAGAAGACCCGATTATTATCTCATATCCGTGACGAATTGGAAGCTTATTCTTTGGGTTTTAACTCGGTTTTCTTTCTTCATTTTGAGCTAGCAAAATCGTGAGTTTTTCCAATTCCTTTTGCAAATCATTTCCTTATTATCAGTAGATCAAAAGCCCTCTATTAGTTGTAGCAAACATAGCCTCTAAGGGTTCCAATTGAAAATCTAGGGTTTAGGGTGTTCTTGATAATTTGGGGTTTTTGAATTAAAAGTTTTAAGAACTTTAAAATACCATAACTCACTTAGCATTGATCTAAAAATTATGAAACTTTGTAGACTTGTTCATATGCCTAACTAGGAGTTTTAGAAAAAAGCTTCGGAATTTTTAGAAACCGTTTAGTATTTTTAATCATTTTCATTATATTTTAATCATGTTTAATTCATATAAATTAGAATATAATGTATTAAAACATGAAACTTACCAGAAATATATTTCATTATGTTAGAATAATTATCATGCTATTTTCCCTCTGTTTTGATATGATTTTACAGGTTATCCCATTTTTATTTGTTAAATTAATTTTAAACAAATAATATTCATAATAAATAGATTTTTATCAGAAAAATTCCATAAAATTTATTATGAGACCTTCCAAGTCAGTGGACTAAGTTTTTACAGAAACTTTTATTTTTAGAAAGTGTTTAGTAATTATTTCGGATTTATGTATTATTTATCATATTTAATTCATATAAATTCGAATTTAAATCATTTAATTATGAAAATTGGTGGAAATATATTTTAACATATTATAAAAATTTCCACATTAGTTTTACTCAGTTTTAAATTGTTTTCATACCATATTATATTTTTGATTAATAAACTAGTTTTTAAACGTATAAAATCTATAATAAATAGATTTTATCAAGAAAAACTTTTATAAAAATTATTCCAAGACTTTTTAAGTCAGAGGAATAAGTTTCCACAGGAGAATTCATTTATAAAACTATTTTTGTAATTTAACTCATTTTATTCATTAAAATAGTTTTAAAACAATAAAACTTATATTATATAGATTTTATTCACCAAAACTTTTATAAAAATTATTTTCAGACCTTTAAGGTCAGAAGATGAAGTTTTCACAGAAAACTTTATTTTTACAACTATTTTACATTTTATTCCAAATTTATGTCATTTTGATAATACAAATTAAACTAATACTTTTATATATAAATTACCAATATTTTCCGAGTTAAATCTATTGCTTGGTAAACTCAGAAAATATCATCTTTATAAAATCAAGATTTCTCATCATGTTTGGCACTTCTTGTATTAATAAATATAATTGTTTATATTTAATAAAACAAATATAAATAATTATAGTTTTAACCTTATCAAAATCATTTCCAATATCATTACTTATAATATGTAACTTGGTAAATATTTTGCAATATTAAACTAAGTTATACACATAAGGCTCTTTATGAAATTATTACCACACAATACTTATAAAATAAACTCGACGCATCATAATTTCGTTATCAAACTTAAAAACCCCAAAGTCTAGACTAAACATCCTAGATGCCTTAGATTAGGAACCCTAGACTCTTTAAGCTCAGACACTTATTTTAGATACTTGAATCTTTAGGTTGAGTCTTCGGGATTCACCCTGCCTTCACTCGCCGCTTAGCAAACTTAGCGAATGTGAGTATATTCTAAACCCCTTTTTTTACCGTTTTATTATTTTGGGGACTCATGTACTATATATTCAACTCAACTTTATTATCAATTACGCAATGTGTTTCTCGTGATGCTTATTTGTCTTTATTATGTGTTAATTGAGATCATTAACAATTTTGTGCCTAACGTATCAATGAATAGCGCTATGATTTAAATATCACTTGTGACTCTAATGCCCATGTTTCATTGTTATGTGACTCTCAACCTTTTATGGTTCACTTTTATTAAACATTTTGATTCTTGATTCTTGATTCTTTAAGGTTTGATCTCGAACATTTATACTAATTACAAATTTGCATGAAGTTTAACACATGATATTGCGGATCTTTTGGTGTCTATTATATGTATCAAACAGGGTATGCTCACCAATACATTTTGTATTGACAAATACTATTTTCGTACATGTTTCAGGTTATCTTTGAGACGTATTTTTCTAAGCTTTGGACTATTATTTTAAGTGCCTAGTATCTTTGTATTTCCGAATTGTTTTAATTTGATTTGACTCCTAGAATCTTGTATCACTTGTATTTTCTTTTCATGTAATAAACTATTTAATCAATGTATCAATATTTACACTTTAGTACCCTGAGCTATTGAGCAATCGTCACTACGTGGCATCCCGATGTTTCCGCCATCGGTCGGGGTGTTACAGATTGGTATCAGAGCCATGGTTATAGGGAATTAGGTTATTAGAATGCCTTCTAGCCTAGTCTATAACTAAGCTTACACTTACGAGTCCTCTCGTATATACTCTACTTTATCTTTGTATTTCTTTCCAAGATTTATTTTCACCGTATTACTTTTCATCATCCTTTTCGACATCCTGCTCGGAGAAGAAGACACTCGTATTCTACAAAAGAAGCAGATCACCTAGTCAGGAGTGACATCCATACCTCGGTGATTAGATTAGCTTCACTCCTCTATATGTCGTATCTCTTTGGAATATATTCTTGAGACAGGAGTGACATCCACACCTCAAGAACTCATTCCATCCAAAAGAAACTCTACCACTAAGCCAGGAGTGATATCCTCAACTTAGTGATTAGTTTCACTCCTCTTTATGTTGCATATCTTTGAAATATATTCTTGAGATGGGAGTGACATCCACACCTCAAGAAATATTTTCATCCAAAAGAAACTTCACCACTAAGCCAGGAGTGACATCCTCAACTTAGTGACTAGTTTCACTCCACCGTATGTTTTTGTTTTTGGAATATATCTTTGAGTTAGGCGTGAAACCCATACCTCAAGGATTTATTTCTACACCTCGTTTTAAATCTCGCTAAAGTCTTGAAATTTACTAGTGATGGGGCACGTGCAATCTGGAAGGGTGAGCGCCTGTATTCTGAGTTTTCTGTCTAGGCCTGGTAATTCGTATAAATCCCAATCAGACGAGGGACCCGTTTACCTACCTGGGAACTCTCGGGATGAGCATTCACTTATAGGCTAAAGTACGCCCCCGCATGTCACTATGTAACGTTTCAAATACTTTAGTTACTCACAGTTTCTTTAGAAACAATCCCAACATATTGGTTTATTGATTTATTACTTTGCATCTTGTCTATTATTATTCAATGTTTTCATCCCTTACCTTACAATACTAATTTTTACCATTATTTTTCATAATTTAAACATCACATTGCCATTATTGATGCATTTCCACTTTTACTACATACACTACCCAAGTTATCATCTCTCTAAAGTCTTAAACTTTCAATTGATAAGGGACATGTAGTAACTAGAAGGGTGATTACGGCAAGAGTATCTTACCCAAACATAATCACCGAACTCAAAATAAACTTTGACCACTTCGGATTAATCTTGGTTCACTCCAGAACAATCCAATCTTCATGTAAATCCCTCTTATGACGTACAACTAATTCCTGACCCATTTTACTAGAGGTGATACTTCAACCTCTTCCACTTTTCTCTAATCTGATTATGAATTTCTCAAAAGTATCTCTAAACATCATATTTTCTAAAAATATATATACATAAATACATGTGGACTTCCAAATATTTTAAATATCTTATAATAAATCAGGAACGTTTTATTATCAAATAATTCAAATTAAATAGTTTCCAGATTTTCTCAAAACTTTATAAAGTGACAAACAATTTCTATAAGAGTTATATTATAAGTTATTATAATCAACACTTTACGTTTACATGATTTTCATTTATATCATCATATTCCACATCTACCTTGCATAAATTTTTAAATAAATTAATAACCTAGTTTTCATCATGAACCTCTAGGTAGGAGTTTGTAACTAAATACATAAAAAGTGCAAAATTAAATTTTAAATCTCTACGGATGTATTTGATCCAAACTAAATGTCTACTTTCACACTCAAAGTTTGTTACAAATATTTCCTCATGTTCCACCATGACCTTATTTCACATGCTTCCTTCTTACCATTCGAAATTTTTCCGAATTTTCCCTAAGAACACCATGCCCATTATACCGTATGGGAATTTTGTAAATATGCCCCACAAACACACCTGCTCCATTTCCGTCACAACTAATTCCAACCCAGGAGCCGAGTCACCAAACCAGGCACTTTCATCTCAACCAATAGACGATCCAATCTCAACAATGCCAGTGATCCTACCTTCACAATAAGCCTTGCCTTTTGACAAGAATCCTTGCTTGCAAATATTTGTATTTCACCATACATTGACAGACTTACATACTACCTTGAGAAGCAGTCGCCCTAACAAACTATCCTTGTACCACTTATTTTACAATTTCGTAAGAATCCATTTTGCCTAATCTTGAAGAAGCCTACTCATAACTCATAAGTCTTTATCACATCATTATCAAACCCACTTAAGTTTTTTTTTTCCAAAGTTTTGATACAAACTAAAACATGGGAACACAAAACTTACACATTACTCACAACTTTTACTATTGTACATATTGAATTGATCTCTTCCTAACATATATAATCCACTTATCAATAACATTAATGTCACATTTGTAGATTTATCTCCCACACGATACCTGAAGTCTTAGCCTATTTGGGAACACATACCTTTTACATGATTATTTCACGAATTTGACTTTTTCCATATACATGTTCTTCAATTTGACTTCTTACAAACGCATAAGATTGTTCACACTCACACTATATTATAATCATCAATTTCACAAGTCGATCAAAATTTCATAATATCTTTTATTACTAAGAACTATAGGACCTTTTGGCTTATCTGCCACAGAAGGATCTATCACGGTATAGTATATATATTTTTACTGAACCATCATCTCGTTTAACACGCCTACTAGTATGCTATACGCCTACTCCACACATTTATATTCACAATCTCCATTTACCACTTATTAAGCCTATCATTGACTTATGACATGAGCATTTTTCCCTATATCACTCGCTTACCCTTATACAATTACGCAGTATACTCGATTCATACCGTATTTATTCTTTCATCATACCATTATACTACATGCTTTTGTGGATATATACTTTTACACATATACTTTCGTTTTCGTTTTGAGCAAAACCCTGCTATATTTAAATTTGTCTTATTAATTCAGTACCAAGGCCAACAAACACACCGACTGATGACTCATATGAGATTTAAGCCAACGCCCACGTACGAATCGGATCGGAGTATTTCTCCAACCCGGGGGGAATGGTGTAACCCTCAGAAGCCTATCAACACGGGTGTTTAGAAACCATCGGTCTGAACTATATCTGACAAGTTTAAGGACCAACCCGAAAGGGGAGGACCTCACATATTATACATATTACCTCTAATCATGTCTTATACTTGCTATATTTCAAGATATTACTTAGTTATTTTGTGTGATAGAATCATGGAAAGCAAGACACCTCAATGTAAGGTAAATCGATAGTTACGGTCGCGAACGTAATTATGGGCTTACAGGTACACGGGGGTGAAGTGCGATTTCATATAGTTTATAGACAACCAGTACAAGTCCAAGGTATCGCTAGTGTGGTGGGTTGACTGTGATACGCCCTATATATATAAGCACTAACGATACTGCGGAACAGACTGAGAGTTTTGACCAAAAACCTGTCCTACTTGCTAGTTATATTTTTACATTTCTAGGGCCATTTAAGTTATTAATGTTGGACCCAACCTCCTTTATTAGGAACATAGGCCGACAACTGTAGCTTCTTTTACCTTATCAAATTTTTACCCAAGGCTTCAACTCGTCATCTGGGAATCTCCCTTTTTTCCTTACACACAAAAACACACTTCTTATATATCTCCAACTCACTGTTTGTTTGACATTTTAGTATCGCACTTCTAGTAGATTAGTCAGAAACTTTCTAAAGTAGGGGAGACTTCCACCACCGTCCCACAGTAAACCTACACATACCTACACTTTCAAAAATTTTTGCTTCCTAACATCGGGTTAAAAATTTTCAAGCTTGTCTTTTGAACCTTAAACGATTGAATTTTTGCAACTACTACATTTTGGGATAACTTGTCTTTTACAAAACTCTGTTTTCATAATCTCCACTTTTTACGACGATTGTTGTCATAGAAACCTCTATATTTAAAGTAATTTCGGGACGAAATTCTCTAAAGTAGGGGAGACTGTAACATCCGTCACCTTCCTCTTTTATAATTCAGTACCAGGGTCTGACGAGCTGTTTGACTTTTACGACTTCTGCAGCCTCGAGCACCCCGTTTTCGCACCCTCTATGCATTTTAACGTGTTGTAAACCCATAAGCCGACCCCCAAATCCTCCCTAGTGTCTGGAACCTCTCCATGTGACATTAATTGGTCAATTATTGAGGTTTTATTATAAAAACTTACCTCACTTGACCCATTTTCAATTCGCACATCAAACGGTCATATTAACTCAATCAAACACACACACACGTTCATCTTGGCTGGTCTATCAAGTCTGCACAAGAAGACCCGATTATTATCTCATATCCGTGACGAATTGGAAGCTTATTCTTTGGGTTTTAACTCGGTTTTCTTTCTTCATTTTGAGCTAGCAAAATCGTGAGTTTTTCCAATTCCTTTTGCAAATCATTTCCTTATTATCAGTAGATCAAAAGCCCTCTATTAGTTGTAGCAAAAATAGCCTCTAAGGGTTCCAATTGAAAATCTAGGGTTTAGGGTGTTCTTGATAATTTGGGGTTTTTGAATTAAAAGTTTTAAGAACTTTAAAATACCATAACTCACTTAGCATTGATCTAAAAATTATGAAACTTTGTAGACTTGTTCATATGCCTAACTAGGAGTTTTAGAAAAAAGCTTCGGAATTTTTAGAAACCGTTTAGTATTTTTAATCATTTTCATTATATTTTAATCATGTTTAATTCATATAAATTAGAATATAATGTATTAAAACATGAAATTTACCAGAAATATATTTCATTATGTTAGAATAATTATCATGCTTTTTCCCTCTGTTTTGATATGATTTTACAGGTTATCCCATTTTTATTTGTTAAATTAATTTTAAACAAATAATATTCATAATAAATAGATTTTTATCAGAAAAATTCCATAAAATTTATTATGAGACCTTCCAAGTCAGTGGACTAAGTTTTTATAGAAACTTTTATTTTTAGAAAGTGTTTAGTAATTATTTCGGATTTATGTATTATTTATCATATTTAATTCATATAAATTCGAATTTAAATCATTTAATTATGAAAATTGGTGGAAATATATTTTAACATATTATAAACATTTCCACATTAGTTTTACTCAGTTTTAAATTGTTTTCATACCATATTATATTTTTGATTAATAAACTAGTTTTTAAACGTATAAAATCTATAATAAATAGATTTTATCAAGAAAAACTTTTATAAAAATTATTCCAAGACTTTTTAAGTCAGAGGAATAAGTTTCCACAGGAGAATTCATTTATAAAACTATTTTTGTAATTTAACTCATTTTATTCATTAAAATAGTTTTAAAACAATAAAACTTATATTATATAGATTTTATTCACCAAAACTTTTATAAAAATTATTTTCAGACCATTAAGGTCAGAAGATGAAGTTTTCACAGAAAACTTTATTTTTACAACTATTTTACATTTTATTCCAAATTTATGTCATTTTGATAATACAAATTAAACTAATACTTTTATATATAAATTACCAATATTTTCCGAGTTAAATCTATTGCTTGGTAAACTCAGAAAATATCATCTTTATAAACTCAAGATTTCTCATCATGTTTGGCACTTCTTGTATTAATAAATATAATTGTTTATATTTAATAAAACAAATATAAATAATTATAGTTTTAACCTTATCAAAATCATTTCCAATATCATTACTTATAATATGTAACTTGGTAAATATTTTGCAATATTAAACTAAGTTATACACATAAGGCTCTTTATGAAATTATTACCACACAATACTTATAAAATAAACTCGACGCATCATAATTTCGTTATCAAACTTAAAAACCCCAAAGTCTAGACTAAACATCCTAGATGCCTTAGATTAGGAACCCTAGACTCTTTAAGCTCAGACACTTATTTTAGATACTTGAATCTTTAGGTTGAGTCTTCGGGATTCACCCTGCCTTCACTCGCCGCTTAGCAAACTTAGCGAATGTGAGTATATTCTAAACCCCTTTTTTTACCGTTTTATTATTTTGGGGACTCATGTACTATATATTCAACTCAACTTTATTATCAATTACGCAATGTGTTTCTCGTGATGCTTATTTGTCTTTATTATGTGTTAATTGAGATCATTAACAATTTTGTGCCTAACGTATCAATGAATAGCGCTATGATTTAAATATCACTTGTGACTCTAATGTCCATGTTTCATTGTTATGTGACTCTCAACCTTTTATGGTTCACTTTTATTAAACATTTTGATTCTTGATTCTTGATTCTTTAAGGTTTGATCTCGAACATTTATACTAATTACAAATTTGCATGAAGTTTAACACATGATATTGCGGATCTTTTGGTGTCTATTATATGTATCAAACAGGGTATGCTCACCAATACATTTTGTATTGACAAATACTATTTTCGTACATGTTTCAGGTTATCTTTGAGACGTATTTTTCTAAGCTTTGGACTATTATTTTAAGTGCCTAGTATCTTTGTATTTCCGAATTGTTTTAATTTGATTTGACTCCTAGAATCTTGTATCACTTGTATTTTCTTTTCATGTAATAAACTATTTAATCAATGTATCAATATTTACACTTTAGTACCATGAGCTATTGAGCAATCGTCACTACGTGGCATCCCGATGTTTCCGCCATCGGTCGGGGTGTTACAGAACATTCACTAAGCACGCCAATGTTTTTGCAAGTAGTGTCTTCCGTGTTTTCAAAGCAATAGTTAAAACATGATTCCGAAAAATCCATATAATTATACGAAGCTATATCTACATTATTTAATTAATCTCATTGAAGATTAAAGATTACCAGAACCCGTTGGTCCCATTAGAAGAATGTTATTTTTCTCAAGTTCTACTGCATCATCATCATCATCCATGACATTTGCCTTGTCATTCCTCGAAGGCCTAACTTCGCAAGTTGTAATAACATATTCAGGAGCATTTATCACCCATTTAACTTGCTGATAGTAACAAACACAATATGACCGCAATGTATGATCATCGTAAAGTGGGTTAGAGGAAAGGTTTGCCCTCAATCCCGCCCTCCTAAGACCCTACCACTAACATGAGTAGAATTATACTCGGTATGTCCATTTGTTTCTTAATGTATGATCATCAAATATTCCCTAATCCCTTTAAAAGTGATTACCTAATAATTGCAACAATGTCACATGTGTCTTCCGCGGCGCTGCTATGGTAGGCACTTAATTTAACTACTAAAAACACTAAAACATAGTTGACCAGTCAACACAAGGATCAAAATTTACCAACTCACCAAAGTTGACCAAAACTGAATAAACAGTTTGACCAATTCAAAAACCTCCAAATTAACATGACCATGATCATTGATGATCATCATGATACAATGATACATCCAATCGGCTATCATTTATTTAACGGCAAAATCAAGTGGCTGCGCGCACACTTGAGAACCCACAAGACTCTGGTTCGATACGGCTCACCTACGCCAACGGCGTTCCCAAGTACGAACCGGTGAGGCCTCGCATGATTCCAAAGAATCATAGCCCGAACCCGCTCAAGAAATTTTTTCATTATTCTTGCCACAAGCGTGGTTCGAACTCAACACTTCTATACATTATTTCCTAACTAAGGTCAACTCTATAAAGTATGTCAGATCTATATAACAATATTATTAGCTACTTTAAATTACAGAATAGAAGCAAGTGATCGAAAAAATTATGGCAGCAGGTAATCTTAACTTGATCAAAGATATAAAAGAATTTTTTTTCCTATGCATATTGCTTTTTTACAAATATCAGTTGAGTAATCTTAACTTGATAAAAGATGTATAGATACATTGATGCTTGCAATTACAATGACTAAGATATAAAATAATATTATTATATATAAATGGAAAGAAAATAGGGGGTTGGATATGTGTACCACCGCTTGAATAGTTCGACCATCAAGGTAAAGCTTCAAGATGTCTCAGGTAAACCAAAGTACACCATCATCGACCCATCATAACAATTATCAAGCAACAACAAAAATTAAAAGGCAACCCCAAAACGTTTCGAATCGAGCTGTGGCATCATTACCGAGCCAACATCATATTTGGTGAAAAAACACACAAAAATATGGTTTAAACTCATGAATATCAACTTGTAGGTCCAAGACTGTCTAAAATGAGCTATCACTCACCATCATCGACCAACCATCACCAAAAATAAAATTGGGTTTAAATAGATACAAATTAGATTCGAAACCCACAACAATGGTGAGGACACCACGCCCTGATAAGGTGAGTGTAAGGGAGTTGTGGGTGTGTCGTCAGGGAGTGGTGTCGCCGGAGCTCCGCCTTGGGCGTCGGAGTTCCACCGACCTCCTCTCGGTTGTCTCTCTCTTCTTGAGATACGATGACTGGAAGATTTGTTTTGAAACTCTTACATAGTCCATTCTTTATGCAATGAAAAACTCATGACAAATATGTATTCAATCTGTTCATGATGTTGTAATGTTATCATACGTACCTGCAGTCCCTTAACAACAATGTGACTTATAGTTTCCGTGTCTTCGTTATCTTGTCTTTTGGTTCCTGCAAGATGAAATCGGTATAAGTGTTCTCTTTGGTGCCAAATCAAGGTAACCAACAATAAGGCAATCCTAATCCTATGACAGACACATAGTCAAAAGACAACATTTAAAAATGAGACAGCCTCAAACACATAATCTGCCAGATTCCTATGTTAACTCCCAATTGATATATTTGACTGAAGGAATAGTGCAGATAGCAAACTGCCACCAAACCCTGAGATAACATAAAGCAATCCAATGTGTACTGCAAACAAAAATTCGGAAAAAAGAAATTTAAGTTAATACTCAACAGTCAACAATAAAGTCAAAAACAGATTAATTACTTCAAGTTGATAATGGCTTATCTTTATAAGATCAATCCAATAAGGTAACTACAATGATATAAGTTTTCAGTTTCACCCTTTTATTTAACAAATAACATTCAGATGTATTGTCCTCATTGATCATATAAGGACAATTATAAATAAATCAAGAAACACAACCCAGTTCTTGAATCAACAAAAGAACAATACCCAGATCACAATTCATCAAAATAAACAAACCCCACTTCAAAATCCGTTAAAAAAACAGAAGTCACTACCTTTGTTCTTAAAGGTCAAGGCCTAAAACATATGCAAAATTTCACTACTTAATCACTTATAAACATTTATAAATCAAGAAACCGAAAACCCAATTCTTAAATCAACAAAATGACATAACCCTGATCATAAATCATCAAGATAAACAAACCCACTTCAAAATCTTTATAAAAAAGTAAGTACCTTTGTTCTTAAAGTATGCTGTTGAAGTTGCAATAAATATTCTTGAGACGCCTTCTTTGCAATAGACATTTTTTATGGGTTTGTTATTAAGGATGACACAATTTGTCTCTTTAGTCTTTAGGTTTCAAATTATAAATAAAAAACAAACCTTCTTTGTAGACATAATCTAATCACCGTAATCACCAACTCACAAAACTAACCATAAATTCACAACCAATTGTAACAAAACAGTGACACACCCTTTTCACTAATTAATGTCTGTTTAATTCTTATTAATAATAATAACAATAATAATAATATTATTATTATAGAACACCCAGAGACTATAAACTTTACCTTGAGGAGATATCCTTTTCACAGCAGAAGCTGTACATTTCTTGATCTTAAAGAAATCAAATATTTTCGTCTGTGTAAAACCTGAAACAAAACAAAACAATAACAAAATCTTAATTATATTAATTAAATAAGAATCCAAAGATTAATAATTCATGCATACACCCACAAACACAAACTACATATTTTTAATAGGCGGAGGATGATCGGAGCACGTGGGGCAGAACCAGGAAACGAAGTTAAGGCGGTGGCCGGAGGCCTTCCTCAGCCCCTCTCTCTCATATCTATGTGTGTGGGTTTTTAGATGATAAAGAGAATGAGTGGAGGTAAAAAGAGGGTTTATATTTAGCCCAAGATAATGTACCACGTGTTGCAGAAGAAGACATGTATTGTACACGTGTTTCAAGGGGATGCAAAACAGGAAAAAAATAAAATTTGGCCATAGGCAGGATTCGAACCCGGGTGGCCTCTCTATAGAACATCTCACTTCACCACTACACCACATCAATAACTTGTTAATATTATCCAAACCAAAGATACTTATTCTTATACAAAAATCTGCAAAAATGAAAAGGACTGTTCAAATCCAAAGCCTTATTATTAGTATATAACTAGTTAAGACTAGTGTTTTTTAGGGGCGTGCAACTTTGTCACCCCAAAACGCTAACCGACTCGCTCCCATCAAATTCACCATCGATTTTTTCAACCCCACTTTTCTCTTTCAACTTTTACATACCGAGTCCACAATGGAAAAGGGTTGGACAGCTAAGCAAAAGTATCCGGTTATGTTTGCATTAGTAGTATTGTTCGTGGATCTTCCACTTCACATTGTTTTACGTATCAAGAGTTGCATGTTTCGTAGTAAACCATAAAAAAATTAGACCAGCACTGCAGCAAGCTCCTAACAACTGTAAATCTTTACTTAACTGCCCTGCTGTTCTTGCTTCATTTTGGTGTCGTGTTTCCGAAATCTGCATTTGATGACATTCTTTAAGTTGATTAGTTTGCGTATCAACATTGTATGCCGTTTTTTCTATAAGAAGCATACCTTCTTCCTCCAGTAGTGGCCTTTTTGCAGAGTGTGGTGTAGCTTATGGCTTTTTTTCAATTGCCAAGTGAAGTACCAATCCAAACCAAATAGTTTATAGGCAGAACCTAGACACTCAAAGTAGATGAAAAAGTAAGGCAGAACTTAGACACCCAAAGTAGATGAAAAAACAAACTGTAAGGCAGAACTTAGACACCTAAAGTAGATGAAAAAACAAACTGTAAGGCAAAACTATGACACCCAAAGTAGATGAAAAACGGACGGAGCTTTATTAAATTCACATAATTAAACTGTGAAACACGTAAACAAAAGGACTACTAACAATTGAATTTCCCAGGTATATTCTTTCATCCTATACGTCATATGCTCACATAAAATTAATTGCAGTAAAAAAATGAGATGCATGGCATAAATGGTGCCACAACGAATTCAACCATGTTTGAAATTTAGGTGTACCTCCTGATCAACCAGCACATAATGAGTTCTGTTTTCCCTAAAGGCCTGAATATATTTGCACAAAGCGCGTACTTTGACTGGTGTTGCAGCTCTCTTTCGTCTAAGGTCTGATATGCCGGCTTCTTCTGCAAATTACAAAAACACCTGCATAAAGGCCAAAAGAATATGAGCGCAGACAAAGGAATACAAATCGCCAAGCAACCCTACCTAACGAATAGCGCAATGCAGATTATTATACAACTAAAAAAAATCGGAAAATATCATAATATTGTATCACAAAATAATTTCGTTAGAGATCCAAAGCGGGTCAGTTTGAAACGGATCAAATACAAACAATTAAACTATAGCGTACTAAAAATAAACTCTTTGAGGTTAAACTTAGATGCTAAGAACTAAGAACTTAATAGAACAATATTGTAATTTTTCAAGTTATCTTGATTTCGGCAACAAAAGATCTCCGTGTCAAGTAAACAAAAGATGTAGTCTCTTCAACCAGTAGAATTGTCACTATACTAAAGTTGGTTCTTTGCCTCCTGTCATAACATTCTAACCAAGAAAGCGTAATTTTTTTACACAAAATGGGTTAGTATAAGCCGGTCTTAGGTCTTAAAAATGACACTAACGTTGCTACAATTTTTTTTGAAACTTCAATTTCATTCAAAAACGCCAACGAAAGTCCTCAAAGCGAGGACTTTCGGCACATTACAACATATACATAGGGAACCTTAACCAATTATCCCACATCAAATCCGAATATATAGACCTATACTTTAACCACATAAACGACAACCGTTTAATATTAGCAAAAATTATTCTAGCCGATGTCTTCTTGTCGTTAAACACCTTGTCGTTTCTCGCCAACCAAATACACCATAGAGAGATGATAATTATTCCTTGGATAATGAATTTTTCCCACCTACCGTCTTCAGCATCTTTGTATATGTTCAATAAATCATTCAAATCAAATGCAAAGATTGGCCTCAGATGACACCAATGAGCCACAGCCGCCCATACTTCTTGCGATAACGAACAACCTATAAAAACATGATCCACGGACTCATCGCCCCACTCGCATTGAACACACAACTGATTTCTGATCTGCACGTTTCTTTTGACGAGCTCCGTCTTCACTGGCAACCGACCCATGCTCGCCCTCCACGCTATGACATTGCACTTAATGGGAACCCATTTGAAACTGAAGCTATTATCAGCCCCTTCATTATTTTGAATCAGCCTTTTAATTGTTTTGACAATAAATTCACACTTAGACTCAACCGTCTACTACCAGCAATCTTCAGCAAGCGACCCTGACCGGTTCAGCATCGAAACATCTCTCTGCAGCTTAATAAATTCACTGTTGCAGGCTGAAGTCATAGGACAATTGAAAAGTCTTGTGTTCAAAATCCAACAGTCGTCTGCACTCAATAACCTCTCTGAAACCAAACTGTATTTCTTGTGAGCTGCTTCTAAAGGTTCGGACATCAAATAAACAATGGTTGATCACCCAACCAGGTATCATACCAGAAACGAACTGAAGATCCGAGCCAATCTTCGCCCGGAAGTAAAAATACAGTTGTCGATTATTGTGAATAAGACTGTCCACCGTTTTAGCTATCGATTTCCATCCCCCTCCGCCTTGAGAGTTTACTGGAAGAAAGACTTTTCTTGATCTAGACTTATGACATGCCGACACCACTCGTTTCCGTAGATTATTTTTCTCTTTTCAATATCGATACGCCCATTTGAACAGCAGAGCGTCATTGACCTCTTGTAGCTGAGGAACACCCAACCCACCTTTACAAATAATCTCAAGATAAGGCTTGAGAGTAAGGTTCCTATACTAAATCAACAATGGCACATCTATCTATATAATAATTGAGGTCACTTGGGTTGAATCAAGGCTTTAGAGAGGGTTTGAGGTATCCATATTGAATATGGAGCTCCAAGTTATTCCCAATAAATAGTCTTTTGTATATTTTAACGCACCACACCTCTTCTGTCTCTCTCATTCTCATTCATACTCTGATTAAAACCTAAAATCCTGTACTATCATCTCCAATCGATTCTTCAAACATCTTAATAATCTCCTGTATAATCAATCAAGTAAGTTCTTTCTATTTCAAATAATCCGTATCATGAATCTTCTTTTTTAATCTATTATATTTAGGTATTCAATACCCTAAATCATAAGTATTACATATTGATATATGTTTGTTTAGATCGGATTGTTTTTTTATGTGTATTATAAAGAAATCTTTTGTCTTTGACATCGATTTTAGGGTTTTTTTCTTGCCAGAATGACTTCTCCAAATCTAAAATGTATAGTGTCGGAATTGAATTAGGGTTTTTTTTCTTGCCAGAATGACTTCTCCAAATCTATAAGGTATGATTCTTTGTTCTTAATCCTTGATTATATGGTTTTCCTCTGATTAAAGATCTAGGTTTTGCTATTGATGTACAATCGGTTTTTGTTTTCACAGCCCTAAAACTCTATCATCAAGTCCAGGATTCTCTATGTTCTCTCTAAAATTTCATCTGGATTGAAGTTAATTTGTCATCCATTCTTGCATTGAGTGATCCTTTTGCCATCCAGGTAAAGTTATCTTTGTCTTTTGTTCGAGTATATGAGATATGTTTCTTACGATTCTTGGTTTTGATACTTGATTGTGTTATGTGTTTCATCCAATTTCCATAGTTCCCTACAATCTGTCCAGTTTTCCTGATCTGTATTGCTTCCTAATACAGGTATCTGTTAAAGCGTTGTAAGTATTTGTAATCTTACTTTATCTATTTGTTCGGAATCTTAACAAGTGTTTGTTTTTAATCTTGACAAATTACTGTTAATTTGCTTACCTAGCCTTTAAGTTAATGGATGTTATTTTCCGTTTTGTAAGATTTGCTTTGCAATATATGGATAAACTGTAAGAGGTTCTGATATTTTTTACTCATATGCAAATTTTGAGATGAACAATTTTGGAATCTGATTTGTGTGAAAATATTCAATTTAGTGGCAATTCTATTTCTAAAGTTGTCACACCCCAACCCGGCTAGAGCTGACGTGTCACACTTACAGATATCAAATCAAAAACCAATCCATAATATTAAAACATAAGGGTCATAATTACCATTTATTATGTTGTAGAAATCAATTAATGAATACTGATTGTTCAACTTCTTTTAACGCTCTTCACTGATTTCCCCAAAATCCCATATTACCTGCGAAACAAATAAGACAACACAACAAAAGAAAATACGGCTGAGCCAAAAATTGCCCAGTAACGGAGGAATCAACAGTACAAGTAAATTCGATGCAGCGAAAAAAAAAACAAGTCATAATAGAACTGAGACCGAAGTGAACATACGAGAGGAAATACGAAAAGCAAATGAACTATATTTCAAACTCGAAACCAACCTATATCGAAACAATTGATGAACATAATCCAACGCAAAACCTGATACTTGACCGGAACATAATCAGACACATACCAAAGCAGAACAATATCAAAAACATATCAGAACAGATACAAACATCAAACTTCGTGACTATTTATATAAATAAAGTAAGTCACGTCAAACGGAAGCACCCACGAGCCAAAACAAACTTACAAACTGGTACATAGCTAGCTAGTCCATGCACCTACGAGACGGTGAGTGTGGCGTACACCCATTATTCCATCTCCAGAAAACAGAAACATATATCAGAAGTCAGAATCAGATCTAGGATATATCCATACGCCTTTAAGGGACCATGTTAAAGACGCCGTGATTTTGATTACGCACTGTCACGGAAAGTGTTCATGTCGCTGACGCCCCAACGACAAGTCAAAACAAACTGCTCGGGTGACAGAGTACAAAAGCTAAGGCCATGTAAATAATTACAGGCAAACTAAAAATATGACATTAACCGGAACATGCGACCATGAGTACAAGTCAGAGGTATGGCATGCTATGACACACTAACAACAATTTGATAAATACACACCGACCCAAATAACGAATCAAATACGAACTAATGATACATATAAAATGATGACAACCAGACTCTAAACATAGATGTAAGTCCGTACTACGAAGTAACGGATATGAATCTTATACTATGATGATACGACTAATGAACCCGTACACATGGAAGGAAACGAAAGTTATACTATGATTAAATGAAAACAGAATCCGTACCTTTTGTATCAAAGCAAAATAAATCGTCTTCAATGGGTACGCAACCTATATATATATAATGATATTTATGAATATTAACTTGTCTATATTACTCGTTGACTCATCGATGGTACGGCGATGAAGACCTTTATGAATTTTGACTAATTAGCTTACGGGTCAAGTCTGGTTCAAGGATGTATAATTTAGGTATTCATTTTAATGAAAGTTTAGTACTACATATATTTGAATAAAACAAGGGTTCTAAAAATATAACCATGCACTGAACAGTGCCTAACCTTTAATTTCTAAAATCTCTCAAAACCATATATTATATAGGCATCGAAATTAGTTATAAGTATTGCACCCGTTATGATTTCAAAATTTTAAATCATATCATGCATATTGCAATTACTATTTGATATAATTAATAATAAAAGTTTATACAGCAGATGTCATGCACTCATCTTCTTCACTTTAGAAATCCTAGTGGCAAGGAAAGATGGTTTTGAATATATATAATTTAACCAAATTCTTTAACGATCACTCTTCTAAAATTTACATATAAATCAAACTATTTTAGTACAATTAAGAACCACATGACTCAGATGTAAAATAACCGAAACTCAATTGCCGTAAAAGGTCTACAGTCGCCAGAAACCGAAACGAACTAGAAATCGCATAACTATTTGCAAATCGAAACATGGATAGTTTGCTAACCTGAAACGGAAGTCAATAATCACGCGACGACACGGTATCAGAAATAAAAGGCAAAGAAGGTTGTGTCGCGAATCGAAACACGATCTGAATTCTGATTGCGCCGTAGATCCTCACGCGGTGGTCAACAGTCGTGTATGGCAGTGCAACGGTGATCGCGTGTAGCAGGGCTGCCGTGGTTTAGTTGGTTACAGGACTAGAATGGAGAGAGTACGTGTGAATTTTGCGATACTCGTCTTCACGTTTTGTATATGAATGTCATATCATTGATTAATAGTTACTATTTCAAATATAATAGTCGGTTAAATCATCAACTTTTGATTAATTCTCGCTTGTTGGTTACGAGAATGATGCGGAAACGGTTTCTGACTTTCTTCGAGAATCAATTGACTTTAAATCAAATTTTCAGTTCCACCCTTACAATGTTAGCAAATTTACATACGAACCTTTAGTTGAAATAAAGAAATCGTTAATAAAAGTTACTAGCATATATTATTATTTATTTACTTATAAACTACGAATGCAAAATTTGTAGAATATTAAGAACAACCGAACTTTCGTTTAATACCGCTAAGCATTGTCAGTTAGACAATGTATTAAATTCGTTTATAATAAATTGATATTTATGGTTCTAGGGTTCTTGAATTTTGGGCGTTACAATTCTACCCCCTTAAAAAAAAATTTTGTCCTCAAAATTGCTAAGTGCGGGTTATAAGCAAATTATATTATATCAAAGACAAAACATTTTCAGATAGCATAAATGTATAACACTGAATACTAAACGAGTTATTGGGTTATTGGAATGACGGGTAAACGAGAACGGAAACGAATCACGATTAGTACATGATCAGACATAATCGAACATATCGAATATATCAGAGTACTTAGACATAAACAGGTTCGAATAGACACCAATTTACATAACAAAAAATCCAGTAGCGCACATATGTACCTGTAATTCATGATTGCGTTCGCGACCGTAATCATCAATTACCTTACAACGGTGCCCTAACAGTTCTCTCGTCATGTATTTTAATGACATATCCAATTTAAGGAAACACAAATGAAATTAATGAAATCATGGTTAATTACTATAGTTCTAGGAAACATCGAGATGGTAACTAAAGTAGGTCAATTATGCTAGGATATAAAACGATATGAAACAATTCTAAAAGCACATATGGCGGCAGCGTTCTTGTAGTGTGTAGTTGACTGCGTTAGATGACATAACCACTCCAATCGTGGCATCCACCAAGTTTCGATTAATTCATGAATTCAAAACTAGAATTATGCTAATGATAGACTAACCGTATTATACGGCAGAAATCGAGGTATCAAATATACAAGTAGCAATTAAAGACATAAAAGCCTCTAACGGATAAATCAAAGATTAGAAACTGATAAGCACGAAAATTGATCAAAACAATGAAGTCCTAACCCAATGTCTACCCATTAACTCACAGGTTTACTTTTTAATGTTTAAGTTTTCTACAGGAAAGAGCCTTTGCTCTGATACCATAATTGTCACACCCCAACCCGGCTAGAGCTGACGTGTCACACTTACAGATATCAAATCAAAAACCAATCCATAATATTAAAACATAAGGGTCATAATTACCATTTATTATGTTGTAGAAATCAATTAATGAATACTGATTGTTCAACTTCTTTTAACGCTCTTCACTGATTTCCCCAAAATCCCATATTACCTGCGAAACAAATAAGACAACACAACAAAAGAAAATACGGCTGAGCCAAAAATTGCCCAGTAACGGAGGAATCAACAGTACAAGTAAATTCGATGCAGCGAAAAAAAAAAACAAGTCATAATAGAACTGAGACCGAAGTGAACATACGAGAGGAAATACGAAAAGCAAATGAACTATATTTCAAACTCGAAACCAACCTATATCGAAACAATTGATGAACATAATCCAACGCAAAACCTGATACTTGACCGGAACATAATCAGACACATACCAAAGCAGAACAATATCAAAAACATATCAGAACAGATACAAACATCAAACTTCGTGACTATTTATATAAATAAAGTAAGTCACGTCAAACGGAAGCACCCACGAGCCAAAACAAACTTACAAACTGGTACATAGCTAGCTAGTCCATGCACCTACGAGACGGTGAGTGTGGCGTACACCCATTATTCCATCTCCAGAAAACAGAAACATATATCAGAAGTCAGAATCAGATCTAGGATATATCCATACGCCTTTAAGGGACCATGTTAAAGACGCCGTGATTTTGATTACGCACTGTCACGGAAAGTGTTCATGTCGCTGACGCCCCAACGACAAGTCAAAACAAACTGCTCGGGTGACAGAGTACAAAAGCTAAGGCCATGTAAATAATTACAGGCAAACTAAAAATATGACATTAACCGGAACATGCGACCATGAGTACAAGTCAGAGGTATGGCATGCTATGACACACTAACAACAATTTGATAAATACACACCGACCCAAATAACGAATCAAATACGAACTAATGATACATATAAAATGATGACAACCAGACTCTAAACATAGATGTAAGTCCGTACTACGAAGTAACGGATATGAATCTTATACTATGATGATACGACTAATGAACCCGTACACATGGAAGGAAACGAAAGTTATACTATGATTAAATGAAAACAGAATCCGTACCTTTTGTATCAAAGCAAAATAAATCGTCTTCAATGGGTACGCAACCTATATATATATAATGATATTTATGAATATTAACTTGTCTATATTACTCGTTGACTCATCGATGGTACGGCGATGAAGACCTTTATGAATTTTGACTAATTAGCTTACGGGTCAAGTCTGGTTCAAGGATGTATAATTTAGGTATTCATTTTAATGAAAGTTTAGTACTACATATATTTGAATAAAACAAGGGTTCTAAAAATATAACCATGCACTGAACAGTGCCTAACCTTTAATTTCTAAAATCTCTCAAAACCATATATTATATAGGCATCGAAATTAGTTATAAGTATTGCACCCGTTATGATTTCAAAATTTTAAATCATATCATGCATATTGCAATTACTATTTGATATAATTAATAATAAAAGTTTATACAGCAGATGTCATGCACTCATCTTCTTCACTTTAGAAATCCTAGTGGCAAGGAAAGATGGTTTTGAATATATATAATTTAACCAAATTCTTTAACGATCACTCTTCTAAAATTTACATATAAATCAAACTATTTTAGTACAATTAAGAACCACATGACTCAGATGTAAAATAACCGAAACTCAATTGCCGTAAAAGGTCTACAGTCGCCAGAAACCGAAACGAACTAGAAATCGCATAACTATTTGCAAATCGAAACATGGATAGTTTGCTAACCTGAAACGGAAGTCAATAATCACGCGACGACACGGTATCAGAAATAAAAGGCAAAGAAGGTTGTGTCGCGAATCGAAACACGATCTGAATTCTGATTGCGCCGTAGATCCTCACGCGGTGGTCAACAGTCGTGTATGGCAGTGCAACGGTGATCGCGTGTAGCAGGGCTGCCGTGGTTTAGTTGGTTACAGGACTAGAATGGAGAGAGTACGTGTGAATTTTGCGATACTCGTCTTCACGTTTTGTATATGAATGTCATATCATTGATTAATAGTTACTATTTCAAATATAATAGTCGGTTAAATCATCAACTTTTGATTAATTCTCGCTTGTTGGTTACGAGAATGATGCGGAAACGGTTTCTGACTTTCTTCGAGAATCAATTGACTTTAAATCAAATTTTCAGTTCCACCCTTACAATGTTAGCAAATTTACATACGAACCTTTAGTTGAAATAAAGAAATCGTTAATAAAAGTTACTAGCATATATTATTATTTATTTACTTATAAACTACGAATGCAAAATTTGTAGAATATTAAGAACAACCGAACTTTCATTTAATACCGCTAAGCATTGTCAGTTAGACAATGTATTAAATTCGTTTATAATAAATTGATATTTATGGTTCTAGGGTTCTTGAATTTTGGGCGTTACAAAAGTTGTTTTTTTATGCAAAATTGAGGTAGAAAATTAACCACTTTTTTAGCAGCCTTTTATGAAATATGTTTGATTATTTTTTTAAAAGAAATATGTTTGGTTTGAATATTTAGTTGTTATACTGAATTGTTCCATGTGCTTTTTAGGTGCATGTGAGCATACCAAACGAAGACATGGTCGGCATACTGGTGATGTTGAGACTACTGTTGTGGCTTGCAAGACTGCTGATGATGATATTAAGGTAAAACACTATAAACCTATAGAGCTTGATATGATCCATGAGTTATTATAACCATTTTCAAGTAGCTCAAGGATAGACTTATGGAGATGGTGATAATGGGTTTGGTTTTGAATAGGTTTCACATTCTTGGTTTCATCATAGATAATATAATTTATTCGTAAACTTGATATTTTCCGTATAAAATATATGGTTACCTATCAATTTATGGGTTTGTGGGTTTTCATTGATATGTGGCCTTTTAATTGTCATTAACTTCGGGTCAATAAATTAATTGATATAGACGTAAACATCGACTGTCCTTGCATGGCGTTTTACAGTTATGGTGTGAGGGTGTGATTTATTCATGACTATGTGAAGAGGAAGAACCCTGTACTATGTGCATGTGTGAAGGGTCAAGAAGCGTTTATCCATCTACCTCAACTGAATAGGTTCACCAAAATTTATTTTCTGTATGTTTTGTTAATGTTCTGGGTTGTTTTCTTGGGTGTTTTAGTTTTGTTGGTGGTTTTTTGGTCTCTGTTATAATTTGAAAAGAGAAGTATTATTCTGAATGTCAACCTCCTAAAAAACAGAGAGTGTGTTTGTTCTTGTCAGAGGTTACATCTCTATAAAACAAAAGTACAAGAGATTTTTATAATTTTTCGGTTAAAGATTTTTGAGAGTATACTCTGGTCATCCTATCTCAAATGATTATTTCTCTTAAAGGCGTTGATTCTTTGGTTGTTGTAAGAACAAAGTAAGGAGAATAATGTCTTCCTCAATAGATCTTAAAACCAATTTTAAATGTGTTATTGATGAAACAAGTCCATCAAAGTAATTACGTTATGATTATTGTCTTAAAACTGAGGGGTTTACTTATTTTTTTTACTATTCCACTGTGTTGTTTCCGCAGGTTTGTTTACTCTGCGTTTGTCGTTGAATAGCCGTATGCAGGTATGTTTCAACTTACAATCTTATTTGCTGTCTGTTGTAGTGAACGTTTGCATCTAACTGGTCATAGGTGAAAACATGTTCATTGACTTAAAAGATATGTTATCGAGTTTAGCAATCTGGAGTTTTTGAACTGGGAATAGAAGCACGTATCGGGTAAAAGCGAAATGTTAACGCAGTCTTTTTACTATAAATACACATATATAGTTATGTATACTTATAACATCATATTTCTCAAAAATGAATTATAAATACATTATATCTATATCATAACATAACATAACAAAATAATATAAACGTCGTAAAGGTATACTTATAAGTTTGAATGCTATTCCACGATCGGATTATTGTGTGTACAACAATTGTGATTGATGTGGATCAATGTAATTAAATAGATGAAGTATAAAAGTGGAAGGATTGGAATTAGACGTAAATCAATGATAAATGCTTAAAATTACCAAACTAATTGCAATCATCTTTTGATGATCATTAATGATAAATTATGAAACGTAAATTTATAACAAATTAACCTATACCATAATTGTTAATACACGGATGTTTTAATTGTAAATTATATGAAGTAAATAACATTAATATATAAGTCAATTATATTAATCCTAAATTTCGAGTCAAATTGATTCATAATCTATCATTCATCCAAAAAAATAAATGAGAGCTATTATGGTAAACCATAAATTTGATCAATTATACGAAATCAATTTAATCAATTATAATTTAATCAATATTATCATTCGTATAATTTAATCAATTATACGAAATCAGAGATTAAAAAATCTCGTATTAATTTAATCAATTCGTATAGTTTAATCAATTTCATATTAATAGTAATATAAATTAATGAGATTAAAAAATCGTAATAAATAATATTAAATTCAGTCAATTATAGTAATCCTAAATTTCGGGAATGATTGATTCATAATCAATCATTCATACAAAAAAATTAATACGTTTTATTATGCTAAACCATAAATTTGATCAATTATACGAAATCAATTTAATAAACTATAATTTAATCGTTATTAGCATTCGTATAATTTAATCAATTATACGAAAGCAGAGATTAAAAAAACTCGTATTAATTTAATCAATTCGTATAATTTAATCAATTTCGAATTAATAGTATATTAATTAATGAGATTAAAAAATCATATTAAATAACATTAAATTCGGTCAATTATGGTAATCCTAAATTTCGGGTCAAATTGGTTCATAATCAATCATTCATACAAAAAACTTAATACGTTTTAATATGGTAAACCATATATTTGATCAATTATACGAAATCAATTTAACCAATTATAATTTAATCAATATTATCATTCCTATAATTTAATCAATTATACGAAATAAGAGATTAAAAAATCTCGTATTAATTTAATCAATTTCGTATTATTAGTAATATAAATTAGTGTGATTAAAAAATAATAATAAATAACATTAAATCCGGTCAACTATGGTAATCCTAAATTTCGGGTCAAATTGATTCATGATCAATCATTCATACAAAAAAAATTAATACGTTTTAATATGGTAAACCATATATTTGATCAATTATGCGAAATCAATTTAATCAATTATAATTTAATCAATATTATCATTCTTATAATTTAATCAATTATACGAAATTAGAGATTAAATAATCTCGTATTAATTTAATCAATTCTTATAATTTAATCAATTTCGTATTAATAGTAATATAAATTAGTGAGATTAAAAAATCATAATAAATAACATTAAATCCGGTCAATTATGGTAATTCTAAATTTTGGGTCAAATTGATTCAAGATCAATCATTCATACAAAAAAATTAATACGTTTTATTATGGTAAACCATAAATTTGATCAATTATGCGAAATCAATTTAATTAATATTATCATTCGTATAATTTAATCAATTATACGAAATTAGAGATTAAAAAATCTCGTATTAATTTAATCAATTCATATAATTTAATCAATTTCGTATTAATAGTAATATAAATTAATCAGATTAAAAAATTGTAATAAATAACATTAAATTCGATCAATTATGGTAATCCTAAATTTCGGGTCAAATATTGTTAATGATAATAAATAATATTAGTTATGATTTATTCTTTATTGTCCGTTAAACCATAAATTTGATCAAGTATACGAAATCAATTTAATCATTTATAATTTAATCAATATTATTATTCGTATAATTTAATCAATTATACAAAATAAGAGGTTAAATAATCTCGTATTAATTTAATCGATTCGTATAATTAAATCAATTTAATCGATTGGTAATCCATTTTAGTAATGATTGATTCATAATTTAATGCCTGAAATGGTTAGTTTAAATTTGTTTCCTAAGTTAAGTTTAGGCTGGAAAAACTTTTTTAAGTTATCAGTTGCTGAGCATTGTTCGGTACGTTTTTGTATGGCATGTTTGGTGAATCCGGGTAAAAGAGAGACGTTGGGCATAATTGGGCCAGTTTAATTGGAATGGGTTTTGCATTTTTTGGGTTCAAAGGGTGCGTTAAATTTTATTAGTGGTTTTAATTTGTTATTTTTTTTGTATTTGTATAAACAATATATAACAAAATTGTGTTTACGGTTATTAAATATATTTAATTGAACTTAATAATGTTATTATTATTAATTTAAATATGATATATATTTTAGGTAATTGTTGACTAAAGTTAAATTTAATTTACATATGTTGTATATATTAGGTAATTTTCAACTTTATTTCAATCAAATTTAAATACATAGGTAATTGTCGCTAAGTTTGTCAACTTTATGCTTACATTTATCCTGAAATATATTTTTGTAAATAGCTTTAAATGATTACCGAAAATATTCATTTATTTTTATACAAACTATACAAAAATAATATAATTAACCTCTATATAATAAATAAGACTTATTATGGTAAACTTAAATTCGTATTAATGTTAATATAAATTCGGTCAATTATTAAAAGATAGTAATAAATAAGATTAAATTGGGTCAAAATATATTAATGTAAATTGATAACAATCATTAAGATTCAAATTTCAGATTAAATGACATTAAATTCGGTCAACTTTATTAATGTAAATAAATAACAATAATTCAGAATTAATGAAATTAAAATTGGTCTAATATTATCAGCCGAGTATGGAATGTAGGATTGAATACTAATGAAACCGACTTCTTAAGCATTTAATCGGATTCGCTATTTGAAAACCTACATTCCATATTCGGCTGATAATATTAGACCAATTTTAATTTTATTAATTCTGAATTATTGTTATTTATTTACATTAATAAGGTTGACCGAATTTAATGTCATTTAATCTGAAATTTGAATCTTAATGATTGTTATCAATTTACATTAATAATATTTTGACCCAATTTAATCTTATTTATTACTATCTTTTAATAATTGACCGAATTTATATTAACATTAATACGAATTTAAGTTTACCATAAAAGGATTTAGTCAATGAATAAACAAAACCTAAAATATAGATACAAAGCTGGAGCTCCATATACCTACTTGGATCCTAGAATTTGTGTCTTCGGATCAAATTTTTTTTTTAAATGTTAAAACATAGCATTAGTAAAACCGATTGAATAGTAATAAAATTAAGAAAAATCCGAATGAAAAAAAATCCTTATTATCCCTTTAAAAAAATTCTGATTGAATATTTGTATATTACAAATCCCTTTATCACAATCAGATTGAATATGTGTTTAGCACAAATCCGGTTATAACAAATCTGAATATAAAAAATTCGTTTCTTTAGAATATGTGCTTAAGAAGAATGATTTCCATTTAAACTAATAAGAAAGTTCATTAGTATCTTTGTTATTACTTTATAATAAACCTGATTTAATATGTGTTTATCACGATTCCGTTTAATCTGTTTTTAAAAATCTGAATGAAAATATGCTTTTAAAAAATACGGTTTCAAATGATTTCAAATGAATGAAAATACGCTTCAAATGATTTCAAATGAATGAAAATATGTTTTTAAAAAAATTTCCGATTGAATACATGGGTATATTACACATCGGTTTAAAACAATCCAATTGATTATGTGTTTAGCACAAATCCGGTTATCACAAATCTGAATGAAAATATGCTTTTAAAAAAATATGCTTTCAAATGAATCAAAGTACGCTTCAAATGATTTCAAATGAATGAAAATCTACTTTTACAAAAATCCGATTGAATATTTCTATATTACAAATCTGTTTATCATAATCTGATTGAATATGTGTGGATAATCAACATTAGAAGAGTAGTAAGGATGTTTACCTTTAATCAGTTGTGGATAATCAAGAAATGATGCAAGATGAAGAAGAAAGCCTCTAAGATTTGTTAGGAATTAGATTCGGAGCTTTGATATTGAGTAGTATCAATTGGAATTAGAAGAGTAGTATGAGAGTTTTGATATGGAGAATGAAAAATAAAATAAAAGAAAGAGGTTTTTATAGTGAGGAATTGAGAGTGTGATGGAAGAATGTAGATAATTAAAATAAGAAAAGAGTATTTATAGTGAGTAAGTTGGAGCTCCATATTCAATATGGATACCTCAAACTCTCTCTAAGGGCATCATTCAACCCAAGTTAACCTCAATTATTATATAGATAGATGTTTATTGTTTCATTAGCGTCTGCCAAAGGAAGTGAACTTCAGATGTCGCTTCGTATGGAAAAGTCAAAAGAGGATTTTAGGTTTGCTATTGAAAATTGGGGTGAATGGTTGAAGAAAAATGGGATAGAAAATGGTAGTTTTGCCACATTTAGGTACATCAAGACTGAAGGTGTGCTTACTCTAACTTCAGTTTACAAATTGGGAAAACGAGAAATTAAGAAGCGCAAGACCAAAAGAGAAATTTGATAATGTTTGATTTTTACGTCATATTGTCTTTATCCCTCTTTTTTTAGTAATCTTTCTTTTTAATGCCTAATATGTGAACTTACCAATGCAAGTATGACATTTAGATTGTTTTTTTTTCATGGTAGTTGATTGTTTGTTTTGGAATTGCATGTTAATATTATGTTGGATATATTGATTGGTTTTACGGACACTCAACTTGAATAATACAACTCTTAGTTTAATATTATTTTTAATTTACTTTGGTTTGCACCGTGGGTGCCCACGGGGCTCTAACCTAGTTAACATGATTTAAGTTAAATTTTTATTATTGTCTTAAGTTATAAATAAGAAAATCCAACATGTATAGGAAAAGTGAAAACTTATACATTGCAAGTTGTTAAAACATGGCCAAAAAAAATACTAAATTACTGTCCCAAGGTGGCTAAGATGGATGCATATCCTTGCATAAGCTTATCTTGTGGGAACAACCAATGACCCTATAACAAAACAAAAAATATATATAAAACTTCTTCAACCAAAGTCTTTCATTTTAAGCTACAATACAAGTAAAAGGTAACAATTGACCCGAACATGATGATTTGGAGTGGACCTGTGTTGATCCAGTATCATGATTTCTATGAACGTGACAGCACATGATGGCCATCATCCCATTACCCCTGTTGGTAACTACTAACAATCACAGTAGAGAATTTCAATTTTCAAGAATACTATGCAACGCTTTTGTTGTTTATTTTTGGTCTATAACCGATCATAAATTATGTTTAATGTATTACCCAACATCACAATTTAAGAAAATTTACCTTTCAAAGCTAAGGGAGTAATCAGAAAATTATCACTTTGGTGAAGTGTGAAAACATGCCAAACTACATCCATCACAACGCTAGGGTACTTTTGACTTCTAAAAGTAAGAGTCAAAACAAATTAGTGATTTGAGATAACAAATCAATATACCCTGAAACTCAAATTAAATATATTCAAAGAAATGAAACAACTAATTCAACACACAGACACACTTAATTGCGAATTTATAAAGCAGAAAGTGAAACAGGTATATATGAATCTAACTATTAATTAGCAAAAGACAACACATGCTCACAAAGAAGAAGCTAGATGTGGCTGGAAGAAGCTAGATGTGGCTGGAAAAACTTTGAAACAATAACTCATTGACTTTTTCACGTTCGACTTACCTTGGTTGTCAGAGTTGCATCAGTCGCGTTTTCTAAACCTCGCCATCATCTCCGTCGTCAACTAATCTCCATCGCCGATGGCCCGGTTGTAATGACTATGCTGTTATGTACAGCCGCCTCCGCCAACTTCTTCATCAGTTTCTGCCTAGAACCAACCTAAACCGTCACTGTTGTCATATACAACGGCACTATGTCGCTGTCCGTCAGAAAAAAAGTGACATACTCGACGATCTCCTTACGAATAGTAGACATCCACAATAACCTTCGGTGGTCCGGTCAACATCGTGTGATCTTCAGCATTTGTTGGCCCTTGAGAGAGTAGGGAGAGAGTATAGAGGAGGATGAAGTCTGATTATATGAGGTATGATATTAGGTTTTGATTTGATGTGCTATGTTGTAGACGCGTGGATTGACAGGGGACACGTGGAATGAGAATAGAATGCACGTCTAATATTGCTGGAGATTTGTAATTAGTTATAGCTATCCCAAAAAGAACACGTGTTTAGGTAAAATAAAATTTGGAAAGACTTGGATAAAAAAAGGACTTAAAGGGCTCGAACCCAGGAAGAAGAGGATTAAAGTTAAAGGTGAAACCACTGAACCAGACCCTACAATGCAAAATGTGATCCATTAAATTAACCTATAAACATGGAGAAGAAATAAAAAAATAATAAAAATAATGTTCAAATGGGAAGGCCTATTATTATAGTATAATGATCATTTATTGATCCCAAATTCGTTTTGTTTTTATTAGTACCTATTTAAAAAAATGACATATTAGAAAAATATATGACACTAAAACAAATATATATATATATATATATATTCTTTAAAAAATATAACAAAAGTACGAATCTTCGAGTTCTCCGATACATATATACAAGATTTAGTAAAAATTACTTTTTCCTCAAATGTCGATTTTACCCAACTTGGCCAACGCTTTTCTTCTCCTCCTTAGTTTTCTTCTTGTGGCTTCGCTTTTTTACCTTTTGACCAAACACTCAAACAGTTCACCAACAGCTTGTAGTTGGGTTTTCGGTATGAAGTCGGGTGTATGGTCTGTTGGGGGTATAGAAACGGGTTATTGAGACGAGGATATAGGAACGAGTTGTTGGTCAAAAGGATACCGTGGATATTACATGTCGGTTAAAATATGTGCGTACATCGCTAGGTCAGGTGAATTACCTGGAATTTGTAGATTATGACTTTGAGGCGGATTAGGATTTGGGGTTTTTGGTTGGCTAAAATGGTTGTTTGGATCAAAGGAATGGTTGTGTCAATTCATTATAAAATTTGGAGTGGGGTAAGAGATTTATGAAAAATGTTGTGAATGAGGATTAATTTATACAGTAAAGGAATAAGTTAAATTTTTAATTAAAAAACTTTTTGAAGAAAAATAGTTTTTACCAACAGCTCTCACCGGTGACCCCCAACCAATCACATCTAACCACGTCACCAACCCCTTCACCCCAAACGACGGTCGAAATCCTCCAAACCCAACCCTCATCCCCCCCCCCCCCCCCCGCGTGCAACCATGCTCTTAGAATCCATGAAATTCTAACTATAGTTTAGAAGTTGCTAGGAACTTTCAAGTCGGTTGATTGAGTAGTTGTGAGTACTCAGTCTAAACAGAGGGTATTTGAGGAGTACTTAGACATGATAATTATGTATAAATTAATTTCGAGAAATTATATAAATGTCAAATATAATAATTTAACCTATATATATAACAAAATATGTAAATATCAATATAAATAATATACATGTTCAAATACTAAAGTATATCAAAATTTGATATTTTTATGTTTTGAAAAATAATATTTAATTATCACTATTATAGATATAGAAATTGTCTTTTACTCTTTTAAGTCAAACTCGTTCGGAGTTGACCGAGTAAACCAATTTTGACCGAGGTTGCCCACCTTAGTCGATTCCGAATAATTAGACAGTGTGAAGAATATGACCTCGACACTGTATAGGGGTGTTAAACAGGTCGTGTGCGCGGGTTGAGGGGTGAACCTGAACTCCAAAATTCTTCCCAAACACAAACACGAATCAAACTCGAGAATTGTGTTATACGTATGAACCCGAACATGACACAAATATTAGCGGGTTGATCCAAACATGACCCGTTCAACTCAAATTTTTTTTAACCTTTTCTTTCGCAAATTAAAATTAAAATTCTACTAAAAATGCAAACAATGTTTTATTATAAAATCTTATGTCAATTTCTCTTTTAAGTTAAAAGTATGACATAAAATACCTTTTTATTCACCTTTAGCTAAGCAATTTAATTGATGACATAAAACAAATTCTAAAAAAAATAATATGTAATGTAAATGGCCAAATAGGTTAAACGGGTCAACTCGCCAACCCAACCAGGTTGACCCAATCCCAACCGTTTATTTAAACAGGTTCACAAATTTAACATGATATTGATCCGAAACCGTTTAGACGAAACCAAATCAGTGAATTATTATTTTTTAATTAGTAATTTCACATAAACTTAACCAGAAAACTTAATGACCATTCAGTGTAGGGACTATCCGCGTAACCATTTGTCAAACCGCGGACAACATGCATGTAACTTCAAAAGTTAGAGATTAAAGGTAATATATTGTCAAACCACAAGAACTATCCAAGCATTTAACTCTCTCTTCAGGAGTCAGTGAGTAATGAACTTTTATACACATAGGAGACATCTCTTGGTGTGTGTGCGCTTTAAGGAAAAGTTCAAGTATTTATGAGTGGGTTAATTTATGGATAAAGTTGAGTATTTTTTAGTAGGTTAATTTGATGCGAAATAACTTCTTTTGACTTCAATAATTTGTTTTATAAACCTTGTTTGAATGGAAATAGATTTACAAGCAGTTTTTTCACCACTGGCATTGAAAATTGTAAGACAATAGAAATACTGAATTGATTGATTATTCACTAGGGATTACAATATATAGAGATGATGGTAACCCTAGATACCTAAAGTGGGCCCGTGGGCTTCACACTAATAATATAGGTTCCAATACTCCCCCGCAGTCAGAGGGGTAGAGCATCGGACACTCAGACTGGAATATAATAAAAAAAAACATAAAAGACAGAACAATAATAATAAAAAGACTAGTCTCAATCTCGGTTCTTGACTTGTTGGTCCAAAATTCTGCAATCTTCTTGACTTTGTCAAAAAAAATTATCAGTACTCTTCAATACTTGACTTTAGTTCTGTCCACGACTTCCCCCTGTTTGGTTTTGTTTCTTTAGTTCCGATAATGATAAACACGATCCGCTAGATCCCACTCCCAATAAAGTGGCAGTTCCATGTTTGTCGGCCATGACAATAGAAAAGATAAGAGAAAAAAAAGGCTTTTAGAAAGAAAGAGACAGAAGCAATTAGAAAAGAAAAGGGAGAAGCAAATAGACACCCATCAACCTAGTTATGTGGCGGTGTGTCAACACCGAGAGATGGCGAAGGCCAGTGACCGTGGATGACAATCGTCCAAAGAGAATTGAGATCCGAAGATTGAAGAGAGAGAGAGAGAAAGAGAGATCAAACTGTGGTTTGATCAATGACAATGGACTATGGTCCGGCAGGAACGGGAATAGAAAAATAAATTGAAGAAAAGTTGTTGGAAAATGAAGTAACTAGACAACCGACGACCATGGTCACGAGGTGGTGTGTCGAGGTTGAGGACAACCATGGCGTGGCAACAAGGGGTGGCTTGATGGAGAAGCGGAATCAACAAAACGAAGCCGTAGCATCATTTGTGTGGTTGTCATTGAACACTTGCTGACAAAACCGAAGAGGAGCCAAAAATACACGTCGGAACTAAAAAAAAATAATCGGAGATTTAAAAATCACCGTTTCAAACTTTGAATATTTTTCCTTCTTTTTAATTATCCAAACTCCATTACGTCACCTTAAAAAAAATATAGATGACGGATGACAAATATGTTTTAGGATGATAGTTGATGATTAATACCAAACCACCAGTGAGGTAATCATGATGAATAAAAGAACAATCACCAAACCAAAGATGAAACAGGAATGGATAGAACATGATGTACCGATGAATAAAATAAAGAAGATCCCAAACAAAAATATATGACCAGCGTCCACAAGAACATGATTAAAGAACAAAGTCTGTCTTATTAGAAGATGAAATAGGGAAAAAAAATTGAAAAGATTTTAGGAATAGTGGCTGAAAATCTAGAAAGTAGACCGGGACTTTATTTAAAACGAGAAACTGAATATAGAAAATAGAAGAACAAAACTAGAAAACGAAGGTGGGACAGGGCGGCGATGGTGGCGGCACGCCGCCCTGTCTAGGGGTTGAAGTTGATGGCGACGGCTAGGGTTTGTATATTTGTGGTGATGCAGCGGAGATGGTAAAGAGCCTAGACTGGCTCTGATACCATGTAAGACAATAGAAATACTGAATTGATTGATTATTCACTAGGGATTACAATATATAGAGATGATGGTAACCCTAGATACCTAAAGTGGGCCCGTGGGCTTCACACTAATAATATAGGTTCCAATAAAAATATATGTTATTAGATGTTGGGAGGGCCCGATCTTAACGACCGTCATTGGAATGGCGATGGAGTTCAATCAATGGTGCCCTTAAGAACTACCTAGCATGATGTTTGATGCCATCGCTGAGTTGGCATGAGGATGCTAAACCATTACATTTTTTGATTTTTCAACACACCAAGAGAAGAGATAGATACTTGTGTGAGGTGAGAGTGAGAGGGGGCCATAGTGAATACAACCATACAAGCGGCGTCCATTTTTTTCTCCACGTACTCTTCCGGACAACTGATGACTTGTTTGATTATTATTATTATTAAAAGTTGTACGTGTAATAAAAATAATAAGTAGTATGTCATTGTACGTGTAATTATTAAAAGTTTAAAAGTTGATTTATGTCATTGTACGTGTAATAATAATAAGTAGTATTCCTTTAAAAATAATAATAATAATAAGTAGGATTAAACATACAAGAATTGAGAACTTGGGTTATATGCATTCAATCATCAATGGAGATCGCAAGTGAGAACTCCAAATTATTTAATATATATATCATGATTCGTGAACAAATCCAACGATTTATTAACACACAACTACGTAAATACAATAAATTCTGTGAAAAATAACTACTTAAAGAGATTCAATCCATGACCATCTCTAATACATCAATACCATTATTATCACGGCAACCGGCACACTCAAGATTGCACTAACTGTTGGTCTTTCTGCCGACCCACCTTGATTTCCATTGGGAGAAGACGCAGCTCCACTTGGTGTATCCGCTGGATTACCCATGGGTGAAGCCGCGGGACCACCTGCGGGAGATGAGGTGCCCATGCCTCCATCTGGTGAAGCCGCGGGACTACCCATAGGAGAGGAGGAGCCTCCCCCACCTGGTGAACCCATGGGACTACCGGTGGGAGAAGTTGAACCGCCTCCACCACCTGGTGAACCCATAGGACTACCGGTGGGAGAAGTTGAACCACCTCCACCACCTGGTGAACCCATGGGACTACCAGATGGAGAAGATGAGCCGCCTCCACCACCAGGTGAGGCCCCAGGAGCACCTGGAGGAGAAGTTGAGCCACCACCTCCACCAGGGGAGGCCCCAGGAGCACCAGGAGGAGAAGTTGAACCGCCACCACCACCACCAGGTGAGGCCCCAGGAGCACCAGAAGGAGAAGTTGAACCGCCACCACCACCAGGTGAGGCCCCGGGAGCACCTGGAGGTGAAGTTGAGCCGCCACCGCCTCCACCAGGTGAGGCCCCGGGAGCACCTGGAGGTGAAGTTGAGCCGCCACCGCCTCCACCAGGTGAGGCCCCGGGAGCACCTGGAGGAGAAGTTGAGCCGCCACCTCCACCACCAGGTGAGGCCCCAGGAGCACCTGGAGGAGAAGTTGAGCCACCACCTCCGCCAGGTGAGGCCCCAGGAGCACCTGGAGGAGAAGTTGACCCCCCTCCACCACCAGGTGAAGCCCCAGGAGCACCTGGAGGAGAAGTTGATCCCCCTCCACCGCCAGGTGAACCCCCGGGAGCACCTGGTGGAGAAGTTGATCCACCTCCACCCGGTTTACCCCCAGGACCACCCGGTGGAGAACCGGGCGGAGTAGGAGCAACAGCCGGTGGTGTTTTCGTCGATCTCGGCGTAATAACAACCACAGTCAACTTCTGACCCTGATCACAATTAGACTTATTACCACTAATAAAGTAAAAAGGACCCGGACGCTTCAAACTAAAGGTAGAATCTCCACCAGTAAGTGTAGTGATCGGACTATTCGTGTTGCAGCTATCATAATCCCCTTTACTCACCTCCAATACAGAATCCGTCCCACCATTATACTTAAAATCTGCACCAACCCACATCACAAAATCAATAACCCATATCAAAAAAAAAAAAAAAAACAATATATATATATATATATATATATATATATATATATATATATATGGGAAAGTTAATTTGAGAACACATATTTAATAATAATAGTGATAATAATAATACGTACGGAGAATGTCGTTGACGACAAACCTCAACCTGCTTGACCATTGACTATAACTTTCAGAAGGGTGTAACGTCCAGCCATCTTTCCCACCAACATTGAAAGTATTAGCATCGCTAAAACATATTAAAGTTATAAAAAAACCGAAGAAAATGCAGAGAGATTTGTGAAAAGAGGCCATGGAAAGAAAGTGTGAATATGGAAGTTGCTAGAGCAGGATAAATGCAAGATTAATGCAGAGGCAATATGTCAACATTTGGTGATATTGGGGTAGGACACGTGGCAGTGAATAGTGAGTTAACGGTTGGATATAGATTTTTGAAAGGATAATTCATTGCAATCATAAAGGGTAGTGTTGTAATTTCGTGGTTAGGGGGGGTAGGGGTATGGGGGTCATTGACTAACACTATACATGTGAAAGGTCGACTTTTGATTTATGTACCGACACTTATGCGTTGCTGTTATTATTTGTAGCCATGAATTTACATGTGAACTATAAAATAACATTTTTAAATTACATGTGTCCTTAGATTTTGTTTTATTTAAATTATATACACTGTTCTAAGATATTACGATGCTAAGAGCATATATATTGGTGGTGAAAGGGGCATTTTTTAACATGTGGCATGTGGGGCCACTTTGATGGGTGAAAATGGTTTGAAATGGGAAATAAGTGTAGTGGTGTGGTGTTCGTTTGGCCCATGTAAACACCTCTTTAACAAGGAGGGAGGCGGTGTTCTTGGGTGAATGGGGCGCCAAATTTGGAATTAACACCTTTTCCTGACCATTACATATGGTCTAAGTAGTGTACTTTATAATTAATTAATGATGTATTTATCTTGTAAAAGTAATGTTAACATATTTTCTGTAGGACCGAATAAGTATCTTTTCAAAAGGATTCGCTTTAACATGAACCGGTTTTTTGCATTTATTTAGACCCACCTTATGCTTTAGTGGAACAGTTTTTGGCCATACAATTTGGTTAGTGGTGCAAGATATGATTCTGTTAGAGAATGCATAATGCAATATTGGATGGGCATTGGATTCTGTAGAGATCAGCACATAAAAGAGGACATTTGGTCTGGATACGAATATCAAAATATGTTGGATTTGGTGTGTATATTGGGCCGTATGTGGGCCATTATGTTGAGCAAGTTGGGCTTTAGATTGTGTTTGGCCCGATTTTGGATTGTATATGGTAGAAGACCTAAATAGTTTTGAATTTTGATTTTTCAGTAAATTTAGTGTTCTATTTCTTATTGGGTTTTTTTCTCAGGAAGCCCAAAGTGTTTGTCATATTCTTTTATAGAGGTGCACAAAACCGGGTTTTTTTAATACCCGGGTTCGGTTACGTACCCGGGTTCAGGTATAACCGGGTATTAAGAAATAACCGGGTCGGGTTCGGGTACGGTATTTTAGTGAAAAGCCATACCCTATATACCAGGTTCAGGTCGGGTTCGGGTTTTCAATACCCGGTTTCGAGTATACCCATTTTCGGGTACTAGATACCTATTTTCAAGTAAGCATGTGAATTTCCGACACGACCCGAAAACACGACCCGAACCTAACACAAAATTAGCGGGTTTAGGTTTAGTCTAAATGGGTTCGGGTCGAACCCGCGAACCCGTTTAGCTAAACGGGTCGGGTTCGGGTCAACCCAGACGGGTTGGCGGGTTGACCCGTTTAACCTATTTATAGTTTTATACTATATATTGTTTTTTTACAATATGTTATGTTATAAATTAAATTGGTTAGGCATTTTATGCTACACTTATAACTTAAAATAGAAATTGGTATGAGATTTTATAAATAAAACATAAATGTTTTATATATATTTGTGTTTTTTGTAGTAAAATTTTAATTTTAATACATTAGTTTGCGGAAAAATAAAAAAAAATCAGGTTGAACGGGTCGGGTTCGGGTCAACCCAAGAATATTCAAGTCGGGTTCGGGTTCATATGTATGTCACAATTTTTGAGTTCGGGTTCATGTAAAAATTTCAGATTCGGGTTGGGTTGGACCCGCCAACCTGCAAACCCAACCCGTTAAGCACCCTTAAGTACAAGTGATAAAAAAAACATAAATAGTTAAGTCTTCGTTGATAACGGAGTAATTCATCGTCTTTATTTAACGCCTTCGTTTGATAATAAATACACGGATTTTAAAATACCTCACGGGTGGGGTCGGGGTCGGGTTCGGGTATTTTATACACCTCTATTCTTTTATATGTCCTAGTAAGGTTTGCTTATTTGTACTTATAAGTTCTAACTTCTAAGTCGTCTAACTTTTGTGAAATCTAGCCTTTTGCTTGGAAAACAAAATAATTATAACAATTCATAGAACCTATGAGCTTGCAATGTTTTTGGTTTCACAGTGAAAAATTAATTGTTTTTTAAGGTTTTAACATGTGATGGATACGTAAAGATCTTTTGGGATTGTAGATTAACTATAAAAAGAAATGAGTAGAAAAATATTAAAAGAAATAAAAGGTGATACACGGATTGGTAAACTTTATCTTTACGCTTTTATAAAGATTGGATGCAACTTAAATATATACGTGGGTATGTTTGGCAAAACTAGCTGGATGCTGGTACCTGAAAGCTAGTGGCTGGAAGTTGGTAGCTGTAGCTGGAAGGTGATAGCTGTAGCTTTTTAAATGTATTTTGGTGTTTGACAGAGTAGCTGTAGCTTTTAATAAAATTTATAAAATAATCATAATGGGCATTAACTAAAAGCTTGTATGCATGTTTTTTTTTTGTTTTTTTTACGATAGAATGAGTATTTGTGTCATTTACTCATTAAAGGCTTGTAGCTAGTATGAGTTTTTTCTTAAACGCTAGTACTAGTAGTTTTTTAATAAAGAGTTTTTTTTTCTCATAACCTACAAGCTTCAAGCTCCTTCAACCAAACAAGGCTTTTTATTAATTAGGAGTTTTTTCTTAAAAGCTTGAAGCTCATAAAAGCTCATTGTCAAACATACCCTATATATATACTAGTGGGTTTACCGGCGCGTTGCCGCGAGATTCGAATACAAATTGCAATACAACAATGTGATTATGTACAAAACGTAAAAATGTAGATTCAATAGTACACCTAGGTGCCCAATGTTATGGTTCGAATAAGCCCTTTTGAAATAAATATTTATCTACTCGTTAAGTGTCATGTGACTAAGTTGACATGCTAATTTCTATCATGCCAAAGTATATATTGGATCCATTAAAGCACCCCTTTCTTGAGCAGTTTGTAGGCATTCTTCTATCTCCTGTTTCAACACATTCCCAAATCTGAATATTAACCAACACATGACACAATGGCTAAAAAAAATAAAAATAAAGGATGATAGTAGGGATGGCAAAAAAAGCCCGAGCCCGACGGGTATACCCGAAACCCGAAGCATTTGGGACGGGTATACCCGATACCCGACGGGTATGGGACGGGTTTGGTATTAGAAAAAAAATATTTCGCGTGTTTCAAGCGTCTCAATCAAAGAAGTGACCTTGATGGATCTTCTAATCAGAACAAGCTTCATGACATTGAAACGCCTTCATTCGAAAGTTCGGCATTTATGCACGATATTACTTCTCCCTCTATTTTTGTTAACGAGACCTAACTGTTTATCGTAACCGATAAATATAAAAAAGTTCGAGAGGTGAAAAAAAGTAAGTGAATTTAATTGGTTCAAATATTTGGCAATTGATTAATAGTTGTATCATTAATTATTTTAGATGTTTATTCTTCTTCTTGAGTTTAATGACCATCAACGATTTTGTCCTTCCTTTGCAGAAAATTGGTTGCTGCAATAATGTATCCAGACCATCAACGTTGCATTCCCTATTTTGGCCCAATTGTCCCATAGATGTTCCTCTTTGGTGGCTGCATACTGGACCCTCCAACACAGTGAAGCCTCAAGTAAAGCTGCATATATTTAATATCCCCCAAGAACGAAACAAAACACCGCGAAACAAGGTAACACGGAACAAAAATATGTGCATCCGATATGATTAGCGCCATACACTGTTGTATATACTTAACCCAATTTATACTTACACGGTCACATTTGTTATGGGAGGACCAGTTCAAATCATACTGATTTGTTTGTCGGTTAGGAAGTGTAGCCATAGTCTTTATCTGGTCCGATGCTGTTGGACATATGGTATGTCCGATAGTAATTAAAGTCGAAGTCTATGTAACCCGACCCGGTACGATCCGAAGAGTTACACGTTGGTACACGAATCAGATAAGTTTACATTTAGGTGGTTTATTATTTGTGAAATAATAAATTGTTTGAACTGGAGGGACTTAATAGTAAAAGAGTTTATTATTAAAGGAGAATCCTAATTGATTACTAAAAGGGGTTAAGTGTAAGTTTTATTATTATAAATAAGGGATTAGGGATCAAACCCTAAACACAAGTTTTATAAAATAAAAACACACATACACCCACTCCTCTCCCTTGGTCGCCGCTACCACCACTCGGCCTCCTCCCTCCGCCGCCAAGCAACCACCGCCGGTCACCCCTTCCTTTTGGTTGGTTCGTGCACGGTGTGAACTTCCTACTAGCGAGGATTCGTTGTAACCCGCGTGTTGCAATCCCGGTGTAGTCGTCAAAGGTTGATTACTAAACCCCCTATGGTTGTGATTATTATTTATTTGTTTATACGCGTTTAACCGAGATCCTGATTGGGAATATTTTGTTAATTGGATTAATAAAATCAATTATTATTTAGTATATATAAATCGCAAAATATATATGTATAAATATATTTTCGGTTTTGTTAAAATAATAATAATAACCGCTTCCGCTTCGTATACGATACCATGATTCCCAACAGTGGTATCAGAGCCACGGTTACGCGCGTATAGATGGTAAAAGTTATAATTTTGATCTATGTTTTATTTGTCAAAATTTATTTATTTATTTTGACAAAAGATCAAAAGCTTTTAGTTGTTCATGTTTGTGATGTGAATCGAGCCATAGGTTTTTGACCCTTGTCATGGTTGTGTTTGTGATTGGTTTTATTTTATCTTTATCTTTTATTGATTTGTATTTTTTTATTACGGATATTGGATCCGGTGTAATAGATAGGGTTAGAATAGATTTGTTTTATTTTGTATTTCAAATTTATTTGTAATCCTACAAGTACAAGATCAAGATGAAGATAAAAAGACGAACAGGTTCCATGAAGATAGAGATCTCGGGTCAAGTGGGAGTTATCAAATAGTTTTGAAGCCCTTTTAGACTAGTTCGTTTCGTTTCTGGCTAAAACGAAACGGGCGACCTGTTAGGGGCTCGATTCGGTTATTTTATTTTATGTTTTGTGGTTGTGTTTTATTTATTGTAAATAATCGAGATAACCCAAAATAAATAAAAATTTTCACAATCATGACAACGGTTTTGTTAAAACAAGTTTTATAAAAACCGAAAAGCATATTTAATAAAAGGAGTTTTATTAATATTAAAACAGGTTCATTCGCGATAATACGACCAACATAGTTTAAATAGGGTATTTAAAACTATACCGTGTCGAGTGTTGAAAGAAGTTTCAATTATCACGAACAATATAAAATTGGATTTTATAAACTATTGTGTGACTCACATCATGCTAACGAGTCATTCAATATATTTATGGTAAATATTAAAATTAAATCCCAATTTTAAATTGATGTTTTATGCCACCCTTAACGAGTTAACACTTCGTTCTAAATCGAACCCAAATGTTAGTGCTGACCCTGCATCTGGGCGTTGATCATGAGTGAAGGTAATCATCGCGTTTCCTGTGTAACATAGGCCGGTGTTACAGTTAACAGTAAAGGACCAAACATCGCTTGTTTGACAAGTGGGCATAGTTGGGGTTAAGCATACATCGCTCTTAGCGATAACCCCAAATGGAGAGTTGTGTAGTGGACACAATTAACAATTGTTGTTTACCTACCTAATCGTACCAGTGGACAGTGCTAAGCCAGTTCACTGTGTATTGATGAATCGGGGTCTCATCCTAATTAATTTTGCTTTTGGGTCATAAGATACATTAGGATATTTAAAACATAAAATACTAATAAATTAGATTTTGAACTTTGTAGATGTCAACTGAAAACAATTCCGTCTCCCAATTCTCTCTCAAGTCCATCTTAGAGAAGGACAAACTTAACCACTCCAACTTCATGGACTGGCACCGCAACTTGAAAATCGTTCTCAAGGCGGAGAACAAACTGTATGTTCTTGAAACGCCAATCCCTGATGAACCCATCAATCAGAACTCTGTCGCTTATAGAAACTACTCTAAGCACTTTAATGACTTTTTGAAAGTCTCATGTCTGATGTTGGCATCCATGATACCTAAACTTCAAAGGACCATGGATGAGATGATGGCGTACGAGATGAATCAGCACTTGGTGGAAATGTTCCAACAGAGGGCTCGTCATGAGAGGTTTGATGTGATGTGATTACTCATAACCACTCATATGCAATAGGGTACATCAGTTAGCACTCATGTGCTGAAAATGAAGGAGGGTCAAGTTAAAAAAAAAAAAAAAAAAACCTATCACCTAAAAGAAGGGCAATCAAGGCAAAGGGAAGGGAAAGGGTAAAGTTGTTGCCAACAAGAAACCTCTGAAAGATGCCAAATGTTTTCATTGTGATGAAACTGGGCACTGGAAGAGGAACTGTGCTAAGTATTTAGCTGAACTGAAGCAAGCCAAAGCTTCTGGAGGAGAGTCCTCAGGTATATATGTTATTGAAATCTTTGCTTTTTCTAGCAAAACATGGGTGTTTGACACAGGATGTGGTTTGCACATTTGTAATGTTTTGCAGGGACTAAGAAAGGTTGGAAAGCTGAAACAGGGCGACTTGGAGGTCCATGTTGGCAATGGACAAAGAGTTGCTGTGAAGGCAATAGGAGAATATGTTCTTTTACTTCCTTCTGGTTTAGAACTTGTTTTGAACAATGTTTATTATATTCCTAGTGTGACTAGAAATATTGTTTCATTTTATGCTTTGCGTTGACAAGGTTTTAATTATCGTTTTAATGGTGAATTTATTTCTGCTTATTTTAACGATGTATTTTACTTTGATGCAAAACCCAACAATGGGATCTATGAGATAGAAATCCAAAACGATAACATATTATGCAATATCTCCCATAAACGTAATAAGTTGGACTTTAATGATACGTATATGTGGCATTGTAGACTTGGTCACATAAGTGAGAATCGTGTTAAACAACTCAAAAACGCAGGAATCTTAGATTCCAAGGGTTCAGAGTCGTTTGGAAAATGCGAATCATGCTTGAGTGGAAAGTTAACAAAAGCACCTTTTTCAAATGTTGGAGAAAGAGCTAATGATCTATTAGGACTTGTACATACAGATGTATGTGGTCCATTCAGAACAATGTCAAGACATGGAGAAAGATACTTTGTTACATTTACTGATGATTTCAGTAGATATGGTTATGTTTATCTTATGAAGCATAAACATGAAACTCTTGAAAAGTTCAAGGAGTACCAAAACGAAGTAGAAAATCAGCTAAATAGAACTATTAAAATGCTTCGATCAGATCGAGGCGGTGAATATCTTAGTCAGGAATTCATCGACCATCTAAAGAATTGTGGAATAGTTTCACAACTCACTCCACCTGGAACACCGCAACATAATGGTGTGTCTGAGCGGAGAAATCGAACTCTATTTGATATGATTCGATCAATGATGTGTCGAACAAACCTTCCAAAATCCTTTTGGAGTTATGCTTTGGAAACTGCCGCAAGACTTGTAAATATAGCTCCAACGAAGAAGGTTGATAAAACGCCTTATGAGATATGGCATGGAAAGAAACCTCATGTATCCTACCTTAAAGTCTGGGGATGTAATGCTTATGTCACTCTAGAATCTTCGGATAAACTAGATCCCAGAGGCGAAAAAGTGGTTTTCGTCGGATACGGTAAAAAGATCGGTTACCTGTTCTACCACCCCACTGAAAAATAAGATTTTCACCAAACGCAGAGGCACTTTCTTAGAGGAAGAGCTTCTGGCGCGAGGGATTGGCGATAACCATGTGGATCTTGAAGAAATTCGAGAACCACAAGTGACTGAACCAATTGTTCAGACAGAACCAGAAGTAACTGATCCATTTGTTGAAGTTGAACCTGAGAGGACTCAAGAAACAACATAAACACAAAGTGTTCGAAGAAGTATTAGGGATCGTCGTGCACCTGTAAGGTATGACGATATATTCATGATTGATGAAGCTGAGCCTGCTACTTACAAAGCTGCAATCTTGGATTCGGAATCCAAGAAATGGCAAGAAGCCATGAATGCAGAGATGCAATCCATGTATGATAACCAAGTCTGGGATTTGGTTGATCTTCCTGCCGAGTGTCGGACTGTAGGAAACAAATGGATCTTCAAGAAGAAGACTGACATGGATGGGAATGTGCAAACCTACCAAGCAAGGCTTGTAGCGAAAGGTTTTACTCAGACTCAAGGAATTGATTATGAGGAAACTTTCTCGCCAGTAGCCATGCTTAAGTCTATTAGAATTCTACTTGCCATTGCTGCATATTATGACTATGAGATATGGCAAATGGATGTCAAAACCGCGTTCCTTAATGGACACTTATTGGAAGATGTCTAAATGGTTCAACTTGAAGGTTTTGTCGATCCAAAGAATCCTAATAAGGTGTGCAAGCTGAATAAATCCATCTATGGATTAAAGCAAGCATCTCGCAGCTGGAATCTCCGTTTTGATCAGAAAATCAAAGAGTTTGGTTTTATCAAGAACGAAGATGAACCGTGTGTTTACAAGAAATCTAGTGGGAGCTATATCACTTTTCTTATACTGTATGTAGATGACATACTAATCATTGGAAACAATATCCCTATGCTTAAAGATGTTAAGACCTGGTTGGGTAAATGTTTCGCAATGAAAGATCTTGGTGAAGCCGCTTATATTCTGGGAATAAAGATCTATAGAGATAGATCAAAGCGGTTATTGGGTTTGAGTCAAAGTACATATATTGATAAGGTCATATGACGCTTTTCAATGCAAGACTCAAAAAGGGGGCTCTTGCCCATGGCACATGGAACCATTCTTAGTAGCAAACAGTGTGCAAACACTGAAGAGGAAAAGAAGAAAATGGAAAGAGTTCCATATGCTTCTGCTATTGGTTCTATCATGTATGCCATGTTATGTACTAGACCTGATGTCTCGTATGCTCTTAGCATGACAAGTAGATATCAACAGAATCCAGGAGAGAGTCACTGGGCTGCAGTGAAGAACATTCTTAAGTACTTGAGAAGGACTAAGGATATGTTCTTAATATATGGAGGACTAGATGAGGAGCTGTCAGTTATGTGTTATACTGATGCAAGCTTCCAGACTGATCGTGATGATTCAAAATCACAAACGGGATATGTTTTCATTCTGAATGGTGGGGCTATTACTTGGAAGAGCTATAAGCAAAGTGTGGTTGCTCAATCCACCTGTGAATCAGAATACAATGCTGCATCGGATGCTGCAAAGGAGGCTGCCTGGATGAAGAAGTTCATTACTGATCTCGATGTTGTGCCTAGCATAAAGAAACCAATCGAGATATTGTGTGACAACACTGGTGCCATTGCTCTTGCAAAGGAACCAAGGTCACATCAGACCACAAGGCATATACTCAGGAAATTCCACTATATTAGAGAGATAGTAGAACATGGAGACATCGTGATAAACAAGGTTCATACAGATCTAAATCTGGCTGACCCCTTTACTAAGCCTTTACCTCAAGCTAAACATGAGGAGCATGCTGGAAAGATAGGGCTTAGAGTTGCTAGACAGTGGGCATGATCTGTAGTTAGTATTGGTGTTTTATTTTGAACTATGACAGTTATATTGAATGTTTATTTGATTTAATGGGTTAAATACAAATTTAAATATTTATCAACTGTGTTCATTTTTGTATGTTTAAATCCTTGAATAAGAGTATTCTGAAAGTCCGTAGTCGATCAAATTACATGGGAATGAATTTGAGTGTAAGACTATTGTGAATCGAAATGATTGTATTCATGAGATGAATAACTCAAGGGTTTGAGAATCATAATTCACAAATATCATTGGAGAATGATATTGGATGTAACTCGTTTCAAAACGATCTCCAGGGATCTGTGTCATGAGATGTTTTGATATTGATATGTTCAATCTGTCCTTTTTCTTAAGGCACATATTAAACTACATTGATCAAGGACTATCTTTGATGTTATCTAACGCTGTCCTGAAACATGGGTAGTAATCCGGGTAGCATTGGGAGAAATCCAAGATTGAGTGGGAGTTATATGACGCTGATGGAATTCTGTACTTCTATAGGATTAGAAGCTTAGACATTCTGGCGCCCTCGTAAACTCAAACTGGTGTAAACGCGTGGCCACGCTCGAACTAAGGTAGTTCGTTAGACCATTTTGAATTAAAGACGAGAATAGAGAATGGTTAATCAATATAAGAATGAATGATCCATGTCTTATGATCAACATATGTTTATACAGAAGGGACTTATTGATAGAATTATCAGGGCTATAGTAATTGGTTAAGTAAAGCGTTACTTGAACTCAAAGAACTAGTTGACGACTGTAAAGTGTCATACCGTGTTGGGTGCATTGCGATGCAGCTAGGCGTCCAACTCTGCACACATTGACTCATTTAATTAAAATCGTCCAAGTGGGAGATTGTTGGACATATGGTATGTCCGATAGTAATTAAAGTCGAAGTCTATGTAACCCGACCCGGTACGATCCGAAGAGTTACACGTTGGTACACGAATCAGATAAGTTTACATTTAGGTGGTTTATTATTTGTGAAATAATAAATTGTTTCAACTGGAGGGACTTAATAGTAAAAGAGTTTATTATTAAAGGAGAATCCTAATTGATTACTAAAAGGGGTTAAGTGTAAGTTTTATTATTATAAATAAGGGATTAGGGATCAAACCCTAAACACAAGTTTTATAAAATAAAAACACACATACACCCACTCCTCTCCCTTGGTCGCCGCTACCACCACTCGGCCTCCTCCCTCCGCCGCCAAGCAACCACCGCCGGTCACCCCTTCCTTCTGGTTGGTTCGTGCACGGTGTGAACTTCCTACTAGCGAGGATTCGTTGTAACCCGCGTGTTGCAATCCCGGTGTAGTCGTCAAAGGTTGATTACTAAACCCCCTATGGTTGTGATTATTATTTATTTGTTTATACGCGTTTAACCGAGATCCTGATTGGGAATATTTTGTTAATTGGATTAATAAAATCAATTATTATTTAGTATATATAAATCGCAAAATATATATGTATAAATATATTTTCGGTTTTGTTAAAATAATAATAATAACCGCTTCCGCTTCGTATACGATACCATGATTCCCAACAGATGCATCCTCGAGTTAACGCATGCATAGGACCGGTTTCACTTGCACTGATTTTAGATGTTTTTGGAATGTTATTCCTTCATCTAGTAAACTTTTTTTTTCTACTATTACTTGATTGACATAACATGGTCTTTTAATAATAACATTGTTTGACTTTATAATAATTTATGTACGTATCAAGATATATATGCATGTGTTTATCACTTTATGGATAGGAAAACGAAAAGGAAATAAATGAATAAAGGTTAGGCATGAGTCATGACGTATGGTGACCATAGTCCACTTGGGTGCCTACACACTTTGGTCTCCGACATGACATATGTTACTCGTGACTTATCTGCCAAATATATGGGACCCACCAACAAAACGTACCAGGCCCGTTACCTCTGTAACCCACTTTGTTCATCAAACCAACTCACAAAAATTAGTGGTGTAGCCTTCAAGCTCCCATCTATTGTTTTATGGGAAAATGGCCAAAATAGGCCATTGACCGTGTGTTTTGCAAGAATAACCCTCTCCCCTCTCTTTGGAGAGACGGTTCACGGCTCCCAACGAGCCTGAACCGTCTCCGGAGAGCCTTTGGTTTTACATCCAATGGCCAACCAACACGTGGCGTCTCTGATCCCGAGCCCTGTCAACCGTCTCTCTCCAGACGGGTCAGAACCCCCGAGTCGTCTCAAGCCGTTTTCGGCTATCGTCTGAACCGTCTGAACCGTCTCACGAGTAGGGCTGTGCAAAGGGTCTGAAACCGACCCGACCCGACCCGGACCCACCAGAACCGCATACCCTTTTATTGGGAAATTAGGAACCACGAACCGAACCTTAAAAGGCTATGTGGTTCCGGGTCCTAAAGGTTCTGATGGGTCGGGTAAAGGGTCTGACCCTCTAGAACCTTTTAATGTAATTGCCACTTTTCGAGGATTACGTATTCCTGTTCTTTTACCATGCTCGTAAAAGAATTCCTCCATACGGATCTAACAATAGCCCATGAGTTTATTTTTTAAATCACTTTTCGTTTCTCGACTTATGTTTTCGTAACATTTTTGTCATCCTCATCACTCAAAACCTTATGTGAATCCGTTATGTATACATCATCAATACACACACACATACACACACGCATCAGAGCGAAATACATAAATATTTACTTCAAATTTGGATGTAGTATAATATATATTATATAATATATCACATCTATGTATATACATCAAGCCGAAAAATATTTCAAGAAAAAATACATTGTTATTCTTAATAATAATATATTTAATATTGTATTAGCATTACATGAAATCGATTACAATAGCACGTAAAAACGAATAGTGAAAAGACTAAAAAGGATTATTTTTTATTTTTTAATATAAATACAAACGGTTCTTGTGGTTCTTATATTAGAACCGTGGGTTTGGAACCGACCCGACCCGGAACCGATAATTCATATAAATCTAGAACCGGAAACCGACCCATATATTTAAAAAGGTTCGGGTCCAAGGTTCTCGCGGGTCGGGTCCAAGGTTCCTGTGGGTCCGAACCACGAAATGCTCACCCCTACTCACGAGTGTATATAAATACCCCAATTCACTTCACAAAATTTGCACCCACCCCCCTTCCCAAACCTTTCATCTTTCCAACCAATGATGTTTTTTACTTTCCCAACCGAAGCCTACCGGCTTACGAAAATATTGTCCGATTACTTGGATTGTTGTTACATCTGCGTACAGCTACTTGGATTGTTGTTGCATCTGCGCGTGGGTTAACCCGTGTAGAATGTCTCGATGATGTGGTGGTCTATTTTATTTGCAAGAAGAGTTCTTTGTCTATGTAACGCACATACACCATTCAAACAAAGTTCTTAGCAAGTAAATTTAGGAAGTAATATCCAATCAACCCTACGTCCGTCGTTGTAATAGTATAGTTTGTTTATTGTTGTTGTAATAGTATAGTTTGTTTATTGTTGTTGTAATAGTATAGTTTGTTTAATGAAATATTTACTTTTATATATAAAAAAAAACATAAATAAACATAAGATTCATTCCATTAATAAAATTAATTCGATTACAAAGGTTTTATAAGCTACACGTTAAGACGATCCCTCATCATTTGCCAGGCAGACACATGTTTAAATTCTTTGTGCTCCCTGGATTGATACTGTCTTTTTGTATATCTAATTGCCGCATCTTCGGGCATGTCTGAGGGTACCACTTCAAGTGTCCGATTGTGGTACCCATTGAAGATCTGACACTTCGTGGTCAAATCGGTCAACTTACGGCTAAGAGACTCGATGGTTCGGTCTGAGCCTCCAACCAACCGATTGTACTCGTGCAAGATACGGTACCACTTGTTGGTTTGGTGTGGGTTTCTTCGACATGTTTCCATGCTGAAATTAGTGCAATTTCCTGTTCCTCGGTCCGTCGTTGGGGAGCCATTTGAATGAATTAGACGGTGGTGGTGGTGATAGTGTTAGTGGTAGTGGAGAGTCGGACGGGAATGGGACGGAGTTTGTGACGGAGAATGGTATTTATAGGGTTGAGGTGGACAACTGAACCGTCGGACTACCCATCGGGACTCACCGGAGACGACGATACCCGAGACGTCTCGGGAGACGGCGAGTCCTCATGGGGAAATGTGACCCGTCTGGAGAGACGGTTGAACTGAAGGCGAGCCGGCATGGGGAAATGTGCCCCGTCTAGAGAGAGACGGTTGGCAGGCCTCGGGATCAGAGACGCCACGTGTTGATTGGCCATTGGATGTAAAACCAAAGGCTCTCCGGAGACGGTTCAGGCTCGTTGGGAGCCGTGACCCGTCTCTCCAAAGAAAGGGGAGAGGGTTATTCTTGCAAAACACACGGTCAACGGGCTATTTTGGCCATTTTCCCTTGTTTTATTTTGTTAAAAAATAATGGTATACACTATTTTGTATACTACAACTCAAGAAAGACAAATATTGAAAAGAAAAATTAATCTATCTAAACAAAGAACATTACATATGAGGATTGCAGCTTGCCCGTTTACCCCCTTCTGAATTACAAACCTTATTTGGCTAAAAACGAACCATTAGTTTTTAGAGCTCTGTGAATTACTATTAAGGCTTGCATAACATGTTACACGAACCTGTTAAGACTTAAGACACGAACCTGTTAAGACACGAACACGAAATTTCTAAACACAAACACGAACCTGTGTATAACAGGTTAACACGAAAACATTAGCATTTGTCACTTACCAATAGGTGCAAACGAGTCGAGCTGAGCCCGAGCCTTGCATTATCGAGCTAAGCTCGTTACAATTTTCAGAAGCTCGAGCTCGATTCGAGCCTTGCATTTTGGGCTCGAGCTCGGCTCGATAGTATATTTAGGAACTAGAGCTCGGATCGAAAGCTCGATAAAAGTGTATGTGGGAAGAGTTTAAACGAGTCCAAGCTCGGCTCGAGCTCGTTTTGGACCACTAAGAAGCTCGCTTTGGACTATTAAGGACTCGTTTTGGACCGTTAGTGAGCTCGTTTTGGATAATTAAGAAGCCCAAGGCTCAAAGTAATTTAGTTAATGCATGGGTTGCATTACAATTGGACTATATAGTACTAATTTACATAAATAAGCAAAGCTCGATAAGGCTCGACGAGCCCAAACGAGCTTTACATTCGAGGCTCGAGCTCGATAACTAAATGAGCTTTATTTCAGGCTCGAGCTCGGGCTTGAGCTCGATAAGACTCGGCTCGTTTGAGCTTTTTACCGAGCCGATCTCGAGTAGCTCGCGAGCCGCTCGGCTCGTTTGCACCCCTACTTACCATTTACCACATATGCATTCACACTTACGGTATCCGTCACTATAACCATTTCCATAGGTGTCATTTGTTTGTAACCTAGTTCCTCTGTTACATATTGTTTAAGCTCCTCTATAACCATTTCCGTAATCTCAAGGTGGTTTAGAAACTCATGCACAATTTTATTGAATGTATAGTAAATACAAGCTGATATTGATTGCAACCTAGTTCCTCTATAACATATTGTTTAAGCTCCACAAACTATTTGTCAATACAGGCATGTGTATGCCACATATACACACATAAACTTTGTTGTTATATATTGTTACAATAATGGTGTTTCAGTGTTGTTTGTAGTATTATATGTATTTATGTATATTTTAGTGGAACATTGGATTTAAATAATCCTTAATATTAGCTATTGGCTTTGGCCGCCACGAGTCGTAACTTCTAAAATAACTGCTAACGGTCCTAACCTTTAACTTATTTTTCTTCATTGGTCTCATACTAACTAAAAGTTAACTCAGTTAGTTTTGCTGACCATGACTGCTGATGTGGCGAAGAAGTCAATGTTTTACTCGTAAAATGCTTAGGTGGCAAAAAGTCAACATTTTGATGAGGTGGATTACTTATGTGGCAAAGTTTTCATGACACATGGACTGCTTATATGGCAGTCCACGTTAGCAAAAACTAATTAACTTTTAGTTAGTATGTGACCGATGTAAAAATGGAATAGTCAGTAGTGATTTTTTAAGTTGAGACTTGTAATGGTCGGTGGTTAATAGTTGAGACTTGTAATGGCCGGTTGTTAATAGTTGGAATAGTGCTGATATTTCTGTTTCAACAGGATATTGATATAATCTTCGTATATGAAAAAAAGATGGTTGAAAATTGATGAAATTAGAATTGACAATGGTCACAAAGTTGAACATGCATGCGCTCGTGGTAATGAAACCATTAAAGCACTATAGGATTTGATCATTGCTAATATATACAAATAATATACAACTATAAAAAGCAACCGACTTTGCTTCAATAATTACTAGTTTATAAGACTACTCGCCTGGAAAATTTCTCTTTTATAAATGCTTATTGTCAAGAAATTAAAGTATTAGCCGATCAGCTTGCGAGTGTCGACGCTCCTATTGATGAGCAATACCTTGTTCTCCAGACCATTGCTGGCCTTACCGAGCAATACGAAACGGTCGGCACCATCCTTCAAAACACCAAGCCCCTTCCCTCCTTCTTTGAAGTCCGTTCACCGCTATGCATGAACGAAACGACCAAGGCAAACCAGGCCAGCCATGCGGCTTCTCAGGCTGCCACGACGTTACAGGTTCAGGGCCGAACCATTACCTCTCCTAACCACACCACCACCACCGCTGACAACCGCCCCTAACCATCCCGAAGCCGAGGCAACACAAAAGGCCGAAGCCGAGGACGTTCGGGCTCCACCAACCAGAACCGTACCCGCCCCACTTCCCAACCTTCTCACCCCTATATTATCTTCCCAAACAATTGGACCCAAACCCAGTGGTCAAATCTTCTAAGCCAAACCCATTCCCTACAACAGCCCACTTCCTCGGCCCAATACCCAAGCCCGCCATGTCCTTACCCATTCACCCCCAGCCCAACAAAGGACATGGGATCCTCGGCGCCGCACCCGCCCAGGCCCACCTGGCTCTTACACACCGACCCCCACCAACATCGCTCAGGCCCTTTACACTCTCTCCATGAATCAGTAGACTGAACCGGTGGGCTATATGGACACATGTGCTTCTGGTCACATGGAGCAACCAGGTAATCTCTCCCCGTCTATTTTTAACTCTTGCACTAATAAACAAATCATTGTTGGGAATGGCACGACCATTCCGGTAGTTGGACAAGGCAACAAAACTCTACCCCCACCCTTTCCTCCTTTCAAATTAAATAGTATTCTTTATGCCCCTCACCTTATTAAAAACCTCATATTCGTTTGTCGTTTAACATCGGATAATTTACTGTCCATAGAATTTGACCCTTTTGGTTTTCTTGTGAAGGATCTCAAGACCAAGGAGTCTATCCTACGATGCAATAGCTTGGGAGACCTTTACCCTTTGACAACCAACTTTATCAAGTATCCCACCTCACCAGTTTCTTTCACTGCTGTCACTCAAGACTGTTGGCACCAACGACTTAGGCACCCGGGCAACAATTTATTGCATTCGTTAAAGTCTTGTTCCCTTACAAATTTTAGTAAACCAAATAATAAACATTGTCAGTCATGTGTGTTTGGCAAAAGCGTTAAGCTTCCGTTTTATGATTCAATTAATAAAACTCACTTACCTTTTGACATTATTCATAGTGATCTATGGACTTCACCGGTTTTAAGTACCGGTGGACATCGGTATTATATATTGTTTCTTGATGACCATACCGATTTTCTATGGACGGTATTATATATTGTTTCTTGATGACCATACCGATTTTCTATGGACCTATCCCCTCACCAATAAATCCAACGTCTACTCCGTTTTCACCAATTTTTACAACTTAATTCACACTCAATTCGAGAGGAAAATTAAGCAATTCCAATGTGATAACGGAACTGAATACACCAATAACAATTTCAAACAATTTTGTCACTTAAATGGCATGCAGTTCCGCTTTTCTTGCCCTCACACCTCGCCACAAAACGGGAAAGCGGAACGCAAAATACGAACCATCGACAATATGATTCGTACCATCCTTGCCCAAGCCTCCCTACCACCCTCCTATTGGCATCATGCGATGGAAACAACGACTTACCTCCTCAACATATTACCCAAAAAGACCCACCGCTTTCTCACTCCTACCACCCTTCTCTACAATGTTTTTCCCACCTACGAGCACCTACGCGTTTTTGGTTGCTTGTGCTTTCCCACCATACCTTCAACCACCACTCATAAATTAGCAAACCGCTCCCAACCTTGCGTGTTCCTCGGGTACCCTTCTAACCATCGCGGGTATAAATGTTTTGACTTCAATACTAAACAAACATTTATTTCTCGTCATGTTCAATTCGAGGAATCCATCTTCCCCTTCTCAATCCAACACCCTACCAAACCCACCAAGTACAATTTTCTATCGCCAAACATCTCCCCGCTTCTTTGGCCACGTATCCAGACCCCACCTTAGCCCAGCCCAGCCCAGTCCGCCCGACCCAACAAACACCGAACCGCCCCCAAGCCCAAACAACGCCGACCCACACTCACCTCCTCAGCCCATTCCGCCTCCAGACCAGCCCCATACCACTCTTGTTCATCCTCACCCGAGCCCACATACTTCCGTCCACCAACCTGAACCAGTCCACAACACACCCGTCCACCCACCTCCCGGACCTCCCCCTGTCCAGCCCTCTAACCGTACCATGCGCACTCACGCTATGGACGGCATCACTAAACCCAAGCTCCCGGTTTAACCTACACACTTCTTCCATCGTCCCCATTCCAAAAACCCAACATGTTGCCTTGTCTAGCCCAGAATGGTACGATGCTATGAACAACGAATTTAGTGCATTAATTAAAAATGAGACTTGGGAGTTGGTACCTCGCTCCCCGGACATGAATATTATTCGTTGCATGTGGTTATTTAAGCACAAATTTTGGTCGGACGGGTCACTTGAACGGTACAAAGCAAGGTTGGTGTGTGATGGTAGAAGTCAACAGGTCGGTATTGATTGTGGTGAAACCTTCAATCCTGTGGTTAAACCAACCACCATTCGGACAGTTCTCACTTTGACTCTCTCTCAAGGTTGGCCGATTCACCAGTTGGACGTTACCAACGCCTTTTTACATGGTCACTTATAGGAAACTGTTTATATGCACAAACCTATGGGATTTCGTCACCGTGACTACCCATATCATGTTTGTCGTCTAAAGAAATCCCTTTATGGCCTCAAACAGACACCACGGGCTTGGTATCAAAGATTCACAGATTTTGTTCTCCTGCAGGGCTTTACTCAATGCGAAAGTGACAACTCCCTTTTTATCTATTATCACGGCCAAGACGTTGCCTACCTTCTCCTCTATGTTGATGATATTATTCTCACCACTTCATCTGACCATCTTCGTCAGAAACTTATGTCCATCCTTGTTGGCGAGTTCGCTATGAAGGACTTGGGGCCACTCACATATTTTCTTGGAATCTCTGTTAATCGCCAGGGTAATTCTTTGTTTTTGTCTCAGCAGGCATACGCTAAGGATATTATTCATCGAACAGGCATGGATTCCTGCAAACCCGCAGCGACGCCCGTAGACACTCAAACAAAACTCGGTAGCCAACCTGATTCATTGTTTTATGACTCGACTACCTTTCGTAGTCTTGCATGCACTTTACAATACCTCACGTTCACTCGTCCTGACATCACTTATGCTGTACAGCAGATCTGTATGCACATGCATGCTCCCTGTGTGGCTCACTGGAATGCTCTAAAACGTGTGATTCGTTACCTACAGGGCACATCGGATTTTGGCCTGCATCTTACACCTTCTGCCAGTCTCGCCATACGTGCCTACACTGACACTGACTGGGCCGGCTGTCCCGACACCAGGCGTTCAACTTCAGGCTACTGTGTTTATCTGGGTGACAACTTGGTGTCCTGGTCTTCCAAACGTCAGTCCACCATTTCTCGTTCCAGCGCTGAAGCAGAATATCGAGGTGTAGCTAACGTTGTTGCGGAGATATGTTGGTTGCGTAATTTACTTCTTGAGCTTCATCGATCGCTGTCCATAGCCTCTCTGGTATACTGTGATAATGTCGGTGTCATCTACTTGTCAGGAAACCCGGTTCATCACCAATGAACAAAGCACATTGAGCTGGATATACACTTTGTTCGTGAACATGTTCAGAAAGGCCTTGTGCGGATCCTGCATGTCCCTTCTCGTTTTCAAGTTGCTGACATCTTCACCAAAGGCCTCCCACGGGTTCTCTTTGATGATTTTCGCTACAGTCTAAGCATCCGTCCTCCTCCCGCTTAGACTGCGTAAATAATGGCAATGATTTATCTCATAGTTATATTGTATTAAATTAATTATGTCACACCCCTCCCAGGTCGGGGCACTTACAGTGACCAGTTAGCGCAAACTTACAACGGAAACGTATTTTCATTACATGACTTAAGTACTTATTACAAGCCAACATAACAAAAGTACACCCAAAACTACACCTAGCTTAACGATAACACAATAAACAGCTACAACCTTCTTGCACCCAGCTACTAGTCCCCAGTCCTTACCTCCTCAACCTGAGATACATGCTCGAGTAATAAAAATACGTCAGCATAAAGCTGGTGAGCCACATAAACTGACTCATCGGTAAAACAATCACATAACATTTTATTGATCAAGTATGAGCTCATTGCATGTCACCACAATCATAATCCGGTCATATATTCATACAGCCTACCAATTCCCCAGCAGGAACTGTATGCCCCCCCCCCCCCCGGGAAAATATAATGATCATCATAATATATATATAACACACTGGATGCCCACACCTATGGTTCAATGCATATACATGATCAATCCCCATCAAAACAGTTTCATAAGCAAGTATCAGGTTTTGAAATAGTTTAAGTAACTCACCCGAACAAAGTTTCTTCACTTCTAATTTAAACTTCTAACTGCTTCAATTACGATCTTCTAAGTTTGTATGTTAATGGAAATGGCATGATTGAATACAGAAGCACAAAGTGTTTATATAAAAAGGTTAAGTTCGTTTGCCCACTTAGCTAATTAAATAAAGTACGTCAAACTTATGTGAAACTAAGGTGGTGTTTGTTTTTTCTGTAGGAAAATGTTTACAGCCTGCAAGAAAAACACTGTTTGTTTGTTAACGTCTGCAGACTGCTGAAATAAAGTGAAATTTAAATAATTTTTTACAGTAGTCTGGTGGTAGACGGTGGTGATGGTGGTGGACCATGGTGGCGGTGGGTGGTGGACCGTGGTGGTAGACGGTGGTGGTGGATACTAGTGGTGGTGGATGGTGGTGGTGGTGGTGGAACGTGGTGGTGGATGGTGGTTGTGGTGGACCGTGGTGGTGGTGGATGGTGGATGGTGGACGGTGGTGGTGGATGCTAGTGGTGGTGGTGGTGGGTGGTGGTAGTGGACTGTGGTGGTGGACCGTGGTGGTGGTGGTGGACCGTGGTGGTGGTGGACCGTGGTGGTGGTGGTGGACCGTGGTGGTGGTGGACCGTGGTGGTGGTAGACTATGGTGGTGGTGGTGGATGGTGGACGGTGGTGGGGGTGGGTGGTGGTGGACCGTGGTGGATGGTGGACGGTGGTGGGTGATGGACGACGATGGTGGTGGTGGACGGTGGGTGGTGGTGGTCGGTGGTGGTGGACCATGGTGGACCGTGGTGGTGGTGGACTGTGGTGGGTGGTGGTGGTGGACCGTGATGGTGGTGGTAGACGGTGGTGGGTGGTGGTGATGGACGACGGTGGTGGTGGTGGTGGGTGAGGAAAAGAGAAGAGGAGAAGACCTTTGAAGACCTTAAAAGACTTTGAAACAAGTCTGCACCAAGAAGAGGTCAGGAAGACCTTTTTGAGTAAAAGGTCTTCCAAAAAACAAACAATCTGCAGACCCCAAACGTCTGCGCGCGTCTGCGTGTCGCAGACAAAAGAGGTCAGAAGTGCTTCTGAGCAAAAAACAAACAACACCTAAATCTTCATAGTGAAGATATCTAACACATACCACACACGTGCACATGAAAGTTATTATTATTATTATTATTATTATTATTATTATTATTATTATTTTAGTTACTTCACTCGTTTTTCTCGTATAACTTTTAAACTATAACGTTGTATAAAATTTCGAATATACTGCTGAGACGTACTTATCTTTATCTATGCATCAACCTAAGTTTTATTAAAAATGGAGCAGGGTTAAATATATTATCTTATTACTAAACGGTCTCCTCTAATATTAATTACACGTCTAGATCTCATATTTCCCATAATCATGCTACCTACCACTTGCTCGTCAACTAATTCTATATATACGAGTGCCCATTTCACATGTTATTACTCCTGCTTTAACGATCATGGAACCGTTTCATTCACAAATAAATATGAACCACGACATTTTATTTATATAAGAAAAACAGGATGTTACAAATTATCATCTTCCAAATATAAGAGACTAGTTTTTATCCCGGGAGCGTCCCGGGTTGAAATATCTAATATGACATAATAAAATATCTAATATGACAACATAATTAATGAGTTGCCAATATATGATTAATGAATATTACTATTATTATTTATTTATTTTAAACAAATCTCTGCCATAAGTTATCATATTCTAATATAAAAAAAATGAATCTTTGCGCCGAGGTATATATAGAGCCATTACAAAATATTATATAATGTCAAATGAATTCCGAAGTTCGTAATCGATCATTCTAAAAGGAACTAACATGAAATAAGGAAAAAAGTTATTTATTGAAATATCGAACGCATTAGTCTAAGGGTTATGTGATGCGTTAAAAAATTCATAGGTATATGATCGGGTATATAGTTCGGGTATTTGGGTATGTGGTTTCGGGTAATTGGGTCGGGTATCACCTAATCCCAGGCCCGACCCAAACCCACAATTTTTTTTAAACTAATCCCAAACCTGACACAATACCTGTCGGGTTACAAAAAATAGTCGTTTTTTTCTCCGTTTTTTATATAGCACTATGGTACTCGTTGTAAAGATAATAAAACGCTCGTTAATTTGGTGTAATTTTTTTTCTTTAAAAAATCTCGTATATAAAAGATATTAACGTTTAAATGTTATGGGAGAAACATGCGAGAGAAAATAATAAAAGTTTAATATTTACATTTAGTAGATTAGGTATTTAATAGATTAGGTTAAACCATATTTCACCATATTTATTCCTTTTTTTTAATTGGTCTAGAGTTGCCACATCACATCCTATTTGGCATCTCTCAATTGAGAGAGATTGCATAATATTATGACATGTAGGATTATTAGTTTTGCAATATATATATAGAAGATATATAGATATAGATGATTTTAATATGTATTATTGTTATTATTATTATTTATTTTGAACAAATCTTTGCCATAAGTTATCATATTCAAATATAAAAAAAAGGAATCTCTGCCTATGAGGTTATGTTTATCGTTTGTGATTTATTAGTAGAGTAAAATATATTTGAAAACAAAACCCACAAAAATAATCGTTTTTTCTTCGTTTTTATATAGCACTATGGTGCTCGTTGGAAAGATAATAAAACGCTCGTTAATTTGGTGTAATTTTTTTCTTTAAAAAATTTCGTATATAAAAGATATTAATGTTTAAAAGTTATGGAAGTAAACGTGAGAGAGAAAATTTAATTTTGTTTTTAAATTCTTATTTTTTCCTAAAATAATTATAATATGTATAGATTTATTAAAAAAACTCAAAAATTAAAAAATCCCACATGATGTCACGTGGCACATTCAAGAAGAGGGTTGAAGCCTCAATTGAATGACACATCATCAAAACTCAATTCTTTTATTAATAGTTATTATAGATAGATTATAGATTATGTTCTACCCCTATATATGTTTGTTACGTGAATAAAGATCATCATCTTGACAATTATATCATTCTACAAAAATGCTATAACGTTTCACTTAACTAATTTACAAGACTACAAAACACTAGCAGTAGATATGATTATTATCTTTCACATCAATTTTTATAAAATAATATTTAAACTACACATGGGTAAATATTTCAACTTTAAAAATAATAAAGGTTAGATGGGACGAAGATTTTAGTCATGGATGGAGGTGGAGTTGGTGACCTGACTTGCAGCCTCAGCTACCTACCCTCACACCTCCTTTACATTCAAGTTCCACTTGGATACATTAGTTGAAGTAGCTAGCCTAGCTACCTTCTGAAATCTAATTTCATTTTAAACTTACCTTGTTTGAATTTTGTTTGAATTTTACAGAAGAAGCAACGGATTTATAAGAAAATTAAGAGGTACCGCGAGCTAAAAATCTTTTTCACGGTAGTGGATACATAAAACGAAGATAAAAATTACATTAAAATGTACTTGGTCAAGAAAATTAAGGGGTAGCGCGGCACGCCCCTCAACTCCTCTAGATCCGTCCCTAACTAGAAGCAAAATTAATAAGTTTTGGGTTGGATAATAGAACTCCTTTATTAATGAGGTTACCCAAATACGTTATAGATGAACTTGACAACTTTCTTTAGGGTCTGTTTGGAATAGGATAATGGAATAGATGAAGGAATGAAATGAATGAGGTAATGGAGTGGATCATTATCATTCCATGTCTTGTTTGATTGCCATGTGGGAATGAAACAAAACATTGCTTTGTGTTGTTGGATATGCAGGAAAAGACGAAGGAATAAAATCGGTGGTTAGTGGCGGTGGTGGGTGGTGGTAAGTGGCGGTGATGGTGAGTGGTGATATGTGGCAGTAGCGACGGTGGTGGTGACGGTGGAAGGTAGAGGTGCATGGCCGTGATGGTGGGTGGGCGACGATGGTGAGTAGTGGCGGTGGTGATGGTAGGTGGTGGTGTGTGGCAATAGTGTGGTGGTGGGTGGCGATGGTAGTGGTTGTGGTGGCTGGTGGCGACGGCAGTGGTGGGTGGCAGCAACGATGACGATAGGTGGAGGTGGATGGTGATGATGGTGGGTGGGTAACAATGGTGAGTAGTGGCGGTGGTGCGTTTTCAAAATGCTTAAAAATATGTTTGTTAAATTGTGTAATTTTTTCAAACAAAAAAACCTTTTGTAACTTGAGTTTTCATGAGTTTTCTTAACTCAATAGGTTTTTAATTTATCTTCCCTATATATATAGGTTATGTTTGGGTTGATGAGTTCAAGTCGTCAAATTGTTAACCTGACATAATTCACACAACTAAATTTTAGTTTAATAGGATATGTTATATACACTAGAACAAACCATGGACATGATGGTCGCATGTTTTAAGTTAAATCGGAGTAAATTAATTCGGAAATAATTATACTTTTATGAACCCATATCTACCTTTTTGTTTGTGGTGCATGTTGCGTATGGCTTTTGAGTTATGAGCAGTATTTTGAACAGTGCTACGATGGCCCTATCTGTGTGAATGTGATATACGGACTGTATAGTAGGCATCCATCCAGAGTAGCTTAACATACCATGCGTAGTGGGGGGCTTTATTTATAAAGCCCACTTACTGATTGGTCCACATGGCTGCTGAGTCAGCATGGAGTGAGAAACTAAAAAATGGGTGTAGTGGTAGGGGCTTTATTTATAAAACCCCTATTAATATTTTATTATATTTTTTAAAGTAAAAAAATAATAAGAGAGAGAGAGAGAGTATGATGTGGCACAATTTGATTGGAGGGGGAATAATTGGTCCGACGCCATTTCTGTAACGCCAAAGCATGATTTTCAAAAATAAAGCCCCCCGTAGCGATGTGGGGGGCTTTATTTTCTAAAATAGCGCCCCTTTTATTAACCACTACGGTGGGTCTAAGTCGAGCTTCATCACTTGTTGCGTTCAACTATAAATACCTTTTGTTGGAAATCTTACAGTAAACTGGAGACTGTGATTATTCTGCAAACAAAACAAACAGAAAGAAATAAAATAGATTAACAGAACCGGGCTTGTGTTTGACACAATTCCCTTAAACAGATTCATCGTCTGTTCCCAGGGTACACCGGTTCAACAATGATAGTGCACTGCGGACTATCCCACTTGCCTGAAAAGAAATCGAAACTGGACTGGCTCTGGAAATTGTTACTGCAGCAATCGATATAGTGTGAGTGACTGTGATGTATTGCGAGTTGTGTAGCTGTGTTATTTCTGCACATATGATGGTCTGTCTTATATAATTAATCAGCCTAGACTGAAACTGATAAGCATTTAACTTCGTGATTAAACGCGAATTAATCACATGAGTTAATCACCATCATTAGGCTATTAAACGCTAATAATAACCAATAATTGAAACAGTTGGAAGCTGAAGACCAAGAGTTCTTCAGTTACATTATTGAAAAAAAATTAAAACAAATATCAAAAACCAGTGTCGCGCGGACCCGGGTTTTTCGAGCTGCATTTGTGTCCGCAGATGCGGGCGTCGCGTTGATTCAAGAATTTTTCCAGCCCGAACCCATTTTTTGCACCCCCTGCGCGCGGGTAGGAGCTAGAGAATAATGTAACTTTAACAATTTAAATCTCCCTCTCAAGCTTCTCCTTATAAAGCCTTCCAATTTCCATCTCCCCACCAATGTGGGACACAACCAACTCACATTCACTACTTCTATAAAATCCAACACCTTTTTTCTTTAATTTGTTCAAATATAATACAAAATATTATGCGTTCATCACAAAAATAATATTGTTGAATGGTAATGTTATGATCATAAGTCGATTTAGAAGTAATAGTACAGGGGCTAAAGTTGTCATAGTGAGATAGTTCAAATGTTAGTTAAGTTGGTTAGTTAATAGTTGTTGAGTCTAGGCGGGAAAGTTCGATATGTGATTGTATAAATAACTAGCCTATGATCAATAATAATCAGCTTGATTGATTGAATTATTCTCTTATAGTTTCTTCTCATTCTAACAAGTGGTATCAGAGCTGTTTATTCTTGGATAACTCTTGATTCCAAAATCAACTACCACCACTAACCACCGTACACCGATGTAACTAACCACCATAACCAACCACCACCCCATCAAAAACCACCATTTTTGAGTTGTTAAACCTTCCTTTCTTTTTTATTACCATTCTTGTGCCTTGTAAACCTATCCTTCGTTTCAATTACCCTGTTGAGCCTACCAATATATTCTTTCGATTCAATTACTATGTTTTCAACCTTTCAATTCATAACCATGTCAATCAGAAACTAAACCTTAGAACAACGAATTCAAGACCATGATTCATCCTTAATCCGACTTGAAAAGGCAACAGGAAAGAACTTATCTGAACTGGAAGCCATCAAAAAAGTCGCAACCCAGAACACTGTAGTTGTGAACGAAATGAAATCATAGTTGACTGAAATTCTTAAGAACCTGCAACTTATGAACCAAACCCAAACCAATAGAGATGGAACCTGTAACAATCAATACCGAACGAGTACAAGTAGTGATGACTATGAAGAACATGCATCCTATCGAAACAGTCAACGATTGACCAAATAGGACTTCCAAAGTTCAATGGTACGAATGTAGAAGGGTGGTTGTGTAGAGTGGAACTCTATTTCGTCAATGATGATACTCCTGATCGTTTGAAGGCGAAGTATGTAGTTGTTCACCTTGAAGATGTGGCCTTATTATGGCATCAGTCATTTGTTAAGTCCAGGGGTGGAACAATTGATGGAATGCCCTGGATTGAGTATAAGAGTTTGATTTCAACCAGATTTGCAGAAGTCATGACCCAAGATTCAATGGGTGTTTTAGCTGCAATTAGACAGATTGATTCATTGGAAGATTTGTGTAAAGAACTAGATTTGGGCTTAAAGTAACCATTTATGATGAGTATGCAGTAAGTTTGTTCTTAAGGGCAGTCAATCCTGAAATTGGCTATCCTGTAAGAATATTGAGGCCAAGAAACAACCCTGAAGCCTACATGTTAGCAACAATGCAAGATGATTCGAATAAAGCCATTCAAAATGCTATTGGTTCAAAATATAACAGAAACCTAACCAAACCTCATTCCAAAGGAACACCTCCACGGCCAATAAATCTACATACCATAATTCTTCAAACCTTCCACTTTTACTTGCACCTAAAACCAAACCTTTGAATTTAAGATGGTTGAGTCCCAAAGAAATTACTGAAAGAGAGCCAATGGATAATGTTTTGGTTGTAAAGAATTTTTTTCTCCTACACATCAGTGTAAGAACAAGCAACTTTTTTCAATAGAAATCTTTGATGAGGAGGGGGAAGAGTATCAAGATGATGAAAATGTTACAGATGATGAGTTCATGATTCAAGAACCCCAAATTTCTTTGAATGCCATTATGGGAATACCTTCTTATTCTACCATGAGAATAGGAGGATGCATTAGTTCTAGAATTTTACAAATCCTCACTAATTCTGGCTCAACATATAATTTTTTAGACATCAAACTTTCCATTGAGTTGGAATCCCTACGAAATCAATTAAACCAATGGATATTATAGTTGCTGATGATGATCAAATGAAATGCACAATGATAGTAGAGAATTTACAATGGTCCATGCATGGTAATTGGTTTACAGCTGATGTATATCTCATACCATTGTCCAATTATGACATGGTTTTGGGTATTCAATGGCTGCATAACCTCAATGATATCACATGGAATTTTAAAGAATTAACCTTGAAATTTCAAATGAATGGGAAAAATATTGAGTTAAAAGGGGAGAAAAACAAAGGGGTGACCCTATGCACCACTGAGAAGATTCAAGAACTATTATCATCCAAAGATCAGTTGGCTCAAGTCCATTTGTTTAGTTTACATTTGGGGAAGGAGGACAAGGGCCAACATAATCCTCAAGTTCTGATTCAAGACAGGAGTGTGGCTGTGGAATATTTATTGGAAAAATATCAAGATGTGTTTGCTATTCCCACAACCTTACCTCCAAAGAGAAGATGTGATCACAAGATTGTTCTTAAAGAAGGTACACAACCCATTACTCTTAAGCCATATAGATATCCTACTGCACAAAAGAATGTTGTTGAAGAAATGACACAAGAGTTACTGGATTTTGGGGTTATTAGGGAGAGTGTGAGCACGTTTGCAGCTCCTGTGGTGTTAGTTAAGAAAAAAGATGGCACTTATAGGACGTGTGTAGATTATAGAAGGTTGAATTAGGCTACCATTAAAAACAACTTCCCTATTCCTTTAATAGATGAGTTGCTAAATGAATTGGGGGTAGTTCAGTCTTTTCTAAGGTGGACCTTAGATCAGGATACCCTCAGATAAGAATGCATCCTGATGATTTGTTCAAGACTGCTTTTAGAAGACATCAGGGCCATTATGAGTTTATGGTCCTCCATTTTGGATTGACAAATGCACTAGCCACTTTCCAATCATTGATGAACACCACCTTTAAACAATTGCTCAGAAAATGTGTTTTAGTTTTTTTCGATGACATACTTGTTTATAGAGCCACACCAGAACAACATGTCAAGGATTTGGAAATGGTTTTAAAACTGTTAAGAGAGAATACCTTAGTGGCAAAGATATCCAAATGCTCTTTTGCTAGACCATAAGTAGAGTATCTGGGCTATATTATCAATGCAGAGGGTGTAGCCACTGACCCCTCTAAATAAATGCTATTAAAGAATGGCCCACTCCTATAACAGTCAAACAGTTGAGGGGAATTTTGGAATTGGTAGGGTATTACAGAAGATCTATTAAGTCATTTGGAGGAATTGCTAATGCTCCTACTAATTAGTCGAAGAAAGAAGCTTTTAAATGGAATGAGGAAGCCCGGGAAGCATTTGAAAAATTGAAATGTGCACTGTCCACCTCTCCTGTTTTGGCCCTCCCTAACTTTTATGAACTTTTTGTGATAGAGACTCATGCTTCAGCTAAGGGATTCAGGGCTGTTCCGATGCATGTTGGTCATCCGCTAGCCTTTATTAGTAAGGGTATTTTTGGAAAACAAACTCACATGTCTGTGTATGAAAAGGAACTATTGGCTATATTAATGGCAATCGAATCTTGGCACCATTACCTTGTAGTCAAAAGCTTCATTATAAGCACAGATCAAAGGAGTCTTAAGTACCTCCTTTGAACATAGAATTAATACCCCTTTGCAATAGAAAAGGTTATCTAACCTGATTGACTATGATTATGTAATAGAATATAAGAAAGGTTTTGAGAATTCAGTTCATCATCATCATCATACTTAGTTAATCCCACCAATAGCAAAAGCTAAGGTAGGGACTTAGCAAATCGGGACAAACCCGATTGGTGCATGTACCCCCTTATCTTTTAGCTATCCACGCCACCATATGCTGCATGATTAACCATTTGTCATTTTTAACATTATTTTCTGAAATTAGTAAAATAATGTTAAAATTAGTGCAACTTTACTTTTGGCCCCCAAAGGGCCACACATATATACATTATATGCACACAGCCGTAAGGGGCTCGTTTTGAAAATTCAGTTGCCGATGGTTTATCCAGAATGGAAGGCATTGCCTTATTCCAAATGAATATGAGCACTGTGGAACCTATTTTATAGCAAAAAATACAGGAAGGATGGCAAGAAGATCCAAAAACTAAAGAGATTATTATCCAGTTGCAGCAAGCTAAAGAAGTTAAGCATATGTCTTGGTCAAATGACATTTTGAAGATGAAGGGTAAAATTGTCATTAGTGATAATTCTGAGTTGAGGTAGCAATTATTAGGAATTTGTCATTCTACAGCAGTTGGGGGCATTCAGGGTATGTTCCTTGCTTACATAAGTTAAAAGCTATGTTCTACTAGAAGAAGTGTGACAATGATGTGAAGGAATTCATTAAACAGTGTGTGACTTGTCAAATAGCCAAATATGAAAGGGTTGCTTCTCCTGGATTATTGCAGCCTCTACCCACTCCCAAGACCATTTTTTCTGATATACCACTTGATTTTATCAGTGGTTAACCAGCAGCCTTTAGGAAAGACACTGTTTTGGTAGTAGTGGACAGGTTCACAAAATTTGCTCGTTTCATGAGCTTTAAACACCCTTTTACTGCTAATCAGGTAACACAACTGGTTTTTGATAATGTGTTCAAGCTTCATGGATGCCCTACTACCATTGTTTCAGATAGAGATCTAATATTCTTAAGTCATTTTTGGAAAGACTTTATGAAGTTGTAGAGAATTGATTTGGCCTATTCTTCAGCCTACCATCCGCAGTCTGATGGTCAAACTGAGGTTCTGAACATGTGTTTAGAGTCTTTTTTGATGTGTATGATCATGAACACTCCCCTTTAATGGCCAAAATGGTTAACACTAGCTGAATGGTGGTATAACACATCATGGCATTCTGCAATACACGTCTCCCTTTGAAGCTCTATATGGAGTGCAGCCTCCATTACACACTCTCCTTCAATGGTCAAAATGGTTAACACTGGCTGAATGGTGGTATGAAAATGATATTTTTATTTTTTTAATTTATAAAACAAAAACTTGAAATAACTTTTTATGATAAATTTTTAATTTTACACTAACTTATTTGATTTTATAAACTTTCTAGTTTTTTTTTAAACTTACGTTCATTCTGAAGATAAAAATTGACATTTTGAACAAATAATTGAGATCATTTGTACAAATTAAAGAGAAAAGCTAAAGAAGTAAAAGTAAGATTTGGGCCAAAGATGATTGGCTTGAGCTACTTACTATATAGGGTACTTAGGTCGTGGGTTTTCTACGGAACTAGAGATGATGGACTTGAGCCACCTAGTGTTGTGTGTGATTACGTACGTATGAAGTTGCCTTCAATGTTACCCATGTAACCGGACTTTAACTTTTTGACCGTTAAAAGAAAAGTAAGCAAGATTTTAATATAAGACTATTTCCATTGGCAACCATCACAACCCAACTTTTTATTAAAAAATATTATCTCTTTCTTTCACCTACACAACCCAACCCTACTCAAAATTTAACACCCATTCACAACCCAACCCAACCCAACCTAAAAATATTTTTTTGAACGTACTCAGTTTTTAATAAAATTTATATCAGGATGTTTACAATTTTTTTAAAAAATACAATGTATTTAGTTTTTTTTTAACTTAAATATTATAAGTTTGTGGGGGTTTAGTTTGGTTGCAACCATTGTTGGTTGCAACTATGATTACTCTATCAACGTGGTTGTCAAAATTAATATCTTTTTTATTTTTTAAATAAATCATTTTTTGTCTTTTTTTTACTTGTGATCATCCCAAGTTTTGGTCACCAATAAAGCAATAAGGATAGTTTAACATTTGAACATTCATCGTAATTTCTTTAGAGAATATAATACAATCTATACATATAATAAACCAAAGTCATTTTAATGACATGACATTTAAATAGTGCATTCTCCTCCTTGAGTGTGTCAAGTGTCATCCCATGTGGCAAGGGCTTTATTTTAGGAAAATAATAATTTAAAAACAAAATTAGATTTTTATCTCTAATGTTTCATCCCATAACTTTTAAACGTTAATATCTTTTATATACGAGATTTTTTGAAGAAAAAAATTACACCAAATTAACGAGCGTTTTATTATCTTTTCAACGAGTACCACAGTGCTATATAAAAAACGGAGAAAAAAACGATTATTTTTTGTATAGTTTTGTTCATACAGGAAAAAAACACAAAGTGTTCAGGTTATTCATTAATCATGTATAGGCAAGTCATTAGTTATGTTCAAACCAGTAAATCTGAATTTTATTTACAACATATGTTGGCATTGGAGTTGTACATTATTTTAGGTTAGGTTTTAATATTAGAGTTATACATTGTTTAAGGTTATGCACTAACATTGGAGATACCATTGTTAATTGTTTTAGGTTAAGTGCTACCCGAAGATTTCATGCATGTAACTGTAAAACGCATCAGTCTATTTTATATGTAAAATTGATATTTGAAATTAGATTTGTCAATCCCGAAACGTCCTGGCATATAATCTAGTTGAATATATTCTTAAATCAACCTTAATTAACTAAAGACCATGACAAAATCAAAGAAGAAGATTGAAAAAAAAGCAAGTCACGTAAATAAAATAAAATATTATTAACTAGATTTTATCCCGGGAGCGTCCCGGGGTTAAAAAATATAACAATTCTAATAATACTAATACTAATACTAATACTAATACTTCTATTGATTAAGTATACCTATGCATCTTTAGAAAAGTAACATTTCAATGATAGCATGGCGAATGGGCTGAATTTCAACATCGTAGATAAGAACCTGGTTTAAAAGAAAAAACATGATTAATGAATAACCTGAACACTTTGTGTTTTTTTCCCGTATGAACGAAACCCCACAAAAAATAGTCGTTTTTTTCTCCGTTTTTTATATAGCACTATGGTACTCATTGGAAAGATAATAAAACGCTCGTTAATTTGGTGTAATTTTTTTCTTTAGAAAATCCCGTATATAAAAGATATTAACGTTTAAAAATTATGAGAGAAAACATAAGAGAGAAAAAATTAAATTTAATTTTAGTAGATTAGGTTTTATATTATTATATGTTTTTTTTTTAATTTACCACATGGCATGACACATGGCACACTCAAAGAGGAGAATGTCTCCTTGAATGCCATGTCATTAAAATTGCTTTCTTTTATTATATATATAGACTAGTTTTTATCCCGGGAGCGTCCCGGGGTTGAAATATCTAATATGACATAATAAAATATCTAGTATGATAACATAATTAATGACTTGTTAATACATGATTAATGAATAACCTGAACGCTTTGTGTTTTTTTTCATGTATGAACGAAACCGCACAAAAAATAGTCATTTTTTCTCCGTTTTTATATAGCACTATGGTACTCGTTGGAAAGATAATAAAACGCTCGTTAATTTGGTGTAATTTTTTTCTTTAAAAAATCTCGTATATAAAAGATATTAACGTTTAAAAATTATGGGAGGAAACATGAGAGAGAAAAATCTAAATTTGTTTTTAATTCATTTTTTCCTAAAAAAACCCAATCCCTTTTGTTTTTTGAATACATAATTATCTCTCTACACATGATGCCACATGGATCCTACATGGCATCTCAAATAGAAGAATGGTCTCATTGAGTGCCATGTAGGATATATCCCTTTGGAATATTATAATACTAGCTGATTACCCCGGGAGGTCCCGGGGTTGATAAATCTAATTTTACGTGATAACCTATTACAAATGGCTCAAGTTAACTAACCACAAAATCTTCCAATCATTGCATGTTTATAGTATTCTAATCAGTAATAACTCATATTCCCCACAAAATCTAATTTTACGTGATAACATGAACACTTTGTGTGTTTTTTTCCTGTATGAACGAAACCCCACAAAAAATAGTCGATTTTTTCTCCGTTTTTTATATAGCACTATGGTACTCGTTGGAAAGATAATAAAACGCTCGTTAATTTGGTGTAATTTTTTTCTTTAAAAAATCCCGTATATAAAAGATATAAACGTTTAAAAGTTATGGGAGGAAATATGAGAGATAAAATTTTAAATTTATTTTTAAATTCTTTTTTCTTAAAATAACTCAATTTAATTAAAAAAGGAAACAATTTAAAAACACCAAAAACTCTCCATTATAATACCACGTGGCATAAGGTTGAGGCCTCCATTGCACGCCACGTCAGCAAAGGTCTTTTCTTTTATATATATATATACTAGCTGATTACCCCGGGAGGATCCCGGGGTTGAAAAATATAACCATTCTAATAATACTAATACTAATAGTAATTATTACTCTTGTAATTAAATAAAAAAAATAATCTTGCTATAAGGTGACACCATGTGTTGAAGTGTTGCACGATTCTTTCTCGTAGCTTCTCTTGATGAAGTATACCTAACCATCTTTAGAAGAGTAAAATTCCAATGATAGCATGACGATTGGGCTGAATTTCAACATCGTAGATAAGAAGCTGGTTTAAAAGAAAAAACATGATTAATGAATAACCTGAACACTTTGTGTTTTTTTTGTTTCCTGTATCAACGAAACTCCACAAAAAATAGTCGTTTTTTTCTCCGTTTTTATATAGCACTATGGTACTCGTTGGAAAGATAATAAAACACTCGTTAATATGGTGTAATTTTTTTCTTTAAAAAATCACGTATATAAAAGATATTAACGTTTAAAAATTATGGGAGGAAATATGAGAGAGAAAAATTTAAATTTGTTTTTAAATTCTTTTTCCTAAAATAACTCAATCTCTTTTAGGGTTTTATCTTTTTCTTTTTTTTTTATTAAAAAATCAAAATAATTCAAAATCACTAAAATCTTTCAATTATAATGCCACGTGGCAGTTTCATGGAGGAACCAATGGCCGCCACGTCAGCAAAAGTCTTTTCTTTTATATATATACTAGCTGATTACCCCGGGAGGGTCCCGGGGTTGCTAAATCTAATTTTACGTGATATCCTATTACAAATGGCTCAAGTTAACTAACTACAAAATCTTCTAATCATTGCATGTTCATAGTATTCTAATCAGTAATAACTCATATTCCCCACAAAATCTAATTTTACGTGATAACATGAACACTTTGTGTATTTTTTTCCTGTATGAACGAAACCCCACAAAAAATAGTAGATTTTTTCTCCGTTTTTTATATAGCACTATGGTACTCGTTGGAAAGATAATAAAACGCTCGTTAATTTGGTGTAATTTTTTTCTTTAAAAAATCACGTATATAAAAGATATAAACGTTTAAAAGTTATGGGAGGAAATATGAGAGAGAAAATTTTAAATTTATTTTTAAATTTTTTTTTCCTAAAATAACTCAATTTAATTAAAAAAGAAAACAATTCAAAAACACCAAAAACTCTCTATTATGATGCCACGTGGCACAAGGTTGGGGCCTCCGTTGCACGCCACGTCAGCAAAAGTCTTTTCTTTTATATATATATATAGATATAGATATAGATATATAGATATATAGATATAGATATAGATTAATATTTACATAACAAATTAATTCTTTATTGACTTAATAACAATATTTAAAACATTAATGAATCCTATATTATATTGTACATGGAGGGTTTTGCGGCATAAACAGTTCTCAATCTTTAATAAGAAAGCAGACAAATGGTGATATTAGTCAGATGAGAGCTTTGAAAAGTGAGCAACAACATAAGAAAATCTTGCCACAAATCCAAACACAAAGTCAAAACAACTTCTGTGACTTATGTCAAGATCTAACAACTACCATCCATCCATCCATCCACACACATTCTTCCATTCTTTTTTTCTTTTTCTTTATAAATCTCCATGACCCTTTTGCTTTTGCATCTTCTCCATAATTTCTTTGCCCAATTGGGTCTCTAATTTCTAACCCATAACAAGAAAAAAAAAGAGAAAAGACTCTTCCTTTGATTAAAAAAAAAGATAACACATGATTACTGTCTTCTTTTCTTGCTTCTGTTTCAAGTGATTGACTCTTAACAACGGTTCTCTTTCTTTCTTTGTTGTGGGTCTTTGTTGTGAATCATTTAAAGGGTAGCTTGAGATTTCAAATCATTAAAGACCCTCATGTGCTATTGAGTGTTTTCTGGGTTGCTTCATTTACAAGGTTTCTTTATTATTATTAATCCTTTTTCTTTCTTTGAGGTTTTGGGATTTGGGTTGCATACTTGCAGTTGATATTATTATTATTATTATTATTATTATTATTATTATTGTATTGGGACTTGAATATTTTGATCTGTTTTGGTGGCTTTAGTTTCTTCATCAGTTGCTATATTTAGGAAGTTGGTATTAATATTAATATTAATATTAATATTTTAGGGATGTGCTGCTGAAGTTTTGATCAATGAATTCCATTAGTTGTGTGGTGTTATTCTTTCTGTTTTGTTCATCTTTTAGTGTTGTAACCCTAAGCCAAACATGTCATCCACTTGATCTGTTAGCTTTAAAGGACTTCGCTGCAGCTTTATCAAATGGGTCTGTACTTTCATCTTGGTCCAGTGATACTGTCTGCTGTCACTGGGACGGCGTCGTTTGCGAAAACGATGCCAAAAATCAGGCGAAAAATGTTTCGAAAATCACTATGTTGAATTTATCTGCAAAGGGGCTTAAGGGTGGGATTTCGGATTCGCTGTCTCGGTTACAGAATTTGAGGTCTCTTGATCTTTCTTATAACCAGCTCGATGGCGAATTGCCGAAAAGCTTATCCATGTTGAAGAAACTTGAAGTTTTTAATGTGTCAAGTAATCATTTATCTGGGAATTTGTCTGGTTTTGGGGATTTCCCTAATCTAATTGCATTCAACTTGAGCAACAATTCGTTTTCGGGTGAATTCGATTCACAAATATGCAATTCTTCGGGTTATCTTCGGTTTCTTGATCTGTCAATGAATCATTTCACTGGCAATCTTGAAAATTTTAAAAACTGTGGCAACTCTCTTCAAGAGCTCCATGTCGATTCCAATTCATTTTCAGGCGTTATACCGGAGTTTATGTACTCGTTTTCGGGACTAAAACGCCTCTCTCTTTCGTCCAACAACTTTTCGGGCCAGCTGAGTACAAATCTTAGTAAGCTTTCAAACCTTGAATCGTTAATATTATTCGAAAACCGGTTTGTTGGCCCACTTCCTAATGTATTCAAGAACTTAACACGGTTAGAACGGCTTGTTGCGCATACAAACTTGTTCTCAGGGCCATTGCCTTCCACTATTGAGGCATGCTCTAAGTTACGAGTTCTTGATCTTCGTAACAATTCGTTATCGGGTAGTTTGATTACTGATTTCGCCAAATTTCCTAATTTATGTACTCTTGATCTTGGTAGTAATAAGTTTAAAGGTAACTTACCAGGCTCGCTTTCGAGTTGTCATGAACTGAGAATCTTGAATCTTGCGAAAAACGAATTGTATGGACAGATTCCCATTAGTTACTCGAACCTTTCGAATCTTTCGTACCTCTCCTTTTCGAACAATGGTTTGACTGATTTACCTCGCGCTTTATCTGTTTTACAAAGCTGCAAGAATCTTACCACTCTTATTTTGACTAAAAACTTTCGTGACGAAGATATTCCGGTTAATGTGAACGGGTTTGAGAGGTTAATGGTTCTTGCAATTGCAAATTCGGGACTCAAAGGTCAAATCCCGAGTTGGTTAATCGGTTGTCCAAGGCTAGAAGTAGTCGATTTGTCATGGAATAACTTGAATGGGGTCATACCGTCTTGGATTGGTAAAATGGAGAGGTTGTTTTACTTGGATGTTTCCAATAATTCGCTGACGGGTCAGCTTCCGAAAAGTTTGACTGATTTAAAGAGTTTGGTTTCTTTAAATATAAGTTCGTCGATTCTTGGATCGACTACTGGAATCCCGTTGTTTGTCAAGAGAAATCAAAGTGGTAGAGGTCTTCAGTACAATCAAGTTGCGAGTTTTCCTCCGTCGCTTTACCTCAGCCACAACAAATTAAGCGGTCCGATCTTACCAGAGATTGGGAAACTGATACAGCTTCATGTATTGGATTTGAGCAAGAACAATCTGAGTGGCACAATACCGAGCACGATCTCTGAAATGGGAAATTTGGAAGTTTTGGATTTGTCGTCAAACGATCTTCATGGATCGATTCCTGGATCATTAAGCAAGCTCACGTTTCTTTCGACGTTTTCTGTTGCAAATAATCGCTTGGAAGGTGCTATTCCTACAGGAACTCAGTTCTCGGGATTCCCTGCGTCGAGTTTTGAAGGGAATCCCGGGCTGTGTGGGGAATCTCTTCCTCCTTGTGGGCCGAAAACAACTCCGATTCTTCGTTCCAGTTCGCATAGAAAACTTGGGAGAAGCAGTATCGTTGGAATAACACTCGGTATTGGAGCCGGGATCATGATCTTGTTAGGTGTCGTTCTTCTCAGAATGTCGAGAAAAAAACAAAGTGATTCGCTTTGTAAATTAGAAGATGAGAATTACAGCCTCACAAACGGGTTATCAGGTGGGCTTAACGGGTCAAAGCCCGTATTTTTCCCAGCGTCTGGTTGCAGGGACCTCACGGTTTCAAACATTGTCGAAGCAACGAATAACTTCAGCCAAGCTAATATAATCGGGTGTGGTGGGTTTGGGCTCGTTTACAAAGCCAACTTTCCTAACGGGTCAAAAGCAGCGATCAAGAGACTTTCAGGTGATTGTGGTCAAATGGAACGCGAATTTCATGCAGAAGTCGAAGCCTTGTCAAGAGCCCAACACAAGAATCTTGTTTCCCTAAAAGGGTACTGCAAATACGGGTCGGATCGGTTGCTAATCTATTCCTACATGGAAAACGGTAGTTTGGATTACTGGTTACACGAAAGAGTTGACGACGAACCACCATTAGCATGGCGTGCAAGGTTAAAGATAGCAAAAGGAGCAGCACACGGGTTGGCATACTTGCACAACGAGTCCAAAATAATCCACCGCGACATCAAAACAAGCAACATTTTACTTGATGAAAGATTCAAAGCCCATTTAGCTGATTTCGGGCTTTCAAGATTACTATGCCCTTATGACACTCATGTAACAACTGATTTGGTAGGCACTTTGGGGTACATTCCACCTGAATACGCTCAAACGTTGATTGCAACTTTCAAAGGCGACGTGTACAGTTTTGGCGTCGTTCTTCTAGAACTCATCACAGGCAGACGGCCGGTTGAAGTTGGCAAGGGGAAGAACTGCAGGAATCTGGTTTCATGGGTGTTTGAGATGAAGCTTGAAGCGCGATACGCGGAGATATTTGATTTGTTGATATGGGATAAGAGTTGTGAGAATGAAATGCTGGAAGTTTTGGGCATAGCTTGCAAGTGTTTAGATCAAGATCCAAGAAGAAGACCATCAATTGAGGAGGTTGTTTTATGGCTTGATCAGGTTGTGGAATGTTTATGTTGAATGGTAGTTTTAAGTTGTCAAGTGTAAAGTAATTTAGTTATACAAGTGTTTAATCCAACTTCTTCAGTTTATTATAGTGTTTCCTTGTTATGTACACTGGTTTATTTTATTTTATTAAGGTAGATGTAATATAGTCTTAATATATGTTTAAAAATTTAGTCTTAATATAGTCTTGTTATGTACATTACTTTTGTTTGTTTGGGTTGGGTTGTATCTGCAGTGTAGTTTTTGTGTAGTTTTTGAATGCACGTGTAACCAGTGGCGAAGCTTGACCCAAGACTTCGGGGGGTCGGAAATCACTAGTTTCGGGGGTTGAAAAAATTCTATACGAATACTATATAATCGGAACTTCTGAGCGAAAATTCGAGGGGGGCTCCCCGCCCCTTAAAAGCTACGCCGATGCGTGTAACAAAAGACAAGACGTAGAAGATGAGGGTCAATTGTGTCGACTGTCGAGTAAAGAGTTCATATGTTTTGGATTGATGGGTTGAAATTCTTCAATCCTAACACGACCTATATTTTTATCCTTGTCGTATTGAGCCCATTTAAACTTATGTCATGTTTCTTATCGATCCGTGTAGGATTATTTGTGAATTTGAATAATAACTAGTGATTTCGTAACAATTCAATTACACTTAGAATTAAATAGGAAAAATTAATTTCCACTTTACAATATTTTACTTTCAATATTAACAATTTTCATCTCTAAAATTTATATATTATTTTCTTAAAAAAAACCATTAATCAGGTTGACAGGTTAACCCACATTTTATACGTGTTTGGGTTGACCTTTTTAATAAAACAAGTCACGTCAGCCAAGCCAAAACCTATTTTTTTTCGTATCATGTTTGAGTCGTGTTAGAATCTGCCATCCTTATTCAAAATTGTATGTCTAGTTCATTGACAAATGTTTTAAACATTTTCATCCTTCAAGTTTTTTTATGTATTACGTGTTACTTTTTTCTTCTCATCGTTAGGTTATAGAGTGTCGATACCCTAACGAATCGAAGTGATTTCGACCAAACATCAATAATATTTGTTTTATGGTTTTCGATCAATGTAAAACATGCGTCTATATACTTCTAGCATATCACGACTTCAATTTACGTTTTTGTTTATACTTTATGTTGTTATAGCGAGTGTCTATAGTCTAGTCCATACATTAACGAACTAAATCAATACCGATCAAATTCTTGTAACGTAGTACAAAATTCATTTATTTGTAATTTTATATATTTATATAAATAGAAAAATATATGGATACTACAGTTTGCCTACTCGGTCAGCGGATAATTTGTCAGCTAAACGGCTAAACCACGGCCCATTCAATCCTAAGACAACCATGTCAATGCTGTTGGGTTCTTTACGTAGTCATTTCATCAAACACTTGGCGTGCACTACCTTGTCATCGGCTCGCAGCACTGAAACCCTCACTAATGGATGCGTTTTTAAGCTAGTTGGTTCCAATAGAGATTACCCATCAAGAATATTTAGAGACTTGTTGAATTCGAGGTCAGTTACTGCAGCATTTTCCACATCGTCTTCTTCTTCTGCTGCTTCTGATACTCCAACCACTGGTTCATACCTGTCTGTGGATATACAAAGCCGTCAAGATGTTGCAGTAAGATTAAGCTTTGATCTTTACTTATATTTATATGCATACGAATAATTTGACTTCAATAAACATATTATTTAAAAGCAACTAATCAGAAAACGCCACGTAAGTCCCCGAGGGGACATCATGGTGGACTAGTGGTTGAGTGGTTTATAGTTACAAAACCAAAAGGTTGGGAATTCAAATCCTGTAGGGTGCAGGTTCGGATGTATTAATCTAGGAATTGTTGTTAAAAAAACGTAACCTAAATTAGGACGGCTAGAATTTAGCCCACAAATAATCTACAAACAAGGTATTTTGTGCCTGCCAGTGGCGGAGCTTGAAATATTTTTTTTTGGGGGGCCGAAAGTCACGTGATCCTTATAACGAAGGGGACGGACTCAGTACATATAAAATTTTCGAACGAAAAAACGTAAATTTACTCTACTGAGAAAAAAACGGTGGGGGTCGGGCACCTCTGAGCCCCAACAAAGCTTTGCCTCCGGTGCCTGCTAAATTCTAGCTCTCTTATCCAATTTAGTTTATGTGGTGCTTCCGGATGGATTGCTTATGGACATTTTTATTTTTGAATGGGCTAAAAGTCAATGTATATTTTGAAGGAAAAAAAAGTTGGTCAAAACGTCTGTTTTGGTGATTTTATCTAAGGCTGGGTGGTGTGGAATAAAGCTTCCATGCTCCATGTCTGCGCCACGTAGGCAATGGGTATGAATGGTGTCCCCTGTCTATGGTGGGGTGGTTTAGCTAAGCTTAAAAAAGATAAAACAATCTGACTGGCTCATTTATGGTGGGCCACACATCACATTCTTAATGCTCGCCATTCAAATGGCGAAGGGAACAATGGCGCGTTACCATTTGGCTATGGCGGGGCAGTGTTAAGGGGCTTTATTGGCTGAGGTGGCGTGTGGCGCTAAGCCACACCACCCAGTCTTAAAACATTAACACCTTTTGATGCATGCCCAATTGAATATTTGCTTGGAATGACTGCAAACTCCAATCTTGTTTTGTTAGGATATGCTTTCAGAAGCGCTATTATGTTTTGGTGCTGTTTCAACAAGCGTGTTTGAACCAGATAGTTTCAACTCTAACGATGAGGTAAACAAGAGTGTTTGATTATTGTTTATTGGTCACTGTAGATTATTGGAATGACCAGAATTTGATATAAACACTTGCAGATCTCGATTGTTTCGATATTCGATGTATCACACGATGTGCATCAAAGTATTGCATTGGCAGCTGATTCAATAGGCTTGAAAGAAACACCTGTTTACAAAGTCACCACCGGCTACCACTCTGATTGGATCGAAAATGCTCGGGTTATTTGCTTTCTTGTCTTTGTTTTTGCACCAAATTTAGATCAAAATTCATAAAGTTGGGATTTTTTTTAAGATCTGACGGCCAGCTTGTTAGCTCACCCTGCGTAATGATCATCATATACTATGCGGTCTTAATCTGGTATAAAACTTATGTTGCAGGAATCTTTCCATCCTATTGAACTAACAGAAGGGCTTTGGATTGTGCCGGAGTGGATAACTCCACCGGTATGACTTCATTTGTTCTTATCATCTTTTAGTTGAATAACATCTTCATTTTGGTTGACTGATATGGTGCCGATCGGCTGAACCAGCGAAATTTTTAAGTTTTTAAAATTACTGATGTCAACCAGTATGTGGTTTTAAGGTTCGATAATCAGTCTGGTTACTAAAAGATTGCTAGCATTTATGTTTTCTTATTGGATTGTATCTTGGAATTCAACAGGACATCAAGGCAACAATTATAAGTCTAAACCCAGGGCTCGCTTTTGGAACCGGCGACCACCCAACAACCAAGTTATGTCTGCTGTTATTGCACGGATTAATCAAAGGTGGTGAAACAGTTATGGATTATGGAACAGGTTCAGGTATTCTCGCAATTGCAGCACTAAAGGTACTTTTCTGATCACTTGTTTTCTTTCAAACACCGATTTGCAGTATTGACCGTTAGGTACAGTTTGGTGCAGCCTCAGCCGTTGGATTCGATATAGATCCACAAGCCATAACAGCTGCACGCCATAACGCCACTTTAAACAACATAGGACCCGACAAACTGGAACTGCAGGTTGTTCCTAGTAACATAAGTCCTATGTCAACAGACCAATGGCAATGGGCTATGAAGGGTGATAGTGTAACAGAGCATGATGTGAAAATTGTTACTGAGAAAGAGAAGTACGATGTGGTTGTCGCAAATATTCTTTTGAACCCGTTGCTAGATCTGGCTGATCATATCGTTTCTTACGCTAAACCTGGTGGTGTAGTCGGTCTCTCTGGTATTATCTTGGAGCAGGTACTTTCTAACTGCCAATTCGTTAAATACATTTTTGGGCAAAATGCATATCAGATCTGTTTTTTTCACATAAACTTGGTGTAACCATTGAGATGATTTAGGTGCCTACAGTTGTAGACCGATACTCGGATCTTTTGGAAGGAGTTACTGTGTCACAAATTGATGATTGGGCTTGCATAAGCGGCACAAAGAGGAAGACCGGATAGCTGAAGAAGAAGTTTATGTTTTATACTTCTATGGATGAATTCATGTATTCAACATTAACTTCTTCACAAGATAAAACATACATGTTCCTTGTATTACAAGAAAAGATGACAAAAACATGTCTTTTTTCGAACTTACAACTCAATGATATCGTTTATAAAGCATCGACAAAAAAAATGCATACGTGTGTATAACTTATGTATTACAAGTTACCGCTTAAGTTGCCTCCTAGCCAAAGCAGGTGCTTTGTTAGGGATGTAAACCTTGTAGCTTACCTGGCAACAAAAATCAAAACAAAAACATAAATTCGAATCGTTATAATCACAGATAAGCGTTGTCGTTATAAGATTAAGCAGTAAGCACTTACCTGCACCATTTCACCACCCCTCATTACCGACATTGTCTTCTTCTCAAACTGTGAGTTGTCATTGCTTTCATTCAGCTGCTCCTTTGAGCTGCCTTCATTTTTAGACGCAGAAGGCGTTTCAACAACGGCAGTTGACTTTTGGTCAACATTGTTGGTATCGACCATCGATTTCTCATTCACAAACTTATTATCGACCGTTGGCTTCTCATTCACAAACTTATTATCGACCGTTGGCTTCTCATTCACAAACTTATTATCGACCGTTGGCTTCTCATTCACAGACTTATTACCAACCCTGCTCGTCTGTAATTTCAGTTCAGCTGGCCGTGGTCCACTAGAGTGTGGATCGCTGTAACTTGCAGCCTTTTCATCTTTCCCTGTTGCAGCAGAAGGATCGCGTCTCCATGTAAACCTACTCCTATCTGTTGCTGTCTGCGACACTGGTGTCGTGCTAACAGTTCCATCTGCCGGCTGCTTAACATCACTTTGATCGCTCTTAGGTTTATCATCAATAGTAACTACTGGTTTTGCTGCAACCACTGGTTTTGTTTTAATCCCACCTCGGAATCTACTTAGGTTTTCTAATGCTTTTTGTCTCAAGATCGACTCCAAATCATCCGCTTCTGACCCAATATTGCCAGAAACATTACCCTCTATTTCCTTATCATCACCAAGGTTAGCACCAGAGTTTACTTCCTTAACCACACTCCCTTTATCAGGAGAACTATTAACCCGATCGCCTAATTCAACACTATCGTTACTTTTACTAGACGGGTAATCATCATAATCATACACAATCTCTTCTTTAAGCTCATCATTTTTCATATTGTCGTCTTCTTCGTTCTCTACGTTTGCAACAGTTATAACTGATTTTAACCTCACCGAATTGTTTTCCATCGTCACATTCTCAATCCTTTCACTGCCATAACTGCTGCTCGGTGAAACAGACCTCCTAGCTTCACTCTTGTTCTTCCTCTTTCCAACTCTACCCGTGGTTGAATCTCTACGACCCTTTCTCTTTTCTCTGGACCTACCCCTTGACCTCCCACGCGAACCCATTTCACCGCTACTGTCATCTTCATCTTTACAAGTCGAGCAGCTTCCAGAATCACTACTTGCAGAACTAACATAACCATCTCTTTTCGAACTCTTCTTCTTCCTCTTAATCTTTTTACTTTTCTTAGACCTTTTTCGTTTCTTCACAGGAAGCGAATCATCAGTACTATCCTCACTCGAATACCTTCGTCTACTCCGTTTCTTACCACTCTTTACTTCACTTCGTGAGCGTGAACGAGCCCTTTTACTTCTATACTCACCTTCTGAACTGGACGATGAATCTAGTGACAAACTAGTGCACTCATCATCCGAACACGAAGAAGACGAATCGTCACGATGACGAATCTTCTTCGGTTTACTTCTACTCTTCTTTTTCCGGTAACCCTAACAACATCACAATCAACATAATGTTAATTCAAATTTTTTTCAACTTCAATTCAAGACTCCAACTTTCGGGCTGTACATTTTTACCGAATTAGAGAATACCCGAAAAACCGCAACCCAAATAGCCCGAGCCTAAAATGGGTTGGTTATTAGGTCACTTTTTCGTAGCCAAAACCTAACAATCCGACCCGAATAACCCAAAAAAAAACCCGAACATTTAGGGTATGTTTGGCAAGGAGCTTTTAAGAGCTTCAAGCTTTTAAGAAAAAGCTCCTACTAAATAAAAAAACTTTATTTGGTTGAAAGAGCTTTAAGCTTTTAGGTTAGGAGAAAAAACTCTATATTGAAAAGCTACCAGTACTAGCGTTTAAGAAAAAACTCCTACTAACTACAAGCTTTTAATGAGTAAATGACACAAATACCCATTTTATCATAAAATAAAAATAAAAAACTTCCTTACAAGCTTTTAATTATGCCTTTTTTGGTCATTTTATACATTTTATTAAAAGCTCCGGCTACTCTGCCAAACACAAAAATATACTTAAAAAGCTACAGCTACCAGCTAGTTTTGCCAAACATACCCTTAATGTCATTTTTATATAGACGCGTTTTGGTTTGAAATCTTTGTTCTTTTTGAACATTTAATGTCACTTTATATAGATATTTTTTAGCAGCATGTTAAATTTTGATGATATTTTACGAAAAAAAGAAACATTTTTCTTATTTTACATCTAAACCCGGAAAACCTAACAACCCAGCACGGACTAACATGAACCCAACCAACCCAAACTTTAAAGGGGTCGGTTATCATGTCACTTTTTCCTAGCCAAAAACCCGAAACCCGAAAAAAACAAGCCCAAAGAACACCCGTGTTCAAGCATCATAACAACAAATGAAATTAACTAGATCATTATGCAACCAAGAAAAATGAAACCCTAGAAATAAAAACAGGTATAAAACTAAGGAACATCAGAGGAAACCTTTTTCGTGGAGTGTTTTCTTCTAGAGGAAGAACCTGTGTGACCCATTAATTAAGCTTTTAATTCTCTATTGATTTAACCTGCAATCAAAACACATGAACAACAAAACAAACAAATGGGGTCTACGAGGATAATTAGTAGTACGATATAAGGGATTAATCGATCAAATTAGTGTATTATAAATTATAACCGACATTAAACTCAAATTATTGAGTCACAAATCAAACAATTGGGGTAAAGAAGGGATCGTTTGATTGAGATTGTGAGTTTTTTTTATCCAGATGAAGCAAGTGAAATAGCAATATATGTCCCTGTAATGTTTGCTAAACTACAACTTTGGTCCTACAACTTTTAGTTGTGTTTTAGAAAAATAGTTATGGTACCTAGACCCTACGCTCGTTGTGCGCAGGTACATTGCAAACATTGAACAAATTAGTCTAAGCATTACGTGATGCGTTAAATATATGAGAATGCACGTTGTTGACGTATCCGATTTGGCTCAATAGCATTGTGATTTGATTATAATGTACAGTAATCGGATTTATACTTTACGATTATAATGTATTTACATGTCACATGACTCATAAATAGGAAACGTACATAAAAGGCATAAAATGTGTATACAAGGAGAACTGACACGTGTAATAGAAAGACATATTCACATCAAGGGTTGAAAATTTACTCCTAGTGCGTTACGACGATGTAAAAACTTAGAACTGAAAACAGACATAAAATAAGCACAAAACGTGTTGTATTTGACCTGTCTTGTTTTAAAAAAAAAAGTATATATTGAAACGTAGACAAACTCGAATGTATACCGACACACAAATAATAACACGCATGCAAGAAAAAGTTTTTTAGGTAAAGGAACGAAAGTAGTAAACTCGAAACTTAAGAAACTCGAGTTGGTCAAAACGATATTTTACAGAGTTTTAAGGCACAACGACAAATTTGTTTATAGCACCGAATTTTGTGATGGGCAATACGTTGCGGGCTCGTTGCAAACATTGAATGGATTAGTCCATACGTTATATGATGCATTTGTGATATATTTGTGCATAAAAGAAAATTTGACATGAAAGAACGAAATAAGAAGCAACAGGACGACACATGAAAACACATTTGATAAACATGAGTGTGATTGTTTACCAAAGTGAAGGACTAGAGTAAGGAGATGTAAACACCAACTGCTATGGTTTTTAGTATAGGAATATAATATAGCATAAACTTTGGGTTGAAAATAGAGTAACTTTAGTTTATACCGTCAAATGGAAACGTGTTATATTTGACCCACTTGATTCTTAATAAAATGTATGTGGAACCGTGTGCAACTAGAAAAGTACATAAAATATAAAAATATGCACGAAAATATATTAGATTTGACCTGACACGTATATAAAAATATGGATGTAAAAAAATTATTTTTAACGGAAATGTTAGAAAAGGGATAAACTAAAAACTTTACGCACTCGAGGGGATCAAAATAATATTTTATGACAAATTAGCGAACAAAAATTATTGAAGAAAAACAATTTGATACAAAACTTAATAGGTTAAAAATGTATATTATATGGTACAGAGGTAAATTGGAGGAGTTAGTTTGTAAAACTTGTAAAATGGATCAGGGGCTAAAAATGTCATTCCGCAAATTTGAGGGTGATTTGTCATTTTCAAAATTGGGGTGGGCGCCATCGACATTTGTGTTTAAGATGTATAACAAGACAAACTAGCGAACGGAAATTATTAAAGAAAAAATAAATTTGTAAAAAACTTAATAGCTTAAAAACATATATTATATATTGTACAGAGGTAAAGTTGAAATATTAGAAACTAAAGGTGTGAATTTATAAAATTTGTAAAATGGAGCAGGGGCTTCGCAAAGTTGGGGGTGGTTTGTCATTTTCAAGGGCGGGGGTTGGTGGCGTAAAATCCACCGACATTTATGTTTAGGATATAACAATATGTTGTTTGTTAAAACTTGTGTTATGAGCTATTTGCTATGCGGATGAAGTTTTGTTCATGGGGAGTGGTCGAAGCACAATGTGGTTAGTTTAAGAAGGTTCCTTGGATACTTACATCTTGTAACATGGTTAAAGGTAAATCCTCGTAAATGCAAACTCTACGGGGTCGGAGTGGGTGAGTCGGAAGTTGAAAGTATGGCTAATACATTGAGATGTGGAGTTGGTTCTTTTCCTTTTACGTACCTCGGTATCCCGATCGGGGCAAACATGAAAAGGCGAAAATATTGGCAACTGGTGGGGGATAAATTTAGTAAGAAACTATCCTCGTGGAAAGCTAGAAAACTTTCTTTCGCGGGGAGAGTTACTCTTGTGAATTCAGTCCTTGGAAGCCTTCCTTCTTCTTATCTTTCGCTTTTCCTAGCCCCTAATTGCATCTTGAGAAAACTTTAATGTTTTAGATGGGTTAGGTGGCAGTTGCTCACGAAGCTAAGGAACTTGGCGGAGTGGGTACGGGGGAATTAAAGATTTCAATATCGCTATGCTTGCTAAATGGTGATGGAGGTATAAAGATGACCCTAGTTATTTTCTCTATTCTTGATAATGGGCCCAATAAGAAGATGGTTCCTGTCAAAAGATCTATCCCCAGAGTGTGCAAGGAAATCAGTTCTATGGATGAAATTTTATTGAAATATGGGATATGTGTTCAAGACAAACTCAAGGTGAAGGTTGGCGATGGTAGTAACATAAGTTTCTGGAAGGATGTGTGGCTCACCAATGAACCGCTTAGAGCTCTATTCCTGATTTGTTTAGGTTGGCAAAAGATAAAACGGTCCCGTGGCCTCCCATGTGGCGTTGCTAGGGAATAATGTTCATTAGGGCTGGGGTGGTTGAAGGATCCTAGTACAAGTGAAGAGTGGGAGCATATCGGTGAGCTAAAGCGGATGCTGGGACAATTGAATTTCTGTGGCGGGAAGGACATTTGGTCCTAGGATAATAATTTGGGATCTAAGTTTTCAGTCAAGGAGGTGCGATTAGATATTGTCAAAGCGGAGTCAGGTAACGAAGGCGGCATGGTGTTTAGATGGAATTTGTGGGCGCCCCTCAAGTGTAACTTCCTTTTGTAGCGTGCTCAAATGGGTAAAGTGTCGTCGAATCTTGGATTGGTTTTCCGCGTTGTGAGTTTGCCTAATATCACCTGTGATAGATGTGGCTTTGCTGACGAAAATCTGGAACACATTTTTGATGGGTGCCTGTTTGCAAAAGGTGTATGGTGGAACGTATTTGTTTATATTAAGATCTCCATGACCGAGAATTTTGATTCCCTGAAGCAAATATTGGATGTGGTGGTGGCTGCCCTGGTGCAAGAAAATGGAAGACACTTGTGTACACAGTGGTGGCGGCGACAATTTGGAGGGTATGGCATTTTAGGAATCAAAATGTTTTTGAAGGATTTTTTATTCTGGTTTTTAGAACTATCGAGCCCATTAAGCAAGACTCCTTCTTGTGCGTCTGTCTAAAGAGCCAAAATCTATTCGCCGGTATAGGATGATTGGATCAATTTTGATGTTGTAAACATTCTATAGGGCAGATAGTTTGTGTTTTGATGTTGTAAATCTATTCGCTGGTATAGGATGATTCGCTCCTTATATTTATGTATAAAGCGATTTTGCCGTTCAAAAAATGAATGTTAAACCGCTAAAAACAATTTCTTTAAATCATAGGAACCAGGTTGGTTTAAAGGGTTTAAAAGTTAGGGGCTGTTTGGTAGCCTCTAATAAGGCTCTTAACCATTCAGCGTTGAATTATTCAGCATTCAGCGCGTTTGTTTCAGCTTCTGAATGAAATGGTTAAGTCTGAATCATTAAGATTTGGGATGTTGCTGAACTATTTAGCACTGAACAAGACTGAACCTTAATGAGGCTCCCCTACCAACGTGGGACAAGAAAACTAACATTAAGAAGTCCAACTTAATGATTCAGCGTTTAACCATTAAGACCTCTTAACCATTAAAACCTCTTAATGATTGAGCACTTAATCAACCAAACAGCCCTTTTGGTTTCAGTGGTGTCTCGGTCACGTCAACACTTTGAATTTTGAAATGGACTGGGTTTTAACTTGAATCTCATCATAAACCAAGAACTGCACGTAAGCTTGTATATATCCTTAAATCAAAGGTTTGTGGACCAATTTTTTTGTTGCCAAACTTCACCCCTTAGTTTTTCTAAATTGATAAAATTCACCCCTTGACTTTCTAACTTTACAAAATATAACTTACTAACTTAACAAAAATGACCCCCTAATTTCTTAGTAGATAAAAAAAAGCTGTCGTACTTTCTAAATTCTCTTTAACCCTCAAACTTTTGACATGTAATCAACTCTACCCCCAAACTTTGCTATAAGGTCAAAGTTAACCCTCTAGCTTTGTAAATGTCACCTTGGCCCCCCTCAAGTTTCTAAAGTTTCAAACCTACCTTAAAAACAATTTTTTTGTTTTTTATGGATGTGTTGACATAAATTCGAGTTTATTTACGATTCAACATAATTTTTGTTTACAAACGAGCCGGGTCAATTATAATTTTTTGAGTTGGATTTAATTTTGAAGTAAATCAAATGTGATACTTTTCAATTCGATGATATAATTTGAGCTAGCGTACGTTTCGATGTAAATATAGTTCGGAAACAAGTCATGTCGATTGTAGTCTATACGTTATCATGTTGTGTATGACGTTGAATTAAATTTTTTTTTTATAAATTATCACCATAGCAATAAAACAAAGAAAAAAACAATTTTATACAATGAACCGGTAGTATGGAGAAAGTATGCAAGAGTCGAACAAGCCACCCCACCGGACTAACGCTTAACTTTGGCTTGGGTGGATTGCTCCCAGAGTCCAACTCACAACCTCTAAATTTATAAAAGTAATAGTGAAATAAATTAATTGGTTGTAATTTTTGAAGGGAAGAGATAACATACAAAGCTTCCTTAACATGAGAAGCGTAGGAAGGCTTTCCAGCCTTTAGATGTAGCGGTGACATGATGGTAATTATCAACCTTAATCATGGTCGGTGAAGATCCAAAAGCTAGCACGTACCTCGTGTATGAGGAAGAAGATGACTAACTTGGTAAGATCTCTAGTAAATTGTACCTACAAAACCAGCAGACCGTTAGGCTCGTCACAGGGGGGCAGGGAGGGCCTCTCTGTGACCACCCTCCGGCGTGAAGATAAGTATTTGTTTAGTGAGAGAAAGAGAGTTTAGAGAGAGGGAGGTTCAGAGTGTATGTGAACGTGTCTTACTTGTACTTTTGAGGGAGTATTTATACTAGTCAGAATGGTTGTACGTTATTCCGTCCTAGATGTACTGTCCCTCGGAGCCTTTGACCTCCGGTCACGGTGTTTGGCGTAGCTGAGGACTAGTGTCATGCTTGAGTCGCGTCTCTTTAGGACAAGCCGCGTCTTTAAAGGTTGTAGTTCGGAGGTGAGGTTCTATACCTCTTCAGTCGGTTTAAACAAACCAAGGGTAAATTAGGAAAAACGTTCAAAACTTTTTTTTTTTGTTAGAGAGAGGCTTAAACCGAGAATTATTTTAAACGATTTCGAATCGATTAAACATTTTGAAAGATTACACAATAAAAAAAACAAATAAAAATCCGATTACATTGAACGAAAACGTAAGAACAGTATTTCAATCTAAAAATCAGGGTCCAACGGGTCGTCCACAGCAATAGTTCATCTCAAGGGGGCAAGGATTTGTCTTTGGTAGACTAAGGTTCGCAATTCAAAAAGGGGGTGGCGGCGCAGCTTGTTGCCCGTCTGCCTTCTATTGTGATGTAACTTTCGTATTTTGTTTTAATGATAAAATTACTATAAATTCTATGAAAAAAAAATCAGAAAAACAGAGGATTATATATATACTGAGACGATAAACATAGGATTATGACCTGAACCGTTTAAAAAAAACTGATTTGTCCCTATGTGGTTGTTAAAATATTTGGGCCTTAGCGGGTCTAGGCTTGGCTACGAATATCTTTCACGACTCTGTGTCTATTAAGTTGGGCCTTGTATTTGGGCCGTTACACTACTAGTCTACTGTGTGTACTGTCTTTTTTATTGTTTATTTGATTTGAATGGAAAATACTTTTATGCAAGTATGTAACTATATCACATTGATCATATGTGTAATGTTTTTCTTCTCTTGTAAAGTTTTAGTAAACCAAACACGAGGAGTTTAGAGCTTATGTCATCATTAAACAAGAGGAGTTTAGAGCTTATGTAAACCAAACACGGCACACTAGACACGTCATAAATAAACGAATGTATCATAAAAACTAGAGACCCGTTTTAAGTGTAGGCGGATCATAAATATTACGAATGCACACTCGAATTCACAATCATAGCTAGAAAAAGCAAATTATGAAAACTATATTGTTTTTGTAGTTGAAGCGTAACTTTTAACTTCTACTTGAAACACTTTGAATGTAGTATAATGGTTCCCTATTTTGGGTGTATACCTTTCAACAATCCAAAATATACTTTAATTAAAGAAACATTCTTTTAGAAACCACGTGAAAAATACATAAGAGATTTATAATATTCTAACTAGTTTACTTAGCTTAATTGATTTTGATAACCTAAACTACGACGTGTTTACCAATAATAATCAATACCGACAATTTAATTAACAAGACTTCTTAACTTTTACTTTCGTCGTTAAATACAATCTTACTTGCATAATCATCATCATGTTACAACTGATTTTGCTCACAAGAAATGTATGTTTCTCAATTTTGCTCATAATCATTCATGTGGGCAAAATCAAGTGTAAACTTATGATAACCGCGAGTTTTAAGATTCATTTTTACAACAAAAGTTAAAGTAAGAAATGCCATTGGTCAAATTGTCAATATGGAATATTATCGGCTAAAAGTTGTAAGTGAATTGTCATAATCCAATTTGCATTTTGTTGGTTTGATATAAACAAAACTAAATACAGACGCGAGTATAATTAGTTAACCGCGACCATATAAACATTTCTAATACTACATGAGTGCGAGAAGAATACACGATTTGTTGGCCGCATGTAAGATGCATTTAAGTATCCGCTATTGAGAAGTTTGGCATGCAAACGAATGTATATTCGCATTTGTTAAATCACATATCACACAAGTGTAACATAATGTTTTGAAAACTAGACCTATGATTGGTTGGAATATGTTCGTATCTATTAATAGGATTTTGGTTCACACAACCTGTTGCAGCAAATTCTTATAAAAAAGCATTTGTAATTAATCGTGTTGGTGATTTTGGTTTACTATTAGGCATTTTAGGGTTTTATTGGATAACGGTGAGTTATGAATTTCGTGATTTGTTCCAAATATTCTATAACTTGATTTCTAATACTGAGGTCAATTTTTTATTTGTTACTTTGTGCGTTGTTGTATTATTTGCGAGTGCGATTGCTAAATCTGCACAATTTCCCTTTCATGTATGGTTACCAGATGCAATGGAAGGGTCGACCCATATTTCAGCCCTTATACATGCTGCTACTATGGTAGCAACAGGAATTTTTCTTGTAGCTCGACTTATGCCTCTTTTCATAGTCATACCCCACATAATGAATTGGATCTCTTTGATAGGGATAATAACAGTTTTTTTCGGAGCTACTTTAGCTCTTTGCTCAAAAAGACATTAAGATGAGTTTAGCCTATTCCACAATGTCTCAATTGGGTTATATAATGTTAGCTCTAGGTATGGGGTCTTATTACCAATGTTTTAAAAACCGGTAAATACATGCCGGTTATACTGGTAATACCGGATTTAGGATGGGAGTCCGGTAACACCCCGATATAAGGGGGAATGGTATCACATTCATACCACTAGTAGTATACCATTTTGAATCGTTATACCAATACCGACCCGAGGTATATTTTTGGTTTTGAACTATAGTTATACTCTAATTTCATCTTTTGAGCGATCATGAACTTAATGCATGCAACACTCCAATGGCTTAGACACACACACACACATACACACACACACACACACACACACATATATATATATATAGGGTAGGGATCATACGAGAACCAACTTTAGGGAGAGAACCAAGGAACCAATGTGAACAGATGGCATTTTAGTAAATATGTAGTATAATTAAATAAAACCCGTCGGGTCATATTTGGGTTAATAGGTCGGGTCATATGTTGATCTGGTATACTAATAGACATCATCAGGCTACAAACACATGCATCTCAAAACCCTAGATCCACACAATAAACTAACCGCCACCGTCTACCATCGTATATTACTGCCGTCCACCGACGTATATTACTAACATCCACCATCCACAGGTTTTTACTTTGTTCTCTTCTTTCATTGCACAACAAATCTCATTTTTTGAAGGTTATTCATCCATTAAATCCACGATGTTGCTTGTATACTTCAATTTGACAGGGTAAATTACTAGATCGATGCTCCTGTTGCAACAGTCGTGATTTACTAAGCTCCGTCGTCGACTATCTAGGTAACTTTTAAATATTGGTTTGTTTATCTAATTAATAGATGACTGTATTTCTAATTTTTATCAAAATTTATTCTGTATTTATAGTTGGTTGTTACATATTCGAGATGTTACTTTACTTGTTAAAAATGCTTTGGCTAAAAACTATATGTTGCGCGTTATTCTGAACCTATCGAACGAATGAAGTCAGACAAGAATTCAAAGTTTGATTTATGCTTGTTGCTATGATCTAATATGCTATTATGAGCTCCATTTCCCGATATAGATTAGAGACAAAATGTTGTTTTTTATTGGATAAGTGAGCTAATTTTTGGTGTAAACTGTTAATGAATTAGTTTTGAAGTGTGTTTATTAGTAAAATGTTTGCATATATTATATAGGAAGATAATTTGTGTTTTGCATTGTGTTTTGGATGAGGTGCCATTTTCTGATATGCACATGTGCAAAACGTAGTTTCTAATGTTAAAAATAATGTTAAAGCACATACTGTTATAATTAAGTTAGTAACAATAATGCACACTTGCATGTGTTTTGTTGTAATTAACAAAGTAATGTTGTTGCACATGTGCATTCAGGTTGAAATATCGGTTTTCTTATGCGTTTTTATTGATTGTAGCTAAGAGATGGGGAAAAAAATCAAAGAAAGCAACATTTGTATTACAATCGAGGGATAAGGGAACAAAAAGGTTATCGTATGCAAGTGAAGATCGATAATGAGACGATTGTTGATTAGAAATTTGATACAGGTTGGCATTAATTATTTAGTCTGGATGTACTTTGTATTTCCCTTGTCCCTTGTATTAGTTATGTTCTTTATTTGTTGTATAGCAAAAACTAATCGATCTCCGTTTGATCTCCCAGAAGCGAAAGCTGATAATTAAATGGATGTTTACCAAGAAGTTGAATCAAGTTGTTATTATTTATTAAGTACATTTATATAGAAATGCACATGTGCATATGGGCAGTTTTATCTCATGAAATATTAAATGTTGAATGTTTAATCACACAAACTATCTTATGTGAAGATTTGGAATTAAGAAGAAAGGTTCAAACGAGGTCAAATAAGCGGAAACATATTGAAACGGCGAATAATGATGGTATGTTGCTTTGTGCAATATTTAACATATATAGTTGAGTATGCACATGTGCATAATTATGGATGAACATGATATAATGTGTTTTTTTGACAAATGTGTGCGCAGATACAAGTACAATAAAAAAACATCAAATAGTATTAAAACGGTGGCAATGAAATCAACTCAAAAGAAAGGTTATGAAAAAGCAAATTGGCGTTCGATACGAATGTGTACAAGGTGTATGTGGAAAATATGGCAGAAGATACAATGTTTATGTAGAAGTCCTCAATACACGGAAGATGTTGGATGATGAATTAATAAGGTATGAAGAGTGTTGCGAGAAGTTGAAGAATTGGGAAGAAGATGAACAAGAGGCACATGAGAAATAGTAGGTGGTAGGTTGTAGTATGGTTGGCAGTTAGTATGGATATGTTTTGTTTATCATATTAGTAAAAGTAGGTAAAAAGACAAGTTTTATATTTTGAAAAATGGTGAATGGATATATGAATGTTTTGATTAGTATTATGTGGTTGGTGATGGGTCAATTATGTTTGTGATTATTATGATATAGTATGTAATATGGATATGTTAAATGTATGGAAGTATGCACATGTGCATATTTGTTATTAATACGCATGATGTGTATTGCACATGAGCATATGATGAAGTATTGCAAACTGTTTTATTTTTGTTGAATTGTAATAATATACATTATGGGTAATCATATGTACAAATATGTACGCATGCACATGTGCATATGATGTAAGCTATAAAGAAATTATTTATGTTGAATTATAATAATGCATATGATGTGTAATGCACATGTGTATAGGTATGAAATATGCAACTGATGGATAATGCACATCTGCATATGTTGAAAGTATATGTCGAATGAATGTGTATGGTTAATGTATTATTAATATTAAATGGTGTGATGATTGTATAAATAATCACATTCATTTTTTTTTTTGAGATACCATACACATGCCCATCATATTATAAATGTCGGAAGTTGATATGTTGTAAAAAAATTGACTTATGCACATGTGCATAGATAGTATATTTATGAGTAATGTATTATGGCTGTAAAAGATATATGGTTTTAGTTAACATACATATTGCCATTGTATTATAAATGTCGAATGTCTTTTGTGTTATAAACAATTGGCTAATGCACATGTGCATTAACGTAATAAATGTACATTTTGATTAATAAACATACATGTAGGTTAAGATATTAGTTATTGATACATAATATGTATATTTTGATTAATAAACATACATGTAGGTTAAGATATTAGTTATTGATACGTAATATGTATGGAGTACTAAATGTATTAATGATTATGTTCAGCATTATTTAATAAAAGAAATAGCAATTGCAATATAAATCATGTAATAAAGATGTCATGTAAACAAATAAGATAAGAAACATGTTGAAACATATTGAAATAAAAAAGAGTGATAATCATAAAAGTTATATCAATATAAAATGAATAGTCAGGAACGGCCAGGTGCATTACGACGTCTAGATGAACGTTTAAGCGGCTGTTCATATTCAGCAACATATGAAGTTCCGTCAGTAACAACATTAGTATCTTCATTAGAATCAATATCTGCATAATCATCCTCATTATCACTAATATCGTAAGCACACTCGTCATCGTCATCTTCATCTTCGTCTTCATAATCGTCATCGGGAGTGGGCGTGTATGCATCATCAACATCGGGTATCCAATATGAGGTGTCATTAGGCGTATCATACACAGAAGTCGTGATTGTTCCTGTATATTTAAATCAAAACAGAAATCGATATTTATTAAACAAGTTATATTGTGTGGTCTGAAATATCGTTATGTTCATGTATATTAATATAAAATATGGCAAAACAGTGCGTGATGCACATGTGCATGTATATTGTGTTTGTATAATGGATGTTATTTTGTATTCAGTTTCTAATCATATAATAATACCAAAACATCAAACAATATATATTATCATAATTACATTAATCAATAAACCCTTAGGCTTAGCATATATATATATATATATATATATATATATATATTTTCAATTGATAAATAAATAGCATCTAAAGATAAACCATTAAACCATACATATCAATTATTCCTCAAGTTTACACATCAATCATTCGAACCAAAACTAGATTCATACTTAGGTCAAAAACACCAAACCACATATTTTCATAAACACAAGTTATTACATATTAACAAAATTTACAAAACTACTCAACTGAAATTCAATTAGGGCATATTTCATAAGCGTTGATCCACAACTACAACTACTGAAATGACATAATATTCATCAGGTTTTATACGCATGAAACATATCAAACATAAATCATGTATATTAATAGAAAAGATGAAAAAACAGTTGGTGATGCACATGTGCATGTATAGAGTATCTGTAAAATGGATGTTATTTTGTATTCAATTTGTAATCATATGTCATATATGCATGTGTATGAGTGCATTATAATAGATAGGAGGGTATTATACGTTTAGTTTCAGATTTTATGAATTTCAAACGTTCGTCGGCAGGTATGACATATTGTACAAAAAGGTTACAGAAAATAAATTGCTGTAAACTCCAACAAATTGGAGGGAGAGGAGAGGGTCTAACTTACTTAGGTGGATTCATTATATGGTTCAGGTATCAGATGAATGGTGGTGTGAACCAGGGCATGGGGATTGGTGTACCTGCTTGGAGAAGTATACACTCTGTCGAGATGGTATTTACCATAAGGTATATGTGTAATGCAATGTTTGTATCTTGCTTTCCTCTTTTTATTGCCAATGTGACACCAAATCCTTTGCAGCAAGATCACTTTCAGCGCCTGCTACCAACTTTTATTCAAGTAATTTATTTATCTGAAGTAGAGGAAATTGAATACTGTAATGTTGTGTTTGTTGTTTCGGTATGGATGCTTTGTTGGTAAAATGCGGTGGTCTTATGGTTGATTGATGGTGCGTCAATGGTATGGTGGTGGTGCGGTGGTGGTTCAGTGATGAATTGGTGGTATCAGGGGTTGACTGATGGTGATTAGGGAGAAAGCTAGGGTTTTGACTGAAAACAGGGGGAAGATGATGAATGTTACGTATTTTTGGTGTGTCCCGTGTTTTTTTATGCCTTTACCATATTTACAAAAATGCCATCTGTTCACATTGGTTCTTTGGTTCTCTCCCTAAATGGTGGTTCTCAAATGATCCAAATCCTCTATATATATATATATATATATATATATATATATATATATTATAAACTTTTATTTAAAAGAACTTTGTTGAAAAATTGAATACTTTTTTATTTTCTTTTATTAGGGGTTAAATTTTGGGTTATCTTTATAGTTTATGTATTTATAAAGTTAACTAGTTAATCCGATTGAACCATCCGATACAACCCGGTTTAACCTGTTTAACCGTTTTTTAGCCAAATCCAGTATGATATAAAAACCTGTTTTTAAAACATTGCTTATTACCACTTAGTTTTTTTTAACGGAGTCTGGATACTTCAATGTAGTAGTCCAACTAAGCCAACCATAAATTCTTCTAATTGATAATAGTAATTAGAATCCCCATAAAAAATGGATCTAATTCCACTTCACACTCCATATTTTGGATGATTCAATTAATCTTTCATGAGCGAAACAAAGGATATCTCGATTGGGGAGAAAACGCAGAAATCCCATATGACCCAACATATCTGAAATTGCTACTTGAGATATTTACTTGTCAAACCAGACTAAAGATCTGGTTGACGTAATAAATAATATATTAATTTAAAAACAAAAATATATACTATAAATTAAATCGAACATGGATAGAAAAATGTAATGTAAAGTCTCATGTCTGCTACCAATAGTGTCCGTTTTGCCAACCAGGAGTTCACGTATTTGTTTTTTCTTGCCCTTGCTGAAGACTTTTAGGAGGTTACCCATCCTAGTATTTGTAAAAAACTATGAATCTATACTAACACAACCACTGAAACACAATATAAAGAACAATAACAAGAACAAAGATGTAGCGACAGAAAAACGGTGACAAAATCTTATTATTACCAACCCAAAACGTTACCCAACCAAACCCTAGATCTCTACAATCATAGAGATCTTAATACAATACACAGTTAGTGATCTTCTGATTATCAATATCAGATGATCAACTAACAAGGAAAACAATACAGAGAAAAGATAACGTACAGTATACAAAACCCTAATCTAGAGAGGATACACAATACAACGATAAGAAAAATCTGAGCTAAAATGATAACAAGGAGACGAGCTCTCCTTTTATAGAGAGCATAGAACATTCCAGAGAACAAACACAACGAGCTCCATTCTCAGCCACACGATCTAAATCACACGGATCGTAAACAATCCAACGGTCAGACTTTAAGACGAAAACATATCAGGCTTTCGAGCCCAATACACAATCCTGATGACCATAAGACTCCCAGTTGATAAGCCCACATATCTTAGGCCCAAATGACAAGCCCACCTGCATGACTTAAAGGTCCAGTAATTGAATCACAATATATCTATATTTTAACAGTATTGCTTTCACATGAGCACGTTTTAACTAAAGAGTTTTCATCTATTCCATAAGCAACTCTAATATCATTTGTAACATATATCTTGCTTCTCTACCACCAATCCATCCGCTTTGCTCACCAGGAGCTTGCGGATTTGTTTTTTTGGTTGTCTATATGGTGGAGACTTCCTATGATGCCACTCAGCTTAGTACTATTTCCACCTAGGCATGCTTAATTGTGACGTTTACCGGTTTACGTTTACATTTGAAATTTTCATCCACTTCATAACCAATGCGCTCAAAAGGCGTGATGATATTTGTGATCTAGTAGTCCTTAGAACCCAACGTTTCTAGTGTCCATGGCCACCAAGAGAATTGACATGCCATTTGAGATATTCAATGTTAAACGTGTCTGGGATGTTTTTCTTTAAACCACTTATATGGTTGAGTGCATGCATGTTAATGTTTTGTGAGTTGGTTGTATGATTGTTACTGTTATTATGTACGGAGTTAATGTTCACTTCGATAGCGCAGAGTGTAGGCCACTGTTGACATGGAGAAGACACAATGGAACTCTTAATATTACATATGTCAATTTGAGGAAGTCAAGTTTTTAAGAAAACTATGAAGTTTGTCGTAACATGTATTTGTTTGTGAAATAAAGGTCTTGTAAAACTATTATGTGTTTAAAATACAGGCTTTATAAGCTGACTCTTTTCAACATGTGGTTCAAGAACGTAAAGAATTCTAATTATAAAGAAAATTAAGCTGATCGTTTTCAACATGTGATTCAAGAATGTGAAGAATTCTAATTATAGAGAAAAGATTAGAGCATTGGCTCACTATCCGTAAAAGATATTTGTGGTTTTCGATACGTTTGGTTCTCTTGCCCTTGACTCACTGAATACGTTTCTTGGATCAAGTGTAGAAGGTGGTGCATAGTAATTCACAGGGTTCTAAGAACCAATGTTTCATTTTTAGCCGAATACACGTTTAGTTCCCTTGCCCTTGCCCTTGACTCACTAAATATGTTTCTTTGATTGAGATTTTCGTTGTATGATAATTAGGTTTAACCAAAGTCAAACAACCAAAAACTGTTGCACGTCATGTCAAAGGTATCTAACTTTGTTTTATTCTGTCGTAGCTTCTTTTGCGCTAGCGTCTTACTAGTGTTCTGACGCATCAACGTCCTGGTTTATTCAACGGTGGTCTAAGTTCGACCTGACCCATCAACGTCTGGTTTATTCAATGGTAGTCTAACCCAAACAAAAAGAAAAAAAAAACACCAAGATAATCCGTTCCTGGTTGAAAAGATTATATAAACTTGATCGGTCTCTCTTTTTTTCTCTAAATTTAATGTCATAAGTTACAATATGCATTTTCATGATGAATAAAATAAGATATCATATTACAAAATTACATTCACAATTTTTGACACGAGATGAAACAAAATAAAATAGGTTTTGATCGTGTAACACGCCTCGTTAAAAAAAACGAGTTGTATTTAGGTTGACTTGTCAAAATGGTTGAGCTGTATTTTAAGTAATATAAAGGAGGAGACATGGGTATATATGTTCTAATTGTCCAATATTAAGATGGTATATCAAGAGTCCTTTATATGTCTCTAATTTTTTGTCATGTTTTCCTTTTATGCTCTCATTTACAACTTTTAATACTAATTGTATATTGCACTCTTTGTATCCCCATGAAGATGTAACCCCTTCATAAACACCCAACTGAATGTTGTAATCCTTGAACATAAATATTAATTTGATGAGTAAGTTAATAAAAATATTAAATTTATAAGTTAATCATGAAATTAACATGGGTATTTGAAAGGGTACACAACCATTTATTCATTAGTAGCTTTATATAAAACTATACAAATATAATGAAGCTTATCTATGTTATCTTATTAAGGAGGAGGCATGTCTACAATAGTAATTATACACAAATTTTAAGATGGGATATCAAGAGACTCATGCTTTAACATAGATATGTCATGTAAAAGTTCCCCAGAATACCTCTTATTATTGGCGTATATATTTCCTTTCCTCTTTCCAGCCGATGATTTCTCCTTAGATGCAGGCCCCTATTAACTATTTCCCATTTTTAGTGCATGAGAGTTTTGTATTTATTTCTTTGGCTTGTATCTTTTTCATTATCAAATCAATAAACGATTGAACCTTGTCTTGATATCATTGATTTGTTCATGGTATCAGAGCGGGTTCAAAACCCTGCTCTAATCGAAACCCTATTATAAACTATGGCTGGAGATAAAGAAGAAAGAAGCAACATCGACAAGAACGGAGTCGCACCAGACACGAACTCTCCTTATTACATACATGCTTCAGATTACCCGAAGCAGATGCACGTGAATGAAACTCTCAATGATCATAACTATATCGACTGGGCACAGGAGATGTTAAACTTCCTGTTTGCCAAAAACAAGGTAGGGTTTATCGACGGCTCTATCAAGAAACCTGAAAAATCTTCATCCAACTTCATGCCATGGATGCGTTGCGATGCCATGTTGAAAGGCTGGCTCACAACAGCCATGGAGAAAGAAATACGAAGCAGCGTTAAGTATGCCAACACATCATTTGAAATCTGGAAAGACCTCGAAGAAAGGTTCGGGAAGGAAAGCGCACCGAGAGCCTATGAACTGAAACACACTCTCACAACAACAACCCAATCAGGTACTTCCGTTTCAGCTATTTTACTAAGCTACGCGGGATCTGGGATGAGATTAGCTCGGTTATGCCTATGCCGAGATGCACCTGTGAAGGTTGTAGTTGTGATATCGGAAAAAGACTTAGCGAAGCAAAAGAAAAAGAGAGACTCTATGAGTTTCTCATGGGGTTGGACAACGATTTTTCAGTCATCAAAACTCAGATTCTCGCTACTAAACCTATTCCGAGTTTAGGGGCTGCCTACCATCTAGTTGCAGAGGATGAAAGGCAAAGATCTATATGTCTCGACAAGAAACCAGGAGCCGAGACTTCTGCCTTCAAGGTCTCCGTTCCAAGGCGAAGATAAGAGAGCACTAACCGGGAAACAATGAAGCATGACAAGTCGGTGGCGAAGGATGCTCGGCGTGGCGACGTCATAGAACACTGCAATTTCTGTGGGAGAGACGGTCACAGCAAAGAAGGCTGCTTCAAAAGAATCGGTTATCCCGATTGGTGGCCGGGAAACAAAACAAAACGTGAAGGCACCAAGGCAGCCTATGTTGAAACTAGTTCAAGTCCCATCCCAGGCCTCACAAAGGAACAATATCAAACCTTCCTGAACACTTTTGCAGCGGACAAAGCCGGTTCGAAAGATGAAGAGACTCATGTCGTGAACCTCGCAGGTAAACAAGAAGATGAGGATGAGTGGGTAATGGATTCGGGGGCCACCGACCACATTACTCACGATTCGGATTTTCTTAGTAATAAAAATGAAAACAGGTTTGAAGCTCCAGTTACAGTTGCCAATGGAAACAAGGTTCCTGTTAAGGGAAGAGGAGTTGGCACCTTAAAAGGGGGCATTAAAATTGAAGATGTCCTTTATGTTCCTGAACTCAAATGCAATTTATTGTCTGTGAAACAACTAACCAAAAGATTACAATGCGCCGTTTCATTCTTTCCTGATTTTTGTGTTGTGCAGAAACTTCACACCGGGAGCTTGATTGGTGCGGGTAGATGCAAGAAGGGACTATATCGGATGGGGATGATCAAGAATGAAAGAAGAGCTATGGTTGTAACCAAGGACGTTTGGCATAAAAGACTAGGACATGCTTCCGCTGAGAAACTCCATGAGATTAGTTTTCTTAAAAACATTGTTTTTGATAAATTGTGTGATGCTTGTTCTAAGGCAAAGCACACCAGACTTCCTTTTCCCATTAGTACCACTAAAACAGTTAGTTGTTTTGATTTATTACACTGCGACATTTGGGGTAAGTACCGTACCCACTCATTCACGGGAGCAAGTTATTTTTTGACTATTGTGGATGATTTTAGCCGTGCTGTTTGGGTATTTCTATTAAAACATAAACATGAGGCTAGTGGGTATCTTAAAGATTTTCACAAAATGGTTCAAACACAATTTGGAAAGAATGTCAAGAAAGTTAGATGTGACAATGGAGGAGAATTTACCTCCAATGACATGTTGGCTTTCTATAAAGAAAATGGGATGATTCTTGAAACAACATGCCCTCACACGTCTCAACAAAACGGTGTCGTTGAAAGGAAGCATCGTCACCTCCTTGAAACGGCACGTGCTCTTAGGTTCGAGGCAAATTTACCAAAAAGGTTTTGGGGGGAATGTGTTTTGACAGCCACCTATATAATTAACCGGTTACCCTCTAGTGTCAAGAATAATAAAACCCCTTATGAGTTGCTTTTCAACCAAGAACCCGACTACAATTTCATGAGGGTCCTTGGTTGCCTAGCATACTACTGGAACACCGACACTAAAGGGGATAAGCTCGAAGAAAGGGGGAGACCCGGGGTTTTCTTAGGGTACCCACCACACACAAAAGGTTACAAAATCTATAACCTTGAGAGTAAAAAAATAATTATCTCAAGAGATGTTCGATGTCATGAAAATCATTTTCCTTTCAAGGTCGTTCAAGTTCCTCAAAATAGTGACCTTTTTGATCTTGAAACCACTCCTGTTGATTACAATGAAAATCAAAACTCAAGTGGGCCTACTCAAAACAACGACCCATTAACTGAAAATGAGGAAGAACCAATTAGTGAGCTCTTACCCCAACAAGAACCCTCAACAAGTGGACCTCTTCCTCCACAAGAGCCCACTTCGAGTGGGCCTTTGCCTCAACAGGAACCAACTTTTGAAACTAATGGGCCTCAAGATGAACACCTTGATCATGATCTAATTGAAGGACGGGGCAAACGAACCAGAATTCCATCCACTCGTCTAGAGGGCTTCGAAGTCAAGCTTCCCCCATCCATAGTCCCTGCGTCTCCAGCATCTAATCAAGACTCCTCAACGGTACACCCCTTGTCCAATTTTGTTTCCTATGAAAAATTTTCTAATGCTCACAAAGTCTTTTTGGCGGCCATTAACTCACATGATGAGCCGAAAAATTTTGCACAAGCTATACAGGATGAGAGATGGAAAGAAGCCATGAAAAAGGAGATCCACGCTCTTGAAGAAAACGGCACATGGAGTCTTGAAAATTTACCAGAAGGGAAACGTGCCATTGACTCCAAGTGGGTCTATAAAATCAAATACAAACCCAATGGGGAAATTGAGCGGTTCAAGGCTCGTCTTGTCGCAAAGGGGTACACACAACAAGAAGGCGTAGATTATCACGACACCTTCGCTCCAGTCGCCAAGCTTATGACGGTCAGAACACTCTTAACCATAGCTGTGAAACGAGATTGGATTATTAATCAGTTGGACGTCAATAATGCGTTCTTGCATGGCGACTTGCACGAGGAAGTTTATATGAAGATACCACAGGGATTTTCTAAAGAAGGTGAAACTAGAGTTTGCAGGTTGAGAAAATCTCTTTACGGCCTAAAGCAAGCTTCACGGAATTGGTATCAAAAATTCACATCCTCTTTACTCGACTTGGGCTTTCACCAATGCAAGGCAGATTACTCGTTATTTATCCGCAAGAAAGGCAACAACATTGTGGCAATTTTAATATATGTGGATGATGTCATTATGGTTGGAAACAACAAGGAGATGGTCCAAGAAACAAAGAATGAATTAAATCGCCAGTTCAGCATCAAGGATCTTGGGGACCTCAAATATTTCCTAGGGATTGAGGTAGCTCGTACTTCAAAGGGGCTCGTTTTGAGTCAAAGGAAATACACTCTTGACATTCTCGAAGACTGTGGCCTCCAAGGATGTCGACCGAGCTCATTTCCTATGGAACCAAATTTGAAACTAGACAAAGGAGCTACAGAACCAAAGGTGGATGGTGGTAGATACCGCAGGCTCGTGGGTCGATTACTTTATCTACAAGCAACCAGACCTGACATCACATACGCTGTTAATGTCCTTAGTCAATTCGTCTCAGATCCTAGACAACCTCACCTTGATGCGGTTCATCGTGTCCTCCGTTATCTCAAGGCTACTCCAGGTCAAGGCATTCTTTTGTCACGGGAAAATAATTACAAACTTGTTGGGTATTGTGATGCAGACTGGCTTGGTTGCCCCTTCTCAAGGCGTTCCCGAACCGGTTATTTGCTTTTGTTAGGAGGTGCTCCAGTCTCCTGGAAAACTAAGAAACAATCTGTTGTTTCTCGTTCATCTGCCGAGGCCGAGTACCGGTCAATGGCTTCTACCACTAGTGAAATTTTATGGATGCGCTGGCTCCTAAAGGAACTCGATGTTCCTTTGGATGGTCCCACACCTCTTTTTTGTGATAATCAAGCCGCTCGCCATATTGCCAACAATCCGGTTTTTCATGAACGCACTAAGCACGTGGAAATGGATTGCTACTTTGTCCATGAACGGGTAGAAACTAAAGAGATACAACCCTTCCACATCGAGTCCAGGACGCAAATTGCTGATCTGTTCACGAAAGGTCTAGGGGCTCCTCACCTCAAATTCCTTCTTGGTAAGTTGGGCGTTACTGACCTACACGCTCCAACTTAAGGGGGAGTATTGGCGTATATATTTCCTTTCCTCTTTCCAGCCGATGATTTCTCCTTAGATGCAGGCCCCTATTAACTATTTCCCATTTTTAGTGCATGAGAGTTTTGTATTTATTTCTTTGGCTTGTATCTTTTTCATTATCAAATCAATAAACGATTGAACCTTGTCTTGATATCATTGATTTGTTCACTTATTGCATTATCCACTTGTACTATTACTATAACTATAAGGTAACATAGATAATTAAAGAGGAACTTGAAGTTGAGAAGGAGAGAGACTAACCACCATTCGAATACTAATTATCAACTTGCTAGATCTTATAGGGAATGTACATAGCCCATTCATAACAGTTATAGTTACAATAGGTAATTTGTTTGTATAACACGCTCATTAGAAAAAATGTTGCTATCTATTTTTTTTCTTTTTCGCACATTGCCACCTCACACTTTCTTAGCTTTAGCAACTTTAAATCCTTGTATGCAATTTGTTTCTATCTATCACATAAAAATGCCAAGGGGGAGAAAACCACGATTGAAGACCTACATCAATCTTGGTAGAAACATGATATCAAAATATAATCTTACATTAATCACTCTCTTGCTTACTACAACTAAATACGTACCTAACCAATTGTATGTTGGAAACATTTAACAGCCGCTTATAAAATTTATGGTAGCAAAACCATGATGTCAATCGGTTTCGTAACCATAACCATAATTTATGGTTAATTGATTAGAGCTTAACCATACCATCGGTTAATTGTTTGTTTGTTTGTTCGTTTTTGTTAACTAGGCTAATTCGGTTATGGTCCAGTTAATACGGTTATTTGATCATGCCCTAACCTTAAACAACATTGTGGTTATTGCTCAAAACTAAACCGACCCGCCTTTGCACAACCCTAGAATCACAAATTTAAGTGTTATGTCCCGCTGCATCGCGCGGGCACCATACTAGTAAATAAAATACGTATAAGACACAATCAAATTCTCATTAAAAAACAATCAAATATCGAAGCTGGTGACCGCAATACTAATTTGAGGTCAACATGTCAGTTAAGAAAAAAAATAATAATTAAGTTTGGTTGAAGGAATTTTAAAGATTGTCAATTAAATATGGAATTGTTCATTAATGCATCTATATACCATACTGAGCCATTTGTTCTTCCTAACTGCATTTGGATAACAGTTTCACTTTGTAACATAAATTAACACCAATCATGCCCATTAAATTTGACGCTCCTTAGTCCTTACGGTTTGTTATAAAACGTGTGACCTTGGTGTAACCAAAAACAGACTTGTCTTCCTCTCTGGTCTTTATGGATTCACAAATACTATACGGAAATTGGTCGACACCAAACGTTAGGCGACACACATTAAGCTCTCATATCTTGTCAAAAAGTCAGTCACTCGGACAGAGCCGCTTCCAGCTTCCTTGTGTAACATTTGTGCCCCTCACACTTTTGTGGAATTGACAAAAGTAGTCCTTGTACTTTAATCATTTTGAATTTTAATAAAACGTTGAATTTTGTTAACCGTTGTACTCTGTTATAAATCGTAAACGTGTTTTGAATTAAAACTTAAACATGTCATGGTTTGGTGTTTAAGCGAACTTATCATTTTAAAAATTTCATTGTGATTTTATACATATTTTTTTTAGTTAAAAAGAATATGCAAGTTTAGTCGCGAGTATACTTATCGAAAGATTTTGGGAAACGTCAAGTTTTGAGTGGGAAAGTAAAAAAAAAAAAAATCTTGCTGTTACTATTCACGTTTTTCCGGCGAAATACCGGCGAAGCTCCGGCAAGCTTGATTTCTTGATCTTTATTGCGTTTTAATGCTATTTCTTACCTCTATGCGTTTCTCCTTCCACATAACACGAAATCAAATGATTAATTAGGCTTTAAACGCGTTATCATTGGACTTTAAATTCGGGTTTTTGAATGAAACCGCCGGAATCTTTAATCCTATTAAATCACGACTTTTACACGTCCATTATAAAAGCCGATTGTTGCAAATGATTTCTGCACTCCTTTACGTTACAAACCCATCAAAAAACGCATCCAAACTTGTCCAGAAAACTCCTAATTCGTGACTCTTTGTGCGACTTTTTAAGGTGTCATTCCGATCTAAACAAGCATTGTAAGCTCTCTTTCTTGATGCCATTTCGTTTAATTATGATGTTTGAACCATAGCCCCATGATTTCGGGTCCTAACTCGTCTGATTATTTGGGCTTAATTAAATTGCTTAGGGTTAGGGTTCTTGTTAGAGGTATTTGGGGAAGAAGATGAAGTTTATATATAGGTATAAATATATTATGTATTCATAATGTTCAACTATAAAGTCTTGTGGTCTAGTGGTGATAGTGTTGTGAGTTGATCTGAAAGGATCAGGTTCGATCCCCAGCAACATTCAGTTCGTTTTTTATTTTTTTTTATTTTTTTATTTATTTCGTTTATTTATTCATATTATGTGTGTAAATCTTTAAAAATCCATAATAAATTCATTTTTGCTCCAAAAATTATGAAATTTTAGCTGTAGTATCTTGACACCTCATATTTAATTGATAAAAAAATTCATTTTTAATGATTTTGATCTCAAAATTTCTGGAAAATTATTTCTAAGTATGATAAACTGAAATAAAATTTATTTCCCTCAGAAAATAGTTATTTTGCTGTTTTTACCAATTTTAATCATTAAGACACTATTTAATTTCATTAAATCGGTTTTAAATACAAATAAAGTGAGAAAAATTATGGAAAATTTATTTTCACTAGTTTACATCAGAAAATAATCATTTTTCATAAAAATATCCTTTTTGGATCATATCTTGTATTTTTAGTTTATATTTAATTAGACATAATAAATTATCTAATTAAATATAAATTATAAAAAAAATATGTTTTATGGATATTTTTGTATAACACAGAAATATTTCTAAGTGTGGAAAACTTGAGTGTTTATATTTCTTAGTCACATATTTAATCTTAAATCATGATATGTTTATTCCAAAATTATTATAAACATTGAGTTATCATAAAACTTCATCTTCCCTATGTACGCTTAGCAAACCCTAATGCCTTAGATTTTGGATGCCTTAGACTCTTTAAGTCACTTTCCTCGTTAGTATTCTTATATATATATATATATATATATATATATATATATATAGGTTGAGTTCTTCGGAATTTTTAAGCCTTTTACGACGAACTTTCTTGGAATTTACGCTTAGCAAAACGGTGAGTATATCTTTCCCCTTTTTCATTTTACTTTTTGGGGGCTATACATATACCTTATAACAAATTACTGTTTCTTTACATTAAGTGCAATTCTCATGTGTGTTTGCTTTGTGTTGTTTTGTATCTATTGCTTGTCAAACCATTAACCGTTTACGGCCTAGCATTTCAATGAATAGTACTATGGTATATACCCCTAGGGACTCTGTTGAGAGACCTTGGTCATTGCTATGTGTTTCATATTACTGTCAATAGCGCAATACTATATATAAATTTCATTTCATTTCTGAGGGTTGGTTTGTCTGATACTATACATAATTGCAAACAGTATACAACACATGAATTGCGAAACTTTTCTTTACTATATGTATCAACCTGATGTACTCACCAATACATTTTATGTGTTGACAAAATTATTTTGTACATGTTTCAGGTGCAGTTTGATCAAGTTATCTTGCTTTTCACACTTAGATTTTGGACCTAGTGCTTAAAATAAAATTTGAACTTATTCCATATGTTTTGAATTTCTTTTGAGACTATTTGTATTTCTTTTCGAATAATGGAAGTTGGTTGCTATTTAAATTTACATTGTCCATGTGCTATTGAACAATCGTCAGTACGTGACACCTCGATGATTCCGCCATCGGTTGGGGTGTTACAGATTGGTATCAGAGCCATGGTTATAGGGAATTAGGTTATTAATAAGTACTTTTGACCTAGACTATAACTAAGCTATCCTTTTATGTGCTTTCTCGTATTCTCTATGATTCTTTCCTAATCTTAAATCTTATAGTTTTAAGCTACCTTTTTCTCTCTCTTACTTTCTATCATATACGAAGGAGATCTTAATTTTATTTTTAAATGAAATGAAATTATCGAGATGGGATTGATCACCTCACCTTGGTAAATAGTTTCGTTTATTTTCATGTTTTATTTATTATTCTTGGAATAGTTTCCTTTCGAGATAGGAGACGTCCAAATCTCAAGGAATTTATCCCTCTAAAAGAAACTTAACCACTAAGCTGAGAGTGATATCTTTAACTTAGTGGCTGGTTTCATTCAACTATGTTTTGTTTTTGAAATATAACTTTGAGCTAGGAGTGAAATCCACACCTCAAGAATTTATTTCTATATCTCGTCTTAAAAGTCTTGCTAAAAGTTTTGAAATATTTTTGTGATGGGGCACGTGCAATCTGGAAGGGTGAGCGCCTGTATTCTGAGTTTTCTGTCTAGGCCTGACATTTCGCATAAATCCCAATCAGACGAGGGACCCGTATGCCTACCTGGGAACTCTCGGGATGAGCATTCACTTATAGGCTAAAGTACGCCCCCACAAGTCACTAAAGACATTTCAATTTCTTTGGCAAGTCACCAGTTTCCTGAGAAACAATCCCAATATCTCATTTTATTCTCGATATTTCATTTGCTTTTATCATGATTTGATATTCATTATTATTCTATTGAAATTTTCTCATATTGATTTCTAGTTACTCTTTACTTATGCAAAATTCATCTTATGCTTGCTATGTGTTATTCAAAATCTTGAAATTAGATCTCATAAGTGTTGCTTTAATTTTGTAGATGTCTGACCGTGAATCTCGCAAAAGAGCCTCTAAGCGTCAAGCTAAGTTGAAATCTGATCAGCGTATCACGACCATGCTCAATGACAAGTTGGAAACACTTGTACCTAACATCATTAATGCTATCATTCCAAATCTTAACCTAAATGGTAACTCTAGTGGAAACTCTAACAGGAATGATAATGGCAATGGTGGAGTTAAAGAAACCAAGTGTACTTTCAAACACTTCAATTCCTGTCATCCCAACAAGTTTAATGGCAATGAGGGAGCCACTGGGTTACTCGAATGGTTTGAAAGTATGGAGAATACTTTTATCAACAGTGACTGTCCTGATAACCTGCGTGTTCGTCATGCCTCGAGTGTTCTTCAAAAGAGAGCACTTACTTGGTGGAATGGTGAAAAACACAATCGAGGAACGGAAGCTGCTTTGTCTATGTCTTGGGATGATTTTAAAACCATCATGACCGCTGAATTCTGCCCGCGTAGTGAGATGAAGAAATTGGAGGATGAGTTTTATCACCTTAAGCAGGATAGTGGGAATAATATCCCTTATAACACCCGCTACCATGAACTAAGCTTGTTGATCCCTCGCATGGTGACCCCAGTTTCTATTGCTATTGAGAAGTATATTGAGGGTTTGCCACCTCAAATTCATGATTCTGTTATGGGGAGTAGACCTGCTACTGTAGAAGATGCTATTCGACTCGAAGCGGCCCTTACTGACAAGCACGTCAAGGATGGTACTCTAACTCGTAAGGGTACTAAACGACCAGCTGAAACCTCTTCAACCCCTGCTGCCACTGAACCGGCTAAAGCTACCTTTGCCTCTACTTCTTGTTCTAACAAGAAGCGTAAAGGTAGGAATCAAAATTATGCTGTCGTTACACCTGTTAATCAAGTTCCTGTTGCTAACCCACCTGCTGCACCCCAAGCTCAATCAACCCCAAAATCTTATACTGGTCCACACCCTAAATGTAGTAAATGCAACTATCACCACCCTACCAGTCGACCTTGCATGAAATGTGACACTTGTGGCAAGTCAGGTCACACTGCCTCACACTGTCGTGAAAATCAACCTAGAGCTTGTTATGCTTGTGGCGATCCTAACCACAGGCAAAGTAAATGTCCTCATCTTGCTGCTTTTATTCGGTCCCGTCAGTCAGGTACAGCAGCCCCAACAGTTCCAGCTATTCAAGCAGCTCCAGCTAGTGGTCGTGCTTTTAACATCAATGCTAACCAAGCTCAAGCTGCCAATGATGTGGTTAATGGTACATTTCTTATTAATAACTTATATGCTTCGATTTTGTTTGATACTGGTGCGGATAAGAGTTTTGTCTCATTAGAGTTTGAACCTTTGCTTGCTCGAGCTCGTTCTCATCTTACTCACCCTATCACTGTGGAGGTTGTTGATGGCAATCCCATTATCATAGATTCTATTATCCGAAAATGCACGTTGAGCTTGAATGACCATGATTTCTCCATTGATCTTGTACCAATGAAATTGGGAAGTTTTGATATTATAGTAGGTATGGACTGGCTTTCTAAGCATCATGCTGAAGTTGTTTGCTTTGAGAAGTTCATTCGAATTCCGCTTCCATCAGGTGACTTTCTTCGTGTTTTTGGAGAAAGATCATCGAAAGGTTTGAAGCTCATGTCTTGTACTCAAGCCCAGAAATATCTTCGTAAGAAGTACGTGTCTTTCTTAGCACACATTGTGGAAAAGAAAGATAAAGGCAAGAGTATTCAAGATGTTCCAGTTGTTCGTGATTTCCCAGAAGTGTTTCCTGATGATATATCTGGCTTACCTCCTGTGCGTTATGTTGACTTTCGCATTGATCTAGTCCCTGGTGCTACTCCTGTTGCTAAAGCCCCATATCGTCTTGCACCCTCAGAAATGCAAGAACTCGCTAGTCAACTTCAAGAATTGACTGACAAGGGTTTTATTCGTCCAAGTTCCTCGCCTTGGGGAGCTCCTGTTCTTTTTGTTAAGAAGAAAGATGGAACTTTTCGTATGTGCATCGATTATCGTGAGCTTAATAAGCTTACAATAAAGAATCGTTATCCCTTGCCTCGTATTGATGATCTTTTTGATCAACTTCAAGGCGCAGCTTGTTTCTCGAAAATTGACCTTCGTTCGGGATATCACCAACTTCGAGTTTATGAGGATGATATTCCCAAAACCGCTTTTCGCACTCGTTATGGGCATTACGAGTTTATGGTTATGCCTTTCGGTTTGATCAACTTCAAGGCGCAGCTTGTTTCTCGAAAATTGACCTTCGTTCGACCGGTCTGAATAGGGAACCGGTAAGAATACTGGTTCAACGTCCGCTTCGGTTATGAAAACATTGCTTAAAAGACATAAGACTAAGGGTCACCTACATATTTCACGGCTCAGTCCAGACACCTAAATTTTTAGGGACGACACCAATCGCTTGTACAGCATAAACATTGTCGGGGAAAAGTGTAAATTTGTGAAAACGCGTGAAAGGAAATTGCGTTATAAAGAATGGGACGGTGGAGTTACACGTGACTACCCAACATGGACTTCCTCAAACACCTCATAATTCCTGCCCCCCTGTTCACTATTATTTTTTTATTTATTTAAACTTTGGTTTAAACTTTAAATAAGCGTAACGACTTTGACCCTACCGTTCTTAACTTATTTTATATAATAAAGTATTGTTTCATGCTTCATTAAAGTATTGTTTTAAATAAGTGAAAGTAGAGTCTTTTGGTGGATGATCAAGCGGGGCAACTTAACAAACCTGGAAAAGGCGATGTGGTGGGATTACTCGATTTTCGACAATGGGTAGGATCTGAGATGTATCACTCGGGTGTAAAAAGTATTGCAGGAAGTGACTTCAAGTGTATCTTCTGCTGTATTATAATATGTAATAGGTGTAAGGGTGCATCTTTGACCCAAGTAAGCCTCTTGTTATATGCTTCTAAGATGTAATTGTGATGACATAATTGAGGTGAAATAAAAAGTGCCGTTTGTTTGTTAAAAAAAATAATTGTTTTAAATACTTATTATCCTAACCTGTTTGACCTAGTATAGCTAGTACTCTAACATGTTTCATACCTAATTATCCGCTAGTGATGTTTAGGCATTACCTATCTATATTATATTATAATTATAAAACATTATAAAGGAGGAGGTTTGTGTAAATATGTCTAAATTGTTTAAAGTTAAGATGACATACCAAAGGTTTCTTTACAATTTCCTAAATTTTACCACTTTTCTTCCCTAAATGCCCTTAGAAGATAATCAACTTTTATATGAAAACGAAACTCACCCAAACTAAATAAACACACGGGATAACAATATTTTTGAACAATTTTATATAATGGCGTTGGAAGATAATTTATGTTACCACAGTCCACAATGAATTATCTTAGCTAAACTTGTATGAGTTTTAAAACTTTGTCATAATAATACTTATATTAAAGGGAAAATGGATTTAATTACTCCAAACTAACGCCTATTGGCGGATAATACTTCCAACTATCACTTTGGCCAATATCACTCCCAACTTCCAACTTATTTTCTTCCATCACCCCAAAACTAACGGAGGTCTAACCTGGTTAGTCTTCGTGGCCAAAATGTAAAAACGAAAACTTCGGGACATTTTTGAAACTTTTTATTATTATTATTATTATTATTATTATTATTATTATTATTATTATTAAAGTTTATAAACCCAACCCCCCCCCCCCCTCATTTGTTCTCTGCACACAGAAGGTCACCGGTGATGGTGACCGGTAGCCGCCGCCGTCGTCGTCCTCCTCTCCGGTAAGTATCACAACCCTCTTCCCCCTCCCCTGTTTCTGGTTCGTATCACAACCGTCTATCAATCGGAACCCTAAACCCCTAAATCACAGCCCTCCTCCTCCCCCGATAACCCTTCTGTTTCTAAACCAACCATCAATCGGAACCCTAAACCCCTAAATCACTACCGGTAAGTATCACAACCGTCGCCGTCAACCCTAATTGGAACCCTAAACCCACTAAATCACTACCGGTGCTGTGTTGTTGTGTTGTCGTCGTCGGAGCAGAGGAAGAGAGAGAAGCAGATGACAGAGAGAGAGAGAGAGAGAGAGAGAGCTAGAAGGAGAAAGGAGGAAGAAGACGACGGTGAGTGAAGGGTTGGGTAGGGTTACCGGTGGGCCGGGTCAAGTTAATGTTGGATTCGGAGGGTGGTCTGGGTCGGGTTTATAGGTGGTTGCAGTGGGGTGGTGATTTGGCTCGGCGGTGGAGGTGAAAGGTGGTCAGACGGCGGTGGTACAGTGGTTGTTAGGGGTGGGTGGGGGTGGCTGCTGGAAGTTGGTGGTGGTTAGTGGCTGATGAAAATTGTAGGTGGATGAAGGTGAAGGGTGGTGGTGGTTTCCGGTGAAGGTGGTGGTGGTGGTGGTTTAGAGAGAGAGAGAGAAGGGGGGGGGGGGGTGTTGCAGAATATTGGGGGGGGGGGGGAGATTTTATAAGTTAATAGTTAATTTCAAAAATGCCCCTTAAGTTTTGTTTTTTATATTTTGGCCACATATAAGTTTAGGTTTTTACATTTTGGCCACAAACACTAACTGGGTTAGACCTCAGTTAGTTTGGGAGTGATAAAATCCAACAAGTTGAAAGTTTAGAGTGCTAATGGCCAAAGTGATAGTTGGGAGTATTATCCGCCAACAGGCGATAGTTGGGAGTATTAAAATCACAACTTTTAATCTCTAAATGGACAGTGACCTTCATATGATAGTGTATACAATATCATATTATTACTACATGTTTTTGTCATGTAAATGAACTTTATTATTTAGCAAGGTATCTTCAATGGCACGGTTATGTAGATATGCAATGACCGAACAACTTACACAAGAGTGATGTTTATGTTCATATTGGTCTGTTACATTAACATACTTTTGGTTTATTAAGATTTGTTCAATAATGAGTACATTGTTTTTGTGGTGAACTTTGGCGGTGCACATTTCTTTTCTTTTCTTTCTACGAATACTTGTTAAAACATAGTGTGTACATTTCTATTCATTTTGTGTAACTTGCGGCAAAAAACATAAGTATCAAAATGTCGTATCGCAACCTATTTATGGATCACACTGCAACGCGCGGGTAAACCCACTACTATTTTAATAAGGCCATAGGTATACTTTAATTTCATCTAGATGTTAAATCCTGCTTTTTCTCTTTTCATACTATTTCACTTCAGAGAAATGGTTTAACACCCTTTAACTTTACCTCATCCCTTAGTTTTCTCTCTTTTGATTCTTGTTAACATGTTAACCTATAGCCGCTTTAACGTCCCTTAATACGGGAAGGAAGTGGTGTACAATGAATGTTAAAATGTCATATCACCGTTAACACCATTGGTGGTAAGGTATTGATGTCGTGTGGATTAAGTCTTTTTAAACATCTTTTTCGTGAAGGTGACAACTTCCCGAAGGAAGTGTCAAGACTCGAGAAAAAAGGTAATTAAGTTAGAACTTTTTAGGTTAGGACACAGATTCAAGTTTTAAATTTATAATAAAACGATATTTGCTAATCGTTCTAACCCACACAATAGGCAAGCGTACCTATCAAGTGTAGTATAGAATTCGAGCAAGTACCGAATATCGAACCCTAAGACATAATTTCCGCTACTCAGTTTTAAGTTGCTTTTGATAAAAGAAAAAGATATAAAAGAGAGCGAGAATGACTGAAATAGAAATCAATAACCAAAAAGAAGTATTGCTTTGGGATCCGACTATCTTTGGGATGGATTAACAGTAATCATTTAGTTGAGTGGTGTTGTCAAGTTGCGCACTTATGCTTAACTTGGAGTTGCAAACACATTCTCCAGAGGTGAGTGTTTTCGCATAACTAGTTGTGTTCTTGTTTAAAATGAGGGTCTCCCAAACCGGTAAGCTCACCTCTCAACAAAGAAAAATGGACTACTCAAGAGTATGTGCACCCAATCCTGAACAATCCACCTCCCCGTGTTGCGATAAAGACCGGACAAGCTACCACTTGATATGATAGGTGAGTCGTGACAAACCATAACACGTGCATCCCCTACTTGAATTAATTAGTCTTTCAAAAAGTGATTAGTCTATTATTGATTGTGTGGCAATACAATAATGAAAGAAAATAAAGACCGTTTTCTTTCAACACGGATTCACCAATTCCTGACCTACACCAAAGCTATCACATAGACAATGAAGCTAAGTCGCAAAATGAAGTCTTGGCTTATCACCAAGACCGAGTATAAAGACCATACCGACCTTAAATGAGATCTTTGATAGTAGAGGATTAAGCCACTAAATGTGTGTATTTCTACCCACAAATGGGCCAATCACTTCTTGCGAGATTAGGTTAGCTTACAAGCAGTGTTGTAAAACTCGGCCAACTCGGCGAGGAATAGCTCCTCGGAGGTGAGGCGCCCCGAGTTTTCCCTACTCGGCCATCCCAACTCGGAATCGGTGCAACTCGACTTGGAATCGGTCAGAATCGGTCAACTCGGGATGGAATCGGTCAAGTCGGAATCGGTCAACTCAGGATGGAATTGGCCTAATTCGGCCTTGGAATCGGCCAACTCGGTATGAATCAATCAAATTAGGCCTCTAGTTGCTTTTATGAGATAGTTTTAGTATTTGGCATACTTTTATGAATTTATGCCATATATATAATCATTAAATTATTAAATTTCTATATAAATCACCATGTTCGAGTACTCCCCGAGTACTCCCCGCCTAGGCCGAGTACTCGCAACACCCCGCCGGCCGAGTTGAGAACGCCTAGCGACTTTTGCAACCTTGCTTACAAGTGCATGGGTTGTTACACCCACAAGACTAAATACTAAGTGATTAGTTAATTAATTCACCAAACAAAGTTTTAAGTAAAAAGTATTAGACAAGAACACAAACACCAACTCAACAAATAAAAACTATATAATCCATACCAAAGTAGTCTTCACCCTAGAAACACTCTAGTATCCTAGCCAAGAATTGGCATTACAACTTGCACTCTAACTTGGGTGTATAAAGAACATATATAAGTGGTTATTTATGGATTAAAGTGGGGTTTTGGGGTGATTTGTAGTTATCTCTCTCTAACTCTCAACTCAAGTAATGTTTATGGAGTGATCCTAAACTCCAAAGGTCACTTACAAGACCCTAAAGATGGCTGATGAGTGATAGAAACTCGTGTAAAATGGGATGCTCAAAATGAGTGGTGGAGGCCTCTATTTATAGGCAAATCAGCCCTTGCACGCCCCTGCTGCAGAAGTGGCATGCCCCTGCTCGACAGTAGGTACTGTTGCAGAGTCCTTTGTTGCAGAAGATGTCTCCTTCAGGACAAGCACGCCCGTGCTTCAGTAGTGAGCACGCTCGTGCTCCTGAGTACTTATAACCGTCTTGTCAGTTTTGGTCGGTTGGAGCCTTGGGGGACACGCGTCAACGAGCACGGTCGTGCACATCAATGTGGCACGCCCGTGCAACCTCTGAAAGGTGACTTTTGGCCTTCGTTTGAATTGGAAATGTTGACTTGTTGACTCGGGATAGGTGCATGGTCGTGCACGATCGAAGCGCGACCATGCTTCATCTGTTTTAGCTCCAAAAGTCTTCATTTCCTTGTCTTTTGTGTCGGTTTTCACTTCTTTTCACTTTCCACCATCAATACCTGCAATTATCTTCAAAAAAAGACAAACTGTGATCATACCAAGGTAAAAGCATGGTTTTGAGTGATAATTAGGTGAAAATATGTATGTAAAACCTGCTAATTTTGAGACATATCACATCACCTCACACTTAGACGTTTGCTTGTCCCCAAGAAAACCTAACCTAGGCAAAGAGAGTAGAGTAAAAATATGTGAGAGTAGTGTGACAAGTCACAACAACCCACCTCCTAAGAGTCCCACTTATTCAACACATCCTTGGTATTTGTTTTAGAAAGCCTTGGTTCGCCTAATCAAATGTTCCTCAAGCGTCTACCTCATATTTGTCCTCACTATTTCACTCAGGGGTTGTTTTTTGGGGGTGATCACTCAAGTTCAACCTAAGGCATACACAGATCATAGGCTTGTATACAAATCAAATCTCCACCGTTATATATGGGTGATAGGCTGCGAATCACAAGGTCTTTTGAGGGTGAAAATGTTAAAGTGATAAATGGGTAGGATGGGTGTCTACTGTCGTGTCTGGCTCGGGCATCGGCTGTGGCATAATAGGAAAATGTCAAACTCTAGATAATGAGCTTTTATGAAACTCCTCCCCCGAAGACTTATTGCTCTGACGTCCATACTTCACGAATCGTTCGGTCTTCACACCTAATAATCTCTGCTAGGAATGTCCTAGAAATAAATCTTCAAATAGAATTGTTTTCTTTCGGCTCGTTTTATGGTCGAGCTTTTTTGACTTATTCTTCAAACACTGTTTTTTTTAACTCAAATGTTGCTTTTGGTGAAGCTTATTATTTGGTATGCTAATCTCTGCATGGCGATCTTTCTTATTTTGCCAAACTTCGTCTTGGTGAACAACATGATGCTTGGTCTGTTTCCATTACTTTAAGGCTGCCCGAGAGTGTCCCAATAGTTTGCAACACGCCTTCTTTGCCAAAACCATGACAGGGGCTGAATGTGATGGATGAAACAAAAAAGGCTAAGGCTCAAGTGGGGTAATTAGGTGAGGGATATATTTATGGAGGCTAATGAAAAATGGAAGGGATGTGTCCTAAGTGCCTTGATCACTTTCACAATCTCTCACCTTGCGTGCGGTCTCAAAATGCATAAGCTACACAAGTTCTAACTATGACATGCCAAAGGTGAATATCTCTCATGGTCAAACGAACGAGCACATGTGGTGTATATATCAAAAGTGGAATGTGCTCGATAAGGCTCAAGGTACTCACATGGGAAGGGGTAGTCACTCATATATGAAGTAGGACACTTTGAGTTAGTTCTTTCGGCTTTGCCAACACTTCCAAAAATTTGTTGTTCAGGTCTTTGGGGTGGACTCAAAGAGTTTGAAAAATGTTTTTAATTACTCTAAAAAACGATTTTGAAAAGCTTTTGCCTTCAAGGTTCTTGGTTTGCCTGGCTCAAGAGGTGGTAAAATTTATAAGATTTTATCACCTCACACTTAATTCTTTAGCATCTTTGAAATTATAGATTTGTAAAGAGAATATGCTAAAGAATCAAGCAGGACGTAGTTACGTCTTTCCCTAATAGGCTAAAAAGCTCTTCGGGCAAAGTCTGAGATTGAGCCGTGAGAGAGAACACCTATCATGGATATATATGGCTACCTACAAAATAAAAACTACTACTAAACTACTAAATCCTAGTGCCGAGAAGTCATACCTGGCGGTTAGAAAATGAAAGGGAACGATCATACCTGAGGGTCCTCGATTACTTTTCTTACCGTATGCACCAACCTCTCAACTTATTCTTCTAATCTATAAATCCGGGCTGCCTCTACGGTAGCGCCACATTCTACGGTAGCGCCACATTTCAAGTCTTTGGCTGGACAAAGGCGATCTGGTCATGGATGCGCTGGCATTTCATCTACCTCCTCGTTGGCCAAGAACTCAAAGTATGGTTTAAGCCGGTGACCATTAACTTTGAATAAAGCTCCTGTTTCTGTCTCTAAATCTACCGCACCGTGAGGATAGATTTTCTTCACAGTGTATGGTCCGGTCCAACTTGACTTCAGTTTCCCATGAAAAGTCTGAGCCTCGAACTGTAAAGTAACACTTTCTGACCTTCTTGAAACGGCTCATTTCTTCCGAGTCTCTGATCATGGAATCTCTTGGGGTCTTTTTGGTATGGGGTAATGGAATGGATGAGAGAATGGAATGGACGAGGTAATAGAATGGACAAGGTAATGTAATGGATCATTACCATTCCATGTATTGTTTGGTTGCTATGTGGGAATGAAACAAAATATTACTTTGTGTTGATGGATAGGCAGGAAAGGAGGAAGGAATAAAATTGGTGGTGAGTGGCGATGGTGGGTGATGGTTAGTGGCGGTGATGGTGGGTGGTGATATGTGGCGGTAGCGACGGTGGTGGGTGACGGAGGCGGCGGTGAAATGTGGAAGTGGATGGTTGTGATGGTGCGTGGGAGACAATGGTGAGCAGTGGCGGTGGGTGGTGGAAATGGTGGTGGTGGGTGTAGGTGGATGGAACTGATGGTGGGTGGGTGACGATGGTGAGTAATGGTGGTGGTGGGTGGAGGCAGCGGTAGTGGTGGTAGAGGAAATTGTGGGGAGTGACGGTGGCAGGAGGTGGAGGCGGCAGTGGGTGGGTGACGGTGGGTGACGGTGGTGGGCGGTGGCAGCGACATTGGGTGGTGTTGGATGGTGGCAGTGGTGGGTGGGTGGGTGAAGGTAATGGGTGGCGGTGATTGGGTGGTGACGGCGATGGTGGGTGGTGGTGGCAGCGGTGGTGGTAGATGGTGGTTGGTGGTGGTGGTGGTGGGTGGTGACAATGGTGGTGGTGGGTGGGTGAAGGTAATGGGTGGCGGTGGTTGGGTGGTGAGGGCGATGGTGGGTGGTGGTGGCAACGGTGGTGGTGGTGTCTGGTGACAACGGTGGTTGGTGGTGGTGGTGGGTCGTGGCTTATGGTGTTGCTAATGATGGGTGAATGAGAGATGGAATGAAAAAAAAACATGGGGGGTGGATGAAATGGTTTTGAGGGAATGAAATGCTTTGTGGAATGGGTGATTCCATTCTTTTAACCAACCAAACACACTATTTTTCATTAACTTGTAATGGTCCATTCCATTCCCCCTTCCATTCCATCATACCAAACGCTACCTTGGTCTTTTCTTTGTAGATGAGGGAGTTATCATAAGCTTGTTGGCGGAGGTCTTCAAGTTCATTAAGCTGAAAGAGTCGGTGTTGCTTGGCATCTTCAGGATCATAATTTGCGGCTTTTAACGCCCAATAAGCTCTGTGCTCCACTTCTAATGGCAAGTGACACGCCTTTCCGTACACGAGTCTGTACGGGGTGGTACCAATCGGGGTCTTGTATGCTGTACGTAGTACCCAAAGTGCATCGTCTAGACGATCGGCCCAATCTTTTCTCTCTATCCCCACGGTTCTTTCAAGAATCCTTTTTATAGCCCAATTAGTGACTTATACCTGACCATTGGCTGGGGATGATAAGGAGTGGAGAACCTTTGCTGACAACCATATCTTTGTAGTGCTTTCGCCAACTGCTTGTTGCAAAAGTGGGATCCTCTGTCACTGACGAGAACTTTTGGTACACTGAACAAAGCAAAAAGAGCTTTTAGAAATTTGACGACAACTCTGGCATCGTTTATTGGCAGTGCTTGTGCTTCAACACACTTGGAAACATAGTCAACAACAATAAGGATGTAGAGATTTCCCCTGGAAGGTGGGAATGGTCCCACAAAGTCTATCCCCCAAACATCGAAGATCTCACAAACAATGAACCCGGTCTGTGGCATTTCATCGCAGGCGTTGATGTTGGCGACTCTTTGGCAAGCATCCCAATTTTGGACGAGAATGGCAGCGTCTTTGAAAATTGTGGGCTAATAAAATCCTGCTTCGTAGACTTTTCGAGCCGTATTTCCGGCGGCGTGGTGCCCTCCTGTAGGACCTACATGACACTGTCGTAGAATCTCTTGGGCTTCCTTCCTGTGAACACACCGGCGAATAACACGATCGGGGCAAATACGAAAAAGGTAGGGATCCACCCAAAGATAATACTTCAAGTTGGAAAAAAATTCTTCTTTTCATAATATGACTGTCCTTTAACGAGTATTCCACTGCCCAAGTAATTTGCGTAATCAACCTACCAGGGATATGAGTTCGGGTGGTACTTCTTCTAGACGAGACAAATGATCGGCTGCAACATTTTTGGCCCCCTTCTTGTCTTTTATTTCTATATCAAATTCCTATAGTAGAAGAATCCATCATATGAGCCTTGGCTTCACGCCTTGCTTGTTGAAAAGATAGCGCAGAGCGGCATGATCAGTGTAGACGATGGTCTTTGACGAGATAAGATATGAACGAAACTTGTCAAAGGCGAATACTACAACAAGGAGTTCCTTCTCAGTTGTCGTATAATTTTCCAGGGCATCATTGAGGGTTTTACTTGCATAGTAGATCGGGTGAAATTGCTTATCTTTTCTTTGCCCCAAAACTACCCCTACCGCCATTTTGCTTGCATCACACATTAATTCGAATGGTAGGTTCTAATGTGGAGAAATGACAACCGGTGCTTCAACCAACTTCCTTTTCAGGCAATTGAACGCTTCAAGACAGTCTTCAGTAAACACGAACTCGTGATCCTTTTTAAGAGCTTGAGAGAGTGGTCAAGCGATCTTTGAGAAATCCTGGATGAATCCTCTATAGAAACCGGCGTGGCCGAGAAAACTACGAATTATTATTGGCCTATTATATATTGTATAGTTTAAACAATTTTTTTTTGAATTTAAATCCTAGACATTTGATTCATTTCTCATTAACACAAAAAACGAAAGTTACATCATAATAGAAGGTAGACGGGCAACAAGCTGTGCCGCCACCCCTTTCTGAATTGCAAACCCTAGTCTACCAAAGACATATCCTTGCCCCCTGGGGATGAAACATTGCTGTGGACGACCCGTTGGACCCTGGTCAAGAAACGAATAGCTTCTGGCGCCAGGGAGCCAAAGGTGTCGAAGGCTAGAGGGATAAAGACATGTTGGTTATCTGCACAAGCTTTAGCGTGTTTATCTACTTTCTTTGATTCCACCTTTCTTGATGCTTGCCCAGCTACGAACCCTGTTTCCCTTAACCCAACCAGCGGAGATACCCCCGTGAGGTCCACACAGGCATGTTTCCCCCTCTCCCAACCAAAGACAAGCAGATCTGCGGGTCGCAGAGTGGATCTCCCTTCCATGGGGTCTGTGAGGAAGTTTACAGGGGCCTCCTTTTTGGCAGAGATCCCAGCTCTTCTCAGGATATCCCACAAAACGTCCCTCACCCAGTCATGCCGATATTTGAAACCAGGAAGCTCCTTGCAATGAATTGCATGCTCCCCGTATTTATCCATGCAAGTTTTACGGCAGATGGGACATGTTTCATCTTCCGGGTACATAAGGATCATCAATCGGTACTTGAGTATAGCCCTGTATAAACAATTGAATTATTATTATTTTTTAAATGTGTAACGTTCATTAGTTGGTTTATTATGAAAAAATTAAAGTAAAACAAATTAGTTTAACCAATCACCTTATGGTGGAATGGTATGGAGGCTCAATGATAGAAAACTCATGGCTGAAAAGTCATGGGTTCGATTCTTGATAGCGCCGATTACCGATTATTCCATTATCGTGCTTTCGGGGGGTGTATAGTCGGGTTTTCCCCGGAACTGGTGGATTTGCTGAAACCACGGGCTTCCTTACATGTCTGGCTATGCCGGTTGGAAGAGTTCTTGATTTGACTGAGTAACGACCCTGAAGAGAGTTATTGGTGAATTTTATTGGCCATTGAAAAGAAAAACAAATTAATTTAAAAAAAGGTATAAATGATATTAAAAGGATGAAGACGGTTGTTAGAAAAATATAAAAAGACGGAGAAACAAATGAAAGTGGAGTCGCCGTCAGTGCCGTCCAGACAGAAGGTAGTAATAAATGTGACCGCCAATACGCGCCGTTGGATCTGATGATTATATATTTAGTCTAGCCGTCGGCGCCCTCACTCACGTGCCAACCACACTCAATTAATTACACTTTATACCCTTACATGTCTACTGCTTTTGACTATTTAGTATTTACACCAAACCTAGTTCAATTTAAATATATTTATACAATTTTTTTTTAACGACCAACAAAAATTTTATTAATCAGCAAGGCTAGCGGGAAGCTACCAAAACACCCATGTACAATGTATCATATATTTATACAATTTACATGTATAAATAGGTTACGGGGACGGGGCGCCATTAGAAATGGTCACGAATATTTCACTATTAGCACGGTAACACCGCCACCACTTATATTGGTAGAGTTTTCGTGAACCGTTTCCTGGTTCTTTTTAACTGGCTGGTAACCGTTTATTATTTAATTTTAAATTAGTATAATTCAAATTTTTTTATTATAACCGTTCTCAAACCACATTTTTGTTATTGTTTTTTATTTAAATCGTGTGTTTTAAACATAAATGAAAACAAAATTAAATAAAAAACATAAACAAAAACATAAAACATAATTTATTAATATTAAACATAAATATAAATACATCAAAACATAAAAAATAAAGCTTAGAGTTAACGTGTGAGTTGTCAGGCCTACAGATGCTCAAAGTTGCCATGGTAACGACCAGCATAGTTCACCTGGGTCATCTCCACAGCCAACTCCGGCACAATGTCTGGGTGCCGGCTCATGGTGTGCTCGTAGCAGGTGGTCCATTTATCACATTTGTTGTTTAGATCGGTCCATTTTCTCTGTAGGCTCTCAATTGTGCGGTCGCTTTCGCCGAGTTGTTGTTTGAAGTCAGCCAAGACACGGTCCCAGAAGCCTGTTTCCCTACCTCCTGAGCCCCCCTGAGCCCCTACGGGGTTGGCGTTGCAAGGATAAGTCGTTTTGTGCGTCTTTAATGCAAGCAACCAGAGTCATTTCTTCATTTCCGGTCCAGCGAGTCATTTTGAAGGTGTGGGTGTTGTTGATGTTGAAGTGTGTTTTCACCACCGTCGTTTATATACACAAAAATCTCAAACCGTATTGCATGTAAAATTGAATTTTTTCTGATGGTTAGATGAGACGGATTTTAATGGGAATAAATATTTTTGCCCGTGTTGGGTGGAGACGGTTATGAGAAATTAAATTGGGTTGACGATTTGGTGATAAAATTTATAAAACTGTGTGAATTTAAAAAAAGGTTTATATTTGTATTTTAATGAAAACAAAAAAAAAGAAGAATCAGTAGAGTGTTGCATCAAAAAAAGTGTTTCAGTGAAGTAAATCAGTGAAGTGACGTGACAGTGTATAATTGGTTAAAATCAGTGAAGTAAAAAGACTTTCATAAAAGCGCTCCTCCCCCCCCCCCCCCCACAATTTTTATATATTTTAGTCATTGGCACATCCTAACTTTTATTTGCATATCTTCTCTCCTTATACGCGGCGCATAATGGGTTTGACAATGACAATGTTGTAGCACATGTATCACTTGTTAGACTTTTTTTTAACGTCAAATTTTATTACACCTTAATTTCACCTCATCTTATACTTGCAAGAATTTAAACCCATAACCTCATATTTATAAAGAGGACATCATACCACTAGACCAAAAGTTCATGGGTTCACTTGTTAGACTTATGTAAGATGACATGACTCATGACTTATGTTCATTCATAATGCATGGATTTGGTGTATTTGGTAATGTCGAAATGAGATGGTTTTCAAGAATGTACAATGCTCGGTTCAGAAGGTGGCGGGGGAAGTTAAGTCTTTAAGTTTCTTATGGGTAAAGTCGAGGGCGAAGATAAACGTATTGGATTGGGCAACTTGGTGTAGGTTTAACCTGTATAGGGTTGGGTGGTAGTAATTTGTGTTTTGTTTTCATTTGGTGAATTTGTATGGTAACATTGCTAGTATCCCGCTAGCATTTGGTGATATAAAATTTTCGTTGATCTTTAAAAAAAAAAATAATGCATTGAATTCTATGCACCGTGTTTTATTATCTTCAGATGGTTTACCTTTAAATAATTTAAAATAACTTATGGGAAATACCAAAATGGTTAGGTCGTGAGGTGTCAATGAAAGTTAAGGAATTTCAAATTTAAAAGTATGACAAGTGGATATGATAATAGAATAACAAGTGTCAAAGTCGTTTAATTCTTTTAAATTTCTTTATACGATGTATCGATAAATATATTAAGGTGTAAACCATTATTAAATTAAATTAATAAATATACATTGAAATGTAATGTTTTGTCTAGTTTAATATTTGAATATTTTAGTTTTATATCCTCAAAACAAAAGCTTGCTCGTTTTAATTTTAACAGGGGTTGTTTGGTAGTCTCTTAATGATCATTCAGAGACTACCTTTTAATGCTCGATAACCTCAAAATAGTTAAGAGGTAACCATAAGTCTAAATGGTTAAGAGACAACCATTAAGATGTTGTCTCTAAACCATTCATACTTAATATTACTCCATTCGTCTCAATTTAAATGTCCTAGTTCAAAAAACACACATTTTAAGAAATATTTTGTTTGTATATAGTAAAATGACAATAATATCCTTAAAAGTGATGATTGTGTTTTGTCTTTTATGGGCAAAACTGGAAAATACATTTCTATTTTTGGAAAGAGACATTTAATTTGGGACAAACAAAAAAGGAAAGTAGGACATTTAAATTGGGACGGAGGGAGTACATCTTAACCACTAAGAGACTATAAACCATTCAGATGTAGCCTCTTAATGACTATTCAAAAACTACGAAACACCCCAGAGTTTTAGTTTGTCTCTGCTTGCTCTTAATAAAATTTTGAAGCTTGAATTTGTGTGGTTTTTGAATCTTTTGTTAATTATTAAGCATTTGATTATTTTCTTATGTACGTGATTATTTTCTTATTGAAAAGTGTTATATAAAAAAGCAATATTTATACAAAATAATATTTACTTTAGTCTCGACAGCTTACTCAAGCAAGATATGTAAAATCCAGATTTGAGCTTGTTTAGTTAGAAAACTTTAATTTGGAAAGCTAAATATCATTAATTTTACTCGCCTAGTTACTATTGTTATTCTTATGTAATTTACCCTTCATGATACGTAAAATTCAGTAATTTAAAAAAATAAAAAAATATCATAGTCATAAAGTACATATAAAAAACTTACTTTATCACTTTCCATACGTAATAACTAAAGTCAGTTACACTATTTCAAAACTTATAGATTACATTTTAAATATTATTATTTAATACACCAAATGTCCAAAAATAAAACTTGTTTCTTTAGTTAGGAGCGGACGGCGTAGAATCAGAAAGCATCAATTATCATTTATCCCAAGCCGTCTGATCCATTCGGTTGCGGCTAAATGCTATCGCCATTCACCTAACACTTGTCTCCACATCCGGAAACTGAATTTCACCAAAGTACAACCACCATTGCGTACAGTACAACCAATTCATTGTCATCACTCATCACCTTTCACTTTCACATAAGGCCTTTCATCTCAGCTGTCACGTTAGCGTGGGGTAGAAACATCCATCCCTTAAAAGATAAAAAAGCATTGACCAATGAAATTGCCCGGCACCAACGTCATTCTTCTTCCGCTCATGCCGTGCCGGAGCCAAGAGGACGGTGTTTGCCGGGCCGGCATGCAGGGCCGTCCCTGAGAATTCAGGTGCCCGGGCCGAGCCATAAGAAATGTGCCTCTAGCCTTAGGCCTTAATGAAAGAAATAATGTGAACTACTTTTTTTTAAATAAAGATTCAAGTAATATTAATAAAAATATCAATGACCAAAATGACAAAAGCATAGTATTATAATGAGTTAATAACATACTGTAATAAGCGAATAGCTAACCAAGGATGAGTGAAGCTCTCCTAGCATTCTTGGTAGCAAATTGATGGATCAACTCTTCACACTTTATATTATCCAACATTTCACTCTCGATAGCTATCATTGCCAATCCGCAAAGTCTTTCTTGAGACATTGTAGATCGTAGATAAGATTTCAATAACTTCAATTTCGAAAAACTCCTTTCAGCAGATGCCACCGTAACCGGAATAGTCAACAATATTCTATATGCAATGCAAGCATTTGGGAAATAACCGTCTTCTTTCATATACTCCAAAACATCTATAGGGTTGATAAATCTTCTAGTTTGTACTGTGCTAAATAGTTTCAACTCCAAATAAAGTTCGTCACCAACAATATCAGATCTTTCGTTAAACTTGAGTGCAGTTTCGAGACGATGACAAGACAACTTAAGATCTTCATCTCCAATTCCACTCAACTTGTATGGAAACAAAAAACCAAATAACCCCTCATACCATTTGAATTGCTCAAATCTTGTCTCAAGAGAAACAAGAGCTTGATCAACAATATATAAGAAATAATTTACTCTAAAATTCTCTTCATCTGTAAAGGAGACTTCTTGGCTACTTGAACTTTCATCTTTTCTTTTTTTTCTTTTAATTGTACGTTTCTTTACAAATATAGGTTCAACATCCATTTCATTAGCAATCTTTGTAGCTTCATCAATCGCTTTTGCAAAACCATTGTCTCTATAGTCCTTGAAGTACTCAATCAATTTGTTTATCTCTCTAATAGCGGTATCGAGATGCATATCCTTTTCTTGTAACCTCTTGCTCACTATATTCACCTGGTTTAATACTTCATACCATATAACAATTGATACCAAAAATTCAAAATCACCAAATTGATGTTCCGCTAAAGACTTTGCTTCCTCTGCAATTGCAGCATCTTTATCTGTCTCTCCAACATCAAGTAAAGCTTCTCGCAGATCGACAAGTTGCAATTTAATAGCCTTTACACTCTCAAAACGACTTTCCCAACGAGTTTGAGACAATGATTTAAGACTCCAACCTTTAAGATTATCTTTCAAAATCTGCCACCGATTAATAGAATTTGCAAAGATAGTATATATGCGTTGGATGTGTCCAAAAAAGCTCTTTCCTTTAACACAACTATAAGCCATATCACATAATGTAAGGTTAAGAGAATGGCAACCACAAGGAGTGTAAAAGGCTCTAGGGTTTTCTTCTAAAAATCTCGTTTGCACTCCTTTGTGTGACCCTTTCATGTTTGCTCCATTGTCGTAGCCTTGACCACGCATATCATCAATTTCAAGACCAAGAGACTGTATCTCTGCAAAAGTAATATCAAATAATCCCTTCCCGGTGGTATCATTAGCATTCAAAAATCCTAAAAATGACTCCTCGACAGTAACAGAATTAGATGAGAACTTTAAATATCTCACTATTATAGTCATCTGTTCTTGGTGGCTTGAGTCAGGAGTACAATCAAGAATGATTGAGTAGTACTTTGCATCCTTTATGTTCTTGACAATTTCTTTTTTAATTTCTTCAGCAAGCAATAGTATTATCTCGTTTTGGATTTTGTGTCCAAGATAATGCACATGAATACTATCACTTGTGATCCGTCGCACATGCTCCTTGATAACCGGATCAAACTCTTCCAACATTTCAACCAGACCCAAGAAATTTCCATTACCTTTTAAATACAATCAACAAATAAAAAGTGGAATCAGTTATAACAATTAAGTGGAAGTGGAATAAAAAAAATTAAACACAAATTACCTTTTTGATACAACTTTTCATTTGTTCCACGAAACGCTAAATTATGTTTAGCAAGAAACTTCACTAGTGCAATGATTCTCAAAAGGACTTGTTTCCAGTAATCTCTTTCTTTCTTGAATTGCTCGTATTGCACTTTATCAATTGTTTCGTTCAACTTCAATCTTCTTCGCATATCAAACCACTTATGCATATTTGTGAGATGACCCAAGGAAACCTCGTGTTCTCTAACTCTACGGGTAGCATGGTGCCAATCATCAAACCCTACACCTTCCAATCTACCTTTTGGCATCCCCGTTCTAAACACTTTGCAACAGAAACAAAATAGCTTGTTTACCTCTTTCGAGTATACTAGCCATTCTCTATCACATTTCTCCAAATTTGATAAAGTTCTTGTATATATATCCGCGGAAAATCGTCTACCATCTTTATCGTAGGGACCAACTACTACATTAGTATCTCTTTTAGGACCTTTCTCAACCAAAAGTTTAATTTGGTCAGAATTAAGTCCTTCCCACATTCTTGGATCAAATATATCAACAGCATTATGGTTTACGTGCTCTTCTGGTTCTACTTCCACATGCTCTTGTTCTTCATCATGTTCTTGTTCTATTTCCACACGCTCTTGCTCTTGCTCTTCAACATGTTCTTGTTTTTCCTCCTCTTCTACTTCGACTTCCTCATGCTCTTTAACATTCTTTTTAGCCCATAGCTTTTGAATTGAACCGGTTAGAGATTTGGCCATTGCTTCAGCTCGCTTTCTCTTTTTACGCTTTTGACTACCGGATGGTTGTTTAGGAGCCATACTTTTGACAATTAATAATTCTAACAATTAACAATTAAGATTAATAGAGCATTAGGTTAATTCAACAAAACCATAATTCTAAATTTCTAAGTTCTAACCATTAATAATTAGTCAATTACCCATTAACCAATTACATATTAAAATGATAATCTTCAATACAACTGACATGATTTCCTAGAATTAAATTGTATGAGCAACACCCAACACCCAATTAAAAACTTAAATCTGATGTACCATATTCACAAAAGGACATGAAGAATATAATATAATATAATAATTAATTGTTGTCCATCATATATATATATTTATAAAGAAAAAAAGCACTTACCGATGCAAACTAGGAGCAAACAAAAAAGTTGATCGGTGGTTGATTGGTCGCACTGCGCGTGTCAGTCGTCAGAGTGGGGTCAGGCGTTAAACATGTCGGCAATTGTGTGTTCTTTTTTTTTTTTAAACCTAAATGGGCTCCTATAATGGGTTTATAATTGGGCTAGTAGTTAATGGACCTACTATACACAAAAGTGCTTGAAAAAACATGTGCCCTCTTAGAACTTGGGCCCGGGCCGCAGGTCCTCCCTGCACCCTTATTGGGCCGGCCCTGCCGGCATGGGCATGCCCATGCTATGCCGGCTCCACACCGAATGGCCTAATCAACCACATCATTCAAACCCACTCCACTTCCTTAACAAACTAGATCTAATAATCTACACATGCTTACACAAATTGGAAAAAACCTCCAGTTTATTACTGGCCCGGTTTTTATATTTTTATGTACGGTTTTTATATTTTTATATAACAAACTAGATCTATTCAGCTAATTATGTTTATACTAATTGGAACAAACTTCTAGTTGCTTACTCGCTCGGTTTCTATATTTTTATATAAAAGTTTCGTCATTAAAAAATAACTAAAAATTGCAGAAACTAAGAATCTGATTATATACAATCGGAACAAAGATTTTATAACATTATCAGCGCATCAAAAACATTATATCAGGCTGCTTTCATACTTTTTAATCCTAATACATTCTTCTTATATCTCATATTTTTCTTCTTCTTCTTCTTCTAATCTTTATCATATGCTTTTTTTTATAAAAAAAAACGACATAACTACATTATCAGGCGACCTCTGCTGGAGGATAATTCAGATCCAGATCAAGAACAAACGGTTTCTCCGGTTGACTGAAATTGACCACCGATGATGAGTCCGAGTCCGATTGAGCGCCGTTAACGGTCCCGATCGTCAAATTATTTCCGTTAACGTTTCCGTTAGATTTAATACCACGGTTAGCGAGATGATCGATCTGTGAATGGAACACGAACAACGAATGAGCCATTGGAAACCCATAACGTGAATGCGCTTGTGCTAGCCGGAGATCGAGTTCCGGTTGAACCGGAACAGGCACGACGGTGATCGGACCGGTTCGACCGGCTGAATCGACGACGGTGCTGCTTTCGCCGCTATGTGTTTTGGTTAAAACACTCTTTTTCGTTATATTCGGGAGGCAGAGTTCAGTGGGTGTCGGAAAATTCGTCTTCGCTTTATCCCCACGGAACTCACGCGCCGCGGTGTCATACGCACGCGCGGCTTCGACCGCGGTATCAAACGTGCCGAGCCAAACCCGGCTTTTTTTCCCGGGGTCTCGTATCTCCGCGGCGTAACGACCCCACGGGCGTTTACGTACGCCGCGGTATCGAGTCTCGGGAATGTCATTGTTAACAGCGGCGACGGTGACGGTGACGTCAGGTTTCCCGCGAGGAACCATGGTGTGTGATGAAATGAAGGTGAGAAAAAAGGGGTGGGGATAGGGGTGTTTATATAGTGATGGAAAAATTGATGGTTATTACCACTCTCATGAGAAAAGGCGCGTGTGTGTGGATGTAAGGTTAGGCTCCTCATCCGTGGCCTAGGGCTAAATTCATTCATGAGGTTTTACCACCCACTCATAGTTTGCTATATTAAGGGTGTGTTAGAATTAGAATTTCAGGTTTTTGATTTTGTGTTTTGAGGGCAATATGATAAAATAATTTCATTTCATACCCAAACAAACAAGACTAGTTATAGGATGATCAATTAATATAAAGTAGATGTAGATGATAACAATATGTGTATGTGCAGAGCTTGTATAAAAAAATAATTATATTATGACACAATTCGCGTATTTTAGTAGTAAGAGTTTGAAAACGGTTATCCAGGGTTAGGTTATGTATTAGGTAACTTGTTAATATAGATTCTACAATAGATCCGTGTGTTTATGACAACGTATCTTTCTTTAATGTTTTGAGTGTGTTATGTATGTGTGATGACGTTTACGTGTGTGATAGAGGTTTACGTCAAACGCTTAAAGAAAATTATTTATGGCTGATGTATGCTTGTGGCGACAGTATGACGTTTAGCATGATTATAAGATCTTTTATGTCTTGTTAGCATTATTAGGTCATGTTACAAGGTCAAGACACAAAGAAGCTTACGATGTATGACGTAATATATTGTAAAGGTTTGTTCTGCATTGGACATAATGATTCATCATTATATGTGATTACATAACTGTTTTCTTTTTGTGTGTATATTAATAGTTAAATGTAAATGTTCTAATGTAAATGTTCTGCTTGTTATATTGATTGTGATTAAGTATCTGTTTTTGTCTGGTTAACAGTTAAATTTGAGTGTTCTCCTTCTAGGTTAACTTACAAAAAAATATGCACAACCATATTTTCGTCTGGTTAACAGTTAAATGTGTGATTAAGTATAGGGGTTTTAGAGGTGATCAACTATGTAAACTTTCCTATTATGTTTTTAAAACTTTCTTATTTCTTCTGTTGTTACATTGATACATAAAGGACATTTACTAGATTAGGTGATACAAGTTGTAAGGGGGACGGGGCACATGGGGCTTATGGCTTTGCGCTTCACCAGCCAAGGGGCTACACGGTTCCGACCCCCGGGGCTTCGATTTTTTGCTTGAAAAATTGTCTTGGTGAAGCCAATTTCGCTTAGTGCATCTCTCTTCCACCTCTCTCTATCTCTCGCTTCCACACCCCTCTCTCTAAAAAAAAAAATCTTTTGGCCACTTTGGTTATGCATTTCTAGTGTTGGGGCTACTTTAGGCTACCTGAGGGTAAAAATAACGTGGCATTGTGTGATTGGTTCAGATGTGGCTACATGGGGCTTGTGCCCCTTCCCCCCTAAGATAACGTAATGGCCTAAAACCATTTCAATGGAATCAAAACTTAGGGGGGACGGGGCGCCTACCGATTTGGTCACGGGTACCCCACTACCAGCACGGTAACACCACCGCTACCCATGCTAGTAGTGGTCCGTGAACCAAATTCGGGTTCTAGTTAACACACGTTAATACCTATTTTTCTCTCTCCCTTTCTCTAATAACTAATACACATAAATATTCAAAGATTTTCTGGTTCATCTCCGTAACCACTTCTGTTAGAATACATCGAATCAGACCTAACGATGGATCTGTTACCGTTACCGGATGAACTGAATATGAGGATCGAGGAATGATCTGCTTGAAGGAGGATGAGGACGATTCTGTAAATGAAGAGAAATTGAATGATCTGCTTGTATATGTGTATAAGTGGTGCTGATAATTGAAAAAAGAAAGGGGATATGGGTAGATGATGACATGAAGAAGCTGAGATGAGGTGGTGAAGGAGAAGAGAACACGTATTATTATTATTATTACTATTATTATTATTATGTGTAAAAATAATTGATTGTTGGTAAAGAATCAGTGGAGTGCTGCCTTCAGAAAACGTATTCAGTGAAGTGATGTGGTAGTGTAAGATTGGTGTAAATCAGTAAAGTTGAAAATCAGTGAAGCTGTTGGCTGAGTTAAGAACATCAACAAATTATGCTGACATTGTAGATGTGGTAGCATATTTGTACAGCCTAAAAAATAAAGTAATGGTTATTGGCGCTACTCAGAGTGACGGGCCCAAGATTTTATTTCTATGTAGTCATTAGTTTTATATGCCATTTTTTAACAAGTGGGCAGAAGAATTTCTAGATCGGCTCGGCTCTGGTCAGAAAAATACAAGTAAAAAACATTTCTCCAAATACTATGGTTTCAATAACAAAATCAATGCTAGCAATAATAAATAGATATATTAAAGGATAAAACGAATGTTTTTAAATCCAATAACCCTTTTAGTAATGTTAAAACATAAATGAGAAAACTATGTAAGTGTTGAATAAAACCGAAGCATGGATCTCGTTAAGAAAGATCAAAAAAGAAGAACAAGGTCAAGAAAGATTTAAGATTTGAAGATCAAGGTTAAGAAAGATCCAAGATTAGACCTGATCATGGAAAACTAACTTAGAAAGATGAAACCTCGGCCAATACATAGAAATCTAGGATCAAGATAAGAAATCTGGGATATACACTAAAGATCATAAGACCACGTAACACACCAGAAGCAATAACAGATTTCGGGAAAGAAATTTGGGAAAGCATGCAAGTGGATGTATGAAAAAACATGCAAGTTGATGCACTATAATTTATGCAAAAATTCTATGCACCCACCGTCATGCCAAATATAAAAGTGGGAATATATAAACAAAATGTTTACTCCACTTGCAAGTCAAACTCTTCTATAAATAGAATATCATGACCATTGAAGAAGAGTGAGTCTAAACCAACTACATTGTCGGTTATGAAACTCCGCATCCTAAAACCATGTCGATACCAGCTAGAGTTCTTGTGTCATTTGTTTTGTAATAGCCAATAACACCAGAAGTCAACGTGTAAACGAGCCTCGATATAAGGTGGATACTAAAAAATTCTATACATGTCTCTCTCTTTCTCTCTGAAAGTTGATTTCTCATTCCTAACACTGTTTTCATATTGTTAAAATCACTGAAGAAACAAAAGTCTAACCTGGATCCAAGGGTTAAGCTCGTCTCTACAGAATGGATCCTTCGCTATCCAAATGGCTTTAAGGTGAATGGTTCCTGCAAACACACAATGTACCGATGTGGGGCGACCGCCTCGAATCCCGAAGGAATCTACTTAGCAGACACAAAAACGTAATCGGCCTTAGTGTGTTCTTCAGGGAATTTCTGAATGACCTATCCAAGGAGACTAAGTGCTCCTTAAATAGGTTCCACACGGGCCTCAACATCTACCCTTAACTCACCCAAGGGGCCAAGGCCCAAGTTAAGGGCTTGCCTCCACATCGGCCCAAAGTTAGGCCCAATAAGATAAAGCAAGACACGTGTTATATCAGGGAGAGAGATTGTACCGTGTCGGTGACGTGGCGTCTCGTGAGTAGTCCCAGGTTTGTCTTGACGTGATTGGCTGCCAGGTGGGGCCTTGTCCCCCCTGCAGCCCTCCAGGTTAGTGGAGAACCTTGCTGAGGTGGTCCCGTGCACTCCGGTTGGTGGGCGCGTGCAGGACATGTACTGGTTGTCTCCTGCGGGTCCTTCTTGGGACAGGTGTCGTCCCTTAAGAGGTAGATTGTGCAACATGCTCTCTGCCACACGTCCTTCTGTGTTGATTGGTTCGTACATGGCTGTACTAACCTCTTGTCTAATGCCACGTGTCCGTCGTTAATCTGTCTTGTTGCATTGTGGGCGGACACCGATTGGCGGCTACGTGTTCCGCGTTATGCTCCGCACCCGCGTACTGCGTACCCGCTTAAAGTGCTCCCACTTTTACGTTTGGGCCTCGTGGGCCTGTTTCGTCCTTTGGGCTTTGTTTCTGGGGTAGGGCCCATGTGGATTTGGGTCCCTACCCCTTCAAGTCCCCCTAGTCCAGTGCCTCTCTTGGTTGCGCGTAGCGTGAGCGTGAGAGGTGGTGGACTCATTTGTAGAAAGGTGTTTGTGCGGGGTCCTGAGTTGGCGGGTTGTAACGTGTTACGTCAGGCGGACGTTAGGACGCGGCGTGACGCGGGTCGTAACGTTTTACGTCAGGCGGACGTTAGGACGCGGCGTGATGCGGGTCGTAACGTTTTACGTCAGCGGATTTGAATAGTTGGCGGTGTGCGGGTTGTAACGTGTTACGTCAGGCGGGTGTTAGGACTCGGCGGGATGCGGGTTGTGTTGTTGAATGTTATCACATTTATTTTTGCGAATTTAATTCGAATGATTTGGAGGGAAAATCGAGAAGTCATCATCATCTGCAGTGTATGTGTCAGTTGAAGTGACTGTCCGTCAGTCTGCCGCGTCTGTTCAGCCGTCCTGGCAGTTACTGCAGGCGACTTTTGGTGTAGCTGGTGTCAGGCGCGTGTCGGCGACGCGCGGCGCGTGGCAGTTTTTTCGCAGGCTTATGCCACGTGGCGCCTGTTGATGAGTTCTTTCCCTCTCTCCTCATTAATGCCTTGGGTATAAATAGCAGCAGTTGTGTGCAGTTTGCCACTTTTCTTCTGATAACCGTCGAGTCTTCTCCCTTCCTTCCTTTCCGGTGACCTTTTTCTTCCATCCTATTTTCTTTTCCTCTTCCCAATCTACTGCAAATGGCTGACTCTGATGCTAAGGGCAAGAAAGATCTCGTCGGTATGGCCGACGCTCGGATCAAGTGGAAAAGGGATTCCTTTGAACAGTTCCTTGCCCTGTACGAGATTCCGGCGAGTTGGGAGCCTACCCTGCCGTCGGAGGGTGAGACTGTTCTGGACGCCGGTCCAGGGCGAATGGCGTTGTACGCTGCCCACTTCTAGTTGGCTGGTTTCCGTCTTTCGGCCAGTCGATTTGTTTGTGACCTGTTGTTGCAGTATGGGGTGTATCTCACACAAGTAACACCCCTAGGGATGGCCAGGATGGTGCACTTTGAGTTTGTGTGTCGGTCGCAGGGTGTAGAACCGACATTTGACATGTTTAATGCCTTTTACAGGCTGACTCGCGGGGGGCCGCAATGGTTTTCGTTTACCCAACGCAGCCGGATTCGGCCTGTGGGGAATGAGCCGCCCCGCAGCATGCATGATTGGAAGTGGAAGTTCTTCTTTATCAAACAAGGCGTTGTTCCTGCTCCGCTTCAATGGTTGGCTGTCTCCGGGAAAACAAGGTTGCATGATTTTCCGGTGACTAACTATGAGGACTTTGACTGGTATGAGAAGCTGACGCAGCAAGTGACATCCATTGAGATGGCGCATGTGAGGCCTGAAGCCCTCTTGATGGCGGGTTTAAGCCGTGTGGGGGGAAGGTCCGATGCAAACCCTCATTTCTATGTGAATGGTGAAGGTACTTGATCTTCTTAGCGACGCTAATTGTTGATTTTGAGTTTGTTTTTGGTGCTAATTGTTCCACGCACTTTGTTTGCAGAAAAGAGCTGCTTTTATTCAATTGTTCCTGGCGTCGTTGGCGAATTCCGCTGGGAGCCTCTGCGCGTAGGTGAAGAACCTTACGTGGAGCAGACGCGAGCGAATTTTCTCCCTGTGAATGTGAAAGACTTTGCTGGCCATGTGCTGATACCAGGTGACATTCCTGTGAACCCCCGCCCGCTTAACGCGATATCAGTTAGCGGGACTAATATTATGTTTATCTCTGATGATGAGTCTGAGGATGAATCCTTCGCTTTGACTCATCGCGCTCGGGGTCGTGCAGGTCTAAGCGGTGAGGGCGGTTCCTCTCAGAACCCACCCGCTACTGGCGGGTCAAAGAGTAGGGATGATTATGTTGAAGTGTTCGAGACACCGCCTGTGACCTTGCGCTCCAGGGTTGAACCTGGTCGTGGAGGCCATGGTGCCGGCAAGAAGTTGAAGGATGTGATGTCAATGATGGATTCGTCAAAGCGGAAAGTGCCTGAAGGCGACTCGTCCGCCTCCTCCTTGAAGGTCCGACTGGGTGTGTCTTCGAAACGTCCAAGATTGGCGTCTAAGATCGTCAAGGACGTTCATCCAAGTTAGTTGTTCTCTTTCCACATTGCATTACTTGTTGTTCTTTCTACTGCTTATATTGCTTTTCTTTGTGTGTAGGTGCAACTCTCCTTTTCCCAGGTGGGCCTAAGGTGTCCGACGCGCGCGGTGTTAACCCGATGGACACTGAAGCCGTGGGGGCTACCACGCAAGGAGGGGGTCCCATTCCGCCCGAACAGGCGGATGATATCGACATGTCCGGGATGGAGGATGATGCTGCCGCTGCCAATGAACAAAGGGAGGCCGAAGCTCGTGAAGCGGAGCGACTACAGGCGGCAGCGGCAGAGGAGTTGCGTAGGAAGGAGCAGGATAAGGGGAAAGGTGTGGATGCTAGTGTGTCTGGCGAGGGTTTTGCGGCAGGCCCTACCTCACCAGGTGGTGGTGAGCATTCTCAGGGTCTGGGCGGTGAAGATGATGTGGCTGACGATATTGTTCATGAGAAGGTGACTGCTGGTGGCGGTGGCATGAAGCAGGGTGATGGTGATGCCCAAAAGAGTGACAACCCGGGGGTTACATCCGCCGGGTTTAGGTTGGATGTGGCCACTGGCCCCGTATATAGGCCAGAGTGGTCAGTTCGTGAAGATGGACGGTTCTTCCAGGTGGCCACATGTGAGTCCTGGCTGTCCGGCTCTATTCCGCCTGCGGAGCGGGCGTATGCTATGAAGCGAGACCGCATAGCCTTACTGCAAGATGGGGCCGCTGGTTTGGCTATGGCGGCCTCAACGATGAATGAGATCCGTCGTAGTGTGCAAGAGTTGATGGATGCCCAAGAGGAGCTTGCGACGCGTAAAGCTGCCTTTAAGAATGTCCGTGAGAAGCATAATAAAGAGTGTGTGGCCCAGTCCAAAGCCTTGAACGATGCCCTTGCTCAGGTTAAAATTGTTGAGGGTCGCCATGCCAAGGCCGCACAGGAGTGGAAGGCGTCTTGCGAAGCAACAAACCAAACCATCGCCAGGGAACGAGACCGTGTGCGGTCCCTTGAAGGTGAGGTTGAGAAGCTCAAAGCTGCGTTGGCGGGTAAGGATCGAGAGCTTGAGGGAGAGAGGTCAAAGTGTGCTGCCGCCAACTCTGATTTGGCCAAGAAGGAGGATGAAGCGCTCCTGCGTGCGTCACAGGTTTCCCGGCTTGAAAATGATGTCACCTTACTGCAACGGGAAGTAGACGCCCTGCGGGATGAAAAGCTTGCCTTGGCCGCTGATGCCAAGAATTTTGCTGACGCGCACACCCAAGCCCTAGAAACCTTGCGGGTTGCCCAGGAGAAGCAGATGAAGGCGGAGGGCGACGCTCAATGGTTGATGACTACTGGGGTGCAAGGGGTATGTTCCTTCCTTGTGTAGATTGACATGACTTTGGTTTATCTTGGCTAACCATCCTGTATTTGTTATTGTAGGTGTTTGCTCGTGTTTGGGAAGAGCCTGTATTGGTGCAGTCGGTTGCCCGCCTTCTTGAAAAGTCAAAGCAGTTTGGTGCTGCCCTTGGGTTTAAGCAGGGGTTCGACTTTTGTCTCGGCGGCCACCCCTTTGATGACAATCCTTTCCGCAACATCGATGCTGAAGCGGAGTACGACAAGGAGGTGGCGGCTTACGACGAACTGAGCTTCCCTGTGATGGATGTTGTTGCGGAGTGTGCGCAGCTACCAAACGGCGTGCAAGTGTTACGCGAGGCCTTTGAAGAGGCGGAGAGGGAGCGCCAAGCGGAAGAGAACCAACAAGAGAAGGAAGATGCGGCCAAGGAGGCCGCTGCCTTAAGCGGCGAAGGAACTTCTGCCGCTCCGCCAAGGGACGAGGGTGACGACGACTTCATTGATGATGTCGACTTTGATGGTGAAGACTAGTGTTTGTTGTTGAATTAGCTTGTGTTTTGAAACAATTTATGTTTACGTTGTGTTGAAACTCTTGTATGTGTGCCTTCTGTTTATTTACGCGTCGGCGCGTTTGGTTGTGAACATTTGTCTTTTGATTACTATTGCCTTTAGTTTGTGTCTCTTGCTCTTCCCTTGCCATTATTGCTTGTAATTAATTCTGCAGTCATGATGTCAGCCGTCAGTCATTAATGACTGACTGACGGCGCAGCAGGGCACCTGAAGTGACGCAAGTCACTATTTCCGAAGTGCATGATTACTCTTATTAATTGCTCTTCATAATTGCCCCTAAGACTTGGGTTATAAAAGGAGATTAGTGGGGGCTTCATTGTTCATCCCTTCACTTCTTCTCTTTTTCCAAGTCTCCATGGATTCAGACCAGCCTAGAATGAAGACCCTCGTTGATTGTTATGACCACTCGGCCGCCGTTGATTCCTTGCTGGAACTCCGTCAACGTGCCCCTCCAGCTCCCCCTCCGGCGAGTGTGGTGGAAGCTCCCCCCTTTCACTCGGTTCACCCGGAATGGAAGATGAGGGTGTTGGCTGACTACTGTGGAGGGTTGGTGGCTCCTCCGGTGGCTCCTGTTGCCGTTAATGGAGTTCGGCCGGTCATCAATGCTTTGCCAGCAGTTGGAGTCTTCAAGCCTACTCCCAAAGTTCGTTTCCGCCGGATTGATGGTGCTTGGGTGCACATGGTTGTCATAGATTAAGTGTTCTATGTCATGGTCTAGGTTGTTTATACGTGTGTATTCAGCAAGGAAAACCCTTTTTTTGTACCATATGTAGGGTTTTAATTTTGTTTATGTATTTGAAACGTGTATCGTCATTATGCAATGAAATGTTAACGCGTTTTCTTACTTTGCCACATGGTTACTTTAGTTATTGTAGCTCAATGGGTTAGGTAACCCGTTATGTCTTTTGACAATAATGCGTCCCCTTGGCGGCCCTTCGTGTGGACTTGGCTTAAATTGACTTTGCCCACTTAAGTGTTCCTAGGCCTGCCGAGGGAACGACAACTCGTTTCCAGTTTTGCTTGGACGGCCGGGTTAGCTATGAAAGCGTTGCCCGCCGGCCAAGGTGGCGCATCTGCTGCGAAAGCGTCGATGCGCCTCTTTTGCTGCTTAGCGGGCGGAGTCACCTGAGACGGTGTGCTCCGCGGCCAAGGCGGCATGTTTGCTGTGAAAACAGCAACGTGCCCTGCTCGTTGCTTAGTCCGCGAAGGCGCTCGAGTCGGCCAATTTCGCGGACCAAGGTGACGCGTTTGTTTTGCAAATCCTGACGCGTCTCTTAGTCTGCTTAGCCTGCGGGGTAACTTAGGATGGTGTTTCCCGCTGGCCAAGTTGACGCGTTCGTTATGATCCTAACGACGCGTCTCGTTGATTGTTTGATCTGCTTAGCTTGCGGAGTGACCTACAAGGGTGCTCTCTGCTGGCCAAGGTGACGCGTTCGTTGTGATAACAACGACGCGTCTCTTCCGCTGCTTGGTCCGCGGAATCACGTTAGATAGTGGCTTCCGCGGGCCCAAGTGGCGTATCCTGTGCGAAAGTCAAGGTGCGCGTTGCACCTTGGTATGCATTGTTGTATGTAGTATGTTATAAGTGATGTAAAGTCATATAATCAGCCTTGCATTCATTCATAGATAAGTCATAAAGACATAAGACTGTTAATACATTAGAACATCAGAAACGACAAGTTGCAGAGACATAAAAATAACATATCGAAGAGGTACATTCCTACTTCAACTACATGTAGCACACCCTAAGTTGTGCGGCGTTCCACGTCCTCGGGATTGGGGTGCCGTCGAGGCGTTCTAGCGCGTACGCGCCCTTCCCCAGTACTTCTTGGATTCTATACGGACCCTCCCAAGTCGGCGCGAGCTTCCCAGCTGGCTCTGCTGACGACGCTTCGTTGTGGCGGAAAACAAAGTCCCCCACATTGAATGTCTCTTTTTTGACCCGCGCGTTATAGTAGCGCTCGAGCTGCCTTTTGTACTTGGCTTCTTTGAATGCCGCTAGTTCGCGGCGTTCTTCAAGGAGATCTAGGTTTAGGCGCAGCTCTGAGTCATTCTTGTTGTTTTCGGCGAGGAGAACACGCGCCGATGGGCAGCCGATTTCCGCTGGGATTACAGCTTCCGTTCCGTACGTTAAGCTGAATGGGGTTTCTCCGTTGCTTGTCTTTGTTAGCGTACGGTGAGCCCATAGTACGTTTGGTACTTCATCCACCCATCCCGAGCGCTTTTTGTTCAGCCTTGTTTTGATCCCCTCCACAATGCTCCTATTTGCTCGCTCAACTTGACCATTGGCTTGTGGGTGGGCTACAGACGTGAACGTTTGACTTACCCCCATGTCTGCGAGCCAACTTTGTAGGCCGCCATCTGTGAATTGGAGGCCGTTGTCACTGACGATGTCCATTGGGAGGCCGAAACGGCAGATGATGAATTTCCCAAATGAAGCGTTTGACCGCCCGGGCGTCAATGTACACCAACGGTTTGGCCTCTACCCACTTCGTGAAATAGTCGATCGCCACAATGAGGTATCGGACATTCCCAGGCGCTGTGGGGAAAGGTCCTACAATGTCAATCGCCCATTTTTGAAATGGCCATGCTGAGGTGACGGGCACGAAGTCGTTCTTGGGGCGCAGTGTGCTGGGCGCATGGCGCTGGCACGCGTGGCATTTGCGGAGTATTTTGACTGCATCTACGTGCATGCCGGGCCAATAATATCCCGCATTCATCAGTTTAGCCACTACCATGCGCGGTCCTGCATGTAGGCCGCAGATTCCTTCATGTATTTCTTTGACCAGGAATGTGGCTTCCTCAGTGTTGACACATCTCAGCAGGGGCCCTAAGTACGATCGTCTGTAAAGCGTGCCCGCGACCACCTGGTAGTGCATTGCTTTATGTTGGATCTTTCTCGCTTCTTGTTTGTCCTCGGGTAGCGTTCCGTTGGTGAGGTAGCGGACTATAGGTGCCATCCATGAAGGTGCGCCAGTCTGTATGACGTGTACTTGGTGAGCGGAGACAGATGGGGTGTCTAAGACTTCCACCCTTACTTCTTTTGCCAAATGCTCGAAGACGGTGGCCGCCATTTTGCTCAGAGCATCTGCGGGCTTGTTTTCGCTTCTGTTGATGTGAAAGATTTTGCAGTAAGCGAAGCATTGCATGAGTTTCTTTGTCTCTTCCAAGTACAGCGCCATCTTGCTATCCCGAGCCTCATATTTCCCGTCCACTTGTGCCGCTACTAGCATGGAGTCTACGTGTGCTTCGACAAAGCGGGCTCCCATTTTGTCTGCCAAACGCAGGCCGGCGAGCAATGCTTTGTATTCCGCCTCATTGTTCGTGCTTTCAAAGTTTAAGCGGATTGCATACGTAAACTCCGTGCCATCTGGACTGATGAGACGCAGGCCGGCCCCCGCACCATCGTCACTTTTTGCGCCGTCAGTGTATAGCAGCCATTTATCTGTTTCGACCGTTGCTGGCGGCGGGTCTTGTTCCATCAGGCATTCAGCAATCTTGTTTGTGGGGACCTCTGTGGTGAAGTCCGCTAGGACTTGTCCCTTGATGGCCGTTCGCGGCTTGTAATAGATATCATGCTCCCCTAGCTCTATGGCCCATTTGGCTAGTCTGCCCGAGAGTTCGGGCTTCTTCAGGACATCGTTAATTCGGTACCCCGTCAGCACGTTGATCGGGTGTCCTTGGAAATACCTTCTCAACCTGCGAGAAGCGTGCACCAGCGCCAGTACTAACTTTTCCATTGTTGAGTAGCGGGTTTCCGCATCCAATAGTGTCCGGCTGACATAGTATATTGGCGTCTGGACGCCCTTTCGTTCCACTAGCAGGACTGCCCCTACCGCTTTGTCGGAGACCGCCAAGTACAATGTGAGTGGTTCCTTAGGGAGAGGCGCTGTCAATGTGGGTAAGTTCATGAGGCACTGTTTCATGTCCTGAAATGCTTTTTCTGCTTCCGCTGTCCAGCGAAAGTTTGTCTTCTTTAGGCAGTTCCTGAGCGTGCTGATGAAGGGGAAAGACCTTGAAGCGTAGTTGGATAGGAAGCGGTTCAAGGCCACAAGGCGACCCATCAGGGTTTGCACCTCCTTCACGGATGCTGGCGATGGCATTCGCTCTATCGCTTGTACTTTCTCTGGGTTTGCGCGGAATCCGTCCTTCGTGACGATGACACCCAAGAATTTTCCCTCTTCCATGCCGAAGGAGCACTTGCTGGGATTCAGTTTCATGCGAACCGTTCTCAGTTGCTCGAATGTTTTCTGGATGTCTTGCAGCATTTGACCTTCTTCCACGCTTTTGATGACAAGGTCGTCTACGTAGACCTCCAAGTTGACGCCTATCTGTTCTTTGAACACCGAGTCCATGAGGCGTTGGTATGTTGCACCCGCATTTTTAAGCCCGAACGGCATTTTTGTGTAGCAAAACGTCCCCATGTCGGTTCTGAACGCCGTTTTGTCCTCGTCTGCTTTAGCCATCTGGATTTGGTGGTATCCCTTGTACGCGTCGAGGAAGCATTTGAAGCGGAATGGTGCTAGCGAATCGACTTTCAAGTCTATTTCTGGTAAGGGATAACAATCCTTCGGGCATGCCTTGTTAAGATCCTTGTAGTCGACGCACATTCGCCACCCGCCATTGGCTTTGCCGACCATGACAGGGTTTTCCACCCATGTCTGGTATTTGACTGGACGGAGGATACCCGCGTTCAGTAGCTCGGTTACTTGTTCGTTCATCGCTTTGGTTTTTTCTGGTCCCATGCTTCGCTTTTTCTGTACCACTGGCTCGACTGATTTGTATGTGGATAGTCTATGTTCCGCGACGTCGCGGGGCACGCCCACCATGTCTGCGGGTTGCCAAGCGAAGATGTCCATATTTTTGATAAGTAGCTGCTTTAAGTGAACACGCACCGCGTCTGAAAGTGCCTGGCCGATTGTGACCGTTTGCTCGGGGAAGCGGGGGTTGAACGCCCATTTCTCTGGCTCCGTCCGCACCTGTTGCCTGGCGGACTTTGGTGGTTTTACCGTCTCGGCGGAGTGGCATTGTCGGTTTCCGCGGATGAATGCTACGCCATTCTTGGTCGGGAATCCCACCATTTGGTGCGGCGTAGAAGCGGTGCTGTTGAATTTAGCCAGACCTTCCCTTCCGATCAGTATGTCATGTGAGGAAACAACTGGAAGGACCATGAATTCACATTCTTCAGTTCGTGAGAGGTTCCCGTCTGACCAGGTGACTGGGAATGTGATTACTCCACGCGGCATGATCGTCTCGTGGATGAATCCTGATATGGGCTCTGCGACTGGAATGAGGCGTTTCTTGTCTGCCTCGTCCAACTGATTGAAACATTGGTCATACATGATGTCCGCGCTGCTGCCTGGGTCCAGGAACATGTACGGGGTACGGTACTGGCCGAATACCCCTGTGATGATCAGTGGTGACGTGGATGAAGCTCCACCTTTGACGGCGGGCAGGATTACTGGCTGTTCCTTCCACGTGTCATCCGCCGTGCTCACCAGCGGGCGTTTGTTCCGGCGGTGGGTTGCCGCCCCCTTGTTTGTCATTTGGCACGTGTGTCGTGTCACGCGGTTGATGGTGTGGGTTTGAAGGTTTCGGATGCGTTTGTTCGAACCCTCTCCCTTATCGTCGCAGTCTTTACCGCGGCCATTACGTTGCACGTTTTTGACTAGGTGTCCTAATTGTCCGGACTTCAGGGCCGCCTCTATTTCCATTCTAAGGCTGTAGCAATTGTCAGTGTTGTGCCCGAAGTCGTTGTGGTATTCACAGCGTTTGCTAGTGTCCACATTCTTCCGTTTCCCTAGCGGCCTTGGTTCTTTGAAGTTGTGTTGTTCCGTCGCGAGCACTTGCGATGGGGTTTTCGTTAATGGTGTCCAATCCGTGTTCTTTCTTGATCCGCCTCGATTGTCGCGGCCGTGCTTGCCGTTGATTATATTGCGGGCGTCTTGTTGCGCGGAGTACTTGCCCTCCTCGGCGGACCCAGTGATACGTGACCAAACGGATTGCTTCCCCTTGTCCCGACGGCTGCCACTGTTCCCCTGGATGTACGGGTTCTGACGTGAGTGGCGAAATGATTTTTCTGAGGATGCATATATCTTTGCGGCTTTGATTACGTCGTCCCAAGATTCTGGAATCCCGTCCTTTCCCGTGAGGCATTTCATGAGGTCGTCGTTGTTGACTCCGTGAATGAATGCTGCCCGCGTCAGCTCCTCATTGCATCCTATCTGCATTGCTTCCCGCGTGTAGCGGGTGATGTAATCTTCGACTGTCTCGGTGTCCCTTCTTGCGCATAGCAAGATGTGCGCTTTGTCTTTTTTGTGTCGTCTCTGGTGAGAGAAGTGAAGGGAAAACTTTGACAGTAAGTCGTCGAAGTCTTGGATGCTGCCGACGGGTAGGTTATCAAACCACACCCTGGCAGCGGCCGTTAGCGTTTGTGCGAAGAGGTGACACCAAACTTGCATAGGCCAGTTCTGGCTGTGAGCTGCGGTCCTGAAATCGTGTACGTGATCGTCCGGATCGCGTATGCCATCGTATTTGCCGATGCTACTCGGTAGCTTCGCCTTGGCGGGGATGGGTGCCATGGCGATTCGTGCACAGAACTTAGATTTTTCTGCTAAGTCTTTCGGCCGGTATGGCTTGACCAGGTCATCATCGCTTTCCGCGTGTGAGCTGGACTCGTAGCCGTCGTCTTCATCCGTGATAGCGCGGCCCTGGCTGTGGGAGCTCTTCCCGCGGCCTCCGCTGCGACTACCATGTGTGTTATTTTTTGTTGATTTACTGCTTGCTTTGTTTTTAGCTACTGCTCCTGAGGTCTTGTTATTGTTGTCAAAGTTGAGTGTTTTCTGTACTCTCTGCTGTGCCTGTTTCATTACTCTTTTTTGGTATCCTGCAGTGACCTCTGCCTGTTGCTTGAAGAGCCATTCGTCTGGGTCCTCCTCAGCGTTATCCTCGTCGTCTTCTTCACCTTCGTCGATGTCAGCCACTTGCTGGGTGACGACGGGACCAGGGTTGGTCATCCTGACAGGTCGATGTGCGACCTTGGTTACAGTAGCTGGAGTTCTTTCAGCCGTGCTGACGTCATCATCATCCTCGATGATGGGCTCGTCAGTGTTTTTCCGAGGGGCTTCCTCGTTTGCCATGTTGTCTAGCTAAAGGATTGAATTGTTGTTGCTCTAGCCGGTACGGATGGCGCCAATGAAGAAACAAAAGTCTAACCTGGATCCAAGGGTTAAGCTCGTCTCTACAGAATGGATCCTTCGCTATCCAAATGGCTTTAAGGTGAATGGTTCCTGCAAACACACAATGTACCGATGTGGGGCGACCGCCTCGAATCCCGAAGGAATCTACTTAGCAGACACAAAAACGTAATCGGCCTTAGTGTGTTCTTCAGGGAATTTCTGAATGACCTATCCAAGGAGACTAAGTGCTCCTTAAATAGGTTCCACACGGGCCTCAACATCTACCCTTAACTCACCCAAGGGGCCAAGGCCCAAGTTAAGGGCTTGCCTCCACATCGGCCCAAAGTTAGGCCCAATAAGATAAAGCAAGACACGTGTTATATCAGGGAGAGAGATTGTACCGTGTCGGTGACGTGGCGTCTCGTGAGTAGTCCCAGGTCTGTCTTGACGTGATTGGCTGCCAGGTGGGGCCTTGTCCCCCCTGCAGCCCTCCAGGTTAGTGGAGAACCTTGCTGAGGTGGTCCCGTGCACTCCGGTTGGTGGGCGCGTGCAGGACATGTACTGGTTGTCTCCTGCGGGTCCTTCTTGGGACAGGTGTCGTCCCTTAAGAGGTAGATTGTGCAACATGCTCTCTGCCACACGTCCTTCTGTGTTGATTGGTTCGTACATGGCTGTACTAACCTCTTGTCTAATGCCACGTGTGCGTCGTTAATCTGTCTTGTTGCATTGTGGGCGGACACCGATTGGCGGCTACGTGTTCCGCGTTATGCTCCGCACCCGCGTACTGCGTACCCGCTTAAAGTGCTCCCACTTTTACGTTTGGGCCTCGTGGGCCTGTTTCGTCCTTTGGGCTTTGTTTCTGGGGTAGGGCCCATGTGGATTTGGGTCCCTACCCCTTCAATCACCTTGCCATTTGTGAAAAGGGCTGATACGTCTGATAACAACACTTGGTATCAAGGCATCGTGAATATCTTATTTTCAAAGATCCTAAATATGCCTAATAACTATTTAAAGCTCAAATCTTAAATTTTCATAATAAAGTATCTAAAACCACCTTTTTGGAAATGACAAGCTTTCAATCTTGGAATGCAACACTTGAGATGGGTTAAATGTCAAAACATCCTACTCTCGTGAGAGAGGAGTACCCCTAGTGGAATGTCTGAATGATCACTTTTCTAAATGGACATGATCATAGACTGTACCAATTCATTGTGAGCGGACCATATGTGCCCATCCCTGAAATTGGTGCAATTCCAGCAACTGATGAGATACTAGAAGTTCCTACCACTCAGATTTCAAAATAACAAAAAAATTGGAATGTTGATGTAAAGGAATTCACGGCTATAGATGAAAGGGTCAAATAACTTTTGATTATGACACTTCCAAATGACAGCTTATCTTATTTAGATGCTTGTGCATCTACAAAGGAAATATGTTATCAGTTGAAAAATCCCTGTGAGGGAGAAGAAAGAATGAGATGAAACAAATGATAAACAAATGAAACAAATGAGATGAATCAAATGTACAAATTGTGTTTCAAGTTATGAATATTTTAAAAGTATTCCAAATAAAAGTTTAACTTGAACTTACAACAGATTTTAAAATTTTCTAAATTAGTTAAAGAAATAAGGGGTTGAAAAATCAAATGATAAACAAAATATTAAGTTTTTAGGAGCACTACCTAGGGAGTGGAATTCATTAATAATGAATTTAGCCTTACCACTAGAGTTAATTGCCTTGTATTCTTTTGTGCAATTATTGTATTTCCTTTTTATACAAACATATTTAAGTTTCCAGGGAAAGAATTTTTTTTTTCAAGAGTTTAACCTTTTGTATTTCTTTACATCTTAACTCTTGATTTTTGACAAATCCAAAATAATTTGGTTAGACTTTTGTGTTTCTTCTTCAAGTTTGTTTTGCAATTTTTGAAATGATGTTTTTAAGTTTTCAATTTCTAAGTTTTGATCAAAATGATGTCCGTAGTTTCTGTTGCAGCAATATCAGAACTTTCATTTGCTGCCATGAGACATAAGTTAGTCATTTTTTCATCATCAAATGAATCATCATATAACCAAGCATCAGTTTCACTAACTAATCTCATTTGTTGCTTTTTGGCTTCCTGTAATTACTTCTCATAGTAGGCAACATCCTTAAGTTTCTTACTATTGAATTCATTTGAATAATGACCCCATTTGCACATTTTTACTTGCATATTTATCACTAAATATTAAGTGATTCTTGTTATTATCAAAGGAAAACATGCCTAAATTCTTCCTATTTGATAAATGCAGGTTTTTGACTTTCAAGATGTAAAGAAGTGAAAAGCAAGGATAAATGATGAGAAATTAAAGATTTTGAATATCACTAGATTCCAATCACAGACATGCACACTTAGATAAGGGTGTGCTTATCAGAAGGTCAACAAAAGTAAAAAAAATCAACCAAAGATGCCACATTAGAAGTCAAGCACTGGTGTGCCTGCTAAGGCATGAGTATGCCATGTCAAGACAAGCCTAAGAAAGTTACAAAGTTCACGGTAAAATTAAGAATAACCCAAACCAACAATCCAAGCTAGATGAGGTGGATGATAGATGATGCTTCTCTTGATGTTAGAATCCTTCAAAGTTGCTTGCAAATGGGTGGAAGTAACCAATATTTGGGAGTGAAATGGTGGGTTTTTACTCCCTGGACTCCACACCCCCAAATGGGAAATACTGATGTTTTTATACAAAAAATGTAAAAGAGGAGCACAATTGTGCTTGTGGGTGAGCATGGTTGTGCTCATGTTTTGACCGATTTAGAAAGCTCATTGGTCGTTCAATACCCAATAAACACTGTTCCTATATATGAGCATGGTCATACTTAGTTGTGGGCATGATCATGTCTGCAAAAGTTAGATCTAGGGTTTGGTTTGGTGTGTATGTGTCGTGTCGAGTCGTGTCTGGACAAAACCAAGCATGATCATGCTTGTTCACAAGCATGGTCATGCTTAGGAATGAGCATGGTTGTGCTTGGGTGTGGCACAATTGTGCTTGAACTTTTAACATGAGACAACAACCTTCATCTAGTTTCATTTTATCTTGATTTCTCTCAAATCTTCATAAATCACCACCAAACCTAAGAATCAACAAATATCACTTGATTAGCATTTAACCTCTTGAAATTTCTAATGAACATGCACAAAATAGGTATAAATTTTTGTGATAAATACGTGCAATTCTAAGCACATCAGTGCACATAAACTTGTACCTAAAACAGGGGCCTGGAAAAAAACCTGAAAACGGTTTTCTTTTTATACATAGTATTCTATACCCAAAATCGGAATCGACCCTACCCGTAGGGTATAGATAAGGTATGCATTTTATTCTCAATACCCCAAACTAAAACCATACCCGATTTATTCACGTTTAATAATCAGAATCAATGATGATCTATATCCGGAACCGGTTTTTTTAATACCCGATACATGTATTTTTTAAATTACTAGATACATATTGTCATTATGAGTCAAGCAAATTACAGTTTTGTCATTATGGTTGGGCAAACATTGCGATTTTACTCCAATAATTAATTTATTACACCCACAATCCAACAGTTTCAAGCTTCGTTTTAGTTTCAGTCCACACCACTGATAGCGTTTGTCCAGTTCTATTAAGTCATGATAAAAAGACTACAATATCCTTGGCATTAACACATAAAAAACAATGATATTAAAAGACTATAATACCCATGTTTCACCCTTGACTATCATCATCTAACCCCCAACCCATCTGTCTGTGTGTGCTCGTATTCCTCCATCACCACTACTGAGAATTCGGTTAAAAACCAATTCCTGGATCAATTAAACGATTACAGCTCGGTTTCAGACGGAAGATATGAGACGAAACAAAAATAGACGAAAACAATGTCATCACAGATTCGTATTACATCAGAAACGGTTACAGACACTATCATTAGTAGGATAAACATCTATCTCGGGGCCGGGGGAGGTCGGGCATGACCTCCCCCTTGATAGCATTCTAAGCACGAACTCACAATCTTAAATGAAAACACACACATGAGATTGCTATATATAGGCCCAGCTGGTTCGACCCCTTGCAGGGTTCGAACCAACTGGTTCGACCTTTCTATTTCTCGTTCGACCATTCGATGGTTCGAACCAACTAGGTCAACCTTAAACAAATATGTCAGATCCATAAAATGCCCTTATGGATCACCACAATCTCATGTTATACAACATACGACTCAACCGGCACGCTTAGCTGAATTACAATCAGATCACCTAGTTATGCCAATGTGAAGTCGACAATGTAATGCACTGCAGCCTCGTAGCATCAGTACCCAGGGATGTCATCTTGATCAAGTACATCACTCGTAATCCAACTAGTCTAACCTGCAGTCTAATTAGACCCCTGCTAGAAGGATTCCATACTGACCGATCAGATATTTAACGTAACATGTAGGTACCACCACTCATTTACGTCTTCTATCTGCACTTAACCTTTGCATCACTCTTCACACCAACTGGAGAAATCTAACTGTCAGTACCCAATTAAACATCTCAAATTTGACTATGTGCAAAACAATCCACTCGGACACTGGTACTTCTATGAAAATCTTCATCTGTGCTGACTGTGATTGCATTAACACTTTCTTCTCTTTGAACAAGTTTCCTTAAACTTACTGGAACTGGGTTGATTGTTCACAACTTGCGGAATAAAATCTATCTATTTTTCGGCCCATAATAGTCATTTGAATCTGATTATCATACTATTGATTCTCATGACTGCCCCACAATAGAACGTTTCATCATCATAATCTCTTCAACAATTTGTGTAGACATTATCAACATTCTCCCAAAAATCTTCAAAAATTGCCATTTTCGAAATTTTTTACCCCTAAAAATACCAATTTTCCATTCTATATGTCGAGGGTTCGAACCAAGGAATAAAGTTTCATTCGACCCCTTTGTAAGGTCGAATGAACAATGGTTAATTCGAACGAGGTTCATTTAAGCATGACTAAAACTAAGATCTCTCGTTCGACCTGTCGTGATGTCAAATGAACATGATCAAACTGGTTCGACCTCTGTAACTAGTTGGTTCGACCACTAAAATACTTGTTCGACCTCCCGAAGGGTCGAATCAACTTCTCATTCAACCTTTTGCAGAAAAACGTGTTCATCTTCAATATTTTCTGCAAATCAGTCCATAAACACTCTAATAGTTCGAATTTAATGATGAAACTTGTACAGAAAGGTGCGGAAATGAAAACCTAACACTCGAATGATCAAAAACTTGGAAAAATCACATGATTTGGGGTTCTATTAAGGACCTAGGGTTTCTAGGGTTTCAACCTTTCAACAAACACTCAAATTAACGTCTGAAAACCATGAAATCGAGTTGTGATTGATTCAAACGACTGTTAGATCATTCAAATCGGTACCACAGCTCTGATACCAATTGAGAATTCGATTAAAAAGCAATTCCTGGATCGAATAAACTATTACAGCTCGGTTTCAGACGGAAGATATGAGACGAAACAGAAATAGACGAAAACCATGTCATCACAGATTCGTATTACATCAGAAACGGTTACAGACACTGTCATCAGTAGGATAAACATCTATCTCGGGGCCGGGGAGGTCGGGCATGACCTCCCCCCTTGAGAGCATTCTAAGCACAAACTCACTATCTTAAATGAAAACACACACATGAGATTGCTATATATAGGCCCAGCTGGTTCGACCCCTTGTAGGGTTCGAACCAACTGGTTCGACCTTTCTATTTCTCGTTCGACCACTCGATGGTTCGAACCAACTAGGTCAACCTTAAGCAAATATGTCAGATCCATAAAATGCCATTATGATCACCACAATCTCATGTTATACAACATACAACTCAACCCTAGTCTATTCGACAGCGACGGCCACACATAATAGTGCATCAACAACTACCACCATCACCACCATCGTCACTCACCACCAACTATTGTCGTACATTCATCAAAATCTGGAATAAAGATTAACTATGTACATCTATCCCCACGCTGAACATTCACACGTGTGTCTCTTAATTTGAAATCAATGGCATTCAATCAACAACTATAGCCCTCCAATATTCAAAAAGTTAGGTTTTAGTCATTTGACTGTGCATTTTTTCGACAACTACAAGGAAAAAAGGTGAATTTTGTTTTTTAGGGTTGTCAAAATGGACATTAATAGAGGAAACAAAATAACGATTTTTATGCAATTTTGAGGTTGAAACACCTTCACGTAGGCATGACCCTAGCCAACATGATGACCACACTATCAAGTACCAAACCATCCAAAGAATAGTTTCCATATTACATATATCTAGACGTAGCTAAATTGGGGAGGGGATTCAAGTTTTTTAACGGTGTGAACATGAGTTTTACGATGGTGATGGAGGTAGTGATGGTAGTTATTGGAAATAGGGGACTCCATATTTAGGTTTACGACCTGGCTTTTGCTTATAGTGACAGATATGGATGGTGGTAAACGACAGTGGAGTAACGTGGCTTTAGTGAGAAGTTAGGGCGGCAGAGGCCGATAGAGATGGATGCTACCAGATAATCAATCATCTGAAGCTGTCGAAATCACCATGAAACCGCTACTACCGATTCACTCAATTAAGCGTACACTGTTCTACTGGTGTTACATTTTTTCATATAGTAAAGGTCAATAATGTAATTTCTCAAAGTTAGGGGCCAAATTTGTAACACGTGAAAGTGGTAAAAGATTCATTCATACTCCACAACTCTTACTTATACTCGCACTTTTATGTCTTCATCTTCTTTAAAACCAATACTTATTTTCACGCTGGAGGGTGGTAACAGGAGGATTCTATTTCCTATGGCGAGGCTGATAGGTCTGTTTCGCATAGTAGAATATTAGGAAACAGAGTTGCTTGCCTGCTATTTATTCAAGTGGTCCTTTATTGAAGTAATCGCCAATGCATTATACTACAATAGACAATTCCTTCTTCGATACTCAAAACATAAGGTAAAACCACAAATTTCATTTTATGTCAATGCAATGTACTATAATTGCCCATTACACTTTGTTTTGTTGTTGTTTATATATGATCAAAATGATAAGATATGCCTGTTAAGGAAATTAACTTCATTTTATGTCTAAAATTTTCTGTATTTCTAACATACATTGCCTATTAATGCAAAGTTACAAACCTTAGTAAAGTGAATTATCTTTAATCTAGGAAAGAATCAAATTGTCCATTCACACCATTTGACCTAAAAACCCTTTACAGACCCGTTTGACCGAAATCCAAACTTTCTCTTTCTATTTCAACTCTATGAACTTCTCTATCTCTCTCTCTCTCCCTTTCTCTTTCAATTCCTTATATCTCTATTTTCTCCACTACCACTACCAGCCAACAACCACTGTCCGACCACCATAATCCAAAGCTCTGGAAACCATGAGCACCACCACCCTCTTCGAAAGCACCACAGACAAAACCACCATGATCTTCAAAACCACAACCATATCTATCTGAAACCACCACTATCTTCGCAACCGCCACTACTAGAATACCATCTTTCTCTCTACTCTCTCACAAACCCTAACCATTGGAAACCCTAATCACATAACCTTTGAATCCTCCTGTATATGTTATCACCGATAACACCATCGCCATCATAATAGCATGCTGGAACCATCACAAGATCACTTAAATCGGTAATTATACATTATCTCTGCTGCTACGTGATCTAAAAACCATGTTCAAAATTATCACCATTGTCTAACCTCGTTGCAATCTATCGCCATCGTCTTTTACCATAACACCATCACCATCGTATTTTTTCATTGTCGCTAGAATAGGTGGCCACATGAAGCCCATAACATATCTCCTCTTTCGATCTTTGTTCTCTCTCTCTCTAAATCTAGAAAGTAGGTGTGGGGATGTGTGTTCAAGGAGATGAAAAAGGTGACGGTTGGGTGGGTGTGTATGGTAATGAGAGAGAGGGAGATATGGAAGAATGGGCGTGTGTTTTTGGTGTCTGGTTAAGAGGGGGACAAATGTCCTCTGTGGCGTTTCTGTGTGGATAGGGTAGACGGAGCCGGTGGTGGTGGAGGAGGAATAGGCTTCATCATGTTTCTCTCTCTAGATTATATGTATAGAGGATTGAATATATCTAGGGATGTTGGGATTACATGGGTGGGATTTAAAAAGCAAAATAAATTAATAAAATAAAATGAATCTCCATAATTGAAAATAAAGGAATGTGAATGGACAATTTTGCCTTTGCCTAGTTAAGAGGTCTGAATGGTTAAGTGCTGAATCATTAAGTTAGATCTCTTGAAAATGGCAACCAATTTTTTGGCTGCCTGTTCTCCTCTCGGTGGTTATACTCTTTTGCTCGCAACTACGGTTGCACACTAGCCAAACCTTCACGTCCAAATCATCAACTTTTTTGGAACGTCGGGTCACAATGACGTAACCGTTATCTTTTCCCATTTTCTTAACTCACGTAACCAAATCTTTTCGCGAAACGAAATCTTGTTTAGTGTCATACGAAACATGCGACCACCGTGGTTGCCTGTCTGAAACATGCGAGTAGTGGGGTTGCTCTTCTAGAACTTGCGGGTTTTGTGATTGGTCGTACGAAGAGTACTGCGGTACGTACGCATACTCACCACCGTCCTCGTAGTGCTGGTAGGTTTCCCCTACATATGAATGTTCAACATTGGGTTCATAGCACGGCTCGTTCAGGTCTTGCAACAATGGTTTTTTTTGTAACCAGACACAACATCTTAAGAATAAGGAATACCTGTCGTATCGTGGGAATTAGGAATACCGGATTCATCGAAAATACTAGCCCACCATGACATTTTGGAGAAGAAAATATTATCCCACCATAAAATTGAAAGAAGAAGAAAAAAAGAAACGATCGGAAGAAAAAATGAAGAAGAAAGGAAGGGAAGAAGAAGAAAATGAGGAAAATATTCAACTTTGGTTAAATACGCCTCGTATTGGTCTATATAGGGCATATAGGATACAACTGGCAGTTGTTTTATGTTACATCGTACCGGACATCGTATAACTATGCTTCGTATAGACCAATACGAGGCATATGACACCAATCATTGGTCCTTTGAGTCTATGCCAGGTTGACTGAAAAGGGTCACGTGAACCCTATATGCATCGTATTGACCAATACGAGACATACATGGTTTTTTTTGTCAGATTGCTGTCGAAATGGGAGACAATAAAGCATATATGTCTCGTATAGAGCTATACGAAGCATACTTAAGGTGTCAATTCAATTTAATTTTTTGGGGTGTTCAGATAGTATGACACTTTTTTTTGGGTGTCCAGGGTGTCAATTTAATACTTATATAATTCATCAACCTCTTGTTATGTATTGGCATGTTGTACTTTATGCTTTGTTTGTGTTTTTAGTTAAAATCAACCATCTTTAGCTCATCAACTTTGGTATTTACATGTTTAGCCCTTATCTTTACTAAGGTTTTCCTTTTATATTTTTTTATTATTTATCCTTACACTTTATTATAATTAGTTTGGCACCTCAACTTTGGTAATAACTTATTTAGCCCATTAACTGTAATTGTTGTACATTATTCTTATAGCTCAAATTAGTTATTATGTTCTTATGTTTTACATTTTAGCTTAATTTACAGAGACGAAAAATATTATCATAACAGGAAAAATTCGTTGCTTCCTGAGTTGATTGGTTTTAGTTTTTTAAGTTTTTTGTTTTTTTATTCTTTCGTTTAACGAACTTTTACGTTGTTGAAGCACTCATGTAAAAATGGAGATATTTAGCATGGTTTTATGCTCTCATCACAACAAAAAGAGTTAAAACTGGTGCTCTTAAAAGTTATAAATTTTTTTAACGGCCAACGAATCAATTTCCGAGTACTCTCGGGCACCCTTTTGGCGAATCAGGTACTCGAGAGTACTCGGGCCACCAATTGCCATCAATTCCCGGGAAAACCCGACCACTCACCCGCCCGAAGGCACGACAGTGAAATAATCGGTAAAACCGGTCTAGATCAGGACTCAAACCCAAGCCAATGGTCGGGTCATCCCTCATTGCCCCTCCACCAATGTCCTCCAAATGTAGCTAGTGGGAATTGAACCCAAACCTCCTATAAAAAACTTTAGGCCTTCAACATACTGGGCTACAAATGTTGGACCTAAAATATTATAAATAAGAGGTATATATTGTAATTCATTAATTCAAACAAGAAAAACGGCTCATGTGAGGTTTGTAGAACACGAGCGTGTAGTTCAAGCATTAAAAAGGCGTGTGAACACGTGATAGCGGTGAAGAAAATATTTAGCATAAGTTTGACTAATCGAGTAAAGGTAAAGGTCGTAAACTCCACCTCCCTCACATGACGTTGCCTCCTTAAATGCATCATCTTATTTTGTATTTTACTCCTTTAATTTTTTCTAGTATGTTAATTTGGTCCATGGGATTTTGATTTTTCCTATTATTGAAAACTTAACTTATGTCATTGTATGTTAATACATTGTTTTAACCAAGGTTGCAAAAGGCGCTAGGCGCTAGGCAGGCGGTGAGGTCCAGCCTAGTGACTAGTCGAGACTAGTTGGTACTAGGCGAAAATTAGGCGGAATTAGGCGTTTTGGTATTTTATACGTATTTTTTATATATATCCACAAATTTAGGTGTTTTTTGAAAATATGTTAAGATATATACACATAATACTTAGATATATACACATAATACTAAGAAATACCTAGAAATACTTAGAAATTTAATTAAAAAAATAAAAAATACCACCGCCTAGGCCCGCCTAGGACCGCCTAGGACCACCTAGGCTCCGCCTAAAGGCCAAAACGCCCAGGAAACCGACTAGGGCTAAATTCCTATATTTGTGTCCGCCTAGCGCCTAGGCGGTCGCCTAGGCCGCTTTTTACAACACTGGTTTTAACTTATAAATGTGAAGAAACACGGATCCGAGATTATCGGGTTAGCGGCAATCTTGGTAGTGAATCTACAGAGTGTTTATAAAAACATGACAGGTCTAAGGACAAGACCAATGATGTTTAGAAACAACAAGTTAGAAGAGCCGAGCCTCTAAATGTTAGCAAATAAACAAAGGTTGGAAAAATACGATGTGCTCGTAGTCTTTTCTGTGAAAGTGTTCGTCAATATCGGATGCCAATAAAAGGAGAATGGGCTCCTCCTTTTATAGTATCTCGATATACGACTTTCTCAACCCGTCCTCTACCCTTGATGAGGCCCGGCCCAGGTAGAGGTGTCTCTAGGTTTCCAGCCCAAGTCCTCAGGCCCAATGGTGCAAGTGGTTTTGATAAAAAAAAGAGAAAAGGGGGGATGTTCTCGTCCTAACGTAAATACACGTGACGTCCGTTGAGTGGACGCTGGTGGGCGGCAGACACGTGGCGTCCGCCTACTGGCTGATGCACGGCGGTGGGTAATCATCCCTTTCTAGAAGAACCTGAGACAAGTTGGAGGGTTGCAAAAGTCTTCAGAGAGATATCTTGGCTGGGAGACTGCCACGTCGTCGTCCTTTCTGGCTGTTAGGTTGAGCACAACCATTGATTGGCTGAGAACTCTGACGGGCAGCCTGCAACGTCAAGAACAGTTGTCTGGGGCAGGAGTGTGTGTCTCGAGGCTGCCCCAGAAGGCATCTTTCAATTGTGTTGATGAAGCTTTGTTTATCTTGCTGAAGAAGCTTCGTAAGATACTTGTCTTGCTGACGTAGAACGGGCGGAGGAGTCTGCGTCATCTGTCTGATGTGCGCGAGTTGTTCCGCTGACGTAAAACGAGCGGGACGATGCGCGTCAGGCGCATGCCACACTCCGCTGACGTAGAACGGGCGGATAACTCTGCGTCATCTGTCTGATGGGCGCGAGTCATTCTGCCTACGTCGAGCTGGCGGAGTGTGTTTTGGCTAAGCTATGATATAGTATTTGCTAGTGCTTTGGTATCATATCCCTTCAAGTCCCCCCAGTCCAGTGCTGCCTTGTTGGTAAGTTTATGACATCGTCAACTGGTGCGCGCGGCAGTGATCAAGCTGCGGGCGTATGACGGAATGAGAAGTCCAGTGGTATAGGCGTTATGCGTTGCTGCGCGTCTGAAAGATGAGATACTATTTAAGTTTCTCATGTTGGCGCAGGTGTGACGCAAGATTAGGCGTCTTGCCTTGTAGCGCGTTTGAGAGATGAGAAAATGTATAAATTGTTCGTCTTGGCGCATGTCTGACGCCAGATTAGGCGCCAGGCGTTATAGCGCATGTAAAAGGAGTGTAAGAAAAAGTTTGAACTTTTTTACCTTGGCGCTGACGCGAAACCTGAGTAGGCGTCGATGGTTGGAGCGCTTCTCAAAGGTGGGATAGAAAAGTAGTTTTTTGTCTGCTTCTGCGCCTGCTGAAGTGCACTTATTGCGCATTGAATTTGTCTTTTCGAATTATGTGTAAATTAAATGGTGGGAATGTTGGTCTGAGAGAGGACGTGTCTGACGGTTTGTGCACTGGTCTCGGAGAACGTGTCTGACACGTGCTATAGTTGGTGAGCTGATAGTCCGCCACGTGTCGATCATCAGTGGTGTGTGAACAGCTGGTAATGGTGCATCTGAACGTGGGCGTACACGTGTTGGTCATCTGTGGTGAGTGACAGCTGTTTGGGTATTGCAACCATCTAGCGAATAGGCCATGCGCCGCGCGTGATACGGCTACGTGGTCCATCTGACGTGTCGCCTCTTGATTGGACCTCCGCCTGAAAAGTCACTATTGTCATCATGACCTTCTATCCCATCGCAATTAATGCGATGGGTATAAATAGGGGTTTCCTTCTACGTTTGTTGGTTAACACTTTCAAAAAAAAAAAAATTCTTTCTTTTATCCGGCTATCCTCTCAATTTCCGATCAACAAATATTTCTAAATCACAGAAGTTTTTTCGTTTTCTTCGTACAAGATGTCGGAAGACAAAGATTCGAAGCCTGAGTTGGTAATGGTGGAGGCTCAGATCGCTTGGTCGAAAGACAAGTATAGGTCCCTTCTGGAGAAATATGAGATTCTCCAGGAGTGGGAGCCTGAATTTCCGGCCAAGGGTAAAACTGATTGTGATGCCACCGAAGGGAAGATCTACCTTTATGAGGCCTTTTTCCAGAAGGCTTGCTTCCGGATTCCAACCAGTCGCTTCTTGGTTGATGTGCTTAAGAGATATGGCGTCCATATTACTCAGATGAGTCCATTCGGAATTATGAGGGTGATGCACTACGAGGGGACCTGCAGGGCGTTGAGAATGGAGCCCGTGTTTGAACAGTTTAACTGTTTCTACAAACTTGAGGTGAAGGAAAGTGGGTGGATATCTTTTGTGGAATGATCGAAGTCTGTGTCGATCGTTGTGACGAAGAGCTCTTCGAAAAGTCTTCGTGACTAGAAGAGGTGCTTCTTCTACGTGAGGAATGAGGTGATTCCAGAAGAGATGGGGTGGTTGACCCTTCGTGCTGGGCAGAAGCCTCCTTCCTTCAAAGTTGTGAAGGATTTTCAGCAGGAGGATTGGTGTAAGATGCTTTTGTCCCATCCGACCCGGTTGGATGACTTGGACCACTGTGACGAAGGTATGCTGCGGTTGGTGGGTTTGAGCCGTCTGGGCATGAGGGAGTGTATGGATGTGCTTCCCTATGGTGACGTAGGTATGGTTTTGGTGGCAGGTAAGTTCTAATTTATTTGTTGATCCCTCTTCTTTCTTTAATGGTCCATGAATGATATGTATCATGTGCTTGTATGCAGGTGAATGTTTGTTTGACTTCTGGACACAGAGGGTGTCGCGCACTATATTTAGACCAGTGCCGGAGGGGGAAGTTGCTGGTGTTGATCTGAAGCGGGTGAACTTCGTTTTCCCTGTGCGGATTGAAGGTGCGCCTGAGAATCCGTTAGCAGTTGGTTTCCTTATTAATCCCGAACCACTGTCTGCGCGTACTGCGCAAGGGGTTGACTGGGTTGTTTTATCAGACGACGAGTCTAGTGGGTCGTCCTCTAACTTGATTCCTCGTTCGCGTCACTCTGTAGGTGGCGGGTCTAGTGGAACTGTGTCAGCGCCGCCAGCAGTGGCTTTGGGACGGCTGAGGGGTCGAAGGGCAAAGAAAAAGGTAAGTACTTCTCGTCTTTTTTAAGTTAAATTTCCGCGTAGGATTTGCTAACTTTGTATATTTACTTTTGTAGAGGGTAGCCGTAAGCGTCGTCGCTTACTGCTGACGACCAAGGGTGATGTTAATCAGCCTGCGCCGAAGAAGACTGTTCCGTCTGAGGGTGTTCATATTGAAGAGCCTGTTTCGACGGGCATGGATCTTGCTCCTCCGCCTGTGCGTGAACCGTTTGGCAAGAAAGCCCTTCAGAAGCTCAGCGGTAAGTATGAATGGTTTACATAATACTTTTGAGTTTTTGGGCTTGTCTTTATAGTTTTTGTTTGTTGTAGGTTCTGTTCCTGCTTTTATCAAGTAGGTGCAGGAAGAGAGGAAGAAGAAGCTGCTGAAGGAGGAGCGCTTCAAGGCTCAGTCTGGCATTGAAACTGTGCCTGATCCTGAGGCAGTGAAAAAACTTGAGGAGGAGAATCGTGCTGCTGCAGCCGCTATCAAAAGGAAGGAAGAAGATGCTCGTACTTGGGAGGCTGCCATGAAGAGGCAGAAAGAGGAAGAGGCCCGTCTGGCGGCCGAGAAGAAGGCGAAGGAAGAAGAGGACCAGCGCCAAGCTGAGTTGCTCAAGCAGCACGCGTCCATGGTGGCCATAAAAATTGAAAAAGGGAAGTTGGTGACTGCTCTAGTGGTGGTGGGTCGCAGACGGAGCCTTTGGTTGTTGACTTGGATGGGGGCGATGCCCTGGGTGATTCGCTGGTTATGGGTGAGGAGGGTGGCTTCATTGGGCCATAGGTGAAGAAGATTGAAGGGGGCGGTACGTCTTCGAGCGCCCCTGGCTTTAAATTGGACGCTCCGGTTTATACGCCTGGGTGGAGTATAACCGACAATTGTCATTTCCTCAGCCCCTTCGTGGCTGAGGAGTTTGTGAATTATGCGCTTCCCCCGGCGGAGCGTATTTATCATCGCTCCCAAGACCGTGCTACTTTATTTTCAGAGTTGTGTATGAATCTAACACAATCTCTGGGGAACTTGTACACCCTTCGCCGCGGGGAGGACGAATTTTTGGATGAGCAGGCGACGGTTGCGAATGAAGTCGATCGCCTGGCTAAAAAGAAGGGGGTATTTGAGACCGCGAAGCAACGTTTGGTGGAGCAAGTTCGGAAGCTGGAGTCCGATTTGTGTCAGAAGGATGTTGAGGCGGCAGAGAAGCAGAAGGTCTGGGAGCAATCTTCTCTGAATATTAATAAGGAGCTTGAGCGCCGCCGACTGGCGGTGCAGAAAGCTGAACTGGACCTATCGGTGCAGGAGAAGATTGTTACCACCAAAGATAATGAATTGGAGGATTTATCCTCTAAGTATGCTAATGCTGCGGGCCAACTAAAGAAGAAAGATGAAGATGTGGTAAGGGCCACCACTCGTTTTTCAGAGTTGGAGGGGCAGGTTGACGCCTTGTTGAAGGAAAAACGAAGCTTGGCAGCTGGATAAGACGCTGATGCTTGATGCTCAGAAGTCTTACTGCGAGAAGGCGTTGCGGATAATGTTGGATGGGATAGCCGCCGAAAGCTTCCGTCTTTCTCTTTTACTTGCTTTATTTGAATTTGCCTTGTCTTATGGAAGTTTATATCTTTGTTGCAGGTCTTTGATCGTTGTTGGAACGAGCCGAAGATGGGCGAGCAAGTGGTGGAGGTGGTGGACGTTGCGCGTACCACGGGTGTTCAAAGTGGTTGGCTGGAAGGGTACTTGGCTGCCAAGGACGGGGCTCCTATTGATGCGCAACCCTTCCAGGATATGAATACAGAGCAGGCGCTGATGGAGGAGCTTGAGAAGCTTGAAAAGATGGAGTTCCCTGTGTTCCAAACTGTTAGGCAATGCTTGTCAGTTCCTGATCCCATTGGCCGTTTTAGGCATTGGGTGCAGGAGTCTGAGCGTGCAGGACACGAGCGCACAGAGAAGGAAGCTGCTGAAGCTGCTGCGAAGGCTAGTGGGCTAGGTAGTTCGGGGACGGTCCATGAGCCTCCTCAGTAGGTTGATGTTTTGATGTGTAACAAACTTTTGTGTATGTAGATAAATCTTTTCCCAAGAAATGAAATATAAACTTTTTTGTATTGTTTATGCCTGTGTTGAGTGATTGTAGCTTAGATTGGGAAGATAACTTGGTGTCTAATTTATGAAGAGTAAATTAACTTCATAAGTTAGAAGTAAAGTTGGCGTCCGTTATGAAGAGTAGATTAACTTCATAAGTTAGGACTAAAAATTGGCGTCAAAGTTATGAAGAGTAAATTAACTTCATAAGTCAGAACTAGAGGTTGGCGTCTAAGTTATCAAGAGTAAATTAACTTCATAAGTTAGAACTAGAGGTTGGCGTCTAAGTTATGAAGAGTAAATTAACTTCATAAGTTAGAGCCAAAGTAATAGTCGCGCAGTTGTGGACAAAATGTAGGGTATTGATGTATATATTAAAAAACTGGGATATTTATAAGTAACATAGGCGCAACTGCGCTACATTCCATGATCTCGGAATAGGTGTTCCGTCCAACTTTTCTAGTGCATATGCTCCTTTCCCTAAGATTTGTTGAACCATGTAGGGGCCTTCCCAGTTGGGCGCTAGTTTCTCTGGGCGCTCTGAGTGGGAGGCGTTGTTATCTCTTAGGACGTAGTCCCCAATGTCAAATGCACACCTTTTGACTTTTGAGTTATAGTAGCGTTCGAGCTTTTTTTTTAATTTGCCTCGCGTATGGCTACCATTTCACGTCTTTCGTCCAAAAGGTCTAGATTAAGGCGCAGTTCTCTGTCGTTGTCTGTTTGTGCTGCGCTGAGGACCCGTGGGGATGGAAAGTTAATTTCTGCGGGGATTACAACTTCGGAGCCGTAAGTGAGGCTGAACGGGGTTTCACCATTGCTCGTTTTTGTGAGGGTGCGATGTGCCCACAAGACGTGCGGCAGTTCATCGACCCAACCTGTTCGTTTTGAGCCGAGGCGCGTCTTTATACCTTCAACCAGCGATCTGTTGATGCGCTCTACCTGTCCGTTTCCTTGAGGGTGGGCGACGGATGTGAAGATCTGGTTGACGCCCATTTGTGTTAACCATGCCTGGATTTTTTTTATCTGCGAACTGTGTTCCGTTGTCGGTGACGATTTCCATGGGTAGCCCGAATCGGCAGATGATTAATTCTCAGATGAATTTTTTGACGTGTTCTGCGCTGATTGTTGATAGAGGCTTGGCTTCGACCCATTTTGTGAAATAGTCGACGACAACTATGAGATATTGTATCTTTCCTGGGGCCAGTAGGAATGGGCCGACCAGGTCGATGGCTCATTTTTGGAATGGCCAAGCTGTGGTCACTGGGACGAGGTCGTTTTTTAGGCGCAGGGTATTCAGCGCGTGTTGCTAACAGTTGAAGCAAGTGCGCACGATTTTTACGCCGTCCTGATGCATTCCTGGCCAGTAATATCCAGCGTTCATGATTTTGGCGACGACCATTCTTGGTCCTGCGTGCATACCGCATATGCCTTCGTGGATTTCCTTGATAAGGAATGAGGCGTTTGCGGAGTCAACGCATCTTAAGAGGGGACCAAGGTAGGAGCGTTGGTATAGGATACCATTCATGAGTTGATAGTGTTCTGATTTGTACTGGATCTTTCTGGCTTCCGCTTTTTCGGGCGGTAGAGTGCCCGTTGCTAGATATGCTTGAATGGGAGTCATCCATGACCCAGCACCTGTCTGTGTTACATTGACATGTTGAATAGGCACAGATGGTTGATCTAGGGTTTCGATACGTACCTCTTTGGCTATGTGCGGCCAAGCTGTGGATGCCATTTTGCTGAGGGCATCCGCTTCTTTGTTTCCGCTTCGGTTAATGTGGGTGACCGTGCAAGTTGTGAATTTTCTGATTAGGAGCTTAGCCTGATCGACATATTGTGCCATAACAGGGTCTTTGGCATCGTAGATACCGTTGAGGTGTCCCGCTATGAGCATTGAGTCTGTACGGCTTTAAGATGTCTTGCGCCCATCTTGTCGGCCAGGCGCAGTCCTGCTAGGAAAGCTTTGTACTCTGCTTCATTGTTTGTACTTGGGAATTCAAGGCACAAAGCATAGGTGAATTCTGTGTTATCAAGGCTGACGAGCCTGAGGCCTGCTCCTGCGCCTTGATCATTTGAGTCTCCGTCTGTGAACAGTGACCATGTGACGCGTGAATCTGGGATGGGTTTTGGGTCTTGTTCATTTTGACATTCTTCGATGCTTTCTGCGGGGATTTCTGCGATGAAGTCCGCGAGAACCAATCCCTTGATCGCTGGTCTTAGTATGTAGATGATGGTGCGTGCGCCAAGTTCGATTACCTATTTTGCTAGGCGCCCCGATAACTCCAGTTTTGAGAGCATGGTGTTTATTCGGTAGTTTGTTAGGACATGGATTGGGTGCCCTTGAAAGTATCGCCTGAGACGCCTAGATGCGTGGACCAGTGCTAAGACCGGTTTTTCCATTGTGGAGTATCTGGTTTCTGCGTTTGCCAACGTGCGACTAATGTAGTAAATTGGTGTTTGGACTTTCTTGCGGTCGACCAGTAGTACTGCACCTATCGCTTTTTCAGAAGTGGATAGGTATAGTGTTAGTGGTTCTTCTTGTAGAGGCGCTTTAAGAGTTGGTAAGTAGGTCAAACACTGTTTCATTTCAAGAAAAGCCACTTCCGCTTCTGGGGTCCAGCGGAACTGTGTCTTTTTTAGTACATTGCGCAGCGTATGAACAAATGGAAAAGACTTTGATGCATAGTTTGATAGGAAGCGGTTGAGGGCAACAAGGCGGCCCATTAGTGTTTGAACGTCTTTGATGGAGCTGGGTGATGGCATGCGCTGGATGGCTTGAACTTTTTCAGGATTTGGTTTGAAGCCACCGTTGGTGACGATGACACCCAGGAATTTGCCTTCTTCGGCGCCAAATGAACACTTGTCGGGGTTAAGTTTCATTTTGATTTTGCGCAGCTGTTCAAAGGTGCGCTCTATGTCCAAGAGCATTGTGTCTTCTTCTCGGCTTTTTATTACCAAGTCGTCGACGTATACTTCTAGATTGACGCCGATTTGGTTTATGAAGGCTTGGTCCATTAGGCGCTGGTAGGTTGCACCTGCATTCTTTAGGCCGAATGGCATTTTGGTGTAACAGTATACCCCTCTGTCGGTTCGGAAGGCGGCTCTGTCTTCGTCTTCATAGGCCATTTGTATTTGGTGGTATCCTCGATACGCATCGAGGAAGCATGTAAATTTGAATGGTGCTAAGGAGTCTACCTGAAGATCAATTTCTGGCAGGGGGTAGTGGTCCTTCGGGCATGTTTTGTTTAGATCCTTGTAATCGACGCACATGCGCCAGGATCCGTTCTTTTTGAGGACCATGACCGGATTGGCCACCCATGTTTGGTGGTTGCATCGTCTGATGATGCCTGCCTAGAGTAAGTCGTCGACCTGCTCGTTCATGGCTTTAACTCTGTCCGGGCCTAGAGGACGCTTCTTCTGCGCGACAGGTCGGGCGTCTTTGTAGGTGTTGAAGCGATGTTCTGCCACATCCCTTGGGACGCTGATCATGTCGGATGACTGCCAGGCAAAGATGTCTTTGTTTCCCACTAGCAGTTGCTTGAGGTGTATGCGCACTTGGGGGGGACAGAGTTGATCCCAAGGTGATTGTTTGTTTTGGGAAAGATAGGTTGAGGATCCATTTTTCATTTTCAGTAGCGGCTGGCTTGGACGGTGGTGTTTGCGCCGCTGGTTCTGTTGTTACGAGGCATTCATGGTTGCCTCGGATATACGCGATCCCTGTTGGTGTTGGAAAACCAATGGTTTGGTGGGGGGTTGACGCGCTGCTGTTGAAGTTGGCAAGGCCTTGTCGGCTTAACAGGATGTCATATGATGAGGTGGCTGGGATGACATGGAATGTGCATGTCTTCGAGCGCGAATGGATCCCGTCGTCAAGGGTGACTTTAAAGTCAAACTTGCCGAGGGGATGAATTACCTCGTTCAAGAAACCATCAATTGGTGCGTCTGGCTGAAGACGCGCTTTATCCTCATCATCTAGTTACTCGAAGCATTATTGGTACATGATGTCAAAGCTGCTCCCGCTATCGCACATCATTTTGTATGTGCGGTAGTGGCCGAACAGGGTTGTGATGATGAGTGGTGTTGTTGACTTTGCGCCCCCCGGTACTGTTGGAAGGACGACTTGGGCTTCTCGCTAGTTGTTGTTGTTAGCGTCTATCTGTTGTGACGTGGTGGTGACGCCGGCTGGAGCTCCCGCGCTGGTTCTGATTTTTTGTTTTCTGATTTCAGGCGTAGAGCTTCGCGATTCTGACGACCTCTTCCCAAGAGTCTGAGATACCGTCTTTACCCTGGAGAGTGTTCTGCAGGTTATCGTCGTTGACATTTGCTAGGAAGGAGGTTTGAGTTGCCTCGTCCCCGGTTCCTAGTTGGAGTGCTTCTTTGTTGAACCGCACGATGAAGTCTTCGAGCGGTTCGGTGTCTCTGCGCTTGCAGAGATGGATCTGACTCTTGTCGCGTTTGTGGCGACGTTTTTTACTGAAATGAAGTGAGAATTTATCGATCAGTTGTTCGTAGCTGTCGATGCTTCCGACGGGGAGGTTATCGAACCATACCCTGGCTGCTCCGGAGAGTGTCTGGGCAAACATGTGGCACCAGACAGGTAAGGTCCGCCCGATGACGGCCCCGGCCTGGTTGAAAATGCCGAGGTGGTCGTCGGGGTCTGTGAGACCATCATATAACTTGACGTTGGCCGGTAGGCGCTGCCTCGGTGGTATAGGTGCTTGAGAGATACTTCTTGTGAATTTGGATTTATCTGCGAACGCCGTCGGCCTGTATGGGAGTGACAGGTTGGTGTTTGCGTCGTTATTAAAGTGGTTGAGACGCTCTCTGTGATAATATGGGGTGCGACGGTAGTCTCTTGCGCGGTTGTCCTGCCAGGAACTTTCGTCGTAGTCGTCGTCATCAAACCGGTGGTACTCTGCATGGGCCTGGTCTATGGCGGGTTTCCCCTGACCTCCCCTATGATGGGTAGCAATCGGTTGTTTGATGCTTTTAGATGTTGAAGCCATGACGGCTTTTCTTGTAATGCGTCGACGCTCGAGCTGGGCGTCTAGCAGTTTCTTTTGTCGTTCGTACCATTCGTTGTTGATTTCGTCGATTTCCTCCTGGGTGGGAGGTGGTGCGTCTGCGCTATCAAAGTCGATTGCCCGGGGGGTGATGAGGGTGTTGTTTTGATCAACCCCATCTTGACCTTGTGGCGAATCGGGCTGGTTGGTTACGTCGTCGACAACTCCTGAAGGGGAGTAGATTTTAGGGGGTGGGGTAGTCATTTCAATGTAAATGAGTTGACTGGTTAAAGCGTTTGTTTAGAGTTTTTGTGGTAAGGCCACGTATGGCGCCAATGAAGAAACACGAATCCTATATTGTCGGGTTAGCTGCAATCTTGGTAGTGATTCCACAGAGTGTTTATAAAAACGTGATAGGTCTAAGGACAAGACCAAAGATGTTCAGAGACAACAAGTTAGAAGAGCCGAGCCTCTAAATGTTAGCAAATAAACAAAGGTTGGAAAAGTATGATGTGCTCGTAGTCTTTTCTGTGAAAGTGTTCGTTAATATCGGATGCCAATAAAAGGAGAAGGGTCTCCTCCTTTTATAGTACCTCGATATACGACTTTCTCAACCCGTCCTCTACCCTTGATGGGGCCCGGCACAGGTAGAGGTGTCTCTAGGTTTCCGGCCCAAGTCCTCAGGCCCAATGGTGCAAGTGGTTTTGATAAAAAAGAGAGAAAAGGGGGGGGGGGGGGGATGTTACCGTCCTGACGTAAATACACGTGGCATCCGTTGAGTGGACGCTGGTGTGCGGCGGACACGTGGCATCCGCCTACTGGGTGATGCAGGGCGGTGGGTAATCATCCCTTTCTAGAAGAACCCGAGACAAGTTGGAGGGTTGCAAAAGTCTTCAGAGAGATATCTTGGCTGGGAGGCTGCCACGTCGTCGTCCTTTCTGGCTGTCAGGTTGAGCGCAGCCATTGATTTGCTGAGAACTCTGACGGGCAGCCTGCAGCGTCAGGAACAGTTGCCTGGGGCAGGAGTGTGTGTCTCGAGGCTGCCCCAGAAGGCATCTTTCAATTGTGTTGACAAAGCTTTGTTTATCTTGCTGAAGAAACTTCGTATGATACTTGTCCCGCTAACGTAGAACGTGCGGAGGAGTCTGCGTCATCTGTCTGATGTGCGCGAGCTGTTCCGCTGACGTAAAACGAGCGGGACGATGCGCGTCAGGTGTATGCCACACTCCGCTGACGTAGAACGGGCGGATAACTCTGCGTTATCTGTCTGATGGGCGCGAGTCATTCTGCCTACGTCGAGCTGGCGGAGTGTGTTTTGGCTAAGCTGTGATATGTTATTTGCTAGTGCTTTGGTATCATATCCCTTCAAATTAATTTAGATGCAATGTTACCGTCGAATAATTTAGATACATTGTTGCAATTGAACAGTTGGAATACAACGTTATAATTAACAATACATTGGTGTTATTAAAACAATACCATACTAATCCTAAAGATTAACATTTTCGGATTTGTTGGTTTAAGTTTTATAAAACATAAAATCAATTTGCCACCAAACGACAAAATCAATTGATAAAACAACAATCATAATCAAATTATCGGTTTGTCAATTAATTTAGTTACTTCCTATGATGCACGGAAACGCCTAAATGGCTGGAGTACCCGTTTCTGAAGCGTGATGGGGACGGAAACACCATTGGGACGGCCGGGAAACGTTTCCGACAAGCTTCCGGTTATGGGGGACGTTTCCGACAAGTTTCCAATAGGTTTCCGTGGTGTTTTTTGGCAAAACTGGCTGCTCCTTCCAAGATTTGTTAACGTTTCACAATGATAGAAACAATAAATTAAAAAATCACCACATAAGGATCGGGCATTTTGGTTTTCCAGCGAAGGTCAAACCCTATTATTTACAGAAGGAAAAAAAAGAAGAAGATGGCTCTTACAAAAAGTAAAAGATAATATAAATCTATATTTTATATTTTATTGTTTCTTTGTAAAGTAGGAAGTCAAGTACTACTGCAACCCACTTTAGTCAAAAAGTAACTTTATATTTTTATAACTTTAATTTATTATACTCCGTATTTCATAACATTTTATACTATTAGATTGAAGATGTGTTTTTAAAATAGATAAATCATTTTTATTTTACAAATAATTGAATAATATCTTATGATAACATAACTATGGTTTATTTATAAATGATCTTTAATACCTTATGTTAAGTGTGATACCTTATGATAAGTTTACATTTTACATCTATATATGTATATCTATTTTGAAATTTGTTTAATATATTTTTATTTTTTATATTTTTTATTGCCGTACCCGTATCCTGGAATTTTGAGTTTTGCCGTTCCCCGTACCCGTATCGTCCCCGTACCCCGGTCCCGTACCCGTCCCAGTGCTACTTAGGTTACTTCTGTCCGATTTATATAGATTGTGATAATGTATTTTGTTTTCTATTCACTCAAACTTTGGGTTGTTGGTACTCTGAAAGGATAGTTTTGAGCAGTGAGATTTGGTAAAGAAAAATTTGACATATCATTCAAGACTCAAGTGATACATTTCTTAAAGTTAAGGGAACAAACACCAATAGTGTTGCGTTGTTTCCATAATGCCAATAAAAGTTAACATGCAACAAAGATGTGAACTAAAATGCAAATATTAGAAAGATGTGGGCCCTTGTTATGCTTATGCTTGTTTGATGACGACAGGAGAGAGAATGTGCGTGACTGCATTTTATATTTTTATTTACTCGATATTAATATTATCAGTTTATTATGTAAGAATTCTCATGGACCGGGACTTCATACAATCTCCGGCATAAACGCTCCGAATTTAAGTCATTTTGTCAACGGTAAGTTATTACTAGACACAGTGCCGAAGCAGGAAAATTGGGACCAGGGGGTCGGAAGTCACCGGTCAAAGGACGAAACCTATTTTTTTATGTAGCTATGGTTCGGGTGACATGTTTGGGTCGGTGATTCGATTCGGGTCGAGTCAAACATTAAATACAATAAATATCAAAGTTCTAAGCGTTGTTTAACAAACAATTGAACAAAGACACTAAAACATTAAAAAGAAGATAAAGGGTAGGTACGTGGATGAAGAATTATAATTCAGCCTAGGGGTGTAAATGACACGTAGCGGCTCGAGAGCTACCCGGGATCGGCTCGGTAAAAAGCCCGAACGAGCCGAGCCTTAACGAGCCCGAGCCCGAGTCCGAGCCCGAGCCTGAAATATGGCTCGTTTAGTTATCGAGCTCGAGCCCTAGATACAAAGCTCGATTAGGCTCGCGAGCCTAAACGAGCCCAAACATAATTATAAGTTATTTATATATCTCTTATAATTTATAGCCCACATCTCCAAAGCCAAAGTCCTTATTTCATTTGCCCATTTAATAACACTCGCGAGCCGAGCTTTTGCGATCTCGAGCCGAGCTTCGAGCTCGTTTGAGATTGTTCTCCAATCACCTCGAGCCGAGCCGAGCTCGAGCTTTAGATTTTGCTAACGAGCCGAGCTTGAGCTCAAGATTGTAGGCTCGAACCGAGCCGAGCTCGAGCTCGAGCTTCATAAAACCATAACGAGCCGAGCTCGAGCCCAGTCAGGCTTGGGCTCGGCTCGGCTCGTTTACACCCCTAAATTTCAGCCCGTCAACCTTTAAGATTTTTGAATTCTTCAATTATGGATAGTGGTGCAAACGAGCCGAGATAAACCCGAGCTCGACCAGGCTCAAGCTCGAAAAACTTATGAGAGCTCGAGCTCAGCTCGTTTACTATCTATTAGTTAATGTTTTAAATAAAAATAGTATAAACTAGATCTTTGCCCGCGTTAACACGCGGTTCACCAACGTACAATTATTTTGAGGGGTAAAACATATAAAAAATGTAGTAGAAATATTTTATTAAGATTTAAAAGAAACCAATACACATTCTATTCAAATATCACTAAATATTTCTTTATACACCACATTTTTTGTTTTAGTCTTCACTTTCCCATCAGCATCAAGTATAAGTAACTTCACGTCTGCCCTGCTTTTAACTCTTGACAATGCGACATAAAGCTGGCAATGTGAGAATACCGGGTCTCTTAAATACAATCCAACCTTCGATACAATCCATTTTGAACACTTACATTGCCTGTGTAAAAATAAATTATTAAAACAGGATAAAACAAATACCGTTATAGTAAAATATGTAATCGGAATTTCAAAAATAAGTAATATATGACAAACCTTTATAATTGCTAAAGCTACCAAATTGAACAATAAGTACTACATGAACTTCGCCTTCATTCTGCTTGATGTATTCAAACATCTGATCGCTATACTCTTCCCACAAAGAATAGGTCATTTTGATGCCACTACATATAAACAGAATGTATGTTAAAAGGAAATTATAAAGGGTTTTATACCAACATGTTCATGGTAGAGATGAAATACATACTCTATATCGATCAAGATAAGGTTCATCTTGTTTTTCAAACCAGCTTTAGTTTCTGTTGGTTCTAGTGGAGTCCATTCTTCAACATAGCCAATGAAATCTTAAAAAAAAGTAAACAATTTATACGAATACATAATCAATATAGAACAGTATTAAAATACAATTTTTAGTGAATTAAAACAAACCAATTCTTTGTTCTGCAGACAGGTTTCCACTTTTAATTGACTTAAAAGATGAAAAATTAAAACCGTATTGGCTTCCATCAAACCTACTACACTTTGTAATATTGGTTTCAAAAGTAAAAGAGAGCATGTCATCTTTAGCAAAATGTTTAGTAGATTTGTTTTCAGCAAGTTGTGAGTTATAAATGTAATAAGTTTCATTTTCACGTAAGAATTTTTCATGCTTCTTCATATATCTACTCCATACAATACCTTGCATTTTCGACCCCTGATTAAAAGTAAAAAAAAAACGTAGTTAACAAAAAACAGAACGTAAAAAAAACGTACAAAAAACCAAATAAAAAACCAAATATGTTAAAAACATAACCTGTTCATCCATGAGAACCATATCAAGAGAAAGAATTTCTCCCGGTATCTTTCGATTTGCTCGCTTCCAAAGCCTAATCACCTTAACTTTGATGGTGTATTTACTCATGCGCCAAGTGATGTCATTCAAAAAAGTAATGTTGTTTGGATCCATAAGCTGCAAGTTTATGGTATGTAGGTATTAGATACGATTTAATGCTTTAAACATAACTGAATTAACATTGGAATTTCGAATTAGAAAGAGTATTGATACAGATACCTGACAAAGTGAGGAAGAGTAGATTGATCGAAACCTTAATCAAATTGATCAATCTAATCTGTATTTATACTGTAACTTAAACTTGTAATAAGAAATGTTGACTTTTTTTATTTTTAGTAAAGATTAGTGAATTATGATAAGGTAAATGTATAATTGAAATGAAAATTAATTTACATTTAAGTGTTTCCATGATTGAGTTAAATTTGGTGTAATGTTGATTAAAAAAGGAAAATCGTAATTACAATTCTTACATGTTTCCATTATTAAGTTAAAAGTTTAAGTTTTTAAGTTTTGTGGAAAAAGTTAATGTTTTTGGGTATGGTATAGTTTCAAAGTTGTATAACCGAGAGGTTTTTAATAAAATTCTTTATTATGATAAATTTTTTAAACTAACAGATTTAAGACAATTGTAAAAGTCTAATAAAGTTTAAATGAAATAGTCAAACATTGCTATAAAAACATTAAAAAAACTAAAAGATTAAATTTACACTTAAAATGATTTTAAATACTTTAATGTTGAATGTTGCAAAACCGGTTTTAGTTAGTAAAGGGTTGGTTTTTAATATTTAAAAAACAAAGTCATTCAAGTTAGGTTTTAAATACATAAAATCTACCAAAAATACTTTCATCATACATTTATGTTGATTGTTACTTACTACTAATACTCTTAAATTGACTTTGTTAACAATGATTGACAAAACTTATAGTTGTTAATATCAAAGTAATTAATGCTAATGACCATTCATAAATTACAAGGCTGTCAAATCTGTAATTACTACAGAAGTAAATCATTGTTCAAAAATAATCAATTAATATAATTGACTTGAAAAAGTCAACGTATATAAACTTAACAAATACAGAAAAAAATATCACATTTAACAAATATAAATGTCAAAAGTAAATTAAAAAAACATTTTTGATATAAAAATGTTTGAAACTTAGTGATAGCATGTATGATAAATTTTTTTTTATAAAAACCAATATGATTGTAAGTGTAATATGACTACCTAAAATGTCAACCATTCATAATCTACTTGGTAAACAACACAATAGCATTAGCATTACCATTACCTTAAGCATATATCACTATTAACCAAACATCATATGCACAATCATATAGGACTACTATACAACCCAAAAACATTACAATATACGACTACTAACCATACATCATAAAAAGTCATTGTAACTATACTATATTACTATAAGGTTGAAACATGGATAACATAGTTACCACAAAATTGCATTGACATTTAGAATATTAGACTACTGCTAGGAACATCATATTAACGATCATATGTATTGTCAACAAACCATAACATAATAGTAGTGTTTAAAAGACATAACAACCCAAAAAAACACATTGTTTACTACACCAGCAGTAAAAGGTGCAAAAGTATGTGACCACTAAACGTTAACCATCTTCAAAAAACTACCACCACTAAGGTGCAAAAACTTACCCACCAAAAATGTTTTGTTCACCAAAAAACTGCCAACACTAAGATAACTAATTACCATCAACCCTAACTACTTTAGAGAGCTTGAACAGACCTTGATTCTAGAAAAAAAGGAAATGCATCTGATCACCAGCCTGCAGATCCTTATCAGCAGCAAAGGTTGACATACCTTTGATGTAGTAACGCTTACTTGACCTCGAACCTTCAACACCAACAGAAACTCCCCAAGTATAACTCTCACCATCTTTAATTGTCAATCCCCTCTGCCTGTTCAAACCATTATCCCTTGCCCAATCTGCCTTCATACGCTAAAAAATAACAATAATTTGCAATTTAATAAAAAAAGGAACACATGCATAAATATGATTATAATATACGGTTTGTTTAATATATAAAACTTACAAAATGCTTGTCAACGGTGAAAACAACTGGAACGCCGAAATCCTCTAGAGCACCTACATCCTCGCTAGCAGCAGCTTCATCATCCTCATGATCCATATCATCTCCTTCATTCAGCTCTTCGCCATCATCATCGGAAACAACAATGATGTCTTCATCATTATGTTCATCATCCTCGGACTTGTCATCGTCCTCCCACAACTCGGGAGGAAGAGTAAGCTTGCCTTTCTTAAAAAAGGACAACTCATATGTTTTCTAGTTTGTTTAACAAAGTAAAACATGAAAAGTATACAAATTAATGAAAAATAAAAAACATATTTTATTGCAATTTACATTAGGAAAAATAATACAACAAACATTTAGAAATTGAGAAACAAACCTCATTGTAAATCTCAAACACAATCAGATGATCGCTGGTTATCTCAAACGTCTCCTTCATATAAGGCCATCATTGACTTATGTAAATAGCACCACCATCGTTTTCTAGCTGGATTTATAAACATGACCTGAAGCAAAGACCGTTTAATATTACTTTTAAACATTCAAACAGAGATCAACGAATCAATGTCACTGAAGCAACGATATATAATATATAAACTGTGAAACATATGCAAAGGATCAACAATAAAGGTTACTATGATAAGCAAATTTAACAAACTTTCAAATCACAAGAATTTAGCTGAAACATATTTGAAATAATATTAATTAAATCGAAATAAAGACTTTCAATCATCACATTATGACATACAATTTGAATGATAAATCATTCAACCCTATATAATCTATACATGACCTGGACCTCTTTCTTTTAATAAATATCAAATTAAATGAGGAATTTGGATTTGAAAACATGACCTGGAAATGAGCTGACTAAAATTGGATCCAACGGAAGGGTTATGTTGTATAATCCATGCAACACAAAGCAACTGATATGCTGAAAAGTTGCAAACAATGTTGAAACATTAATACATATTACTTTATTTTCTGTGTTATATAATGTAGTTAAATGAGAGTAGAAAACACATACCAGACGTTGTTCATCAGTTTGTGGGTCGTCAAGCTTGCAGTCGAAAAATCTACCAGGTGCAGCTATAGCATCTTGATGAAACGTGATCATTCTGAAACAGTTGAGCATCTCTTCGTATTCGAAAACAAAGTTGCAACCAGACGGGTAATTTAGTGTTGTAATCATGTGCTTCCATCCATTGTAAAAGAACCACTTCCCAGCTATTTGCATCACCTTAACGTCAAAGACTTTTTCATCCAGCGTGTGAATTCTGGTAATCCCAGTTGGATAGTTATACTTTTCAATCCATTCTTTGTACTCCGAAGGTAAATGCTACATATAAAAAAGAATATGATATTATTACAATCTATGGTATTTAATTTAGTATACTAAACAAAAGGGAGTAAGTTGCATTAATGTTATAACAAATTTGTTTTTAATAATCGAAAACTAAACCACATCTAAAATTGTGGACTGCTTTATGAACATAGACTAACATCTAACAGACTGCTATATGAATTTAATGAATGTAATAAATCTAAAATTATTGCATAACAAAGATTGTAAGATTGCTTACCAAGCAAACACGATCGTTGGCTTCTGACTTTACCCAAAAACCGTAAGTCATTATCACACGACCTGTGAATAACCTGTATTAGTAAAAAGCAAATTAGAATATGATTGAAATTAATAAACTTTCATGACCTAATGAATAGATTCATGACAGTAACAAAGAATATGATACACATTCCAAAGCATGAACCATTTAAGTGAAACATAATCAATTAGAAGTAAACAACAATACCTAACAGGATATTAACTATAAAGCCAAACTAACCATAAAGAACAACAAACATAAACTTTGAAGTAAATAAGAAACATGATCCATAATCGCACAAATCTGAAAACTAAAACATAAATCACTAAATCGAAACATAAAACACAAATCGATGCGTAGCTTTCTAAAAACATCCAATGGAACGTAAGTCGAAACCTAAATCATTTTTCCTAAATACAAATTTAAAACATAAAGCCAGAATCATTATGGATAATAATAAACGAAAACTAAAGAACAATAATTAAAACCTTATAACATTAGTTGAACGCTAAAATCCCATAAATCGATACTGTAACACCCAATTTAATGAAAACACATAGTTTTTCCTTAAATAAAAGTAAATCGGGTTCATTAACATTAATCACGTGGATTAATCAATTATCCTGACACTAGTCCACGTTGTGTAGTTTGCCTAGATTACATCAAAAGTGAGTAATAATGTTTGAACCCGAATACAAAATTTAAGAGCGGAAGCTTGATTCTTTAGTATGCGCTTGATTCATCAAAAGAGAGCTTGATTGTTTCCGTCCCCGGTACCCTAGAACAACCTGATGTTTTCGACACACGAAAACCAAAAAGAATTACATTAATCAAGATTAGTGAGGAGATGACTTGTTTGAAAAGAAACATACCACATGTAGTAGAATCGCCAAACGGTGGACTAGAGCGAGCCCAAAAGAGCCCCCACTAGTCGCCGCGAGACGCAGCCAGCCAGCCACAGCCTACGGCTGGCTGCTGCTGCTGCTGTTCGCCTCTGTCTGCAGCCGCTGGCTGCAGTTCAGCAGCCGCTGGCTGCTGTTCTGCAGCCGTTGGTTGCTGTTCTGCAGCCGCGGGCTGCTGTCTGGTTCGCTATGTTTCGGCCGTAGGCTAAGGCTCGAAGCCCTGGCCTACGGCCAGTCATTTCTGTAGGGACCCGACCAAAAATTTTTATAAATCTTGGTGCTTAAAGACCTTACAATAGGGTATATACACAGCCACGAGCATACTTGTTTGGCTGCGAAAATAATTAAGCTTTTAAAACTTGTTTCATGGCGTATCAACCATTTATTCCCAACTATTTACCAAGCTTATCAAGACATACACTATACTCAAACGGGTCGTCTTATCCTTTACTCGACAAGACGAGCCTAAGGTAATATTTTTCCCTTTTTGGTTTTATTTTAACAAATACATAACCAATACAAGACTAAGCATCATAAGAAGTAAAGTCATAGTGCGTCTTACTGGCATGCTTCCAAACCTCGACTAAGGTTGTTTCCATCAAGTTACATTCTAATACTTGCCTCCATTGTAGAGCTCCCGAGATAATATTCAAACATGTGCATCTTATCTAAAAGCTTATAACTTGATATTTAACGAGATCCAAGTCATCGAGTGACTTACCTTATGCGCGCTTCCTCTTTACTTCAATTCAAGACCTCTTGACCATCCGAAGCCTTTTATACTCGCACCTAGAGGTGTAAGCCATATTGGTGATTAAATACATGCGTTTAGACATCGTTCATTTAACCACACAAGTTTCCATCAAGCTTATCAATGCTTATCTATGGCCGAATGAAATCGAGTTTCATTGAGGCTTTTTATCAAACACTTGGTAGGCGACATTTTAACAACATTGATTATTGATCATTATACCATGAGGTTTCACCCCAATACAATTACAAGGTTCTTGACATACTCATTTTACATTAAAATTATAAATTTTCACAGTTCAAGCTTTCGAGTGTAAGCATTTTCACTATGGTCTTAGGTTTTGCATAACTTTACAAAATCCTTTATGTCTACATCAAAACCTCATGGGTTTGATCATCTAGGGTTGCATTAACATGCTTGTTTACTGAAAATGATAACATCTCAAGGCTCCCTTATACTAGGAATGCCTTTCTACATCAATGATTTCAACAAAACTCAAACCCTAGAATTTCACCCATCATCACATAAGCTACAATACACCAAATTAGATGAAAGAAAAGGTACATAGATGATTGTCTTACCTTGAGGATTCGTTTTTGAGTTAATGCACTTAAAAACCCTTTGATTTAGCTTGAGTTTAGGCTTGATTTGGTTATTATTTAGCTTGTGTGTGTAGAAGTGTGTGTTTGGGTGTGTGTTGGGCGACATATCTACTGATATGTTGATCCCCACCCCAAGTTTCATAATAACCCTTTAAAGACACTTAGACCTAATGACACAAATGGTCCCTTAAGTGTTCATGATTATGCCTTTGATTATATAACTTGTTGAACCTAGTATTCATTTGACTTTGATTTAAGCCCCGCATTATTATTATAGTTAGTCGCGTTTAAATCGAATTTTGGGCGTTACAACTTCACCCCCCTTAAAGAGGGTTTCGTCCTCGAAACCGAATATGTATACTGTTTTGGTTTGTTTAACCACACGATTTCCAAAATCGGATTCACCTTCATAGATTGTTCTATACTCTAGTATCAACAGCATATGTATACCTAACGGTCACGAATTCCCATGGGTCGCGCCTCATGGTTTAATCCCGAGCTTTATTTCATCTTAACCAAGGTTATATATATAAAAAAAAAGTTTTTGTTTACGCCTCTAAGGCCTACGTGCACATGTTCATCTACCCATTTACAATAAATTATTCTGGTTTTGGCATCCGCATGAATCACGGCTTGTTTGAGAGGTCTTGTTCTGATACCCCCTGCATGTTTGGGGCCCTTAAGTCCTTGTGGCTTAGTGCATACTTTTAATTATCTATTCTGCTTGAATCATTTCCATGCATCGTGGTACATTTTGAATTTATTCTTATAAAGACTTCCCAAAGCCGTCATCCATGCCTAACATGGGTTTAGTTATATTTATGCCTTCTCTGGGTCCAAGTGGTGACGACTTCACTTGACCCGTTCAAACCCTTTACCGATTGCCTAGCTATCACTAGTTTATGAACGATTTATCGTTCGTTTTGTTATTATTCGAATTTTAGTTCTGTGATTAGTTAAATCACCAGAGTTTTTTGGTTATAAGTAGAGTTAAGATTTATAAGTCACATGCTTTAGTCACTCATCTAATCCAATGACTACAACTCTTGATGTGTGTTTACACAACGTTTATCCATATTTTGCGTTTTGATTTTTGGACTTCTAAAAGTCAAACTTCTCTTAAACATGAGTATGTGTGCTAGTTTAGATAATGGCCGCCACTTGGGCTAATATTTCGTATTCTAAACAAAGCTTATCGTTTAAGGTGTATAATTGATTCCCTGATCGTTATTAGGCCACTATTGCAACGTATAACGTGTTTTACTCCCCATAGCCTAGAATTCTCATTTCTAAGGCTATCATCTATTTTGAAGTTTTCATGTGGGTATTAATATTGTCACTTTGCCGCACACACGAGTTTTGTGACGATGTCTCTATACGAATTATGACAATGCTTTGATTTAGGTGTTCGTGGAACACCTTGTACGTATTACCCATTTGTGGTTAGCATGATTCGTGGAATATTCCATTTAATTCTTAGATGGCGGTTAGCCTATCTTTTGTGTACTTTAACGTGCATTAGTAATGTTCTGTTTGATATTAGAGTGTGAGTTTCAACTCTAACTATTTCCACATGGTTGATCACCGGTTTCTCTTTTGCTCTGGTAGCCCAAGCTAGTACGACAGTTTTCTGTACGTGGATAATTTGAATCCAGGGTTCGTTATCCCCCCTTTTTTATTAGGGCTTTCGAGTTTACATTTGTCGCTCTTTAGAGCCTTTTATTTGTGCCTTGACCTGAGTCTTCCGACTATTCTATTTACTTAGATATTACTCTGTCAGTAACATCCATTTTCACGTCCCCGATGGGTTATTTATTTGTTGGTTCAAAACACCATGATCTCAATGACTTTTCCTTCAAGGACCGACTTGTCCAGGGTTTATTTCTGGTACTATGACCTGTTTCTGTGCATTTGTGTCCCTTAGGACTTATTGATCACTGGATCACTTTTGCGTTTTACAAAAAGGTTCTTACCAACTGTTTCCTAGCTTTCCATTCCTGTGTTAGTTCAAGTGAGTACACTTACTTATGTTTTCTTTACCTAGCTTTTACGTGCATAGTGGTCCTGCAGACCTCGTTTGGTTTATTTTGAAAGGTTTGCCTTCATTTATGCGGTTCATAGCCATCTATATTTTAGACTTTTGTTTGCCAGTTTATCCATCATGTGCTAAGGCCCCTGAAGTTAATTCCGCTCTATTTGTTTTAACGTGCCTCGACTAGGTCACATTATAATCATTGTTCTTAGTTCCATCAGGTGTGAACCGTAGTTCACGCTTGCCTCAAGGGCTTCTATCCTCGTTTATATTCTTGTTTAGTGTGACGTGTAGTTCACATTCGCCCGTAGGCTTTCTCACAAATTCATTATGATTTATCGTGAAGCATGGTTCGCATTTAATTCATATGCTTATACGCTTTCATTATGGTTTGAGTTTGTGTATAACCTGCCCTCGAACTAGGTTCAGGTTTTGGTTTCATCTTCAATGAGGTCTATATTTTCAGCGATCAATCCCTTGAATTTCGTTCGGGTTTGCTTAGGGCTTAACCTTTTATTAAGGTTCAAGTCCTATTTACGATTTCACCCTTGATTAAGGTCCGGTTCGCTAATGCAACAACCTTTTAACTAAGGTTCAGGTTTAGTTATAAATCTATTTCAATTAGGGTTCAACTTGCTTAGGATTTAACCTTTTATTGGAACTCTAGTCTTGTCGCGGACTAGTACCCAATTAAGGTTTGAGTCGATGACGACCTAACCCTTGGTTAAGGCCCAAATTTACTTACGGGTTAACCTTTGTTCTAGGTTCAAATGCGAATATGACTTGATCCTTTGGTTAAAGATCTAGCATACTTATGAGTAATCTTTCGATTAAGTCTCGAGGGTGATTGGGATTTAACCATTTATTAAGGTTCAAATCCACCTAGGAATTTACTTTCGGTTACAGTTCGAATACGTTTCTGACTTAACCTTGGAGTAAGATTCAAGTCTATTTATGGTTTAACCCTTGATTTAAGTTTGAGTTTATTCATTGTTTAACCCTTGATTAAGGTCCAGATCCGTTTCCGGACTGAATCGGTTTATGACTCAACCTTGGTTAAGGTTCAAGTCTATTTGTGAACTGAATTTGTTTATGACTCAACCTTGATTAAGGTTCAAGTTTGTTTACAAATCATCCTTCATTAAGGTTCGGCTGTGATTATGACTTAACCTTTGATTAAGGTTCAAGTCTGTTTATGGATCAACCTTTATTAAGGTTCGGATATGATTATAACTCAACCTTGATTAAGGTTCAAGTCTTTTTACAAGTCATCCTTCATTAAAGTTTTTAATGTGTTTATGACTTAACCTCGATTAAGGTTCAAGTCTAAGCTCGGTTAGCGTACCGTTGTGGTAATACCTTTGGCTTTACGACCTCCCAAATATGTACACATTGGTTTTACATACCCGGTCTACCTGACCTCACAGAGTGTTTGGCGATGCTTCTGTGATGTATAACCTTGTGAGTTGTACCTTAGAAGACTTTACATTCTTTTGTCCTTGACCCAGTCCTCGTCACGTGAAAAATAAGCGTGTAGATCATGAGAAGCCCATCACACCATGTGTTTAACACTTACCTGGCCAGGGTAAGCAATTCACACATGACACGATGATCTTATCGTGATCACCACGGTACTCTCCAGGTAGACAATTTCTGGTCATGCTTTTTATCTACCAAGAAATTTATGGTCTTAATTCTAACGCTAGGTTTTCTTTACCCCTGCGTGTTTCTTTTGAATTAAGATGGGGTTTTCATCTTTTGCAATTTTTGCGCAACATGTCCACATGCGACCGTTGCTTATTTGTTTTGTTGATACAATAAGTATGATTCATTTGTTTTGGTGGAGCGTTTGTCCACCTTGTCTGTTTGTTTAATGTATTTCTTTGTACTTGCTTTATTATGTTGATTTCATTTTATCGGATTGCATTGTCTTGCAAATGCAATCATGTTCTCCAATTTCTGGTTCGGTTGAGCCTTGGCCCAACATGACCATGTAATTGGTGTGTTTCCAAGTTTTGAATTGTTTAAAGCACATTTCGCATGATTTATTCCTGATTGATTTCATGTTCATACATGATACATAACATTTCGAATAGACTAAGATAACCTTAGGAATAAATTCCTTACCGGATTGATGATCAAGCTCGAATCAAACGCATACTTTACTCAACCTTAGGCTCTGAATACCACCTGTAACACCCAATTTAATGAAAACACATAGTTTTTCCTTAAATAAAAGTAAATCGGGTTCATTAACATTAATCACGTGGATTAATCAATTATCCTGACACTAGTCCACGTTGTGTAGTTTGCCTAGATTACATCAAAAGTGAGTAATATTGTTTGAACCCGAATACAAAATTTAAGAGCGGAAGCTTGATTCTTTAGTATGCGCTTGATTCATCAAAAGAGAGCTTGATTGTTTCCGTCCCCGGTACCCTAGAACAACCTGATGTTTTCGACACACGAAAACCAAAAAGAATTACATTAATCAAGATTAGTGAGGAGATGACTTGTTTGAAAAGAAACATACCACATGTAGTAGAATCGCCAAACGGTGGACTAGAGCGAGCCCAAAAGAGCCCCCACTAGTCGCCGCGAGACGCAGCCAGCCAGCCACAGCCTACGGCTGGCTGCTGCTGCTGCTGTTCGCCTCTGTCTGCAGCCGCTGGCTGCAGTTCAGCAGCCGCTGGCTGCTGTTCTGCAGCCGCGGGCTGCTGTCTGGTTCGTTGTTGTCCGCAGCAATTTGCTGCAGTTCTGCAGCCGCTGGCTGCAGTTCTGCAGCTGCTGGCTGCTGCTGTTTGTCGCTATGTTTCGGCCGTAGGCTAAGGCTCGAAGCCCTGGCCTACGGCCAGTCATTTCTGTAGGGACCCGACCAAAAATTTTTATAAATCTTGGTGCTTAAAGACCTTACAATAGGGTATATACACAGCCACGAGCATACTTGTTTGGCTGCGAAAATAATTAAGCTTTTAAAACTTGTTTCATGGCGTATCAACCATTTATTCCCAACTATTTACCAAGCTTATCAAGACATACACTATACTCAAACGGGTCGTCTTATCCTTTACTCGACAAGACGAGCCTAAGGTAATATTTTTCCCTTTTTGGTTTTATTTTAACAAATACATAACCAATACAAGACTAAGCATCATAAGAAGTAAAGTCATAGTGCGTCTTACTGGCATGCTTCCAAACCTCGACTAAGGTTGTTTCCATCAAGTTACATTCTAATACTTGCCTCCATTGTAGAGCTCCCGAGATAATATTCAAACATGTGCATCTTATCTAAAAGCTTATAACTTGATATTTAACGAGATCCAAGTCATCGAGTGACTTACCTTATGCGCGCTTCCTCTTTACTTCAATTCAAGACCTCTTGACCATCCGAAGCCTTTTATACTCGCACATAGAGGTGTAAGCCATATTGGTGATTAAATACATGCGTTTAGACATCGTTCATTTAACCACACAAGTTTCCATCAAGCTTATCAATGCTTATCTATGGCCGAATGAAATCGAGTTTCATTGAGGCTTTTTATCAAACACTTGGTAGGCGACATTTTAACAACATTGATTATTGATCATTATACCATGAGGTTTCACCCCAATACAATTACAAGGTTCTTGACATACTCATTTTACATTAAAATTATAAATTTTCACAGTTCAAGCTTTCGAGTGTAAGCATTTTCACTATGGTCTTAGGTTTTGCATAACTTTACAAAATCCTTTATGTCTACATCAAAACCTCATGGGTTTGATCATCTAGGGTTGCATTAACATGCTTGTTTACTGAAAATGATAACATCTCAAGGCTCCCTTATACTAGGAATGCCTTTCTACATCAATGATTTCAACAAAACTCAAACCCTAGAATTTCACCCATCATCACATAAGCTACAATACACCAAATTAGATGAAAGAAAAGGTACCTAGATGATTGTCTTACCTTGAGGATTCGTTTTTGAGTTAATGCACTTAAAAACCCTTTGATTTAGCTTGAGTTTAGGCTTGATTTGGTTATTATTTAGCTTGTGTGTGTAGAAGTGTGTGTTGGGCGACATATCTACTGATATGTTGATCCCCACCCCAAGTTTCATAATAACCCTTTAAAGACACTTAGACCTAATGACACAAATGGTCCCTTAAGTGTTCATGATTATGCCTTTGATTATATAACTTGTTGAACCTAGTATTCATTTGACTTTGATTTAAGCCCCGCATTATTATTATAGTTAGTCGCGTTTAAATCGAATTTTGGGGCGTTACAGATACCTAAAACATAAACCCCTAATCGGGTTTTAAATCATAACAATCCATTCGTAGCTTTCTCTTACTCCACAATTGAAACGTAAATCGAAACCTAAAACAATTTTCCTAAATACAAACCTAAAACATAAATCCAGAATCATTCTCAATAATATTAAACGGAGAATAAAGAACAATCAAAGTAACCTTATAACATCAGTTGAAACCTAAAAACCCTAAATCTTTTTCAAAAATACAAACCTAAAACATAAATCCAGAATCATTCTCAATAATATTAAACGGAGAATAAAGAACAATGAAAGAAACCTTATAACATCAGTTGAAACCTAAAAACCCTAAATCGATACCTAAAACATAAACCACTAATCAAAAACTAAATCATAACAATCCATTCTTAGCTGTCTCTAAAACATCAATTGAAACGTAAACCTAAACCTAAAACATTCAACCTAAATACAAACCTAAAACATAAATCCAGAATCATTCTCAGTTGAACCCTTAAATCGTAACAAACCATTAAAGTATTTCTTAAAACATCAATTTAACCCTAAACAGAAAACTAAAACATTAACCCTAATTCGTAATATAACAGATAAACCTTAGTCTTATCAGTCTTAATAAAGAATAATCAATCAAAACTTAGTCTTAACGGTTGAACTCTAAAAACCCCTAAATCGAAAGGTAAAACATAGACCCTAAAACATCAACACAAAATCAAAGCAATTAACATGACTGAAGAATAATAAACAAAAAACCAAGAACAATCAGTACAACAAACACATTAACAGTAATCGAAAGTAAAAAAAATATGGAAAATCTGTTAATCAATGATCTGACATAATAATCAAAGATAGAAGAACATCGATCTATTCAAATAAGAATCGAATGGAGGTTACCTTGGATTGGAGATGAACGATTAGCTTGAATCGCCAAGATTAGGGTTTAGGTTTTGGAAGAGGCGACGTTGATTATGTGGTTTATGTTATGTCCGTGTTTTGTAAAAGGGTTTATATAATTTCGGTTATTTTGATTTAAAAAAAAAGAAAATTTTATTAATTCTCACAAAGTGCCATGTGGCTTCACAATTGGAGGAGAGATAATTGCTAGGGGGGTGAATGATTGCCATGTGTCAAAAATTGCTTTCAAATATTATATGTATAGATAATAGGTTCGGGGCTAAATAAATGAAGTCCGACTCAGGCTCGTTTAGTAAACACGCTTAAATGAATGGGTAAATATTATTAAATATTAATAAACCTAATATTACACTAAGGCTCGACGAGCCTGACGAGCTTCACATGCTAGGCTGAGCTCGGTCTCTATTAGTAAACGAGCTTTGTTTTAAGCTCAAGCCCGGGCTCGATAAGGCTCAGCTCTTTTCAAGCTTTTTACCAAGCGGGGCTCGAGTAGCTAAGAGATAACAACTCCATCGCTTGCTCATTGAATCTACTATCTCGCTCATATATTTGTTGGGCTTAGAACTTTAGGATTTGGGCTTTAGAGTACTCACATCCCATCCACCAAATGTATGTGAGGGTGTCCACCAAATTATATGGGGTGAGTGTAAGTGGTTGTGAGTGGAGGAGAGAGAAAATATTTGTAAGTAGTTGTGAGTGATGAGAGAGAAAATGTAATGATAAAAGTATGAAAAAGTATTACCATTTTAATTAGGAGAGAGAAGATTTAGGGATGAAGTAGTGATTTTTAGTGTAATTTGATGGATGAGATTTGGTGGAGGGGATGTGAATGCTCTTACAATTACTTTGTTTTCGGTTAAAGTTTTGGTTTATATAACTATTTTTTTTAAACAGGGGGTCGAAACCGTATATACCAAAAAATTTCTTACGAAGACTATATACTCGAAACTTCTGATCGAATATTCAGGGGGGTCGGCCGCCTCTCCCCGCCCCATAAAAGCTACGCCCTTGACTAGACATTAAGAAAAAAAATCACCGAATACAATTTGGTGGAGCGGTATGGGTAAATGAAGATAAGAGCTTAGTTCGAATCCAATCCAGATGAGTTTTACCGCAATGGGCCTTCGAGCGATAAATTTTCCCCCGACTTGGTGGTTTGGTAGACTTAGGCTGCCTAGTGAACAGTCATTTGTCCACTGCTAACCCAATTATACTTCATGTAAGATTTAATTAGCCGTTAAAAAAATATATATATTAAAAAAACCAAATATAAAAGTCAACCAAAATTAACAAACACCAGAAGTTGCTAATTAACACTCTGTTCCAGAGTTTCATTAAAGGATGGAAGAGAAATGATTGGGAAGAAAGTGGGGAAAAATGTGTTTCAGAGTTTTTTTTAGGAGGGAAAGGGAGGGAATGAGATGGATAATAAAGAGGTTTTTAGGCTGATTTTCAATCTTTCCAATTTGGAAGGAACCGGAGGGAAAGGAAAAGGAGGGAGATCCTTTCTCTTCCATCCTTTAATGAAACTCTGGAACAGAGTGTAATAGTTAGCATTGATGTATTTTTCACCAAAACTTATGTAACACAATTTGAAAGATAATATTTTGAAACTATTTGATCTAATATAGTTTTTGATACAAAAATTCATAACGAATATAGTAGAAATAGCGGATACTAAACTATAAGGAAATTAAGGGGGGACTGAGCGTCACCCGAATTGTTCAGGGGTACTCATTACCAGCACGGTAACACCGTCACCATCCATGCTGGTAGTGGTCCCGTTATCCGTTTTGCAGGTTCTGTTTACCGTGCTGGTAACCGTTTTTATTTTATTTTGACTTTTATAAATGCTATTTTTTTGTGTTTGGACCGTTTGTTTTTTAATATTGTTTTATTTTTTACTGATTGTTTTATAATTTTTTTATTATTTTAACAATTTATTTTAAAATCTAATTAAATAAAAAGAAAACCATAAATAAGAACATTTCATTTAAAACGTAAAATTAAAACATAATAATATTAAACATAAAATAAAAATACATTAAAACAACGAAAAATAAACTCAATGTTGGCGCAACAATTGTCATGCCTCGACATGGTCGAAATTGTTGCCGTATCAAGCCTCATACTCATAGTGAGTGAAGTCGATAATCAACTCGTGATCGAAGTCCGAATCGTCCGTCATTGTTTGCTCGTAGAGGGTGGTCCACCTCTCATACTTGATATTGAGATCGGCCCACTTCAACTGGATGTCTTGGAGGGTCTTGTTGTGTGGAAGTCGGACAACACGCGGGCCCAAAACCCCTCCGTTGGGTAGGCCGACCCTTTGTCCCTCGGGAGTTGTTGAATTTCCAGGTCGTTCGTTGCATCCTTGTGGCACACCACTAATGCAATCTCTTCTTCATCAGTCCACGAATTCATTTTTTGGGGTGTTTGTTTTTTTTAAATCGTGGTAAAGTGTGGTTTTTAACCCCACGGTTTGATCAATTTATATACAAAATTTGAACGGTTGAACTGCAAATTAAAGATCTGACCGTTTAGGTGAATTCAATTAAATTCAATCGACGGTTTCCAAGAATTACAAATTAATTTTGCTGACGTTTGGTGGGACGGTTGTAATAGTATGAATTAAATGTTAATATCCGGTTTAAAAGTTGAAACCGTGTGAAATTTTAAAAAAAAAGTTTGGGTATTTAAATAAAAATAAATAAAAGAATCAGTGGAGTGTTGCCTTAAAAAAGTGTTTCAGTGAAGTAAATCAGTGAAGTGATGTGGCAAGACATGATTGGTTAAAATCAGTTAAGTGAAAAGAAAACTTTATGAGCGCCCCTCCCCCCTAAGGGCATGTTTGTATAAACTTATAACTTATTACTCATCTCCATTTTCACCTCCTTATCTCATTTTTCAAAAAGTCACACATTCCTAACTTATAACTTATCTACTTTTCCACCTCATTTTCACCTTTATTCAAACACAAAAAGTCTTTTTCAAACCATCACCCAAACAATTTTAAAATAACTTATGACTAAGGATGTGAAAATAAGGAGAGCCAAACACCCTCTAACTTTCTTATATAATGAGTAATTTCATTCCATTAACCAACCAAACACCTTATTTTTTATTTCCTCATAATTTCCATTTCATTTTTCTTTCGTTCAAACATACCAAATACTATCATATTGTTTGTTATAGTGGAGTGTATACTTCATAAATTATTGTTTTCATAAACCGCTCATGTGAGAGAAGTTTGATAACTCCAATCATCAAAGATTTCTTACTTTTGTGGCGACTTTTAAGAAACTAAAAACTTGCCTGTGGCTTGGGTTTGTTTTTTAGTATTAGTTAATTCAGATCTCTCTTGTGGCGACTTTTAAGAAATATGTTCCATTTTTTCGCCTAACAAACACTAAAAAGGTCATGTAATTGCGTTTTATACAACCTTAAAACATAAATTATTAGGCTTTGAGATTGAAACTAAAGCTTGTTAAACTGAAGATCATATTATGTAGGGATAAACGATTCTGAATATGATTTAAGGAATTGATTACATTAGCCTAAAGGGTATACTATTAGGTTTAATTAGGTATTTTATTGTTAGTAACAAGTCAAAGTCAACAAAGTCAATGTCATATAGTCAAAGTCAACATGTAAATCAACACAAGAAGTTCAGAGTATGCGGAGTGGGGCGGGAAGGGAGGGCGGGAGGAGGGGGGGATGTGGGGCGGGGACTTTTGGCCGGGCGGGGGAGGATGTGGGACACGTGGCTCTTTCTCATTGGCCAATTTTTTTTAACTTTAACACAATATAATATTAGTTTCAGACAAATTAATATGTGAACAAGAAGTTTGGGCGAAGGTTTGGTGAGTGAAGTTTAAGTTGCGATCATCAATAGTTAAATAAATATATTTTATTTAGACAAAATATGTTTTATTGTTTTAGTCAATTAGTTTATGTATAGTGATAGTTTTGATGATTTGTTTATTTAGGGACTTAATTGCTATTAGCCTAATTTGTCATTAGGCTATAAATAGAATGAGATTTACAATTTTAGGGCAACACACATTCTAGAGATTTGGGACTTTGAATGTAATCATTTTATACAAATTATCTAGTGGGTTTATTGAGTGTGTGTGTGTATATATATATCTATGTTACCTTATTAAGGAGGAGGGATGACTAGGATAGTAATTTCACAACCATTTTAAGATGGCATATCAAGAGGCCCAAGCATAAATCCATAACTTTTACCATTTTCTTCCTATTATGCCCCTATGTACAATATTTGATGACAAATGTATAAGTCACTAATACAAAAATCTATTCCATCCCTACCACATGCTGTAAGGACGACTATCTCTATGATTTCCGCATGGGTGGGTCTGACCTTGACTATTACGATAAGTTTTTTTCATTAATTAATGATTTATTTACTAATCATTTATCTTGATTTGTGACCATTTTTATGAACTGGTGCTTAATCTAATTTAATGTTTGGTAAAATCTTTAAGACCATGTATAGTGATTGTCAATTAACCATACCATCGGTTAATTGTTTGTTTGTTCGTTTTTGTTAACTAGGCTAATTCGGTTATGGTCCAGTTAATACGGTTATTTGATCACGCCCTAACCTTAAAAAACATTGTGGTTATTGCTCAAAACTAAACCGACCCGCCTTTGCACAACCCTAGAATCACAAATTTAAGTGTTATGTCCCGCTGCATCGCGCGGGCACCATACTAGTATATATGTATATATATATATATGTTTTTTTGAACAACAAAGACTATATCATTAATATGGTCTTTGCTCTTCAAAACAAAAATCTATAAATCAGATTTTAGACCCGATTTTATCCTACATTTTTTTTTTATATAAAAATCTATAAATCTTCAACAAAAACAAATTTTAGTCATGAATTTGGAGATGGTTAAATTCCAAATCCCGAACTTCTTGTTTCACACATTAATCCTTCGTTCATTCTTCTCCTATTGACTTACGTGTCAACTTCATCTCGTCTCGATGACTTTGATATTGTTGATAACACTAGGCTACACAATTAGACCCAACAATCTCTTCCTTAAGCTCCAGTTATCAACCTCTTGTAACATCTTCAATCTCACATTTGATTTATAATTTCAAATATCCTTGACTCTTAACGACCCCCCCCCCCCCCCCTCAACCATTTGTATCACCTTCCATCCCCTTAATTTATAATTTCAAATATCTTTGCCACTTTATGACCACTAGTCACATTTGGTCCTTATAACAAACAACCCCCCCCCCCCCCCCCCCCCCCCTCAAACGTGGTCCTTCAAGATCAATTCGCGATTCCAACTCAATCAGCAAATCTCCCTCTAGGTAAGTTTTAAGCCTGATTAATCATTCATACTATAGTCGGCATATGATAGAGGTCCGAATTTCAACTAGTCAATCTAAGTGATTGGGTTTATCACCAAAATGTTCAACTCGGTCAAAACTTTAAAACCCCAATTTTGCTAAAGAATTGGTCCAACACTGCCCTATTATTTGCAATATTTTCTTTTGGACTATTTAAACCCCATTTTTAAAGTTTTATCGGTGTGTTTATCTTGATTTTTTATTATATCTGATTTTTGCTTGAAATTGATCTTAAATATATTAACTTAGCTTATTTTTTACGTTTAGTTGGGTATAGAGAAGACTAAACTTGCTATGCTTTGACTTGCCACATACACAATTTTCGTAGTTAACTCACCTTTTTTTATATAAAAAAAAATAATCTACTCAATTCTTCATTTAAACTCGATTAAGGTTAGCTATATAATTTAAGTTAATTTTTAGTATTTAAACTCGAATAGTCGAACATGAAATTGAAAAAATTAACCGAACGTGCTTAACCCTAAGCTTAATATAACTGGATATGATTTTGATTCGTGTACCATGAAAACAGTGATTGATAAATATCATATAATATCGATAATACTAATGATTATTTTAATGAAACATGTAAAGACAATGAATCAACCAACTTTCTTTTTAGCACTCGTATAAAAAATTATTACGAAAAGAAAAATGAAAATAGCCAGTTTTGGTGACTTAGAACAAATATTAAACACATTTACTCGTGAAGCTCACGGGAGATAACAAAGGATTTTATATTTGTTTACAACGCGTTGAACTGTGATGTGATGCATATACACTACAAGGCTTTTTTATTTTTCTAACGGTGTCTTAGCTAGATGTCATCTAGGTTGAATTTGATCACAAAGATGTAAGTCATTTAAGTTGAATTTTATCACCCAACTGTTAATGATCTAAGATGGAAATAGATTCCAAGTTGTATAGGATCTAATTGCATTCTAGATCACAATATCGAATGGGAAGAATTATAAGTTGTTTATTGGCGTTTTAACAAATGTAAACAAGTCAATTGATGCTCGTAAACCGTAGGATATTATGCGATATTAATTAGTCTATATGTATATACCTATATTAATTTAAACTTTTACCAAGAATTTAAAATGTGAGAATTAGTAAACACATGGGTTGCATGGAATCCATTCCTAGTGATCTGGATGTAAAAGTGTAAAACGGTGTCCGATTTGCATGTAGCGTAGCTTACACCGCAATGGACGTTCAACACCACCTATTACATGTGTTACGTTGGCATATACATCAAAGGTTACTCCAACTACTAACGTAGCCTACACTAAGTTAGGCATAGCCTACGAACAGACTATTTTAACATCTTCCCAAGTTTGTTGGGATCTAAATTGCTTACATATCTTGTTATGCAACACTATACTAACTTGTGATGTTTATTGTGTTACATAAAGCTCTCATTTATAGCGGTGAAACAAGTAAATCTCTTGATGCTTAAAAACGCCATTGAGTAGTCAAAATTTGTAATCCTAGTTAATTTGTAGATGTACATACCTCTTAGAGAGGGATCCCAAGCTCTAACCTATGCAAGAGAATGAAGAGATCACTTTAGAGATATTAGTGTAAATAGCGTAGAAGGAAGTATGTTTGTTTTTAAAAAATTGAATGTAAATTTTTATACTTGGATATGTTCCACTAATAATCTCTTGGTATCTAAAATATTTGATTGAAGTTCTCCATGGATCTACATAGAGAATTTTAATATTTGAGAATCTCCAAACCCTTTGATTCATATTTTAGGTGGGTTATGACGTACAATCATTTTTTTAAAATCTTTTCAAGAAGCTGAAACCTGTTAGATTATCCTATCTTAGAAATATGAAGAAAGAGAATAAAGAAAGAGTTGGTGGTTGAGGAATACCAGTATTTAACATGGTTTTGGTTCATTACGAAGATCTTACGTAATAGAACGAATAGCAAGTAAATAAAAATTATACTAATAGAATTCATTGAAACCCTAGTTGTTCTCGGTCGACAAGCCTTGTTCAGTCTGTCGTAAGGCTTGCTTGAACCAATTTGGGGAGCATACGGTCCACTGCAATAAGTTGCAGGGGTTCAAATACCGTTACGATATGTTTCGTAATGTCTTATGTGATGTTCTCATATGGGTAGGGGATATCTGCCAAAAAGGAAGCCACGGTGAATTTCTTGACATACCCTTTTACCCTTTTACCTTTGATACTTTTGGCGCTTTAGCCCCGGAAGCTGGCAAGTTCCTAGAAGAGTGCAACGTGTCGTACACAAAAATATCTCGACCCCTAGGCGCTAGGGTTTGCTTTCTGTAGGATAGGGTTTGCTATTTAGAAAGATGTTGCACGCAATTTGTTGTTTGTTTACCCGCCATCCTGCGATAAATTTGCCTTATTATTGAGGAATAAATATCATTTTTATATAAAAAATAGACTAGTCATTCTAACATTATATACTGTATAAAAAGGATGAAAAGTGATTCAAACCCCCCCCCCCCCCCCAATGTTTAATATAATATAATATACATCTAATACGTCTTTAATCGACTTGGTTTCACTAAAACTCATTTTTCTCTAATAACTTATGTTTGTTAACTATTTTAAAAATCTGAATGCGCAAATATATTTTATTTAGTTTTTCTAAGTTCCCATATAAATTGTGGACAAAATTACACATTGTGCCCTTTATGTATGACGGAAATTATGAAACGTGTCTTTTATTTTTATTTTTTTCATTTTATGTCCAGAATATCTTTATTTCTTGCAAATTATGTCCTTTATCACTAACTGAGTTAAAAAATTCAGTTAAGGTTATTAAACCCACGGGTAAAACAGTCCATTCACGTCTCCTTTGCTATAAAACACAGACAAGCCTTGAAACCTCAAACTCATTTTCTTTCCCAAATCAAACCCTTATCTTCCCTAAATCAAACCCTCTGATTAATCCTAAGCATTATGGCAAGGGGTTTTATAGCAAAGGGGACGTGATCTTTCCTCTATTAAAACCCAACCCCCTTTCTCTTCAGCAACCGCACCATACCACACCACACTTGGAGCACAACAACATGATGAAGACTCTTAAGGTTGATGATGGGTTTCGCAAGAATTTGGACGACAACGACTAAGAAAAGTGAACAGGTAATCGATCAATTATCTATCACTACTTGTTTTGATTTTCTAAATATCATGAATTAAACAGGGACTTTGGTGTCTGCAAGTGCTCATATCATTATGGTTGTGATTGGATCTGGAGTGCTCTATCTGGCATGGGCTATTGCTCAGTTAGGTTGGGTTACTGGACCCGTTGTCCTCATAGCCTTCTCCTTCATTATTTACTTCACCTCCACCCTCCTTGCTCATGCCTATTGATCCCCTGGCCTTGTTTCCGGCAAGCGTAACTACACCTACATGGAAGTTGTTTGTGCTAATCTAGGAGGGAAGAAGGTGCAGCTATGTGGAATAGCTCAATATGGTGTAAGATATAGAAATCTTTTAATTGATTCATCAATTGATATTTTATCTAATTAATTCATTTGATTCCGCAAATTAAGGAATGTGAAAAGATCCAATTGCTTTCATTCGGGGGGCACGCAGTGAGTTATAAATCCTCAAACAATTAGTACATGATAATATTTGCGCAAAGGGGTTTTGAGGGTTTGATTTAGGGAAGATACGAGTTTGATTTGGGAAAGAAAATGAGTTTGAGGGTTTTGAGGTTTGTCTATGTTTTATAGCAAATGGGACATTTTTAATAAACTTAACCGAGTCTTTTAACTCAGTTAGTGATAAAGGACACAATATGCAAGAAACAAAGATATTTTGGACATAAAATGAAAAAAATAAAAATAAAGGTCACGTTTCATAATTTCTGTCACACTTTAAGGACAAAATGTGCAATTTTGTCTAAATTTTATTGTAAAAACAGGTGTATTCAAAGTAGACGATTTTTTGGTATGTTAACTTTCTCTAATAACTTGCATTTCATTAGCTTTTCTTTAAAAAAAAATTAACTTAGTTTGAAAATGCATTAAAAATTTTCTCTTTGCGTTACAACATAAATTTTATTTTAAACAAAGACATATTCAAAGCATACTATATTTTTCCACATACAATATGTTATAGCAATTGCTAACCGAATCAATACGGACAATGGTACATGTATAAGGTATTACCATAACCCGTACCAACATTCATCTTTATAAAAAGGTTTAAATATCTTTTCAGACATATTAAGATTTTATTTCCTTGTTCCTCTTTTTGCCACCATACCGAGCGTCTGTATCAACCGAAATCGAACAAATATCCGGTCACTTCATGCGTGTGAATCCTAGAGTAAATTACCAAAACCATCCCAGTGGTTTGGCCCAATTTGCCACTCCTGCCCAAACTTTTAAAAACTGCTTGAATAGTCCCTAACTTTTGAGAAGATAGGCCAAAACAGTCCAACGACTTAACCCAATTAAGTTTTTGACGTTAAGTCAAGGGCATTTTCGTCAACTAATGTATAAAATTATAACCAGACTTCACTGACTCTCCTTTCTCCTTTATAACCTGATTCCCTCCAATTTTCCCTCCACCTCCACACCCCTGCTCTGCTTTCCCTCCAAACCCATCCACATCCACAGCTTGACACACACAAATGGAATTCACGATCGTAAAAAGAGGGAAATGACACAATGGGTTGTACGAACTGGGGAAGAGGAAGTCAGTCTTGAAGAACACTACGGTAAGACAATCGATCTACATCTTACATTGAAACCCAATGTTTATTATACCCGTAATGATCATAATATGCAAGCTCAAAATTTGGTTAACAATCAACAATGCAGGTCACTCTACCGAAAAGTTTTCAATTAAATTCATGATGGCGGGGAGTTTACTGATCCAACAGAAGTAAATCTGATGTACGTTAACGGGAAGGTTAACTACATCGATAAGGTGAACTCTGATTACTTCTCTATAATCACCTTGTATGACATGCTGGTGGAACTTGGTTATTATCAGGATGATGAGTATAGGTTTTACTATAGGTTGCCATGGGAAGGCTTGGGATTAGGTTTAAGAAAACTGTTAAATGACAGTAATGTGTGCGTGTTGAACAAGATTGCTGAAACGGAGAAATCAATTTATATATATGTTGAGCATATTGATCCTGACTATGATGCATTAAAAAATAGACTTGTCTTTCATCAGCTTTTGGCATAAGCAGGTTGGGCAGCAGGCTGAGGATGCTCCTTTTGAGCAGGTTGAGAATGATCCTTTTGAGCAAGTTAAGAAAGAGGTTGAGCATGATGACCCAATTGCAGATATTGATCCAGATGTGTTGAGGCAGGCATTTGATTATCGCAACACAGAGGCATACGATGATTGGTACAAAGATCCATATGAGTGGGAGTATGATCCATTATATTCACCTTACTTTTCAAATGATGATTGTCATTAGAAGTAGGTAGGTGTGTTAGTAGGTTAAGATCATAGTACTTCAATCTTTTGGTAAGATAAACAATGGTAAGCTGATGTGATGTGTAAACTGATGGCTTGAACTTCATGCTTTTTGTATGGAAAATGTGGTTTGGTTATACATATGTGTAAAACGTGGTTTGGTTATATTAGTGCAGTTGTTGACCCATTTAGTTTAGTGCATATCAGTTGTTGAGCCATTTAGTTTAGTGCATATATGTGCAGTTGACCCATTTAGTTCATATGCTGATGACCCATGACCCATTTGTATTGATATGCAGTTTTGAACTTGCACAAATGTACAATTTGACTTGATCATATATAACTGCATCTATGTGTGCATATATGTGTAGTTGACCCATTTAATGCATATATATATATATGCTGATGACCCATGACCCATTTGAACTTGCTGATGACCCATGACAAATGTGCAGTTAACTTGATCCACCCAAATGGGTCATACAGAGGCTGCATATACACACAAAATACGCAACAATTGACTTCCAAATGGGTCATACAGAGGCTGCATATATGTGTGCAAATATGCAACAGTTGACTTCCAAATGGGCTGCATATATGTGTGCAAACATGTAGCAGTTGACTTCCAAATGGGTCAGCAATTAACTTGCATATATGGGTTGGACCTGCACAAATGGTAGATAGCATACAACATGGTAAACATGCACGAATCTACTGCCAACATAAAACAACATAACACAACATACAAGAGTGCATATACACACAACATATCCATAACATTCAAAAGTCAACATATCCGAATACAAAAGATTCTAACAAAAGAGTAGATAAAGGTCACATTGTCATTCCATAACTACATAAACTACAACAAACCATTAACATAACCTACTAACTAGAAGTTCAACTGTCTTTCTTCCTCTTCTTGTTGCAAGTTCTCTTGCTCTCCTTCCACTGACCATACCATAACCTAACATCCATAATTAGCTGACATTTATGATCCATTTTTAAGGATTTCACAATCCATGCACCTTCAGATTTGTCCCTTTCGATGTTCAAACCCCAATCACATCTATCCATTTGGGGACTGATACCTTTACACACCATACGAAATGTGACATTGTCATTCCATTCAATCACTAATTGCCTCCTATCAAACACGGCATGGTTTTTAACAAGTGTTTTGAAATCATCTTTATATCTAAAGGGTTGACCAAGATAAAAAGGTGGATCTCCAATTTGATCATTATCAGTCAAACTCTCAGAGTCATCAACATCAGAACTGGAACTGGAATGTTTATCAGTCATCATAAGAACTGGATGTTTGCACCTGCAACATTATCAGTGCATAAGATTTTCATCATTATTAGGGCATACAAAGTTAATTATCAGTGTCTTGATATCATCTTTACATTTAAAGAAAGGGTTGACCAAGATAAAAAAATATGGATCTCCAATTTGATCATCATCAGTCAATAATCAACAATGCAGCTGTAAATCAGTACATACATACATACCTAAGCCCTAAATAATTACATTAATTGAAGCAATACATACATACATACATACCTAAACCGTAAATCAGAAGAAGAAGATCAACTGCAGAAGACGACCTGCAGAAACGAGCTGTTGTGTAAGGGAACGAGATGTTGGGTCTTCAATTGGGTCTTGAATCGGAAGGATTTGATTTGATATTTAGGGTTTATAGTGAACTGGGGGAAAATTAGATTGAATCAGGATTATAAAGGAGAAAGGGACGTCTGGTTATAATTTTATACATGAGTTGACAAAAATGTCTCTGACTTAACGTCAAAAAGTTAACTAGGTTAAGTTGTTGGACTGTTTTAGCCTATTTTCTCAAAAGTCAAAGACTATTTAAACAATTCTTAAAAGTTTTGACTGGAGTGGTAAATTGGACCAAACTACATGAACGATTTTGGTAATTTACTGTTAATAAAAGGAATAATGGAAATAAATAATCCCAACTATTGACTATTGGCGAATAACAGTCACAACTACGAAAATTACCAATAGTGATCCCAACTTTCGACATATTGGAATATAATGGACCCAAACTAAAACTAACGTGAACCACCATCTAACACCAATAACCACCACCTACTTCTACGAATACAAAGCCCTAAAACCCTAAAAAACTTAATCTCCGTCCCAATTAAAGCCTCCCGATTGCAGCTTCTTGTGATTAAATTTCTAGTAAGTACGCTATTTCTTTTTTTTAATTACATTATTATTCATAAATATCACAAAATCACTCAGTTTCGCATTGTTCTGTTACTCTTATGTTGATCACAAATCGAACCATTTCAATCTCAATTCCAGTTGGGTTTTCTTTTATTTTTTTAACAATTCGTTTTAGGTTCTGTTAGTAATACTGATTATGAAAATTAAAGTGATTTTTGTTAACTGTAATGAAACTGATATTATTATTCAGTTTATTTGTCTCATTGATATTGGATAATGTTATCTTTTTGTTAACTGTAATGAAACTGATATTCATTTAAAACAATAAGCTGTTTTGAGTACATTGGATTGTGGTTATTGGGAGTAATTGATGTGATTATTGTGTCAAAACACACAGGAATGCATCCTTTTGTTCGGCTCGTGTCTCGGCATTCGTTGAGCTTGAGCTTAGCAGAAATAATAAGATTAATAAGTAATAATGTATTCTGTATATTTTTTGAGTACATTTACACAATGTATTCTGTATATTTTTTTTTAAAGAAATTACTAATATATTTTCATTTCATACTGGCAAATTACATTAAGATAGCCGGTAGACGGGCAACAAGTTGCGCCGCCACCCCTTTCTGTATATTGTTTGATAAAACTGGTACTATGTTTCAATGTTAAATGATGAGTTTTGGAACGTTATGAAAGCGCATAAATTTGTGGCATATGGAATGTAGTAAAGGAGAGAATTTTATGTGTCTAGAAGAGGAAATTGACGTTAACGTTAAACTTTGAAAATATAGTAATGTAACACTAACAAATTTTAATGTTTAAAAAAAACACCTAAATTTGTGTGTATATATATAAAATACGTATAAAATATCAAAACGCCTAATTCCGCCTAATTTTCGCCTAGTCCCGACTAGTCCCTAGGCTGGACCTCACCTCACCGCCCGCCTAGTGCCTAGCGCCTTTTGCAACCTTGGTTATTTATATTGGTAGGCGTTTAATTTTGCTGTAAACGCAGGTGCAGGCCATTTGAAGAATGTTGTTGAAGATAATACAACGAGATAGACGATATAATTGAAACTGGCGAGCTTGAACCTGAGCAAGGTTACAAAATGTATCAGGAATTTGAGCATAACATGTCCAGGATAAGATGAACTTACTATAAGTATAACCAGTGAGAGGTAATATATTAATCTCCCTTTAGTTTTTCAATTTTATTTTGATCAAAACGAGTAACTTTATAATATGTGTCGATTTGTATTGACCCATCAATTGCTTTTTTTTAGTTTGACACGTCCTAAGATGAACCAAAATGACCATGTTTTAGATGTACCCGTCCTGACACGAACCCATTCCATAAGTATTGTAATATGCATTTGTATTAATCTTATTATTTATTAAAGAAATAAACAATTTTCAATAAATACTAATCTTGAATAGTGTTAACTAAACAGTTATAAAGCCTCCTGCTGGGTCTGCCATTCATCTTTTATAGTAGAAACACAATTCACTCCCGATATCATGCATCGCAGAATCCGTCCATTTAGTTACTTCCGGAAATTCCCCATCTTTTCCAAACCCAAACAGAAGCAGTCTCTGATCTTCATTCAACCGATATTAGTTTCAAGATTCGGAACTCTTCACAATCAAACTCAACATTCTGAGAATTTCAGTGAAGGCGATCACGAATTTATATCGTCAGCAGTACAAAATACAGATGAATACTCGGCCATTAACAGCAGAGCGCTCGAAGTCCAAGAGCTTCTGAAGCAAATAAACAGGCAGAAAGCAGTAAATGAAATTGAACAAGCGCTCACTCGAATGGGACTCACATTGAGCGAAGATTTGGTGCTTAACGTGCTTCGCAGGCACCGTTCTGATTGGCAATCAGCTTATGTATTCTTCAATTGGGTGTCTAATGCAAGCGGGTACTCGCCTGGAACTGGCTCTTACAACGAAATTCTGGACATTTTAGGCAGAATGAAGCGTTTCAATGAAGTTTGCGAACTGCTTGAGGAAATGTCTAAGAGAAGTAAAAGCCTGATCAATGAAAGAACGTATGGCATTGTGGTTAATAGATATGCAGCAGATCATAAGATAGAGGAAGCCACTGAGTTTTTCTACAAGCGGAGAGAGTTCGGTCTCGACCTTGATCTAGTAGCTTTCCAGACGCTTTTAATATCCCTATGTCGCTACAAGCATGTTGAGGCAGCAGAGTTTTTATTCCACTCGAAAAAGAATGAATTTCGGCATAACATTAAAACCATGAATATTATCCTCAACGGATGGTGTGTATTGGGCAGTTTACGCGAAGCGAAAAGGTTTTGGAATGATATCATTACATCAAAATACAAGCCGGATAAGTTTACGTATGGGATATTTATCAATTCGTTAACCAAGGCTGGCAAGATCAGCACCGCGGTTAAGTTGTTTCAAGCCATGTGGGCGAAAGGTTGCACCCCGGATGTGGCTATCTGCAATTGCATCATCGATGGGTTATGTTTCAAGAAAAGAATCCCCGAAGCTCTTGAAATCTTCAAAGAAATGAATGAAAGAGAGTGTTCTCCAGATGTTGCTACATACAATTCCTTGATCAAACACCTATGCAAGATTCGAAGAATGGATAAGGTGAACGAGCTTTTGAATGAGATGACACAAAAGGGTGGCGATTGTGCACCGAATGCGAGAACTTACGGGTACCTGTTGAACTCTGCAAAGAAGCCGGATGAAGTTGTGAAAATCTTGGAGGGAATGCAGAGAAATGGTTGTAAGATGATGGAGGATACTTATAATTTGTTGTTGAGGCTTTTTATGGGTTGGGGTGATGACAAACGGGTCGAATCGACTTGGGTTGAGATGGAGAGAAACGGGTTGGGCCCGGACCAGAGATCGTACACTATTATGGTGCATGGGCTGTATGACAAGGGGAGGTTAAAGGAAGCTATGGTGTATTATAACAAGATGATATCAAAAGGAATGGTTGCAGAGCCAAGAACCAAGTTATTAGTTGATGCCATCAATATCAAGTTGAAAGGTAGAGATCACAAAAGTAACCAAAACATTTAGTTTCATGCTCTCCTTGTACTTTGAACTCTTAGTAAGATACTTCTGTTTTTAAAAGACAAGCATTGTTTATTCAGAAAGTTTTGTTGAAATCCTTATTTTAGATCACAGCGAGGTAATTGCAGGGTCTCCTTTTGTCTTTACCACTGACAATTAGTTATCAACTATATATGAACTAAAAGAGGGCATGAATAGTGTTTTTTTGCCGATATATTACCAATCCTGCTCGGACTAAGAAAGATAATACCCTCATGGTCTAATGGTGGTGTTGCTGGTTGTTTCATTATGCTACCCGGGTTTGAGTCCAAGTGTGGCATCAGCGGTCACCGAATGAGGAAGACGACGGCCACATGGGGGCAAATTTGATTTTGATGTTCGTTCATTTTATGTTCTCCCAGATTTGATGGTTTTTCCGTTTCATGTTGGAACCCCCAGCTACTTAAAATGGATATTATCTCCCATCATCAGTCGTCTTCTTCCTCTAGCTAATATTATATCTCGAGGTTTGCTTGATTAGTAACCCACATAGTATACAAGGTACTCGCAAGAAAATCAAAGCAAGTTTCCTTTGAAATTCTAGATTTGTATGATCGGCATAGGATTTTTCATCTATTTAGTGGCAGTTTTGGTGAATTGTTTTGCAAGTTTTGCGTTTTGTGTTCATCAGATTCGTATTTGAATATTGACTACTCTCCCTATTTGAGTTGATTTCAACAACTTGATGATTGAAACCGCTGTTTATGAATTTGCTTAGAGTTTATTGAAGGTAAGTTTGTAATTAGGCTTCTTAATTGATGTTAATCATGTATTGCTTGAATCTGTTCAATTTAGGTACGCAAGAATTTTATCAGTAGTATTTGATGATATTTTGTTATCCTGAATTTGTAAATTTAAGGTCAACTTTGCCTATGCGGTAAGGGTTTTTACAGGTTTAACAGTTTACGGTTGACGTGGCTGCATCCAGTCAAGGAGTTTGATCAATGATGGAGGACAATATGTTCACCAGTACGAGTCTGCAGGATGAAGAAAACAAAGCTCATTGCAGTTTGAATTTTTTCTCAGGTAAGCTTGAGGGGTAGATTTAGATACATTTAGAGGTGACAATATTGACCCATTTACCGGTAATTAGGTGCATCTGGGTTGTTTTTATTTGTAACATGTCAAATGGATGTGCAAATTGGTTGAAAGTTCTCAAAAGTGTACTAAAAATGCATTAAAACCTCTTACTTTTCGGGTCCATCAAATTCGATTGCATGTATGTTTTTTCTTAAGGTTTAGTTTCATTGGATTTCACTGGTGATTAATTCAATAAGAACAAACCACTTTATTTGATTTTGAACTTACTCGAATATTATTAATTCATGACCTGCCTATTGAATTTCTAATTGAACATTTGATCGGCGTTTCAGGTTTGTCAGGTCTGTTTGAGCATCTGCTCGGATTGATGGACTGCAATAGATGTTGTTGCATTTTTGCACCGTGCAAATTTTTTGTAAGCCTTAAGAAAATAATGCCAACAGCAATGTAAAGGTTGTACGTCGCAAGTTTCTTTAATTAAATTCCTCTGCGTCAATTTGAACTTTGTCACTCATTCATCCTCAATTTACAGTTCATAGGTTTTGAGTTTGAGTGTCCCCCGCCAACAGTTTCTACCTTTTACCAGGTAATTACTTATACGAAGCGTCTTTTGATTTCAGTTGTTATCACCGAACGTGTACTATGTCTTAGCTTTATGCGGTTCAGCTTTCTACCTTTTACCAGGTAATTACTTATAGGTTGTATGTTTTAGCTTTATCCTTATACTTTATACTGTCTTTTATTCCTAATTCCTTCAATATAATCCGAAAATGATTAAGGAACATGTTGTTTGTTGGTTTTCTGTCAATTACACCTCCCCGCCTTCAAAGTGATTCATGGAACCGTAATGTGATAAACATGAGGCATGGAAAACCAAAGAGCGAAATTTCATTTTGTAAAACGAATATACCTGCACAAAAATTTTATTTGGAGTGCATTCAGATGGCAAAGAGTAACCAAGAAGATGATATAAGGTATGTAGTTCTTTGTTATATCGCTAGTGTTTCGTTTTTTTTTTTTTACATTTTACTCACTTTTCCAATATTGATTAAAAAGGTCATAAGTTTGGCCAAATGGAACAGTCAGAGAAGAGGCGTGACGAGGCTGCTAGAGTTAGGAATAACCCTGATAGGATTAAGGTTTAAAAGTACGGAAACAAGACTCGAGGCATTTTCCCTTCGCCTCACGAGGAGGCGTAAGCCCGAGACGGAATTAAAAAATAAATTAAAAAATTATATATCTTATAAAAAATATAACACTAACTAATTTCATCATAAAAAACAAACATAAAATAAGACATTAAATGTCACAAAAAGTCTAAAACATCAAAAGCATACCTCAAAACCCCTGAAGCGTGCCTGAGGCGCACCTAAAAAAATAACCCTTGAGGCGACGCCTCAGACTCGTTTTTGCCCTGAATTGCCTTGAGGCCGTTTTGTAAAACCATGGACAGGATTCCAATGTGTATTGATCTTTCTCTAGAAAACTGATGTTTTATTTGTTGCATTATGCACAAGATTCATCGATATGATGCATTTCGCATGCTGTAAATAGTTAACTTGTTTAAATATAGCAAAGAAGTTTTTTTAATCATAAGTTATTTTAGTTTAGTTATTTCAATATGATTCGATTAATCGACTCTTTTGTTCACTCTACCGAAAACCCACCTCTTCAATCCCTGTTCGAGACGATTATAGTGGTATGCATTTTATATGAGGGGCAGAGATGTATAAAATACTGGTTTGGAACCCGACCCGGTACCACTGAAATCGGTTTATGTTAGCTGTGAAATGAGAATAATAGAAACAGGAAGAAGATTCACACAATCACAACTAATTATTATTGATTGTTAAAGGAGTATTTATACACAAACTATTACAATTATATCGCCAAAACTAACTGCCACTAACAAACTTTCAAACTACTACTATTACACACTTTTAGTCCCTGTTCATTCCTTCTTTTACATTTCCAGCCCCTGTATCTTGTTTTACTTGTAACATATGCCCCCCCTTCAGCAGCTTTCTTGTCCTCAAGAAAGAAAAGAGGGAAATCTCAATTTAAAATCGTCTTCAAATTCCCACGTAGCTTCAGAGATCGGTAAATCTTGCCAATCAACAAGCAATTGCTGAGCCCATCGCTGCCCTCGTCTAACCAATCTTCGATCAACAACAGCTCTTGGTTGAAGAAGAAACCTAGGGCCAATTGGAAGTGATACAGTGGGAGTATGCTGACCATGAGCTTTTTTCAAAAGAGAAACATGGAAAACATTGTGGATCTGAGCTTCAGCAGGTAAGTCTAAACGATAGGCCACCTTCCCAATCTTTTCAATTATAAGAAAAGGTCCAAAATACTTTGGACCAATCTTCGAGTATTTGTGAGTTCTCATTGTTGTCTGCACATAAGGTCTTAGTTTTAAGTAGACCCAATCACCCAGTTCAAACGTTCTATCACTTCTTCCCTTGTCAGCATACTGCTGCATTTTGTTTCTTGCTTGTTGTAAGGCCTCTTTTAGTTTAACTATCATAGCTTCTCTGTCAGTATGAATTTCTTCTACTGCAGCAACCCTAGTATCATTAGGGATGAAAGGAATGTGAACAGGTGGTGGAAAGCCATATAGTGCTTCAAAAGGGGTAGTCTTTATTGCTGAATGGTAGGTGGTATTGTACCACCATTCAGCCAGGCTCAACCACTTAAGCCATTGCTTAGGTGCATGCATACACATACACCTTAGGTAGGACTCTAAACACCTGTTAAGAACTTCAGTCTGCCCATCACTCTGTGGATGATAAGCAGTAGAATAACACAGTTGAATCCCTTGCAGCCTCATGAATTCCTTCCAAAAAAGACTAAGGAAGATAGGATCTCTGTCTGAAACAATGTTGACAGGGCACCCATGCAGTTTAAAAATAGTATCTAAGAAAATCTGGGCAACTTGTGGGGCAGTGTAAGGGTGAGCAAGAGGCATGAAGTGAGCATATTTAGTTAGTCGATCAATCACCACCAGAATAGTGTTCTTACCCTGAACAGTAGGTAAGCCAGAAATGAAGTCCATAGACACATCTGTGAATACATGTATAGGAACTGGTAAGGGTTGAAGTAGGCCTGGGCTTGCCACAGGTTCATACTTGGCCTGTTGACACTCATGGCAACTTTGAACATAAGAAAATACCTCCTTGTAACTGCCCTTCCAATAACAGAAATTTCTCAACCTGCTAAGAGTAGGGACAAAGCCAGAATGACCCCCAGTAGGAGAGTTATGAAACAGCTGCAGGATATCCTTTTTAAGAGCATCATCATTTCCAACTAAAATCTTCCCTTTTCTCTTTAACATTGAACCATCCCAAGTGACATTGGGAATAGTTTCCCCTTGTTGAATCTTATCAATGAAAGATTGCAACTTAGGGTCACTATGCCAAGAGGCTTTAATTCTGTTTAACAAAATGGGACTTAAAGAACTAACTCCCATCTCAAATAAGGCCATTCCAGGAACTCTAGAAAGCCCATCTGCCACTTTATTCTCAGTACCTTGTTTGTAGACTATCTCATAAGTGTAACCCATGAGCTTAGCTAACCAAGTTTGCTGTAAAGGGGTGGTTATCTTTTGTTCTAACAGATACTTAAGGCTCTTGTGATTTGTTTTTATCACAAACTTCTTCCCAATCAGATAGTGATGCCACTGCTTGACTGCTAGCAGGATGGCCAACAACTCCTTTTCATAAACTGATAAGGATTGTTGTCTGATTGAAAGAGCTTTACTACTGAAAGCCAAAGGGTGGCCCTCTTGCATTAGGACTGCACCTAAGCCTTTAGAAGAAGCATCTGTTTCTATGACAAATTCTTTGTTGAAATCAGGTAAAGCTAGTACAGGGGCACTAGTTAATGCTTCTTTTAATGTGTCAAATGACTGTTGTGCCAGGTCATTCCACAAAAAAAGAGTCTTTCTTCAATAATTCTGTCATAGGTTTAGCAATGGCCCCAAACCCCTTAATGAACCTTCTGTAATATCCTGCTAATCCTAAGAAACCCCTCAACTGTTTTTGATTGGCAGGAACAGGCCATTGTTTAATTGCAAGTATCTTATTAGGATCAGTTTGAACACCAGCCCCAGAAATAATATGCCCCAAATATTCTACTGAAGATCCCCCAAAAGAACACTTAGATTTCTTAGCAAATAGAGAATGTACTCTGAGAAGAGACAATACCTGTTGCAAATCTTCAATATGTTGTTTCATAGTAGGGCTGTAGACCAAGATATCATCAAAGAAAACTAGGGTAGTCTTCCTCATCAGGTCTTTGAAAGTGTTGTTCATTAGGGCCTGAAAAGTAGCTGGTGCATTTGTTAGCCCAAAGGGCATAACAACAAACTCAAACAGGCCCTGATGGGTCCTGAAAGCTGTCTTATGGATATCACCTTCTTCCATTCTGACCTGGTGATAACCAGCTCTCAAATCCAGCTTTGAGAAAACAGTTGCCCCACCCAATTCTTCTAATAATTCCTCAATTAATGGAATAGGAAATCTGTCTTTGACAGTTGCATCATTCAGTTTCCTATAATCCACACAAAACCTCCAAGAACCATCTTTCTTTTTTACTAGACCACAGGAGAAGCAAAAGCACTTCTACTGGGTCTGACAACACCAGATTCCACCAACTCTTTTGTAAGTTTTTCCAGGACATCCTTTTGACCAGCAGGATACCTGTAAGCCCTTTGATTAATTGTTATATTTTCATCTTTCAAAGTAATCTTGTGGTCACAATCCCTCTTAGGGGGTAACCCAGTGGGTACAGCAAACACATCAGCATAATCTTGTAAAAGTTGTTGTAGAGCTGGATTATCTTCACATGAACCATTGACTCTGGACTCATGTTGATAACGGTCATCACTAGTGGACTGCATACTGAACATCTGAGCAGTTACCACCTCCCCTTGTTTTAACAATTCTTCCATTTTTTCCACAGAACAAAGAGACACTTTATTATTATCCAACCCTTTCAACTCTACCCACTTATCATTAATTTTAAACTTCATTGTCAATTTTTTAAAATTCCACACAATATCATCCAATGTCTGCAACCATTGTACCCCTAAGACCATATCATAATTGGTTAAGGGTACAAGAATGGCATCTGCTTTGAACCAGATGCCGTGCATCATCCACTGAAAATCTTTACACATTTTTGTACAATTCAGCTTATTACCATCAGCTACTGTGACTGACATTTCAGGAATTTTAACTATTGGACATCTCATTTTATGGGCTAAACTTTCATTAAGGAAATTGTGAGTTGACCCAGAGTCTTTCAGGATGTGCAAAGTTTTTGTTCCAATAGTTCCCTGAACTCTCATAGTGGAATATGATGGAACTCCTATCATAGCATTAAGAGAGATCATGGGTTCTATATTTTGTAAATCTTGATTCATCAACTCAGTCATATCAAATTCATCATCAACCTCTTCTGACCCACAATCCTCAGTTCCACATAACTCAATGGAAAACAACTGTTTATTTTTACAAACATGTCCTTGGGTGTATTTTTCTGTACACCCAAAACATTCCCCCTTAGCCCTTTTTTCCTCTATTTCCTTGTGGGTCAAGGTCCATTTCTTGGAACTTAATGGTCGTGGGTTTGGTAACAAGGAGAGTTTATTGGTGTTTGCCCCAGAAATGGGCTTATTATTATTATTATTATTATGAGTATTATTATATGAACTCCTTGTATACCTAGCATTAATTGGCTGAATAGCAGTGATGGCTTCATCCTGCATTCTTGCCAACAAATATGCTTCAGGTAAGTTCTTGGGTCTCAACAACCTTACCTGATACCCAATCTCTGGCTTTAAAGCCCTCAAATATAGACTAACAGCATATTCATCACATATGTTGACTCTGGTCAATGCTAAATCAAATGCCTTATTCAATTCATCTAATGTACCAGTTTGTCTAATGGTGGCCAGGGCTCCCATGGCATCTTGATTCAGTAGCAGTCCAAATCTTGTAGTTACTGCATTCTTGTATTCATTCCAGCCCACACCATCAATATTGCCCCCTCTAGATTTTGCAAAAGACCGATGCCATAGTAAAGCCACATCTTCCATATGAACAATAGCCAGTCTTACCTTAACTGCTTCAGGGGTATTATCAATAGCAAAGAAATGTTCAACTTTGCACAGCCAGCCCTCTACATTATCCCCATTAAACTTGGGAAAATCAATCTTAGTCAACCTGCTACTGTGTGAATTATAATTCATTCCAGTCATTAGATGATTGTTATGAATTATATAATTATTATTATTATCATTATAAGAATTGTGAGTGTTATGATTCATCCCAAGATTATTGGACTGAAACATATTATTACTATTATCATTATGATTATTATATTATTACTATTGGTAGCAGATTGAGATTGCATAGACTTGATTAGTTCATTGATTTGGGCTTCAATTTGTGACTTCATTGCAGCTAAATTCTCTGCATTTTGCTGTGCAAATGTTTTTAGACCTTCCAATTCAGTCAAACTTTTACCAGCATTCGTTTCTAATCTTATCAATGTATTATCATGTTCTTGAATTTTCTGTTCTAAGGTCTGATTACGAGTTGATGTCATGATGATTAACTGGTTTTTATGACAAATTGAGTGATTTAAAGGAATTGATTGATCACAAATTGATCAAACAATGGAATGATTTAATCAGCAATGATTAAATCAACGAACTGAAATGAAAGTAGATCAAGAATCGAAAAGAATAGAATAGAAATGAAAGGATTGATCAGAAATGGTGGTTGGTTATGGCGGCGAAAAGTGGTTATGGTGGTTAGTTACGGTGGTGATGGGTAGTTATTGGTGATCGGAGGCCGAGAACCGGTAGCTCTGATACCAATTTGTTAGCTGTGAAATGAGAATAACAGAAACAGGAAGAAGATTCACACAATCACAACTAATTATTATTGATTGTTAAAGGAGTATTTATACACAAACTATTACAATTATACCGCCAAAACTAACTGCCACTAACAAACTTTCAAACTACTACTATTACACACTTTTAGTCCCTGTTCATTCCTTCTTTTACATTTCCAGCCCCTGTATCTTGTTTTACTTGTAACAGTTTAACCCAACAGACAGCTTGTGTGTTGCTTGTTACTCTTGTTACTGAAACTAGTTTGGACCCGAAACGATTTGAAAAACCGGTATAATTAGTTTCAACCGACCCAAACCTATTTGTATAGGGTCCGAATGTTTTACTCAATAAACAGTTTATGAACCGAGCAGTTTGAAACAAACCAGTTTTATCAAACCAATTCGGCTTACGATACGAACTGGTTTTGTCAAAAAATAAAAAAAATTAAAATGGAAGTGTACACCTCTATGAAGACTATGATCGGGTCCATTTGTTTGATGTATGATGCAATTATTGCAACCAGCTCCAGTCAAAGATCACTAGGCTGGTCCCATGGCCCAAATAAAATTAATCACAGATTCACAATTATAAAGTTTTTCTGTGGACGAATTTCTTGTTCTTTACTCTAAAAATAACAAAAAATTGCAAAGATATTTTTAGTGTGTTATAGATGTTTACTAAAGGCTACTCGTACCGGAACACCCTCAACTTGTATCTACACACCCTTCTCGGCTTCTCCCCTATACGTCACATATAGCGCATATGGGATCTAACAATGAAAATGATTGGGCCCCTGTACTTCACTTGTTAGACCTATACGCCGTGTATGACCCTATATGTGACGTATAGGTCTGACAAGACGCGTGACTGATGACACTAATGACGTGTGAGAGTTTGTGCAGCCACATATACGCCGTGTATAGCTAGCTTTATACGTGACATATAGGTTGGTGTGCAAATAATTTTTAGGGTGTGTCATTACCATGGCCCTTACTAAATAAAGGTTATGATCAAATACGCAGTGAAAAAAAAAATAAGTCGTAGAAAGGACTCACTATTGTGTTATTTTTACAATTCATTGTGTCTTTTTTTTCTTCAACATTGTGTTATATTTTGCGGCTCATTGTGTCATATTTCGTGATCTATTGTGTTTTTTGTATCTTTCTTACCCTTCTAATTTTTTTACACCATGTAGGATAAATTGACCTTAATAAATAAATGTTTATATTTCTTTACCTGTTACTAACTAAATTGGAACCCTGTAAGGAGTTTATCCATTTTTTTCTTAAAATTTGCCTCATACGTGATGCTCCGAATCTCATTTAAGAAGGGAAAAGAAAGGAAAATGAAAATGACCCTTGTTCCATAGTTTTCTTAAAGAGGGAAAAAAAGGGTGTTCTAAAGTTTTTTTTTAAAAAGGGAAAAGGAGGAAAATGAAGAGAAAAGTAGGCTTATTTTCATCCTCTTAATTTGGAGAGATTTGAAGAGAAAAGAAAAGAAAGAAAAAGAGAGGAAAAGAAAAGAAAAGAAAAGAAAAGAAAGGAATGAGAGGGTTTTATTTTTCTTTCTTTTCTTTTCTCTCGTTAAGTAAACTCGGGAACATAGGTATTCTTCATTCCTTTCTTTAGGTTCACTTTTATATTGTTTTTTAACGGTAAATCTTACTTCTACTCTACACATAATGGATGCATTATCCTATCAATATGTTAATAGATTGACAACATAAGGCGTATTTGATTGAATGTTATCAATCTCCAATTTATATTGAGATCCATTTTAAGATACAAATGTTCGAAGCACGTCTTATGATTCAACTACAAGAAATGTATAAGAAAAGATATCGAAAACACAACTCAGTCAACACGAACATATTCAGGATAATATCCTTTTGTACTAGGAAGTCTACATATATAGAAAGTATGCTAAATAAATTGTATGTGGATGAAACAATTATACTAATACCAGACACTCTATTGGTTGTGAGGTTACATGAATTTGGCAATATATGACCCCTTTGTTTCGAAAGATAATAGGAAGATTCTTCCCATGTAAATATGTTATTCGTTGCCATTAGGACTTTATTAGACTATGGGGTGTGGTTCTCCTTCCCCATTCCCCTTCTCTACATCAGCGCCACGTCATCTTCCTCTTCCCCTCCCCCTTCTAGAGGAAATGGTTCCCCCTCCTTCCCCCTCTTCCCTCTATATTATTATATGTATTGTTATTATATTATTATATAAAAAGTATTACTATTAAATTAAAAAGTAATGTTATATAATAATATTATAATATGCAAGTGGATGTATGCATCGGGAGAATGGACGGGACGAGCGGGAGAATACTCCCGAGCACACCGAGCACACATCGGGGGGGGGGGGGGGGGGCGGTGTTCCCCTTCGGGAAAATGACCACCTCAGCTTTCCCGACCCCTTTCCCCTTCCACACCCCTTAGTCTTAGTGGTCATACCTGACATGATATATCATATTCTTTAAATAGTAACACATCCTATAGAGAGATTGAGATATTATATACTCCTACTATTTTTCTTTCATTATGTTTTTGTCCTATTAGGTTTTACCTATTGTGTTTTTGTCCTATAAGGTTTACCTAGTTAGATTCTAACGATGCATAATCCTTTAATAGTGGACATTAAAGAGTAGGGTGTTAGAGTACTCTCAGATCCCATCTACCAAATGTATATGAGTTCTATAATAAATCTAGTATCCCTTAAATATTTTTTTTAGTTCTCTATAATATGTCATAACTTTGTAAAAGTAAGTAAATGTTAAAGACATCTAGTGTTCTATAACTAGTCTTGAGAGAAATCTCGAGCTCACTTCACTTCAAACTTATTTGGTAGGTGGTTGAATTCAATGAGACGGTCCACACTAGTTGCTAATTCTTCAAACCGAGTGTGCTCAAAACAACGACACCACCAAATGCAATAGACCAAACACGGTAGAGCCCCTTAGGTTATAGCCTAGTGGTAGACAGAAAATCCTCTGTTGTGTGAGGTTGAGAGTTCAACTCTAAGGTTGTGCAAAAAAGGTGTACAAAGGGTGTAAAGGTACAAAGAAAGGGATGTGCCCGATACGATACAAGCCGGATAACATTTGATATCAAAATGAATAAAAACAAAAAATGATATCATTTAGTTTGAACAAACATGATTGATGGTCACATAATTATCCTAGGGGCAACTGGAGATGTCTGCAAATTTGTTTTTATTTTGTCTGACATAATAATAATAATAATAATAATAATAATAATAATAATAATAATAATAATAATAAATAAATAAATAAATAAATAAATAAAAGTGGAAACCCGAAACTTTGGGGAGGATCCTCATGATCACCAAAATACAAAACGACTAACGAAAATCTGGTAACAGGCGTGCTATCTAATGGGCCCAGTTACAACCCATAAATGGAAACAATCTGCTTCAACCATCAAACAATACGTTAGCAAACGGCCCGTTTTTAGCCCAATACTCGACGGCCCAAATCTTGATCGTATCATGGTCTGACACACGTGGCGCAATAGTGGGTCCCATGACCTTTTTTTAAGAAAACGGTAAAGTAAAATTTCGAAAAGTTTGATGATGAACTTCCAGCCTTACTTACTTACAACACAACTGTTGTAAAAAGCTACTTTCCTGCCATTTTCACCTGCAAACTCCCTTCTTTTTTGTTTTATAATAATTATTATTATTATAATCATATTCGACCCATTCTCTCTCTACATAAATTTTCAAATTATATAAACTGTTAGAGCATTCACAACCCACCCATCAAACCTTCTCCCATCTTTAAAATTTAAAAAATCCTACTAAAAACACACTACAACCCATCCACCATTTTATACCCCATCTTTATATTATGAAAATTTGTTATCCTAGCTTTTCATATATAAAAAGCTACTATTCACATTCCACCAAATTATTGTGAGTGTATGAAAACGAGAAATATAATAAAATATGTGTTTGTGAGTAAGATAAAGATAAAAATGGTGGATGGGATGTGGAAAGTTTTTTAAAATGAGAGATAAATTTTAAAAAGTGTGATTTTTAGTTAAATTATAGGGTAAAAAATGGTGGATGGGATGTGAATGCTCTTAAGAATTGTATAGAATTAGAGAGAAATTGAGAGTGTTTTGTGAATTCAGATTATCCTTTAATGTTCATGACAAAGTGTATATATACATATGGATGTAACTGTAATATGGTTATATGGGGAAGAAAACTGCCACATGTATATCTGATTTATAACACTCCCCCTCAGATATACATTTGTATTCATTATACACTATTAATAACATGCTTCGGGATGATATTAAATTGGTACTTCAGGACCTATAATATAAACTGATACTACTGGATCAGTCATGCTGCCTCGTTAAAAACCTTACTAACAAAACCCAATGGGACAAAACTGAGTCAAGGAAAAGAGTACAGCGTGTATAATGCTCCCCCTCAATTTAACTAATATCTTTTAATCTTCGGAGCCCGATCTTTTGTGATAGTTGCTCGAAACTGCTTCTAGGTAAAGATTTTGTGAACAAGTCGGCTAGATTTTCACTTGACTTGATTTGACGAACATCAATTTCCCCTTCCTTTTGCAGGTCATATGTCGAAAAGAACTTTGGTGAGATATGCTTTGTTCTGTCACCCTTGATGTAGCCTTCCTTGATTTGTGATATGCAAGCAGCATTGTCTTCATAAATAATCGTTGGGTCCTTCTTGATTTGTTCTAATCCACATGCTTCTTGTATATGATTGATCATTGATCTCAACCACACGCATTCTCTACCAGTATCATACAATGCTATTAACTCGGCATGATTTGATGATGTTGCTGTAAGTGTTTGCTTAGTTGACTTCCAAGAAATTGCTGTGCCACCGTATGTGAATACGTAACCTGTCTGAGATTTTGCTTTATGAGGATCTGATAGATATCCGGCGTCAGCATACCCAACAAGTGGGGACTTGTTATCCTTTTGATAGAAAAGACCTAAGTCTTTTGTCCCGCAAAGATACCGAAATATGTGTTTTATTCCGTTCCAATGTCTGCGTGTTGGATTCGAGCTATATCTCGCTAGTACATGTACTGCGAATGCAATATCAGGTCTAGTGTTATTTGCGAGATACATAAGAGCACCGATCGCGCTTAAGTACGGTACTTCTGGACCAAGTACTTCTTCACCTTCTTCTTGAGGTCGATAAGGATCCTTATGTGGATCTAGCGGTCGGATAACCATAGGTACGCTAAACGGATGAGCTTTGTCCATATTAAAACGTACTAACATCTTCTGGATGTAGTTTGATTGATGGACAAATGTGCCATTACACAGATGCTCGAATTGTAAGCCAAGACATAGTTTTGTTATTCCAAGGTCTTTCATTTCAAATTCGTTCTTTAATAATTGAGCAGCTTTCTCTATCTCTTCAGGAGATCCGATGATGTTGATATCATCAACATAAACTGCTATTATAGTAAATTTTGAGTTTGATCTTTTTATAAAGACACATGGGCTGATTACATCAGACTTGTATCCTTCCTTTTCGAGATATTTACTTAGTCGATTGTACCACATTCGACCAGATTGTTTGAGACCGTATAAAGATCTCTGGAGTTTTATAGAACACATATCTCGAGGTGTTGATTTAAATGCTTCAGGCAATTTTAATCCTTTAGGGATTTTCATGTAGATGTCATTTTCAAGTGTCCCGTATAAGTATGCGGTGACGACATCCATAAGTCTCATATGAAGTCCTTCAGAGATTGTAAGACCGACTAGAAACCTAAGGGTTATCGCATCCACTACGGGGGAATACGTTTCCTCATAATCAACTCCTGGGATTTGGGAAAACCCTTGTGCTACAAGCCGTGCTTTATATCGTACAATCTCATTCTTTTCATTTCTCTTTATTGCAAACACCCATCTATAACCTACTGGTTTGACGTCTATGGGTGTTCGGACTACAGGTCCGAAAACATGTCGCTTTTCGAGCGAATTTAATTCGGCATTTATGGCTTCTTGCCATCTTGGCCAATCATTTCTGTGCATGCACTCTTCTAGAGTTTTAGGTATGTAATCATTTTCATTTATTACATCCGTTGCTATAGCATATGCGAATATATCATCAACACGTGTTTTATTTCGGTTCCACATCGTATTATTTTGTACATAATTGATAGAGATCTCATTTTCATTTGGTACCGTTGTTTCTTCAATAATTTCATTTTCCTCTGGAACTATATTTGTCTCTTCCGGGACATTTACCTCTACTGGGGTTTCATTTATAATATTTTGTGCGTTTTCACCAACTGCTTTATTTTGCTCTTTTCGTTTTCGTGGGTTTTTGTCTTTGGAACCGATTGGTCTCCCACGTTTTCGTTGTATTGTAATCTCTTCAGGGATTACCTCAATTCGAGCAGGTGCATTTGATGCTGGTACATGTGACTTTGTCACTCGATTTGTGTCTGTGAATGCATCTGGTAATTCATTTGCTATTCTTTGCAAGTGTATAATCTTTTGGACTTCATATTCACATTGACCACTTCGGGGGTCGAGATTTGATAGCGATGATGCATTCCAAGTTATTTCTTGTGTTACCAGTCTTTCTTTATTCTTATCTCCCCCTAAGACTGGGAACATTTTTTCATTAAAATGACAGTCAGCATATCTTGCTGTAAACATGTCTCCCGTCATAGGTTCTAAATATTTGATAATAGACGGGGAATTAAAACCAATGTAAATGCCCAGTCTTCTTTGGGGTCCCATTGTGGTACGTTGTGGTGGCGATATTGGTACATATACCGCACAACCAAAAATTCTAAGGTGGGACAAACTTGGTTCTCGTCCGGAGACCAGTTGTAATGGGGAGTATTCGTGATCAGCAGTTGGCCTTAATCTGATCAGTGCAGCGGCATGCAAAATAGCATGGCCCCATGCAGAAGATGGTAGTTTACATCTCATGAGGAGCGGTCTAGCGATTATTTGTAATCGTTTAATCAAAGATTCAGCTAAACCATTTTGTGTGTGAACATGAGGCACTGGATGTTCAACATTTATCCCAATTGACATACAATAGTCGTTAAAAGCTTGGGATGTGAATTCTCCTGCATTATCCATCCGGATGTTTTTAATTTGATTGTCCAGGAAGTTAGTTCTTAATTGTATGATTTGGGCTAAAAGCCGGGCAAATGCTACATTTCGAGTAGCTAGAAGACTCACATGTGACCACCTTGAGGATGCGTCAATTAAGACCATGAAATAGCGAAATGGCCCACATGGAGGGTGTATAGGCCCACAAATATCCCCTTGGATTCGTTCTAAAAATGAGGGGTTTTCATGTATCAACTTATTTTGTGAGGGTCGAGTAATAAGTTTGCCCAGAGAGCATGCTGCACATGATAAATCTTGTGGTAGCAAAACTTTTAATGTTTTAAGAGGGTGCCCAGTTGCACTTTTGATTATTCTTCTCATCATTATGCTACCAGGGTGACCTAAACGGTCATGCCATATATTGAATGTATCTTTATCTAATAATTTCTGGTTAGTCACCATATATGATTCGATAGGATTTATAGTAGTACAGTATAATCCAGATGATAAACCTTGTAGTTGTTCAACAATGGTTTCTTGTCCATTTTTGTTGAAATAAATTTGAAGATATTCAATATTATTTTCATCTTTAGTTTTTAAATGGTATCCATTTTTCCGAATATCTTTAAAACTTAGTAAATTTCTTCTGGATTTACTAGAATATAATGCATTTTCAATAGTTAGTTGGGTACCCGAAGGTAGTATTATGTGTGCTCTGCCAGAGCCTTCAATAAGGTTACAAACACCAGAGATAGTACCAATAGGTGTCTCTGCTGGAGACAACTCAGAGAAAAATTTCTTATGCTTGAGAACAGTGTTAGTACTACCGCTATCTGCCAGACATTCATCACCAATAATAGCTCTACTGGAGCTAGCATACATATTTCCGGTTTGATGAGTGGAAAATGATCTGATTGTGCAATAGGTATTGATGAATCTGGGTTGTGCAAACTGGAAAAAGGTTGAAGATTTGTCGTTGCGATGGAGAGCAAAACGTCGCTGATAACGTGTTAAGAATTGTATAGAATTAGAGAGAAATTGAGAGTGTTTTGTGAATTCAGATTATCCTTTAATGTTCATGACAAAGTGTATATATACATATGGATGTAACTGTAATATGGTTATATGGGGAAGAAAACTGCCACATGTATATCTGATTTATAACATAAACAAGAATTTTCTCTCTCATTTTTTTGATTTGGATAGTTTTTTTTTTTTTCCTAGACATATAATATTGTATGAGTTTGCACTTTAGACGGACAAGAAATGAAAATTTATGTCACATATAATTGAAAAAATAAATTGTATAGCTTCTATGCATGTAATTATTTATTAGTTTTTTTTTAAGAGAGGAGACATTTCATTAAAAAGGGAGATACTATAGAGCCAAGAACACCAAACATTACAACGGTTAGTTCAAGAACAAAACATACATTATTTAGTTTAATCTAGATTAATAATTTTGGACCCATTTTTCATCTATAAAAAACTAAGTGTCTTAACTTCTTCAACAATCATAGCAATTGACCATCGTTTTGTTGTTAAAAACTGTGTCATTCCTTGACATAGCACCTAACAAGTCGTAAGCGCAACCACATTAAACGCATTCCTCAACAATCATGTACTGGTTGTATTAAGGACTGATGTTTATCGTTAATTTCATATTTGGAGTTTTTATAGTAAAATTTGGATGAGGAATTTTTATATAAAACTACATGTCTTATAGAAATTGTGATCAATATACATAAGGAAAACCAGGGTCTGGGATTGTTACCTATCAAGTTTTTTCTCAACAAAGAATCAATAGTTATGTTCATGAGTTTGACAATTGACATATTAAATAAAACTTTTATAATATAGCAGTTAAAGCAAAGATTTTGCTATGATTTTATTTATTTATGTAGTACTTAAGTTTTATTTAAGAAGCTATGTGTATAAAATATATAAAAAGAAAGAAATAGAAGGGCAGAATGATAAGAGGGATGGTGCAGGGGCAGAGACACAGTAAGATTGGGTGGGTGGGTGTGTATTGTAAAATCAAAGGGGGAGTAGTAGTAGTATAGTAGGGTGATTTGGGTAAGTGAAGTGGGGTCATCTTTTATGTGAAATAAATATGTCCCTCTCCTCATCATATAAACAATAGTCTTCCCCTACTCTTCCTAGGCTCCTAGCTTCCATGTGAATACATCAATTTAACCCTCTTATTTCTTTTTTTTTTCCTTTTCTTTTTAACATTTTAAACCTACCACAACTACCTATTTAATGTCCAAAACTTCATTTCCACCCATCCTTCATTTCATCATTTTATTTTTACATACTTATTTAAAAATTGTGTTTTATACATATTACATGTTTCACAGAAACCGTATTTTTTAAAATATATACTTTACTTATTTTTTGAAGTCATGCATGCATTTTTTCTATTAATAATGTTACTAATCAGATTATATACAACAACCTTAAACAGTAAATCTCACAATTAGCAAACCTTACCCCTATACTATTATTAGTTATTTATACCAAAATAAGATATATACTATTGTTAGTTATTTCATGAACAAAGCAAGCTTCACCTTCAGTTTAGATTCAAGCTTAGGTTCAAAATCGTTTAAGTTGGATCAATAATCTCTTTTTGCTTAACCGATCTTGAGTATATTTAATCAGTAAACGAGTGTTGGTTACACCCCTATTATTAACAAAATCATAAAACACTCAGATAACTTACTAGTTTTTTGATGCAATTTCAAAAAGAAACACATATTTAATCAATCTATTACATAACATTTCATCATTATTATAAAAATATCATTGACTAAGGCCATGTTTGGCTCTCCTTTTCCATTTCTTCTTATAACTTTTCCTCCTTCAAAAGTTACTTAATCTCATAAATGACAAATTGTGACTAATAACTTTTCCCTTAATTTCTCCTTTTCAAATCATAAAATCCCCCGTAAGTTACTTTTTAAACAACCATCCAAACACTTTTGTTTTAATTTATACTTATTGGATAAGTCATAAGTTAAAAAGACCAAACACTTTTGTTTTAACTTATGACTTATTGGATAAGTCATAAGTTAAAAGGACGTGTGGAAATGGAGAGCCAAACATGCTCTAAATTAGGTGAAAAACTAAATTAGGTGTGTCCGATTTGATACTTATAATTATATATTAAACTCTATTTCTATATATGACATTACATTTCATGATTAGACTATCTTGTGTAAAACCTTTCATTACATTTAATTATCAAGTTATAAATGTCATACATCGTATTAATAAAAATTTCATAAGTTATGTACAACACATGTCATCTACTTGCACCAAACATAGAGATAATGTGAATGATTTAATAGAAAAGAATGTCAGCGACATTTGACGGGTCAGGAGTCTTTTCAGTAAAGGCGATGAAGGAGTGTATTGTAAAGGCAAACGTGGCTGTTCCGGAGGAGGTCTACGACTGGTGTAATTGGGTCCCTCGTAAGGTCGCCATTGTGGCGTGGCGTGCGTTCTTAGACAGATTGCCAACGGCTGAAGCGCTTACTCGCAGGAATATTGTTATGGAGTCTACACTGTGTCGCTTGTGCGAAGAAAGTTCGGAGTCGGCTGAGCACCTGTTTACGGGATGTCCGATTGCAATGGACATTTGGCAAGCGGTGTTTTCTTGGTGCAATGTGCCTAATATGTTTTTCTTTCATGTCCGGGATTTGTTGAAGTATCACAAAACGGCGAAAACGACATCCAAGGCCAAGAAAGCGTTTTATGGCGTGGTGGTAACTACTTTTTGGTCTCTATGGAAGGCGCGGAATGATCGGATTCATAATAATAAAGCGGTCGTGGCTCGGGTTGTTTTTGAAGAGATCAAGATTATGAGTTATCTATGGATCACTAACCGGGGGAAGATGTCGGATATGACGTGGGATGCCTGAGGTAGGTTTGATTCGTCTAAGATGGGGTAAAGGTAGGGGTGTTTTGTTATGTTTGCGGTTTTCCCTAGTTCGGGTTGTTTGTGTGTTCTGTTTCGGTTTGTTGTATCTCGGACATTATTGCTAGCATCTTGTTAGCTTGTTGAATAAAAGTTGTTTGGCCGTTCAAAAAAAAAAAAAAAAAAAGATGTTAAAAGGAATACATTAATTTAACACAAGTCTTAATTAATGATAAACATTAATAACGGATTACAAGTATCCAAACTGCAGTCTAACATTAAAAAAGAAAACACTTGATAACGGTTACAACACATAACACACGAACATAACAACGTACGACACATATATTGTTACATTGCACCTTCCTACCACACTTAATGCATTACCAACGAAACACACTTAAAACACAACTCGACTAAACAAACAACATTTAATTAAGCCGACTTCTCTGATCAGAAACTCCAGATACAGTCCAACTCCGTGGGCCCCGGCTTCGGCTTATCAACCACCCAATTATCTCCCGTATCCGCCACGTGGCCACCGCTAGTCTCCACACCACCGTGACGGACTGGCGGTGCCACGGCGGAGTAAAAGAACGGCAGCTGAAGATTCTCTTGCAGTGTCCTCAAACTAGGGAAAGCAGAAACAGACACATTCTTTGGCTCGAATGATGACGTCAGCGGCTCGGGTGGTGGGAAATCGAAGAGGGTTGTTTGTGAGCAGCCGAAGTTGGTGGTTGAGGCTGTGGAGAAACAGGGCACGTGCTCTTTTGAGGCGGCGTTGCTGTCGTAGGAGAAGCTTTCGGGTTCTGTTGTGTAGGCGGATGTAGCTGAGGTGTACAGGGACGAGTCCAGCAGCGGCGGGAGCGTTCCTGACACGGTGGAGGATGAGCTGGCATCCTTCCCGTAGTTTCCGCCGCTGCTGAACCACTTTTTCCCTCCACCTCCTCCCCCGCCTACCACAGCTCCCGCCCCAGTTTTTTTAAAAACTCGGGATATCACCCATTCATCCTAAAATTAAAAAAAAAAGTTAATAATAATAAGAACTTACTCAACACAAAACCGGATAATAGAAATTACAACACTAGGGTTCGCAATTAAGAAAAAAGATAACAGTGCCAGCTTGTTGCCGGTCTACCTTTTATGTTGATGTAACTTTCGTATTTTGTTTTAATGTCAACATTATTTTTACTTAAAAAAATTAGAATAATAGATAAACAGACAAAAAAAAAAGTGTGACGCAACCCCATTTGAAATTAAAGTAGTAAGTTACAAGAATTACTCATTAATTAAAACTGGTACTTTTAATTATTAGAACCAAATTAAATAGTATCCAGCATTAAATATAACCAAAAAAATGAAAAAATTGAAAAAAAAAAACCATGCAAAACCAAAATAAAAAAAACTGATAAAATTGAAGTTTGTAATTTATAAATTATAAGTTATACCTTGGAGCTTTTAGAGAGGAAATGGTAGGCAAATTTGCCTTCAAGACGATACTCATGCATGACCCAGTTACTTTTTTCTCCTTTAGGAGCCCTACCACGGTAAAACACTAGGGTTTTCTTCATCCCAACAAGTGCTGACGTCTTCGAGCTGTAGATCTCCCGGTCTTTTCCAGTAGCTTTCCAGTAACCGGCCTCAGTCGCCCGGTTCGTCCTCAACCCGGTCGGGTACTTCCGGTCCCGTAGACTGAAGAAATACCACTCTTTCTCTCCCATCTTTGCCCTTTCTGTTGTTAAAAAAAAAAAGAAACCCTAAAAAGTTATTACACTTTATAAAATATAAAAGAACATGTTAAAAAGGTTTAAAAAAACCCTAAAAACATACGTGGAAGCTCCCATGGTTCACATTTGTTGAGATCAACTTCGGCGAATGCTCGACCGGAGAAAGTCCGGTCGAGCACTTTCCGAAGAAGGTAGCAAGTAATAAGTTCTTCATCAGTGGGATGAAACCTAAACCCTGGTGGTAAACAAGCATCAGGGTTATAGTCAAAATGTTGGTTAAAAAACTCCATAACGAATTTTTGTGTTTATGGTAGTGTTATTACACAAATGTTGTTATTATTATTACAAGAAGAAAGTGAGATGTAGTGTGTATATATATAGGGGTGTGGGTGAGGGTGTTGATAGAATGAGGGCATTTAATAATATTTGTACGATTGAAGTATCATTGAAAGGTTAAAACAAAACATAAAAAGGTGAATTAGGGGCTCTTTTTTCGTGTCTGCAACTCTGCCGTGGCTCTTATCATATCCATATGGGTGGGTTTAGAGAGGAAGCTAGTGTGTGTAAGTGTAAAGAGTATGCGTGCGTGTGAGAAATAAGTGTGCAGGGTATTTTATCTTGTCAGTCAAGTAAAGAGAGGAGGATGGGTCACAGTATTTTTATACTGCATGTATACTTGGTATGTATACTTGGTTATTGTTATTTTTTAATAATAGCTAGTATTTAACCCATGCATTGCATTACGGCCGTAGTACTTGACATCGTGCTTGTTGATATGTAACTCAAGTTGTCCGGTTCTCATGCATGCACGTGGGTTATTTTGAATTCAATAAAGCTGTTAAGCTAGTCAGTTGAGTCTTCCTGATTTTATGGTTTGTTACCGAAGTGTTAGTCATTAGCCGTTGTAGCTTTTCCTATTTAAGTCATGTTAGTATTGCTTTGTTTTCATGTACTCAACTATTATCAATAAGAAGCTTTTTCAGTGTTCTTTGTTGTGTTCATCTTATTTCGAATATTGAGTGTTTGAGAGGGCTCATACCAACACGTGGTATCAGAGCTAAGTGAGATTGATCATACATTTCATACCATGGCCGAAACAGTTACAATTCCAAACAATCCAAATGTCACCTCCATTCCGGTCTTCAAAGGTGAAGGGTACGAATATTGGAGTGTGAGAATGAGAACCATTTTGAGGTCCAGAGATCTGTGGGAGATTGTCAATCTTGGCATAGGTGAGCATGGTGATAATGTAGAAGCATACAGAAAAGAATCAAAGAAGGATGCTCAAGCTTTAGCTGTGATTCAACAAGGTGTTCATGACACCTTGTTCTCACGAATAGCTGCTGCTGAGACATCTCAAGAGGCATGGGACACCCTAAAGATGGAGTTCCAAGGTGATTCTCAGGTTAAGGCAGTCAAACTTCAAGGCTTGAGAAGAGAGTTTGAAAACCTGAGTATGAAAGAAGGAGAAGTAGTTGGTGATTACTTCTCCAGAGTAATGTCAATTGTAAGCCAACAACGTTCATATGGTGAGGTGGTGCCTGATCAGAAGATAGTTGAAAAAATCCTGAGAAGTTTGACAGCTAAGTTTGACTATGTGGTACCTTCAATAGAGGTATCATATGATCTAACTAGTATGTCTCCAGTAAAGTTAATGGGATCCTTGCAATCTCAGGAAGAAAGAATGAATGCCAGATCAGGTGAAACAAAACCAAGTGATAAGTCTGATGAGCAAGCCCTCCAAGTTATGCAGCCGAACAGAAGACTAAACTTCAATCAGAATGCAAGGGGCAAGGGCAAAGGGACCTTCAGAGGCAAAGGAAGAGGAAGGATAAATGAGGACAGGAATAGGGGTCCTCAATGCTATCAATGCAATCGATTTGGTCATGTGAAGAGGGATTGTTGGTTCAATGATGAAGAACAGGCACAAGTGAAACTAGCTGCTGGATCTGATGATGATCAACAAGGAGATGATGACACTCCTTACCTGTTCATGGCACTTACCCCATGTGAGTCAGAGAACCCAAGTCTGTGGTTTATAGACTCAGGTTGCTCTAACCACATGACTAGTGTCAAGAGCAGTTTCACTGTTTTAGATGAAGATTTCAACCTTGATGTCAAGCTTGGAGATAAAAAGAAACTTGCTGTTGCAGGAAAGGGAACAATCAAGATCAAAATGAGTAATGGTAATTTTAAATATTTGGATGATGTATATTATGCTCCTGATCTTGAATACAATTTAATGAGTGTTGGTCAGCTAATGAGAAAAGGTTATGCACTAATATTTGATGATGGAGCCTGCTCAATTGTTCACAAAGAGACTCAGGCAGAATTGATGAGAGTGAAACTTGCTGGCAACAATATGTTCCCTTTAGATGCCTCAAAGGTCAAATCCAGTGGAAATGCTCACAATCATGAAGCTACAAAGCTGTGGCATTGCAGATTTGGCCACCTTCATGCTCAAGGTCTTCAGCAACTACACAATTCTAAGATGGTAGAAGGGTTGCCTGTGATGAAAGAGTATGGAAAGTGTGAAGACTGTGCAGTTGGAAAGCAACACAAGACTCCATTCCATGCAAGTACCAAGAGGGCTTCTAAGCTGCTGGAAATAATACACACAGATGTGTGTGGCCCCATGCCTGTCAACAGTTTGGGAGGTAGTAGATACTTCCTTTTATTTATTGATGATTACTCAAGGATGACATGGGTTTACTTTATAAAAAGGAAGTCAGAAGTGTTTTCAAAATTTAAGATTTTTAAAGCACATGTTGAAAAACAAAGTGAAAAGTTTATCAAGGTGTTAAGAAGTGATAGGGGAGGGGAGTATTGTTCACATGAATTCAATGCATTCTGTGAATTACATGGAATCAAAAGACAATTAACTGCCCCCTACACCCCTGAGCAGAATGGGGTGTCAGAAAGAAAAAATAGGACAGTCGTTGAAATGGCTCAGTGTATGTTACTGGCCAAAGGTCTGCCTAGCTATTTTTGGGCTGAGGCAGTTTCAACAGCTGTTCATATAATAAACATGTCCCCTACAAAGGCTGTTGATGCTAAAACACCTTTGCACATCTGGTCTGGTGAAAAACCAGATGTGGAAGATCTTAGAATCTTTGGCAGCATTGCATATGGCCTGAAACCATCACAACAAAAGCATAAGTTTGAGCCTACCTCAGCAAAATGCATTTTGATTGGGCCCTCTACTCCTACTAAAGGGTATAAACTGTATGATCCCATTACAAAACAAATTATTACTAGAAGGGATATAAAGTGTTTTGAAGAATTATCCTGGGATTGGTCTAAGGTTAAAACTGCTGATAATACTCATCTATGGGATCTTAGTTTCTTTGACTTGCTGCTAAATGACTATACTGCCCCTGAAGCTTCAGGACAGAATGAGTCAGGTTCAGAGTCAGTAGAAGCCACAGGAGGTAATAATCAGTCATCAAATGGCCAAGGTTCATCTCAAGACAATCTGAACAGTTCAGGAAGTAATAATATTGAAGTGTCAGCAGAAACACCTCCTTTGAAGACTAGAAGTGTGCAAGAGTTGTACCAGTCTACCAATCCAATGGAAGACTACATGGTGTGTGAATTTGCACTATCAATAAGTGATCCCATGGTGTTTGAAGAGGCAGCTTACAAGAAAGAATGGCAGGAGGCAATGATAGAAGAGATCAAGTCCATTGAAAAGAATGAAACCTGGAAACTGGTTAAAGCTCCTGAAAACAAGAATGTTGTTGGGTTAAAATGGTTGTACAAGACAAAGCTGGGTCCCAAAGGTGAAGTGTTAAAGTATAAAGCAAGGTTGGTGGCTAAGGGGTACTCTCAAAGAAAAGGTGTTGATTTTCAAGACACTTTTGCCCCTGTAGCCAGGTTTGAAACTATAAGAACTGTGTTAGCTGCTGCTGCTCAACAAGGTTGGATTGTGTTTCAACTGGATGTTAAGTCTGCTTTCCTGAATGGCAGATTAGAAGAAGAAATATATGTTGAACAGCCACAAGGTTTTGAGGTGATTGGTGAAGAAGATAAAGTTTATAGACTATACAAGGCATTGTATGGTCTGAAGCAGGCTCCCAGGGCCTGGTATGGGAGAATTGACAAGTATTTTACTGATCATGGCTTTGACAGAAGCAGAAATGAGCCTACCCTCTATGTTAAAAGGGTTCAAAATGTTGGGATGATCTATGTTTGTCTTTATGTTGATGATATTGTGTATACAAGTAATGATGCAGGTCTTGTTCAGCAGTTTAAAGAAGGCATGATGAAAGAATTTGAAATGACTGATCTGGGTCATCTCAAATACTTTCTTGGTCTTGAAGTAAGGCAGCTCAAAACAGGAATGTTCATAAGTCAAGGCAAGTATGCAATTGAACTACTTAAGAAGAGTGGTATGCTGGGATGTGATAGTGAAGAAACACCTATGAATGTGAATGAAAAGCTGAAGATGGATGATGAAGCTGAACCAGCTGATGAAAGGCAATACAGGAGTTTGATTGGTGGACTTATGTATCTTCAACACACCAGGCCTGATATAAGTTTTGCAGTTAATGTTTTGTCCAGATTCATGTCAAGGCCAAGTAAAGTGCACTTTGGAGCTGCCAAAAGAGTTGTCAGATATGTTGCAGGTACCATTCATCATGGTTTGTGGTATGAAAAGGGAAGAGAAGTTAAGTTGGAAGGTTATACTGACAGTGACTGGGCTGGATGCCTAGATGACAGAAAAAGTGTATCTGCAAATATGTTTTGTTTGGGAAGTGGGGCTGTGTCATGGAGTACAAAGAAGCAACAGTCGATAGCTTTGTCCAGTACAGAAGCTGAATACATATCAGCTACAGGAGCTGCCTGTCAAGCTATTTGGCTTAGAAGAATCATGGGAGATCTTGGTTTTAATCAACTTGAAGCAACTATCATTTGGTGTGACAGCAGTTCTGCTATTCATTTGTCTAAGAATCCAGTTCTTGATGGTAAGAGTAAGCATATTGAATTAAAACATCATTTTATAAGAGATATGGTGTCACAGAAGCAAGTGTCTTTGGAGTATTGTGGAACTAATGATCAAGTAGCTGATGTGCTGACAAAATCTCTTGCAAAGGATAAGTTTCTGAAGTTCAAAGGCATGCTTGGTGTTAAGGAACTTGAGTTAAGGAGGGGTGTTGATATGTAACTCAAGTTGTCCGGTTCTCATGCATGCACGTGGGTTATTTTGAATTCAATAAAGCTGTTAAGCTAGTCAGTTGAGTCTTCCTGATTTTATGGTTTGTTACCGAAGTGTTAGTCATTAGCCGTTGTAGCTTTTCCTATTTAAGTCATGTTAGTATTGCTTTGTTTTCATGTACTCAACTATTATCAATAAGAAGCTTTTTCAGTGTTCTTTGTTGTGTTCATCTTATTTCGAATATTGAGTGTTTGAGAGGGCTCATACCAACAGTGCTATGATGGTACCATTACAGTATTGGCGCCACACGATGTAGATGTTAAAAAAAGAAAAAAAAGTATCATTATTGAAGTTTAGGGGCTGTATGATAACTTGAGTGTTTAAACACGTGCATTGTGATGGTATCAGTATAGCGCTGACACGCGATATAGTTGACAAAAATTAAGAGAAAATAACTTATTGAAGTTTAAAGACTATACGATAACTTTACTAAAGCGAAGGACGTAAATAAAAGGATACCTCAAAAGAAAAAGGTGTTTAAAAGAAAAAAAATAACCATAAGCAAAAGTTACCGTAGCAAAACCATGTTATCATTTGATAAATATAATAATAACTAGTTTAGTTTAAATTATAAAAGTTATACATTAAATGACCTACAACAAACAATGATCAGAGATCGGGAGAACTTTTAAAAGTTTGATGGGGAAATGAGAGGAATGGGTAGGGGCCTTTTTTCTTTGTTTGGAAATTCTGAAGGAGTTGGTAGTGTATTTATACGTAAATTATTTGTTTGTTAAAATTTCAGTGGCATACTAATTGATGATATTAAATATTTTGTCTATTGTAGGTTTTGTTTCATAAATTGTGTACAACACAACATGCCCACGTCGGTCAAGGTTGAAGTTTACAAATGTGATCTTTAACAAATTAAGAAAGGGAATTTGTAGACTGGATAAGTTTATAGTACATAATTAATTAGTGATTGACTTATCATTTTACAGGTTATTTTAAATGTTAATGTTAATATTTTGGTATTCTTGATATGCAATGACATAGTGGTTGGTTCGGGTCTTGAGTTATGCATTTTTGTTGTGTCAACAACTTCTTCTCAATTGCCATTGATTTTGTTGATCATATTGCAAGCAAACACGTAATGAAGTGGGCTCACACATATTGTCATGCATGAATGGTGAACTCTACCATAGTACTAAGATTAGTTCAAAGTACTTGATATAATTATATGCTTACAGTGAAAGAACTTAAGCAAACGACATACAATACTCAAAAGAATACTTTAGGGAAAGACTAATAAAAACAAATACAAAACAAAACCAAACAAAACGAAATCATATCATTGTGATTGTAGGGTTATAAGAAAATAGAAAATGGTAATTGATAAATCCAAAGAAAAAATATAATCCTAAGCACACTAGCTCTTCAGAAATATACCATTTGATGACGATAGTTAAGTAAGTAACCTTTGGCCTAATTGAATGCTAAAAAATCATTCTAAACCACACATTTATTTAAGACAACTTTTTTCTACTAAATCAGCCATTTTACTGCAACATTTTTTTTTATTTTTGCATTTATAGATAAATGTATATACGTGTCTAAAACTACAAAAATTAATGTTGTACATGTATGTAGATACATGTTTTGTAATTTACATATATGTACAAATGTGTAGAAATAATTTCACATACATTTATAGAAAAGAAAATTTGTGGGTAAGAGTAAGTTATTTTAATATACATACGTGTTACAACTTAAAAATAAGTATCCTACATATATGTTTGCAATATATACATATGTATAATTGACAATGTAATATACACATGTCTATAAATGGAAAAAAATATTCTTGCAAGAAAAGTTGTGATTTAGCAAAGCGCTTATCGCCTTTGTATGTTTTCTTTTAATCTAAGGGACATGGAAGTTACAACTCTCCTCTTTGTTTTGTCGTATGTTTGCATTATTATTCTAAATCGAATTATTATAATCCATCACTCGAATAGAGTTTTAGGTTTCTTTACAAAAACTTGAATGTAGGGACATTAAGGTTTTTTTTAATCTTAAAACGCCTAGGTTGTCGAGTCATAGCGTCTCGAGGAAAATGCTTGGTTTGTATTGTTTTCGTAGTTCAGCATTTTTTAAGAAAACGTGTGAGTGCATCTTAGAATTCATTAATGGATTCTGTTCAATAGGTTGGTCTTTGTATGAGTGTATGGATATGTTATTCCTACACGTTTGAATGTCAATGAAGGGTATGGGTTCTGTATCACTCGAGCTATGCATTTAGGTTTCAAATTGTCCTTGCTAAATTTCCTGCAGTTTAGGTATTCTTTTTACAATGTTTCATTTATTAACGTTTAAAAGTTGTATTCTAAATTTATTAGTTATTAATTAATTTTAGTCTGCTGACGTCAAAAGTCAAGGTGGAACCAAAGACTCCCTAAGGTTGTGGACATGGATGAAGAAGAGATGGATAAACTAATGGAAGAACGCTATAGACAAGGTGATAATTTTGTTAAATATGCAGAAGACTGATCTCGGACTGCTAGGATAGATGCATGCAACATGAAGGTAAATTTTAAAGATGATCTTCGCCCTGATACAGAAGTCAAGATAGAACCAAAGACTCCCTAAGGTTGTGGAGATGTATAAAGAGAAGATGGATAAACTAATAGAAGAACGCTATAAACCATGTGCTAATTTTGTTAAATATGCAAAAGGCTGCCCTTGAACTGTTAGGATGGATGAACGCAACATGTTTATGACGCCGTTAGTGAAGGATCCAACAATCTGGAAGGCTAAATGCACGGTATATTTGTTGTTGTTGACTTTTAAACTCTTATAGCGTCACGTCTTTTTTGCTTAATACAAGATTTTGGCTGTAGGTTGGATGTGAGAGGCATTCAGTCTTCTGCCTTATTCAGAAATCTGCTGATGTAAAAGCTCTTGGAACTACGTTACAATAATTTTTGCCTTTGTTATTGAATATGTTAAAGGTTTTATTTATATTGAAGCTAAAAAGCAATGCAACATTAATGAGATACATTTGAATGTTTACCTTACTTTATTTTCTTTTTCCCTGTTTAGTCGGGGACAAGTACATATGATATTACTTACAATATTAAGTGTTGATTGGTTCTTTTTATGTGTACAATTAGGCATGCAAAGGTCTCTGTAATATTTATCCAAGTCGAGTGGCTGTTGTTCCAGTATCTCAAGTTCCACATTGAGTTTGTGCTTGAAGCTGTAGTGTTGTTAAGAGTTGTGGAGAGAGAGAGCGCGAAAGAGAGAGAGAGAGATGTCCGCGCGTGTGTGTAACAAAGAGATTAGAAAGAGAATGTTATATTTGGGACAACTCAGTCGATGATCGACTTGGCACGTTTTATTCTAATATAAATATGATGTTCATAATGTAAACATGGTAAGCATAAATGTTTAGTGAAATTGTTTATACATTCAGTGTTTAATCACCTACAAAATATTAAGCCATGGCCGATTGGCCGCAGTAAAAAACTAGTTTAGATATATAGCAAAAGCGGTTTTTATAATTCTAAAACTGGTCAAATCAAAATAAAATTTTGATAACTCGAACCACCATACCAAACGTAGTTGGATCAGTTCCCCACAAATATTAAATGAGTATTTACACATAAGTTTTTTTTCCTTTACAATCAATATATATACGGTATAAAATAATGCATTTGAGATACATATTTTAAGATACTCAAATAGGGCTGTCAATACGTTCGTTCGGAATTTACTCGCTCGATTATAAACGAGCCGACCGGTTCAGTTCGGTTTGTAAACGAGCCAAGCACGAGCAAAGATCTGTTCGGCTCGGTTAGGCTCGATATAATTTTTAAGAATTTATTATATATATACACTTGGTTCAAATGAGAACCTTTTCCTAAATTGAGAACTGAGAGAACCATTCTGGGCCACACATTTCTCTAAGGCAATTTTTTTTTTTTTTTTTTTTTTTTGCAAAAATCGCTGCTTTATATGTAAGAAATTTTTTTTTTTGTATTTTTTTTTCAGTATACACATGTGTATAATTGCATTATACACATATGTATAATGCAATATACACATATGTATAACTGAAATATACACATATGTATAGCTGAAAAATGCTATATACACATATGTATAATTGCTATATACACATATGTATAATTGACATATACACATATGTATAAATGAAAAAAAATTCAAAAAGAATTCAAAAAAAATAAAAAAAAAATTTTCCTTGCATAAAAATGTGCGATTAAAGCAAAAAAAAAAAAAAAAAAAAAAATTTTTTTTGCCTTTATATGAAATGTGTGGCCCAGAATGGTTCTCTCAGTTCTCAAATTGGGGTTGGTTCTCTTAGGATCCCTACCCTACACATTAATTACAATTATATTTATAGTTTGCTATTGGGTTTGACTCAATATATGCATATATACATTTATATTTATAGTTATTGGCCCAGTCAATTTAACGATAACTTAACACTAAGTTTAATTGTAAAACCCTAAGTCGTGAAAAAACATGTTTGAATCATTCTCTGTAGTATGCTCATTACCTCACTGACCTCAACTAGAGCCTCATTCTCGAACGATCGAACCTCAGTCATCACTAGGCAACGAGAATATTAAAGGAAACATCCCAAATTTATGGTTGTCCGAAAACACTCGCCGCTCGCTCGAAAGAATGTGCGCACAAACAATGCTCGCTCGGTTCCCGGATCGATTGTAAACGAGCCGATCGACTCGGTTCGGTTTGTAAATGAGCCTAGCACGAGCAAAGGTCCGCTCGGCTCGGCTCGTGAACAACCCTATACTCAAAACATAAGAGTTTTATAGAATTTAAGTATTAGGTATAACTTTAAAATGAGGGTAATTATCCTTTCAAACGATAATTACGCTTAAATCCCTAATCTTAATTACACTTCAATTTCCTCAATTTTGCTCAACTATTATTTATTTTAACAATAGTTGCATTTTCGACTTTATTTTAAGCCAACTACCCCACTATTTTTAAACATCCGTAATTTTTTCATACATTAATATTTAAAAAAAATTCATAAAAACGACTATTTTATTATCTTTAAGTTGAGCACCGCATTGCTATTTTTTTAATTTATAAAAAATGATATGTTGCGTGATTAACATCTAAAAGGTGGTCAATGATTGATCTGTTAATAGAAACCGAACAAAAAATAGACAAAATTGAAGTGAGATAAATCAAAAACTGAATTAACGTATAATTAGTTATAGTTTTTTGTACCATTAGTTAACTAAAATTAACTAAACTGAAACCAAGCCATTCATACATTTTTATCTTTTATACCTCTACTTTATGCACTACTGAGAAAAAGTTAGCTAAAGTTTAGTTTTGATTTTCAACCAAAATTAATTGACTAGAACTGAAAACCGACAATGTAAATAAACCAATTTGTTAATAAAATCAATTAACCTATAAAATTGTTACGCAAGAAAAAATAAATATTAATATATATATATATATATATATATTAAATAAGTAATAATAACAACTTTGAGGGTGGGGCACAACCCCGAAGCACAATTCAACTTCAGCGATTTCTATAATTTCTGCATTGTTGTATCATCTAACTGATTCACTTTACTGAAACACAATTTTAGAGGCAACACTTCACTGAAATGTTTATTTAATTTTCATTTAAATATATATATATATATATATATACACACACTTTAATTTTTTTTTTCAAATTCAATTTGGATTCAAAATTCAAAGATTGTGCAGACGATTGCAGGCACGGTGGTAGAAAATAAAAACGGTATATTAGAATTTGGATTCAAGTGGACCGATCTCATCAACAAATGTGATCAGTGGAGCAGAGGGAGCACCTGAGGATTGAGGAGGAGTTGGCAATCGAGTTAACGCATGTCGACTATGCGGCTCGATACCGCAACAGTTTCGACAATGTCGAGGCATAACAATTGTTGCGTAATGTTTAATTTTTTTCAATTATGTTTTAATATTTTATATTTATTTATGTTTAATTTTTTTCAAAAACAATGCTCATTTTCATTTAATAACTGATACGGACAACCGGGCAACAATATTAATATATTTATGTTTTTTGTGTTTTATTTAATTATGTTTTATGTGTTCGGAAAATTGAAATAAACGTAAATTAATTGAAAACAATTGAAAATAATTAAGTCACACGGTTTCAAAACTGTGGTCAAACACACAATTCACCTTCACGGATCCACTACCAGTAACACCAACGGCCTTGTTGTCATGCTCATAGTGAGGTTACTCTGAGTTATCCGTGGTCGAAACTGGAAGAGCCTCATCTCCCTTATAAGTAGTACATGACAATGATTTCAGTTTATAATATGATGGTAGAGATGGGTGAATGATGTTACACATAACTTAAAACTCCGATCCTTTTCCGTGTGTTGTGGTTACTGACTTGCTGTTTTCCATAATAAACAATTGAGGTTTCCATCATATTATAACTTATTTTTATTTAAGATACATGTGAAGTAATTCATGATTTGTTATCATGAATAAGTTGGAGTTTTGTGGAGGATATTATTCTATAAAAGGCTGATTCATATCTTCGGTGACAGAGTCGTACCACATTTAATAATCCCACGGACAGGGACGCGGAAAGGGTAATTCCGTCCATCTATCGCTTTTCTTCTTCTTCTTCCTCTGACCGTCGTATGACCATGAGGGTCCAAGTCTCCAACCTATTATTTCCTTCCTCTATTTTTCTTACATTGTTTTTATTAACAAATTAAATGATTTTTTTATATAATATGACAATCAAAATTAATTAGTATTAAGCCCCGTTGCGGCGTGGGCATAAAACCGTGCTAGGTAGCACCAATGTCATATCACCGCCAATGGTCACCAACGCCGAAAGAGTAACTATAAAGAAATACGGAGTAAGAAACGAAAAAAATAAAAGCGAAGGTAAAGTAGACGTAAAAATGTTGAACCACGTATGCGAAACGTAAAATATAAAAAATAACAACTAAGTCGATCTGAGACCCTGCATTGGGACTAGGCCTGTAAACGAACCGAACGTTCATGAACTGTTCGTGAACTGTTCGGCGGGAAGTTCGTTTATGTTCGTTTATTTAAATAAATGAACGAACACGAACACAATTTTTTGTTCGTTTAATTAAACGAATGAACATGAACACACGTTGTGTTCGTTCATTTATGTTCATGAACGTTTGTTTATGTTCGTTCATTTATGTTCGTTTATTTTTGTTCGTTTATGTTCGTTTAATTAAACTTAACTTTATTTTTATTATTTATTTCCTTTAGTTAAGTAACCTTAATTCATATATTCTAAAAACTTAACCCTAACCGTAACATTCTAAACATATCACTTATCAGCCGCTCTCCACACCTCACAACCCCACACTTCACAGCCGCTCTCCACCCTAACCTTAACGTTCATTTATGTTCATGAATCACTATTAACTTGTTTTTGTTTGTGTTCGTTTTGTATTGATCATTTGTGTTCGTTTATGTTCATGAACTATTCGTTTTGGTTTAAATGAACGAACATAAACGAACATGAACACGACAAATTTCTTAATGAACGAACACGAACACAAAAATGTGTTCGATTATGTGTTCATGTTCGTGTTCGTGTTCGGTTAAAGTTAAATGAACAAACACGAACACGCATATGTTCGTATTCATTCGGTTCATTTACAGGCCTAATTGGGACATGATTGTTAATTGGGAAAAATAGGCGTAAAAACATTAACCACAAACGCACGTTGCGACGTGTTAACTCGCAAAATTTAGATAGAAACGTAAAACAAAAAAAATGTAAAAGATGAAAATCATAGGGGACCAAAATTAAAAGTGAAAAGTGTTGGGGTTAAATTGTAAAAGATGTAAAACTATTAGGCTACATGGTATTGAATGAAGCCCGTATATGCTACATTTTGCCACATCAGCGCCACCTCCACGTCACATCAAAAGGGGCTCCATTGTCTTCTTTCAATAGCACTCAGGTAATGAAATAAAGCTTTCACAATCATTACTTAATCATTTTTTTATTTATTTTTTGTGGTTAACATTTAAATTAAATTTTAAAAACATTAAAATTGAAAAAAAATAACATTTAGTCCAAAAAAATACAAAGCAAGTTTAAAAAACTATTTACAACTACTTGTTGTCGTCGTCATCGTTCTTCGTATTTATCGTGCTATCCAATACGGGTAATTCATCACTCTGTGATATTAAAATTCCTAAAATTCATAATAAATCTTTTAAAATGTTTGGATTTTGCTATTGCATTTTTAAAGACTCTAATTATCACCAAAGTCTAACACAATTTTTGATATTATTTTAATGTTTATTATACAGTACGGATAGCACCTGAATTTTGGCGGTTGTTACAATTTGGGTCAAAATTAATAAATCCATATTGCGTCACTCTTTTGTCTTCCGTCAAAAGTTATGTGTTAAATATTGTACAACTAGTTTTTGACCCGCGGACCCGTATTTAAGCTAGCAAAAAGATATACCGAATAAAAACACTTCAAAACCCTTCACCGTTGCCTAACATTAGATGGTGTTGTATGTCTATGAGGAGTGTTGTATAATTTTAGCAATGACACCTTTGATGTCACCACAAACACATCCTCTACATTCCTAAGAAGTGTGTAATTAAAAAGAAAACGAAAAAGTAAAAGATAGTAATCCTAAAAGTACAATCTTTTTCAATGTGAAGACTTTCATACCTAACAACTTTAGAGGGTTAGTCTTCGGCGCCGCCCAGAGGCGGTGGTGGCTTTACAAAGCTTCGAAGGTGTGCAAATTGGGCAGACATAAAAAGTTTTGTGTAAATGAGCCTCCGACCTTTCGTTAGCTTCCTCGTCTCCATTGAGGGTCACCACCAGCAGTCACGGCTTCCACAACAAAACCCATTTCTGCTACTGTAGTTGATATCGGGAGTATAGGTTGTGGTCTTTGGTGCGATCGACGATGGGCGGAGGAAGGACTGATGGGTGTCGAGAGAATATGGAAGATGAAGTGCCCACTATGTGGTAGGAGAAGGAAGCAGAGAAGAGGAACACATGGAGAAGGATACTACCGGCAACCTGCTTGGCCTATAAATGGCATGCAGTGGAATATTGTACAGAATGCATTACCTGTTTGTACAAACAGATACAGTTTCGGTGCTCCCACATTCGAAATATGCTTTTTAGTATATTATATAAATTTTAATTTTGATGAATCATATTTTTTATTTATAATATAGTATATTAATTAAAGTAGCGGAAGGATTCACACATAATCATTAACTCCAATTTAAACCGATCATTGACCCAATTACAAACCGAATAAATAAATATATAATCCAGATCATTGTCTAGAATTATATCTTTGACGAATAACCGAAGAACATTCACTTTGGATCCGAAAAATGCCAAGCTAGTTGAGGAGTTCACGAACTCCCGAATCTGGAACAACCCTTTGATCAGTTGAGAAACACAACCAAGACTCGGCAGGAAAACAAGACGGGAGACAGAGTGGTGGCTCTGTGACACCGTGCAGGCTGGGCGACGGTGGCGATTTGGGAGGTGTCGGCCAAAAAGGTAGACGGAGTCGAGGTAATTAGGTTTCTTTGATTAATACTGATTTTGGTTCAATTAGGGTTGAACCCGCAGGCCTCTATTTAAATCTGAATCATTTGCAATACGGTATCTTGCTTAATTGTAGTTTAACATCCTCTAATATATATTTATAAGAAAACTATAATAATATTTTATAATTGTTTTATTAAAAAATTAATTTAACGAGGTGTATTAATACACGCGCATTACGCGTTTTTATATTGGCTTTTAAAATGCGGTATTCAAATATCATCAAACAACAATTCAGCATTGAAACTTACAACCATCAATTAACAAGGAGTAGTAACTCTTTTAGTTACTGTTAGAAAACGTGGTTAGAAGCTAACACGGAATAGTAACTCAGTTACCTAACGACAGTTAGAAATCAACAAAGTTAAAACTGAGAACGGTAACTCTTTTAGTTACTATTCAAAACCCTAGTTAGAAGTTAACGGGAAACAATAACTCAGTTAGTTAAAAATGGCTATAAATTAACGGGGAATAGTAACTCTATTAGTTACTGTTAGGAAACCCGGTCAGAAGTTAACGGGAAACAGTAACTCAGTTACCTAAAGACGGTTAGAAACTAACAGAGTTAAAGTTAACGGGGAATGGTAACTCAGTTAGCTAACAACGACTAGAAGTTAACAGAGTTAAAGCAAACGGGGAACTACGACGGTTAGAAGTTAACGGAGTTAAAGTTAACGGGGAACTGTAACTTAGTTACCTAACAACCGTTAAAAGTTAATGGAGACTGTTAGTACTAACGACGTTAGCAAAACCGACTCAGTTTAGCGACAACCTGCTATTCAAATTACCTTACCTATTAATAATATATATATATATATATATATATAGGGTAGGGTTCCTGTAGGAAAATTGGTTTGTGTGAGAAGTGTGAAAGGATTAAAAATTGATATGTATGCATCATTTTTTTGGACGTATTCTTGATGTTTTGGATTGTTTTGCTTAGAAAAACACAAAACATAACAATTAATAACCGAAAACAATGTATTTTAGGCTTAAAACTTAAAACACTATGTCAAGAACATTTAAGCGGGGTGTTTTAAGTAATTACTAGGGTGTTTTACATGTAATTTAAATTTAATGACTATAATACATTGGATTGTATTTTAAATTTTTGTATATTGTTGTGCTAAGTGTTTTTCAAGCCTAAATAACCCAAAACATCATTCCAAAATAAAAAAACATAATGGCTACATGTCAATTTCTTAATCCTTCTCACACTTCTCAAACAAACCAATTTTGCTACAGGATCCTCTACATATATATATATATATAATCAGTTCACAAATGCTTATTTAATTAAATATTTCTCTAAATATTCAATTCTTTCAATTAAATAAAACCGCATTTAGTGAACTAATATTTAATGACTAAATATTACATCCCATGCCCAACCGTAGCCTACGGCTGGCCACCGTAGGTTACGATTCACTGGGGCTATTGCCTTTCTGTGTTTTGGCCATCCGAATCTTTGCTACAACCCTCAATTCATCACCCACACACCACCCTACCTGTTAGTGATTATCTAACATATCTTGATCAAGTCTCCGGCCGAATGCACACTTCCCTTGAGCTTCGGGTTTGAGTCCAAACACCTGATCACCGTGCTTGAATCGTTCAAACCTTGGCTCTGATATCAACTTGCAAGGACCCATTTTTTATACATACTTTTAAAAAATATTTTACATACCAACCATTAAACATTACAACTTGTTCAAAGTTTCAAAACATGGCTTAGAGAAGTTGTTAGAGGGATCTATCCCAACATTTGACTAGACGTAAAACAAAACACTTCTAAGTTATAGATTATCATTAACAAAATAGATCCAAACACTTAACCATGATACCTAATCCAACCAAACAAGTGTGCATTGCCAAACCCGAGCCGCGACTTGATCTTTAAGCATGAGATTTACCTATCGCACAACACAACCAACAAGTGAGTCAATTATGTATTTCTAAAGGGAGTTATTTCATCATTAGCATTTTCAATAGTGTAACATAGTACATTCTTTCTTTTGAACCGCTTAGGGTCCTATTATCTAATTTCTAAAGTTTCAACCATTTGACCGTTAAGGTCATTCTACACATTACACAAGTTTCCAACCATTTGACCCGTTAAGGTCTTTCTATATATTCTACATGTTTCCAACCCTTTGACCGTTAAGGTCTTTCTACACATTCTACATGTTTCCAACCCTTGACCCGTTAAGATCTTTCTACACATTCTACATGTTTCCAACCCTTTAACCCGTTAAGGTCATTCTACACATTCTACATGTTTCCAACCCTTTGACCCGTTAAGTTCTTTCTACACATTCTACATGTTTTCAACCATCTGACCAATTTGACAAATATACAATAATATACACATGACATTAACTGATTGTAAGCTAAAACCAACTTACCTTTATCTTGCGTATCGTGGCCTCCTTGCTTGCTCGATCCCTCTATCTTAATACCTACACTTGATGAACTCATAGTTTAGAACTCATGAACTCATCTTAGGTTTCTTACACACTTAGCCACATCTTATTGACAACTTGACATTTACATAACTATTTCAATCAACCAACACAACATTGAACAATATGCTTTTCTACTTAATCATTTAGACATTTTAATATACACTTGGTGTGCATTAACCTCAATTAAGATTCATGTACCTAATAAAGGACACATAAATCTCCCATCAACATTACTTACATTATAATTAGCAAAATCACAACAGAATTTCATCTTTATTAAGCTATGGTCCTGTTTGACATGCAAAAGTCAAACATGGACTTCCCTTCCCAAAACCCATCTTCAAATACCCACATTTTCCCACAATTTCCCTTAAATTAGTAGAATTTATTCATGCAACTTAGTAGATTTTCACAATTAAACACACTACTTTCAATTTCTAAGCTAGATTACCAAGAATCATGCTTTACTTCCACTATTCAAGAATTTCATCAACATAAAACAACCACCAAATGTATCCTACAACTCACATTGTGTTTATTATGACCTAAGGACTCGAATTTACTTCACATGCAAGTCCAATAATCGATTTAAGCATGGATTTTGGGCTGATTAGTGAGTTTTAGGGTTGGGGTGATCTCATCCTCTCAAATTGATGAACTCCTCTTCCCAGGAGTTCTATTGTTTTGAGACATCACTCTAATAACCCATGAATTAAGTTTTATTCAACTTTAATCCCTCCCTTTTTGTTACTTGTTAATTTAGGTTATAACTGTTACAAACATGGAATGATATCAGAAAACTCAAAGATCTTTATTAAACACAACGAGAATAAAAAAATATTACAAAGATCTAACACAACTCTCAAACAAATCTAAATAGACCTCTCACAAATACAAAATCTCTCAGTACCAATCAACAAGCTATACAGATCTCAACTATAGAACAGACACAAGTCGTATCTGATCAATAACAAAGGAAACCCTAGAATGTTTAGACGAATGAGAGAACGAAGAGAGAATACAGAGAATTATCAGCTAAACCTAGAAAGGATGTGAGAGACACCCTTTTATACAGAAGAATATGACCTTCCACAAGAAAGCACAAAACAACCATGTCTCAGCCGTTTGATCATTTATTCACACAGGTTGAGCAAAGGGATGGCTGAGATCAATTTAAACAAATACACATCAACAAACGAGCCGGGCCACACATTCTGGATTCCAATACTGCCTTGGGCTCAACACACCTGGATTTCCAATCAACTAGTCTTGGACTTCTTTCCTTAGCTACTGGGCTCGGACACAACATGAACCATAAACATAACCAGCAGCCCAACCAATGGATTAATACCTCACAAAATATAAAAACAAAAAATATAAATAAATGAATATATAAAATGTAAAAGAATTGAAAAAAGAAATAAAATATTACCTTTATAATATTTTAACAATAATTTAGGTCACTAGATATCTATTTGACAACATTAGAGACCAAGTCATCTTTATTTTATTCCACATGTTTGCCTACTACCATTAACTAGCGTTATTTAAATTTTAGGGTGTTACACACATGGTGGATGTAGTGAAATATCACAATTACACCATACTTAGCCGAGTAATGACGCCACATAACAATAGATCACATCTTTATCTCTTGTTATGTGTCGTCCTTGATATGCCATTTGATTAACTCTTGGTGCAAGATCCCCCCCCCCCCATTGTTCTCTACTGTTGACTCATTTGAGATACACCAACATATTTCGGGTTCAGACCTCAAGAGAAGGATTATTCAAACTATTATCTTGACTATCTTCTGGAGTATTTGGAGGGCCAGAAACAATCGAATCCTTTCAGATGTTTTGATAAAGTTTGAGCATATCCTTGGAGAAATAAAATTGATGAGCTATTTGTGGATCAATAGCCGAGCCATATCTGTCTATGTCGCTTGGTCTAAGTGGATTGTATTTGATGTTTGATGTTTGCTTTAGGTTCCTTCCTTTGATTCTTTTTTATTTTTAATTTTTAATAAAAATAAAAAATGTCGTTAACAACTTTTGTAAAATAGTTTTTGAATAATCAACAGAAAATACATTTGTTAACAAATCAAATCATGTCCTATTTTATATAATGATTTTCATTTTATTATATATAATTATCAAAGAAAAGACTATGGATTGTAGAAAGTCATGCATGTATCTAGTCATCCATCCCGTCCATCCATCCATCCATCATGCATATGCATGTATCATATCATACAATCCAAATCTCATCGACTACAACTTGTCAACCTTACACCATATACTATGCACAAGTTTCAGTTTCTTGTTTTTTTTTAACTCAGGACAAAAAACATTAAATACTAACAACTTTCTACACAAGGTTGGTTATTTACATACCCTTGGTTCATATCTACAAGCCCTTTAAATTAATTACACACTCCTTGTACGTCGCATATAGGGCTATACGCAGAGTATAGAGAGTTACACAAACTTTTATACGTAATTAATGCCTATCGGTCAGGGGTCTTGTCAGACCTATACACCGCGTAAATGGTCATACGCGACGTATAGGCCTACACGTGACTGATAGGGGGGACACAAAATTCGATAGAGTATGGATGACGTATGGGTCCATACGCCTCGTATACATGTGAAGGGTGTGCCAATACTTTGGGGGTGAAGGGGTGTAGATGTGAACACACTCTTAATATTCATACACCATCTCCCTTTTATGCTCTATTTAATACATCACGTAAAGCATTATACTACAGGGCTAATCATTGGTGTCGGAGAATGTTTTTTGACATCTGTCTGACGAAGACTTATATACGCCACATATGGTGCTATACGTGACGTATAGCTATGATGTTATTTTTTCAAGCTTGGATGGCTAGTGTTGAGTGAGATCTTAAACACTTTACCAAACGTATAGCACTATACGTGGCGTATATATGTTATTTATTTTTCTAAATTTGTTTTTCCAAGCGAAAGTTTGATTTTATTTATTTTATAAAGTTTTGAACGTTGTATAATGTTATATGACATATATACATATTACCATTTTTTACCGTTTCTTCAAAAATATATTTGATACTTATTCGTTATATTAAGGTTCTAAAAGTTGTAATGTTAAACACGACAAGTGTTAGGTTTTTTCCGATTTTTTTCAATGTTTATCATTTTATAAAATGTAAGTAACAAACCAAATCAAACCAAACCAAACCAAACCAAACCAAACCAAACCAAACCAAACGTACTAAAAATGAAAAAAATTATATATAGTCAATCAAAATGTAAATGTAAATATAAAATAAGTCAGTTTATACATAATAAAGAAACACAATTTACAACCATACAATACAAATAAAAATCCCCAATCAATCATCCTGATCTAGACTCTTCGCGCCCCCATCTGGATCCTTTGGTGATGATGGTACTTGTGTCAAAGGGTCGATACCTTCTCTACACGTCATGTCTATCTCACGGTCAACCAGCCACCTAACCACTTGCTCGACTTGGGCGACCCGAAGAGTCGTCGACCAGATCGTAGCTTGTGTTCATGCAGGCAGCCTCACAGCTCGTTAAGCGCATCCAGGATGTTGTGGAAGCTACGAATTGGGCTATGGGTCCGGCTACTGAAGGACCTCAGCCTCCTCCGCAGCAACAGCCTGAATCTGCTCAGCCACGAATAGTATTGGCTGCTGCAGCGGCTGAAGGATGAAAATTTGTTTGGCATTGTCTATAAAATGAATGCTAACGTCTCGAAACCTCTTCACCACCTTCATCCCAAAAGCATGCACAAATCATTCAGCTAGTGGTCGAACTTCAACGATAACTGTAAAGCATATGGATGATATCGAGGTAAGTCCCGAGCAATGATCGTGATATAGGCGCCGTAGTAAAGAGTGTCCCGCATCTATCGAGAGCGAACAACCTGCCTGTGACTAAGCAAAATAGGTAGAACAGATTCGACTGCGTGACCCACTCGGTGTTCTTGCCATGCAGAGCGTTCGACGTCGCAATGCAATGGTGCAAGTATCGTTAGAGAGGGTCTTGTATGGATGAGATCCTCACCTTGCTGTTAAACAACTCATCACCAATTTCCAGCTACCAAGCAACCAACCCATCCATTGGTATGGTTGTAACCGCCTGAGTGTAAAGCAGCGAAACCATCTCTAAATCATGGAAAAAACTTCAGACCGCGCCAACATCATCTACTGTCCCTCACCAAAAGATAAAGCTCAACCTTTGGTGGCAGCTGGTGGTCTGGGTCCTCCATCTCTCGTCACCTCCGGCCTCGTGTGGATGATACCTAAAGGTGGAGAGAAATTCCACCACTAACTTCGGATGCGTCGATTGTGCAGTGAGGTCAAACAGTTGATCCCATGGTGTATCGTGCTCGACAATAGCTCGTGTCCTTTACTCTTCCCCCGTCTTCATCGTACGCAACCTCGCGCATCGCTTAAGCGTGTCGGAACTCGATGCAAACTATATAAACTACCAGTGTTTCATATTCACCACCATATCGCCCCTCGTCACCCGACCATTCGACATATATGCGAAATGATAAACAATTGATAAACAAAATAATTATAAACACCGAGATTTTTTAATTAATAAAAAAAAAGATTATCCACCACAACCATCATCCACCACCACCGACAGCCACCCACAACAACCACTATGTAACACCTTAAATTTTGTTTCGCCTATACACGCCATTAGGCGTAATTGATAAAATAACAAAGCGAATTTAATAATATAGTGGATGTTTTAATCAACGGATAAAACATGCTAAAACCCTATGATAGAGACCGACCTAGATAGTGATGTTATCTAATAAACATGGAAATTGGAACTTGAGGGGCCAAACTGGTCAAGTTGATAAATTTGATTTAATATGGAACACATATATGTGTGTGTGCATCGACATTTCATCAGGAGATGAAATATACACACACAAAACACAAACACACATCTCTAAACCTCATTTTAGCATGAATCAAAGAAAATTGAAGATCAAATTCGAGTGCATGAAGTGTAAAACCATCATCTAAGGCCTAATAAACCCTAAGGTAACTTTCAAATTGAGTCTTGATGCTGAATTGGGGGTTTGTGTGAATGGCGAAAATCTAGGATTTTCATAAAACGTGAAATTGTAGATTATTAGAGGTTGCTCTAGCTTTAGGGAACCTCAATCAAGTCTAATTCGGTTATGAATCGCATTTTGTATGTGTATTTGCTGATGCTCATATGTGAAATTTGGGGTTCAACCTCTAGGTTGAAACCACATACATCTAGTAATCTTGGTGATTCTTTGGAGATTGTTATAATGAGAAATTTAGGCAAAAAGGTCTAAATAACATATTACAATAACAATTAGATAAATGGTTATGCTTAGGCTAAGACTCATGAAAACCAATTAAATTGGTGGGTGCACACCAAGTGTTTGATATAATGTCAAGTAAATGAAAACTAATGAACTAAGGAATTAGGAACATGTAAAGGTTAACATTTGTTTGTGATGTGGATTATAATAAGCTAGGCTAATTGCATACTCCACATAAGCAAGATAGCTATGGATTTAGCTAGAATTGATAATAAAGCTGCCCGCCCTATGACCCACAACTCAAAATGAAATACATGATGTCATGGATAGTGAAATAATTCCATATTATGTATTCTAGCAAGCAAGTTTGACTCATCCCCAAGTTAGGAACAACAATGAGGGAGCAAACGGGTCAAACGAATGGAAGGTAAGTAATACTTACACTATTAGACTACAAATATAATTCTTGTATTCATGTAACTGTTTAAGCATCGGTGTGGGATAAAGGTACGATCCTAAGGGGTGGAACCTATTAAACGGGTAAATCATGCAAAATCATGTCAAAACAGGATGGATGGTAATAACTGGATCAAGGCGTGTTGATCGAATGATGGATTTCATCAAATGGGTCGATAAATAAAACTAGACAAAATTGCAGAAAACGTCCTTTATGTTTACCCAAAGTTGCAGGTTTAGTCCTTTAACTTTAAAAGTTGCAGGATACCTCCTTTATCGAAGTTTTTGTTGCAGGTTTCATCCTTTACACTAACTCTGTTAGTGTTTGTGTATTTTCGTCAATTTGTATTTAAAGGACCTTTTCTGCAATTAAAACAAAAATAACAACATAACAATAAAGGAGGGACTAAACTTGTCAAAGTTTGGAAGTTTTTAAAACAAACTCATCCTCTCTCTCTCAGACTCGTTTTTTCCGGCGATGGTCGCCACCGGCGACCACATTCCGGCCAAGTACTCCGACGAAGGTCAAAAGGCGGTTTTTAAACCACATTCCGGCCAAGTACTCCCCATGTACCACACACCCTCTATTCCCACCACCATCAACCGCCTCCGAATCCAAACCCACCGTCACAACACCCAACAACTTACCCGACCCGGATCCAAACCCGAACGTACAAACCGGGTTACCACTCTTTCTCCGACCCGAATAAACCTCTATCTTCAACATGTTGGATTTATCAACCACTTTATCAAACTCTGACTTCTTCAAATTAAAGCAAGCATTAACTTGATCGTTTACTTGATTTGCGTCTCCGTTAATAACTGAACTTATTTCTGTAAACTGTGTCGGTTGGTTCTTGAGTTTAATCTTGCAATACGCCGTCGTTGACGGCGGAGCACCGTCGCCGGAGAACTTTAAACCTAAGCTTCCGATGACTATTCTGACGTACGGACACGGATCCATAGTGTCCTGTAAAACTTCAGGGAGCCTTCAAAATAATTATGTAACTATTTGAATAATAATAATGTGATGAGAAAATATTGGAAACCGACTGCCTATTGAGAAATTGCAGAAATTATTAAGTGGTTATTTGGGTATAAATATATAAATGTTAGCGAAGACAGAGAGATTACAGGCTGGATACATTTATTCCAGAGATAAGTTTATAAAAATTAGGAGGGATGTTTAAAAACCGCCTTTTGACCTTCGTCGGAGTACTTGGCCGGAATGTGGTCGCCGGCGGCGACCATCGCCGGAAAAACGAGTCTGAGAGAGAGAGGATGAGTTTGTTTTAAAAACTTCCAAACTTTGACAAGTTTAGTCCCTCCTTTATTGTTATGTTGTTATTTTTGTTTTAATTGCAGAAAAGGTCCTTTAAATTCAAATTGACGAAAATACCATGTGAGGGTAACTTAACAGGATAATTTAACACCGTTGGTGGTAAAGGTCGTTTTATGCAACCAAAAGTTCATTAAAGGATGTTTCCTGCAACAAAAACTTCGATAAAGGAGGTATCCTGCAACTTTTAAAGTTAAAGGACTAAACCTGCAACTTTGGGTAAACATAAAGGACGTTTTCTGCAATTTTGTCATAAAACTATGTGGTAAGCAAGAGTCTAAAGTCAAGATTTTAGATACAGTTGCTTGAATAATGAAGTTATGAAATTTAGGTAAACGGGTCAAGTTTGATTGTCATTTTTCCCATAGGTAAAAGCTGGATTGTCATGGTGTTATGAATCATGATCTTTAACGGGTCAAATGGTGATTTTGTCATCGTTCGAACCCAAAGCTCAAAGCTGGTATTCTAAGCTTTAGGAGTCTCGTGGTTAACGGGTCAAATGGTAATGAACCACCATTTGGGTCCCGAGAGACTAATGTGGTCAATTTAGAATGTATGAAAGAGAACATTTGGAAAATGGGCACTCGCTGCCTAAAATATGACAATGGTTACAAGGTATGGATATGGGTCAATGCCACCTCGTAAGTTCATAGTTAGATAAAAGCCATTGGGCGAAGTGAATTAAATTTAAAAACAACCCAGAAGAGGTGTGGGTGACAAATCGGCAAGCATTATTCTAACTAAGCTTAATGCGCGCCTTGGCACCAAGTATGACTAAAGCCATAGTGAAATTGTGTGTTGGTGGTCAAACTAAGTCCGAGAGGGCTTAGAGGTTTTCAAACAAGTCCTTAAGTCAAAAACAATGGATTTAAATCAAGTAGTGTCGCCATGAATGGTTAAATAAAAAGTATGTGCCTATAAAGGCATTTTGGGAATTCTAAAGATTCACTAAAGGTTAAATCCAAGAACCGAGTCATAATGAAACAAACCGGTTGATGGTTTTAATTAAACAAGTGTCCAATGGGTTGACAATATGATTGTTATGCTTTTTGAATAGTCAAATAGTGTTTTGTATAGCCCATAGCCTCAACGGGTCGATTTGGGTAAAAACGACATAAACATTTAAATTTAAGAACCGGGTCATAATGAAACAAACCAAACGATGTTTTTAGTTAAACAAGTATCCAATGGGTTGACAATATGATTGTTATGCTTTTTGAATGGTCAAATAAGGTTTTGTAAAACCTAAGGCCTTAACGTGTCGATTTGGGTAATAATAGCATAAGCACTTGAACAACCGAAAAAGGGACTTGATCATGTGAATTAGCATCTTATAAGCATGATAAAGTGGTGTTAAACAAGTCCCCAAGTGTCCTTAGGAATGCCTTGAACTTGGTTTTAAAAGCATCCAAAAATTAGGGAAAACAAACAAGGAAATGAATACCAAAACTGAAAAATGAACACAGGGACAGAATGTCCAGACCATAAGCTAATTCCATATGGCCGTAGCATACCGCGGGGTCATTCCCAAAATAGTTGTTTTGGCAGTTTGATTGAGTTAGTTCTATTTTTTACGCATAACCAGCTTCTTTCAGGGGCAAGGCTTCGTTTCTTCTGGACAACAGGTTTGACACAAGGGGGGATTTTGAGTTCATGCTCAGCAACATCCCGTGGGATCCCAGTAATGTCGCTGGGATTCTAGGCAAAGATATCAACGTTGTCTTTAAGCAACCCTTCAAAATTTGTGAGTATGTCTTTAGGGAGGTCTGTGTTGACCTGATCCTCTATTCAGGATAGTCTGGGTTAATACTTAGACCTCGTTTTTCTCGTCTCCATTCGTTTTCTTCTACCATTAACACTTCGTTGGAGGGTTGCTACCCCATTTTCGATAGGGAATTTTGCACTCTTTTGACTGGTAGAGACGACCATATCGAAAATGACTAGGCCAGGCCTGACAATGATAATATCGTAGCTAGAAGGCATGTTGAGGACTATGAAAGTGAGTGGTTCGGTTCTGTGCATTTTCCCTTCAGAGAAACTGACATCAAGGGTTATTTGCCCCAAAGGTTTGAGGGGTATGTCAGCTATACCTTTGATGGACGACTCAACTCGCTGAAGCTTGGAGCGTTCTTCTAAGCTTAGAAGGTTGAAGTATTTTTCGAACATGATCTCCGTGGTTGCTCCAGTAACAATGTAAGCTCTCTGAGTCTTTGTGGACCCTGTTAAGGCTTCCACAACAAGAGGATCATAATTCTTTTCTCCTTCTGGTGGCGGGAAGCAAACACATTGGCGTTCCCAAGCTTCCAACCTTTGACGCTTGTTAGGGGTTCCTGGTTCAGCTAAGACCATGTTGACCTCTTTCTTTTTGCCTTCAGTCATGTTTTCTTTAACTCCCTTCACTAGATGAGCTAACTCCCCTGATTTAACAGCTTCCTTTATCCTCTTCTTAAGTTGGAAACAATCGTTGGTGTGATGACCCTTCTCTTCATGAAACTCATAATATTGGTTGGAATTTCCGTTTCTCTTGCTCTATAATAAGGGACGGGGAGGTCTGAAGCTGTGCTTGACGTCCTCCGTTGCCAGGATTTCCTGAGGGGTCTTTGTTAGAGCAGTGAAGTTTATAGCTTTGTCTATGCTTTAAGGGTTCTGACTTTCAGACCTTCGGGACTCAGATCCCTTGGATCTTCTGTCATAGGTTCCATAGTTACCTCTTTTTCTGTTTGGGCTGGAGCTTCTCCAATTAGCACCCCCTTTTATTTGTTCTTTGATATCCACAGCCTCTTCCCCTCAGATGTGGGATTCAGCCCTTTCAAGGGCTTCTTTGAGGGTCCTAGGGAGACTCTTGTTGAAATCTCGGGTGAGGTATTTAGAGTTGATAGCATTCATGAACCCTGCAACCTCAATCTTTTCATCAGCACCAACATTGATGCTACCCTCTCTTTTATATCGTTCAATGAAGTTTTTAAGGCTTTCATCGTCCTTTTGTTTGATCTGGAAGATGACAGTGGCATCTTTGACACAACGTCATTGTTGAGAGAAGTTGGCCAAGAATCCTTTACCCAGATCATTGAACGATCGAATGCTTCTAGCTGGTAGGTCATTAAACCATATTCGAGCAGATCCGACCAACGTTTGCCTGAACATGAGGCAACATTCAGGGGTTCCCCACTTCTCCATACGGGCTGCCCCCGAGAATATTTGCAAGTGGTCTTCGGGATCTTCAATACCATCATATGTTTTTATATGAGAGTGCATCTTCAGCTTGTTAGGGAACTCATAGTTAGCTATTTCTTGGGAGAAATAGGACAAGCTACTAGGCTTATATGGCTGGTTCAGGTTACTTTCAACTCATGTGCCGTTGTTCCCGTTTAAGTTTCCTTGGTGAGCAGTTATTGCCTGAGTAATGAGCTGCTGCCAGGGAAAGTGAGCCATCATTTGGGCTATCATGTGAGGCATGAGGCTGAAACCTTGAAGGCTTTTAGGCATTGTTGTATTGGTGACTCCCATAGGCATGCTCATGGAAGCACTTCGAGCCATAAGCAGGGTAGCCATGGCTTGTTCCCAGGAAGTGGGAACTGGGGGTGGTACACTTGAGATTGGAGACTGCAAGAGCTGATCTAAGGTGAGCTCATGTCCTAAGGGTGCACCTGAGGTTTGAGGTTGAGATGTGAACAGGGGGGAGGGAGTAGGACTTGACATTCCCTGTAGGCAATGTGCACTAGGAAAAGTAGGACGAGTTGAGCTAGGCCCTGTCCCAGAGTTGGGAAGAGTGGACCGAGAGCTGGAAGGAGTGAGATGAGGAGGAAGAGGTGGCCCTTGTTAGAACGTAGGCTCTTCCTCATTGTAATCTAGCTGTATTCTCACCCCCTTCTCACTTTCCTTCATTACATGTTGGTTAAGAAGAGTTTCTTAACTGCAAGAAGTTGTTTGCAACTCCCTCGGGAGTTAGATCTATGCGTTTAGGAGTCCTTATGGTGTTGAGGAGAGGAGATGTGACCCCTGAACGAGAAGGAGTTGGTGTTTTGAAGAGAGAGAACTCTAGGGACGTTGTACCCGTTGGAGTGCTCACAGGAGTCGAAAAAGACACAGACTTATCGGGAGAGTTCTGATCTGTGTTTGGGAAAGACTGGTTTACTTCTTTCGGGGACTCGGGGTCAGACATATCGAAGAGTTGGAGCTACACGATTGATTTTAAAGAGGAAACAATGGCGCAGCCCCACGGTGGGCGCCAACTTGTTGCTACAACAAATATAGGTCTAACGTTAGTTTAGAGTCCAAAGAAGGGTTAAAGGGTTAAAGGGTTTCATTTTTCCTAACGCAGGACGTGGTGTCCCTCTACGTTGCAAAACGTAGAAGGAGGTTCAAGATTATTGTCTTTTGAGTGTTATGATTCTGGTTTGAGTAAAACTTAAGACCAGAAATGTTGTTATGAACTCAAGTGAAATGTTAGAAATGTTAGTGTGGTAGAGGGAATCTCCACACGTGTGTTGACAAAGAGAATGAAAGATAGGTAAGTGGGAATATTAGAAAGGTGTGTCCAGATCTGAAATGGGTGATCTGATTTATAGAATAAGGATCTTTCTCTTTGAATAGAGATAATATCTTAGTCCATGATGCAACTAGAGGATTTACCACTTTTGGCTGAGGATGGTTTTGGACCCGCGGTCTGTGTGTTGCAGCATCTCCATGTGTGAGATATAGACTACTGCTTACTTTGACCGAGAAAAGTGAAGACAAGACAAGTTATCTTTTGATCAGTGTTGTACCGTCTCTGAAACCTTTGTATCCTTCAACTTTTGAAGCAGTGCTATGAAATGTAATTAGCTTTATTTTGCTTTAGACTACCCGCATCATCACGTTCTTATGGACTCACCTAGCATACACAAATCCTTAAAAGATAGATGATTTTTAGGTAAAGGGTTGTGAATTGATGGATGATTGGTCAGGTTACTATGGAAGTATGCATCGAGGACAGAGTCATTTTGGGGAGTTAACCTTTTTATGGTTGTGGGTCAACCCACTAATGTACATGTCATAATTTTTTTTTTGAACTTTGACTTTCATTAAAAACAAGGGGAAGTCCTCAAAGCGAGGACAAACACCCAACAACTATATCATGTACAATGGGTTATTACACCAATCAATCCAACAAAGATCTGAAAAAATAGACCTATTTTTTAACCACAAATACGACATGGTTTTTATACTACCAATCACCTTATTGATCTTTGGCTCAATATTGTTAAAAATCTTGTCATTGCGCGCTCTCCATATCAACCAAAGAGACACCATAATAATACCGTGTACAATCCGTTTCCCCCATTTTCCACCTTGGGCTTGCTTATATAAGAGCAAAAGATCGTTAGTATGGGAAACATGTACCGTATGAAGGCCGCACCACTTCCAAATGAAGAACCAAACACCATAAGAAAAACCACAACTGTTGAACAAGTGATCGCACGAGTCCAGGCCTGTATCACAAAGCTTGCAACAATCGTTTGGAATGAAGACGTTTCTTTTGCGAAGGGCTTCAACAGTTGGGATTCTGTCCATGCTAACTCTCCAAGCAAAAATGTGACATTTAATAGGGACCCAAGCCACCCTTTTAAGCTTGAAACCAGCCTGAATATTCGACCCATCATTCAGCTTATTCTTGACATCAGCGACAGAAAAGTAAGAGGATCCAGCCCACTCCCATGTATCCTTTTCTTCAGATAGCGTAACCCGATCCAGCAATGAGGAGAGCTCACACCACTCTTGAACCTGAGAGAACCCCAGAGGACGATTGTAATCAACAACAGCCCAATTATCAAACTTCCTGCATCCCTGGATAACCGCTCTTTTAGCCACAGAAATACCATACAGCAGAGGAAACTTGCTCTGAAGCGGGACATCGCTAAGCCAAACATCCTCCCAAAATCTGATGTTTTTACCATTGCCGACTTTTCCTTTAAACAGGTCAAGGAAAGGAGTGTCCCCACACTTTAATTTTTCACAAGTGTTTACAATCGTCGCCCAGCACCCTCCGGCGCCTGAGACCCGAGGCAAACCTGTCCACCTAGAGCGACCCCTGTGACACCTGGAAATAATGTCTTTCCACATGGTCTCTTCCTCTACCTTGAAACGCCATGCCCATTTTGAGAGCAAAGCGTTATTAACGTCTGCCAAACGACTAACCCCCAACCCCCCTTTACTCTTATCACAACAAACCGTGTCCCACGCCACCCAATGAATACTGTTTTTATCGGGAGAAGAGGACCACAAAAAGCGCTTCATGAGTGTTTCGAGCTTTTTGATGACACCAACCGGGGCCTTATAGAGGGAGAAATAATATACCGGAAGACTTTGAAGGACGGATTTTAGCAACGTTAGTCGACCCCCTATAGACAAAAGTCTAGCTTTCCAAGAGGAAAGTCTAGACTCAAAAACATCTACTATCTTCCGCCAATTATTAATACGATTCATATTAGCCCCTACCCTCACCCCCAAATAATCAAAAGGAAAAGTCCCTACTCGGCACCCCACCTCCTCTGCAAGAGCCGAGACATCTTCGCTGTTCGACCCCACACCGTAAATAAAGGACTTGTTAATATTTATCTTTAGCCCCGAGCAAAGATAAAAGATTCTTAAAATCCTGGCAGCCGTTAAGATGTTAGTCCTCGACCAATTACCCATTAGAAGTGCATCATCCGCAAAAAACATATGGGAAATAATCGGACTTTTCTTATCAAAAGAGACCCCTTCGAAAGCACCGAGCTTAATGGCTTTATTAAACATACAAGTGAGCGCCTCCATGACTATTAAGAAGAGGAAGGGAGATATTGGGTCACCTTGGCGAAGACCTTTAAAGCATTGGAATTCAAAAGTTGGAGATCCATTTACAAGAACCGACGATCTCGCTGAGGATAAAATACCTTTAATCCACAAAATCCATTTAGGCGGAAAACCCATTTGCTCCAAGATAGAAACAAGAAAAGCCCAATTCACGTTGTCATACGCCTTTTCAAAATCGATCTTCATGAAAAAGACATTTTTGGACCTCCTTTTACACCACGAATAAATCTCATTTACCATAAGAGGGCCATCAAGAATATTTCTCTCGCTAAGAAAACCGGATTGATTCTCCGAAATAATAAAACCGATCACCTTTTTGAGTCTAATCGACAAAACTTTAGAGATAGTCTTGCTAATTACTCCCACCAAGGTGATTGGGCGAAAATCCTTTAAATCAAGAGGATTCTTAACTTTTGGAATAAGAGTAATAAAAGAGGAACCGCAACCTCTACTGATAGTACCCTTCTCGTGAAATTCGATTAAAATGTTCATGAAATCCTCTTCTAGAATATGCCAAAAATGCCGAACAAAATTAAAATTAAAACCATCCGGGCCCGGGGCTTTATCCTTACCACATTCAAAGACCGCGTGTTTGACTTCTTCTTTAGAAAACGGCGCAATAAGACCGGCTACCAAGTTGGCTGGAATACTTTTAAACTCATCACTAACAAAACTTGGTCTATTTGGAACCTTTTCTTTAAAGTGGTTGCTAAAGAATCTCAGCACCTCTTTTTTAACTAGGCTCGGTTTTGTCACCCAATTACCGTCTACCATAAGGCCTTGAATAGTATTAGAGGCCTTCCGACCGTTGATAATACTATGAAAATAGGCCGTATTGTCATCCCCTTGTTTCGCCCAATTAACTCGAGACTTCTGTAAAAGATCTTTAGCATGCAAGAACTCACTCTCCTCTATACCCTTCTTGCATTCCAACCATATCCATTCTTCATCTTCGAGAAGCTCCCTAGTCTCCATTTCTAACTCGAGTTTTTCCAAGTCAGTTTTCAGAGCCTGAATAGCCTCTCCTTCTTTAATATCCAAACCCCTCTTCCAATCTTTAAGGACCTGCTTGAGAAACCTCAGCTTGGCTGTTAACATAGAGTCTGCCGCCCCAACCCCTTCAAAGTTAATTAACGTACTAGCCACTAAAGAATCACAACCCTCTCTCAAAAGCCACGAATTGAACCATCTAAACGGACGAGACCCATAATTTTCGTTGACCAACGATAAGATAAGCGGTCTATGATCCGACAAATGTCTAGGAAGAGCCCGAAGACACGCTTCCGGCCATTTGTTCAAAAAATCAAGACATACCAAAACCCTGTCAATTTTACTAAATTTGAAATTCGAACCTTTCTTGGATAAGCACGTAAACATACTACCTTTCATGCTATATTCAAAAAGCCCTGCAGAATCAATAAAAGAATTAAAACAATCCGCATCCGATTGGTCAAAAAACGAGTTCTTTCGCTCGTCTCTGTTCCGAACCGAATTAAAGTCTCCAAGAATACACCACAGGCCTGAATTGCTGCTGATATGATTCGCAATCAGGTCCCAAACTGGACGTTTGTCAACCAATTTCTGTGGAGCGTAAACATTAATAATATTGACTAAACTACCGTCTTCTTTGATAATACCAGAAACAATTAAGAAATTCTGGTGCTTGACCGAAGAAATCTTTGAAAACTTATTAGGATCCCAAAACGAAACCAAACCACCCGATCTACCCCTAGCCTCCACAAAATCCATCTCCACCACAGAATTCCCCCAAAACTTGGAACAAATAAAAGCAGACATGTCACGGGACTGAGTTTCCTGTAACGCCACGAAAGAAACACTATTCTCCTTTTTCAACCTTCTAACCCAAGAATCTTTACCTTTCACCCCCAAACCCCTAACACTCAGAGAAAGGAAATTCATACCTTAACAAATTGTAACCCTTCTTCGACTATAGAACCGGAAACCAAATCTGTATTTTCTTGAAGTTGGACACCCAAAGCAACGCCAAGCTCGATTGTCTTTTGCACCTCTGTGTTAACCGCCCCCTGAACTTGACTTACCTGTGCAGCAGGTGCCAAGGCCTGGTCTTCGACATTATTGGCCAGCGGAGCTTCAAACCCACCCGAAGTAATAGCTTCATCCTCATTCTCTTCCATCAATTGTTCAAAAGTTTTCAAGGGAGTAGAGTTATGTCTGTTAAAAATCACCCCTGGTGAATCTTCGTTGTTAGAGAAAAAGGTCTGTTCCAAGCTCTCCAAGCAAACAGGCTTCTGTAATTGGGCTAAAACTTGTGTGGGCTCCATTGGACCAATGAGGCTAACGAGATCGAAGGGGTCCCCACTACTGGGCTTGGACTTGTTTTTTTTCTTAAATGGGCCGGAGTTGGATGAAGATCCACTACCATGTCTCTTAAACCGACAAACTTTTCTTTTTCTAGACAAATTACAACGATACCCCTTACTTTTGACTTGCTTTCCATTACCCTTCCTAGTCCCTTGATTTCTGCCACCTTTCAATGAGTTTCCGTTATTATCAGACTTGTCAGCCGATAATTCCGTACACCCATTACTATAATCAATCGGGTCAACATCAATCATGGGAGTTTCCTTTGGGGTCGTGGGAGTTTCCAAAAATTCAGCATTCACATTTACTGCCCCTTCCGACCCATTTCCGGCTACCGGAAAAACCACTTCCGGCTCTTCAACAGCATCCACTTCAACAAAATTCACCGGGGAATGACATGCACTCTCCATCTCTGTTGCATCAGAACCAGAAGTATCCGATTTAACTGGAATAAAATCCGGGACCCAATCTGTTTGGTCTTCCATAATCCACGTCCTGAATTTGTATTTTTTTCCAGTGTAGCGTAATCTCTTCCGAAATCCTTTTACCATCCCCCACTAGGACTCCAACATACTCGAATGATAAAACTTTGTCATGTTCAAAAATGTTTGCCTCATGCACAATCTTACCAAACATTCCTCCTATCATGTTGAACACCTCGTTAGAACAAAGATTAAGCGGAACTCCCTGAATTTTTAACCAGGCCACCCTTTCGAAACCAAGCGATTGACCCTCCCAAATTGAAACATTGTCGAAACAATCCTTCATCGATTCGGCTGAGGCCAACACCTGATGAGTTTGTTCCTTGTCTTCAAAAGATAGAAGTACATCTAGGCCACCTAGATATTGGACCACTCCATTCCCTGCTCCAATCTCTTTCAAAATGACATAGATATGTTTTAACTTCTCTACGTTCACCATTCTTGCTACCAAAGCCTTGCCATGCAAACTTTCAAACGCCATCATCTTGTCGTCAATAAACAATGATCTACCAGACAGCATATCTTTGAAGGAACGGGATCCAAACACTGAAGGGCCAGCGTTAAACCCGTGACTACTCTCTTTACAGTGCATATTATTATCATTATTCATATACTTTCCCTCACATTTGTTAGTGTTATTATTATTATCATTAGTATTAGGGAAATTCTCACCATTGTTACCTATCTCTCCATCCTCTAGGACAAAACGGGCTATGTTAAACCATAGTTTGTGATCACCCAAACGAGTGCTTCTCAGATTTCGAAGCAGTTCCTGCTTATCTTTAACATCTAGCATAGAAATGAAACCAAACCGATTACCTCTTTTATCATACTTCCTTGCAATATACAGATCAAAAATCTGTCCAAACGGTCTTACGAGTGTTGCTAAATCACGTCCACTTGCTCCTTCAGGGAGATTTGATACGAAAAGTTTGGTGAGACGGGCTTGGATGTTTTCCGGTATGGGCACCCTTGGCCGTCGCCTTTCCATGGAGAGAAATTCTTATTTATCTCTATGAGGGGGTTTACATGTCATAATATTCGTAACCAAATTTGAAATTTCCACTCATGATATGGTTTAAAATATATAGCTGTTATGTAAATTTTTATAACACGACCATTTCTAGTAAGAAGTCTATAACGAAAAATGGGAAGGCTTTTAAATTATTTAGATCTTTTATAACTTTTATTTGTATACCTTTTTTTCACTTAAAATAAATATTCAATTCATAACTGGCAAATTACATAAGGATAGCAGGTAGGCAGACAACAAGTTGCGCCTAGTCTACTGAAAATAAACGACTGTCCCTTTGGTGTCGAAATGTTGTTGTGGATAACTTGTTGGATCCTGGTCAAGAAACGGATAGCTTCCGGCCTCAAGGAACCAAAGATATCAAATACCAATGAAACAAAAGCGTGTTGATTTTTTTCACAGGCTTTGACTGCTTCTGGACTTTCTATGAATATATTTATCACAAGTTCGATTATATAAGTTGGAATTTATTAAATAGCAAACTAAAACCATATGCAAGTAGATATGTATTAAACCAATTGTGGGCCGCTCGAGTAATTTATATGAATTAAAACCCAAAAGGAAAAAGAAGACGGTTAGTGGACACTGGACAGTGGTGGGGTTGAACCACTTAACCCTGTAAGGCTAACCGTTATGGTATTAACGCCCGGACCACGTGGCCCAATGATCCCGCACCATCATCATTGGGATCCTCCGTGACTTTTTTTAACGGCAATCGCTTTATATATAGATATAAAGAACCAGCCAGAAGCTGGGAACATACAAACACCAAAAGAAAGGAGAATTACAACAATTCAGAACACGAAAAATAGTCTAGTCGTCCAAGCTTGGATTCGGGAGAGTGGTGCGATGACATATCCACATGAACGAATCTTCCTTTATTTGATCGACAGATTTTCACACCGGGATGAAGTTGTTCTCGAACACCTTTTCGTTCCTCGCGGTCCAGAATCTCCAACCGTCGCAATCGCAATGGTATACACTATTCTTTTCCATTTCTTCGAGCCCGGGTTGGACGTGATATAATTAACCATGTCCAACAGAGACTTCAAGTTATCCTGCCACGGGATCTTAACCCACCTCAAGACGTTCCCCCAAATTGCCCTCGCCCACAAGCACCCCATGAAAACGTGATCCGAGTCCTCTTGCACATACCCACATCTGTCGCATATATCGTTCTAGAGAGTCACACCTCTTTTGCACAATTCAGTCTTCGCTGCAACTTTCCCTTTGATCGCCCTCCACATCGAGAGTTTCTTATGAAATCGATCAACAATGGGCTGCCAAAACTTCACTCTCTTCATGTTGGCCCCAATTGGGATGCCCAAGTACTCAAACGGAAAGGAACCAGCCTCGCACCCATTCAGTTTAGCAAACCGATTTACTTCCCTTTCCTCAACTCCAACCCCAAAAACCTTACTCTTGCCATGATTAACTTTGAGCCCCATGACCAAAAATAGACACCTTAGGAACCTGTTGAGGCTGATAATATTATCCTTATTCCATTCACCTACGAAAATCACGTCATGTGCGTAGCAAAGATGCGTAATGTACGACCCGTCGTTAGGGAGTTGCACGCCATGATACAAACCCAATTCAACCGCTCTACCCATGAGCATGTTCACCGCCTCCATGGCGACTATAAAAAGAAACGAAGAGAGGGGGTCGCCTTGTCTAAGGACCCTTTTGAACGCAAACTCCCCCGTTGGTGAATAGTTGACTAAAACCGAACCTCTCCCCGACGAGAGACACCCTTTAATCCAATTTAGCCACTGATCCGGGAAGCCCATAAACTCCATCACCTTAAGGAATTTCCAATTAAGGGAGTCGTACGCTCTTTGAAAATCGACTTTAAAAACAAGCATCTTCCTTCTACTCTTCCTAGCCCAAGAAATAGTTTCGCTTATGATAAGAGGGCTGTCCAAAATGTTCCTTCCTCCCACAAACACTGATTGAGTAGGCCCAATTAAGTTGTCCAACACCCCTTTGATCCGTATAGAGAGGACTTTTGATATAATTTTATACAACGAACCCACCAGGGATATCGGGCAATAATCCATAAATCCAATCGGGTCTGCCTTCTTGGGAATGAGTGTAATAAAAGAGGCATTACAGCCAAAACTACTATAAGTTTAATTATTTATTTTTTTTAAGTTTTTAATTATTGTTTTAAGTTTAATTTTGTAATATGTTTAAGTTAAATTATGTATTTGTTTTAAGTTTAATTATGTAGTTTGTTTTAATTTATTCATGCATTCTCTCTTAAGTTTACTTATCTATTTTGTTTAAGTTTATTTATATATTTTGTTTTAAGTCTAGTTTTGAATTTTTTAGCTTAATTATCTATTTTTTTTAAATATTCAACGAGCACAACTGATACAACGACTACATTCCAACGGCTATATTCTAATTGCTATAAATTCACTTTTTCTCCCAGCCAAGAGTTGCACTTCTCAAATCACAATCAAAGATCTGGGTGGCGGTTCTCAAATTCAAAGTCGCACCAGTAGGACCAACAAACCATCGACGTTCTCCCCATTGACACTCAAACCCTCCATCTTCAAACCCACCACCTTCAATCTCTCCAACTTTTAAACCTCTTCGTACAAATTTTTTCCGTCCTCCCACTTCTTCTTCAACAGTTTACGGTCCTTTAGCTTCTCCCCCAACAGTTTACCGTCCTCTAGCTTCGTCTCCAATAGTTTACCGTACTCCAACTTCAAACACTCCAGATGATGATCCAAATCCTCTAACAAGCCAGGGGTTGATCTTGGTGCATTACTACACCATGGCTCAACTACAATTTGAGCGACTACGACTTAGGGAGACTCAAACCAACTTCCCTAAAAACCCGTATGTCAAAAACACAAGGCAAGTAATTACGGGGTACGGAACCGCCACTGTCTTTGGATCGAACGAAGAAATGATTTAAAACATTAATTAAGTAAGTTAGTGTATATAAAAAATAATATTTATATAAATGGGCAATAATTAAAAAGTGAGTGATATATATATTGAAACCAAAACAGGGGAAAATGAAAAAGATGAGTGAAAGTGATGTCTGATATGTAGGTATGGTGACAATTTGTTTATAACATGAAGTGAAAAGAAATGGAAAGATAACAAATAAACTAACTCAATATGGAACAACGGGTCAAGTTGGTTATACAAACTTTTTCCTACTTTTCTTTTACACGTGACTCTCAAAATCATCTTCCACAATCAGAAATCTATGACATCGGAACTTGGAGGTGTTAATTGGGTTATTATCACATATTGGCTCTAATTGTTTAGTGGCCGATTGTCAACTTGTGATGTTTGGTGCCGGTGGTGGTGTGCATCAGTTGTGGAAATTATGGATGTTAAATGGAGCGTGTTTAGGTTGACAAGTTCAATGCTACGCAAATCAAGATTTGTGTTAGACACATGAACCAAGTATGACATGCTTATTTATTTACGGGATGACACACACACGTGATCCATTTAACTCTTAATATTCTTTTATATGTTAGTAATCTAAAATTACAAGTTGCAGCTAAACAATATAAGGATGACACTCATTTCCTTTATATCTTTTATATTTCGGAATAAATTAGCCAATCATCTTACTTAATAACATGAAACCCATTCAAAAAGTAATAATAAATGGGTTAAATGCGTTAACCTATGAACTCGTTAGATCAATCTGAACACGCCTTATTTGGTAACACATAATTGAACCGAACCCTTTAAAGGTAAATCTAAAATATGTGATTTTGTTTTATTTTCATTTAAAAATTAGACATTAATAGTTACATGTGATGGAAGGACATAAAGAGAACATATTCACGGCTGCCATACAGTTTTCTGAATGGCTAAACTCCTCTATGTTAGTTGTTTGTGTTAGACTAATCTTGTAAAGGTTTGCAAGTATGAGAACTAAGTATGATTACTTGCAAATATAGGGTTTTGAGATAAGTTTCCCTATTACTTAGAGAGGTTTACTAGTATGATTATGATACTTAATAGATTAGGATTATGTAGTCTATAAATACATCCCTATGCAATTCATCTTATTCATCTAATACAAGGAACGAGTTTTAAGTACATCTTTGCTTTGTTAACCGATTAAATCCAATAATTGGTATCAGAGCAAGGGTTCGGCTAAGTCGGTCAGGTAAGGAAGATCCGGCAGGAGGGTATTCGGTCGGTTAAGGTGTATACCAACCGGAACCAAGATCTGCAAATTGGGTGTTCAGGTGCTCTAAGAATCGACATCAGCAACAACACAGAACAGTTCGAGTTTTTATTAATCAAGAAAGCGACTAATAATGGGTGATAACGCTCGACCGGTTCAAGGAAAGGAAGGCAGCTCGACAACCCCACAGTGTCCTCTATTAACAGCAACAAACTACACGGTTTGGGCGATGAAGATGGCAGGTTTATTCAACGTGAATGGCGTATGGGAGATGATTGAACCAGGAACTTCTACTGACTCGAAGAAGAATCATCTTGCCATTGCTCTTCTTTGTCAGTCCTTACCATAAGAACAAGTTTTACGAATCGGTCATCTCAAGACTGCCAAGGCAATGTAGGACACGGTGAAGGTCCGACATCAAGGGACTGACATAGTTATCAAGGCTAGAATGCAGACCTTGACTTCCGAGTTCAAGAACTTGAAGATGGAGGAAACAAGCACTGTAGATGAGTTTGCAAACAAGATGTCTGGAATACCATCAAAGACAGCTTCACTTGGAACAACAACTGAAGATGAAAGACTTGTCAAACGATTTTTAAATGCCTTACCAGATAAGTACATACACTTGGTTGCTTCTTTAGAACAAACTGTTGATCTGAAATCTATAACCTTTGATGACATAGTTGGTTGTATTAAGGCGTGTGAGGAAAGAATTAATGCAAGAATAAAGACACAAGTCACAAAGAACGAACAACTATTGCTAAACTTCGAAGAATGGGAAGCACATAAAGGTGAAGAAAAGGGTTATGGCCGAGGGAGGGGATCAACGACCTCGAGTCAAAGAGGTCGACGTAGAGGCTGAGGAAGAGGAAATCAAGAAGGAACAATGAAAAAGGACCGATCCAAGCTTAAGTGTTACCGGTGTGATGCTTTAGGCCACTTCTCTTCCGATTGTCCGACTCGAAAGAACGAAGAAACAAGCAACCTTATACAAGAAGAGGTGAAACCGGTCCTCTATATGGCAATTCAAGATCAAGTGGTATTCTTGAATGAGGAAGGAGTAGACCCGAAAAAGTTTGATTCAAGTTCACAGAAAATAAACACATGGTTCGTAGATAACGAGGCTAGTAACCACATGTCCGGAACTCGGGAATGGTTTACAAACCTGGATGAGCGGATACAGGGCCAAGTGAAGTTCGGACATTGGTCTCACGTTAACATCATGGGACGATGACGCCTGGTTATGGCATGCTTGTCTCGAGCATCTTAACTTCGACGCTATTAAGAGCTTATTCAATGACTCAATCGGCTTACCCAAGATTGATCATCCTAAGCAAATAGGTGACTCATGTGTGCTAGCAAAGCAAATCCATGGATCTTTTCCGAAGAAGATAAGTTATCGAGCAAGTGAACCATTGCAACTTCTGTATGCGGACGTCTGTGGGCCGATTACACCAAAGTCCAACTCTGGAAACCAATATATTCTTCTAGTAGTCGATGATTATAGTCGCTACATGTGGGTAGCACTTTTAAAAACGAAAGACCAAGTGCCGGGAGTTCTAATCGAGTTGTTTGCAGGTTTAGAGAACAAGTATGGCAAGAAGGTAAGTATGGCAAGAAGGTCAAGGCGTTACGAACCGATAATGGAGGTGAGTTTACATCCCATGTGTTACGTGACTTTTGCAAGAAAAAAAGGAGTTGCATGACAATTTACCACACCCTACACCCCACAACAGAACGAGGTCGTGGAGAGGAAGAATCAGACAGTTTTAGGAACTACCCGAAGCATGCTAAAATCGAAGAGGTTGCCACAAAGTTTATGGGGAGAGGCTGTGCATCAAGCTGTGTATCTCTTGAATCTGTCACCATCTAAAGCGTTGCAAGAGTTTGTGACTCCGTATGAGAAACTAAAGGGTAGGAAGTTCAGATGTCAGTTTCGTAAAGGATTTGACTAAAGGGTTGAGAAAACTGGATGATAAAGGTGCTCGGATGGTACACTTAGGCAATCAACAGAACGATGTCACATCACCGAATGTTTATCCGGTTTCTAGGAATGTATATATCGCTCGTAAGGGTGATATTACATTCAAGGAAGATACCGGGTATGATTGGAAGGGTTATTTAGAGGATATTGAAACAAATGATCCGAGTTGGGTGGAGTTTGTGGTATCAAACGAGGATGAAATAATAAATCAAGTTCCAGATCAATCAAACGAGTCGACATAAGAAGAAAGTGGTTCGAATAACAACTCCGAAGCTGAAGCTGAAGCCAGACTGAATTCAAGTGGTAATTCGGTGGGTGGTACAATAGAAGCCGAAGCAGAAACGGGCGTAGGACAGTGAGTCGTTAATTTGCAGAATTCAGTTTGAAAGTCGTCACGGTAGAAACAGGTTCAGCATTGGTTCAACAGTTATATCATTGACGGGGTGACAAGTAACACCTCGAATCAACAAGAAGGCAGTGATGAAGACCTTCTGTTGCTTTCACTTGACGACGAGCCGACGTGTTTCAAGGAGGCGATAAAGGAATCACATTGGAAAAGGCGATGGATATTGAAATATCGGCCATTGAAAGGAATCAAACATGGAAGCTGGTCGATTCCCATCGTAAAGTAAAACCCATAGGTGTGAAGTGGGTTTATAAGCTGAAGAAAGATGCAAAGGGGGTAATAACAAAGTATAAAGCAAAACTTTTCGCAAAAGGGATATGTTCAACGGTTTGGGATCGATTACGAAGAAGTCTTTGCACCAGTGGGTCGGATTGAAACCGTAAGATTGTTACTTGCTATTGCAGCCAATCGAGGCTGGGAGGTTCATCATTTAGACATGAAGTCAGCGTTTCTTCATGAATAACTAAAAGAGAATGTGTTTGTACAACAACGAGAGGGTTACGTCAAAACCGGTCAAGAACACAAGGTGTACAAGTTAATCAAGGTGCTATATGGGTTGCACAAAGGACCGAGGACGTGGAACCACCATCTTGATACGGCACTAAAGGAACTTGGTTTCAATAGGTGCAAGCATGAGCAGGTTGTTTACAAAAGAAAGAAACAGAATCGGCTCCTCATGATCGGTACATATGTGGTCTTTCATGATGGAGATTATGCAATGCCAAAAACTGACGAAAACAAGTTACACAACATGGTCTACCATGATGGAGACTGTTTTGGCTGCACATGACTTGCGAGAGTCCATAGATCCCTTTACTGGGGGAGAGGTAGAAGCTAAAAAGAAGTTTTTGGCTAAGGCGATGATATGTCAATTTCTGAAGATGTTCTCCTTCAAGTAGTGAAGTATTCGGATCCAAGAGCCATGTGAGAGGTGATCCAAGTTCAGTATTTGGGTGTTGATCGAGTTCAAAAGGCACACTTACAAACATTGAGGAGTGAACTAGAGATGATTTAGATGAAAGAGACGTAATCATAGATGAATCCACCGCCAAGTTAAGCGAGATGCAGTCAAAATATAAGATTCTTGAATCATCACTGGAGGATGAGATCCTTGTGAGAAAATTACTAAATTCTATGCCGGATAAATATTTGCCAATTGTTGCTTCAATTGAGCAATACTCAGAAATTGAGTCAATGCCTTTTGAGGAGGTAGTGTGGCGTTTAAAGGCTTATGAGGAATGAGTGAAGCTAAAAGTTTCAACGGAAGATGTTCGTGGCTAACTAATGTTCACTCGTGATGATGGAAGAGGTAAAGTGAACACTGAACAATGGTGGGTGTGGTAACTGCGAGTGTTGCAATAACCATGGCAAGAACAAGGCTAGTGGAACTAACAAGGGTCGTGAGGGTCAAACCGGGTCAAGCGGTAATCACTGACAACAAGGTGAAAACTGAGGTCCAAGAAAAGGACGAGACAAGTCGCGCATCAAGTGATTTTGGTGTGAAGAATTTAGTCATTTTGCGTGGGAATGTCAAAAAAACCAAAGTATGATGAAGCGAACTTCATGAAAGAAGATTATGAACCGAAATGTAATGTTAGACGAAGATCATATCAAGATTATGGGGGAGATTGTTAGTTAAATCTTGAGTATAATTATTAGTTTTTTTATTAATGTTTATCAAGTTGTTAGGGGGACGGAGCGTTACCCGATTTGGTCACGGGTACCCCACTACCAGTACGGTAACACCGCCGCCACCGATGCTGGTAGGGGTCCCGTGGACCAAATCCTGGTTCTATCTAACGGATGTGAACCCGTAAATTTGAATAAAATATTACTTCTTTCTATACCACTGACAGCATGATCGACATTATTCTGGACCTTGTTGTTTTTGTAACTGATGTGGTGGAACAATTTAAAAGAGAATTTGTCGGAGCACCAGAACTCGATGTGGTTTAACGATTTAACGAAGAATTTGTCGGAGATGGGGTTGTTGCGAATGAATTTTTTGAAGCCGACTAGCTGGAAGGCGGAGGTGGAGTGGTTGGGGTGGTCGGAGTTGTCTCCGGCGTCGACGAGGTCAACGAGGGTGTGCTTCTGTTCCCACGATATGTTTTTATTTAAGTTTGGTTTTGTGAGGAAGGTGACAATGAGGATGTATATTCTTATTTATATATAAAAAACTTTAAATATGTATTATTTATTTAAATGAAAAATAAATAAACGAATCAGTGGAGTGCTGCCTTCGAAATAGTGTTTTAGTGAAGTGAATCACTGAAGTGAAGTGATGTGACAGTGTAGGATTGGTGAAAATCAGTTAAGTGAAAAACCTTATGGGTAGTGCCTTTCCCCCCCTTAGGATTAGATAATTATAGGTATAATGTTATTATCTGATAAAGTGTCATAGTCTAGTTGGGTTCGGATTTGATAACTTGGTGATCAAGTTGTGTTTAGTTTAAAATGAGGTTTATTTGCTTTGTTATTTAGTGGTGGTTTAATTTAATTAAAGAAAATAGTGGTGAGTGTGTCTCTCATAAAAATCTGGTTGTTTGTTTGTGTTTATGATCTGATTGCTCCATCAATTTTGAGCTTGCTTTGGGTTAAGACTCGGTCTAAGGCATTGACGTTTTCCTTGGAGTTGTGGTGGAGTTTGAGTTGGATTGCATTGGTTAGTTATGTTTGTGTTTGTTTGGTGTTTTTAATAAAAGTACTGGATTTAAATAATTCAGACAATAATCTATTAGTCATCATCGGTCCCAACTAACGAAGTATGTGCTGGTAGTCCCATCTTTTAACATACTGTCATGGTTCGTTGGTAGACTGTATGTTAAAAAGAACCCAGTATTAGCTGATAGATAAAAGGCGGACTATATGTTAGTGATGGTCCGTTGGTAGACTGTATGTTAAAAAATGATATTTTCGACACACATTTCGTTAGTTGAGACCGATGACGAGCAGTCTACCAATAGGTAGAGGTTCGGGTACAAAGTCATCTTTTTGTGAGAAGGGTAAGAAGGTTTGAGGGAGTGACACGTGGCAGGGATTTAATTTAATTATAAGGGTAATAAAGTAAATACACATTTATTCAAGAAACATAAAAAAATCAATCTCCTAATATATTGGAAAGATTTACGGCCATTTAGTATAAAGATTCTCCAACTTTTTTTAAAATCTTGAATACCCAAATACATGTTTCAAAGATTAAATAGTGAATTAAGAAAAAGTGCTCTTGTGTTTTTTTATTAACGTGATGTCCATGGATTATGGTAAGAAAAAGTGCTCCTTCTCATCTACAATCTTCAAATGATTTTATATATTTCGCATGACAGAATCATATCTTGATTTTGAGCTCATATGTAATTATCTCCATCGTCACAATCCACTATGTCTTATCACCATCAAACCGATTTTGTGTTTAACAATTCAATGTGTTTTATCACTATCGTCTAAACAATCCAGTGTGTATACCATAAGGTTTGAAGGTATAACACACCTTTTGTGTAAACGCCTTTTTAATATTTGTGTTTTAATAATCAACAATACAACTTAAACATTAAACACACAGACAAATGTTGTCTTTTAATATTTCAAATTCACTTTGTGTTTTAACACCGAAATCTGTTCAAACAATTACTTTTAACATAAAACACATAACCAAAAAACATTATACACTAATGCTTATTTATAAAACACATAAACAAGAACAATCAAATATTTCCACTAAAAATACAAACTTTTAAACATAAAACACACCCAAATCTTCTATACACTAACGTTTACATATAAAACACACAACAAAGAACAATCAGACTTTCCCCTTAAAATATGAGCTTTTAAACATAAAACACACAGCCATACGTTTTGTAATTTGTCTCAACAATCCATTGTGTTCTATCACCATCGAACTAAAGCACTTTACATGAAATCTAGTTACCGATTAGAATCCTAAGCAAATTGTATGTATGCGTGGAAAGATATAAAACAAAGAATATCCAAATACAAATATTAAAATAAAGATGTAGGTCAAATTGGGTATATCCAGGCAAGTGATTGTTGGAATGTGGGTACACCATCTGGTTTTATGGTTGATTTGTGATATAAAAAAATGAAGCCAATAATATACTCCTCTCCTATAGCCGTAGCCAGATTGGGTTTAGATAGGGGATGGTTCAAAGGTTGAAGGTGAATCTCTTATCGGTGGCCTCAATGATGAAACATGGAGAGAGAGGAGAGAGAGAGAGAGAATAGTAAATAAAAAGGAAGAGAGAGTTATGGAAATTTCCTTAAATGAAGGAAGTGTTAGTAATTATTTTTTTGTGTTTTGACAATTATACCCTTACAAAACTCATTTTATTAACTAAATTATAACATTATTTACAACTTTATCATTCATTTAATCTCAACTATCTATCAATATGATCTAAAGGACACAATTACTTCTCACCCTTCTTACAAAACACACCCTTTGTACCATAACCCCACCCCTACCAATATTTCATAGTTGAGCTGTATATCTATATATTATATTAGTTTTGTATAATCGAAAAAAAAATGGGGAACAAATAAAAGGAGGGCCGGTGACCCTAGTAATTACAGTAGCTACAGTGGGGTAAGATTTTGATTATTGTGAAGATGATGACGAAAAGCTTGAAGTCATGTCCGCCGCCCTCCCCCTACGGCGCATTAATTATTAATATTATTATTTTTACCCAACGACCCTCTGAGCCATGGGTTAATAATTTTCACCAGACCCGCGTCATGACGTGAACCATTGGTTAAACCTCTGACCCATCTCCCCTTCTTATTTGTCTTCTTCTTCTTTGTGTTCACCATTGGTTCAGGGGTATTTGTATCTCTTGCAATATCAGGTTTTAAACACACGGCATGCTTTATTATGGCAGTGTGAAGTTACTACTCACTTGTATCCAAAACTAAACTAAAATGTTTTTTTTTTGAAAGGCGAAACTAAACTAAAATGTTGATAGGTTTAACAAATTTGTGTTTGAAATTCAATTTAGGCTTTAATTTAAAAAAAAAACGTGTATATAAGATGTATTTAAAAAAAATAAAAAATGGGCCTTTAGGAAAGTGTCCCGTGTGCGGTTGCCCACTTTGCCCTCTCTTGAAACTATCGTGCAAACCAAGATACTATCCGAACTTGAAAACCCCTCGTTGTTATCTTGGTGGTGAGATAAGACTTAAGGGCCAAAAGGTCCTGGGTTCGAATCTCACAAAGGGGGTTTTCTCATAATTATGAGTTTCTTCCTGAATTGGTGACTTGGTGGTGGAATATGATCGCGTGGCAACACTGGTGACACGATGATACTCCAGTGTTCCGTGAGTGATTCCAATTTGTTGGCCGTTCAAAAAAAATGATCGAAAAACATGTCATGGGCACTCTCCTAATCGTTACCAAAAGTTTATATTCGTCAACAACAAAGATAGGAAAACAAATTTGATAGTTTCGTCTTTCAACGAGGGGTTTTCAAGTTCGGATAGTATCTTGGTTTGCACGATAGTTCCAAGAGAGAGCAAAGTGGGCAACCGCACACGGGACACTTTCCTAAAGGCCCATTTTTTATTTTTTTTAAATACATCTTATATACACGTTTTTTTTTTAAATTAAAGCCTAAATTGAATTTCAAACACAAATTTGTTAAACCTATCAACATTTTAGTTTAGTTTAAGTCCAACAATTTTTTTTTTTTAAGATGAAATCAAATTTTATACATATCATAAAGGGTGCTAGTTCAAGATTTCATGTTATCATTTGGATGTTTTGATATGGCTCTTTCTGCATGCTACTACATAACTTTTTTTTTTGAACGGCGGATTTTATTAAAAACGCTAGCCAGAAGCTAGACAATAGAAAGATTATACAAAGTTGAAAGAGCACCAACTAGGCCAATCTACATCATACAATTTAGCCCGATTCTTGACCCAATGATAACTTGAGCTCTTTATGTCCGCCATTAGTTTCGCAATGTCCAGCCTTCTATTCGAGAAAACAACTTCGTTCCGTAGCTTCCATAGCCACCAGCAGGCTATAAGGATAAGCACATGTATGAACTTCTTCTTGAGCGCCGAACCCGAGTAATGTTTGTGCAGTTGGAGTAGATCGGCAACAGAAAAGGCATAGATAGGTGGAATTTTTAGCCATGTTGACATCATCTTTCAGACCGCCAAGCTAACGTGACACGAAGTGAGGATGTGTTCCGTTGTTTCTTCCTTAACATTACAAAATGGACAGAGAATGTTTGGAATGTTGATGTTTCTATGTGACAGAGCCACCCGGGTAGGTATTCGGTCCACATTTATCCTCCACCCGAAAATATTAATCTTTTTGGGAGCCCATTTATTCCATTCGAATTGAGAAGATTGTGACATGTTTGAGTGACCCGAAATTAGCTTGCGTACAGATTTTACTGTGAAGCTCCCACTGTTATCCGCGACCCATTTCCAGCTATCGTCCATATCAGTAAGCCGTATGTCAGACAACAGCAGCTCAATGCTTTGTAAATCCAGCAGCTCTTGAGCCGAAGCTGGAAGTCGATGCCATTCCCACTACAAAAAGACCCCAGCGGCTGCAGGTCTTATTCTGTCACGTACCAGGCACCCCTTTAATTTTTCCAGCGCATATAAAGCTGGGTATTTGTTCTGCAACGTGTCGTCTGCTATCCACAAATCAGTCCAGAATTGAATAGTCTCCCCGTTACCTGTGACTCCTTTCATTAGTTTGGTGTAGACGATATTGCTTTCATGTAGACCCACTTCTCTTTTAGCAATGCTTGCCCACACTCCTGATAAACCTTTTTTTTGATGGAAGGAAGCAGCCATGCTTAGGACTGATTTTATCAAAGTGGACCTTCCTCCAATAGAAAGCGTGGAGGCTTTCCATAATGATAGTCTTGCTTCGAAAGTTTCGATTACCGGTGCCCAATTGCTATGCTTATTCATGTTGCCCCCCACCTTGAGCCCCAAATAAATGAAAGGAAGTGTACCAGCATTGCATTTTATGAGTGCATTCATGGCTGCATTTTCAGCCCCCGTAGAGCCGATACCATAGAAACATGACTTCCCCAAATTGATTCTAAGGCCCGAGACCAAGTAGAAGCATCTCATAAGCCTATGAATATTTTTCACATTTTGTGTCGACCACTCATCCAACACCATAACATCATCCGCAAAGACAAGATGAGTAATAGAGGGACCCCCATTAGGCAACCGAATGCCTTTGATAGTACCCGCCCGTGAGGCGTTGACCAAAAAGCTAGAGAGGGCTTCCATGGCGAGAATGAAAATGAAAGGGGAGAGCGGGTCGCCTTGTCTAACCCCCCTATGGCATTGAAACTCTCTAGTCGGTGAACCATTGACCAATATGGAAGATCAAGATGATTTGAAAATGCCCATGATCCACTTTCTCCATAACCCCGGGAAGTTCATTTGTTGAAAGACCGAGTCCACAAAATCCCAACTAATTGTATCAAATGCCTTTTCAAAGTCAATCTTGAATAAAAAAGCCTTAGTTTTAGCCTTTTTAGCCCAAGAGATAACTTCGTTCGTGATTAGTGGGCCATCAAGTATGTTCCTATCCTTGAGATAGGCCGATTGTTCTTCAGAAATAATAGAGCCAATCACCATCTTAAGTCTATTAGCAAGAACCTTCGAGATTACTTTACTAATACACCCAATAAGGTTGATTGGACGGAAGTCATTGAGGCAGGAAGGATCGTTAACTTTTGGGATTAGTGTTAAAAAGGAGGAGCCGCACCCGCGTGAAATTGAGCCGGTTACATGAAAATGGGTCATCATTCTGAAGAAGTCTTGTCCCATGATATCCCAAAAGCGCTTTATGAAAGTGAAGTTAAAACCGTCTGGCCCCGGTGTTTTCTCACTACTTAACTAAACCATTAAAAATGGCCATAATGATTCCAAAAACAACTGCCTTCGTTAGCAATGGAGTATCTAAAACACATCTAGATATCGTGTCTATAGAGAAAAAGACATTTTTGGGTTTTTAAAAACCACCATTTGCTACGGATGATGGAACTAATAGAGAACACAAGTTGGATCTTGATACCGGTTTATGAGAATTTTCCAAAAGTCAATTCACACTAAAATATCCTATCATTCATGATACTATGTTTGCTACTTATGATAGGGAATTTTGATGTTCACGTATTAAAAGAATCCGTAAAATAACGGCTAGTTGAATGAAAATGAAACGTTCTTATAATCATACGAAGGGAATATTGGTACGATACATTTTTTTTTTGAACGACCAACAAAAACCAATCACCCTGATGAAACCCAATGGTAAAAGGTCACCCACACCCACGAGAGTAGATGACACTAGTGACCCGGCCCACCACCATTACAAGGAAAACCCACCATCTAAAAGTCCATTGTGATAAAACCTCTGGCTCAACACATAATTTTTTTGCTTCAAACGGGACTCCAACCCATGACCTCCAAATTGAAAGGTCATGGGGTTGCTAATACACCACAAGGTCATCGGCTGGTACGATACAAATAAGATACGTGGGCCTTGTGTTAATTGTTCTTATAAGGGGTCAACAAACATTGGAACCGATAAAAAAATTGTTAGAAAGTTAGCTAATTATCGTTAGAACTAAGTTTTACTTAAGTGTGTAAACAGTACTAAGCAGTCTTTGGGATGTTTAGTTATCGATCGACGTTATTCTTTTTCTTTAACGAGGTCTTTCAATTATAAAACGTATGTTTATATGATTCTTTGCTTTCTTTCATATTTTCTAAATGATCCACAATTATTATTATTATCATCATTAGTGTTACTTTCCATGATATTGTGTTACAGTCACGATATATTTTATTATCTTAAGGTACTATGGTATAAAAATGACATTGATTATTATACAATCATGTATTTATGTATCCGGATTTATGTGCCTACACCAATATTGCATAATCCCATAGGAAAAGATCATGCTTAGAGTAAAAGTCTAAAAGATAAAATGGAGCCTATGCAACTCAGAACCATGTTATGAGAAAGTTTATGAAAAATGAGGCAACTCCTAACTGAAGTAAATTCAAGATTTAATTAATAAAATTGCATTTTTTTGCAAGACACATCGGCTCTTTTTTTTTATTATTATTGAACGGTCAACTAAATATGACCTGAACTGCCAGTGGGTTAGCACCGGACAAATGGCTGCCCACCGGCAGCCCAAGTCTACCAAACCACCAATTCGGGGCACGCCACTCAAAGGCCCGCTGCAGTAACACCCCTCTGGATCGGATTCAAACTTGATCATGCTCCCCGTATCTTCATTTCCCTATACGACTCCACCAAATGGTGGGTGGTAAGGCACATAGGCTCTTATGTTAATTTTCTTCATACAAGCATTCAGGCAAAAATTACTAGCTTAATTATCACATTCTATAACCTTTTTTTTCTTTATAAAGCGGCTTTGTTAAAACTATAATATTGATTTTTAAAAATATTTTATTTATAGGTTATCACAATAGGTTTATTATGAAATTGATCTAGACGGCCACTTTGTCTTTTTAGTTGAAATCATTTAAATAAGGGTGAAACAACTCACATGAGATTAACGAATTGTTTTATAAAAAATAGAAGTTTATGATTTTAGAATACTTTGATACTTTATTTATACGTAAATACATGTTAATTCATATATGAACATGTCTATTCATATTTATATGTAACTTTTTTTTTTTGGTATATTAAGTTCTGATATTCTTTTTTGTTCCATGTGTTTTAGTGCTATCAAGTAATCTCTAATATAGTTTTAGTTCTAAATGTGCACAAATTACTAACTCTATTGTTAAATTTCCATCTCTTCATTATTAAAGAAACAAAATTATCGAAGACACAGAAGTAGGTGAGAGCCATTATGTTTACATGCTAACATTTTCTTTGAAGCTAAAGTATACATATAATCATGTCCAACTTGTTACGAATATGATCAATCCAATCATTGGTGACAGTTTATTGAAGACATCCTTAGAGACGACTACTAACTCTTAACATAGCGAATTGTGGTTGTTCTGTTTCCTTCTTGTTTTCTAAACTGAAGTGGTAGTCGACATCTTTGTGTGTAACCTTCATGGAACATCAAATATGTTTGGTTGTTTCGTTATCACACCACACGTTCATCAATCTAGATTATGCATAACCAATCTCACCAAGTAGATTACATAACCATTCACAAGTTGTTTTGTCATACCTCACAATTCAAATTATGCACTCACACTTGCACGCTATTTTATTTCACTTTTGCATGAGACAAGGTTTTTCACCTTTGTATGGTCCAATGGTGGCCAACATCCATAATCCCTCTATATCGAGATGTCTATATATAACTATATATTCTAATAGGCTAAAGGGATAATGGAAACCCTCTAAAACGAAGAAACTCCCGAAAACCCAACTAGTGGACCACATTGCTCCACATCACCCTCTATTATTTTAATTAATAAGGGTAAAGTAGTATTTTTACCATTCCCCCTCTTTTTCTAATTTGAATTTTCTCTCCTCCCTCCTAAATAAACAACTATCTCTCTCTCTGCATCTCTCTTCCACCATCTTCAAGATTAATCCCACCACCACCACTGCCACTGCCACCGCCACCCGCCACCGCCACCGCCACCGCCACCCGCCACCGCCACCGCCACCTCTGTTTCTGTTTTGATATTATGAAACCCGATTCAATTATCCACCACCATCATCAACATCGACCACCACCCCCATCAACATCCACCAGAGGTGCTGCCCCCAAAATATCATCTGTGACTACAAATTTCATTTACGAAATATATTGTGAGGTCAGGTAATTTGCAACTGTGAATAATAAGGATGCAGTGAGTGTGGGAGTTAAAGTTACTGAAGGATTGGGGAATTTGCCCAAAGTTGTCTTGACTTCTTCTCATGGAAGGTATATTATTTTTTATTATTATTATTGTTCATTGGATTGGTTTATTCATTATATTGTCTTTTATCTATTCAGAGGTTGGAACGCATAGTGTACAGTTTTAGTGTGTTTTAATGGGCATTTGGTGAAATGGGTCATTTTTCATAAATATTGGTTATCACTTTTATAATAATAATAATAATTATTATTATTATTATTATTATTATTATTATTATTATTATTCATAAATATTGTTTTTTCTTAATAGAAGGTGATACCTCTTCTATTGGTGTGGTGTTTGGGAAAATGGTTTTTGGTAAATGGTAATCACTAAGTTTTGATTTTTAATATGATTTTGAAGGGAGTTAGAAAACATTTAATGGTTAGAGCATGAATTTGAGCTAATTAGTGTTTGATAATAAGAAGTTGTTTGTGATGGTTTTGAAAATGTATGTTTGCATCTGTTTCGTATGTAACACCATAACTAATCATGTTTACACGTAGGTAGCATACGTTAACACGTAGGTTTACATATTAATTAACCTTTTTATATGTTATTATTATTAATATGTTTTTTTAATCAAAATTGGTGAATTTTAATATCTCTTAACATATGCAACAAAGGTTTGATTTTTTGCATATTATAGAGGAAGAATTGGGATGAAATCTATGTTTGCGTCTGTTTCGTATGTAACAGCACCACTACGTTGGTATAAATTAGTTTCTGATTTTTTTTTACTAGATACAAAGTTTTGATTTTTTTAGTTTGATAATCTTGATAACTAAATGCATAAAACAATGTTTTTTGTATCAGTTTCGTATGTGTTTTTGTAATCCAGTTGGTTAACATACGTTAAGACGGGGGGGGGGGGGGGGGGGTTGGCTTTACATGTAAATTGATGATTTTTGTTTACACGTAGGTAGCATACGTTAACACGTAGGTTTACATATTAATTAACCTTTTTTTATATGTTATTATTATTAATATGTTTTTTAATCAAAATTGGTAAATTTTAATGTCTCTTAACATATGCAACAATATGTCTGCTTTGTGTTTTTACCAGTATGTGCATGTTTGTATGAGTATTATAATGAGTGGAATGTATGTTTGCGTCTGTTTCCTATATTGCGTCTGTTTCGTATGTAACAACAGAACTAAGTTTGTATAAATTAGTTACCGATTTTTTTACCAGATACAAAAGTTTGATTTTTTGCATATTATAGAGGAAGAATTGGGATGAAATCTATGTTTGCGTCTGTTTCGTATGTAACAGCACTACTAAGTTCGTATAAATTAGTTTCTGATTTTTTACCAGATACAAAGTTTTGATTTTTTTAGTTTGATAATCTTGATAACTAAATGTATAAAACAATGTTTTTTGTATCAGTTTCGTATGTTTTTTTGTAATCCAGTTGGTTAACATACGTTAAGACGCGGGGGGGGGGGGGGGGGGTTACATGTAAATTGATGATTTTTGTTTTATTTTTGCAGGTGAGCATATTTCTTGCATTAAAGATGAAGATGATTATCAAGAATGAAGTGTAGACAATTTTTTTTTATTTATGATAGTTTTTTTAACATTTTTTGATTTGTAATGACCGTTTTGTTTGTTTTTAGCACCTTGTAAGAAACAATTCTTGTGTATATTTGAATGTTTTTTGATCTATAATGTTTTTAAATGATTATATACAATCTATGTGTTTTAACGTATGCAACAAAAAATCACATATGAGACCAGAGTCTGTGCAATTTTAACGTACGCAACACTGCATATGCTACATATGTAACATGACGTGCTGACAGATTTAGGACCATGGTCACAAAAGTATGAGAGAGATGATGTGACATGTGTGGGGTCCACTTGTCATATGTGCTTTTTCAGAAAAATGACATTTGACCATTGTGTCCTTTTTTTGTCATTTACCTTATTAAATCTATTAAAATAATGTGGAGTGAATCTGGGCCATTGATCACTTTAGATCAATGGCTCTCATAAGGCTTACAAGGTTTCTTCATTTTGGAGGGTTTTTATTATAACCATCCCCTATTCTAATAAAACGTTCAAATTAATGATGCATATCACTCACTATCTTCTTTAATTTGTATATAAGTGACGTGCCATCAATTACACATATAAAACATGCGTAAATAAGTCTCACAATAGAGCAAAATTGAGCTTGAATTGATAATTATAGCTACTTAATTGTTCCTATTTGTGTTTTTTCAGGAAATTGGAGCTCCATCCCGAAAATAGACAATTTTCGAGTGAAAACAGCTAAAACCGGAAATACCTGAGGACACGAGACCCGCAACATGTTTCACGTATGTGTACACGCCTTTTCGGGGCTTAAATGATAATAAAACTGACCCGGGGTAGACCAAGCACGCCCATACTCACTTGCACGAAGGTCCCGCACGCTAGAAGACAACGCAACCAACTTGGGAGACAAGAAAACTCAGTTTGTCAGCTAGCACGCCCGTGCCCACTATCTGGCACGCTCGTGCATGATCACAAGGACAAACAAGACGGATTCTGCATAAACATAACGTACGTGGGGCAGGTGCACGCCCGTGCCCACTCCTTGTGCACGCCCGTGCCCACTCCTTGTGCACGCCCGTGCAGGCCATGACAGCTCTATAAATATCAAGCCCACCTCAATCAATTGGCATTCCTTCTTGTGCCGACTTCCAAGCTTCTTCCAGAGATCTTGGGGTCTTGTGGGAGGCCTTAGGGCCATCCTAACATAGTAACATCCCACCAAGGTTAGCCTCGTCCTACCTTGATTATCTTGGCCTGAATGGAATCGTAGGAGTAGTTACATGCAATAAAACATCAAAGGTCGTGAGTATCATATTCGATACATAGGATCAAGGAAGTGAAGGCTTGTCAATGAGTTAGAAGTATCCATGTTCTTGTGATGATCACCATTTATGGTTGTATCCATCTATTATCCTCCGAACCCATTTCGATTTGTAGACTTTTATTATTATTAGTTTATTTTTAGTTATTCGGTGTGTTTATCTTCTTAACTAATTCTTGTTTGTTTATCTTTTGTGACATGTTCAATTAGTGATTAACTTAACAACCTTAAAATCAACTCTAACTTAAACAATAACATTAACTATCATGGGTTTCGTGCGACTTCTGGTAGTCCCGAACTAGATACAAGGCAAGAAAACAAGTAGTGAGAAAGATCCTTCGGGCTTCTGATATCCAAACCGGATTCTAAGCAATGGCTCCTGAAGTGGACCGGATCCGAGTGACACGTTTCTGGTTCTTACCAGATGTATGAATGACTTTCTTGGCAAATGGAGGATTCCCTACAGGTGCAAAAGTAATATTCGGATTGGACACCTTTAGGATTATGTTCCACCTTTGTTAAGGATTTCATTTATCTCGGGAGGTTATGGGTTGGGTTTAATCACTAAACCAAACTTTTATTTACCTGATCAATAAATATTTAAGTTTTCACTTGCAAAGATAAATAAAACAAGAATACTTTATCTAGTTCTTGTCAGTACAAAGCCGTTAACTTTTCAGAGGATACGTTGTCCCTCATGCTGACTATAAGAGAGATCCTTCGGTGTTCAAAGCCGTTACCTACTTAGGGGATACGCTGTCGCTCAGGTTGACTATAAGAGATATCATTCGGTACAGAAAGTGAGAGCTAAGTAAGGTGGAAGGGATTCCCGACAGAAATTAAGCCTCTACAATAATTTAAGAAGATAAATTAGAGGACCCAGTGCTTAAATGAACGGTTTGGAGGTGGTTTGGGGGTGCCTAAAAAGCAGGACTCAAACTTTCCAAAAAGCTGCACGACAGTGTGTGTTGGATAACCGCATTGTCAACAGGAGAACGTCGGCTTACGGGCCAGTAGTCCGAAGACACCTTTATGGGGACTCGTACACTTCCTTTGTGCGTGACCCATGGAGTTGCCAGAACGTCATACCTTGTTTATTTCTTTTCTCTTCCCCAACTCTGAATGGACCGGACCGTTCACCCCTGTCCTCCTCACCAATAATTAAACTTAATACTACTAATACGATAAAATTGACTATTTATATGGAGGGTCCTCGAGATGTGCATGTTTACTATCCCTACTATTTTTATCTTTTTATTTTCATTACTAAAACCTTTTTCAAAGCCCATTTTTCTTTTAGAACCCCTCCGTTTTATTTTCTATTTCAAAACTCGATTAGTAAATATGATGAAAGGTTGAGTAGGGGAAAGTGTGTTCTCTGGAATACGATACTCGGGTTTTACCCTAGGAAACTACACTATACACGTTAAGTTCTCTGCCTATGTGTTGGTTTTAGTTTCTAAGTAATTATCGTTTACTTATAAATTTAAAACTCGTTAAAAAGGTTTAGTAAAAATCAGTCTTTTTCCAAAAACCAATGTTTTGAAATTAACATATCAAGTTTTTGGCATCGGAAAAAATGACGTCTTTCCTCATTAATAAAACCAGACACATCAATAACATTATTAAATGATTTTATATAATATTTTTAAATTATTTATATATAATCTTTATTTTTACTAAATTTTCGCCTCTCTCCTATTAAATAATAGTTTTTTTTTAAACGGTGATTAAATAATACTATTTTATCATAAATTTTCTTTTGGTTTCTCATTAAATAATAATATTAAATATATATATATATATATATATACTTTTTTTTGTTTCCCTTTCCTATTATATAAAATAACAAATCATAAATTCCAATTATTGCTTATTTAATTAATATTTCTTTTGTCAATATTTTTTTTCATGTATTAGTAATCATTTAATATTTTATTGATCCAACGTTATGTATTACACATGTTTCTAAATTATAAAAAATATAGTAAAATGTCATCATAAGTAAATAATAAATCAAAATTTATTCTTTAAAGACATATGGTATCGACTAATGTGTTAAGCGATTACGTTATATTTATTCAACCCTTAGGAGACTTGAATTTATTTGATATTGCAATACATGATTTTTTTAAATACATATATTCAACTAGTGTAATATAGGGAATCAGGGGATTGTAATCTACTAAATATATTTTAAAATTCAATGACATAGTATTTTACCCTTTAAACAATAAACCGTAAGGTTGTTTGGTATGGTGACACCCTCCTCCAATTCCCCTATCAGCGTCACGTCATTTCCACCTTTCCTTCCTCCAAACCAAGAAAATGGTTCCCCTTCCATTTTTTTTTAATTATTTTTCCACTCCAACGGCTCAAACATCTACACCAATCATCATCTTCGGTGCAAAGGGGAAGATTTCACCGAGTTCACCGAAAATCACCACTTAGACTTAAAAATATGCAAACTAGATAAAAACAATAACATGATATAATAACCAACTAATAAATTACATTCTAGTCTCTAAATTAGATGGAATCTTAATCTTAAAACTATAATATAGTTTAGTAGTTAATATTTATCTTGTTTGTTTTTGGTATTGTCTTCCACTCTTGCTTGATAGACATCAATTTTTATAAAACAAAGAAATACATACAAATTGTAGTAAAGAATCAAACAAAGGGTCAGCCACCTGCCTTCGTCTTTACCTTTAATCTCTTCTTCCTTCAATCCACAAACCACCAGACAACCATTGATTCCTTAATTTTATAAATACCCACAATTTCCTTCACTCACTCACTCAATCAATCAAATTTCCCTTTTAATATTCTTTAAATTAAATGGCTGCCACTTCAGGTAAATTTCTGCTAATTCTGTCTCTGTGTTATGATTATGCTTTCTTTGGTTTTAATTTGTATTAATTTGTGTTAATTTTAGTTGATATGGAAGAATTAAAAGTTCATGTTTTTTCATCAGCCACAGAGGTACATTTCATAAAACCTTACTTCCAATTTTCAGTTCAGAGTCTGATCATTAAAAATTCAATTTATTTATTTATTTATTATTATTATTATGATGATTAGTTGGTTGAAAAGTTACATGATAAGTGGAGTTCAGTTGAGAAGGTGCCATACCCTGCAATGTATTCAAGTGTTTATGGTGGGATAATTCTTGATCCAGCTATGATGGTCATACCCATTGATGATCATATGGTGCATAGAGGACATGGTGTCTTTGACACTGCCATCATCCTTGATGGGTAAGTAGTTCTTGCAAATCCCACTTTGTTATGTTATGTTCGGTTCATGGAAAAGATATTGGGTCATAAGAATTGTGTTAACTGAATGCGTCAAGGGTTTTGCAATACAAAAAGGGGTAGCGGCGCAGCTTGTGGCCCGTTTACCTACGTATCACTTGTAATTGGCTGTTTTTGGTTTAATATAATTTATCCGTTTATTTACAGAGATTATATTTATGCGGTTATTTTTTAAAGTTTTTGGGTCAAAATTCAAGTGGTTTATAATAAAAAGAGTCAAGTGAGTTCATTCAGTCTCGTGTTTTGGTGTTTCTGTTTCACCCGATCTGGGTCACAAACACGTTTGGGACGCAATAACGGTGGATGAGACGATATTGATTGGTATGAGAGGCCAGAGTAAGAATCATTCGTAAAAAAACAAAACTGTAAGATTATAGTGGTAAAAAAAGACGATATTGATTGGTATGAGAGTCCGGAGTAAGAATTATTCATATTGTAATAAACCTTTACTAGCATAATATTATTGAATAATCTATATGTTACAGGTACCTCTATGAGCTGGATGGTCATCTCGATCGAATCCTTCTATCGGCATCAAGAGCGAAAATCTCACCTCCATTCCCAAAATCGACTCTTCGATCGATTCTTATCCAGCTGACATCAGCATCAAAGTGCAAGAAAGGGACTTTAAGATATTGGTTAAGTGCAGGACCAGGGGATTTCTTACTTAGTCCTGCAGGGTGTCCAACGTCTGCGTTCTACGCAGTGGTCATCGACGAAGAGTTTTCGCAGTGTAAAGAAGGCGTAAAGGTGATAACTTCCACAATCCCCATGAAAGTACCTTTGTTTGCAACAAGCAAGAATGTGAATTACCTCCCAAATGTTTTATCAAAACTTGAAGCAGAAGAGAAAGGCGCATTTGCATCGATTTGGGTAGATGATGAAGGGTATGTCGCTGAGGGTCCAAATGTGAATGTCGGTTTTGTGACACGTGAGAAAGAGCTTATTGTACCGTTCTTTGACAAGATTTTGAGTGGGTGTACTGCGAAACGCCTTCTTGAATTGGCTCCAAAGTTGGTTGAAAATGGGAGGTTGAAGAGCGTGAAAGTCGGGAATATTACAGTTGAGGAAGCAAAACAAGCGGCTGAAATGATGTATATTGGAAGCACACTTCCAGTGTTGCCAATTATTGAGTGGGATGAAAAGCCGATTGGCGACGGTATAACTAAACTTAATTGCTGTTTTTTAACAATGTTTTCAGAACCGGACCGGACCTCCTACCGGGTCACCGGTACAACCGGTCCAACCGGTTCAAAGAACCGGCAAAAATATAAAAAAAATCACAAAAATTATAAAATTTCCAGTCCGACACCCTTTTTGCCCGGTCCGACCAGCCGGTTTCCCGGTTCGACCACCGGGTCGCCGGTCCAACCACCAGGTCAATGCATGCCCGGTTCAACCTTTGACCTGAACCGGTCCAACCACCGATTCTAGGTCCAACCGGCCGGTCCGGTCCATGTCTGAAAATACTGGTTTTTAATTGCTTATCGCGGAAATGAAGCGTGTTCTTGTGATCTAACGATGCTGGTTTCGATTTACAGGGAAAGTTGGGGAATTGACGATGGCGTTATCGGACCTTGTTTGGGAAGATATGGTGGCTGGTCCGGAGACACACAGGATCAAGGTTCCTTATGTGTAAAAGACACCAGAATTTATGGTCAAAGTTGTTGTATCTTGAAATCAGAACATGAATAAAAGTTAATCTTTGTGTTTGCAAGTTCTCTAAGTCATGTGCACAGATCTTCATTGACTTTGTACCTTTTTAACAAGTGAATTACAAGTTAGACAAAGAAGAAAAAGATATATTAGAAAAATTAAAAAATGCTGCCCCCATGCAGGATCGAACTACAGACCTCCAGTTTACAAGACTGGCGCTCTACCACTGAGCTATAGGGGCTTTTTGTTAAGCGTTTTGGTGCATTTTATTTGAAACAAATCCTAAATAACATATGGAGATTTTGCTCACATAATCAGTAAAAGAGGCAATTTTATCAATTTTTAGTTTATATGGCAATTTTATCAATTGTCAAAGGGTATTTGGGATTGCTTATTTAACTCGAAAAGTGTTTATTGAATTATGATTTTTTGAAAAGAAATTTTTAAAAGAGAAAATTGCTCGAATAGTCCATGTGGTTTGCACAATTTTCACCTATAGTCCTTAAGTTTTTTAAATTACAGGTATAGTTCTCAACTTTTGGTGTTTCTTAACTCGGATAGTCCTTGGAGTGGCTGTGAAATTACTAAATTACCCTTTTGATGGATGGAGGTTAAATAATCCAGTCAAGTGGATGTAAAATTACTAAATTACCCTTACCCTAATAAAAATAAAAAAATCAATTAATTAATAAAATATGAAAAGGGCCCACTTAACCCCTTAGCCAATTATTTTTCTCCACCTATTTTAGTGGGGCCCACCAACTTCATCTTCCCACCCTATCACCACCACCACCAACCACCCCCACCCCCACCACCACCCTCTCTGTTGACCGTGCCTTAAAGAATCCCTGACCTGTATCCAATAACCACTTAATTAATCCACCATCATCGATGTCACAGCTGGCCCGATTGAAATCCATCATCATCCTCCTTCAGACCCAACACCCCCGAATACCACCACAGCTTCATCATACACCACCGCCACAGTAACCCCCTGTCATCATACCAAACTGGACTGGGCTTCACGTAGGTCCAACCTTTACGTATATAATAGCCCTAACTTTCGGTTCATTTCTCGCAGCCTAGGGTCTGTAACTTTCAAGCCAGCCTTCCTTCATCGCAGCAGTTCACTCCACCTTCAATCAATGGGTAACTACTTTTCAATTCAATGATATTATCGTTCTATATTTGATTCATTTATTAATTTACGGTAACTGATTTGTTGGTGTAAATATGGCAGTGCTCCCAACAAGCTCTCCAAGATGTATCTCCGTTTCTTTTATTATTAGCTTTCATCTTTATTATGCTTTCATTGCTGACCATTTCGTGTTTATTTCTTTTATTATTTTGCTGGTGATTGGGTTGTGATGGTCACAGGGGTTACTGTGGTGGTGGTGGTGGGTGGTGGTGGTTGGTGGTGGTGGTGGGTGGTGATGATAGGGTGGGGAAGATGAAGTTGGTGGGCCCCACTAAAATAGGTGGAGAAAAATAATTGGCTAAGAGGTTAAGTGGACCCTCTTTATATTTTATTAATTAATTGATTTTTTTTATTTTTATTAGGGTAAGGGTAATTTAGTAATTTTACATCTACTTAACTAGATTATTTAACCTCCATCCATCAAAAGCGTAATTTAGTAATTTCACATCCACTCCAAGGACTATCCAAGTTAAGAAACACCAAAAGTTGAGGACTATACCTGTAATTTTAAAAACTTGGGGACTACAGGTGAAAATTATGCAAACCACAGGGACTATTCGAGCAATTTTCTCTTTTTAAAAAGGTGTTTGGATTAACTTTGTGGTGGGAAAAGTCAATAAGTTGTTTTTTAAAAAGTGTTTGGTTTAGCTTATTAGTGTAAAATCACTAAAAGTCAAAGGTCAGAATTTCTGACTTTTTGATGGTACTAGTGGTGGTGGCGTTAACGGCCAGACGCCATGTATAAATTGAAATAGATTTGTGAGAAAAGATGGAACTAAAGTATAATAATAAAAGATAACAATTCAAACAACTCGTACCATTTTTGAAATGAGAAAGATAAAAGTATTTCTTCTTGTTGAGAAAGAATCAATATCAATAATTTTCACTGCCAACCACCCATCAATTAAAATTATAAAGCAAAAAAGAAGGTTTAAGGCTTCTCAATCTCTATATCAAATTCATCTCAAGGATATACATGCTTATAGTTATATAATACAAATACCAATCGGTTTGATGGGACATTCATGCAAACGTATTTTAGATTGAATTTCGAAATAGAACGTAACAAAATTTGTTAATTAACATTGAGAAATGAAAAAGCAAGTACTTGACAGTCTTAATTCATTTTTTTTCCTTTTTCCCATTGAACTCGGCCCGACCACACCCTTTAGCTATGTGCCATTGGTGAGGTATCAATCTTAATGGTAGATAAAAGAATATAGTTTATATCTTTATGAGTGGAATAAGAAAAAGTGTGAGTATTTCTAAAAAAAAAAAAAAAAAAAGCTTAGCAATGTACACGACATAGCTGTTAAAGGCGCAAGGTGTACTTTAGGCGCTAAGGGTGAGCCTTGGGCCTCAATGCAAGGCGCTTAAAAAAGCAAGAATTTTTTAAGCGAGACGCAAGGTATAAAAAAAAAATACATTTTTAGGAGTTTTAAACATGTTTTAGGATTATTTGGGGTTAGTTTAGGTTGGTTATTAACTTGTTTAGGGATAGTATAATTACTTCAGATCTGTTTAGATAATTGTTAGCTGGAATTCCGTCAGAACTTGGCATGGAAAATGTGTCTGAAGGCCTGAAAGTAGGCTTTTAAAGCGAAGTGAGAAGAGTATACCGGGCTTGAAAAGTGAGCCTAGACGTGCGCCTAAACCGGGCTTGAAAAGTGAACCTAGACGTGCGCCTAAATAGGCTTTTAGAACAGAGGTACACACCAGTGGGCATCATATCAACCACACATAATAAATAAGAAGAATGAGAAAGTAAAATAATAATTCATGATATGGAAATTAGGTAAATATCAATTTTCTTGGCTAGATATTGGACGCATAGCGGAGACACAAAATGAAAAACATATTATTCATATGAAGCTTGTTGTAAAATAACGATAATATGGAGATTGCTGTACTATTGAGTGAGATACCATCACAAAATACATCAAATATAAATGATAATGTGGAGATTGCTGTACTATTGAGTGAGATACCATCACAAAATACATCAAATATTATTGATATGAAGATTGTACTATTGGGTGAGATACCATCAAAGTATCAAACAAATGCATCAAATATTATTGATATGAAGATTGTTGTATTATTGAGTCAGTGAGATAACATCACACAAATACATCAATCACTTCATCACTTTTTTTGTAGAGAAATTCAAACTTTGTCAGGTATTGATGAATCTTATAAATTAACTATCGGGTAAATCATATATTGAACAAAGTTTTGTTACACTTATCTTGTACTCTTATCATATCAAGGGCGGGAATATAATTTTTTTTTTCCATAGGGTCGGTTTTTTTCGATGCTCCAATCATGCTTTTTCTAGGTTGAGTCTGGTCACATAATAAAATACAATAATGTCGGAGCATCGGTTTTTCTACATGTTTGGAGCTAATAAGGCCTTAGAACAATCATTATTCCTTTTAACCACACAACAAATTCACTGAAATCGCCGTTCAAAATACCAAACGTCAATAAAAGAAAACAATAATACAGTAAAACCTCAATACTCGATAAATTAATAACCTCGATAAAATTAATAATTTGTCAAGTCCCAACTTGGGACTAATATAAAATTGGACTCAATTGATAAAATAATAAGATAATAACCTTTTTGAAGTCTTAGCGTATATATAGTGGTCCCAACGAAACTATCGATCAATAATTACTACAAGATTTCAAATTCTAAGATTGTTTAAGAGCCATAGTTGATGTGTTTTTAAAACTTTTAAATGGATATTTTATAGTGATCAATTTCTAACCTTGTTTAATGTACATGGAGAAGACATGTGTCTTGAAACTTATTTTTGTAATTTATTTTTTGAGTTAATTGCCAAAATGGCCCCTATGGTTTGGCCCAAATTGTCACTTTGGTCACTTTTTTGAATTTTTTGTCAAAACCACCCCTCACAGATCGAAAAATTTCAAAATGACCCATATTTAACTGAGTTTATAACTGGGAACAAAAACTCAGTTAAGTCTGAGGGGTAATTTCGTCCTTTCATGTTCTAACGTTTAAAACCTCATTTTAAACCTATCTTCTTCATCTTCAGACCTTCTTCTTCTTCTTCTTCCTCTCAATTCAAACCTAATTCCCAAATCATACATACCCTAATTCCCAAATCATACAAACCCTAATTCCCAAATCATACATAAGTGTGGATTTCGTTTGTCTTCCAAATCATACAGGTTTCGATTAACTAACCTAGACGATGGTATTCTGCAAATGTGGAGCTCCTACTATCATACGTGTGTCTTCCACCTCTACAAACCCTGGTAGGCGGTTTTTCTGCTGCAACAAGAAGGGGAGGACCTGTGGTTTCGTTTGTTGGGCTGAACTACCCTTGGGTCAGATTCCTAGTAGTAGCAATGATAGTGATGAGAATGAAGAACTGAGACTCAACAACACAGCATTGCAGACCTTGGTTGGGACACTCAAATCCGAGAACAAGAAGCTGAAAACTTATCTATGGATGACTTGGTTTGGAATCATCATGTATTATATCATGTTTTAGTTCAATGTAGGTCGTTTTGTAATGATAAAAAGTCAATGTATGTTGTTTCCTATTGTAATGATCATCTTTTGTTGAAGTTGTAATGTATGTTTGCAAATGTTCAATTTAGGTTGTTTTGTAGTGATAAATAAAGGTTTGTAATAATCAAGTGCTTATGACCAAACAGAAACATACTAAAGCATTAGTACATAACCAAACAGAAACATATAAAACAAGGTTCATACTTAAAGTAGTCTAGTGCATACATGAAATAGATAAGCCTAATAAGCTTAAGTCAGGAAACATAACCTACAAGAACCAACAAGCCTACTTCCAACGACAATCATCATTCGAATAGTAGTCCGAGTCTGTTCCATGCTCTCCTTCATAGGGATCATGGTACCAATCATCCTCATCTGATTCATAGTTCCAGGCGTTCTTTAACACATCTGGGTCATAGTATCTACATGGGTCAAGCTCCTCTTCTTCAACCAGTTCTTGAACTGCCTTCCCTTTAGCCTTTTCATCAACCTTTGTAAGCTGTTCAAAATTATCTTCAACCAACTCTTGAACCACCTTTTCATCATCCTTTTTATCAGACTCTTGATCAACAACTTCAGGCTTTTCAACCGGTTGTTTAACTGCAGGTAGTGCAAGAACAACTTGCTTAAACATTATAGTATTTTAGAGATTTTAGAGATGAAATATGAAGTTGAATTGCATGAATGCTTTGCAATATTGGGTCTTATAAATCAGCTAAACAATTAACTCATCCATCTACCTCAAATCTACCCACTAACCCCATAAATGAACTTCATTGAATGCAACTACTAGACTAGTTTTATAATGTCAGAATGGTACATACAATGCTGCATTAGACTGCCAAAATGATACATTATGTTTGGTCCAAACTGCTAAAATGATACATCATGTTTGGTCCAAACTGCCAAAATGATACATTATGTTTGGTCCAAACTGCCAAAATGGTACATAAGATTAGTTTATGACAGTTTGAAACTATGGATAAAATGGTACTGGACCAAAATGCCAAACTGCCAAACTGCTGCAAACTATGAAATGAAACTGGACCAAAATGGTACTGGACCAAGAAATGAAACTGCAAACTATGAAATGAAACTGCTGCAAACTATGAAATGCCAAACTGCCAAACTGCTGCATTCCATTTTGACCCATTTGGGAATGGTCTTTAACAGTCAATCCATTTTGACCCATTTGGACCCATTTGGCAATGGTCTTTAATAGTCAATCCATTTTGACCCATTTGCATTACAAATCCATTTATTACCCATCTGCATTACAATCCATTTTGACCATTTGGCTATGGTCATTAACAGTCAATCCATTTTGACCCATTTGCTTTAACAGTCAAAGACATACAACTACTAAACATATAAAATTCATAGCAACATTGTGCATTACATTTCATTACCATTTGATTACCATTACAGTCATTTTATTACCATTACAGTCAAAACAGTCAAAGACATACAACTACTAAACATTTCATTACCATTACAGTCAAACAACATGCACATTGTGCATTACAATTAGACCAACTTGGCATTCCAGTCAACTGCCACCTCCAACAAGCCTCCTTTCTTTCATAGCAACAGCCCTGGACCACTCACCTAAGAAACACATTGTATCATATTAACACATAGACATCCATATTCCATAAACATAACATTCTATACTTACTTGATACAAAAAGGTGGTTCCAAGCAAAAACCTATGTCCCTGCCTAGGGGCATCATATATTCATCCCTGCCTAGGGGCATCATATATATATTTATCCCTGATCAATCATACAAAAAGGTGGTTCCAAGCAGAAACCTATGTCCTATACAGTTATATCATCATCATAGGGAATACAAAATATCAGTATCAATATATATATGCATCAATAAGACATGCAAATCTAGGTATCTGGAGCATGCTCCCATCTACCCCCCACTCGGCGAAACCTGAGCTTTGGTGTTTTTGGGATGTCACCTAGTTCAGACAGCCTCTTCATCTTCAAGGATTGTACATCTGATGTACCTTGATCATCCATGTCGAGTTGCATATTTTCTTGTGACAACAAATGCCCACAATATTCCGCTAACCGATCAAAGGCATCTGGGGGCATCCCAACATTGGGAGGACGGGTAGACAACTCCAGGATTCCTTCAACTGCCGCCTTCTCAGCTTTGCTAAGATTGATTGTTTGCGCAGACGATGCCATTATGATAAGGGTTTAAGGTTTATGGTGGTGCAGAGGAAAGAGTGAGTGGTCCGGTGTGTGTAGTGAGTTAATGTTTTGTGTTAAAAGAATATTTACTTTATATAGAAAATCCATGATCAAATGAAGTTGGGGGCATCCCAACAGAGATCACGTCAGCAACTGACAGGAGCCGCCATTATTGTCAATTCACCAGTAGAGGACATCACTCCAAGTCTGACACCAGGTGACGATTTTTCCGGCTGAAGTCAGCTCATGATTACATTATAATCAGTTTCACCATTCAATGGTCTTAACCCAAAGTCTAAATCGTCACCTGGAACTTTAAAATAATACCTAAAAATGGAAATATCCTCTTCTGAATACCCAAGTTCTAATACCATATCATTCAGCATTGTTGAAACATTACCATCAACATAATCAATATATGCCAGTTTACCTCCCACATATCTACTATCTGGAAAATCAGTCAGCTCACCACCATAATGCAATTCCACTGAAAAAAGCTGATGATTGTTACCTGAAACAAACAAAAAAAAATTATTGATTATGTTGAGCAGAGGTGATCGTGTCGAGACAACAACGATGAACGACGAGGATGAGCATAGAGGAAGAAGAAGAAGAATTTAAACCTTAGGGTTTTATTTGGGATGAAAATGATGAAGAAGATGGGTTTAAAATGGGTTTTAAAACATTAGAACATGAAAGGACGAAATTACCCCTCAGACTTAACTGAGTTTTTGTTCCTCGTTATAAACTCAGTTAAATAAAAACTCAGTTAAATATGGGTCATTTTGGCAATTTTCGATCTGTGAGGGGTGGTTTTGGCAAAAAAATTCAAAAAAGTAACCAAAGTGGCTATTTGGGCTAAACCACAGGGGCCATTTTAGCAATTAACTCTTTATTTTTTGGTACCATGAACTAACTTTTTACTTATTAAAAAACAATGAACTTGACGAATTCAATTAATTTGTAAATGCACTACAATGGACATGGAAATTTAAAGGTCATACATAAAACCTTTTAAATTAATAAATTATTAATTATCGATATAATAATATCTCGCTAAATAAAATATATATCTCAGTCCCAACATTATTAATTTATAAAGGTTTTGTTGTATAAGTTACAACAAATCCTGATAGTTGGTCCGGTTTACATGACCCATTACAAGTTTCAAACCGTATCATACACTCAAAACCACCAAATATAAAAAAAAAAACCGAACCCTTAAAATTCTAAACCAGCTAAAGTAGCATATGCCAATGATCTCCAGCTCAGCTGATTTGAGGTAGGGTGGGTTTTCCCTTAGGGGTTCCCATCCTGGGGGGAGGTCACAGGTTCGATTCATGCACACCACAAAAAAATTCCCCGTGACGGTTTGAGCTTAGGCAAGGAGGACACCGGTGCGTGGGTAGGGATTCGAACTTGGGACCAATAGGTTAGGGTTGTACAAGGATTTCCATTGATCTACACCTTTAAAAAAAAGCTAAAGTAGCATATCTTGTTATTTTTTCTATGTGAACCATATAATATACACAAGGAAAGTAATTTAACGTGCATGTGACATGTCTCTCCTCCTTGACAACTCAATTCGTTGTAGTATTTCATTAATAATAAAATTAAAAAGACATACAATAACAAAAAAAAAAATAAACTACTTAAAACAAATATCATACTCTTGTTCATCAAAAAAATCCATTGTGGGTTGGTAGCAATTTTACCATTGTGAGTCCATTTTTTGTTTGCTTGATTTTTGAAGTGTAGCTTGATTGAATATTGTATTTGATTTGTTTTGGTGAATTAAAATTAGTTTTTTTTTTGTATTTAAATAGGACAACTAGCCGTTGGCTAATAGCTAGTTGACTGCCAACGGCTAGTTTGACCTCGCTAACACACGCGGGCCCACTAACGGCCAGTAGCTCGCGCCAGCTCTCGCTCAACCATGTTATGGATCCAGCTAGCCAGGTGGAATGTTTTGTGGCTCGCGGCTAAACGCTCACGGGCCACAACGGATAGTCTTAAACTCCAATTTAATATAAGCAAATATCTACTGTCATAGTTTGTAGCTTAATTAATTTACAACATGTCTATATCATTCAGCTGTTTTTTTAATCTTCCTCTCTTCATATTTCACGTTTTTTCATATTCTATGCGCTTTTGAAGGTGAGTTTTTGCAAAGTCAATGTCTCCTTCGGGTTTATAGTGTTCATAGGAGACCTTTCGATCTTTATTTTTTTTTGAAAGGCAAACAACATCTTATTACCAAGCTCAATATGTACAAGATATCTAATAGCAAGATGCTAGTTAGATATAGATACAATACACCAATCCTACTACAAGTATTCCAACAAATAATTACACATTAAGATCAAAAGCGACCCATTTGTTCCAATCCTTTGGTACTTGCTCTCCTCGGTTTGTCACCCAATTGAAGGATAACGACTTTACTTCGCTTAAACATTGCTCTAGACACGGTCTCTTTCCGGAGAAGACTTTCTTGTTTCTTGTTATCCATATGACCCATATTGTAGTTAAGATGATTGCCTTGATGATTTTCTTCTTTGAGCTTCCAACCCCATTAAGTTTATGAGCGTTCAAAACATCCCTGAATTCAAAGGTAATGAGAGGTGGAATGTTACACCAATCGGTCACTTTTTGCCATAAATGTGTTGCCAGGAAGCAAGATGTAAAGAGGTGCTCGGCGTTTTCCACTTGGTCGCAACATAAAGGACATAGGGTTGATGAGTTGACAATCTTTCTTCGATGAAGGCCTTCCAACGTTGGGACGCGATCCTGCTCACTTCGCCATGCCAGTAGATTGACTTTCTTCGGGACAAGTTTGCTCCATTCGTAAGGGAAAAACGGAACAGCAGAAGCGGATAACAATTTTCGGACTGAAGCGATGGTGAAGCAGCCTGATGTGTCCGCATTCCATGTCCATTGGTCAGCTCTAGCTGAAAGTTGGCAGCCTTGCAGTAAGTTGATACAATCCTGGAGCTCTCGCACTTCATGTACCTGCATTGGTTGACGTTTCCAATCCCAGCCCAAAGCCCAAGAATCCCCCTGCTGGATAAATCTGGCTGCAACAGTGTAGCCTTTGTTTGACTCTAAAATAAATAAGTGTGGGAATGTGTACCTGAGCGGAAGTTCCCCAAGCCAGCAATCGAGCCAGAACCGTATCCCCGAGCCGCTGCCGAGCACCCCTTTTATCAGATTTTCAACCTTTATACCATCCTCATCGAAGTCCTTTCCGACCCTTGTGATAGAACTCCAAACCCCGGTGATGGTTGCTTTAATGGGTAAGTAGGACCATGCGCTAACATTATGGTGGATGGCGTCTATAACTCTTCGCCAAAGGGAGTTTGGTTCGTTTTTATAACGCCACCACCACTTAAGAATCATGCTCATATTCATGTGTTTAAGGGAGCCCAAGCCTATCCCGCCTTTATCTTTCGGATTAATGACACGTTCCCATGCAACCCAAGCCGTTTTGGTTTTTTCATCATTCCCTCTCTAAAAGAACCATCTTCTTAGCTTTTCTAATTGTTCAATGACCCCATTTGGCGCGCGGTAAAGCGAGAAGTTGTATAAGGGAAGGCTATCAAGCACAGCTTTTAGCAAAACAACTCGTCCTCCCATAGAAAGTGTCCTTGCCTTCCACTTTGTCAATCTTCCTTTACACACTTCAATTACATCCTTCCAATTCTTGATTTGGTTCATGTTAGCCCCAATTTGTACACCAAGATATGTACATGGAAAGGATCCTTGATTGATTCGTGTCACATTGGTTACCTCAAGTAGGGCTTCATTTCCCACACCCACGCCAAAGATCTTCGTTTTACGGTGATTCAATTTTAATCCAGAGATGAGATAAAAACACCGCAGTAGCCGGATATTATTGGTGATACAATTCGGATCCCATTCCCCCATTATCATCACATCATCCGCATACATTAGGTGCGTTAGGGGTTGGTCAAAGTGTGGAAGTTGGATGCCTTTAATAGCGCCCCGTGATTCAGCCTTCTCCATGAGACACGAGAGGGCCTCCATGGCGATGATGAAAATGAAAGGTGAGAGCGGGTCACCTTGACGGACCCCACGGAAGCATTGAAACTCCAAAGAAGGTGAACCATTTATGAGAACTGAAGCGCGGGCTGAGTGAAGTATTCCTTGAATCCATTTTCTCCACCTATCCAAGAAACCCATTTGACGGAGAACAGAGTCTATAAAACCCCAATTGATGCTATCAAACGCCTTCTCCAAGTCAATTTTTAGTAGGAAGCTCGGACTTTTATTCCTCTTAGCCCACGCAATGATTTCATTTAGGATTAGCGGACCATCGAGGATGTTCCTGCTAGACATGAATCCTGCCTGAAAATCGGAGATGAGGTAACCCATAACCTTTTTGATTCGACGGGCAAGGACTTTGGATATGATCTTTGATATGCACCCAATCAGACTAATGGGTCGATATTCACTAAGCGACACCAAATCGATGTTCTTAGGAATGAGGACAATGAAAGACGAGGCACATCCCCGGCTGATTGTTCCGAGCTCGTAAAACTCAGAAAAAAACGTTGAGGATATCATCTTTGAGAAGGTCCCAAAAGTGCTTAATAAAAGCAAAATTGAACCCGTCCGGTCCCGCGCCTTGTCGCTATCACAATCCCAAATAGCATCTTTAATTTCTTGAAGGGTAAAGGGTTCCACCAGGCTGTTAGCGTCCTTGACACTAAGTGTTTTGAGGTTTGAGCAGGTGAATGAGGGTCTAAGTTGCATTGGCTCAGCAAACTTTTTTGCAAAGAAGCGACGGGCCTCCCATTTCATTTTATCCGGTTCATTGCACCAAACATCATTAACCAAAAAACCCCCGATGCGTTTACTATTGTTGTTGAAATTGACCATGCCATGGAAGAAACTTGTGTTTTCATCTCCGTCAATTGCCCATTTAATCCGCGATCTTTGTATCAAGTCTCTTGCCTCCACAGTTTTTAGAACCTCCCGATCTTTTTTGGCTTCCATCCACTTGGCTATTTCATCTTCGGATAGGGGTCTTGTTTCGGCAGCCCCATCATATAGATCAATGACCTGATTTAACTCCCTTTCTTTAGTGGTTCTATTCTCTTTTTGTATCGTAAGCCATGCCTTGATCGCATCCTTAATTGCTTTCAATTTACTTGCAAAGATCATATCAGCGCTTCCAGAAAAATTAACCCCTTCCAAGGCCCCTTTTACAACATCATCGAAACCCGGTGTGGACAGCCATGAGTTGTAAAAGCGGAACGGGGAGGGGCCGAAATTAATGGAGATAGTTGACAACACCAGGGGCTATGGTCTGAATCTCGGCGTGGAAGGGCCGTTAGCGTTGAATCTGGCCACTTGTTCCAGAAATTGTGATTCACCAACATCCGATCTATCTTGCTAAGTTTTGACCCCCCATCCGAGACACGTGTAAATTTCCTTCCACCCATATGATATTCCAATAGACCATTGTCCTCAATAAATTGGTTGAATGCGTCGGCACAAGGCTGGTTAAACGCAGAATTCAATCTCTCTTCGTGCGATCTTACCGCGTTAAAATCGCCCAACAATAACCAGGTCCCACCCTTTGAGATCATTTGGTCTGAAAGTAAATCCCATAGTAGTTTTTTTTGCAGGAACCCCTTGCGGTGCATAGACATTGGCAATATGAATCATTTCGTTTTTTTGTACTAGCATACCTGAGAGAATAAGCGCTGACCTGTGTTTAAAAACTTGCTCACATTTGAAAAATCCGGGATCCCAGAGACATAATAAACCACCACTTGTGCCTTCAGCGTTAACCCATTCGAATTCAAGCGATCTTCTCCCCCAAATCTTTTGTACCTGAATTTTAGATCCATCGCTTCTCATTGTTTCCTGTAGTGCAGCAAAATTTACCCTCTGGCTCCGAATACATTCACCTATGGAGAGCATTTTGGGCTCCTCTCCAATCCCTCTAATGTTGTAGGACATAAAAATCATTGTTGAACAGGGTTATCACCTTCCACCCGGATTGTGTCTTCCAATTGTTCCTCAAAGCCTTCCAGATTAATACCTAAAGATTCCCCAAAAATGGCAGTAAGAATAGCTTCCTGGCGAGTAGAGTCCAAAGCAGCAACCTCAGTTCTTTCCGAGTTCGAAGTAACCAGATCAGAGGGGTTAAGGGGTGGTGCAGGGGGGAAGGTAGGGGAGGTGGGGGATTCATTGTTGGCCTGGAAAGTGAAGGAGGCATTGGTTAGAGATGGGTCATCGACCACCAGAGGAGGATTGGAAAGGAAAGGCTGCACAGGTTGCAAAGGATCAGATGAGGGAGTGGGTTTGTGAAAGGTGGGGTCAGTGTTGCCAAGAGTGAACCGAAGATTCTCATCAGGATGGAGGGGAGGCAAAGGTGGGGGAGGGTCTTGGTTTGGGTAGGCCTGAAGGAAAAGATCATGGGCTGGATAGTGGGGAACCGGATGAGAAAGGCCCAAAGTGTTAGTGTCCAATCTAGGTCTCTTTCTAGAGACTGGCCCACTACAACTAGTAAAAGAAGGTCCAATGGGATTTGGATGAATATTAGAAGGGTGGGTTCCAGTAGCCGAAACATTACCAGATTTGATTTTGTCACCCAAGTGGTCCCCACCTTCATTTAAATTATTCTCCTGCAAAGTGATAACACCTTGAGACACGTGCCCAATAACATTGGAATTGATACTACCATTCCCATGCATTAACTCCTGCGTCTCCTCGACTTCCATGCGACCATTCAATTGTCCGCCTGAGTTGTTACCAGAAATTTCACCGGAATTTCCGATTTCCATGTTGTTCAAGGTGTTATCTGGGATCGTCACATTACCATTGACCTGATCATCCAGTATTTCACCTTCTTCGGTCTCGTTATCTACCATGATTACCTCCTCATTCGTTTCGGATCGATGAGCTTGTTTACTTTGAGTTAACTTTAAACCCCTGACCGAGTATTGTGCGACCTCCCCTTTAGCTAACGTGAAATCCGGGCACCAGAGTTCATCGACTTCGGCAATCTAAACGTTGAAAGAGTAATTTTGACATAAAACTTTGCATTGACTGTCTATCCGGTTACCGTGTGTTACAAGAATAGCAATTTTCTCGGAGGCTAAGTTGTCATCGTCAACAGAGGCTAATGATTGATGAACGACCTTACCGAATCTTTCTGCAATGCTGTTGAAAACCCTATTGTCCCAAAGGTGAATTGGGACTCCCATGATCTTCACCCACGCAACTCTCTCGAATGGGAGCTCTTGATTCTTCCATTCTTCAAGAGAAGAAAACCATTGCTTCCAAAAATCTTCCATGTTAGCCAAAAAGGACCTTGCCATGCTGATTGTGAGGAAGGTTAATAATACTTTCAGACCACCTATGTAACGCACAGTTACCCTGTCCACATCTATTTGGTTGATAAACTCTTCCATGCTCGCTAGTTTGTTTAGGTCTAACGCGTAGCCAACTAATGAGCAGTTAGACCAGGCCATGGCTTCAGGTCTAGGTCTGGACGGCATTTGAATTCGTAAGACCTCCTCAGAAAATTCTTTAACACCCGTTGTGATTTCTCTGTATGATAAATCGCCCCTTGGTTTCCATGCTTGGTTTGCTTGGTTTGGTGGCTGTCTATGGATAGGCGGTGGTGGTGGAGGGGGTGGTGGTGGTGGTGTGGGTGTGGGTGGTGTGGTCTGTCGGACCGTCTATGTGGGTTGGGAGGCAGCCTGTCATACTCCCCAAACTTGGTGATGTTGACGACGGCCCGATTGGTTCCGATGATAACCTGACTCAAGGTTCTTGCATGTAGTAAACCATCCTGGATATCTTCAAATCTGATGAAAGCGAAATAGCGACCAAGTTTATCCTTCCTACCTGGGAGATAGGCATCAACCATGTTACCGAAACGTTTGAAGTTCTTCCAAAGGTCTTCAAGGGAACACCAACTCGGAAGATTAATGACAAAAAGGTTGTTGATCTGTCATTGAAGGAGTGCTGTGGCGGCTGGGGAAGTTGTTCTGGCCTTCTTCGCCTGCGAGGGTACTCCCACCCTTCTTCGTTCCTATTCTCTCTCCCTCTCTCACTCCGATTCTCTCTCTCTCTCTATCTATCTCTCTCTCTCATGTTTCTGATTGTCCTTTCGATCTTTATTTGCTTCATTATGTTTTCAAGGGCGCTTAACCATAGGGCGAAATCATAACTACTGTTGAACACTCGGAAAAAAATAATCATAATTAATGTTGATCTTTTGAAGAGAAATTACCAGAGATTTGTATTATGAATAAAACTGGATGCTCGAACAACTAAGAAATAATATGAAGAACATAATTCATACAAATTTTGATTTCGGCATCCTAGATAGTTAAGGTTTTAGAGTCTAGGAATGGCAATGAGACGGTTATTGGTAATTCATGTTCAAAACCTGATGACGTGGGTAGCTTAAAGGAAAAACGAATAACTAATATTATGGAACAAACGCTTGAAAGGTTGGAGCCTACAAGGGTTCTACAACCGGTGGTGACACAAAGTCAAAAAATGACCTGTCACGTCGTCCCTTTCATCGAGTCAAACAAACAGGACTGATGGAGTAACATCAGCCCATAGACCGCAGGTCAATAGCACTCTCTTACCTTTTGTGGCATGTCCTTTTGTTGCAGCCAGGATCAAGGTTTGATGCTTTCTTCTTTGAGTGGATTCTTTCTCTATAAAAGAGAAACTCAGATCAGATCCACAACACACCATCTATCACTCACTTCTCACTCAAAGATTATTCTCTTGGTCCCTCACGTGTGGAGAATAACTCTCTTCACTCAGGTTCCAAGAACTTCCACTTCTGATCTCGAGTTTATCTCAGATCAGGAACAAAAAGCATACATAATAAATAATCCAAGCCTTGAACCTCCTTCTACGTTTGCAACGTAGAAGGACACCACGACCTGCGTTTGGCAGATCGAATCCCTTGAACCCTTGAACCTCCCTTGTGACTCAGGACTATTGTTAGGCAGATATTTGTTGTAGCAACAAGTTGGCGCCCACCGTGGGGCTGCGCCATTTTCTTTATCTGAAATCAGTTGTGTAGCTCCGACTCTCTCTATGTCTGACCCTGAGTCTACAGAGGAGGTCAACCAGATCTCCCCTGGCACAGATCAAACCTCTCCGGCCAGATCTGTGTCCTTTTCCACTCCTGGAGGAACTTCAACTGGGACTCAGTCCCCACCTGCTAACATGACGTCTGCAAACCTGCAGACTCCACCCCCTACTCGTTCTGGGGTAATGTCTCCTCTCCATGATCTCACACAAACTCCACCTCGTATAGATCTTACCCCTGAAGGAGTAGAGAGAAACTTCTTGCAGCTAAGGTCTCTCCTGAACCAGTACGTTATGAGGGAAAGAGATAAAGGAATCCGTCTCCGACTAGATTACGACGAGGAAGAGGAGATCTCACTCTCCCCTATACCCCCTCCTCCTCTCACTGCTACCTATGGACGCAGACAGTCACCTGGAAGTAATAATGCTGGACCCAGCAGCACTCACACTGCTTCTCACCATGAAACAAGGTCCAGTCCTACTGCGTTCCCCTTGTTCACCACTCAAGCTGCCACTACTGGCATGCCTTTGGGACACGAGCTGACTCTGGACCAGCTCTTGCAATCACCAGTGTCCAGTGTCCCACCTCCTACTGCTACTTCCTGGGAGCAGGCTATGGCCTCACTTCCCATGGCCAGAAGCGCCTCTATGAGTCTCCCAGTGGCTACCAACACTGTAGTATCCGAAGGCATTCAAGGCTTCAACCTTATGCCCTACATGATATCTCAAATGATGGCTAACTTCCCTTGGCAGCAACTCATTAGCCAAGCCATCGCTGAACAACAAGGGAACACTGGAAGGGTCGCCAACAACAGGGTTGAACATACTGTCAACCAACCCTATAAGCCGAACAGCTTGTCTTGCTTCTCACCTGAGATTGCAGATTACGATTTTCCTAACAAGCTGAAGATGCCAGCCCATATAAGAACATATGACGGCACTGATGACCCAGAAGACCACCTCCAGATCTTCTCGGGAGCCGCCAGAATTGAAAAATGGGGTGACCCCGAATGTTGTTTAATGTTCATGCAAACCCTTGTTGGATCTGCACGAATCTGGTTCAACGGTCTAGCAACTGGAAGCATCCGAACCTTCGATGAACTCGGTAAAGGGTTTCTGGCCAACTTCTCACAACAAAGACGTTGTGTCAAGGATGCGACCGTTATCTTCCAGATCAAACAAAAAGATGATGAAAGCTTGAAAAACTTCATTGAAAGATACAAGAAAGAAGGCCTCACTTATGTTGGTGCTGATGAAAAAATGAAGGTTGCAGGGTTCATGAATGCTATCAACTCGAAGTATTTAACTAGGGAGTTCAACAAAAGTCTCCCTAGAACCCTTGAAGAGGCCTTAGAAAGAGCTGAAGCCCACATTCGAGGAGAAGAGGCTGTGGATATCAAGGAACAAAGGAAAAGAGGTTCCAGCTGGAGGAGCAACAGCCCTTCCCGGAAACGGGGCAATTATGGCACATATGACAAAAGGTCCAGAGGATCTGAGTCTCGAAGGTCTGAAAGCAGGAACCCTCCAAGCAGAGACAGGAACGTCAATTTCACAGCCCTCACCAAAACTCCTCAAGAAATTCTAGCCACCGAAGAAGTCAAGCACACCTTTAGACCTCCTCGTCCCTTACCAAGAAGCAAAAGAAACGAGAACTCAAACCAATACTGTGAGTTTCACGAAGAGAAGGGACACCACACCAACGACTGCTTCCAACTCAAGAAAAGGATCGAAGAAGCTGTCAAGTCTGGAGAACTGGCCCACCTGGTCAAGGGTGTGAAAGAGAACATGGCAGATGGTAAGAAGAAAGACGTTGCCATGGTCTTCGTTGAGAATGAATCCCCAAGTAAAAGGCAAAGATTGGAAGACTGGGAACGACAAGGCATCTACTTCCCCTATACCAAGGGAGAAAAGCACTGTGATCCGCTTGTGCTTGAAGCCTTCACAGGTTCCACCAAAACACAAAAGGCCTACATAGACACTGGAGCTGCAACTGAAATAATGTTCGCCAAGTATTTCAACCTTCTAAGCCTCGAAGAACGCTCCATGCTACGGCCTGCTGAAGCTGCCATAAAAGGTATCGCTGATATTCCGATCAAGCCTTTGGGCGAACTAACACTTGATGTAACCTTTTCTGATGGTCAACTACGAAGGACTGAACCACTCACCTTTGTGGTTTTGGACCTGCCATCTAGTTATGACGTTATCATTGGAAGGCCAGGGGTAGTGGTCTTCGACATGACTGTCTCCATTAGCCGAAAGAGTGCTAAGTTCCCAACAAAAGATGGTGTTGGAACCCTCCAACCCTCCACTACAGTGCTGACCATCGACGAGGACCACAACAAACTTGGTCTCAGCATCAACCCCAGGTATCCTGACCAAAGGGTACGAGTTAACACAGCCCTTCCTAGTGATACTCTCACTAGGCTTGAAGGGTTACTAAAAGATAACATGGACGTCTTTGCCTGGTGCCCAAGTGACATGACAGGGATCCCACGAGACATTGCCGAACATGAACTAAGAATCCCTTCCAATGTCAAACCAGTCGTCCAAAAGAAAAGAAGTCTTGCCCCAGAACGAAGCAAAGCTGCATGCCAAGAGGTTGATAAGTTAGTTGAAGCAGGTATCCTTCGAGAGGTGAAATATCAATCATGGGTTGCAAACCCTGTGATGGTTAGAAAACCTGATGATTCTTGGAGGATGTGTATCGACTTCAAAGACCTCAACAAAGCTTGCCCCAAGGATTGTTATCCTTTGCCTGAGGTTGATCTGAAAATAGACTCACTTACAGGCTTCCCCTTCAAGTGTTTTCTGGATGCCTACAAAGGTTATCACCAGATACAAATGAAGGAGGAAGACGAAGAAAAAACTGCTTTCCATACTGACAAGGGTATATTCTGTTATAGAAAGATGCCCTTTGGTTTAAAAAATGCAGGTGCAACCTATCAAAGGCTGGTCGACAAGGCTTTTTCCCTACAGATTGGCAAGAACATGGAAGCTTACGTTGATGATTTAGTCATCAAAAGCAAGACTGAAGACCAAATGCTTGCTGACATACAAGAGACCTTCAACAAACTCAGAGAAATCAACATGAAGCTAAACCCTGTCAAATGTTCCTTTGGTTTCGAAGAAGGAAAGTTTTTGGGTCACGTTGTAGGGAAGCAAAGCATAAAGGCCAATCCAAGCAAGGTTCGAGCCATCCTCAACATGAAGTCGCCTCAAACTAAAAAAGAGGTTGAAAGCTTGAATGGCAAACTTGCTGCCTTGAAGCGTTTCGTCTCAAAGTTAGCTGAAAAATCACTACCATTCTTCAAGACCCTCAAAGGTTGCACCGATAAAAAAGACTTCAGGTGGACGGAAGAAGCAGAGGAAGCCTTCAACAGTATGAAACACCATTTGGCTTCCCTTCCTGCCATTGCAACACCCGAAGCAGGGGAAATGATCTCTGTCTACCTTTCAGTTACTGATGAAGCCTTCAGCGCTGTTCTCACTATAGAAAGAGACAAAGCTCAGGTACCCGTCTATTTCTTCAGTAAAACATTAAAGTTAGCAGAGGTCAAGTACCCTCCTTTGGAAAAATTGGCTTTAGCCTTAGTACAAACAGCCAGAAGGCTTCGAAGGTACTTTCAAGCACATCCCATACAAGTGGTCACAGACCAACCAATTAAGAATGTGCTTGAAAGACCTGAAACTTCGGGACGACTAGCCAAATGGGCTGTTGAACTAGGTGGACACACGATCACCTACGTCCCTAGAAAAGCAATCAAAGCACAAGTACTTGCTGATTTCATTGCTGAAATTCCAAAGGTGGAACTGGCTGAGGTTAACATAACCATAGACGAACCTATCGACCCTGAAGCCTGGAAGCTGTACACTGATGGAGCTTCCAGTGTTGAAGGGTCAGGGGCTGGCCTTGTGTTAATCAACCCCGAAGGATTAGAATTCACCTATGCCCTTCGTTTGGAATTTCAGACAACAAATAACGAAGCAGAATATGAAGCCTTGATAGCAGGACTCAAGCTTGCAAAAAAGATGATGGTTCATAAGCTTCAAGTGTTCACTGACTCATTACTTGTTTCCAATCAGGTGAATGACAGTTACATTGCTAAAGAACCTAACCTGAAAAGATGATGGTTCATAAGCTTCAAGTGTTCACTGACTCATTACTTGTTTACAATCAGGTGAATGACAGTTACATTGCTAAAGAACCTAACATGAAAAAGTATAGAGAGAAGGCCAAAGAAATCATGAACACCTTCCAGTGTTGCAAGATCAAACAAGTCCCAAGGTCTCATAACAAGAAAGCTGATGCTCTCAGCAAGCTTGCTTCATTGAACTTTGCTCATCTTACAAAAAAGGTGCTGCTTGAAGTGATCAAACATCCTTCAATAGCTGAAATTGAGGTTCAGGATGTCATTACTGAAAGTGAACCAAGTTGGATGACTCCTTTTGAAAAGTTCCTACAAAGAGGTGAACTACCCCAAGATCCTGTTGAAGCTGAAAGAATTCGGATCAAGTCTAAGCAATACACAATTCAAGATGACATACTTTATAAAAAGGGTTACTTGGCTCCATTGCTTCGATGTGTTGGTCCTGAGCAAAGCAGGTACTTGATCAAAGAAGTTCATGAAGGAATATGCGGAGCTCATTGTGGTCCAAGATCAGTGGTGGCAAAACTCATGAACCTTGGTTACTTCTGGCCAACTATGCATCGTGATGCGTCTGAACAATTGAAGAAATGTGAAGCCTGCCAGATCCATGCACCAGTCCCAAAGAGTCCCAAGCACGATTTGGTTCCAATCACTTCAGCATGGCCATTCCACAAGTGGGGAATGGATATTGTTGGACCCTTCCCACCTGCCAAAGGAGGGGTCAAGTTCTTGTTGGTTGCTGTTGATTACTTCACAAAATGGCCAGAAGTAAAGCCATTAGGAAAGATATCTGGAAAAAAGATAATTGATTTCGTGTGGGAAAGCATCATTTGTCGGTACGGCCTACCCGGGGTGTTAGTCACAGACAACGGTAAACAGTTTGCAGAAAAACCGTTCAGTGCTTGGTGCAAAGAGTATCGGATCACACAAGTCTTTAGCTCTGTGGCATACCCTCAATCCAATGGGCAGGTTGAAAGGATGAATAGAAGTGTGGTTGAAGGGATCAAGGCCAGGCTGGGTCGTCAAGGGGGAAATTGGTTGGAAGAACTGCCAAGTGTTCTTTGGGCAATCCGAACCACCGAAAAGACAAGTAACAAGAAGACACCCTACAGCCTCACCTTTGGATCTGAAGCAGTTATACCTGCTGAGATTGGGGTTACCACACCAAGAACACTTCATGTCGACATCCAGGCTAATGAGCACGAAACCTCACTCAACCTTGACCTGCTGGAAGAAGCAAGAGACTCGGCAGCAATAAGAGAAGCCAAATACAAGCAAAAAATGGAGTCTTATTACAATGCCAAGGTCAAGCATGAACGCTTCAAGCCAGGAGACCTGGTCCTCAGAAACAATGATGCAAGCAAGAAAGAAAATCAAGGAAAGCTAGGACCAAAATGGGAAGGCCCCTACACCATCCTTGAGTCTCACAAAGGAGGGTCTTACAAGCTTGCCGACATGGATGGCAAGAAGCTCCCTCGTCACTGGAATGGTAAAAACCTTAAAAGGTTCTTTGTTTAAAATGTAAAACGAGTTGTTCTCTTCAAGAAAGCTATGTAATGCTACTATGAAATGAATGAAAGGATCCATGAATCCTCTTTTGAAAATTTTTGTCTTTCTATCCTATAATCAGGTTGAGTACCTAGCAATAAACTCCATGACAAGGGTCATGTAAGGGGTTGAGCTCCCAGGCCATTCCGCTCAATAGGTTCGAGGGTTGAACGGACCTATATAAGGGGTGAGTTCCTAAATCAATACGACTCCATGAGACAAACAAAAATAGTTTTATAAGTCTCATTGACAGGCTTGAACAACCTACACCAATCGTTCCTTAAGTTTAAAGAACAAACTTACGAAAATAACAAACACTTATATAAGTGTAAATAGGATAGCTGGTGACATGTTTGCCTAGACTACCTTAAGGATGAATGACTGCAGCGTTCAACCTTTGAAGGTGCTACCGGATAAACATTCCCAAACAATAACAAAGACAAACAAACACATCACAAAAACAAAATAAGAACGAACAACAATGAAACTTAAGCAAATAACCATAAAAGACCTACCATTAACAGGCTTTATACAAAAGCCAAGCAAAGTCATAAATTGTTCAAAGGGCCTCAGCCCACAACCACCAACGAACCACTACGGGTTCAGACAAAAGAAAAAGTGTTTAGGACACAACAAAAGTAGTTAATTGTTTTACAAACCATGCTAAGAAAGCTACGAATAAAGGGTTCAGGCGTCGTTACCAGAACCTGAAGGCTTGGAGGCTTCCTCCTCATTCCTAGCCTTGACCACCTTAGCTTTCTTCGCCTTCTTTCCCTTCTTGGGCAGCTTCTCAACCAAACCAGCCTCGGAGGCTTCAACACTAGCATCCTTGGAAAGTGTATCTGTCATGTCCAAAGTCTCCTCACTATCACCCGAATGAGCTCTCTTCTTGGAAACAGCCTGAAGCACCTTGGCAGAAACGGCTTCGTTCAATCCAGCAGGCTTTAACTCCTTCAGCTCCTGTAAAGGTTTCCCATAAAGGGAAGAAACTTGAGATACATAGGGATAGCTGGAGTGTTCCATTTTGAGCACAGTCTCCTTGAAAACATCCAAGGAGTTGGGTTGATAAAGAGGAGATTCTTCAAGGACTTCACCAGAACTGCAAGCTTTGAACCCTGCAACGAGACCAACATGCTTACCATGGGTCAACAGCTTGGTATACACTTCGCCAAGGGCTGAGTTGAACTCTGCAGAATGAAGGAGATAGGTAACAACTTGCTGAAAACCTTCTTCAATCAACCATTTGTTGTCACCTTGAGCAGCAGCAAGAGAGATTTCCAGTTCCTTCTTTTGACTCTCAAAAGCTTTTCTCTCTGACTCCAAGGCTAGCTGATCTGCTTCCACCTTCAATCTGGCAGCTTCATGCCTTGCCATCTCAGCCTCATGCCCCTTCTTCAGCTCATCTATAAGGGCAATCAAGGTGACCTCCTTCTCAGCATACTCCTTAGCATCCTTTTTCATGTCAGCAATAGACTTCTTCATCTCCTTCTTTTTCTTAGCAAACTCACTGTACTCACCCATGACCTTCCTAAACCTGTTAATCCCCTCTGGTAGCATAGCCGCCAAATTACAGGTTCCCACCATCATCTTTGCCAGAAGGGCATCATCATCCAAACCCTCGAGACAAGCCTTAGCACCAGGAGTAGCAAAGTGTGCTAAGACTTCCTCACATACGGCAGAAGACTTGAAGTTGTCAGTTGTCTTCACATTCCACCCAGGCATATAAACACCCCCTTCATCAAAACTCCCAGACACATCCGGTTCCCTTACCACCTTAACCTTTTTCCCCTTACTCTGCTTCACCACCACATCCACCACAGTATCATCCACCGTCTGATCCTTTTCATCTTCAGAATCCTCAATGTCATCACTCACAGTTACCGCCTCAGAAGGATCAGCAGATTTAGCAGCTTTCAGCAAACGTCTGCTTGACCTTCTTGTTGAAGCTTTCGAAGAACTGGCTTTAGCAAACCCCTTGACATTTGGAACGGCCACATAGTTGGTCCCATCATACCGACCCTTCTCATATTTGGTTAACGCATCTTCACCATCCGCTGCTTCAGCATCAGTAAATGCAACGCCAGAAGCATCATCAGCTTTAATGAAATCCAGAGCAGACATGACTGCAAAATAAACAAAGTATAAAAACCAAGCAAAAGGAAAACAATGAAACCAATAATGTGCAAAAACTCATACCCCGATCACCCTTCATTATAACAGGATCTCTACCAGGCTTGTCCCAGCGAGTGCTAACCCCAGATAATACTAGAAATGGTTCAGCGAAAGGACGAAGCCTTGAAGGACAGGCCCTAAGAGCAGTTAAAAAGCTATGATCAAGTTCAGATTCTGAGGGTTCTGCCTCATTCAGAACAGCCTCAGGAGACCTCCAAACAGGCTTAAAAGGGAGAATCGAATCAGAAACCCAGAAAAACTTGGTCTTCCATTGACCAACAGTAGTGACATGAGAAGAAAGGAGGTTGGTCTCTATTGATGAACCCTCGAAGGTGAACCAGTCACCATTCTTAGCAAGACGAAAAAATCGCCTAAACATCAGCAAGGTAGGATCATAACCTAGGGCTCTGCACAGGCATTCAAAATGCAACACACGGCCAACGCCATGTGGATGGATTTGGCCAAGAGACACTCTATAATACTCAAGCACATTTAAGAGAAAAACAGAGAAGGGATGACGTAGGTTTGCAAACTCAAAGTGACGACAATACAAAGCCATAGAACCAGACGGACAATCAGAAACAGCAAGTTTCTTGGCTGGAGCAACAGGATTAAAAGAAACGTCTATGTCCCATTCAGAACAGAACGATTCAACCTCTCTCTGAGAAAGGGTTGAAAACGTAATGGCCATATCCTTCTTAGCACCCATTGTGCCTATGAAGGATGATCAGTGTACTAGACAAATAAAAAGAGAACTAACCTGGTAATCGAAATATGATGAAACCCTAACGGTGGAAGAGAGGATTGTGAAGAAGAAAGTGAAAGAGTAAGAAAGGATTAAATGAAAATGAAAAGTAAAAGGGGTTAAAAAGAAAAAAGAAACGGTTATATTATTTAAATATAACTGTCATTATGACATGCAATAAAACAGCCCTGGACAGACTGACACTTGTCACATCAGGGTCAAATCAAAGTTAAACACTGCAGATTAACCGCCCAAATCACAGCGAACCCTCGAACCCTTCAAGCAAGGAACGAACAGCAAAAACAGTCAGAAGCCTTCAAGATAACTCGTAAAAACCTTCTGACTTGGGGGGCTGATGACGTGGGTAGCTTAAAGGAAAAACGAATAACTAATATTATGGAACAAACGCTTGAAAGGTTGGAGCCTACAAGGGTTCTACAACCGGTGGTGACACAAAGTCAAAAAATGACTTGTCACGTCGTCCCTTTCATCGAGTCAAACAAACAGGACTGATGGAGTAACATCAGCCCATAGACCGCAGGTCAATAGCACTCTCTTACCTTTTGTGGCATGTCCTTTTGTTGCAGCCAGGATCAAGGTTTGATGCTTTCTTCTTTGAGTGGATTCTTTCTCTATAAAAGAGAAACTCAGATCAGATCCACAACACACCATCTATCACTCACTTCTCACTCAAAGATTATTCTCTTGGTCCCTCACGTGTGGAGAATAACTCTCTTCACTCAGGTTCCAAGAACTTCCACTTCTGATCTCGAGTTTATCTCAGATCAGGAACAAAAAGCATACATAATAAATAATCCAAGCCTTGAACCTCCTTCTACGTTTGCAACGTAGAAGGACACCACGACCTGCGTTTGGCAGATCGAATCCCTTGAACCCTTGAACCTCCCTTGTGACTCAGGACTATTGTTAGGCAGATATTTGTTGTAGCAACAAAACCAGATTGTGGAATTTATTACTTAGGTATCAACTATCAAGTATATATGAGGGTAACGGACTTTGTTAAAATTACTAGTTTGGATACTATAAAATCTTTTATAAGTTTATTAGATGTAGTAGATTATTTTATTACCAAAGTAAAGATGTTTGAAATATAATGTGGTAATTGAGGTGACGGTTGTTGGGTTTTTAGCATTGTGGATGCTTTAATATGGTACCTGCAGTTAAAAAAAAAAAAACAAATCGCATACGTGATCCTATATTTAAATACCGATCCGAATGTTAGTTTTTGTTAGGTTTATGTCATCTTTATTGTACACTATGTATTTCTAGAAAATGAAGTCAAATCTTGATAACATGCGCTCCATTTTGATGAATTGTACTTTACAACTTACAATCTAGCTTAATGACTTATATGTATGTATAGGTACAAGTCATGACATATTAACACTAACCATCTCCATAACTTATACTACCTAACCGTGCCACATGTTGGCCCAATGTTGCAAAAATCGGCCTAGGCGGCCGCCTAGGCGCTAGGCGGTGAAGAAAATCGGAATTAGGCCCTAGTCGGAGATCTAGGCGTTTTGGGCATTAGGCGGGCCTAGGCGGTGATTTTTTTTTATTTTTTTAATTAAATTTCTAAGTATTTCTAAGTATTTTTTTAGTATTATGTGTATATATCCAAGTATTTCTAAGTATTATGTGTATATATCTTAACATATTTTCAAAAAACACCTAAATTTGTGTGTATATATATAAAATACATATAAAATACCAAAATGCCTAATTCCGCCTAATTTTCGCCTAGTCCCGACTAGTCCCTAGGCTAGACCTCACCGCCCGCATAGCGCCTAGCGCCTTTTGCAACCTTGTGTTGGCCCATGATAGGTAAAACAAGAGCACACAGATCCTTGACATGTAAGGAAGGCTGCAGTGTACGTAGAGGGAGAATAAGGTAACACTAACAACCACCTATAAGTGAATATTGCATTGAACCAAAATAGGTTATGCATGTATTTTGGTAGCGGAATATTTGGGAAGTGTACTTATCTAGGTGTCACAAGTGTGAGCGTAACGTTGTTGTATGAGTTATGTGCTTCTATGCTACTTGGGCTCGAATGTCCAGTTTCTGTGTAGAAACCAGGATGTTTAGGTTCGCGTCTATCACCTGGGTTGTTTTGAACGCATAGTAGTCCCACTTTGATCGACCTTAACAATTCAAATGTATGGTCCGATTAGATTAAAGACGAGTCAACTAGTTCCATGAGTTTTCCTTCCTTGTAGAGATTCCATGCCTCAAGAACAATTAGTACAGATATCTCATATTTAAAACATAACTGATTTAACACTCTTAAGTTGTAGTATTGACCCGTCTTACTTTTTCTACAACATTGTGTCTGCTTTGGATTCCGCTTACAATCTCTAATGTCAAAACACCAAAGCTAAACACGTCTGTTTTACAGAGAAAATTCCTTTTCCTGCATATTCAAGGGACATGTTTCCACTGTATTAAAGTGTTGGTCATGTTATCAAACAAGTACATAATACTAAGTAGAAGGGTATTAATTGTCAAACATAAATGTAACATGTATCATGAATTCTTACTATGTCCCAACAACTCTTTTAGTGTTTTTTTGGGTCTCATTTCCCCCAAAGCTTCTTGCAAGGCCAAAATCTGATATCAAGCAGAATGTTGGCAGGTTTGAGATCTCTGTGGATGATCCACAGGCGAGAATCTTGATGAAGATAGAGTAAACCTCGAGCGATCCCATCAATAATATGGCATCGTGTGGACCAGTCAATCGTTTTGCTTTTCTGTTCATCTGCTAAAGACTTTTTCACTTAAATTTACTAAACAGAAATAAAAAATAATATGGAAAACATTGTGTTGTTACAAAAAAAACTTACGAAACAGAAACAGGTCAAGGCCTTGTTAGGCATGTACTCATAAACCAACATCTTTTCTTGACCTTCAAAACAATATCCAAGAATCTTGACAAGATTTCGATGTTGAAGCCTGGAAATGAATATAACTTCGTTTCTAAACTCTTCATATCCTTGCGAGGAACTCATGGAAAGGCGCTTCACTGCAACTTCTCGCTCGTCTTTGAAGCATCCCTTGATTTCTTTAGATGTTTTTAATTTAATCAATATAAACTATTGTCGAAGTTCCATTTCAAGATTGAATGATACCTCCCTGACCGAGTTTGTTACTATCTGAAAAGTTGTTCGTTGCAGCAACTAACGTTGATAAACTAAACATAGGTAAGTCTACGACATCTTGTCGAGTAATTGGACCACACCTCTCTACAAAAATAAAAGCATAAGTGTTAAAAATAATATTTCTATATTCATTCAAATATTAAATATTGTTTTTATAAATCTTTATGTAATAATTTTCTATAAAACAAAAATCTTTTATAAAAATGAGTTTGTTTATTCTTTGTTACAAAGTCTTATATGTTGGGTGAGTTGTGTTTATTTCAGGATTACATGAGCCCAGTTGAGAAGTCCAGATGGGTGAGTTGTGTTTATTTCAGGATTACTTGAGCCCAGTTGAGAAGTCCAGATACTTTAGCCCGTTTTAGTCACAAGCCCAGACTTGGAGCCCAGCTGGTGTACGATTAGGTTTTGGCTATAAAAAGGCTTCATCAGTCATTCGTAACCCTCTCAACAGTTCACTCGTCTCTCTCACTCACACTTTAGATCATCTGTATTATGGTTTGTCTTTGTATCGTAAGATTCTTATTATTTCTTTGTATTTCGTTTATATTTCCAGTGATTCGTCTGTTCATATTGATCAGAAGAATCACTAGATTCTGTATTGTTTCGAGCTTGTTGTTTTAACAAGTTCTTGGGTATTTTGGGGGGCAAATCTTTGGGTTGGTTAATAATATTTTTAGTCACCTGTTTTGTCGCTATTTCTCTTGTTATTGTGTGGATTGTTCATATTATTCTTGGTCAGTGTGTTGTGATTATATCAAGCCCTAGTTTTCTACAATAAGAGATATAATTGGGTTCAAATGAAACAAATATTTAGTGGTGTGGTACAATAGGCAGGTCAGTAACTTAAGATCTCACAATGTTGTTAAGCAAATTAAGAGTATTACCTTGTAGCTTTAGCCTTCTGTATCTAATGATTAGAAAGCACATTCCAAGCAAAATGGTTGTACCTAAAAGAACAGGAATAACACCTACCATTAATCTGCTCTTATTTCTTGATGCCCTTTTATCTTTTGCTGTAGATGTAGATTCAACCTTACCTAGTTCCGAAGCAGCCATTCGGATATATATATATGCTGTCCATTGTTAGGAAGCGTTCTCATATCGATGCAACCAATGTTATACTTGATGTCCAAAGTTGCATAAGCCGTACAATTACACTCACTTTTACACTTCATCCTGCATTGTGCAAGGGTCATATTCATGTTGAACCATGATAGCCTGGTGTCCGGTAGTTTCATGAATGGATACTTTCGAAAACCTTCCCCAACACCACAATCCATGGTCACTTCCCTTTGAAAACCACCGGTCCAGTCAGATATTTCCCATTGGTCCTTATCTTTTGGTTCAAACCCTTCTAGACATCCACATATTGTTGATTCTGTAATGTCAAAACAACCATAAACACCACACAATGCATATCGGTCACAGCTATCAGTCTCGCTTTCTGCATAGAGAAACCATCCTTGGGTTCAGTCGATCCAGTTATACCGTCCCATTTTGCTAGCAGGAGTTAACCTCACCATACTAAGAACCGAACTATTTATAAGACTAAATATAATGTAAGTCTCTATTTCGTTTGTAACATGTGTATCTATATAAATTCCATTCGGTTCGTTATTAATGGCACCCGTATACATAATGCCATTCCAAGATCCCAATCTGGAGTGGATCACATCTCCATTCTTTTGAAATATTTGTGGTAGTCCATTAAAATCCATATAAATAACAAATGCACCTTGAGATGGATCATCATCACTCTTCCACGACGTATAATTCGTTGCTATACCCCTTTCCAAATTCCTCTCTAGTCTTGCTCCTGGTAGCACGCGGTATCTCCTGATAATCAAACTCTGCCAGATGTAATTATCCGGTCCTTCTTCGCGGTCCATGACCATAAAATTCTCACTATCTAACAATTGGGCCATCGGGTTTCTAGTACTTCTTGATGAACCTGATGATCAAATGGTTACATTAGTAGTGGAATCACGAATCACCAAAACTCCAAATTGATCTAGAGTTAACACGCCGAATGTGTTTTTAATAGTAGTGTCGCGATTGGCGACCCACGCAATGGTGCATGTCGCTAGACGTGTGTACCAAATGCCTACGTATCGGTTAGAGGTGTTTCCGGGGAAAAGAACCCGAGCTCGAATGTTTCTTGGGATCAAACTATGGTTTGGCCATGTCACACCCCAACCCAGCTAGGGCTGACATGTCACTATTACAGACATCGAAACCAAAACTATTCCAGAAGATTAAAACAAAACAATCCTAATTACATCACATTTTTATAATATTACGGATGTTAATAATGAAACTGCAACTTCAACTTCTTTTAACGCTCTTCACCGATTTCCCCAAAATCCCATATTACCTGCGGAACAAATAAGACAACACAACAAAAGAAAATACGGCTGAGCCAAAAATTGCCCAGTAACGGAGGAATCAACAGTGCAAGTAAATTCAACGCAGCGGAAAAGCAAGAAATAATAGAGCTGAGACCGAAGTGACATACGAAAGGGAATACGAAAACCAAACGAACACTATTTCAAACTCGAAACCAAACTTTTATATCGAAACAACTGACGAACATAATTTGACGCAAAACCTGATACTTAACCGGAACAATAATCAGACACATACCAAAGCATATAAGAACAATATCAGAAACTTATCAGAACAGATACATACATCAAACTACGTGACTATTCATAACAATAAATTAAGTCACGTCAAACGGAAGCACCCACGAGCCTAACAGAGGGGTACACGGATAGCTAGTCCATGCACCTATGAGACGGTGAGTGTGGCGTACACCCATTATTCCATCTCCAGAAAACAAAAACATATATCAGAAGTCAGAATCAGATCTAGGATATATCCATACGCCTCTAAGGGACCATGTAAGAGACGCCGTGATTTTGATTACGCACTGTCACGGAAAGTGTTCATGTCGCTGACGCCCCAACGACAAGTCAAAACAAACTGCTCGGGTGACAGAGTACAAAAGCTAAGGCCATGTAAATAATTACAGGCAAACTAAAAATGACACTAACTGGAACATGCGGCCATGAGTACAAGTCAGAGGCATGGCATGCTATGACACACTAACAAACAAACTGACAAATACACACCGATCCAAATAACGAACCAAATACGAACCAATGATACAACTAGCCAACCCGTACATATGGAAGGAAACGAAAGTTATACTATGATTAAAAGAAAACATAATCCATACCTTATAAGCAAGCAAAGCAAATTGTCTTCAACGAGTATGCGACCTATATTACTAATAAAATTTGCAAATATTAACTCGCTATATGATTCATTGACTTATCGATTTTCGGCGAAGGTGCTTAACTATAAGTTTACCTGAGGTTAGTGTCGTGATATGATATAAATAACATGCAAATATTTAATAAAACCAACGAGTTTACATATTTGTGGAAATCTTTACACCAATAAGACACACCCTAAATTTATAAAATCATACTAACCAAATCATTCCAGTAAAAGAAATCCTCATGAATTTAGAACACAAAATAAAAGCTATCCATGCATATGTACGTTCTAGATCCACAATTCATTTACCAAATACAAACATTGTTTATTTGAAAATTAGTGAATCCATATTTAGTGTAGAAAAGTTTAAAACACAGTACCCAAACCCGTGGTTTCCTATACCATCGCCAGAAAATAAGTTTCTACTAGGTTCTTTAGTTTACCTCACTTAGTAGGATAGAAAAGAGGCACTTGTAAGGCGACGTTGGTTCAAGATATGATCTACGGTGTCTGATTGGTGAGGGATCAAAGGTGGCGAAGTGATCTGCGGTAGTAACGACCTAAACCGTGAGGACGATGGATTATGGCGGTGGCGTGAGGTGTGAACGACGGAGGTTATGGAAAACGGAACCAAAACAGTGGCGGTGAGATGTGAGTGATATCAAAAACTTGTGAGAGCGATTTTGTTTATGAACATAAAGATCGGTTATTGATTTGAATATAAACCGATTTAATAACGATTTCCAATAATATCTCACAAATTAAGTCCAACTATGAAATGGAATATCGGAGGATTAATCGGAAAACCCAGGTCAGCGATCGAACAGAAAGTCTATAGGCCTTAATGCAACTTTCAATTTGCACTCTTTGATTTTTAGGCATTGTACATAATCAACCTTATAGTTTGGTTTTAAATTTGAGAAAATTGCTCGAATAGTCCCTGTGGTTTGCTCAGATTTCACCTTTAGTCCCTAACTTTTAAAAATTACAGGTATAGTCCCGAAACAGTGGACTTTTTGCACTCGGATAGTCCCTGGAGCTAACTGACGTTAGATAATCCAGTTAAGTGGGTGTGAAATTACTAAAATACCCTTACTTTAATAAAAATAAAAAAATCAATTAAATAATAAGTCTTGGGGCCCACAATCTTCATCTTCCCCACCCCAATCATCTCCATCTTCCCCATCCCACCAACCACCACCACCTCTCTTTCTTCATCCCCACCACCACCTCTGCACACCATCCACCAACCACCAACCACCACCATTTGGCATAACTTTTGTATCCACCATTTAATCAAACAAATCACTTGCTTGTAACATCATATTTGCTATACAAAGCCCCGAAATCAATGAAGTAAATGTATATATGTTTGGAAAAATCTTTTTTCCAGTCATTTCATGATAAAGCCTCAATGCCTTATGCACATCTCTGTGTTTACAATACCCTTCAATCAAACATGTATACGTTACAACCGTTGGATTCAAACCTTAAAAAATCATCTCTTCAAAAAGAGACTCTGCAATTGCAAGTTTACCTGCCTTACAATATCCATTTATTAAAGAATTGTACGTTAACAGACGCTTGATTTTAACAGTGGGGAGAAGAGGGGGTGGGTTAAGGGGGCGTTTGGTTATGGGGTTAGGGAGAGGAGTGAAGGGACGGTTATTGAAAGAAGAGAGGACTTTGAGGTGAAGATCTAAAGAGGAGGTGATGTCTGGAACGATGTGTTGGAGAGAGGAGATGAGTTGGAGCTGGGTGTTGTGAAGGGTGTCGATACGAGACTCGATTTGTTGACGGATTTCGTTGATGCTTGCTGTTTCGTCACTGGTTTCCGATTGTGTTTCCATTGTTTTTTTTTAAGTGGAGAAGATTTGTGGATATCGGTGGTGGTGGTGGTGGTGGTGGTGGGATGGGGAAGATGAAGGTGATTGGGGTGGGGAAGATGAAGTGTGTGGGCTCCACTAAGGATTGTTGGAGACACATGATTGGCTAAGGGGTTATGTGGGTCCTCTTTCTATTTTATTATTTAATTGATTTTTTTATTTTTATTAAAGTAAGGGTATTTTAGTAATTTCACACCCATTTAACTGGATTATTTAACGTCAGTTAGCTCCAGGGACTATCCGAGTGCAAAAAGTCCACTGTTTCGGGACTATACCTGTAATTTTTAAAAGTTAGGGACTAAAGGTGAAATCTGAGCAAACCACAAGGACTATTCGAGCAATTTTCTCTTTAAATTTTAACTATCTTTCAATTATTGTAACTCAAAACAACAAGGTAAATGTTTATTTTATAAATTAGTATTGACTAATTTGTTTATAAAAATAAAAATGAAATACTGTAAAATAACATTTACTAAGCAAAATGTTCAGTTAAAACGATTTTTATCTAATAACTGATTATTTCACAGTATTAATCGCCATTAAACAAAATTGACATCATTATTCGATGTTTATTATTCCAAGGTTTCAAATTTTCGGGTGTTAGAGGTGTTTCCGGGGCAAAAGAACCCGAGCTCGAATGTTTCTTGGGATCAAACTATGGTTTGGCCATCTCTAATGGTTTGGTTAATTATTATGGCGTCTAGTGCCATGATGCAAGTAAATAATGCTCCAAAAGAAATGATGAATATGGAAACTATCTCCATTGGTTCATGTAAATATTTGGCTGATGGTATTGTCACATTGTGATTGTTGTAGGCTATTTTTAAGTATAAATTAAGAGCGTTAATTACAGGAGTGAAGTAGTTGATAAATATGTATGTTCAAGAAGTGTTCCTCGTTGACCTACTGTTGTCAACTTTGAAAATAGTCAATACATTTATATAATGTATAATTCCATGTAGCATTTTTATATTTTTTGTGTTAATTTAGAAGATGCAAAGTATATGTAACTAGGAGGTGAGCCTGCCCTCCTTGTAACGGGATTGTGTAATCTATAAGGCTCGATTGGAATAAAAATTCATATGGATAATGGATATGGATACACGAAAAAGTCATGTTGCAATAGTAGCGTTTAGGCAACGAAGACGATAACTTCTATAAAATGAAATTAACGCAATATGTCCCAATGACGGCCGTCTCCAAAAATTTTAAAATACGTTTCAACCCTGGGCGAATATAATATTAACTCACCATCCAAATATACCAAAAAAAAAAAATGACATAACGTTAAGTGTTATAAAACAAAAGGTCGATGATTGGTCGACCCTAATATCTTTATTTTACCAGCTTTATCGTCCTTGTGGAATGTGAATCGCAGAATTGTGATCATCCTTGCTGTTTTGGTGCCTCCCCTTCCCCTTATCCCCAATCAAACTAAACCTACATTTTTTATTTGGGTTTAAATTTGAATTGGGCCTAGAAAATGGATTAATGGATTAACGGATTAACTTCAGTTGTGAACAACTAAAAGTCTAAAATAGTGGACCTATTAAAAACTACAGTAAACAAACCTGAAATTTCAATGGACCTAGGTTAATTATTTAATACATATATCTTACAAAAAATAAAAAATTCGGGCCTATCTGAAGGTCGGGCCCTGAGCCGATGACCACCCGGCCCACCCTCAGAGACGGCCTTGGTCTCAACCACTCTCTTAGTGTGTGTTTTGGTCTCATTTCCTCCAAAGCTTCTAGCAAGACCAAAATCTGATATCTTTGGGTTCGTCTCATGATCAAGCAAAATGTTGACAACTTTAAGATCCTCGGAACCAGGTATCAAGGAACCGGGTCTATACCCAAATCAACCCTACCGGTTGGTTATATATCAGTTTGTAACCCCCTATAATTTGAAATTGGTTCCAACATAGTCATATTCTTACTAAAACGGGTCATAACCTCAAAAAGATTGGAACTGGAGGCAAACTGGGACCAATCACTTCCACCTCTAAAAACTGGTTTCATACTCGACCAGGTTCCACAAATATATGATTATTGACTTGTTGATTAGAACCTGACTTTGTGCACCGACTATCACCTCTTTTTCATTTAATCACCTCTTAAATGGATCGCTCTTCTTCTCCAGGCCCATCAAGCCCATTGTGGACTATTAAGAATCTGGTCAACTAGTTGATTTGTCATTTACGAACTCTGTTAAATGCCATTAAAAAAACGAACTCAGTTAAATAAGTTTTGTTTATAATCACCATGATTATGATTCATGACAAGTGTTTATTAATTACAAATAGACTCACCGTACAACTGTCACTTTTTTTTTTTTGAAAATTTACTTTCATTAAGCACGACGGACACGGCCCTCAAAACAAGGACCGGCCGCAAAAAACACCACAATTACAACATGTACAACGGGGAACGACACCAATCCTTCCAAACAAGATTGGCAACATTACTACGATACTTAAACCAAAGAAAAGACAAAGACTTGACTCTAGCTAGAATATCCGGAACCGTAGCTTTATTGCCATTGAAAACCAAGTCGTTCCTTGAACTCCAAAGCACCCACATAGCGACCATAATTAAGCCATGAACAATCCGCTTCTTTATCTTGCTGCCCTGAACCGTCTTGTACACCTCTAGAATATCTTGAATCTCGAAAGCAAAGATAGGGGGTATACCGAGCCATCTGCTTAAGCCGTCCCATACATTGCAGGCAATAAAACAATCTGCCAAGGAGTGCATCACTGATTCCTCTGCCGATTCACACCAAGGGCAAGTCCCATCCGATAACGCCACATGTCTCTTGATCAACTCCTTCTTCGTCGGGAGCCTATTCATAGCCGCTCTCCAAACCATAATGTGACATTTAATAGGCACCCATTTCAACCACTTTAACACAAAATTGCCCTCCACCTCACGCTGATTTTGTAAGCATTCACCAACAGATTTGGTGGAGAATATACCATCTTTATTGCCACCCCATTTCCAGCCATCATTGCCCTCGGTCAAGACCAGCCCATCAACAAAAGAAACCAACTGAACCCACTGCAAAAACTCATCAACTGTGACGATTTTCGTAGTCCAGTCAGCCCCAAAAACCCATCTGCAGCCCCTCTTTTTAATTCTATCAGCAACAAAACAGTTTTTTTCCGTTTCTAGAGCAAAGAGATTCGGCCATCGATGCTTTAAACACCCATTCCCTTGCCAATCATCAAGCCAGAATCGAACAGTATCCCCTTTCCCTATAACTGGTCGGATTAACGAGTGCAGAAACGTGTTCCCTGCCTTAGTCTCTCCAACCGATTTAACAATACTCTTCCAATTCCCCGCCGCTTGATTGTTAACCGATAAACAGCCCCATTCTTTTTTACTAGAGTGACACACATCAATAATCCTTCTCCATAACAGACGCGGGTATCGACGATATCTCCAGGCCCATTTGAAAATGAGAGCCTCATTAACCTCTTTCAGTTTTTTGATGCCCAAACCACCTTTATTTTTCGGATTAGTGACCTTGTCCCAACACACCCAATGGATTTTGTTCACATCGCTAGAACCGGACCATAAGAATCTTTTCATAATTTTTTCAAGAGAATCAATGACCTTACCCGGAGCTTTATATAGGGAAAAATAATATATAGGGAGGCTCGAAAGCACCGATTTAATAAGCGTAACCCGCCCTCCTATAGAAAGAAGCTTGGCCTTCCATAACGACAACCTAGCTTCAAAGACATCAATCACTTTTTTCCAATTACTACACTTTTTCATGTTGGCGCCCACTCGAATACCCAAGTATTCAAGAGGGAGATCTCCCCGTTTACAACCCAAAAAAGCCGCCATATCTTCCACCGCCGCTTGGCTAACCCCAATACCAATGAGATTGGATTTGTTGATGTTTATTTTCAGCCCCGAAACCACAAAGAAACATCTCAAAATCCTCGCCATGTTAAGAACATTGCCCTCCGACCACTCACCAAGGATAAGGGCGTCATCGGCGTACAAAAGATGGGATAAAATAACTTCTTCTTTTTTTATTTGCACCCCTTTAAATTCGCCAATCCTAATCGCCTTGGAAACGACCCAAGAGAGCGCTTCCATAACAACCAAAAATAAGAACGGGGACAAAGGATCTCCTTGTCTTATCCCTTTGTAGCAAGAGAACTCGAACGTAGGAGACCCATTCACTAGGATCGAAGACCTAGCAGATTTTAGGATACCCAAAACCCACATACACCATCTACCCGGGAATTCCATTTGCTCCATAATTGAAATCAAAAAATTCCAATTTATATTGTCGTAAGCCTTCTCAAAGTCTATTTTCAACACAAAAGCCATTTTTTTCTTTCTCTTCAACCATTCAATCACCTCGTTTAGAACAAGCGGACCGTCCAAAATGTGCCTATCTTTTAGGAACGCGGATTGAGATTCAGAGATGACATCCCCCATAACCTCCTTTATACGGTTAGCCAGAATCTTCGAAATCACCTTACTAACCATGCCTATTAAATTAATCGGCCGATAATCTTTCATGTTAAGCGGGTTCTTGCATTTAGGCACCAACGTAATAAACGACGAACTACATTCCGGGCTGATAGCGCCCGTATCATAGAACTCGTTCATTATATTAAAGAAATCTTCTTCCAATTCCCCCCAAAAATTCTGCACAAAACTAAAGTTAAAGCCGTCAGGCCCCGGAGCTTTATCTTTCCCGCAATCAAACACCGCACTCTTGATTTCTTCTTTAGAGAATAACCGAACCAACACTTGTGCTTTATCTCGGAGAACCGTCTTCAGACCATCACAATTCATAACCGGTCGAACCACATGCGTCTCTTTAAAATGGTTACGACCGTACAACTGTCACTACATGGGTACAATCATTGAACCAGGATTGGCTTTTATTAGAGTAATATTATTTATTTAATTCTTATGTCATTAAGATCCTTCAACTACCTTAAAAAATGTTGTTTACCAAGTTTGATGACTATCACTCACCTTCCGGTGGAGTGGTATGGAAGCTTAATGTTAGTTGATTTGCGACCTAATGGTCACAAGTTCGAGCCTTGATGGATACCAGGTTTTACCGATTATTCACTGTCGTGCCTTCGGACAGGTGGGTAATTGGGTTTTCCCTTGATTGGTGGATCTAGAGGATCAGATGCCCTGTGGGTATCCTGAATTTGTCATAAATGAATTCTCACATTAGCCCATGACAACTTTGTTGAACTTTAAAAAAACTAAGTTTGATGACTAACTAAATTATTAAAATAAAATGTATCAGATTATTTAGAGATAACTGCAAAATTCGTCCCTGATGTTTGGTCAAGTTTGTTGCTTCAGTTCAATAAAGTTTTTTTTTTTTGCAATTGAACACCTGACGTTTGGATTTTGGTACTATTTCCGTCCATTTCACTAACTGAGTTAGAAAGTGTCGTTAAGTCAAGGGCATCTTTGTCATTTTACATAGTTAAATGAGGGGCAATTTGGATCTTTCGTCTATTATGATTATTTTAATCAATAATATATTGTCTTCTTCATATTCCCCTTAATAAACCCTAATTTATTAAACCCACCTCCACCAAATCTCTCTCTCCCTCTCTAAAACCACTACCATCATCACCCCATACCAACCTAACATTTGTTATGATATGCATCTCTTCCTAACAAGCATCAGATCCAACATCATCGTCAACAAGCACCACAACATCGTCCATAACATCATACACCACCAGATCCAACATCATCGTCAACAACATCAATCCTTATCTTCGGATTCTCCAAAAACCCAAAATTTTCCTATAAACCCTAACTCTGCTCTAAATCGTTTGGAACAATCTAATGATAAAGAAACCATGGATTTAGGGAAATAGGGATTAGGAATTGGGGAGAAACAAACAGAGGAAAAGACCAAAATCAAAGTCATACACCTACATCAGCCTGTTAAAATCAATGGATCATTCCACGCCTATTGATGGCAGAGAACAACAACTATCACTCGTGTTGGAATTAGTAGCATCTCCATAACCTTCTGATTCCGTTAAAGATGATCAGATAACCACTCTATTAATCCAATCAAATAATAAGCCTAAAATCAATATATTCATCATATCCTACCCTAGGCGTAACAAGTCTAACAAGGTATTATTATTATTATGGGGAAAGATCCGGTACAAATAGTTTTTTTGGTAAGAACTGTAAGAATCAAAGGAGGGTATTTTTTTTTAATTTTTTTTTTCAAAATTTTTTTTCCCCATATTGTTAAACATGTATTATAGTATTGAAAACTAAAAAAAAAAAAAAAAAAAAAAATTGGTGTAGAGTAATTACGTGTAGAGTAATTACATAATTACTCTAGTGTAAACTAATGTATTTACCTTAATGACATAATTACACTAAAAAAAATTTTTTTTTTTAAATTTTTTTTTGTATTATTCATCTAGAAAGAATGTTTAAGCACATGGGGAAAAAAAATTCTAAAAAAAAAAATAAATTTTTTTTACCCCCTTTGATTCTCACAGTTCTTACAAAAAAACTATATGTATTTGATCTTTACTCTTATTATTATTATATAAAAAGACAAAATCCTAGAGAAGTATGGTGGAGGTGATTGATGATAGGGTGAGGGATGTGCTGCTAAACATAGAGAGAGGGGTGGGGTGGGGTAAGGGTTGGTTTTATTTAGAACAAATAAAAATATTTTTTTATTAAAAATTGCACGCAAAAGGACAAAAGTGCCCATCACTTTAACGACGCTTTCTAACCTAGTTAGTGAAATGGACGGAAATAGCATTAAAATCGAAACATCTGGTATTCAATTGCAAAAAAAAATCTTTTTTGGACTAGAGTAGCAAATTGGACCAAATCTCAGGGACGGAATTGACAGTTCACTCGATTATTTACATAACATTAATATATAACTTTTTTATGTTCGCCATTAGAAAACATTTTTTTCGCATAGAGGTATTTTGTTTCATGTTTAGGGTGTTTCTAAAAAACATGATTTTTTACATTTAATTGAAAACTTTTCATTGTTTGCAAATTAACTTCACAAACTTACTTTCAACTTTACTTTCATATACTTTTCATTTTTCATAAATTTTTCGTTTTACATTTTGTACTAAATTTTGCAAGTTAACACGTCACAGTGTGCATAAGCTGTTCAACGTTTTTACATATATTTTTCCCTATTTGACATGCTCGTCGCAATGCGTGAGTCCTAGATCGACTTAGTTGTTCTTTTCAATGTTTTATGTTTCGGTTTAATTTCTTCGCATTATCCGGACGCAACTTTAGTGTTGGTGGTTACTGTCGGTGGTATGCCATTGGTGCTATTTGACATGGTTTTACTCTCCCGCTACAACGCTAGGGGATTAAACTAGTTGAAATTAACATAGAGAGATGCTAAAATATTGTTATTATTATTACTTTTACTATTACTAAAACACGATATTTGATAATTTTGTAAGCTTTGTAACTATTTTTTAACAAACAAACGGATCTTTTATTATAACACCACAACATTACAATACTTGACACCCAAAAGGCCCATTAAGCCAGTAACTACCTACCTGTGCACTACAAATTCAAACACCTCTAACAATAGCTCGTCTCCTATCACACCCCATCAAGCAATACATAGTATAGACTAACCATTATCAAAAATAGAAAACTCGTACCACCTATCCATATCCAAATCTGGTCTTCTCGCCCTCTTGATCATCCACCAATATGCTTCCGCTTTGATCTCCTCCACTAATTTTGGCGTCGCCATGTTAACACCTTTAAATACCTTATCGTTTCGACACAACCACAACTTCCATACGACCAATAGAGCAATAGCATATATCGCTTCCTTTTTCTTCTTTTCACCCCCAAGATTCCTGCAGAAATCAATGAGATCAACAATCGACTGAAGCGATTCCAGGAACTTCAAGTGCAGCCATTCACTTATATTCCACCATACCGCTCACGCCCACACACACTTGAAGAGAATATGACATGCAGTTTCTAGATCAGCCCCACATCTCTTACACATACCATCACCAACCGACATTCCCATCGCCGCTAATGTTTCCGCAGTTGAAATTCTATTGTCCATGACTCTCCATACGAAACAGTTAACCTTTGGAGTGGCAATCTAACTTCACCATATGTGTACCATTAGGGGATCCTCAACCGTATTTGCCATAATTGACTGACGAACCGCTTTAACCGAGCATTCCACTACATCTTCACCCAACACGCACTTCCACCCATCATCATGATTGTTCACCTTTTGTTCATTTAGTAACTTCAGCATTTCGGACCATTCAACAGCTTGTAAAGCTGAAGAGAATGCCCTTTTCCAACCGGGGTTTCAAATCACATCTCGTTAACGATCTCGAAACATTCAGCAACCCTTGCTTTTGTATTCGAGCATAACGCAAAACAGTTCGTGTAATTTTTCCTTAAATCTACCTCCGCTACACTAGTTATCTTCCTAAAAACTCAATGTATCCCCTCTTTCGACCACTCCTTTATATCTGGCTTCAGGTTAACCCCTCGTTTTATAAACTCCTTGTATAAGGATCCAATTGTACACCACGTTCCTGGCCTCAACTTTTTACATGGAACAAAACCTGATCTTCTGCCCCCATTGTGGACCGCCTTAACCACTTTGTAACTATTAATCTATTTAAAAAAATACATACAATGACAATATATATATATATATATATATATATAAAATTCACCAAATGAATTAAGGTTAGTTAAGTGGTGTGACGGTTTTAGTAATATATAAGATATCATTGTTCCGGTGCCAAAAACTATGGTGTTTAAACCATCAAAACATGGGTTTTGGGAAAAAGATGATTGTTACTAAAACATTAACAAGTTTTAAATTTATAAGTAAACGATAGTTACTAACTTAAAAACTAAAACTAACACACAGGCAGAGAACCTGGCGTGTGCAACAAAGATTTCTAGGGTAAATACCGAGTATCATAATACAGAGAACACACTTTCCTTTACTCAATCTTCCATCACTTTTGTTAATAGGGTTTTAAAAATAAAGGTAAAAAGGATAGGTTTTGAAAGAAAAATAGATTTTGAAAAGGTTTTGTTTTTATAAACAAGATAAAATATACGGATAGAAAACGTGCTAGCCGTAGGAACCCTCTGAATAAGTAGATTAATTATCTATAATCTATAATACATTATAAAGGAGGAGTGATGTACCATATTGGAATTTTGACATGAGTACAATTTTTAAAGCAACAAGTATAAGAGAATAAAGCTTATTTCATAAGGGTATTATAGGGATATTAGGGACAATTAAGACACTTAGAAGGATAAAATAGACATTTTAACTAACTCATCCTTTACAATATCAACACACTTTTACAATACTACCCTCCTTGTTCCATCCCTACCCCATAACCATACCAATCGACATCCCTTTCAATTCTCTCTTTACTTCTCAGATTTGCGTCTTAGACTACTCAACCGTCTCCCCTTCCATCTCTTTTAATACCTCCTCATTAATATTCAAGCTTCTTAAACTCTCTCCCTCTTCATCATCAAGCTACGGTTTCATTGCCTTAACAACAAACTAACTATTAGGTCCAAGGTGGATGAAAAAACCGGTATGTTGGTGGGTTTGGCCGTGGCGGTAGATGGTGGGTGTGGCAGTTAATTAGGTTTACAAGTGTAGGTATGTTTTTGTACACAATCAAATGTTGATTCGTTGACTAAATGTGTTTACTATTATTGTTATCATTGCAATTAACTCAAATATGAGGAACTTGTTTAAATGTTTGATTCCATTACCTCAAACACCGTCCTTGCATTTCTTTCGTTTCTGGTTAGGTTGTTCCAGCCACTTATTTTCAAACTGTGGTGAATACTTTATTGCTTGCATGCAGATGCTACTGGTTTTCATGAATGTGGTGTTGAGAAGCATGGATTTGATAAGGTCTCCGAGCAGTTTATTTTCAAGTTTGAGTCGACGACCATTTTGTATAGGCATAAGAAGACCAGTTAATGCGGCAGGAAACATGGTATTTTTAATCCATTATTATTGTAAATTTATTTTCTAAGTTCTGGCAATCTGATTACTTTGTTGGGAAGTTTGTTTATGATATTTCATGGCTTGTAGCCAGTTTTACTTCCTCATTTTTGTTAGTAAATCATTTATTTTTCTGTTTATTTCAACAAAAGCCTAATTGTTGCAGATGTGTTTTGCCTTGGATGATATTATGTATTTGGATAGGAAGTTAGGTAGGTCTTCAACGACTGGTGATGATGACGGCGAATCCCCCTTCGTCTACGTGATCTGTGATTGGAGTTCAAGGCTGATTTCAAAGGGGTTTATGATATCGAACTTTACAGGTTAAAACTTTGACGGATTTTTGGTTTCATATAAACGTTTATTTGTCTAAAACCGTGCATTTTATGTTCTTCCGTACACTTGATTGAGTTTGAGATTATAACCTGATATGAATGAAAGTTAGATGTGCTGAAGTTGTTAGAATTTGTTGATAACTTGATATGAATGAAAGTTGTTGAAATTTGATCTAATAAAACCTTATAGCCTGGAGTATTGAAACCTTTACTATACTTTATTATAAGGAATATTTCCTGCATATTCATTCTATATGATAACTGCTATATACAGTTTACTTCATTTAGTGAGGCTCAGTTAAACCTAATTTAGTTCCATGCTCTTTTTCTTCTTAAGTAATTAGACATTTCACCATCCTCATGCTTTACAATATGAAAAATGTGTTCCGTTCCTGCCCTTTATCATGCTTCAAAACTGATTGTTGTGCATTCAATAGTTGGAATCTAAGCGTCGTGAGTTTACGGTGGTAAGATGTTGAAGAGTCTCCACGTTCTTTGCTCATCTATTACTTCGCCTCAAACAACTTCCCTTCATCTCGCCAAAGCCCAAGTTTATCTCAAACATTACCTTATTTTTTTTTGTTTTCAACCCTCTCTCTCCACGCTATGATTTCTCCAGGCAGAAGGTACTCAACGGTGGAATACTTATAGGAATGATATGTGTTCAGCATTTGTTAATTAATCGACCTGTTTTACCTTCACAATTTTTTTTTAAACTTTTTATGGGCCAGTTTACTATTAGCTTTAGCTATTACAATATTGATAACTGGATGTGGACTTTAAATTATCATTAACTAGCCGGTTGCCTGGTAGGTTTTCGAGACCACGGAGGGCGTTAAGTTCTCAACATGAGGTGATGCTCAGTTGTAACCTACGATTCAATGCTCAGAGACTGAATCGAGTCACCCTGTTACTTCCTACTTCCCATGGTGCTTGCTGAAATATTGGTAACTGATAACAATTTAAGCGTTTGTTGGTCTCTCAACACAGAAGGGGTAACGATATGTGATCATTGACTCAATTTTGATTTACGTCATCGTTTTGGGTTTATGATTTTGCAGCTATAGACGCTTTGAAACCTGGATAGGCTATTGTCAATTCTTTCAAGAACAATTACCTCCTTGTCTACTCGCTCACGATGGTATTTTTATTCTTACGTTTCTGATTTGTTCTACATTATTATTTTATGTGTTTTTTTTTGTCATTAATTGTTCTTGATTTGAGTTTTTTCTTCTGGTGTGGTTTATACGAAGTTGAAATTGATTTGGGTTGGGTGTTGATAAAGCATAGTCACAGGAAACACCCCCACCCCCGCGATCGTTCGTACCAGATCGCAGTACAAAATCAACCCGAACGTTGATGCTACGCGATCCAGAACGGTAAATTTGACTGTTCCTGATTGTCAGCAAAATGACAAACACAAGAGGAGGTTAAACTACATTTTATTATTTGTTTAATTGTTAGTGGGCCACAATAAGGGAGGTATACGAAATGCATCTTCTTTTGGGTGGAAATGGATTTGAAATTAGTTACCTAACACCACTAATCATGTGTTATAATTTGTGCAGAATCAGATTTGCATTGGTGCCATAGTGATAACTAGGCAAATAGCTTACTTTGATGTGATTTTTATCCTTGTCTTCCTTATGTGATACTTAATCCTTGTCTTCCTTATGTGATACTTAATGACTTCTGCAGGGGTAAATATCAACCGCCAAACACACCATTAGTTGACGATAAACCATTGTATCTTCACATTGCAGCCGACACTCATGTAAGTTTGCTTCTTGTTTCCTTTTCCAGACTATTGGTTTTGGTTGGCAGTATACTTTTTGTTAAAACGCATGATTTGCTAATTAGAATTCTCAATATGCTTATTATTGTCCAAATTAGTTATTGTAGTAAATGGTTGCATTCTTTCAGACCTGAACAGCTGAACTCGTATGTGTGTTTTATTTTTTGCAGACGAAAACGGGTTGAGAATAGAGGCTTTTATGATTCAGGGTGTGTTATGTTTTACATGCATTGATTGGTGTATTCTTATAGCTGCAGTAAACAAACATATAACAAGGTCTATGTTTCAATATTGAATAAGTATTTACTTTTTTCACATTCATTAAATTTATGAAACAAGTCTAAAAGTGTGTGCATTTAAATTGTTTTTTAACCTAATAAATATAACATGAAGATATATATTCCTCGGCATGCCTTATCACTGATGGAAAGAAGTTATTGAGGTTGATGGCAAGAAGTTATTGAGGTTAAATAAACAAATCATGACAATATCATTATGGAATGTAGGATTTAATGATGATACACATTTCGGTTGCTAAATATGATCTTTAGATGAATCCCCTGCTGCATTTTCAGTTGCTTTAAATGAAGGCATGAAGCAACCTTTTGTTGCTATTATAACTGATGCCAATGGTAACAAGCTGTTGACATATAGGTACTAAGGCCTTTTTGGTGGTTAACCATCTCCATTTATGCAGAAGTATGCGGAAAGATATGCCAATATAATATAGCAATTTGAGATAAAATAGTATATATGTTAAAACAATTTTGTTGAATTTATCTTCCGAAAGTTAGTGTGGTTCATAGAAGATGGCAACTTTGGAGGACGATTTATGATTTGTAGTTTTGTACTCAGAGTAAATTCATTTCTTGAAGTTTTGGTTACTATGGTGCATCTATATAAAACATTGCAAAGTATTTGATGAAATATTACTTTAAATGTGCAAAATAACTTTTATATCCATGATTTTATTTTAAAAACAGTATTTAGAATTTTAGTAGACAAAAAACCTTTAATTCAACAGTATTAAGCATAATGATGATATGCCCCTTTTTAATGATGATCCAATTATTAGCTAGCCTCCTTATTTGCAGGTATGTTGCAAGACCTGTGGACCAAGATGAGTTAACCAATTAAATTGATCAACAAAATGTTGAAACTTGTTTACCAGTTTTGAGTTCTATAAATTTTATTATTAATTGAAATTGTAATTTGAACATTCCTAATGAAAATGCAATCTTTGTCAACTAGGTAGAGTCGGTTCAAGCAAGCAGCATTCTACTTGTTGATGTGGATTTGGTTGATAGCACTGTAAGTCCATCGTCACTATGGATGCATTGTATGTCCTTCATCATCCTATTACTATGGTAATCAGCCATACAAACATCAACCAAAATATTTTTTTATTCACATTTGAAAATTTAAGTGTTTTTAAATTTAAAAATATTTATGTTAGTTATATTTAGCTATTTATATATTATATTATGCGTAATTAGCTATGTATAAAATTGCATCAGTAAGATGTTATATTAGTGCTTCTATTTCTTGAAATTGAAAGATTAAGGAAACCGAGATAAAATACAAATACAAATAGACACGGAGAAAAACGTTTGTGGGTCCACTAGCTTGACCCGAACCAACATTTGAATTTGTTGATTTGTTGCGATTGAACGAGGGCTAATGGAACTGTGGAAGTTGGGGATAGAACAACACCTCTAGGAAGCATCTAAGAAGGAAATCGAACAATCATCTTCATTACTTGTTGAAAATTCTAAGTGCTGTGTAGAGTATGCATCCTTAAGATTCACCTTTATTTCATTTTGAACTCACTTTTTCAGATTTTTTAGTTGTTTTTTAGTGTCAGTATATAAACTATGAATTTGTAAATTATTTGTATAATTGGTTGGATTGTAACGGAGCTTAGATATGGGGTCTCTTCACTACATTCAAGTTGGGAATGTTTACATAATGCTGGAGATGTGATAAAATGGGAGCGGATGTTAAAAGCCCTAGAAAATGTTGACGAAATTGAAGATTTCTGAAGCTGAGAATGACAGGTTGATGAAATCATTGGAGGATATGAAGATGGGAAGTGCGAAAAAAGATGAGAAGATTAATGAACTTGAAAACACGATTCATGTGAAAGACGAATGCATTTTGAGTTTTTACGAGGATAAACAAGAGGCGATAAAGCAGCTGTGCATATGGGCGGATTATCTTAAGGACCGTTTCGATCATCTTCAACAACTACCGAAGATAAGCACCAGTACACAGAGGCAGATAGTGAGGTAAGTGCATATTATCCTATTGAAGTAAAGTATCCGTAATTGCAATCTTTAGTAACGCTGTGTGGTGAGGTTCTTAAACACGGGTCACCATTTTCATAAAATGAAATAGGCATTTTGAGTAGATGGTTTTTGATTGTTTGGAGTACTGGTTTGTTTTGGCATATAAGAAATTGGAGTAGTTGAGTTTGTATAGGAAGGAGAATTCTCATATTCAGACTTTGTTTTGTTTAATTGTATGTTTGTTACTTCCACATATTTCGAATATGCGTTTTGTGCCTTATGGTGAGGTTGTATGTTGCACCAAAATATCATTGTTATTGATTCTTGTACCCGATCAGAGAGGAGATGAGTGCAGTCGAATGATCGGAAGAGGAGCGAGTGCGGTGATATGGTCCAAATTAGACATGATAATATGATATTACTTGGAACACCCGCAGCAACGCGCGGGCATTCCCACTAGTATTAACAATAGTAATAGTTTTAATTACTGATGTGGAAAACGGGGTTTGAACAGTCCCTTCAGAGTTGGAGAGGGGAAAAGAAATAAACAAGGGATGACGTACTGGTAACTAAATGGTTCACGTGCAAGGGAAGTGCACGAGTCCCCATAAAGGTGTCTTCGGACTACTGGCCCGTAAGTCGATCTTCTCCTGATTGACAAGTGCCGTCGAGCCTAACACACACAAGTCATGTTTTTTAGGCACTTCCCAAACCACCGCAAAACCACTCGTTTAAACACTGGGTTTTCTAATCTATCTTCTTAAATCAATGTAGAGGCGAACTCTGATCAGGATCCTTCAACCTCTCTTATCTCTCACTTTTCATACCAAAGGATTTCACAAACCATCATGCTCTTGTGACGGGGAACCCTCTAAACAATAACGGCTTTGTACTAATGAGAATTAGTCAAATTATCATTGATTTAATTATCTTTATAAGTGGCAACTTAAATATTTAGTGGTCAAGTAAATATAAGTATGGTTTAGTGATTAAATGTCTTAAGAAATTGAACCCTTAACCCCTAAGACTTGTGAATTATAATCTTAATAAAGGTGAAACATAATCCTAAAGGTATGCAATCCGAAGATCAATCGTGCACTCGTAGGGGATCCGCCCTTTGCCTAGAAAACCACTCACACATCTGGTGTGATACCAGAAACTTGTCACCCGGATCTGGTCCACTTTAGAAGCCTTTTCTTGGAATCCGGTTTGGATGTCAGAATCACGAGGGATCTGCCTCACTACCGGTTTCCTTGCATTGGATTTAGCTTGGGACTACCAGAAGCCGTACAAACCCCATGATAGTTTTTAGATAAGTTACATTTTAATTGATTTAAGGATTGTTAAGTTAACCACTATTGGAACATGTCAAGAAAGATAAACAAACAAGAATTAGTTAAGAAAATGAACACATCAAGTAACTACAAATAAACTATTAGTATTATAAAAAGTCTAACGAATCGAATAGGTTTGAAGAATACTAGATGGATACAACCATATAAAGATAACAACGTAAGAACATGAAGATCTTCCACTCATAGACAAGCTTCCAAGATGTAAAGAACGATTTTTTTTTTTTTACAAAATACATTCACAACCAAATACTTACATACCAACCATTATCATTTACAACTAGTTCAAGTTTTCAAAATATAGTTTGGATAAGTTGTCATGGGGGATTTATCCCAACATGTATCAAACACTAACCAAGGACATTGTAGATTATCAAAACATTTTTAACCAAGACAAATCCCAAGACGTTAACCATGACACCCAACCCAACAAAACGCGTGTGCATTCCCACATCCGATCCGCGACTTGATCTTCAAGCATGCGCCTTACCTAATACATAACACAACCAAAAGAGAGTTAGCTATGTATTCTACCATGGATTATTCCATTATTGACATTCACCATTCTAAAACATCATACATACTTTCATGTTGACCCATTAAGGTCTTTCCACCCTTTTTGACCCATTAAGGTCTTCCACCCTTTTTGACCCATTAAGGTCCTTCCACCCATTTGACCCACTAAGGCCATTTTATTCATCCTACATAATTTCCACCCTTGACCCATTAAGGTCTTTCCAACCATTTGACCCATTAAGGCCATTTTATTCATCCTACAAAATTTCCATCTTTGACCCATTAAGGTCTTTCCAACCATTTGATCCATTAAGACCATTTTATTCATCCTACAAAATTTCCATCTTTGACCCGTTAAGGTCTTTCCAACCATTTGACCTATTATGGTCATTTCATTCATCCTACTAGATTTCCATCCTAGACCCATTAAGGTCTTTCCACATACTACATAACCCAACTATTTCAACTCATTTATTCAAGGCACAATAATATACACAAAAGTGACTAGTTGCAAGTCAAAACCAACTTACCTTTGTCTTGCGTGTCGTGTCCTCCTTGTTTGCTTGATCCTTCCGTCTTAATACCTACACTTGATGAACTCATAGTTTAGAACTCATGAACTCATCTTTTCTTCAATACAATTCTAGCCATAACTTAGTAATGGATTCACATTTGCTAACCATTTTCAATTAATCCGCATAATATTAAACATGATGCTTTTCTATTCATTCATTTAAGCATTTCAACATACACTTGGTGTGCATAAATTTTAATTAACATTCATACACCAAATTATGGACACACAACCCTCCTATCAACATTATACATTTCCACTACCATTATAACTAGCAAAATCACAATATAAGATTTCATCTTTACTAAGCTATAGCCTTGTTTGACCTACACAAAGTCAAACATGGACTCCTTCTTAAAACCCATCTTCACATATGTAGAGGAAGAAATTCGACACGAAAACAGGATTATATGATCATACAAGTTGCTAAACCAGGTGCGGAAACCCTAGCTTAGAACAAACTGATATAAACTCAATCAAAACACAATCAAAGTCATTTTAAAAGCTTTTCATAGATTAACTCTTTCAAATAATTGCTTACAGATTGATTACAGTTAATCTAGCACACAAAATAACACTCTTAGACCTCTTTGGAACACACACCAAAAACACACATTCTAAATGACTCGCTTTACATTACAAAAACCCAAAATCTATTTATAGCAGCTGCACATTCGCCCCTTTTCATTGGTCGAATGAAAGCCTATTCCACATTCGCCCATATTGTATGGTCGAATGTGTCTTCTGTGTAAACCTGTTCCAGATTCGTCCATTACAAAGCTACCTTCGCCCACTTCTTAATCACCTTCGCCCTTCTTTTCTTCCTTCGCCCCTTAACACATGTTAACATCTAATCATTAGTCGCAAAACGCATCTACAAACTCCCCCTCGACTATTGATTAGATCGTTTTCTGTCTTCATCCATGGCTTTATTCAGCAACTTGATTCTGAGCAAACTCTTTTGTTCTTTCGTCATCTCAGGCTCTAACCTCCTCTTCACAGGCTTTGACACATTTGCCATCTTCACCTTTTTGCCAAGTTTTCCCTCCAAATTACTTCCAGCATTAATGTCATAAGCAAAGCAAACACCAACAACCTGTGTGTATTTCTTTGCTTGATCTGCATCGTTTGGCTCATGATGAATCGGATTATAAAAGAGCATGATGATGTCTTCGAAGGTACAATTTATCAACCACATAGGATCAAATACATGAACATGCTTGTATTTGTCCTTTCCATCTCTCAACACGATCACCGCTTCTGCCTTCCTCCAATCATAGTACCAGAAAATGAAGTCAGCACTGAAGTGTTGAGGCATAGGCATCAAAGGTATTTTTCTCATCACTTCAGGTGCCTTATAAATCAAGGTAACCCGTTTCAACTTGGTTCTGGGATCAATATCCCTGTGAACTTTCCTCCGGGGATATTGTGGTTTGAATCTGTTCCACTTAGTTCTACTTTCCCAAACCAATTTGTCTGCACACCAACCGACATGTGAATTATTCACTGAAGCACCCGACATTTGAAATCTGCAAAGATCTCTAACCGCCCAATACGGTAGAGTCAGCAAATCAATGAATCTGTAAAAGTACAAGATTCCAGATTCCCACTTAGCAGCTAAACACTTCAGCCTGCCTAAGTATGTCCACCCGAGAGCTCTGCCTCTGAATTTCGCATTATGAAACCTATAGAAGTTTCCTTGAGCTTCAGGCTTTGGTCGGTTTTCATCCATCAGTCTTAATTTCTTCAAATACTCCTTCAATTTATCAGATTTCTTTGAAGATTCTGGCAAATCAGCTCCAAGTACTTTCTCTACAAACTCAGCACTTCTCTTCTTTGCCTTTCTTTTTGCAGACGTATTATGTCTCTCAGTAAAATCAGGAAACACCAAGTCTTCATCAGTTTGTCTGAAATACTGTGGATATTCCTCATGTGTAATATCCTCTATCTCAACTTCTTCAAATTCAGGGGTTTCTTTGTCATCTGAGTGACTTCCAATATCCTTTTCAGGAATATGTGGAATCGACTCATCAACAATGAACTCTTCAAATGTTTTCCCTACCCTCTGTGCAAGTCCATCTAAAATCTCCTTTGCCACAGATGCAGGTACTTCCCCTTCTTCAAGATCAGGATCGTTATATTCCAATTCATATCGCATGTCATCAGTTTGGAATATCTCTGCAAAACGACCTGTGAACTCAATGGTCCATTCCCTTTTCTCTAACATGTCCTTATACACTTGTTTTGCATCATCAGATAAGGACCTCACCTTCTCATTCCAAAACACAGTCTCATCATCAACATTCTCACTACTCTTCTTCGAACTTGACTCACCTGTGTCTTTCTTCTTCTTTGAAGGTGGTCTCTTTTCAAAAGTAAACTTTGAAGTATCATCTCCTCCATCATTATCATCACTACTACTACTATCATCCTCCTTTTGACTTCCCGAACCTTCAGCATCATCATCATCATTATTATCACCTTCATCATCACTCTTATCCGATTCTTCATCCTCATCATCCTCATCTTCCTCTTTGTCAGATTCAGATGGTTCAAAGTCAACCTGTTCAACCTCTTTCTCTGTATCCTCCTCACCCTCCTTCAGCTTGGGTGCAATATTGTACAGATTATCAATCAGCTCACTAAGGCGTTTGTTTTCAGCCTTCAACTCTTTGTTATCTTCTTTAATCGCCTTGTATCTGTTCTTGTTTCTCAGACACTTTCCTTTAAGCTTCTTATTCTTTGCTTCAAGCTTCTTTACCTTCTCATCTATCTCATCTTGATTAGACTTTGAAGCTACAACTATCTGAAGCATTTTCTCTTCATTTAGCTTAAACTTGGCAATCTCAGCTTGCTGAGCCACTAGCATCTTCATCATGTCGTCCATTCTTTTATTCACCTGCTTCATCACATCGTCATCCACAGTGACCTTCTTAGACTTTGACTTTGACTTAGATGGCTCAATCTCAGTTTCTTTTCCTTTCTGAGGCTGTGTAAACATATTAAGAACATTATCCAGTGCAATATTGAATTGATCCACTGGTAATTTCGTTGCCTCGACAGTCTTTTGTTTCTTAGTGGCTGGTGAAGATTGTTTAGATGATGTACCAGCATCAGGTAATCTCTTCCCTTTCAACAATAAGTTCAATTCTTTCTCTCTTAGCTGCTTTGTACTAGTCTTCTTGGCCATGGTTTTGTGTTTGGGCTTGGGCAAGTTCACTACAACGGTTTCACCCTCATTCAACTCGTCCAAATCTATAGTCAACCCTTCATCTTCAGCATCAACAGACTGCTTGCTCTTCTTAGCTTCTTCTATTGATCTGTTAAGTGATTCAGACTCACCAACCAAAGTGGCCTTTTGTTTGGTAGTCCGGACATTTTCAGCATCCGAATCCCACTGTTCTTCAGTCTCCGTCTCCTCTGAATCAACAGATTCTTCATCTACCAAACTCGTACCCTTCTTAGCAGTAGTTTTCTTCCTCACCGCTTGTTGTTTTGAACTCCCCTGATCTGTCTTTCCCTTACCCTTCCCTTTGGCTCCGGGATTGACAACCTGTCTCTTTCTCTTCGTGCTTGCATCAGCATAAACTAATGGATCATCATTATCACTGTCACTATCAGGATGCCTCGCTGTATTCTTTCCAGGATCCATGTAATCCTCTCTAGCCAAGGCTCCAAACAACCTCCTGTAAGGTGGTCTCTCGTTTTCAGGCACACCTTTGTAACCTTTCATTCTCACTAAGGTTCTAACATTCATATGATCCATAGCAAGTATTTGTGTTGGATCCTTCTTCAAGTGTGGATATTTGTGATCAAAAATCATCATAAGGAATCTAGGATAAAGCATGAACTTCTTAAGCTTCAACCCTTTCAACATCTCTAACATATGATCTAAAATCATCCCAGCAACGTTAAATGGTTTGTTGAGAGTCAACGCAACCATCAACGAGCTCAAACTCTTCCTCATCACGTCGTATCCCCCACTAACACATCCAAACACAAGTATAATGACGTGAGCAAAATACTTAAACTGAACTCCTAGTTTCCCTTTGTACATAGAACCATCAGTGATCGGTCCTTTGTATTTCATCCTTAGGAAACAGGCTTTCTGCTCAGTCCAGGATAATTCCCTTGGATCCTCACTTGTTTCAAACTGGATCTGGAGAGCTTCTCTGATACACTACTAGAAAAAATACCTTTAATGACACACAAACAATGACACACAATGATTTTATGACATGCAAAGTGGTGTGTTATAAAGAAATGTCATAGTTTTTAAAATCTCAAGAATTTATGACACGCATTTTTGTGTGTCATTTTTTAATGTCATAAGAAAAAAAGCATGACACTATCAATACATGTGTGTCATCTCTAAATGTCATCTTAATCAAAATTTTAAATGCTACTTCAAAATTTCCCCCTCTCTCTTTCCCTCCTAAAGCTTCTTCTTTTCCTAATATCTAAAAGGATTGACATTTATCATTTCACTCCAATCCAAAAACCTCTAGCCACGATTTCATTAACTCGAAATAGTGTATATGGCTGTTAGAGAGAGAAAGAAGAGAGTTAAAGGGTGTTAGAAAGAGAAAGGGGAAGATGATCGGAGATAAGAGAGAGGGTCTGATACGGCCGACGACGGAGTACGACGGTGCAATGGTGACCGCCGCTACTTTCCAGCGTGTATGGCACCCCTTCCAAACCAATCGAAGTTTGAAGTAACCACTGGTGGTGGCGGTTTACAGATCTGATAGAGAAGGATTGTTTTGTGGTTGAGATGGTGGGTTCCGATGGTGGTAATCCTACTCTGTAAACAAACGGTGATGACTATGACGGTGAATTAGTGGCTGAGTTAGGTGGCTATGGTTGTTCAGGACATTAGCCAGGTTCGCTTTTTTTTGTTATATATTAAAGGTTGACTTTGCCCTTTCATTGTTGTGTGGATCTATAATCTATTAGATATAAAATATTAGTTAGGTTATAGTGTAATATCTTTACCATTGGGAGATATTCATATGATTTTATTAGTTTTCCTTTGGGATTATGCTTACTGTATTATTTTATGCAGTTGAATAATATATAAAATTATGTAATGTAGTTTATTAGTAAAAATGTGTACGAAACGATATAAGTGCGGGTATATCATTATCATGTCTTCACAAGAGTTCCTGGGTTGTTACTGAAAAAGTGAAAAATTGATAACATTACAAGAATGTCTGCTATGCTCCCACCACATGAAAAATACACCACTCACTACTTTAGTAACATATATGAGTTGTAGTTTCAAACTAATATTAGACTGTTTTATATAATGTCTCTATTAAGGAATGAATAGAGATTCATTTACTTTGTAATCCTTTATCCTTACGAATGAATGCTAGCTACTACCTGTTCATGGAACAAAAGTACCAATTAGTGTCAGCAATCAACCTATTTCAGAAAGGTATTAGGTAAATCTTCCTATGTATTTGAATCTTTGTCTTTAATGATTTATTGATTATATATAAGATGGTTCAGGGATCATAGAGGAATAAGCAACTAAAGAATTGGCGCCTACCCTTGTTCACGACTCTTTGGACAAGGAGTTACACGGGTTAAATACGCGTCTAGAACAACAAGAGGTATGCCAATTTATGATTGAACTTGATGTATGAATTTATGTATATTAATGATAAACCATATTAATTATATATGTACAAGACTTTTATTCTATTCATTTATGGGCATTGTTCTTTAGAAGGGATCGATTACTTTTCTTTAGAAGTTCTGGTGTAAATAATTTAGTTTGCTGTGAGGAATCAAAGTATAAAACGTCACTCAGTTATGGGCACTGTTCAACACAAAGCAAAATGGCAAATTATCATCTTCCACATATTGCATAGAGTTAAATTAGAACTTTTTCAGAGAGCTTGTTGGTAATATTTGGTTTCTTTGTTAATAAAAATGCCTAGTTTATGTAATATATATTTAGAAAAAGCTGCGTGGTGGGGCTTTGATGTAGCAGTCGACTAGGATAAAGTTTCAAACTAGAGTGGATGACAAGTTTTGGATAACCGTTGCCCTTATTTGGTGAAAGATTTAGCGCAGAGAAACCCGGTGTGTTGATGTGAAAAGATAGCGCGAGCAATCCCGGCGCAACGCTCCGGTTTAAAACCACTAGTTATTGTTAATGCATTACTTCAGCAAGGTACAAATTTTGTACTGATTAGTTGTTTTACAATCTATAATCACATTTGTAGTTCTCATACATTTGTGCTTCTGGTTTCTTGATAATTGTCTCACCTACAATAAGTTTACTTAATTATGATACAAAACTAAAAAAATCACTATGTTCTTTGTTATATTAAGAACAGTTTGTTTGTTTTCCAATGAGATTAGGATGATCTTGTTTATTTAATGATCATTTCTTAGTGTTTTTGTGTACGTGAATGTGATACGTCGACAATTATATTACTGAATTTTGCATAATACTAGTATAGTAATATATCAACTTTCTTTATGTAGGCAACTTGTTGTCCAGCTTTCATGGTGCAGCTATATTACTTAGCAACCACAGTTGAGTCACGAGCCAGCTGGATGGACAAGCTATTACTAGTCGGGGCCAGGGACCACAAGTACTCTGTTGCAATATGTTTACACGGATACGGATATGTATAGGGATAGCATTCGAGAAGAACAGTCACGTTAGGTGAAATATGTTTACATGGATACGGATACTTGTGGTAGGATTCGACAAATGATTGTAATGGGTTTTTTGGTGGTATATATAAGATATGCAGTTTTATTATCAAATTTATTAATTTTGTAATTATAAATTTAAATATAAATCCAGGGATATTAGTTATTTTACAAAAAAAAAAAAAATAGGTAAAAAAAATCATGACACGCAAAATGAGTGTCATAAAGGTGTGTCATAAATGTATGTCATAAATGACCTTCAAGAATGTATGTCATTAAAGAGTGTCATGAAAGCGTGTCATAAAAGAGTGTCATTAACGCGTGTCATTAAAAGATGACATGCGCTTGCATGTCATAAAAATTTAACGACATGTTCTTCCTTGACACTTTTTTGTGTGTCATAAACACCCTTTTATGACACGCAATGCGCGTCAAGAAAGGGTGTTTTTTCTAGTAGTGATATCAGCTTCAGTGATGAACATCTCCATTCCCTGAATCTTGCTTTTAATGATCGTCTGATTGTCAAAGTAATCATACTTGGCGTTGTTGTAAAAGTCTTCAACTATATCCTTGTAGATAATAGTTGGTGTGGCCAAAGCATAAACCACTCTGCATCTCTTCAGAAACTTAATAATCTCAGTGAACTCCACGTTCTTCTCCACATCTCCCAGATACGCGCAACAGTTATGAGTCTTCTCAAATGGCCATTTACTACCACTTGATGATTCTCCTTCTTGTACAGTCTCTGGAACTGGATCAGTAACTACAGTCTCCACTGGAATCTCAATATTTGCTTGTTCTTCAGCCATCTGAAATGTAAAATCAAAATAAACGTCAAAACACGAAATCGACAAAAACTTGAAAAATTTTGGACTTTTGAAATTCCACATTCGCCCATAATGAACTGGTCGAATGTAGATTATTTTGGCCGAAAGTGTAATCTTTTGGTCGAATGTAAAATGTTTTTGAATAAAAATATTCATTCGTCCGTTTTAGTTCACCTTCGTCCGTCCAGTTCCACCTTCGTCCAGACGATAGACCGAAGGTAAACCTGTTCTTGACCAAAATTTTTAAAATTTTCAAAATCATGTTATTAACCTTTAATTTTGATTAGAGTCTACCCTAACATGGCCGACTAAGCTTCGTCTATCATCAATTGTCCCTAATTTTCATTTTACATCAGTTTTCAATAAGAATTAGGGTTTATATTGTTTCATTCAATCAATCAACGATTAAACACTGTTGTTATCCTAATTCTTGATGCATTCTCCCCCTAAAACTGATGTGGAATGAAAAGATATCAAAATGAAACACTAAGAATCACTGAAATCCCTAAACCCCTAAACCCTAGGTCGGTTTAGAAAAACAACGATTCCAGCTTCAATCTTTGTCCATTACCTGTAAAACTTATATAAAAATGATCAGTAAGATGCAAAGAACAAAACGCACAAGCAGGGAAATCAAAATCAACAAGGGTCTGTTATTGAAGAAATTTTGAAAAAATTTGAAGTGAAGGTCGAATCTGGGTTTGGCTTATATAAAGCCTCCACCTTCGCCCGTTCTATTTGGTCGAATGTAAAAATTTTTCACCTTCGCCCCTAGTGAAAGGCACGAAAGTAAAAGGATTTCACCCGGAAGTGGAAATTGGCTAGAAGCCACATTCGCCCAAATTGACACAACCCGAAGGTGAACAAAATTCCACATTCGTCCCAATTAAGGGCGAATGTAAAATGGAAATTTTGAAAAATTTTGCCAAATTACAAATTCGAATCCCGTTCAACATTTTTCAATCCGTTAAGCTTCCAAAACACAAATTTTTACTTTTAGAATGATACAAAGCCCAGATGGTGTTGTCAAATCTCAGAAATTGACTATCAAGCATCCCCGGTTATCAAAAATAAAGCAGAAATGCAAAAATTTTGGATTTTTCTGAAATTTTATCAAAACACACCTAAAATCTTTTTGGATTTTGTATCTTTTTGACAATAAAAGTAAATTGCAACAAAATAAAATGCATCAAAGTAAATGAAAGTAGTAAACATTTTGTGAAATCCGGTCAGAGGATCATATCAGTTTTCTGAGAAATCTGATCACAGCGTTGATCTTTTTGTTTAATATTATCATTAGAAACAGTATGTGATACGGCAATTGCTGATATTGTAGTCCACGTAAGCTCACATGCAGACAATTACGCAATGCTTTAAAATGATACGAGTTAGGTGTATTAGACTAACACGATGTGGTGCCCACACACACGACATACTCCCGTATCAAGTGATTGCACAAAGCTTCGTCGTAACGCGTGATTATGCCAGAGTTATCCGTAAAAGTTACAAAGTATATAGCACAGAGGTGTACAGGTCAGCAAATGAATGCAGCAGAGTAACATGTGCGTATACACTAGGTTGAGGCTGATATTAATCACTGATTTGCATCAGATGATCAATACGATGTAATAATGATCTATGATCAATTAAAACATAAAGTTCCTCAATTCGGTAACTTCCGGTTTTGGCAATTAAGCTCTTTTAGCAAATATTCTGATAAAACTAGGTCCGTAAATCAATACGACAAAAGTTTATCAGAATATCCCGGATAACCATAACATAACGACCCGAAACCTCAGATTTTGGCAATCCTATCAAACGAAATTACGGTACTAAGACCATATGCCCATGAGGTGTTCAGCCACGAACGCGTAGTTTGTTATGTTTGTATCACTAATGCACGCAATATTTAGTCTACGAAGCCTATCAGCATATCACACGTAATCAACACACGCCTCATAAACTATACAATTCTTTAGCCTGTGTCAGATCCCCACTGATGTACTATCATTTCCTCTGTTTTACCAGGAAATCATTTTTGATTTTCTAATTTTTAGGTCTTTTTGAATTTTATAATGTTTTTGGTTTTTCTGGTAAAATGGCTCCCCCTAAAATAAAGAACATATTTTTGGAATTTTTGATTTTTCTGAAAAACAAAAACAAAAATTTGAAAGAAACAATCCACTCGAAAGCATCAACTTCTTTGAGGATTATGATAGTAAAGAGAAATTCCCAATTAGCAAAGAGAAATTCCCAATTAGCACAATATAAAAACTAAAAACTAAAAAGCGATAAACCGAGGTGCCGATTAGTCCTGTTTTTCCTTTATATTGTTTACTTTTAAAAGATATTCAAAGCGTGAACGGTCAAAAGCTTTAGTAAACAGATCTGCACGTTGGTAGTCAGTGTGTATTTTGATCATATCGATCAATTCCTTAGCGTAACAATCACGGATAAAATGATATTTGATCCGGATGTGTTTCGCTTTAGAATGATTTTCCGAATTTTTAGTTAATGCAATTGCGGCTTCGTTGTCACAGTAAATAGGAGTTTTTAGAAACTGCAAACCGTAATCCACCATTTGTTGTTGAATCCAGAGTACTTGAGAACAACAACTCGAGGCTGCAATGTACTCGGCTTCACAGGTAGATTGTGCTACGGAAGTCTGTTTCTTGCATTGCCAGGTGATTAACCTGCTCCCGAAAAACTGACAACCAGCTGTAGTAGATTTGCTATCTTTGTCACAGCCGCCCCAATCTGCATCACTAAAAGATATGAAATCAAAATTATCATCATTAGGGTACCAAAGTCCTTTTGATGGACAACCCTTCAGATATCTAAGGATACGCTTGACCGCCGTCAGATGACTTTGTTTCGGCTTCGATTGATAACGGGCACAAAGACACGTTGCATACATAATATCTGGTCGAGACGCCGTCAAATACATCAGAGATCCGATGATTGCTCTGTATGTAAAAGGATCCGTCAGCTCCCCCTTAGCGTCCACTCCAATCCCGTGATTGGGTTGAATCGGGGTATCCATCGGCTTTGAGTCCTCCATCTGGAACCGGCTCAAGATGTCGGAGACATATTTCGTCTGGTGAATGAAGATCCCGTCGGGTCTTTGGTCCACCTGCAAGCCTAGGAAAAACTGCATCTCCCCCATTGCGCTCATTTCGAACTTTTCCTGCATGACAGTTTCGAACTCCCTGCATAAAAGCTCGTTAGTTGAACCAAATATTATATCATCAACGTATATCTGTACTAGAAGCAAGTCATCTCCCGTCTTTTTCGTAAAGAGGGTGCAATCGACGAGGCCGCGCTTAAATCCTTTGGTGATGAGGTATGTACTTAGCTCCTCGTACCATTGCCTCGGAGCCTGGTGCAAGCCATAAAGAGCTTTGTTCAACACGTAGACCTTATCCCGGTGGATTGGGTCCTCAAAGCCTGGTGGCTGCCCGACATACACCTCTTCCTTGACTTTCCCGTACAGAAATGCACTTTTCACGTCCATCTGATAAACTTTGAATTTCTTATAAAAAGCAAAGGCAAGGAACATCCGAATAGCTTCGATTCGTGCTACCGGTGCATAGATTTCGTTATAATCAATCCCTTCGATTTGATGGAAACCCTGCACGACCAATCTGGCTTTGTTACGCACAATTACCCCACGATCATCCTTCTTACACTTAAACACCCATTTGGTGCCAATCTTCTTCCTATCCGGCGGCAAATCCGTGAGCGTCCAAACTCCCAATTTCTGGAATTGTAATAACTCCTCCTGCATAGCTTCCACCCAGGCATCATCCTTCAAAGCGTCCTTGTATGTCCTTGGCTCTACCTGCGACACATAACACGCAAACGACCAATCATTTTGACTACCAGTTTGTTGAATTTTGGCATATAAAGCTAAAGCACCAAAACTCTCTGGCGAATTAACGCTTTTAAGCTGCCCTCTGGTCATAACACTACTTCCAGGATCACCGATAACTTGCTCCAGCGGGTGAATACGATGAATCCGAGATTCCGGATAATCAGGTACTTGCACTCCCGTCTGAGCAGTCAAGTTCTCTACAGCATCCAGATCATGACCCGTATTTGATGATGAAGCCACATCAGAAGTTGGAGTTGGGTTCACTGGCGGTGCCTCTGGTTCTTCAGCTTGATCAAGAATAGCTTCTTCAAATTGTTCATCTTCAGATTCTGAAGTGTCTAATGAAGTTGAAGCCTCTTGAAATATTTCTTCTTCTTGTATAGGAGCATTGGTATCATTAGAAGCTGGTAGGGGGTTCACGGTGATCGGACGCACCAACGGTGAAGTTGTTGCATTTTCACACTCGTAAAGTAATCGAATAACAGCTTCTTCAACCAAGCTATCTAGATTGAATGATTCAAAGAAATCTTTGTAATCAAACATCCAATCAGGACCCGTGCCTTGAATATTTTGAGTATATCGTTGAACGTCCACGTTAGCCCAGTCTTCCACACGACGAGTTCGCTTGTTGTATACCCGTTTGAGCGGGGTTGCATATCCAACAAAGTAACCCTCCTCGGCTTTAGGACTAAACTTTTCGCTTGGATTCAACATAGTGCAGGGCGCCCCAAAAGGTTCTAGATACTCTAAGTTCGGCTTTCTTCGGTGTAGCAGCTCATAAGATGTTTTACCAAACTTCTTCACTGTTAGAACCCGATTTAATGTGTAATTTGCTGCATAAATCGCCTCGTTCCAGAACATTACTGGAAGATTTGAATCAGCAAGCATGGTTCTAGCCGCTTCAATTAGAGTCCTATTCTTTCGTTCAGCAACACCGTTCTGTTGAGGGGTGTACGGAGCCGAATATTCATGATGTATCCCTTTGTTTTCACAAAGTTCATCCATCTTGGCATTTTTGAACTCCGTCCCATTGTCACTCCGAATTCTCTTTATCTTCACATTGTAGAGATTCTCCAATCGAGTGAACAGAACTTTTAGATTGATAAAAGTGTCGCTTTTATTCTGCAAACACATCACCCATGAAAATCTTGAGTAATCGTCAGTAACGACTAAACAATAAAGCTCTCCAAGATGACTTTTGCGCTTGACTGGTCCGAAAAGATCCATGTGCAATCGCTCTAGTGGCATCTCTACAGAGTTAACCTTTTTCACTTTGTGGGACTGTTTGTGTTGCTTCCCCTTTTTACAACTCACACACTTGTCATTCAGATGGAAATGTTTCACGTTTACTCCATCGACAAGTCCATTTCTCACAAGTTGATTCATTTTCTTCAGATGAATGTGCCCCATTCTTCGGTGCCACATTATCGATTCTTTCTCAGTCGCCTTGGACAAAAAGCATGTTATTTGCCCCTGTGATGTCATCGCCTTGGACATATCAAGAATGTATAGATTGTTGACGCGAGGTGCCTTCAACATTATCCACTCTTTAGGAATTGTAAAGCCCGGTTTCAGAATATAGCAGGATTTGTCATCAAAATGCACAGTAAATTTCTTGTCACAAATTTGACTGACACTCAACAGATTGTAATCTATCTGCTTCACATACGAAATCCGCTCGAAACTCACTATCCCATTGCTCACACTTCCTTCCATTGTGATATATCCACCTTTGTTTCCCGCAAAAGCTACATAACCTCCATTGATGTTCTTTATGTCGAACAGCAACGCTAGATCCCCTGTCATGTGGCCTGAAGCTCCACTATCAACAATCCAAAGACTGCTAATAGGGCCAGCTGAAGCTCCCTGCACACAAAATGTAAATCAGTTAGTTCTTTCGGGGGACCCAAGCCTGAGTCTTGGGTCTTTCAACATCAGGTTTCACAGTAACATTCTTACAAACATTTTCAACAACTTTTTGATCAATCTTTTTCTGATTGTTCAAAACAGTTTCCTTTCTCTCATTGACTTTTGAAGTTGAGGCTCCTGGAGTACCATTGGGTGTCCAAGATTGTTCAGTCCTTTTCAGGATACGAATCTGAGACTTTGGATTCTCAGTCGGTTTCTGAACATTGTTAGCAAAGGTAACTTTCTTTGTAACCTTATCTGATTTAACAGACTTAGGTCCAACATTTGATTTGACAATTGGTTTTGGTGGAACCTTTTGCCTATCAACTGTTGTGTTCACCACTGGCTTTCTCCATGAGTGTTCCATAGCAATCCGATTCCTTCTATCATAGTGCATTGGACGAGTGTTCCTCATTTGAAAATTATTTTGATTATAAAACGGTTGTTGTTGTTGAGGAACAACTCTCCTATGAGGTGGCACATAATGATCAATCGGTTTTCGCATAGAATTCCTCACTTCAACCTCGTGCCTCTTGTGCCTTACATATGGGCACTGAGCAAGTAAATGCCCTCGTTCCCCACATTTAAAGCACGCACGGTACTCTTCAAAAACATTTGGAGCATTTGGTTGAGCAAATGATCTAACAGGATATTGATCATTGTACTGTTGCTTCCTTAAACTCTCAGGGAGTGGCCCTTTTGAGTAAGTAGGCTCATTAAAACCATTAGCTCTGTTTTTGGGTTTAACAAACTCTGTGACATGGACCTTTGGTTCTTGAGGAACATCCAAATACAACTTCTTTAACAAAGCTGGTGGAATTTCATTTGTTCTCTCATGTTTTGGGAACCAAATTGTACTTTCTTGCCAAATCTTTTCAATTTTAGCATAGTTGGCATTTTTTATTGGAAAGTCCTCGTCAGAGATGATTTTATCGGATCCTTCCATCCGATAGAACACTTTGACAGGTTTGTCACATTGTTCGTTTTTATCATTCTTTTCAAAATCTTTCTTCACCATATTAAGATCTTTCTTCACAACATTCTTTTCAGACTTCTTTTCACAATGAATACTTCTCATCGGAACAATTTGAGATGATGAAACTGGTTCATTTGTAATGATGTGATTTTCTTTTGGAATTTCACATGCATTAACAGTTTGGTTACAACCAGTATCATCACTCTCTGAGTCTGAATCGACACTTTCAGCAGTAACACCCTCATCATTGATTCCCAAAATCGGTCTAACATCGGAATTTGGATCACCAATACTTGACGTATTAGATTCATTTTCCGATGCTGAATCAGATTTTACCGAACTCTCCGGTGTCACTTGGTGACAATTATGGTTTTCAAAGAGAACCGGAGATGGTACAGCCCGATAATTGGTGGTTTTATCATCAATGATGTGATCTACCACATAAGCAACATTCTTATAGCTTTCCAACTTTTTGTTTACTTTCTCAGCAAAGCATTTGATGGCTGCCATTTCCAACTTGGTGTTTTCAATTTCATTGATATAGTTATTAATTGCCAATTGTTTTAAAGACAATGTGTTTTTCAAGTCGGAAATGTCCTTTTGTAGCCATCTAATACTTTGTTAAAAGCATTCAACTCTTTGCGAGTAGATTGACTGTTCATGATAGCACTATCACGTTGAACACGGAGTTGTTTAACCTCCTCAGTCAATCTATCACATGTACCACAATATTTTTCACTTGTATTATCAGTACTACATGCAGAACTTACAGGTTTTGGCGGATCAGTCATGGCCATTAATGCGAAATGAGCTTCCTTTCCTGCAAAGAATCTGGAATAATCAATCTTTGTGAAAGCATCATCTGCAATGCACGACTTCCTTGTCATCAGAAAATCCGCTTCTGCAAGCAACTGATCGATATCTTCATCAAGAGAATTAACACTTGCTTCTGTATCCGATTCACTGTCTGAATCAGAGTAAACCGATTCACACTCCTCGGGAATGTCAGAAACAGTATCAATCACAACTTCAGAATTTGTCTCTTCATTCTCAACCTCAACATTAACTTCAGAATTAACCTTAACAGGTTCAAAATCCCCATCCATCTCAGCCTCAGACTCATCACTATCAACCTCAGTTTCAACCTTCTCCTCCATCGTCGCAGAATCTTCAATATCAACCTGATATGCAACACAAGCCACATTTCCCCCAGTAGTGATTTCCTCAACACCTATCTGAATACTCGACCAATCAAACCTCTCATCTTGTTGAGTAACCAATGCTTGATTGGTATTCTGTTGTTCATTTGGTGTAGTGATTGGTATGACTGTTCGGTTAGTATTGTTTGGTGTTTGGTTTTGTGTCTGGTTTGGTGTGTTTGGTTGTCTATTTTGGTTGTTATTATAGTTGTTTTGACGATTTTGGTAGTTGTTGTTGTTGTTTTGGGAAGAAACTTGGTTTTGGTTTTGTTGTTGACGGTTCTGATAGGTAGCATTGAATGGATTTCTGTTGCCTTGTTTTGGTGGCTGAGTGCATTCTCGTTTAAAGTGACCTTTCCCTCCACAGTTAAAACATGTCACTTTCTCCTTATTAAACCCGTAGGTTGTGTTAGGAGAAGTTCCCAAGTCAGTTCTTCCTGTCTTTTCTATGAACTCCGTTGCTCTTCGCATTATACTCGCAAATGCCCATTGAATATCAATGAGTTCCATCTCCTCCTTGTCAATCTGTGCATAGTCTTCATTGGTCAAGTTGTTATTACCAATTTGACTAGCAACTAACCCATTGTAGGAAGAAACCATTGCAGAGACTAATGCAATGTGTTGCTGAGCAACTTCAACTGTCACATTACCAAAGTTAGATGTCTCCAAGACCACAGTTTGTTGGTTAGGTTGATTCATTGGTTGTTGTTGAGCTTGACCAGCAGTATAGAAAGCTGCTTGTTGCTTTGGGGAGAATGGTGGAATGTAAGAATATTGATATGGAACTTGTGGTTGTGGTTGTGATAAAGATGAAGTTTGTTGTTGGTAGTTAATGATAGGTGATTCCACAACATTGGATACACATGCAACATGTGGTGTAACTAGCCCTCCTGAACTTGCACTTGCTGGAACTGAAGATCCTCCAAAGTATAAGTTTGGATTCTGAGGAATCTGCGCTCTCCTAGCCTTCCTCTTCTCTTCCAATTCTTTGTTTTCCAGCTTCTCAATGAACTCCTGAAGAGACCAGTATTGATAAGCATCCTTCTCCTTCAGAACATCCACATGCTGATCCCAGTTAGGTGGTAATGCATCTGCAAACTTTTCCACCTGTTTTGCCATAGGAATCTGTATATCATAGCTAGACAATTCAGATATCAAATGATTATATCTAGGAGTTAGTTCTTTCAAAGTTTCATTTCCAACATAAGAAAAATTCTCAAACTCCTTAATAAGCTCTTCCTTCTTCAAACTTCGAGTCTTCTCATTTCCATCATGCTTCCTTTTAAGCATTTCCCACAGTGCCTTAGAAGTTGTGCAAGTCCCAAATTGATGCAAAAGATCATTTGTAATTGCCTGTGTCAATTGGGAAAACGCCTTCTTTTCCACAGCAAACTTCTTTTTCTCATCCTCAGCCATGCTCTCCAATGGCACTGGTTCACCTGTGTTCTCCAGAACTGGTGGTGTGTAACCTTTAGCAATCATGTTCCATGCTTCAGCACCTTCCACTCCCATGCCTTCCAAGTGTATCTTGAACTTTTTCTGCCACTGATTGTATTCTTGAATCTCCATAAGCTTCGGTGGCCGAGTCCCGCTACCTGAAGACAAATCATTAATCAGTGTGGAAATAGCATTTGTAGTTTGAGTGTTTACCACCGCTGCTGCTACTCCCCAGTAGTCAGACTGTGGTGCTGGAGGTGCACTTTGAGTCATGTAGTTAACCGGCTGCGAAGACTGTGTGCTCGTCTTCTGTGCTGCCACTGTCCATGGGTCCATCACCTGCTGTTGTGGTTGTGTAGTTGCTGGTGTAGGAGTAGTCTGATAACGCCACATGATCACGAACTTCGAGAAATTCAACACTTAGAAAAATTTTCCAAAAACTATCCTAGTTTCGCCCAAATGTGATCAGGTTCGTCCCTTTTGTTTCAGGTTCGCCCAAAAAGTCTCTCACCCGAATGTGAAATCTCACCAGAAAGTAAAAAACACACTAACACGTTTCTACCTTCGTCCAAAACAACCTAGGTTCGACCGTTTTAATTTTACGTTCGCCCGCACGATGTCCCGAAGGTGAAAACAGTAACCCGAATGTAAAATATTCAAGTGAAAAACTCTACGTTCGCCCTAAAATCTCTAGGTTCTCCCAGAAATCCTCTCACCTTCGACCTAAAACTCACACATTCGTCCAAAACACTCAGGTTCGCCCATATTTCACTTTTGAAAAACGGTTACACTTTGAAAAACGGTTATTTTGATCTCTGATTTTCAAAAGTTTGTGGATTTGAATGATCTTGATTAGGTTTTGCTTCGGAGATGATTTGGAACAACTTTAATACTTGGAATTTTGAATTTTAACCACAAAATCACCTCTAATTCTTTCAAAAACACTCAAAAACCATTTTTATATGAAAACAGATGTGAATTGATGAAAATAATGTCCAAATCAGCTCTGAGTTTATCAATTTGTTGTTGTATGATCCTCTACGCTCTGATACCACTTTGTAGAGGAAGAAATTCGACACGAAAACAGGATTATATGATCATACAAGTTGCTAAACCAGGTGCGGAAACCCTAGCTTAGAACAAACTGATATAAACTCAATCAAAACACAATCAAAGTCATTTTAAAAGCTTTTCATAGATTAACTCTTTCAAATAATTGCTTACAGATTGATTACAGTTAATCTAGCACACAAAATAACACTCTTAGACCTCTTTGGAACACACACCAAAAACACACATTCTAAATGACTCGCTTTACATTACAAAAACCCAAAATCTATTTATAGCAGCTGCACATTCGCCCCTTTTCATTGGTCGAATGAAAGCCTATTCCACATTCGCCCATATTGTATGGTCGAATGTGTCTTCTGTGTAAACCTGTTCCAGATTCGTCCATTACAAAGCTACCTTCGCCCACTTCTTAATCACCTTCGCCCTTCTTTTCTTCCTTCGCCCCTTAACACATGTTAACATCTAATCATTAGTCGCAAAACGCATCTACAACATACTCACATTTTCATACAATCTACCTTCAATTAACATAAATTATACATGTAACTTAGTATATTTTATCCATTAAACAAGCTACTTCCAATTTCTAAGCTCAATGATCAAGAATCATATATTTCTACCCTTATCCAAGAATTTCATCAACATAAAACAACCACTATTATCATCCTACAACTCACCTTGTGTTTGTTATGACCTAAGGACTTGAAATCCCTTCACATGCAAGTGAATTGGCCGATTTTGCTTGGGTTTTGGGGCTGATTAGTGAGTTTGGGGTTTGGGGTGGTTTTCTTCTTCTTCAAAAGCGTATACTCCTTTCCAGGAGTTTGATTTTGCCTTAATCCTCCCCCATTCAACCCCTAGATAATACATTGTTTCAATTCAGCCCCTCCCTTTTAGATTACTAGTCATTTTAAGCCATAACTTGAATTACTAGCCACTTAGCCCTTTCTTTATTCCATATTAACAATTTAGTCTATTCATTTTTCTTTTTTGTACATATTTACCCACTACCCTTTATTAATATTATTTTAAATTTTTGGGGTGTTACACAAGAACCTCGATCCTATGTGTATGATGTGATTCTCGAAACCCCTAACTTTATTGCATATAAACTACTCATACGGTGCCATTTCTTGATCGGAAACCAAGGTTGGAAAGCTCCTAACCTTGGAGAGGTTTTAGGTCATCCCTAAGGCCTTCCATAGGACCCCAAGAACACTAAAGAAATGTGGAAATCGACCACAAGATGGCACACAAATGGTTGAGTTGAAGCTGCTATTCATAGGCAAATCAGGCAGAGCACGACCGTGCTTACGGGGTGGCACGCCCGTGATGACTGTCCCACGTACGTCTTGTTGCTGCAGGAAACAGTCTGTCTTTACGAAATCATGAGCACGGCCGTGCACCCGATTAGGAGTCTCTCAAGCTAGTTGCTTTGTCTTCTAGCGCACAAGGCCTTGTACCAATGTGCTTGGCCGTGCTTGGTCGATCCCGTGCTGATTTTATGGTCATTTATGCCTCAATGGTGTCTTTACACATCCTTGGAGCATGCTTCGAGTCTCGTGTCTTCAGGAGTCTCTGTTCATGCTGTTTTTACCCCGGAAGTGTTTCTTTTCGGGTTGGAGCTCCGTTTTCCGGATAAACACAAATCAGAACGATTAAGTAGCTTTTATCATTAATTTTAGCCCGATTACGTCCTATTATGAGACTATTTATGCATATTTAATATGTGTAAATGATGGCACATTGCTAAAGGCAAACAAAATATATGTGAATCTTAGTTAATAACTAGTAATTTACCCGCCGCGCGTTGCGGCGGCGTACCCGACTCGTGTCGAAACATAATATAGATGAAAACGTATTGACCAAATCGACTTTGGCGGCTTGGCCTAGAATTCTCAATGTGGATATGATGAGTAAACATCATACATTCTCATACAACTAAATTTATGAAAGCATAAGCGTAGAGCAATATTAGTAGCAGCCTTCCATCAACCACATATGCCTTGTAACGGACGCCTTACAGAAATCAAGTTGCAATATGACCTACAAAACACAATATCCGACGTGAGATTTAACTATGAGACATGCATCTAAATGCAAGATGAGGAAAAGGGTTCCATGGCAAGGTTGATTCTGCCCAACGCACCGTAATAACTAAAAAAAGTAAATTAAGCAACTCGTACTCATCGTCACTTTATTTGATCACGTTGACCTGCGTCGTTCAGGATTTTTGAAACAACGCCATCGCCGTCACTGCTGTAGCGGTTTGCGGGCGAAAACTTGATCGTGTCGCTGGAGTTGCCTCGTGCAAAAGTAAACACATTTTTGTTGCAAGTTGCCTACAAAAAAAAGTCATCAACAGTTGACCATCTTTATGTTAACGTCAAAATTTTGAGACTTGCATTGTAAGAGGTGAGTTCCTAGGGTGATCTTATAGTTATTTGAGCTTTTACAAACGACGGTCCACATGAAAGTACAAAATACATTGAAATCAAGATTGACCTTAGTGATAAGGTTCTAGGTGAATTGTTACTGGTCAAAATGTTAAAACATAGGTGTTCACATGTAGTTTCTGTTACCGGTAAAAGCTGGACTGCAATTCACCATCTTAAAGGTTAATCAAACCTGCAAAATTCAAGAAAAGTACAAACTAAAATCACACCGAAAACAATAATCGAATTGTAAGGTAAAATAGTTTTCTTGAATTCATGTGTAAGATGGATAATAAGAGGACAAAAGCTATTAAAACATCCAAACATCAACAATGTCTCTTTGAAATCATAAAAGCTACTAATGCTAAGATCCAATAATTAAAATCTAACAGCCGTATTGTAAACATGTTGCCACCAAAGTCATAAGCTTTAACATTTTGGCCCATGTTGAATTTTGTGACCAAAGTAGCATACTGTTGACTTTCGTCAGACCACCTTGGCATACATGTATTAATAAACACTATGTTTTACTCTATCTAAAAGTTACTTCATGTATATTACCTTAAACTTTGGAATAAATGCATTGGCAAAGAAATATTACCTTAAAGATAGGGTTTAGCGTAGTGGCAATCTTATAATGTTCATTTCTGGAAATTTTAGCAAGTTGTTCCTCCCTTTTCTTGTTATCCCAAATAGATGACGATACAAATACTACAATACCCACATTATCATAGCATAATTTAAAAATCCAACTTAATTGTAGATTGGTTTATTAATCAGGCACTGCTATCAAACGCTTCCCTGATTGTTTCAGCTTGTGCATATTAAAAGGAAAAAGTCAACAACCAGTCTTGTGAATTTAACTAATGTCGGAAAATAAATCTAAGCATTGAAGTTATACTCCAAATGTAAACATAAAGCAAGTTGAATCATAGTGTTTAGATATGAAAAATTGAACAAAACATCATTAATAAGTGCAAAAGTAAAAGAAACTACATAGTCTACACACAGATCCAAATCCAGTAAACGACAAATCTATACAAAACTGCATATGGAAACCTTAGCTTCCTCATACTTCAACTTAAAGTCGGTTGCTTATATAATTTCTTTTTATCAAGACAAAGTACAGTTTACCTTTACATTATATATTGCTATTCCATTAAGTTGAAACGGGCACCTCATCCTACACACGACCTACTTTTACCTATTGCATTAATAAGCCAAATCGAAGCCATGATGAAAAGATCAGTTCAAATCCTAGCAAAAGCATACAGTTTATGCAACATATTCATCTGAAGAGTATGAAGTGATACCTTATCAAACCAATGTAAAGATACACGAATTCAGCTATCATCACCTCTCATCATAACAATCACTTGTCACCTCCGTTTTAACTAATGGAACCACCGTGACTACTCATGTTGTCACCATCCCTAAACAATGAAAGGAAAACAAATAAGAGTCAATCGTCGCCGTTCATATCTTTTGAATCAGCACAAAATATTCAAAAGAAAATGTATACCAAAACCACTACACCAACCTAACAAAACGAAAGGAAACCCCAAATAACTAAGGAAAAGGACAAACCAAGTAGAAGCATTATTTTCATCTTCAAAATCATCCTTTTTCCATCACTTTCATTGATTTAGGATATATTTTTTTCTATTTTCCTAAAGTAATCCACACCTCATTGCACCGAAACCCCAAATCAGTGATTTGTGAGACCTACATCCTCAAAACCCACAAACTGAATTGAAAAAACCTTTTCTCATACAAATATACCTGACTTTACAATGGTTTGAAATCTTAACATTGCACTAAAATGTATAGAGATTGTTCCAAAAAGGTACAAAGAAATACCAACTAAGATTGTACCTTCAATAGGGAATTTGAAAATCTGCCTCATCCCGATTTCTGTTTCACTGACTTGACTAACTCAATTGCCACCTGGTCCGTCTGACGGCCGTTGTCACCGACGGCTCACCTTGTTGAAGCAACCCTACAACAATAATTAACCATATCATAAAAATATGAATTTTAAGTAAAACATTTCGGGAAAATAAACAACATACCTTTGGTTTGAAAGAAAATACCGTGTACGGTTCTGAATCATCAACAACAATTTGGGGCAAAACTTCCTAGTTACGAATACATATATTATCTTCATCATCAAGTACTGGCCGAAGGTATGTGACGACGATTAGGCGGTTAGGGATGTATGAATGACCGTAAAGAGAAAAGGAGTAGAGAGAGATTGCATAGAGAGGGAGAGAGATCAGAGAGAGAGAGAGAGAGCGAGGTGGGGGTCAGAAGATAGGGTCTTCTTTGTGGATGTGTGTTGACAATAGAGAGAGGGATACAGGTGTTGATGATCAGATACACGTGTAAGAGGATGGCCATTTTATAGAGAGTGGTTCAATTAAAAAAACACCTACCAAGTACAGCCATCTAAGCCCAAGGTACAAACAACTAATACACATAACACACTTTAAGCATATAGTACAACACCTCATTGCATGACAGCTTTGGTAATTAGAAGTATTTAAATAAGTGATAGTTTTTTTTTTAATAAGGTGAAGTAGGTTTTTCGTAATAAATTTTTTTTCCAAGGCTTATGGGTGTGGGAATGTCCTCGGCCGTGGGGATCGTCCCACACCGCCCTCGACGATCCGGCTCGTGCAATCATCCAAAATGGGACGTTTGAGACAGGGCTTGAGAAGCTGATGTATCTATTAATTAGATGAGGAGAACTAGCCAAGGAGGACCATCCCCACACCCCTGGCTAGTCCACTTGAGGATGGTCCTTCCTTGTAATGATGTGACAGCTCATGTGGAGGCTAATGTTAACGCCCACCAGCCTAAATAGTAATCGAATTCCATTATTGTGCAATTTAAGGTTAACTGGAAAGACAAGTCATTAAATAGTAATTAAGATTAACATATTTTTTATTTGACTCAATTAATTTTAATTCTTTTAACAAGTATAAGAAAATTACTTAATAAAAATTATGTGATTTTAGATGATAAAAATAGTTTTGACTAACTTCAGGTTGTCGCTAGCTGTTGTGTAAAAAGTAATTTCTCATACAACAAAGTTTTAGTGAAGAAACACAAGTCTAAATATGTGGATACGGTTTAATGGTTTAACAAGTAGGTTCAATTCAATCAATATGATTTCCAAGTTAAGGTTTACAATATTCTGAGTAAGGTAAAGAACCTGTAAAACCGAACAAATACCGTGAACTCATTACAAGAGGAAGAGTTGGGGGTTCTTCTCATAATCACCATTCAGCATGAGAATAAGTGTGGATTTTCAACTAATAATGAGAATTTAAAGAAGTAGGAAGTATAGGGTGAGAGTGAAGAGCGCAAGACCGTCTTTACCTTGGACCAATGGTCCTATTTATAGCCAGAGACGAATGAGAAGGATTGGATAAGCTATCGTTGCCAAGAATATCCCGTTTGTACCCTCACCCCTCGCTATGGGTGTTTGCAAAGGTGGGAGATGTTGGTAATTTTAGTGTTATCAACATTAATGGTGATATTGGATTAACTTGTCGAATGGTTTGATCTCATTAGTCATTAACCGAGTTAGGAGATGCAGGAGCGCGGGCTCGGTTGTCACTAATGAGATTGTGTGTGTTATCGGTTTAAGTAGTTAAAGTATAAGTTCATTGGAGTTGGGCCTATTGGATTAATGGCCTAACTAACTAGAGTCTAGTTTATTAATGGGCTATTAATTGAATGGAATAAGGATTGGGCCTTGTTTGCTCTTGGATATGCCTATAGGCCCAATGATTTTAGCCTATGGATATATGTTGGTTTTCAACATAGGACAACTGACAAGAAAAAAAGAGTTCTTTTCTTTTCTTGGAGAGAGTTCTCTGGATTTAGAGGATTTTCATACACACAAAAACCAATTCTCATCTGGATTATCGGTGCAATAATACTCAAAGAAATTAAATCCGATTCTTGTGTATATACTACGTTTAATCCGTTCAAACGTTTGATTGTACCGATCAAATAGTTTGTTCTGATAGTGATTACACGACTCGTAGTATAATCCAAGTGATTTTCGATTTCTTCTACGGTTTCGGTTCAATAAAACCAACAAAGAACAAACTATATGATATTGAATCGAAATCTGTTTTGTTTGACAGTTTCATGTTCTCTTATATAGAAAAGGAACAAAACGAACTATAAAGTGTACAAATTTGTTGGGTTATAGTGGTCTGTTCCATTCCGATTTTCGAAATCGATTTTGTTTAATTTGAGGATTTCTTACTTTCAGTTATGTTATTTCGGTCTAATCGATTTGTTTATGGTAAAATCGGTTTGGTATAATCGGTTTCTGGGTTACGGTTTGGTTCGAATCTTCTAGGATAATCGAGGATTTGTGTATTCAATGGTTTCGTTTTGTTTCAAGCGTTCTGTCCATATCTATTTTATTTTGGTCTATTGGGTTGAATTGGGTTTAGAACTACATTGGCCGACTGTTGCTTCGGTTTGGTTACTGTTGCTTTATGTGGATTAAAATTGGTGCCGTCAAACGGTGGCGTCTCAATCCCGTCGTCTTCCGTTTTGTTGTTTGTGCCAATAAGAAACAATAAAAAGTTGGACTTGGTTTTTATTAATATCAACCAATTACAAGTTTACAAAGTGGATTAAAGAAATCAACAAGAATTTATTTCTTGTTGTGTTTGCTTGATTGGAACTGTGAGGAACCAAAAGGAAAACTTATGGTTCACCAATCGGTTGGGTTTCCGTTCGTGGAACGAGACGGGAAAGCAGAGACCCTACGGTTTTGTGTTATGATTTTCAATCGTGAAAACAAGGATGACGGGTTCGTTGTTCTTGTGGTATGTTGTAATCTAAAACAAAAACGGTTTGGGTTCCCTTGGATTTGCGATCAAAACAAGAAAGGTCTTTTTTTTGTATGGTGTTCTTGATTCATGATTGCGATATTCAACCATGACTGAGGATAAAACTTTTGTTTTGTTTTATGGATTCAAGTTTAGAGTTTATGTTTGATAACTGGTCTGACAAGGAGATGACATCAAAGGCATTTAAATCTCCAAGTAAGTGATTAATTCCTTTGCATTATATGAATCATGTTATCATGATTAAATTAATATTAGTGTTGTGAAATTTTGTTTGACTTTGATAATATTAAGAAATGATTACTTCTTATTACTTAGATATTAAATCTCATAATGTGTAATTTGTGAAATATCCATACATGTCTATTGTTGGTTTATAAGATGCCTTGATATTAAATATCCATATCAATGGTTTCATTATGGAATAATTGATCTACGAGTTTTGAAATTCAAAAGGCATTTGAAATTATGGACTACTCTTAGTAACTTTAAGATTGTTTTGATTTCGACTTGTGATCGAAATAAGAGCAATATATATATGGATCCTTTTTGTTATTAATTAAAAGTGGAAACCGTTTGGAATGTAAACAGGTTAGAATTATTTTACCCACATTTGAATAGCAATACTTGGCACTTAAGGTTAATAGTAATAGAAAACATGTACTCGAGTTACTATATTTTCCAAATTGTTCGTTGATATAATTTGTACATGGATAAGAATTTGTTCATAGGATTTGATTTATATGTGTGTGATCCTTATATATATGGTTCCCTTTGGTAATAATAGTTATCAATGAATGAGTTGATTGAATTATATATACATGTGTGTAGAATAAGAAAGTTATGGAAAGAATAAATGTGTTATGTCTTGATGTGTCATGTTTGTTGTTTAAGATATTACTGCAGTATGGATAACATATTTAGACTGAATGTGAATCTTAAATATGTTGTAGTTCCAAACAAATATAATTATATGTTATGGCATATTTGCTTATATTTCATTTAAGCTTTTAGAAAAGACATGATGTATCTGAGAATGGTTTAATTATTGTCTTTGATAGAAATTTTGGACCTTGTACACAGTGTTGTGTTTTGTGTGTTTTATACCTACACATTCATTTGGTAATAAAAAGTATGTCATTACATTCATAGATGATACATAAGATTTTGCTATGTATTTTGTTGCATACAAAAGATAAAGTCTTAATAGAATTTAAATTGTTTAAGACCGGGGTGGTTTTATAAAGGAAATGGTTGATATCTTGTCATATTCATATCTAAGTAAATGATTTTTTGCTATGTTAACAACATGTATTTATTGAATATAGCATTTAATAAAAGGATTAAAGTAACCTCGAATGAATCTTGCTACAAAAGATGTCAGATTTGAGTTATCATGGGGTTTGGGAATGTAGAGCTGTTAAAAGGCTTACTGAACCTGAAATGAAAACCATATGTGAAAGAAGCATAGATTGCATAATTATTGTGTATGTTGAACATTCTATTGTTTACAGATTCTATGTCACAGAACCAAATGATTATGTATCTGTTCACTTTGTAATTAAGTCAAGAGATGTTGATTTTGATAATGAGTATAGGTTTACCTTGGTACCTAGACTAAAGGATATGGCTAGTTTAAATGATTCTAGAATCAATAAGGCCTATGATGATAACTCTAGTAAAATCAAAGATGTATTTTTTAGTAGTACCGAATCTCACTAAAGGTACTATAGTAAGAAAAGTTAAGTCTTTTCTTAAATAGTGGCATCAAAATGTGATGATGTTGTATTGTCAAATAGTTGTGTTATTAACCATGATGACAAGTGTATAGCAATTTTGACTCGTCTGGTAGAGGAGTCATAATTTGTCTATGTGTGGATGACATGTTGATCTTTAGTACTAATCAAGATCAAGTGGATAAAACTAAGAAATTCTTGTCATCTAAATTTGTCCTGAAGGACATAGGGGAGGCAAAATTGATTCTTAGTATTAGAATCACATGTGATAATAATGGCATCTCAATCTCCCAGCCTCATTATTATGAAGATTTTAAAGAAATTTAATATCTAAAATTGTTCACATGTTGGAACTCCCACATAACCTTATATTCGGCTTATGCCTAATAAAGAGGTTCCTATTTCTCAGCTAGAATATTATAAAGGAATAGGATGTTTGATGTATGCTTTAATTAGCATAAGGCATGGTAAATTCTATGTTGTGGGAAAACTAAGTGGATTTACCAGTAATCCAAGTACTTAGTACTGGCAAGTCGTGAATAGTTTATATAAATACCTGGAAAAAAACCATGATCTGTGGTTTGTGTTATTCAAGTTTCCTTCGGTTTAGAAGAGTATTCTGATGCAAGTTATATAACCAAGTAGAGTTGAATGCTCTCTTGGGGGAGGTGTCATTTCTTAGGAAATTAGGATTTGTACTTGCATCATTTACAATGGAATGTGAGTTTGTAGCATTTGCAACAACTGGTAAAGAAGCTGAGTGGCTAAGAAACTTGTATTATGAAATTCCATTGTGGTCTAAACAGGTATTACAAATATCTATCAGGTATGATAGTGCTGACTAAGGATTAAAGTCAGGTGTATAATGGAAAGTCTAAACAATTATGTGTTATACATAGCATGATTCATGAGCTCATCATGCATGGTGTGATATCTGTTGAATTTGTAAGATCTGAGTATAGTTTGGCTGGTTATCTAACTGAAGAGTTAGGAAGAGATCTCGTGAATAAATCAGTCATAGGGATGGGTTTAAAGTCCACACTTTAATATCCTATGTCAAGATACCCAATTCCCATCTAATACAATGTTAGATGCAGAATTCAATGTGGAAAGCTTGCCATAGAGATATTGGAACACATGTTCAGAATCATCCCAAAGTTTGTGTTCAGACTGCAAGATAAAGTAGGCTGAAGTCTAACTTCTTAATAGTCCTTTGCATTTGCAGGTGCAAGAATAAAGAGACTACCTATAAGAGTATGAAGTTTAGCCGCTTCAAGAAGCTTGGACTTGGCTTTGATATACTCTTTGAAGGATTGGACACTGGCTAGTAAAATATAGTGTCAGGTAAGAACATATGGATATATAAACTTATGTGTATTTTACCTTCAAGTATTCAAATGGATAGCAAGGGTTCAATCCATAGAGACACCCCGATATTCGAATATTTGGATCGTGTAATTTACTAAGATGGAAATTCAATCCTCAGGACATTTCCATTTATGCATGAGTTTGAGTTTCTTTGAGAATTAAGTTAAGTTAATCATGGATATCACTAAAATGGGGGAGGAATGTTGGTAATTTTAGTGTTATCAACATTAATGGTGATATTGGATTAACTTGTCGAATGGTTTGATCTCATTAGTCATTAACCGAGTTAGGAGATGCAGGAGCGCGGGCTCGGTTGTCACTAATGAGATTGTGTGTGTTATCGGTTTAAGTAGTTAAAGTATAAGTTCATTGGAGTTGGGCCTATTGGATTAATGGCCTAACTAACTAGAGTCTAGTTTATTAATGGGCTATTAATTGAATGGAATAAGGATTGGACCTTGTTTGCTCTTGGATATGCCTATAGGCCCAATGATTTTAGCCTATGGATATATGTTGGTTTTCAACATAGGACAACTGACAAGAAAAAAAAAATTCTTTTCTTTTCTTGGAGAGAGTTCTCTGGATTTAGAGGATTTTCATACACACAAAAACCAATTCTCATCTGGATTATCGGTGCAATAATACTCAAAGAAATTAAATCCGATTCTTGTGTATATACTACGTTTAATCCGTTCAAACGTTTGATTGTACCGATCAAATAGTTTGTTCTGATAGTGATTACACGACTCGTAGTATAATCCAAGTGATTTTCGATTTCTTCTACGGTTTCGGTTCAATAAAACCAACAGGAGATTGTCCGCATGGCCAAATTGGCTACACGTCGCTTTCGGGGTGTACTATATGTCATGACTGAGTCGACCGTTTATAGAAGTTAAGGATGACGTGGATCTGTGGCGTTTCATTAGTTGGCCATCATTGTCTGATGTACCTCTTGTTCTCTCTACCATAATTCGATAATTCGTTCGTGGGGGAGGCACTTGGTACGATTTCCAGTGATCCGTGATTGGCCAGGAGTCGCCGTTATTGTACCTCCTACTCCGCTTGCGTGACGTGTTTAGTGGAGGTACATGATACAAAGATCCGCGCATAGGTGAATGGCTACACGTCAACGTCCCTTTTACTAAACTGTCTCTCACGTGCTAGGTGTCCGCCCACAAGGCAGATGCGACCCGCGAGAAGTGTTGAACTTAGTTGTTTGTTGGTTTGAATGTGGATTCACTCGTCCCATGAAAGTCCGGTCCTGTATTTCTTTAACCTTGGATGTGAGTTTAGCCCGACGCATAGGGAGTCGGGCCCATAACTCTCAGTAAGGTAAAAAAAAACGTTTATACTACGAGTTATAATTTTCATATGAATTTTATATTCATACGCATAAATCTACGTGTATAACAACACTTCATAGCTCTTTTGAAAACAAAAAATTCCTTTTAATTCTGTGGTCAAGGGAGTTAAGCCAAGATTGCCAACACTATATAGCTATGGTGTGTAAATTTATGTATATATAATTGGAAAAATGTAAGATCGAAATCGTTGTCATTGTCATTTCGAATAGACAAATACAGTATTTCTTACGGAAACAAAAATGTTGCTTTACAAAAAACAAATATATAGAAATTCATGTAAAGTAAAAATATATATATATATGTATCAGAGTATACGTACTGGAGCGTTATAAGTGGAAAAAGAAAATATAGAGCCCCCCCAACACCGCTACGGGGGGCTCCATCTCACAAAAACCAAATCTGGCGTGATTGAAGTAACGCCCGGAAGAAAAAAGCCCCACCAATCAGAGCATGCCACCTCATCCCCTCTCTCTTTTTATTATTTTTTTATTTTAAAAGATATAATAAAATATTAAAAGGGGCTTTATATATAAAGTCCCACCACTACACCCCTTTTCCACTTTATCTCTCCATGCTGACTCAGCAGCCACGTGGACCAATCAGGAAGGGGGGCTTTATATATAAAGACCCCCACTACACATGGTCTCATTAAATTGTTAATGAACAAATAAATAAAGTTCTACGGTTCAAAAAAACAAAATAAAATAAAGTTATATAAGAGTATTGCTAAAACTAAAACAGTTTAATTAAAAATAATCTACTATTTACATATATGTATTAATTCAAAATGATATTTTACTGTTCATGAACAGTAAATCCCATTATTTTATATTTTTTTTTGTTTTCCCACACCTTACCATATAATATATATCATCTCTTTCATTACAAAACACATGTGGCCTTGGTGGTGGAGTGGTTTGTGTTTAACTTCCATTCCTCAAGGTCTAAGGTTCAATTCCTTGGAGACACAACTTATTTATTTTTCCATTTTTTCATTTTTTTTTGTTTTCTCACACCTTACTATATAATATATATCATCACTTTCACTTGAAAATACATGTTGTGTTGGTGGTTGAGTGGTTTGTGGGGAACTTTCATTCCTTAAGGTCACAGGTTCGATTCTTGGGAAACACAACTTATTTATTTTTTCATTTTATTCTCATTTCAACAGTCATATTTAATGTTAACTACAATCTATTTCATATTAAAGCACAAATGGGTTTGGTATAAGTGTAGTGCTATGAGATGCATTTTCTCAATAGGAGTTCTTGGGTTTGAGACCAGGCCGTCGCAATTAATTTTTTTTTTATTTCAACTACCTTATTTGATGTTCTTAATCAGTTTTGCGCATATAATAACTGAGTAAAAAAAAAGTTCAAGATGAAGTAGAAATCACCGCGGCGCGCCGCAACGCGCGCGATAGAAATCCTAGTTATTATTATTACAAAAGAAGAAAAACTTGGATCGGGTGTCTAGCTTTTCACTAATCATTGTCATTGTCTCCTAAATACTCCAATTAATAAATAAATAAATTATTGGAAGCAACATGAGTACACCCCCAAAAGGAAAAACATTCCGAGGGAAGAAATTATTAATAAAATTAAAAAGACAATATGCCCTCCATGTGAGTTGATTTTGAGACAAAGGGAAGAGGGTGTGGGGTGCTTTCCTCACATGGGGATAGGGGTAGCTTTGTCATTTGCTACACGCTCATGGCTCTTATTTTATCATTTCTTGTCATGTTATCCACTTTATATTAACTCTAATTATGTAAAAAAAGTTATATTACTATATATATATATATACACACACTAGCAGGGTGCTCGCGAAATACGGCTTAAAACACAAACACTTACAGAGTATGAATGGTTCGGTCATTTCGGATTTTATCCTTAACTCAAGCAGATACCAAAGTCATCGATTGGTCTATTTATTAACTAATTCAATTTACTCAGTTAGATTGATCATTTTTTATTCAGTTCGTTTAATTTTGGTTCATAGCCAATTCCAAACTTAAGCAAAAGCTTTTGCTTAAAATACATAAAATTGATGTATAAATACATGAAATGGATGTATAAACATATGAAAAGGGAGTATAAATACATGAAATGAGGATACAAAAATATGAAATATATTAAATCGAGATATAAAAGGTAGAAATATATGAATATAAGAATGGTTCGGTTCATTTTGGTTAAACAAGGGTATACACAATAAAAAATAAAATAAATAACCGGTTTTTAGTTAATTTAGTTTTTTGTTGATTTTGGATCGGTTTTGATTGATTTCTATTTTGGTTTGGTTAAAGATTCAGTAATTACTCACCCACGGACACCGTTAATCACATAACACATCGTTTTTTAGTTAAAAAATTATAGGAATACTATACTCAAATTAGAGAGAATAATATACTCGTTTTATGATGTAATTATTTTAAAAATCTTAAAGTACGAAAAATTATGGATGTTTAAAAATAACGGAGGTAGTTAGTTTTTTATAAGGGGATAATATGTAACATGTAACTAATAACTAATTATCCAGAATTTGGTAAAAGATGGGGAAATTGAAGTTTAATTAAGACGATGGGATTAAAGTGTAATTATTATTACGATGAATTATTTAAAAAGTGTTTTAAGTTATTTTAGAAAAATAAAATTTATAAAAGGACTTTTATTAATACGATTAAACAATTGGGTTAAATATAATTTGTTAAATTTGCAGTATAAACTTATAAATGGTTTATTAAATTTAAAAGTAGTTCACGATAAACTAACAACGTATTTTAAATAAGGTTTTTAAAATTAAACTGTGTCAAGAGTTGAAAGGTGTTTCATCTTTATCAGGTACAGAAAGTAAACTTAGACATTTACTGAAATTGCACGACTTGCCTCATGCTACAAGTCATCAAAAATATACTCGGTAATTAAAATATTAAAGTAAATCCCAATAAAATCGATGATGTTGCGCCAACCTAACTAGGAAACACTCAAGCCAATAGATCCGATTCGTTTGTGTTAGCGATTACTCTACATTGGGCCTAGGATTCTGGTGAGAGGTTAAATCACGTTTCCTAACACACTTAGATCGGTTTCACAAGTTTCTAGTAGAGGGCCAATATCACTTGAAATCGTGTCAAGTGAGCTAGTTGGGGTTAAATTAACCAATGTCTTGACAAGCTCGCCATGCGACGCCAAACTTGCGAGTTGCGTAGATGACACAATCATTGAGCGTCTGTAACACCCATGTTAAATATAACAAGATTTCACTAAAATTCACATCAAAATGTCGGGTTCAAATTTCATTAATAATAAATTGTTTTTACAAAACGCCTTTCAAAGGTTGCCATTTCAAAAAATATTAGGATAACTAATTAGATTTTACTAATGACACATGAATGCGGAAGCATAAGGTATGTATGTGTTTGATCTTCATTCACGAGCTTGAACATCCTTCCTTATCGACTCTTGGACATACCTAGGGTTAAACACATGTTAAAACCTAATTAGAATTCATAAACATATGTAAAAATAGGATTAACATGTGTTAGAAATAATAAAACATAAGTATTCTTGGGCTCATAGAACCCGCCGTAAGCTACGGTATCCCAACTGTAGCCTATGGTTGGTGTTAGCTGTTGCTACTGTTTAAGTATAGCCAACCGTAGCCTACGGCTCGAGGGGAGGTTTATTGGCCGTAGCCTACGGCGTAGAGCCATAGGTTACGGTCCATTGCTGCTGTTTTGGACCGGTTTTGCTACACATATGTAGCCCCCTTGCCCTAATTTCTACCCAACTTGACAAGGAACCAAGACTATCCCTTTCGGCTATGAGATTCCTCTACAACCCCAAAGCCAAGCACTACCTACAATGATCTTTATTCGGGTTCATAGCGAGTCCTAATATGACGATTTACAATTCATCTCAATTTGACTCGTTAAACCAATGTCACGCCATTACTTGATTTAACCAAAACCTATGATTTTCTACAAGGCTCCAACTTGATCATTTTACACAATTGTCCTGCAATGAAGCAATTTCAAGAACTAGAACTACTATCTAGTGTTCTAACCATCATCCATTACATGATCGCCTTAGGCCTTGACCAGCGGTTACTTGTGATTTTCCCAACTTTTGTAACATAAGGCCCCTATTCCTAATCAAGTGTTGATTCGGGTATTGGCGCCTTCGTTCAAGTCATTCTACCAATGGGACATTGTTTCGCGTTAATAGCCACGAGTGCCAAAATACTCGATCTATCCTTGCCCGGTCCAAATGACTTATACTTCATTTTCATTGGCGATTACTAAACGCTAGAGAATCACAACATCACCCATTTCCAAAGGTTCCTAACAACTACCACATGATTTACAGAAGGAATTAGAGTCATGATAATGACTTACCTGACATGTTTCCAACCTTCGACTAAGGTCGTTCCTATCGAGTTGCGTTCGAATACAAGCTTCCCATCATGATGCTCATGTGGAAATGTTCAAGTGTGGACAATTACATCTAAAAGTATATAACTTGATATCTAAACCAGCATGAGTCATCGAGCGACTTACCTTCAAGCGTGATTCTTCCCACGTGGTTGTTTCGACCCTTGGCCCTCGGGGGCCTCACCTTACCTAGAGATTGATGTGATCATTTATGCTATTAGAGTCAAACTTTCAACAAGAATACATATGATCATTCAACCTCTTATCAAGTCTCGCCAAGCTAAACCCATTTACTATGTTTCAAATCCAAAATTGCTCATTTAGACATTTTAACAAACACTTGGTGGCGAGATTTTACAAACATTGACTATAGGTCCTCTAGACCATAAGGACCATACCCATATCAAATTCTAAGGCTTATATCAAACAATTACCCCAAGTTCATCATTTTTCACAATTAAAGATTCAAGCACACAGACTATTACGAAGAATCCCTAGAGGTTACTTACAACCTACAAGACCTACCAAGTTCTTACCATGAACTTCAAGGATCTCTCATCTAGGCTTAAGTTATCATGTTTCACACAAGATTATTTTGTTTTAAGGCTCTCTTGTACTAGAGACACCTTCCTTAGACACCACTTTATCAAAATCAAAGACTCTAAAATTTCATCATCACCACATAGGCCAATAATACACCAATTTGAATGAAACAAAGGTTACCTAGATGATTGTTGAGCCTTAAATGATTAGAATTTCCTTCATGCAAGGGCTAACACCTTGATTATTGGCTGAATTTAGCTAGAACCAGAGATTGTGTCTTGTGTGTGTTATGTGTGTGTTTATTGTGTGTTTTCACGTTCCATGGGATGAGTTCCCCGGTTCTTTTATGTTCGAACAAGCTAAGTTTGGCTACTTGGCAGATCTAGCTCCTGGTAATTGAGTTTTTGGCTAAGTATGTTAACTAGATTACCATTTCATGTTAATCTGGGCCATTTTGTCTAATCGAAGTTGACCCGGTTATTCGCGCCGAGGTAGAATTTCTAATATTTCCCCATGAGATGTTCGGTTAATAAACCGTATGTTGTTTGATTAACAAAGATATCAAGATTATGAAATTTGGGGTGTTACAGCGTCACCCACCTGTGTAAGAATAGTGAGCAATGCTTAGCCATTCACTTGTTCTTGAGGAATCGAGATCTCAATTCCTAAGAAAATTTATTTTGTTTAAGTTTTTGTAGATGGCTTCACAAAATTCCAGAAATTTCTCTGAAATCATTCTATATGTTAAACTCGATGAATCATACTTCATGGATAGGTACTCTAACTTAGATAACGTACTTGGAAATTATGTGTTCTAACTTAGAAATTATGTGTTCTAAAGTTCCGTTTGCTTGACAAACCTACCAAGCATAAAATTCTCCAAGCTGGTTGAATTGGTTGGATAATAGTGGTCAAACTGCAAATGAAATTTGCATGTACATTAAAATGTTAATAACACCATAAATTCAAAAGTGTTTGAAAAGCTTCACTGCTTATGACAATGTCAAAGAGTTGAAAGAAATGTTCCCTCGACCTAAAGATATGGAACCTTATGAGGCATGATTAGAGTTTATCTCAAATCTCAAAATGCCCTGATAAATATCTTTGGCATACTTGGAAGCTTGGATGTTGTTAGAATACAGATCGAAATGACACTAATTAGTACAAAAAATGCCATTTAGCGGCACACACTTTCATGAAATCCATCTCACTAAGAAAATTGTCAAGATGGTAGTTACTGACATTACTCTAGAGAGAATTATGGATGAGTTGGCTGAATGTAGATCGGCAAAGGAAGAGAAAAACAATATTACTTTAAACAAAATGTAATTCTAAATCAGCCTTAGGAGTGCCCAAAACGCTGATTACCAAATCGAGAGCTTAGATAGGGAGATTTCCTGTAATAGCAAAAGCAAAGGAATGTTGTGCTGGCATTCCTTTAAGATATTCTGCAACAGATAATCCTTTGACTCTGTCCTTTAAGGTTTTGACCTTTTTATGCAAATGATGTTTTGCAGAGTTAAGAAAGTCTAGAGATGAAAGCTGATGGAAACACTTGAAGATCCCTTCATCGTGAAATTTAAGATTCAAGTTTTGTTTAGTTATGAGATGATTATATACAGTTTTTTTTTTTTTTGAAATGATTGTTTTTAGTTTTCTTATTTTGCATGAACAAATATTTATTTATTTTATATTTGGTGATTATTACGAGTAAGTCTTGCATAGTTTATCTTGTTTTTTAGTTGAGAACTCAAGTGTTGGCGAATATCAATATCTTTGAATAGTTAAGATTCAGTAGATAATCATTATGAACGAGATGATTCTAATGAATGACATTATAAACACTATAAAATACCTACCTTAAGTAAGACATAATTATATTATTGAACTAAGAATTAACTGAATTGTAAAATTGTTTTATGAGGTTTAGTTATTTGCTATTGTCTATAAGTGTCTTAACGAACATCATATCCTACTAACACAAGTTGAACTAATGAATATTGTCATGGAATCATCATATCCTACTAACACAAGTTGAACTAATGAATAGTGTCTTAATGAACATCATATCCTACTAACACAAGTTGAACTAATGAATATTGCATGGAATCATCAATCTTACAAAGGAGAATAAGGAAATCTTCTAGATATCCTAAATATGTGAAAGAATTTATTCATATTAGAACTCTCACCAAAAGGAAAGTAATGTTGAACTACGTGTAGGTCAAAATAACATTACTAGAATTGTTCTAATTTCTTTGAAGTTTAAACTTGTATCATAACTAAAGCCATGATGAATATTTAAATATTCAGACATGGCAAACTCGTTGCATATTACACTGAGTCTATGACATGATCGTACACTTAAATGCTGATTTATAATCATTAATTTAGGACTTAATGATTGTACAAGGAGTAGGGCCTCAAGGGTAAAAATTGGATCTTGAATAAGACCCAAAGTATGAAGCGTACTTCATACTATCAAAGCTTGATAAGAAACTTAAAGGTAGGATCAATGGATGATCTATAATAAGATCCGCTTGATAGTGTCATATTCATGTCAGCCAAACACCCATACTACAAACTTTGAATTAGATAGAATCAAAATGGTTTTGATTAGAAAAATTATTAAGTGACGATCACTTAAAGAAAGAGACGTTTCTAGATATAGTATGTAACTATTCAAAAGGTCACTTAAATTTTGAAAAACATTTTAAGGATATTGAATTTGATAAAGATCAAATTGAAAGAGAGAATGTTTTGGTTGTGAAGGCTAGTGAGAGCAAAATTGTCTTCTGAAGTTGTATAGAAAACTCATTTTAGAGTTAAAATTTGGCCCAATTGAAAACCTATTTAGAAGTCAAAACTTATTAGCCTGTTATAAGCTTAGTAACCATTTAAATTTCAAAACTTTAAAGTCTAGGACGCATATTTTTGAACGACTTGAACTTGACATCTAAGTCTTCAAGGACGTCACTAATTGGGTGATTTTGGTATGAAGGATCATTGGATGAGTATGTATAGAAGTGTAATAAAAATAATCATCAAAAACAAATTTAATCATGATTTTATGTTATGTCAAAATAATAAATACTAACTAAATGTGTATATACATTATATCCTTATTTATATATTTACTTAATATTCTTTTATAGTGGTACCAGCATATGACATTAACCCAGTGCACATGCAATTGAATTCTTTTTTCAGGGGGCACATATGGAAACACAGGCCCATTTCCTGGACCCACCAAAACCTTGAATTGTACCGTACAATCTCTATAGTCTATACGCGTAAGAAGTATTCCATTTTTTGCCTTTTTAATATAAAAATCGTCTTTTAATATCTAATACCATCACAAAGCTTTTGATAATCAAATTAAACAATATAATTAGTATCCAAATTTTATTAGACATGTAATCTTTGATAATTAACTATATAACTAAATTATTTTTCAATACATATATAGTAGCCACGGATACATCGTCTCTTTTCTTTAAAGTGAATTAATACCTACTAGTGGCCAACTTGAGAAACATATTAAAGGATGTCAGACTTGTTGGTTTCTTGTGTTAGCATCTCAATCAGCTATCTTAATCGTTTTCATCAGGTTCATTTGAGTAAAATAAAGTGTTTTGCTTTATCACATGACATTGGAAGGCCAAAAGAACACCCTAGCTACAAACTGGTTATCAAATAGCGGATAACGTTTAACATCAATGGCGGTTCTCTCAGTAAGACCATACCGTTAAAACTATTGGGCACACTCATCTACAAGATAGCTAGGGAGAGATCTTTGTCCCTTACTAGTATCCCACGAATGGATCAAGAGATGAATCAACGTGTTCATTAAAACACTAGAATCATTTCTATTCGAAATAGGATTGGTATGCATAAAAGGTTTGGATGTTTACCGTTTGGAGGGAAAGAATAGAGAGGGGATTTTGAAAGTTAGTTATTAAAACCAAACTTTGCATATATTATAAATGAATATGTTGAGCCCTACACATACTATATAAATCGTTGAGAGTCCAACCAACACAACTGTTCACAAGATCATAACTAACATGAACTGCCATCTAAATTAATGTGTTACATTTCCTTGTTGTAACCACCTAGACTTAGTATATAACTTTAATATTTAGATATTGACTAATGTTTAAAGATCAAGAGTATCTTCCAACAATTTCCTCACAAGAAAGTTCAGATCTAATCTACGTGCATGATGGTAACATATTATTGCTAGGTTTGAGCTCCATTTGTCACACCCTACCCTCATTGTGCCTAACTTCGCTGCTAACACCATTGTCAATACACCTTGTCAAAATATGATCATGTTCTCAATTTATAACCAAAGGGTTTGTAGTTATCTTAGTTTCTTATGTTTTTAGATTGGTACTTTGATATTTTGCATAAGTATTTTCTCAGGTACGTGCGCATAAATCTGACAAATTTCTGACAAGCTGATGAGGACAAAGGGTTGCTGACGTGGCAGTGCAGATGTGGCAGCTGATGGTGATATGGATACACAACATGGTGATCAAGTTATAAAGATTTGGGCTCAAGATATATAGTGGACTGAAGGTTTTATATATGGGCTAGATATTATATCAGTCCAGGTAATAGTCTGGGCCTTGGTGTTCCACCACCTAGAATGGAGTCCGGTTTGATTAAGGCCTGCCTAGTCATCGATCTGGTATATTACATTACAAATGATCTCATCCCTTCATTAGAAGAAACACAAACGAATCTTGATCATTAAATGTGTGTTTGTTGTAGAAGCTTCTCTCAGCTATTATATAAGGGTTTCGTATCAACCCTTTACTAGTTTCTATCGTCTAGCTTTCCAGATTACTTTTCACTTTCTCTCTTGTGTACTTTGTCTCTCTCAATCATTTAGTTAGGGTTTTGATCTGTGAACATCTTGTTCCTGAACTTTTTTCTTTTGATCCTTTGTTGTTTAGATGGTAGTGGTCTGATTAACTAGAGAGTGTTGAGAGTCATGTTTGTTTGTATTGTTCTTGTTTGATTCTTGGTTGTAAACATTTGGTTTGGGTTTAATAAACTTTAGTAAGCTTTTGATATCATGTTTTTGACATGGTATCAGAGCTCTAGGTTTTAGATTGAGTCCAGATACTGATTGTTGAAGGTCTGGGTTGTTCTTCCGCTGATACATCTGGTTCAAGAATCTTTGGTTGAATCTGGTTGAGATCTGTTGATCTAATTGAAGCTGTTGGCAGTCTAAACTGTTGACGATTGAGGCGTTTTATTTGCTCTCTGGTGTTTAACCCTAAAAGAAGGTTAAACACTACGAGTTTTTGGAGAACCCTAACTTGGGAAATCTTTTGGTGAGATCGTTCCATATTATTGCTTCTGTTCCTTAATTTTGTTTTGTGTCTAGGAGCACTGTCCGGGTTAGGGGGACTGGAATTGGCTCATTATCTGATTTTGTGATTGGTTTGTATCTGTCTAGGTCTAGAGGCTCCCGTGTTAAGACCTGCGGTGGAACCCCTTGAGGATCTACAGATCTGGATCACTGACTCGGCTTTGCCTAGTGTCTGAGTGGTTTCTTGATTGATTATCAGTTATTGCTAATTGTTCTTAATTGTTTGTGTTGAGTATTTGTGTGATTCTGTGTTATTGATCCTGATTGATTTATGTTGTTAGCTGTGTTTGATTAACAACCATGGGTGATAATATCAATCCTGCTGGTGGTGGTGGTAACCCTGCTGGTGGGGGCAACCCTGCTGGTGGTGGAGGTGCTGCTGCTGGTGGAGGAGGTGATGGGGCTGTGGTTAATCTTGTTAATGAAACACTTGTTAGTAAACTTGATACTAGTGATCCTCTTTATTTGCATCCATCTGATTCTAGCAATCTGACTATTATAACAATTAAATTGAAAGGGTCTGAAAACTACTCTGTTTGGTCAAATGCTCTAACACTTGCTTTACAAGTTAAGAACAAATGGGGTTTTATAGATAAAAGTTGTTTTAAATCTAAAACTGATAATGTTCTTGCTAGACAATGGGATAGATGCAATTCTATTATTTTGACTTGGATTCTCAATTCTATTAGTGAGGATCTTTTTATTGGTCATGTGTTCACTAAGTCAGCAAGTGATGTATGGGCTGAACTTAAAGAAACATATGACAAGGTTGATGGTTCTGTAGTTTTTGATTTGTACCAAAAGATAAACTCATTTAATCAAAATGGTATGACTATTGCTGAGTATTATCACAAATTAAACATTATGTGGGAACAACTTGATTGGATTTTGCAATTACCTGCATGTACTTGTAATGCTTCTAGAGAATTTAATAATTTCAGTAGTATGATCAAGTTAATGCAGTTCCTCATGGGCCTTGACAGTGTGTACCAACCTGTTAGAACTAGTTTGTTGATTAAGGAAGTTTTACCAACTGTTAAAGAGGCTTTTTCAATAGTGTCAAGGGAGGAATCCCATAGGAATTCAATTGGTGGTTCTAAAAAGGGGTAATCTGTTGGTTTCTTTGCTAAATCAAATCAATCTCCTGACATTAATAAAAGGAATGATAAAATAGTAGGTCAAACACCTAAATGTACACACTGTAATAAGAGTGGACATTCAGCTGATAAGTGTTTTCAGCTGATTGGATATCCACCATGGGCTAAGGCTAGAGGTATGCAACATAGAAAGATAAATGTTAATAATGCAAGTTGTGATAAACCTAATGTTCAACTTTCTTCTTTGACTAGTGAGCAAATGTCTAAACTCTTAAGTTTGATTTCTGATAAGAGTATTGATCCGCCTCAGAGTAATCATGTGTCATGTAGCATATTTAATCATCCTTTATGAGCTAATGCATGTGTTAAACCTATTTTATGTTTTAATGTAAGTGGGAATAAGGTTAAGGTGGGCTGGATAATTGATTCTGGAGCAAATCAACACATGGTTACAAGTGAACATGACATATCTGATTATATAGATGTCTCTGATTTAAATATTCAAGTTAGACATCCTATAGCTACAAATGCTTTAGTAACTAAAATTGGAACCTTAAAACTGGGTAACAATGTTATGTTACATGATGTCTTTGTTGTTCCTGAATATTGTGTGAATCTTATCTCTGTGCATAAACTTGTTAAGGATAACCACTTGTATGTTGGTTTTGATGAACATAATTGTTATATTTAGGATTTGTCTACAAAGAAAACTCTGGTGACTGGTAGTCAACTTGAGGGTTTGTATTTCAGTGGTGGATCATATGTTAGTAATAAGGTGGGTGTTTCTAATAAGAATTTTGATCTTTGGCATGCTAGGTTAGGCCACTCAGCTGATGTTGTGGTTCATAAGTTAGAGTCCATCATAGGAAATATTGGTCCTAAGGATTCTGATTTGCCTTGTGAAGTTTGTCACAAAGTAAAACAACATAGGGAGCCATTCCCTCTGAGTGACCATAAGTATTTAAGTGTAGGTGATTTGATTCATCTTGATGTTTGGGGCCCATATAGGGTGGCAAGTAGGGAAGGTTTTAAATACTTCCTTACTATTGTTGATGACTATTCTAGATATGTATGGTTGTGTTTAATGAAGCATAAGAATGAAGTTTTTAAGAATGTACAAGAGTTTGTTAGCATTGTAAAAACTCAGTTTAATAAAACAGTTAAATGTTTTAGAAGTGATAATGGGTTGGAATTTGTTAACAACTAAATGTCAAATTTTTGCAAAAAGTTTGGGATATTTCATCAAACTACTTGTGCTTATACACCACAGTAGAATGGAATAGTGGAAAGAAAATATAGACACTTATTGAATGTGACTAGGTCATTGTTGTTTCAAAGCAATTTACTTGTTAGGTTTTGGTCAGATTATGTTCTAATTGCTGCCTACTTAATCAATAGGATCCCTTCTTCTGTTTTGGATGGAAAGACCCCCTATGAGCTCATGTTTGGTTTTGAACCCTTCCTATGACACTTAAAGATTTTTAGATGTTTATGTTTCTCAACAATTTTTAATGACTCTAATAAATTGAATGAAAAAGCTGAAAAGTGTGTTTTCATTGGTTACTTAAATGAAAAAAGGGGTTATAAGGTTTATAGTTTAGATTCTAAGGTCACATCCTATTCTAGAGATGTGAAATTTTATGAAACTATTTTTCCTTTCAAAGATAAAACTGTTTTTCAAAGGTTCAATGATAATAACATTGTTGAATTAAACTCATTAAACTTTTTTGATAATTTTGAAACTGAAACTCAAACATCCAATTATCCTGAAGAGCCCAATGATAAAGGAAGGGGCTCAGGTAATACTGATTCAGGGACATATGATAGTCAATAGTCCTTTTCTGTTGATAACCAGGGTAGTGATTCTCCTGAATCATCTAATTCTAATAACAATAGAGAAGATGACAAGGCTGTACATGTGATGACTGAACATGAAAAAACTTCTAGTTCTGAGGGCAATGACTCTATTACACAAAGTGTTAGAAGAGGGACTAGGGAGACTTCCCTTCTAAAAAGACTTGATGATTTTATCATTGAAGGGAGGGTTTAGTATTGTGTTGAAAGAGTAGTCAATTATGCAAATCTAACTTGTGAAAATAATGTTTTTGCTAGTATGTTAAATAAAAGTATTGAACCCAAAAATTATAAACAAGCTACTACTGATCCAAACTGGATCAGTGTAATGAATGATGAGATTGAAGCCTTGAATAGGAACAATACTTGGACTTTAGTTGATCTTCCTAAAGGAAGAAGTCTTGTAGGTTGTAAATGTATCTATAAGATCAAATATAAGTCTAGTGGAGAGATATAAAGGTTCAAGGCTAGGCTTGTTGCTAAGGGTTATAGTCAAAAGGAGGGAGTTGATTTTGATGAAACATTCTCCGCCGTTGTTAAATTTGTAACTGTCAAAACTGTTATGGCCATTGCTATCCAAAACAGCTAGAAAATGTTTCATTTAGACATAAATAATGCATTTCTTTATGGTGATCTAAATGAAGATGTTTATATGACCTTACCTGAAGGTTTCTTTTCTGAAAATGAAACCAAAGTGTGTAAATTAAATAAGTCTTTATATGGGCTGAAACAGGCCCCTAGGATGCGGAATGAAAAGCTTGTTAGTGTGCTATGTGCTCTTGGTTTTTCTCAAAGTAGATGTGATTACTCTTGAATTACAAGTTTTGTCCTTTAAGTTTATACCAAATTTCAACGCATGTCCTTTGTCTTTAAAATTGATAAGATTTGTACTTAAGTATCAGAATCTTACAGAGTATGTCCTTTAACGCTAACCCAGTTAAAATTATCTGTTAAATCTAGCCATGTGCCTTGCACATGAGGGCATTTTTGTCATTTCACCTTTAAACAAAACACTCTCTCTATCTCTTCACCACCACCATCATTTGCAGAACAACAAACGTAACCATAATTTCCCTAATTTCAAAACAAATCAACAACCAAACCATAATTTCCTTAATTTGTGTTAGTGGGCTCAGTTGCAAGAAAACCACTATTTTCCCTTTTAATTATCCTTTACGTAAGCTCATGTGACATCGTTAATCATATAATTTACCAATTTGCTTCAAGTAATCAATCAATACCTTCAAGCCACCTACACCACTGTTCCTCTCATTTTTTTTTCTCACAAACAACATCACTTCCTAATCTCATTTCTTTTTGTTTTTCACCCAAACAGACTTCCAAGTCCTTTCATTTTCGTTTCTGAAACTACCAAACCTGCAAATCGAAGGTTGAGACACGAATCAAGAACTCGCAGCTTTGGAAAATAAAAACACATAGAGATTAGCTCTCCCCGGTAAATTTGCGTGAGAAGCCGGAGACAAAATTGAATGTTGAATGAGGGGGTGCGGCTTATGATCTGCAAGTTTGATTTAAGGTATTTTGATAGCATTGGGGAAGAACAAATAGGTGGTGTTGGTGGTGGTTGTGCAGGTGAACGGGAATGGTGGTGATGGGTGGCTGCAGCAGCGAGGGTGGAGGGTGTGAGAGTGATACGGGTGGTGGGAGAGAAAGGTGAGAGAGAGATTGATTTTCTTTTAAATTGGGGAAGAAGAGGGTGATTTTAGAGGTGGAGGTGGAGGTGGGGTGTGTGTTTAGAGAGAGAGAGAGTTTGTTTGTTTTAATCTTCTGTGTTTTTTTTCTTTTAATACTTTTTTGTAAATTGGGGAAGAAGATAAGAGGGTGATTTTACTATTATGCCCTCACGTGCAGGTCACATGACCAAACTTAACGGAGAAAACTAACCAAGTTAGCCATAAAGGACATAACGTGTAAGATTTTAAAAGGTAAAGGACAAAACCAATCAATTTTAAAGTTAAAGGACATTCTTTGCAATCGGGTATAAACCTAAAGGACAAAACTTGTAATTCAGTCCTGTTTTTTTAGAATTTCCAAGACTTCTACTGTCTTGTTACTTGTATATGTGGATGATATTGTATTGACTGGAAATAGTGTTAAGGAAATTAATGAGGTTAAAATGTGTCTTAAAGAGAAGTTCATGATTAAAGATCTGGGAGAGTTAAAATACTTTCTGGGTCTTGAAGTAATTTCTTTGAAGGAAGACATATGTCTGTCTCAAAGTATGTATTGTTTGGATTTGTTGGTAGAGTATGGCATTTTAGCATGCAAACCTATTAACAATCCTTTGGAACCAAATCATACTTTAACCAATATTTGTAATGATAAATCTGTTAAACTGACTAACATAACTCGTTATCATTAGTAGGAAAGTTAATATATCGGTCTCATACTAGACCATATATATCCTATGCTGTACATTATTTAAGCCAGTTTATGCATAGTCCAACAGAGGGTCATTTAAAAATAGCATTAAGACTGTTAAGGTATTTGAAATTGGCTCCTGGAAAAGGAATTTCATTTAAGAAACATTCAGATTTTAACTTATTAGTCTACCCAGATTCTGATTGGGCTAAGTGCATTCACACCAGAAAGTTAGTGACTGGGTTCTGCATATTTCTAGGAGGGTCTCTTGTATCTTGGAAAAGTAAGAAACAATCTACAATTGCTAGATCATCTGCAGAGGTAGAGTTTAGAGTAATGTGTTCAACTGTCAGTGAAGTTTAATGGCTTAAAAATCTTTTAACTGAGTTGAACATTAAGATGAAACTGCCTGTTAAAATACTTTGTGATAATAGTGCAGCTTTATCTATTGCTGCTAACCCTGTGTTTTTTGACAAGACAAAACACTTTGAGCTAGATTTGTTTTTCCTTAGAGACTTAGTTACAGAAGGGTTAGTTGAAACATCTCAAATTGCATCAGATCAGCAAGTTGCTGATATCATGACAAAAGGACTTGGTGTGAACTGTCATGAACAAATGTGTAAGTCTTTGAATATGGAAAATCCCTTTGGTTATTAAATTGTAGGGGGGGTGTTAAAATATGATCATGTTTTCAATTTATAACCAAAGGGTTTGTAGTTACCTTAGTTTCTTATGTTTTTAGATTGGTACTTTGATATTTTTCATAAGTATTTTCTCAGGTATGTGCACATAAATCTTACAAAGATCTAACAAGCTGATGTGGACAAAGGGTTGCTGACATGGAAACGTGGCAGTGCAGATGTGGCAGCTGATGGTGATATGGATATACAACATGGTGATCAAGTTGTAAAGATTTGGGCTCAAGATAGTGGATTGAAGGTTTTATATATGGGCTAGATATTATATCAGTCCAGGTAATAGTCTAGGCCGTGGTGTTCCACCGGCCCGGAATGGAGTCCAGTTTGATTGAGGCCTGCCTAGTCATCGATTCGGTATATTACATTACAAATGATCTCAGTCCTTCATTAGAGAAACACAATGAATCTTGATCGTTAAATGTGTGTTTGTTGTAGATTTTTCTCTCAGCTATTATATAAGGGTTTGGTATCAACCCTTTACCAGTTTCGATCGTTTAGCTTTACAGATTACTTTTCACTTTCTCTCTTGTGTACTTTGTCTCTCTCAATCATCTAGTTAGGGTTTTGATCTGTGAACATCTTGTTTCTGATCTCTTTTCTTTTGATCCTTTGTTGTTTAGATGGTAGTGGTGTGATTGGCCAGAGTGTTGAGAGTTGTGTTTGTTTGTATTGTTCTTGTTTGATTCTTGGTTGTAAATATTTAGTTTGAGTTTAATAAACTTTAGTAAGCTTTAGATATCATGTTTTTGACACACCTCGTAGCACCATAGTCCATAACTCAAATTTGGTTTCAACTCAGTGATTAGGGCAAACAAAGTTGAATGTCTTAAGGTGCATATTATTTATAATATACAATGCGAAATTGAAGATCATCGACTTTTAAAATTAATATGTGTGTATAGAACTATAGATATATAACAATTTTGTTATTATAAATGAGAAAATAAATTAGGGGATTCTCTCCCATCAAATGGTTGTCCGACATACACTCAAATGTCAGTTTGAATTCAAGCTTTAAATCAAAACAAAGTTACCATAATTAGTCTAGCCCTATATCCATCCAAACATTCTTTCAAGCTTCACCTATTTACAAAACTTTTTTTTTAGCATAATATCTTCGTTGCAGCAATAAGATTTTAGAGAAGTCAGTCACATCCATGGGCACGTGGTGGGCTGATTTCGCCGGTTATTAAACTACCCAGTAAAACCGTTGGGTCACAGCCTGTTGCTAGCTGTCCTAATCCTCCCACCCATGTGACCCACCCCCCTCTCCTTCCCACCAAAACTCCTAACCCTCCTTTTTTTTTTTCAATCTCTATATACCCCCTACCATATTTCCACTTCTAAAAGATGCTCAACTCAATTTCCTCATTCATTCACTCCCTCATCAATATCTAAATAAATTATTCTTTGATTGTCTTTCAATAGCTCAGATTTATTTTTTTTTAGTAACAACGTTTTACTGTTCAAAAGCGTTGCTGCACAGCTTGTTGCCCGTAAGTTCAATGGCACAATTACCACCAAAAGTGCCAACAATGGCGAATAACTGGCCGTCATTCCCATACCAAATGATGTCATCCACCGCACAGGCACCAAACTGGATGGACGAGTTCCTCGACTTCTCGTCCGCCAGAAGGAACTCGCATCGTAGATCTATAAGCGATCCAATAGCGTTCGTCGAATCCCCATTCATCGACGAATGTCATAATTCTAATGAGAATAATAACAATACAGGGTTTGAACGCTTTGAACGTCTAGATGATGAGCAGTTTAGCTCAATGTTTACTGATGACATCACGACTAATGTTACGAGATCTTCATCGAATCCATCTACGCCGTCAGATCAGAATAGTGACAATGATGTCGAGGTTAAACCTACTCCTAAACCTACACCAACGCCAGTAGTACCCGAAATTCAACTTCAGCAAATGAAGAATGAGCCTGGAGAGGTTGAAGATTGTGGCGGATGCCAACCCGAAACCGAAACCGAATCGGTTAAGCCTACCTTTAATTTCTCTAGTGATGGTACCACAATTGTTGATCCTAAGAGAGTTAAAAGGTACAATTATACATTCTAATTTCTATATACATTCTCATACATACATGTTGCTTAAGTCACAAGCTAGCTTAATTATACTAATCAAGCAATACATACAGCTTAATTACATGTGTTAAACTAATTAACTAAATATACAGCTTAATTAGATGTTAATCTTCATAATTCAACATGTTTTAAGCTAATCTATTATAAATTCAGCTTAATCACATGTTAATCTTCTTATCTCAATAATCTACTTGTTTATCAACAGGATATTAGCAAATCGTCAATCTGCGCAAAGATCACGAGTGAGAAAGTTGCAGTACATTTCTGAACTCGAACGCAGTGTTACCACGTTACAGGTTTGTACAATTGTACAAAATCCTATCACGATTAGCTTAATTTCAATATAATCCATCACTCATAGCTTAAAACTTTGATTACAAATCCGCAATTGCGATTGAAGATTAAGTTAGAATATATTAGTTAATTAGAATTTAGACAGAATATATTAGTTAGAGTTTATCACAGTTTTAATCAACATAAATAAGTGATATGTTTAGATTAAGTTTCCTTTTAAATTATCGTTACCACACCTTTGTTATATAGTTGATTAATAATACATACGTTATTTTGTTGATAATGAAGACCGAGGTGTCCGCATTATCACCACGAGTGGCGTTTCTAGACCATCAAAGGCTGGTTTTGAACGTCGATAATAGCGCGCTTAAGCAACGAATAGCCGCCTTAGCTCAAGACAAGATATTCAAAGACGGTAGGTGAATTATGATTGAATTAAATCCAGTTTTGTTAAGATATAAATATGTAGATATATATTGACAATTTACAAATATTATTGTAGCTCATCAAGAGGCATTGAAGAAGGAGATAGAGAGGTTAAGGAAAGTGTATCACGATCAGAACATGCAAAAGGCGAGTAACAACAGTGAAGAGGAAGAGAACGCTGGCGGCAACGACGGTGGCTCCGCGGTGGTGAACAGTGGTGGTGGTGGTGGGGGTGGGTTGTGCTAAATTGCGCCCATGCATGCACGTGATGTGTTTCCCCGCTTTTCCTGGTGGTGTGAGTGGTCCCCCATGATTGGCATGTGACTTTTATAATTTAACATGGCACTTCTTTTTCTTGTTTTGTTTTTGTTTTTGTTATTTATTTATTTTTATTATTATTTTATTTTATTTTATTTTTATTTTTTTATTTATCCTTTTAGATTCTTTGGATTGAAAATAGTTTGGGGGTATTTGGATTTTATAGGTGTAGGGGCGTTTCTGTAATTGTCTTGTTTGTTGAATCTTTTTTTTTTTTTTTTGTAATATGTATTATTATGACTTTCTCAGTTGGGCATAACTGGGCCATTAGTGCTTACAATCATTTAATTGAAAACGACTGGACGTTTCATATGTTAATCCATTCTATAATTTGTTGATAAGTAGTAGAACTTCCTCGCGCGTTACGGTCAAAGTTCGGTTGGTATCGATTCAGTCTATTACGGAATTAACACTTGGGATAGTAAAAGACAAAACCCCAACAAAGCGTATTGTTACTATTGTACCAAAAATGATATCAACGTATGATTCATGTAAGATCGAAAATCATAGTACTGGATATCAGTAACGGTGTAAATAATTTATAAAAGATAAGCATTAAATTATATTGTTATTATAATAACCAAAAAGCTAAACCCTATATACTTATACTAGTTGTATTACCCGCGCACTGCGGCGGGATTAAAAAACAGCTTGCGATATAACAATGTGATTATGTGTAACATCGCAAAATTTTTTCCCCCAAATTTTTATACACAAAGCCCTCGTTTTATACGTATTTTTTATACAATGTGCCTAACACACAACATATATATATATATATATATGTATTTATAATAATAATAAAAATATTTCATATTTTAGTTAATGGTAAATATATATAATTTCGTTTCAAATTTCATAAAGTCGCCAATTATCGATGTTTTATCATGTTTTAAAAATATTTCGTGACGTTTTCGGGTTTATACGAGCCAACTATATACTTATAATAACATGATATTAAAGGAAAAGTTACCAAAAAAAATAGGTGGTTGGGCCGGGGTTCGAACCCGCGTCCCAATCGGCCCAAGTCTTAAACACATATTCCCACACCAACTAGGCCACACACATATCTGATTCTTTTTCCACCCGTTTTTAATTTAACAAAACCCTTAAACCTTTCAGTTGACTATCACAAGTCAACAAGACACCATGATTCAAATTCGTGCATAATACGCGTGATTCGTTTATGGAAAGTTCTCATGCCGACACCCTAACTTATTCCCCACGAATTCCAGCCATTAAGACCTTCCAATTCAGTGTTTATACGCGAATAATTGTTTAATGGGTCAATAGTTTCCAATTAAACGAATACGAATTATTGTTATAAATTGAACCCTCAAACACAATCACTAGACACCGATAATCATTACCCCACCACCAATTTCTGTTAATCATTCGTGAATCGTTCGAATTGAGCTCGTGTTTGACTCCACGATTGACCAATCCATTCGAAGCCTTAACCACATTGTAAGTACTAATTATTGTTTTGGTTTTGTTAATCGGCCCCTAACAAGCAATAGCCCCATCATTGCAGGGGCTATTGGTTATTAATTCGATCGATTGATAAGCTAGGGCTCTTGTTCGTTTTGGGGATTTTTGACTCGACGCTATCATCATTTAACTTTAAAACAAAATCAATTCCATCACCAACTGATGTACAGATCAGTTGGTTATGTTGTGTTACTCAAAAACTACGAACCGGAATTCATCTATGGTTCGATTCCCTCACATGCCTTTTTATTTTGTTTTGTTTTTCAGTTATGAAACAGACATAGAAAACCTTGTAATTATTTGAATCCAAAATTCATTCGTTCTCAGGGTCAGACCAGTTGGTCTGGCCTGTGATTGTAAGACCCATGAACCGGCCAGGGACTCGGGTTCGAGCCCTGGCACATGCAACCTTTTTATTTTATTTTGTTTTCTTTACTTCTTGTTACTTACATATTCAATATTAATTTTTAAATAAGTTTTAAATACTAAACATGGTTTATAAATCCTATAAAATTTATTTTATGCTAATCTGATGATGGAGGTTAATACCCAACTTTTAGTTTTTCAAAAATTATTTATTTATTATATATAATAGATATTACAAGTTTATTCCATTTTATTTATAAAATTCTATAAAAATATCAAAACGATCTTATAAATTTCCACAAAAATTATTCTAAGTTTTTATAACAATAAACTTTTCTGAAATGATTTTTATTTCTGAAAAATCATTTATTTAATATTTTTAATCAATTTTTTTTAGTTTTAATCATAATTAAATCATAATAAATTCATTTTTCAATATTTTTGCACCAAAATTTTATATAAATTATTTCTGATTATCTGGAACAGAAATATAATTTTTAATCTAATAAATCTTTAATTTTAGCATTTTTAAATATTAAAGTTAAATTTTGACAATTTGAAATAAATAGATTTAATATTCTATTTTTAAGAAAATAATTTTATAAAAATTATTTTTATACTTTAAACACATTATTGTGACCATCTTAAATTCAAATTTTATAAAAAGACTTTCATTTATTTAATTATCAAATTTCTCTTATTTATTAAAACATTTTATTATTAATCCAACAAATGTTTATCCCCAAATCGAAACCCTAGAATATACTTGTAGACTAGATAGACCTAGACATATTTGTTACCTTATACATAGGGTAACACTTGGCATCTTTGGGGATACGCTTATTCTATTTTCTTTTTGGGACTTAACGCTTTGCTAAGGTGAGTTTACGTAACCATGTTTATGCAACTCTTTTCACGTGCAACATTATAAGCAATTCTACATACATGTCTAGTTGTAAACTTTAATGCCTCATGACTTAGACAACAACAACAGTTACAACAAGTTTCAACATTACATAATCATTAGCTATGGCCAAGCCGGCGATACTCAATAATAGATCTATTGGATTGACAATCCCACCTAGATTCGTTGACCATCTTGTATGGGGAGCGCGGGTGATTGTTATCGTTCAACATATATTAAGGTGAACCGTGGATGACGGGATGGACCTAAACTAGTCAGAGGTTTGATTATGTCGATTCAACATATCATGTTTATTCATGTAGACTTAAACTTACGATAGACATATGAATTGCTAAACTTTTATACTTAAACTATTTGCTTGACATGATTTATGTACTCTCACCAACTTCTAGTTGACCCCCCATCTTTTCCCAACTCAACAGGAAATATTGATGCGTGAAGTCTAAAGCTAGCATGAGGAGTTATTTGAAGTTTTGAGTTCGATGCTTGTTTGTTGTATTAGTTTTTCATTCAAGACTGTAATGTAATCGAATATTGTAACAAAGCATTATTTAAACATATGTATTACCATGAGCTACTGAACAATCATTCATACGTGACACCTCGATGTTTCCGCCATCGGTTGGGGTGTTACATTACGTACACAACAAAAAATGCACATTAATAGTAAACCCAACGTTGTGTTCCGAACAAGCCCTTTTCTTTCATGTTGACTAACTTCCATCCGGAATTTGGATTTTGACCAACCACCAACATACATAATATTTAAAAAGAAATTAAGAACGGCAGCAAGTATATATTGGATATTTAATATTTTGATCCATGGCTAACAATCAGCTAAATGTAGAACTGCTTGCCAAATTAAAAAAAAAAAAAACAAAACACATAAATTACTAAAGAAGCCAAGTTGACAAACTCGTTAAATGTGTGCACTTATAGTTTGCCTTAGCTCGTGCATAAATTTGTTTTTTCGACAATCTTCTTTATGAAGAAAACTACGCAAAATACATTATCAGTCGAGTTATCATATGAAAACTGAGAGAAAATGTCTCAACTCAAACCAAAAGTAGTAGAATCCACCAACTGTGTCTTAAGAATCCTTAACTTGCAACCTTTAATGCATACACTAAACCATGAAATCCTCATATTGCACTTTCAAGGGATTACTCAAGACGTCTTGACAAAGATTCAAATAAATAAAACATTCTTGAAAGAATAATCACATATTATGTTCTTGTTTAGAACGGGAATGGGTTAATGGAAATGGGAAACAATAACAATTTTTTTTTTTTTTTTTTTTTTTGAGAATAAATCCATATCTTTTTCCATTGACAAAGGGTAAATTACATAAGGATGGTAGGTAGGCGGGTAACAAGCTGCGCCGCCACCCCTTTTTGAATAGAAAATCCCAATCTGCTAAAAACAAAACCCCGCTCTTGGGGGGTGGAAAAGTTGTTGTGCACTACTCGTTGGACCCGAGCCAAAAACCGCACCGCTTCCGGTGCCAAGGAGGCCAAGGGAACGAAAAAGTCCTGTACAGTTGAAGTAATTGGTGTCCGTGTTCTTTTAATAATTTAAATTAGCAATGGAAAATAGTTAAATCTAACTGTTGTTGACATCATAAGAACTTTGGTGTGTTCCACTATCCTGTGTAGTCTGTACTCTTGTTCTTCTCTGTATTTATATACAACAAAATATATATAGCTATAAAATAAATACTATTATATAATTATACTACCTATTAAATGAGCATGTTTTCATTTTTGGTTGGAATAAATGACCACTTTTATGAGGCATGGATGTTGATATTTCTGATGTAACCGAGCAGCCTCTATTATTTCTAAAGACATAGGGATGGCAATTAAACCCGAACTTGATGGGTAAACCCGAAACCCTACACATTTGGGAGTGGTTTGGGGTTGGGTAATCAGGTATGGAATTAAATTTTTTTTTCGTGGGTTTGGGATTTGATGATATACCCGCTTGCCCGATAAAGTATACCCGTTTACCCGATTAGATACCCGGTGTATGTTTCTTTTATATCTTTTTAAACATGTATGCATAATATATCTACTTATCCATCTAGAAAGTCATCTTTTGCTAAAAATTACCAAAAATTAGTATATACTATTTGTTATCTATGTCTTTGAGTGTTTTTATATGATTTAGGTATTTTATATTTATACACTGTAACCATTTACATATATATTTAATAATGTTAAATGTAATTGGTTAGTATTTACCAAATAGATACTCAACGTATTTTTGGTCTTATATACCCAGTTGGTAAGCTAAAAAAATTAATGGGTTTACCCGAAACCTGTGGGTATACCCGATACTCGATGGGTAATTACCCGATATAAACCCGACGTGTTTGGGACAAGCATACCTAATCGGGTATGAGGTTGGGATTACCTAAACCCGTCCCAAACCCGACCCATTGCCATCCTTACCGAAATCGGTTCGGAGACAAACCGACACCAAACACGAACCGGTTTGAAACCAGTTCGGTTCATAGAAAAAAATCGATCTGTACATCTCTATAAAGTTCTCAGGTTTAGATGTCTTATGTGGAATATTTTTAACTAACCTAACTTCCAATTTCACTTTTCGATGCCACTGATAGAAATTTATGGTGCACTTGATTAGCAGTTGTATTGCATTGCTTTTATCATGTGGAAAAAGTTATGGGTTTGCTTCTTTGCAAGTTTATTACATATGAGCCGTTCCAATCTCCTCCCTCTTCTTGGCAATTCTATCCAAATTTGGCACTTTCAATAGGGTTGGAAAATCGTGTATACCCGACCTGTTTTGACACGAACACGAAACATGTATACATGAATACGACATGACAACTTATCGTGTAATTCTTCTTATACCCGTACACGAATCTATTTATACCTGCTTTACACACCAGTTTATACCAAGTTAACACGATAATACCTTTTTATACCAGGTTAATATGATAATACACGAACATGTTTTCCAAAATCAACATGTTAAATGGGTACCATCAAGCATTAAAAAGGTATCATTCTACATACTAAAACGTATAACTCCAATACTCCACTCCCACAACTAATATTTTTCTTAAAAAAAATCATTAGCATGTCTTAACGGGTACTAAACAGGTAAACAAGTATTTAGCCTGTTTAGACACGAAAATTAATAGGTATATTTCGTGTCTACTTGTTTAGGACACGAAACCTGTTAAGGTCATACCTATGCCTGTTAAAATCGTGTAGGTTCGTGTTGGGTATTCGTGTTCGTGTCTGAAGTTCCCAGCCCTAACTTTCAACATATTGAGTAGGAGTATTAGTATAATAATAGTTGCTAATGAGTCAAACCGCTACTTCCATTTTTTTTGCTGACATGTAGGTCAAATTGCATATGGTATATAGAATGTAGCATGCTATCATGTCTCCTTTTAGCCTTTAAAAAAATACCCCGCTACGAAGCATAAGTGCTTACACACACAAAGATACACCTTACATATTGATTGTTTTAATCGTTTTAAGATTTGAATTACATTTCCGCCTTGTATTGTTGACCCCGCCGCAACACGCGGGTTCGTTGCTATATAGTATAATAATATAATGGCTGCCCACTTTCATGTTTTATTACAGTTATTACAAAATATTTATAGCTAATTACAAATACACACACATATATATATATATACACACACACACACCTTGAAACTATCCATGTGAGACTCCCGAAACTGTTCCTCTTAATACAAGTATCGGAGGCTTCGTTGTTTTAGTAGTACAACCCTCAACTGCAACTTGGTGACTTGCTAAGCAGGTTGTAGGTCTTCTTCTTTTTGGTCTCAGTCTTTAGCTCAGCCCACCGAGTAACTCAACTGGCCAGCTCATCACCATCGATAAACAAACACTCACATCCATCTTTAACATACACATACAGATCAAGCAGAAAGCAAGGATCTTGACGGTTGTTACAATGAGGGAAACGACATGGTGACCGGCCATTTCTACAACCTCCAACTGTAACCTTGGTTCGGTAAGCAAGGCTTGACGCGTTGTTAACGGTTATCACCGTCACAAGAAATGCCATGAGTTCAGGTCGTTAACATCGGGGTGTTGGAGAATGAATGCAAAGACAACACTCAAACGATATAGAGGTTGAGGGTTTGCACTTTAGCGATGCTAATCTACATCGAGACAACACATGCAACCTTAGATTGGGTAGCTGGAAGTTCACCGGAACCCTAGATTTTCGACAATGATGTTGTGGTGGTGGTCTTAGATGTGGTAGCAGGCTGGGAGCGGTCGTCTGAGAAGGTTGTGGTGGTTGTCACCGGTTTGGTCGGGTCAGAGTTTGGATCCGGTGGTGTAAGTGTAGGATTAAAAGATGTCGTTGTAGGAAACAGGTGGCGATGTTGACGCAATCTGGTGAGAAGATGGCGTTATGGTGGTTAGATAGTGGTGATAAGGTGGTCTGCATTTTGTAGATGAAGGATGAAGAGTAAAGGTAACACTTTTGAATTTCCTATTGGTTGATGACGGTGAAGAATGGTGGCGGAGGGCGGCGACAGGAGGTGGTCGATGAAGAAGATGAAGAAGATGAAGGGTTCGTGAAATAGAGAAAGAGATAGGGAGAGGGTGTGTGTCATGTGTGAGTGTGAAAAGGAGGGTGAATGGTGAATTTGGTTATTAATTGAACATTAACTTGAATTCATCATTCTTCTTATCACCAATTTGACACTAACAAAATAGGGTCATTAATTGGAAATTTACACAAACTGTTAATGAATGCATCAATAGATCATAATATAACGTAATTTATAAAAACTAAAAAAAAAAACACTTTGACCTACTTGACTTTATAATACGTGTCGGTATAAGTTTGAGTTTTTCAATCCTTTATGTGGCGTCGTGGTATAAGTTCACGTCTATTTTTTGCCTGTGTTTTACATCATGTGTTCTTACACCTTTTAGTAATTGCCTTTTACACATTGGGTTTTACCAATTACGTGTGACACTTTGTGTCTTACCCATTGTGTTTAACACTTCGACGTTTAGTACAGTACGGTTCAACCCGCCACGCGTCACTGCAACGCGCGACGAGTAAAATACTAGTTATAGATAAAAGGAAAAACGATAATGCAGAAACATCTTATCGAATCGAATAATATTATTTATTAGTAGGAGGTGGAAGAAAGTAAATGGTAATATAACTTAAATAGTAGAGGGCGTCTATGTGACGCGATGAAGAATGGGCCGTTCACAAGAATCCTCACCATATCCTGAGTAGGGAGAGTAAAAAAACAGGGCCCTATGAAAATTCAAGTTTTAACTTTTAATTTTCAAATAACAATAATCAAATTAGTTTTAACTTTTAATTATGAAATGTCAACACATCATATATATATATATATATATATATATATATATATATATATATAGGATAGGAATCCTGTAGGAAAATAAGTTTTTGTGAGAAGTGTTAGAAGGATTAAAAATTGATATGTATGCATCATGTTTGGACTTATTCATAATGTTTTGGATTTTTTTTTGCTTAGAAAAACACTAAATATAACAATTAAAAACCGAAAACAATGTATTTTAGGCTTAAAACTATAACACATGCCGAATTCATTAAGCAGTGTGTTTTAAGTGTTAAGTAGTGTCTTTTAGCTGTGTTTTAAATTTAATGACTATAATATATTGCATTGTGTTTTAAATTGTTCTGTTTAATGTTTTTCAAGCCAAAACTACACAAAACATTATTGCTAAATCCAAAACATGATGACTATATGACAATTCTTAATCCTTCTCACACTTCTCATAATAATCAATTTTCATACAGGATCCTAGTAAATAAAATAAAATAAATTATTTATGGATAGATTTTATATAAAAAATATATAAAAAATAAATTACATAATACGTTAATTCAAAAATAAAAAAGAAATATATCCATACCAAACTCATATTAAAGAGAATAAAATACTTATTTCTGTAGTGTAATTGTTTTTAAAATATATTAACTCATGAAAAATTACAGTTGCTTAAAAATGATGAGGTAATTAACTTATAAGTCATCAATTTGTTTTAAAGTATTGTATCATATGGTTCAAAATTTTAATTTAAAAATTATGTAGAATTGTTTTTTTCTTCTTATATACATTATACTACAGATTGTTGTAGTTAGGAATATTATAACTTTTATCTTAAACAAAATTTAGAAATTCTTTTATCTATTTGACAATTTAAGTAATTGTTAATTTTGTTTCTTTAAGACGATAACGATTTGCATATATAGCCTTTTTAGGGTTTTTATATCATTAATATTACATGCTACATCACCAAACTTACTTGAAACAGAGATCAAGGGTTTAATGGGCGGCGAATAGAAATGATAATTCAGCGTTCTTTCATAGAGTAGTTAATGGGAGAAAGGCGCTTAATGCTATTCCGGGTTTGTTGATTGAGGGGTAGTGGATTTCAAAACCTTCTTTGATTAAAAAATATGTTTTGAAGTTCTTTAGAGATAATTTTTCTGAAAATCAGAATACGTGACCGACTTTGATCTGTGATAATATTAGTAAAGTGCCTTTGGAGCTCCTGGACCAGAATACGCGACCGGTTTTTGACTCTGGGTCGGATAGAGCTCCTGGACCAGATGGGTTTAATTTCAGGTGTATCAAACACTTTTGGAGTTATTTAGAGGATGCTTTTTTTAATTTGTTCTCTAACTTTCATGAGACAGGAGTTATTAATAGAGGCTGTAGTACATCTTTTATCACTCTCATCTCGAAAACGAAAACGCTTGTTGGGCTTCGTGATTATAGGCCGATTACTCTTGTGGGGTTATCAGTAAAATTATTTCTAAAGTTTTGGTGACAAGAGTTAAGGAGGTTATGGGTAAAGTGATTTCTGAGACTTAAACGAGTTTCCTTCAAAACAGATTTATTTTGGACGGACCCCTAATGATTAATGAGTTATGTTGGTGGTTGAAAAACATGGGGAAAAAGGCTTTCTTACTTAAAATTGACTTTGAAAAGGCTTACAAAAATGTTAATAGGGGGTTTCTTATTTCGATGATGGAACAAATAGGGTTTCTTAGTAAGTGGTGCATTTGGATTAAGGGTATCATTCAGTCGGCTAGGTCCGCGGTGTTGGTTATAGACTCTCCTACTTTTGATTTTCAATGTCAAAAGGGGATTAGGCAAGGGGACCCTTTGTCTCCAATCTTCTTTCTTATAGTTATGGAAGCTTTCTCGTGTATTGTTAGAAAAGCTTGTGATTTGGGGGAAATTAAAGACATTAGGTTGTCGAATGGGGGACCGTCTATATCTCATTTTTGTATGCAGATGACACACTTATCATGGGGGAATGGTCTAGAGAAAATGTAGAGAAGACGGCTAGAATACTTAGAGTGTTTTATATGTGCTCAGGCTTGAAGATTAATATTCACAAGTCTCACTTATTCGTGATTGGAGTTGATGGAGAGGAGGTCGTTGATATGGCTTCTATTCTGGGGTGTAAAGTAGGTGATTTTCCTTTCACGTATTTGGGTATTAAAGTTGGAGCGAACATGAATAAAAGTTGTTATTGGAATGCGATAATTGAGATAATTCAAAGTAGGTTGGCTTCTTGGAAAGCGAAAACGTTATCTATGGGAGGTCGTTTAACTTTAATTAAATCGGTTCTCGCTTGTTTGTCGGTTTACTATCTTTCTCTGTACAATGCCCTGACTAAGGTGATGGAGCAAATTCAAAGAATGATGAGAAAATTTTTTTGTGTTGGTTCGAGTGTTGATAAAAAGAACCACTTGGTAGCTTGGGATGTTGTCACGACTACAAAGAAAGACGGGGGTTTGGATATTACAAAGGTAAGGGACACTAATATTGCTCTATTAATAAAATGGGCTTGGAGGTTCACGACTCAAAGGGATAGCTCATGGCGTAATATTGTGGAAGATGTGCACGGGGAAGGGGCCGTTGGGTCTTCCTTCCTGTTAAAAATTCTTTATCGGGTTGTTGGAAAGATATTGTGCAGCTTCTGACTAATTTGTCGCTCAAAGGGTCAAAGTTGTAGTCGTATATATGTGCGACAGTTGGAGATGGTACTACAGTTAGGCTCTAGTCCGATTTATGGCTAGGTGCTACTGTTCTAAAAGATCGATGGCCTGGTTTATTTGCTATGGAACGCAAAAGTTCTGCACAGTTTATGACCGTATTCTGCAGTGTAACAGGGGTGCTCGATTCGCACCGGAGTAGACTAGAGACCCGATTTTGGTCCAGGAAGTTTCTGAGTTGCAGGATCTGAATTTCATGTTGCAAAATTTTTCTTAGACAGGCATAGGAGACAGATGGTGATAGGGAGACGAGGATAAAGGCGGGTTCTCAGTGGCAAATTTGAAAACTTTACTTCGGGACGGACGGGACACACATCGGGCTCATTATATACACTGGGAGTCTTGAATTCCTATTAAAATTAACCTCTTCATTTGGTGTCCTGAAATAATAAAGTTTTCAAAGGAATTACTCCTAAGGTGGTTGATGTTGTAGCTATAGTTAAGTCGTTGTCGTTTTTATGGTTGAAAACAAATCTAGGTTTATCACAATTGGGTGGAAAGATTGAGTTGTTTATCCTTTGTATATGTTGTAATTGTTGGTAGTGGTCCTTGCTTTGAGGGCGCACCTGTTTTTATTGAAGTTTACAGTACGATGTGATGTTAATGTATAAAGTTATCTTAATCATATAGAAGTCACATTCATTTTCCTAACCGGTAATCTCACCTGCCTTTGTCAAAACAATTATTATTATTATTATTATTATTATTATTATTATTATTATTATTATTATTATTATTATTATTATTATTATTGTTGGTTCAATTCAAGACATATCATATTATTATGTATTCGGGATATGGATCAAATAGAAAGTTTGATCCTTGTAGGAAGGCCAAGAAGGAATATTGACTTTACACATGGTAAAAAAGAAAAAAAATATAGGGAGGGGTATTTTGGTCCACTGCAACTATAATTCTATATAAAAAAACCCAAGAAATCGTTATGCTCATCTTACGCACCACCACCACCACAACCACAATTGCCACCTCTTCTCCATTGATCACCACTACCTACCACAAATCACGAAAGGTAACAAGTGGATCTCCCACAACGGTTTATCAGTGCTCAACCATTGGTTTATCATCATTTCTTCTCTAACCAGATCAGACGGGATGATGATATGCCGGTCGATATCGAGCTTGTTTTTCAAATGGTTTCTTGGTGAATTATAATTGTGTTTTATTTCAGAATTGTGTTCTAATTCAAAACAGTCTTTAATCTCATAGTCAATAATAACACACTCAGTTCATTTGCGTTTTTGAACTTTGCTTTATAACACACCCAATATGAACCGTGTTTTAAAAAATATAGTTTTGAATTGCGATTTAAAACGCAATCAGGTACAAATCACAATTGTGTTAAAAACACAATGAACTCTATAACCAGGTACAAAACAATAATTTTGTTATTTTAGAAAACGCAAATGAGACACTATAATCAAGCTTTTGTTTAATTTGATGTTTAGTGTCTTTAAATATGCACATGTGTGTTCTAATTTGATATTTATTGTGTTATCGTGTGTTGTGATGTTGATAGTGTTTTACGCATCTGAGTTTTTGATTTTTTCCCCCTAAACTATAGGAATAGTATACTCATATTAAAGATAAAAATGTTCCTTAATTTTATGGTATAGTTTTGAAAAAAATACTGTTGTCTAAAAGAGTTATTAACGTTTTAAATAAATGAGGGAAGTTGAATAGAGAGAAGGACCATAATACATGGTCTTCAAATCAGACGCCTTTTTTTAAATTTTGAATTCTCTCATTTAAGCTTTGTCATCCATTACATGATCTAGTGGCTAGAATGACTTTCTACGCTTTCTACAAAAACACAACTTCCTATTATATGTTAACTCATGTATTCTGTTTCAAAAATTCTTTTGTAAAGTCAACACAATGAATAACACTTTACATAGAGAAAAAAGTTAAGTTTTATATAACTAAAGATTAAAAATACTTAAATATAAGGTCAATAACCTCTTTCCCTATGGCATTAGGTGTTTACTTCCGTTAAAATGATGTGGGTTTGAGGTTCACAACACAAGTATTAGAAGTAGATTTTAGAGGTGTGTGTTAACGAAGAACTTTAATAAAAAAGACATAACTTTAATATACTCTAGATGAAAGAAGGGACACTATAGGAGAACTAAAATATGTTGTCGAATAGGTGGATGCCAAGTGAAATCCACTACACACTAAGTCTTCTATGCCCGATAGATTGGTCACGAAGTCAAGATGAATATATACTATTAAATAGAAACAATAAAAATAATGTGTTTAAATGGTTTTTGTTTTGGGTAAAATGAATAATTTGGTGAGAGGAGGAATTGAGAACAAGACGTTAGATGGCTGTTTGTTTAAAAGTGATTATTTATTTTACTTAACCTTTTTTTTCACTTTTTTTCTTTTACCTTTATTTTTTATTTTTATTTCCCCTGTCTAATTATATTTTAACCTTCTTTTCAACTTTCTTTTTTATCTTCTCTTTTTTTGTTGGTGTTGCACCGAATACCAACCCTGTGAGAATACCGTAATAAACCGAACGATACTAAACTAATTTCTTACATATACAGAAACGAAAAAATACCAACTATATCACTGCCACGTTGTGCAAAAAATCACCACCCGCCGTGAAGCGAGGGCTTATCACCCACCTAGTTTTAACAAAAGTATAGTTATTAAAAAAATAATTGTTCAAACTTAGAATGGTAAAAAGTTAAAGGTCTTTAAAATGTAATGGACTGTGGGCAGATACACTCATAGCCCAGAGGAGGAAGGCCCTCACTCAGCTTTATAACGGGATTGTATTTAAAAAAAAACCTTAGTCGAATAAAGGCCCATTGTTTTTTTAATGCCCACTAACCCAATTGACAGGGCTCTTGTATTTTTAGTTTAGTCACAAGTCACAGTGGCAAAAATCGGGTTCGAATTTGCTCATCTACAATTTTAATCCATACACCAACCCATTATCTATCTACATTGTAAAACATATTGAATGATATCGATTATTTTTCTGTTTTTCCAACTGTCCAATTGTAATATTATCTAAGGATCATCTAGCTTATTTCTCGACCATGAAGGCTACGGGTCAGGATGTTTACCGCCTTACCGGATATTCTAGTTTCCTACGGAAGAGTTAAGGTCCTCAAACTAGTGGGTTTAGCCCACAGGTCATGTTGGATTAGTTCAATTTTGAACATGCATTTGATGTTTGATTAACTCATTGATACAACAGTTTAAATAGTCCATCCATACAACAATTTATATATTTAGTTTCCATTAAATTGTTTTAATGGGTCGTCCACAGCAATAGTTCATCTCCAGGGGGCAAGGATTTGTCTTTGGTAGACTAGGATTCGCAATTCAGAAAGGGGTGGCGGCGCAACTTGTTGCCCGTCTACCTTCTATTGTGATGTAAATTTCGTATTTTGTTTTAATGAATTTAAGAATTCAGCGAAAAAAAAAATTAAATTGTTTCAATAGTTTGATTATTCCGAAATACCAATGCGCAAAGAACTAACATGTCTTTGTCCCCTTGGCCTTTGATACCTTTGCCTCCCTAGCACCAGAAGCATTCGTTCCTTGACCACTAGTACACAAAAAATAGCTTTTAAAACGGTAAATTTGCTCTTATAAAACGATTGTATAACGTTTTAAATGCTTCGTTTTAAAAAGTACATGAACGTTGTAAAAGGGTTTGACGACCGTTGTAAAAGGAGCAATAATTTTCATAGGAATCTACTTATTACAACCGTTGTAAAAGGAGAAGAACGTTTTTTTTTAACAACCCTTTTACAACTGTATCTTCCGTATCAAATACAACGAGTATCTTCCATACCAAATACAACGATATCTTCCACACCAAATACAACGGTGGTCTCCATTATGCAACAATGTTCCATACCAAATCAATTAATTAAACACTAAAACAATTAAAATATGTATAAACAACAACCAATTATATAAAACAAACCTTCCATTGCAAATATAAATGTCAACGTTTTTGTTTCTACAGAAAACAAGTCATTGTTTACTTAATGTATTTGACCAAACTCAAAACAGAAGTCATAGTTCACTTTGATCAAACCTAACTCAACTTTTAATATTACTACAACATCATACTTGACTAAGAATTCAGGCTTGTGCTTGTAAACAACCTATGACTTAGTCCCAGAACATCCTCAGCTACAAACCAACAAGTTACCTGGTAAACGAGGCAAAAACACAGTTATTACAACAATATCAAATCTATCAATCCTAAAATACCCACTCATAAGGGTATAATGTTACAAAAATGGTGATCAGAAGCATCAGAATGGTTTTTATAACAAGGATCTTAATATCATGACTACAAGCTAGGGTCTTGACTATTGTATGCAAGATTGTTTATTACTAATTAAGAATGAGATAGAGTGTCTACAATAAGGGTCTTAATATGAAGACATAAAAAAAGATGAATCAAGTTACCTGTAAAACAAAGACATGATCCCTGGAATGTTTCTAAGCCTCATTTCATTCACAAAGTAGCACAAAATCCTTTAACGTGTCTTCCTCAAATTGGTCAATTTGATGTGTAGTATGATGATTTTCACAATAGAGAATGTAAGACATATAAGTAGTTAAATTAAGATTAGAATTTTATATAGATATATCACACACACAAAAATTTAAGTATATAAAATATACTTACAATTTTTTCTTGGCAACTAATCACAATATCATGCATGACCTTTGTTACATAATATCCACATTCTCAAAAGCCCTTTTGTTGGGGACACTAAAATACATTGAATTAACAACTAATTTACTTAATAAGCATAATTATACAAATACAACGAGAAAATGAAACGAAAAACTTACATTAACCATTTTTCATATAATGCTCTCCCCAGTAGCTTTTTCAAATAATTTAGTACTGACGTAACTCTTGTGAGTCTTTCCTTTTTTCTTTGAGTCGATAATCTTTCCATAGTAGTTATGATTTTTTGGATTGTGAAAGATCACAAACAACAACGAACAATGACCACTACATAATTATAAATTTCTAAAACAATCAGTGTGTCGGTATTAAAATTAATGAAATAAATAAAAACATAGTAAACAACATAAATATTTACAATACCCGGATATATATAATGCCATAAAATAGTGTTTGTCTTTATGAAGATCCATGACATCTTTAATATTATCGATTACAAATTGTTCATAATCATCGCAGACACTACCTTCGATCATTCGGGGATTAAAATATGTCTTGTCATTCAGATCTTTACATCCTCCAATGTATATAAATATCTACAATTCTTAGAAGGAAAAGAGTTAAGATTTCAGTTATCTGAAAGAAGTGTTACAAAAGAACATTAAAAGGTAATCAAACTTACATGATATACCAATGCAAAACACTGACTTCCAATAGACCTTTGACACAGAATGTCATCATCTCTTCTAATTCAACATCCTCGGTAAGATCTTCTTTAAACGAATTAGTTAAACCGCACTGCATTTGGTCCAATTGTCAAACCTTGCTCATAGAAGTCAATTGTATTTTTACTCGGATCAGTAAATTTCTTCTTACCTTTTGAAGCTCCCCTGTTTTTCTTATCACTTATCAGCCATTTTTACAGTGGATTGCTAAGAGACACATCAAAGTAATATACTGCTTGCATAAAAGCTATAAATAAACCACTACTGCTTGCATAAAAGCTATACAATAAGATATCTCAGACATTAATCACCTTGATGCAAGAAAATAATCATTGGTGAGAAGTAACACAATATATAACTAATCTAAGGGCAAATGCCCAGTAATTAACTACTGACTAAGGTTAGGGATTCGTTTTCTTTGTTGAATTTGCAGGGCTATTTTGTTTATTTTCTTGTAATTGATGAATGTAATATGAAATCAAACCTAAATTGGTGAATGTAATACCATTTTATGCCATGCTCTTTTCATCTGATAGTTACTGATACATCATTAATTTATATGATCTCATGTGAACAAAGATTTATGCTTGTTGAAACTCTGTATGTAATCAAGTGAAAGAATTTAGGAAACATTGTGTAGCTTCAACATTAGAAGTTGATTGCTGAACTAGTCAGAAAATCAACCTTATCCATGGACTCATCACTCCTATATTATGTTAATTACTAATTAGTATAAGAAGCTGATAACACTCCTGGCCCATTTCCCTTGTAATATTATCTCTTAGTTTGTCGTATAATGTTGTGATAGTTATGATGCAACATAAATAATTCCTAAGACAGATTGGCAATAAACTAAAAGTAGGGGTGCAAACCAACCGACCGAGCCGAGCACAAGGTCGAGCTCGGCTCATTTAGTATTTATTAGTTAATAAATTTAATAAAAATAATATAAATAATAGGCTCGTGAGCTCAATAAGTGAAGCTCGGGCTCAGGCTCGCTTACTAAAAAAACTTGTTTTAGGCTCGGACTCGGCTTGTAAACAAGTTTAAATAAGCTTGGCTCAGCTCGTTTACCTTACAAACTTTAACTGAATTCAGCTTTGGTTACAAATGTAGAATAAAACTCAAGCTTAGAACATCACTGTCATGAAATACGAACATAGTTTCATGATATATACAAAAGATACTAGATAAAATAGATACATCTATTCAATTTCAAGTAGCCCGAACCCAAAACCCAGCCCAATAAACCCGAGACAAATCAAACTCTATTGAATGCGGTTTCACTTACGGGCTGGTCTGGTTCAAACTCATTGCTCACCCCTTTTCTTAATCATTCTCGCCATTATCAATCATTTACTATTGCCCCAAAAATAAATAAGAAACCCCTCTTTTCTACCTAATCCACCTTTGATCACAGTACTTTCTTTATCACATTTTAGTTAGATGAGCCAATAAAACGGTATTTTTACAACAAACCATACAAATATTAATAATAAATTAAATTAAAACCCATGAACCATATCAGATACAACAGGTAAATAAAGGAAACACTTACACTTGAGGTGAGAGGAGTAGCGAGGGTGGATGGTAGCAGTGACATGGGAGGGGCGACTGTGATTGTGGTGGTCAGGGGTGGCGGTATAACAACGGATTTCCTGTAATAGGTCTCGCTGATTAAGAGGGTTATGGTTTCTGATAGGGTTACGGGTTATGGTGGGTTTTGCTAATATCTCGGGGAAGAGGCTAGGGGAGGGAAAACTGATCAATAGTGTAGGGGGAGGGAAAAGGAGGCGGTGAATATTGAAAGAAATTTTGGTCAATGTTAATATTCAATATTTCAACCGTTTAGGTGAATTCATGACGGTTTTCAAGAATTTACAATTTAATTTTACTGATCATTTGGTGGGACACTTATAATAGTGTGAAATTAAATTATGATTAATCGGTTTAATAACTCTACCCACCGTCGTTGCTACCCACCACCACGCTACTGCCACACACCACCATTAACCATCACCGCGCACCAACCACCACCCACTGCCACCCGCCACCGCCACTACTCACCATAATCGCCCACCCACCATTACGGCCATCCACCTCCACCTTCCACCATCGCCACCACCCACCACCGTCGCTATCACCACATATCACCACCCACCATCAGTACCGCCACTCACCACTGATTTTATTCCTTCGTCTTTTCCTGCCTATCCAACAACACAATGTAATGTTTTGTTTCATTCCCACATGGCAACCAAATAAGACATATAATGGTAATGATCCATTCCATTACCCTGTCCATTCCATTACCTCGTCCATTCCATTTCCTCATCCATTCCATTACCCCATACCAAATAGACCCTTAGGTAGCGTTTGGTACGCAGGAATGAGAGGCGGAATGGAATTGAGCATTATGATGGAATGAAAAAAAAAAGGTGTTTGGTTAGTCAAGGTAATGGAATCATCCATTACCTCCTCCATTCCATTCCCTCTAAAATCCTCATATTCATTCCATCCTACCCCCGTGTTTTTTTTCCATTCCATTCCCTCTGTCACCTTTCATCACCATTGACCACCACCACCACCCACCTCTACCACTATCACCCACCGACCACCACCACCGACCATCGCTATCACCACCGACCACCGATCGTCGCCACCCACCGACCACCGCCGCCACTATCCGTCACCGACCACCGCCACCCACCGACTACCACCATCACCGACCACCACCACTACCACCGTAGACCACCGCCACCCACCACCAACTGCCACCTCCACCTCCACTACCTAACACCAAGCTCGACCGCAACCATCGACGCTCTCCATACCGACCGTTGCCACCCACCTACCGCCACCGTCACCCGCTACCCGCCACCACTCACTATCGCCGTCACACCTTGTCGCGACCCGCCGCCACCGACCACCACCACCGTCACCGCTACTATCACCACCAGACGTCGCTACCCACAATCACCGACCACCACCACCACCCATCGTCGGCGCCGCCCCTGACAACCACCACCGTCGTCGGCGCTTCCGCCACCACCGACCACCGCCACCCACCGACCACCACTACCTCTGCCACCACCAACCACCGTCACCGGCACCCGCTGCCAACAGTCATCACCACCACTTACCACCGCCGATTTTATTCTTTTGTCTTTTCGTCCATATCAAACAATATAAAGTAATGATTCATTCCATTGTTACGTGTAACCAAACAAGACCATGAAATGGTAATCATCCATTTCATTCCCTTGTCAATTTCATTACCTTTTCCATTCCATTCCATTCCCTCATCCATTCCATTACCCCATACCAAACAGACCCTTAGTGTTAGCAAATAAACATTTTTCACCACATCATCATCATATTTCTTGATAGTCGTTTGTTTCTTGATGAGGATGAGATTAACTTATGTTTAATGTTTAATGATTCTATAAAAAAAAGGGTATCATGTAGAGTTGTGTTCTAAATACTTATAAAAAACAACGGTACAAAACGAACTCTTTTAAATACATTATCAAAAAATATATATATAATTATAAAAAACAACGGTGCAAATTAAATGACCGTTTTAAATAAGTATTAAAAAACAACGGTTTACCAAAACCGTTTTATTTTATATCAAATAAAACAATTTGAAAAAAGTACATGAACGTTTTAAATACTTATAAAAAAACAACGGTACAATACGTCTCAACCGTTATAAATTATATCAAATAAAGCGATAGTAAAATGTTTGGTATAACCGTTTTAAAAACATATTTTTATAAAACGGTGACTTGGCTTTTTACAACGGGTTATTTCAAAATCGTTTTAAATAAAATAATTAACCGTTTTAAATGATGCTTTTTGTAGTAGTGAGGGTCCAATGAGTTATCCACAGCAATAGTTCATCTCCAGGGAGCAGAGGTTTTTATTTGGTAGATTAGGGTTCGCAATTCAGAAATGGGTGGCGACGCAGCTTGTTGCCCGTCTACCTTCTATTTTAATGTAATTTGACAAGTTTTAAGAAATGAAATATTATTATTATTAATAAAAAATTAGACAATTCTATAAGGGACTTTATGATAATTTGTCATCCTCATCCTCAGTTAATCACACCAATAGCAAAAGCTAAGGTAGGGTCTGAGGAGGGTAAGACGTAGACAGCCTTATCTCTACCCATGGGAATAGAGAGTTTGCTTCCAGTGAGACCCCTGGCTCAAAATGATATATATGTGATTTGGAAGATTGGTAAGATGATAATTTGAAAGAACCATAAAGGTTGGAATAGGCCGTGTGGAACGTATATTGGTAGAAAACTTTCAAATGATGGACCAAGGCCGCATAAGAACCAACGAAGTTGATCCATAACATCAACAAGATGTCTAATAGCGCTTAGTTGGTCGCAAAGAGTTTTGAACAAGCGACCAAAGTCAGTAACAGTGTGATCAGCAGTGGGCAGAGATTGTTTGAAAAAAAAAAGACAAGAAAGATAAAAGAAGTAGCCGATGCAAACAGGGAATATGATCAGCTAGAAGGAAGATGAAAGAAGGAGAATAAAGGAGGAATAACGGAGAATAAAAAAGATGAATAAAGAGAGAGAAACACAACCACGAAAGGCTGATACCATGAATGCTTTACCGATTCAATGAATGCGAGAGTTACAATATCACCTATTTATACTTATACAAGATACACAACTAGTCCCTAAACAATAGACAAAATACAAAATATAAATTATCTAACAATTATGAAATGTGGAATATTGCTACAACAAATAATGGTCCAACGCTAAGAAAGAGTCTCACAGAGGTAAAAGGGTAAAAGGGTTTCGGTTAACCAAACGCAGGTCGTGGAGTCCCTTTACATTGTAAATGTAGACGAGAGATTCAAGAGTTTTTATGTTTTAGTTGTTGTTATTTTGGGATTGACCCAAAGTCAGAATTTTGATGTTATTGTTTTAGGTTTTTGATAAGTGAAGTTGAGAGAAAATCATACGTAAAGTATGATCTTAGAGAAGGAATAGAAGTGTGTGTGTAAGAGACAATCAGAAAGTATGACTGATCCTCAGCTTTATAGAAGAGGAATCTTCTATATGGGGAATGAGAAAACTCTTGATCTATGTTACAACAAAGGACCATCCACTTTTAGCCGATGAAGGCTTGAGACCTACGGGTAATAGAGTGTGACTTCCACATGTGGTGGCTGTGGCCAGCTGTGGGGTCAACCAAGAAAGTGATGACAAGACATGTCACTGGTCTCACTCCTTTTGCTGATGGCAAATATTACTTTATGATCCTTTTAAGCTTTCAATCTTTCAAGCAAGTTACGTTATGTAATAAGTTTTTTAGCCTTAGACTACCCACATCATCACCCCCCAAAGTCAGAGGTGTTTGTGGCGCAACTCAAAGGCTTCTGACTTATTTCACAACTTTTAATTTTTAAAAAGGCTTCGAGCGTTGAAGGCTTTATTTGGTTTAAGCCGGTGAAGCCTGTGGTTTTGAATTGGAATTGGACAACTGATTTGACTGGTGGCAGGTTTATCAGACGACGGTTATTAATTTCTTTGGTCATCATTATATCTATTGGTTATTTTATAATATACTCTTTCATTACTTAATTACTTTTGCTTGGAATTCCAGATTACTTCTCCTCAATCCAAGTTTCTTTCTAGGGTTTTCTTTCGTCTTCCATTAACATGTCAGTCTTTCTTTCTTTCTTCTTGTCTGATCATCCCTTCAACCGATAATGGGTGCTAAGTGGGGATTCGACTTTTGCTTCGAGTGGGGATTCGATTTTTCTTTTAACCCTGCTGCACCCGGTCTTGATAAATCCATAGATCAGTGTCCTCAGGGTTCAATCGCTTTATATTGTCGATATTTTGAATTTTCTAACCTTTGACACCCTTTTTCGATCTTTGTTTTAAACGTTTTGGAGTATTATCGGGTCTCTTTTGGTCAGTTACACCCTCATGGATTATCTAGAGTTCTGCACTTTGAAGTTGTTTGTCGTGCATATAGTTTGTTGATGTTTCGTCGATTCTTTCTCTTAGCAAAGAACGGCGATCGGTTTACCTTCGAGACATCTCAGATCGACGTCGGTTTGAATTCCTCACATGTTACTACTGTTGGTGTGCGGACAACTAGATTCTTTTGGGTTTCAGAGTTCGTCGTTCTGTTCAAACTAGTTTGGAGGCATCCTGATGCTATTTTGAACAAACTTGAACTGTTAGAGTCTGAGTTAGAAAAGCGTATTCTTGAGGCCCTTCGTGGATGCCCTTCAAGGCTTCGGCCGTTTCCTGAACCCTTCTTGGTTTTGTCTGGTATTAGCCTTTGTTGGGATAAAATGGACCTGGATCCGGTTCCAATGAGGGCTGATCAGGGTACGAATCCACTTTGTTACCCTTGTTATTTTTATTTTTGTTTAATTCTTACATCCTTGCTTTGTTTATTTTTTTAGTTATGTCTGCCCTAGATTTCATCAAAAGTGACAATGCTTCAGATGTTGTGTTTGGGGATGCTGAAGCAACTCCAGGGGAGGATGCAGTGACTAACTATGAGAAGTGTCAGTATGATGCGGTCAACTACACGAATGTCTTAAATGTGAAAGGTTTCACAAAGCAAGGTTCCTCGAAGAATTCTACCGGGCGTTCAAGCCGTCGCTTGTTGAAGAATACTAGTCAACCAAGCAGTTTTGATCCTGTTGAAGTTAGTGATGATATTGAGGTTTTCGAGGACCAGGAGGGTCGTGAGGGTGATCAAGTGAACATTGTTGAGATGTTGCCAAGTGTTTCCAGGCAAGAATTTGAAGGGAAAGGGTAAGAAGGGTGTTGGTCCCAAGGATGCTGTGTTGAAGAATGTTGAGGGTTCCATGAGTACTGAGGGTGAAAGCGTTTATGTTCCGGGATGGGGTGTGAAGGTGAGTGTTAGCTTTAAATCTTCGGCTGTGTGTTAGGAAGTGTTGGCCCACTTTGCCCCTTCGAATCTAAGGGATTCCTTGGAAGCCATGGATGATTACTTGTTGTTATCCAAGATGATGATGGGGGCTTGTAATTTGACATCTATGCTTCCGGAGGGGGTGGCAAGATTTAGGAAGAGAATGTTAGAGTATCAGGAGTTCTCCAAGAAGAAGGAAAAAAATGAAGGCATCGATTTCAGCCCTGAAGAAGGAAGTTCAGGGTTTTTTTCTGAGAAGGAGAAGACTTTTGTTAGCTTGATTGATGAGTTGAAGAAGGAGCACGAGGCTGAGAAAAAGAGGTATGAGTCTGAAAGGGCAAAGGTGGAGGCATATAGGGCTGTGCTTGAACTCCAATGAAAGCCTTTCAGGAGGAGGAAGGTGGGTTGAAAGCTTCCCTTGCCCAAGCTTCTGAGGACAACCAATGGTTGATTGAACATGGTTTCCACCATGTGGTCACTTACCTCCTTCATTATTTTGAGTTCAACTCAGCTTTGGGGGAGGTTTATACGAAGCTACTTAACTCTGGCAAACACTTGGGGTACATGGCTGGTTATAAGGCTCATGAAGTTGGGCAAGCTCTGGAACCGTCTCCTCTCTATCAGCCTAAAGCAATGAATGTGTTTAAGGAATCCATACTGAAGATGGAACGCCTGACCTATTCGTACATGGTTGGTTATCAGCCTCTCTATCAACCTAAAACAAAGGTATCGGCTTGTTATGGTAAACATTTATTCATATTGCATGGATTGAAACCTCCAGGCCTTAACGAGGCAGTTTGTGCTTAAGTCCCTTTCAAAGAAGATATCATACTCAGGTGATAGTGAAGAAACTTTAGATGCTGGTGAGGAAGGTTCGAAGGATGCGAGCTTGGAGGCTTCAGAGGTTGTGGGAGATGTTGGTGGGAAGAAAGCTAAGAAGCAGAAAAATACAAAGAAGGCAAAGATCGACGAAGTGGCTGTGAAGGAAGTTGGGGCCTCAAAGCCTGCTTCTTCATACGCCACAACTTAAATATTTATGCCTTCTAAATTCGTAGCTTTCTTTGCACTTGGTTTGTAAAACAATATAAACTTTTGGGGTTTGTGATGTTTCAACTGGGGAACCTGGTGAGGTTCTATGGGTGGTGGTTGGCTTGTTAAAGCCCTTAAACAATTTTTTACACCAGGCTTTTCAAGCACACTTTTGATAGGTTGATCAGTGACCACTTTTTTATTGGGTGTGCTTGGAAGTACCTTCGAAGCCTTCTAGATGTTTGCACTAGGGCTAGGGCCAGTTTTTCCAAAGGAGGGTACTTGACCTCTGCTAATTTTTTAGACTTACTGATGAAGTAGACATGTACATGAGCCTTGTCTCGTTCTATTGTAAGAACAACACTGAGGGCTTCTTCAGCAACTGAGAGGTAGACAGAGATTGTTTCCCCTGGTTTAGGAGAAGCAATGGTTGGTTGGGGGGGGGGAGTTAGGTGTTGCTTCATTGATTGAAAGCTTCCTCCGCTTCTTCGGTCCATCTGAAGTCTTTCTTATCAGTGCACCCCTTCAAGGTTTTGAATAAGGGCAAGGATCTTTCTGCTAGTTTGGACATGAAACGCTTCAAGGCTGCAAGCTTTCCATTCAGGCTTTCCACCTCCCTCTTTGTTTGAGGAGACGTTGTGTCCAGGACGGCCTTAACTTTGTTGGGATCAAATGCTTTCCACCTCCTTCTTTGTTTGAGGAGACCTTCTTCAAAACCGAACGAGCATTTGACTGGGTTAAGCTTCATGTTGATCCTTTTGAGATTGTTGAACGTTTCTTGGATGTCTTCAAGCATTTGATCTTCAGTTTTGCTTTTGATCACCAAGTCGTCAACATAAGCTTCCATGTTCTTGCCAATTTGAGTTGTGAAGGCTTTATCAACCAATCTTTGATAAGTGGCACCTGCATTTTTTAAACCAAAAGGCATTTTTCGATAACAGAAAATACCATTGTCAGTATGGAAAGCAGTTTTCTCTTCATCCTCTTCTTTCATTTGAATATGGTGTTAACCCTTGTAGGCATCCAGGAAACATTTGAAAGGGAAGCCTGTAAGAGAGTCAACCTTTAGATCAATTTCGGGAAAGGGGTAACAATCCTTGGGACATGCTTTGTTGAGATCTTTGAAGTCTATGCACATTCTCCAAGAACCATCAGGATTCCGAACCATCACGGGGTTGGTTATCCATGATTGATATTTAACTTCTCGAAGGATTCCAGCCTGTACGAGCTTATCTACCTCTTGACAGGAAGCCAAACTTCTTTAGGGTGCAAGGCTTCATTGTTTCTGGACTACAGGCTTAACATTAGGGGGAATCCTGAGCTCGTGCTCGACGATGTCCCGAGGGATACCAATCATATCTCCAGGGCACCAAGCAAAAACATCAACATTGTTTTGCAGCAACCTTTCAATCTTCAGAAGGGTATCTTTGTGAAGCCTAGTATTTACCCTAATCCTTTGTTCAGGATAATCGGGGTTAATACTTAAGCCTCGTTCATCCCTTTTAGGTTCACCATCCTCTACCATAAGTGCTTCTATTGAGGGTTGAAGGGTTGCTACCCCATTTTCAGTGGGGAATTTTGCAGTTTTCAGACTGATGGAGACAACCATATCAAATGTGGCCAATCCTGGCCTTTCGATGATAACATCATAGTTGGAAGGTAGGTTGAGAACAACAAAAGTGAGACATTCAGTTCTCTTCATCTTTCCTTCAGAAAACAAACATCAAGTGTTATCTGCCCAAGGGTTTGATAGGTATATCTGCTATACCTTTGATGGAAGATTCAGCTGGCTGAAGCTTGGAGCATTCACTTGGACTTAGCAAGTTGAAGTATTTTTCAAACTTGATCTCTGTGCAGCCCTGGTGTCTATATAGGCTCTTTATGTTTGGATTGAACCTATCAGGGCTTCCACCATTTTAGGGTCATGGCTTTTTTCTCCCTCGGGTGGAGGAAAGCAAACACATTGACGTTCCCAAGCCTCCAACCGGGGACGTTTGTTGCGAGTCTCCTGTTCGAAGAGTACCATGTTGACTTCCTTCTTTTTCAATCGGCCATATTATCTGTCACTCCCTTGACCAGATGAGCAAGTTCCCCTAACCTGATGGCTTCCTTGATTCTTTTATTGAGTTGGCAACAGTCGTTGGTATGGTGTCCTTTTTCTTCATGGAGCTCACAATATTGGCTAGAGTTTTCATTTCTTTTGCTCTTAGGCAGAGGTCGATGAGGTCTGAATCTGTGCTTGACTTCTTCAGTGTCGAGGATCTCTTGTGGGGTTTTTGTGAGAGCAGTGAAGTTCACAGTTCTATCTCTGCTTGAAGGGTACTTTCCATCAGACCTTCAAGAGTCAGATCCTTTGTGACGTTTGTCATAAGACCCAAAGCTTCCTCTTTTTAGTTATGGACTAGAACTTCTCCAATTGGCAGCTCTCTTCCCCTGTTCCTTGATATCTACAGCTTCCTTTCATCGAATGTGAGCTTATTGGGAGACTCTTATTAAAATCTCTAGTAAGGTATTTGGAGTTTATGGCATTCATGAACCCTGCAGCCTTCATCTTTTCATCAGCACCAACATAGGTAAGACTTTCCTTCATGTATCGTTCGATGAAATCCGTCCATTTGCTTGCTCTGGAAGATAACGGTTGCATCCTTGACACAACGTCGTTGCTCGGAGAAATTGGCCAAGAACCCTTTGCCAAGGTCATCAAATGACCATATACTCCCAGCAGAAAGGTCGTTAAACCAAATCCGGGCTGAACCAACGAGTGTTTGCATGAACATGAGGCAACACTCGGGGTTTCCCCATTTCTTCATCCTGGCAGCACCCGAAAAGATCTGTAAATGATCTTTGGGGTTATTGGTATGGTCATAGGTTTTTATGTGAGAGGGCATTTTTAGCTTGGTATGGAATTCATAGTCGGCGATTTGTGGAGAAAAGCATGAAAGGCTGCTAGGCTTGTAGGGTTTGCTCATATTATTCTCAATTCTAGTGTCGGTGTTGCCATTCGAGTTGCCTTGATGTGTGTCCAGTGCTTAGCTAATAAGTTGCTACCAAGGGAAATGTGCCATCATTTGAGCCATCATTTGAGGCATAGAGTTGAAGCCTTGAAGGCTTTCAGGTGTAGTCATGTAGCCAGTCCCCATAGGCATGCTCAAGGCTGCACTCTGAGCAATGGGCAGGGAGGTCATGGCTTGTTCACAAGAGATAGGTGTAGGGGGTGGGACACTAGAGACTGACGACTGTAAGAGCTGGTCTAGAGTGGCCTCGTGTCCAGGCACGCTTGGGACCAAAGGTTGAGAGGTGAACAAAGGAAAGGTGGTTGAGTTTGGTCTTCCAACCTGGTAAGGGCTAGGGTTGAAAGGAGTAAAAGTTGAACTTAGGCCGGCTCCTAAGTGAGGCGGAGTAGCCTCAGAACTTGAAGAAAAAGCATGAGGAGGAGGTGGTCCGAGTGAAAGTGAGGGGTCCTCCTTGTCATAGTCTAATTGGATCCTCACTCCTTTTTCCCTTTCCTTGTTCACATGTTGTGTTAGTACATGATGTCCCTAGGCCAGTATATAGGATGTTTGGACATATTTCGGGGTGTTTGGAGACGTTTATACGCGTTTTGGGGTGTGAAATAGGCTGAGGGCGATTACAGGATGGGTATAGGCGATTAGCAGCCTATACCACATCACTGTTCATGCGAGTAGGGCCTCTGTATAGGCGATTAAGGCTCAATCGCCTATACCAGCATGTCTCATAGGCTCCCAATCGCCTATAGTGGTCTGTTCGTGTCCGGGTGGTATAAATAGACCTATTCTCAACCCTAATGTTTAGTTTTTTCCACACACACTCTCCGAACACCCTCCCCTGGTCTGAGATTGCTTGGTTTGATCATTGTACACCTGCGCTCTGTTTTAATGATATAAAAGTTAATCTTTTGACACGTTTGTGTGTTGTAACTACTCGTTTATCTTAGTTTCATCATTGTTTTTGTTATTAAAGCATATTCAAGGGATTCCGCACCTTGGGTATAAACCTTGTGATTGTCGGGTGACGCGTTCGTCGGACCTAACATGTTGGTTGAGAATATATCTCAACTGTAACCGTAAGAAGTTTCTTGCAACTCCGTCGAGTGTCAGATCTATGCGTTCGGGTGTACGCATAGGGTCGAGTTGAGGAGAGGCAACCCCTGAACAAGAGGGAGTTGAGGTTTGAAAGAGAGAAAACTCCAGGGATGTGAGCCCCGTGGGAGTACTTCCTAGGGTAGAGAAAGGTGTAGACCTGGTTAACAAGGTCTACTCAGCATTTGGTGTCTCACCGGTGTTGTGAGGTGCTTGATTCACCTCCTCCGGGGACTCGTGGTCAGACATTTCAAGGAGTTGGAGCTACACAACTGAGATATAACAAAGGACCATCCACTTTTAGCCGATGGAGGCTTGAGACTTGCGAGTAATATAGTGTGACTTTCACACGCGGTGGCTGTGGCCAGCTGTGGGGGTCAACTAATAAAATGAGGACAAGACATGTCACTGGTCTGACTCCTTTTGCTGATGGCAGATATTACTTTATGATCTTTTATAAGCTTTCAACCTTTCAAGCAAGTTATGTTACGTAATCAGTTTTTTAGCCTTAGACTACCCACGTCATCATGGAACATAGAATTCTAATACGAAAAAATTGATTTTGTGCCTATGTTGTTTGAGTGTTTTATGTTGCTGCAACTAGGAGCCGACCTAGGTGATCCGATGGGGGCGGCTGCACCCCGTGAAGTTTGACTTTTTGTAGTATATATATGTGATTTGAAAGATTGGGAAGCTTTGTGAAAGAGCTAAATGTGCATCTTACATTCAAGACTTATAATGTCTCACAAAGAAGATGAAAGAAAAAGGGATTAAAGGGTCTTATCTTTTAAGACAATAAAGGCTAAAATATATATATATTTTTTTTCAATTCAATTGGTAAGTTGAGATTAAAAAAAAGCCTAACCTAAAATGTTTTTGTTTTGTATTAAAGATTTGAAAGGTTAAAGTCAATGGAAAAGTCAACAAGGGTTGAAGCTTTCTCTCTGATTCACAGTTCAGGTATTTTTTTGATCATGTTCATGTGCGCTTTTAAATGTTAATAGTTATGCTTCCTTGATTATAACTTGGTTTATGATAGAAGTATGCTTTATTAAGTTGTAAAACTTATTGTTAAGAGTTTTTTTAAAATGATAGTTTTCTATCCAAAACTCTAGAAATATTTTTTATTTCTCTTTGTTCTTGTTTATGCAAAGTTCCAATTGAGTTATTTTAACAAATTTTGATGTTCACTAGTCTCAAAGACTGAGACCAAAATTGTTACGGCTAAGCAAATAACTGAAACCACAAATGTAACTTCCGAAAAGTTAAGATAAAAATATTAATAGAAGACGCCAATTATGCCTTTGATTGATATAGCATTAATTATTGTATTGAATGTAATTATTCTCCAAAAATAGGAGATTGTATTGTAACATTATATATTGACTTATGTGAATAGAGAAAGGCAATGTCTATCATTCTATATGGTATCACACACCAAACCCTTGATCCTCTAACCTGCTTACCCTTCCTGCCGCCACATTCTTTCCTCCGCTGCCCTACTTTTCTTCGTTCCTCTTCAATGGCCGATCACAGAATTCATCCAGCTGTGACTGTTTCTAACATCAAGACATTCATCCCTATCACCCTTGATAACGAAGCCTCGGACTACAATCTCTGGTCCGAGTTATTTCGTATTCATTGCACCGCGTTTCTCGTTTCTGATCACCTCTCCCCACGACCACCACCCCCTGCCGCCACCACCTCCACCGATAAACCTGCTGCCCCTTCTTCTTCGGAATCCTGGGAGCGCTTGGATGCCATAGTCCTTCAATGGATCTATGGCACCATCTCTCCCGGACTCCTCAAAACTGTTATTGTCAAACGTTCCACCGCCTATGATGCGTGGAAGGCCATTGAAGCTCTATTTCACGATAACAAGGCCACTCGTGCCTTGTACCTTAAACAGAAGTTCGCCAATACTCGCTTGGAAAACTTCCAGTCAATGAATGCTTACTGCCAAGAACTTAAAGTCTTGTCCGACCAACTTGCCGGTGTCGATTCTCGTGTCGATGAACAGGACCTTGTCCTCCAAACCCTTGCGGGTCTCACCGAACAATATGAGACGGTGGGAACCATTGTCCAAGCAGCTACTGCACTCCATGTGCAAAGTTGCTCAACACCTACCTCCAACACCACACCCTCCACCGGTACCTCATCCGCCACCAACAACAACCGTGGCCGACCCAAAACCCAGTCCCGTAACAAAGGCCGGATCCCCTCAAACTCCCAAAACAGAAACCGCCTCCATACCTCCAACCAAGCTACCCACCCATACATAGTTTTTCCCCAAAACTGGACTCAAAGCCAATGGACCTCCCTTTTGAACCAGGCCCAAACCACCCCTCCCTCCCACTTCTCAGCCCAACAACAATCAACCCAATACCCTCCCTGCCCTTACCCTTCTACCCCGAAACCCTCTTCTGGACAAGGCATACATGGACCGGCTCCTGCTCAAGCCCATATGGCAACCTATACTCCCACCCCTACTGACATTGCACAGGCCTTATACACTCTTTCTCTTCAACAGCATGCTGAACCAGTAGGCTACATGGACACCGGTGCCTCAGGTCACATGGAGCAACCAGGTAACCTCTCCCCGTCTGTTTTTAATTCTTGCACTAATAAACAGATTATTGTTGGGAATGGCACCACCATCCTGGTAGTTGGACAAGGCAACAAAACCTTACCTCCACCATACTCACCCTTCAAACTAAACAATGTCCTGTATGCCCCCCACATCATTAAAAATCTCATCTCTGTCCGTCGCCTAACGACGGATAACTTATTATCCATAGAGTTTGACCCTTTTGGTTTTCTTGTGAAGGACTTCAAGACCAAGGAGCCTATCCTACGATGCAATAGCTCGGGAGACCTCTACCCCCTGACAACCAATTTCATCAAGTCTCCTACTTCACCTGTTGCTCTCACTGCTACTACTCAAGAACGTTGGCATCAATGCCTTGGGCACCCGGGCAACAATTTATTGCAATCGTTAAAGTCTTGTTCCTTTATTAATTTTGATAAACCTAAGTCAACGCTTTGTCAGTCTTGTGTTTTTGGCAAAAGCGTCAAACTTCCTTTTTATGATTCTATTAATAAAACTTATTTACCATTTGACATTATTCATAGTGATTTGTGGACCTCTCCTGTACTTAGTACGGGTGGGCATAGGTACTACATTTTATTTCTTAATGATTTTACTGATTTCTTATGGACTTACCCTCTCACCAATAAATCACAAGTTTATTCCACTTTCACCAACTTTTATAACCTCATACATACCCAATTTGAAAGAAAAGTTAAACAATTCCAATGTGACAATGGAACCGAATACACCAATAACAACTTTAAACAATTTTGTCACACCAACGGAATGCAGTTTCGCTTCTCATGCCCCCACACCTCACCTCAAAACGGGAAAGCGGAGCGTAAAATTCGAACCATCAATAATATGATTCGAACTCTGCTTGCCCAAGCCTCTCTCCCACCCAACTATTGGCACCATGCCTTAGAAACCGCCACCTACCTTCTCAACATCCTCCCCAAAAAGAATCATAATTTTCTCACCCCCACCACACTTCTCTATAATGTTTTCCCCAACTATGAGCACCTGCGCATCTTTGGTTGCTTATGTTACCCCACCCTACCTTCCACCTGTATACACAAACTAGCCAACCGGTCTCAACCGTGTATTTTTCTAGGATATCCTCAAAATCACCGTGGTTATAAATGCTATGATCTTAATACAAAACAGACACTTATTTCTCGCCACGTCCAATTTGAGGAGTCCATCTTCCCTTTCTCTATTCAACACCCTACCACACCTAAATCCTATGACTTCCTTGCCCAAAACTTGTCCCCTCTTCTCTGGCCTTTTGTTAACAACTCGCCAGACTCTCTCACCCCTCCTCATCCTGACCATCATTCGCCCCTCATATCACCCTCCCAACCAGCCCATGTCCAGCCCACTAGCCCACAATCAGGCCCAACCAACCCACAACCATCCCCTGCCCAGCACCATTTCACACCGCCGCCCACCAGCTCTTCCTCCAGCCCACCTGGCCCAATACTAAACAGCCCTGCCCCACCGACCCAACCTCCCACAAGCCCAACTACACACACCCCACCTGGCCCTACACCTTCCGTCCCCACTCCACCGCCGATGCCTCCTACCACCCGCACCATACGCACTCGTGCTATGGATGGCATCACCAAGCCCAAGCGTATCTTTAACCTTAACACCACCACCATCGCCCCTATTCCCCACAGGTTGCTTTGTCCAGTTCGGAATGGTACGCTGCCATGAACAGCGAATTTAGTGCATTAATTGTAACACCCCAAAATTTCTAAACCATATTTTATGATAGTATAAGCACATGGTGCTTTAACTGAACCACATGAAATGCTACTTATACGAGATTCCAAACATTAGGAAATAATCCCGTTAACCTTGTTAGTTAAACAAGGCAAAACCCATTGTAAGAAGTTAATTTAGTTAGTGGGTTTATTAAATCAACTTGTGTGAAACTTGAGGGACCAAGTATGTCATAAAGCCAAAGTTGGCTAATGGACTTGATAAAACAAAGAAAATCAACATATGCAGTAGGCATATGTAGATCATTACACACACACTAAACACACACATAAGACCAACTCAAGAACAAGCCCAAATCAAGGTGGAATCAAAGGGCTTTTCAATGCATTAGCCCTAAAATGAATCATCCATCCATAATACACACCAAGGTAACCTTTTATTTGGCTAATTTTGGTGGTTTGTTCATACTTGATTGTGATGAAAATCATGGGTTGTTATAACTCGTGAAATTGATGATTTATAATGGTGCACCTTGGGTTAAAGGACCATGAACACACTTAATTTGGTTAAACCAATGTGATACCTTGCTTTAACATAAGGGGTTTGTATTGAATCTTGAATATGTAGAAGTGGGTTTAGTCATAAAGATGGGAACCCCTTCTAAGAGGATAGGTGGTATCACCAAATGTATGTTTTATATGTCAATCTCTAATTAGAGGGTTAATTTACATACTAGACATGTTAATCTTGGTTAAGAATGGATCCATGAGGTCCTTAAGTCCTAAAATTAAAGTTAGAAAAATCACGTCTACCAAGTGTTTGATAAAATGCCTCAATGAAACTCGATTTCACTTGGGCATAGATAATTTGGTGAAAACATGTATGTTGGTAAAACATGACCAAAAATGCGTGTAGACAAGTAAAGACTAGGTTCTAACAACCTAAGTGATCATTCACCTCATATGTGCATATACAAGAGACTTTAGATAGCCAAGGAGTCTCGGATTAGGGTAAAGTGGAAGCATGCATAAGGTAAGTCACTCGATGGCTTAAATCTCACTATATACCTTGTATGCTTATATGCTTAGCTATATCTTGGATGTATATTTGGAAACTAGTTGTAGGGGTCTCACAAAAGAAGCTTAACGAAGTTTCTTAATTGTTATTAACGGCCTTAGATGAAGGTTGTCAATAGCCCAATTAGGCTAACAGGTCAATTGATTAAAAACACTACTTAGACAAGGGCCTAAACCGCGGGTAAACATTATGCCGATGTTGATTGTTGTTATTTGCTTGAGTATATCCGTAGACTTTATGCTAATAATCTCAAGCTAGTCTAGAATCAAAAAGGGTCGCGAACTAAGGAAAGTCACAACTATGACTTCATAAACATATACATATATGCATAAGTAGGAGAGTATAACAATGAAGATGTCATGTAATCGAGATAATGTTGTGACTCCCAAGGGGTATGAAAAACATTGGATAAACAAAATCATGTCGCGAGTCATAAGGGCCGCGCGAGCAAGACCGAGAGAAGTGGCACATGTGGCCATGGACACGAGGCATCGCTATCACGGCAAAAAAAAAATGACTTGGTCAGAAAGTCACTTAGTCGAGTCGAGGCTTGACAAGTATGTATAAATCACAATTAGAACTTGGGAATTATAAAAACTCATGTTTTCAACTTATGCAAACGTTAACGGGTCAGGTAGAAAAGGATTCAAATCACTATGGTAATAGTGTTAGAAACCGAATAAGGTATTGCACTCGAGATTTAGTCACTTATAAACTATGCTTGGTGAACCATAAATGAGTTCTAAGAAGTCCCTAAAATGGTCTTGAAGTTGCATGAAAAGTGCAGCCTCGAGCAAGGAAAATGGGCAAAAATGCTAAATAAAAACGTGCAGCCATTTCTGAGCAGAGTAGGGATACGCCCAGGAGAGTAGTGCTACGGCCACTCTGTTGTCAAGTTATCTGAAATAATGGAATCCTGCTGCTATACGCCCCAAATACGCCCAAAACCCCATTTTGAGTAAGAGTAGGGCTACGCCCATGGGAGTATGGATACGCTCCTGGGTGTTTTTCATGCTTATCATTGACTTGTTTAAACTAACTTTTGGGTTGTTTTAACCGTGTTTAACCCTCAGGAAATCATGTATGTGATACGGATGATGATCAAGACTCGAGCAAGAACCGAACGTATCAAACTCGACTGCTTCCGCAACGCTTAAACTTAATCTTTTGAGACTTGGTTTTTGGAAGCCGTTTTGTTGTCGTGTTCGACACTAACTAGACTATACGTATGTTTTGAACTGTAATGCGTATGTGCTAAAAAAAACTTGTGAAACACGTTTAATATGTAATGCTTTATTCATAAACTTCCAAACAAAGTTTATTTCCTCGTAAATTATCGTTTAATTACCCGTTTATCGGGCAGGGTTTTACATTAATTAAAAATGAGACCTGGGAGTTGGTACCTCGTCTCCCAGACATGAACATTATTCGCAGCATGTGGCTTTTCAAACATAAATTTCGGTCGGACGGGTCTCTTGAGCGGTACAAAACCCGCTTAGTTTGTGATGGGCGTAGTCAACAGGTTGGCATTGATTGTGGTGAAACATTTAGCCCGGTGGTCAAACCCACCACCATTCGCACTGTTCTCACCTTGGCACTGTCTCAGTCGTGGCCAATTCACCAGTTGGATGTCACGAATGCTTTCCTGCACGACCATTTACAGGAAACCGTCTATATGCACCAACCCATGGCGTTTCGTCATCGGGATTTCCCGAATCATGTCTGTCGTTTAAAGAAATCCCTTTATGGCCTCAAGCAAGCTCCCAGGGCATGGTACCAACGGTTTACCGATTTTGTGTTACAGCAGGGTTTCTCACAGTGCAGATCTGACAACTCTCTCTTTATTTACCACCATGGACGGGATATCGCATATCTTCTTCTATATGTGGATGATATCATCCTCACTACGTCCTCTGACACTCTTCGGTAGAAGTTGATGACTGTTCTTGCTGGAGAATTTGCTATGAAAGACTTGGGTCCTTTGACATATTTTCTGGGTATCTCCGTCCAACGTCACGGTAGCACTTTGTTTCTTTCTCAGCAGGCCTATGCTAAAGACATTATTCATCGCGCAGCTATGGACTCCTGCAAACCTGTCGCAACTCCAGTGGACACCCAGCAGAAACTTGGCAATACACCGGATGAGTTGTTTGACGACCCAACCACCTACCGTAGTCTCGCGGGTGCCCTTCAGTACTTAACCTTCACCCGCCCAGACACCACCTACGCAGTGCAACAGATCTATATGCACATGCATGCTCCATGCGTTGCTCACTGGAATGCTCTCAAACGCATTATTCGCTATCTTCAGGGCACTTCTGCATTTGGTTTGCACCTTCATGCCTCCACTTCTCTTGATATACGTGCCTACACTGACGCGGACTGGGCCGGCTGCCCAGACACCAGGCGCTCTACGTCCGGCTATTGTGTCTATTTGGGTGATAACCTCGTTTCATGGTCTTCAAAACGTCAGTCCACTATTTCTCGCTCCAACGCCGAAGCCGAATACCGTGGAGTAGCAAATGTTGTTGCTGAGATATGTTGGTTAAGGAATCTTCTTCTTGAACTTCATCGGCCCATCTCCAAAGCTTCCCTAGTCTACTGTGACAATATTAGTGCTATCTACCTGTCAGGCAACCCGGTGCAACATCAGCGGACCAAACACATTGAGCTTGATATTCACTTTGTCCGTGAACATGTTCAGAGAGGTCTTGTGCGGATCCTACACGTCCCGTCTCGCTTTCAGGTTGCTGACATCTTCACCAAAGGACTGCCTCGCGTTCTATTTGATGATTTTCGCTCCAGTCTAAGCATCCGGTCTCCTCCCGCTTCGACTGCGGGAGTGTAATAGATGACGCCAATTATGCCTTTGATTGATATAGCATTAATTATTGTATTGAATGTAATTATTCTCCAAAAATAGGAGATTGTGTTGTAACATTATATATTGACTTATGTGAATAGAGAAAGGCAAGGCCTATCATTCTACAAATATAATCTCAATTTCGCACATAATGCAAGGTGTAAATAATTCTAAAAATTGAGATTGTAACGTTTTCTCAATTTATCGGGGACCATATATTGCTGCAGCATTACCTATCAAACATTAATGTCCGATGTTCCTTTCTTAAACGATTCATTACCTTAACTACAAGGCGTCAATGGTCACCCCAAATGCAAGTCCATACGCTGCATGGCCTTGATAATGCAGGTACCAAATGAATAGACCTTGAATATAACTGTATTATTAATATGCCTAGGAATATAACATGGCAATACGCTAAATCATTAGTTTCCCATAACAAAGGAGGATCTCAAATCTGGATGGAGGGAGCAGCCATACAGATACTTTAGATAGCCAAGGAGTCTCGGATTAGGGTAAAGTGGAAGCATGCATAAGGTAAGTCACTCGATGGCTTAAATCTCACTATATACCTTGTATGCTTATATGCTTAGCTATATCTTGGATGTATATTTGGAAACTAGTTGTAGGGGTCTCACAAAAGAAGCTTAACGAAGTTTCTTAATTGTTATTAACGGCCTTAGATGAAGGTTGTCAATAGCCCAATTAGGCTAACAGGTCAATTGATTAAAAACACTACTTAGACAAGGGCCTAAACCGCGGGTAAACATTATGCCGATGTTGATTGTTGTTATTTGCTTGAGTATATCCGTAGACTTTATGCTAATAATCTCAAGCTAGTCTAGAATCAAAAAGGGTCGCGAACTAAGGAAAGTCACAACTATGACTTCATAAACATATACATATATGCATAAGTAGGAGAGTATAACAATGAAGATGTCATGTAATCGAGATAATGTTGTGACTCCCAAGGGGTATGAAAAACATTGGATAAACAAAATCATGTCGCGAGTCATAAGGGCCGCGCGAGCAAGACCGAGAGAAGTGGCACATGTGGCCATGGACACGAGGCATCGCTATCACGGCAAAAAAAAAATGACTTGGTCAGAAAGTCACTTAGTCGAGTCGAGGCTTGACAAGTATGTATAAATCACAATTAGAACTTGGGAATTATAAAAACTCATGTTTTCAACTTATGCAAACGTTAACGGGTCAGGTAGAAAAGGATTCAAATCACTATGGTAATAGTGTTAGAAACCGAATAAGGTATTGCACTCGAGATTTAGTCACTTATAAACTATGCTTGGTGAACCATAAATGAGTTCTAAGAAGTCCCTAAAATGGTCTTGAAGTTGCATGAAAAGTGCAGCCTCGAGCAAGGAAAATGGGCAAAAATGCTAAATAAAAACGTGCAGCCATTTCTGAGCAGAGTAGGGATACGCCCAGGAGAGTAGTGCTACGGCCACTCTGTTGTCAAGTTATCTGAAATAATGGAATCCTGCTGCTATACGCCCCAAATACGCCCAAAACCCCATTTTGAGTAAGAGTAGGGCTACGCCCATGGGAGTATGGATACGCTCCTGGGTGTTTTTCATGCTTATCATTGACTTGTTTAAACTAACTTTTGGGTTGTTTTAACCGTGTTTAACCCCCAGGAAATCATGTATGTGATACGGATGATGATCAAGACTCGAGCAAGAACCGAACGTATCAAACTCGACTGCTTCCGCAACGCTTAAACTTAATCTTTTGAGACTTGGTTTTTGGAAGCCGTTTTGTTGTCGTGTTCGAAACTAACTAGACTATACGTATGTTTTGAACTGTAATGCGTATGTGCTAAAAAAAACTTGTGAAACACGTTTAATATGTAATGCTTTATTCATAAACTTCCAAACAAAGTTTATTTCCTCGTAAATTATCGTTTAATTACCCGTTTATCGGGCAGGGTTTTACATTAATTAAAAATGAGACCTGGGAGTTGGTACCTCGTCTCCCAGACATGAACATTATTCGCAGCATGTGGCTTTTCAAACATAAATTTCGGTCGGACGGGTCTCTTGAGCGGTACAAAACCCGCTTAGTTTGTGATGGGCGTAGTCAACAGGTTGGCATTGATTGTGGTGAAACATTTAGCCCGGTGGTCAAACCCACCACCATTCGCACTGTTCTCACCTTGGCACTGTCTCAGTCGTGGCCAATTCACCAGTTGGATGTCACGAATGCTTTCCTGCACGACCATTTACAGGAAACCGTCTATATGCACCAACCCATGGCGTTTCGTCATCGGGATTTCCCGAATCATGTCTGTCGTTTAAAGAAATCCCTTTATGGCCTCAAGCAAGCTCCCAGGGCATGGTACCAACGGTTTACCGATTTTGTGTTACAGCAGGGTTTCTCACAGTGCAGATCTGACAACTCTCTCTTTATTTACCACCATGGACGGGATATCGCATATCTTCTTCTATATGTGGATGATATCATCCTCACTACGTCCTCTGACACTCTTCGGTAGAAGTTGATGACTGTTCTTGCTGGAGAATTTGCTATGAAAGACTTGGGTCCTTTGACATATTTTCTGGGTATCTCCGTCCAACGTCACGGTAGCACTTTGTTTCTTTCTCAGCAGGCCTATGCTAAAGACATTATTCATCGCGCAGCTATGGACTCCTGCAAACCTGTCGCAACTCCAGTGGACACCCAGCAGAAACTTGGCAATACACCGGATGAGTTGTTTGACGACCCAACCACCTACCGTAGTCTCGCGGGTGCCCTTCAGTACTTAACCTTCACCCGCCCAGACACCAACTACGCAGTGCAACAGATCTATATGCACATGCATGCTCCATGCGTTGCTCACTGGAATGCTCTCAAACGCATTATTCGCTATCTTCAGGGCACTTCTGCATTTGGTTTGCACCTTCATGCCTCCACTTCTCTTGATATACGTGCCTACACTGACGCGGACTGGGCCGGCTGCCCAGACACCAGGCGCTCTACGTCCGGCTATTGTGTCTATTTGGGTGATAACCTCGTTTCATGGTCTTCAAAACGTCAGTCCACTATTTCTCGCTCCAACGCCGAAGCCGAATACCGTGGAGTAGCAAATGTTGTTGCTGAGATATGTTGGTTAAGGAATCTTCTTCTTGAACTTCATCGGCCCATCTCCAAAGCTTCCCTAGTCTACTGTGACAATATTAGTGCTATCTACCTGTCAGGCAACCCGGTGCAACATCAGCGGACCAAACACATTGAGCTTGATATTCACTTTGTCCGTGAACATGTTCAGAGAGGTCTTGTGCGGATCCTACACGTCCCGTCTCGCTTTCAGGTTGCTGACATCTTCACCAAAGGACTGCCTCGCGTTCTATTTGATGATTTTCGCTCCAGTCTAAGCATCCGGTCTCCTCCCGCTTCGACTGCGGGAGTGTAATAGATGACGCCAATTATGCCTTTGATTGATATAGCATTAATTATTGTATTGAATGTAATTATTCTCCAAAAATAGGAGATTGTGTTGTAACATTATATATTGACTTATGTGAATAGAGAAAGGCAAGGCCTATCATTCTACAAATATAATCTCAATTTCGCACATAATGCAAGGTGTAAATAATTCTAAAAATTGAGATTGTAACGTTTTCTCAATTTATCGGGGACCATATATTGCTGCAGCATTACCTATCAAACATTAATGTCCGATGTTCCTTTCTTAAACGATTCATTACCTTAACTACAAGGCGTCAATGGTCACCCCAAATGCAAGTCCATACGCTGCATGGCCTTGATAATGCAGGTACCAAATGAATAGACCTTGAATATAACTGTATTATTAATATGCCTAGGAATATAACATGGCAATACGCTAAATCATTAGTTTCCCATAACAAAGGAGGATCTCAAATCTGGATGGAGGGAGCAGCCATACAGATACTTGTGTTTTTCTTACTTTTTGTTCGCAAAAGCTACGCTGCTGAACTCAACACTATTTCAGAATCAAATTTTCTGACAGATGGAGACACATTGGTCTCTGCTGATGGAATTTTTGAACTGGGATTTTTTACGCCAGGTAGCTCTCAGAACAGATATCTTGGTATCTGGTATAAGAAAATCTCTGATAAAACGGTGGTTTGGGTTGCAAACAGAGACCACCCACTGCCTGGTGGATCACCGCTTGTGTTAAAAATTGCTGACCAAGGGATTCTCAGAATCTTCAGCAATACCACCATGATTTGGTCATATAACACAACGACATCAGGAAAAGCAGCTAAAATTTTGCTTCGGGACGATGGAAATCTAGTTCTGATTGATCAACAGGAGAGGGTTCTCTGGCAGAGCTTTGATTACCCAACCGATACTCTTCTTCCTGGCATGAAGATAGGGAGAGATTACGTAAGGAGAAAGGAATGGTATCTTTCATCATGGAAGAGTAGTGAAGATCCAGCTCCAGGGGAATTAACGTACCGCGTTAATAAACTCGGCTATCCTGAAAACAATCTAAGACAAGGGGCCTTGGTCATATTTCGGGGTGAACCATGGCGTAATAGGACGTTTTCTGGGGGTCCTGTATTGGGCAAGAGCTTAACCGTTAGATACGATGTAATTATTAGTGAAAGTGAGGTATCTAATGCTTATAAAATTGAAGACAGTTCTATCCTTTCAAGGGCGACCTTGAATTCTTCTATGCATATAGAAATCTGGGCTTGGGTAGACAATGCTAGAGGGTGGAAACTTGCCTTGTCATTACCAAGCGATCTCCGTGTTACATACAACATGTGTGGTGCTTATGGAACCAGCAGCGTGGATGTGTGGAAACAGTCATGTAATTGCTTGGGTGAGAACAAATTTGTGCCCAAAAACCAAAAGGGTTGGGACAAAGGTGACTGGTCAGGTGGATGTATTAGGCGAACACCATTGGAATGCAAAAATGGATTAGAAGGATTTATCAAGTACACTAATGTAAAATTTCCAGCCACAGAAAATACTTGGTTTAATATGAGCTTGACCCTAGAAGAATGTCACACAAAGTGCTTACAGAATTGTAGTTGTATGGCTTATGCCAATCCAGACGACAGTCAAAGCATATGCGTGCTTTGGTTCAATGATCTACTAGACCTCCAAGCGCAATCTGAAGGCTTAGGTGGTTCCGCTATTTTTGTGAGGATAGCTTCATCTGAATTAGGTAATAATTTGTAGTTATAATATAGAGTATAGACCCAAATAGATGCTTCGAAGAAGGGACTTCTATGTTTCGCATTATCGTTCCATGCTTACAAATTAACTTTGTTTCTATGTTAATTTCATGCAGATTCTCAATCAATTTCCAAAAATCATAAAATCATCTTACTTGTAGTCATTCCAGCGGTTGTTCTCATAGGTTTGATAATTGCTACATCGTTGTGTTATGCACGTAGAATATGGAATCATGCCAAACCAGCAGGGGAAGGTAAAATGCTGTATACGTTCACCAGTAAACTAGAGTAATAATTTGAATCGTAAATAGAAATAATTTTGAACATAATATCCACGTGTGAAGTCAGTTTATCCTAATTTGTAGGGGAAATCTTGATTGCTTCTAGAAGGCAAGAAGAAGACATGGAACAACCATTATTTAGCTTCTCTACCATTGCTCATGCCACTGCCAATTTTTCACATGAAAATAAACTTGGAGAGGGTGGATTTGGACCAGTTTATAAGGTAACTATTGTATGAGAATAAATGTGCCGAAATAGCTTGTTGACCAATTTTAATATAGAAGTAGCATTGTCTGTCCTTATGTATAATAAGAAAATGAATCGATGCAGTGCACGGATTGTACTTAAATGAAAAATATAGGTAGAGAAGTCAACTTTAGATTGTATTGTTTTGTAATAGGAAATGGCAAATTTTCAGGGTATGCTAGAAGAAGGGAAAGAGATTGCGGTTAAACGCCTCTCCAAGAACTCAAGTCAAGGACATGATGAGTTCAAGAACGAAGTCATTTGCATTTCAAAGCTTCAGCACCGAAATCTGGTGAAGATTCTTGGCTGTTGCATAGAGGGGGATGAGAAGTTGCTGATTTATGAGTACATGCCAAATAAAAGCTTGGACTCTCTTATTTTTGGTAAAGATCATATATATATAAACTACATAATGTCTAGAATTCTATACATGGTTTAACTTTAGGAAGTTTTCGTAGCAAGAAACCAAAACTAACTAAACCAACATGTTGATCAGACAAAACTCAAAGCATGATTCTTGATTGGACAAAGCGTTTCAACATTATCAAAGGAATTGCACGAGGACTTGTTTACCTGCATCAAGATTCACGATTAAGAATCATCCATAGAGATCTTAAAGCTAGCAACATTTTACTAGATCAGGATATGAATCCTAAGATATCAGACTTTGGTTTAGCTAGGATTTTTGGAGGAAACGAGACCCAAGCTAACACAGAAAGAGTTGTTGGCACATAGTAAGCCATGGAACCAACTATTAAGTCATTTTTTTGTTTCTCTTCTTGTTTAGTTCATTGGGATTATTTTATTAGCATTATGTTGTTTGCGTGCAGTGGTTACATGTCACCGGAGTATGCACTAGATGGTCTTTTCTCAATAAAGTCAGATGTATTTAGTTTTGGCGTCTTGGTGCTGGAGATTGTGAGCGGGAAAAGAAATAGAGGATTTGTTCTATCTGGAAAAAAAACTAACCTCATAGCACATGTATGTTCACTAATTACAAAGTATATATGAATTCATCTAATTTTGCAAAATCTAATAACTTTTAAACTGTATTTAGGTGTGGAGTCTCTATAATGAAGGTAGGTCAGTGGATTTACTTGATTTAAGTTGCGCTGAATCCTTTCATCCTGATGAAGTCATAAGATCAATCAAGGTTGGTTTGTTATGTGTTCAACAGAATGCAATGGATAGGCCAGACATGTCATCTGTAATTATGATGCTGGGCAGCGAGGGTGAACTGCCACAACCTAAGGAGCCATCTTTTTTCATGGAAAGGCAGTTGCCTGTAGCAAATGTCTCTTCAAGAACTTACACAGAAGGTTCAATGAATGAGTGTGCTATTACTGAGGTAGATGCTCGATAGAAAAGATAATTGTCTATGACATTGTTGTTCCATAGGTATTATTTGCAACTGGTTCTAAAGCGAAAGGCTAAAATTTGCGTATTATTATTTTATATAATGGTAATACGATTTTACTGAATTGTGATTGCTTGGAACAATCATTTTATATGTAGATAATTATTGCTTGAAATTTCTCATATTTGTATATGTAAACAGACATTGCTCTAATTAACTTGTACGAACTGAGTTTATTTTTTATGTTCAGTAGTTAAAAATGATAGTGAGCATGTTGGTTTACGTTTTAAACTACTGTAAATGAACTAACATAAAACATGAAGGAAGAAATTAATGGGTCCATGTATGTACGTTCGTATCATTCGACGCTTACCTAATTTTGGAACTCAATTTTGGTTTCGGGCAAGTATTGATTTTGATTTGTGATTACATTTTGAATTGAGATTTTGATTCTGGCAGAGGGTACGGCAGGGAATGTGGAGGTCATCCCATCCACTGGACTAGTAATGCATCAGAGGCGAATGGGTTAGGGTGGCCGAATGGGCAGCTATCCATTCACCCTGTCAACCACATGAATGCAACGCCATTCTTTTATGAGGATGCCATTCACCCTAACTAATTGCGAAACTACCCTTGGCCTATAAAATGAGTTAAACAACGACAAAACAAAGGTACGAACACCTATACTAGGCTAGGGACAATATAAATACATCTACTAACACTATATATTTAGTCGTTTGATCAATTTTTTTTTGATGATTTTCCCTCTTATGTCGGTACAAAAAGGTATTGAATATATTGGTTTGATCACAACTTTGGCAAACTCTCTAGTCTCAAACACTCACATGACAAGCTCAATTGGCAAATTTACGTTGGTGCTTCAATGAACCAAAAGATGTGGTCAAAATTTGATTTATGTGAATTATCAAACGGTGCTCAAAAGACTCGATGCAAGAATTGTAACACGTTTCTCAAAGCCAAGTCTAGCTCCATTATTTGAACTCATTTGGAAAAAAACATTACAAAACTTTGAAACCCAATCCTTTTCATGATCAAGCAAAAAACGCCAACATATCGAGGTATTTGAAATTTCGACATCGAGATGGTTCGTGAGAGAACTCCACATTTTGTTATTCACCAAAGTTTGCGTTTGATCATTTTGACAACCCTCACATGACAAAGTCAATTCAAGATATGGTACTACCTCGGTATCATCATGTAACATGATAAGATAAAACTTAAAAACTAGTGTTAACTTAACTACCTGATTTTTTGCCGATTCAAAATGGTTTACTATATGATACCTTTGCATTACCTTATTACGTCTCGTACACACATATTTAAAAAAAACTTATGTAGCAGAGACGTGTGCACAAGTCGATCCAAACCGAATTTTGGATCACCTACCAAGAGTTCATATGCAAACCAAATAGAAACAATCACAACAAGGGATGGCTAAGTATTGGTGCAGAAAATTGTCAAAATGGGTACGAGTACCGAAAATGCTCGCTACGGCACATTACATGTATTTAAAGTTAAAATTAATAAAATAATGTTACAACGTAATTATGATAATAGGAGAGTTTAATAAGTAGAGGGACTGATTGTGACAATTTGTAATAGTTTGAATAGTTGTTATAGTTAGTTAGTTGTTAGTTTGGGAGGGAAACTATGAGCTTGTATGCTCTATAAATACAAGTTATAGTCAAGTAATAATACAACTTGATTTGATTGAATTCTCTCTTTAGTTTCTTCTTCATTCTATTAAGTGGTATCAGAGCTATTCAATCCTTGGACACTCTTGATCAGAACTGTAACAACCACCGGTAACCGCCCATAACTACCTTCTACCATCGTAACAAACCACCATAACTAACCACCACCACCACCATTTTCAACCTTTTTGAGCCTGAAAACATACCTGTTCGTTTCATAACCATTCTTGAGCCTTTAATTCCATTCCATCGTTTCTAATCACCATTCGAGCCTACCCATTTTTTTATACTCTGTTTCAGTACCTTTCCATAAACCATGTCAACCCGTATCAAATCTTAGAACAACATATCCAGGATCATGATTCTTCATTGATTCGATAAGAAAAATCAACTGGACAGAATTTGTCCGAGTTGGAGGCCATTAAAACAGTCACTACTCAGAACTCTGTTGTTGTGACAGAGATGAAGTCCCAAATATTGAGGGGCAGTGGATTTCAAAACCTTCTTTGATTAAAAAAGAGGCTTTGAAGTTCTTTAGAAATAATTTTTCAGAAAATCAGAAGACGCGACCGGCTTTGATCTGTGATAATATTAATAAAGTGCCTTTGGAGGATATCGAGAAGTTGGTTAGTGTTTTCACAAAAGACGAGATAAAAGAGGCGATTTTTGACTATGGGTTGGATAGAGCTCCCGGACCAGATGGGTTCAATTTCAGGTGTATCAAACACTTTTGGAGTTATTTAGAGGATGATTTTTTTAGTTTGTTCTCTAAATTTCATGAGACAGGAGTTATTAATAGAGGCTGTAGTACATCTTTTATCACTCTCATCCTGAAAACGAAAACGCCTTATGGGCTTCGTGATTATAGGCCGATTACTCTTGTGGGGGTTATCAGTAAAATTATTTCTAAAGTTTTGGTGACAAGAGTTAATGAGGTTATGGGTAAAGTGATTTCCGAGACTCAGATGACTTTCCCTCAAAACATATTTATTTTGGACAGACCCCTAATGATTAATGAGTTATGTGGGCGGTTGAAAAACACGGGGAGAAAGGCTTTCTTACTTTAAATTGACTTTGAAAAGGCTTACAACAATGTTAATTGGGGGTTTCTTATTTCGGTGATGGAACAAATGGGGTTTCCTAGCTAGTAAGTGGTGAATTTGGATTAAGGGTATCCTTCAGTCGGCTAGGTCCGCGGTGTTGGTTATCGACTCTCCTACTTTTGATTTTCAAGGTCAAAAGGGATTAGTCAAGGGGATCCTTTGTCTCCAATCTTATTTCTTATAGTTATGGAAGCTTTCTCTGTGTATTGTTAGAAAAGCTTGTTGTAACACCCCAACCGATGGTGGAAACATCGAGGTGTCACGTAGTGACAATTGTTCAATAGCTCATGGACTAAAAGTGTAAATATTAATACATTGATTAAATAGTTTATTACATTAAATTGAAATACAACGATTCTAAATGCTAATTAACTGATATACAATGAATCCAAAAATCTAAATATGAATCCGAAAGCTTAAAGAATGCATCTCAAAACAACCTGAGACATGTACAAAAATAATTTTGGTCAATACAAAAATGTATTGGTGAGCATACCCTGTTTGAATACATATAGTAGAAAAAAAATGTTTAGCAATTCATGTGTTGTATACCGTTTGCAATTATGTAATTAAGTAGTATCAGTCAATGCCAACCCTAATGATAAATGATTCAATGATTAACCACAACTGATAATGATTCACACAACAATGACCAAGGTCTCTCAACAGAGTCACAAGGGGTATATACCATAGTACTATTCATTGAAATGCTAGGCCACAAGGTTAATGGTTTTGACAGTCATAGACACACAAAATAACATAACGCAAACACACATGAGAATTGCCATTAATGATAAAATAACATCTGATAATAGTGTCCATGTATAGCCCCAAAAGAGTAAAACATGAAAAAGGGGAAAGATATACTCACAGTTTTGCTAAGCGATAAATCCAACAAAGTTCATCGAAAAAGGCTTAAGAATTCCGAAGAACTCAACCTATATGTTTAAGAATACTAATGAGGAAAAAATGACTTAAAAGTCTAAGGCATCTATAATCTAGGGCATCAGGGTTTGCTAGACTTATGTAGGGAAGATGGAGTTTTATTATCTCTTGAATTCAATAAAATGTTAAATAAAGTATATCATGATTTAAGATTTAACATGTGGCGAAGAAATTACTATGTTTCCACTTATAGGAATATTTTCTATTTTATAGAAAAATATCCATAAATCATAGTTTAGTAATTTAAAGTTAACGAAATAATTAATAATATCTAATTAAATGTAAATAAACTAAAAATACAAGATATGATTCAAAAATGATGTTTTTATGAAAACTAATTATTTTCTGATGTATAAAGGTGAAAATAATTTTTCCATAATTTTTCTCAATTTATTTGTATATTTTAATGAGTTTAAATCATGTTTAAATGATTAAAAATAGAAAAATTAATAAAAATGAAGGCTTTCAGGTCCAATAATTTTTATTTAGATTCATGATCCTTAAAAATAATTTTCCAGAAAATTTGAGATTTAAATCATCAAAATGAATTTTTAATCAATTATTAATGATTAAAATTATTTAAATTTATAAAAATGTGAAGATAATTTATTTTCAAGAAAATTTTTATGTGATAATTTTATTTATGGTGTCAAGATGCTATGTCTAAATTTTCATAATTTTTTAAGCAAAAATGAATTTTCTATGACTAATATAAGATCTATATATATATATTTAAATGTCTAAATCCTTAAAATAATAAAACAAAACAAAAAAATATAACAAAAAGGGATGGCCAAAACCGGCCCTTAAGGCGCTCGAACTCGGGCCAATAGCCAACCCAACAAACACACCAACCACTAGGCCATCCATGCCTTTTGTTGATTTATATCAAACCGATTTGTATTTATAATATTAGCTAAAGGTGTCATCTTCCCCAATTCATCCAACCTAGAACCCTAACCCTAGACCAAAACCAATAACCCGATTCAAACAAGAAAAACGAGTAGAACCATGGGGCTTATGATATAATAGGGCCGATTAACATAATTGTAACAAGAAAATACTTACAAATTCACGTTTTGAGGTCGATTAAAAAGGAAAAAGAGCCGAGGCTTATGGGTTCGATTAGGAGCTTTCTATACTCGTTCAAGGTCGGATTTTTGTGGGTTTAAGGTGTTAAGAGGTGCAGAATGGAATGGCACAATCGGTATATATAAAATACAAGTAAAAATCGCGTTTCAATTGTTTAAAGTCCTCCGGTGGTTACACCTTAATAACCGAGTTATTGGCTCATTAAAACTCTATAATAACGCGTTTTAATTCGTCATAATGATGGGTAAATGTTAGAAACGAGTGGAGTAATGATTTATAACTAATAAAAGTGTGAAATGGTGCTTAAAAACCGATTTTATGGTCGCCGGCGGCGACCTTGAATCTGGCCGGAACGAAAGGGAAGGAGGGAAGGGTTTTTCATTTTTAAAACTTTCGGGTATTGGCACAATTGGTCCCTCAAGTTATCAATGTTAGTTTAATGTGTAAATTGGTTAGAAATTCCTTTTATAAACTTAACAAAGTTAAAATAATTTAACCCAAAAGCTTCATAAAACTTTATAAAACTTGGAATTTTTATAATATCCATTCCGGGTGACGATTTAACATACGCGTTTGATAATAATGTACACCCGATCCATAATAAATATTAATGATAAACTTTTAGTGTACTCTAAAATAAATTTTGAAAACGACGAAACTTATAGGGACTATAATTGAAATATTTGAAGGACTAATATTGACAATTCGATTAAAATGAAGGTGACGGTTGTCACACTTGTGATTTGGGGGAAATCAAAGGCATTAGGTTGTCGAATGGGGGACCATCAATATCTCATTTTTGTATGCAGATGACGCACTTATCATGGGGGAATAGTCTAGAGAAAGTGTAGAGAAGACGACTAGATTACTTAGAGTGTTTTTATATGCGCTCGGGCTTGAAGATTAATATTCATAAGTCTCACTTATTCAGGATTGGATTGATGGAGAGGAGATCGTTGATATGGCTTCTATTATGGGGTGTAAAGTAGGTGATTTTCCTTTCACGTATTTGGGTATTAAAGTTGGAGTGAACATGAATAAAAGTTGTCATTGGAATGCGATGATTGAGAAAATTCAAAGTAGGTTGGCTACTTGGAAAGCGACTACGTTATCTATGGGAGGTCGTTTAACTTGAATTAAATCAATTCTCGCTAGTTTGTCGGTTTACTATCTTTCTCTATACAAAGCCCCGACCAAGGTGATGTAGCAAATTCAGAGAATGATGAGAAAATTTCTTTGGACTGGTTTGAGTGTTGATAAAAAGATCCACTGGGTAGCTTGGGACGTTGTCACGACTACAAAGAAAGACGGGGGTTTGGGTATTACAAAGGTAAGGGAAACTAATATTGCTCTATTAACAAAATGGGAATGGAGGTCCACGACTCAAAGGGGTAGCTCAAGGCGTAATATTGTGGAAGCTGTGCATGGGGGAAGGGGCCGTTGGGTCTTCCTTCCTGTTAAAAATTGTTTATCGGGTTGATGGAAAGCTATTGTGCAGCTTCTGACTAATCTGTCGCTCAAAGGGTAAAAGCTGCAGTCGTATATATGTGCGACAGTTGGAGATAGTACTACAGTTAGGCTCTAGTCCGATTTATGGCTAGGTGCTACTGTTCTAAAAGATTGATGGCCTGGTTTATTTGCTATGGAACGCAGAAAGTTCTGCACAATTTATGGCCGTATTTTGCAGTGGAACAGGGGTGCTCGATTCGCACCAGAGTAGGCTAGAGACCCGCTTTTGGTCCAGGAAGTTTCTAAGTTGCAGGATCTGAATTTCATGTTGCAAAATTTTTCGTATACAGGTACATGTGACAGATGGCAATAGGGAGATGAGGATAAAGGCGGGTGCTCAGTGGCGAATGTGAAAACTTTACTTCAGGACAGACGGGGCACTCATCGGGCTCATTATATGCACTGGGACTCTTGGATTCCTATTAAAATTAACCTCTTCATTTGGTGTTCGAAGATGGATTGTATTTCAACCAAAACCGCATTGGTTCGAAGAGGAATAAATATTCAAGACGTGTCATGCCCTTTATGTGAAGCTGAGGATGAAGATACACTACATTTATTTACAGGATGTGGATTGCTTGGGGCATCTGGTCGGGTATTGGAAGATGGTGTAAGATAGATCCTATTTTGGCTCTTGATTTTGAAGACTTACTGAGACTCCAAGACAATAGTTTCGGTAATATATGGGCCAAAAAGATTGTTTGGAGCATTGTCATGATTACATGTTGGGCTATTTGGAGGGCCCGAAATAATAAAGTTTTTTAAGGAATTACTCCTAAGGTGGTTGATGTTGTAGCAATAATCAAGTCGTGGTCGTTTTTATGGTTGAAAACAGATCTAGGTTTATCACAATTATGTGGAAACATTGGGTTGTTTATCCTATGTATATGTTGTAATTGTTGGTTTTGGTGGTCCTTGCTTTGAGGGCGCGCCTATTTTTTTTTATTGAAGTTTACAGTAAAAAAAAAATTACGATGTGATGTTAATGTATAAAGTTATCTTAATCATATAGAAGTCACATTAATTTTCCTAACCGGTAATCTCACCTGCCTTTGTCAAAACAATTATTATTATTGTTATTATTATTATTATTATTATTATTATTATTATTGTTGTTGTTATTATTATTATTACTAGTTCAAATCAAGACATATCTATACTATATTATAAAGCATCTAGCAAGGATTCCAACCAAATTTAAGTAATTACAACATTTTATTCTTATGGTACAACAACTTAATGAAGTGAGTAAGGGTGCAAAATAGTCTTTTTACATGAGCATTAAATTCATAAATGAATTATTAGATAAATTGATAAATACAATTAAATTATATAATAAGTAATATCTCATCATATTCTTGTAACTTGATAATAATTAAAAAGAAGAGAGTGAAGAGATGCAACTCTTTATAAAATTAAATGATTTAGTAGTTACTTGAGAAAACTAAAGAGACAACAAAGTCTTAGTTTTCTTTATTCATAAAAAGAATGCTTAGACAAAGGTGAATGTAAAGGGAAAGAAGCCAAACAAGATGTTTTCCGTTTGAATACATCGAAAGAAGTGAATGTGTTTTGACAAGCAAGGTTACTCAAATGTTGCATGTTTTGTCTCTACTTTGGTTATGTTTTTATGTATTTTTGGATTTAGTTTTAAAAAGATGATTTATTTTTGTTCATACAAGACATCATTGTCTACTCTTATTCTGATTTAATGATAGTGTAGGAGCTTCAACTTTTAAAAACATGTATATGTATGTATTGTGGTGTATATTCTTGACATCATTTTTCTTTCTCTTCAGTTTGACAAACATCTATTTTGCCTTGGCCATTATAACCTTGTCAAATATAATAAGAGATTTAGATTAACTATATTATCAAATCATGTATAGATGACTCTATCATCGTGGAGAGTTAAAATGAGATCAATGTTGATAATGTTTTTTTATATATAATATAGGGTTAGAACTCTTGAATAAAGTAAGATACAAATGATGTGGTCAATAAAAAAACACAAAAACTAAATCTTAGTCTCATATGGTGGATGAACATATATTTATGTTAACATAAGAAAAGTTTAACAATGTATAGGATAAATTATTCACATCTAATGGATTATCACAGGTTTACGGGTAACCAAATGTCGAGGTTTGTTGAAAAATATAAAATACTTGAGTTATGTCTCTTCTTTTATAATGTTTGAATATGGTGGTTTTAACTAACTTATAAACATATGATACAGTTTTATAATAATCGTTTACTAAAGAAAAGAAACAAAAATATCCAATGCCTAAAGAAAGTGAATAAGCAAAAAAATCTTTCGAACTATTATAATTTGCCCTTCTGGTACAATAATATAAATCATAGTTGAGCATCATTATTATTCCTATTTATGGCGTCATAGACTATCATTAATCAATGCTATAGTCCTTTCAACCTATGTAATATTCTAAATGTTTGGACCAACTGATTGAGTTTCATAGATGAGATTGAAGTTAAGTCAAAGATGGCATAAATGTTGTTATCTAAGTCGCAATAAAGATTAACCTCGAGATTTGTGTCAAAGTTATTGAAGATGGTCTATAAAGAGTTAAAAGTCTAAATTTACAAACATATTTTTAATTGATTTAAAAATTTGACATGATGTTCTATTAATATAAAACATGAAAGTTCAGCAGCCAGAGCCTTTATCTTGCAACAAAGTGTTATTATCACCATATAAGTACATCATAGTGTTCATTAACCTTGATAAGGACATGCTTTCATAAGCCTTTATGAGTATGATGATGATTTGCATAAGGAACATGTTACAAACCATAAAGTTTGCTATTTTGTTTGATTAAAATTTCAGGAGATTATGATGAAGAAGAATTAGCAGCAAGAGCATATGAATCAATGTCATTTTTTGTTGCCGCTGCACCGCGAGGGTTTCCCACTAGTCATATTATGTATTTGAGATAGGGATCAAATAGAAAGTTTGATCCTAGTAGGAAGGCTAAGAAGGCATATTGGCTTTACACATGGTAAAAAAGGAAAAAAAATATACGAAGGGGTATTTTGGTCCACCGCAACTATAATTCTATATAAAAAAACCCAACAAATCGTTATGCTCATCTTACACACCACCACCACAACCACAATCGCCACCTCTTCTCCATTGATCACCATTACCTACCACAAATCACGAAAGGTAACAAGTCTATCTCCCACAACGGTTAATCATTGCTCAACCATTGATTTATCATCATTGTCTTCTCTAACCGAATCAGACGGGACGGTGATATGCCAGTCGATATCGAGTTTGTTTTTCAAATGGTTTATTTGTTAATTATAATTGTGTTTTATTTCAGAATTGTGTTTTAATTTAAAACTGTCTTTAATCTCATAGTCAATAATAACACACTCGGTTCATTTGCGATTTTGAAGTGCTTTATAACACACCCAATATGAACCATGTTTTAAAAACATATAGTTTTGAATAGCGATTTAAAACACAATCAGGTACAAATCACAATTATGTTAAAAAGCACAATGAAATAACTCTATAAATATGTACAAAACAATAATTTTGTTATTTTAAAAACACAATGAGACACTATAATCAAGCTTTTGTTTAATTTGATGTTTAGTGTCTTTAAATATGCACATGTGTGTTCTAATTTGATGTTTATTGTGTTATCGTGTGTTGTGATGTCGATAGTGTTTTACGCATCTGGGTTTTTTATTTTTTTCCCCTAAACTTTAGCAATAGTATAATCATATTAAAGATAAAAATGTTCTTTTATGGTTTAGTTTTGAAAAAATAATGTTGTCTGAAAGAGTTATTAACGTTTTAAATAAATGAGGGAAGTTGAATAGAGAGAAGGACCATAATACTTAGTCTTTAAATTACACACCTTTTTTTTGAACTCTGAATTATATCATTTAATCTTTGTCATCCATTACATGATCTAGTGGCTAGAATGACTTTCTACGCTTTCTACAAAAACACAACTTCCTATAATATGTTAACCCATGTATTCTGTGTCAATAATTCTTTTGTAAAGTCAACACAATGAATAACACTTTATATAGAGAAAAAAGTTAATAGTTTTATACAACTAAAGATTAAAAATACTTAAATATAAGGTCAATAACCTCTTGCCCTATGGCATTGGGTGTTTATTTCCATTAAAATGATGTGGGTTTGAGGTTCACAAAACAGGTATTAGAAGTAGATTTTAGAGGTGTGTGTGTTAGTAGTAAAAAGGAATTTGAGTAGAATAGCATACAAGGTTTCCGACGTATGATTACAGCTCCTCACCGCCCACTAGGGGTGGCGATTAAAGTATTTTTTTTCGCATCGCATATAGAGGATGGGATAATCGTTCTAAAGATGGTGACGCTTAACCTGATTTGGATCCAGGTTGGTTTTTGAGTGCATAACATGCCTTTTGTTTTTCCATCGTTTCATTAGTTTTATATGGTAATATGCAATTTAGTTCTATTACTTTTGTGACAACAAACACAAATCATTAACTAACATTTGAACTTTTGCCTCTTGGATTAGGTGGGACGTTCATAGTTGAAGGTTTGTAAATAATTGAGCTTCTTCTAGCAGTTAAGGTACACACTCAATCTCATGATGATTAGCATATGGAGTTATATCACCATGTGTGTAATACCGCTACTACATACTGAGTTCTTAACAATGATGATTGATATGTTTATAGTAGTAAAAAGGCTTGATCCCAAAAAAATTGATAGACACTTATTTGGCTGTTTTTATGACACACTCACTGACCCACTTACATACAAACAAATCAAAGCAATATATTCTTCTGAATAATAATGTGAGTTATTCTGCCTTCTAATATTGCATAATTACAGATGGTCGACATCTTTTAACAATGCAAGTGAAGAACCAGCAAAAAAGAAGATAAGCAACAAGAAAATTAGGCTACTTTTATGGCGTGCCGCATTTCAGGTTTCGACCACATCAGTTATGTGTATAACTAAGTAACAAACCTGTTTATTCATAGTAATGTATCAGTTATGTATGCAACTAAGTACTTATTACTGCTATGATAACCAAATTTTCTATGTTAAAACTAATTATAAAATGGCACTCAATCCGCGCAACGCGCGGCTATCGAAACTCCTAGTTAGTTTTATACTTTTAAGCTTCATCTTGTTAATGGCACCTTATGTTTTGTTAGGCGGTTTAACAGACTGGCTTGCAAGGTTTGAAGAAATCGGTTCATGTTTCATAGTGTATGAAGTGGTCGGGTTGTAAACTTTTTTGAGCTTATTTAGAAAACATGTACATTTCTCAAACCGTGTACTTCGCATATACTTTTTGTAACATGTTTTTAATTGTATATGTAATTTTTTTTTGTATGTTATGTTATGCTTGGCTATAGATAATTGTGATTTATGGGTATTTATTAGGAAATATAAATGGAATTTTCTGGAAATTGTAAAATTATTAAAATATATTGTGGGTGACTGGGTGTACAAAGAAAATTGTGTGGCATGTTTGTAAACAATTAAACTTTCTAATGGTGCGGTTCAGTTTTTTAAATGGTGCGGACTCCCAAACAGCACCTTCAAACAAAGTGATTTAATGATGCTTATTGTTTTGGTGCGGGCCGAAAACCGCATGTCTAAATTAATATCACCGCACCTTCAATTCAATTTTGTACTAGTGACGTTAGATGTCTATTTGTTTAAAAGTGATTATTATTTTACTTAACCTCTTTTTTTACATTTCATTTTTCTTTTTACCTTTATTCTTATTTCCCTATCTAATTATATTTTAACCTTCTTTTCAACTTTCTTTTTTATCTTGATTTTTTATCTTCTCTTATTTATATAGGTGTTGCCCGAATACCAACCCTGTGAAAATACCGTAACAAACCGAACGATACTAATCTATCTAATTGTATATATATAGGTAGAGGATCCTGTAGGAAAATTGGTTTGTGTGAGAAGTGTAGGAAGGATTAAGAATTGACATGTAGCCATCATGTTTTTGATTTTGGAATGATGTTTTGGGTTGTTTTTGGCTTGAAAAACACTTAACACAACAATATACAAAAATTTAAAACACAATCCAATGTATTATAGTCATTAAATTTAAATTCCAGATAAAACACCCTAGTAATTACTTAAAACACTCTGCTAAAGTGTTATTGACATAGTGTTTTAAGTTTTAAGCCTAAAATACATTGTTTTCGGTTATTAATTGTTATGTTTGTTGTTTTTCTAAGCAAAACAATCCAAAACATCATGAATACGTCCAAAAAATGATGCATACGTCCAAAAAAAATGATGCATACATATCAATTTTTAATCCTTCCTACACTTCTCACACAAACCAATTTTCCTACAGGAACCCTACCCTATATAGGTATACAAATAGCAACATAACGGTAGAAGTTAACGGCGATTGAGACCATCCTTTGAAACAAACTTAATGTGTCCCTTCGTAATCCGTTGAACTATTTCACAATTCTCTTTCAATCGTTTGTTTTTTATTCTGATACCCTATTTGTGTTTGAACAACTCGATTTGTCATTCTTGATTCCTCGAAAAAAATTTCGCTTTTTTTATCAAAACTTTGATTTTCGTTTTCGTACAAAGATCTTCGAGAGTTTTGAAATGTGTATATATATAATTATATGATTTTGATGTGTTCGAAACAGGGGTTTATAAAAAAATTATGATTTTGTTTTGAATATCGGTTTTTGTATTCGATTATCAGTATGAGATTGAGGGATAAGGATTTAAACCGTTCATTTGCGATTTGCAAGGCCGTTGGTTATGTTTCTGATTGGTTGGATTTTTTCGCCGAAAGTCGGGTAATCTCCGATTTGTACTTACTAATGGTTCTATGCTTTAATAAAATGATCATTCCTGATCGTCTGATGTTGGAACTCACTAATGGAAGAAGCCAAATTTAAAACAATTCAATATATCTTTGAAGGCCGACACCTCTTGAAATCATATTACAAAACAGATTATTACCAATTGTTTTGTTAATCAAGATGAAATGAAAAGTTGAATTCATCGTGTATATCAACATCGTTGTGATGGCATCTGATATGGCGTTTGCATATCTTGAACAAGAACGACAATAAACCAAGGAAGACAACGACACCACCTTGACCTGGTGATGAGACGTAGTGGTACATCATGAATATCACAACAATTTACATACCCCAACGACATATTGCCGCCTTTAACGAGTTCCATCCTAATGCATTCTGTAACGACTCGGTGTTGCGACTGCATTTGTTGTAAATGCGTTGTTAGTCCACACGATGAGATGTAACACGGTTTGTCTATTCAGATTGTCACAAGTTTGAGTGGATACAATGTTTGAGAGAGTTGTGTTATCACCTTTGCAATTATTTTAATAAAAATTTGGGTTTAGACATTAAGGTTTAATCACACCTTAATTTGATGCAACATGCCATTGTAGACTTGATTTTTTTACGAGTCTTCACTAATATGCCAATTAGTATTCATATTCTCTATGTGAATGTATATGAATCAATTATTGACAATTACGTATTTTAAACAAGTAAATTGTGATTAGGTTTGATACATGAATCTTTTGTTTGGAGATTTGCAAATAAATGGTTCAGTGTGGTATTGTAGATGGGAGATAAAGCAAAATGAAAAGAATGTTTTGTATAAATCGAAAACTTTTTGCATTTTATTTAGTGATGCAAAAGACATTTATAATCAACATCTCGCTGCAACGCGCGGGTTGACGTCAACTCGTTTCTTACAATTACTAAAACGAAAAAAATACCAACTATATCACTGCCACGTTGTGCAAAAAAATCACCACCCGCCGTGAAGCGAGGGCATATAACCCACCTAGAATGGTAAAAAGTTAATTAAAAGGTCTTTAAAATGTAATGGAGTGTGGGCTGATACACTCACAGTCGAATAAAGGCTTATTGTTTTTTAAATCCCACGAACCCAATTAATAGGCCTCTTGTATTTTTATTTTAGTCACGAGTCACAGTGGCAAAAATCGAGTTCTAATACGCTCATCTACAATTTTAGTCCATACACCAACCCATTATCCATCTACATTGTAAAACATATTGATTGATATCAATTATGTTTTTGTTTCTTGAACTGTCCATCTGTGATGTTATCTAAGGATCATCTAGCTTATTCTCGAACAGGAAGGCTACTGGCCAGGATGTTTACCGCCTTACCGGATATTCTAGTTCCCTTTGGAAGAGTTAAGGTCCTCAAACTAGTGGGTTTAGCATTGTTCCAACAGTTTGATTATTTCGAAATCCCAATTGATTTTTTGACAATTCTATAAAGGACTTTATGATCATTTGTCATCATCATACTTAGTTAATACCACCAATAGCAACAGCTAAGGTTGGGTCTAAGGAGGGTAAGATGTAAACGGCCTTGCCTCTACCCTGTGCAGTGGCGCATCATAGTTGGGGCGGGGAGGGGCGGCCAACCCCCCCCCCCCCCCCGAATTTTCGCGCAGAAGTTCCGATTATATAGTATTCATATAGAAAATTTTGAAAATATAGGTTTCGACCCCCCGAAACTAGTGACTTCTGAGCCCCCGGTGACTTCCGGCCCCGAACCTTCGGGTCAAGCTTCGCCACTGACCCTGTGGGACTAGAGAGACTGCTTCCAGTGAGTCCCCCCGGCTCAAAATGATATATACGTGATATGAAAGATTGGTAAGATGATCATTTGTAATGTTGCTTATTTGATCATTATGATTATGAAATGTGGACATAATATTCTAATACGAAAACATTGATGTTGTCACTATGTTGTTTGAGTGTTTTATGTTGCTGCAACTAAGAGCCGACCTAGGTGATTTGATGGGGGGCGGCTGCACCCCGTGAAGTTTGGCTTTTTGAAGTATATGTTTTGATTTGAAAGATTGGGAAGCTTTGTGAAAGAGCCAAATGTGCATCTTACATTCAAGACTTATAATGTCTCGCAAAGAAGATGAAAAAGGGATTAAAGGGTCTTCTTATCTTTCAACACTATAAAGGGTAACAAATATATATATATATATATATATATATATATATATATATATATATATATCTTTTCATTCAACTAATAAAATTTTGGTTGAGATTTTTTTTCAACTCAATTGGGAAGTTGAGATTAATAAAAATCTAACCTAAAATGTTTTTGTTTTATGTTAAAGATTTGAAAGGTTAAAGTCAATGGAAGAGTCAACAAGTGTTGAAGCTTTCTCTCTTGATTTTCTTCTCTCTAATTCACAGTTCAGGAATTTTTTTTGATCATGTTCATGAAGGCGTGCTTTTAAATGTTCATATATAGTTATGCTTCCTTTATTATAACTTGTTAAGAGTATTCTTAATTTGATAGTTTTCTATCCAAAACTCTTGGAAGTATTTTGATTTCTCTTTGTTATTGTATATACAAAATTCTAAAATGAGTTATTTTAACAAATTTTGATGTTCATTAGTCTCAGAGACTAACTGGGACCAAAAGTGTTACGGCTAAGCAAATAACTGAAATCACAAATGTAACTTTCGAAAAGTTAAGATAAAAATATAATCTCAATTCAGCACATAATGCAAGGTGTAAATAATTCTGAAAAATGAGAGAGTAACGTTTTCTCAACTTATCGAGGACCTTATATTGTTGCAGCAATACCTATCAAACATTAATCATCGATGTCCATTTGTTAATGATTCGTTACCTTAACCACAAGGCGTCAATGGTCAACCTAAATGCAGGTCCATACGCTGTGTGGTATAGATAATTCAGGTTTTAAATGAATGTACCTTGAATATGACTGTATTATTAATATGCCTCCGTACATAACATGGCACTATGCTAAATCATTAGTTTCTGATAACAAAGGAGGATCTCAAATCTGGATGGAGGGAGCAGCCATACTTCTGTTTTGCTTACTTTTTGTTCACAAAAGCTATGCTGTTGAACTAAAGACTATTTCAGAATCAAATTTTCTGACAGACGGAGACACATTGGTCTCTGCTGCTGGAATTTTTGAACTGGGATTTTTTACGCCAGGTAGCTCTAAGAACAGATATCTTGGTATCTGGTATAAGAAAATCTCTGATAAAACGGTGGTTTGGGTTGCAAACAGAGACCAGCCCCTGCCTGGTGCATCACCGCTTGTGTTAAAAATTGCTGATCAAGGGATTCTTAGAATCTTCAGCAATACCACCATGATTTGGTCATATAACATAACAACATCAGGGAAAGCAGCTGCAATATTGCTTCGGGACGATGGAAATCTAGTTCTGATTGATCAACAGAAGAGGGTTCTCTGGCAGAGCTTTGATTACCCAACCGATACTCTTCTACCTGGCATGAAGTTAGGGAGAGATTACGTAAGGAGAAAGGAATGGTATCTTTCATCATGGAAGAGTAGTGAAGATCCAGCCACAGGGGAATTGACATTCGGTGCTGAGACACGCGGTTATCCAGAAACCAAACTAAGACAAGGGGCCTTGGTCATATTCCGGGGTGAACCATTGCGTAATAGCACGTTTTTTGCTGGTTCTGTATTGGACAAGAGCTTAACCGTTAGATACGATGTAATTATTAGTGAAAGTGAGGTATCTTTTGCTTATAATCTTGAAGACAATTCTATCCTTTCGAGGGCTACCTTGAATTCTTCTGTGCATCTAGAACTCTGGGCTTGGGTGGACAATGCTAGAGGGTGGAGACTTGTATATTCAGTACCGAGCGATCTCCGTGTTACATACAACATGTGTGGTGCTTATGGAACCCGCAGCATGGATGCGTTCCAACAGTCCTGTAATTGCTTGGACGAGAAAAGGTTTGTGCCCAAAAACCAAAAAGCATGGGAGAGAGGTGACTGGTCAGGTGGATGTATTAGGCGAACACCGTTGGAATGCGAAAATGGATTAGAAGGGTTTATCAAGTACTCTAATGTAAAATTGCCAGACACGGAAAATACCTGGTTTAACATGAGCATGACCCTAGAAGAATGTCACACAAAGTGCTTACAAAATTGCACTTGTATGGCTTATGCAAATCCAGACGACAGTCAAAGCATCTGCTTGCTTTGGTTCAATAATCTACTAGACCTCCAAGCGCAAAATGGCGGTTCTACTATTTTTGTGAGGATGGCTTCATCTGAATTAGGTAACATTCAATATAACCTCGAATAGATGCATCTAATGATGTATAAGGCACCTCCGTTTTTTCACATTATCGCTCCATGATTACAAATTAACTTTGTTTTCTATGTTAATATCATGCAGATTCTCAATCAACTTCCAAAAACATTAAAATCATCTTACTTGTAATCATTCCGGGGGTTGTTCTCATAGGTTTGATGATCGCTACATGGTTGTGTTGTGCACGTAGAAAATGGAATCATGCTAAACCAGCAGGGGAAGGTAAAATGTTGAATAAGTTCACTACTAAAGTAGAGTAACAATTTTAATCGTGGATATAAATAATTTTGAACAAATTATACATGTGTGAAGTCTGTTTATCCTAATTTGCAGGGGAAATTTTGATTGCTTCTAAAAGGCTGGAAGAAGACATGGAGCAACCATTATTTAGCTTCTCTACCATTGCTGATGCCACAACCAATTTTTCACCTGAAAATAAACTTGGAGAGGGTGGATTTGGACCAGTTTATAAGGTAACTACTGTATGAGAATAAATGTGCCGAATTTGTATTTGAGTCATTTATAATCTAGAAGTAGCATTGCCGGTCCTCAATAAAAAAATGAATCAAAGTGTACGCATTGAACTTAAATGAAAAATATACGCAGGGAAGCCAACCTCATATTGTATTGTTTTTTCCAATTGCAAATGGTAAATTTCCAGGGTATGTTAGAAGAAGGAAAAGAGATTGCAGTAAAGCGTCTCTCCAAGAACTCAAGTCAAGGACACGATGAGTTCAAGAATGAAGTCATCTGCATTTCAAAGCTTCAACACCGAAATCTTGTGAAAATTCTTGGTTGTTGCATAGAGGGAGATGAGAAGCTGTTGATCTATGAGTACATGCCAAATAAAAGCTTGGACTCTCTTATTTTTGGTAAAAATCATATAATCTGGTTTAACTTTAGGAACTTTTCGTAGTAAAAAACAAAAACTAACTAAACCAACATGTTGATTAGACAAAACTCAAAGCATGACGCTCGATTGGACAAAGCGTTTCAACATTATCAAAGGAATTGCACGAGGACTTGTTTACCTGCATCAAGATTCACGATTAAGAATCATCCATAGAGATCTTAAAGCTAGCAACATTTTACTAGATCAGGACATGAACCCTAAGATATCAGACTTTGGCTTAGCTAGAATTTTTGGAGGAAACGAGACCCAAGCTAGCACAGAAAGAGTTGTTGGCACATAGTAAGCCATGGAACCAACTATTAAGTCATTCTTTGTTTATCTTATTGTTGAGTTAATTAGGATTCTCTTATAACCATTATGCTCTTTGTGTGCAGTGGTTACATGTCCCCCGAGTATGCACTAGATGGTCTTTTCTCAATAAAGTCAGATGTATTTAGCTTTGGTGTCTTGGTGCTGGAAATTGTGACTGGGAAGAGAAATAGAGGATTTGTTCGATCTGGAAAAAAAACTAACCTCATAGCACATGTATGCTCATTAATCATAAAGTATATATGAATTTAACTAATTTTGAAAAATCTAATAACTTTTAAATTGTACTTAGGTATGGAGTCTCTATAATGAAGGTAGGTCAGTGGATTTAGTTGATTTAAGTTGCGCCGAATCCTGTCATCCTGATGAAGTCATAAGATCAATCAAGGTTGGGTTGTTATGTGTTCAACACAATGCATTAGATAGGCCACAAATGTCATCTATAATTATGATGCTGGGTGGCGAGGGTGAACCACCACAACCTAGGGAGCCATCTTTTTTCATGGATAGGCAGTTGCATGTAGCAAATGTCACTTCAAGTACTTACACAGAAGGTTCAATGAATGAATGTGCTATTACTGAGGTAGATGGTCGATAGAAAACTTAATTTTATATGGCATCGTTATCACAAGTATTATTTGCATCTGGTTCTTAAGCGAAAGGCTAAAATTTGCGTATTATTATTTTATATTGTGGTAATAAATCTTAGTGAACTGTGATTGTTTATGTTTATTTACATTTTACTGTTAGTTGGAATACTGGAATATTATTTCATATGTAGATTAATTAAACCTTGAAATTGCTCATATTTTTTATAATAAACATCTGTTGCGCTAATCAACATGTACATGCACAAACTTCTTTACGAACTGAGTTTCTTGTCCATGTTGTTTTTCTGATGTTTTCTGATGTTGTTTAATCTGAGAAGAAGTATGCGATTGTATAATTATGGTTTGTGGTTTTGGAGGGAAAGAAAAGAGAGAGGGAAACACTTTGTTTCATAAACAAATATGTTCGACACATACAAACTGACAATGTACAACCCTTATATACTTGTAGAACCGGTTTGTATCCAAGAGACACAATGGTTCAACTATCCTAACTGTCAATAACCGCTAGAGACACACCTATTCCTTTTATATTCTCTAGACATAGGATAAACATAATTATTTACATAAAGACACTTATTTACAACATATACTTCGGGTCTTGATTCTGTTTTGATTGCAGAGATTACATCCAACACATGTTAGTTTGTTAAGAAAATTAAAGTGTGCATGTTCATTGGTTTATATTTTAAACGAATGTAAATGTACTAACATAAACGAAGAAAGAAAGTAAATTCAAATGAACAACGGAATTAAATGAAGGAAATTAACGGGCTCATGTATATATGTTCGTATTATTTGTTAATAAGTTACCTAAAGTCAGATTCTAAAGCTTTTTTTGGATGATGAGTTGATGCATTAAGGGCAATGGCGGATCAAGGACTTTTCTTAGTTGGGGCAAACATGCATGAGGCAAAATAGGTCAAATGCGCCACAAATAGCTTGGAGTAAAGCTGTTAAAACTAGGGGGGCTTTTCCGGCTTTCATATTAATCTGATTCCAATATAACAAGCAATGGAGGTTATACAATTCAAGCAAATTGTTGGTACCTGTGAATTGCTTGTTATTTTGATACTTAGACTAGTTATTTTTGATAAGCAATACAAACTAATGAACCTAAATTATACGCAAAACACCATTAATAAGGACAACCAGCAGTAATGATTAATTAATGAACCAACAGATGAGTTTTCGACTAACACTAAAATTTGATGACAGCCATTTTTGTTTCGGTTGAAACAGAAGTTCAGCTTGGACCTAAGAAAATCTGGAATACAATTAAGTATGGAAAAAATTATGTTTATCATAAGATCTTTGTGGGCTTTCTGCATGACAATATGTATATCGTATTATATAAAAGTTCAACTACAAGTGGACAAACTAATTACAATAATTAAATTTTCATTCTAGATCATAATGGGAAAAAACTGCTCACGCAAATTTTGGTACCTGGGAGTTTGTTCCAAGATATCGATTCAAAAACCGGTTGATTAAATTTGTACTCTTGACCAAACCTCCTATAGGAACTTGATTTTGGTTACAGAGCAAGTGTTGATTTTGATTGGTGATTATATATTGAATTGTGATTTTGATTTTGGCTGCGGGCACGGCAGGGAATGTGGAGGTCTTCCCATCCACTGGACTAGTACTGCATTATGCATCCGCCCCTCACCACTCACCAGTAGCCCTTTTTTTGTAACGATTGTCTAGGAACTGGTTGATCAAAATCTGGAAAGGTTAGGAACAGTTAATGTTGTTGTCAAAAACACTAGTCATTTTCGAACAGCTATACAGTCGTTTGATCAATTTCTTTTGGTCATTTTCTCTCTTATATCATTATAAAAAGGTGTTGGGTATGTTGGTTTGATCACAACACTTCTCTAGCTCTTAAAATCGTTGTGTAACAATAAGAACTCTCTCTTGAATATTGGAGAGAGGAATGTATTCATTATATACCAAACTAGCTTATACCCCGGGAGCGTCCCGAGATCAACAGATTCTAGTTCAAATATTAGGATTTAGAATGTCCAATGTATGAATTTTTATTTCCATCTCAATAAATCTACCAAAAACTCTAAAACTCACAATCTTCCATAACTGTCAATACTTTTCTACACCTATTGTTAACCCTCAACAACCAACAAATTATAAAAACTTATAATTCAAACCATTATGAACCAAAACTGAACTTACCAATTACCAATAGTCATTTACTTATAGTTATTTAACATCAATAAATCTGAATTCAAACTTATGCTAGCAAAGATCTAATCAAATTATCAAAGTACATAAACGTAATAACATCTCTTCAATCCCTCACACTCAATCACTTCATGTCCATAGTATTCTAATTAGTAATAACTCATATTCCCTAACCTAAAACCTAATTACTAATTAGCTAAACAATCACTTAAGTAAGCAATAAGTTTGAAGACATCAACTGTTAAAGACATCAAAATCCCCTTTTCTCTCTATCTCTCTCTCTCTCTCTCTTATACGCTCTCTCTTTCTTTCTCTCTCTCTCTCTTTTCTCTCCGTTTAGTGGTTTTTATGTAATGGCCGAGTACAAAAATGTACCCTTTACATACGATTTGATTATCAATGCAAGTGAGATGTCTTTGGCTTATAATCCTGAGCAAAACAATAATTTACTGCCAAGGACCACCGTCAATTCTTCTGGGCGTCTAGAAAATTGGGCGTGGGTAGAAAATGGCAGAGGTTGGCAGCTTGTGGTGTCATATCCGAGAGATAATTGTGATACATACAACATTTGTAATGCATATGGAACCTACAGCATGAATATGATCAAACGGTTATGTACTTGCTTGGATGAGAAAAGGTTTGTGCCCAAAAATCAAAAGGGATGGGACACATGTGACTGGTCAGGTGGTTGTATTAGGCGAACACCATTGCAATGCAAAAATGGATTAGAAGAGTTTATCAAGTACTCTAATGTAAATTTGCCAGACACAAAAAAATACCTGGTTTGACATGAGCATGACTCTAGAAGAATGTCATACAAGGTGCTTGAAGAATTGTACTTGTATGGCATATGCAAATCCAGACGACAGTAGAAGCATCTGCCTGCTTTGGTTCAGTGATCGACCTTCTGGACATCCAAGTGTTACCCAATGGTAGCGGTGGTCCTGATATTTTTGTTAGAATGGCTTCATCCGAATTAGGCAATTATAATGTAATGTAGTTACATAACCTCCAATAGAATGTATTATGATATATGATACATCTACTCTTTGCTCAGTAAAAAGGCACTTACTATTTTTTTTCATAATAACTCCATACTTGCAGTTTACTTCATTGTTATGTGAATATTTGAAAGATTCTCAATCAATTCCTAAAAAGAAGAGGTAGGAGCAAACATTAAAATCACCTTACTTGTAATTATTCTGGGGTTTATTCTCATAGGCTTGATCATCTCTACCTGGCTGTGTTATGCACGGAGAAAATGGAATCAAGCCAAACCAACAAGGAAAGGTACACAATTGCTTGATCCCAATAAACCACTAAACTTTAGTAATAAGTACTGTGAATAGAAGTGCTTTGGAACAGATATTTCATACGTGAAGGGGTTTTTTTTCTTTTTAAAGTTTCTTTTTCCTAATTTGGAGAGTAAATCTTGAATGCCTCTTAAAGCCGGGGAGAGAGATGGATCAACCATTATTTAGCTTCTCTACCATTGCTAATGCCACATCCAATTTTTCACCTGAAAATGAACTTGGAGAGGGTGGATTTGGATCAGTTTATTGTTTTCAATTGATATTCAGAGAGAAGAAGTTTTACGTATTACGTTCTTGATAATTGATATACAAGACACAAGGATACTTAAATAGAGAAAACAAAACAAATTAATATGGAAATGTGCAAGGTTGTAAAGGAGTTGATTTTGGTCAATCTTCCAACAGCTAGATGAGCTGTGATAATCCTCAAATATGGAAAAGATGGTGATTGGTTTTTCTTTTAATTTTCTAACATTTATAAGGTAGCCACTGTATGCGAATAAATGTAACGATCCATAACATCGAAGTTGTATTTAAATTTTCCAATGTAGAAGTAGCATTGTTGGTCCTCGTGTATAATTAGAAAATGTGCCAATGCAGTGTGAGCATGGAACATAGAAGAGAATATAGGTAGGGAAACTATGTTTGTTGTAGGTATGGCTTTTTACATTGCAATGGTAATTTTCCAGGGTATGCTATAAGAAGGGAAAGAGATTGCAGCTAAACGTCTCTCTAAAAATTCAAGCCAATGACTTGATTAGTTCAAGAATGAAGTTATCTGCATTTCAAAACTTCAACACCAAAATCTTGTGAATCTTCTTGGTTGTTGCATAGAAGGAGCTGAGAAGTTGTTGATCTATGAATACGTGCCCAATAAAAGCTTGGACTTATTTCTTTTTGGTAAGAATCATATATACGAACTACAAGAATCACTCTATTATATATCTTGGTCAAATTTAGGAGCTTTTTGTAGCAAGAAACATAATATTACTAAATAAACATGTTGGCCAGACAAAACTCGAAGTGTACTTCTTGATTGGACAAAGAGTTTCAACATTATCAAAGGAATTGCTCAAGGACTTGTCTACCTACATCAAGATTCTAGATATAAGAATAATCCATAGAGATCTTAAAGCTAGCAACATTTTACTATCAGGATATGAACCCTAAGATATCAGACTCTGGCTTAGCTAGAAGTTGTGGAGGAAACGAGACCGAAGCTAACACAGAAAAAGTTGTTTGTACATAGTAAGCCATTGAACTAACTATTCACTTTTGTTAAATTCACATGTACATTCTCTTATAAGCATGTTGTTGTGTGCGTGTGTGTGGTGGTTACATGTTCCCTGAGTACGCATTAGATGGTGCTTTCTCAATAATGTCAGATGTGTTTAGCTTCGGCATCTTGGTGCTTGAAATTGTGACTAGCAAGAGAAATAGAGGATTTGTTCAAGCAAAAGATGAATGTTAGGATCAAATACATAGTGAAAGAAAATAGGAAGTCATAGGAAGGATATCAAACGGACTCCGATTGAACTCATTCAAGTGGCATTGGAATCGTCTCATCGAACCCTACGATCTTAGTTTTAGGTTCCGCATTTTTGAAGTTTCAGCTTGTAGTTTTTAGAATTTACGTTATATCATTGTGTCTTTTATGTACTATTGTGTCATTTTTTTATTTTCATCATTGTGTCATTTTTGTGATTCATTGTGTCTTTTTTCTTTAGCATTATGTTATATTTTTCGGCATTGTGTTATATTCTGTGGCTCATTGTGTCATATTTCGTGTTTTGTTGTGTTTTTTGTATCCTTCTCACCCTTCTCATTTTTGTTACACTGGTAGAATAACCTGACCCACTAACTTTATAGAACATGTATGTTCGCTAATTACAAAACATATATGGCTATTATTTTTGTCACACCCCGACAGCGCACAACAGAATGCTAGTCACGAGTTAACTAAAATTGTTACCATAAAGTTTAGCAAATCACTTAGAGATACGCATGGACATCTTGCAACCACCCTCTAGCCCAACATATTCAAGCTTTTGGTCTAAGAAAGTTTTAAAAATATGTCATAGCCAAGATGGAGCGAAATAACATAAGTAGTGTTTTACAGTTTATTTAAATAAAAGATAGTAAAACATGAGTTTCATAGTTTAAGGTCCTATTCAACATGTCCACACACAGTGTATGCTAAACCCGCTCTCTCAAAAGCTCCATCCATTCATACCTGAAAAACATTCTTAAAAATATCAACAATATGTTGGCAAGTTCACAGGTTTAAGTGTAATGTCACGTTTAACGAAAAAGTATGATCGATTAGCACTAAAAGAGAACCAAGTAGGCTAGCTAGGTCCCACAAGTATGATGTTCCTAAGGCTCCTAATCAACCCATAACTTTGTTCCCGTGGTGACCTCTAGTCCAAGAGGGACGTTTTGGAGCTTATATTCTTTTTCAGTAAATACCCAAACTCATCCTGAAAAAGGGGGCGCCAACCCAATAGATCTACAATATAAACAACAGATCTAAAACAAGAGTTAATGATTAAGAAGTGCTGGGAAGGTGTCAACCTGCCTGGACACTGGTGTCACGTAAACGTTTCACCGGTGCACGAACCTAAGGCCATCAAATGTTCTATTTTTATAGTCTAACAAATCATACTAGCATGTTAATCCCCCAATTTATAAAACGTTCAAAAAACATTTAAAAAGAAAAGGGGCCGTGAACTCACCTTTAAGCTGCAATCGCAATGTCTCTGAATCTGTGTCACTCTCTTTTACCAAACTAGCCCAAAATATTTATAGGGTTGTTTAGCAATTTTACCTAAATTAAATCAAGCATTTCACCAAACTTCCTTTATTCAATTATCAATAATTCCTTGTTCCACTTATATTCCACCCATTATCCCGTTGGTTATTAGCTGTTGATCAATCTTTAGGTTTCGTGTGTCCACATAAATCAATATACACTCGTTTCCTTGAGTCCTTTTCTTCATATTTACTCATTCAAATGTCATTTGTGCTTGTATCTAACAATTTATTACGATTCTTAATAACATAATCTACGTCTCTTCATCATAAGACACAATCATGTAATATCAAGCAATTTTTCATGTCTAATACCCCTTCTTATACTTCGAGTTAACTTATATTTGACTTATAAGTTCTAGTTAGTTCTTAGAGTATACATGCAACTTAATAAATATATCTAATTTGTTGTTCCAAATTATCCATAAGTTGTGACTACTCTATGTCTCGAAACTCGCATTTCGGCGACTTCTACGACATAGTTTTGCATTGTAATCATTTGCTGCTAAGGTGAACTTATAATGTACCTTAAGTAATGACTTTTATACTCATTTTGACTCTAATCAAGCTGTTTTATATCAGACTTGAAATTAAGTGTTCTAATGGGCATATATTGTCGAAAACTTATGTTTTTGCGCATTAATCACAATTACTCTTAGAGTTCAACTTAGATAACTCATATTTACTTTATCACACTTGTTTTTACATCCATATAGCCTACAAAGACCTGTTCTACCTTAGTTTTAATATTTTTGCATTACATGTCCGTATTTTGGCGTTTTAAGCCACAATACGCATCTTGATTGTACATGCAAGGACTCCCGAGCATGTAGTTTCTACTCAAACTTGTTTTGCACTAATTTAGGTTCATGAAAACCTTTAAAACTTGTTTATAATCAGATCTGGAAATAAGGTTTATATTATCAAATTTTCCATCATAAATCTTAGCGAAACATTAACCTATTGATCCAGTAATCCACTTTTTACTAAACTCATCCTTGTGTTAATAATCTAATTCGCCAAAGACGACCAAACTTCATCTAAATTCAGATTTATAGTCCCATAGATAACTCCCTTGCATGTCCATAAAATCCAAAGATCTAACCTTTCCAAACATTTTATTGAACAAAGCAACTTATTCCACATATATACTCACATACACGGTTCATACATACATACATACATATATATATACATATACGACACACACATACGTACATATATATATACATACGACACACATACCTACATATTTAGATCATCCTTTCCATTTCTCTCTTTTCCCATTACTTGTTTTATAAATTTTTATTCCAAAAATCTTTAAAGGTTTGGTGAATCTTGAATCAAAATAGAAAATAATAGAAACTTTTAAATCAACATTTTTATTCAAGAAACTAACCTTTAAAACCCTTGAAGTCAAGGTTCTCTTGCTCTAATCTCTTGGATTATTGGAAGATTTTGATAAAAACACCTATGTACTCATTGATTCATACTTGCTTCTTGAAGGAAAATCAAAATACAACAATGTAAGAGAGGGAGAGGAAAAAATCGGTTATGGAGAGGAAAGGAAGAGGGGTTTGGAGAGTTTATGTGTGTGTAGTGTTAGAGTAAGTGTGTGGGAATGGGGGTATATGTATTGGGATTTGTAGGTAAATAATAATAATAATCAAATAATAATAATAATAATAATAACAACAACAACAACAACAACAACAATAAGATTTGATGGGTGGGGGGGGGGGCGACAACCGTGGGGGGTGGGGGTGGGGGTTGGGGTTGGGTATTATATATATATATATATATATATATATATATATATATATATATATATATATATTTATAAAAACTTAAACATAATACACCTTCCTCTCAATTTATAAAAACCCTTTATGATAGTAATTCAAGGTTTTTACCCTCTTGGCCACTCATGCCCCTTTTTCCCATTAAATCGTCTTTGTCTAACCGAAGTTATTATTTCAGAGTTTCCTATCGTATCGAGTCCATGTTTCGCACTTTATCTCTGAATCGCAAGTTATTAAACTTAGGAGGTTTGATATTGCTTATTATGACTACTACTAGTCCCACTAATATTTCTTACTTAATCAAACCTTACAGGTCAAAGTTAGACCTTCTACAGTTAGTCTGGCATTTGCCATTGCTCAATCCAAAGGATTTATGTCTGAATAACGCAAAAGCTTCTAAGGTTCTTGCGTTTGACTAATATTTCCCTAAATGGTTCCAATTCATCAATAAACATACTTATGTGTAATGCCTTGTATTTTCCGGGCAATTCCTGAATTTTACCGGTTGTCACAATTTTGCAAAATCTAATAACTCTTAAGTTGTATTAAGGTATGGAGTCTCTACAATGAAGGCGGACCAATGGATTTAGTTGATACAAGTTGCTTTGAATCATGTCATCCAGATGAAGTCATAAGATCAATCAAGGTTGGGTTGTTATGTGTTCAACACAATGCAGGAGACAGCAGGCCACATATGTCATCAGTAACTATGACGCTCAGTGGTGAGGGTGAACTGCCACAACCTAGGCAGCCATCATTTTTTATGGAAAGGCAGTTGCCTCACGTGTAACATATGTAACACTGCAAAACTTATTTATTTATTTTTTTAAAAAAAATCACTGAGCGCGTTTTTGATATTTTTGGCTCAAAACTCTTAAAAACATGTATATTACATGCCCTGAAATTTTCAAATAAAAAAAGCTTGGAATGGAGGGAAATTTAGTCCTTTATCTTTTCTCCCCCTCTCTCTTTATATACGTCTCATCATCATCATTCTTTAGTAACGTAATCCTCTAAACTCTCTCTCTCTCATCTATTTGAAGATAAAAAAAGCTTTGATTTTCAAATCAAAATCATCCATTTCAAATCAAAAATCATCTCTCGTTCTCTTTCTCATGGGTTAAGTTCAATGGATGGTTATCGGTTAGATGGTGACTGTCTCGTTATTGGTACAAAAGACAGGTAGGGTAAGGATGGTTTTAGTGATAACAGATGAGAGATCGATCGATGGTTATGGTTGGTTATCAGATTTAAAGAAAGAAGGGGAGGGGTTACCAATGATGCTTATCAGATTTAGAAAAGAAGGAGGGTGAGATGTCGATTGTGGATGGTTGCCGGGGAGGACACCGGCGTGGGTCACCGGAGATGGTGACCTGTTGAGTGTTGGGTCTGTTTCTGTTTCCGGTGAAAACACACAATAGGTGTGTGTGTGTGTGTGTGTGTGTGTCGTGATTGTGCAGAGACAAGGGAATGGGATGCGTTTAAATAGTCTAAACTCAATTAGAGGGCGTTTGGCTATGGAGATAAGGAGCAGATAAGAGGGTGGTTGGTGACGTTATTAAGGCATATCAGGGGGTGTTTTGGGGGTATTGGGGACGCGACTGGTGGTTTATGGTGGTCGCTCGAAGGTAGTGGTGTAGACGATGGCCACATTTTGTTAAAAAAAGGGATATTGGATTTAAATAATCAAAAGTTTACTCATGTTTTTGTATATTTAACTTTATTAACTTAACTGCTTGACACCGGTTTTGCGGGTCTTACAAACACCAACATAATAATATGGGTTTTTATTAACATAAATAACAAATACATTGATAACATTAACAATGGGTTTTTTTCATAACATAAAAACTTATCCACAAAACAAGAAACATATCCACAAATGAAGAAACAATTGGATGGAACAAAATAAAAAATAATAACGTTGAAAACCTAAATCATTTAACACTAAATCGTCGATAGAAGATGAGATTAAACAGATGGATTAACAAAAATAGAAACAATAACCTACAAACATCTAACATAAATAGTCATTCAGAAGATACGATTTAACACTAAAACAGAGACGCAATCAATAATATCATAGATCTTCTGAACTGAGATTAATTTTATGTAATATGATTATTGCTATACATAACCCTAACTCTAAATCTACATCAGTACCAAATAAAAACATCAACGTTTACCAATTCAAGGGATTAGAAACTAACGGAGATTCAAACATTTCTATAGTGATTATTTCAAGTTATAGATGAAACTGAACACTAACATATGAATGAAAATCAAACTAGTCGAATATAATAGAACATACCTACTGAAATTAACTCTTCGGTTTTAGTATACGAAGAAGATCGTTCAAGTGTAACCACACGAGCAAATGGAGACAAAGGTTAAGGTTTGCAACTGAAAGGGGATGCCTAACTACTTGTGGAAGATTGATTTGTGGAAGATTGACTAATATTAAGAAAGAGTAAAGCTACTAATGTGATATAAAAATAATAATTGTGATTAAAGGGGGTATATAATGAATAGAGGAGGGATTTAAAAAAACTAAAATCTTGAGAAAATATGGAGAAAAATAAAAACTAAAGGAGATGTTGCCATGTAGGAGTGAAACCAAAAAATTAAAGAAGGAAGAATCCAATAATATGTGACAAGAAAGAATTTTATTTATTAGTTGTTGCAGCTTGTTTTTCCAACACCACCCTTTTATGGGGTATTTAATTTCAATAAAACTGAGATAGAAATGTTTTCTCAACTTATGGGGACCATTTTTTCCACCCCTTTTATGGGTATCTAATTTCCAAAAAAAAAAAAAAAAAATTGAGATGGTAATTTTTCTCAACTTGTTGGGACCACTTTTACGGCAATACCAATCTAAAATTAATGTTAGATGTCCACTTGTTAAAAAATCCAATAACGTAACATGCTTGATCATTATTGGTCAACCCAAATGCAGGTCCGCTTTCAGGCTGGACGTTGTGATAATAGCGCTCCCCATCACCTCGGCGTTTTTGTTGTCTATAGTGTCCCCTTTGTTTCTAGAGCGCCATTAATTAGGGAACGCTATTGTACTCTCGCCAGCCCAAGAACACGCTTCAACGGCATGATTTCAAATATTATATTATTTTTTACCGTTGGCCAACACTTAAATAAATAAAAAAAAGTTAATTAATTTATAAAAAATTATATATATACACACACATAACCAATTTATTTATCTATACCGTATTCACATTCAAATAACCTTATTACCTACTTCAAAAATCTACTATTTTTTTTTCAAAACGTCGTTAAACTCTGACTCTTCAGCTGACTCGTCACAAGAATCAGGCATCCTCTATGACTTGCTTTTAAGCGTAGCACAAGAGGCGGTCAACTTTTAAAAGTTAACTTTTTAATTTTATTTATATGCTATATATTTTAATTTTATTTAATTTAAATGTAATGTTTTTTATTTAATTTAAATGTTATGTTTTTTATTTAATTTAAATGTTATCTTTTTTAATTTATTTATATGTTATTTTCTTATTTAATTTGAATACTATTTTTTATTTAAGCTAAATATTTTTATTTGTAATTTAACAAAAAAGGAATTAAAAAAATAACAAAAAGGAAATTAGAAAATAAATAAAATAAATAAAATAAATGATTAGGTAATGAAGAGGCTTTTATTCTATTTTCTAGTAGTTATTAGACCATGTGTAGTGGAATGTGAATTAGGCGTGAATGGCCATTTTTGGCGCCCATTTCGCATTGAAACACCGCCAAATGTTTCGCGTGGGTTGATATTCTGATGGGCCAATCATCTTCTTCCACTTCATTTTTATTTTTTTTCTTTAATTAAATTCAAATTAATATCATTATATACACACACTCACACCACCCCTTATAAATTTCTAGTCCCTCTCACCCACCAAGTGGCCCCACATGCCACATGTCAAAAAATGTCTCGTTTCACCCACCACTATCTTTATTGTAGGACCTTTTGGCATGCCACCTAGGTGGTACTCTTGCACCATCCAGCCTTAATGTAGGAATACATTGAATCTAACTGTAATATGCCTTTAAATGAATATTAGTTGCTAAAAACAAAGCAGGAACTCAAATCTTGATGGAGGGAGCAGCCATACTTTTGTTTTGCTTACTTTTTGTTCACAAAAGCTATGCTGCTGAACTCGACACAATTTCAGATTCAAGTTTTCTGACAGATGGAGACACTTTGGTCTCTGCTGCTGGAATTTTCGAACTGGGATTTTTTAAGCCAGGTAGCTCTCAGAACAGATATCTCGGTATCTGGTATAAGAAAATCTCTTATAAAACGGTGGTTTGGGTTGCAAACAGAGACCAGCCGGTCCCTGATGCATCACAGCTTGAGTTAAAGATTGCTGATCAAGGAATTCTCGGCCTCTTCAGCAATAGCAGCATGATTTGGTCATGTAACACAACGACATCAAGGAACGTAACTGCAAAGCTTCGGGACGATGGAAATCTAGTTTTGATTGATCAACAGGAGGGGGTTCTTTGGCAGAGCTTTGATTACCCATCCGATACTCTTCTACCTGGCATGAAGATAGGGAGAGATTACGTAAGGAGAAAGGAATGGTATCTTTCATCATGGAAAAGTAGCGATGATCCTGCTCCAGGGGAATCGAATTTGGGCACCGACACACTCGGTTATCCTGAATTCAAACTAAGACAAGGGGCCTTGGTCAAATACCGGAAGGGACCATGGCGTAATAAATTGTTTCCTTGGGGTTCTGTATTGAGCAAGAGCTTAGCCTTGTGAGATCTCAGGATCGTTTTAGGGAATGATTGAGATGGAAACTACTTGTTCCATAAACAAATAATAGTTTCATACATTTTACAAATGATGGGTACAAGCCTATTTATACTTGGTGAATCGGTGTGAGTGAACCAACACAACCGTTCAACCATATTAACTGCCTATAACTGCCAAGTGACACATCGGTTCACTTTTATCTATCTTAAACTTAGGATATACAATATTATTTACAAACTATAACATAAGTACAACATCTTTAATATATGTTTGATGCAGGGATTAATATCCAACATTCTCCCCCCTAATCTTTGCATCAAACAATCTTGCAGCCTTTACATTCTGGTGCGCTTCTTTGGTGGAAGGTTTCGGTCTTCCAAGTCTTTCTTCCTTCGATCCTTTGCTGCACCGCTGCTTTCTCCAATCTTGATTGTGAGCTCTCTCCCTTTGTCATTGTTCGTGACTTCTCTTTTCAATTTTTGGCAACTAATCTTCTTTAAAATGGCCTACTTGTCTTTCGATCACCACTGGATTTGATCAATTCTCTGCTAACTGCTATTGATCAATTTCTTCCTGGATCAAATTTCTGACTTTTTACTGGGAATAGACCACTGGTTGTTCGACCACCACTGGATTTAATCAAACCTCTGCTACACTGCTGTTGATTAATTTCTTCCTGGATCGAACCTTCGAACATGCTATTCCTTAACTTTAACTTCTTTGGTTTCGGATTGATTTGATATCAACTTTGCTAGCCTCGGATCAAATCAATATCAACCTTGCTTTGGATTAATTTGATATCAGCCTGAGTGACTTCGGATCAAATTATCTTCTTCTGGTTTTTCGGTCGCGTAGCGAATCAAAACCTTAATTCCGAGAATAGTAACGGGGTCTTTCGGTCGTTTGTAACGAATCAAAACCAACTATTCCTTTTTAACACAACAATAGCGGGGTCTTCGGTTGTAAGACGAATCAAAACCTACTAACTGGGTCTTTCGGTTGTCTAACAAATCAAACCAATTGTTGCGTGCCGAGAACAGTAACGGGGCTTTCGGTTGCAGGACAAATAAAAACCAATAACGGGGTTTTTTCCGGTTGTCAAGCAAATCAAACCAACTGTTCTAGGAACTGGCCCTTCGGTTGCAGGGCAAATCAGAACCGTTCCTCCCTTTTTTTAATTTTCTAAATCATATAATTTTTTTCTTTGTTTTTTTTAAACATATATTTTCTTTAAAATTTGGTTCTCCCTCCTTTTTTAATCCTCCAATAACACTAAAGTCAAATCTGTTTGACTTTCTTTTATAACATCTATTGACACTCTCCTTTTTTAAATAAAAATCTAAATATCGGTGTCTTTAAAACGATGTGTTGACTTTCAAAAAGTCAATCTACCCATGAAATCAATTAACCTACTATTCCTTTATAATCTGTTTGAAACTAACTCACTTATGATTCGTTTAAAAATCTTTGTAGTAGTCTGATGTTCCTAATCAGATTTACAATTATCTCTTTTAAACCGATTCGAATACGTAACAGTACACAAACTGTTTTTTTTCAGAATTCAAATTCAAAAACAATCCAAAATTTTTGTTCTTCTTTTGTTTTGAAAGACAATCTTCCCTTTGAAAATAAAACTTTGAAAGTTTCTGAGATTTTTATAAGAATATTAGTTTAAAAAAAAACTTCCTTGAAAAACAGAGTATCATAAAAAATGATGATATGAATTTAGAAGAACAATTTTCTTTGTATTCGATTAATAATATGATTAAAGGGATGGGGATTAAACCGTTATACGATGAATTCGGATCAATCGATTATCTTTCTGAAACCGCCGGAACGTCGCCGGAATTTTTCTGGTTTGCGATGAATACTTCAAAAAATGGTTATAGGCCTTAATTCGTTGATCCTTCGTGATCTTTATATTCTGGAAATGATTACTGAATCGTAAATATGTTCTTTATCAATGATTCTTGATCCAAAACGGTTCTGCGTTTTTTGTCTGTAAAACAGAGGATGCGACTGTTGAATCTTGTTCTTCGATCTGAGTATCGTAACCGTTGATAGCCTGTGCTCTGATGCCAAATGTGAGATCTCAGGATCGTTTTAGGGAATGATTGAGATGGAAACTACTTGTTCCATAAACAAATAATAGTTTCATACATTTTACAAATGATGGGTACAAGCCTATTTATACTTGGTGAATCGGTGTGAGTGAACCAACACAACCGTTCAACCATATTAACTGCCTATAACTGCCAAGTGACACATCGGTTCACTTTTATCTATCTTAAACTTAGGATATACAATATTATTTACAAACTATAACATAAGTACAACATCTTTAATATATGTTTGATGCAGGGATTAATATCCAACAAGCCTTAACCTTTAGAGTAGATGTAATCATTAACGAAAGTGAGGTATCTTTTGCTTATAATATTGAAAACAGTTCTATCCTATCAAGGGTTACCGTGAATTCTTCTGTGCATATAGATATCTGGGCCTGGGTAGACAATGCTAGAGGGTGGATACCTGTCTTGTCAGTACCAAGCGATCCCCGTGATACATACAACGTGTGTGGTGCTTATGGAACCAGCAGTATGGATTTATTCCAGCAGTCCTGTAATTGCTTGGATGAGAAAAGGTTTGCGCCCAAAAACCAAAAGGGTTGGGACGCACGTGACTGGTCAGGTGGGTGCATTAGGAGAACACCATTGGAATGCGAAAATGGATTAGAAGGGTTCATCAAGTACTCTAATGTAACATTACCAGACACAGAAAACACATGGTTTAACACGAGCATGACTCCAGAAGAATGTCACACAAAGTGCTTACAGAATTGTACTTGTATGGCTTATGCAAATCCAGACGACAGTCAAAGTATCTGTTTGCTTTGGTTCAGTGACCTCCTAGACATCCAAGCGATTGGTGATTCTGATATTTTTGTGAGGATGGCTTCATCTGAATTAGGTAGTAATGTCTAGTTACATAACCTGCAATAGAATGTACTGTGTAGCATAAGGTACTTTGTATTTTTTGCAATTAACTTCATTGCTATGTGAATATAATGCAGATTCTCAATCAATTTCAGAAAAAAAGCAGGAAGGATCAAACATTAAAATCATTTTAGTTGTAATCATTCCAGGGGTTCTTCTCATAGTTTTGATCATTGCTACATGGTTGTGTTATGCATGGAGAAAACGGAATCCTACCAAACCAGCAGGGGGAGGTAACACGTCTCATAAGTTCACCAGTAACTAGCGTAATATGAACTGTTAGTGTTCACTTATGAATAGCTTATCCATGTGTGAATTCTTTTTTTCCTAATTTGTAGGGAAAATCTTGAATGCGTCTAAAATCCAGGAAGAAGACATGGAGCAACCAATATTTAGCTTTTCGACCATTACTAATGCCACTGCCAATTTTTCACCCGATAATAAACTTGGAGAGGGTGGATTTGGACCGGTTTATAAGGTAATCAACTAATTACTATATGAGAATACATGTGCTAAGGCTCTATAACATTGAAATTGGGTTTGAATCATCCAATGTAGAAGTTGCTTTGTCACTCAATCCTTATGTGTGTATATGCAGCGTAAGCATGCCACTAAAAGAAGTTAGGCAGGGAAGTCAACTTTGCCGTTTCTAATGTTTTTTACATTGCAAATGGTAAAAATTTCAGGGTATGCTAGAAGAAGGGCAGGAGATCGCAGTTAAACGTCTCTCCAAGAACTCAAGTCAAGGACATGATGAGTTTAAAAATGAAGTAATCTTCATTTCAAAAATTCAGCATCGGAATCTTGTGAAGATTCTTGGTTGTTGCATAGAGGGAGATGAGAAGCTACTGGTGTATGAGTACATGCCAAATAAAAGCTTGGACTCATTTATTTTTGGTAAGAATTTTAGATACAAATCACATAATTTCCAATATTTATATGCATTGTTTTGAGTTGAGGAACTTCTCATAGCAAGGAACAACAAGGTACTAAATCTAATCTTGGACAGGAAAAACTCAAAGCAGACTTCTTGATTGGAGAAAGCGTTTCAACATTATCAATGGAATTGCACGAGGACTTGTTTACTTGCATCAAGATTCACGATTAAGAATCATCCATAGAGATCTTAAAGCTAGCAATATTTTATTAGATCAAGATATGAACCCTAAGATATCAGACTTCGGTTTAGCTAGAAGTTTTGGAGGAAACGAGACTCAAGCCAACACCGAAAGAGTTGTTGGCACATAGTAAGCCATGGAACCAACTATTCATTTTTGTTTTTCCGTTACTTGAATTCATATAAATTCTCTTACAAGAATTCTACTATGCATGAGTGCAGTGGTTATATGTCCCCCGAGTATGCACTAGATGGTCTTTTCTCAATCAAATCAGATGTATATAGCTTTGGTGTCTTGGTTCTAGAAATTGTGTGTGGGAAGAGAAATAGGGGATTTGTTCCATCTGAAAAAGAAACAACTTTTATAGCACATGTATGTTCACTCATCACAAATTATATATGGCTTCAATTCATTTTGCAAAATCTAAAAACTTTTAATCTTTATTTAGGTATGGAGTCTCTATAATGAAGATAGGTCGATGGAATTAGTTGATTTAAGTTGCGTTGATTCCTGTCATCCTGACGAAGTCTTAAGATCAATCAAGGTTGGGTTGTTATGTGTTCAACACAATCCAGCAGACAGGCCACAAATGTCGTCTGTAATTTTGATGCTGGCCGGCGAGGGTGAACCGCCACAACCAAAGCAGCCATCATTTTTCACGCAAAGGCAACCTGTAGCAAACTTCTCCTCTAGTACATACACAGAAGGTTCATCGAAAGATTGGATTATTACAGAGGTAGATGCTCGATAGAAAACTAAGTTTACCATGGCATCATTGTTTCACAGGTATTATTTGTATTTTGTTCTGAAGCGAATGGCTAAAATTTGCGTACAGTGATTTTATAATGGTTATAAGATCTCAGTAAAATGTAACTGCTAATGTTTATTTGAATATTAGAACAGTTGTTGCATACGTAGATTAATTAAACCTTGAAATTTCTCATATTTTATAATGGTTATATTTGTTTGTTTATGTTTTATACGAGCGTAAAGGAACTAACATATATGAAGGAACATAAACAAAAGTATATGAAGAAAGAATGAATGTGCTCATGGCCGTTCGTTTCATTCGTTAGTCTATTAACTAAAGTCTGGTTCTTAAACTTGATTTGGGTGACGGGTTGATGTTGGTTATCAGCCCAAGATCAAACATACAAATTAAGAACACAATTGCTACTAAATAAAGCTCACAATTGCTGATTTTTAGAAATACCCGAAGACTTATTCTTCTATTGACCCGAATTTGACCTGTACCCATCAAATGTGACCCATGAACAAACCGATTAACCCAACAACTGATGCATGAAAGGCAGTGGCTGATCCAAAAATTTTCGTCAACAGGCAGTAAAAATGCACCACGAAAAATAGATCGAACATACCACAAATAGATAACTCAAAACGGGTCAAATATTGAAAGTCTTTTCCTGTAAACATGCAGAAACTAGGGGGCTTTTCCAACTTTCAAGTTAACATTGAAGCACCTTGTTGGGTTTAATCTTGACGGGTTTTATTAACGGGTCATGGGTCAGCGGGTTGGACCTGAACCTGGTTAGTTGGTTAAATTTGACCTTGTTTTAGGAAGTAAACATTAAAAGGTGGGAACAACTAACAAGTGAACGTTGGAGTTAGTGGCTTCAAATCAGGAAGAAGTAAGACTAAGTTTGTTTGTGCATGTGTTTGTTTCTTATTATAAATAGCAGAGTAGGAGTCTTTTGTACCCACTTTCATTATAATAAAGCTTTCCTCACATTTTTTTTCTTCATATTTACAAGAGTCTATATTGTGTTGAGATCTTGGGTCTGAAACCATCACACCTGATTTTCTTATAATCAGATTATGATTCTTAAGATTGTAAGTATCCTTCTGAGAGAGCACATTCTAATGTCAACGGCTTATGCCCCACTGCGGCATCCCGTATTTCTTTGGACATGATTCAAATCACAAACATCGATCATTATCTGTGATACAGATGGACAATTCATATAAAACACGTCTAAAAAAGAAACACAAAGTCAAATTTTAAGAGTGGGATAAGGAGGGGGGAAGGGGGGCACAGAAACCAGAAGTACCAATAAGAGATTACAAATCGATCCCTCATTGTTGATTTTGATGTAAAATTGTCAATGTGTGTATATTTTCATCTTAGTTAGCAACGTTTAAAAAAATCAATAATGTATTGAAGGACGGAGTGGAGTTTTATGGCTACACAAACTGTTGAGAACTGTTCTAAATCTGGTCCAAGACGAACTACTGTATTAATATCTTGTATTGATTACCATGCGATTTTTAAGCGGCTAACTAGATGTTAAATAAAGCAATGTAGGTTTCTTATCGACTTAAATCTTATGTCTGGTAAGTTAGCACAAGTTTGTTAAATTGATTAATTTAGGTCTAATTATGTAAAGCTTGAACTTCTGATTAGAAGTCTTCATTTTGAAATGGTATGTGTTGTGGAGGCCGGTGTCTACCTCGGTTACCCTCACGGGTGTTGTATGGCCAAGTGCTACAGATAGGGTGGCATAGGTATGGACCCATGGTGATTGGCTGGTACTGGCAAATATAGAGAGAGGGAGAGGGGGGGAGAGGGAGAGGGAGAGAGAGAGAGGAGGGAGAAAGAGAGAGAGAGAGAGAGAGGAGGGAGAGAGGGGTGTGTGTGTGTTACAGGTGTTGTAGCATGTAGCACACCGGTTCTAGGCGTCGTTGGTCGGTTGACGTGGCTAACGAGGCGGGGTACCCGTGGTGTCTTCCATGGTGTTGCACTTCAACCACCCTTATGTTTAGCATATATGGAAATCGGGGCTTTTTTTTGACAAATATGAATTGAGACATATATTTTGGTTTTTTTACAAATATGAATTCGGGTAGGGGTCTTGTTAGTGCATGATGTCCCTAGGCTAGTATATTAGATGTTTGGACGTGTTAAAGGGTGTTTGGAAGTGTTTGTAAGCGTTTTGGGTGTGATTGGTACAAACAGGCGAGTAGGAAGTCATTACAGGCGAGTAGCCTTGTAATCGCATGTTACAACATGCGAGTAGGGCTCTACTCGCATGTTGTACATGGTGGATAGCCTCCTAATCGCTTGTTGTTCATATGGCATAGGATTGTACTCGCCTGTTGCAGCCTGTACGAGTACGGGAGGTATAAATAGGCTCAATCATTACCCTAATCATCAGTTCTCACCTCACACACTCTCCAAACACCCTCCCCCAGGTCTGAAAGTTTGATATGATCATTGTAAACACTCGTGCTCTGTTTTAGTGATTAATCTTAAAGCTTTTGACCCATTTGTGTGTGTTGATTACTCATTTATCATTGTTTCAAGTTTGTTTCTGTTATCTAAACATATTCAGAGGTTTCCGCAATCTGGATATCAAACTCGTGATTGTCGGGTGACCCGTTTGTCGATCCTACAGGTCTCGCGTCAAATACGGGGTTAAAGAGTATTTTTACTAAATATAGTAAGATACATACTTTTATAAAAGTTATAACATCTTGTAAAAAAAGTTATAGGATTGAGTTAACACATAAATATAATTGGGAGAGGCTATCGTAAAAAGCCCTATTTTTTAAACGTACATAAGTTTTTCGTATGACAGTATTTAAAAAAAATGCAGCATAAGACAAGTTTTTTTTATCCTCTTTTGCTTATATACCTTATTGCTGTAGTTTTTTTTAATTGTTAGGTAGATAATTTGCGTGATTACCAGTATAACTTGCGTTATTATAATTTGCGTGATTGTAACTTACACAAGTGTAACACCCCAAAATCATCCGTTACGCTTAATTACGCCATTAAGCGTGATTAGCAAAATAATAAAACGAGACTCGAACAATAAGAACTTGGGTTATGTTCTAATATGGAACTAATCCATTTAATGGTACCAATCTTATAAATAAGCAAGTATTACAAGAAAATCTAGCTTGACTAGCTAAGTTTAACTAGAAAATGACATTTGGGGATTTTGGAGGGACCATAGTTGGCAAAATGGCAATTTTGTGTGTGTATAATGTTGAAAAGGAAAGAACACACACACTTATGTGTGTGTGTCGATTATCATCAGGAGAAAACAATCTCCTTTACCTCCAAACCCTAAACATCAAACCCTTGCTCAAATCCAAGCCAAATCAAGGGGTTTTTCGGTGCATTAGCAAGAAACGAGTCGTCTAAGGCTTACTAAACATCAAGGTACCTTTTATTTGGTAGAAATTGATGCTATATTCATTATTGAACATGGTGTAAATTGAGGGTTTTTACAAAAACGTGGAATTTTGGATTTTTAGTGGTTACTCTAGCTTTAGGGAACCTCAATCAAGTCTAATTCGGTTATGAATTTCATTTTATTTGTGTATTTGATTATACTCATATGATTATGTTAATATGTGAAATTTGGGATTCAACCTCTAGGTTGAAACCACATACATCTAGTAATCATGGTGGTTCTTTGGAGTTGTTATAATGTGAAACATGGTATAATTATGCTTTGGATGATGAATTGCCTAACCATCATGAGTACGGTGGAAGGAGGTAGCATCCATAAGACCTATGGAGTTTAGAAACTAAGTTGTAAATGATGCCTACAAGGTGTTTGATGAAATGCCACAATGACCTTGTTTGCAAACTAAGGTGATAACTTAATTGAGTAAAACATGGAAATACTTGCATATGAAATATGAAGTACATGCTTAGAGGATAGATCACACCATATGATATTTAGTAGCCTAATGATGATTAGGAAGTTGTATGTGCAATACGTTTGATGACATTGATATGGTAAATGAAGGGATAGTCCCAAACTAGAGACTTTGTCCTATTCTAGTGCACATGATCATGCTAAGGGTAGTTGACTTTTAGAAGTCAAACTGACCCGAGATTTGAATATGATATAATGGTGTGAATAAACTCATGAGATGTGTTGGTTATTGGATATGATGACTAACTTGACCGATCTTGTGAGTATAGTGAAGGTTTGGTCTTATCAAGCTAGGTAGGAGCTTGGATGGGATGAACCTAACGAAGCAAATGGATCATGGAACGCATGAGTTGTGGCCAAGGTAAGTGACTTATCTTAAATAAGCCTCTTAGAAACTAGAAGATCTTGTAAACATTCTTGAATCATGAATTCTTATATCGATTGTAAAGAATGGGTTACTAGCTTGTAATGGGCTAGAATCGCCTAAATAAATAAAATTGATAAGTCCGGTTGGGACGCCTAACTAGATAATGGAAAAATCTTTGTGAATGGGTCTAATGAGTTAAAATGTTATTTTCATTAAAACTCATGAATAAAACTTGAAGATTGAAGATTGTATGAATAAATAGTTAAACGGGTCAAATGATGTTGTGAGCATCAATTGAACTCGGTACATAATGCTCCTATGCTAAGCATTTAGATGTTATAATGTTGACGGGCCGATTGGTGGTGGATCGCCATTTGGATCCAGGGCTTTTAATGTGTGTGAAATGAGATGTTTACTTACATAGGTTACTAAACTGAAGGGAAAAAAGAAAGAGAACACTTGATGTCAAGGATTCATATGGATGGTTTGATAGGCATGAGAATGGGTCAACACTACCGGGTAAGTCCGTAGTTAAATAAACGCCTTCGGGCGAAGCAATATGGGTGCTAAAGCATCACATGAAGTGAGGGTGCCAAGTAGGTAAGTTAATCCCATAACTATGTCTAATGCGCGCTAAAGCGCTTAGAATCGACCACATTAGAACAATCTTGAGAAATGTTGAAAATCTAAGTCCGTACGGACTTAGAAGTTTTTAAACAAGTCATTGAGTCCAAAACAATGGGTTTGAATCAAGAAGAGTCGCCATGAATGGCTAAATCGAAAGATTTGGCTAGAAGGGGCATTTTGGGAATTTATAAAGATTTACTAAAGGATAAATCTAATAACAAGTCATAATGAACAAATCGGACAAACACTTTAGTTGATCAAGTGTCTAATGACTTGACAACATAAACTATACGCATTGCGCGTGGTCGAATGGTGTTTTGCTTAAGTTCAATGCCTAAATGGGTCGATTTGGGTAAAAGTCGCCATAAACATTCAAAACTAAGAACCGGATCATGGCGACGTAAACCGGGCAATGATTTCAGTCAAACAAAGGTTTATTTAGTCGGCAAGTCGATACTTAGGCTTCGGGAATCATCAAATGCGGTTGCGACATGATTCCCATGCTTAAAAATCATCAAAAAAAAATGATCAGAAGCTTTGCGCGGCCGCGCGCTTAAACCGACCGGCCGCGCGCTTTGACCTGCATGTCAGCACGATCTTTAAAATTGCATATAAAATCGTAGAAAAATCGTTAGGAGGTGTTCTTTATATGCCTGGAAAGCTCTCAGAGCGTAGAACAATTCTTATTTGAATGTCGAAGTCGGATTTTGAGCTTTAGAAGGGGTAAAGGCGATCCGAACAGCTGCTGCGCATAAGTTGCAGTAGTTTGTACTCCTAAGATAGGGCCGTTTGGCCTGGTTCGTTCCGTTTCAACGTGTAACGACTCTCATACTAGTTTAAATGTATTATTGACAACCCACTAACCATTCTTTGTGTGGTGGTGCTAGGTAAACATTTGATGGACGTCCCGAAGCAAGGATCAAGTCGCGAGAAGAACCGAACACGCCCGAACACTCATCAAGCTTCCGCAATAGAATTCAAGAGTCTCTCGTGAAATTGCGAAATATCATCATATGTTGTAATAGTTAAAGTGTAGAAATCAAAAAGTATTTATCACGATAATTTAAGTTTTTCTTAAATATCTAAGTTTTAAATCGGGAGTGGTTTTAAGTAAGTTCAAAACCCGTATGATTAGGCGTTGATCGCGAGATTACAGGTTCGGGTCTTACAACAAGTTATACTCCATAATCACGCAACTGATAGTATGCAAATTCAAGAGGATAAAAAGCTTGTTTATATGGTGTATTTTTTTAAGGGTAAACTGCTAAAATCGTCCCTGTGGTTTGGTGAAAGTTGTCACTTATGTACAAACTTGTGATTTTTTGTCATAATCGTACCATGGTTCCAATTTTTTGTCTAAATCGTCCCTGGCACTAACGACATCAAGTTAGTCTAGTTAAGTCAGGGGTAATTTCGTCCATTCACCTTTTAAAGTTTTGTTTGCTAAAATCGTTCCTCCCCTAATTATTAAAGCTTTAAGTTTAATAAATTAAAAGAAATATAATTAATATATAAAAATTTAAGTGGGTCCCACCCATACCCCACCCATTTCATCTTCTCCACTCTAACTCTAACTCTAACTCCACCATAACCCATCTCCACCTTTTACCACCAAACCCCAACTTCGACCACTACTACCACCGCTGATATCAATATATGTATCTCTTACATGTTCTCATCAAATATAATCAAAACACAATGTTAAATAACTCCCACTTCCTTTATCCCACCACCCTCGTTTGCATCTATTACCTATTCCATCAACCTTTCAACAAAATTCAACCACTTTCCAAAACCATAACCAAATCAAATCAAAACCCAACAACAATATCTATATACCCAACTGGGTTTCAGTCTATGGGATCTAGTTTATCCTATTTCCTTCTTATGTGAAGTATCACCTCCTCTGTTTCATTAGCATCCCCTGTTACAAGTTTTGTTGATTTACCAGAAGGTATGTTTGTTTCAGTTTGGCGGAACGGTGATGGAATGGCTGTTTGTTAGTGACGATGGCGAGTTTCGATGATTGTGGTGATTTACTGTTAAGGATCTGGGTTGTGGTGGTGCGATGTGGGGAAGACGAAGTGTGGTGGGTTTGCAATGGTGGTTATGGGTGTCGGTGGAGATGGGTGGTGGGTGGTGGGTGGTGGTGGTGCGATGTGGGGAAGACGAAGTGTCGCCGGAAGTTACAGGTTCTGTTTCGTCCATCAAACAGACGCCAACCTCAGACAAACGCCACTGTCACCATCACCGTTTTCCTTTATTTTTCCCAATTAGACAGACGCCAACCACCAACAAACCCGTCAACGTTTCTTCCTTTGAACCTGTCACCTTTTTTAATCACTTTCAATTATTGATATATGCTTAATACAGGTTTCTGTTATTTTTTTTTTACAAAAGCTCTAGTTTTTTTATGCTTAATTAATATTAATGAATCTTGATGATGATGGTTCATAATGTGGGTTGCTTCAGTCCCTGAGTCTTGAAGGATACTTTGAGGAAGATGATTCATTACAGAATAATTGAGTTGGTGGGTGTGTTAGGGGTGAGACCCACTTATTTTTAAATTTTAATTATATTTTCTTTTAGTTTTTTAAATTTTAATTATATTTTCTTTTAATTTTTTAAATTTAAATTTTTTAATAATTAGCGGAGGGACGATTTAGCAAACAAAACCTTAAGGGTGAATGGACGAAATTACCCCTGACTTAGCTGGACTAACTGGATGTCGTTAGTGCGAGGGACAATTTAAACAAAAAATTGGAACCATGGTACGATTATCACAAAAGTCACAAGTTTGTACGTAAGTGACAACTTTCACTAAACCATAGGGACGATTTTAGCAGTTTACCCTTAAAAAAAGGAAAAATGGAAATAAATAATCCCAACTATTAACTATTGGCCAATAACAGTCCCAACTACGAAAATCACCAATATTGGTCCCAACTTTCGACATATTGGAAACCAACGGACCCAAACTAACGGAGTTAGCCTCCGTTAGTGTGATGCTGACGTGGCATGCCACGTAGGATGCCACGTTAGATGCCACGTATGATCATTTTGCCACGTGGCATGCCACGTAGGATCATCTTGCCACCTAAGCATGCCACGTCAGCATCACACTAACGGAGTTAGCCTCCGTTAGTTTGGGTCCATTGGTTTCCAATATGTCGAAAGTTGGGACCAATATTTGTGATTTTCGTAGTTGGGACTGTTATTGACCAATAGTCAATAATTGGGATTATTTATTTCCATTTTTCCTAAAAAAAAATACACCATATAAACAAGCTTTTTATCATCTTGGATTTGCATACCCCATTGGTATTGTTTTTTTTAATCTTGGGTTGATCACTTGCGTGATTATGAAGTATAACATGTGTAAGTTATAATCACGCAAGTTATACTCGTAATCACGCAAATTATCAACCCAACAATTTAAAAAAATAAAAAACTATAGCAATAAGGTATTTAAGCAAAAGAGGATAAAAAAAACTTGTTTTATGGTGTATTTTTTTAAATACTGTCGTACGAAAAACTTATGAACGTTTAAAAAATGGGTGAAACCTAAGAGAAGTTAACAATTGTATCCTATATCTATTTTACCCTTTCCCCTTTTCTTTCAAAATCTATTGCATAAATCGCCCAAGTTTTAACTTTCAATCTCATTTATTGATTTTTTTAGATAAAATCCCAAATTCTTCCTACACTTTTTATATCAAGGATTTTTTTTACACTTTTTATATCAAGGATTTTTTTTATCGAAAACTTTCTCAATACATGTATTTTAAAAAAAGTTGAGATCAAAGTCTAATATGATATTACCACCAACTAGCTATGGGGACCATAATTTATTTCTTTCTAACGTTTTTCAACTTACCGGTGTCCACATATTACTACAACACAATACCAGTCAAACATTAATGTTGGATGCCCACTTGTTAAATAATCAACTAGACGGCATCAATGGTCAAAACAAAAGCAGGTTCGTACTCTGCCTTTAATCAATGGAGGCCATAGATGTGTCTTATTTTGACAATAGTCCATAGTTGATATGCATTGGCTAATATCCATAAGAGCATTCACATTCGTCCCCCGCAATTTTGGTCCCACATAAGAGCATTCACGTTATAAGAGACAACCCTATATTTTTTATAGGGTTACGAGTGAAAAAATGGAAAACCTACTGTTTATTATTATATTTAAAGATATTGGGAAATATTATGGAAAACCAATTTTTTTATTTATTTTTTTAATATTTATTGAAAGTGGTTTTAAGTTGAGCAGAGAGAAATTATATGGATTTTTAGTTTAATATGTGGTTTTGAGTTGATTGGGGACGAGAAGCCTATTATGAATGCTCTAATATACTAATGTAGGTTCAACCTTGAGCTGGACCACATATATGTCAAATCCGGTCCTTTCTATATTGATACCCCCTATATGATGTTTATTGGCCAATACACGTTATGAAGGGGTGGGTGGTTTTTTTTTTTTTTTTTTAGTTGGATGGATTTGGGTTGGTTGGAGTTGGATAGATTAAAGGATTTTTGATAAAAGAGATTATGAAATTTGTAGTTTTGATAAAAATATTTTGTTTATAAAAAGTTAATTTATTTGTAAATCTTAATTTCACGTAACTTTTTTTGTTTAATTTAAATTTACAAAAAAAAATAAATAAAGAAATAAACGGATTTTTGGTTTATTCCCACAATCCCACTGCTGTCTGAGGACATTCCCGAGACATATCCCCACTCTCACGCATTTGTAGTAGTTATCATTTTTCAATATAGTTTGTATCAATGTGATGAGGGTGCAGTCAAGATAATAGGAAAAGCATCAGACTGGGATTGTAGGAAGGTGAGTTCGCCATTGATTAATGTTAAGTCGTTCTAGTCTTAAATCTTGGAAAGAATGTAGTTAAGAACCATATCAAGTTATAAATATACGAAGAGAGCAAGTATCTCATGAAGAGACAATACGAGACCTAGCTAACATATTGGTGAAATTTTTATAGCAGATGGTCTGAGAAGTATTAGCCTCACTTTTAATCAAATGACAATGTGATTTCAACAATATGTAAACAATGTGCGGAACAGGAAATCAAACTTTCAGATACAATAGAACACAAAGTTTTTAAGAAGTTTTAAGTTTATATATCGATCACCTTACAACAAGGATCTGGTTTAACTTTACAAAAGAATGACTCAAAGAATTCTTATGGCTGGTGTGAATGTGGTGTGGAGTATATGTAAAAGATATATCCATGACTCGACTGTATTTACTTTGTATATCATACACTTTTACTTCCATACTTGGCACTCTTCTTCAATGAATGATGTCTTTTATTTACAGAAAAAAGTTGACCCAAGTTGATGAATAAACAATTAGTTTATCTTCAACTTGTACTCTCTGCAGGATAATGGCGTGGATAAAATATGCATGGATGATTGGAGCCAAGTTGCATGCATTTTAACTTTCCCACTTTTCAAGATTCCATAAATATGAGGTCTTCATCTGATATTGGTGTACTGTTTCAAAGTTTGTCCCAGGTTCTTTCGTCCAAGATTTCATCAAATAGGAGTTGTGCCTTGTCTTCAATTGTCTAATTCTTCAAGAGATCTTGTTCTTGAATCTTTGCTAGTCTTGATCTCTTCGGCTAGAATCTGTTCTGGATGTTCTTCTTTAAATCGGCTTCGGGTTCCTAACTCCAGTTTTCTTCAACACTTCATATTTCATATTTATGTTCTAACAATGCCGCGGGGATGTTGAAGCTAGGAAACTCAAGAGGCAATGTCTGCAACCGTTCCTAAGAAGATAGTGAACAATTCCAAGCAGGTTTAATTTTCTGGATAGTTATTTTCAACTTGGAGTGGCTAGTTGATGACCATGTTAAGTCCAAGGAAGCTTATGTAAGCACCTCTTAAGGGAATAAAAAATTATCAAATTCACCGTGTCAGGTTAAAAATAGACAACCAGAGAAAAAACCATCTTATCAAACGAAAATTCATTTTAGAAAATACAATCTCAAGAAAATAGGGTAGCCTAACAAGTTATTGAGCAAACGAACTACAATAAAGGAAATATTCTAAAAATAGACAACCAGAGAAAAAACCATCTTATCAAACGAAAATTCATTTTAGAAAATACAATCTCAAGAAAATAGGGTAGCCTAACAAGTTATTGAGCAAACGAACTACAATAAAGGAAATATTCTGGGAAGGTTCTTTGGATAAGTCGAGGCGTATGTGCAAAGTAAAGCAGTCAAACACGTAATAACTATTGATAATTACTACATGCATAGTATTGACGTTGTTTAAAATAAAACATTTTAGTTTTCACAAAGAAAAATACTCCCGAGGCATGGCCCGTGTATCGCCTACATAATGGCAGACGCGATTGGTGACCATCTTAAGCCCAAGGAAGCTTATGAAAGCACCTCTTAAAGGAATAAAAAAATCATCAAATTCACCACGTTAGGTTAAAAATAGACAACCAGAGAAAAAACCATCTTATCAAACGAAAATTCATTTTAGAAAATACAATCTCAAGAAAATAGGGTAGCCCAACAATTTATTGAGCAAACGAACTACAATAAAGGAAATATTCAGGGAGGATTCTTTGGATAAGTCGAGGCGTATGTGAAAGTAAAGTGGTCAAACACGTAATAACTATTGATAATTACAACATGCATAGTATTGACGCTGTTTAAAATAAAACATTTGAGTTTTCACAAAGAAAAATACCCCCTAGGCATGGCCCGTGTATCTCCTACATAATGGTAGACACGATTCGGAGAGTTAAAAACCAACTTTTAACCCTCATTTGCACGTTCACACACCCATTTTTCTTTGAAATCCGAAACCCTTGGACTACTATGTGCTCTTCACGCAATTCTTGGCAATTTTCAAAATAAAGGAAGTTTCCTACACTCGATCTTAAAGATTCATGCTTGTGTTCTTCATCCTCTTCAAACCTATGGCTAGATTTTGGTTTTTCACTGTATACTCCAAATAAACTAAAATTAATTGATGAATCTGATTAGAAACACTTAGATTAGGGCTACAAACGAACTGAACTTTTAGCTAACAGTTCATGAACCGTTCGACGGGAAGTTCGTTTGGGTTTGTTCATTATAAATGAATAAACACGAACAAAAAATTCCATTTGTTAGTTAAAAGAACGAACATAAACATGGATTGTGTTCGTTCATTTATGTTCGTGAACATTCGGTAACGTGTTCGTTTATGTTCGATGGTTTGTTAATTAGGTTTTTAATTTTATAGTTTCTTATATTATTTTTAAAGTTTTATTTCTTTTACCCAAATAACTAATATATGTGAGGTAAATATATGTCTATATGAGATTAATAAATTAACCTACTTTTAGTATCCAAGCTCATTATATGTTTCCACGTTCCAGCGTTGACTCCCTATGCCATCCACCTCTGACGCCCTTCTCCATCCACCTCCTATGTGCACTCAGTTTTTTGAGACACTACTTTATTATGTTTACTAATATTATGTTAAGTACTAAGTATATTTTGACAATTAGGTCATATTTTAGGTTGATCTAACTAATATCTTAATCTATGCGAATTCGATCTTATTCGAAAGTTAATATATGTCTGTTTGTGTTTGTTCCCGTTCATGAACATTTCTTTGTGTTCATGAACACTTGTTTGTGTTCTTTATGTCCATTTATGTTCATGAACAAACGAACAGGAGTATGAGTATTTTCTTAACAAATAAACACGAACACAAAATTTGGTTCAGTGAATGTTCATAAACTGTTTGTGGACACATAATTTCTTTAACAAATGAACACGAAAAAGGCCTTGTTCGTGTTCGTTCGGTTCATTTGTATCCCTAACGTAGATTGATGATTAGGAACAACCTGAACCCATTAATTTCACAGGTTTGCATGCTTTTAGGAAGTGTTCTTGAACCATTTGAACCATCCTAGGTTACATCTTGAACAAATGGGTTATGTTTTGGAAAAACCAACTTCATGGGTTTGTTTTTTTGGGTAACACGTTACATTTGTGAGAAAATTTTATGGAAAATTGGCCAGTTTATTCAGACATGTCCGTGCTTCGACCCACAGCAGATCACATTATGCAACTTCTTTTTGTGTGTGCATTTTATGTATGTCCCTACTAGTGATATGTCAATATAAGTCATTGGCTAAGGTTAGATTATGCTTGTCCAATCGTTGTAAGCCTGAGGGGATTTTAGTAATTTAAATCATGAAAGGAAGTTTAGTCTCCCATAAGTGTGTGTTTGAAAATGTAATTTGTTTTGCTCTAAGTCAGCTTATGAAAGGAAGTTTTGATATTCATGTGTTGATCTTTATTATATATCATTTCTATCATATTCCTAATTTATATCAAAGCCAAATCTTTGTTTCTGCCATTGATTCGGATTGTAACCCACTTGAATCTCGTTCTTGTGCGATAAGAATATGGTCCTAAAAATGGTATCAGAGCTTTTGACCTAATTCAAGTGTTTTCTTTATAGTGTCCATCATTCTAGATCTGTGTTTTGGCTGAAAACTTGAGTAGTTTTTTTTATTGAAAATTGTTTTTAAAAACGTTTTTCTTTATTTTATGGGATTTTGGATCAATAATCACGTTCAATAGTTATTTTTGAGTGCGTAAATAAATTTAAAACGTGTTTCCAGTAAATCTTATATAAAAGTTGTTAGAAACGAGCTAAGATTACAATTTTGAGTGAAAAAGTGAGATTCTCTTCCAGAACAATGCATCAGATAAGCAAGTAGGGATGTACATGGTTTGGTTTCAAACCGTGAAACCGCCCAAACCGGTCACTGGTTTGGTTTCACGGTCGGTTGTTTTACTTATCCTTCCATCAGTCGGTTTCAATATTTTCAAACCGCAACGAACAGTTTGGTTTACGGTTTATACTGAAAACCAACTTCATAAGATCGGACCGAACCATAAGAATTTATTTTAGTACTTTTAATATTTCATATTATGTATAGACATTAATAAAAATAAATATATTATAAGTAATTTAATGCAAAACAAAAGTATGGTAAGTTTATTTCACATTATATGAATTTTTCTGTTTTTCTAAATTCTAAATGCTCAACCACAGCTAACACCTATGTATCGATGTATCTAGAGATATTTTTATATATTTGGATTACATTTTAAGCTATTTGGGATATGTATTTATGAAAACAACTTAAGCATTATGGGCAATTTTATGACGTCTTAAAATTTGGACATTTTTTTTTGCGAAATCAGGAAAACTTGTACACATAACAGCATAAAAAGGCCAAACCAATGGTTTGGTTTGGTTCAGTTTAAAGTTCTACGGTTCGGTTTCGGTTTAGAAATCGGTTTCGGTTTAGAAATAAAAAATACCGTTACTAACGGCTTGGTTCACGGTTTAAACTAAAAACTGCGAAAACCGATCAGCAAGCCAAGCCAACTGAAGCACTTCAATCGGAATGACTGAGTGTATTTTCTACTTAGTCAGACCGATGAACATCTAAGTCGGACATTCTTCATTCGGTCCCTCAGTCGGTGTTTGTTCCTCAATCTTCAAAAGGTCTCCTCAATCTGATTCCTTAGTCAGTTTCTATCTTCAATATATGTTCCATAATTAGTTGGCTCCTTTACTTAGTCGGTATGTTGCTTAGGTTGGTTACTCTCAATCGGTCTCCTACTTCTTTTAGACCTTTACATGCAGTCAGCTACCTACTACGATTAGTCACCCACACACACCTATAAATGGTCTCTCTCCTTCAGTAGACCCATGATCTCCTGTCAGCCCACTGTATTACATACTTGGCCCACACTGTAACATCCGACAAAAAGCAGGACATTTATCTACATAATTAATATATGTAATTAACGGTTTAAGTGCATTTTGAATTTAATTGGATTAATTTAGTCAATAGAGAATATCAAATTCTCAATAGGATGCATAGGGTTGCATTAATTTAATTAGAAACACGGCACAATTGTGTGCGAATAAACTTATTCCGATGAACGTTGGTGATTAGCCGGTAACAACTAAATAACCGAAACGATCCCGAGTGGCCATGAAGTAAAATAAATGGCATTATTAAAAATATATATTATTGTGGAACTCCAAAACCTAAATGGAAACTCAATACCTAAATCTCCCAGTATAGAATAAAGTTCCCGTATCACACCGGATACGCGTATAACTTATATTTTCACCCAACAAAAGCCTAAATAATTTACCAACACCTAAACTAAGCAATGTTTAAGAGTAATCGGAGGCTAATTTAATGTTTGGATAACTCGTGATTGAAAACCGATTAAAATCCGATAAAACCCAAAAACAATATAGTTAAGCTTAACAATGGTTGGAAGATATTTTATCTTGTGGGACCCTCCCAACTATCCCTAGCTTCCCCAATCCTCTTTTTTCTTTTCTTGTAAGAAAAATCCATATGATGATATTCGGAGTAGTAGAAAGATCTTGTAATCATGTCTTGTACTAGCGGGGTTATATAAAGATCTAAAGCTTCCTAACATCACATTTCACAAACTCGTTCTTTCCTCTCCATTATTTGGGCCAAGAACCCGTCAATCCCTCACCATTTATGACAAGCTAGAAACAATGAACAACTAAGAGGCTAGGGCAACTTAAACTATTTATAATGTTGTATCCTTTAGCCTAAGGCCTGGGGGCAAAGGGTTCTTGTAGCCCTAAAAGATCCAAGCGAAGGAGTCACTCCTTCACCCCTAAGACCACACGAAGGGGTGATCCCTTAGGGTATTAGTGACCTCTTCGCCTAAAACATTTACAAAACTGCCCCTAACATATAAACAAGCTAGAAACAATGTAATAACATACAACGAACACCTATACTAGGCTAGGGACATACAATAGATATGTACTAATAGACTCCCCCCTTGTACCTAGCTAGTATGTCTTCAAAATCTCCAAAAATCTTTAAAACAACATAACAACGCTTGATCTTCGGTCATTGTTGAGTAACTCGAATGCTGCTTATCTTTGACTAGTCACATCCAACAAGAATCTTGAAAGCGCAGTTATGTGTTGGTTCTAGTTTCTAAAGTAATTATCGTTTACTTTATAAATTTAAAACTTGTTAAAAAGAGGTTTAGTAAAAATCAGTCGTTTTCCCCAAACCAACGTTTTGTCCTTTCTCATCAACACTAATCCCGTGATTAGTTTGAATAGGGGTAGCCACAAGAGTAGAATCTTTCATCCAGAACCAGTTCAAGATGTCAACAACATATTTAATCTAGTGGATGAAGATCCCCGACACTTGTTGTTCTACCTGTAGTCTAAGAAAGTATTGCATTTCCCCAATCGAGCTCATCTCGAATTTCTCCTGCATCAGTTTCTCAGATTCCCTACACAATTCATCATTAGTAGACCGAAAATGATATCATCAACGTAAACCTATACCAGAAGACGGTCACCACCCTTTTTCTGGGTTTATAAGGTGCAATCCACAAGTCCACATTAGAACCCATTGAATATCAAGTAGTTGCTCAACATTTGATACCATTCACGCAAATCTTGATGGAGTCCATACAACGCTTTATTCAATTTGTAGACTCCTTCGCGATGAAACGGATCCTCAAACCTCGGAGGCTGTGCAACATACACCCCTTCCTTCACGATACCATAAAGAAAAGCAGTTTTCACGTCCAGTTGATACACCTTGAATCGTTTGTATGAAGCGTATGCTAAGGACATCAAAATGGCTTCTAGACGTGTAACTGGAGCATATACTTTGTTGTAATCAATTCCTTCTATCTACCGAAAGCCAAGTACAACCAATCGAGCCTTGTTTCTAAAAACCATCCCGCGGTCATCCCGTATACATTTAATGTAACATCCGGCCCCTCTCACCACCAATATTGTCCGCTTTGCCCCGATGGGTTGCCCATCCAGAGCTCACGGATTTGTTTTTGGTTGCCCTGGTGGAGACTTCCCAGGAGGTCACCCATCCTAGTTCTACTTCCACCTGAGCACGCTTAACTGTGGAGTTCTCCTCTCATCCACTAACATTAAGCCCAAAACGCAATCGTGATTTAAGAGGCTTTGGATTACTTATGAACCAAGGATCTCTCCTGGCCACGGCTGATGTGGGATTTGCCTAGGATGTCATACAATGGTCCATGTTAATCTTCTCGATAATCAGTATTGTTACATTTAAAGACCTACTTGTTCTAATTTTCTTTGCACCAGGAGGTAAGTCAACTACGTCCCACACTCCCAGCTTCTGGAACTGCTGAAGTTCAGTTTGCATTGCATCAATACATGGTTCCTCCCTCAGTGCCTTATGCACAATTCTTGGTTTTTGTTGTGATACGAAAAGAGCAAAGGATCAGTCGTTTTGAACACTGGTTTTTCTGATTTATGATAACTATGATAACCAAATGTTAAATGTCATGAAAGATCTTCCACATAAATCTATACCACAAGAAAATCATCATCCCTTTTTCTTTGTAAAAAAGGTGCAATGAGTTTGTCTAGATTATCCATTATCTAGATTTGTATCCACCAAATCAATGTAAGCTTTAAAACGTCCTTTCCAATTTAATGGCCAATTTCATTATCAAAATTCAATAGCTTGCATACTGCAAATGCATATACATGAGACATTTTGAAAACCCTGATGTTAAATGTTTGAATCCCTTTAGAAACCCTTATATGTATGCAACACTTTCAAATGCGTGCCCTATATGTTTAAAAAACTTTAAGCAAATGAATGGATTATACGACTGACAATTTCAAATGTCTAAGATATACATTTAGAATTTATGATACATAGGAGTCTATTCCAAACGTATGTGTCATTACCAACATTTCTTTGGTGACGTTTACAATACCAGTTGTCTTCTCTGACCAAATACTGGCAACTAAGTGATTGGAAAACCTAAAAATCCATTGTAGATCAAATCAAGCTATAAAACAAGTATCAATGGACTCAAAATTTGATATTAGTCATCCTTGACTAATCAATTGATACAATTAACAAAAAAAAAAAAAATCCAATCCAGATCAATAAAACACAATGTACTAACTCAAACAACACAAGCAAAGGTATTTAGGTCAAATTCAAGTTGTTTTAGTCCAAATCAAACCCCAAAACTCGTCGAATCATGTAGAACCATATCCTCTTGCTCTGATACCACTTGCCAGTGCACTTTTTGTATGCCCCCAGCTAGTGATAGGATAGTATAGGTCGTTGGCTAGGTTAAATGATGCTTATTTATGTTTTTGCAGCCTGGGGAGCATTTTCGTCTTTTATAGAATCAAGGGACTAAGACACCTCAGAGGGACTGAGGCCTCTCAGTCCCCTGAGGTAGAATGGACTGAGACTGATGGACTAAGACACGTATAAGTAGCTCAGTCCCTCCACTTTGTCCTAGAAAATTGTTAATTGGTCTAGTCCCTGAGTGTGTGTTTTCTAAGTTGTAATTAGTATTCTGCGCGTGAGATTTATATCAAGGAAGCCTTGATTATTTCTTTATGTTTTTTATCCTTCTAATCATCTTCCTTTGAGTATCATAATCTAATATATAGATTCCTCCTTTTTATAGATAAAACTTGTCGATTCTTGTTCAGAAAGAATACGATCCTACAAGTGGGATCAATAATGATGTTGCAGGTCTCAGAGCCTATTGCGTCAGTCATGGCATCTAAATAGGCCGAATGAGCTATCTAGGTATCTCAATAGCTCTAACCCCAATCAAATCATTTACTTCAGTCGTTAGAGTATTAGCTTAGTCGGTATGTTTTGAACCATTGGTAATTCTAGTCGTTCCCATTTAACTCAGTCGGTCCATCTTAGTCGCTCAGAAAGTCTAGGTCTGGTCTAAGGTTGATTCAATCATCTACCTCTTTTCTTCCTCAGTCAGGTGCTTTGTCATTCGCGTAGTTATTCTACCGATCAAACCTTTCTTCAATCGGTTAAACTTTCCTCAATGAAAACATTTTTTTCTTTACTAATACATATATAAACACACAGAGACAGCACACAACATTTCTTCAATTGCTTAACCTTTACCCCAGTCGTTTGTAACTTACTTAATTGGTCATTAGTTTCTCAGTTGTGCGTTTTAGCCGGTCTAAATTTCTTATTTTTGAAATTTGCGAAGTGTGATGAATAACCAACCGATTCCACAACCTCAACTACTGAATGTTCACACGAGTAATCCTTGGGCAATTTATGGGTATCAAGCTCCCAGTCAATAAACAGTTCATAGCAAAGTGGATCGGGAATAAGTCTATGGGCATTAGCGGATGTGAATCAAGGTAAAAGCATTTGGAGCATACTAAGGGTATGTTTGGCATAACTAGCTGGTGGCTGGTAGCTATTAGCTGGAAGCTGGTAGCTGGAAGCTTTATAAATATATTTTGGTGTTTGGCAAATTAGCTGGAGTTTTTAATAAAATGTATAAAATGACAAAAATGGGCATAATTAAGAGCTTGTAAAGAAGGTTTTTATTTTATTTTTAAAATAGAATGGGTATTTGTGTCATTTACTAATTAAAAGCTTGTAGCTAGTAGAGCTTTTTCTTAAAAGCTACTACTAGTAGCTTTTCACTATAGAGCTTTTTCTCCAACCTAAAAGCTTCCAGCTCCTTCAACCAAACAAGGCTTTTTATTGAGTAGAAGCTTTTTCTTAAAAGTTTGAAGCTTGAAGCTCCTAAAAACTCTGAAAAGCTCCTTGCCAAACATACCCTAAGCAGTGACAGTGAGACGGGCAGCAGTAACTAAGACCTGAAACTGAATCACATGCATGAATATTATTCGTGGAAAGGAAGGATACAGAGACACATCGAAAGGATTAGATACTACTCTGTGGATTAGTGTTGTAAAGTCGTATGTTAGGCCACTTGAGGAAAAATCCAACTTACCAATAGAGATATCACAGTTGGATGATCCCGAAAGAAATAAGTATGACCAAGAGAGATAGACATTTTCAATTATTACTCAAGCACTCCCTAAAGACATTTTGCATCAATTTGAATAGTGTCTTACAGCTCATGACATATGGCTAACTTTACAAACCCATTGTGAAGGAGATGCTAGTGGCAAGGAAGCCAAGACAGGACTAAAATAGAAATGAGATATTGGTTTCTAAAGATAATTATGTAATGATTTCCATGCATGAAAAGTCTTCACATTGGCCACATACTCTTAATAAAAAAACTCGAGAATATGTATACTAGTGGGTGGTCCACTTTGGATATATTCAAATTGAGTACAAGTCAAATGTTGAGACGTTTGGGTCCATTCCAGTGAAAGATAATAAAGATGAACTCTAAGGTATGAATTTGATCCGGTGTAAAACGAAAGGGGGGATCCTATCAACATGCTCGACCTAGATAATAAGCTCATGAACTTGGTCTTATTTCACTATCAAGATATTAAAGAAGATTTCCATCTCCGAGTTTAACTCAAACGTAGCTCCTTTCTTTTTGGAAACAACTGGTTTTATTATGGGACAACTTATAATGTTCATATCAATCTATTATGCACCTGTGCATCTAGCATTGGTAGAGCTCATACAATAACTGCCTAACTAGTGATATAAAATATGCATGTGGAGTGAAAAGGTGGGATAAGGTATTTCAACAAGTGGTTAATCCTCAAGAAGTGGAGAATGAGAAATGACCTAGTGCTTTTTTCGATTCAGGTGGTACAAGTCTAGAATCAAGCGAGACAACTTAGGGAGTTGGACTGTTTAGGCCGTTCTTTCAAGACAGGGAGAACAGACTCATAGCTTTAATCTGACACTCCCTTAATCAGATTAGACATCTTTTCAGTGGAGCACAGACTCATAGCTTTAATCTCAGTACCATTTAATGTATAAACATTACACTGAACCACAAACTGCATGGTCATATTAACAAAGTTCCACACACTATATCCCCTAATGGCACAACTACATACCCAGCACCATGTTCTAATTTTCCAAAGGAATGACCAATGCAACATGAGCATTAATTAAACCTAGAAGGACAACTAGGTCGACTATTATAATGGAATGACAAACTAGGTCCTCAGTACAAACAACTGAAAAACAAAAGTACAAAAACGAAAAAAAAAAACACAATGGAATGGTGGAATGACAGAGTACTTTGAATGTAAAATGTTATGTCAAGTAATACTCTTTTTGGTAAATAGTTTTTCCACCGACACCCTTTTACGGGATATTTGATTTCAGAAAAAAGAGAGAGTAACGTTTTCTCAACTTATAGGGACCACTTTTACAGCAATACTAATCTAATACAATGTCAGATGTCCACTTGTTAGAAAATTCAATAATGTAACATGCTTGATCATTAATGGTAAATCCAAATGTGGGTCCGTACGCGGGTCCATACGCTGCATGGTCTAGTTAATTGTAATATGCCATTATATGGTTATTACATGCTTAATCATTAGTTGCTGAAAACAAAACAGGAACTCAAATCTTGATGGAAGGAGCAGCCATACTTTTGTTTTGCTTACTTTTTGTTAACAAAAGCTACGCTGCTGAACTCGACACGATTTCAGATTCAAGTTTTCTGACAGATGGAGACACGTTGGTCTCTTCTGCTGGAATTTTCGAACTGGGATTTTTTAAGCCAGGTAGCTCTCAGAACCGATATCTCGGTATCTGGTATAAGAAAATCACTTCTAAAACGGTGGTTTGGGTTGCAAACAGAGACCATCCAGTCCCTGACACATCACGGCTTGAGCTGAAGATTGCTGATCAAGGAATTCTCGGCCTCTTCAGCAATAGCAGCATGATTTGGTCATGTAACACAACGACATCAAGGAACGTAACTGCAAAGCTTCGGGACGATGGAAATCTAGTTTTGATTGATCAACAGGAGAGGGTTCTTTGGCAGAGCTTTGATTACCCATCTGATACTTTTCTACCTGGAATGAAGTTAGGGAGAGATTATGTAAGGGGAAAGGAATGGTATCTTTCTTCATGGAAGAGTAGTAATGATCCAGCTCCAGGGAATTCGACGATGGGCGCTAGCAAACTCGGTTATCCTGAATTCAAACTAAGACAAGGGGCCTTGGTCAAATACCGGGCTGGACCGTGGCATAATAAATTGTTCCCATGGGGCTCCATATTTAACAAGAGCTTAACTTTTAGAGTAAATATAACTATTAACGAAAGTGAGGTATCTTTTGCTTATGATAATGAAGACAGTTCTATCCTATCAAGGGTTACCGTGAATTCTTCTGTGCATATAAATATCTGGGCTTGGGTAGACAATGCTAGAGGGTGGATACCTGTCTTGTCAGTACCGAGCAATCCCCGTGGTACATACAACATGTGTGGCGCTTATGGAAACTCCAGCATGGATGAACAGTCATGTAATTGCTTGGATGAGAAAAGGTTTGTGCCCAACAACAAAAATGGTTGGGACAGAGGTGAATGGTCAGGTGGGTGTATTAGGAGAACACCATTGGAATGCAAAAATGGATTAGAAGGGTTTATCAAGTACTCTCATGTAACATTGCCAGACACAGGAAACACCTGGTTTAACATGAGCATGACTCTAGAAGAATGTCACACAAAGTGCTTACAGAATTGTAGTTGTATGGCTTATGCAAATCCAGACGACAGTCGAAGCATCTGCGTGCTTTGGTTTAGTGACCTCCTAGACATCCAAGCGCTTGGCGATTCTGATGTTTTTGTGAGGATGGCTTCATCTGAATTAGGTAGTAATGTCTAGTTATATAACCTGCAATAGAATGTACTGTGTAGTATAAGGTACTTTGTATTTTTTGCAATTAACTTCATTGCTATGTGAATATAATGCAGATTCTCAAGCCATTTCCGAAAAGAAGCAGGGAGGATCAAACATTAAAATCATCTTACCTGTAACCATTTCAGGGATTCTTCTCATAGGCTTGATCGTTTCTACATGGTTGTGTTATGCAAGGAGAAAATGGAATCATTCCAAACCAGCAGGGGAAGGTAAAAAGTCTCCTATGTTCACCAGCTTATACATGTTTGAATTCTGTTTTTCAAATTTTGTAGAGAAAATCTTGAATGCCTCTAGAAGCCAGGAAGAAGACATGGAGCAACCACTATTTAGCTTTTCTACCATTGCTAATGCCACTGCAAATTTTTCACCCGATAATAAACTAGGAGAGGGCGGATTTGGACCGGTTTATAAGGTAATCAACTAACTACTGTATGAGAATAAATGTGCTAAGGCTCTATATATAACACCGAAATTGTGTTTGAACCATCCAATTTAGAATTGTAGAAGTTGCATTGTCATTTGATCTTATGTGTAATAAAAACTGAATATATGCAGCATAAGCATGCCTCTAAAACTATATAGGCAGGGAAGTTAGCATTGCAGTTTGTATTGTTTTAACCTTGCAAATGGTAAAATTTCAGGGTATGCTAGAAGAAGGGCATGAGATCGCAGTTAAACGTCTCTCGAATAACTCAAGTCAAGGACATAATGAGTTCAAGAATGAAGTCATTTGCAATTCAAAACTTCAGCATCGAAACCTTGTGAAGATTCTTGGTTGTTGCATAGAGGGAGATGAGAAGCTATTGGTCTATGAGTACATGCCAAATAAGAGCTTGGACTTATTTATTTTTGGTAAGAATCATATATGCAAACTACATAATTTCTAGTTATTATACGTATTGGTATAAATTTAGGAAATTCTCGTAGCAAGAAACAAAAAGGTACTAAATTCAAATCTTGGCCAGACAAAACTCAAAGCGCACTTCTTGATTGGACAAAGCGTTTCAACATTATCAAAGGAATTGCGCGAGGACTTGTTTACCTGCATCAAGATTCACGATTAAGAATCATCCATAGAGATCTTAAAGCTAGCAACATTTTATTAGATCATGATATGAACCCTAAGATATCAGATTTCGGCTTAGCTAGAAGTTTTGGAGGAAACGAGACTCAAGCCAACACAGAAAGAGTTGTTGGCACATAGTAAGTCATGAAACCAACTATTCATTCTTTTTTTGTCCTTCCTATTTATTGAATCAATATGTATTATCTTATAAGCATTCTGTTGTGTGCGTGCGTGCAGTGGTTACATGTCCCCAGAGTATGCACTAGATGGTGTTTTCTCACTTAAATCAGATGTATTTAGTTTCGGCGTCTTGGTGCTGGAGATTGTGAGTGGGAAGAGAAATAGGGGTTTTGTTCAATCTGAAAAAGAAACCAACTTTATAGCACATGTACGTATGTTCAGTAATCAAACTATACATGGCTTCAATTCGTTTTACAATATCTAATAACTTCTAAACTATATTTAGGTATGGAGTGTCTATAATGAAGGTAGGCCAATGGATTTAGTTGATTTAAGTTGCGCTGAATCCTGTCATCCAGATGAAGTCATAAGAACAATAAAGGTTGGGTTGTTATGTGTTCAACACAATGCAGCAGATAGGCCACAAATGTCATCTGTAATTCTGATGCTCAGCGGCGAGGGTGAACCGCCACAACCTAAGGAGCCATCTTTTTTCACGGAAGGGCAATTGCCGATAGTGAACGTCTCATCAAGTACTTACACAGAAGGTTCTCTGAATGATTGTACTAATACAGAGGTAGATGCTCGATAGAAAACTTAATTTTCTGTGACGTCGTTATTTCACAGGTATTGTTTGCATCTGGTTCTAAAGCAAGCTAATGGCTAAAATTGTGTAATATTTTATGATTTAAGGGTTTAAAAACCGATTGCTATTCTTCATCTTTGATTAAATCTGTGTTGAATAGGAATTTTGTTGAGTTTATTTTGGAATAATAAATCATTCTATTACCATTTGATAACACAAACAAAGGAAAAATGAAACCATAAACAAACAATGGAATGACAGAATGGAAACAATGGAGTTCGATCGGAACCTGCTTTTCGATGGCAAAATCAGATTTTGATGAGGATTTGGATAGTGGATGGCAATGGGGAGACAACCGATTTTTCTTTTCTTTATACCCCGTATATTTTAGCAAAATCTATATATATAATAAAAGAAAGCCATTTTAATGACATGGCATTCAAGGAGGCATTCTCCTTCTTGAGTGTGTCATGTGTCATGCCATGTGGCAAATTAAAAAAAAACAAATAATAATATAAAACCTAATCTGCTAAAATTAAATTGAATTATTTTAGGAAAAAAGAATTTAAAAACAAATTTAAATTTTTCTCTCTTAGGTTTCCTCCCATTATTTTTAAACGTTAATATCTTTTATATTCGAGATTTTTTAAAGAAAAAAATTACACCAAATTAACGAGCGTTTTATTATCTTTCCAACGAGTACCACAGTGCTATATAAAAAACGGAGAAAAAGCGACTATTTTTTGTGGGGTTTCGTTCATACAGGAAAAAAAACACAAAGTGTTCATGTTATTCATTAATCATGTTTTTTTCTTTTAAACCAGGCTCTTATCTACGATGTTGAAATAATAAACCAAAGCCATTTTAATGACATGACACTCAAAGAGACATTCTCCTACTTGAGTGTGCCATGTATCATCCCATGTGGCATTGAGATATTTTAGGAAAAAAATAATTTAAAAATAAAATTGGATTCTTCTCTCTTATCTTTCCTCCCATAATATTTAAACATTAATATCTTATATATACGAGATTTTTTAAAGAAAAATATTACACCAAATTAACGAGCGTTTTATTATCTTTCCAACGAGTACCATAGTGCTATATAAAAAACGGAGAAAAAATGACTATTTTTGTGTGGTTTCGTTCATACTGGAAAAAAAACACAAAGTGTTCAGGTAAATCATTAATCATGTATAGGCAAGTCACTAATTATGTTCAAATCAGTAAATATGAATTCAATTTTCAACATGCGTTAGCATTGGAGTTATACATTGTTTTAGGTTAGATATTGATATTAGAGTTATACATTGTTTAAGGTTAGACGTTAACATTGGAGATACATTTTTAATTGTTTTAGGTTAGGTGCTAACCAAAGCTTTCCTGTATGTAACCGTAAAGCGTATCATTTTATTTCATATGTAAATTTAATATGTCATATTAGATTTCTCAACCCCGGGACGTTCCCGGGGTATAATCTAGTAAAAGATAAATAAGATTTTACCCTTTTGATAAATAGAGTTAATAGCCAAAACCGTCCCTGAGGTTTGGCCAGTTTTGCCACATCAGTCTAAAATCGAAACCTTTTACATCTGCGTCCTTCAGTTTTACTTTTTTTTTTTTCCAAATTCGTCTCTAACACTAACTCAGTTAAAGTATGTCGTTAAGTTGAGGGGTATTTATGTCTTTTTACCTAACCCTTTATTTTTTAATATTTTTTATTGAGTGGGACCCACCTCTTTCTCTAAGCTCTGTCTCTCTTTTATAAAACTCAGATTTCCCATAGAACATAAGGTGCATTTGCACCACCACCACCGAACACCCATCACCACCACCGAACACCTACCACCACCACCACAATATCACATCCATCAAACACCCACCCGTCCCACTCGGTCATCCACCACCATCACCGAACACCCACCACCATTGTCTCTCCTCCACCACCGTCCCACCTCCCCACCCACTCTCGATCTCCCTTTTCTTCTTTTCTTAGACCACCCACCATTGCCACCACCATAACCTCCAACCTTCATCCTCACACAACCACCAAACCATCAGTCGTCGACAACCACTCAGTCACCCACAATCCCACCTGAACCCACATCGCCGGCCTCATCTGTCTCTAATAACCCTAACCTACACAATCGAAACCCTAACCTACACAACACTTAACCCAATTGAAACCCTAACCTGCACAACACTTAACCCAATCGAAACCCTAACCTGCACAACACCGGTTTCTTCTCTACTCTCCCTCCCCCTCTCTCTCTATCTCAGCTTCTCTCTATCTTTCTTCAGTGTTGTGTGTGTTTACTTTTAAAGGTTTTTGTTTTTTTATTTTTTTTCATCTATTTAAAGGCTAAATAGAAATAAAAATTCAAAATAAATAAAGTATACAAAATGTCTAAAATACCCTCGATTCCGTAGGTAAAATGTCAAAAAAGCCCCTCAACTTAACGACAATATTTAACTAGGTTAGTGTCAGGGACGAATTTGGCAAAAAAAAAAAGTAAAACTGAAGGGCCCAGATGTAAAAGGTTTCGATTTTGGACTAATGTGGCAAAACTGGCCAAACCTCGGGGACGATTTTGGCTATTAACTCTGATAAATATTGACGTGTGCTGATATACACATAATTTTACAATGAATAAACACACGTTTTGCTTTAATATTTATAAAAATGGTTTCGACCTTAATATATTAAAGCACACACAATAGGGCAAGTGTACCCTGTCATATATGTAGTAAGTACAGATAAGAACCAAGTATCGATCCATGGACGCGCGCGGAGCAATGATATTAAAACTCTATCCCACACGCGAGGTAGTTCGCAAAATCCGCAAAGCATGGCGATACATCTTCCACCGACTCGACGCTCATCAAGAACTCATGGGGAAAATTGTCATTAATGGTATCCCACGCGGAGTGCTCGGCATCATCATGCTCGAGTCTGGACAGATGATCAGCGGCAACATTCAGGGCACCCTTCTTGTCCTGAATCTCTATATCGAACTCCTGCAGCAATAGGATCCACCTAATCAAGCGCGGTTTCGCGTCCTGTTTGCTAAAAAGGTATCGGATCGCTGCATGGTCCGTATAGACAATGGTCTTTGACAGCACTAAATACGATCTAAACTCTTGTCGAATGCAAACACTACAGCTAGATGCTCCTTTTCAGTCGTGGTATAATGCTCCTGAGCATCATGAAGAGTCTTACTAGCGTAGTAGATCGGGTGGAAGTGCTTGTCCTTCCGCTGTCCCAAGACCGCCCCTATCGCGAAGTCACTCGCGTCGCACATGATCTCGAATAGCAGCTCCCAGTCGGGTGCTACCAATATAGGGGCCTCCACAAGCAAACACTTTAAAAGCCCGAAAGCTTTCAAACATTCTGCACCAAACACAAATGGTGCATCCTTCTCCAACACACAGGTCATAGGACGGGCGATTTTTGAAAAGTCTTTGATGAATCGCCTGTAAAAACCCGCATGACCCAAAAAGCTACGGATCACTCTGACAGAGGAGGGCGGAGGAAGTCTAGAAATGATATCAACCTTGGCAGGATCAACCTCCAACACATTTTGGGAGACCTTATGCCCAGGACTATTCCTTCCTTCACCTTGAAGCGGCATTTTTTCCAGTTTAGCATAAGACTGGTCTCCTCGCACCTCTGCATCAGCTCCAGATTTCCTAGACACTGATCGAATGAACTCCCGAAGACTGAAAAATCATCCATGAATACCTCCATGGAGTCCTCGATCATGTCATGAAAAATGGCAACCATGCAACGCTGGAAGGTCGCCGGCGCATTGCACAACCCGAATGGCATACGCCTGTAGGCGAATGTGCCAAAAGGGCATGTGAACGTCGTCTTATCCTGGTCCACAGGATCGATAGGGATCTGAAAGTATCCAGAGAAACCATCAAGGAAACAATAATACAACTTCCCCGACAGTCGTTCCAACATCTAATCGATGAATGGAAGCGGGAAGTGATCCTTGCGGGTGGCGTCATTGAGCTTGCGGTTGTCAATGCAAACTCTCCACCCCGTGACGGTTCTCGTAGGAATCAACTCATTCCTATCATTCGTGACCACCGTCATGCCACCCTTTTGGGGCACGATGGGCACAGGACTAACCCAAACAGAATCCGAGATCGGATATATCAATCCAGCATTCACCAATTCAATGACCTCGGACTTAACAACTTCTTGCATGTTCGGGTTCAGACGCCTCTGTTGCTGCGCACAAGGCTTATGGACATCCTCCATCAAGATTTTATGAGTACAGAACGAGGGATTAATCCCCTTGATGTCCATAATCTTCGAGGCAATTGCCCGCTTATGAAGTTTCAATACCTTCAACAACTCGCTCTTTTCATCCACAGACAATGAAGACGGTATCATCACCGGTAGACGCCCCTCCTCATCCAGAAATGCATACTCGAGATGCGGTGGGAGCTCTTTCAGCTCTAAAGACGGTGGATCCTCAACAGACGGCTTCGCCTTCTCCTCTTCCTCTCGTTCAATCTCCACAAAACGCTCCGGACTTCGGGAACCATCATCACTGATCTGATAGACCGACTGCTCATCTCTATGGCCCTCCTGCATAATGCCATCTAGGCTCCCACACATCAGATGTGTGTCCGAAACATCCATCTCCACAGTACCCCTGACATGAGCGTTGACACACTTGTCTACTATATCAAGATAGTATAGTGTATCATCCTGGCTCTCAGGATGGCGCATCGACCTCTGAATGTCAAAAGTCACGTGCTCATCATTGACTCGAAGTGTGACCTGGCCCGCAGCCACGTCAACAATCGTCCTTGCCGTGTTAAGGAAAGGACGTCCGAGAATCAGAGGAACTTTAGAGTCCTCATCCATATCAAGGATAACAAAGTCCATAGGGAAAACAAATTTGTCAATCTTGACAAGCATATTTTCTACAAATCCCCACGGATACTTGATCGAGCGATCAGCAAGGCGAATACTCATCCTGGTGGGTGAAGGTTCACCCAGATCCAACTTCTCAAAAACCTTATAAGGCATAAAGTTTATGTTGGCCCCCAAGTCTGCAAGTGCATTACTGGCAGTCATATTTCCTATCAGACAAGGGATGGTAAAGCTACCAGGATCTCCCATCTTCATGGGCAGTCTATTCTGCAGAATTGCTGAGAAGTTCTCGTTCAACAGAACACAGGACAGGTCCTCAAGTTTTTGCTTGTTTGTGAGGATGTCCTTCAGAAATTTAGCATACTTAGGCATCTGGGCCAAGGCTTCCACAAACGGGATGTTTATGTGTAGCTGTTTGAACAGCTCAAGGAATTTCCCGTATTGGGCCTCGTCCTTCTGTTTCCTAAGTCTGCCGGGGTATGGAACAGGAGGAGTGTAGTCAGTGACTGGCTTCGGTAACTGTGTTGTACTTGTTGGGACTCGCCTAGCGTGCACCTCATCCGAAGACTCAGTCTGGACCATCTCAGTGATCGGTGGTGAGCCCGATGTGTCAGGTCTCGTGGTTTTACCACTCCTCGTCATAATGGCATTTACATGCCCCCTCGGATTCGGCTTAGTGTTACCCGGAAGACCACCTTGGGGCCTTTCAGACAACATCTTCGCCATCTGGCCAACCTAATTCTCTATGGCCTGCATCGACGCCTTATTGCTCCTCATCTCACTCTCATAATTTGTAAAGCGCTCCTCATGCTGTTGGTAGTGCTGTTCAGCAATCTGATTGGTGTTGGTTGTGTTGGTAAGGAGTTGGGCCATCATATCTTCCAGCTTAGACATACCTTGAGGGGCGTGTTGCTGCGAGCTGCTCCCAGTGCCCTGATTCTGGTATTGGTTCGGCCTATGCTGGTAAGATTGACCATGAGACTGGTAAAGCTGTTGATTGGACTGGTATGACTGTTGTGGTGCGGGGGCTCTCTGCTGAAATCCGAGCGGGTTCCGGTTAGACGAACCAGACTTCCACCCGAAGTTCGGGTGATTTCTCCAACCCGGATTGTAAGTATTACTATAAGGGTTATTTGGGGTCTCGTCTGATTTCCCATGTAGTCCACTTTCTCGTGGCCAGTATACATCACCCCCTGAGCACACGAGCCAGGCTTGTCAGATACCCCGCACTACTCACACAGACATTGGGCATGCACTACATGCTGCTGAGATTTATTAAATGTCGTAGCCAGAGCCTCAATCTGTGTAGAAATCGCCGTGTAATTATCAACGGCGTGTACACCGGACCTGGCAGCTGAAGACCTGGATCGGTTACTCTGTCGAGATTTGGATTTCAAGGACGCCTTCTCAATAATGCTCCATGCTTCATTGGGGGACTTTGTTCCGATGTCTCCCCCAACATAGACATCAAGGCGTTCCTGAGACTCAAACCCGAGCCCGTGATAGAACGTTTGCACCAAATGTCTTTGGAAAGATCATGGTGCGGGACAATCAAGAGTAGGTCTTTGAATCTCTCCCAAGCCGTGTACAGTGATTCCTCGTCATCTTGATGAAATCTCATGATGCGATTCCTCAATTTTTGTGTCTTTTCCGGAGGGAATTATTGCTGCATGAACTGTTGTGATAACTCTGCACATGTCGTGATCGACCCTGCGGGTTGTGACAAAAGCCAGGTCCAGGTTTTGTCCTACAATGAGAATGGGAAGAGTCTTAAACGGATAGCATCATCGGAGATACCCTGCATCTTAAAGGTGGCTAAAACCTCTAAGAAAGCAGCAATATGTCGGCCTGGATCCTCGTGCTCCAGTCCACCGAATTGCACCGAATTCTGTATCATATTAACGATACTAGATTTGATTTCGAAATGGTCCGCCAAAATAGCCGGTCGGACAATACTTGGTGCCAAACCATCCCCTCCAGGACGACCACTATCATTAAGCGGAATGTCATCATTTGCCATGATAATGTCACTATGGGCGTCTGACCCGACGTTGTCAGCCAGATCGTACCTCACCTCGTCTACTGGGACCTCAACTATATGAGTAGAAATAAGAATACCAGAAACTAGACGCGACTTATGAAGTCTAATCCTCTCGCTTCTCCTCAAGACACGCCCTCGCTCCTCCTCAGAAAGATCACCCGAAGGCCCGGGGTTCGTGGACATCAACCTGCAAATAAGAATGATACAGTTGCAGCAGGCGAATAAATGACAAACCCAAAAGGCAATAAAAGACAGAAAAATAAATAAATAAAATTAAGAATCCATAAATTCATACGAAATTAACGGAAAGCAATAAATTCGAGAAAATCAAATAAAAACTCAATAGAATCAATAGAATGAACAGAAATAAACAGACTAAGCCTAAAACTATACAAAGAATGAAATAAATAATTAGTCCAAATACGAACAAATAAATCTAATCAATCAAATAACGAACTAATCAAATTCATAGACAAACCAATCAATCCAACAATCAATTAAATCTATCAACATCCTAAGGAACGAATTATCAAATCAAACAATCCTATAAGCAGATAAATGAACGAATCTATATGCAAACCTATAAACCAATCTAAAATCAATCCAAAATATCAACAGACAGATAAATCAAATAAACATTCAAAGAATCATATATGCAAATAAATGAATGAAATAACAAATCAAAGAAGTATAAACAAGTATTCACAAGTATGTACACTGGTAAAAGGTTGACTCGGTTCGTTCCTAAAGCTCGTCGCGTCCCCGGCAACGGCGCCAAAAACTTGATGTGTGCGGATATACACATAATTTTACAATGAATAAACACACGTTTTGCTTTAATATTTATAAAAATGGTTTCGACCTTAATATTAAAACACACACAATAGGGCAAGTGTACCCTGTCATATATGTAGTAAGTACAGATAAGAACCAAGTATTGATCCATGGACGCGCGCGGAGCAATAGTATTAAAACTCTATCCACGATTCACCAGTAGGAAAAGATAGTTTGAGTTTGTTTATAACTAGATTAATTCTAAAACATGTAAATAACTTAACTACGACTCCAAATAGAAAATAAAACTATATAAACTATAATACGCCAATCCTAGCATGTCATCTATAATAAGAAATAAAGGCGTGATCAACATTCCCATTTTCCGACAGTTAGTTTCCCTTTCGGGCATCCTAACATGACAACTATACAGAAAGCTAACACGAATACATACATTAACCACTTCAAGTTGTTTATTAACGCGCAACTGATATGATCTCATGAGAATCTTTAAAAATATATGTTAGTATCACCTTTCGGGAGTCCTCAACCTCACTCGATTAAGAAAGGTACACTAAAAAACAATATAGCCACAACAACGAGCATAAACTAGATTCATACACAATCAATCTCATCTTGCATGCTTTGAACATAAATCTACTAAGAAAGCGATTTCAACCAAAATCTCTAAACAAAGATCATTAATCATGTCAAAGACGCGCAATAACACCATTTAGCCGATTAGAGCTATTTTACGTGCAAGTCAATACTCTCGGTTATTATTGAAACTACCTTTTACTAAACCAATACCCGGTTACAGTTTTATGGCACAAAGTTACTAACAAGTTACTAACATTGTTAACAAAGCATAAACTAGGACTTTTTAACCATATCTAACCTATACTTTGTTAATCCTCCAAGGCATAACAATATCAAACGAGACTACAACAACAACAGGAGAGTTTACATACAAATCATGAAGATTCAAACATGAAAAACGCCAAATTCATACAAAACTTGATTCATACAAACGATTGTTTTAACTACTAACTATTACTAATGTTCTTGCCCGTAGGCGTACGATTAACTAAAACAACATCAAAATAGCATACAAAATCAGATTTGGATCATAAAAAGCTTAAAGGATCAAACCATAAGAATGCTAAAGAGATGGATTGGAAGAAGATAGATGATCCGGATGAGTTCCTGAGCTTGTTCCTCGCCTTTGCAGCAGCTCACCGGTCCAGAAAATCGCCCCAAATCACCCTGAGATCACCCAACAACTGATCAGTGGGTTTTGCTCTATTTCTATAGAAAGTCGGATTTTGTGCACGGCCGTGCGCCTAAAGTGCACGGTCGTGCACTTTATCTTGACGACATGACGTGCAAGTGGGCAAGTGACTGAGTCGTTTCCGGAAATATCTAGATATTCCGCACGGCCGTGCACCCTAAGTGCGGGTCTCGTGGTGGCCGGGTGCTGGGAGTGCACTGCCTGGTGCACTGGCAGTGCACCCGAGAAGTTGAGTCGCACGGGCACCTGCACGGCAGTGCTGATCAGGGTGCCTGAGAACATCAGCTGCACGCCAGATCGCACTGGCAGTGCAGCTCGTCTGTGTCCTAGCCAAATGAGCCCGCACGGGAGTGCACCTGGGGTGCACGACCATGCACTCTTTCCAGACTTGGCTGATTTTGCAGAAACTTTCCGTCTTGTCCGATTTTCGCCCGGTTTCTTCGACTTTGCTCGTGGGACGTCGTTTAAGACCTGCAATAAACATATGAAGCGGTTAAGTACCGAATTCGTGCAATTATGGTCGAAAAACGCGTAATTTGGGAGTTTAATCGGAGATTTAAATATGTATATTTTAACGTATATCTAAGGGGTTGTTTGGGTGATTAAGTGCTGAATCATTAAGAGGTCTGAATGGTTAAGAGACTCTGAATAATTAAATGCTGAATGGTTCGACAATGCACCAAGTATGAATAGTTCAGCTCTTAACCATTCCATTTAGAGCCTTTTTTAGGTTAAAACAAACAGTCTGAATGCTGAACTATTCAGAATTGAATAGTTCAGAGCCTCGTTAAGAGGCTACTAAACAGGCCCTAAGTGACACTTTTTTTGTAAACTAGTAGGGTGTCCACGCGTTGTTGCGGGACAACATATATTGGAGCGCATATTGAAAGTTTGGTGGTTCTTTTATAATAAAAAAAATATGTTCGAATTGAATGAAACAATTTGAAAACTTAATTACTTTTGGATAGGAAAACTATTAATGTTAATAAACTTTGGATATCAAAAACTTTACGCACCTAGATAAACACTTTGAAGTAACATCATCATAGAATTGAACATGGAAATAATTTCGAAATCAAATATTACACTAATGTTCTATAAATTTTGTTTCTTGATATCATGTCGTAAACTACCACAAATAATAACTAATCATGCAATCTTTTGAGAATAGAGATAATCCTTCTTAAATCTCAACAAACCAAAACAGAATTTAAAATGCTACTATTAAAGCTAAGAGACCATTGCACTTGGTTTAGTCACAAGTTCTAAAATCATTCAAGTTTAAGTATCAGGTTTAGCTAGCTCACCTGGGGTCTGTCAAGTTTTAATACATTAGCAAGATGACAAAAAACATCAAAAATAAAATAGTAAAGTACTAACTTCGAATCAATCACACATCGGTTGTCTTCATAATGGACAGCCCAGTTGTAGAGGTTGATACAAGATCAATAAAACCCATATAAATTAGTTATTCAAAATAAAGTAAATACTAACAACATATAAAATTAGCTTGTTTTTAAGAGCCGGTAGCCTCTCTAAACGACACCTAACTCAACCCCAGTTTCAATAATTGTATCAAGCATAGTAAACGATTATAAACCTCTTAAATGAACCTAATAAAGTTAACATCGCAATAATTAGTACAAAGAATAATTCTAAAATTCATTAAAAACAATTTGACAAAGTAAAATATTTAATATAATTAAAAGATTAATTACAATATCAAACTAAGTCTCTAACAACCTCTTTCATCATCTACATTCAAACTTGTTGGTGAATCTAATCACACGTCCCATGACCAATGACTGACTTCGATATCATATATTCATATACAAACTTGAATTTATGGTATTACACATTCAACTCATAACTGTTTCAAATGGTAGGCAATCTTCGAAGTTGTGCTCGGGTAATCAGAACTTTGATATAATTAAGAAATTAAGTTATTCGCAAAGAGCGTCAGCTCTTACCTCAACCCATGCGCGGAAACAAACGGAAAGAAATACAGTGGTTGTAGTGGATATCCACCGACGGCTGATCGCATTCGACAAAATCAAGAGTTATGCAATGGTGCGGTTCAAGCGAAACAAAAGGCGGTCATGGCAGAATGCTACGGGTTCGTAACTAAGATCGGTAATGACAGGAAGAAACACTGCAGCAGCGATAGTAGTTTGTACCAGGAATTGGGGCTTTCAGTGTTACCGTTTTTGGCGCAAGTTGTAGTAGGAGATTGAACTCAGTGGCCATCAAGGAAGGTTTATTGAGGTCACAAAGGTTTATAATGTTTGATGGTAATCCATAAAGTTTCTATAAGTTACTTCGAAACGCTTCAACTTTTAAAATAGGTGAGTGAAAGGCTTGAACGGAAGCGCTATGGATTAGTGAAAGGTGTTCGACAATTACAAGTGAAACTCAAAATAATTATTATTATTATATTAATGCTTTTTGTTTATATGATTATTCATTATCATCATCTTTTTATTCTTGAATCTATCGTGCTTATTAGTGAAACAAAATAGTTTACTAAAATACTTCAATGCATATTTAAGTTATAACATTAGAAAAACAACAACAACAACAATAACAATAATTATTATAATAATAATAATAAAACTTATTTTATTTATTATATTATTATTATTATTATTATAAATATGATGTAATAGAAGTAAAAAAAACATGATTTAATATAAGTTTTTAAAAAGTCTCTTATATAAAGAAAGTAAAGGGTGTTTCATAAAACTGCAAATCTTGAATACCCAAATCATAATATGTAGCTGGGAACTTATAAAATTAATAAAATCTAACTTACATTATTTTGAATAATCAGGAAATTGGTGAACAAACTAACTAAACATTTTTGGGCTAATAAGACCTCTATTGAAGATTTGATTCAAGAGCAGCATCGACGCCTAAGAAATCAGTTGTACAATGCTGATTCTTGTTCACAGAGGCGGCGGCGACGCTGATGGGTTTATGGATTTAAGCAGATGATGGTTAATTAGCTCTGTGTTTGATCGACGATGGTGTTTGGTTTTGATTGTTTACATATTTAGTCCATGAACTCTTTTAGTATTGTCTATCAAACCATGTTATTTAGGAAGGTGGGTTGGGTGAAGAAGACGAGGGTAGATAGCCAATTCATACTAACTTAACTAAGTAATTTAACTGATGTTAGGGGCATGGACTACATGAGTGCAAATTTGTTAAACTTAAGTACCAATTGTGTAATTATTAAAGCCTTAGGATCAAGAGTGCAATATTTGTAAACCTCATGGACCAACCACGTAATTCTCTCAAAGCAATCGGAAGAAGACAAGATTTTAAGTGAAGTGATTTTTGACATTAGATGTTAGGATTTTCCCACGTGGTTATGTTTTGTGCGATTATCTTTTAATAAACATTTTTTGTATAGTTAGGGTAAAAATCAGCAGTTTTATCGTGATTATTGCTCACGTTGGATATTATTTTGTTGATCATTGAGAGTAGAGACATGTATATTGAGTTTAGGTTTTCTGAAAATTATTTATCATTGAGAGAATGTTTAGTTAGGGTTTAAGATTAGAAGCAACAGGATCAGGAACAACAGTTTTGAGTGATTGATACTAAAATTCAGATATAAATTCGTTAGTGTAAAAAGTGTTCAAATTTGAAAAATAACATGAGTTTTAGTTGTTTCTTTTTTATGATATTGAAGTTTGAATATAAGATGTTCGTAGGAAGATTTTGAGGAATATGGGACTCCCATTGTTTAGATCTAATTTTATTGTTGCTTAGTCAAGGGTTTAGTATTGTAATTTGAAAGTATAGACCAGGCTACGGTTATTTGTGTCTACCGCTCATGTTTGGATATTATTTTGTTACTGATAAATGAGTATAAATTGAGACAATTCACCCGACGACATCCTTTTATTAACCTTACTTAGATTAATTTGTCAACCCCAGACACTCTTGGGGTATAATAAACTAGTATAAAAATATAACATTGAGTTTACGACTAAGAAAACAATTAGAATTTTGAACCATAAATCTAACTTCTAAGATCAACACCGTATGAATCTTATACATAGAACATGGTGCTATTAATTCCAAAAAATCTGATAGTAACGTGTTCTCAAACATTAATGTTGGATGCCTACTTGTTAAATAACTCAATGCCGTAACCACAGGGCGTCAATGGTCAACCCAAATGCAGGTCTATATACGCTGTGTGGTCTATATAATGAAGGGACAAATGATAGAAACTAATATCGAATTTTATTTTTGTACTTATTTATTATTCAAAACTACATGGTATATGCTAAATCGTTGGTTGTTAAAACTTAAAAACAAAGGAGGCTGTTAAATCTGGATGGAGAGAGCAGCCATACTTCTGTCTTGCTTACTTTTTGTTTACAACAGCTACGCCGCTGAGCTCGACACCATTTCAGATTCAAGTTTTCTGACAGATGGAGACACGTTGGTCTCGGCTGCTGGAATTTTTGAACTGGGAATTTTTAAGCCAGGTAGCTCTCAGAACCGATATCTCGGTATCTGGTATAAGAATATCTCTGTTAGAGCAGTGGTTTGGGTTGCTAACAGAGACTGTTAGACATATAATTCTTATTTCCCATATTCCTCCTTTATCCTAAGTATATATATATATATTGTCACATATATTAGTTATCCTAAGTTATATAGTTATGTCGGTTATTTAACTAACCATTGTGTCGGTTAGAAGTCAAGGGTCACAACCCTTCATATGTATAAATACCAAACACATTGTATCATTTCATTTATGTATTGAATCTTTGCATCTCAAGAATTCTCTCTCAAATATCCTACCCTCAATCGATCCTGTGATCTAACATTTGGCATCAGAGCATTAGGTTTCAATTTGTTCCATCGGTTATAGAAATACATCGAAGAAGAAGATCGAAAAAGTCGATCCCCTGTTTTTACCGAAAACAGAGACAAACAAGTTCTAGTCCGAAATCGTTGGAACATTCATTCAAGGCCAAACAGGATTCGAGTAAGATCAATACATCGAAGATTAATAACCGTAAAAGGAAAGGAAGACAACCGGAGAATAAGTTCCGGCAAATCCGAAACTTTCCGGCGAAGTCACCGGAAGTTACAAAGGATCGATCAAACACGTTCAATCGGTTATATCTATCCCTGCCCCATCGTTTACAGTCAATATCGAATACATATACCTTAATCCAAACGAAAAATCGGAATTTTTTTGATACTCTGTTTCTTGTTCGAACAACATATTTTTCCCGCCATTTTTTTTTGATCAAATAATTTTATCAAATCTCAATCGTTGATTCGGACAGCCGTACATACAAAACAGAATCGATCTTATATAGAAAACATCAGAATCATTTAAAAGGATTAAGTCTTTTCAGAGGGTCAAGAGGTGACCAAAACTGTTGAAGTTTTATTTCCCCTCGTATTCGATTAATATTTGTGGATAAAGAACACAAATCAGTAAGTGGAACATTATTGTTGTCGTTCCACCGTTTTTTCGATCAAAAACAAAGGATTTCTTTTGATCATTTGGGCAGAAGTTGTCGTGTGGTTTATAAAGTCAACACACGTGATATAGTTAAATATTATTTGAGGGTATTGTGGAATATAATTTATCAGTGTTTATTTCCGGGTTTGTTCACTGATCGAAGAAAAAAAACAGAAAAGAAAAGATAGGATTGAAGCATAGTAGAAAAACAAATTGGTTTGTTTTTTAGAAAGGTGTTTAAGATTGAGAAAAGGTGTTATTGCAAGACACTAGTCGATCATTATTTGGAGGATTATTAAGTCATAGGATTGACTTTTAGAATTTGGTTAAAAAAGGAACACTAGTGGTATAAAGGAAATATTATAGCAAGGATCTTGGTATTTTGTTGAGGGCCCGACAAAGCATCAAACTTTGTTAACCAAGAATATTTTCGAGACGTATCATAGTCAAGTTTGACAAGGGTAGTCAAGCAAAGTTCCATAGAAGTGTTGGGTAGTCCATATTAGATTTGGACAATAGGGAAGAAAAAGACTAAAAGTCCGCAGAAGTCGCCCATTAAACCCACAATGTCGAAAGAGACAGTATTGAAAGAGACAGTCACGAAGGAGACTCTCACTTTCAGCCTCCAAACACCGATGTTGACATCTACAAATTACACGATTTGGGCTGTTCGTGTTAAAGCAATATTGAGTGCAAATGGTCTTTGGGAAGTAGTGGAACCCACAGAAGGCACATCAACGGTAGATGTAAAGAAGGATAGGACAGCGATTGCCTATCTCTTCCAGGCAATTCCAGAGGATATGGTGATGCAGGTGGCATCACATCCTACAGCAAAAGAGATCTGGGAAGCATTAAAGACAAGATTTATTGGAATTGACCGAGTCCAGAAAGCAAGACTTCAATCGTTACGCACAGAATTTGAGATGTTGTCGATGAGAGAGACAGAAACCATAGACCAGTTTGCTGGTAGGTTAAGTGCGATTAGTACAAAGACAAAAACCCTAGGAACAAAGATTGAAGAGTCAATCTTGGTGCGAAAATTGCTGGACTCCGTACCAGAGAGGTTCCTACAGATTATTGCGTCCATAGAACAATATTCAGATATGGATACCATGACGCTAGATGAAGCGCTTGGAAGACTCAAAGCGTATGAGGAACGCCTTAAGTCAAGAGATGAGAAGAAATATGGACCCGCAAGTCAAGAGAAGCTGTTATTTATAAGGCAAGAGAGAATGCCTTTTAGCAACAACAACAAGAACTACAATCAGAATCGAGGTAGACAGAACTTTAGGAAGTTCAATAAGAGTCAAAGATACGAGAGGAAGAACTTTGACAGAAATGGCCATCAAGATCACAGAGGTGATAGAAATCCCACTAAGAATCGTCATGACGACAGTAGTTACAAGCCCAAGAAAGATGGCAGCAGTGTAAGATGCTACAACTGCAATGAAGTAGGACATATAGCTCCCAGATGTCCTAGACCTCGAAACAAGCAAGAAGAATCTCACCTAGTAATGGAAGAAGAGGATCCCACATTACTTATGGCAATTGGTGAAGAAATAAATGTAGTTCTAGAAGAAAAGAAGGTTATACCAGAACGCTATCAAAGTGAAGAAAATGGAAATGAAGTTTGGTACTTAGACAACGGAGCAAGCAATCATATGACAGGAAGACGCTCCTACTTCACAGAATTAGATGAAAAGATAGCAGGAAGTGTAAAATTTGGAGATGGATCATGTGTCAACATCAAAGGTAAAGGCTCAGTATTATTGGAATGCAACAACGGAGAACAAAGACTAGTTACAGAAGTCTACTACATTCCAACACTCCAAAGCAACATCTTAAGCCTCGGGCAAGTTACAGAATCAGGATGTAAAGTAATTATGGAGAATGAGTATTTAAGGATTTATGACGCCTACAGAAACCTATTGATGAAAGTCCCAAGAGCTAAGAATAGACTCTACAAGGTACGGCTCAGAATAACAAATCCAATTTGTTTACAAGCCAGAATAGATTCACCTGCATGGTTATGGCATGCACGTATGGGACACGTGAATTTCGATTCACTACGACAATTAAGCGTTAAGAAAATGGCACATGGAATACCAAACATCAAGCACCCATCTCAAGTATGTGATGCATGTATTACGGGAAAACAAAGCAGACTTCCGTTCCCCTCTCAAGCAAGTTTTAGAGCAACGAGACCTCTAGAACTCGTACATGCAGATTTATGTGGACCGATTACACCCACATCATTAGCAGGCAACAACTATTTCTTCCTGATAGTTGACGATTATTCAAGATATATGTGGATCTACATGCTTAAGTCAAAAGATAAAGTTTATGAGAATTTCAAGAAATTCCTAAGTGAAGCTCAGACAGAGACGAGTCAAAAGCTCAAAAGATTAAGAACGGATCGTGGAGGAGAATTTACTTCCAAAGCACTTACCACGTATTGTGAGGACAGAGGAATCCTCAGACAGCTTACAGCACCTTACCCACCTCAGCAGAATGGTGTAGTAGAAAGGAAAAACCGTTCAGTAATGAGTATGACAAGAAGCATGTTAAAGGCTATGAACGTACCACAGAACTTATGGGCAGAAGCAACAAGACAAGCGATTTACATACAAAATCGGTTACCTACAAAAGCACTACAGGGAATGACACCCTACAAAGCAGTGAATGGAAAGGCACCCAATATCAAGCACATTAGAGTATTTGGATGCACAACATATGCAAAGGTAACAACGCCCTACTTAAAGAAGTTAGAAGATAGAAGTAAGAAAATGGTACATCTAGGAAACGAAAATGGTTCCAAAGCCTATAGATTATATGATCCCATAGAAGAGAAGATACATATCAGTAGAGATGTCCAATTCATAGAAAATGAACCATGGGATTGGGACAACTACTTGAAAGAAGGAAGTAAAGATGAACCATCTTGGACAAGATTTGAGATACATGGAGATTCAGAAAGCGAAGCTGTACAAGAAGAAGATAATGACGAGGACAGTGAAGATCAAGAAAGTGATAATGAATTCTTCAGCAGTCCAATCACAGCTACAAGAACTCCAATAACGGTTCAAGAGACACCGACAAGTGATCCAGCTGTTGAGACGAGTACTCAAGAGTTAGAAGACTCACCAGGCTCTTTACATAGACCAGTTCGAGCCCTTAGATCACTTAACGACATCTATGCAGCCACAGAACCTCTTAGACCAGAAGAATTTGAACATCTTTATCTAGCATATGATGAAGAACCTGCAAACTACAGAGAAGCAGCAGATTACCCACATTGGATAGAAGCAATGGAAAGCGAGATAGATTCTATAGAAAAGAATAACACTTGGACACTGACTAAACTTCCCTCCGGTCAGAAACCAATAGGTCTAAAATGGGTATTTAAGGTCAAGAGAGACGCAAGTGGACAGATCACCAAGCATAAGGCCAGATTAGTAGCAAAAGGGTATGTACAACAAGAAGGTATAGACTACAATGAAGTATTTGCACCCGTTGCAAGAATGGAAACAATCAGGCTACTACTAGCATTGGCAGCTCAGAAAGGATGGCAAGTACATCATTTGGATGTCAAATCAGCATTCCTACACGGTGAATTAAAGGAAGATGTCTACGTATCACAACCAGATGGATTCATAAAGAAAGGAAAAGAGAACCTAGTCTACAAGCTAAAAAAGGCTCTATATGGTTTGAAGCAAGCACCAAGAGCATGGAACATAAGGCTGAACAACATCCTAAAAGAGATTGGATTTATCAGATGTCCACAAGAACAAGCGGTGTATAAGAGAACTTCAAGACAATCAACAATTATTATAGGAGTTTATGTCGATGACATAATAGTGACAGGAAGTTCAGTGAAGGACATATCAAGCTTCAAGAAGGAAATGCAAGGCAAGTTTGAAATGAGTGATTTAGGACCACTCACATACTATCTAGGAATAGAAGTACGCCAAGCACAAGGAAAGATACAATTGAAGCAATCAGCCTACGCAAAGAAAGTTATCAAGGAAGCTAGACTAGAAGACTGCAATCCAACAAAGACTGCAATGGAACCAGGTCTGAAGCTCACCAGAGAAGATGAGAGTGAACCAGTCAATGAGATAGAATACAGAAAGCTAATTGGAAGCTTAAGGTACCTTACACATACCAGACCAGATATCACTTATGCAGTTGGATACGTGAGCAGATTCATGGAGAAACCAAAGACAACTCACATGAAGGCAGTTAAACATTTGATAAGATATATCAAAGGCACATTGAATTATGGAATTCAATACAGCAGAGGAAAAGAAGCAGAAATCATTGGTTACAGCGACAGCAGTTATGGAGACCAAGAAGATGGAAAAGGAACAACAGGAACAATATTCTACTACAAAGATTCACCTATCACATGGACAAGTCAGAAGCAAAGCACGGTAGCTTTATCATCATGTGAATCAGAGTTTATGGCAGCAACATCAGCAGCATGTCAAGCAATATGGCTACAAGGAGTACTAAGCGAACTCACAGGTGAAAGACCAAAGAAGATAACTCTACAAGTAGATAACAAGTCAGCAATACAACTCATGAAGAATCCTGTGTTTCATGGAAGATCAAAGCATATCAACACAAGGTATCATTTCATCAGAGAATGCATAGAGAATGAGCAGATACAAGTTGATCATATCAGTGGAGAGATGCAGAAAGCCGACATCCTCACCAAGGCATTACCAAGGATAAAGTTCATAGAGATGCGAAGTCTCATAGGAGTTGAAGACCTTGGGGAAATCAAGAATTAGGGGGGAGAATGTTAGACATATAATTCTTATTTCCCATATTCCTCCTTTATCCTAAGTATATATATATATATTGTCACATATATTAGTTATCCTAAGTTATATAGTTATGTCGGTTATTTAACTAACCATTGTGTCGGTTAGAAGTCAAGGGTCACAACCCTTCATATGTATAAATACCAAACACATTGTATCATTTCATTTATGTATTGAATCTTTGCATCTCAAGAATTCTCTCTCAAATATCCTACCCTCAATCGATCCTGTGATCTAACAGAGACCACCCACTCCCTAGTGCATCACGGGTTGTGTTAAAAATTGATGATCAAGGAATTCTCGGCCTCTTCAACAATAGCAGCATGATTTGGTCATCTAACACAACCACATCAGGGAACGCAACTGCAAAGCTTCGAGACAACGGAAATCTAGTTGTTGTTGACCAAGACATGAAGATTATCTGGCAGAGTTTTGATTACCCAACCGATACTCTTCTACCTGGCATGAAGTTAGGGAAAGATTTGTTGAGGAGCAAAGAATGGCATATATCATCATGGAAAAGTAGTCAAGATCCAGCTCCAGGTGAATGGACGTGGGGCGCTGACACACTTGGCTATCCTGAAAACAAATTAAAGCACGGGAGCATTGTCATATTCCGTGGTCGACCATGGACTAATCGACGGCTTGGTTGGATTTCCGTATCCAACAAGGGGTTAACCTTAACATACGATGTGATTATTAATGAAGATGAGCTGTCTTTTGCTTATAATATTGTCGATAGTAATATCCTGGCGAGAATAAAACTCAGTGCTAATGGGGATCTAGAAAGTGATGCATGGGAGGAAGATAGTAGACGGTGGCGAGTTCTCCAGTCTTTCGCTACACGTATTTGTGATCCATTTAACCTGTGTGGCGCTTATGGAACCTGCAGCGTTGATAAGACTGCTCGTTGTGCTTGCTTGGATGAGAAAAGGTTTGTGCCTAAAAACCAAAAGGGTTGGGACGCAGGTGACTGGTCAAGTGGTTGTATTAGGCGAACACCGTTGGAATGCAAAAATGGATCAGATGCGTTTATCAAGTACTCTAATGTAAAATTGCCAGACACAGAGAAGACCTGGTTTAACAGGAGCGTGACTCTTAAAGAATGTGAAACAAAATGCTTAAACAACTGTTCCTGTATGGCTTATGCCAATCCAGACAGCAGTCAAAAGGTCTGCTTGCTGTGGTTCAATGACCTGCTAGACATCCAAGTGTTACCTGAAGGCAGTGACCCCGGTGGGGATATTTTTGTAAGGATGGCTTCATCTGAATTAGGTAATAATGTCTGGTTATATGACCTCCAATAGAATGTAATATCATATATTTACCCTTGCTCCAACAGGTTCATGTAGCAATGCACAAACTAACTTTGCTTTGTTTATGCAGGTTCTCCATCAATTTCCAAAAAGCAGCAGGGAGGAGCAAACATTAAAATCATCTTACTTGTAATCATTCCTGGGATTCTTCTCATTGGCATCATCTCTGCATGGTTGTGTTATGCACGAAGAAAAAGGAATAGTGCCGAATTAACACCAGAAGGTAAAATTTTGCATAATTGCACCGATAAAATCTGAACAGATTTCAATGTGAGCTATGTTTATTCCTATTTGTAGGGGATATCTTGAATGTCTCTATAAGCCAGGAAAAAGACATGGAGCAACCAGTTTTTAGCTTCTCTACCATTGCTAATGCCACTACCAATTTTTCATATGATAATAAACTTGGAGAGGGTGGATTTGGACCAGTTTATAAGGTAATTACTATATGAGCAATATAGGTCCATATGTATTATAAGATATGAACCGATGCAGTGTAAGCAGCATGGAACTTAAACAAAATAGGTAGAGAAGTCACCTTTGCTGATTTTCTTTTATTTTACATTAAAAATGGTATATTTTCAGGGTATGCTTGAAGGCCAAGAGATCGCAGTTAAACGCCTATCCAAGAACTCAAGTCAAGGACATGATGAGTTCAAGAATGAAGTTATATGCATTTCAAAACTTCAGCACCGAAATCTTGTGAAGATTCTTGGCTGCTGCATTGAGGGGGATGAGAAGCTTTTAATCTATGAGTACATGCCAAATAAAAGCTTGGACTCATTTATATTTGGTAACACTCATATATAAAAATTACATACTTTTCTGTATAATATACATTCGTTTAAACAAAATTTTACTAAACCTATATGTTGGCCAGACGAAACTCAAAGCATACTTCTTGATTGGACAAAGCGTTTCAACATTATCAAAGGAATTGCGCGGGGACTTGTTTACCTGCATCATGATTCAAGATTAAGAATCATCCATAGAGATCTTAAAGCTAGCAACATTTTACTAGATCAGGATATGAACCCTAAGATATCAGACTTCGGTTTAGCTAGAAGTTTTGGAGGAAACGAGACCCAAGCCAACACAGAAAGAGTTGTTGGCACATAGTAAGCCATGGAACCACCTATTCATTCTCTTTTTTCATTTTTCTTGAATTCATATGTATTCTCTTATGAGCATTTTGTCGCATGTTTTCATCCAGTGGTTACATGTCCCCTGAGTATGCATTAGATGGTCTTTTCTCAATAAAGTCTGATGTATTTAGCTTCGGCATCCTGGTGCTAGAGACCGTGAGTGGGAAGAGAAATAGAGGATTTGAACAATCTGAAAACGAAAGTAACTTCATAGGACATGTATATTCACTAATCATAAACTATATACGGCTTCAATTCATTTTGCAAAATCTAATAACTCTTAAACTGTTTTAAGGTATGGAGTCTTTATAATGAAGGCAGGTCAATGGATTTAGTTGATTCAAGTTGCGTTGAATCCTGTCAACCCGATGAAGTCATAAAATCAATCAAGGTTGGATTGTTATGTGTTCAACATAATGCAGGAGACAGGCCACACATGTCATCTGTAATTTCGATGCTTGGCGACGAGGGTGAACCGCCACAACCTAAGCAGCCATCCTTTTTCATGCAGAGGCAGTTACCTGTAGCAAATGTCTCTTCAAGTACTTACACAGAAGGTTCAGTGAACGATTGTACTTTATCAGTGGTAGATGCTCGATAGAAAACTTAAATTTCTGTGACATCATTGTTTCACATGTATTATTTGCATTTGTTTTCCAAAAGGAATGGATAAAAAATATTGTGTTATTATTTTATAAAATAGTAATAATACCATGATAATGAATTCTTATTGCTTATGTTTATTTACTGTTCGCCGGAAAATCTATTCAATCACAACACCTCGCTAGGTGGTGGTGGTGGTTATGCATGGACTCATCACCCATGCTTAAACATGGAAATGTTAACCAATATCCAACAATGAAAATAACTAGTTAGGTGTATCATTAGCTAACCTAAGATTATGTAATCGTATGAAGACCCTGAGGTAACTTGATCGTACTAGCAAGTGTTAAGCAACCATCAAACACCGTAAAACATGTGAGTTATCATGTTCATTTATAAAACTGTGATTGTATACTTGTTCTGTCTAAACTGGTAATATTATAAGAAAGTTGTCAATGTGCAATTATCTGTAGAGGTATATTTGGATCTTTGTATAGTTAATTGGATGTATTGAAACTGGCTGAAAAGAGGATAGGGTTCTACGTATGCATCACGACAGTATCATACCTATTCAATGGCACGCGTTGCCCTTGGCCCAAAATATCACAACCCACGTTGCATGCATATCAATTGTGCTTTTGTAAACTGTATAACATGAGCTCACCAAGTGGGTTTAAAATTTTTGTTTTGTTTCGGAATTGAATAAAACCTTAGAACCATCTTCATATTCAGCAGCTTCAAGAAATCCCAAGTGGGTTGAAGCTATGAATAATGAAACGGAAGCTTTAAATAGAAATAATATTTGAATCTTAACTAACTTACCTAAAGGAAGGAAACTTATAGAATGTAAGTGGGTGTATAAAGTCAAAAACAAGTCTAATTGAGAGGTTGAGAGATATAAGGCAAGGTTAGTTTCTAAAAGTTTTAATCAGAGGAAGGGTCTTGATTTTGGAGAAACATTCTCTTTTGTTGTCAAAATGGTTACAGTTAGATGTGTTATTAGTCTCGCTGTTGAGAATAATTAGTCATTATATCAACTTGATATAAAGAATGGTTTCTAATATGAGTCAATTACTGAGGATGTTTATATGAAACCCCCTAAACTTTTCTGAAAATGAAACAAACAGAACTTTAGGAAGTTCAATAAGAGTCAAAGATATGAGAAGAAGAACTTTGACAGAAATAGCCACTCAGATCAGAGAAATGACAGAAGTTTCACTAAAAATCGTCATGACAACAACAACAGTTACAAGCCCAAGAAAGATGAAAGCAATGTAAGATGTTACAATTGGAGTGAATTAGGACATATAGCTCCCAGATGTCCTAAACCTCAAAATAATAAACAAGAAGAATCTCACCTAGTAATGGAAGAAGAGGATCCCACATTACTTATGGCAGTTGGTGAAGAAACAAAAGTAGTTCTTGAATTGAACAAAAGAATATCATACCAGAACGCTATCACAGTGAAGAAAATGGAAATGAAGTATGGTATTTAGACAATGGAGCAAGCAATAATATGACAGGAAGACGCTCTTATTTCACAGAGTTAGATGAAAAGATAGCAGGAAGTGTAAAATTTGGAGATGGATCGTGCGTCAACATCAAAGGTAAAGGCTCAATATTATTGGAATGCAACAATGGAGAACAAAGATTAGTCACAGAAGTATACTACATTCCAACAGTCCAAAGCAACATCTTAAGCCTCGGGCAAGTTACAGAATCAGGTTGCAAAGTAATTATGGAGAATGAACACTTATGGATTTATGACGCCCACAACAACCTATTGATGAAAGTCCCAAGAGCAAAGAATAGACTCTACAAGGTAAAGCTCAGAATAACTAGTCCAATTTGCTTACAAGCTAAAATAGATGCACCTGCATGGCTATGGAATGCACGTATGGGACATGTGAATTTTAATTTACTAAGACAATTAAGCATAAAAGGAATGGCACGTGGAATGCCACGAATTAAGCACCCATCTCAAGTATGTGATGCATGTATTACGGGAAAGCAAAGCAGACTTCCATTTCCCTCTCAAGCAAGTTTTAGAGCAATGAGACCTCTAGAATTAGTAGATGCAGACTTATGTGGACCGATTACACCCACATCATTAGCAGGCAACAACTATTTCTTCCTGATAGTTGACGATTATTCAAGATATATGTGGATCTACATGCTTAAGTCAAAAGATCAAGTTTATAAGAATTTCAAGAAGTTTCTAAGCGAAGCTCAGACAGAGACAAGTCATAAGCTCAAAAGATTAAGAACGGATCGTGGAGGAGAGTTTACTTCCAAAGCACTTACCACGTATTGTGAGGATAAAGGAATCCTCAGACAGCTTACAGCACCTTACACACCTCAGAAAAATGGTGTAGTAGAGAGGAAAAACCGTTCAATAATGAATATGACAAGAAGCATGTTAAAGGCTATGAACGTACCACATAATTTATGGGCAGAAGCAACAAGACAAGCAATTTACATCCAAAATCGGTTACCTACAAAAGCACTACAGGGAATGACACCCTACGAAGAAGTAAATGGCAAAGTGCCCAATATCAAGCACATTAGAATATTCGGATGCACAACATATGTAAAGGTAACAACGCCCTACTTAAAGAAATTAGAAGATAGAAGTAAGAAAATGGTACATCTAGGAAATGAAAATGGTTCAAAAGCCTATAGATCATATGATCCCATAGAAGAAAAGATACATATTAGTAGAGATGTCCAATTCATAGAAAACGAACCATGGGATTGGAACAACTACTTAAAAGAAGAAAGTAATGACGAACCATCTTGGACAAGATTCAAAATTTATGGAGATCACGAAAGTCAAGCTGTACAAGAACAAAGTAACGAGGACAATGAAGATCAAGAAAGTGAAAGCGACAACGAATTTTTTAGCAGTCCAATCACAGCTACACGAACTCCAATAATAGTTCAAGAAACGCCAACAAGTGATCCAGCAGTTGAATCAAGCACTCGAGAGTTAGAAGACTCACCAGGCTCTCAACACAGACCAGTACAAGCCCTTAGATCACTTAATGACATCTACGCAGCCACACAACCTCTTAGACCAGAAGAATATGAACATCTATATTTAGCATACGATGAAGAACCTGCAAACTACAAAGAAGCAGCAGATTACCCACAATGGATAGAAGCAATGGAAAGTGAAATAGACTCTATAGAGAAGAACAACACTTGGACACTAACTACACCCCCCTCAAGTAGGAAACCAATAGGTCTAAAATGGGTATTTAAGGTTAAGAGAGACGCAAGTGGTCAGATCACCAAACATAAGGCCAGAATAGTAGCAAAAGGATACGTACAACAAGAAGGTATAGACTACAATGAAGTATTTGCACCCGTTGCAAGAATGGAAACAATGAGACTACTATTAGCATTAGCAGCACAGAAAGGATGGCAAGTACTTCACTTAGATGTAAAATCAGCATTCTTACATGGTGAATTAAAGGAAGATGTCTACGTTTCACAACCAGATGGATTTGTAAAGAAAGGAAAAGAGAACCTAGTCTACAAGCTAAAGAAAGCTCTATATGGTTTGAAGCAAGCACCAAGAGCACGGAATATAAGGCTGAACAACATCCTAAAGGAAATTGGATTTATAAGATGTCCACAAGAGCAAGCAGTATACAAGAGAACTTCAAAGCAGTCAACAATAATTATAGGAGTTTATGTTGATGACATAATAGCGACGGGAAGTTCAATCAAGGACATATCAAGCTTCAAGAAAGAAATGCAAGGAAAATTTGAAATGAGTGATTTAGGACCACTCACTTACTATCTAGGGATAGAAGTACGTCAGATACAAGGAATGATACAATTGAAGCAATCAGCCTACGCAAAGAAAAATATTAAAGAAGCCAGACTAGAAGACTGCAATCCAACAAAATGTGCAATGGAACCAGGTCTGAAGCTCACTAGAGAAGATGAAAGTGAAGCAGTCAGTGAAACAGAATATAGAAAGCTAATTGGAAGCTTAAGGTACCTTACACATACCAGACCAGATATTACCTACGCAGTTGGATATGTCAGTAGATTTATGGAAAAGCCAAAGAAAACTCACATGACGGCAGTTAAACACTTGATAAGATACATCAAAGGTACATTGAATTATGGAATTCAATACAGTAGAGGAAAAGAAGGAGAAATCATTGGATACAGTGACAGCAATTATGGAAACCAAGAAGATGGAAAAGGAACAACAGGAACAATATTTTACTACAAGGATTCACCTATCACATGGACAAGTCAGAAACAAAGTACAGTAGAATTATCATCGTGCGAATCAGAATTTATGGCAGCTACATCGGCAGCATGTCAAGCAATTTGGCTACAAGGAGTACTTAGCGAACTCACAGGTGAACAACCAAAGAAGATAACACTACGAGTAGACAACAAGTCAGCAATACAACTTATGAAGAATCCATTGTTTCATGGAAGATCCAAACATATCAACACAAGGTATCATTTTATCAGAGAATGAGTAGAGAACGAGCAGATACAAGTTGATCATATCAGTGGAGAATTGCGGAAGGCAGATATACTTACCAAGGCACTACCAAGAATAAAAGTTACAGAGATGCGAAGTCTCATAGGAGTTGAAGACCTTGGAAAAATCAAGAATTAGGGGGGAGAATGTTAGATATAATTCATGATTTCCTTATTATTATCATATATATCATAGTATAGTCTAAAGTATATTTATATCATAAGTTTAGTTATGTCGGTTATATCAATAACCAACCGACACGTCGGTTAGTCAAGAGGGTCACAACCCTTCATCATGTATATATACCAAACATATGTAATCATTTATCATGTTGTATTGAATCTTAGTTTCACATATTCTCTTTCAATCATAATCCCTCATCGATCCTGCGATCTATCATATGAGTACATGCCAAATAAAAGCTTGGACTCATTTATTTTTGGTAAGAATCATACATACAATTAAACTACATAACACTAGTGGGTGTGGAGACAAATAAAAGGTTTAGTCTCAATGCCACGTAGGATGCCACCTCAACATTTTAATGTCTCAAGCATTTATTATTAATATTTTTTTTCTAATATTAATTTTAATTAGTTTTATAAAAGTAACAAATTAATTAAAAAAAATTTCAAATAAATACTAGATTTAATAAAAAAAATTACAAACCATACTAAAATATAAAAAAAAACAAATAAACCGAAAAAAAACATAGCATTTCCTAAAATTTTAAAAAGCTACTTCCACTTTTGAAATAATTTGTCTTCAATATTCTTCAGCGCGGCGCGTTTTTCTTCGGGATAACTCGAGATGTCGCCGACATAATTCGCCACTCTTCCACCCCCTTCGATTCATCAATAAACCTAAGCTTGTCCTTCTTGACTTTTATTTTTTCTTCACTAGCTTTGTTGAAAGCTTCCATTTGTGCGGTTAAAGCGTCAAGCCTTGTACTGCTCCCACTCGTGCTACCCGATGCCACTTTCTTTCTTGTCGCCGCTTCCTTTCGAGCCGCCGCCGCTTCCTTTTGAGCTTTGTCCTGACCGACATAAAAAACACAAAAAATTATTTACTAGAAAAAAATGCAAAGAATTATATAAAGCGTCAAGCCTTGTACTGCTCCCACTCCACAAATTGTGGTTCGTCGAACTCCGGCTCGTCGTTCATATCAATATCAATTGGAACGGATGGACCTCCCTTTTGACCTTTTTTTCCTCGTTTGACCCGTTGAACCTCGTTTGGGACCGTCGTCCATTTTGGTTCATCTTTCAAGACCGACCAAGCCCGTATCATCAAGGAAGTTCTCCTCGTCTCAGTTTTATATTTCGCCAAACGCCTCCTCGAAAATATTTTGCTCATTCCAACCACTAGGCGGGTTCGACTTAATGCGGTTATAAATACCATTAAATTTATTACAATCCGTGTTCATCTTTCTCCACTTCGAGCTTAGAGCATGGTGTAGCCGATACGGCTTGGCTTGCATAAACTTATGAAAGTTTTCAATAACCTTCGCCAATAACGCCTCTTGCGATTGGGCGATACCTTTGATTAAAAAAATCAATTAAAATAGTTAAACAATATATGTATATATATATATTCGGAATCAAAAAAATGTTATATATATATATATATATATTTGCGAAAAAAAATTTACCAATTGCGGCGCGTTTTGACGAAGCAACCCACGCCTTAGCTAACACCTCCTCTTCAATATCGGACCATGGCCTAGCTACTCCATCTTTCGGTTTACCACGTCCCGGTCCTTTCTCTCTTGGTTTCCTTTCCGTTTGCCTTTAGATGTTTCGGTATGTGGCGTAGCTTGAGTCTCGGGAATTATTTCATCATCGTCATCGGTATCCTCCTCCTCCTCTACGGGTTGAGAGGGTCCGATAGGTGTAGTGGGAGGTGGTTGTGGAGAAAATTGTTGGGTAGGTTGAAACGATTGTGCCATTTGCATATAGTGTTGCATTTGCATGTATTGGATTGGGTGGCTATCGGGTTTTGTTGCATTTGTTGTTGCATTTGTTGGACCGCCATTAATGGAAGTACTTGTTGCAATATTGGTGGGTCGACTACCTGCGTGTAACCCGGTACGCAGAATGGATTCGGGTTAGAATCCGGGCTATTTAGGTTGTTTTGGTTGAATGGGTTGAATTGATCCATGAAGGGTTTTTTTTATAAAAATTGGATGGTTTATAAAAAATATAAGAGATAATGTAGAAGAAGATAGTGGGTTTGGTATAAAAATGAGGGTAAAAAGGTTTGATTTATAAAGGGTAAAAGGTTTGAATTTAAGAAAAAAAAAAGAGCTGTTGGATATTGAGCCGTTGCCTAACGTTTATTTAAAAAAAAGAAAGAAAGAAAAATTCTCATTGGTGTGTCCGTTTGGATTCGGTGAAGACGGTGGGACGGGGGGATGTGGGACGGGGGTAGGGGCGGTGTGTGGAGGTTGGGACAGGAAAAAAGTGAAGGGGGGTACGTTTGTGCACCATATAGCCTAATTTCCAGTGTTATATACATTGGTTTAAGTTTAAGAACTTCTTATAGCAAGAAACCAAATATTACTAAACCAACATGTTGGCCAGACAAAAGTCAGAGCGTGCTTCTTGATTGGACAATGCGTTTCAACATTATCAAAGGAATTGTACAAGGACTTGTTACCTGCATCGAGATTCAAGGTTAAGAATCATCCATAGAGATCTTAAAGCTAGCAACATTTTACTAGATCAAGATTTGAACCCTAAGATATCAGATTTTGGTTTAGCTAGAAGTTTTGGAGGAAACGAGACCCAAGCCAACACAGAAAGAGTTGTTGGCACATAGTAAGCCATGAAACAAACTATTCATTTTTTTTCTTGAGTTTATATGTATTCTCTTATAAGCATTCCGTTGTGTATGTGCAGTGGTTACATGTCCCTCGAATATGCACTAGATGGTCTTTTCTCCATAAAGTCGGATGTATTTAGCTTTGGCGTCCTTGTGCTAGAGATTGTGAGTGGGAAAAGAAACAGAGGATTTGTTCAATCTGAAAATGAGACCAACTTTATAGCATATGTATGTTCACTAGTCACAAACTATACATGTTTTCAATTCATTTGCAAAACCTTAACTTTTGTATTGTATCAAGGTATGGGGTCTCTATAATGAAGGCAGATCAATGGATATAGCTGATCCAAGTTGCGTTGAATCCTGTCATCCCGATGAAGTAATAAGATCAATCAAGGTTGGTTTGTTATGTGTTCAACACAATGCAGGAGACAGGCCACACATGTCTTCAGTAATTCAAATGTTGGGTGGCGAGGGTGAACCGCCACAACCAAAGCAACCATCATTTTTCATGGAAAGTCAGTTGCCTGCAACAAACTTCTCTTCAAGTACTTACACAGAAGGTTCAGTGAACAAGTGTACTAATACGGAGGTGGATGCTCGGTAGAAAACTTAAGTTTCTATGGCATCATAGGTTCACAAGTATTATTTGCTTCCAGTTAAAGCAAAGGGCTAAAATTTGCATATTATTATTTTACAGATTGATAATTCGATCTTTGTGAATTCTGTTTGCTTATGTTTATTTACTGTTAGTTGGAATATCAGAACAATCATTTCATATGTAGATTAAGTTAACCTTGAAATTGCTCAAATTGTTACAATAAACAGACATATTGCTCTAATTAACATGCACACATTCAAATTTCATAATAAACTAATTTTCTTGTTCATGTTTATTCGTTAAGAAAAAATAGAACACTACTGAATCTGGGCGTGTAATCCCACTCATTAGCATCCTACTTTTGACTTTCAACGCGGACCATTAATATTAATACGAATTTGGGTTTTGTTTAATCAAGAATAACATTTGTCATGACTCATGAGGTGTTGTTTATAGGCTTTCTGCATAACTAACTATTGTAATTCCTATTATATAAAAGTTCAGCCTGAAGTAGACAGCCTAATAAATTTTCACACTTGATATTAATGGAAAAAAAACTGCTCGTGCACATTTTGGTACCCATAAATAAAAAGCCTGTTGGATTTTTTGCATAGGCTGATCATGATCATTGAGTGTTAAGGGTAAAGGGCCAAATATTTGGGGTTTGGAAAAATGTTGGAGGCCTGAAAAGGAATTGCAAAGGGGCCCGGTTAGGTTTTAATTCATTTCTTTATAGGAATATATAAGCCCATCAAGAGTTTTGTTGGGCCTTCTCACCAAGTGACTTAGTAATGCACCTTATCCGGTACCTTTGTGAAGGGCCAATTAGTATTGTTGCTGATAAATTTGAACGGATATAAAGGTAAATAAAAAGAAAAAATGTTCATTTATATGTTTTTTTTTAACAGTGCACTTCATAGAAAACTGGCGAGTCCTCAAATCAAGGACCTCCATCCAAAAAAAGTTACGACATATACAAGGGATTAATCGCCCAGTCTTTCCACACAATGGAACAAAACCTAGACCTGTTTTTCAACCATAAGAACGACCAAGACTTAATAGTATAAAAGACTTCAGTAACCTTCGGCTCCTTCCCTTGGAAAATTTTGGCGTTTCGAGCTCTCCATATGGCCCAACAAGTTGTCATAACAATCCCTTTGATAATCCTTTTGCCCCATTTGTTTGCTAAAATATGATGATGTAAAGTCAACAAGTCTTCAAAATCGAAAGCAAAAATAGGAACGATCTTGCACCAACTCCCTACCGCAGCCCAAACACCAAAGGAAAAACCACACCCTGTAAACAAATGAGTCAAATCCTCATCGTCCACATCACATAAAACACAAGTATCATCTAGAATAGGGATATTTCTTCTACGAAGTGGTATCTTAGTAGGAATGCGCTCCGTCTCTGTTCGCCATATAAACAAATTGACCTTGCCTGGAACCCAAGTCACCCACTGCATCTTGTAATCCTTTCACAACAACGACTGAAAAAGACCGCCGGGTATCTTCATTCCAGCTCCACGCATCGCCTGCACCTAAAATCGAAACATTTGACTAACAGAGAGGATAGATCTTGCATCTCCGATATCTCCGTTACTATTGAAAATTCTCTTCGCCATTTCGGGAAAAAACGCAGATTGTTAGACACCCTCTGCAAACTGCAGCCGATCATGCACTGAGCAGAGTTTATTTTTCTCCAACATGTAAAGATTTGGCCACCGGCACTTCAAAACTGTATTCCCTATCCAGCAGCCTTTTAAGCGACTGTTGAGAGGTAAAAACTCCCACTTGCCTCTCCCGTAGTGATCAAGCTGCACCACCTTCGTCCAAATAGAATTAGGTTGTGTTTTGAATCTCCACGCCCACTTCGTTAAAAGGGCAATATTAACGTCCGTTAGCTTTGTACCACCCCAAACCCCCATTTTTCTTAGACTTGGTAACAATATCCCGCGCAACCCAACTCATTTTTTTGTAATCCGTCGATCCACCCCAAAGGAAATTTCTCATCAATTGTTCAATTTGATATGTGACTTTCACCGGCGCTTTGTAAAGAGATAAATAGTTATTATATAGGTTTATATTAAGTAAATAGATCATGTAATTGATTGTAACAATCTCTCCATAACTTTAGGAGATTGTATTTTGTATTATAAATGTTTATCAATCAATGAGAAATCATCAAGGTTTCACAAACTCACATGGTATCAATCCTCTCCGATCCCTAACCCTACCACCTTCTTCCGCTGCCTGCTTCCATCGGCTGCCGCTTCTGCCTTCTTCTCTGATCTCATCTTTGCTTCCCCTATGGATTCTAAATCCCTTCACCCTGCCCTCACTGTTACCAACATCAAATCCCACGTCCCCATTCTCCTCGAAAAAGACTCTCCTCTTTACACCACATGGAAAACTCTTTTCCAAGTTCATTGTCAAGCATACGAAGTTGTGGATCATCTATCCCCTAAACCGGCAACCGTTCTCACTTCACCAACCTCCTCTGATCCCACGGCTGTGGCTAAAGCCAAAGCCGCAGCCGCTGCAGACGAACAGCTCTGGGCTCGCCTAGACGCTCTTGTCAAGCAGTGGATCTATGCCACTCTATCCCAGCCCCTTCTCCGCATTATTTTGAAGCCCAGGCAGACCGCTCATGAGGCTTGGAATGCTGTGGGGAGCGAATTCAACGATAATCAAAACACTCGTGCCATCTTCCTTGGCCAATAATTCGCAAATCTTTGTCTCGAAAACTTTTCTTCCATGGCCGATTATTGTGAACATGCCAAACACTTGCCGGATTAGCTAGAGAGTGTCGGGTCTCTTGTTGATAACCGCCGTCTTGTTCTTCAGGTTTTGACCGGCCTTACAGACCAATATGATAGCACCTCTACTGTTCTTCGGAACCGTGAACCCCTACCTCTCTTCAGCGAGGTTCGCTCGCGTCTCACCTTTGAGGAGAGTACTAAGAAACGCCAAGCAACCCGGGGGTCTCAAATAGTCACTACGGCACTCTCTGCTACCACCTTGTCTCAGCCGAAACCACCATCCTCCACCACCCCTACCTCCCAACCGCTCCCTGCATCCAATACACCACGCCGTGGCCGCGGTCGCGGCAGGCCCAACTCCAACCAAACCCGATCATACAACACCAACTCCTTAACCCCAAACCATCCCTACATAGTATTCCCAAACAACTGGACTTCGGCTCAGTGGGCTTCCATTCTACAAAACAACAAAGCGACCAACCCTCCTTGTCCCTATCCTTCGAGACCCACCTCCCAAAACTCTGAGGGCATCATTGGACCACATCCCGATCAAGAACATCTCACCGGTTACTCTCCTACAGACATTGAACAGGACCTCTACTCTTTGGCTCTCAACCAACCAGATCATGGTGTAATGGACACGGGTGCCTCATCTCATTCTGCAAATGAACATGGTATATACTCCCCGTCTAATTTTAATTCGTGTACTAATAAATTTATTGTCATTGGTAATGGCATGTCTATACCTGTAGTGGCCCAAGGCAACCAAGTTTTACCCCCACCATACCCACCCCTTAAACTTAACAACGTCTTTTTTGCCCCAAATATAATTAATAATCTTATTTTAGTTCGTCGTCTTACCACTGACAACCTTGTTTCTATTGAATTTTACCCATTTGGCTTTCTTGTGAAGGATCTCAAAACACGGGCTCCTGTCCTACGATGCAATAGTACCGGCGATCTTTATCCCTTCACTGCACCACTCCCCCCTCAAGACCACCTCATCATCCTCCTTTGTTGCTGTTTCTCAAGATCGTTGGCATCAACGTTTGGGTCATCCTGGAAACAATTTATTACAGTCTTTGAAATTGTCTTCTTTTGTTGACTATGGAAAACATAATAAAATACTTTGTCAATCTTGTGTTTTTGGCAAAAGTGCTAAATTGCCCTTTTATGATTCTGTTAATTTTACACGTGTTGCATTTGACATTGTTCACAGTGACTTATGGACCTCTCCCATACTTAGTCCGGGTGGTCATAAATACTATATTTTGTTCCTGGATGATTTTACCAATTTTCTATGGACCTTTCCCATTATCTCATAAATCACAAGTTTTTACTACCTTCACCACCTTCCACAACTTAATCCATACTCAATTTGAACGTAAAATCAAACAGTTTCAATGTGACAATGGCAAAGAATATGCAAACCAACAGTTTAAAAACTTCTGTAATCATAATGGCATGCAATTCCGGTTTTCCTGTCCCTATACCTCATCTCAAAATGGTAAAGCGGAACGCAAAATCCGTACCATTAACAACATGATTCGCACCCTTCTTGCCCGAGACCACTTACCACCAAACATGTGGCATCATGCCCTCGAGACCGCCACCTACCTTCTTAACATTTTGCCTAGCAAACTTCACAACTTCAAATCCCCAACCTCCCTTCTTTACAACTGCACTTCGTAATACGATCACCTTCGTGTATTCTGGTGTCTTTGTTATCCTCTCACCCCGTCCACCTAAATTCATAAACTGGACATTCGGTCTCAACCGTGTGTTTTCCTTGGCTACCCTAGCAATCATCGGGGTTATAAATGTCTCGACCTTACCTCACACCAACTCATCATTGCGTGACATGTTCACTTTGAAGAGTCTATTTTCCCGTTTGCCATTCAATCTCCCAACGCCACCCCCTCATACGAGTTCCATAACCCAACTATTAATCCTTTAGTTTGGGATCATATCCAACAAAAACGCACTGCCCCACCGCCTACTGTTCCTGACCAGCCTAGCCAAACTTCTCCAACCCCCACTCCACCTCACAGCCCAACATCACCTATTTCACCCAGCCCAACCACAAATCACGTCCCTCATTCTACCGCGTCAGCGGCCTAACCTCTCGGCCCAAATACAAACAACACCTCTAGCCCATCCCACCCTCCTACTCCTAACGTGGATCAGACCACTAACCAGATTCCCCAATCCGCTTCTAACCATCTCCCTGGACCCACACAGTCCACGTCCGCACCCAGACAGCCCAACCCACCTCCTCCCCCTTCTACTCCCACCATCCACACCCGCTCTATTAGCGGTATTCACAAACCTAAGCAACACTTTAACCTTCAAACTTCCACTACTGTACCCATTCCCAAGAACCCACAGGTTGCCTTGTCCTCTCCATAATGGTACAATGCTAAGGCCAATGAGTTTAGTGCACTTATTAAAAATAAGACATGGGAGCTTGTACCTAGGACCCCAGATATGAATGTTATACGTTGCTTGTGGTTGTTCAAACATGAATGTTATACGTTGCTTGTGGTTGTTCAAACATAAATACAGGTCTGATGGAAGTTTGGAGGTTATAAGGCCCGTTTAGTATGTGATGGTCGTAAGCAGCAGACTGGTATTGACTGTGGTGAAACATTTAGCCCGGCAGTTAAGCCATCTACCATTCGGCTTGTCCTCTCCTTGGCTCTTTCCAAGTCTTGGCCTATTAATCAGTTGGATGTTACTAATGCCTTTCTTCATGGCAACTTGGAGGAGACTGTGTACATGCACCAACCCATGGGGATTCGCAGCAAGGACTTTCCTGATCATGTCTGTCGCCTTCGCAAGTCGTTATACGGTCTTAAGCAGGCACCTAGGGCCTGGTACCATTCTTCACGGACTTCGTTACTATGCATGGGTTTCAACAGAGTAAATCAGATAAATCTTTATTTATTTATCATAACGGGTCTGACATTGCATATCTTCTCATTTATGTGGATGACATTATTCTCACCACGTCCACGGAGGCGCTTCGTACACAGCTTTTATCTATTTTATCGGGCGAGTTTGCAATGAAAGATTTGGGTCCTCTATCTTATTTTTTGGGCATTCAGGTCACCAGGGACGGTGATAAGATGTTTCTGTCTCAGTAGGCTTATGTTAAGGACATCATTCATCGGGCATCCATGGACTCATGTAATCCGGTAGCAACTCCGGTCGACACTCAGTCAAAGTTGTTGGCGGATTCCGGTCCTCCTCATGATGATCCTTCCAATTATCGTAGCCTCGCTGGCGCATTGCGATATCTTACTTTTAACAGGCCTGACATCTCCTATGCGGTTCAACAGATTTGTATGCACATGCATGACCCCCGACAGGATCATTGGAATGCCTTGAAGTGCATCGTTCGTTATTTGCAGGGTACCTCTCATTATGGACTTCACCTTGGGCCGGTTCCACGATTATCTTTGGTTACTTATACGGATGCTGATTGGCAGGCTATCCAGACACTCGACGTTCAACGTCCGGATTCTGTGTCTATCTTGGTGACAATCTCATCTCATGGTCTTCTAAACGCCAGTCTACTATCTCACGCTCTAGTGCTGAAGCTGAATATCGCGGTGTCACTAATGTGGTGGCAGACATTTGCTAGTTATGCAATCTCTTACTCGAGCTTCGCCATCCTCTCTTGCGTGCTACTTTAGTTTATTGTGATAACGTCAGTGCTGTCTACCTCTCTGGCAACCCGGTGCAACATCAACGCACCAAACACATAGAGCTCGACATACACTTTGTTCGTGAACAGGTACAATGGGGTCACATTCGAGTTCTACATGTTCCTTCTCGTCACCAGATTACATATATATTTACTAAAGGTCTCCCTCGCGTGCTATTTGAAGACTTTCGCTCCAGTCTCAGCATCGGTCCACCCGACGTTTCGACTGCGGGGGTGTATTAATATAGGTTTATATTAAGTAAATAGATAATGTAATTGATTGTAACAATCTCTCCATAACTTTAGGAGATTGTATTTTGTATTATAAATGTTTATCAATCAATGAGAAATCATCAAGGTTTCACAAACTCACAATAGTATACCGGTAAACTAGCGAGAACCGATTTAATAAGCATTAATCTCCCTCCCATGGATAATAAATTGGCCTTCCATGAAGCAAGACGCCTTTGAATAGTTTCGATAACCGAAGACCAATGATGGTACTTGTTCATATTTGCGCCGACTTTAATTCCCAAATAGTCAAACGGGAAGTCGCCCCTTTTGCATCCCAAGACATTCGACATGCTACTCACCTCCTCCCCTTCCATTCCTACCCCAAATAATTGAGACTTGAGAATATTTATATTTAATCCCGAGCAAACGTAAAAAACTCTAAGCAACCTTGCCACCTTTACGATATTATCTCGAGACCACTCCCCCAACATAAGAGCGTTGTCGGCGTATAGTAAGTGAGAAATGGCCGGACCTCCGTTAAAAACTTGATTATCCTTAATTTCTCCCAAATCAAACGCTTTCGACAACAAACAAGAAAAGGCCTCCATCACAATTAGGAAAAGAAACAGAGACAAAGGGTCCTCTTGACGAAACCCCTTCTGACATTGAAATTCAAATATCATAGATTCGTTAACCAAAATCGAAGACCTCGAAGATTCCAAGATACCCTTAACACACATACGCCATCTTTTAGGAAAACCCTTTGCCCTATAATCGAGATAAGGAAACCACAATTCACATTGTCGTATGCCTTTTCGAAATCAAATTTAATCAAAAACGCCTTCTTTCCATTTTTATTCAACCAACTATGAATCTCATTAAGGATAAGGGGACCGTCCAGAATAAAACTCTCTTTGAGAAACGCCGTCTAGGTATCAGAAATAAGCTTCCCAATGTGAATCTTCAATCTTTCAGCCAATACCTTCGAAATAATTTTACTAATGACCCCCACTAATGTTATTGGCCTATAATCTTTCAAGCCCACCGGAACAATAGTCTTTGGAATTAATGTAATAAACGCGGTAGTGCAACCTCTATTAATGATACCATTATCAAAAAAGTAATCGAACAATTTTACAAAATCTTCTTCCAAAGTGTTCAAGAAACGTTTTATGAAGCGGAAGTTAAACCCATCAGGGCCAGGAGCTCTATCCGACCCGCAGTCGAAAACAGGCTCTTTTATTTCTTCCTTAGAAAACGGTCGGACCAAAGAATCAGCTTCAACTGAAGACAATGTTTTAATACCTGCACATATTAACTCTAGCTGAGAAGGATGTTTTTCTGCAAAATGCTTGCTAAAAAGGGATAAAACTTGCCTTTTAATCAACGAAGGCTTAGATACCCATTGACCCTCAACCATAAGGCCCAGAATAGCATCAGACGCTTTCCTTCGGTTAACGACCCTATGAAAGAAGGCTGAATTACCATCACCCTTTGCAGCCCAACGAACTCTAGATTTGTGTTGCAACTCACCACACTTCCATTCATTGAGTTGTAGGACTTCTTTTTTACATTCTCCCCAAACCCGAGACTCTTCCTCTTCCAAACTCCTCTCTTCCATAAGTTGTTCTAATCTTTGTATCTCTTTTTTGTTCGATTCTAGATGTTCGCCTTCTTGAAGAATAACCTCGGACCACCATTTAGTAATCATCTTTCTAACTTCGTTGAAATTCCTCATGATAATCATGTCGGGGCTGCCCTCAAAATACCCATCAGTCCAAGCTTTAATCACAATCTCTTCACAATCTTGCCGCTCCAACCATGAGTTGAACCATCGGAATGGTTTATACCCAAAGTTGGAGTGAACCAAAGTCAAAAGAAGAGGCGTATGGTCCGTCAAATCTCTAGGAAGAGCTCTAAGGCAAGCAAGAGGCCATGTGTTAAAAAAAATCTTGGCAGACGAGAACTCTATCAATTTTGCTCAATTTAAATTCTCTGTTGTTTCCTGCCAAGAATGTGAATTTGTTGCCTCGCATTATATACTCCTGCAAACCAACATCATTAATAAAATTATTAAAATCCGACGCACTAGACCTGTTAAACCGGGAATTTTTTCTTTCTTCAGGCCACCGAACTGTGTTAAAATATCCCAACAAAACCCAAAGCCCAGGAATACCAAACATCACGCCTTGAATCTTCTCCCACAAGAGCCGTTTGGCAGCTACCTTTTGTGGGCCATAGACATTCATTACATTCATCACCGTATCGTCTACAACCAAATGTCCCGAAGTAAGCAAAAAATAGGGGTCCAACAAGGAAGATTTTTTACAAAAAACCTTGGAATTCCAAAGGTTCACCAGACCACCCGACCTACCCGACGATTCTACCATATCAGAACCAAAATCCCCCTACCCTAGCAATATTTACCATCAAACCTACCAATATCAACAACCTTTGTTTCCTTAATTACCATAAAATCGACTTCATTCTTAACCTTCAATTCCTTCAACCAACCCTTCTTCCCATTAATCCCCAAACCTCAAACATTAATAGACTAAAAATTCATTTAATACCTGCTTGTACACCTTCTTCTTCAATTGCCTCAGAAACTAACTCCTGAAAATTGCTCAGCTCAGCCCCCACCATTGATCCGAGTTGAATAGTGTTGTCGACCTCCTTCTGTTTTATCGTATCACTTTCTTCTGATCCGGAATTTTGATTATCACCAACAGCCGTCCCATCGATTTCTTTTGTTCGATTATTCTCCATTCTTTCATCATCAGGGGACGTTGAGATATGTTCCTGGTCTTTCTTATATGGGCCCTCTTTTGATGTAGTGGAAGTCCCTTTGTGATAAACGCCTAAACCCAACAACTTATCCAGCCCAAAAAAATCAAGCCCAGATGGGTCTAAGTCAAGTCCGGGCCTCTTTTTTGAACTTGGCCTAGAGTCCAAAGAAAGCATCTTTGTTTGAAAAGGGCCTACTGAGTTCTTGTCAATTCTTTTGAAATGTTTCTTGCCTTTTTTTCTTGAATATTAACTGCAGGATCAGAATCATTAATTGAGGAGACATTCCTTCCAACATTATCGGAGTTATCAAAGGAGTCAATAGCCTCAAAATTAGAACTTTTGGGAACTTCCATTGGTTCATTATTGGCGCCTTGATTAACATTAATTCCTTCCTCAATTATCTCCTTGGATTTCGTACCTTCCAAATCATACAAAGAATTTGAATTCTCCGGGGATTTGGTCAGAGACGAAGGTGTCCTGTCAACCGAATCAATAGCTTTACCCTTAAGGAGGAAATCCGGCTCCCAATCACCTACCTCTTATGCCACCCAAACTCGATATTTTCGACCCTTCCATTAAATAACTACTTCTTCATGAATCCTTTTACCTTCTGCTACTAAAACACCGACGTAATAGAAAGATGAATCCGCATCCCACATATTACGCTGACCACCCTGTACTATTTTACCAAATTGCTCTCCAATCCAGTTGATGACATCATTGTCTAGAAGATGCAATGGAATACCTTGTACTCTGAGTCATGCTACTATTTCGAAAGGAAGTGTTTGGCCGACCCATATATCTACCGATTGAAACACATCTTTCATCTCCTTAGTCAAATTAATGAAGTGAAATAGTTCATCATTTTGCCTAAATGAGACGATGACAAACATGCCACCTAAGTATTGAACCAACCCCTTCCCTCTAGTCAAGTCTTTGATAATCTCCTCAATTGATTTTAGATGCTTGAAATCAACCATCCTAATAATAACTGTTTTGCCCATGACATGCTTCTGGGCCTTGAAATCGTCCGGAATAACTATTGTTTTCTCTTCCTTACTATCGATTTGTCTGCCCAAAAATGCTTCTCTGAAAGAGAATGACCTAACGAATGATTCTCCCGTCATATCCTTCCCATTCACTGGTGCTGGTCGACTCTCAGAATGTTGCTTCATCTTAACGTTGTCCTCCTTCCTTGTGTAGATTTCCCCATCCTCAAGTGTCAACTTTGCCACGTTAAAACACAGTTTGAAATCCCCCAAACGAATTCCAGATAACGTTTTTCCATTTCCTCATGATTCTTCACATCTAGTAATGAAACAAACCCAAAACGATTCCCCATCTTATCCCTTTTTCTAGCGATGTAGATGTCAAAAATCTCCGCATGGACACGTACAAATGTTGCTAAGTAATTCCTGCTGCATTTATCTGGTAGATTCGAGACGAAGAACTTGGTGAGTCTACGTTGAATATGTATCAGAATTGAATTCCGGTGATCGCCTTCCATTCCTCTCTGTATGTCAGTTGTATGTGAGGTTTACATTCATAGATGTTGTCAGTTTATATACAAAAAATGAAAAAAAAAAAAAACCTACTTTTTTAGTGGTTTTTGTTCATGCAGAAAAAAAACAAAATGTGTTTAGGTAATTCATTAATCATGTCTAGGCAAGTCACTAATCATGTAAAGATAGTATATATGCTTTTGAACCTACTATTACATATAAGAACCCGCTAACTGCATATATATTCACAAATGTAGTCAATTTATTAACGAGCCTTTCATTATCTTTCCAACGAGCATCATAGTGCTATACAAAAAACGAAAAAAAAAAAACCGACTTTTATTAGTGGTTTTTGTTCATGTAGAAAAAAATACAATGTGTTTAGGTAATTCATTAATCATGTCTAGGCAAGTCTCTAATCATGTAAAGATACTAGTGTGTATATATATATATATATATATATATATATATATATATATATATTCATAGATGTAGTTAGTTTGGTAAGAATGTAATTGTTTTTCTTTTTTTTGTATTTTGATTGGTGTTGCTAGGAACATTGATTACAAATGTTACTAAGCCGGTTAGATATAGTCTATGATTCTTAGACACCATGTAAATATGTAGCTGATAAGTGATAATTAATCACCCCACCATCCACGCCTTTTAAATCAGTCATTATCATGACATATTATTGTATACCAATTTATTGTTGTTTTTTTTTCAGATTCGCATCTCAACTTTAAAATGTTTTGAGAAAGTAACAAAGTTGTACAGTTACTTCACTAAAGCAAGATGTGCACACGTAGAATTATAATTAGGTTTTATGAGTTATTGAGTGTTGATAATTTAAAAAAAATCTTGAAGAAAATGACTTATTCCTTTTACAGTACTCACATTTTGTCACTTCATATTAGATTTGTCTATTCCGGTAAACATAAGGGGGGATAATCTAGTTGTATATATTTAAAAAACTATATAATATTACATCGAGTTTACGACTAACACCGAATGAATCTTATACATAGAAGATGGTGCTATTAATTCCAAAAAATCAGATAGTAACGTGTTCTCAAACATTAATGTTGGATGTCCACTTGTTAAATAATTCATAGCCGATAACCACAGGGCGTCAATGGTCAACCCAAATGCATGTCCATATACGTTGTGTGGTCTATATAACGCAGGGACAAATGATAGGAATTAAAATCTAATTTTATTTATTTATTATATAAAACCACATGGAATATGCTAAATCATTAGTTATTAAAAACAAAGGAGGCTGTTAGATCAGGATGGAGAGAGCAGCCATACTTCTGTCTTGCTTAATTTTTGTTTACAACAGCTATGCCGCTGAGCTCCACATCGTTTCAGATTCAAGGTTTCTTACAGATGGAGACACGTTGGTCTCGGCTGGTGGAATTTTCGAACTGGGATTTTTTAAGCCAGGTAGCTCTGAGAACCGATATCTGGGTATCTGGTATAAGAATATCTCTGTTAGAACGGTGGTTTGGGTTGCGAACAGAGACCATCCGCTCCCGGGTGCATCACCGCTTGTGTTAAAGATCACTGATCAAGGAATTCTCGGACTCTTCAGCAATAGCAGCATGATTTGGTCATCTAACACAACCACATCAGGGAATGTAACTGCAAAGCTTCAGGGTAACGGAAATCTAGTTGTGATTGACCAATTAGACGATGAGCCTATCTGGCAGAGTTTTGATTACCCAACCGATACTTTTCTATCTGGCATGAAGTTAGGGATAGATTACAAAGGGAGCAACAAATGGCGTTTATCATCATGGAAGAGTAGTCAAGATCCAGCTCCAGGAGAATGGACATGGGGCCCTGACACAAATGGTTATCCTGAAAGCAAACTAAAACAAGAGGCCGTGGTTAGATTCCGGGGTACACCATGGAGTAATGAACGGTCTCATTGGGTTTCGGAACTTAGCAAAAACATAACCATTACATATGATGTGATTATTAACGAGCGTGAGGTATCTTTTGCTTATAATCTTGTAGATGAGTCTATCCTGTTTATGGTCAACTTGAATTCTTCTGGGCATCTACAAAGTTGGGCATGGGTAGATGGCAGAGGTTGGCAGCTTGGCTCCTCATTCCCAAAAGGGACCTGTGATACATACAACATATGCAATGCTTATGGAACCTGCAACAGTAAAAACATCCAACGGTCTTGTACTTGCTTAGATGACAAAAGGTTTGTGCCTAAGAACCTAAAGGGTTGGGACACAGCTGATTGGTCAGGTGGTTGTATTAGGCGAACACCATTGGAATGTAAAAATGGATCTGAAGGGTTTATCAAGTACTCTAATGTAAAATTACCAGACACAGAGAATACATGGTTTAAAATGTGGATGACTCTGGAAGAATGTACTACAAAGTGCTTAGAGAATTGTACTTGTATGGCTTATGCAAATCTAGACAACTACTGCTTGCTTTGGTTCAGTGATCTTCTAGACATCCAAGTATTATCTGAAGGCAGTGGCGGTCGCGATATTTTTGTAAGGATATCTTCATCTGAATTAGGTAATAATGCGTAATTATGTAATTTCAAATAGAAAGTATTATGATATATCTACTCTCTAAGACAAAAAAATCTACTCTCTGCTGAGTACAAGGTGCTTTCTATTTTTGCGATATCGCTCCATGCATCTAGTTAACTTTGATGTAATGTGAACATAGTGTAGATTCTCAATCAATTTCCAAAAAGAAGCAGGGAGGACCAAACATTAAAATCATCTTACTTGTAATTGTTCTGGGGGTCCTCTCATAGGCTTGATCATCGCTGCATGGTTGTGTTATGTACGGAGAAAATGGAAGCATGCAAAACCAGCAGGGGAAGGTAAAAAGTTGTATAAGTATACAAGTAAACTAGAAAAATGAACTGTAAATAGAAGTATTTTGGAAGAGCTTATCCATGTGTGAAGTCTATTTTGTCTAATTTGTAGGGGTAATCTTGAATGCCTCTAAAGACATGGAAGAAGACATGGAGCAACCATTATTTAGCTTCTCTTCTATCATTAATGCCACTGCCAATTTTTCACCTGATAATAAACTTGGAGAGGGTGGATTTGGACCAGTTTATAAGGTAATTACTATATGAGATAGTTGTGCTAAGGATCCCTGAAATTGCATTTGAATCATCCATGTAGAAGTAAGTAACATAGTTGGTCCTTAATGTAGGACATGGGTCATAATTCCATTAAAATTGTATTAATAAAAATTATACAGATACTCTCCTTATACAATTTTGGAAATTATAGTACACACACCGTATATGAAACCAAAACGAAACTAAAAAGGATTACAACAAATGTTAATAAATTGAGTCAAACCGTTGTCTTCAACAAAAATATGAATCACGTTTTCTTGAACAATCTTTTGCGTAGTCTTCAACAATATCTTCTTGTAGTCTCCCTGGTTGCATGAAAGAACAGACGAGTTTTGACGATTGAGGCTAAGGCACGTGTTCAACACACTTCCCTTAAAATTGATTCCGCGCCTCTACTAAAGACAACGTGTCTGTCTCCCAGGGTACAATAGCCGTAGCCGTCTGTACCGAAGGCCACGCACCCGAGTTTACACAGAATAAAATGGACTTTTCAGATGTATTTAGCTTCGGCGTCTTGGTGCTAGAAATTGTGAGTGGGAAGAGAAATAGAGGATTTCCTCAATCTGGGAAGGACACTAACTTTATAGCACATGTATGTTCACTAGTCACAAACTATATATGGTTTCAATTCATTTAGCAAAAACTAACAAGAATGAAGTTATCTGCATTTCAAAACTTCAACACCGAAATCTTGTGAAGATTCTTGGCTATTGCATAGAGGGAGATGAGAAGTTGTTGATCTATGAATACATGCCAAATAAAAGCTTGGACTCATTTATTTTTGGTAATTATCATATATACAAACTACATAATTCAAGTATTATTTACCTTGGTTTAAATTTAGGAACTTCTATAGCAAGACACTAAACCAACAAGTGCAATTGTTGACCAGGCAAAACTCAAAGCATGCTTATTGATTGGACAAAGCGTTTCAACATTATCAAAGGAATTGCTCGAGGACTTGTTTACCTGCATCAAGATTCACGATTAAGAATCATCCATAGAGATCTTAAAGCTAGCAACATTTTACTTGACCAGGATATGAACCCCAAAATTTCAGATTTTGGCTTAGCTAGAAGTTTTGGAGGAAATGAGACCCAAGCCAACACAGAAAGAGTTGTTGGCACATTGTAAGCCATGGAACGGATATTCATTTTTTTTTTATTCAGTTTCTTGAATTCATGAGTATTTCTTATAATCATTCTGTTGTGTGTGTGCATAAAGTGGTTACATGTCCCCCGAGTATGCAATAGATGGGATTTTCTCAATAAAGTCAGATGTATTTAGCTTCGGCGTCTTGGTGCTAGAAATTGTGAGTGGGAAGAGAAATAGAGGATTTCCTCAATCTGGGAAGGACACTAACTTTATAGCACATGTATGTTCACTAGTCACAAACTATATATGGTTTCAATTCATTTAGCAAAAACTAACAACTTTTAGATGACAAAAGGTTTGTGCCTAAGAACCTAAAGGGTTGGGACACAGCTGATTGGTCAGGTGGTTGTATTAGGCGAACACCGTTGGAATGTAAAAATGGATCTGAAGGGTTTATCAAGTACTCTAATGTAAAATTACCAGACACAGAGAATACATGGTTTAAAATGTGGATGACTCTGGAAGAATGTACTACAAAGTGCTTAGAGAATTGTACTTGTATGGCTTATGCAAATCTAGACAACTACTGCTTGCTTTGGTTCAGTGATCTTCTAGACATCCAAGTATTATCTGAAGGCAGTGGCGGTCGTGATATTTTTGTAAGGATATCTTCATCTGAATTAGGTAATAATGCGTAATTATGTAATTTCAAATAGAAAGTATTATGATATATCTACTCTCTAAGATTCAAAAAAAAAAATTCTACTCTCTGCTGAGTACAAGGTGCTTTCTATTTTTGCGATGTCGCTCCATGCATCCAGTTAACTTTGATGTAATGTGAACATAGTGCAGATTCTCAATCAAATTCCAAAAAGAAGCAGGGAGGACCAAACATTAAAATCATCTTACTTGTAATTGTTCTGGGGGGTCCTCGCATAGGCTTGATCATCGCTGCATGGTTGTGTTATGTACGGAGAAAATGGAAGCATGCAAAACCAGCAGGGGAAGGTAAAAAGTTTTATAAGTATACAAGTAAACTAGAAAAATGAACTGTAAATAGAAGTATTTTGGAAGAGCTTATCCATGTGTGAAGTCTATTTTGTCTAATTTGTAGGGGTAATCTTGAATGCCTCTAAAGACATGGAAGAAGACATGCAGCAACCATTATTTAGCTTCTCTTCTATCATTAATGCCACTGCCAATTTTTCACTTGATAATAAACTTGGAGAGGGTGGATTTGGACCGGTTTATAAGGTAATTACTATATGAGATAGTTGTGCTAAGGATCCCTGAAATTGCATTTGAATCATCCAATGTAGAAGTAAGTAATGTTAGAAGTATCGTAATCAAGAAATTATAAAGTTAAAGAGGGTTGACTTCTGAAAGTCAAACCTAACAGAAAAGGCGCCAAAACTGAATAGTTGCGTCTGTATATTATTAGTCGCGTCGGTTAGTTAATACGGTTTAGTAACCGCTATTTGTAAGGGTATAAATACCCTCATGTATTGTCATTTTCATTGTGTGGAATAGAATTTAATTGTGTGTATATAATATCCTTTCTCCACCCCTCTGTTCATATTTGTCGAGTCCCTGCACAACACTTTGTGCATACTCTTGTTCATCCATGATCTATATAATCCAAGTATGAGATGCAAAACAGGAAACCAACAATTGGTATCAGAGCGAGACGCTCTTGGGAAGATGAAGAAGAAACCTGTGTAGAAGAAACCGATACCCTGTTTTGCAATTTCAATCGGTAGATCAAAAGAAATAAGAAACGAACATCAGAGATTGTTTGTACAGATTCAGACTTGGATATTATTATGTTATTATCAGAAAAAGGTGCAGTCATAGGCCGAAAAGGATTCAAAGACAAAACGGATAGAAACCGTTTTCCGGCCAAAGTTCCGGCGATGTCCGAAACAAGTTTTATTCAGTGAAGAACCATTTATAACACACGAGAAGTGTTTATTTAAGGGTTAAAGCGCAGAGGCGATCATACCCAAGAAGAATTCGATTTAAGGGAGTTATCGAATTAAAGATGCATATTTTAGAAAGAAGAAGATGGACATGGTGCTCTCCATCTTATCCCTCATCATGCTTAGACCAGGCGAGTCAGAGAAGCATCAGAAGATCATGTGGATCAAGAAGGGATTAGTCGTGACGACTTATTATGCATCAAAGTTGAAGAAGATATTGAAGAATGGTTCAAAAAAAAAATCAATCAGAAGAAGAAGATAAGGACTGCACAAAAGAGGATGAACACGAACAGAGAATCAAATACGAATTTCTTGATTAGGGGCGAGATTGTTAGAAGTATCGTAATCAAGAAATTATAAAGTTAAAGAGGGTTGACTTCTGAAAGTCAAACCTAACAGAAAAGGCGCCAAAACTGAATAGTTGCGTCTGTATATTATTAGTCGCGTCGGTTAGTTAATACGGTTTAGTAACCGCTATTTGTAAGGGTATAAATACCCTCATGTATTGTCATTTTCATTGTGTGGAATAGAATTTAATTGTGTGTATATAATATCCTTTCTCCACCCCTCTGTTCATATTTGTCGAGTCCCTGCACAACACTTTGTGCATACTCTTGTTCATCCATGATCTATATAATCCAAGTATGAGATACAAAACAGGAAACCAACAAGTAACATAGTTGGTCCTTAATGTAGGACATGGGTCATAATTCCATTAAAATTGTATTAATAAAAATTATACAGATACTCTCCTTATACAATTTTGGGAAATTATAGTACACACACCGTATATGAAACCAAAACGAAACTAAAAAGGATTACAACAAATGTAAATAAATTGAGTCAAACCGTTGTCTTCAACAAAAATATGAATCACGTTTTCTTGAACAATCTTTTGCGTAGTCTTCAACAATATCTTCTTGTAGTCTCCCTGGTTGCATGAAAGAACAGACGAGTTTTGACGATTGAGGCTGAGGCACGTGTTCAACACACTTCCCGTAAAATTGATTCCGCGCCTCTACTAAAGACAACGCGTCTGTCTCCCAGGGTACAACAGCCGTAGCCGTCTGTACCGAAGGCCACGCACCCGAGTTTACACAGAATAAAATAGACTTTTTAGATTTCATAAAACAGCATTAATAGGTTATGTAAACCATCCAATTTATTAAAATAACTTAAAATATGTCATAACACAATTAGTGACATGGAATCGTTTGTTCCACCTTTTGATTTCTTATTCATCCTTCTATTAGTAAAAAAATATTTTACTAATTTTTCCAACACTTAAGTATGATATCAAAATTAAGTGATGTAGTGTAAGCATGGAACTTAAATGAACAATATATACAGCAAACTTACCATTGCAAATTGTATTGTTTTTCACATTGCAAATGGTAAATTTTAAGGGTATGCTAGAAGAAGGGCAAGAGATCGCAGTTAAACGCCTCTCTAAGAACTCGAGTCAAGGACTTGATGAGTTCAAGAATGAAGTTATCTGCATTTCAAAACTTCAGCACCGAAATCTTGTGAAGATTCTTGGCTATTGCATAGAGGGAGATGAGAAGTTGTTGATATATGAGTACATGCCAAATAAAAGCTTGGACTCGTTTATTTTTGGTAACAATCATATATACAAACAACATAATTCAAGTATTATTTACCTTGGTTTAAATTTAGGAACTTCTATAGCAAGACAAAATATTACTAAACCAACAAGTGCAATTGTTGACCAGACAAAACTCAAAGCATGCTTATTGATTGGACAAAGCGTTTCAACATTATCAAAGGAATTGCTCGAGGACTTGTTTACCTGCATCAAGATTCACGATTAAGAATCATCCATAGAGATCTTAAAGCTAGCAACATTTTACTTGATCAGGATATGAACCCCAAAATTTCAGATTTCGGCTTAGCTAGAAGTTTTAGAGGAAATGAGACCCAAGCCAACACAGAAAGAGTCGTTGGCACATTGTAAGCCATGGAACGGATATTCATTTTTTTATTCAGTTTCTTGAATTCATGAGTATTTCATATAATCATTCTGTTGTGTGTGTGCATAAAGTGGTTACATGTCCCCCGAGTATGCAATAGATGGGATTTTCTCAATAAAGTCAGATGTATTTAGCTTCGGCGTCTTGGTGCTAGAAATTGTGAGTGGGAAGAGAAATAGAGGATTTCCTCAATCTGGGAAGGACACTAACTTTATAGCACATGTATGTTCACTAGTCACAAACTATATATGGCTTCAATTCATTTAGCAAAACCTAACAACTTTTATATTATTAAGGTATGGAGTTTATACAATGAAGGCAAGTCAATGGATTTAGTTGATTCAAGCTGCGTTGAGTTGTGTGATCCCAGTGAAGTCATAAGATCAATCAATGTTGGGTTGTTATGTGTTCAACACAATGCCGAAGACAGGCCACTCATGTCATCTGTGATATTGATGTTGGGTGGCGAGGGTGAACCACCACAACCTAAGCAACCATTGTTTTTCATGGAAAGTCATTTTTCTGTTGGAAACATCACTTCAAGTGCTTACACGGAAGGTACAGTGAACCGTTATACTGTTACGGAGGTAGATGCTCGATAGAAAACTCAATTCACAATGGCAATATTGTTTTACTAGCATTATTTGCGTTTGGTTCTAAAGTGAAGGGATAAAATTTGGGTATTATTATTTTATAAATGTGTAATATGATCTTCGTGAATCGTTATTGCTTATGCTTATTTATAGTTAGATGGAATATTTAGACAATCAGTTTGTATAAACGTTGAAATTCTTCATATTGTTACAATTAACATATATACTGTTCCAATTAGGATTGGCTAAAGTGGACTAGTGATCCACGAATTTATTTATATATATATATATATAGGGCTAGGATATATTAGAAACCCACTTGAGTTATGGAAACCCTATGTAAAAACATTATTTTTTTCTGATTTTTTCAGAATAGCTTTTATATTCAATTTTATTAGTTTCGGCCAACAAAAACTAAAAAAGTGTCGGGTAGATTATTTTGTTACACATATGTTACACAAACTCGGTTTTATTATACGTCAGCATTGTTACATATGTAACATGTTTGTTAGGTAATTTTTTTAAAAAAAATCTATTCGGCGCTTTTTTGATTTTTTTTTTTTTGCTGAAACTCATAAAATTAAGTATACAAGCTATTTTAAAAAAATTAGAAAAAAACAATGTTGTTACATAGAGTTTCCATGGGTTTCCACAGACGAAGCACTTTTAAACATTTTTGGATTGTGTTTTAGACAAATGAACGTCATAATGTAAAATTATATATGTGACTTATGTGGTATCATGAAGTCCCAAGCTCTAGGGCTAAACCCATATTACATATACATTTAAAAAGTGGGGGCCTTTTAGAATTTGGGGCCCAAAGCCCAAGCTTTAGAATGCTTGGGCTTGAGCCAGGGCTGTCGAACATCTATAATTTATAGATTATGTTGTTTATCACTTGCTTATGTAATTAAAGTAGGCACCATGCTCCATGTTCGGTTACCTATCTTTCCAGAAAAAGGTTTTTATTTCTTAATAATTTGATCGAATACTATGCTTTTTGATTATGTGGTTTTTTTTATGTGTCTGGTCAAATTGTTAAGCCTGATTGGGTTTTGTTCTGAATTTTTGTGTAGTTGATCAAATTGTAAATTTAAATAGGTTTTATTTAGTGATTTTTTTTTTTGAATTTTGATGTGTCTAATTGATAAGGGAATTTTGATGTGATTAATGGTGAAAAGGAATTTGCATATAGACACGCTGATTGTATCAATTAATCATGAATTCAATGATAGTTTATGAGAATAAATTGCATGAATTTGAAACTAAAGGTGTAAGTTGTTGTTACAGATAACAACATGAAACAATGATAAGGGTATGAAGCTTTATGATCCAGGCTACCTTAACACGGCACCTGTTCGGTCATCGATTTGCTACATTGATGGTGATGAAGGGATTTTGAGGTAATGACAATGACTCAAACATACAAGGTACTGTTCTATTAACAATCTTATTTTTTAATGTTTAATGAAATGTTTTTATGTAATTATTTCATTTAAAAAGTATTATAGATTCTCATTACTTCATTTTATATTATATATTCATTAATCATAATTTTATAACTTCATTACATCGGACAGTGAAAATATTATGACACATTCAACATCATATTCACTTTTTTTTTAAAACATCATTTAACTACTGCAGATGAAATAATCTACATTTATAGTGATGAATCTGATGCTGATGATGATTTTCATACCAACCTTCCTGCCGTTGAAGAACATGATGTTACTGTTAAAGAATATGATGATGCTATTCAACACCATCACCCTCCTATAGATCCTATTGAATCTGATAATGCTGCTATTCTTTCATATGATCATATTCCAGTCAATCACCCGCCAATTGAACAACATGACCCTGCTGTTGAAGAAAATTATGATGTTGTTGCTCTTAATGAAGATCAAAATGCTGCTGATCTTACTTTCGATACTGCTGATGATAATCCAACAGTTGTTAAACAACTTACGCATAAATTTGTAAACTTCCAACTGTTTTTAATCTTTAAATACTTTCAATTAACATTATTTGAACAACTTTATATTCTAATATCAAATTTTACTCGATACTTATGGCAGCGATTTCCTATATGGTTTTCTCAAAAGGCTGACTTTGTTAATGGAGCAGAACTACAAATCAAATTTGGTGATGGAAATATCATTAAGGAAAATATTCGAGCAGAAGCATCAGGAAATAAGGTGAGATTTGCAGTTTGTAAGTGGACAACATGTATGCAAAAACTTGGAATACGCAATGGTGGCAGATATCGACTGAAATACTACAAAAGTGAAGCTCTCGTTGCTGTTTATAATGATTAGAACATCTCTACATAACATAATATGTTAAGTACAATATGTTCGTCTTTAGTTGTTAGTATGTTCATATTTTGAAGTCTAAACTTTTGAACTATCAAGTTTGTTATCATAGACAACCTGATCTAACTATGATTCCCTAAGTATGTTTCACTAAAACTTTCTACTTTTAACCAGTTTTTTGACTTCTGATTTACTGCTTTTGTATTTTATCAAACTGTTATAACCACTTCTTTTACCCCTCATTGATTGGTTTTCTTTTTTTTCATAATAACATGTATGCCAAAACTTGGAATACGCAATGGTGGCAGATTTCGACTGAAATACTACAAAAGTGAAGGTCTCCTTGCTATTTATAATTATTAGAACATCTCTACATAACATAATATGTTAAGTACAATATATTCGTCTTTAATTGTTAGTATGTTCATATTTTGAACTCTAAACTTTTGAACTATCAAGTTTGTTATCATAGACAACTTTATCTAACGATGCTTTCCTAACTATGTTTCACTAAAACTTCCTACTTTTAGCCAGTTTTTTCACTTCTGATTTACTGCTTATGTGTTTTATCAAACTGTTATAACGACTTCTTTTACCCCTCATTGATTGGTTTTCTGTTTTTCATAATAACATAATATTACTTAATTTTGTGGTCATCAATTGAAACATTCTTCTAAATTCTGAAAATAATTCCGAATTCAATCACCATTCAATATATAACACATTTACCAACCACTTTTTCTATTAATGTCGCAAATAACTCACAATTTTCTCATACGCATGTTACTTTTCACTTTTAGCAATATTATATGAACAAAGTTAACATCCTTATTATTATTTTCATTATTATTAATAACTATTCTACAACAAATCCATATTATTTATATTATATTTTATTTTAATCTTTTACGTAAAATACGTTAGATTCACCCCCGGGAAGCTCCCGGGTTATTTGCTAGTATATATATAGAGAGAGAGAGAGAGGTGTTCGGATACAAAGAGTTCTTTCTGTGAGAAGAATAAGAAGGCCCCTTGTTGCGACACGTGTCAATACTTAGAGGGTGTTTGGGATTAATTTTTCAAAACAGCTTCTGCGTTTTGGAAAAGCAGGTGTGGAGCTGCTTTTCGATTATTGTGTTTCGGTAGCCTAAAAATTCATTTCAAAACTCAACCCCAAACACTAAAAACTGATTATTTACGTTTACAAAACACAATAATCTAAAAATCCATTTCAAAACGCAACTCCAAACACCCCGTTAATTAGAGCTATATGGGCATTTACGTAAAATAGCATCATATTATTATTTTTAGAAATTATCATGCAGATTAATTTCCTTCACACACTCAATGAGAGAGAAAAATTAGATGGAATATATTCGAAACATCAATGGTGTTTATATTGACTTTCAATATAAATAATTTGTTTATCAATAAAAAACCAACCGTCCAATCTTGATTTACCAGTTAAGGTTTACTGGATAGACAAACTATATTTCCCAACGATATTTACACCTTCATTGCTCGTGTCTGTCACGCACGAATCATCTGCAACAGGTTCAATCGTCATGCCATTAGCAATTATCTCAAACATATGTGTTTTATATTCAACACATCAAACATAGAAAAAACATATTACACAAAAGCACTATGAAGCTTAGTGTTTTATATTCAAAACATCAAACACCAAACATACTGTGTTTTTATCACCAATGTGTTTTGCAAGGAAGCCCAAACATTTCTTATTGTGTTTTATATACAAAACCTTTTTACCATAATCTCAACCATTCATCATAATGATCTAAAGGATGCAATTACTTCTCACCCTTCTTACAAAACACACCCTTTGTACCCTAACCCACCATATATATATATATATATATATATATATATATATATATATATATATATAGGATAGGGATCCTAAGAGAACAAATCACCCCTATTTGAGAACTGAGAGAACCATTCTGGGCCACACATTTCTTATATATATATAAGAACACTTCGTTTATGTCCCTAGCTAGATAGGTCGATATTAGCGTAAGCTAGGTTGATATATTAAATTTAGCAGTTTTCATGAGTGATTTTGTATTTTGAACATTTGGAAAGTAGGCTCATGTAAACCAGGCGTAAGAGAAGTCTCCTATAAATAGAAGTTGTTTCATTTGTAACATTCGCTCATTTTAGGGAAACCTTGTCGAATTGTTGCTAAATTGTTGTGTGAAATGTTATTTTGCTTTGCTACTCGTCTCTTGTTGATTTCCACACTTAACAAAAGCTCAGTTTATTGTTTTCGCCTCTAAACCGAGTCTAACACTAGATAATCAATTCTTGGTTTGAACTCGAACGAGAAATCGATCCTACAACAAGGGGTTGTTTTGCAAGCTCTAAACCAATAAGCGCTAAGCCATTAATGTCTAGTTGGATAACAGACCTTGAACCGGTAATCGGCTTGACTTGGGTCAGCCTGACTAGTCGGTAGGGGCGGGTCAAGGATGTGTGGTATGTGACTAGCCGGTTAAGTGTTATAATGGATAAAGAGTTAAAATTTCATTTACCATCATTTTAAAACTTAATGGCTAAGAGACTTACTAGCTAGTTGGTTAGGAGGTGTCACGTCGGTGAACCAAATACGCCTAATGTTGAATGATTTAAAGTAACCTCTTAAAGGAGTCATTAAGGCTTGGGGTGTGGGCTTACGCCCCCCAACACCGCCCCGACTCCGTTAAAAGGGGCGCTAGTGATAATGTATGCCAACGGGTTAACAGGCGTTAAAGGGTGAAAGGTGGAGGCCATTTCTTTTTCAACCGCAATCAGGCTTTTTCTAAAGGGGTGATAAACAACACCCCTAGTGACGTTAAAGGGAGAGGTCATTGTTGTTCTAAAACCTACATGCCGCTTACGTGACACAATAAATACCCCGTGCTAAAGGGGAAGGGGCACTACTATAAGTTTTTTTTTACTTCACTAATTTACTTCACTAAAACACTTTTTTGGAGGCAGCACTTAACTGATTCACTTCACTAAAATCTTTATTTTTTTGTTTTTCTTTTTTTAATTACCGTTTTAAAAGAATGACCGTTTGATTTAAAAGAACTGTTTGTAAAAAAACTAAAAAATAACCATTCCATTAAAATTTTAAAAAAATACAAGAAACATCATTTAAAAAATAAACATACAAGCACCTAAATTTACTCGTCGCCTTCACCCCAATAACGCTCCCAATTGTGTTTCGTCGCTATTGCTTCTTTACGTGTCAAAACCAAGGCCGAAGATTTACCTTTGAGGAGGTCATGTGGTTTTGAATACATATTCAAGTCGTGGTCATACTGTCTTTGTATCAACAATTCGTGTTGTTCCTCTAAAAACGACATTGTTTTTTTGTCTTGTTGAGATTGTTCATCACGGGCCTATAGGCTTCAACCGTACCCGAACTCGAACCCAAACCCGAACCTCTAGCTCGACTACTAGAACCCCCGACTTTAGATTTCGAGGTTCCCCTTCTACCCTTCGAAACACTCTTTGATTTCTTTGGATCCATTTGTGTTGTTTGTGTGAAAGTAGTTTAGTTAAAATCTAGTTGTTTGTTTGTGTTTTGTTTATTTAAATCGTGTACATTTTTATACCATTTCAAAATAACGGTCAAAAAATGTTACCGTTTCATATAAAATAAATTCCAACGGTCAAAACCAGCAAAACGGGTCACGAGACCACTACCTGCACAGATGGTGACGGTGTTATCGTGTTGGTAGTGGGTACCCGTAAACAATTCGGGTGACGCCCCATCCCTGTAATAGGCTTACTAACTTTTCAAAAGTCAAGATAAGAACTGTATTCTTATTATCACATAGAAAATGGTGCAATAAATTCTAAAAAATGAGTTAGTGAGGTAAACGTTTTGTCAACTTATCTGGGACCACATGTTGTATTTCCACTCGTTAATTATTTCACCACCTTGACTTAAGGCGTCAACGGGCTGTTAGATATATAGATTAAACTTGATTTATTCTTATGTTATGTAAATATAAACATATGTTAGATTATTATATCCTAAGTCTAGTTGTGTTAGAAACCGGTTATGTGACACACCGGTTCATAGAAAACATATATCCTAAGTTTGTAATTTACGAAGGGACGCGTCTGTATGTTGAGGCACCGGTTCAGAAGTATAAATATGTACCGGATGTCTTCATTCTAATAATAAGAAAGTCTATGTTTGTTTAACTAACTTTCAAAACCTTTCCCTCCATTTTCTGTTAACCGCCAAACCCCTCAATCACCCGAAGCCCACATTCTGATACAATTCAGAAACAATCAGACCTGTGCAGAATTATTCGACCACTAACATGGCATCAGAGCCCGATCAAAAGAAGATATACGGTATGTTCGATTACGAAGAGAAGTCCGAAGATGTTCCCGAAGACAAAGGCAAGCGGCCGATGTCTCCATATAGTGAAGATGATCGTGTGGATCAAATTGTTCTCGATAAGAAGATCGCAGAATTTAAGAAGGAGTGTATGGACCCTTCGAACATCAACTTCTCCAAATTTCACATCGGATCAGGCCCAAAGACGCGTGTAGAAAGGAAGAAACATGCGCAAAAGGAGTACAACAATCAAGTAAAAGATGCCCCCGAATACCCACACGCGATGTGTTGCGGTAAATGTAAAGAACCCTTCCACTATAGAAGAAATTGCCCAAAGAAAATGGGTAAAACAGAATTCATGGTAAAAGGAACGGAAGGAAAAGGATGGGATGATGTTTGGTACGCAAGCTTAACAAGAAAAGAACATGGTTGTGGTTTCAAGGACCAATTCGCCATATTCACAAAATCGTTTGGAGTAGAAGGCCAACCAAGCGGATATAGGAGGGAATATTTTAGAGGAAGAGGATCGGTAATCATCACAAGTGGAGGGCAAGTTCACAAGATCAAGAAGGTATACTATGTCCCTACACTTAGAAAAAATGTACTAAGTATAGAAAAATTAAATCAAGAAGGCCTAGAAGTAGAATTCGATGGTGACACTTGTCACATACATCGACCGATCCTACAAGAGAAAAGAAAGTTGATTCTATGCCGAATTTGTGATAGTGAAAGTCACTTCACATTTAAATGTCCCGAAAGGAAAAATATTGTTAAGAAAGATGGAAATGGACCGCTAGAAAGGTTCTCAACCAAACGGGTCAGATTTGAAGGCATAAAAGAATCACTAAGTGTTGAAGATAAAGAAAGGGCTTACATGTTCAAGCAATTTCAAGAATTCTCTATCGATAAGGACAATTATGAAGGCATTATGGAAAAAGGTCCTACCATGTACCCAACCAACGGTTCGCGCATACAAGATTGCTTAGTTTTCATGGATATGCTCCATGTTACAACAACGGTTGAAAGGTACAAACGTAAGTTCGAATTAGAATTTGAGAAAATTGTAAAATGGTTCATGCAATATTTCTTGAAAATAAGAATTGAAGCCCCTATACCACCACGAGACACAACCGGCTTTCCTATTAGTCTTTTGGACTTATATAGAAAAGTTCAAGTGTTTGGTGGATATGAAAAAGTCACTAGAGATGAAAATTGGGCGATTGTTGCAATGAGTATGGGATATGGAAGAGGGCTGCCTAGTCTCGCAAAGAAAGAAGAGATAGCAACTACACTTCGGCTTGTTTTTATTCGATATCTAGAGATGATGGAATGGTACCATCTCAAATACAAAGGCCGCGAGTTGGTTGTTGAAGTCAACAATGAAGAAGGTAGCACAAGTGAAGGCAACAAATGGAAGGATGAAGATATGCCGCCTAAGAAGAGGAGCCGATCATCATCATCAAGTGACGAATGAAGAAAGATTGAAGAAATCAAGTTTAAGGGGGAGATTGTTAGATATATAGATTAAACTTGATTTATTCTTATGTTATGTAAATATAAACATATGTTAGATTATTATATCCTAAGTCTAGTTGTGTTAGAAACCGGTTATGTGACACACCGGTTCATAGAAAACATATATCCTAAGTTTGTAATTTACGAAGGGACGCGTCTGTATGTTGAGGCACCGGTTCAGAAGTATAAATATGTACCGGATGTCTTCATTCTAATAATAAGAAAGTCTATGTTTGTTTAACTAACTTTCAAAACCTTTCCCTCCATTTTCTGTTAACCGCCAAACCCCTCAATCACCCGAAGCCCACATTCTGATACAATTCAGAAACAATCAGACCTGTGCAGAATTATTCGACCACTAACACGGGCAACCCAAAGGCAGGTCCATAGTCTGGATGGACCCTGAAATTAACAGCATTATAATCTCACTAGGAATATAGTATGGCAATATGCTAAATCATTACTTGCTGAAAACAAAAGAACATCTCAAATCTACATGGAGAGATCAGCCATATTTTTGTTTTGCTTACTTTTTATTTACAAAACCTATGCTGTTGAACTCCAAATCATTTCAGATTCAAGTTTTCTAACAGATGGAGACACGTTGGTCTCAGCCGCTCGAATTTTCGAACTTGGATTTTTTAACCCAGGTAGCTCTGAGAACAGATATCTGGGTATCTGGTATAAGATGTTAGATATATAGATTAAACTTGATTTATTCTTATGTTATGTAAATATAAACATATGTTAGATTATTATATCCTAAGTCTAGTTGTGTTAGAAACCGGTTATGTGACACACCGGTTCATAGAAAACATATATCCTAAGTTTGTAATTTACGAAGGGACGCGTCTGTATGTTGAGGCACCGGTTCAGAAGTATAAATATGCACCGGATGTCTTCATTCTAATATATAAGAAAGTCTATGTTTGTTTAACTAACTTTCAAAACCTTTCCCTCCATTTTCTGTTAACCGCCAAACGCCTCAATCACCCGAAGCCCACATTCTGATACAATTCAGAAACAATCAGACCTGTGCAGAATTATTCGACCACTAACATGGCATCAGAGCCCGATCAAAAGAAGATATACGGTATGTTCGATTACGAAGAGAAGTCCGAAGATGTTCCCGAAGACAAAGGCAAGCGGCCGATGTCTCCATATAGTGAAGATGATCGTGTGGATCAAATTGTTCTCGATAAGAAGATCGCAGAATTTAAGAAGGAGTGTATGGACCCTTCGAACATCAACTTCTCCAAATTTCACATCGGATCAGGCCCAAAGACGCGTGTAGAAAGGAAGAAACATGCGCAAAAGGAGTACAACAATCAAGTAAAAGATGCCCCCGAATACCCACACGCGATGTGTTGCGGTAAATGTAAAGAACCCTTCCACTATAGAAGAAATTGCCCAAAGAAAATGGGTAAAACAGAATTCATGGTAAAAGGAACGGAAGGAAAAGGATGGGATGATGTTTGGTACGCAAGCTTAACAAGAAAAGAACATGGTTGTGGTTTCAAGGACCAATTCGCCATATTCACAAAATCGTTTGGAGTAGAAGGCCAACCAAGCGGATATAGGAGGGAATATTTTAGAGGAAGAGGATCGGTAATCATCACAAGTGGAGGGCAAGTTCACAAGATCAAGAAGGTATACTATGTCCCTACACTTAGAAAAAATGTACTAAGTATAGAAAAATTAAATCAAGAAGGCCTAGAAGTAGAATTCGATGGTGACACTTGTCACATACATCGACCGATCCTACAAGAGAAAAGAAAGTTGATTCTATGCCGAATTTGTGATAGTGAAAGTCACTTCACATTTAAATGTCCCGAAAGGAAAAATATTGTTAAGAAAGATGGAAATGGACCGCTAGAAAGGTTCTCAACCAAACGGGTCAGATCTGAAGGCATAAAAGAATCACTAAGTGTTGAAGATAAAGAAAGGGCTTACATGTTCAAGCAATTTCAAGAATTCTCTATCGATAAGGACAATTATGAAGGCATTATGGAAAAAGGTCCTACCATGTACCCAACCAACGGTTCGCGCATACAAGATTGCTTAGTTTTCATGGATATGCTCCATGTTACAACAACGGTTGAAAGGTACAAACGTAAGTTCGAATTAGAATTTGAGAAAATTGTAAAATGGTTCATGCAAGATTTCTTGAAAATAAGAATTGAAGCCCCTATACCACCACGAGACACAACCGGCTTTCCTATTAGTCTTTTGGACTTATATACAAAAGTTCAAGTGTTTGGTGGATATGAGAAAGTCACTAGAGATGAAAATTGGGCGATTGTTGCAATGAGTATGGGATATGGAAGAGGGCTGCCTAGTCTCGCAAAGAAAGAAGAGATAGCAACTACACTTCGGCTTGTTTTTATTCGATATCTAGAGATGATGGAATGGTACCATCTCAAATACAAAGGCCGCGAGTTGGTTGTTGAAGTCAACAATGAAGAAGGTAGCACAAGTGAAGGCAACAAATGGAAGGATGAAGATATGCCGCCTAAGAAGAGGAGCCGATCATCATCATCAAGTGACGAATGAAGAAAGATTGAAGAAATCAAGTTTAAGGGGGAGATTGTTAGATATATAGATTAAACTTGATTTATTCTTATGTTATGTAAATATAAACATATGTTAGATTATTATATCCTAAGTCTAGTTGTGTTAGAAACCGGTTATGTGACACACCGGTTCATAGAAAACATATATCCTAAGTTTGTAATTTACGAAGGGACGCGTCTGTATGTTGAGGCACCGGTTCAGAAGTATAAATATGCACCGGATGTCTTCATTCTAATATATAAGAAAGTCTATGTTTGTTTAACTAACTTTCAAAACCTTTCCCTCCATTTTCTGTTAACCGCCAAACGCCTCAATCACCCGAAGCCCACATTCTGATACAATTCAGAAACAATCAGACCTGTGCAGAATTATTCGACCACTAACATAAGAATATCTCTGTTAGAACGGTGGTTTGGGTTGCCAATAGAGACTACCCGCTCCTTGGTGCGTCACCGCTTGTGTTAAAAATCACTGATCAAGGAACTCTTGGTCTCTTTAAAAATAGCAGCATAATTTGGTCATCTAACACAACCACATCAGGTAGTACATATGCAAAGCTTCGGGACAACGGAAATCTAGTTGTGGTTGATCAACAGGAGAGGGTTATCTGGCAGAGCTTTGATTACCTAACTGATACTCTTCTACCTGGCATGAAGCTAGGGAGAGATTACTTGAGGGGTAAGGAATGGCATTTATCTTCGTGGAAGAGTAGTCAAGATCCAGCTCCAGGGGAATTGACGTGGGGCGCTAACACACTCGGTTATCCTGAATTAAAACTAAGACAAGGGACGTTGGTCAAATTCCGGGGTACACCTTGGAGAAATCAATCGTTTAATGGTTTATATGCAATGGGCCAGTACATAAGTAAGCCCTTTACATATGACGTGGTTATCAATGAAGGTGAGGTGTCAGTGGCCTGTAATCTAGAACCCAGTTCTGATTTGCTAATAAGGAGCACCGTCAATTCATCTGGGCGTTTAGAAAATTGGGCGTGGGTAGAAAAGGCCAGAGGTTGGCAGCCTGTGGTGTCATATCCGAGAGATACCTGTGATACATACAACATTTGTAATGCATATGGAACCTGCAGCATGTATATGAACAAACAGACTTGTAAATGCTTGGATGAGAAAAGATTTGTGCCAAAAAACCAAAAGGGTTGGGACACAGAAGACTGGTCAGGTGGTTGTATTAGGCAAACACCATTAGAATGCAAAAACGGATTAGAAGAGTTCATCAAGTACTCTAATGTGAAATTGCCAGATACAGAAAATACCTTGTTTAACATGAGCATTACTCTAGAAGAATGTCATAAAAAGTGCTTGCAGAACTGTACATGTATGGCATACGCAAATCCAGACGACAGTCAAAGCATCTGCTTGCTTTGGTTCGGTGACCTTCTAGACATCCAAGTGTTACCTGAAGGCAGTGGCGGTCCTGATATCTTTGTAAGGATGGCTACATCTGAATTAGGTAATGATATCATGTATTATGATTTATCATCACCCTGCTCAGTATAAAACACTTTCTATATTTGCATTATCGCTTCATGCTTAGAGTTAACTTCATCGCTATGTGAATATCGTGCAGATTCTCAATCAATTTCCAAAAAGAAGCAGGGAGGAGCAAAGATTAAAATCATCTTACTTGTAATCATTCCGGGGGTTCTTCTCGTAGTATTAATCATTGCTACATGGTTGTGTTGTTCACGGAGAATATGGAATCATGCCAAACCATCCGGGCAAGGTAAAAGGTTTTATAAGCATGCCAATAAAGTATAGTAATATGTAGAATTTTTTGGATTTATAGGTGATTGTAGATTTGCTAAGTCTTCTAGGCAATTTTTGAAAGTTCATCATGGCAATACTTTTAAACAAATTATCCATGTGTGAAGTATGTTTTTTTTTCCAAATTTGTAGGGGAAAGTTTGTTTGCCTCTAAAAGCCAGGAAGAAGACATGGAGCAACCATTATTTAGCTTCTCTACCATTGCTAATGCCACTGGCAATTTTTCACCTGAAAATAAACTTGGAGAGGGTGGATTTGGACCAGTTTATAAGGTAATTAATATATATGAGACTAAATGTAAAAGTTGCATTCTCACTCGATCCTTAGGCATAATATGAAAATGAATATATGTTGTGTAAGCATACCGCTATATATAAGGATACATGCATGGAAGTTAAAGTTAAAGTTGTAGTTTGTATTGTTTTTACCAATGCAAAAGGTAAATTTTCAGGGTACGCTAGAAGAAGGGCAAGAGATTGCAGTTAAACGTCTCTCCAAAAACTCAAGTCAAGGAATTAATGAGTTCAAGAATGAAGTCATTTGTATTTCAAAACTTCAACACCGTAATCTTGTGAAGATTCTTGGTTGTTGCATAGAGGGAGATGAAAAGTTGTTGATCTATGAGTACATGCCAAATAAAAGCTTGGACTCATTTATTTTTGGTAAGGATCATACATACAATTAAACTACATAATTTCCGTGTTATATACATTGGTTTAAGTTTAAGAACTTCTTATAGCAAGAAACCAAATAATACTAAACCAACATGTTGGCCAGACAAAACTCAAAGCATGCTTCTTGATTGGACAAAGCGTTTCAACGTTATCAAAGGAATTGCACAAGGACTTGTTTATCTGCATCGAGATTCAAGGTTAAGAATCATCCATAGAGATCTTAAAGCTAGCAACATTTTACTAGATCAAGATATGAACCCTAAGATATCAGATTTTGGTTTAGCTAGAAGTTTTGGAGGAAACGAGACCCAAGCCAACACAGAAAGAGTTGTTGGCACATAGTAAGCCATCGAACAAACTATTCATTTTTTTCTTGAGTTTATATGTATTCTCTTATAAGCATTCTGTTGTGTATGTGCAGTGGTTACATGTCCCCCGAATATGCACTAGATGGTCTTTTCTCAATAAAGTCGGATGTATTTAGCTTCGGCGTCCTTGTGCTAGAGATTGTGAGTGGGAAAAGAAATAGAGGATTTGTTCAATCTGAAAATGAGACCAACTTTATAGCATATGTATGTTCACTAGTCACAAACTATATATGTTTTCAATTCATTTGCAAAACCTTAACTTTTGTATTGTATCAAGGTATGGGGTCTCTATAATGAAGGCAGATCAATGGATATAGCTGATCTAAGTTGCGTTGAATCCTGTCATCCCGATGAAGTAATAAGATCAATCAAGGTTGGTTTGTTATGTGTTCAACACAATGCAGGAGACAGGCCACACATGTCTTCGGTAATTCAAATGTTGGGTGGCGGGGGTGAACCGCCACAACCAAAGCAACCATCATTTTTCATGGAAAGTCAGTTGCCTGCGGCAAACTTCTCTTCAAGTACTTACACAGAAGGTTCACTGAACAATTGTACTAATACGGAGGTGGACGCTCGATAGAAAACTTAAGTTTCTATGGCATCATAGATTCACAAGTATTATTTGCTTCCGCTTAAAGCAAAGGGCTAAAATTTGCATATTCTTATTTTACAGATTGATAATTCGATCTTTGTGAATTCCGTTTGCTTATGTTTATTTACTGTTAGTTGGAATATCATAACATTAATTTCATATGTAGATTAAGTAAACTTTGAAATTGCTCAAATTGTTACAATAAACAAATACATTGCTCTAATTAACATGCACACATTCAAATTTCATAATTGTCACACCCCGCCCAGGCTGGGGCACTTACAGTGACCGGTCGGCGCAAACTTAAAGCGGAAACGTATTTTCATTACATAACTTGAGTATTTAATACAAGCCAGTGCAATCCAATTACCACCAGGCTAAACAAAGCATAACTATAATAAGATGAACCGTCTAAAGTATTCCAACTCTCAGCTAGGGAACTCCCATTCCTTACACCATCAACCTGTGATACATGCTCGAGTAATAAAAATACGTCAACACACAGCTGGTGAGTCACATAAACCGACTCATCAGTAAAACAACCACATAAACATTTTATTGATCAAGTATCATTGCATGTCACCAAAATATATTCATACAGCCTACCAATTCCCCAGTAGGAACTGTATGTCCCCCCTGGGAAAACATCCGGTCATATATTCACACACATGGTCTACCAATTCCACAGTAGACTCACCTGTGGCCTGCCAATTCCCCAGCAGGCACACACAGTCTACCAATTCCCCAGCAGACTGTAAATGTATGTCCACACCCCGGGAAAATATAATGATCATTATAATATATAATAACCTGGATGCCACACACCTATGGTTCGACGCATATACATGATCAATCACCACCAAAACAATTTTATGAGCAAGTATCAGGTTTTGAAAATAGTTTAAGTAACTCACCTCTTTATCAGTCCTTTAATGGTTGACAACGCTAAAACGATCAAGTACTATCCCAGTGTCCTCAAAACTATGTAAGGTAAGTTGGTGTAGAGTCTCCCCCACTCGTGCTCCTACTAGCGCTCTAAAAATGACTAATAACAACACCTAACGATGTATCGTAGGCTCAGGATTCTCTTATTGTAGAGCATTCCTAAAGTAACTTATATTTTGAAATGAAACTATGAATATATAAACGAGGTTGAAGAGATTAGTCTCTTACTTCTATTGATGTGGGATATAATAAATAAGTTTATGAAATTTACATGATGAGGTTTTGGACACTAGATGAAGGTTGAGAGCATGAGATGTTAACTGAAGTTGATTTCGTATCTATAAGCTTATTATAAGCCGACTTTCGCTAACCGACTTAAACATTTCGATCCCACAAACTTAATATTGAAGTTTTCCATTCTTCAACTTATTCACACACACTCACACGTGCACCTTATATTTTCTTTTTATTATCACTATAATTTTTGTTTAATAATAATAATAATAATAATAATAATAATAATAATAATAATTTAATTCAGCTGCTTAACTCGTTTTCGTATACTTTAGAAAAATACGTTTTCTAAAAATACGACTACACTGTGGAGACGAACTTATTTTTCTCTATATTTTACCTAAGTTTTATACAAAATGGAGTAGGGTCAAATATAATATAATATATTATATTATTACTAAACGGTCTCCTATAATACTAATTACTCGCCTATATTTCATCTCAAATAATCATACTAACCATCACTTACTCGTTAACTAATTTTAAATACACAAATGTCCATCTCACTTGTTATTGGCTTGTTTTGACGATTAATGACCCGTTTCATTCACAAATAAATATGGACCAACACATTTTATTTATATAACAAAAACGGGATGTTACAATAATAAACTAATTTTCTTGTTCATAAAATAACTTCCAAAGCAATCATTTAGGATCTAGTGATTACTACAGTCCACATTGACTACCAATGTGTCGAAATTTTTACCAAATTTGACTATCTTTAAATGGTAAATGGCATTTTGGAAAAATCTGAGTAAACCACATCGGAAAATCAGTTTTTGTAAATATTTTTCTTCAAAAACATGAAAAATCCAAAAATATTGTCCTTTCATGAATTTTTAGATTTTTAGGGGGGGAAAATCATAATACAAAAACAACAGAAAAATTTCGAAAATCCAAAAATATGAGAAAAACAAAAATGAGTTTCTTAGGTGAAAAATGGAAGATGATATAGACTCATTAGTGGACTATCTGAATTCTTTAAAATTTTAAAGAATTGGAAATGATAAGCAGCCTCTACAATGATGTGTCGGTAGTCTCAAAATCATTTCCATGTTCAGCACGGTGATATAAACTAAATCGACTGAAAATTATGTGGATTAACGTTGCGTTGGCATATGGTCTTAGTACCGAAATTTCGTTTGATAGAATGCCAAAATCCGAGGTTTCTGGTCTTTAAAAGGTTGGTACATCCGGGGTGAACTGGACATCTTTCAAAATAAAGGAGTGGCACACATGTCGTACGTTTGTTTCGCAACCGAACTGAGGCACCTTTATGTCAGGTCCAAGCAAAAGAAAAGGAAAAACAAAAAAAATAAAATAAATTATGATAAGGATACGTCTGGGAATCCTTTAAGAGCAAAAAGAATGAAAATGCCAAAACCCTAATTCTCAATTGAGAAGTCGCTCTAAGGTATAAAATCATGTGCCTAAAGCATCTTACCGATAAATCATTTAACGGTATCTGACTTGAACCCTGGTCTGGATCTGACTGGTCTCTCTGTTGCATCGTTCATGAAGACCTGATCACCACTGAGTCCATTCCTTGTAAATACGGATGACAACTTATTCACCGGTTATGAGGAAGCTTTGTGCATGCCTTGATACGGGAATGTGTCGCGTGCGCAGGGAACACCTTTAATCAGTATTAATTATTACCTTAATGTATCTAAAGTGCCTAGCGATAAAACTTGATTTTTGGTTTAGGTGGACAACAATATTGGCAGTTGTTGTAGGATGCTTATTCGTAAAAGAGCTATGAAACTGAACAAATAAAGGGTTCCAGTTTAGTCCGTCCACTGATATGATTCTCTAACAGATGAAACTCACAAAAATATGCATGTGAATAGTTTAAAATTTCTAGTTCTTTGATTTCTGCAATTTATTAGAAAATCCAAAATGATTTTTCTTTTTTCTTTATTTTCTATTGACCGATGTTGGAATACAAGTATTCTTCAATTGGAATCTCATATCCGAAGCCGAAACAAAAAATAAAATCTAAATTTTCTAAAATTCAAGGGTCAAATATCACTTTCAGGGTCACAAATTGTCAAGTGTAAGAGTTGAGTGTGAAATTTGAAAAGGTCCAAATTTTTAGGGGGAGAACAATTCGTCTCTCCAAACGGTGGTCAAAATGGACAAATCTTGAAAGTTCATCAAATGATAAACTTCAAGAATTTGATTCAGTCCAGACTATTTGTCATATCTAATATAAGGTGTAGTTTATGTGCAGTTTTATTATTTTTTTCTGCAGGATCAACAAGAACCCGATATTTCATCTTCAGATAAACCAAATTGTGGTAGAGCTCCAGCAATCGAAACTGAAGAAGATGATAATCAAGAAAGGAAAGTGAAGATGATGTTGATCTTCATCCAAGTCACAGAATCGTCAATCATAATAGCAGAGATCTCTTGATTCCTCCTAAGTTATCGAAGCTAATCGAAGACCAAGACAAGATCTTATGAAGCCACGACTAAAGCTCAAATCGGAAAATATATTCAAGTCTTCAGAGGTTCATACACTACAGTGTTACCCTAAGTTGAAGAATGCTGGACATGAAGACTTGAAGACTCGAAGACCATATATCATCGGATAGGTCCAAAGGGGAATCTATTAATACACTTCGTGTGTGTCCTCAGCTAGGTGATAGGTTAAGTTTGTAAACCACTAGCTAGGTCCAAGGGGGGAAATGTAAGTGCATTATTTGTATGTCCCCAGCTAGTGATAGATCCTTACAGGTCGATCGTTTCCTAGGTTAATTAAGTGGTTTACAGCTCGTAAATATGGTTAAAGGCAGTTTTGTAATATACACACACGAGTAGGAAGGTTCTACACGACTAGCCTTGCTAGTCGCCCTCGCTACTCGTGTGATGAAGAGCTAGTCGCCTCGTAGGCCTAGGCCGACTAGCTGGGCATATAAATAGGTTCAATCTTTGCCCTAATCTTAGAGTTGTTCATTTGTTCATTCTAGAGAAAAACCTTGGTGTTTAGATGATCGGATTATATTTGTAACACTCGAGCTCTGTTTAATATAATCTTTTATCATTGAAAACCAGATCTGAATAACTCGTCTTTGTGTGTGTTTGATGTTTCTTGTTGCTTAAACCGCGAACCGAGGATTCCGCCCTCGTTTCGTGTCAACCGTGATATTCGGATCATCCGTGACGGTCCTTACATTTACAAAAAAAATCCATAAAGATTTTATTTTTCTGTCTTATTCTCGATTAATGGATGTTGGATACTAAATTTTTCAATTGGAATTTAAGATTCAAAACCGAAACACATTAAATTAAATTTTTAAAAATCTCAAGAGTCAAAATATATCTTTCATAAGTTAAAGGGTTAAAACTGACAAGTTTAAAAGTTCAGGATGCAAATTGAAAACATTTAAAACTTTAGGGAGAATGAGTCATCTTTTCAAAGTTATAGAACGAATCATTTCTCCAAATTGTCAGAGACCGAAGGTTAGAATGGAAAACTCTTGAAAGCTTAATAAGTAATCTAATATCCATTAGCTTTAGGAAGTTCAAAATGTATTAAGTCCAAATGTTTTTCGTTTCTAATGCAAGTTGTGGTTTGTGCAGTTTTTAGTAAATTTCTCTGCAGGACCAAACACAACGAGTGTGCTCATCATGTTTCAACCATATAGCATGAAGTTAAACAAGACCTAAACCTGAACAACAAAAGCAGTCTGAAAAACCAAGAACCCAATATTCCATCTTTAGAGTAACCAAATCATGGTAAAGCTCGTTTAGTGAGTCGTAGTGGACCTCTCAAACAATTACGATTGAGAATTCAAAAACATACTAAATGTCATTGAAGACGTTTAATGAAATTTATTTTTGTTTTTGATTCCCAAGACTGTTTTGACTTTTATTCCACTATAAAACCAATGAGACCCCTTGGTTAGGGGCACTCTGAAAATCTCAAAACACTACTTTCTCTGTTCATCTTCCAGAATAATTAAGCTATCTGTTCTTCAAGAGTTCAAGGTACTTTTCGGGTGCTTGGTCAATTCCGACAGTACTAACTACTCCGACTGTTATACCCTGGGACACAAAACGAGTTCAAGAATAGACTCGGAATTTGTTTCAAGGGCCCCTTGTCAAACACGATCCTCAACCACATCTTCTACTTCTACCCCCTTCTCGTATTAAATTTATTTCAGTTGTAATAGTATTGTTATTAGTGGTTTTCTTGTATTGTAATCATTTATAGAAATTGTTCATTGTCTTTTACACAAACGGGTTCTACAAGAAGAAAAGGACAACTAAACATAAACCTAGTCCCATTTTATATTAAATTAACCATACTAATCGTACTCAAGTAAATCTAGCAATTATAATATGACGACCACCCATCTTATGGTGGAGTAGTATAGAGGCTCAATGATAGAAGACCCATGGCTGAAAGGTCATTGGTTCGATTCTTGAGAGCGTCGGGTTTTACCGATTATTCCATTGTCGTGCTTTCGGGCGGGTGGATAGTCGGGTTTTCCCCGGATTTGGTGGACTTGGTGAAACCAGGAGCTCCTTTACATGTCTGACTATGCCGGCTGGAAGGGGTCCTGATTTGACTGAGTAGGGACTCCGAAGGAAGTTCTTGGTGAATTTCGTTGGCCGTTCAAAAAAAAATACAATTTGATGCTAATCATACGTCATTATCTCTACTAATTAAATCTAACTAGATAATTCTAAACATTCATATTAATTAATTAAATACGAATTAATTAAACTTTTTCATATTACATCCCATTCAACTTTCAACTTATACGGATTTTAAGATTAACTTTCAATACTAGTTAATAATCATCATCGATCTTTGATCAAATTTTACAGTTTTATTGAAGGTCAAACTAAATCTTGAGCTTAGCTCAGACCCCAAATTAAGGAAAGTCTAAAGTATATTCAACTTTGTATAACGTTGATCAAACACGTTATTTTGACTTACATTGCTACCAAACCCCTAACCACTATAGGATTTTTTTTCTTTGTCATCAACTTTACAACCTGTAGTACACGTATAATTCTGTTCCCCCAATGATAAAACTTCAATTTAATTCCATGATTAAATGAATAAGAAACATCATATGATTCATGGTCTGATCGACAAAAGGGTCCGTTGGGATCCAACGCCGCCGCGTTTTCTTGGGACGTTGGTTCCACCAAGGTTACCACGCATGGTTTGACTATATCATCCGAACCAAGTACATGGAGTGTTTGAATAAGAAACCAGTTTAGTTTCTATACCTACTACAATAACTTTCTTGATTCAATTCATTTTAGTACTGCTAGTTGCCTTTTAATCATTCATGTTGCTTTTTTTTTTTTTGTCCATTTAAGAAGAAAAAAAAAAGTCGTTTGAATGTGTTGGTCCAATTTGATACCAAGTGGGATTAAAGTTTAAAAGAATAATAATGTTGATTATGGATAGTACATCCACGTGAACGTATATAGCAGCCATTATTGTTTTAGGTGTAGATTGGAAAATTGCTAATTTGAAGTCATAATTCGGTACCTCAACATATCATAATTCATAAGGAGGCTTTTGGAACTAATAACTAATTATTAATTAGATATCTAAGTAATGTTTCAAAGCTTCTTGTTTGTGGATCAAGTTAGATGATATGAACTTCACATAGAACAGAAGCATAAAAAAATTCACTCTTTGAGAGAAAACTAGCTAATATATTTATGAATTATTAAACCTAGTACATCAATCAAGTCCCTTTTTTTAGAAAAATTCTAAACTTGACACATATTGTGAAATGCTTTTTTAGAGCAGCTAGATCAAGTGGCGATGTGCACACTTGAGAGCCCACAAGACGTGGATTCGATACATCTCACCTACATCAAGGGTGCTTTCAAGTAGGAATCGGTGAGGCCTCTTATGATTCCAAAGAATTTCAGCCGCCTCTCCACATAGGGGCATAGAGACCAGGGAGTGACCCCCCCCCCCCCCTCACTGGAAGTCCCGTCATTATTTGTGCCACAAGCGTAGTTTAAACTCAATACCTCTCCCTGGCCTCACACTTAACCCAACTAGCTAGCATTAGCCAACGTACTGACCCAAGGAACATTGGCTATCGCTACATGTTGAGAATCAAAACTTAATGACTGAATTAATGAAATCCATATTCACACGTTTTTACGATAAAGTCACGAGATCTAAGGACAAACCGCCGCAGTGAAAATCAGGACATCCAAAGGAGAGAATTTGGGTATGAGAGTCCAGCCGTTACGTTAATTTCGTCTATATTCTACCCCACTTGCTTGCTTTTTGATCGGTTGTCCAAGTACGAAATTGTTAATTTTATAATACACATAATAAAATAAATGAAGTAGGAGCAGTTGAGCTTTTAAATAAAACTTGTTCTTTAACCATTACATGATATAGATGTGGACAGTGCCATTTTTATAATCTTATTAACTATAACTTTTCTAACACTGACTTGCAGCCTTGTACATACAGCTCATTTATAAAATATAAACATAAACAAATTGAACTTGCAAGGAAACACCTAGTTGACCCTCACAATGTTTCTAACTGCAATCATTCCATATTTTCATGAATTTCATCATATAAATACTCTCTCTATATATGATCACAACAACTTCAGTTGTTAGATACCAGACATGTTTCAAAAAATGAGAAACATGTTCAAGATTGCATGCTATACCCATATTTTTCTTATTTTGTTACCTGTGTTGGTTAGTGGAAGGTTCTTAGATCACAGTAGTACTTCTGAGCTCGTTTCGGATGGTGTAGATGATCTGGCGCATGGAGACGAATCATCATTCTTGCATCTTAAAGGAATTGATTCTTCAGAAGAGCATTGTGAGCAAATGTATGGATTCTTACCATGCTCGGAAAATACATTAGGCCACTTTTTTCTCATCGTCGTTTATGAATACCTGTTGTATCATGGAGAATGCTATGTTTTATCCGGAGGCAAAAGGATTTTCAAGATTCTTGGTCCTGGAATCTTTGGTGCAAGTGCTTTTCAAGTTCTTGGATGTCTTCCCGAATCCTTAATACTACTCAGTATGTGTGCTTCTTTATACGAATTATTATTATTATTGTTATTAAACTTTGTGTTCCTAGCTACGATTTGTAGGAATTTACTTTTGATGCCAAGTAGAAATCATGTGAAAAGAAATCCTGAAACAATGACACCCTAGGCAAATCTTACATCATTCTGTCCATAGAATAGATATTGGGATGTTAGGCCTCAAATACCACCAAGGCCTGTCGGGCGGATTGGCTGTGGATGAGATATTGAAATATTGTTGATTCAACAGATAAAAACAAGCAAGTTGGTCACAAAATATACTATTTATTATATTTTTGGGTAATTGGCATCCTAACAAGTAACTTTTAACCACATAAGACCATAAACTGGTATACTCGATACCTATGGTTATACTCACAAATCGATGAGTTATTGATAACGTGTAGATAATGGGTATGAGACACAATTTTATAATTAGGTATAGGACTGGGGTTACCAATACTCGTCCCATACCCGACCATGGTCATCCCTTAGAACAAAGTGGACAAAATTGGTTGGTATAAGAGATCGGATGTTAAAACCATCTTGTATTTATGTATCTTGTGTCTAACTACAGTTTCTGGACTTTTCAACACTCAAGAGGTAGCTCAAGAATATGTTCTTACTGGAGTTGGATTACTAGCTGGATCAACAATATTTCTCTTAACTTTGCTATGGGGAACTTGTGTGATTATTGGCAATAAAGATTTCTCCTTAGAATCTGGCTCAAATACTTCATTGAGTTCCACCCAAAGCTCTTACAAAAAGTTCTTATCATTTCTTACTGGTTAGATTCAGTCTTTGTTAATTCATGAACTCATAGTTGTGTTTCTTCTTTTTTTGTCATTATTGTTTTTTATGATTTCAGGTTCTGGTGTAACTACAGACTCGGAAACAAGTTCAGCAGCTAGAATCATGCTTCTTTCACTTATACCATTTCTGTTTCTTTTAGTTCCAAAATTATTTGGAATGACATTTACTACCCATGGATATATCTTCTTAATTACACTTCCTGTTTCGGTAACATTCTTGCTGGTATACTTCATCTATCAGGTAAATATTTATCTTGAATTAACTGTTGGTTCTTTTGTTTCTATAATGGGTTAGTTTGGATATATTGTGTTTTATCTCAAATGGGTCAAAACCAAATAATTAACTAAAAGGGAATCGGCTCAAATGGGTCCAAGTACACAAAGGGGTTGAATAATGTGTACATACTTCTAAACCATTGAAACTGTTTACGTAACTGTAGTTAACACATTGATTACTTATGTTTTTTAAATGGGCAAAAGGTATTTTTCTGGTGATCCCAAACCCGTCATTGTCTGTTTCACTTTGTACGAAAATGACCCATTTCTGTCATGATAATTTTGACTTTGTTTTCATGTAGGTGTTTGAGCCTTCTATCCAAAAGAGACGATTATCATATGTCAAACACGAGCATTTAGTTTTAGACATATTAAAACATATACAAGAGCACACCGCAGAAAAAATACTCACCGAAGATGGTTTAGCAAATCTGCCTGCTATAAAAAGGTTCACTCTTTTTTCATATTTATTACTTTACATGTGTGCATTATGTCATATTTAAGTGATTTTTGGTTGGTAGATAAGTAGTTCATTTTTGTTTCTAATGTTGAGAATTAATTTAAGTTCCCTAGCTATTTTCATGCATGCACGTGGGTTTGTTTAAGTTTGAATAAGTGGCATGCCAAGTCAGTGTTCAGTCCGGGTCATGTGGGGTTGTTCCACTTTATCTGTTAGCCGTTAAGTATTTGCTTATTTAAGCTTTGAGTCTGTTCTTGTTTTCAGTATGTACTCTCAATTATCAGTGAATAAAATATCGTGCATTCTAAGTATTCTTGAGTGTTCATCTTTGTTATTATTGTTGTGAGGTTATTGTGTGTGCTCATACCAACACGTGGTATCAGAGCTAGAAGATTCATTCATGGCTGATGCTGGTATTATATCCAATCCGTCTCACACTCCTATTCCCATCTTTAAGGGGGAAGGGTATGAGCATTGGAATATAAGAATGAAGACGATCCTAAGGTCAAAAGGGCTGTGGGAATTAGTGAATCTGGGGATGACTGATCATGGTGAAAACCTTGAAGAAGCCAGGAAAGAACACAAGAGGGATGCTCAAGCTTTGGCTGTGATTCAACAAGGTGTTCATGACATCTTGTTCTCACGAATTGCTGGAGCAGACACCTCTCAAGAAGCATGGGACACCTTGCGAATAGAATTCCAAGGTGACTCACAGGTGCAGTCAGTCAAGTTACAAGGATTAAGAAGAGAATTCGAAAACCTGATAATGAAAGATGGAGAAGCAGTTGGAGATTACTTCTCAAGGGTGATGGCTATTGTGAGCCAGCAGAGATCATATGGAGAGGAGGTCCCAGATCAGAAGATAGTTGAGAAGATTCTGAGAAGTTTGACAAGCAAGTTTGATTATGTTGTTCCATCGATAGAGGTTGCATATGATCTCACCACCTTGACACCTGTCAAGCTGATGGGATCACTACAATCTCAGGAAGAACGAATAAATGGCAGATCTGGTGAATCAAAGAATGAAGAAAGAGAGAAGTCAGATGAGCAGGCCCTTCAGGTTTATCAGCCCAACAGGAGATTGAACTTTGATCAACCTAGTAGGGGAAGAGGTCGTGGTACCTTTAAAGGTAGAGGTAGAGGAAGGACAAGTGATGAAAGAAACAAAGGCCCTCAATGTTATCAGTGCAACAGATTTGGTCACATGAAGAGGGAATGTTGGTACAATGATGAAGGACAAGCACGTGTGGCTGCTAATTCAGATGAAGGCAATGAAAATAGTGATGAAGTTCCTTACTTGTTCATGGCCTTAACCACTGGTGAAGTTGAAACTCCAAGTCTGTGGTTCATAGACTCTGGATGTTCCAACCACATGACCAGTATTAAAAGTAGCTTTGTTAGCCTTGATGAGTCTTTCAAGTTGGGAGTCAAATTGGGTGACAAAAAGAACTTGGCAGTAGAAGGAAAAGGAACAATCAGAATCAAGATGAGCAATGGAGGGTTCAGGTATCTTGATGATGTTTACTTTGCACCAAATCTTGAATATAATTTAATGAGTGTAGGGCAGCTGATGAGGAAGGGGTATGCATTGATGTTTGACAATGGAGTCTGTTCTATAGTGCATAAGGAAACTCAGGCAGAGATGATGAGGGTTCCTTTAGCTGCTAATAATATGTTTCCTCTGGATGCCACTAAGGTTAAAACTAGTGGCACCACACGAAATCATGAAGAAACCAAACTCTGGCACTGCAGATTTGGTCACCTGAACACTCAGGCCTTGCAGCAGCTACACAACAAGCACATGGTGGTGGGACTGCCTCAAATGAAGGAATATGGTGACTGTGAAGGCTGTGCACTTGGCAAACTCCACAAACTTCCATTTCAAACCAGTACTAGAAGGGCAAGTCAACCCTTGGAGATTGTGCATACTGATGTTTGTGGTCCCATGCCCATAAAAAGCCTTGGTGGTAGTAAGTATTTCTTACTTTTCATTGATGATTACTCTAGAATGACATGGGTATACTTTCTAGAAAAGAAATCTGAAGTGTCTTCAAAATTTAAAAGTTTTAAAGCTCATGTTGAAAAACAAAGTGAGAAGTTTATTAAAATACTCAGGAGTGATAGGGGGGAGAGTATTGCTCTAATGAATTTCATGCCTTTTGTGATTTGCATGGAATCAAGAGGCAATTGACTGCCCCATATACTCCTGAGCAGAATGGGGTCAGTGAACGAAAGAATAGAACAGTGGTAGAAAGAGCACAATGCATGCTTCAGGCCAAACATATGCCTAGTTACTTCTGGGCAGAAGCAGTTTCTACTGCTGTTCATATTCTTAACATGTCTCCTACAAAAGTTCTGGATGATAAGACCCCTATTCATGTATGGTCTGGAGAAAAGCCTGAAGTAGAAGATTTGAGAGTCTTTGGTAGTGTTGCTTATGGTTTAAAGCCTAGTCAGTTCAAGCACAAATTCGAAGCCACTTCAGCCAAAAGCATATTGATTGGACAGTCTACACCTACAAAAGGTTATAGGCTGTACAATCCTTTGACCAGGCAAATTATCACAAGAAGAGTTGTAAAGTGCTTCGAAGATCAGGAATGGGATTGGTCAAAAGACAAGAATGAACAGAATAAGCACTTATGGAATTTGAGTGTTTTTGATGATTTGCTAGAAGTTTCAAATGACAATACTGCCCCTGCAACTGATTCACAGCCAATACCAATCCAGGCAACCCAGAGAACAATGAAGGCTCGAGTTCTGGAAGCCAAAGTGTCTCTACAAACACGACTCAAGATGAAGCTGCTGTGACTGTTGATGCAGCCTCAACCTTGATAAAGACCAAACCTTTAAGTGAAATCTATGAGCAGACAAATCCTATGGAAGAGTATACTGTATGTGAATTTGCATTAAATATTAGTGATCCACTAACATTTGATGATGCAGTTATTAAGAAGGAGTGGAGAGATGCCATGATGGAAGAGATCAAGGCTATTGATAAAAATGGTACTTGGCAACTTGTTGAAGTACCCAGTAACAAGAACATTATTGGTTTAAAATGGCTGTACAAGACCAAGTTGGGTCCCAGTGGAGAGATCTTGAAGTACAAAGCAAGATTAGTGGCAAAAGGGTATTCTCAGAAGAAAGGGGTTGATTTTCAAGATACTTTTGCTCCAGTTGCTAGATTTGAAACTATAAGAACTGTTCTATCAGTTGCTGCAGCACAAGGGTGGCTTATCTATCAGCTGGATGTCAAGTCAGCATTCCTGAATGGGAAGCTTCAAGAAGAGATATATGTTGAGCAGCCCAGAGGTTTTGAAGTGACAGATCAAGAACATAAAGTGTACAGATTGTTAAAGGCCTTGTATGGTCTTAAACAGGCCCCAAGGGCTTGGTATGCCAGAATTGATGAATACTTTATAAAGAATGGGTTTACTAGAAGCTGCAATGAACCAACCTTGTATGTGAAGAAGACTGCTGATAATAGGCTAATGTATGTATGTCTTTATGTAGATGACATTATCTACACCAGCCATAGTACTGACTTGTTGCAGGAGTTTAAGCAAGGCATGATGAGTGAATTTGAGATGACAGATTTGGGTCTACTTAAGTTCTTTCTGGGGTTGGAAGTGTATCAAGGTGAGAAGAACATTGCTGTATGTCAAAGTAAGTATGCTGAAGAAATGATCAAGAAGTTTGGTATGATTGGATGCAAGACAGAAGACACTCCAATGAATGCAAATGAGAAGCATAAGAAGGATGATGGAACCAAACCTGCCGATCCATTTGTTTACAGAAGCTTGGTTGGTGGGCTCATGTATTTGCAGCATACCAGACCTGATATTGGGTTTGCTGTGAATGTATTGACAAGATATATGCAAGAGCCTAGTAAAACACACTTTGGTGCTGCTAAAAGGGTGTTAAGATATGTTGCAGGTACTATTAAGAATGGTTTAGTGTATAGCAAGAATCAGGAGATCAGACTGGTGGGGTACACTGATAGTGACTGGGCAGCATGTCTGGATGATAGGAAGAGTGTGTCATCAAATGTGTTCTCAGTTGGCAGTGGGGCTATTTCATGGTGTTCAAAGAAGCAGCAGTCTATTGCACTATCTAGCACTGAAGCTGAGTACATCTCTGCAACTGGTGCTACTTGTCAAGCCATCTGGTTGAAAAGAATTCTGAAGGATTTGGGTATTGTGCAGAATGAAACTACTGTCATATGGTGTGATAATAAGTCAGCTATACAATTGTCTAAGAATCCAGTGGTGGATGGAAAGTCAAAGCATATTGAATTGAAACACCACTTCATAAGAGATATGGTGGCTCAGAAGATGGTTTCTCTAGAGTTTTGCAGCACTGAAGAGCAGGTGGCAGATGTTTTGACTAAGGCTTTGAGCAAGGATAAGTTTCTGAAGTTCAAAAGGATGCTTGGTGTAAGGGAACTTAACTTAAGGGGGGGTATTGAGAATTAATTTAAGTTCCCTAGCTATTTTCATGCATGCACGTGGGTTTGTTTAAGTTTGAATAAGTGGCAGTTGCCAAGTCAATGTTCAGTCCGGGTCATGTGGGGTTGTTCCACTTTATCTGTTAGCCGTTAAGTATTTGCTTATTTAAGCTTTGAGTCTGTTCTTGTTTTCAGTATGTACTCTCAATTATCAGTGAATAAAATATCGTGCATTCTAAGTATTCTTGAGTGTTCATCTTTGTTATTATTGTTGTGAGGTTATTGTGTGTGCTCATACCAACATCTAAAACATATACCCTTGACCTAAACATTCTGATTAGATGACTGGTTTGCAGTTTGTTCACAAAGATTGATCAAGATGGCGACGCATACATATCTTTTCCTGAGCTTAAAGGGGTACTTCAAGATATCAAGTTCAGGCAATTAACTTGGGACAAACAGCAAACAATTGAACAAATTATGAGTGAATTTGATGATGATGGTGACACAAAAGTAACAATTGATGAATTCACTAATAGATTCACAAAATGGCTTGATGAAACTAAAAGTGCAGTGAATAAACCGTATCGTTCAGTTAGTTCTTGGAAAGACTTATATCAGGTACTTATTATAAGTTCTTTCAAATTTGTAAGCGCGCAGTAACATATTATGATATTGTATTGAATTCATAATTCTTAGGTTGTCCAACCGTGGGTTCAAACGAAAAAGCAAGAACAAGAAATGATGAAAAGACTCGTATCCGAAATTATTAGTCATACTAAAAACTCTCCACTTGGGAATTTTTATACAGAAGATGGAAAACCAAATGTATCTGCTATAAAGAGGTATATTATATAAGACTGTAAAGTATATATCGCGGTCTGTCAATGATCTGATTCATGTTGTATTTTTTTTTAGATTGTTTAAGAGCTTAGATGTCAACAATGATAATTTTATATCGCGATCCGAATTAAAAACGCTTATGATGGATTTTAACTTTGGGGAGACATCATGGAATGTGGATGAAGCAACATCTCACATAATGCAAGATCTTGACAAAAGTGGAGATCAACAGATTGATGAAGAAGAATTTGTTGATGGATTTAGAGATTTGCTTAATGTATCCAATGTTCAGTTGACACCAAAGACACCCGGGCCTAAGGATATATCGCGGGTAAGCAAGTATTCTCATAAATTCATAATTTGCTACTTGTGACAGAGAGCGAAAGCAAGAATAAAAATCTCAAGTGAAAGTTGATATAATATTCAACGCTTAAAGTTAAACCATAGCATCAAACATTTTTATAGGGAAATTGAAATATTCCAAGCCTAATCAATATCAATTGCAACTATTATTTTTAAAGGTTTTAATTTGATAAATTTAACCTAAAAAGTTTACATGATTTGATGAGTGTGCAGAAACCATGGGAGAAATGGGTAGATGGTGACGTGGATAAATCTATGTGGGCATGGACAAAGGCTGTAATGCTATTGGTTCTTGGGATAACCATGCTAGCTCTTTTGGCAGAACCACTCATACACAGTGTTCAAAATGTGTCCAACTCAGCAACCATACCATCTTTCTTTGTATCTTTTGTTTTGGTTCCTTTGGCCACTAATGCTAGAGCTGCTATCACTGCAATCAAAACTGCAAGTCAAAAGAAAGAACGAACTACTTCCTTGACTTTTTCTGAGGTTTGTTCCATCCTTAACAAATCAATATTATGAAGCGGTTAAATGGGCGGGTTATGTAACAGGTTGTTACACTTGTTTTTTTCAACTATCTTAAATAATATAAATAAATAACGAGTTAAATATAAAAATCTGAACCACCTTAGAGGGTTGTGTGCATTTAAATACATTATAAACAACTTTTGACCGATTTATCTTGTTAAATCCATTTGATTACTCCCCTTACTATTTGACTATCCTAAGTAAATCTTATTGACCCCTTAATTAAAATATAGCATAAGTGTAACATTCGTCTCCTCATACCAATCAATATTATCTGTTTTGACAATGAGGACCACGATGATTTGTCTTTTCTTGAGTGGAACTTTCTCGAAGGTACTTTATTATGAATTGCTCACACTCAAACACGACTAACAATGTCAATGCACCATAAACAAGTTGATGGTATACGTATCACATGTGAACGAGGGGATGTAGGATTTGTTTAAGGTGTCAATAACATAAATTACATTACGTCGTTTTGATTTTTAGTATGCTTGATAATTGAAGCCTATGTGGGACGTTTTGCTTATCGATGGTTGATTAATTTCATACATTTTTTTCAATCGTTGATGCAGATATACGATGGGGTGTTCATGAATAATGTTCTTGGACTTTCGGTTCTTGTAGCAGTCGTATATTTTCGAGGACTGATATGGCATTTCACTGCTGAATTGTTGGTTGTGTTCATTGTCTGTGTCGTCGTGGGGACAACAGCGGGCTTTAGATCCAAGTTTCCTGTATGGACATCGATAGTGTCGTACTTGCTCTATCCCTTATCTTTGATCTTTGTGTATGTTTTTGCAGATTTTCAATAGGAAAAAGATTAGTAAATTATATATTTTTTGGTCACCTGAATGTCAAAGCATGTAATTGTTGTATTTATAGTTTTCATGTATAGAATATTTTTTCATAGTTGTGGAATCTTGTTTTTAAAAGCACTTAAAACAACCTTTTGTAAGGTGGAATTTTTGTTTTGTTTTGTTCAATAGGTGTTAGTTGACCCGCGTTTCATCGCGGGCGTCGCTGTTGTGCATACATGTTACACACAATGGACGGCGGTTCGTTGCCGGGAGCTTCTGTTGCGTTGAGGGTTTGGTGGGCATAAAAAATAACATTAAGTGACTGGCATGCTCGCGTGGGTTTCACAAAAATACTCGCAACCAATTAAGTTTCACACAAACGTTAACACTTGGGTTGCCTATCTATAACTTATAATAAAAGAATTGAATTTTGATGATGTGGCATTCAATGGAGACCTCAACCCCTCCTTGAATGTGTCACGTGGCATCATATAGGATTTTTTAATTTTTGAGTTTTTTTAATAAATCTATATATATATATTATAATTATTTTAGAAAAAGATAAGAATTTAAAAACAAAATTAAATTCTCTCTAATGTAAACATGTATTATAGTATTGAAAACTAAAAAAAAAAAAAAATTGGTGTAGAGTAATTACGTGTAGAGTAATTACATAATTACTCTAGTGTAAACTAATGTATTTACCTTAATGACGTAATTACACTAAAAAAAATTAAATTTTTTTTTGTATTATTCATATAGAAAGAATGTTTAAGCACATGGGAAAAAAAATTATAAAAAATAAATAAATTTTTTTTACCCCCTTTGATTCTCACAGTTTTTACCAAAAAACTATTTTGTATTTGATCTTTACTCTATCTTTTATATACGAGATTTTTTAAAGAAAAAATTACACCAAATTAACGAGCGTTTTATTATCTTTCCAACGAGTACCATAGTGCTATATAAAAAACGGAGGAAAAAATTACACCAAATTAACGAGCGTTTTATTATCTAAAGCGTGTGAATATTTCCAATGTACACCTATGTATATATGTTGTACATCTAGGTATATTTTTATCCAGCGCATAGATTTGTATATTATTGTGTATGTACTGAGATAAAAAAAACCATATACACACATGTATATGGCAAATATACATATGTGCATATAAGACATGTAGTTGTAATTTTTTTGGTCACGTACATAAATGCCTTCCATAATTTATTATGACAAAAGCATAGCTCAAACATACTATATATGCACATGTGAACATTTAATTAGTTTACAAATCAATTTTTACTGATAAGCCCATTTTTCATTTAATTCTGCCTAAAATATGGGAACTAAATATGATGTGTAGTGCATATAACCAAAAAACACACAATTAATAACTGACATGCGATTAATGTGGATTGTAGTTTCATAAATTAACTTCCTATTAATAATCATATACCAAAATTCAATAATACCCCTTGATTTAATTAAAGATTTAATTAATGTTTTACTTATTTACAATCATGCCATTAGAGATCAATGGCTAAGATTGGTTCCTATAGTTCCTACTTAAGGTATGGTTCCTATTTGAACCCTACCCTATATATATATAGGGAATGGATATAAAGAAAACCCTTCTTATTTGGTAAACTCTGGAAACTCTGACTTCCCAATATTTTTTTTTTTTTTTTTGAAAAAAATAGGGCAAGTAATATACATGATTTTAAGCATTTTGGGCCAAAAAAATTAAAAAAGCGCCGAGTATTTTTTTTTTTTAAAGTAAAATAAAATTTTGACTAACACATGTTAAGCGCTAATAACAGGTGTTAACAATGTGTTAACTATATGTAAACAGTAGACGTTTTTTATTTTTAAAAAAAAAAACCGTTCGGCGCTTTTTCAATTTTTTTGGCTCAAAATGCTTAAAAAAATGTATATTACATACCCTATTTTTTTCAAAAAAAAATGTTGGGAAGTCAGAGTTTCCAGAGTTTACCAAATAAGGAGGGTTTCCTCCATATACTTTACCTATATATATATATATATATATATATATATATATATATATTTGAACGGCCAACAAACATTTTTGTCGACTACCCAGAGGAGTCCTCACACTATGGACAGTCCCCCATGGCCAACCCAATGGAGGGCCCATACATACCTCCGGCGGCTGGCGTAGTCAGGTCCGCCCATGCAGTTCCCGAAACCGGGGAAAACCCAACCCCTCACCCGCCCTTAGGCACGACCGTGAAGGATCGGTAAAACCCGGACAAGATCAGGACTCGAACTCGTAACCATAGGCCAGGAGTCATCAATCATTTCTCATTATGTTCCTCGTGGGAATCGAACCCAGGACCCCCAAGATGGATTCCCGATTTATTCACCAACTGAGTTACCCGTGAAGGACGTATAATTAATTATATATTGAAAATTATTAAGTGTCTAAATGTAATGGGCCATAGCCCGTGACCAACTAGCAAGTTGCATTGAGTTCGGTGGCTTTGAAAACAAAGAATAGCATGCTACCTTAGGTTCCCGAGTTAATTTAACGAGGGAAAAGAAAGGAAAGAAAAATTTGATTGTGTTCCCGAGTTTCATTTAAGGAAGGAAAAGAAAGGAAAACAAAACATAGTGTGTTCCCGAGTTTCATTTAAGGAGGAAAAAGAAAGAAAATGAAAGGAAAACTAGGCAAAATCTTTAAGTTTAGTTTTCCTTCCGATTTGAAAGGAAACGGAAGGAAATGATGTTTATCCTTTCTTTTCCTTTCCTTTCTCTTCATTTCCTTCGATTATTTTTCTTTCCTTTCCCTTTTTAAGTTAAATCGGGAACACAACGTAAGTGAAAAGAAGTGTAAATCGGAAAAAATAAGTAAAATATCACTTTTTTCTAATAACTGGACGTAAGTATTTATATATAGGCCGTTCAAAAAAAAAAGTATTTATATAAAGCTGCTGTCATATTTAGAAGCATTGTTTGTGTTATCCTTGATTAGATAGTCATGTAAAGTTATGTAATGTCTAAAGCAAAAAGTAAATGAGATATCAATATCCAAACAGTCATTTTAACAACTATTGACAAACAACAAATTAAAACACTGCCCACTATGATTTTACTGTCCAAACCCCTAAATAGTGTAATGCTCTAGTACTTTAAAACTGAATATTTCACTTTACTTTAACAAACCATTTTATAGTCTAACATGTAAGTATGCACATCGCCATAAAACAGTAAGGTAAGAGGGATTTAGAAACTCACTTGTCTGCAGCTAACAATTAAATATTGTTATGCCTACGCTAAAACTAACAGTGTCCGATCTACGTCAATGTTAATACGTGAAACCCGCCACTTTACAGTATTCTAGAGGACAAAGTCATGGACAAAGTCGCTAGCAACATTGCCTGACTCACATTAGGACTTCCTTCGGAGAGTTTATTAGTGCACTTTGTGTGTATGTTGCTGTGTGAATGTGGTGAGAATTAACGTGTATAGATTACAGTGATTGTTATGTAATATGGGGATCTCATGATTGGGTATTATATATTCAATGTAAATATTGCGGCAAACCACAAAGAGTCTTTGTGATGTGGCTCACACACAGAAATACTCAATCAACCTCATTTTTGATGTTAAATGATGAAGAATGAGGACCCATTTGCCTAGTGGGGAGAGGGTGAATGTGCCATTCGCCTGGTAGATCCATGCGAATGGGCCAACAACTATAAATAGGGGAGCTCTCATTCCACTCATTCTAGATTTGGTGTTCTTCTTTCTACCCAACCCTTGTTCCTATCAAAACTGATTGTAGAGTGAAAAACCTTAGCTCTGGTTAAGCGGGTATGCGAGTGTGTGAGGGGAGATCATGCTTGTGTGATCTCCTCGTGTCTAGTGTTGATGTAAACTCTTCCTGTTTTAATACAATCTGTGATGGTTCATGTTTATCATGATTATTTGACCTGTTTGAGTTGTACGTTGTTCCTCATTGTTTTACACATTGAGATTTGATCTATCATAGGACTGGTCCATGGACGTCCAGACTTTACTAAAGTCACAAAATACTCCAATGACTTTATTGAAGTCTTCATGCCTAATCACATTAGGACTTCCTCCGACGACTTTATTAAAGCCTCTAGCATATGAACAAAGTCACCCAAATCTTCTCATATGCAAACCTGTTTTTTATTCAAAATCAATACTTTTCACTTCCAAACGATTGTTTAAATTTCATGAAAAAAGATTCAAGCTTTTAGTCATTAAAACACGTAAAAATCCAGTCTTTATGTTAAAAAAACAAGTTTTACCCAAAAAAAAAACATTTTAACAAAAATCTAATTCTAACCCAATTCTTGATTGATTACTAAGGAACATGGTTTTTAAAACCGGACCGGCCGGTCAGACCGAGTTTCGGGGCTTGGACCGGTCCGGGTCGGATGGTTGGACCGCTATGCAATCGAACCGGTGATGGACCGTTGAACCGGTCAATAGGACCGGAAAAATAAGGGTCGGACCGGTTTTTTATTTATTTTTTATTTTTTTGGGTTTCGATGCATTTTTGGGCCGGTTCATTGAACCGGTGAATCGCGGGGGCTTCGGTTCGATGACTGGTCCGGTTCTGGAAACATTGCTGAGAAGATAACAACTTATTTCTAACCTTTCTCAAGCCTCAAATCCAAATTTCTTTTATCTTGATCTTGTAAGATGGTAAAAGACTTATTGCATTCCATTTAATAAAGGCTTACAATATATAAAGACAAATCAGGCAAATAATATCCTAAATAGTAAATACTATAGATTTCAATAGATCTTAGTTCAGCCACTATCTCTCTATACTTACTCTCTCTACAATGGTGACGAATATGAGTTTAGATGGCAAGGGTTTCATCTCTTTCTTTATATAGTTATGGTAATGGCCTATCATCCCCTTATGGAGTTTACATTTTGGGTCTAATCCATTCATTTAACCAAATCCTGTTAAATTAAATTTGAAAGGTGTGTGAGTGATGCGGTGGGAACACAGACATTGCCAAGGTGTGGATACTTCGGGCATTTCAGTCATTATCCTCAACCAAAGCTGGAACCGCAGTCATGGTTAGTCTATTTTGTTAATCAATCGGTTTTGTTTATTCGGCTAGATTGACAGTTTTTGTTCACTTTGTTTTTGCAACCGTTTGTAAAATTACGTTCCTAACTCATGTGCCTCTTCATACCTTCATTTAATTGAAACATCACATGTATTTGAGTCAACCATTGTGTTGGTTCAAACTTCAAAGGGGTGTACATATCACTTTTAAATGCAACATCTCTCATTTTGTAAATGGAAGAAGGTGATCGACGTAACAGGAATAATATATAGAAGTTCTAGTAGATGGAGAAGGTGATCGATATATAGAAGTTCTAGTAAATGGAAGAAGGTGATTCATTCTATACTACAAACAACCTTACGGAGCATATGGAGTTGCGGAAACAATGTGTGTTCAATCGAAAACAAGAAGGGTTACCAACACCAAAGAAGAGATAAAGGCGTTGGGTTTTTTATGGGTTCAAAATAGATCCAAGTTCCCATTATTGTTGTGGGTCTAATGGTGTAATTTTGAATTGTATGATACAGGAATATAATGTAATAATCTTTGGTAAGATGTTGGTTAACGGGCTTTGTTAACCCATAGTATTAATAAACTTTTGTTGACGTAGAAAGAAACAAGTACACTGGTGGATTGAATGACAATTGTCAAAGCCTTTGAATTATCGCAATAGTACATTATTAATTGATCGAGCTATCACCATCAGTAGGTGCTGAGGGGCGTGGCAACTTGTTAAATACGTGAAGGCCTCCACGGACATTGATATAGGATCGCGTGACAGATGGATGGTTCGAGTCACCGAGTCACAAAATAACAAATTATTCTTTTATCAATATAAATAGATATTAAATATCTATCTATTCAACAATAATTCATATACGAAAACGAAATGATCAAACAATAGAAAAAATGGGGCGTTTGTGGATACCATAATTTATAATTGTTTTTTATTTAATTATTTTCTAGAAACAGCTAAAAAAATATGTGGATCTGTTATCTTGAGTTGAGCAACGTCGTGGAGAAGATTTATCTTGACAAAGTTACACATTTTATTGAACTTGCTGGGTACCGCTACGGTAGCAACATGTCATTCTAACATATTAGTAATTCTTAGATTATTAGATAAACAAAAAAGTTATAACTTTACATTTATTCTATGTTTCGTTTATATATTTTATTATAGGAGTAATGGAAATAAATAATCATAACTATTGACTATTGGCTAATAAAAGTCCCAACTATGAAAATAACCATTAGCAGTTCCAACTTTCGACATATTCGCCACCAATGGTTCCAATTAGTCTAATCACTAACACCGTTAGTTGCATGCTGATGTGGCGTCACATCAGCAACCCACGTCATCGGACATGTGTGTTAAGTTGTGACACGTAAGACGCCACATCAGCAACCCACTAACGGCGTTAGTGATCAGACTAACTGGGACCGTTAGTGGTCAATATGTCGAAAGTTGGGACCGCTACTGGTTATTTTTGTAGTTAGGACTGTTATTGGCCAATAGTGTTAGGATTATTTATTTCCAATACTCCTTTATTATAACAGAACGCCATTGCTTCGTAGTACTGATTTATAAGGGGGGACGGGGCGCTACCAGAATTGGGCACGGGTACCCCACTACAAGCACGGTAACACCGCCGCCACCCGTGCTGGTAGGGGTCCCGTGAACCAAATACGGGTTCCATCTAACGGGCTGGTAACAAGCCATAATTATTGCAACGGTCACTTTTTATAATATATTTTATTACTTTTTGACCATTTGAATTTATTTAATATGAAACGGTAATATTTTTTTGACCGTTATTTTTTAAATGGTATAAATTGTGCACGTTTTAAATAAAAAAACACAACCTACATTAACCAAACTACTTTAAAACACAAACAAAACAAATGGATCCAAGGAAAACAAAGAGTGTTTCGACGGGTGCGAGGGGAACCTCGAAATCTAGGGGTTCTAGTAGTCGAGGCAAAGCTTCGAGTTCGAGATCGGCTATGGTTGAACCGTATAAGCCCGTGATCAATTTTCCACAAACCCAACCCCAACCCCAACAACAACCGTTTACTCACAATACCAACAATTCCCACAAAGCCAACCACCCATGATGTATCAACATTATTTTACGCCGCCTCAATTAACAAATTCCCAACTAGAAGACTTCGAGCTCAACCTAGAAGATGAGGACGATGACGAGGAGGAAGCTGTACCAGAGACACAGTTCGAGCATCATGTAGATGAATAGATAGACGAGGAAGCGGGTGACGCGCTTGAAGTTGACGTTGAAGAACTTGATGCAGGGGGTAAAAGAAATATGCAAACCACGTGAAAGCTGTGAAGTGGAATACGGCACAAGAGGTTGCTTTGGCAAAAGCTTGGTGTTATGTGTCGGAGAACAGGGAGAAGAGTAACCAAAGAAGCAAGGGAAGTTTTTGGAAAGCGGTCCAAAAACATTACACGTCATTGTTGGGTTCTTCCACCCGAACAGTTGATCAAATTAATTCTAAATGGACCGCCATGAACCCACAAATGAATGCGTTCAATGGACTTCATCAACAAGCGGTAACAATTATGATATATTTAACTTAGCTTTTTATTTGATTAAACAAATTTCTCTAAATTATATTTAATTGACGGTTCTATTTAATTATATAGGAGCGCCTACGAGGGAGTGGATGTAGTGATCTAAACGTCATGCAAACGGCGTTGAACAATTACAGAAAAAGCCATCCTTCGGGTTTTAATCATCAAGCGGCATGGGAGATTGTAAAAGACCACGACAAGTGGAAAAAGCAAGTGTTGATGGGTGAAGAACCGTCCGACAGTCATTCGGACAAGAGACAAAAGTCTTTGGAAAGCGGCAACTATCAGCCAACTACCTTTTTCACACCGGAGGATACCACCCCCACTAGCCACATGTCGGACCTCAACGAAAATAATAACCCAACGTGGCCCAAACGAAAAACTAAGAAAGACGTCGCCGCCGAATCATCAGGCAAATCATTTGTTGACAAACTCGGGTCATACCGAGCAATGAAAGAAGACAAACTCAACCAGTTGGTCACCCTACAATCTCAACAAGGCGAAAAAGCAATGGCGTTTTTAGAGGAACAACGCGAATTGTTGATACAAAGGCAGTATGACCACGACTTGAATATGTATTCAAAACCACACGACCACCTCAAAGGTAAATCTTAGGAGTTTGTTTTGAAACGTAAAGAAGAAATCGCGGCGAAACTCAATTGGGAGCGTTATTGGGTCGAAGGCGACGCGGATTATGAAGGCGACGAGTAGGATGAAATCGTTTGTATTTTTATTTTAGTTGGTGCTTTTGTAATTTTTTTTATTTTAATGGGACGGTTTATTTTTTTAAGTTTACAAACGGTAGTTTTAATTCAAACGGTTATTTTCTTAGTAAAAACGGTAATTAAAAAAAAGGAAAACTAAAAAAATAAAGATTTCGGTGAAGTAAATAAGTGGAGTGCTGCCTACAAAAAACTAATTTAGTGAAGTGATGTGACAGTACAGGATTGGTTAAAATCAGTGAAGGAAAAAAAAATAAGGGTAGCACCCCTTGACCCTTGGTGCCCTAATTTTGTTACTTTTCCATTTTCTCAAGTTTTGTTGCATGTTGATATTATTTATCATAAAAGTAAAATAAAAGTTAGTTAGAAAAATATTTAATTAGGATTTACGGAGTATTTTTTTTGAACGGTCAGCAAATATTATACAAACTTAGCCACCCGGGAGCATTTAATTGTTAGTTTAAGAACACTGGCTCAAGTTAAAACACATTTTAATATTATATTTCTACAATCGTAATATATTTGAATACTGGATTGAAGTTTAAATATGCTAATAATAATAATAATAATAATTATGTGTTAGTTAGCTCGCGCTTCGTTGCGGACGCGACTATTGTGCATACATGCTTAGTAGTAATATGTAACGGGTTTTGTTGGTTGGGCTGATAGGTTTTCTTGAAAGCAAAACTTTTAGGTGGGCCGTCACTATTTCACTTTATTTGAAGTTAGAGTTAGAAAAAAATATGTCAATGGGTAGCAAAAAAGTGTCATAATACGTGGACAAGTAGAAACAGGTCCAATCATATGATGTCATGGAGCTTTGTGTTATGGTATGTTTAGATAAACTTATTTGAGTTCAAAAAGACTTTTTGTTAAAAGGAATTACTAATTTATGACTTTTTGAAAATGACTTTTTAAAAAAAAAATGTTTGGGTTAGTTTATGTGGTGATAAGTCAATAAGTTGTTTTGTAAAAAGTATTTGGATTAGCTTATTGATGTAACTTGACAAAAAAGGACGTTATGTTGGTAGTTGGATGAGCAGATGTGTTGTTATGATAAGGGTAATGTTGATAAAAATTCTCAATAAGTCATAAGGAGATATAAAAAGTCACCTCCTCCTTACTTCTTGAAATCAACTTATTATAGGCAAAAATTAAGTTAAAATATAAAGGCCTTTTCAATTGCCAAATATTTGTTGGTAACTTATTAACTTTTTGAGAAATGAATAAGTCATAAGAAGGTAGAAATAAGGAATCCCAAACACCCTCTTAGTGTGTCAAGTAGCAAAAACAATAATGTAATTTCTCAATTTGGAAGAGAACATAATAGTAGTAATTCGTGTGTGGCTTATTTTAGCAGTATGACACTGTAGAACTGTTGTACAATCTATATATTATAATATTCCAAAGGGATATATCCTACATGGCACTCAATGAGGCCATTCTCCCCCTTGAGATGCCATGTAGGATCCATGTGGCATCATGTATTGAGAGATAATTAGGTAATAAAAAAACAAAAGAGATTGAGTTATTTTAGAAAAAAATAAATTAAAAACAAATTTAAATTTTTCTCTCTCATGTTTCCTCCTATAAATTTTAAACGTTAATATCTTTTATATACGAGATTTTTTAAAGAAAAAAATTACACCAAATTAACGAGCGTTTTATTATCTTTCCAACGAGTACCATAGTGCTATATAAAAAACGGAGAAAAAAACGACTATTTTTTGTGGGGTTTCATTCATACATGAAAAAAACACAAAGTGTTCAGATTATTCATTAATCATGTATTAACAAGTCATTAATTGTGTTATCATATTAGATATTTTAATATGTCATATTAGATATTTCAACCCCGGAACGCTCCCGGGATAAAAACTAGTTATAGTATATATAATAACAATTTTTATCTATTTTTTTTTATACCAAGATAAAACAAGTTACAATAAAAACAATAACAATTATATGTTTTATTGTATTGTATTAAAGATTCACGAACAGGAACAAGATTTGGATCAGATTGACAGGTGGATGGTTTCAACAAGTGAATCACAATAGTCAATCAAGATACAATTTTTTTATATTAATATAAATAAATGATAAAATATTTATATAACATCATCTAAGGCGCATAATGATCGATCGAATAATACCAAAAAGAAAAAAAAAATGAATGTGACTTGCCGACTGGAATGTAGGCCATATTCTATAACACCATTAATGCGTGATCGATACAAAGACGCCCGAAAATGTCATATGCGGGGTGAAGGACATAGACGTTGTATTGTAGGGTAGGTTAGTGTTTTTGTCTTTTGGGGATGAATCCTAATGGGTGTAACATTTTGTTTTAATAAATGTGTATACAAATTATATAATTTAAACTTTAATTAAGTAATTACTAATTTATAAACTTACTAGTTTAAGAATTTTAATAAAGATTAACAATATATATGAATTTATCAAACATTTATGAAATGAACTATTATGTAGTGTTTTAACTTTTTTTTCTAAGTTGTGTATTCTTCAAATATTTTTATTATATTGTTACTTTTAATTATTTAACATGTAGATCCAACTGATTTTATTTTATAAAAATATATAAAAAAAGGTGATTACGTGAAAATGTAAAAACATAATTGATTTTATTATATATATGTAAATAGGACTCGGATTAAACTTATTCAAGTATCATTGAAACCGCCTCATCTTATTTAACTATAACTATGTGATCAATTCTTTAGGAAAAATATTGGAGCAGATAGATGATGGGGATATTTTTATGGATCAGGTGTATTTGTGTATGTTTTTAAATGAAAAAAAAATGTAAAACATTAATTCAAAGGAGATGATCTAAATGCTTTCACTGGAGCAAGGGATGAATAACGAGATATCAAGTGCCATTGAGTTAAATGCTAAAATGGCCCCTGTGGTTTGGCCCAAATTGCTTGTTTGGTCACTTTTTTGAATTTTCTGCCAAAAGCACCCCTCACAGATCGAAAATTGCCAAAATGGTCCATATTTAACTGAGTTTTTAACTGAGATTTGAAAGTCAGTTAAGTCTCAGGGGCAATTTCATCCTTTGTCCTCAGGGGCCAGACAACACCACCACCACAATAATCAACCAGCACCACTACCACCACCATCATCAACAAAAAACCACCACACCTACAACTAAAACCACCAGAATCACTCCGAAACACCACCACCACCGGAATCACTCCAACACCACCACCACCGCTCCAATAGTCGAACCATCTCCCAACATCGAGTTCCCCAACATCACCAACCCTTCAACATTCCAGCACCACCGTTAACCACCACTGTTCACCATCATATCCCACCATTAGCCACCACTATTCACTGGAAAAACAGAAAACGAATTCGACTAATAAAATTACAAAGTTCATGAGCAAAATTAAATCAGAAGAATCATAAAAAAAACGAAGACTCAATACAGACTTGAATTATGTATCGTGTGTTTTGAATTTGACAGAAGATAGAGAACACCCTTGGGCTCAACCAGAAGATGACCCGATGATGGGTTTGTGTTAACAACTTGCTAGAAAGAGGATTTGGAAAACGACTGGTTGACTTTTTCAGAGTCAACGCCCAACAGAAATGGGAATCTTCGTTTCCGGACACTGCAGAAATGGGCATATGAATCTGATGGTGTTCTCTGTTCAGCAGTAACCAGGAATTTCTGGTTCAACTTGTGTTTTTCACGCCAGTCTCCAAATATAGTCGCCGCTTTGATGGGTTTGATGGGTTCTAAATGAAAAGAGATGGGTTTGATGGGTTTTACCTTATTTCATCACAATCCACTTAGCTTATAATCAAAAGAGATGGGTTTGATGGGTTTTACCTTATTTCACCTAGGAACACCATGCTGCTTATCACCACCACAACAACCACCATGACCCACCTTCATCATTCGTCACCCTAGACCACCATCCGACCCTTGTCCCAAGCCACCAGCCACCAAACACCACCGTCACCGGTAATGAATCGGATCGCCACTGTCACCATCTGACTATGAAAACCCCAAACTGAGCGATCACCATCTGAACCCTAAGCCGACGCCGCTGTCACCTTAAAGAAACCCTAACTGTCATTGCTTCTGTTCTTGTCTGTAACTACCACTGCTGCTATACTCAACAATCGGACATCACCATCGTTAATCCTCAGCTCCACCAGTCTCCCTCTCTCCTCTGATTCTCTCTGCTCTGCATCTTTCTCTCTCTCGGTTCTATTTCTGGAAGTATGGGGGTGGTTGATAGTTGCCGCTGCCGTGGAAGGAGGTGGTCAGCCCTCCTACCTCCGATCGATCTCCCTCTCTCTCTCTGTAATTTATGTATGTGTGTGTGGGCTTTGTTTATCAGATGGAAAAATGCCCTTTTAACCCCCAAGTTGTTGTTGTCTTGGCAAGGGTTGTTGGAGAAGATGAAGTTCAGATGAGGAAGATGGGGTTAAAAGGGGTTTTATGGGGTTTACAGATGAAAGGACGAAATTGCCCCTGAGACTTAACTGACTTTCAATACTCAGTTAAATATGGACCATTTTGGCAATTTTCGATCTGTGGGGGGTGCTTTTGGCAGAAAATTCAAAAAAGTGACCAAACAAGCAATTTGGGCCAAACCACAGGGGCCATTTTGGCATTTAACTCAGTGCCATTTTATAACTTATATATATTCTAAAAAAGTATGTAAAACAAATATTAATTCAATGCTGCAAAATTTTGAGTTTGTTTCTTTTCCTTTCTATCGGATCAAGCTGATACATGCATTTCTTTTTCAAAAGTGGTATTTTAGATTTTTAGGTGAGTATTTAATGTATTTATATTATTTTTTTCATAATAATAACCTGATAACTTAATAGTTAATAAGATTGAAATGTCCGTTTACTAATTCTTTTTAACATTAACTTTTATATAACACCCTGCCAGTCTTCAAACCGAGGATTGCAAAAAACAAAACACTTAGGACTGCATAAAACAAAACACTTAGTTAGAGCATTCACAACCCATCCCTCATCCCCTCCCCCATTCTTAAAATTTAAGAAAATCCTACAAAAACTCACTCCATCCCAACCCCTTTCCCCATACCCCATTTCTAAAATTTACAAAAAACCTATGTTGAGCCCCCATATATGGGGTCTTCCATCCTTCCCCCATATCATTTAATAATAATAAAATAATACAAATGAAAGGTGGAGTGAATTAATATTGGTTGTAAAAAAATAAAATAATAATAATAAAAGCTTATAGGGGATATGAATGGGGAATGGGATGTGAGAGATTTTGCAAAAGTGAGTGGCAAATTTAGAAAACTATGATTTTTCCTTAAATTATATGGTTGGGGATGAGGGATGGGTTGTGAATGCTCTTACAACATGTACAACGTATTTTAATTATATTTTGTATATTGTTTTGAGTATATATTAAAAGTAAGTTGGAAAAATTTAGCATTCAGTTTTGGAAAGTCGAATAATGACTTGACACCTTCTTGATTATAATGCGTGGCCTGCAAAGTCGTGATGACTTTTAATGTAGACATGATATATATTTAGGGCTGACATAACAGGTTACACGAACTTGTTAAGACACGAACATGAAACCTGTAAAAACGAACACGACACGAAATCTAATCGTGTCATTTTTTTCAAACACGAACACGAACCTGCGTGTAACAGGTTAACACGATAAGACACAATACGACACGATAAGTAACACCTAGTAAAATAAGTTAACACGACAAGACACGACAAGACATGATAAGACACGACAAGACATGATAAGAAATACGATAAGACACGATAAGACCTGTTAAGACACGTACACGATAAGACACGAACACGAAACAGGTAAACACGAACACGACACGAAAATAAACAGGTCTTAACGTGTCGACCTGTTATAGACACGAAATCTGTTAAGGCAAAACACGAAACCTGTTAAAATCGTGTAGGTTCGTATCAGGTTATCATGTTCGTGTCTAAATTGTCAGCCCTATATATATTGCAAGTGGGATGATATTTTTATAGCCTATTCTGCTTTCACATGGAATGGTGGTGACATTTATATAACATCACATGCCGAGTATAATATCTCTTTGATATTATAATTTTGCAAACATTATAATTACTAAGGATTAATAGCTTAAAACCTTTAAATATTTGCAATATACCATAAATCACCTTGACTCCCTTCCGAGTGGTACACCTCAAAACTCTCAATTACTTAAAACAACTTAAGTATGTAATGTGACATAATGTAGCATCCCCACATAAGCAAAAGTCTTAAAAGCTTTGCGCGGAACCTTTCTCATCCACCAAATCTTTTGCAATTTGAGATGGGTCCTCGGGAATGGTTGAAGATGAGACGAATGCCTCCTTGTTGAGTTAAATAGGTGGTATGGCCATATCGTGTTCTTGAACGTGTCATCTTTCCGGACGTAATAATCATCATCCTTTTTAAATCAAATTTTGTGCTCAACGAATCAAATCATCACCAAAAAAAAAAACCACTTGTAAATAATTAACAATTCATTTTGGTTGATATATAGAGATTTAAAATATTTCTTATTTGTACAACATTTGTAGCCCAGTTGATTGAGGGCCTAAAGTTTCCTATGGGATGCTTGGGTTCATTTCCACTAGCTACATTTTGAGGACATTGGTGGAGGGGAAATGAGGGATGACCCGGCCATTAGCTTGGGTTCGAGTCCTGATCCCGACCGGTTTTACCGATTATTTCACTGTCGTGCCTTCGGGCGGGTGAGTGGTCGGGTTTTCCCGGGAATTGGTGGCAATTGGTGGCCCGGGTACTCTCGAGTACCTGATTCGCCAAAAGGGTGCCCGAGAGTGCTCGGAAATTGATTCATTGGCAGTTAAAAAAAATATTTCTTACATTTTTACAACGGTTAATAGTCTCCTTCATTTTACTAGTTGAAGATGAAAGTTATGAAAATTTAAATAACATGTAGAGCAAAAGAATCATTAAACATGAAAAACAAATGAAAGTAAAGACATTTCAAATGTTCTCTGAAAAATAATTGAAAACTAGTAAATTACGTCACATAACCGGCGTCGAGTCGTGATAACCTACAGATTTTTCCACGAACAACGGAGTTACACCAGCGGTATTTCCAGGGTCTGGTGATCGGATAACACAATGTAGAGAGTCGTATTGTTCCGTCGGTACGCGCACCACCCGGTACGAATAAATATGGCTGGGAAAAACGTCATCCACGAGACTCGAACCCATGACCATGTGGTTAAAGGTAGGCGCTCGTGGTGCAAGTTATTGCCTTTGTTGGATCAGTGGCTGTTTATATGAACACTTATGTGTTTATCAGATTTATATATGAGTTATTAAGCAGCGGAAATACAAGTGTTCAAAGGTCTAAAAGATCACTTTGAAGAGGAGTTATTACTCCCCCTTTACTGAACAATAAATGAGAAATAATAAACAGTTTAAGTATAAAGCAGTAATAGCAATTTATGTTTCTCAGATGTGAAATGGAATTATAAGTTTAAAGCCCGAAGGATTTCAATATAAGTTCAAAGATATTACACAAAATCACATGTCAAAATAGATGAACAAACTCATCTATTTATAGACTAATGTACTAAACTGTAGTCTGAAGTAATCTAAGATATTTAACAAAGATATTATGCTAAGATAAGGTTACTACAGTCTGTACATTGAAACTTGAAATCAAGACTTTAACAAAACTATATTATAATCAAACTGCTGATCTTTCAGTCGGTTAGAAGCTTCTGATGCAAAGTGCTGATGAGTGACAAACTGCTGATGAGCAGTTTGTCTTCAGCAGTTCTTCAGTGAAATGTCTGGTTAGACTTCAGAACTTCTGATGAGTTTACTCTTCAGTACTTTGGTGTTTGTTCTTCAGCACTTCTTCTTTTGTTCTTCAGCAGTTCTATACTTAGGCAGATATGAAATAGACTAAGGTTATCAAAAGGTGGTTTCGTCAATCCTCTTTGTCCCAACAATCTCCCCCTGGATTGATGAAGCCAAAACCTTATCTATCCTTTATTGTTGTCCTTTTCTCTCTTCTAGCATCCTCCAGATCTCTGCTGTCATCCGGGTGGTAAGAGTACATCTTTGTTGCTCAGTGAGAGGACCAAGTTCAGGTGTTAAATGTTGAATGGTGAGAAGGTCTTTGGACGATAAAACACTCAACTCCTTTGAGTTTCTATAGACCTTACTTGAACGGTCTCTCCTGGTCACAAATACTGAGTTGGATTCAGTAAATGACCATTTCACAATGTTTACCTTTGACCTGTCAAAGTCAGAGGCATAGGAAACCAAGCCTGTTTCCTTAGGTTGACCTGATTGAGGAATGTCTTCTATTTCAGTGACTCTCAGGTGAGATTCTTGACTTCCTTGTAGTTCAGCAGCACCTTGGATTGGCATGTTGGTCAGGTGATGCTCTGTAACAACCCTTGTATGTGTCTTCTCTTGGATGGATTGTTGTAACTGATAAGCATAGGTAGCCTTGTCTCTGAATTGGGTCAAGATGGGTTTCTCTTCAACATCAAAATCACCATGTACAAGCTGATCTCCTTCTAGCAAAATCATTTTGAAGTCAGTCTTGACAATGGGATCTCCATCTGCTTTTCTTTTGGTGGCTGGCTTTCTTAATGCACCAGATGATCTCTTGTCAATAGAAGTTGTTTGGACTTCTTGGCTTTCAAATCTTTCTGGTTCAGCAACTTTCTTTGCTTTGAATTTCTTGTAAGCCTCATACAAAGTTTGTTCTTTCCATTTGCTGATTGAGGCTTTTGAACCATAGCCATTTGCCACTAACTCTTCAATCACTTCAGCTCTTTTGGCTTTCCTCTCATTTTCAGTTGCTATTCTATCAGATAGCATTTGTGCTCTTCTGGTTAGCTCTTGTGTTGAGAGTCTTTTGAGGGCCACTTGCTTTGATTTGGAGTTCTTTGTAATAAATGCTATAAGCTGTGCTCTTTTGTCTTCTTCAGCAGCAGCTTCAAGTGCTCTCTCTTCAGCCTCAAGCTCATCAAGTTTCTCTTGGTACTTGATCAATTTTTCTTCAAAGCTCAAGTCTTCTCTGGTTTCTAGGCTGTTCCATACTCTGTTTTCTTTTGCCTTCTTTGCAGCTTCTTTTAAACTCTTCTCCAATAAATCTTTTGACATGCTGATGGGAGTAGGGTTTAAGACAGCTGTGGAAGTTGTTGTAGGCAAAGGAGTGGGAGCAGGTTCTTTTTCAGTTGCCTTAGGAACTTCTGATGATGGTTTAGGAGGTAAAACTGCTGATGTGGTAATTGGAGTCATAACTGCTGAAGGATTGTCTTCAGTAGTTTGAGAAATGTAATCAGCAGTTCTCTCTGATGCCTTAGATAACTTGAACTCTGGTGCTACTTCTTTTCCTGGTCTTTGTGTAGCAACTTCTGTTGGTTCCTTAATCATCTCCCCCTTTTTGGCTTCATCCACTTCTGGAAGCCTAATAGAGTGAGATGTTGCAGCAGACAACCTTGCCAGTTGATCTTGTGTTTCATCCATCTTCTTGTTCAACTCAGCAAGTCTCGAGTTGATCAACCCAAACTGATTGTTAGCTTTTAACTCCCAAGCAGTTGTGAAGGGTTTGAGTTGATCAGTTATGATTTGTTTGAGTGCCTGATACAGGGGACCATCTGGGCTGCATAGTTGGTTCAGATCTATGCTTGTGAGCCCAGTGAATTGGGTAGGTTGTTTTGGTGAAGGGGTGCTTTTTGGGTGATCTTCAGATTGCTCTGAAGATGCCAGTTTTGGGGATTTTTGGGCTAACTGGTCTTTAACCTGATCTTTGGTGACCAGCTTCTTGAGCTTGGATACCTTAGATGCAGGACCTTCAATGTCAACCGTCAATTCAGTTTGTGGAATGTTTGATTCATCAACCAACTTAATGGAATCATCTGAATCCCTGATAGTGTCCTCAGAGAGGGCAGGATCAGTTATATCATGAGCTGGACCCAAACCAGTAGTCTCATGAACCTCTTTGTCTTGGTTCTGAGGTTTTCCTACTTCTGGCCTTAGGCCTTCATCAGTAGTTGCCAAGTTTGAGGTCTTAGCTATGTTACTACTGTCCTCAGGTTCACCACTGGGTGATAAGTGAGTAGTAGCAGCCTCAAAAGTATCAAAAGTTTGCAAGTTTGGGCTTACAAACTCTTGTTCATCCTCATCTCTCTGGGTTGGACTAGGAGGGTCCACATTCATGTCAACTTCTGAAGGTATCTCCCCAATTTGATGTGTTGCTGGGGGAGTGACATGTGGTGAATGGGTTCCTTTAAGTCCTGAGAGAAGTTGGGCAATTTCTATGGTTGTATGTGAGGGTTCAGGTTCAGTAGTTGTTATGGGTTGGTGTTCAGGAGTTTGTATGGGTTCAGGAATGGTTTCAGCAGTTTCAAAAGCAGGGTCAACAGTTATTTGTTTCTTAAACCTTTTTCTTTGAAAGATAACTGTGACAGGTTTTCTTTTGGGTGGTGGAGAAGGAGTGTGCTGAGAGGATGTTTCAGCCACTTCCTTTTCAAGTGCAGATTGCACATCAGTAGTTTCAGGTTTCTCCACTTCCTGAACTTTCTTTTTCAGTGACTTGGTTGTTTTTGGTTTTTGTTGTTTAGGCTTTTTAGTTTTCTTTTTGGGTTTGGAAGATGTGGGTTCCTTGGGGATGGGTTGTTCTTCCCCTTGGTCATCTTCTAGCAAAAGTGCTGGTTTGTTGTGCCTAGAGAATACTTGAGCAGTTAAAGGATTTAAAGTTGTTGTTTCTCCCTCAAGTACTCCCTCTCCAAGTTCTTTTATTATGCATTGCATAACAAACCTTGGATACAACAAAAATTTCTTTTTATCATTTTCATGATGTAAAACCAGTTCATTGAAAAACAATTTTGATGCCTTGAAAGAAGTTTCATTTATGATGGAATGAAAAATAGGTTGAAAAGTTGAAGGCATCTGATCTATTGACCCAGTTTTTGGACTAAGACACATAATAATATAATGAAATAGCAGTTTATATTGTGGGTCAAAATATTTTTTGTAAACTGTTGCTTGTGCCAAAGTACCTTGATAGCCACATTCTGTCATGGTCAGATGAATATCTGAGGTTGGAATATGCTCAGGTGCCTCAGAATCCTTCAAACCAAGCCTGATGCTTAGTGTTTCTGGTGAGATGGCCATCATTTTCCCTTTTATTGATGATCTGAGGGAAATTACTTCATTGTTTACCTTCACCGTCTCTGAATTTGCCCAGAACTCATTAAGAGTTTCTTCATGAATTGGTGGATCAATGGTGAAAGCATCATAGTATTGGGATTTCATGATGAGATCAAGTATCTCATCATACTGGGACCAGGCTTCATCTTTAACAAAGTAGCCTCTTTGGTTGTGTCCCTGTTTTAACACGAGAGCCATGGATGTTTTTGATCGAACAGTGAATTTTAGGTTAGAGAAGGGGTTTTGCTTTGAATTTGAGAGAGAAAGAAGGAATTTTGCTTTTTGAATGGATAAGTGTTGGAACAGGGTATTTATCAGAAGTTTTTAACCGACTAGGTCAAACTTCTGATGAGTGAAAAGTCTGTTTTACCCTTTTAGTCAAACTGCTGAAGAAGAAAGGTTTCTTCATCAGTGGTTTTAGTTATCTCATCAGCAGTTTCAACTGCTGATGCAAATGACTTTTAAAACACTTTTCTAACTTCTGATTTTCATCAGTAGTTATATCCATTTTGAAAATATCCCATTTTTGATGTTCATCAGTAGTTTTCAAAATTTGTTCATCAGAACTTTCTTTTTCTCAAATTTTTGGTCTTCAGAGGTTTGTGACAGATAAGTATGTAAGTGGAAAATAAAATATGTGCAGAACTAAAAAGTGAAACACTTACAGACTTTCTTCTAAGTTTAACATCCCAAGCATGGATACTAACCTCTGAAAAGTTGTTGAATCAAGGGGTTTGGTGAAAATGTCAGCTATTTGATTAGCTGTTGTGACATGCTTCACCTCAATCTTGCCTTTTTCATAGCAATCTCTTATGAAATGATACCTGATTTCAATGTGTTTAGTTTTTGAAAACTGAACAGGATTTTGAATGATGCTAATGGCAGATTTGCTGTCTACTAAAAGTGGGGTCTTGGTCTCTTTGATTCCATAATCAAGCAGTTGATATTGGAGCCATTGTATCTGTGAAGTACAGCTTGCAGCAGCAATGTATTCAGCTTCAGCTGTTGAGGTTGCCACAGATGTTTGTTTCTTTGATTGCCAGGACACCAGACAGTTTCCTAAGAATTGACAACCACCAGATGTTGATTTTCTTGACATTTTGCAGCCTGCATAGTCACTATCTGAAAAAGCAGTTAACTTGGTATTGCTTGAAGCAGGATACCAAATTCCTAAAGTAGGAGTTCCTTTCAGATATCTGAAGATTCGTTTGACTGCAATTAGATGAGATTCTCTTGGTGCAGATTGGTATCTAGCACAGACACAAGTTGAAAACATGATATCTGGTCTAGAAGCAGTTAAATATAAGAGAGAACCTATCATACATCTATACATGGTTTGATCAATGTGTTTCCCTTGATCATCTGGTTCAACTTGTGTGATTGGTGTCATGGGAGTGGAACATGTTTTACAGTCTTGTAAAGAAAATTTGTTCAATAATTCTTTAACATATTTTGATTGATGTATAAATGTTCCATTTGACTGTTGCTTGATTTGCAGTCCCAAAAAGTACTGCAATTCTCCCATTGTACTCATTTCAAATTTTGATTGCATGAGTTTCTTAAATTCTTCACACAGTTTTGAATTTGTTGAACCAAAAATGATATCATCAACATATATTTGAACAAGTAAGACATGATTTCCAACATGTTTTATGAAAAGAGTTTTATCAATGGATCCCCTTGAGAAGTGATTCTTTAGTAAAAAGTTGGAAAGTGTTTCATACCAGGCTATTGGAGCCTGTTTTAGCCCATAAAGAGCTTTGTCAAGTCTGTAAACCCAGTCAGGATGAGAAGGATCCTCAAACCCTGGAGGTTGACAGACATACACTTCCTCTTTTATTTTTCCATACAAAAATGCACTTTTGACATCCATTTGATAAACTTTAATGTTGTTGGAAATTGCATAAGCTAAAAATAACCTGATAGCTTCTAGTCTTGCAACTGGTGCAAAGGTTTCATCATAATCAATTCCTTCCTCTTGGGAATAACCTTGTACCACTAGTCTTGCTTTGTTCTTGATGATCATACCAGCCTCATCTGACTTGTTTCTGAAGACCCATCTTGTTCCAATTGGTTGCTTGTTTTCAGGTAAGGGACAGATTTCCCAAACCTGTTGTTTCTTGAATTGAAGCAACTCTTCTTGCATTGCTTGCACCCAATTGTTGTCTTTGAGGGCTTCTTGATACTTCTTTGGTTCCAACTGAGAGATGAATGCTGAGAATAAGCAAAAGTTGGAAAGCTGGTTTCTTGTGAGTACCCCTGATGCAATATCACCCATGATTTGATCCAATGGATGATCCTTGTGTTCAATCAGTTGTTGTAAACCTGTACTGGATGATGGCTCTACAGGTTCTTCAAATAAACCACTGAGATTGATAATATCTGGTTCAGCTGTTATTTGAACTTCAGGAGTTTTAGGTTCAGCTGAATCAGTAGTTTCAAAATGTTCATCAGTAGTTCCTGAAGTTGAAGCTATTGAAACTTCTGAAGGTTTGATAGTTGATCTTCTGACTGTGTTTGGAGTCCATGGTGCAGGACCATCATCTTCAAATCCTTGAAAACCATTTTGAGGAGGTTTGGATGATTCAACAGTCTTTTCAGGTCCGAAATGAAAATTGTCAAGATCAAATAATTCAGCAGGATTTGCTGGAATAAGGGTGTGTTTTGATTCATTGAACTTGACATTCAGTGTTTCTTCTACTATCTTGGTTCTTGAATTGAAAACTTTGTAAGCTTTTCTCAAAGGAGAATAACCAAGAAAATAACCTGTGTCAACTTTTGCAGCAAACTTAGAAATAGAGTCTTTGATGTTGAGGATAAAACATTGACATCCAAAAGCCCTGAAGAAGGAGATAAGGGGCTTAATGCCATGAAGAATTTCATAGGCAGTCTTGGTATGTCTCTTGTTGATAAGAACTCTATTCTGAACATAACATGCAGTGTTGACTGCTTCAGCCCAAAAATACAAAGGTAGGCCTGAATCAGCTAACATTGTTCTGGCTGCTTCAATTAATGTTCTGTTCTTTCTTTCTACAACACCATTTTGTTCAGGAGTTCTGGGAATGCTGAACTGTCTAACAATCCCTTTAGACAGACAGAATTCATCCAGAGTTTTGTTCCTGAACTCTGTCCCATTGTCACTCCTGATGACTTTGACAGATAGAGAGTATTGCTTCTCTACTTGTAGAATAAAAAACTTGATGATCTCAGCTGCCTCATCCTTGGAATATAAGAAGAAGACCCATGTGAATCTTGAGTAGTCATCAATGATGACCAAGCAGTACTTCTTCTTACCAAGGCTCATAATCTTGACTGGTCCAAATAAGTCCATATGGAGTAGTTGAAGACATGCAATTGTTTTTGATTCTTCAATAGACTTATAGGAGGACTTATGCTGTTTACCTTTAAGACAGGAAACACAGTGTTCTTTGCACTGATATTCCTTCAAAGGTAGACCTCTGACCAAGCCCATTTTTGTGACTTTATTGATGGTTTTAAAGTTCACATGGCCAAGTCTCCTATGCCAGAGATCATTTTCTGAAGTTGATGCCTTTGAGAAGAAACAGGCAGTTTTGTTCAATACTTTGTCTTTTTCAATGTCCACTGCATAGACATTGCCACATCTTTTGGCAATTAGCAAAGTATGATCTTCAATAATCTTCTCTATCAACTTCTGGCCTTCTGGTGATATGATCTTGCATGCTGTCTTTGTGAAAAAGGAAGAATATCCTTTGTCACACATTTGTGAGACACTCAGCAAGTTGTACTCAAGGTTTTCAACCAGATTGACCTTGTCAAACTGCATTTTGCCTGAGGATACATTGCCATATCCTAGCACATATCCCTTGGCATTGTTCCCAAAGGACACAGATCCTTCTCTTTGACTGATAAAATTGTTTATCAGGTATCTGCATCCAGTCATGTGCATTGAGCCTCCACTATCCACATACCATATGCTATTCAAACCTCTGGAGACTCTCTGCACAAGATAGCAAATTAGTTAGTTTTGGCAACCCAAGCCAATTTGGCTTTGGGTTTGCTCTTGAGAACAGGTGCAGCTTGTTGTGGACCATTTTTAGTAATCCATGTCTTTTTGGCAATGGATTTGTCATTAAGAACAATGGTGGGTTCTTTTTGGTTTCCACCATCAACTTTGGTCATCAGAAGTTTAACCAGGTTTATCAAATCTTTAACTTCAGCAGTTTGTGAAACTGCTGATGAGTTAGGTGAAACTTCTGAAATTGAACTTTGAGAAGATGACCTTTGTTGAGATAAAGGCCTCTTCTTAGAAAGGGTTTTATTTGATTGTTGTTTGTTGGGAAAAAAAGTATTTTGATAATCTTGTTTTATCTGTTTTCCCACAATCAGTTGATTTCTTTGTTTATTTAACTGATTTACCTTTCTAAATCTGCAAAGTTCAGTTATGTGGTTAAACAGACCACATATTTCACATGCTTTTGCCTTCTCTTTCCTTTTAGATAGATCAAGAGAGCTGGAAGGCAATTTACTGACAAAATCTGATTTTTGAAATAGGTCATCAGCAGTTTTCAGGGTCTCAACTCCTGATGTAGTTGAAACTGCTGATGGCTTATTGTCAGTAGTTTTAACTTCTGCAGTACTTCCCTTTTTGAGGAAGTTCTGATGGTAGGATGTGCATTCCTCCATATCAGAAGTTTGAATCAATTTCTTCCCATCATTATCAGTTTTGTGGGTGAAATCTGTTGGTGATTCAGTGTGGGTATATCCAATGCCAAACTTAACATTGGCTGCAGTTTGTTTGTTAAGTAACATTTGATACCCTTTACAAGACTCAACCCATTTTTCACAATCAACCTTGGTGTCAGCAAGCTCTTGTCTGACATTTCCTAGGCTGTCTATCATGGTTTTAATTTGTGCTTCTGTTTCAATGGATTTATCATTCAGTTTGGAAATTTCTTTGTTTTTCAACATAATTTTTCTTTCCAAATCACACTTCATTTGTGTGTATTTTCTTTCCATGTCATTGGATTTGCCTTGTAAATGCACATTAGTTTCTCTAATTAAAGCAAATGATTCTTTGCAAGATTTAGTGCAAAGCTTTAACAGAGATTGTTGTGATACCTGTGTGAGAGCAGAATTTTAAGAGTATCCTTCAAAGGCCATTAAGGCAAAGTTCTTTCTGCCATTATCAGGTTCTCCCCAGTTGACATCATAGACCTTATTGTCTGCATCCTGACTGCATTCTGATGTGTCATAAGGAAGACTGCTCCAGTCAACATACCCTGAGGTAAATAAGCTTTGTTGCTGAGGGGGTTGTTGAGTTTGTGCAGGAAGTTGAGCAGTTGGAAATGGAGGCATGAGCTGCTGTTGTTGTTGAGCAAGCATCTGAACATATTGTACTTGTGGCACATATTGGACATTTGGAGCTTGTGCCTGTACAAAATGAGCACTCCCATTAGTTCCATTATTCCTATTATATGAGGGGTTATATTGATTTCCAGAGGACATTGGTTGGTTATAGCTAGAGCTTCTACACTCTCTAGCAAAGTGTCCCAACTTCTGACACTTATGACATCTCAGTTTAGATTTGTCAAAACCAACTTTTGTTGAATTGTTTAGTCCTGGAAATTTCCTTCCTGACCTTTTATAAAATTTGTTAGTTTTTAAGCTTAACAAGGCCAGTTGGTGCAATATTTCCATTTCCTCTAAGTCATCACTGCTAAAATATTTTAAATCATCCATGATGAAACACATGTTGTCAGCAGTTTGACTTAGTTCTTCATTGTCATAAGCTGGGAAAGATCCATCTGATGAGATCCCAGCTGTTATGTCAATGTGGTCAAAAGAACCAAAATTCTTAGAACAGGATGGTGAGTCATGTCCTAATAAGGCTGTGCTACCCGGAGTATAGTCATCAGCAGTTTTGCCAGATTCTTGCAACTTTTTCTTTTGATTGATTTCTCTTTCAAAAGTTAGTAATTTACCATGTAACCTAGTTAGGTTCAAGGTGTTAAAATCTGAACTTGTTCTGAGGACTATAGAGTAAGTTTCCCATTTTGAAGGTAAAGACCTTAAAAATCTATGCAACATAGACTCAGTTGTATAGGTCTGATTGTTTATTTTTAACTCAGAGATGAGTGAAGAAAATCTTTCAAATTGTTGAGTTAAAGTTTCACCCTCTATGTGAGTAAAAGTTTCATATTGTTGAGCCAATATTTCTCTGATGTTGGCTATCACCTCAGCAGTTCCTGCAAACTGCTCTTTTAGGCAGTCCCACAACTCTTTGGCACTTTCACAGTGTAAAAGGCCAGCATAAATTTCATTTGGGAGAGCCATAGCCAACATAGAGAAAGCTTTTGCATCAAGCTCAAACTTTTGGAAATCTTCCTCCGTGTATTCTTTTGGATCCTTTGGTCTTTCAGTCTTACCCTCTGGATCAGTAACAACTGGTTTGTGAGGTCCAAAAACTACAGACCTCCAACATCCAGTGTTTGTTTGTGAAATAGTATGTGCCAACCTTTTAGACCATATGTTATATTCATTTCTGACTAACATAGCAGGTTTGTTGGCAGATCCAGTATTGTAGGGATCCATTTTTAAGAAGTTTGGATTTGTCAATACTTCCTTAAAGTGATGGATTTAAAAAGTGAGCCTTTTATCCTTTTTATTGAATATCAATATTGAGCCTGTGTCTGAATCTCAATTTGTTAGATTGATTTTGATCAGATTAACCAGATGCTCTAATACCAATTGTTGGATCAGTGGCTGTTTATATGAACACTTATGTGTTTATCAGATTTATATATGAGTTATTAAGCAGCAGAAATACAAGTGTTCAAAGGTCTAAAAGATCACTTTGATGAGGAGTTATTACTCCCCCTTGACTGAACAATAAATGAGAAACAATAAACAGTTTAAGTATAAAGCAGTAATAGCAATTTATGTTTCTCAGATGTGAAATGGAATTATAAGTTTAAAGCCCGAAGGATTTCAATATAAGTTCAAAGATATTACACAAAATCACATGTCAAAATAGATGAACAAACTCATCTATTTATAGACTAATGTACTAAACTGTAGTCTGAAGTAATCTAAGATATTTAACAAAGATATTATGCTAAGATAAGGTTACTACAGTCTGTACATTGAAACTTGAAATCAAGACTTTAACAAAACTATATTATAATCAAACCGCTGATCTTTCAGTCGGTTAGAAGCTTCTGATGCAAAGTGCTGATGAGTGACAAACTGCTGATGAGCAGTTTGTCTTCAGCAGTTCTTCAGTGAAATGTCTGGATAGACTTCAGAACTTCTGATGAGTTTACTCTTCAGTACTTTGGTGTTTGTTCTTCAGCACTTCTTCTTTTGTTCTTCAGCAGTTCTATACTTAGGCAGATATGAAATAGACTAAGGTTATCAAAAGGTGGTTTCGTCAATCCTCTTTGTCCCAACAGCCTTAGATGTTAAAAGGGAAAAAATGGTGGAGTTTTTTGATGAAATAGTAGATTTTTTAGGAAAATTTGTGTTTGTAGTGGGTGTCAGAAACAAATTTTTGAAAATGGTACTTCCACAATCTTAGATTGCGAAAGTCGCTGAGTTGGTCGACGACTAGGACAAAGTGGACGACATGGATGGCTGGAACAAGGTGGATTTTTCTTCTTTGATGACTTGGCACTTCCGCAATCTAAGATTGCATAAGTCAAATCTTTTATTTTGAGAGTCAGAATTGAGTTAGGATTATATATAGGTTATTTATTTTGAGTCGTTTAGAACGTCTGAATCAATCGAACATAAAAACATTCAACCATCATAATCTTTTTTCATTTCCATGCAACACATTACACAAAGTTTTTTCACACTTATATCCGAATTCCATACTTTTTGTCCATTTCCTTGCAACAACTCGATCGCTCCCTGGGCCAGTTCCAACACAATTAATAAATGTTTTAACTATGTAATGTTTTAATTAAGTAATTTAGGATTATGTAATGTTTTAATTTAGGTTAATAACACGACATATTATTTTGGATGGTATAGAAATGGTATGATAGATAATGTGAATTTTATTGTATGGAAAAGGATATATGGAATTCGGAATTTTCTTGTATGGACAAAAAATTATGGAATTCAGATATAAGTATGAAAAAAACTTTGTGTAATGTGTTGCATGGAAATGGAAAAAGATTACGTTGGTTGAATGTTTTTATGTTCGATTGATTCGGACGTTCTAAACGACTCAAAATAAATAACCTATACATAATCCTAACTCAATTCTAACTCTCAAAATAAAAGATTTGACTTATGCAATCTTAGATTGCGGAAGTGCCAAGTCATCAAAGAAAAAAAAATCCACCTTGTCCAGCCATCCATGTCGTCCACCTTGTCCTAGTCATCGGCCAACTCAGCGACTTCGCAATCTAAGATTGCGGAAGTACCATTTTCAAAAATTTGTTTCTGACACACACTACAAACACAATTTTTTCTAAAATATCTACTATTTCATCAAAAAACTAAAAAATGGTGGAATTCAAAGAAAAAAAAGGGAAATCAGTGGACCAACCACTAAGTGAATTAGGTTTACAGCTTTGCCACTGGCTTTTTCGATATTTACCGAACTGCCATCATAGCATGAAGGGAAAAAAAAGGCAGCAACATGTATTGGGTTTGCAGCTTTGCCACTATTTTTGCTGATATTCACCAAATTGCCATCTTAACATGAAAGCGACCTTTTACTGCAGCGAACATCGCTTTCAGTCGATGAGAAATGTTATATATATAATTTGATACCCGAAATTAAGAAAATTAATAATAAGGGTAAACTACAAATTATTACCTTTATTTTTAGGGTCACTTGCAAGCACTGACCTTTGGTTTTAATATATACATTAGACATCCTCAAAGATCACTTCTTGTAACAATCACAACACTTAACCTATCTTCCATTTCATTTTTTTTTTGTTCAAAAAAGATATGTGCCACTCGCATGAGGGCAAACCTGTCGCTTTACAACGGAAGAAACACCAATATAACAATCTAAATATACGAGCACAATGAAGAGAATATTGTATTAATAATGGTCAGGACGATTACAAATACTCGGATACAAGTTGTTACAATGTTTAAACTATAATCTACCTTTCACAACTATTAGAGGAATTCTCTAAGTGTTTTTCTATTCGAGAGTGTATGAATCCTTCTCCTCGGGGAGAAGGGTATTTATAGGCATTGGAGGTGTCCTATGATTGGCTGGAATAGGAATGACAGCTGTATTGTATGGTCGCAGACCGTTAACGCTGTTGGCGCTGTCCTCCTGTGATTGGTCCACGTGTCCTGTAGTCGTCCTTTCTGTCCTTTTCTGTACCTCGTACCTGCAGGTGATCACGGAGCAGGGAATAACAGCCTCTGATTGGTTGTACGTCCTTTTCTTTGTCGGGTCACAGCTGGCATGTACGAGGTTACGTGCGCAGGCTTCTAGAAGATTTAGTCAGTGCTACGTGTTGACGTGTACATAGATGTGAGGACGTGCGCACGCACGGGTACATATCTCTTCAACAACATTTCATATGTTACATAATAAAAAAAAGTGATCACATCCTCCTTCCCCCTCTATCAAACGTTTTGTCTTCTCCCTCCCCCAAACCTCCTACTTGGGGTTAAACACAATACAAAGTTAGAAACCATGAAACCACATGTATAAGTTACTTTTCCATCTACCTAAATCTTACTATGCAAACAGCTATATAAGAGCATTTACATCTAATTCACTATTCTCATCTATCAAATTACACAAAATCTACTCTATTTTCTATCTCATTTTTAACTAAATAATATTTTTTATACCTTTATCATTACATTTTCTCTTTCTTTCACTCACAACCACTTTAAAAAATATTAAAAAATTTTGGTAGGTGAACAGTAGTTTTCAAATATACAAATAAATAGTAACATCTTTTCTCTCCTCCACAAATTCACTTTTTTAAATATGAAGAACCCACTCACATAATAAGGTGGGTGGGATGTGATTGCCCTAAATGGTCCATCTATTTGCATATTGCAAGCTCGAATTTTCCAACACAAATGCATAAACGGTCCATTCTGCAAAACCAGTCTTACTCGCCTGGCCAAACACGAGATACTCGAACCCGACCCAATACTTTATGCTATGGTTTTCGGTTTCTACATTCTACCGTTCATGGATCTCGTACCAGCCATATTCGGTGCACTTCGGTCGATTTTGAACCAACAATCACCCTTAGACAGAATGTAATATTCCAAAATCTGGTCGTTGAAGCTCGTTATTGAGCTGATGAGACCACAATAGCACCCAGAAAACAAGAGAGCGGGGCGTTATTGACACCAAAAGGCTGAGATGAAGTAGAGACACCGTTACAACACCGATCAACCTTACTAAACTTGGAATTCAAATCTGAATCAATTATTAGCCAAACTACATCAAAACAACACTAAAGAATAAGGCTACCCGGTATGGAGACGGGGCACCACCCCCATCCTCCAATTTTGGCCCGTCTCAAGTCTGCTACACCGCCCTCGTCCCCCTACCCCAGTCTCCCCCGTTCTCCTTGAGACGTGAGGGACACACCAATCACTGATTTTTTTTTAATTTAAACGTTGTGTAACGGCTATTTGCATCTCAACGGCTATATTTTTTTTTATAAATACAAATCAACAAACATAAACATAAACCAAAACCAACCAAATCATCTCATCCACACCAAAATACTCTCAACTTTCTTTATAAACACACTAATATTTTCTTAAAAAAATACCAAACAATGTCATATCAACAATTGGTTGATTCGTCTAGTTCGTCGAGCGAAGAAACCGGATTTTTGTGAACGCGGTTTGGGAAGCGACACAATTAATTGTGGCGGAGGAAAATGAAGAAGTGAGCTCGCAACCACGACCTAGGCAAGCGGCCATAAGCAGAGACCGAGGGGGTAAGTGTATAATTTTGGTTCGAATATATATATAACAACTATTTTTTTTAGAATGTATATCACAAATATTTTATTTTTACAATTTTTATCGTCACAATAGTTATATTTATTTACAACATACGTGTAGGTGCACACCAGCGATTAGTAGCAGATTACTTTGCCGATCAACCGGTCTATACGGATGACATGTTTAGGCACCGGTTCCGAATGAGTCGTCGATTGTTCGTACGTATTGCCGATGATTTGGCCAGTTGTGACCCATATTTTACATTACGGTACGATGCTAGAGGCAAACGGGGGTTCACAACTTTACAAAAATGCACGACAGCATTGCGCCAACTAGCTTACGGGACATCAGCCGACTCGTGGAATGAGTTTTGCAAGCGTGTTGTCAAGATCTACAGCAAAAAATATTTGCGAAAACCAAACTCCACTGAAGTCCAGAAATTGTATGAGTTCCATCACGAAAAGCATGGTTTCCCCGAGATGCTCGGAAGCATCGATTGCATGCATTGGCCGTGGGCGAATTGCCCTAATGCATGGTGTGGCATGTTTTATCGAGGCGATCACGACCATCCAACAATAATCTTAGAGGCTGCTGCGTCACAAGACTTATGGATTTGGCATGCATTTTTTGGTGTTCTCGAATCGAATAACAACATTAATGTCATTAATCAATCACTGGTTTTTGAGGATGTTAGAAAAGGAATCGGGCCGGATACAAAATTTACAGTTTCGGGGGTTGAGTACAAGCACGGGGTATTATCTTGCTGATTTAATATACCCAACCTACTCTACACTCGTTAAAACTGTTAAGCACCCTCTCGACGAAAATATAAAGAAATTTGCTAAGTATCAAGAAGCGGCGCGAAAGGACATTGAACGAACATTTGGGGTTCTACAAGTAAGATGGCACATCATCGCAAACCCGACACGTGCTTTCCCACCCAAAAAACTACGTTATTGTATGTATGCTTGTATCTTGCTGCATAACATGATCATCGAAGACGAAGGCCGAGCTATTTATGAGTACGATGAAAACGCGGTGGAGGAGAATACTATTCCGGATGGCCCAGAGCAGCAAGCCGACTTAATTGAATATATTTGGAACAACGAACACGACGACTAGTATTTACTTTCGAAAGTTTATGTAATTTTAGGATGATTTGTATTTTTTTTTTATTTTTAGGATAGTATGTAATTTTTATTTTAGGATGCTTTGTAATTTTTTTTAATTAAATCTAGTATTTATTTGAACATTATTTTGTTTATTTGTTACTTTTATAAAACTAATTAAAATTAATATTAGAAAAAAAATAATAATAAATATTTAAGACATAGAGTGTTGGTATCTCCACACCTCACTCATATCTCAAAATGTTTGAGACATCCAAATGTTGAGATGACATTAAGACTAACATTTTCTTTGGCTCCACACCCTGAGCTTACAAATGGAAAAAAGACATAAAAAAGTGCATAACACATTAAGAGGGTGTTTGGGATTGAGTTTGGAAATGCAAAAGTGCTTTTGGTCAAAAGTGCTTATTGGCTTATGACTTTTTGAAAAGGAGTTTTAAAAAAAGTGTTTGGATTAGCTTTTGGGATGGGAAACGTCAAAAAGTCAATAGATTGTTATTTTTTTAAGTGTTTCGCTTAACTTATTGTGAATATTGGTTGTATGGGTGATAAATTTGTAATTTTTTTCTAAAAGTCAAAAGCCAAAAGCCAAAAGCCAGGATTTGTGACTTTTTGAAAACAGCTTTTTAACCTATATCAAAAAGCCAAAACCAAAAGTGCTTTTGTGGTATTTTGTGGTAGACAAACAGCTTATTGACTTATTGGCTTTTTGAAAAAGCCAATAAGTCAATAAGCTGTTTTGTAACTCAATCCCAAACACCCTCTAACTTTCCATGATCTTGTTCTTCTAGTTAAGTTATAAAAACCTCTCTCATCCAACCCCCCAACCGTCACAAACCCCATCACAACCCATCCCCCTCCGCCACATGGCACATAAACCTCTCCATCTTATCACAATCTACACTCTCTTAATATTAATAATAATAATAACCACCACCACCGTCAGCAGCCGTCTAATCACCACCTCTTCTTCACCAGATCTCATCTCCGACGGCCTTACCAACAACGATGTCTACAGCAACAACATATTCCTACCAACCCAACAGCAAGAACAAGAAGCCGAAACATGTGAACAAACCTACGGGTTCATGCCTTGCACCAGCACAGCACTTGGAAACCTCTTCCTTATCCTTGTCTATGGTTACCTCATGTATTTAGCTGCTACCTACCTTTCTGCTGGTAGTGAGCTCTTGCTTGAGATCCTTGGTCCTGGTCTTGTTGGTGGCCTTTTGCTTCCCATCCTTGGTGCTCTTCCTGATGCCATGCTTATTCTTGGTATTCTTTATTATTATTATTATTATTCCAAGAACAAGATCTAAAATTTTTGATGGGGTTATTTTTAATATGGGCGGTGATTGGTTTGTTTTTATTTTCTATGTAGATCTTGAGTTTAGAATATGCTTTCTTTGCTTTGCTTTGCTTTTTTTTTTTTTTTTTGAAGGTGATGTTAACTTTATACCTGGAGTCAAATCAATTATGGGTTATATCACTATGCTTTTGTTGTTTTTGTTTTATAAAGTTGCTTTTCTGTATATATATTGTTCTTTTTGCTAATTGGGTGTTGTTTTTTTTAATAAAGTTTGGTTCTGAAGGTTGAGATCAGTCTATGCTCATTTCTTGCACTTTTAAGCTAGGTGGTTATGCTGATATAGTTGTCTAACTGTTGGTGGTATATAAGTTATAACCGTTAACTGTCATACTCGTTCACGAAGAGTTGCAACGTTTCGTTGTGTTGATTCTTTTAAGAACAGAATTTTCATATTGGTTCTTGGTTTTCTTTTGAATTATTCGATTATAGATTTGGAGGACCACCACAGTACTTTAATCTGAATGTGATTAATCCACGATTCAAAAGACTTATTATTTAAGGAATAACTGGAACCGTTGATCTATTTGTTTCTTGTAGTATCTGGAATAACTGGAACCGTTGAGGTTGCTCAGGAGCAGGTCTCGGTAGGAATGGGTTTATTAGCCGGTTCAACCGTCATGCTTATTACTGTGATATGGGGAACCTGCATCAATGTTGGCAAGTGTGATATAGAGAACTCAGTTGCTGTAGATAACAAAGATACTAAAGGATTTAACTTAGTTGGTATGTCTTAAATCTTTGTTTCGTGAAACAAAGATTTAATCGATGACTTTTAAGTTTAATTCTTTGTGTATATTGCGTCTGTCGTACTGCAGGATCTGGTGTGAGTACTGATATTTGGACAAGCTATTCTGCCATGATTATGGCTGTATCTGTGCTACCGTTTATTGTTGTTCAATTCCCACAAATTATGCATTCTGATTCTGGAAGACACTTGGCAGTTTTGATCGGGCTTATTGTATCAGTCTGTTTGTTAATTGCATACTGCGTTTATCAGGTAAATATTAAGTCTGCAATGCCAATGCATTGCTTACAAGCTTGAGGATTATTGTTTGAGTTAATGGCCAAAAGCGTCCCTGAAGTTTGACCAGTTTTGCTACATCAGTCCAAAACCGAAACTTTTTACATCTGGGTCCTTCAATTTTACATTTTGTTGCCAAATTTGTCCCTGACACTAAACCCAGTTAACTATTGTCGTTAACCCTGGGGTATTTTTGTCTTTTTTGGTTGACCCCCTTTTGACATCTGGGTATTTTTGTCTTTTGGGGGATGAGTAACTCTATTTAAATTGGGTTTTAAAAATGGGGGCAGCCAAAAAGATAAACATACCCCAGAGTTTTAACGGCAATAGTTAACTGGGTTTAGTGTCAGGGATGAATTTGGCAACAAAATGTAAAACAGAAGGACTCAGATGTAAAAAGTTTCGATTTTGGACTGATGTAGCAAACTGGCCAAACCTCAGGGACGATTTTGGCAATTAACTCATTATTTTTTTATAGTGACTTTTTAGTTAGTCGATTAATAACCTACATGTATTTTCAGGTTGTTCAGCCTAAATTGCAGCGAAGACGTCTTGCTTTTGCCAAGCATAAGCATGTAAAATCTAGAATTCTCAAGTATTTAAAAATGCGTGCACTTGGACGCCTCTTGGATGAAGAAGGGAAACCTAACACTGCTGTTCTAGAAAAGTCAGTTTCTTTACATCTTTTTTAGTTTGTATTTAGCTATTCGCATTATGTGCCTTGTATTAATAACCTTTTACAAAAATCCATGACAGGCTATTTGCATCCATCGACTCAGATGAAGATGGAAGACTCTCACATTCAGAGCTGAAGGCTTTGGTTGTAGGAATGCGTTTGTATGAAATAAATTTAAACGAAAATGATGCTGTTGATAAAGTTATGAAAGAGTTTGACACATCTGGAGACAATGAAGTTGTGATTGAGGAATTCATTGCTGGAATTGGAAAATGGCTCGAGGATGCCATGGGTTCCAGGGTAGCTCCTCACATCGCTGGTCCCGACACATTGAAGTACATCCATGACTATTATGAGGTAAACAGGTTGGGTCACGCCGGGCCGGGCCGGCCACAAACACCCCCCTCTTTTATCTCTTAGAAAAATCTTTAGAGTTAATAGGCAAAATCATCCCTGTGGTTTGGTCAGTTTTGCTACATCAGTCCAAAATCAAAACTTTTACATTTAGGTCCTTCTCTTTTATATTTTGTTGCCAAATTCGTCCTTGACACTAAACCCAGTTAACTATTGTCGTTAACTCTGCGGTATTTTTGTGTTTTTGGCTGCCCCCCTTTTTACATCTAGGTATATTTGTCTTCTGGGGGTATGAATAACTCTATTTAAATTGGGTTTTAAAAAGGGGGCAGCCAAAAAGACAAAAATAGCCCTAGAGTTAATGATAATAATTAACTGGGTTTAGTGTCAGTGACGAATTTGAGAACAAAATGTAAAACAGAAGGACTCAAATGTAAAAAGTTTCGATTTTGGACTGATGTAGCAAAACCGGCCAAACCTCAGGGACGATTTTGGTCATTAACTCAAATATTTATTAAAGAATGTATTTTTCAGGAGACAAAGAAAGAGCATGATCTGTTGGGAGATGATGCTGGTGAAGAGGATGAAGAGGAAGGCGTAGATGATCCACGTGGGACAACTATAAAAGCGGTTTTGTTTTTGTTAATAGGCACCTTTATTGCAGCTGCTTTTGCTGACCCGCTTGTAGATGCCGTTGGCAATTTTTCTACTGCCACAAGTATTCCTTCTTTCTTCATCTCCTTCATTGCTTTGCCTTTAGCAACTAACTCAAGCGAAGCGGTGTCTGCAATAATCTTTGCATCACGCAAGAAGAAGAGATCTGCATCTCTTACATTTTCAGAGGTTTTTCTCTTTACATTCACGATTAGATTTGATCCGGGCGGGTTCATAACTATTTGTTTTACATTATAACATTTCAGATTTTTAATGACTTGTGTTTTGTGTTGCAGTTATATGGGGCAGTAACGATGAATAATGTACTTTGCCTGTCGGTATTTCTAGCACTTGTATACATGAGAGGATTAACATGGGACTTTTCATCCGAAGTTCTCGTTATTCTGATTGTTTGCATCGTGATGGGCGTTTTTGGAAGCTTACGCACCACGTTCGCTGTCTGGACATCTTTTATTGCTTTTGCCCTCTATCCGTTTTCCCTTATCCTGGTATACGTGCTCGACTATGTTTTTGGTTGGTCATAGGTTGGACGTCTTTAATTGTTGTCGAATTTACCATGAGGCTTTTTATTTTGAAAAACGAGATATGTAGACAAGAAGGTTTATTGGCGTGCCATTTGATGTGATCTTTTGTAACTAATATAAAGGTTACCCAAATAATTGGTATAATTGGTTTAATAGAACATTTTAAAAATCTTGGGTTGATATGTGAAGTAGTATGATCAGATGACCAACTCTCCTTTTATGAGCTAGACTGGCAGAGCAGTTGGGCTAACGACGAGGCCAAAACTAGTGGGAGTAATTCTGTGTTGCCGCTGGTACGTATGTTTTTTTGACGTGTGTTGCATGGTAGTTTTCCCCTTATTTATTTTTAGTACCAATATTTTCAAACAACTATTATATCAATTCACAAAGAACAAGAGATTATAAAGCAAAAATTGACGTTAAAAACAACAAATGGTAGAAGGAATTATGGACAAATAGATACGAATATAACCATATGGATGTGCATTGCATGTTGTCACTTCTATCAAAACTCATATCTCTTGAACAAATGTTTTGAGCCTAATTTGAAGAGGATTGCCTAAGTGATATATGTAACTCAAATAATCACAAAGCACAAAATAGATGACATGCAGTCATATGTATACTATAGTGGAATAGGATCTTGATGACACCTTATGAAACGGATTCTAGAAAATAAGATATATGTAGTTTATTTCCAACAAAGATTATACATGACCATAGAAACATAAATGACACCCTGCATAATCACTGTGTATAAGTCATGTATTTATTTATGAATAGGTTATCTTAATTCTCAAACATATTATTGGTTTTGGAAAAAAAAAAAAAGGTGTGTGAACAAAAAATGAATTAAAGATAAACAAAATGGAATCTACTTTATGTTTATGTTGAAAGAGAGGGGCATGAAAGGAAACTATTTGTGTTGAACATGAAGTTGAACCAAGACTTTTCGGGCCATCTTAATTTTTGTGTAAAATCAGTAAACTATTCATCCAAATTGTTTAATAATGTGTTATAGATATAGATAAATTGTGCAAATCTACAAACGAGTAAATCATGAGAGTAGTCATTTTTGAAATGTTATATGCCCTCGTCCCCTTTAATTTTGATGGTAACTAATTACACATATGTATGAGCAGATCCACATATCAAGGAGCGGGTTCACTCAAACCTATTCGGCTTTAAATTTTTAATAGAAAACATATATAAAAAGTGGGATGAATCCACGGATAGTTTGTGTATAAACCCATAGCATAAAACTTATCTTGGCTAAGTGGTTTACACCACCTATTCCTAAACAAGTGGTAGGTTCGAACCCTGCTAATGACGTTTTTTGTTTGGTAAGCTAATTTGAGATGAAAATGATTTGTAAAAAAGTTAAATTGACATGATTACGTTTTTTGTTTGGTAAGCTAATTTCAAATGGCACATCATGCATTTAAAATATGCGCCAATGACCTAAAGAGCAAGTTAGGAGACTCAAGTTCGATTCTCACGTCCTTCAAATAGTGAGGTATTTAGTGCGCAATGATGGTGACAGACCCACCGAGGGGGGTTCGATCCTGGTCGTCACCCCGGTTTTAATCCGGTTGTTACTTCAGCGAGGCAACTCGTGTGAAGGCAGTACGGTTTCTGGAGGGAAGCCACCAAGACCGATGTCCTGCACAGGGCCCAATAGAACATCGTCAGGCCAGCCTTGGTGGGTTGTCGGTTCAAAACACACCGACATAGTGACAATGAGTCACTCATAACGAAAGTCACATTAAAAAAAATGCATTATATGCAATTCAATCAGACAATATAAACAAGCTTCGTTATTGATTTTGTTGCACTTAAGTAAGTTCAATCATTTTGCTACACTACTTTTGTTTTGTTTATTATATAATTATCATCATATTGTGATTTTTATAGATGATTTAATGTGTTGATAATTTTATGTGTCCAATTTTTTGTCTCGCCAATCGCCTGAGACCCAAAAGGTTTTTATCGTTCTCAAGAACGGAATGGCTTTGCACCTACGCGTGTTTCTCATGAGCCATTGTACTCATGCATCCAATCATATTGAGTTTCATGTATAAAAAGACAAAAGGTAAAGGCTTTGGTTATTGGTCACCCCCGCCCCACCAATATTTACACACCCTTGGGCGACCTATACGCCACTTATAGGCCTATACGAGGCTTATAGGTCCAACGTTTGGGTGTCAGGTAATGTTTTAAGCAACCATATACGCCACGTATAGTCGTATAGTGCTATACGCAGCGTGTACACAACCAAGATATAAATATTCATAGTAATATGTTGGGTTTCTCCGTAGCAAATACAAAAAAAGTGCAACCACACCATACAAAAAAAAAACAAAAAACAAATCAAGCATCCTTACCCTCACATGTTGCGCCCTCATTCAGATCCTCTGGTGGCGGTGGTACAACTGGCACAGGGTCGACACCCTCTCTGTGCATCATTTCTATCTCCCGCTCAACCAGCCAACCATCTAACGGTTCAACCCGGGCGACCCGATGAGAAGTCAACCGGATTGCGTGCTGCATCCGAGCAGGCAACCTAAAAACTCGGTAAACGCGTCAGTGGGTGAATATTGAGCATTTGTGTGATCTAGAATACTAGAAGAACCCAAAAAAAAATTAAAAACAAATGAACGAATGATGACACTTTCTTTAATGGATGAACGGGTTTAGTGAAGAACATATTGTGATATTAGAACAACTAACCACTCTTCTCCTGCAATTGCATCCAGTGAAAAGATACCAGGACACAACCATTTTTAACAATGCCAATAGTTGTCTCACTGGAGCTCAACCGTCGCCCACTCCAATTCGAAAACCTTGTTTAATAACTAAAAAATTGGGGCCTCTAAAACTTTAGGGGCCTCTAAAACTTTAGGGACGTAACGCATCTTAAAGCATACCTTCTAGTATCTAACGTTACAAAAACCTAAACATACAAGAACAAAGTGTTACACCTGGGTGATATATTGAAAAGTGTGGATAATTTTCAAGTTGAGATCCGAAGATATCAGGCTTGCCTGATGAGTCATGAGTGCGACTCACGCATCTTCAGTGTATGGACTCATAATGTGTAGGCTTGACGAGTACATCCTGTGTTTAGGTAGGGGAGGTTATTACAGCCCGTTCCACAGACCACATGTATATGCACTTTTATGAGCCGTGGCGTGTTACATATTTTCGTATAGGGTTTATTGTTATGTAACAACATTAATTTTTAATATAAGATATGACTAGTTTGTAACGAGCGAACGCAAGAATACAATGGTTGGTAAAATCAATAACTATAAAAAGCCAACATTTGAATTTGACAGGAAAAAAAAAGGAAAAACAACAATAAATCATTAAATCTGCTAACAACAAAAACTATAATAATAAACTATGAATAAGAATCTGGTTAGCCTTCTATAGCTTCAAATTGAGATCAACATGTTCCCCTACTTCACCATTGCTGATTCCATCAGTCTTTGCTGTTGGAAAGAAACTATGCAATGCTTGTTGGTTTGACCAATCTGTTTCAGCTGAATCTCTTGTTTGACCCTAACAAAAAGTCAAATCATATAGAAAGTCATACTCAAACTAAATTGAAGCTAGAGGCCACGGTTGATGTGGGTTGTGGTTTATTACAAAAGGGTGAAGTAAGAAAATAGTAAAAGAGGGACGGGTCAAACGGGTTGAAAGTCACGCAAGTCTACTATTTATGTGTACTTAATCCGTGTGATTCAAAGATTCACATTTAAAAAATCTTCCAAAAAAAAAAAAACAAAACAAGAAAGCATTTGCGACTCACAACCTGACCAGCCCGTTTCAATCTGTTACCCTACCCGTCCGACTTGACATCTTGATAGTTCTAAAAAACGGTTAAAAGATAACTCACTTGGTAAGATGGTCTAATTGATTCTCCTACGAACAAAGGTAGCAACTTCTCTTTTAACCTTGGATGCGAAGGCGGTGAAGATTGAGGTGGAGCCAATGTAAGATAATCTTTAGAGAGATTTTCGTCGATAAATTTCTTGGTCTTTTGATCCTTTATGGAGCCCAACCTTAAAGGGTTTTCTCTACAACAAGATCCAAACTCCAATTGTTAGAAAATCTTAAACATTCCAAAAACAAACATCTAAATTCTAATGCATCAGTTATAGATCAAAATAAACCTTTTTCGTTACCTTCTAATTGTAGTTGATTCGTCCGGTTTTAAAATCGGAGAAAGATAAGCAGGAGGGATATTTTCCACTGAAAAAGGATATGATCTCTTCATCCCAAACATCTGTTTATACCAAATGCATTAATATTCACACTTTCACAAGAAAAATTAAATTACAAAATTTGAAAATGTGAAATAAAGTGTAACATATATGATAATAAACCTTGTCTCCATCTCGCTTAAAAGATGAGTGCTTGTTGGCACAATAGCTTTGGTTTGAAGGGGGCTCTATTTGAATATTACTCATGATAGATGATGATGTAGCTCCTAATGACCCATTCACCTACAAACATTACAAAATTATATTACAATATTATTTTCAAAACTATATTACAACATTACAAAAATTAATATTTATTAGAAAATAAAAACTAAAAAAAAAAAAGACAACCAACCATTGATGATCTTTGTGCATGAAATTGTGGCCAAATTAATCGATTCGGATCCGGATTCGGATCCGGATCTGGATACGGATATGGGTTCGGATTCTCACAATTGTATAATCTAGATCTTGAAACCAAAGGGTGACGATTGGGCTGACATGGTGGTGGTGGTAAAGGAATATCTGGCAGCCGAAATTTAACAGAATTCGGCGTCGAAACACCTGCATCTTTCAACTGCCGTTCGGTTATTATCTTCTCAAGCTGAGCCACACCCATACCTCTTTGTGGCACTTTGTTATGCTTCAATTTTTTCGATGATTTTACGCCGCCTGTGGTGTGTTCTTCATGAGCCATAGAACCAACCAACCATGCATTCTAAAACACACTGAAATATTATGTATATATAGAGAAAAAAATGAAATCTTAAACGAGATTCAATTAAATGCAACAGATATTGGTGATCTAAACGAATCGTAATTATTATAACAATTAACAATTTGGAGGAGAAAATAGAAACCGAAAGGTGCATCTAATTGCATAGATTACATAAGATTTTGTAGACTTAAATAGTTGAATACATGAACAGAATCCAAAAATAAATGCTAATAATAAATATAGAAAAAAAATCAGCTGTTGGTCTTGAGCTGTCGGATGAGATCATTGAGGAATAAACGACGGCATTTGTATCGGAAAAACTTGCCAGAAATTCGAAATTCAAAATCTATAACTTCCAATGGGGATTCAAAATATATGTTAACGTTTTACTTTTATTTATTTATGAAAATCGACATGTACAAATAATAATATGAAAACTACTAAATTGTATAATAAGTTTTTTTAAAACTTTTACTTAGAGCAGCGTCGAGATCTGTTGTCTCGCTTTCTATCATATATGTTATAAAGTTCAATTTTATAACATACTAGCCGATTACCCCGGGAAGGTCCCGGGGTTGAAAAATTTAATATGATTTAATAAAAAATGATAAACAAAAAGAAAACTCAAATCACGAAAAGAGTAAATAACTTAAACATAATCAATTTTAGTTAAAAAACATTTATTTAAAAAGTTAAAAAATAAAAAGCATAAACCATATTAAACATAATAAAGTATTAAAAGGATAACCTTCAACATATAATCATCTTCACGTAAATTAAAATATGTTACAATTTGATTAATGAATAACCTGAACACTTTGTGTTTTTTTTTTGTATGAATATAACCCCACAAAAAATAGTCGCTTTTTTTTCGTTTTTATATAGCACTATGGTACTCGTTGGAAAGATAATAAAACGCTCGTTAATTTGGTATAATTTTTTTATTTAAAAAATCTCGAATATAAAAGATATTTATGTTTAAAAATTATGGGAGGAAGATAAGAGAGAAAAATTTAAATTTGTTTTTAAATTCTTTTTTCCTAAAATAACTCAATTTAATTTTAGTAATTGAGAATTAAGAGATAGAGAGATAAATTTAGAAAAATACTCAAAAACACCAAAAACACTCAATTATTAAGCCACGTGGCACTCTCAATGGGCATATATGCTTTCTTTTATATATATATATATAGATTATTACACGTTAAATTATACAATATTACAAGTTTTCAATATATAAAATGTTAAATTATACAATATTACAAGTTTTCAATATATAAAATGTGATTAAATTTTCACTTTTATCTTATAAGTATTAATCAAATTAATGAATTTATATTGCTTTTTTTTTATTCTTTATATATTTATGATGTAGAAAAAGTTATGATATAAAATTACAAAATTACTATACAATGTAAGTTCTCAAAAGCATATAACATTTATATTTTTTTTTTCTTATAATTTACATTAAGATATGATCACTAGTACATAAATGCTTAGAGCATTCACAACCCATCCCCCATTCCCTCTCCCATTCTTAAAATTTAAGAAAATCCTACAAAAACTCACTTCATTCCAACCCCTTTCCCCATACCCCATTTCTAAAATTTACAAAAAACCTATGTTGAGCCCCCATATATGGGGTCTTCCATCCTTCCCCCATATCATTTAATAATAATAAAATAATACAAATGAAAGGTGGAGTGAATTAATGTTGGTTGTAAAAAAATAAAATAATAATAAAAAAAGCTTATAGGGGATATGAATGGGGAATGGGATGTGAGAGATTTTGCAAAAGTGAGTGGCAAATTTAGAAAACTATGATTTTTCCTTAAATTATATGGTTGGGGATGGGGGATGGGTTGTGAATGCTCTTAGAATGTTTAGTATTAAAATCTTTTATTTGGTAATACTAAAATTTTCTTTTAGCTGAAATTGAATAGGTAAATATGAAATTCTAAATATTTGAATGTATACCTTTTTGCTAAGTGTAACTAGCTTACTTGTTAGAGGCTCTTATGTCTTAATGAGAGATTTTGGGTTCAATCTCAAGCATATAGTGTATTATTGGTAAGTATAGGAGTTTAGTAAGAGTAACATTTAACTGTTGAGAAAAAAAGACTATATATCTTTAGTACTTTTTTTTTATTTTTGAAAATTGAACTTTATTCAAACGCCAAAAAAACAACATGCGCGCTTTATCTCAAGGAGAGACAAAGCCGTAAAAACCACAATATGTTACATCAAATCAAACGCACACTATCTCTTCCGGTCTATATTTTTAGTACTAATATATTTTATTTGGTAAATATAATCTTCTATATATATATTGCAAAGCCTAAAATCCTACATGTCATTTATTTAGGCATTCTCTCATTTGAGAGATGCCATGTAGGATCATAGGTGGCATCTATACACCAATTAAAAAAAAGCAAATAATATACTAAAATCTAATCTACTAAAATTAAATATTCAACATTTATTATTTTCTCTCTCATGTTTCCTCTCATATCTTTTAAACGTTAATATCTTTTATATACGAGATTTTTTAAAGAAAAAAATTACACCAAATTAACGACCGTTTTATTATCTTTCCAACGAGTACCATAGTGCTATATAAAAAACTGAGAAAAAACGACTATTTTTTGTAACCCGACAGGTATTGTGTCGGGTTTGGGATTAGTTAAAAAACGGAGAAAAAAAACCACTATTTTTTGTAACCCGACAGGTATTGTGTCAGGTTTGGGATTAGTTTAAAAAAAATTGTGGGTTTGGGTCGGGTCGGGTCTGGTCTGGGATTAGGTGATACCCGACCCGATTACCCGAAACCACATACCCAAATACCCGAACTATATACCCGATTATATACCCATGAATTTTTCATGTAGGATCATAGGTGGCATCTATACACCAATTAAAAAAAAGCAAATAATATACTAAAATCTAATCTACTAAAATTAAATATTCAACATTTATTATTTTCTCTCTCATGTTTCCTCTCATATCTTTTAAACGTTAATATCTTTTATATACGAGATTTTTTAAAGAAAAAAATTACACCAAATTAACGACCGTTTTATTATCTTTCCAACGAGTACCATAGTGCTATATAAAAAACTGAGAAAAAACGACTATTTTTTGTAACCCGACAGGTATTGTGTCGGGTTTGGGATTAGTTAAAAAACGGAGAAAAAAAACCACTATTTTTTGTAACCCGACAGGTATTGTGTCAGGTTTGGGATTAGTTTAAAAAAAATTGTGGGTTTGGGTCGGGTCGGGTCTGGTCTGGGATTAGGTGATACCCGACCCGATTACCCGAAACCACATACCCAAATACCCGAACTATATACCCGATTATATACCCATGAATTTTTTAACGCATCACATAACCCTTAGACTAATGACATTATATAATATTTTGTAATGGCACTAGGTTTATACTCCGGCGCAGAGATTCTTTTTTTTTTTGTATTTGAATATGATAACTTATGGCAGAGATTTGTTTAAAATAAATAATAATAATAATAATAATAATAATAATAATAATAATAATAATAATAATAATAATATTGCAAAGCCTAAAATCCTACATGTCATTTATTTAGGCATTCTCTCATTTGAGAGATGCCATGTAGGATCATAGAGCCTAAAATCCTACATGTCATTTATTTAGGCATTCTCTCATTTGAGAGATGCCATGTAGGATCATAGGTGGCATCTATACACCAATTAAAAAAAAGCAAATAATATACTAAAATCTAATCTACAAAAATTAAATATTCAACATTTATTATTTTCTCTCTCATGTTTCCTCTCATATCTTTTAAACGTTAATATCTTTTATATACGAGATTTTTTAAAGAAAAAAATTACACCAAATTAACGAGCGTTTTATTATCTTTCCAACGAGTACCATAGTGCTATATAAAAAACTAAGAAAAAACGACTATTTTTTGTAACCCGACAGGTATTGTGTCGGGTTTGGGATTAGTTAAAAAACGGAGAAAAAAACCACTATTTTTTGTAACCCGACAGGTATTGTGTCAGGTTTGGGATTAGTTTAAAAAAAATTGTGGGTTTGGGTCGGGTCGGGTCTGGGATTAGGTGATACCCGACCCGATTACCCGAAACCACATACCCAAATACCCGAACTATATACCCGATTATATACCCATGAATTTTTTAACGCATCACATAACCCTTAGACTAATGACATTATATAATATTTTGTAATGGCACTAGGTTTATACTCCGGCGCAGAGATTCTTTTTTTTTTGTATTTGAATATGATAACTTATGGCAGAGATTTGTTCAAAATAAATAATAATAATAATAATAATAATAATAATAATAATTATTATTATTATTATTATTATTATTCATATATCGACAAGTCAGTAATTAAGTTGTCATACTAGATATTTTATTATGTCATATTAGATATTTCAACCCGGGACGTTCCCGGGATAAAAGCTAGTATCATATAAGTTCTCAAATGTATATATAAATTATCTCTAATCAATAATACTAATGTATTCAATGTTTGGAATTAATTATGGTGAAAATATATAATTGATAATCAATTATAAAAATCTTTTTCTTTATTATGATTAAAGAGTTCACAAATCTAGTAAAGAATATATTAATTATGTTTTTAAAAAAGTTTCTGGGTATAGAGCAATATCTTGTACTTAATGAACATTAACGTTCCAACTGTAGAATTACGAAAGTTGAAAAAAATATAAGGTTGACCTGTTTTTATTAAATGTTACCATGCATGCATGTGATGACCAATAAAGTCAAAAATGAAACTTTCTAAATCCATCTTGACAAAGATTCTAAGTTGGCTTTGGTTGCAAAGTGGTGGTGGCGGTTTAAAACGGGGCAAAACACGCTACGGAGAAAGGTGGTTTGGTCCATTCGTAGTGGCTCAAGGTACGTGTCCGTGGAATTAGATAATGGGGATTCAGGAAGATTTGTCTAACCAAGCAGTACAATTGGATCACTTGATTTGAGTTTCGGTGGGGAACAAATCGTCTACTCTCTTTTGGTAAAGCGTCATACCATATAGGAATGTTAATTTCCTTGCCCCTTTCATTGATTTGTCAAAACAATATATAATACAAGAGATCTCCCTATTTTTGGGAGATTTGTTACAAGAATAATAAGAGATAAATCTCATACAAATTTATGATAAATACAATTTACTAATAGGAACCTTTATGCTTAACTTTCCCTAGTTTTTTTTTTTGCAATTGAACGAGTTAAAGGTTGTGTTGTTGCTGACCGAATGGAGATAGGGCAGGTTGGCTTAAGTTTTTCTTGGAATTGGCGCGAAGTGAGGTTGTCCCAGGTCGAGATAATGGAATGATTGGGTCTGACTAGTTTGATGCCATGTATCACTTTATCACATAGGACATATACCTGGGCCGGGGTTGGGGTTCGAATGGTTCAAGTACTAGTCAAGTACATCAAGAACAAGTTAATTGATCAAGCAGATTTTTTCTCATTGGGCGCCCTTTTCTTGGAATAATTGAATGCCAAAAAAGGTTTTTAGCGTGGCATGGTGGGCAAATCTGGATAGTCTACCAACGGTTTCGGCACTTCACAGTAGGAATGTATGTGTACATAATTCACCATTTGTTCATCCCTTCTTGTGCTCTCTTGTGGGAGACCTTCTGGCCCTCCTAACATCCCTCAATGGTTAGGCCTCGTCCTACCTTGATCGGCTTAGCCAAGAAGAGGATCGTAGAGTAGTTATGCAATAAATATCGAGGGTCGTGAGGATCAAGAGAGTTACATATCACTTGGAGGTGGATAGCTTGTCTATGAGCAGCCATGTTCTTGTGTTGATCATGTCTTATGGTTGTATCTTTCTATCATCATGAACCTATTTCGATTTGTAGACTTTTATTATTATTACTAGTAGTTTATTTTTAGTTATTTGTGTTGTTATCTTCTTCTAATCCTTATTTGTTTATCTTTGTGGCAGGTTTGAATGATGACTAACTTAATAACTTAACAAACTTTAACTTAATTAAAATAAACTAGAGGTATAATCAGCTTCTGGTAGCCCCGAGTTAGATCCAAGGCGAGGAAACCGGTAGTGAGACAGATCCTTCGGGCTTCTGATATCCAAACCGGGTTCTAAGCAATGTCTTCTGAAGTGGACCAGATCTGAGTGACACATTTCTGGTACATACCTGATAACTGAGTAATCTTCTTGGTAAAGGGAGGATTCCCTACAGGCGCACCAGTGATCTTTTGTATCATACGCCTTTAGGATTATGTTCCACCTTTATCAAGGATTTTATTCAGTAGTTGAATGATTTTCTTAGCACTAGGAGGATTCCCTAAGGGCGCACCAGTGATCTCTTGTATCATACGCCTTTAGTGTAACATTCGTATTTTTCGTATTTTCCATTCTAGTCCTTGTATTCTTGTATCTTGTCATTTTACACCTTTGTAATCCCGAGCTTATGATCAATGGAAAAGTATTTTATCAATTGCATTTAATCTTAATCTATTTCATTTATTCTATAAATTCTATGTGACGCAAACTTTATACTTTACGCTTAAAAACAAAATTCTAATGCTAAACCGAAGCATAAACGAACCCATACAAGTTCGGAATCAAGCCCAACTCAAAAACATGTCAAAATGGGCTCAAATGCTAAGTTACAACCCAAAAGATATGATAAAAATCAAGTATGTTGGGCCTAGCCCGTTAAAAAAACACTTTTGGGCCAAAAACACCCCGTCCCGTAGCACGACCAGGATGCTGATTTTCCGTCGCGTGACACGACGGCCCAACAACAGCATAAACTTGACCAGCTCGTAAACACCCATTAAACCCACCTAAACTCCTCCCAACCACCCTAATTACTCCCTTGAATGCCCAACTAACTCACCCCACTTATAAATACCACTCCTCTCCACCCTTTAATCCTTTGTTCATCCATAATCTCTCCACAATCACTCTCTAATCCTCCAAGTTTTGAGCAAACTTCCTGATTACACATCAGTAAGTTTTCCAAGCTCAAATCTTCTTTCTCTTCTGTTTTTCTTTCCCTTTTTCATCTAAAACTCCTTGGAGAAACCTCTAGGATCTTCCCCATATTTATCCACAAAAATGTGATAAGGGTAGCGCACCTAAAAGAGGTCCCAAAGGTGGTTGTTTTCTGAATTATTTTTATGTCCTAAGATAGTTTGTTGTGAAGGAACCAACCAAGTCTACTAACAATCTAATGTTAGAAAGATTTGTGCTATGGTATTGGGTGAAAAAGGAGAGTCAAGACTCATCCAAATCAGTCCCCAAACTTTACTTAAACATCTTAGCTATACTATATAATAATATAAGTATATACTTTCAAGTTTCTATCTTACTAGCTTATTATTAATCTTTGGAAGGTTTGTGGTTACACCCTACCTTACCAACTCTCTTGACCATTCTTGTGCTACGGATTTATCCACACTAGAAAGGGGAAATCCCGTGTCCAAAACCCACGTTTATTCCATAAGCGAAGTGGTTATGACATGAACCTATCAAATGGATTCACATTCCTAACCTTATACCATCCGAATCATCTATGATGATTTTGTGCTTGGTCTAACTTAATCTCATGACCATCCGGATTGCCCTAAAGGCGATTTGTGTTTTGGTTTGCCTAAAAGGCTTGCATGACTCTCGTGAATCTATAATCTAAACTCAAACCTAAGACCCTTTATTCTCTAATTCTAGTTAACCAAGGCTAAGGAACTAATCTCCCAAGACTCGTCTTTGGAGTCTTACTAAACGCACCCAAAGGTGAGTTCATACTTGTCCCCTTTTTACTCTTTATCACTTTTGGGATGTAAACATGTATCATATGCAAAACACACTAATGCTTTCATAAACACACATGCTCAATCTATTAATCATACTTATATGCTACTTGCCATGCTTATGAGTCTTAGATACTTAGACATAAATCATTAACTATTATTAGCCCACTTAACATGTATAGCGCTATAGGACTAGCACACCGCCCCCTTTATGGGTCATTGTTAAGATTTAAACGGCCTAGCATGTAACAACCCAGAGTGGACCCCAAAAATTTTTCGCGTCTAAATTAACTAAAACCAATAAATAATACGATTATACACGAAATAAGAAACCGAACCATTGTATGTATCAAATATTATTAGAGCGCGCACTATGAGACCAGACCGATAAGCGTTACGAACCTAACCCGGACCCGAACCGAAAACGATTAGTCATAGGGGAAGGACACATGTCCCTCCCCCATGGTGCCACCATTCCAAACAAAACCATTTAATAGTAAATGGTTTTGTTACAAACCACTTAACCTAAATCCCTATATAAACACCCCAAAACCCCTCCCCTTTGATCCCTGCTGCAGATATACGATACACACATACATATTAAAGACACACACACACACTATACGTATGAAGAGAGAGAGAGGCACAAGGAGGAGCTCCGGCCACCGGATTTTCAACGCCACCCACACCATTACCATCCTATCAAGGTAGATCGAAGAGAGAGAGATGGAGAAAGCAGAGAGAGAGGGGGAGCTAGAGAGAGAGAGGGAAAGAAGAGATCCGGAGAAGGAAGGACGACGACGGTGACAGAGGATGGCTTCGGCGGCGGCGCTGCTATTAAATCAAGGTAAACCTCAATCCATCTCTTTGCCCTTCGATATCCAATCGTGAGCTGTGAGGATCCCAACTGTGACGGTGGTTTAATCTAGGTTACAGGTAATGGGTCACGATTCAAAGTGGTGGTTGTGTGATGAATATTATTCGGTGGTGAATAATGGTGGTGATAGACGGTTGTGGCAGGGGATTGGGGTACGGGTTTCAGGTATTGGTGCTCGATGGTTGTGGATGATGACTTTACCGGCGACGACGGTGGTGATGCTTGATGTTTGGTGTTGCTGGGTTACGAGTGAAGATGTGACAGGATTATTGATAGGAACGGTGGTGGGATTAGTTGCGCATAGGAAGTTATGGTTGTAGTTGGGACTCGAAAGATGATAAGGATGAGGGCCGGGTCTCGTCTGGTCAGGAGGAAGGGTCAAGGAAACGGTCAACAAAAGTCAACTGTTTGGTCAACCGAGTCCCTTCTAGTTAACAGAACTAAGTCCGAGCATAAGGTATAACCAAACTCACAAACTCAATAATTTATTAATTATAGCCTTTATATATGTATATAACTTCGCGTGTGGGATTTGACGAGCTAGTATGGATTAAAGCCGAACCGTGAGTTAGATCGGGTATTTGTATAAACTTTAATTCGGATATTTGGATTGGACAATGGAACACTAGTTGATACCATGCTTGACTTTGGAGATCGGATATTAGGATTTAGGATATCCGGACACTTGACACTAGAATACGGAAAACGATACACGCATGTCTTAACTTGATACATGGAAGATGGACGTTTAGAATATTACATATCACAACTTAGAGCTAGTTGTTAATAGTGACGCTTGGGCATGAACTCGGATAATAAAGGATTGACATATGTCTTAACAACTAGTGTATGCCAAGGAGAATAAATGGGCAACTCGAACGCATAAAACATAATATAGACCCTAGAACATTGGAGAAGTCGAATCATAACGCCTAAGACTTGAACGGACATATAAACTAAAGGAAGTAGATACGAGATAGAATATTTAGGACCTTAAACATTGTTACTAATAACCTGGACATAGTTATGACAGTAGGGATTTGGACTTAGGACTCGAGGCACGAGATATTGACACCTCGGACATAGTTATAACCATTACATACTAAGTATAAAAGGACATATATATTAGAATGTACCTCGACACTTGATAGTGGACTAAGGACATAAGGTGCGGACATAACCATAATCTACATAAATATAATAACATCTTTGACGACCTGGACATAAGAAATAGAACCATACGCTCGAGCTCGTCCCCACGCGTAACCATTAATAAAAACCAAGACTAATAATATTTGTCGACTTAGGAATTCGACCAGGAGAATACTAGTACCGGATATCAGGCGCCCTATTTATCATAGACTTTTCATGTGCACTACATCCAGGTGAGTCTCGTGAACCTTCCCCTCTTTTACTTTTATTAAACGTTTTGGGGTGAACGCATGTTTCCATTTGACAACCAATGAGAAACCAGTATGATGTGACAAGGTACTCCCGATACCATTCACACTCATCAACCCAAGGGAATATGTGGGTAGTACTACTTGGGGAAAACCCCCACACACAGTGGATCCGGAAGCCCGGAGAACCCTCCACTGAGATTTGTGACACGTATTATGCCGAGGAATCCATAATGGGAGTATATGGATTCAGTGTCAGGTTTGAGGTGTGGCTTGTACATCACCAGTGCAACCATGTGTTAAACCATATTAACTTGTAAACTTGTTTTGGAATGATAAACCGTTTTTGTGGAAAACTATGTAAACTTATAAACAGACTTTTGAATGATAAAACTTACTTTCAAACCAGTTTAACGCACACACGGACTCACCAACATATTTGTTGACCCAAACCTATTTTTAAGCATGTGTTCAGGTACCACTTCTGGATTGGAATCGAGGAACGAGGTATCTATATAAGTGAGTTCAGGGAATGTGTAGACATTTTGGAAGAGCTACATGACACAGGGATTATGCTACTTGAGGATTAGAGCTAAGCATCGGTAGAGATCTAGTGAAGTACACATCCGGGAATGCTTCGACGAGTGCCACAATTCGTCCACGCAGTAGTTTAGTTTAATTATTATTATTGAGTTGTATTAATTTAGAACTAGAAATTGTATAAATTATTATTATTGAACAATTGTTACTTCCGTTGTGCAAGTTTGGTACCAACCTGTATTTCGACCAGGCCCACCTTGGTCGGGTTGTGACATAGCATGAATATCCTAGGTATACGCTGTGGTACTCGCGGGTTTGAGTTATGTCTTTTGTATGATATGTATGTGCAATGCTATAGTATAAGATTTGAGTAAACCATTCTAAAATACTAGGTATGTAAACTAAAACTAGTATGCTCACCAATGCTTTATGTGTTGACGGATATTTTATACATGTTGCAAGAAACGTTTGATGCAGGGTATACAAGAAAAACTACTTAGGATTTGGCTAGAAACACACGCTAGTTTAAATTCTATATTTTGATGATGTACTTCTCCTTTATGAAACAATTTGTATTTCGGTTATCTTTTAGACAATGTTTATGCTATGAATGAAATTTTATCTTTAAATTATATTGTCACGAATTCTAGTGTCATGAAGTCTTTGAACAATCTATCCCAAGTCTCGCCTCGATGTATTCCGCCATCGGTTGGGGTGTGACATTTAGGATTATGTTCCACCTTTGTCAAGGACTTCATTAAGCTCGGGAGGTTAAGGGTTGGGTTATTTAAACGTCATCTATTTAAACAACTTTATATTTAACTGATCAATAAATAATAAAATGCCACTTAAAAGATAAACAAATAACGGATTCTTTATCTAGTTCTCGTTAGTACAATGTCGTTAACCAATGGGGATACGAGTCTCCTGAGTCAACTGTAAGAGAGATCCCTCGGTCTTCATGATCGTTAACCTTCTTAGAGGATTCGTTGTTGGTCCACTCATGAATGACCCTAAGGTGAGATCCTTCGGTACGAAACGCGAGAACTAAGGCAAGGTGTACGTTGTTCAAGGTCGGAAGTGAAGCCTCCATTTTAAGAAGAAGATGAGTTCGAAGGCCAGAGACTTGACCGCGGTTTGAGGAGCCCGCTATACGCGAGGCCCTGGCGGAGACCCCAGGTGGACGCACGCTGGAGAGGTTTAGCATTCTACGCAGTAGTAGCCTCCGCTTCTCTATCAAAGAGTCAACACTTCAAGATCCCTCTCGTCTTTCTCACAATTAATTAACTTAAATTATTAATTCTAATAATAAACTTAACTATTAAATCGCAGGACCCCAAGATATGCATAATACACTAGTCTACTATTTTTATCTTTTTATTTTACAAAACCAAAACCTTTTTCAAAAACCATTTTTATCAAAGAACCCCTCCGTTTTATTTTTCTTTTCAAAACCCGATCAGTTGACGGATGAAAGTTTGAGTAGGGGAAAGTGTAAACCTTGGAATACGATACTCAATACTTACCCTAGAGACTATACTATGCACGTCAGGTTCTCTGTCTATGTGTTGGTTTTAGTTTCAAAAGTAAATATTGTTTACTTTATAAATTTAAAACTTGGTAAAACCGGTTTAGTAAAAATTGTTTACTTTATAAATTTATCCCTAACCAAAGTTCTGAAATTAAAACATCAAAGTTTTTGACCGGGAAAATGATATCTTTTTAATTGCTAAAACCACGCAAATTAGTTATTCTATTTATTTACAAGTGAATTTAATATGAGATAATGATTTGAAAATTAATTTACCATAAACTTAAAGTGTCACGTCAAAGTTCATTTTTAAAGATACATCTTGAATACTGTATATATTAATAAATGATAATATCTTTTATTCAACCCGTATAATACATGGTTTTTTTAAAGCGTGCAACATATAGGTTTCTTTTAAAGACATAATTTCATTTTATTTCTAAGTATATAACATTATATTTATTCAGCTCATGTATTACACGATATTTTAACCGTAATACTTTTATCAAATTAATTTTTTCTAAGAAAAAAAAAACCTCTTGATGCATAGACTGATTTTAGCCGAAAAGTTTCATGATATATTATTAAAAACAGAGTTTTTTCAATTCATTTTACCTAAAAGTTGGAAAACCAATTGACTATTATTCTTCTACACTAAAACCAGTTATTTAGAGTATAAGGAGTGGAGGGGAGGGGAGGGGGAGAGGGGTGTGATGCGTCATGTGACACCTGTGGGATCTATGTGAGAGGGGGGGGGGGGGGAATTGTGGGGAGTGGAAGAGGGAATTGTGGGGAGTGGAAGGGGGAAGGGGGGAGGGGGGGGGGGGGGGGAGAGAATAATATTATATTAGGTTAAAGTTAAAAAAAAACTGACCAATCAAAATTCAGGCCTCAAAATCTTGTCCCGCCCCACGCCCGGCCAATTTCCCCCGCCCATGGGCTTCCCCCCCCCCTCCCCCCTCTCCACGCCCAATAGGGGTGGTGTTGAGGGCTTGGAGAGGGCTTCAAGCCCCTCCTTCCCGCCCCACTCCTACTTGTCTTAAGAAACATGTTTTGAACTTGGACATGGACATATGGTCTTCGTTCTAATTATCTCTCACATATTGCTATAAGAGCGACCGTAGTTGAGCGCTAAATGGAGCGCCAAAACGAAATTAGCGCCTGACACACCGGCACACATCGGAGCTAAACATGAAAAAGGGTCTGGGGCGTTAAAATTTTAGCGCTTGAATGCATAAACCCACAACCAATAACTGTTTGACACATCATCAAGTGCAACCTGATCTGTAGAGAGAGAGAGAGATGTAGAGAGAGAGAAGAAGAAGAAGAGGGAAAAGGAAGAAGAAGGGAAGATGATGAAGAAGAAGAAGAAGAAGGGAAGAAGAAGAAGACCAGATCTATGGTGGTGGTGGTGTACGGTGGTGGTGGTGGTGGTGGTGGTGGGTGTGTAAGAGATGAAGAAGGTGGTGGTGGTGGTGGGTGTGAAAGAGGTTGAAGAAGAAGGTGAATAGGGGTGGTGATGATGAAGACGAAGCTATTCAGTTTTTTTTTTAAATAGCGCCCTTTTTTTCTTCCCTCCACTACACCCCATTTTGAATTAACGCCCCATACTGACTCAGCTGCCACGTGGATCAATCAGAATCAGGGGCGTTATATTTAACTCACTCCACTACACATGGTCTAAGGGTGAGGCTATTGTATAAATTACCTTAATAAAAAAGTGTAAGAAGGAATAATAGACTGACACATATCAATAGCCAAAAGGGTATTATTCTATATCACCATAATTGTTGACTTTTTTTCAAGTTTTTCTTTTTTTTTAAAAACGGTCATAATTTTTTCATACGACGTTATTTTTCAAAAAAAAAACATCAAAAAACCAGCTTTTTAACCTGATAAAACGTAAGTTATACATGATAAAACGCAAGTTATACCCTGATAAAATGCAAGTTATACCTGATAAAACACAAGTTATACCTGATAAAAAGATGCAAGTTATATCTGACAAAAAATGCAAGTTTTACATGATAAAACGCAAGTTATCAACCCAACAAAAAAAATTAAAAAGTATAGCAGTAGGGTATGCAAATGAAGAGGATAAAAAGCTTGTTTTTACGGTGTATTTTTTTTAAAATAATGTCGTATGAAAAAGTTATTGACGTTTAAAAAATAAGGGTGAAACTCAACAATTGTAGGTTCTACTAATTTTGCCCTTCCCCCTCTTTTGGAAAATCCAACGTATATATTCCCACTTTTAATCCCACACATTGATTCATTTAAATCAAAACTCAAAAATCATTCTTATCCTTTTTATATGTTAAGATACTTTTACCCAATACTTTCTCTTAATTTAAATGTTCCCTCACATATAACTCATAAAGTTTGGCCTAAACCGTCATAGAAAGTGTACCTCTTATTTATTATACTATTATTCAGTATTACATTTTGTGTAGATACATTATAAATCTTTAAAAAGGGAGATTTTTTTGAAAGGTTGGATGGTGTGGTTTAGCATCCCTGCCATCTCAACTTGTTAAAGCACGGCACACCGCCCAAAGGGCGTCACAGGGGGCGCCAAGGGCTCTCTCGTAAGTGGGGTAACGGGTGCAAGAGCGGATGTGAATGGGGTAACCAATGGGAACCTTCCAAATATTAAGGGGGCGTCAAACCACACCGTTTGGCCTAAATAGTATAGGTCGTATGAATATGTGATACATAAGCATATACATACATAAATACACAAAATCATCCACTTATTTGCCTTTGTAGGCTGTGTCACAACTAAGGTAAAAGCCTTGAGTTTTAAGCAATGGTAACCCCACATATATATCTTAAGTCAGAATCCAATGAAGAAAGCAAACCCATGAGAGCATCATTTCTTAACTCATGACAATGGATTTGGCCCTTTCTCAAAGGGGCCCATGTTAGCAGTTTTGCTAATAATAAGACCCAGAAAAAAAAAGGAACACCCAAATGACCATGATATGGAGATGGTGTTTATGGGGGCCCTGCTACATTAAAGCACTAATGGAACAACACATGTCATTTGGAGTACACTGTACATTCATGAATATATGAACATATCTCCAAACTATACATTCATTCATTAAATTAAAGAGCAAATAATAAAATGTTATTTTTTCAAAGTGCATTATAAAAAATGTGCATATGACAAATAAAACTGATGATAAGTAAATTCACACGAGAGTGTTTATTGAATGTTGTCCGCTAACTTCCACTAGAAGGTACATTTGCGATACACGAAGAGGAGTTGTTACGCGAGTGCTCTTCACGTATAACATGATTTTAATTAAGCTTGCTTTTATGGATTAAATTAAAGTTGATACACAACGTGGAGTTGTACATCTAATAGCTATAGACCGTGGATTTTCTATGGTGTGACTATTGACGTATAACATGTATAAGAATATGAATTTACATGATCTTCTTCACATATATTTATTTTACAAATTTATTAAAAAGATGAGAGAGAGTTGAAGTTACAAATAACCTGTAATTAAAAGTCAAATACTTTTGACATATAGTGACCTACAAGTCCCTTCAAATAAGTAATATTATCAAATATAACAACCAAGGTCCCGTAGCTCAGTTGGTTAGAGCGTTGGTCTTATGAGCCGAAGGTCGCGGGTTCGAGCCCCGCCGGGACCATAAAATAATTCATTGCTCAGTTTTTTTGTTTTTTTCTTGTTGTTTCTTCTAAAATACGACATCGTTTTTCCTGCTTTAAATCATCACAAACAAAATAACAGTTGAGGTTTCATTTTCTGTTGTAGGTTTAAACTTTAAATGGGCAGTTAAGATCAAACTTGTTGATCCATCATCTTCTGAGTTTACTTCTCACCTAAACAAACAAACAAACAAACCACATTTCATCTCTTTCCAAATATTATTATTATCAAATTCTTAATCTCCATGACAATGTCCCACAACTGCCTTCTTTCTTTTCTTGTTATTACCTCTGTTTCCCATCTTCCATCTTCACACCCTCTTCATTTCTTGCTCCCATATTCTGGTATGCAATCATTATGTTGCTTTTTGTATGTGAGTTATGTGGTTTATGATCATAGTTTTTACATAAACATTGATCTATCGTATAATTTTATCAAGAATGTTATATTGTTTAACCAGACAAAGTTTGTGCTAGGTGTTTAGATCGTGTATATCGATTCAGATGGGCTCTTGCGGATGGGTTAAGAGGTTATTCGGCGTTAAAAGAAAGAAGGAAAACAGACCCGAAATAGGAGAGGTAATGTGCCATCTTGTAGCAATTGTTGTTCATGAAACTTGTTGGTCTTAAATCTTAATATTATAGCAGATACAGCAGGATTCCAGGAATTCAAATGGGTCAAGAGGCCGAGATTCTTCTGTGAGAGAATCAAGTTTTCGTGTTGGTAGTACAAAAGTTATTGGTCGAAGCACAGGGACAAAAGAATTTGCTGCGATTCGAATCCAAACTGCATATCGTTCTTATCGGGTATGCATTTTGATAAGTTTACATAGGGCGCATAACAGATGGATTGTATTAGAGGTGGAAGAATTGACCCGTTTATTTATGAATGAGTTGATTTGGATTGTGTTTAATCTCAAACGGGTTAAATATAAAAAAAAATAGCTAAAAAGGGAACAGGTCAAATGTCAACCAGAGTCTACGATTAAATGCATATTCGTTTTCTATTAAAGAGTTGGATTTTTATCGTAATTAGATTGTTTTTATGATCATAATTATTGAAAAAAGATTGTAGTCCCGTTTTCTAAATTGCATTTTGGGTAGGCAAGAAAAGCGTTACGCTGCTTGAAAGGCACATCAAGATTTCAGGAGATAATCGAGGCGGATGCACTTACAAAACAAACTTCTTCTGCTCTTAACAAAATACATTTTTGGAGCAAAATACAAACGGAAATCAGAAACCGCCGCCATTGGATGGTGGCTGAAGGGCGGATGAAGCAAAAGAAGTTCGAAAATCAAGTGAAATTTGAGTCTAAGCTTCATGAACTCGAGGTATGAACTAATGCTTTCTCTTCGCATCAAAATCAAAACGAGTGCTTCTAGCGCTATAGTTTTAAATTCAACAAGAACCCTAACCTGACCCATTTATTCAATGAGTTGGTAATGTCGACCCATTTATGACCTAAACGTGTTTAGCCCGACACTAACCCCTTTATGTGTTAGGGGTTGTTGTTGTCAATAATTGCTGCCCCTACCGAATGTGAAATGCCTATAGCACTCAATAGAAACAACCTTTTTGCATTATTGAGGAAAACAATGTACTTTTTGAAAAGTTTCAATATCTGCATTCAGTCCCTCATCTTTTGCTAGTTTAAGGAAATATGCCTAACATTGTTGAAAGCTTATTTTCTATGCCAACAGGTCGAATGGTGCGGTGGGCCCGAGACAATGGAAGAGATCGTGTCAAGGATGCAACAGCGCGAGGAAGCCACAAATAAGCGCGAACGAGCAATGGCATATGCCTTCTATCACCAAGTGTGTCTAAACCTGCCTTTTATAATTATCTTACATATTTATGTATGAAGCTCATGAATAGTGCCTCTGCCACGGCTGGTGTTTTTTTTATTCAGCATCATAAATTATATTAACATTGACCCTTTTGTTTTAAATATTTTGTAAAGTGGAGGGCGAACTCAAACCGATATTTTGGACAAGCTTACTATGATCTAAGCAAAGAGAGTTGGGGATGGAGTTGGAAAGAGCGGTGGATCGCGGTGTGCCCGTGGGAGGCCCGGGTCGTTGTGCAGGCCAAACCGGGTAAAAAAACAAAGCATGGTGTTGGTGGTGCACCAAAGATAGTGGTTGCAGTGAAACCACATGTGAGTACTGGAAAAGCAACAACAATTAAAGGTACTTCATGAGATATGATTTGGATACATAACTGACAAGTTTTCCTGTTTGAGTGAGTGAGAGTGGTTCATGATATTGATATTTGATTTGTTAAATATAATGTGGTGTGTATGTGACTTTGATTATTAATGTATAGTGATTATTTAATTGAGTTGATTTACCGCATTGTTTGGTGGCGGAGTTACTAGTTGAGTTTCCCCCGAACGCAGACGGCGTTGGTGACTCGGCCCGCCACCGTTCTAGAGGAAACCCATCGCCCGAAGGCCCACTGTCGTAAAACCTCTGGCTTTGACCACCCGGAGTGGATGGGCGTGATGCGCCATGTGGCACTTGTGGGACCTAGGGGGGGGGGGGGGGGGGATTGTGGGGAGTGAAAGGGGGGGGGGGGGGGAATAGAATAATATTATATTGTGTTAAAGTTAAAAAAAACCAGTCAATCTAAAGAAAGTGCCCCACCAATCATTGCATGCCAAGTGTCACCCAAGCCCCCCCCCCCCCCCTCACGCCCGTCTCCTCTTCCCCGCCACCCCCTTCCCGCCCCTCTCCACGCCATGTCGGCGGCGGTGTTCCAGCCCTTCCCGCCCCACTCCGGACAGTCTTAACATAAAATAAATTTGCTCAATGTGAGACTCTAATCCATAACCTCTGCATTGGAAGGTTACGGGGCTATCAGTCCACCCCACCCGAAGGTGATTGGCTATTAACCATAGGGATATGTGTAAAAAAAAGTGGTAATTAGTTACCAATGACTTGTCTTCATCAACCATAAAGAAGTACCTTCCCCCATGAATCAATGGTCTTTATCAACTAAAACAAATATTAAATAATAATAATAAAAAAAAAACAATAAATTGTTAGATAGGGGCCATATGGACAAAGCTACAAACTTACCTTATGGACAAAGCTACAAATTTTACATAAGGTTGGGTACGATGTTAGTGAACTAATATTGAAATAGACACGAAAATAGACTTATGCCGTCTACCAATATTGAAATTGAGTATATTGTAATAAATAAGAAATAGGCTCATCACTCATGTCATCTACCATACCAATATAGATAATACAGTCGTCAAAATGTATTTAAAAAAAAATAAACATTCATGTAACATGTATAAATTTTGTTCAATTAACTTTTATTATCTCTTTCAATTTTGATTTTTTAATGCCACCTATTTTCCATTATTGTATATTAAAAGTAACTTGAATGTGTGAAAAGTTTAATGTTGAAAAACATATAAGTGAATAACAAAGTTATCTTAATGGTGAACACTACCCCTCACTCTTCTGCTCCCTCCAATGTCAATTTGGAGGGGCAGTGCCCCCGCTCTTTCGTTTCTTATTTCCTCTTTCGTTTCTTATTTCCTAAGAGGATCCGCATTGCGGATGATATGAAGTTGTCTGGAAATCCAAACCACCCCATAAACCTTCCCCGATTGTGAGTTTGGTTTGTTGGTGAAGTCCGTGGATTCAAACCACTCGCGAAACAATGCGTGAGCTCCACAGTTGGAAAATAAATGTTTTTTAGTGAGATTTGAAACTTGATGTGACATGTGGAGATGGAGTTTTATAAAGGTTTGATATTTTGAGAAAAATAAACGTATTTTAGGAAGGTTCGAAATATGATGTGGCATGCTAAGGTGGAGGTTTTTAAAGTTCTCCATTACGGATGCTCTAAATCACAACCACCACCAATTCGGAACTTCAAAAGGGGTGGCGCAAAGATTGTACGAAGCCAGAGCGCTAACAGAACTCCAAGCCTGCACAGAAGCGAACGATTGTGGGGAATTCTCTAAAAGCTGAACCAACAACTTCCCTAGCTTGTTCAATCGAACATTGGCTAACTGGTGAGTATCCAAGTTAAGGCTTAACCACCATTGAATGCAACAGATTCAGACCTTTACTAGCAACATGGGTGTTTGCCAAAAAAAAAAGTCACAATCTAGTCGTTAAAACTTAAAAGAACATCAACATCAACATAGATGGTAGCTTTCAATGCCTTAAACTTGCCCTCAAAATCAAGCCATCCAAAGCATAATTTAATGCCACATGCATAATTCAAGATTGAATTTTTATAACAAAAACAAATAAAAGAAGATAATCATCCCCAAATCGTCAACAAGAAGCAACGAAAACGACTTATTACCCGAAACATCCAAGCAGCAATGGTGATGCGACGAGCAAAATTAGACCTGTCGAATCGTTCTTCGTCACATTCTTTTTGTAGGTTTCTCAATTATTGTTCAAATTTCACCATCATCACCAACATCAACAGTTTTCATTATATTTGTAACAACTTGAAAAAAAAAAGATATAACACAAATGTTCATAAATCACAACCCATGTGCCCAAATTTAGAACTTTATCCAAACACTATTCAAACCACAGTGCCAAACACTATGGGAACAAACAAACATCCTCACTTCCTGTTATATGGAACCAATTTAAAGATTCTATTTTTAAGGAAACAGGAATAATAGACAACAACATGCATAGTCTAGAATTAGAATACAGATAATTTAATCCAAACAAAGTCTAGAGCTAAACAGAATAGCTCAATGCATACAAGAAAACTGAATATTAAAATAAACTGAGAATAAAAAAAAACCTGAAATCACACTCAGGTTTTTTTTCTTCTCACTGCCATTAGATTCACCAAACTGCCACTTTTTTTAGCACCTCACACTGAAAATCAGCAAACTTTCCCTGTAATTTTTGTTAAATTTCATGGAAATAATAACATCAAACTGAGAACAACTACTGACCTTTTGGAGAGATGAATATTAAACATGAACCAATGGTGTCAAATCAATGGCGCGAATCGGAGGAACCAGACGACGGCTTGTCAGACAAGCCGTCATGTTCCTCCTCCTCACCCTGGATTCGTGCCGGGAAACCGAACCCCGAAAACCCTCCCATGCCCGGATTCCCAGAAGAAAATCCGGGCACGGCAGACAGGTGATAATAACCCGGGGTTTGGGTTTGGGTTTGGGTCTGACCCGGGTCGATCCCCGCTCCAAACGAGAGCGGGTCGACCCAAGCACGAACCGGAGGTAAGTTACTGGACTGAAGGGGTCCCCTCTGTGAAATATAGTTTAACAACAACTGATTGTTTGTTGGTTGGCCGAACAACGGCTGCAGATACGGCGTCGTTTGTCCCACCACTGGCACCGAATTAAACACATACCCACCGTTCTCCGGCCAACCTAAGCCACCATCAAAACAAATATTATTATTATTATTATTCCCTACAACAGTTTGTTGGTCAGCCATCGAATCCTGAAACGACTGAAGCGAAAGCTTCAGATCTTGATTCTGTCCAAAACTATTAAGAAATTGCATACCAGAAGAACCATTATTATGATTATTATTATTATTATTCCCCACCGTTGTCAATGAACCTGGACCGGAACCGGAACCTGAACCGGCGGTCGGAAAAAAAGATTTAACCAAATCAACAGAAGCAGGCAAAAAGCTCGAATTTTGAACCCGACCCATATTATTATCAACAATATCCTCATCTGGGTCATCTTCCAATTCCCCTAAACCACAATAATTATTAACCTTCCCATCATTAGGGTTTTGTTCAGTAACCGGTTTTTGTTTAATCATTCCAGCTGTAGGTGTCCAAGCAGGAAGCTCAGCCAACTCATCAATAGCAGCTTTAGCCTTCTTAATAAGCCAATCAACAGCTTTACTAGGCCGGTCATAACCTAACCGGTCTTGCACATCATAAAACTGTATAGCAGTGTTTGCAGATAACCTCACGCGCCTGTCACGTGGACCCTTTGCTGTACATACTTTACTGTGCCGGTCTTTTAAACCGGTTGACCGTACAATGTGCCCTCCTTGTACTTCCACTATCTCTCCACCGGTTCTTGTTGCTCTTAACCCTAATTTTGATGACCGGTTTACTGACTGATGGGGATGGCTGTTGTTATTATTATTTATTTGGTATCGGTAATTATCTTCCATTTTTCCCGGGAAATTAAGGGCATAATTGGTATAAGAGCGTTTGTTTTGCCTTAATACGCCGTCGTTTTGATAAAATCCGTTATTATTATTATTATTACTATTATTATTATTATTATTATTATTATTATTATTATTATTATTATTATTATTATTATTAATAGTAGGGGTTAGAGGATCCAGATTTTAATAGGCAGGGTTTTTAGCTGACTAGATGAAATGGAAATAAAGGGTAATGAGATCCATGAAGGGGAGGTTTGTGGGCTAACCCATGTCTTTTGGCAGGGTATAGGATGATTGGGGGGGGGGGGGGGGGGGGGGGGGTATGTACAGTACAAGTGGAGAAGAGAGAGCACACAAAATGGGGTTTATGTAGGTGGTGGTGGGTGTGGTGGTTTGTGGTGGTTGTCAATAGTAAAAGAAGGGATATTTGGAGGGTGAGAAGAAATATGACATTTATTTATTAATTGTGAGGGCCTACATGAGAGAGAAGCCTTTTGGATGGATAGCAGCAGCAGCAAGCAGCAAGCAGCAGGTCAGAAAAAATCAACAAATTTAATGTTGGAGCAGGTTTATTACTACTTTTATTTAGCATGTCATTATGTAATTAAAAATTAGGTAAATTTTTATTTTTTTTATTTGCCTTTTTATTTTTTCTTTTAACAATAAATATTCTTTATATAGTATTAAGTAGGTAATAGTTGTCCGCGCTTCGCCGCGCATGCGGCTGTTGTGCGAAACGCGACGGGAGCTCCTGTTGCGTTGACTGTTTGGCGGACGTTAAAGATCGCGCGTCGCTGTGGGAGCTCTTGTTGCGTGGAGGGTTTCGTGAACATAAAAGATAATATTAAGTGATTGTTATTCTCGCGTGCGCTTCAGAAAAATACTCGCGGCTAAAATCTAAAAGTTTGGTGGTCAAAGTTTGAAATCCTAAAAGCTATAATTTTGGCCAAAGTGCAATGCAAGTTTAAAAAAGTTGAGTGGTCAAAGTTTGAAATCATAAAAGCTAAAAGTTTGGTGGTCAAAGTTTGAAATCCTAAAAGCTAAAAGTTTGGTGGTCAAATTGAAAGAAAATAAAGTTAAGCTAAAAGTTAGTGGCCAAAGTTTTAAATCCTAAAAGCTAAAAGTTTGTTGGTCTAAGTTTGGTGGTCAAGTTAGAAGAAAATAAAGTTAACCTAAAAGTTAATAACAAAAATAAAGTTAACTTAAAAGTTAATGGCCAATATATATACTAAAACAAAGAGATTGAAGTGTCTCTGTATTAATATATAGATAATTTGTGATATTTTTAGGGTTTATGGTTCCACATATTTGTACACCAAAAAAACAAGTTGACATCCTACGTATGCCATGTTAGCTTTATAGGAAGTATACATGCTTTAAATGACTGGGATTATTATCTTCTATTCAGATAGCAAACTCAGAAAAATAAAAAAAAAAATAAAAAGAAAACAAACCGTATATGCCTTGTATTGGTCAATACAAGACATATAGAGTTCACGTGCTCCTTTTCAGTCAATCTGGTACAGACTTAAAAGATCAATCATTGGACTCATATGCCTCGTATTGAACTATATGAGGCACATTGGTACGATGTCCAATACGATTTAACATAAAGCATCTGTCATTTGTACCCTATACGCCACATATAGACCAATACGAGGCATATTCAATCGTAGTTGAATTATTCTTCCCCCTTTTCTTCTTCTTCCCTTCCTTTCTTCTTCATTTTCCGAATGTTTATCGTTTATCTTTTTCTTCTTTCAATTTTATAGTGGGCTAATATTTTCTTCCCCAAAATGTCATGGTGAACTAATATTTTCGATAAATCAGGTATTCCTAATTCTCACGAGACGACAAGTATTCTTGATTCTCAAGCAGCAGGTATTCCTTATTCTCAAGAGGTTGTGTCTGGTTACAAAAAAACCATTGTTGCCAGACCTGAACGAGTCGTGCTATGAACCCAATTTTGAACATTCATACGTAGGGGAAACCTACCAGTACTATGAGCGCGGTGGTGAGTATACGTACGTACCGCAATACTCTTCGTACGACTAATCACAAAACCAGCAAGTTCCAGAAGAGCAACCTCACTACTCGCATGTTTCAGACAAGCAACCATGGTGCTCGCATGTTTCGTATGACATTAAACAAGATTTCATTTCGCAAAAAGATTTGGTTACGTGGGTTAAGAAAAGGGGGAAAGATAACGGTTACGTCATTGTGACCCGGTGATCTAAAAGGTTGATGATTTGGACGTGAAGCTTTGGCTAGTGTGCAACTGCAGTGGCGAGCACAAGATTATAGCCACCCAGAGGAGAACAAGCAGCCAAAAAATCGGTTACCCTTTTTTAGTGGTTGGGTTATATGACGGAAGCGTGACGCCTTGAGGGTACAGGTGAGGAATGTCGAACATAACCATGGTCCTGCTGAATATCTGGAAGGCCACACGTATGCAAGAAGACTTTCTCCCGAAGAATTTAATTTGGTGGAGGAGCTGTATGCGCGGGAAATGGAGTTGCGTAAAATCTGAAAAAACTGTAAAGGGACACTACCCGGAGAGGATGTGTGTTTTGAAAGACATACACAATGCTATTCAAAAGATTATTGTTGTAAAGAAACACGGTAGCTCACCCATGCAGGAAATTGAAAACCTGCTGGTTGAGGAAAAAATACACGTATTACACTCGGGAGGATCCTTCAACAAATACGGTTGAGGACATTTTTTTTGTGCATCCGTTATCTTTCAAAATGTGGCGAGCATTCCCGCATGTATTGTTGATAGATGCGACCTACAAGACCAACATGTATCGTTTACCGTTAGTGCAAGTTGTCAGTATGACGTCGATAAACTAGTCATTTTGTGCCGCTAACGCCATTGTTTTCAAGGAACGTGAAGAAAACTTCATATGGATCCTTGAGCATCTTAAGTCTGTGTTGGAAGAGTGTATGGAGCCGCGTGTTATTATAACTGATAGAGACCGGGCGCTTATGAACGCCTGTGACAAAATTTTCCCAAACGCTAACAAATATCTTTGCAGGTATCACATTTATCAGAATATTTGAAAACACTGCAAGAAATCGTTTACACACCCTGATTGGGAGGAATTTGCACATTCATGGTCTGGGTTATGCGAGTCTCCCACACCTGAAATATACCAATATAACGTTAACAATATGTATAAAGAACTCGTCAAACAAGGAAGGAAGCATATATTTTCACTATTTGCTTATTTATTAAAAAATAATTTTTAATTCTAATTATTATATATTTTCAGATGCCTTTGATTATTTGTTTAATGAATGGCTGGACCAATACCATGAGAAATTTGTAACTACTTGGATCAATAGAATAATAAATTTTCACCAAACTACAACAAATAGAGTAGAGAGCCAACATGCTGCTTTAAAGAGATATTTTCCAAGTACGAATAGTAGCTTGACCAGAATAGTATGGTATATCGATGATGTTGTAGTAAAGCAAGAATTGCATATAAAGAAATGTTTTGAAGAAAACAGAAACAAAACAATGAACAACCATAAGCGACTAGCTTTTCTTGACGAACTACGCCTTAATGTTTTCATCCATGCTCTTAACCTCATTGAAAACGAGTTTTATAGGTTACAAACATTGAGGTCATTTGACGCAAAATGTGGTTGCCAACTTTACACGAGTTGTGGGTTAGTATGCGCCTGTCGTCTCATCAAAAGATATCTAAATAAAGGTATACTTACTAATCATTTTTACTTATTGCATGTATACGACTAAAATTTTGACATAGCCTTGTTTAATCATTTTTAACAGGTCACAAGATTCCGCTTGACTCAATAGATCAAATCTGGCGGAAGCTTAATTTTAAAGCAGCAAAGATCAAAAATAAATATATTGACCCGGAAGAAGGATTAAATAGGGTGAAAAAGACAATGATGTCTCAACCCCCACGGGTGAAAAAAAACATGTTGGCAAAGATTATGACGGTCTTAAACCCACTAAAAAGTAATAAAAAGCCCCCAGTTGTACAACAAAATACCCGTGGGCGTCCTACATTGAAGGTTCAAGAACAAAGGAGGAAGAAAGAAGAAAAAGATAAAGCTGACAGTGCTAGAGATGACGCATTTGCACTATCGGAAAATTAAAAAGATTTATAACAGTTTCAGGATGTGTACAATTGATCCACAAACCAAAATCATTGTCTTGAAGTGTTTTACTATAGCCATCTTTCCCTGAAAATTAATTTTAATTTGAACCTAATTAATAACCAGAAATATACAATCGATTAGCTTAAATCTCTCTTATCCATGGTATCCACTAACAGTAGCGACAATGAGATTCATAATTCGAACAAGGAGCTAAACTACTGTTCAGTTTTGGGTCGACGGTCGGACCGGCGCTAAAGGAGTTCGTATGTCGTGTCACTTGACGTAGGATGTGGTACGACCAACGCCACATCCACTAGGGCTGGAAAATTGTGTATACCCGACCTGTTAAGACACAAACATGTATACTCGAACACGACACAATAACTTATCATGTACTTTTTTCAAAACCTGAACACGAACTTGTTTCTACCTGGTTTACACGATAATACCAGTTTATACCAAGTTAACACGATAAGACACGATAATACATGTTTATACCAAGTTAACACGATAAGACACGATAATACCTGTTTATACCAAGTTAATAAGACACGATAATACTTGTTTATACTAGGTTAATACGATAATACACGAACATGTTTTCCAAATCCGGCATGTTAAATGGGTATCATCAAGCATTAAAAAGGTAGAATTCCACCTATAAAAACGTATTACTCCAATACTCCACCCCCACAACCTACATTTAAAAAAAAAAAATCCTTAACGGGTACTAAACAGGTAAACAAGTATTTAACCTGTTTAGACACGAAAATTAACATGTATATTTCGTGTCTACATGTTTAGGACACGAAACCTGTTAAGGTCATACCTGTACCTATTAAAATCGTGTAGATTCATGTCAGGTATTCATGTCTAAAATTGCCAGCCCTAACGTCCACATAGTAGCAACGGTATAACTATTTATATTGTTTATAATTTGTACCTACAGGATTCAATGAAAAAGGTTTCCACATGCCCCTTATGCAAAGCCAATTTTTATAGCATACAAAAGATGGGAGATGTGAATCTTTTGATGTGAAAATATACTCTCAAACAATTCTTAACAAATGTTTAGTTATGGTTAGTAAAGTATTCTCATAGGCCATGGAACCAATGAATGTAGCTTATTCATAAAGAAAAAATTACTTTATGAGGATTTTTGTTAACCCAATAAGTACACGTGAACAACATGACATGTTCTACAAATTCGAACACACGTGAAGCAATATAATATAACCATCCAAATGAAATTAAAAAATAAGGTTGCAGTTAGGGCTGCAAACGAATCGAACGAATACGAACAAGGCCTTGTTCGTGTTCGTTTGTTAAGGAAAATAGGTGTTCACGAACAGTTCATGAACACTTACCGAACGAGATTTTATGTTCGTGTTCGTTTGTTAAGAAAACACTTATGTTCGTGTTCGTTTGTTAATTTTGTTCATGAATGCACCCGAACACAAACGAACATTCATGAACACAACAAGTGCTCATGAACACAAATGAACACAAAAAAGTGTTCATGAACGAAAACAAACACAAACGGACATATTTTAACTTTCTTATAAAATCGAATTCACATATATATATTTACCTCATATAAATTGTTTTGGGTAAAATAAAAATAAAGAATATCAAGACAAATTATAAAAATTAAAAACCATATTAATCTATCGAGCACAAACAAACATAAACAAACGGACATAAAACAAACGAACATAAACGAACACGTTACCGAACGTTCACGAACATAAACGAACGAACGTCGCCTCTGTTCATGTTCGTTCGTTTAACTAAACGAACGAATTATTTTGTTCGTGTTCGTTCATTTATTAAACGAACGAACACAAACGAACTTCCCGCCGAACGGTTCATGAACTGTTCGCTGAAAGTTCAGTTCGTTTGCAGCCCTAGTTGCAGTAGACTAATTTGACTTTATGTGCAATAGTAGCACTATGCTAATTAGATGACATATACAGTTTCGTTTTTTTTTCTCATAAAAAATCTAATACTCTCATAAAGTTGGCATACAAAGAGCTAGTAGATTTCCAGGAAGTGCTCAAAGGAACCTGTCAGATTTTCACAATACTATCAGAGTTCTTGACCCAAAACAATCAGATCTTTATTAAATGAACGAAACCCTAACTATTACAACCAAACCTCACTACAATAACTCTCACACTCAGACTTCTAGATCATCAACATGATGATCTGATATGAAGTAATACTAGACCTATACAACTGGTTACTCAAATCAATAGACTGAAACCCTAGATCTAAAACAATATCAAGAAGATGACTGAGAGAAACAAACAAGTGAGATGAAAACTCTAAACTGAACTAAAGAGCTTAAAGACTTCGATAACAATCGTTTATATAGGGCTCTCATAACTAAGGAAGAAACACAAATTCAATGGTTGAGATTAATTTGTGTTTCTCTATCAACGACCAGGAATACATCTCAGGAGATCACACGGATCATTGACTGGTCATCTCTTGTTGACTTGTCAACTCTTATAACTCGCCTGGAATGGACTGGACTAACCATAGACCAGGCCCAAAGACGTTTCTTTAAATCAAGCCTGCAATCCTTCAAGCCCAACAATTGCACCAGCCCAGCTACTCAGCCCAGCTGCTCCATAATCCATCTACTAGTACTTCTACAAAATTAACAATAAAAGTGTCTTAGATATATTAAAACCATTATTATTTTAACACCCCCCCCTCACTTTTATTGCCAAATAGATCTTTCATGTTTAACCAATTGCAAATAACCTCATGTTGACTTACTGCCAATCCTTTTGTAAAAATATCAGCAATTTGTTTTTCAGATTTTATATGAACAGGTTTAATACTACCTTTTAAAACTTTTTCTCTCAAAAAATATAAATCTATTTCAAAATGTTTTGTCTTGTCATAAAACACAGGATTATTTGAAATAGATATTGCTGCAGAATTATCACAATACAGAATAACAGGAAGACTGACCTGGAAATTTAGTTCCCCTAACAAATTAATCAACCATAGGACTTCACATGTTGCAGTACACATGGAACGATACTCAGCTTCTGCTGTAGATCGTGAAATTGTGGCCTGCTTTTTACTTTTCCAAGATATTAAAGACTTACCTAAGAATATGCAATAACCTGTGACTGACTTCCTACTTACCAAACACTTAGCCCAATCTGAGTCAGCATAAGCTGACAGATTAAACTCAGTTTCAGGACACCTTTCAAAAGAAATTCCTTTACCAGGTGCTCCTTTAAGATATCTCAAGACCCTCATAGCCAACCTAAAATGTGCTTTGGTTGGTTTGTGCATATACTGACTAAGTATATGAACAGAATATGAGATGTCTGGTCTTGTATGAGATAAATAAATGAGTTTACCTACTAGTCTTTGGTATCCAGTAATGTTCACCAGGTTATTAGATTCTTTAGTAATTAATGAAGTTACTAAGTAGTTAGGCTCAATAGGACTATTGGCAGGTTTGCATCCACTCATGCCATACTCAGCCAAGAGTTCCATACAATATTTCCTTTGAGTTAGACAAATACCATCACTGGTATCTACTACTTCAATTCCTAGGAAATATTTGAGCCTACCTAAATCTTTAATCATAAACTTGGTTTTTAAGAATTCTTTTACAAGTCCTATCTCAACTTCATTATTACCTGTTAGTATTATATCATCCACATATACAAGCAGAACTATAAACACAGAATCAACATTCTTAACAAACAAAGAATGATCACATTTACTTTGTACAAAACCATTTTCAACTAAAACACCAACAAGTTTTGCATTCCACATTCTGGGAGCTTGTTTAAGCCCATAAAGAGACTTTTTTAGTTTACATACCCTAGAATCATCCTTATCAAAGTATCCCTCAGGTAACATCATATAAACATCTTCACTCAAGTCTCCATAAAGAAATGCATTATTTACATCAAGTTGGTATAAAGTCCAATTAAGTTGAATGGCAACAGACAACACACTCCTCACAGTAATCATTTTTACCACAGGTGAAAAAGTTTCATCATAGTCAATACCTTCTCTTTGACTATACCCTTTAGCCACAAGTCTAGCCTTAAATCTATCTATTTCCCCTGAAGCCTTATATTTTATCTTATAAATCCATTTACAGCCAATTGGTTTTCTATTTTCAGGTAACTCAACCAATTCCCAAGTATTGTTCCTATTTAGGGCTTCAATTTCATCATTCATTGCACTTATCCAATTTGGATCATTGCATGCTTGATGATAAAACTTAGGTTCAACTGTTTTATTTAACATGGATATAAAACACAAGTTTTCAGGACTTATATTAGAATAGTTAACAACACTTTCCAACCCATATTTAACCTTACCCTCTATAACATATTCACTTAACCTTTTGGGAAACACTGAATTCCTAGAAGACTTTCTAACAAATTCAGTATTAGGTTCAGGTGTATTAATTCCCTCAGATATTTGTTCTTCATCAATGACACTATTATCACCCTCAACCCTACCAGATTCAGAACTAGACCTACTAGGTTGCTGAGTCTCAGCCTTACCAGTAGTAGTCTCTAGACTGTTTCCTGGCTGCTGAGACCCATGACAATTGTGTTCTGGAGATGAATTTTTCTCAAATTCATCATTGGGAACACCATTGCCATCTGAATGTTTGTCTTCTGTTCCTTCATAAAAGTCAAAAAAATTTGTGTTATTAATTTCTTTGTATGATACTGGGTCAAAATCAGAAACTGTTTTTGACTCTTTAAATGGAAAAATAGTTTCATAAAACCTTACATCTCTTGAAAAGATTACTTGTTTAGTTTCCAAGCACCAAAGTTTATATCCTTTTTTCTCATTTGAGTATCCTATTAATACACATTTATTAGCATGACTTTCAAATTTATCAGAACTATTCAATACAGTACTATAACACAAACATCCAAACACCTTTAATTGATCTATTTCAGGTTTGAAACCAAATAATATTTCATAGGGTGTTCTACCTTTTAACACAGAGGATGGGGTTCTATTAATAAGATAACAGCTGTTAGAACACATTCTGTCCAGAATTTTAAAGGTAAATTTGCTTGAAACAGAAGTGATCTAGCAACATTTAGAAGGTGTCTATGTTTTCTCTCAACTATTCCATTCTGCTGAGGAGTATACACACAAGTGGTTTGATGAATTATACCATGTTGATTACAAAATCTTTTAAATGTTTGATTTACAAATTCAGTTCCATTATCTGACCTGAATACTTTTACATTTTTATCAAACTGGTTTTTTAAACATATAGTAAAATGTTGAATATTATCAAACACTTCATCTTTTTGTTTCATCAAATACACCCAAACACTTCTTGTGTAGTCATCAACAATAGTTAGGAAAAACCTATAACCTTCTCTACTTTTTACCCTATATGGACCCCAAACATCTAGATGAACAATTTCTCCAACAGTTAAGGTCTTATGATCACTAATAGGGAAGGGTTCTCTATGTTGTTTAGCTTTGTGACAGGTTTCACAAGGTAAATGACTATTAACAGATTTCAATTTTAGTTCTTCCTTTAAGACCTTTAAAACATTATCAGAAGGATGACCAAATCTAGAATGCCATAAGCTAGTGTTTTCAATACTATTACAACAAATACTAGAAAACACAGCAGACTCACCACAGAAATAAAGGCCATCAAGTTGATTACCAGTCACCAGGGTTTTCCTTGTGGAAGAATCCTGGATATAACAATTGCTTTCATCAAATAATACAACCAATTTACTATCTTTGGCAAGTTTATGCACAGACAATAGATTTACAACATAATCAGGAACAACAAACACATCATATAAGGTGACCTTATCATTTAGTTTAATATCACCTATTTTAGTGACCCTAGCACTAGTGCCATTTGGATGTTTAACAGTTATATTATATTCATAAACATCAACTAAATTTATCATGTTTTTGTCACTCATAACCATGTGTTGATTAGCCCCTGAATCACATATCCATCCTAGCAATTTATATCCTTCACTAATACTAGCAAAAGAAAATACAGGTCTAAAACTACCACAAGTAGCAGAAAAACAATGTGCATTCATACCTGCAGCATTGCAGGTAGAAGAAGATTCTTCAGGTTTCTTGTTTAGCAGATTCAACAACTGATTGATCTGCTCAGAGGTAAACAAGCTTGAAGAACCATTAGTCTCAACAGCAGAACTATTTACACTGCTGTTACTAGAAGACTTTTTGTTTTGACCAGGTCTAAACTTCATCCAAGAAGGGTATCCTACTATTTCAAAACATTTATCTATAGTATGACCAGATTTATTACAATGAGTACATTTTAAACTTTGATTAGCCATCTTGGCATTTCTTTTCTTAGCATCAGTAACCTGACTTGCTTTAGAAAGAAATCCCATGACTTGGCTAGTATCTTTGGACCCATTATTCAAGTTAGAGTTTCTATGTGACTCTTCCCTTGACACAACTGAAAATGCTTCTTTTACAGTGGGTAATGGTTCTCTAATTAATAAATTTGTTCTAACAGCTTGATATGACTCATCAAGCCCCATTAAGAATTGCATCAGTTTTATTAATTGACTAAAATCATTAAACTGTTTAGAAGCATCACATACACATGCAGGTAGTTGTAAAATTTGGTCCATTTGTTTCCACATGATATTAAGTTTATGATAGTACTCAGATACAGAAGATCCATTTTGAGTAAAAGAATTTATCTTCTGATATAATCCAAATACTACAGATCCATCAATTTTATCATAGGTTTCCTTTAAGTCCTTCCATACTTCAGATGCTAACTTAGAATAAACCTGTCCTAAATACAGTTCTTCAGAAACTGAATTTAGAATCCAGGTTAATACAACTGAATTGCATCTGTCCCATTGTTTAGCTAATACAGGATCATCAACAGACTTAACACATTCATCATTAACAGACTTAACCCTAATTTGTTTTTAACTTGTAAAGCTAGTAACATTGCATTAGACCATACATTATAATTCTCAGTAGCTTTTAGTTTTACACTAACTATAGTAAGATTAGCAGAATCACTAGTAGGGGTGCAAATGAGCCGAGCAGCTCGCGAGCTACTCGAGATCGGCTCGGTAAAAAGCTCGAAACGAGCCGAGCCTTATCGAGCTCGAGCCGAGCTTGAGCCTAAAACGAAGCTCGTTCACTTATCGAGCTCGAGCTCGAGCCTGGCATATGAAGCTTGCCAGGCTCGTCGAGCTTTATCGAGCCTAATATAATATTAGGTTTTTTAATATTTTATATTATTTACCCACATTTTAAGTTGTTTAATAAACGAGCCGAGCCGAGCTTTTGACTTATCGAGCCTAAACGAGCCTATTATATATATTATTTAATTTAATATATCAACTAATAAACACTAAACGAGCCGAGCCCGAGCTTGAAAAACTACTAACGAGCCGAGCTCGAGCTTTAAAAACAAAGCTCGAACCGAGCCGAGCTCGAGCTCGAGCTCTTATAAGTTAATCGAGCTCGAGCTCGAGCCTGGTCGAGCTCGAGCTCGGCTCGGCTCGTTTGCACCCCTAATCACTAGCATGTAAATACAATGGATCACTAGCATCAAGTTTGTTAACCAATGTTCTAACTACCAGATTGTTATTGTTATTATTATTATTATTATTATTATTATTATTATTATTATTAGGATCATTAAAACTAGGGGTGCAAACGAGCCGAGCTACTCGCGAGCTACTCGAGCTCGGCTCGAAAAAAGCTCGAAACGATCCGAGCTTAAACGAGCTCGAGCTCGAGCCCGAGCCTAAAAAACAAGCTCGCTTAATAAACGAGCCCGAGCTCTAGCTTTGTTTATCGAGCTCGAGCCGGCTCGCGAGCCTTAACGAGCCCAATATTTATATAATTTTTAATTAATATATTAAATATGTATTTAAATAGAATAATTAATATTTATAAAATTATGAATTAATAACCAAATTATATATAAAATAACTATTACAATTAATATAAATTAATTAATAACTAAGAATCGAGACGAGCCCGAGTCGAGCTCGAGCTTGGAAACCATCCTTCGAGCCGAGCTCGAGCTTTAGGAACAATGCTCGAATCGAGCCGAGCTCGAGCTCGAGCTTTCATGAATTAAACGAGCCCGAGCTCGAGCTCGGGCTCGGCTCGTTTGCACCCCTAATTAAAACCATCATCATCATCAGCCATTGATTACAGATAAACAGATATCTTAGACTTAGACAACAAAGCACAGATTCACAAATAATAACAATCAAAACTATCACAACAGACAATAACAATCAAGAATTATCACAAAACAAACAAGAATCAACAAACAATAACAAACAAATCAACCAAGACTGGCGAAGCCCCGTGGGTGTTCCAGATCGTCGATTCGTCACTCTTAATGGTGTCGACGCAAGTCCTCACGAGGGAGCCTCCTATGACCTAATCCTAACCTTAAAGCTAAATCAGAGACACAAGCTCTGAGCACAAGACTCCTTAGGACAACTCTAAACAATAAAGAACAATAGTATGGACAGATCTCACCAGTTATGACCCAAGTTAGGGTTTCCAACAACTCGTAATGTACAACCTTCACTTAGGGTTGTACATCAGAGAGCAAAGAGAATATTTGCTTCCAATAACAAAATCAGCAACAAATAATGTCTCTCTTCTTCTCCCACAGCGGAATCACCCAAGAACAGAGCTTAACCTAAGCTCTGATACCATGTCAGATTTTCACAATACTATCAGAGTTCTTGACCCAAAACAATCAGATCTTTATTAAATGAACGAAACCCTAACTATTACAACCAAACCTCACTACAATAACTCTCACACTCAGACTTCTAGATCATCAACATGATGATCTGATATGAAGTAATACCAGACCTATACAACTGGTTACTCAAATCAATAGACTGAAACCCTAGATCTAAAACAATATCAAGAAGATGACTGAGAGAAACAAACAAGTGAGATGAAAACCCTAAACTGAACTAAAGAGCTTAAAGACTTCGATAACAATCGTTTATATAGGGCTCTCATAACTAAGGAAGAAACACAAATTCAATGGTTGAGATTAATTTGTGTTTCTCTATCAACGACCAGGAATACATCTCAGGAGATCACACGGATCATTGACTGGTCATCTCTTGTTGACTTGTCAACTCTTATAACTCGCCTGGAATGGACTGGACTAACCATAGACCAGGCCCAAATACGTTTCTTTAAATCAAGCCTGCAATCCTTCAAGCCCAACAATTGCACCAGCCCAGCTACTCAGCCCAGCTGCTCCATAATCCATCTACTAGTACTTCTACAAAATTAACAATAAAAGTGTCTTAGATATATTAAAACCATTATTATTTTAACAGAACCATTATATTATAATCTTCAAAACATCTTTTACAAGATTTGTGATTTTTTTTCCTTACTAATTATCGTAAGTAGTCGTATATTTTTAATAGGCAGAATTTTTTGTTTCAAACGGAGTTGCGCAGAAGAATGGAAATGGAAAGAATGTCTTCTTTGAGACCATTTCTTACTAACATTGAAAAATATATGGCTCTTTTTTGTGTTTGTAGACTGTAGTACCAAGACAATGCTGCAACTAAACCTTTCGTTTCTGCTGTAGGTGATGTAGATTTTATGCTTAGTTCAAAACTTAAAAATATGGTACGTGTTCTTGTCTCTATGCAATAAACTTATCTCTAAAATACATTTTAAATATCTTATTGCTTTCTACGTGGAGGTTGTTGAGATAAAATATGCTAAAACAATATATAGTATGTATAAATGTCTAAAACTACATTTTGGATCATTCTTATTATGTGACTCTTGGTTCAGATAACATATATATATGCCATCTTTTCTCTTGTATTAAGACAATATATAGAACGAGTTTTCCTAAAATTGCTTTGAATAATGTGGAAGCTTTACCTTGAGAAATCACGATTGTTCATTTTGTCCAGATGAAGAAGCAGTGGTAGAAGCTTAATTTTTGTGGATGGAAGGGTCATTAGATACACGATCGTGGAGCTTACTTGTGTTAGCTTTCAGTAATGTTTTTGAGGATAACAAGGCAATAATCATTGGTTTTGTTTAATTTTCTACTTTAAACAGTAAATATTAGGGGACAAGGGGTGCTTGTAGGAACTTTAGTTTCTTTCATTGATTTTAACCAACCTTGCTTTGCCACATTACTTTACTGATTTACTTCACTGAAACACCTTTTTGTATGCAACACTTCACTGATTCTTTTTAGAGAGAATTACACAGATTGTCCTTTAGTTTTACCCAAAATTGCATCCTATGTCCTTTTTTCGAATTTTTCACTCCTTATGTCCTTTGTTTTATACAGTTGTTACATCCTATGTCCTTTAAGCCAAACCCCGTTAAAAAAGTCTGTTAAGTCGATCACGTGCCCCTCATGTGAGGGGCAATCCTGTCTTTTCACCCTCAAAAGGACAATCTGTGCAATTTCATGTATAACTAAAGGACAATCTGTGTAATTCTCTCTAATAATAATAATAATAATAGGAAAATTAATAAAAATAAATGTTTTCTGAACCAAAAATTTTTATTTAGGTTCATGATCCTTAAAAATAATTTTCCAAAAAATTTGGGATTTAAATCATTAAAAATGAATTTTTAATCAATTATTTATGATTAAAACTATTTAAATTAATAAAAGTATGAAAATAATTTATTTTCCAGAAAATTTTTATGTGATAATTTTATTTATGGTTTCAAGATGTTACTCTTAAATTTTTATAATTTTTGGGCAAAAGATGGATTTATTATAAATATTTTAAGATATCAAGTATTTATATATAAATATTATATATAAACAAACTAAAAAAATATATAAATATGATCAAACCCGCCCCAAAGGGGGTTCGATCCTGTGTCCTCTGAGGAGTAAGACAACCCTGTGACCACTACTCCACAGCTATATTTGTGTTTCTATTTGAAAGATTAAATATTTATCTAAAAAGCTAGTTTCATCTTCTTCCCCAAATATAACATAAACCCTAACCCTAATCCCCAAATCCAATAACCCGATTAAGGCTCGATAAACGTTCTGTAATAGAGGGGTTTTGATGATTCTAGCGCTGAAGCAAGCTCTATGAGCTGTACAGGCTCAATCTGCATATTCTTGTTCCAACTCATAAAAACTGTTTATAACTACTCCAAACGCTTCAGACTCAGATTTCCGAAGCTTTTCACTAAAATCCTTCACGTCCGTGGATCCCGAATTGAACAAAAAAGATAACTGAGCTCTTGTTAGTTCAATACGATCAGGCAAACCGGGCAAAACAAACGACTCCGATTCGTTGACACTTTCATATACCTTCGAAAGATATAACACATGGTTACACATCTGAGTGAAGGAGAAACGGACTAGTAGCATTAAATCGAGTTAGATGATTATAATAAGCGAGATTGGGTTTGCCGGATTTTAATTCCGGTGACCGGAATTCCGGTCAAAAATCAGGAAGGAGGGAAGGAAAGAAAACACGTTTTTTTTTTAAACTTTTACATCTTGGCAAGAATGGTCCCTCTAGTTTATACTTGATATATTATGCACAGATTGTCCTTTTGAGGGTGAAAAGACAGGATTGCCCCTCACATGAGGGGCACATGACCAACTTAACTGAGTTATTTAACTGGGTTTGGCTTAAAGGACATAGGATGTAACAACTGTATAAAACAAAGGACATAAGGAGTTAAAAATTCGAAAAAAGGACATAGGATGCAATTTTGGGTAAAACTAAAGGACAATCTGTGTAATTCTCTCTAGATATTCATTTTCATTTAAATACCCAAACTTTTTTTTTTTTACATTTTTACACGGTTTTAACAATTAATTCTACTATTTCAACCGTCCCACCAAACGGTCAGCCAAATTTAATTGTTTATCTTGGAAACCGTCGAGTTAATTGAATATTGCTCACCTAAACGGTCAGTTAATTAATTCTACTATTCCAACCGTGCCACCGTCGTTGTATATAAAGTGATCAAACCGTGGGGTTAAAAGCCACAATTTACCACGGTTTAAAAAACCAAACACACCAAAAATGAACCCGTGAACCGATAGGGAAGAGATGGCCCTTGTGGTTTGCCACAAGGATGCGTCGAACGACCCGGAGATTCAACAACTCCCTCGGGAAGAAGGGTCCAACTACCCCTCGGAGGGGTTTTGGGCTCGGGTTTATAGTGACTTCATCGAGCACGTTGACGGCAACACCATCAAGACCGTCCAAGACCTCCAGCTCAAGTGGGCCGACCTCAACATCAAGTGTGAGAGGTGGGCCACGCTATACGAGCAAACGGTGAGGGAGGATCCGGAGCTGGATGAAGAGTTGGCTATCGGCTTCACTAACTATGAGTATGAGGCGCGATACGACAACGATTTCGACCATGTCGAAGCATGGCGATTGTTGCGCCAACTTTAAGTTTTTATCTATGTTTTAATGTATTTTTATTTTATGTTTAATATTATTTATGTTTAATTTTTATGTTTTAATGAAATGTTTTTTATTTATGTTTTTATTTCTTTAAACGGTAAACATAAAACAAACGGTTAAAATAAAAAAAACACTAAAACAAACAGGGGTAAAATGAAAACTTTGCATTTATAAAAAAAACACAAAACAGCCGGTACCAGAACGGTAAACAGCACCAGCAAAACGGTCCACGGGACCACTACCAGCATGTATGGCGGCGGTGATACCGTGCTGGTAGTTGGTACCCGTGGACAATTCGAGTGACAGCCCGTCCCCCCTTATGATACATAACTTTAAGAACCTTGTTTTTAATATCTTTCCTACACACTACTAGAAAAATAGTTTTTAATGACATTCCAACCATGACATACACTAATTTAATGACATGCAAAAGTGTATGTCATAAAAAAATGTCATCTTTGATGAAAACAGATAAATTCATGACCTCTTTCTTATGTGTCAATAATTTTACGTCAAAATTTAAAAAGCGTGACGATGAAAAAAATTGTCTGTCATATTTTTGTGTCACCAAAATCTAAATTTCCTCCACAAAAATTGGTTTTGTGTGTACTAAAAACTATTTTTTTCAGTAGTGTAGGGTTAAAAGGAAGTGTAGGGTTCGGATGAATTTTATTTGTGTGTCAATGTAGAGTACATTGTCTTGAACTTTGATTGGGCCAAATATATTTTAGTCATTGTCTTGAACTTTGAGTGGGCCAAATATATTTTAGTCACTATTAGAAAAGGAAAATGGGCCAATTTTTTTTTTTTTTAAGATTTAACTTGGTGGACCAATGAACAAGTGATTTACGTAGAACTAATATTAAAGAGCTATTGTGTTAAATTTTGTCTTGATTGCTAGTTGTCAAAACTAGTCTATAACAAATTTCTTTGAGTTGACAAAGATTTGATTTAAGGTTTGCGAGGGTGGGGAGGGGGAGGGAGGGGGTTTCAATTGTGTGCCTAGATAATTGATACAAATTGAGTAGATTGTTCAAGCATTTATTGTTTAGCCTACTATTTTAAATCTTGTGAAATACAAAGAAAAGAGTCAACACGGAATTATTTTTAGTGTGATTCAAACCAGCTTTTGAGAAAAAAAAAAAAGGAAAATTGTTTGTGTTAGACAGTTAGGGGTCGCTATCTAGGTGACGTCAGCAACTGATCATCAGAGGTTTGAGCTTGTCTATAAATAGAACAGTACTTGTACTGTTCTATTCATCACTCGTCATTCTCTTTTAGACAAACATTCTCTGAGTGATCAGGCTGAGGGGGAGTTTGATTGTACGATTGTAATCTTTCCATTAATGAAAGCATTCGATTAAAAACAATTATTCTCTATGTTTTGATTTATTTTTATTCCGCTGCACTTTCCATTTATACTTCATTCATCTTTCATACTTAATCAAAACAATCCAATACTCAGATCCTAACAATTGGTATCAGAGCTTGGTCAATTAAATCTGATCTAAACAATCAATTTAATACACAGATCAGCTCATAATCATTGATATCGTTTGTTTGTCGGGTTAAAACAGAGTAATAGTTTATTTTCGTTTCAACAGTTAGTAAACAGACTTTGTTTTTGATATACCAAGAGAATGACTTCACTTAATCAAGATCCACACAACACTGGCACACACAACAAGCCTCCGATGCTTGTCAGGTCAGAATACAACATCTGGCAGCGTCGGGTGGCTCATGTGTTAGCACAACAGAACACAGGGTGCTGGAAATCGGTAGTATTTGGACCACATGTTCCAATGGTACCGAGTGCCGAGGATCCAAAGATCCAAGTACCAAAGAGTGTTGAGAACTACTCAGAGCAAGATTTTCAAAAAATCGAGCTAGATGCCAAGGCTTTCAGCATAGTAGCCATGGCACTGCCGAATGATATCTATGCCGGTCTCTTGCACTGCAATAGTGCTAAAGAACTGTGGGATGCTCTCAAAGAGCAATTCGGGGGAACTGATGATGTGATTGAAAACAACCGTGAAATACTTAACCAACAATATGAAACGTTTAGTCACATAAAAGGGGAGTCATTAACACAACAGTTTGAAAGGTTTAACTGTCTAATTAGTGAACTTAAACTGGTTGGTCTAACTTTTCCTAACTCAACACTGAATCATAGGTTTCTTAGATCACTTCAGGACAAATGGGACACTATAGCCATAGTTATGAGAAACTCTATCGGATTCAAAGACCTAACCCTGACCCAGCTTCATGGTAAGCTCCTGACTTATGAAAGGGAGCTTAACCAGAAAAAGAAGCTCCAGGACTCTGGCAAAGTGTCAGATGACTATGTATTTGGGAATACTGCACTGTTGGGTCAGGATGCTGGTTCTGGAAGTAGTAAGGATCAGAGTTATGATCATTACATTGACATAACAACTGGTTTCAATAATGATTCTTACTCATCACCAAACAACTGTGCTTTCACAGCCAGTGGTGATATCCAGGCTTCTGATAATTCATCTTTTGTGTACAATGACTTGCAATATATTGACCCTTTGGACCTAGAAGAAATGGACATCTTACATCAGGTTGCCCTGCTCAGTATTAGAACCAATAACTTCTATAAGAAAACTGGTATGAGGTACCCAGGTTTACATGGTGGGTCAAAGGTTGGCTTGGATAAATCAAAGATAAAGTGTTACAAGTGTCATAGAATGGGTCACTTTGCTAGGGAGTGTAGGAGTCAGAATGGAGTTCCTATGATTACCTATCCAAACCAAAGACCACAGACCAACACTTATCAAACCATCCCTAATGTACCTAATGTGCAAAACACTGCTCACTTTGCACAGACCCAAACCACTGTTCCTGTGCATTATGTCCAAACCACTGTTCCTCAGTATCACTACGTCCAAACACCTGTTGCTCAGGCACCAGTGCCAATGACTGTTACTCCACCCTCTGCTCCTGCAGAGACCAGTCAACCAGGTCAACAGAGTTTCTTTACTCAGGGCTTTGTTGATTGGAGCAGTCTACCAGATGAGATAACAGATGACAACATTGCTTTAGTTGCCAATTCTGAAAAGGATTTTTGTTTTATGGCACTAGAAACAATTGTTGAAGAGACTGATTCTGAGGATGTGGTATCTTTGTCTGAAAATGTGACTGATGGTGTTGTTGGTGAAGTTGTTTCAGCTGAAGAATCTGAAGTGGAGGTTGTGAATCTCTCAGACCCCTGGGGTAGTGATGACTGTGACTGCCAGTGTAACTGTGCCTTGATGGCTGCTGCTAAGGTATCTCCTCAAATCTTAAATGGCTTATGCTCAGACAAATGTATTGTGGCATTTGCTAAGATAAAAGAGGTGAATGAAAACTTTAGAAAGAAAATTTTGGATTCTGAAATTCAGTTTGAAAAACTTACAAAAGAGTTAAAATCAAAAATATCTGAAAAAGAGTCTGAAATCAGCAGTTTAAAACATGAAGCAAGCATAACCAAAGACCAGCTTCAGACTATGATAACAAAATATCATAGTTGTAAGAAGGAGCTTGAGTCCACCCAAGTTGAATGTAAGAAATGGGTGGAATCATCAAAGGGTTTTGAGATGATTGTCAATCAACAATCTAAAAGTCATGTGAAATTTGGGTTTGGTTTTAAAACCACTGACCAAGTTTCACAAACCACTGACAAAAAGGAACCACAGTTGGTTGAGGTCATCCCTACAAACTCAAAAGGTCAAGAAATCAAGGTTACTGAACCCAATGGCAAGAAAATCATTCTTGAAAAGTTGGAAGGTACACCCTCATTTGATGAAATTGAGAAATATCAATTCAAACCAACATGGTCAGATGAGTGTGAAGTCCTTGAAAATTTCAAACCAATGACCTTCAAAACCCCTGATGGTAAAATGGCACCACAGGCCAAAGTAATCCCTCTAGTAAATCTTCCAACAGATGATGAAACATCTGTTGAAAAGAAGAAAGAAAAAGGGAAAGCCAAGAACAACTTGTTTTGTGATTTTTGTGAAAAGAAGAACCATGTCACCAAAAACTGTTTTCTTCTAAAAGCATATGACATCAACAAAACAACAAGTTTAAATGATTCTAAAACTAAAGAATGTTCAATCTGCAAGAAAAAGAATCACAAAACAAAAGAGTGCCTATATCTCAAAAATTTTGATGAAAAGATAAAAGAGTATAAGGCTAAAACTCTGGAAAGTCAAGTGGTAAGTACTTCAAAAGGAAAACCCAAACAGACTTTTGAACCAGTCCAAACATCTGTTACCAAAAGCCTGAACAAAAACTCTGCTCCCAGAGATGTTCAGGTAACAGATGCTCTACCTGCTAACAGATTACCAAGAGGATATGGACAACCCACTTGTCACCGTCTGCCACATGTTAATGAAGAGCCCAAGAGGCCATCAAAACCAAAAGTGAACAGACACCCTCATGGTTTTCAACAACTGATAGGAAATGATCAAACATCTGCTGGACCAAGTGTTGACATACAAGCACTGGCAAATGGTCAACTGCAGCTGTTGAACCTAGTTCAAAAGCTAGTCCAAACCACTGATCATTCTCCTCAACTTAAGGCTGAGACAGCTAAGGACCCATCCAAAGCCAATTTGGCTTTGGACACTCACCAAAACTAAAATCTTTACTGATGTGCAGGGAGCTTCTGCTTGTTTAGACAGTTTATGGTATGTAGATAGTGGAGGCTCCAGGCACATGACTGGATGTAGAGCCCTTCTTCTGGACTTTCTTGCACATGGAGGGGGTGATATATCCTTTGGTAATGATTCTAAAGGTAAAGTGTTGGGTTCTGGTACTGTCAAAGCAGGGAGGCTTAAGTTTGAAAATGTTAATCTGATAGACAATCTAAAATTTAATTTACTTAGTGTATCTCAAATGAGTGACAAAGGCTTTGGGTCATTCTTCACTAAGCAAACTTATAAGATTGTTGGCCCAGAGGCTGTAGAAAAGATTAACACCATCATTTCTGAGAGCAAAGCACAACTTGTTGCTCACAGAAGTGGCAATGTGTATGTAGTTGATATGTTGAAGGATAACCCTATGGCAAATGTCTGTCTGTTCTCAGCTGCCTCTACCAAAGAGACAAAATTGTGGCATAGGAGACTTGGTCACACCAACCTTCAAACTATCAACTCACTCTCCAAACAAAACCTTGTTAGAGGTTTGCCATCAAAAGAATTCAAATGTGATGAGCATTGTGTTTCCTGTCTAAAAGGTAAACAACATAAAAGCTCTTACAAATCCATTGATGAGTCCAAAACTAGTCAGTGTTTACAAATGTTGCACATGGACTTGTTTGGCCCTGTAAAAATCATGAGTCTAAGAAGAAAAAGATTTTGTCTTGTCATAGTTGATGATTTTTCTAGGTTCACATGGACTTACTTTTTACACTCTAAGGATGAGACTGCAGGTATTTTGAAGGACTTTGTCACCAAAGTTGAAAAACAATATGACTTGCCGGTAAAAGTCTTTAGAAGTGACAATGGAACAAAGTTTAAGAATAAGGAGTTGGATGATTTCTGTGTGTCAAAAGGGATTGTAAGGCAGTACAGTATCCCAAGAACACCAGAACAGAATGGGGTGGTTGAAAGGAAGAACAGGACTCTCATTGAGGCTGCAAGAACAATGCTAGCAGATTCTGGTTTACCTCTGTCCTTTTGGGCAGAAGCTGTAAACACTGCTTGCTATGTTCAAAATAGAGTTTTAATCAACCCTAGACATCAAAAGACTGCTTATGAAATTCTGTTTAAAATCAAACCACTGATATCATTTTTCAAAGTCTTTGGCTGCCCATGTTTCATTTTAAATCTTAAAGATTCCATTTCAAAATTTGCAGCCAAAGTGGATTGTGGATATTTTCTGGGGTATTCTTCTACTGCCAAGGCCTACAAAGTGTTTAACACAAGGACTAAAACAATAGAAGAAACTCTGAATGTGAAGTTCAATGAGCTTTCATCTTTGAAAATCCCAGCAAACCCTGCTGAGTTGTTTGATTTAGATAAATTCAAATTTGAAGATATTACTGTCAAATCTAACCCTGCAGGTACTCCACAATCTTCACAACAAGACTACAGAATAGATGTTGTAGTTCCAGACCACTACAAAGTCTATCCTGCATCAGAGGATGCAGTGGTTCAAAACAACTGTCAAAACTCTGTCATTGCTGAGTCAGCCACTGTTGGCCAGTCCTATCTCCAAACCACTGATTCACCCAGCCAATCCACTGCTCAATCATCTGTTGACAAAAGTCAGTCCAACTTTACACCACTTGGACCCATTCCTCCACCTCCATTCCAAACATCTGTTGACTCTTCAAAAGTGCCAACAGATGTTATGCCAACAGAGTCTCCAAACCTCTGTCCTTCACCACAAAATGCCATCATACCATATCAGGGAGATCTAATCTACCTAAGAGCTCATCCACCAGACCAAATCATTGGCAACATCAGAGAAGGTGTGCTCACAAGAAGCCAATCCTCAAACATCTGTCTTTTTGCAGGCTTTCTATCCCTTTCACAACCTGTCAAGTACCAAAAGGCACTGAAAGACAACAGTTGGGTAGAAGCCATGCAAGAAGAACTCCTTCAGTTCAAAAGACAACAAGTATGGGAACTTGTACCACTGCCTAAGGATGTCTGTCCAATTGGCACAAAGTGGGTCTTCAAAAACAAAACTGATGAAAGGGGTATAGTTGTCAAGAACAAGGCCAGGTTAGTGGTTCAAGGTTCAGACAAGAAGAAGGAATTGACTATGATGAAACCTTTGCCCCTGTAGCAAGGTTAGAAGCTATCAGACTTTTCTTAGCCTTTGCTGTCAACCACAACATCAAGGTGTATCAGATGGACATCAAGTGTGCCTTCCTATATGGCAAAATTCAAGAGGAGGTCTATGTATGTCAACCACCTGGTTTTGAAGACACATTCCATCCTGATCATGTCTACAAGCTTAACAAAGCATTGTATGGACTAAAACAAGCACCAAGAGCCTGGTATGAAACCCTCTCTACTTTTCTCTTATCCATTGGTTTCACAAGAGGTAAAATTGATAAAACCTTGTTTTTAAAATGGAAAGGAAAAGATTTAATGATTGTTCAAATATATGTGGATGACATCATTTTTGGATCCACATGTAGTAAAATGTGTGAAGAGTTTAGGGAACTCATGACAGCAGAGTTTGAAATGAGTGCTATGGGTGAACTTCAGTGCTTTCTTGGTCTTCAAGTAAAGCAACTGCAAAATGGCACTTTCATTCATCAAAACAAGTATGTGAAAAACTTGCTAACAAAATTTGAGATGAATGATTGTAAACCATGTAGTACACCTATGAGCACTGTCAAGCCACTCACTGTTGATGAAAAGGATGAACTGGTTGATCAGACACACTATAGATGCATGATTGGGTCTTTATTGTACTTAACAACATCCAGGCCAGACATCATGTTTGCAACCTGTGTGTGTGCTAGATCTCAGGCTTCTCCTAGAAAGTCTAACCTTATTGCTGTGAAAAGGATATTCAGATACCTAAAAGGTGCTCCCACACTTGGTATTTGGTATCCTGCTAATGGAAACATTGAGCTTTCAGGTTATTCAGATAGTGACTTTGCTGGCTGCCATACCACAAGGAAGTCCACCTCTGGAGGGTGCCAGTTTCTAGGGAATGCCTTAGTCTCTTGGCAAAGCAAAAAGCAAGCAGCTGTTTCAACATCCACTGCTGAAGCTGAATACATTGCTGCTGCAAGCTGTACAGCCCAACTCATGTGGCTTCAAAATCAACTATTGGATTTTGGGATAACTGCACTAAGGACTCCGCTCATGTTGGATAGCCAAGCTACTGAAAATATCATCAAGAATCCAGTCTCTCATTCAACCACCAAGCACATAGATATCAGACATCATTTTGTCAGAGATAGCTATGAGAAAGGTTTGATTTCTCTACACCATGTTCCAACAGAGGATCAGTTGGCAGATGTGCTGACAAAAGCTTTAGACACATCCACCTTCACAAATCTGATCTCTCGAATTGGAATGTTAAACATGGATTAAAACAACAAAAATGTTTTCAATAAAAACATTAAAATGTTTTCAGAAAATCAAATTTTGCTAAAATGACACTTTGGTTGAAAAATCTGTTTTAAACCACTGATCAGATAAAACAACCACTGTTTCATTCAAACCACTGATAGTTGAAAAATCTGTTTCTAACATCTGATCAGATAAAACAACCACTGTTGGTTGAAAAATCTGTTTCAAACATCTGATCAGATAAAACAACTGTTTTCATCAGTCTTTTGGTTAAACAACAGAGGTTGGCAACAGATGTTTACCAAAACAGCTGTATGCCACCAGATGTTTCAACCATCAGATGTTTGCCACGTCTGCTCTCAAAAGCAGAGTTTTGCCACATCAACGGTTTCATCAGAGCCTATAAAACCCTGTTTTTCCCCCAACAGCAGTTTTACTGTCTCATTGTATTCAAAATACTGAAAACCGCCTTCGTCTTCCTCATAACCCTCAATCAAAAGTTCATCACTTTCACAATCAAAATCCATTAAAATGGATCTCCAAACAAAAGCCACTCATAATTTCCTTCCCTATTTGGTAAAAACCGAAGATAACACTCCATTCCATTCCACCATCGACATCATCAATAACTCAAAGTACAAAAATGTTCTTATTGATGATGCTCCCATATACCTGGAAACACTCCAAGAATTCTGGGCGAATGCTGAAGTCTTGTATCAAGACAAAAAGCCAACTTCCATAATTTCCAAAATTGGAGACTCCAGTATCGCCATAACCCCTGAAATCATATCCACTACCTTCTCATTAAACGACTTGTCAGGTATTGAAACTTTTCCAAAAACAGAGCTTCACACTGAGTTTCAAGAGAGAAGGTATGATGCACAAATGACTGGTTCCACATTATATAAAAAGTTTTTTCCACCAGTCATGAAATTTTTCTTCCATACCCTACTCCTCTGTGCCTCAGCCAAGACTACATCCTTCAATGAAATCCCATTGAGAATACAATACTTGGGATATGCAATGTTGTCAGATTCTGACTTCAATCTATCTCAGGGATTGTTCTTAGACTTGGTCTCTAATGTGAAAGCCATAAAATCTGGCTCAAACAATGCTTTTCTGCTCTACCCTAGAATTTTAAGTGTAATTCTACAAAAGATTTTACCTGAAAAGGATTTTCAAAAGGGAGAGTCTTTTAAAATGAAAAGCTTAACTGATGAAACTTTTACTAGAATGCTGGGTTCTTCAACCCAAGAAAAGGTATCAAAAGTAACAAAGGTTTCAAAAACACAACCAAAGAGGACAAAGACAACAACTGTTGTTGAAACCTCTGTTGGTGAGCCCATTGCTCCTGGTGATCATGGCACTTCATCCAGTGCTGTGAAACCCACACCAGTCACCAAAAGAAAACGTCCATCCTCAAAAACCACCTCCAAAACAAAAAAGGGACTTCTGGAAGATGAGATACCAGAAGTTAACCCTGTTGCATCACCAAAGCAACATGAAACCACTGTTGTTAGTTCCTCACAACAGTTGGAGATATCTCAACCCCAACAAACTCCTCAAGAATCCTCACAAAAGAATCTTGTTGTAAGCCAAAGGGAACCTCATACTGAGGCATATGAGTCACTTGATCATATGTTTACAAGTCCATCTCCCAGGGCTAATCAGCTTCTTACTCCACCTACATCACCACCACATGTCCCACAAACCATGCAACCCCTGTTTGAAGCTATTGACAAAACTCAGGACAACCCCAGTTCCTCTCATTCACCTGTCACTGAGAGTACACCACCACCAGTGACTGGGGCTGAGGAAAGTCATTTAGCTATCCCACAAACAGAAGAGGAGGTTATACTCCCAGAAGTCAATGTTACTTCTGATGAGGTTTCAAGAGAAGCAGCCACTACTGTTGTTGAGACCATTGTCTCACAACAGGACAGTGGTTCCATTGATAAGACTTCCTTGAAGGCAACAACTGATGAGGCCACAATTGTGTCCCCAAAATCAGTTGGAAGTCCCCAGTACCAAGAAAAAGGGGCAGCAGGTTCTCATTCTATGGATTCACCTCCTAGAACTGAACCAGCTAAAACTACCTCTGGTAGGGATTCAGATGATCCTATTAACTTAGGTGATGAGTCAAAACTTCAAGAATTGACGGTTAAAGTTCAAAACCTTGAATCCTCTGTTGCTGACATCAAAACTGATGTCAAGTCAATATTGGAAACACTGAATAACTTTACCAAAAGTCAACCATCAACCTCTGATATTGCCAGTGAGCTATGGAAATCAGTTTCACCCATCATCATAGCTCATAGAAAACTGGCAGATCAGACCCAAGAAACATACATGTCCTTGATCAGAAATATGGTGGATGCCAGATTCAATGACACAAAGGCTGACATCAAGGTGATCAAGGAACACCTGCTGAAGACTACTGGCTCTGCCCCTACCACCATTCTCAAAGATGAAACTGACAATGAGTTTACAGCTGATGATGCCAAAAAGGGGGAGAGTGGCAGAGATAGGCTGCCAAAGCTAAATCCATTTGGTCAACCACCCTCACAAAAAGGGATGCCAGCTGCTGACAAACCAGGGTCACCAAAATCAGCTCCACAATCACAGCAACCAAATGTTCAGATCCCTATCACTGAACCAGCTCAAGCATCCAAGGCAAAAGAAGTTGACACTTCAGCAAATGAAAGGGCTGAAAAAGCTGCTCAGGATAAGATGAAAAGGGCTGATACTTTGGAAGCAAAGGCAGAGTTGTTGGTGCAGCTGAAAAGAGAACAACAGCAAGAAGTGGAAGATGTGAATACTTCTAAGAGAAAGAAAATGCCAGCCAAACACACTAGAAAACCACCTTCCAAACTATCTGCTGAAACCTCTGCTGTTCAAACACCTGTTATCACAACCACTGCTCCTAAAACCACTGCCACCACAACCTCTGCTACCCAAACCACTGAACCTAAAACAACTGCTGCTAAAACATCTGCTCAACCCAAACCAGTAACCAAACCAATCACCACACCATCAACAACTAAACCAGCCACAACTCAAACAACTCCCAAACCTACCACAACACAACCAAAAACCCAAACAACTGCTGGTTCCACAAAAGGACCAACAGATGTTTCCCAAACAACTGCTTCATCCTCACCTTCACCCAAAATCTTGTATAGCAGGAAAAGGAAATCCACCTTTGTTATACAAGATGAAAACATCCACAACACACCACCTAACACCCTAATCTCACAATCCACACCAGTCAATGCCATTCCACTTTCATCATTTTCACCACACACTTCTCAATTCAGATCACATAGACCACCACCAACCATTACCCCATTGGCTGAGAAGTATCCCCTTGAGTTGGATTTAATCAAGGGGGAACTTCAATCCTTCTACAATACTGATCAGCCATCAGAAAGAACCTTCCCATCTCTCAAAGGCTTCCCTGTTCCACTCAACATAGATACCTATCTTAAATACAAGAGTGAACAGGCTGATGCTGTCATCAAGGAGAAATGCAAAGGGAAGGATGACAGGACTGCTCAGGGCATCCGTTCAACAGAGCTTAGCAAACTCCGAAGGATTGAAGACTATGCTAAGACCCTGAGCAATTCCATGTCTACCATGCCTCTCAGCAGAGACTTGGAAATGGAAGTTAGGGATTCACTGCTACAACAGATCTTGGCAACCAAGCCTTACAAAGCAACAAAGAACCAATTCACAGGCTGGACCACACATGCTCTCAGGGAAGAACTGATTAGAATTGAGAGCATGGCCAAGAATCCTTCTACTAAGGCCTCTGCCCCTGATTTCAGTAAAGGGAGAGATCAAGCTAGAGCCTTGAAATTCAAGAGAATGAGACAAGAGCTTGTAGCAGCCAAGTATGGAGAGATGAGATCTGTTGCTAGATGGTCTGAGGTTAGGTTAATTGAAACATACAAGAAGCTTGAACAAGAAAGAAAGACCAATCCCAAACTACCAAGAAAACCAGTCTATGATGATGCACCCAAGAAACCCTCTCAGGCCTTTACATTAGACAGTTTACTGGAAACTTCAGATCTTACTATAGCTGCTAGAAGACAATTTAAGAAGCAAAAGGAAATGACTGAAGAAGAAACAAGACAGTTCACTGATACTTATGTAAAAGAGGGGATCTTGAACCAAATCAGATCTTTCACTGATCCTGTGTCAGACAGGCTCAGAGAACTCATTGGCAGGCCACCATCACCTAACTCATCTAAAATAAAGATGCATCCCAGTCACTCCTCTGATTCTAAAATTCTAAAATGGAAGTCTGACAAAGAGACCCATGAATTGACACTGCTCAGATCAGATGGTAGTGTTCAGAAGTTGAGTATGGATGAGGCACCTGGCCTAAGTGTTGAAGATCTCCAGACACTTCTGAATTTGACACTGGATAGAGATGCTGAAGACCTCTTTTCTCTACACTTTGAATTACAACTAAAAGGGCAAATTAGAGAAAGTCTGATGAGGAATAAAGATCAAGAATAAAGCAGAGTTTTGGCATCATCTGTTCTAGGGGGAGATTGTTGGGTCTGCTGACCTGGAGAAGAACAGATGATTAAAAGCCAAAATATACTAAGTGTTTGATCCTGAATAAAGAACAGTTGTTACAATAAAGCTTCCTCCAAAGATCTGTTGATTCCTAAACTGCTGCCACTTAACAACTGTTAGAAGATAATTGCTGCTGATGAAAAGTCTGATGGACAAAGTCTGAAGGTTAAAAGTCTGATGAAGAACAACTGCTGATCAAAGATCTGAAGAGCAAAGGTCTGTTGAACCAACAGCACTTTGGTTCAACAGATGATAAGAAGACATCAGAGTTTTGGATTAACAGAGTTTTGTATTGTCAGTTGTTTCAATGTAACAGTAGTTTATAGCTTAACAGTTGTTAGAGTTTGTTAGACAGTTAGGGGTCGCTATCTAGGTGACGTCAGCAACTGATCATCAGAGGTTTGAGCTTGTCTAAAAATAGAACAGTACTTGTACTGTTCTATTCATCACTCGTCATTCTCTTTTAGACAAACATTCTCTGAGTGATCAGGCTGAGGGGGAGTTTGATTGTACGATTGTAATCTTTCCATTAATGAAAGCATTCGATTAAAAACAATTATTCTCTATGTTTTGATTTATTGTTATTCCGCTGCACTTTCCATTTATACTTCATTCATCTTTCATACTTAATCAAAACAATCCAATACTCAGATCCTAACAGTTTGGGTTAAAACTTAAAGAATGTATACGTTTAAAAAATTATTGATACTTGTCCTCCAAAATTGCAATGAGTCGATGATTACCCTGAATGGAAGAAAAAGATGAAATCGTTTTTGATGAATACCGATGTGGAACTATGGAAACGTGTGGAAAATGGTGATCGTTATGTTTTTCAGCATCATGCATACGGAAGGACGGTTATAAAAAGGAAAGATCTTACTCATGAAGAGAACTTGATGTATGAACTAAATCACTGTGCATTTGATATATTAACAATAGCTATCTCAATGGAGATATACAAAAAGTTTCACCATTATAAAATAGCTAAAGAGTTGTGGGATGTTTAAGCCAGAAGATTTGACAAGTTAATTAATGTTGAAATGACTGGTTATGTTGGTAATGTGTCAAAGCAAGCAGAATATGCTCATACTTCAACTTTTGGACTACAGACTGAGGAGGCTGTTCAGAGAATCAACAATGAAATGAAAATAGACTTGGGAAAAGTTACCGCGGTTAAAGGGAAGGAGGAGGTTATTGAGGAAGCAAAGATTGCAAAGAAACTAGAAGTGGAGACTGAAAGCAGTAAGGATGGTGAAAGCAACAAAACAACAATTACTGATGAAAAGATTCAGGAATCAAGCAACAAAGAAAAATGTGAAAAGGATTTGGTAAAAAGCATTCCTCTCGAAATCAGTACGAAGCTTTGCACACCTAGGTATGTAAGAGCTGTTGCTTATTGCATTTCTCAAAACCGTAAGGTATTGACAGAAAGAGATGACATTTTGAAAATTAACAATGAAATAAAAGAAAATGAGATGACATATCAGCGAAAACTAAATGCAACTCTCGCTGAAATGCAAATTCTTAATTAATTTGTTCATAGAAAAGATTTTCTAATAAATGATTTGACTTCAAAATTGAAAACTTCAAGAAATGAAACAAATCGTCTTCAGATAATTATCGACAAGTGGAATTTTAGTAAAAAGGAGCATGCTGACTTAGTGGATTGTCAAAGACAGTCGTTTGTTAAAGACAAAATTGGATATAAGGATAAAATTGATTTTGAAAGAACTATATTTCCGCCACCAAATCATCACAACTATCTACCAATTCCTAAGCCCCATCCAAAAATGACTTATTTAAAGATGAATTTGTTGAGCCTGAATCAAGTACTAACACAGTTCAAAGCAATGCAGATGTAACACTTGAGTCGGAAGTGGCTAAGGAGGATGAAAGTTGTGGTGGGAAGACCTTGGGTTTGGGATGTCTAGGAACTAGTTATTCTACAGTTAACCGGTTTATTTGGAACAATGATAACACAAACACCGTTTTAAATTCGGATGAATGTACTAGACTAAGACCTAATCTTGATTTAAATGGTGTGGTAAATATTTGTGATATGCAGAAACCTATCTTACGTTATGATGTTTGTCATGATAATAGTGTGCATGAATGTGTTGATTTAAAATCTGCATGTTGTGATGATAAAACTATTTGTGCTCCTCCTGTTTTTGTGCTTGCTTTTGAAAAGAACAGATTTGGAAAGTTCTTAACCGAAGAAATTTCAGAGTTTACTCCGTCAACATCATGCAACGATGATTCACAAAGTGATTTAGAGTTTCATTCTTCTAGAGAATGGAAAATCTTAAATGACTCAGAAACTTCAGTGTTAGAACTTGATGATAGAGTGGAAAGGAACCATCTGATTATCAAACACCAATTGATACTACAAATCTAGTTAATCAAGATCCAGTGGAAGAAGAGTTAACTATAGAAGATTGCTCAAGTTCAAATAATGAATCAGTGATGAATGAAAAGCACTGGGGGTCAAAGATCATAGAGTCAGGAAATGTTGTAAAACCTCATGCTTCTCAACAAGTTGAAACAATTTCAAAGAAATTCCCATCCCTGGCTGCTACACACGAGACATCAAAGTCTCAAAAGCCATTCAAGGTTTGCTTTAGGTGTGGTAAAAAAGGCCATGTGCTCAAGCAATTTCCAGAACGACACAATCCAGACAGTAAAGGCAATGCGGATTGCTTCTCTGGATCAAAGGATAGAATGCATAGATCTTTGAATGTAAGGATGCCACATATTCCATCAAGATCTCCACATGTGAAGCTGGTTTCACATGATTCAAAGATGAAAAGGACCAAAGCATCTAAACCACAATCTATTCCTCCAAATCTTAAACAGAAAATTGTTTCAAAAATTAAATCTTTCACAAATAAAATTTTTGAACCAAAACAGCTTTGGTGAATCAAACCAAAAGTTGAACAAGAAACTAATGAGGGAAAAGTTATCATGTTTTAAGAAGTTAGTTATACTGATGCAAAAGGACAAACCAGGATCACGATGGTCTAGGTTCCACTCTCTAATTGACTTACTCATGAGTGCAGGAACTGCCATCGATGACTGTTAGTAACACCGGTTACTAACATTGGTTGTTCCAAGAATAGGTTTGGAGCAGAAATCTCACAAGTTTGGTTATGGTATCTAATCTGATTGTACAATTGACACCGTTGTTACACACTCATTTTCTTGTTGCACATGTGTTTTGTGTGTCTGAGGTGGAAGACTTTATTTTTCATAAATATTTCTTTTAGATTTATTTAAAAAAATATAACAAAAAAAAAAGAAGACGTACAAAAAATAAAAAGTTTAGGGGAGTATTAAAATACTTTCTCAACTGTGGGAGGTGATTATTGCAAATAATTATGATTTTATTTGGGAAATGATAGGAACTAACTTATTTATGTCAGCACACAAATAGGATCTGAAGGACGTTACGACTCCAAGTTAATGATGTGTCGGTAGGTTCGACACTCAAATCAAATAAACTATTATTCGGTGATATAAAAATAATGAACATTTAGCATAGTGGATGAACGTCTCATTGGCATATGGTCTTGGTACCGTAATTTCACAAATATGTATAAGGCTAATGTGTCGTACACTGGGTTCGCAGCCGAGCTAAGGCACCTCTAAGATTATCTTATGCTGATTGAACTGATCAGGACGCCTATAAAGAGCAAGAAGATAAGAAAATGCCAAAACCCTAATTCTCAACACCAAAGAGAATTCATTAGATAAATAGCCAACCATGAAATCGCCTATAGCTAATCGTACCGAATATCAAATACATATATAATGAAGCTCATGGATGTACCCTCTGGGATGGCGACCTGGTTGTTACGCCCTCTGAGTTAAGTATGATAGTAAAAAAGGAGTAAGTAATGTATAATGATAATAATATTGGTTTTCAGTATGTGCCCTTACCCTGGTCGGGATCGCACTAGTCTCTATGCCGCACTTTTGTGCTGACCAGTTCACCAGTGAACTCGTGCCTTATAGAAATCGGATGACGCCAATATACTCACCTGTTATGAGGAAGCATTGTACATACCTTGATACGGGAATATGTTGTGTGTGTGGGAACTACTAGCTAACTAGTGCTTAATATTTACCTAGTTTAAATATCACTAAATGCATGTTGAAAGATTGGTGCATGGGTTTAAGAGGACAAACATACCAACAAAAGTTCTTGTGTCGTAGCTATCCTAAAGAAAGTTGAAATGTGCTTTGGCTTTTCAAGTTGGTATGATCCCATATCTGACCCCTTCTATATCTCGAAGGTTGATGGGTGTTAAAAAAGCAAAAAAAATGATTAAAAAAACTAAAATCCAAAAATATCTTTATTTGTGTACAGTTTAAGTCCTCCATATCACATTATTTGTATCTCAAACCGCTTGAGATACTCCTCTGATTACACACCACAGATGAATACGGTTTTGTTTGTAAGTTGAATTTGTCTAAAGAAAATCTGAAGTTGTGTTTGTGAATAGGTTTCTTCGATTACTTGTTGTAAGGATTTCCGATCGTCAGAGCAAGATACCAGACCAAACCACCTGTTTCTTCAAGTTTGTAGAAGGCACTGAATTAAGAATCCTCATCCTACATCTTTTAAACCACTCAAGTTACCGAGAGTTGAAAAAGTATGTTCTTGATTGTTGAAGATGATACAAGATATTGATAACATTAGACTAAGTGGGAGATTGTGATATAAGAGTACTCAAAGAACAAAGTGACAAGAACACATTCAGCAAAGAAAATTTGGAAAGCATCAGTCTAGGGGGAGTATTGTTGGATACTGAATTTGAGACTGAAGCTTCCCAAATTGATGATCACAGTATGTAGAGATTGACGGTTCTGAAGATGATACAAGAGATTGATAACATTAGACTAAGGGGGAGATTGTTGGGTCTAAAATTGGTAGTCTAATGTTATCAACAAGTTAAAGTCAACAAGTCAAAAGTTTGGTCAACAAAAGTCAAAGTCAAACAGCTCGCAGTCAACGCATAAGGCGACTCAAGGAATTCATATAATAAATCGACGAGTGAATCCCAATTTATGATCAAGAGTGGCGCTGCGGATGAATAAATATATTTTGTTTAGACAAAATATATTTATTATATTAGAAAAATGGTTTTCTTGTTTTAGTAATTTGTCAACCCTATGGACCTAAATGTAATTAGCCTAAGTGTGTTTAGGCTATAAATAGAATGATAGATTAGGGTTTTATGAGGAACACACATTCTAGTATTTTGGGGGGCTATCATTGTTATTCATCTTATGCAAATTATTAGTAGGTTTTATTGAATATTTGGTACATATTCAACATAACTTTCATCTTGTTCTTCATAATCAAATTTAGCTCGAAATCGATCTTACAAATGGCAGTGGAGATGAGAGTGTACGTGGTGCTTAATGGCAAATACGAATTAAGCTTATCGATGGTGGTTTACATGGATAGAAGTATTGTTTTATAAAAAATATATACTAAAACGTATAGATTAAAATTATTTAATTTAGTATATTTTTATAATTTAAAATGATTAAGTTTTAATAATCTTAATAGATAATTCTATATATTAAAAATACAGATGACCTTGTCAAATATAGATAACGCATGGCGGTAATGACGATGTAGATGGGAGTTGACGGGGTGCTTGATGACAGATATGAATTAGGCTTATCGGCGGTGGTGGTTTATATGGATAAAAATATTTTTTTATAAAAAAAATATATTAAAACTTGTAGAGTAAAAATATTTAATTTAGTATATTTTGAAAATTTAAAATAAATAATTCTAATTTCAATAAATTGCAAAAAATATCCTTGTAAATCAAATAGAGTTAACTACAAGAATAGCTAATCTAGTCATTTGATCAAAACTTAACTAAAAAAACTAACGGAGTTGGCCTAAGTACCTCAACATGTTACAAAACTAAAATCATAAACCCTTAACATATTAAAAAATAAAGTTAGTACTTTAAGTAGTTACTTTTTATAAATCATAAGGACTATCTGTGTAGTTATCTCTTAAACTATTTCTTCATAATGTGACGTTTTCTCAATCAACTAAGAATCATAATCACCGACCACAGACTCTTCGTGGTTCGACACCCTTGTTACCACTATCTATATAAGTTGAGGTAATTAGGACTTATAAATACTGTTTTTGACTGGACCGCGACTTCCGATCGTATAGCAACAAAGACATCTTTCTATGCTAATGGAAACTACTACCCACACGGATACTATTTGGCTAATGGAATATACCCGAACTATATGATTATCATGAAGACATTTAGTAACCCGTACAATGAAAAAAGAACACACTTTAAGAAAGTTCAAGAGTTTTCGCGAAAGGACATTGAGAGATGCTTTGGGGTTCTTCAACAGCGTTGGCATTATTTGAGAAATCCTTGTCATACATGGACTAAAGAAAAAATGAGAGATGCTAAATAATCATGCAATAATATGAAATTAGAAGACGAAGGAAAAGTGACATGTCAAAATTATATATCGGACGCCGTTTAGGAATATCCGCAAGCAACAATGTCTCAAAGAATAACTAATGCGCATGATTTGCGTTCCGATGAAACACATTGCGTGTTAGCGATGGATTTGATCCAACATGCATGGTCGGTTTGCTATATTCCAAATGAGGGTAAAGGAGAAGAGGAAGATGACAAAGAAGGCGAAGATGACGACGATGAAGACGAGTTCGGTGAAAGCGAAGATGAAAATTATGATGATTTAATCATTGTGTGTTTTTTAGTATTATTTTTGTTTTATTAAATATTATTTGTGTTTTTTAGCATATTTGTGTTTTTTAGTATTATTTATGTTTTATTTTGTGTTACTTGTTTTAATTTTTCAAAAACAAAAAAAAAAACTAAATAATTGGGTAATCATTGCAAGGGGCATTATATCACTAAGTGCCTTTTTAAGTTCAAGCCCCATAAGGTTGAAGGGTGTGGAAAGAAGGAAGGGGTCGGGGAGATAACGTGGAGCTAGTCACCGTCAGTGAACACCGTCCCCTTCTTTCTTCGGTGCCATCAATGAAATCTCCCTACTTCTCCCCTATTGTTATATGATAATATTATATTATTACTTTAGTTTATATATAATAATATTACATATTCCACTAACAATAATATTATATAATAATTGATAAGAAGAATACATATAATAATATGGAAGGGTAAGGGGGAACACACCCCTCATTTGGGGGAAAGGAAGGGGAGGGTGATGTGGTGCTGATATGGACAAGGGGAAGAAAAGCACACCGCTTAGCCTAAGAAAGGATCTTGAAATTTTGTTACGACTACTTAATGCCCCCAAAACGTCTATTTATGGTCCATTAATGGTAATTATGCTATCAAATATTTACTAGTTAAACCAACAGAGATATTTAGGTCAATGATCATTTATAAGATAAATTGTTATAATGGTCATTTTATAGAATAGGGTGGGGATATTTAGGTCAATGATCATTTATAAGATAAATCATAGAAAGGGTGATAATGATTGTGGAGGTTACATGTGAGTTTTCTCTAAATTGCCTGGAAGGGTAGTATAGTAAATATAACATTCTTTCACCAATATGCATGGCACGTGCATATCCCCCCTCCCCCCGTTTTTTAAATTGACATAACCTTTTCATACATTTAAATTAAAAAATATATACACCAGATTAACGAGTGTTTTATCATCTTCCAATGAACACCATAATGCTATACAAATAACGAAAAAAAATCGACTTTTTAGTGGGTTTTAAGTGCAGAAAAAAACACAATGAACTATGCAGTAAAAAAAACACAAATCTGCGGCAGAAAAAAAACACAATGAACATAAAAACACAAATTGTCAACTAAAAAAACACAATACACAAAAAAAACACATTGCACGATACAAAAAACACACTATATTCAGACAAAAACACACATCTACAGAAAAAACACAATGCACAATACACTAAAAGCCACAAACCTGTAGCAGAAAAAACACAATGGACATAACTACATACAAATGGCAGCTCAGAAAAAAAAAACACAATGGACATAACTACATACAAATGGCAGCTCAGAAAAAAAAACATAATGGACATAACTACATAGAAATGGCATCTCAGAAAACACAATGCACGGTACAAAACAACATCGTATTTAGAGAATAAACATGATCTGCAGAAAAACACAATGATCAGAACTGGAAAAAAAACACAATGAACTAGAAAAAAAATCACAATGAACAGACGAAAATAATATAATGGACAAACGAAATACCACATTGTGTTTTCTCCCTGCTGCAAATTTGTGTTTTTTACTACATACTGCGTTGTGTGTTTTTTTCTGCATAAACAAAACCCACTAAAAAACACAATTGACTTAAATACATACAAATGTGATGGACAGAAAAAACACAATACACAGTACAAAACAACTAAGTCTCTCGACAGCAGGAATGGGAGATTATCGGTAAGCCAGATGCTTCGCGAACCGTATTTAGAGAAAAAACATGATCTGCAGAAAAAAGCAATGATCAGAATTGAAAAAACACAATGAACTGGTCAAAAAAACACAATGAGCATACGAAAATAACACAATGAACAAACGAAATAACACATTGTGTTTTTTTTTTCAGCATGAACAAAACCCACTAAAAATCGTTTTTTGTATAGCACTGTAGTGTTCGTTGGAAAGACAATAAAACGTTGGTTATTTTGGTGTATTTTTTTTAAACATTGTATAAAAAAAATTATTAACGTTTAAAAATCATGGGAGAAAGTTCATGTGTCATGCACATGAGAGAGAGGAAGACTACCACAATACCTTTTCTTACAAATCTGACGTTAATGTTTTCATCTTTACAACCATCATTTAATCTCCATATTTCATTCTCAAAGTCAATGGCTCATGATCCTTCGAACCATTTCTATGATTTTTACCCTTTGTACCAAACCGGATACTAAATTACTAATTGAATATATAATACTTAACGATAAAACTGCCTTATCCGAAGGGCATCTAAAATCATTGAATCCGCAACCTAACCGACAATATACATACATTTAGTCAAATATAATGGCTCGATTTTTTTTATCATCTGACAAAACATCATAAGCTTTGGAAATACATGCCTAACATGTATGTACAAAAGGTGAGTGCTAGGTGACACAAATGGAATGTTCGAACTTTGAACATGGTTTGTTTACGCACGAATTATGGTTAAGATGTGACAATCAGCAAAATGTCCACTTGTGTCCTGTCTCTCTTTTTGTAGTGTGTATCCTTTATCACCTCCATATTTATCGAGATGGGATCAACATACAATGGAGTGGAGTGAGAGAAGTCGTGGAGAAATTTGATTGATCGATCGAGTTGTACATGTTAATTGGTTTCTGTTACCTTATCCACTTTTTCTTCATTATTTCTTTTCATGTGCATGCATGTAGTTTTACGATAATTAAGTTGACTTTAAATGATGTCATGGATAATAGTCAAATAATTATATTATAAATTTATTAATAGCCTAGCGATTTGAACAGTAATTTTGGTTTTGGGCCCTTTATCACTATTTATATAACATTATTTCTAATAATAACTAGGTTTTTATCCAGCCGTATGTTGCGGCGGCGTCAATATGATTTAGAAAATAATTAAGTAATGACATAGCGTTGCGACATTTCAAATTCCAAATCAAACCTAAATCGATTGTCATTATGTTCGTGATATTAGTTTATCATACATAAACTTTCCACCTAAATTATTGTGTATGCTCGTGAAATTTCTATGGTAAGCATCCCTAATAATTGCGTCATTTTTAAGTTTGTAAAAAAAATGTCATGTATGAAACGGGTTTCGAACCGAAGACCTCAAAGAACACACATGCACCACAAACCACACCACCACTACCTCATTTTGTTAATTCTTATTGAATCATATGTATTTATATATAAATAAGTGTTGTAAAAAAACAGACTCAAACGGGTTTCGAACCCAAGACCTCAAAGAACACATATGCACCACAAACCACTCTACCACTACCCCATTTTGTTATTTCTTATTGAACCATATGTATTTAACATAACAAAATGAATAAAAAATAATAAAATCACTATTCAAATAGACTTGCTTATTAATATAGTATAATATAGTATAATTCAGCCCACCCGGGTTCGCTTCTTTAGGGGCCCTTTTTTGGCTAATTTTTTTGGGGGTTGTTTTGGCAGATGGGTATTTATATGGGTGTGTGTATTGGCGGTTCATTAGCCTTCTTCACTTTATAATAACATCGCTGCTCTCTCTCTCTGTTCTCTCTCTCTCTCTCTACAACTCATTCGTCTTCTTCTTTCATCAACCGTCTGTGATCACCGTGTTTATTTTTCGAAACAAACAGTGTGACAGGTATCTCGTGTTACGCCGGAATCGAATGGCAGGTGTTGATCTTCTCTTAGCCTCTTTACTCTCAGTCCCTGTTTCTCTCTGTTTTCTTTATAATCTGTATTTAATAAGTGTGTGTGTGTGCGCGCGCGCTAAACCCTAGCTGCCACTGTCTGCATTTGTTTTTCAGTTGTTAGATGACGGTGGTCGTGGGTTGGCCTATGATTGAAGGGATGGAGGCCCTTTTCTTGCAAAACCCTAGCCGTTTTCGTTGTGTGTTTATGTGTTAAACCCTAGCCGCCACCGTCAATGTTTCATATTCGGTTGTTACATGATGGTGGTCGTGGCTTGGCATGTGATTGAAGGGCTGGAGGCCCCTTTCCTACTAAACCCTAGCCGTCATCGTCTACATTTGTTTGGCTGATGGTGGTCGGCAGTTGGCCTGTTATTCAAGGGATGGAGGTCTTGAGCCTCTGTTGCCAAGTTTTAATGGCATGCATTGATTTTCAGTTTGGGTAAAAAAAATTTCTTTTTCATCAGCCTGCTTGTATGAGGTTAAAATAAACCTCTGAGTGATGAATCAATGATCTAGACACCAATGTGGCTTCGCGAAGTCTATAAGTTGTGTGTTATGTGCGTCTGTTTGACTTGGATAACGGGTCAAAACATTTCAGGTTTTGTCAGTTGCATTGTGTACGTGTTTATTTAGTTGTTTGCTATTCTAGGTCTAGAATCGACTCCCATGTTAAGACCTGTGTTGACAGCTCTGAGTAATGAATCAATGATCTGGATACCAACGTGGCTTCGCCAGGTCTGTCAGTTGTGAAATATGTGCATCTGTTTGTTCAGTTGTTTACTATTCATACTGAGTTTTTTTGCCTCTGTGTGTGCGTCTACAATTGACACTGATGGAAGTTTCGTTTATGTCATTTGTGACTTGGATAACGGGTCCAAACATTTCAGGTTTTGTCAGTTGCATTGTGTACATGTTTATTTGGTTGTTTGCTATTCTAGGTCTACAATCGGCTCCCACGTTAGGACCTGCTTTGACACCTCTAAGTGATGAATCAATGATCTTGACACTAACGTGGCTTAGCCAAGTTTGTTAGTTGTGGGTTCTGTGCGTCTGTTTGACTTGGATAACGGGTCATAGCATTTGAGGTTTTGTCAGTTGCATTGTGTATGTGTTTATCTAGTTGTTTGCTATTTTACGTCTAGAATCGGTTGTCGCGTTAGGACCTGCGTTGACACCTCTAAGTGATGAATCAATGATCTGGAACCAACGTGGCTTCGCCAGGTCTGTCAGTTGTGTATTCTGTGGGTCTGTTTGTTCAATTGATTACTATTCTTACTGAATTTTTTAGCCTGTGTAACTGCGTCTAGAATTGGCACTCATGGAAGTTTTCTTTATGTCATTTGCGACTAGGATAACGGGTCAAAACATTTGAGGTTTTGTCAGTTGCATTGTGTGCGTGTTTATTTAGTTGTTTGTTATTCTAGGTCTAAAGTCGGCTCTAACGTTGGGAGCTGCGTTGACACCTCTATGTGATGAATCAATCATCTGGACACCAACGTGGCTTGGCTAAGTCTGTCAATTGTGTATTTTGTGCGTCTGTTTGTTCAGTTATTTACTATTCTGACCGAAATTTTTACCTTATGTGTCTACGTTTAGAGCTGGCACTGATCAAAGGGGTGGTCACTGGAGATGAATTTGAAGAAATGGGTTTGGAAAATTATACCACAACACCTGAGAAACTCATCTTACAGCTGCAATCATCCTTCTTTTCGTCAAAGTTTAAACAAGTAGCCAAAACATTGATAGAACGTGAAGAACAAATGGAGGAGAGGTATTGGAAGCTGAAAACAAGGGCTGCAGAGGAGAAAGATGTAATCTTTAAGGAGAATGTGAAGTTAAAGGATGAGTTAAAGAAGAAAGAAAAAGAGATTGATGTAATGAAGAAGCAGATTGTTGACTATGAAAATAAAGTTATAACGTAAAAAGGACCTCCTATGTCTTACAATTTTGTATGTATGTGTTATAAATAGGAGGTTGGTATTAGTTATTAAGTTTGATAGTGCCGACAATTTTTAATGTTAAACTGCCTCTTATGTATGTAAAACTGCCTCTTATGTATGTAAAACTGCCCCTATGTGTTATAAAAGTCAGTTTCAGTTATTTACGTTTCTGTTCTTATAGGGTATATTATATTCGTTGACGACAAAAGTGGAAGGCGCGCATCACGCGGCCATCGATACCACTAGTTAGGTTAAATAAATTACCGTCTTTAAAACATGTGTATGTTGCTAATATTAAGAAATTATTAAAAGATTATATGATGGGGCTAGCTTACTTTGTAAGAGCATTCTCATCCCCTCCACCAAATCTCATCCATCAAATTATACTAAAAATCACTACTTCACCCCTAATCTTCTCGCTTCTAATTAAAATAATAATACTTTTATCATTATATTTTCTCCCTCTTCACTCACAACTACTTAGAAAAATATTAATTAAAATATATATAGTGGTGAACAGTAGCTTTTCATATTTAGGGTGGAAGAGTGCTTTCACCAAATATTTTCTCTCTCCTTCACTCACAACCACTTACACTCACCCTATATAATTTGATGGACACACTCACATACATTTGATGGACCGAATGTGAATGCTCTAAGTTTTTGCTTTTTAGTGGGAGGTCTTGGGGTCAAACCAAACAATGTAATAATTTGGTATAATTTAACAATGTCATCGTCAAACTCAATAGTGTATGTTTTCGGTAATCAAGGATCGTTTTTTCGAATCAGAACATATAGAATTGTAAAAACTTTTTACTTTTATTTGACAATGACAAGATATGAATGAAGTCAAGTTTAAGAATTGAGCATTGAAGAACAATATTTTGAATGTTTTCTTCCTTTATCTAACACTTGTCAACCAGCAGGCTCTATCCCTTATCCATCACGATAGGACATCAAACACGATTCAACAACAGATCAATCTTATCTAAGAGCTTTTTAACAAAAGTAACACCTAAGTACCAAATAATGTTGAACACAAATGCTCATCCACGTTTGTCAACAAATTCGTTTTTTCATTGTTGCAGTCAAACTCGAAGTAGAAGACTTCACTCGTTGAAGAATTTGGTGTGAATCTTATACGGGTATGTAATGATATTTCACATTATTTGTAATTCTTTCTATTCGGTTTTGTACAAAACTTTTTCGGTGAATAATGAACTAGAGTATTGTGAGATTGTTATTGTTGTTGTTATTTTTATTATTTTTTAAAATAAATAATGAAAATATAATTTATCACAAAAATATTATCTACATCATGTAAAGTGTAACACTGATACTTACAACCTCCAGCAATCTTAGAGGATTCACAACCCATCCATCAAACCCTCCTTTATCCGTAAAATTTTTAAAAAACCTACTAAAAACACACTACAACTCATCCACCATTTTATACCATATCTCTATATTATGAAAAATGGTTATCCTAGCTTTATCATATATGAAAAACTACTATGCACCTTACATCAAATTATTGTGAGTGTATTTTAACTAGAAATATAATAAAATAAGTGTTTATGAGTAAGATAAAGATAAAAATAGTGGATGAGGTGTGAATGCTCTTATAAAAAAACATAATGTTATTAAAATGTTTAAGGAATAGACTACTTAAATTTTATTTATACCAATGTTGGCATTGGCATTGGCATTAGCAAACACAAAACGGCAATGCTGCCTACATAGTTGAAGATGTTTTGCATTATCAAATTAAATTTTCTCCGTTCAAAAAAAACAATTTAAATTTTCACTCATCATTGTCAGATTATCTTTTTAATCTAGTGCATGCACCAAAGTTTTTTCATTATCCAGAGAATATAAACATTAAAACACGATAAAAAAAAAAAGTTGGCATTTTAGTCAAGTCCCACAAACCAACTTGTTCTCCATGTACCCATGTACTATAATCCTCTATATAAACGGTATCTTCGATTGTTCAAGCATCCCAATTTCGACGCTATGGCTAGTGACTTAAATTTCACTCTCTGCCTATTCCTACTTTTCTCGATGAGTATATCAAATTCGCAAGCTGCGCGCTCGATTAACAAGCTTTCAGTCTATATAGGAACTAAAACTGATTTGCATAGCATATTCGATAAACATGGGTTTGACGAGTTAGCAATAGAGTATTATTCGAGGAGGACGATGTCAGAAGACATTCCCACAAGACTTGCGCCAGGAGGTCCCGATCCTTATCATCATTTATAAAGTTTATTTATAGGTCATGGTACTTGTTTTTTATATATTCTTACTATTAGCGACCTTTTGAATTTCCTTTACTCGAATTATTCTCTTTTTTATTATGTTATCGTTATATTATTGTTGTTATTTAAAATTTGTATGCTTTTACTGTAACTTATTGGTAATCTATGTGACCCTTAGTTCAAATATGTTGGTTAAAATGTTTATTTTTGTAGTATCTATGCTTTCGATCCGGTTAAGACAACGTAGTCTGATACGGACCTTGGCTAGGGCTGCCGATTAGGCAGTGTGACATTGGGTCACTCGTGTAAGTGAGATCTATATTGGTCAGTTGTACTGGAATGGCCTACACCAGCTGTGCTTAATCCCGTATACCTGCATAGGGAAATTTAGCATTAACTACCTGATCACAAGGCATGGAGGTGGCTTACAAAACGGCCAATCCAATGGAAACATTGTCATGGGACTGGAAGATATAAGGAAATCAAAATCAAACCCGTGTATTACGGCGGAGCCTAAAAGTGTTAGGATATAAATACTTTGAAGGTTACAAAACTAACTACTATCAGGGCCGGCTCAATCATATTGGGGGCCTGAAGCGAAATAAAAATACGGGGCCTTATTTATAAAAAATAAAATACTGGAAAAAAATACAAAATTTGCTGGAAAAAGGGATTGATCTTCTGACCTTCTAGTTAACAACTCCCTGCACTAACCAACTGAGCTATTCCTTATATATGTTCTAATACAGGTTTATTTTTATTATACATAATCAAACTTAGGAAAATTATGGGGCCTTTAGAACTTGGAGGCCCAAAGCATAAGCCTCATTTGGATTGGGCTTGAGCCAGGCCTGACTACTATTGAGATATAAGAATTAACAGGTTGACTTTCTAAAAGTCATAAAAGGTACCTGAAATTTTCAAAAAGTATACAGGTCTAAAAGTAAAAGTATGCAAAAGTATAACCATTAAATATAGATTTAACTAAACTAATGCCCTTGTTTAGATCAACAACGTCAAAATTCAAATAATTGTCAATAATAACAACAAACGATACCTAAATTTAATGATAACATTAGGTTATTAGAAAAAATGGTTATAGTAAGTAAAATTTACCAATTCAAACGCCAATCTCTAATTCATCCTGGTTGAGGGAGTTAAAAGCATCAACTTTCTGACCGCTGGCCAAAAATTAGAAAAGGAGCTTCTGCTTAGAAGCCCAACTGTGGTCACACTTGTAGGCTTGTAGCGGGTATGAAAATCCTAACCAACAAAGTCTGGCGACAACCTGAAAGCATCATATTTGGTTCAAATGTTATTACATCAGATCGATTACAGACAAGACAACAGATCGGACCTGGAGAACTTGCCAAAGTCGTCGTCGCCTAGATGGAAACACCTTAACTCCGTCACACTGTCGCATGATGTAACACCCCGGACCTTGGGCCCAAAAATTTTTACAAATTATTATTATATACGACGAGTGAACTATACAAAAGGAATATAATTAGTATGTTATTATGCGAAACTAAAAACCGAACCGTTGCATATGAACTATTATTTTAGAACACGTTTTTACGAGACCAGACCGACACCCGTTAACGAACCCGACTAACCCGATTAGTCATCAAATGGGACACATGTCACCCCATTTAGAGGGACACATGTCCCCCTTTATTTAATGCCAACACTTAAACTAAAACCATTTGACATAAAATGGTTTTAGGGAAAACCATTAACCCAAGATCACTATAAAACCTAACCCAAACCCCCCTGTCCATTCCTGCTGCTTAAAGAAAGTCTCACACCCAAACCCACACACACATATTACAGATAGAGAGAGAGATAGGAGCCGGAGGCTCCTGCCACCCTCCAGGGCGGAGCTCCGGCCATAATTCCGGTGAATCACCCTGTTACCCACCAAAAACACAACCACACTCCACCCCGAATTATCTGCTTATTTAGAGAGAGCAAGAGAAAGAGAGGGAGACTCGAGCAAGATAGGAACAGAATCAGAGAGAGAGGAAGAAATGGTGACGGTGGCAGTTGGTGGTAGTTCGACGGCGACGGAACGGGATTCAGTTAGGGTTCGGTTAAATAGGTAAGACCACTTCAACTTTACTTTAGTCCAGGTCTAGCTAACTGGAATAATAATAAGATTAGGGGTTTCATGGGTGACGGTGGTTGATGATTATAGTAACGGATGATGGTGGCGGCGGCGGCACTGTGGTCACACGGAGCATCAAAAACCACCGGTGAGACTCAATCTTTTTACCCTTTACCTTGAATAATCGTAATACTGGTTGTGTAGTGGGTATTGGTGACTGATATAGTTATAAGCAGGAGTAAGAAGGAGGGGATGGAAGACGGTGGTGATGCCGGGTAACGACGGTGGTGACTACTGTGGTGGTCGTTTCACAAGTAGTGATGGTTCATGAAGCTTGGAAGTGATTTGGGTGTTTTAGTATTCAGTCAACTTAGTCAAAGGGCGGGTCAAACTAAAGGTCAACGAAAGTCAACACTGGTCAATTGACCAGTCAACATAGGCAAACCGGAGGTGAGCCGAGAGGTATAAGCTTGAGAAACCAAACCATCTTAGTATTACGTATTATTATTATTATGCGGACCGACACGTGTGGGACTTGGATAACGTATTAGGACCCGAATCGACTATGTAAACTAAATAATGGACTAACATATATATATAAGAATATTGTAAATACTTGACTTTGCTTAAATAGAATAATAAGGTTGATTGGATTATAAGAGGGACAAATAACTAATTGGTTATAGCTTTGATAATAATAGATACTAGTTATTGCTAGTAATTTGGACACTTAGACAAGTGACATAATGTATTCGAGTTGTAAAGGATTCGGACTAGTCGGGTGACATAGGTAAACATAATAGGTGCTAAACAAATTACATACATGTATATATATATATATCGCTTGAACTTGGTTATATGACACTTAGTTTTGGGATATAACTTTGAGATAAAGTAATGGTACAAATGACATTAAGACATTGATATTAGAAGTGTGACCATGAGCATAAGGCATAAACATAAACTATGTAGGTACGATTAGAAAGGAGGTGTTAATAATCGATGTTAGGATGAACCAAATCTTGATAATTAAAGAACCTAAGCATGCCCACACGTGTAACCGCGATAATGGTTACACGCGCTAATATTTGTAATCTTAATAGGAACTTGACAGTGATTGATAGATGGGATCTTGACTCAGGATGGTATGAGTCGATGTAACGTGATAAGATACGCAACCAAAGGTGAGTTCGTGTACTTCCCCTTTTTCGTGTTTTAACTGTTTTGGGGTGAACGCATGCTTCCTTTTTATAAACTGTTGTGATGTGACAAGATACTAGCTGCCGGATTATACTGACACTCATTAACTCACAGGTGAGCCGCTTAATATATGGGTAGTACTACTTGGGGAATCCCCCACGCACAGTGGACCCGGGACGTTGGGCCCGGGAAACCCTCCACTGAGGCCTGCGGACCGTTGCGGCATATATTATGCCTAGTAGATCTATAATGGCAGTAGATAGATCTAGTGTTAGGGTTGAGGTGTTGCTTGTACATCACGTGTTTTGAACTATGTAACTTGGTTACTAAATGATAAACTGTTTTCGGATCCATTGATTACTTACACGGACTCACCGGCATATTTTGCTGACCAACTCTTTTTTAAGCATGTGTTCAGGTACTGCATTCGGATGATTTTGGAGCATACGGATTATGTTCGTTTGATAGCTAGTAGCGGTTTAGAGGATATTGGTTAGAAGATTCGGCCATATGTTGCGGTTAGAGCATCTAGAGATATGTGGAATAGAGATTGGATCGACTAAGGATTACACTGCTTCGACGACCGCCGCGTTTCGTCTACGCATTAGATTTAATTATATTTTACATTGTATTTGTATTAATTACGACTAAAACTTGTACAAATATTAAATATTTGTTATCGTTGCTTCCGTTGTGCAAGTCTGTTACCCAACTGACGTAACGTCCAGCCCCCTCCTGGTCGGGTTGTTACACATGATTTCAGACTAAATCGTGACTCCCTAAACTAACAACGACTAGATGACAAAGGTTTTGGTTCATGCTATAGATTTTTTTAACACAAGCCAACATCATCGTATTAACCAAAGCAATTTTACATCTGCTGAAGTTCAAACCTCTGATGAGGAATGGAAACTACTGATGAGGAACTATTATTGATGAGGAATGGAAACTACTGATGAGGAAAGCAAACATCTGCTGAAGTTCAAACCTCTAATCAGTAGTTGCAACTACTTCATCAGAGGTTTGAACTTTCAGCAGATGTTTGCTTTCCTCATCAGTAGTTTCCATTTACCAGGCATGAGCACACTCATCAGAACTATTATTGTAGTATACCTTCTCTAACCTTTTACCAGGCATGAGCATACTCTTATAAGTCGCTCTATGTGCTTGTATGCTTACCATCTATCACTACTTTTGTTGCAATTCAAACTTTGGCAATGGTATTTAAAAAATAGAAACATACAAAACAGGATATTTAAAAACATAATATGCAAAAAATAGATAAATTGATAGATGAGATTATCCTACTGATTTATATTTGAATACAAACAAATGAAAAAGGTTATTAATATTTTACATCACGTATTTATCAGGTGGATCAGCTGGAATCTAATTAAAGCCTCAATTGTAACTCTAGTCAAATATAATAAGCAAAAGCCAAACCTTCTAAACATTTACCTAACAAAAAACATTTGTTACACTCAACATCATTTCCCTCTCAGTTATTTTCGACTAAACCAGGAAAGGCAGAGGACCCACCTGTGTAAAAATTGAAAAAAAAAAGATAAAGGTATCATATGCATGTTAAATATGATCAAAACCTTAAAACTTAATACAACATCTAGAAATTATAAACAACCACCCCTAGCTAAGAACTATATGATAATCAGCCAGAGTAAATCACGTTTATGATAATCACCAAAATGAAGCTTCACTCCATGGCCTAAATGTAAGCAAATGTATTTGAGTTCTCGCCTCATTCCTTGAAGCATTTAACACTTTCTTAACCGAGTTTGAAGCAAGGACAATGCTATAAAGTCTAAACTGAAACAGTTTTTTCCTTAAGTGAAGCATTTCGTCAAACATCTAGGATGCATAACTCGGTTCAGACTAAATCGACACAAATTTTGTTATTAATAATTCAAAGTTAAAAGAACCTTATCTGGTCAAAAGTCAAAACTATCAAGTCCAATGATGACAAATCTTCAACAAAAGTTTTTTTCTCTAAAGGTCCTGCAATAATAATCGATCAAACTTAACCTAACATGTACAAATATAAACAAACACAACAAAACCTATACCTAATCATTAACACATCCAATTAAACAACAAAAACACATAAATTTCAACAATGCGAGTATACAACCAAATCAGATCATAAATAAGCCCTATCGAGAAATACAAAAAGTTCATGTGAAATAAAAAATTATAAGAAAATGGTGTTATTTGTGTGGAAGGGTCCATGTTGCATCATTAATGGAGGAGGAAGTAGATTCATAAGTATGAGAACATTACTAAACATTCTGAAACAGATAAACAAACCAATTAACTTGATAGCATACGTGACAGCTAGATCAGCTAGCAAACCACAATCACATTCACAAACAACAAAACATTCCAACAAATCACAATCAAATTACTCAAAACCTAACCAATATGAACCAAATTTCATCAACCACAACAATAATTAATAATTAATAATAAAGCTACAATTAACAGAATAGGTGAAATAAAAGTAGAGAGATCTAACAATTAAAGCACGTGTGGTGGTTATAAAGGAGAGGAATGGATGAACTAACCAGTAACGGAAGGTTGACGGCGGTTAACGGAGAGGAGAGTCAGGTCATTTTGGGTGAGGAATGGATGAACTAACCAGTGCTTCCCTGAAAAAAAAACGATTTAGCAAGAATAACATGAATTAAGGACATTATTTTCACATATGATGCTTACCATAATGTTTCTGGTGGCCATCGATATATGAATTTTGAAATGGGGTTAGGGTTTGAGAGGGAGAGAGAGAGAATGATAAAATGTGCAGATTGAATTTTGAAATGAGATTAGATTGTCCCGTGCTTGTTTGAAGAGCTATGTCTTTGGATGTATGCCTTTAAGAGAAAGGAGGAAGAGAAAATAGGTCTTTAGGATACCATAAATGTGATTTAACCACAATTGAACACGTAAGTAAATAAATTGTGGTGGTGACACATCAGCAACACAGTTCCAAATGCTCTCTATGCATTTTAACCTTGTTCTTTTATTATATATAGAGATGTAAACATATTTAAAACGGGCCCCTAGGCTCTTGCTTCACCCAATTACACTATTGGGTCGGGGCTGCTCTCCTTAATTATATTTGCTATTTGTGCCTTTATGTGCAGATTAGGTGGTTTTAGGGCTGCAAATGAACCGAACGAACACGAACAAGGCCTTGTTCGTGTTTGTTTGTTAAGGAAAATATGTGTTCACGAACAATTCATGAACACTTAATGAACGAGATTTTATGTCTGTGTTCGTTTGTTAAGAAATCACTCATGTCCATGTTCGTTTGTTAAATTTGTTCATGAACGCACACGAACACAAACGAACATTCATGAACATAAGCAAGTGCTTATGAACACAAATGAACATAAACGAACACAAAAAAATTGTTCATGAACGAAAACAAACACAAACAGACATATATTAACTTTCTTATAAAATCGAATTCACATACATATGTTTACCTCATATAAATAGTTTATTTATTATTTTGGGTAAAATAAATAAAAGTAAAAGAATATCAAGACAATTATAAAAATTAAAAACCTTATTAAACAATTGAACACAAACGAACATGTTACCGAACGTTCACGAAAATAAACGAACGAATGTGGCCTCTGTTCATGTTCGTTCGTTTAACTAAATGAACAAAATTTTTTGTTCGTGTTCGTTCATTTATTAAACGAACAAACACAAACGAACTTCCTGCCGAACGGTTCATGAAGTGTTCACTAAAAGTTCAGTTCGTATAATACCTCAGATAGCACTTCGCATGTCTCATGTATTCTTTAACTCACATTGGTATTATCTTGTCCGAATTTTAGTATTGATCACCTATTATCTTTTTGCCCCAATGCCTCGGGCTTCTAGGATTTTTATCCTATCGAAAGAATTAGCATAGGGTTCGTGACCCTTTCTTATTTGGCCTTTCAAATTTATATTCCGAGCTCTTGCAAGCATCTCATTTGAGATTTAACCAGAGTCCTCCGACTCTTTTAGTTATCTAGGTATTATTTCGTATATAACACCTCGTCTTCATGTCCCCTTCCGGACTATGTTTTTATTTAATTCCTCGGAACACTTTGGTTCGAAGGCAATTTCTTTATTGGTCTAGCCTTATAGGGCCAGTTACTAAACCATGACCCGTTTTGTTTATTTATGTCCCTTAAGACTTATTGACCCTTAGATCAATTCAACGTTTCTCAAAAGGGTTCTTACTCATCTGTGTTTCATGGTGTTACGTTACCATGTTTAGTCACACAAGTCTATTACTTATGTTTTATTTACTTAGTATTCGTATGCATAGTGAATCAGTAGGCCGCGTTTGGTTTATTATGAAGGCATTGCCTTCATTTATATGATTCACAGCCATCTATATGATTTAGAGTTTAGATTGTCTGTTCGTCCATCACATGCTAAGGCCTATGAGATTTATCTCGCTTTATTTGTTTTTGGACATGTCTTTATTAGATCACATTATTCATCGTTTACTCTCACACGATCCTTGCTCGAGGCTAGGATCGTTCCTCTAGTGTGGATGCAATTCCGTTTTCCGGGGTCTTCTACGATCCCCTTTTTGATTTAGCATTTAATTTCTTCTTTTATTTAACACTTCGTTTTACGGTATAAAACCTTGTTTTTAGCTCAGATTCTTGAGAATCATAGTTCACACTTGTCCCATGTGTTTCTGTTTTCATCGCATTTCAATTTTTGCGAGATAAGTAGTTCTTGGTTGTTCGTGAGCTTTCACGGATCCTTATGATTTAGTGTGACGCATAGTTCACATTTGCCCCATAGATTTTCATGAATTTAATACGAATTATGTGACGCATAGTTCACGTTTGCCCCTTAGACTTTCATGAATTTAATACGAATTGTGTGACGCATAGTTCACATTTGCCCGTAGGCTTTCATGAATTTATTACAAGTCAAGTTTAAGTGTAACTTAACCTTAAGCTTAGCCCGAATCTTGTCTTTTGTTTTACCTCAGTACACGTTCATGTTGGAATGTGAGTTGACCTCTCTAGAATGGTTCGGATTTTATTTAGTGTTTACATTTAGATATGGTTCTTATTCGTCTGTGATTTTTACCTTCCATGAAGGTTTGACCTGTATTTTTTTTAACTAACCCTCGGTTAGGGTCTAGTTTGATTTACAGTTAAACCGTTAAGACTCAGATTTGACCTTTGGTTAAGGTCCGATTACTTTACTCGCGATTCATCCTATAGTAAGGACTCGTTTGTGTTTATGACTTAACCTTTGATTAAGGTTTAAGTCTACTTACGAGTAAATTCTCGATTAAGTCTCAAGGTGATCATGATTTAACCTTTTGGTTAAGGTCCAAATCCATTTAGGAATTTGCCTTTGGTTATGATTCGAATGTATTTAGGACTTAACCTTGGACTAAGGTTCAAGTCTATTTGTGTGTTGTCTGATAACTAAGATTTGAGTGTGTTTACAACTTAACCTTTGATTAAGGTTCAAGTCCTTCTTACGGATTAACCTTTATTGACGTCCAAATGTGATTATGACTCAACCTTTGATTAAGGTTCAAGTCCCTTTTATGAAATTATCCTTCTATAAATGTTCGATTTTGATCATGACTTAACCTTTGAGTAAGGTTCAAGTCTATTTACGAATTTAACCTTTATACAGGTTCGGGGTTTATTATGACTTAACCTTGTAATTAAACTGTGATTATTACCTTTCATTAGAACGACAAACTCACACACCCTCTAAATCTACACAATTTTGTAATAAAAAGGGGATGAATCGTGAGTGATGGGTTTAACGTAGGTTGAAGAATGCGATTAATGATGTAGGGTGCGGATGTAACATTAATGTAACAAATGGTGATGATGACTGTTGGCTATTACATATGGTCTAAGTCACTGATAAAATCAATTTCATAAGACCAGATTAAATGAGAGTGGAATTTGTGTGTACGAGGTGTGTGTACCTTTGATTACACTAATATATTAATGGTTAAGAATTAGACGCCGACAAAGTCGTAAATATTTAATAGTTACATTTTTTTAGTGGTGACTTTCCTTTATTTTTTTTATGGGGATAAGTAAGTTACATCCGCTTTTTGGCAAGCTTGCCACCTCATATGAACAGACTATGTTGTTTTAACCAGGTCCACGCTAACATCGGTGTGAGGTTTGGTCTATTGGTAAGGTGTGTAAGAAAGGTTTCCCTCCCCATTATTAATATTTTTTCCTTAAATCTTTGTATTTACTGTAAAGTACAACATTTAATAAAAAAGTATAAATATTTATTCACTCCCTCCCCATTATTAATACTTTTTCCTTTAATTTTTGTATTTATATTTAATAAAAAAGTATAAATATTTATTCCCTTGTACCACATTAAGTTTAAAACAAAAAATAAAGATCTTACTATTAATATAATGTATTCTCAGGATAATATCATTTCAACTTATCAACCTTGCCTCTCTATATAAACAACTCTCTATCCTTTACTGTCCAATAATCCCATTTATCAACTCTAGCTATGGCTTATCTTTTCAGATCAACCATTTGCTTATTGTTGCTAGTTTTGGCGACTTGTCTACTAGAATTGCAAGGTACACCTTTGTCAAACAGCAATCCGTATGTTGATATAAAAACTACAAAGGATTCATGTAGCATATTGGAAAAACATGGGTTTCACAAGGTGGCATTAAAGTGTTATCAGAGAAGGATGATGTTGAAAAACATTCCTCAAAAAGTCATCATTCCTCAAGAACTCACCCCCGGCGGCCCGGATCCCGAACATAATTCCTGAGTTTAATTTCTTGTTTGTAATAGTACGTAGCTTTATATTCTCGTATTTTTAGTGCAACCTAGGGAAATAATGTTGATTATATTTTTCTTGTTATTTTTGTTAACGACATGTCCTGATTGATATAAAGCAATATGTTTCGTTTAAAAGTTTCAATAAACCAATTTTGATTAACGACTTAAGATCGAGTTTATCAAGAAAATATACACCATTGAATTAGAAAAATCGATCAATAGAAAATTTGGTCTAATATAAACTCAGATTCATTATATAATTATAATTTATATACATATATTCAAATGATAAAGTTGATTAGTTTCCATAACACTAGATGCAAAATTAGTGAAATAGATGATGAATAAACGAAATTATAATCACTTCTATTACATGGTTTTAATCCAAATGTGTCCTCAATAATCAATATGTAACAAAAACTAGCTAGGTGATCACACATGCAACGGTCGATCTCTTGAAATATAATTAGTTAGTTAGCTTGAAAACTCAATGCAACTTGGTGTATAACCGACGAGGCCCCGGCCCGCCCAGCTTTTTCGCTTAATCTCATTGTAAATTTTACCGAAATTTTCAAAAAAAATTATATGTATTAAGTCCAGCTAGCTCTACCATGTTTATCGCTCAAGATCCGTCATTGATTGTGTACATATAACTAGATTAAGTTCCGGTACAAATCATGTTGATCATAAAAACGGTGAGATCAATTTAATAATTAGTAGTACGTTGTTGGAATAATTCAGAACACAGGTCAAGTAACCTATAAATTTGCACCTTTATATATATTTTAGTAGTTAGAATTCAGAATCAGTTGTTTGCATAGATCGTTCACCATGATTTGTAACTTGTTTGTTCGTGGTGCTTATTTCGATTCACCAAGATGGTACGTCTCTTATCTCTCCTTAATTAATTAGATTTGCTATTTGTGCCTTTATGTGCAGATTAGGTGGTTGTTCTTTGTTAGATGAAACCAAATGAATTGACATCATGATCATGTTTTCTTATTATTATTTTTGTTTCTTTTTGTATTAAACGAGGTAATGCGTACCTGCTACAGTTTAGTTGATCAAACATTAGTCAATAAACTTGTGCAACTGTATTCCATTTCCAAAAACTGTGGTAATCAACATTCCAGGAATGGAAAAAGTATTAATTTTAAGGCTTGGATCTGGTCCTATATATTCAAATTTCAAAGTTTTAAATACAGAGAATGAAAACATTAAGTAAAAACAATACCTTTATATGAAGATTTGGTGCGCTATCGCTGATTGCTTGACAAAATAATCACGATTAAATCATTGTCACAGGGATTATTACACTGCAAACTTTCCAGCCACTCGGCAAGTTGTTTCAGACCCATGTCAGCATATTACTTGTCTTAGAGAAAAGTACCTACAAAAAAAATAAATAAAAATTGATAACTATGTCACATGATGAAATCAACCAAAACTAAATAACAGAACGCCTATCATCAATCCACAACTAAATAACATAACGCCTATCATCAGTCAGCTGGCAACAAACAACTAAAACTAATTCAACTAACAAATCAACACAAACGAACACAAAAAAAATCGCACAAAATTTTCGACCAGAACGCCTATCATCAATCCACAACTTAGATCACATACAACAAACAACTAAAACTAATTAAACCAACATATTACCACAAACAATCAGAATCAGATGAAATCTAGACACCGAACACCGATCATCAACTTAGATCACATACAACAAAAACTAATTAAACTAAGAACTTATCATCAACGAACAGAAAATCATATGAGTTTTTTTAGCTTTTGTTTACTAAAAGAATATATATTATGTTCTTATTATTATTCTTTGTTATGAAGGAGATAAACATCAAATCAAAATAAAGATATAGATAACCAAAACATGAATGCAATCATAAAGGAAAGGTTTGTATAAAAACGTAAGCATAACTTATCTAGTGTCTCTACATAAAGAATGGCTACAAAAATCTCATGAAAACAAAACAACAAAACGGTTATTACTGACTGCTGAATATTAGGAGTTAGAACATAACATACAAACATTCCACTATTAACTGAACAAAAATCGATATACTAACATATGATAATCATAGTTGTGTTAAAAAAAGCCAAAATCAGTAGTGATTTGTAAAAATTGTTTCAAATCGACACAAGATATCATAATTTACGTAAAAAATCGTAAACCCAAAACAATGATTTGTAAAAAATCGTAAACCCAAAACAGCGATTTGTGAAATTTGATCTAAAGCGACAGAAGATAAGCCAATTTGTACAATTTCTGAAGTTGCAGATAAACACAAATATTTCACAGAAGAAGTTGCAGAAAATAGCAATCTAACTTGCAGGGGTGATGACCGATTGAAGGGGAACACAAGATATTTGGTCATGACGTTTTCTGTTAACCAAAATTAGATTCGATCGTATTTTTTTTCACATATCTTCCAGTTTAGGGTTTGCTTTTGTTCATACTAAAACACGATTATCAGTTATCTTTTAATAAACAATACAAAAAAAAAAAAACAATCACTATAACCCTAATTGCGATTGAAGAAGAAACAAATTAAAAACAGGGAAGAAGAATGGAAAAAGAAAAATGCATCAACTGAATTAGCAGTGAATAGGGTTAAAATCTGGTACCTTTAATCGCGAATTTAACGATTGTTTACATTTATTTGCTTACATTATGTTTGTCAATTAGCCGTTGTTTTGAACTACCCTTGGAAAGCATGATTATTAGATATACAACGCAAATAAAGGATCGTTGCATACAAAATACAGGTCTTAAATCCATTTACTTTTTATTTCAACTATTCTTCTCTAAAACTAAGAAAACTTAAAACACATGTGCATTTAATAATTTCTCGATATTTTGGTATAATTTTACTTGATTTTTTTTTTTCATGTTTTTTAAGTTTTCCATATAATTACGAGTGATTTAATTGATTTTGTTGCCTGTTTTGGGATATCTGAATCTATATCAGGTTTTTAGGCCTCTTTTGTTGCGCTGGTTTGTTAGGTGCACACAACGATGATGATGAACAACCTATCCGAGCCTATTAAACATTCGGAAATGAACATGAATGACTTAGATGATGTGAAAGAGCGTCTCATGGAGGTACTGTTTTTTACTTTTTACCCACCTTTTTTTAATTGATCTGTTACCTAGGTCTTGCTTTGTTAGTTGTTTGAGTGTTTTTAGGATGATTATTCGAGCCAATGAAGAAGATAAAGTGTTAAGCTCTTTTGTAAGTTGTATGAGCCAATGAAGAAGATAAAGTGCTGTACAGTTTGCTAGGTTCTTACAGGTTTGCACCCTGTTTCGATTCCCACACCCACAATTCTTTTAGAAATAAGAAAACAAGTTTTGTAGGTGAAATGACTAAAATACCCTCGAGTTAACAGAAATTTTTAACTGAGTTTGTGATTTGGACGGATTTGGCACAGAAGTGTAAAGTTCAGTGGCAAAAAAGTGGAAAATTTTCAAAATGGATGGATCTAGCAATATTGGCCAAACCCCAGGGACGGATTTGGCAATTCACTCCAATAAATATTAGGCTACCACTTTAGAATATTAAAGGCAACTTGAAAGTTGAAGCAGTTAAATGTGTTTGGCGTCAAGAACAGTACTAAACTAAAACGGTACCACAACATGAAGATATTATAGCTCTAACAACTTTTAATCATAATGCAACGAATTGATACTATCGTCTATTGACTTTGATAAAACTCACCAAACATTATTTGTGAAGTTTGAATATAGACGTGTAGCATAGTTACAAGCATTGGTTGTCTCCTAAGAAACCAAAGTTTTACTATGGAAAAGGCCAATATTCGTTAAAACATTAAAGCAATAAAATAAAACTATTAGGTTCTGCAATGCAAACAACTAATATGTATGGCTTCATGTTCTGGCCTTACTATATATATAAGAAATAAGAAATATGTAAGTTTTGTATTTTAATGATTGCATGAAGAGCACTTTGCCTTCAAGCATGTGTTTTATAGGAATTTAATTTTTATTATAGGAATTTAATTTTTATTAAATTAAAGCAACTCAGCCTCTTATTCGGTTCAATGCATGTGTTTTATAGGAATTTAATTTTTATTAGATATTTAATTTTCTTTTAGGTGAGACCTGTCGGTTGACCTTGCTGAAGAGCACTTTGCCTTCAAGCAAAAGGGCAGGTATTGTCCTCCTTTGATTCTCCACTTATAGAGGCATAGAGCTTTTGACACCCTTTGTAACTTTTGAATTGTTAATTTTAAAATAAGTTGATTTAGGTTGTGTTTTGTTGGGTCATAGGGTTTGTGCAAATTTACATTTACCATTGAACATAAACTAGTTTTTTAATGATAGGCTAACACACTCAAAGTCACGAAATCGTGTTTTTCTTACATCTTTGTTTTGTTAAACTATAAAGGTGAAGGTATTAGCGATACAAAGAAGACTAGGTACCCTGACGCATGAAGAAAACAACCTTTGTGATCTAGGTATAAACGAAAGACTTAAATGTTAAAATCCTTATACTTTTCTAATTCTCTTAATATGTCACGTCGAAAATATCAATTACCTTTTGTCTTAACTTCATTAATATAAGCAAAATGTTCAAACAGAGGACAATCCGGTTTAGTACGCCGCAATGTGCGCAGGGGTATAATCCTAGTTAGCGATTAGTAGTATATATTGATGCATTTGAAGTTTGATTTGATGTAATTTCCATTTAGATAGTTACTGATTGATTATTCACTAATGCTTATCAAGTCACGGTAATTTTTATAAATAGTAAGGTACATCTAGATTTTTGATTTGAAATCCCTACTAAATATAGGAATTTATATATTTCATGTCTATGTCAACACAATGTAAGCAAATAGGTGTATTTAAAGGGGGAGAAATTAGCCGTTAAAAAAAGCTCAGTTAACGCACCAATATAGCAATGAAGCAATTTTTTTTTTTTTTTTGAAAGGCTTAGTTCCGTGGAAATTCTTGTACAACCCTAACCTAGCGGTCCCAAGTTCGAATCCCTACTCACACACCGGTGTCCTCCTTGCCTAAGCTCAAACCGTCACGAAGAATTTAAGAATCTTTTTATGATGTGTATGAATCGAACCTGTGACCTACCCCAAGAATGGGAACCCCTAAGAAAATGAAGCAATTTGATGTTAACTTAATTTGGTGATGGTTATCACTAACATTAAATGTTGAACATATCTTCCTGTCTTCTCTATCACCGTCCTCAACCATTGGTCAAACCTTATTTCTTCTCTATCAACTTCCTCAACCATTGGTCAAGCCAACAACCATCGCTAGTAAGAAGTTTTAGACTTTAGTGTTTCTTGAAAAATTAAACATATGATAGATCATCATATGTTAATAAAAATAGTAAATAATAATTCCACATCAACATCAATAATTATTCTCAAATAAATTTACAAGCTAAAAATTTTGAAGCGGAAACCTAAAATCTAAGATCATAGAGCTCGATGAAACGGTTTCGATACCGTCAAAATGAGTTCAGTCGAAGTTCATTTGATACGTTTCCAACGACTTAGAAGACTATGTAGTTAAACTTAAACCTTTCCCTACCTATATATGTGTATATGTATATATGTGCGTGTGTATACACATACGATAGTATACACACAAAGATTTGACACAATTTGGTTTAACATTTTCACACTTGTCCAAGAAGACACTTCATCTTCAATTTAAAAGCAAGATAATAAGCTTTTGCTTCTGTTATGTGCTCCAATAAAAAAATAATAAATTGAGATAAGGAAACCAAGCTTTTTTGACAAGTAAAGAGAAATATAACAAATGGGCAACCTCCACGGGTATCGGCAACGGCGCCGCCACACGACTACTCGTAAGCAGCCAAAGAGAACCGTCAGCCGTCGCATAGGAACGTTGACATCCACCGCCAACCTTTATCGCTGTGGGCAGAGCCGATCTACGTTCGTAAAGTCTTATCCGTCAACGCAAACCTGGTTGTGGTGCTAAACCCTGATTCGTGCACTCCGAGCGTCACTGGTTTGTGGCCGGCAAGCTCTCATTTCCTCCGTTTGTTTTTGGTCACGGGGGGCAAGATCATTTCCAGGCAGCAAACACTTGAACCTTTGCGCTGTGTTCCAGAGTTTCATTTAAGGGGGAAGAGAAATGATTGGGAAGGAAGTGGGGGGAAAATGTGTTCCAGAGTTTTTTTTAGGAGGGAAAGGAAGGGAATGAGAGGGATAATACAGAGCTTTTTAGGGTGATTTTCAATCTTTCCAATTTGGAAGGAATTGAAGAGAAAAGAAGAGGAGGGAGATCCTTTCTTTCCCCCCTTAAGTCAATCTCTGGAACACAGCGTTGAAGGGTTAAGGACAACATGGGGCAACTAATTAGGGGCAACTAAAATAACACCATAACACAATGGGGAAAGACGATGGCAATATCATAAATAACACATTATACATGCCCAATTCGTGTACTGTTCATAAGATCATTCAGCTTTTGTTTATATATAGAATTAATCCTAAATTTTTCAAAAACACATATTTACTATTTTTTAAAAATATTTAAAAACAAAGAAAAAAATCAAAACAATACAAAAATAAGTAAATTACCATTTTCGTCCATGAGGTTTGAGCATATTTGTTAGTTTTGTCCAAAATAATTATTTTTTGCAACTGAACTCGAGTGGTTTAAAATGTCTTGCCAATTCTATCTAATGTGCTAACTCCGTCTATTTTTTAAGGATAAATCAGGGGTATTTTGGACATTTTACCTGTTTGTTTTTGTTTTTATGCTTTAACATAAATACTATTAAGATAATTTATAACCCTCTTCCTCTCTATAATGACCTCATCATCCTCTCACAATTTCTTTTTATCCGTTTTTTCTTCTATCTCTATCGGTGTATAATCAGCATCTCATTCTGAATCTGTGTAAATTGATCCAATTTTGATACTCAATACCTCATCCAATGACTCTTGGTTTCCAAAGCAACAACAGTAGTGATAGTAATTGGATCCAATTGCCAGAGTTTTCTCATGGTATGTGGATCTACAAGGTGCTGGAATCCAATAAATTCACTGGTGGAAATCTGTGGAGCAGCAGCCGGCCGACCATTAAGGAGGAGGAAAAAAGATTCCACCACTTCTTCCTTTATCGGCAACAACAATGACACCGATTCTGATTATGAAGATGAAGTTCAGAGCAAGTATAACTGACTGCTCAAACAATTTAAATGTTAAAAAAGAGTGCTCATTTTCTCCGTTTTTTCATTATTGTTGTCTTGTTTCATATATGTGGTATGTCACATCAACATAAACATACCAATAGATTAACTGGCGGAAATATGTGGAGCACCAGCCAGCCGACCATTAAAGAGGAGGAAGAAAGATTCCACCACTTCTTCCTTTATCGGCAACAACAATGACGTCGATTTTGATTATGACGATGAAGTTCAGAGCAAGTATAACCGACTGCTCAAACAGTTTAAATGTTAAAAAGTGCTCATTTTTCTCTTTTTTTCATTATTGTTGTCTTGTTTCATAACTATGGCATGTCACATCAACATAAACATACCTGCATTTCACTTTGATTCAGCAAACTATGATAATGGTGATGCATGTGACGTGTCCATTAGGTGTAGGGCTGGTAATTTCAAACACGGACACGATAATACTACACGAACCTACATGTCTTAAATAGGTCGACACGATAAGACATGTTAATTTTCGTGCTAACAATTTAAGCACTCGTTAAGACATGTTAGTAATTTTTATTTTAAAAAATAATAGGATATGTGGGGTGGGGGTTATACAAATACACGGCCAAGGAAATGAACCCTAAAAATAGGATTATGTATTTATGCATTATTTAAGACTTTTGTAAACTTTTGGCAACTTTTGTTTCACTAAACAGGTTTCTAAATATGTGATATTATAGCGTTTCTAAACAGGCTTTACTGTGTCTTATCGTGTTAACCTGTTATAAACAAATTCGTATTCATGTTCGAAAAAATATGACACGATATGTTATCGTGTCGCGTTCGTGTCTAGCCCCTCAGATCATCGTGTCTTATCGTTTCGTGTTTGAGACGATCTGCCAGCCCAAGTAAGGTGCATATGCATGATGTTATGATAATTTGCTTCACTCTTTTTTCTTTACCAAAATACCAATTGTAACACAATTCTTAACTGCTAGTGATAAGACTTACAACTGATTATTAAATATTGAGATCCAAAAGTTGTTATTTGTGTACACCCTATCAAAATATCTCATCCTTTACCAAACTGATAACATGAATTATAAATTTTTTTAAAGGTAGAATGATGGAAGCTAATCCACTTAGTTTTATTAGATGCAATCTTTAAATCGATTTGTTGCAATTCCGTGGGCGGTGACTAAATGTGGTGAAGGTGGCCGCTGATGATGGTGGTGGAAGGCGGAGTAGTATGGCCTTCGGTAGTGCATGATTGGTGAAGTTTAGAGTCGGCGGTGATTAAAGGAAGGGATGGTGGTTGTGGCTTGAGAGAGGTGGCCCCACTTCAATCCTCAAGGTTTAAAGTTTTATTGAAACTAGTATCGGAGCTCGTGCTTCGCTACGGGATCGTAGAAAGATGCTGCAATGACGTATTTGTTACATGATATATCAATGAGTTATTAACTTATTATAGACTATGCATGTGTTAATCTAAAAGGGAGTAAAAGGCGGCAATCAGCATGGTTAAATAAACATATTTAAAGTTAAAAGTTAGTTTTATTTACAATAAGGTAAATAATAAACAATTAGATTTGTTACCTAGTAAATTGAATGGTTAATGTAGACCATGTAACTAGGCTTTAATGTAAACAACAGCAAAATATGAAGTACCACGATTAAGTAAACATGTTTAGAGTTAAAACTTAATTTTAATTATACCTAGAATTTTATAATGGCTGATTGTTTATTGTTTTATCGTTTGTCGTTTAAACATTTTATGATTGGTGATTGTACCAAAATGGACATGATTTTTGTTAGATGTTGAAGGCACATATGAGGCGGTATCAGTCGCAAAGCGTTTCCTCTTTTGACCCAACATCTTTGTTGAAAGAAAACCACGCCTAATTTGGTACAATCACCAATCATAAAATGTTAAAATGATAAAACAATAAATAACTGGTCATCGCAATAGGCCCGCTGCATCGCACGGGATAAAATTCTACTCTATCCTAAAAAATCAAACTTTCTGACTTCCCTTTAATCAATACAATCAAAATAATTGATCTTTGACTTTCGTTTTCATACTAACCAAATGTTTCACATTAATAAAGTCAACATATTCCAAATCAATTCTGCAGTAATTTGTCCCATTTTTTCTTTAATCAGAATCGAATACTTATTTTACATAAAAATAATTTGGTATTTCTTTAAAAAAAAATTTGAACCAACGATCTTATCTTTTCAAATTTGTTTACTTTATGAAATTACAAAAGGTTATGTTCTTGTATTTGTTATTTAACAACAAAAGTCAACTTATTTATTACTTGGGAAAATTATTGTTTGCTGCAAACAACACCCCAAAACCAATCAACATAATCAGGGTTCATATCGGTGCACAATTGAATCCTTACATGAGAAAATCAAATCAACAACATTGAAATCGTGATGCCTCAAAAATCTCCAATTCAAATACACAAAAACCCACTTTAAAATCTAAGATGATCCATTACGAAGATACAACGTCAAGCAAATTCAAAGGAAGGAAAAAGAAAACACACCTGATGTGAAACAGAAGGGTACCACCACCGTTGTCGGGCTTCGACGTTCCCCTCCACAGAACAGAACCTGCTTCACATCAGCATACCTCTTTCTGCTTACACATCCACCTGAACCACCGCCATCGCCTCTCAGTTCATGTCTACAGTAGCAACAGTCAACAATAACCTCAGCCTGTAGTACCATACTTCTTCCCGTCATCTCTAATTGAACGGCCACTTCCGTATGGTAATATATCTTTGTACTTCCCTTTCTTGAACATAAATTAAAAAGATAGAAGTTAAAGACATGATTAGAACAGAACTTAAAGAAGTTGAAGAATGATCTTTCTAAAGATAGAGAAATGAAGTAGCTGTGGGTTTTTAGCCTAAACATAGGTACACATTACTAAGCCTAAGATACAACTCACTCTTGCAAAAAATACTTATCAAGCATAAGTTACAACACCTTAATGCACAATTCATTTGTAAATTAATACTATATAATAAGTCAAATAAATAATAGGTAAAAACGAATTTAACTTATATATCTAATTGAAATTCAGAAGTATAAACATGAATCTATTAAAGTTTAGGGGTATAAACTTAAATCGTTTATAAGAAATAAAATTATTAGACTTTAGGTGTCTTATAATATCTCCATTAAAAACAATACGCAAACTTACCCAAACAAAGACAATATGCAAGCTTAACTAAAGAAAAGATGTAAGTTAAAAATAAATAAATAAAACAATATGCAAACTTAAAAAAAAAACAGTATGCAAACTAATTAATAAAAAAATGCTATCGTTGTCACTAATAAATTAAAGACACTTGGAACAATAAATAATTATTACTATTCACTGTTCACATTTGTAAATGTTAGTTATACATAATAATAAAAGGGGCTAAAATTAACTATATATTAATAGATCTAGAAGAGAAATAGTAACTTTTTCATCTTTTTCAAACAGCTCCGTCTCATTTCTCCTTTTCAAACCGCCCTTCTAATTTTTCATTCATTTGGCTTCTTTCCTTTATCTTTTCTTCTTTTTTAAAGTTTATTTTCTCTCTTTTGCCACGTTTCACAGACATCAATACATCTCTGTGAATGAGAGGTCCGGGAGAAAGAGAGAGCCGCTCGGGAAGCAGGAAATCCGACGACCGGTTTGTTTCTTCTCCTTCTCCGGTTGCGTTTCCTACCAAACTTCGTTTTCAAGTGACGGTTTTAGGCGGCGAATCGCCATCTCCTTAAGCGGCGGTGGTGGTCGTACATCATTGCTCAAGTGAGGTTTTCGCTTCCCCCGTCTTCTCAAGCGGTGGTGGTGGTCTTACATCGTTGCCTAGGTGAGGTTTTCGCTTCCCCTTCGTTTTTCTCTTTGTAGCGTCTGTCCTTCCTTTTTACCACGTCTGTACGTCCCTGTTTGATATTGAAACAACTTCTTTGCAGTAGCCGATTTCATTTGGTTTACGATCATTATTATTTTCGAATTAGCTTCCTCAAAGTCGTGATATTTGTGAAAATTAAGTTGCATTTTTTATTAACCATTTAAGTTCTAATGGTTGAATGTCCATATCTCAGTTTTTTGTACCCTTATTATCCATGTTTACAAAATAAAAACTTTCGCAAATGGTAATTATCAAGCCTGTCTGCACGCCGCAAAGCACACGGGGTTTCAAACCTAGTTAATATAAATAAATAAAAACAAAGGAAAAGGTTTAAATACCATATTAACCGTTAATGTTAACGTTAAAAATAGACAACATTATAGCACGTTAAAACTAGGAAAAAAAATGTCAAAACCTCAAATATACACTTGTAAAAAATAAACATTTTGGATGAAACATGCAAATATGCAAAACCTCATGAATAAAAATGACATTTACTAAAACTAAAAAAAATAAAATAAAAAAAATAAACCATTGTTTCAACTTTATTTTCTCTCCACATTTATTTAAAGTAGGTGTATAAAGTATAAAAGAACCCATCACACCCCCTTTGTTCAATCGCAAATCCAAGCGCGTGCCTTTTCTCTCAAACTCACAACAAACACTTCCATACAATATCCAATCCTTGTTTCCTTCAAGAACACCAAACCCTAAAAAAATATCTATTATCTTTTTTTTTTTAATATTTTCTATTTTATTTTCCTTTTAATTTTTTTTTTTAAAAAAATAAAAATTTTCCCCTCTTTCGTTCCAGATTACGTCCTTCGTCATCGTTGACAAACCAAACCCTAGTTCCGTACAGATCTCAATCTCTTATTTTAATCTCTGTACTCCTTCAATTCCATCCCCTTTACACCCAGATCTGGTATTATTATTCAATTTCTTGAAATTATACACGTTCAATTTCACGATTTGTATTTTCCGTGTTTAATTTCGTTGATTTTTTTGTTTGAATCTTGAAACCCTAGCTTTGTTGACCCGATTCGATTCTTGGGTCAAGATCGGGTCTTTTTAAGGGGGAATTGTTTATGAGGCTGTGATTTGAGGAAATTGATCTGGCGTTTTGTTAATTTGGATTATAGAGGTTGAATTTTGTGAATCTTGTTTTAGGGTTAGGGTTTCGTATATGTATGGATTCAGGGATATTATTAGATGCGGATAAAATAAGCAAAGGGAAGGGAGAAGGTAATCAAGTTTACACCAGAAGATCCAAAACCAACCCCAAGAACCCGGCCGCCGTAGCCGATTCCGTAACCGACACCTTAACCGACACGGTAACCGTTGTTTCTGTACCTGCCAGCCCAAATAAGGATCAAACCTTAGCTGCTGAAGTTGTAAATGAGGAAAATCGACGTGCTTTATCGCCGGTAGTAGAGGCTGTAGTAGAGGTATCAGATGATCAGTTGGTTGAAAATCGAGAGGTCTGCGAAAACGGGGTGGTAAAGCCGGTTGTGACGGTGGTGGATGGGCGGGTGAGGATTAATTTAAATGCTGCAAAGACAAAGGGTGAAATTGTTGAGCTTAGGGAGACGATAAAAGGCGAGCTTGAACGAGTGAGAAGTTTAGCTCAGAAGCTTGAAGATAAGGAAGCTGAGTTGACTGCGTTTTCGACGGTGGTTGGTGCGACAGATGGTGAGGGGTACAGTCGTTCGCAGTATTCAGGTAATGATGTTGTCGATAGGAGAGCTTTAGTTAGGGTTAATTCGGAAATGGGTGCAGATTATATGGATCGTAGTAGAGCTTTGATGAGGATAAATTCTGAAGTTGGGTCGGTTACGCATAGTGATTTAAGGCCTTTTAGGCAGCAGTTGAGCGTGTCGGTTATGAATAATTATCATGGAGTTGGTGAGTTTATGGAGAAGGAGAAGAGGACGCCGAAGGCTAATCAGTATTATCGGAATTCTGATTTTCTTCTTGGTAAAGACAGATTGCCTCCTGAAACGAACAAGAGGCGCAAATCTAACAGTGGAAGAAAACACAGCACGGATTATGTCCGGAATCATATGTTCAAGAGTTGCAACAATTTGCTGCAGAGGTTAATGAAGCACAAATTTGGTTGGGTGTTTAACGAACCTGTTAACGCTAAAATGTTGGGGCTTCACGATTACCATGACATCATTAAACACCCGATGGATTTGGGCACGATCAAAAGTCGCCTTGCGCAAAACTTCTACAAGTCTCCTATGGAGTTTGCAGATGATGTTAGGCTGACATTTCGTAACGCCATGACGTATAATCCAAAAGGGCAAGACGTGCACGTTATGGCAGAGCAGTTATCAAATATTTTTGAAGAAAGATGGGCTGTCATTGAATCGGAATCTATTCCAGATTTTAGATATGGAATGATTTACGATGCCAACACTCCGACTCCCACTTCAAGAAAGGTTCCTCATTTCGCGCACGCTCCTTCAAGAATGCTGTACAGGTCAGAATCAGTGAACTTGCCTGCGATGAGTAGGCCACAGCCGCAGCTGCAGCCGCAACCACAACCCAGGAAATTTTTCCCAACGGTTAGGACCCCTGTACTGAAGAAACCTAAAGCCAGGGACCCTAATAAGAGAAACATGACGTATGAAGAGAAGCAAAAACTTAGTACAAATCTTCAGAGTTTACCGTCTGAAAAGCTTGACAGCATTGTCCAGATCATCAAAAAGAACACCCCGCTCTCTCAACATGATGAGGAGATTGAAGTTGATATCGATAGTGTAGATATCGAAACTCTTTGGGAACTCGATAGGTTCGTCATGAATTATAGAAAGAATTTGAGCAAGCAAAAAAGGAAAGCTGAGCTTGCTCAACAAACAAGGGTAGAAGCTGGTGATGTTAATCGGACTGTGGTAATTTACACCTGTTGCGGTTCTTTTATTATTTTTATACTTAAAAATGATTGTTTAAAAAAATTGCGCTTTGACTATAGACGTTGTCATGCAGAACCCATCAACATCCATTCCGGAGGCCCCCAAAGAAAATGAAAGAAGTAAGATTATTCAAGGATTACGTGATGTAAAGTTGATTGTTGTTTCTGCGATCCAGATAATTTATAGTCTGTGTTTTGCTGTTTAAGCAGCTGAAAAGACTCTTGCTAGTACGCCTCTTAATCAAGGAGGGAATGGAGACGATGCCAGTAGTTCAAGCAGTTCTAGTAGTGATTCTGGATCCTCTTCGAGCGGTAATTATATTGGTTTTTTTTCTTTTATTTTGGTGAATGGTTTTTCAAGGTTATCATATACTTGGTCACAGTGTTCTAATCCTTTAGATGCTATCGTTGCAGATTCGGATAGTGATAGTTCATCTGAAGATGGATCAGATGGAGGCCATTCACCTAGAAACGGAACGACGTAGATTAAGGTAAGCGAACACATTTAAAAAAATAAGAGTTTGTATACAAGGCATATAAATATATTGTCATATGTTGATGTTATTTTCAGTTTTGCACTGTTGACTTGGTTTCTCGATTCTCTTTTTTGTCGTCATAGCAGTACTTTTTGAAGCTTTGTAGTTTGTTCATATGCGCCAACATTGTTACTAATGTTTGATAGAGATATGAACGTGTTATGTTCCCTAGCAAGTTATTTGAGTGTGAAGCCCTTTATACGTTATGAACACGTTGGTTCCTTAATATTAAGAATACTTAAAATTGATATAAAGAAAACAAATATGTTACATTGCTACTTAATGGCATAAATGAGATGCTACCCGTTTGACACTTTTATGGTAAAATTATTTCTTGCTTTCTTAATTAAGTCTTGTAAACGTAATTGGAAGACAGAGACGTGTATTTATGGATTTCTATATAAACTTGGACTAGGGTGTGATCGAACTTCGAAGCACCTTCTATGTATTTATAGATTTCTATACGTCATCTGTAGTCACTATGTGTCTAGAAGTATCCAGTTCCGACTTGCATTTATTTACACATACTTATTCTGTTAGACAAATTCCTGATGGTTTTATTAATTGTCTATTCTGTTTGTTTTGTTTTGTTTTGCAGTTTGTTGCAGATTATCAACAACTGACAATCTCCTAACAAAGTTTCTGCTACCGGTATGCATATCATGTTTGCATGCACGGTCCAACCACGTCATTAGCTGGTTACAAAACATAAAATCTCTCTAGAAAAAGTATTTTGACCTGATCATGTTGAGATTTGTAATTAAAAAAAAATGAAAAGACAGCGGTTCTTAATTAGGAAGTAGGTTGTATGATATAAAGATTGATGGATATCAAGTAGCAAAATGTGTAAGTGTATGAGAAGAAACACATCTGGTAGAGACCACAGAATGCAATTATCCGTCGGTGGTAGGATTCTGTGTATTTGTCCAATGTTGTTAAATGAAAAACCATAGGTAGCTTCTAGTTGGCCCTTAGTTGTCGGTTAATTTTGCGTGGCTTTGTAAACAGGTTTTGATGCTTAAAGTGGCATGTTTGCTGGAGATATCTTGTTTAACATGCAATCGGTTTGAATTGTCACGGTTGATTTTAGGTCACTTGCATATCTGTTAGATTTCTGGAAGTGATTCTAGATGTGGTTCATGAAACATCTGGATTTAGTGTTTAGCATTTTGTAAGAAGCATCATTCATAGTCATATATTACTTGATTTAATGAGTGCTGCTTATAGCAATGGAGTTTGATCATTAACCTGGTTCGTTGAATTATGGTATGATCATTTTAATAGGACACTTTTCATGAACAAAAGAATCGCAGGCAATGTTTTGGAACCCGACCGGCTGATTAGGTCAGTTGGGACGGGAAACCTACACGCTGGTTAAACCAACTGGTTAGCGATCGAACATGGTAAACCTAGGCTGGTGGTTGGATGATTTCAGTGTTTTTTTTTTTTTTTTGTTTGTTTATTAAATTGCAAATCCAAATTTCATATAAAAATTAAAGTGGTTTTGTATTTTGGTTTAGATTTAGTCATATATATGGTATTTGTATATAATAAATTAGTTGGTACTTCATTTCGTCTATACAAGTCGAACGGTAGCTGGTTTCGAATGAGAGGTTACTTGTATATTCATGTGAAGTTTGTAGTGATACTTGTATGATGTTGAATTATGTGGTTAACACGGGTAATGGGTGTAAACCTACTAATCATAAGTTTAATCAAACAAACATTTGTTTTAGATTAATCGTAAGTTTAAATTCAATCAAACAAACGAACATGAAGAGTATTTAACGGATGGCTTTTCATGTGCATTGAAAAATTCTGTTTTGGTTTATTGTTCTTCATTTAAGAACATGGTGGGGAAAAAAGTATCATTTTGTTTTGCATCTTTGTTCGTGTTTGCTCCATATGTTGGTTATGCAAATTTAAATAAAAGGTATAAATCCATATGTTGGTTAATAAACAGGGAATATGTGAAGTTATATAATTTAACTCTAATTAATAAACTTAACATTCACAAGTCGTTCCTCTATGGTACGGGGGTCTCTAATGAAGAGGTGGTGTCTTTGGCCAATGTTGTGGGTTGTCGGGTTGGTTCTTTTCCATTTGATTATTTGGGAGTGTCTATTGGTGCCAACATGAATAGAATTAATAGTTGGAGACATGTTGTTGAAGTTTTTGAGTCTAGACTTTCATCTTGGAAAGCGAACCTTCTATCTATTGGTGGGAGAATTACGTTATTAAAATCGGTGTTACAAAGTATCACTATTTATTTTTTCTCTCTATACAAGGCCCCGGTTGCAGTAATTGGAAAATTAGAGAGTCTTATGAAAAGGTTTCTTTGGTCGGCATCGTGTGAAAAAAACAAACTTCATTGGGTCTCATGGGAGAGGGTTACTTGTGAAAAACACAAAGGAGGTTTGGGTATTGCCCGGTTAAGTGATGTTAATAATGCTTTACTCTCGAAATGGGCTTGGCGATTTCGTGTGGAGGAAGGGTCCATGTGGAAGCTCATTATTATGGCATGTCATAATGGTAGGAGTAGATGGTCCGGTCTCCCTCGTATCTCAGGAAAAGGGGGTGTGTGGACAACCATCGTTAAGAATTGTGAACGCTTCAAATGTGGGGATAAGTTTTTTCTTGATCTAATGAGAGGGATATTAGGGGATGGTAGTCGTATTCGGTTCTGGGAAGACCCATGGCTTTTGGATGTTCCTTTGATGCATAAATACCATCTTCTTTACCGAGCTTCACATAGCAAAAGAAAGTTAATTTGTGATTGCAGGACTTGTGACATTTGGACCCCCGTGGATTTCTCTAGCCCGATGGACATCAGACAAGTGGAGGAATGGGCTGGGCTCTCTGATATGCTGGATCAGGCCCACGTTTCTTCTGTGAAGGATGTGTGGGAATGGGCCGGCTCGAAATTTTTTTCCGTGGCAGAGGTTAAAAGGAAGATAAATGGTGATCGGGACTATGGTAATTTTTATAAGTTTGAATGGGTTGGGTGGGTTCCGTTGAAGTGTAATATCTTTGCTTGGAGGGCGGAGATGGATAGGATACCGACGGTCGAAGCCTTAGGCAAAAGAAATGTGATTTTTCCCAATGATAGGTGCATTCTGTGTGATGTTGACATGGAAACTACGGACCACATTTTTTCGGGTTGTGGGTTCTCGTGTGGGGTTTGGGCTAGCATTTGGAAATGGTGTGGTTTAAATACAGTTTTTGTTTTTCACACAAAGGATATTATGGAGTTATACAAACAGGCCTCAGGAGGAAAGTGGGGTAAGAAGATTGTGCATGGTATTATTTTGGCATCTCTTTGGTTGATTTGGAAATCCAGGAACGACAAAATTTTCAAGGGTATGGAGCCTAAGGTGCCGCGTGTGGTGGGTTGTATAAAATCTATGTCGTTTTTATGGTTAAAACATAGGTCTAAATTTAAAGACATCGTTTGGGAGGATTGGTGTAATAGTCCTTTGTATATGTTGTAATTAAGGGGTGTTCGTCCTTGTTTTGAGGACTCCCCCTTGTGTTTTTAATGAAAGTTAACGTTAAAAAAAAAAAAACTAAACGAAAAATAAAACATGTTCAAATTCAATAGTATAATTTTAATTTTACAATTATTTACTGATGATCTTATGTCAAAAGCAAAGCAACTTACATTAGAAAAATGTCAACGCAATCATATAAACTACAATTAACATATTTGAAGTGTCTACGCATTCGTTTAAACTACAAATTAAGATTGTGAGCTTGCAGCTAACAGTAGCAAAAGAAATATGAAATGTCATAAAGATTACATCAACATGAAAATATACTTAAATTAAACAAACTTCAATGGATGCATCCATATTCGTATGATCGAACCACTTGAAGAGGAACACCTTACCTACACACCATGGTGGGTAAACAAGGGCCAAAACCCTTGGGTACTGGAATCGACATGCTTAAGTCGAGATTGCAACAAAACATATAATAAGTAAATGCAGCAGAAAGGATATTATTAAGCTATACAATAAACCTTCATACCATATCATCAGATAACCTTAAAACATCATCTGCAAATTGCAATTCTGCACAGTACATACAAACTACCAGTTTCATTACCATCTTAGAAGCACCAAATTAACCAATAACCGTTGTTACGATGTAATAGCTCATTCATAGTTTGCTGCAGGGGGCATGTCTCTTCCAGCTACATCCTGGGTCTGTCCTGCATTCTGCGGATAACTGTTGGGGCCGGGCCCAGATTGATATTGCCCCTGCTGCTGGTAGTTTCCAGTGTTTTGCGGCCCTCCACTGTAGGGTGGTGGTGTGCCACTCCAGTTATTGGGTTGGCCTCTCATGTTGTTGGGCGGTGGTGGGCCATTCCAGTTGTTCTGTTGACCGCTCATGTTGTTGGGCGGTGGGCCTCTCATGTTGTTTGGTGGTGGCGGGCCATTCCAGTTGTTGGGCGGAGGACCGCTCATGTTGTTGGGAGGTGGTCCGCTCATGTTGTTGGGAGGTGGTCCGCTCATGTTGTTGGGCGGTCCACGGTTGCTTTGCGTGTTCTCTCTTCTCCTTTCGAAGTTTCTTGACCGGTCAAAGTTGCGAGGCCTGTCATTCCTCCTGTTTCTCTCATTAGCCCGAGCATTATTTCTAATCCACTCCTCATGGTACTTTGGATCATAAGGAACAGCCTTCCCATCAATAAACGGTTCGCCTGATACAAATCCAAACACCAGCAATTGTAAAAACAACAATCAACACAGTCCAAAATATACATTTTAGCCTAATTCATCATAAATTCTCTTAAGATTTCATCTATTATCCTCTCAATTCCAGAAAAGAACCACAAAGTACACCTATTTCACATGCTAGGCGTAGCTGGTGTATTCGGCGGCTCCCTATTTAGTGCTATACATGGTTTTCTACCATAGAGGCCAACGATAGACAAATACAAATTATAATAAAAGATTGCATAGTTGCTAATCAATTCAAAAGAACGCAATACCTCCGTAATCCTTGTTCTTAACATCCAAGTAAGAATCAGGCAGCACCCAACGAACTCCAGGTAATTCTGATACAGATAATAAAACGTCATTCTGCAAGTATACAATCAACAAAGAACATAATCTACTAATTCAAACATTCAATTACCCTTAAGCTTGTATGACAGTTCTTCAGACACAAGAGCTCCAAAAGCAAAATAACATCTTGTCGAAACCGAGTAGATCTTCATCCTTGCTTCATCATAACTGGATCACATCCAAACCATGTATCACATATTCACAATCTAAAATCACCTTTTTAATACATATAATCAAGAAATTTATCAAAGGAGACCAAACAATGTTACAATCAAAACAATGGATAACTTTCAAAGAAACAAACACATATCGAATTGATGATCAAAAATTATTTACTACTAGAGACTAGGCTTGTAAACTAACTAAGCAAACACGCACGAGAGCATGTCCATGTTCGCTCATTTAACTTTAAGTCTTTAACCTTAATCAAACATGCACCATTAAATAAACGTCAGTTAAGAAAATGAATATGGCATGTTCTTTCATGCCCATTCGTTAACAATCTAAATGAACACAGTTCATAAACATACACGAACACAAAGGAACAAACACAAACGAATATAAATGAACTTTCTTTAATTACTACGAAAACTAGGCTTGTAAACAACCAGTACGAACACGAACTGACGAACAAGAGCATGTTCGTATTAGTTCATTTAACTTTAACCTTAACCGAACAATTAAATGAACAGACTTTCTTGTTCATGTTCGTTATAAAAACAAACATGTTCGCATTCACTTATGTCCGCTCCTTAACATTCTAAACGAACAAAAATCATGATCATATACAAACACAAACGAAAGCATGTTCGTATTTCTTCATTTAACTTCAACCTTAACATTAACCTAACCTAACACTCAAACAAACAATTTTTCTTGTCCACGTTTGTCCGCAAAGAAAACAAACATGTCCATGTTCCCCATGTTCCTATATGTCTGTTCCATAGTTATCAAATGCAGTAGGCGCACTCAAGGAGCAAAAAAAGCGCGGGCCGAGATTAAAAAAAACGAACAAAGATAAAAGTAAAAATATATTATGTATTAGAAAAAGAATACTCCTCTTCAAATAAATTAAACGAAAGCTATTTTATAACACTTAATATCATCTAATTAGTATCAAAAGTTGTAAGATATTAGTGTATTAATGTATAAAAGTAGTTTTCCTTAAATAAAAGTACAAATTTGGCTGGAAACTCTTTGGAATTTGGGAATCTCGCCGGAATCTGCGCCTATACCATCACCTCAAGAATCAAATCGCAATTTCCTCGACTTAAAGGGCAATTGTATCGCCTCACCTAAAAAAAATGGGCCTAGGCGATGCCTTTTAGCAACTATGGTCTGTTCATTAACATTCTAAACAAACACAATCCATAGACATATACAAATGCAAACGCAAACGAACACTTTTTATATTAAAAGTTTTAAACATAACAAACAAATATATATATATAGAGAGAGAGAGAGAGAACGTAAATAAACAAACTTAATTTACAGAGGGTGTTTAGGATTGTGTTTTGAATTTGATTTTTAGATTATTGCGTTTTGAAAACGCAGATACTCAGTTTTTAGTGTTTGGATTGCGTTTTGAAAATGCAAATAATCAGTTTTTTTGGCTTTTTAGGCTACCAAAACGCAATAATCTATAAAAAGCTCCACCCTTCTTTTCCAAAACGCATAATCTGTTTTGAATAATCAATCCCAAACACCGCCTAAATAAACAATAAACTTTGTTCATATCTGTTCATTTAATTAACTAAAATAAACATTTCACTGTTCACTAAACGTTCGGTTCGGTTCGTTTCATTTCCAAATAAAACATAAAAAGGTAAAAAACTAATCTCACCTGCCAACAACCTTAGCAAGAGTATTAATATAAGAATCAATAATCTCATCTCTAGTAGGTTCACCTTCAGGCTTCTCAACAACCACAAGCCAGTGCTCGAAATCACAACCGTCGAGGAGAATGGTCTCCTTTGGAGGACGATTAGACCAGTTAGGGTTCGAATCGTTTAACGAAGATGTGGTTGGGCGTGTGGAGAATGTACGGACATTGGTTGGTGTAACGGAGGAGTGACGGAGATTAACGGCGGAGATAGAGATAAGTGGACGGAAACGGAGGAGGTTAGAGGAAGTGGTGATGGTGAAGGAACGAGGGATTAGGGTTTGGTTGACGGAGGAAAGAAGGGTTCGGAGAAGAAGACGAGTCGCCATTGTTGGGGGTTTGGAGTGTGTTAATTGTGGGAGTTTAAAACCCTAGCTATTGGTTATTGATGATTGATGATGGGTTGCAGGGATGAGGGTTTTGGATCTTTCGAGAAGATGTGAAATGTCGAAATTGCCCTTTGAATGACTTTGTTTTATAAATGTTACATTTATCATGTCGAAGTTGCCCATGTTCGGGTACTATACGAAGCTGGGATACAAGGCTTTCGGTGGCGTCGGTATCATTCACGGGTAGCGAATCGGGTGGTGGTCACCCTTGAAAGGAAGGGGGGGGGGGGGGGGGGGGGTTGTGTACATCTACACCGCCGCTGATAGAGCGGGTACTAAACAAAGTTGCAGATGGGGCACTCGAAGGTGGTGTTTACAGAGGTTACATCCTGTCCACCCTCACACGAAACCATGGTTATTAATCCGACCACTCTATGTCTCTATTGATTCTCACTGATCTAATTGGTTATATCGGTTCAGATGACGAAACAAATAATTTCATAGTTAAAAATATAGAAATATGAAAATATATAAACTAATTATGTTGTAAATACGTAAAAGAAGCTAAAAGTGTACATATATTTTGTTAATTTATAGGGCGAATTATTAAATTATAAGAGCGTATTTGATGTAAATATTTGCCTATGGTACGAGTATTATTTTTATCTAAAGCTTTAAAGACATATTATGGCATGCCTCAGAAATATTCTTGCATAAAAAACTCAAAACCAATATCAACAATTTAACATCACAGATAAACAACCATTAGTTGACATACAACATCCAATAAATGAATTTCACAACTCTCTCAAAAATCATCTCAAGTTTAGAACCAATACCTAGAATGAAACAAAAATAAACATGCCAACAATGATGTTTGCATTTTCTAAATATGTATATACTATATACAACACCTTTTATACAACCTATTTGCACAATCATCATCTTTCAGTGATTGCTGTGAAGGTCATATTGGCATAGGATGTTGTGGTATTTCCATAGGACCTCGAATCATCATGGTTTCCCGAGCCACTAGATGATGTGCCAGATGTGTTATTTTTCACGGTTTTATAATTCATTAACTCAGACAATAATCCCGGGTCGGCTAAATCCTTTTCGCTCAACTCAAGTTCACCATTTAACATTTTCATAACATTTGACATGGATGGTCGGCTTTTAGGTAGACTTTGGGCGCAAAGAAGACCGATTTTTAAGTATAGACAAGCTTCTTCCATATCAACATCTTCCATTGAAGTATCCACCAAACTTTCCAACTCCCCTTCCCTATATTGTTGCCATACCTGAACAAAAGTGTATCAGCCACATCGTCTTTTCACATGAGTATGCCACGTCATGTATATAGTACATAAACTAAGTCACATGAGTATTCACAAATAGTCAGTCCCTTAAACCCAAATTTGTAAAAAGTACACGAAAAAGGTTACCGAACTAATTATCGTACGTTAAAGTCTCTAAACTTGTCTAAATAATAATTTCTTAACTTTTAAATTGGTCAAAATAAGATGGTACTTTATGGGCAAAAATGATAAATATTACTTTATCAAATTTTGACCAATTTAAGAGTTTAAAAGTCATTATTTAAAATAATAATAAGATGGTTGAGGAACTTTTTGTTGAAAAATAATAAAGTATATTGGTTTTTAATTTTTATGGTATTGACAGATTAATTTTATATAAAATAATATGTTGTAGGACACCAAAATGATGAGTAGCATACCCTTTCTAAAAGATATTGATCTTCAACAGGTAACCGTCTGTTTTGGTTGGGTCTTCCAGAAACAATTTCCAAAAGCAAAACACCGAAACTGTATATGTCTGCTTTTCTAGTCAACTGGCCTCTCATTGCATACTCAGGGGCCAAATAGCCTCTGCAATAAACAATTACCAATATATCAGTTCTATAATAAGGAAACATGAGACGGTAAAATCTACTACGGGGGTGTTTGGATGCCCAATCTGAATGTACTTGTGTGATATTGAATAAACAGAATCGGATAATCATTTTTAAAATAATCAGGTTGTAGACACTTGATATAACTTATTAACTCCTATATAATCTATTTTGATTCAACTGGTACGGCGTTTATCCAAAACTGATTAACTGACTCTTATATAATCAGAATCAGAATCAGAATCTGTTAATCCAAACACCAAAAAACTGATTAGTGGGAATCAGATAAACGGATCCAATACGCAATTCGAAACACCCCATATAACTAACAATAGTAAGGAAAACACTAAAAAAGTGCCACCAAAACATAGCAATATATAATGAGAGGCGTTGAGCTTACTGAGTTCCTGCAATGCGTGTGCTAATATGAGTCAAATGGGATGGAAAAAGCTTTGCTAGACCAAAATCTGAAATCTTCGGCGTAAAATATTCGTCAAGCAAAATATTGCTTGCCTTGATATCCCTGTGAATAACATGTGGCTGCACTTCCTCATGAAGATATGCAAGCCCCTTTGTAACACCTATGCATATCTTCTTTCTAACTTCCCATGTGAAGTTAATGCTACACTGACCACTTCCTACACATTATAAAGGAAAAAAAAAAACTAAAGATAAAAAAAATCGCAATACCAAAAGAATAACAATACATAACAGATGAAAAAGGTACTAATTTGGAAATACCTAGTAAGGTTTGATCTAGACTGCCGTTTTCAAGATAACCATAGACCAAGATTCTACTATTTCCTTCCACACAGTAACCATGCAGTTTTACTAGGTTTTCATGTTGTATATCTGAAATAACAGTTATTTCAGTCAAGAATTCCTTCAAGCCCTGATTTGATTCAGCAGAAAGAACTTTTATAGCAACTAATGAGCCGTCTTTTAGCGTTCCCTATAGAAGATCAAGTGTTTCTTAAGATATTAGTATGCATACATTCGAATAATGAAACTCATACGAACAGAAATATTTAGAATGTTTGAAAGTTACCTTGTAAACAGAACCAAAACCCCCCTGTCCTATCTTATTTTCTGGTCTAAAATCTTCGGTAGCAACTCGCATCTCTTTGTATGTATAAGTTCTCGCATTCTCAACATCCAAAAGTTCTGCAACAAATCAATATTTAGTTTAACGATTTCACCAATATATATCTCGACAACGAAAGACATAGATGAATGTAGACTCAAGAATGACAAGGTTATTGATGTAAGCACATGCATAGAGTATAAGGTGGTCTTACCTATACTAACATCCATGTTGTTTGCTGAAATTATCCAAAAAAAAAAAAAGAAACAGTTAGTTAGCAATGAATTAAAACTTGCACGCTATAGAATTCGAGTAAATTTTCAACTGTATACCTCTATCGACTCCCCCTGCTGGGAAAGCTCTCTTCCCAAAACACCAACTGAACATGCTGATTCTACAATTTCTCTATGTTCACTAATAACAGGTTATATATCAAATGCCTGTGATGCCAAAAATTGACTCTGTAATAACATAACAATATAATGTGTCAATAATAATGGAAAGTAACATTCTACTACATAATTCCAAATAAATTCACAATCAGGACAAGAAAAGCATAAATGACTCTGTAACGCATTAGTGACGATGAAAAAACAGAAATCCTAACCAAAGATTTATAAAGTAGAATCAACCTCAAAAATGTATCAAACTAAAAGTGCCATTCTACCATATAATGCTTAGAAAATTCGAAATTAAGGCTACAAGAACAAAAACAGCACAAACTCAAATCTACTAGTTACACCTTGAAAGTAACACTTCTTGCATTAGCATTTAGCAACTCTGTTGTCAAGGCTCACCCAGGCGTGTGCCTAGGCTACTTTTCAGGTCCAGAGCAGCCTTCTCGCTTCGCTTCAAAAGCCCCACTTTCAGGCCCTTAGGCGTATTTTTTCAAACTAAATTCCAACGAAATTTCAGCTAAAGATCGTCTTAACAAGTCTAAAACAATTATACCAACCCTAAAAAACGCCTTGAATCAACCTAAAACAACCAAAACTAGCCCTAAAAAGCCTATCTCCCTTGGTTTTAAAAAGCGTGAAGCGCACAAAATGATTTAATGTATAAATCAATTAAACGTACAACCTTTTTATCTACATGTATAACACTTTGAAGCACAAAAACATCCCCTGCACACGAAGCGCGTGCCTCAATGGGATTTTTTTCCAAAAATAAAGCTCGCTTTTTGTGCACTTCATGTACGCAACTAGCCTTGTGTCACACAAGACACGGCTCCTTACGCCTTAGGTTGCCTCACGCTTAAACGCGCTATTCAAAACCAAGTATACTATAAGTCTCGTCTAAAATCGGAGCACTAGTTCACCACACAAATCAAGCAGTCTGAACACATAATAATTATAAAAAAAAACACGTGCGTAACAGATTGAAGACGAAAATAAGCATAGAGTGAACTAACTTACATCAATTTCGAGATCCTAATCAATACTAAACAAAATCTATCTACATATATATATATATATATATATATACTCAAGTACGATTGAATCCGTACACGTTGAAAGCAGAAATATGCTGGAAATTTTCAATGATAATAATAATCCAACAGTTGCAGGTTGGAAATGAACCAAAGAGATGATAAAGTGAGGAGTTTTGTCAACTTAATACAACAGAAGAATGATTAATGATAATGATAATATATATGTATACATATATATTAGAGTATTGAATTTTTTTGCAGGTGTGAAGAGAGAAATAAGAAAGAAGAATAATACAAGGGAGATTATTTTGAATGGGAAAAGTGTGCTGACGTAAGGATGAGTGGATCGTATGGTTCGTATCAGTTGAAGGTTGGTCGTCTTTATAGGGCTCCAATAGTCAACGTTTGTAAATAATCATCAATGTCTTTGACATTCAACTACTAGATGTAAGTTGAAGTTATGAATTTATGTGTACACGTTTCCTAGGTCGACAATTAATTTAATCTAAGGTGGGTTGGGTGGTCCGATTTGAAGCCCGCAAACACCGCCCCTCACGAAATATGAGGGGTGTGATGCCACATTTTCGTGATGTGTATCACGGTAGTGAGATGGTGTAATACACCACCCCATATATTTAGTGATGGGTGTGATGAAATGATAAAAATTAAAGTTGCACAATCTAATTGGGTGTGATAAAACCAACTGTAATGAAAGTAAAAAATCATGATTTTTTAACGGAATACAAACTTTTATTCCTCACACCCAATCAGTGGTAAAAATTGATTCCGGCCCCACTAATTTTATCTTTAAACTTCGTCACTGCACCCAATATTTACATAAGTATTGTACAAATAAGATACTAGCACAAATACCCAACCCATACATCGCCATGTTGTCACTTAATTATTACGTTACAAAGCTATCTAAACCAATTTTGATCATTTTATCATGTATTTGTAATAGTAGTAAAAGGACAAAAATAGTAAATGACATCACTGTATTAAAAAAGCTTAAACTAAATCATGTGGTAGCTTTGATGACATGAACATTCGTGTTTTGATCATTGGTTGCTATTCACAACTCGGTTTTAGGGTAAAGCATATACCGAGACATGGATAAAAATAAGCACGTCATAACAACATATTCTAACATTTATAAGCCATAACGAGAAAACAAAATATCTTGAAAATAATTATAATAGTAAGATATATATATATATATATATAGGGAGTGGATAATATGGAAACCTCAAATAATGGAAAAACCCTGAAAACTCTATTAGGACCATTGATCAAGTTTGATCAATAGTCCTCAATTAATTGAATTTAATAATCAAAAGCAACTTGCATTGTGTGGTTGTAATTGAGATCAAGGGCAATATGGTAATCTTAAATAAGCAAGTGGGTCACTTTAATTTTCTGAATCCTAGGTTTAAAAAGGTTGATTTGACACTTGTCAAAGTCACCTCTCTCCTACTTTATTACACTTTTCCAGCACGAATATTAACATACGTTAGTATTATGATACAAAATTCTGACCTCGTGTGAGACATCGATAACATGTGTTAACAGACATGTACTAAAAATAACAAAATAAAAGAACACATAAAATGTATATTTATTTAAGAAATGATAAAAACGATCATTACAATCAATACTAAAAACGTATTAAAAACGTTTAATACAAACATAAAAAAAATCTAGCTATGCTTCGTTCTTGATACCCATCTTCATCTTTAACGCAAAACATCTCTTCACCTACAAAAAAGATAACACGTGTTAGTTGGGCTCTCCAAAACACATAATGAGACATCACTGACATGTGTAATGTATTCCAAAACATATGTTTTGCTGAAATAACGTATGTCATATGAACCCTAACACATGTTAGTTGGGCATATATGAGACACCCTAAATCTGTTTTACAGAAAACTCGCAGCAGAAAAATACCAACCGAAAAATTCTTTTCTTAAAACAACCTTGAGTGTTTAGAAAACCGGTTCTACTAAGTATTTTGGTGTTACATCTTAAATTATTTCTTAATACATTCAACGTGACTCAACTCTATTGGTTATGTATCCGTGACCGCGTACAATCCGCTTCCTCGCTCGATCTCCATCCTTCCCTTGCTTCATTAGGCAAACCAGACAACCTGCATTCACCACGTAACCAATTCGTTAGTTCAATAGGTGACCTCATGTAATCTACTCACGACACGGACGTAACATCCCGCAATACTCTGTGATCCTGTCTATAAGTCTTCTTTCAAGTTCGGGTGGGTTACCCCGATCCGAACCTCCACATCTCCTGTAATCATACCTACATACTTACATTTTCATCATTCTCAAACAAAGGTTAATAACCCCACAATATGTCCAGACATACAATTTCCTCCATATACCCTCTCAGTACATACAAGCATACACTTCCTTTGTAAGATTTCACAATACATACGAGCATGCAATTCCCTCATATAATACCACCACACATACAAGCATACAAATCATTCGCATAATTCTACAGTACATACAAGCATACAAATTCCACCTATAATACCATCATACATACAAGTATACAATTCCTTCGTATAGTTCTACAATACATACAAGCATACAAATTCCACCTATAATACCATCATACATACAAGTATACAATTCCTTCGTATAGTTCTACAATACATACAAGCATACAATATCCACCTATAATACCACCATACATACAAGTATACAATTCCTCCGTATAATTCTGCAATACATACAAGCATACAATATCCACCTATAATACCACCATACATACAAGTATACAATTCCTTCGTATAATTCTGCAATACATACAAGCATACAATATCCACCTATAATACCACCATACATACAAGTATACAATTCCTTCGAATAATTCTGCAATACATACGAGCATACAATTTCCACCTATAATACCACCATACATACAAGTATACAATTCCTTCGTATAATTCTACAATACATACAAGCATACAATTTCCACCTATAATACCACCATACATACAAGCAACTCTCTCCCTCTAACCCGAGCATGAGAACACACATGTACATCACATCTTCAATCTACATAATCATGGTAATCTACTTATCGTATTTGATACCGTCGAATAATGCATCAATTAACTACACGCACTTGTATCATTCTGTATTATGATCCTAATTGCAAAACCGACATTACCATTACATGCTACACCCTTACATAGCCTTACATAAGGTCCAACAATGTTAATTGGTGCGTTAAACGCAATTACGGGTCGCGCACATAAGCAAAACATTAACAAATAACAAAAATTAGCGTTTCTTCCCAGGGGCCACCGTAAGGGTACGGTGGCCATCGTACCCTTACGGTGGGTCTCAAACCCCTACGGTGGGATAACCACTGCCATACGGTGGGCTCTGCACTTTTCCTCACTTTGTTTCTTTTTCCATTTCTTCTTGACCCATCTGAGCCGATCCATTCGAAGCCACGTTCATACCATTATAAACTCCAATTCAAGCCTTAACCTTGTTATTTAGGTACCATCATCTCCCGGTCCTCGTACTACTTTCAAACACATAGACATGTTAAGATTCATTATCCTAAGTGGAATAAGAACCACTTACCTTATGTCTCCCAAGTTGATGCTTGCTACTTGTCTCCACTTGACCCATTAGCCACTTGTGCTTGAGCCCATGTTGCCTACGCATTCATGTTATCATTCCCACCATTCCGTTAGTATACACAACTACGCATACTATCAATCGTCTTACACTTACTTGTTCCCATGACTTTCATTGGTCAACTACTAATATGCATATCACATGATTAACTACCACATTGTTTATCAATCAAGCAATCCAACATATCATCAAGTATGTCACCTAGATAATCTAACATATATCACATGATTTCCTTAATCCCCCAATCATATTAGCAAACATAACCGTGTTAGTCATCCATTGTTGACTTTTCAGAAAGTCAACTTCCAACTATACAAACTCCCTACTTAGAACATATGTCCATATTGATGACTAGATCACATAAAACACACCATAAACATCACATTCCTATCTCATTAACATGCAAGATTATTCATCATTCCAATCATAGTATTTAAGCATTAGTGTACACACTACTAATGCATACTTCCTACCATATCACACAATCAACCAAGTCCCCACATGATTACTCTTTAAGATGCAATCCTTATGTTAACCTACTACCAATTGCACCAATTATCACATTACTCTCATACTTTGTCGAGTTTTGCATACAATCCATACATCTTACTTATTTAGGCATTTCATCAAACACATGGTGTGCGTACAACATTTAAAACACAATGTACAAGTATTTCATGCATACTTCCATAGCTCATAACACAATTCATCATGTTTCTTCCCTGCATTACATACCATTCATATCAATAGTTATCAACATAGCAAATCATCACATTCCTTTCCAATACATTCAATAATTAACTAAGAATGGTCTTGGATTACCCCAAGACCAACACCCACTTCCAACATAGGTGTAAAACAACCTAATTAGCACATAAATCAAGCATAGCTTTATGTAGTATCACAAATTATGGCTCATTTAGTGTCTATAAACCTCTAGACACCTTCATCCATCCTTGATTCACGTTTTCACATAAACCCTAGATTTTCACCACATTCAAAAACAAACATAACCTCATAATAAGCCAAATTAAAGGTACCTTGATGTATATAAACCTTAGATGACCCATAATTAGCTTCATGCATCATCTTGGCTTTCTTCTTTCTCTTGATTTGGGGTAGAAGCACACACACACATACACATACACACACAAAGCACAAAATCTCCTGAAGTGTGTGTGTGTGTGTGTCGTACATATCAACCCACCACAAGTGGGTTTTTGGGTTTTTCACAATTTCAACCCTTCATGTTTGATACTCATCCAATTTTGACTAAAACCTTGTTATATTTCCATTTACTTGTGCACCTACTAAATTAGATACTTAGTTCTTTCACCCCATGCCATAACACATTAAAACATGCTACTAAAGTTAAAAATTCGGGTTTTGGGGCGTTACAATATACTAACGTATGTCATATGAACCCTAACACCTGTTAGTTAGGCATATACTAGCATGTGTTAGCATCACTAAAATGTGTATAAAACAAACACCAAACCAGTAGCATGTGTTAGCATATTCTAAAACATATGTTTTACTGAAAATAGTGTATGTCATATGGACCCTAACAACTATTAGTTGGGTATACACTAGCATGTGTTAGCATCACTAACGTGTGTGAGCATACAAGAATCGGACCGCAAAAATAGACATGTACCCTATACGAGTTCATAACAATTTCATTTGCCAACAAATTATTAGACAGAACCCAACCCAATCTATTTTTTCACTCTCATTCACAACCCAATCTAAACCAATATTTTATTAACTAAATATAGTTAATGCTATAATACTATATATATTACATAAAAAGAAATGTTGAATGATAATAAGAAAGAATCAAACTGAGTTCGTGAATAATGATTTTACATAGATTATTATAATAGAAAAAGAGAAAATAATAAAATAATGCAATTAAGGTTGCAACCTTGGGTTGCCACACCTGTTAGTTGGGCATATACTAGCATGTGTTAGCATCACTAACATGTGTGAGCATACAAAACTCGGACCGCAAAAAATAGACATGCACCCTATACGAGTTCATAACACTTTCACATGCCAAAACAATATTAAATAGAATACACATGTGATCTATCAACCTCCTGTCCCCAATCCAATAACAATCTAACATAAATAAAAAAATAAAAAAAGTTAACATAATTTTTTTTTTCATTCAAGCATTTAATCAAACACTTGGTATGCAACCAAAAACTATCCCAAAAACTGTTTTTATTATTATTATAGCAAAACCCAATACATTAATAAAACGTTTGTATTTTATTTTTTCATATAAAGATTGAGAAATACTGTATTTTTTGGTATAATTTTAAAGAAAACGGTGGAGAAAAAAAATTAACAATTGGCAACTGTTATCCTTTTACCATTACTTGTCAATTAAAATAGATCATTCGACTGTCCATGGGACATTCCCTTCATTTTGACCATTTTCCAGTGTATATAGCTCGTTACTGGCTTTTGGTGTAACTCTAGTTTCGTTTTGCCATTAAGAAAAATAATACAGGCGGTGTGTTTAGGGGTGCTTTATCAACTTCTTTAAAAGAAAAAAAGTTATTTAAAAATTTGAATACGCAATCTCACCTTCCGTGTCCTATCTCTAACCCTTGTCCAGAGCCACCATATCTGCTGACGTGACTCCACTGAGTCTGAGAGCAGCGCTGCCGAGGATCCGCCGGAGCTCAACCGTGAGAGACGGCCGGAGATCCCTCAGCTCCTCCTCCCTGCTTCCTTCTTTTCTACTCTCTCTCTCTCTCTACTGCCGGAGATCCATCAGCTCCTCCTCCTTGCTTCCTTCAAATCTTTCATCAACTGTTCTTTATTTAAAAGCAAAACAATAAACACAAAAACCAACTCAAGTCCGATTGTTTTAAATTTAGGCACAAGTAGAATAAATGAGAGAATTACTGTCGGGGGTATATTTGAAAGGAATATGGAGGGCGATCGACTGGAAAGAATAAAATGTAGAAAAAAAAGAGATAGGGTAGAGAAGTGGAGAAGAAGTTGTTGTGGTGGCGGGTGGTGCTCTGTTTCGTTTGAACAGAGGTGGAGAAGAAGTTGTTGTGGTGGTGGTGGTGGTTCTAGGCCATGTTTGGCTAAACTTCTCCTTATCACCTTATTTCCTTTTTCACTTCCTTATCTCCTTAATCCCAAAAGTCTCAAATCCTTACTTATAACTTATCTCCTTTTCAACCCATAAAAACTCCTTTTCAACCCATTACCCAAACATTATTTTCTCCTTATCTCCTTCTTGATTAAGGAGATAAGTTATAAGGAGGTAAAATAAGGAATCCCAAACATGGCCCTAGAGAGAGAGAGAGGGTAAAGAGAGGAGGTAAATCTAATTTGAATTTGAGAACATAAATGAAGAGAGAGGGGGGAAACCAATATATAAGGAGAGAGAAAAGGGGGTAGTGGAATTGTCTATTATGCCCTTTTGAATATTATAGAATATTATAACATCATGGGTGATGTGGCACAACTTGGACCAAGTAATGGGTTTCTTGGTATTTTTCCATTTTGGAGGGTTTCCTCCCTATACTTCCTCTCTCTCTCTCTCTCTCTCTCTATATATATATATATATATATATATATATAGTATTTGGATCATTTGAGAACCACCATTTAGGGAGAGAACCAAAGAACCAGTGTGAACAGGTGACATTTTTGTAAATATGAAGGTGTCTACAAAACCCCTCCATCAAAAAATAAAAAAATAAAAAAAATTATATAACCTAAATAAATAAAAAAATAAAAAAAGTAAAAACACCAAAATGATTATTTTGCATTATTAATTCGAAAAAAATAAAAAAATGGCTTGTGACGTCATATGACGTCATCCTGATGCACATGTGCATTTCGCTGTTATATATACAAAAATACACCGTATGCACATATGCATTTCACTCTTAAATCGCACTTTTGAATAAATTGTCAATTACCATAACTAAATGATTATTAAATGGACACGATATTTTATATAAGGGATCAAAAATTTTATTTAATGATCCATAAACGGAAGCAAAGTGAGATATAAAATACACTCGAACTCGTCAATTGTTTAGTCATGCATATTATAACATAAATTTAAAATAAAACACATGTAGGACAACAAACATGAATAAACTTATAACAACTCTATATAAGAATTATAAAATAAGAAACGTGTACCGCATGCACATGTGCATTTCACTAATATTCCACATGTGCACTACCACTCACTATACGATACTACCTAACTTAACACATTGGAATTCATAAAGTAAACGTACTAAAGTGCTCATAATTTACAACTAAATTTTGTCTTCACTTTCTCCATTGTTTATTTCGCATCGTTCATCAATGTTAGTTTCTGCACGTTCGCGTTTGAAAGGACTATATATTCTAGTAGCATACTTTATCCTGCTATTGTTATCTCGCTGTGTTGCACCTCTTCTTGAATGTTGAACCCATATTCAAATGGTTTACTCCTTTGCCATGTATACCTGCATGTGTCTTATGACAAAAGTTCCACAATGAGTAACGTTTTATGTTATTCCCCACTTGATCTCCTTCATTGCTGGGTAGACACGTGGTACGCATTTTGCCATCAAATGACCAACACTGTGCATATACCTAAACAAAATGTGCTTCTGCAACAATATTGAATCATAAACTTGTATTAATACCTACATACACGGTTACAATACAAAAATAAAATAAAATAATTTTTTCACACATATGTAATAAATTTATTTTTCCAGTAACTTGTATTGCATATGTGCATTAGAAAATATTATTATATGCACACAACTAGATTTACTTCACATGTGTTTGTTAATATATGTAGTAGAAGTATTTCATATGTGCATTATAACATACAACACATACATGATGCACATGTGCAATACAACTACTTAGATCACATATGTGCACTGCACAACACAAACACATAGTCACGTGTAACATTAGACAACTTATTCATGGTGCACATGTGCAATACAACTACCTTTGATCATATATGTGTAGTACAAAACACAAAAATCTAAATTGACGTCATATCAATCATATCTAAATTGATTAAATAAATAATAACGACCTTTTTTAACTTCATGATCAACGATTATGTCATCATCCTTAATCGCATCTGGCGGGTTTTTTTTACCATTTCTCACTCGATTCTAAGACAAAAGTTACCTTCTTCTAACTTTTTCCCATACTTTAACTACAATAGTAAACAACACATAAGAAAACCAAAATTTCAATCTTAATGCACATGTGCATCAACATTACTTTTTTCATAACCACTTAACATATGCACGTGTTCGTTAGAATGAATGACCATAATGATATTAGTATAAATGCACATGTGCATTAACATTGCTTTTATTAGTATCAAATACGTTATGCACATGTGCATTAACATTCTTAATTCACATGTACATATAAAAAAAATAGCACCACTTTAACATGCTTATGGTAAAACAGATAAATATAGAACAAACATATACCTAAATTCAATCAGAACACATATATGTCCAATTCCTGTACAAATCAGAAAACAAAGGGATCAAAACAATCAATAAACATGGAGACTATATCTCAAACATACTTAAATTCAATCAGAACACATATCTGTCTAGTTTCTGATTCTAATCAGAAAACAAAGGGATAAAAAACAATCAACAAACATGGATATCATAAATCAAACATACCTAAATTCAATCATAACACAATTCTGTCTAGTTCCTGGTTCAAATCATAAAACAAAGGGATCAAAAACAATTAATAAACATGGAAACCATAACTCAAACATACTTAAATTCAATCAGAACATAGATTTGTCCAGTTCCTGGTTCAAATCAGAAAACAAAGGGGTAAAAAACAATTAACAAACATGGAGACCATAACTCCATCAACAACAATGGCAAAAGTACTGCCATTAGCATCCGTCTCTCAACAACCGTACGTCTCCGAACTCCTTTCCTTCACTCTCAATCGCCTCCACAAGGAACCAAAGCTTCTCCGTGTCGATGCCGACCGAATTCAAAGACAGATGCAATAAATGCACATGTGCATTACGGTAAAACATATAAAAAAAGAACAAACATGCCTAAATTAAATGTTATTGTTTCCATTACCATTACCAGCATCCGGTAACGAATCCATAACCATCACTCACTAACTAAAATCCAACCTAAAAAAATCAACAAATTCAGGACAAATGATCTAACAAAACACTCAAAATCATTACAATAATAATAATCAAAGGAGCAAAAAATTGATTCATAATTAAATAAAAAAGGCATCACAAAATACTCAATTTTACACATATATTTAACAAAACCAAATCAACGATTATTAGTATACTTAATACGACCCCATAAAACACAAAACACAAACTCTAAATCACAAACAAAGAACCTCACATAAACCCTAACAACCAAAAAACCATAAATCCAACACAAACACAACCTAACAACAACCCTAGCCTATTATCCCCAAATAAATCGTAACCCTAGGTTAGGGTTCTAATAAACAAACGCTAGCACCCAAACGTGTAATTAATTTCAACAACAGCTTCGAAAAGAAGACAATCGGTTATGTTAGTTTCAATACGAAACTATCAATAATGCATGATCGCAGTTTAGCGTAGTGATGTTTTGGGATAAAAACTAAGGAATCAAAGACGTATGGATACATAAACAGATAGATATAATAATAATGATAAGGGTTCCGGTACAAAGGATGAAATTTGTGAGAAGGATAAGAAGGACTCTCAAAGCGACATGTGGCACTAGGGTAGATTAATCTAAAGGGTAATTAGGTAATTATACACAAATCAATAAATTTATTAATTTAATATGTTTTTAATTATTGAGTGATTATAGGGATTTGGTTTCAAAATAATTAACTGATTTACACAAATCTTCTGGAAATAATTTGCAACTTCTCTGATTAAAGTTTTCGAATTCTACATGACAACCAACATACAATGGTTTGTTCATTCTAGTGTGTTTTTATCACCATCGTCTCAACTATCCAGTGTGTCATATCAACTTTGTGTTTTAATACCATTTAATAAACAAAAAACACCATCGAATCAACTTTGTGTTTTAACATCATTTGATAAACAAAAACACACAAAGACAATTTCATTAGAGATAAAACACACCGATTAAAACAACATACGAGTACCCTATCAGGACAAAACACAACGCGGGTTTATATGAACATAAAACACAATAATAATCATATGGATGGTTAAACTCTAAAACACAATCTTTACAAATCATAACCCTTGAATATGAATATAAAAAACAATAATATGGGAATAACACTAATAATATCATCAATATAAAAAGAAACGTAGTACTGGTAAAAGAAAAATAAATAAATAACAAGAATTGCATACTGCACCCATTTGGTAGATAAGGGTTTCCTTCTTGTGATAGATTACACTGAATTTTCTATTATCCTCCAATGAGCCATCACGTAGGCGAAGCACAAGATATTTGCACTTTGGGCACTCAAAAGCTGAAACATCTTGCTCAAGAACAGCTATTAGTGGCCACTAAAGTGATATTGGAACATAATAGTGGACATCCTTAGCAAGTACAATCTGTTACTCCTCTGCCTCTTCAACCGGCTGACCACCGGCCGAATAACGGACATAATACTGGAAATCCTTTGCTGCAGCTGTACACGTGAACAACTGGAGAGAGAAGGATCTGCATCGATGAACGACCGGCGTCTTCATCCTCTTGTTCGTTAAAAAAAAACACACTCCAATAATATTGATCTGATTCCATTGAAGGAGAGAGAGAGGAGAGATTATACTTGCTGAAAATTTGATGAATTGTTTTCTTGATTATAGTTACCTAAATGGGGGGGTTTGGATATGGAAGAAGCATGAATGTAGGAAGTGATTGGACGAATTTTTATTTTTGTTACTTAAATGTAAGGTGTGTTTTTACCATTACACCCTCCAAGCAACTAATCATCTATTAAAAATTAAACACAATTTACAAAATTGCCATCCATTTAATCTCCACCCTAGATTAATCTAATCTAATGGCTACATTTATTTCTTACCCTTCTCACAAAACACATCTTTTGTATCCTAACCCCACCCTAATAATAATATTAATATTAATAATATATATATATAGAATGGTATAGTGATTACCTGAACCGATGTTTGTATGAATTGAAGAGACGAGAGTAAGTGATATGTAAAGAGAGAGAGTTTGGATCTTTGGTTTCTCTCTCTAGAAGTTGGATCCTTGGTTTCTCTCTCTAGAATATCTGTTTCAACAAAATTATTATTATCTTAGGAGGGATTATTTATATTTTTTATTCTTTAAATGATATTTACAAAATTGCCCCATGTTCACATTGGTTCTCATTGTTCTCTCCCTAAAGTTGGTTCTCGTATGATTCATACCTTATATATATATATATATATATATATATATATAGGGGATGGTTTAAATAAAAACCCACTCAAAACGAAGAAACCCGGTAAACTCTGACTTCCCGAACTTTTTATCATCTGAAAAAATTAGGGTATGTAATGTACATGATTTTAAGAGTTTTGAGCCAAAAAAATAAAAAAAGCGCCGAGTGGATATTTAAAAAAATAAATAAGTTTTTTGTGTTACATATGTTACGTGTCTGTTTTTGTGTAACATACGTAACACACAAAAAACTTATTTATTTTTTTTAAAATATCCACTCGGCGCTTTTTTGATTTTTTTAGCTTAAAACTCTTAAAATCATGTATATTACATACCCTAATTTTTTCAGATGATAAAAAGTTCGGGAAGTCAGAGTTTACCGGGTTTCTTCGTTTTGGAGGGTTTTCTCTCTATACTTAGCCTATATATATATATATATATATATATATATATATATATATATATTAATGACAATGCTTACACCCCTACTCTACATTACATCACATTCTAGGGGTCTGACATCACATTCTAGGGTATGTGACAGTCTCTTATTGATGTGTGAAGGGGGTCAAGGTGTATGATTCCTAAATACCATATTTTAAATTACTAATTTTTACCTAGGATTGAATCTATAACCTCTTCAGATCTTTTTTTTTGAACGGCCAACAAAAAGATATTACTCCCTCCGTCCCATTAGAAGTGTCCATATTTCTTTTTTTATTTGTCCCATTTCATGTGTCCACTATAAAAAATTAGGAATATTGGATTTAAATACTTACAACTTTAAGAGTTTGGCCAACAATACTCCCAACTACGAAAATGTTTATCAGCACTCCCAACTTTTAAGGTATTTTCCACTGGCACTCCCAAACTAACCCAGTTAGTTTGTTCAGTTAGTTTGCTGACGTGGCATGCTGACATGGCCATTATTGCTGACGTGGCATGCTGACGTGGCCATTATTGTTGACGTGGCATGCTGTGGAAGATGATGTGTCATCCACATCAGCATGCCACATGAGCAATAATGGCCACGTCAGCATGCCACGTCAGCAAACTAACTGAACAAACTAACTGGGTTTGTTTGGGAGTGCCAGTGAAAAATACCTTAAAAGTTGGGAGTGCTGATAAACATTTTTGTAGTTGGGAGTATTGCCGGCCAAACTTTGAAAGTTGGGAGTATTTAAATCCAATATTCCAAAAAATTATTAGCCAACTTCCAAATTTACCCTTAAAAACACAATTAAAATAAACAAAGAATATGATGGACCCACATATGACAAGGGTATTATTGTCATTTGGCAAGCAAAAAAAGCAATCATTTAGGGGTTGTTTGGTTAATTAAGTGCTGAATTATTAAGATGATCTGAATGGTTAAGAGGCTCTGAATGGTTAAGAGCTGAATCATTCAGCATCCCTTATTAGCTTAATGATTCAGCACTTAATCATTCCATTCAGATGCTGAAACAAACAGTCTGAATGCTGAATGATTCAGACCTGAATGGTTAAGAGGCTACCAAACAGCCCCTTAATGTGCCTAAAACTTTGTGTTTTTCAAACTAAAACACTTATAATGGGACGGAGGGAGTATTAAACACCAATGCTAGCAGGATACTAGCCGAGAAACCCCAATACAAAAGTCACCAACAATCACAAAATACAGAATACCACCAAGGATCAATACTAAAAGCATTATAAACAAACCAAATCAATCACCCATTCACCACCCCACCCTATGCAGATGTAACCCAGCCCATGTGCCCCAATCCAAAGCTGCACATCTAGATCTTGACTTAATCCATAGCAAGCTCTTTGACTTTATTTCGCCGATGGTATTTCTTAACGGACCACGTTTATGCTCGAACACCACTTTGTTCCGGTACGTCCAGATCGCCCAAATAGTTGTCAAAATGATCGCATAAATAGCCTTCGAAGTTTTCTCAGACCTGCGTAAGTGTCGATGCGACAGCAAAAGGTCTTCGAATGAAAATGCGTAGAAACTTTGGAGTCCAGCCCACTGGTAGATAATCTGCCATACCGACTGTGCGAAGCCACATGAAACAAAAACGTGCTCTTCAGATCTATTTTATAAGGAATTACTACTCCTTGAATAGTAATTGTTAGCCGTCAACGTTACTTTACATTTATTTTTTCAAGGGTATTCATTTTTAACTAGGCCACAAATTACCATAAATGAAGGGGCTGTTTGGTAGCCTCTTAATGAGGCTCTTAACCATTCAGTGCTGAATGATTCAGCATTCAGCGCGTTTGTTTCAGCCTCTGAATGGAATGGTTAAGGCTGAATCATTAAGACTTGGGATGTTGCTGAACCATTAAGCACTGAATCATTAAGCACTGAACTAGGCTGAACCTTAATGAAACTCTCATACCAATGTGGGACAAGAAAACTAACCATTAAGAGGTCCAACTTAATGATTCAGCACTTAACCATACAGACCTCTTAACCACTCAGACCTCTTAATAATTCAGCACTTAATCAACCAAACAGCCATACATATACGGGCATAAAAGAGCGGACATCACAGTGAGCATAACTATACCTAAATGAATGAAGAGTTGCCGTGTTGACTAATTTAATTGAAGAAAGATATTTCTATTCGTTTGTTTACTAAACAAACTAAAATAAATGAGGTTATTATCAAAACGATAAGTCGATAATTAAAAACGCAGTCATTCAACCGATTATTTTTACGGCTAGTTGGAGCATTTAGAAAACTAGAAACGAAGTTATCTTATCGAGAAAATTGCAAGCGTTAAAAAATGGTGAAAGATATTAAGTCGTTGCGATACCTTTGAATTAAAAATAGATCTCCACTTTTTGTGGTGGAAAAATTGGTGTGACTTTTTATTGTAATTGTGTTGGTTTTGGCTCTTTCAATGAAAGTAACCGTTCAAAAAAAAAAGCAAGTTATTTAGGATTCATTGTTTTGTATGTTATGCTTAGGAAGTTTTATTGACTTATTGAAGATAACGAAGAACCAACCGCTTACCAAGCAAGCTAAAAACATATTGTGAGGTATAATCTTTACTACTTTGTGGACCATTTGGAATGAACGCAATGATCGTATTTTTCAAGGTAAAAGGCGACGTGCTACAGAAGTGGTCGAGAGCATCAAGATGACTTCGTATTGTTGGTTTAAAAATAGATCCAAGATGAAAGGTATAGATTGGAATGTTTGGTGTAAATACCCGCTTTACTTGATGTAATCTCGTTTGTTTGCCCGGGTATCCTTTATTCGAGGACTTCCCGGTGTGCTTTTTGAATAAAATCTACCTTTAAAAAAAAAAATGCTTAGGAAGTTTTAAAAAGAAATTTTTTTTTGAGTTTTCACTTATAACTCAAAAGTTTTCATCTTTTGCAATTTAACCACAATTTTTTTACTTTAAACTTAAGTCCCCAAACTTTTCATGTTATGCAAGTTTTTTGTTTCGTTCTAAATATTGCGAGTTAACACGCCGCAACGTGTGTGTGGAGTTCAACTTGCTTTAAATGATGTTAGTTAAAATTAGCTAATGTAATTTTGTGTAACATTAATGTATAATCAATCATGTTGGTATTTTTTGTATGCTTGATATGCCACATGTAGGCAAAATTCTAGTTGCTTAACATTCACTAAGGTTGTGCTCGCTTTGTGAAATGTGATGAATTGGAATCGGAATATTATAGGAATTGAAATCTCACTTCCATTCTTGATATGTTCGTTTGGCACATGAATTGGAATCTACCGATCTCGGCCTGCTAATCGGGTGACTAGTTCGGATCGGCAGCCACCGGGTCGGGTCAAGACGTTTTGAGTCAGCGTCAGGGCTGGGCCGGGTCAGTTCGGGACGTTAAGGATCCTAACGGTCCAGGTCGTGTTTTGGGCTAGTGACATGTCGGTTTGATTCACAACGTTATGGGTCTGTAATTGGTCGGGTCGGTTCGAGACGTTTGGGTTGGTAACAAGCCAGGTCGGCTCGAGACGTTTCGGGTTGGTAATGGGACGTTTAGGTCAAGAGGTAAGCTGGTAATAAGTCAATTTGGTTCGAGACGTTTCGGGCCACTCTAATTTAAGACGTTTCAGGTCTGAAACGGGTCAAGTCAGCTCAAGACTTTTCGGGTTGGTTTTCAATATATAGGGTGATGTTAGTTTTCTAAGCTAAAATAACTTGTATTGCTTCATTCTTTTCTCTAAATATATAGATCATGAAATTAAACATGTTATTTTCTTCAGTATGAATGTAATGTAATGAATGTAATATATTTTTCTAATATATTGTTTTAAATATATTTAAAACTTTCATCGTGAGAATTAGACCCAGGACCATATAGTCTCTAAGGGGCTGTTTGGTAGCCTCTTAATGAGGCTCTTAACCATTCAGTGCTTAATGATTCAGCATTCAGTGCGTTTGTTTCAGCCTCTGAATGGAATGGTTAAGTCTGAATCATTAAGACTTTGGATGTTGCTGAACCATTAAGCACTGAATCATTAAGCACTGAACTATGCTGAACCTTAATGAAACTCTCATACCAATGCGGGACAAAAAAACTAACCATTAAGAGGTTCAACTTAATGATTCAGCACTTAACCATTCAGACCTCTTAACCATTCAGACCTCTTAATGATTCAGCACTTAATCAATCAAACAGCCCCTAAGTCTTATTTCACACTGAAGATGCCACTAGGGCTATAATATCATGGGCAAAATTAAAATTGATCTAACCTTCGTAACCAAAATAACGCAGCCTATTTAAGATTTATATAGTTAAGTTTATTGTTAGGTTTTGATGATTTAATGATCCGACTCCAACCAATGATTTCAAAGATGGAACTGGTACTTTATTTATGTGTTTGTTTTTTATTTTCTAAATCATTTGTTTCTATATGATTTTAAAAGTTTTAATGCAAACTAATCATTTGGAAACAATAATTACCGGTTCAGTAATAATTATAAGCATTAATGATCAATCCGCTAAGATCGGTTGGTTCGTCTGACCCGTCCAACTCTACAGATTTACCGTTTCCTAAAACCTTTATAATAAATTCGATCTAAAATTTTGTTAAAATTGAGTCAATACGCAGATAGTCATTGCATTTCTTCGTGAACTCATGGATTTGGAGTGCACAAAACTACCAAAAAGTGAAACTACACTTTCACTTCGACTACAAGCAAAGATATTTAGGTTAGGCATGGTGGTGTGGGTGAAAGATCACCACGGCCTATGACGCCCCACATTGGGGGTGCTATTGATGTCTCTCGCCACCCAATAACGACCAGCAACGAGTGTTCTTGATGGGGCCCCCTTTTCTAAACCAATAAGATTTTTTTTTTCTTTTTTTGATTAAGGAGACGTTATTCTATTGCGAAGGTGTTATTTAACAGAGCCTTTGTTTACGCGGCACATACATGGCACTAAGGTAGTGGAATGGAGTCACTAGGGGTCCAGCCTAATAGTTAAAGAGACGTAATTCCACACAATACTAGTAAGTGGATGTGTTGGTTAAAGTGATGCGTGAGACTTTATTTTACGCTATCCAACATTGTATCTTTCGATGATGCCACCAATACATATTAGAGATTGACTTTTAATTGGTTTAGAATTCAAAAATATGAAAGCAAGAATATGTTATTGACAATTAACAGGTTTTAATCGCAGAACCTAATTATTAAAAATTTGAATTTTGAAGTTTCATTATCGTTTGTTTGACGGAAATTCAATATTATATAGATATGACTACATTTTGATCTTCATATTTTAGCAAACTATACTTGCTCCAGCAGAATACGTATTAGCAGTGGCGGACCCAGGAATTTTATCCACTAGGGCCCATTTTTTCGGTATCAAAAATTTCCCAACATTAGAATTTTCGGTTCGACCATCGTTCGGGTCGGGGCGAGAACAAAATAAAATACAATGCTATAACAAAAACTTATAATCATTACTCGTGAAAAAACACACACTAAAAATACGATGTTATTCGAAATAAAAAAAAATGTTGTTCCTACGAACCAAGCAAGACACTTCGTCCACTTTTACACTATACTCTAAGCAATCAAATTCCTCAAGTTTTACTCTAATATCCAAGTTCTAACAAACTAAGCCCAAAATTCAAAAAGCAAATTCATAGCAAACAAAGACTTACATGTTAATCTGATTTATTAACTCATATTCATAGTCACGTATACTAAAGCAACTAAAATTTAACATGAGTTATGTGGCTGTGGCCGGAATAGGCGGCACTTGGTAGTAGGTTCGAACAGGGAGAGGGTAGGAGGAAGGAGCTTATGAACATGACTTATGTGACTGTGGCAGCTTGTATGTTATTTGGGAGTGTTTATTTTAATAAGTCTTCGTTTATTTTCTTGAAATCTTAATCGTTATTCAGAACTAATTCAAGTATTATACAATTATCGGATCTGTTCCAAGTTATGAATTAGTGTTTTCTCGGTTGCATCGGTTTATCCAACAATTTGCTTTTAAGTGCTATACTGGTTAAAAAAAAGTTATAGTAACCATATAATTTAATTCCAATGACAGAATATAGACATAAACGATAATTGATTGTTCATTGGTTACATACGATGCATTGGCAGATTTACAGAATGGTTAGTCTTCTTTCATTTTCAAAGCCCCTTTTTTGTTTAGAAACTCTAAATTTTAATTTGATTATAAAAAAGAGCAAAAAACAGAACTTGGATGACTCGAACTTGAGACCTAATTGTTATTTTTAAGGAGTTTTACCACCACACCATTGTTCATTTTGATTAATGGGTTCCATCTTATTATTTTTATGGGGTCCTTACAAAAATTAATATACCGGTTCTACTACAATTTTAAAATATGTTGGTGTCCGGGGACCCCAATCCACTTCATGTGGGTCCGCCCCTGCGTATGAGTCTGTTCAGTTTAGTTTTGGGCTAAAACGTAAGTTATAAGTTATTTTCGGTTTTTAGATTTTCATAAACAATATGTTTTTGTCGTAAGCGAAAGGTTCAAGTACGAGGTTGTAAATTTTAGAATTTTTGTTAGATCATTATATTTTTTTATTTGGCATTGTGTCTTTATTCCTCACATTGTGTTATATTTTGTGATCCCTTGTGTTATGTTTTATAATTCATTGTGTCATTTGTATCTCTCTTACTTTTCTAATTTACTTTACGATTTGTAGGATAACTTAACCCTTTGTTATAAACAGTTTAGTTTAGTTAACTCAATTATTAAAAGTATGGTTCTGTTAATTAGATACTTTGATGTAGGCCAAGCTAAAATATTAGCAATCCTGAATAAGAGACAACTAATATGTTACTTGTAGAAAACGAGTTAACGCCACCCCCGTTACTTGTAGAAAATTATAACAAAACTTTTTCGATATAACACGTAAAGATCTATATAAGAATAAAAATATAAAGAGTGATTTTAGTAATCATTTTGGTTAGGTTAATTTGATTATATATACACTTAATAACCATACTGAAACCATACAAATCGCTATATACTTTGACCTATTCCGGACCCAAGAATAGAGCAATCTACGTTTTCGAGTTCTTATAGATATGTATAAGATTGTTATGTACCTTCCAATTGAACCATAATGTTGTTGCCCAAGTAAAATCCAATATTAAGTTGGCATATAGTCAGTGGTGAAGCTTAAAATTTCATTTCGAAAACTTACGTAGTGTCTCTATAATATCTCAAATATGATGATAATGATGATGATAATAACAATATTATTGAAGTTATGAAATTGAAGCAGTTGTAACATGGATATCATCCAATACATAAAATAATAAGATCCCTGGCAACCATTTTGATCAATGAGTAAAGATCAAATACATATAGTTTTTTTGTAAGAACTGTGAGAATCAAATGGGGTAAAAAAAATTTATTTATTTTTTAGATTTTTTTTCCCATGTGCTTAAACATTCTTTCTAGATGAATAATACAAAAAAAAAATTTAAATTTTTTTTTTTAGTGTAATTACGTCATTAAGGTAAATACATTAGTTTACACTAGAGTAATTATGTAATTACTCTACACGTAATTACTCTACACCAATTTTTTTTTTTAGTTTTCAATACTATAATACATGTTTAACAATATGGGGAAAAAAAAATTACCCTCCTTTGATTATCACATTTCTTACCAAAAAAGCTATTTGTACCGGATCTTTCCCCTTTGATCAATATCATTTAGTCGGTCAAAAATAATGAAAATAGGTATAGTAAGTGGAAGTTGAGCGTCTTCACAGAGGATTGATGGAAAGAATAGTTTTTGTTGAATTAATTAATACTGAAAGTAAGATTGTGATTTGGATTGATTTAGATTTAAAAATAATAAACTTAAACTTAGATTTTGGTTTGAAAACAATGATGAGAAAAGTAATCTCCTCCACACTTAACAAATTCTTGTCATCAAACCATGTCAATCACCTAATTTATAAGCGTTAAGTCAACCCCCTTTGGTCACCCAACCCGTTTCTAGGTTTTGTCCTCAACGAAACGTAATTGTAAAGAAAGACCTCAACAAACAAATAAGTTGTTTAAATTAACTAATACTTCATTTAGATTTGAATGTTTGTAATTACATAAAAATATGATCCAATACATAAACTAATTGAATAAGTGCAAATCTATACGAACCGTCTACCTAGAGAAAGTCACAATGGAATTAGCCTTGCATCTCGTTCGCATGTACACCCAAAGCTGTCTTGAGACCTCCTGCGTGCACCCTAAACTGTTGTGCGTACCCCTCTTCTCCCGTCAATGTTTCGTTTTTGACAAAACTAGTATTTTACCTCATGCGTTGCGGCAGGGCAATAACAATGTCAAATGGCACCATTGACACAACACCACTAACAATTAGCCACTAAAAAATCTAGTACTAAAAAGGAAAAAAAAAAAGAAAACCAACAAAAAGTAAACGTAAAAACGTTGAACCACGTAAGAGAATCGTAAAACACATAAAACAATCACTTGTTATGAAATGACCGTTAGGTGGGAAAAAATAAACGAACAAACATTGAACCGTACACGTGCGTTGTGGCGTGTTAACTCGCAAAATTTAGACCGAAAAGTAAAACGAAAAATGTAAAAGATGAAAAGTATCGAGAACTAAAGTTGAAATGTGAAAAAGTTGGGGTTAAATTGTAAATATGTAAGAGTTTAGGTTAAAAGTACATAAATAAAGATAAAAAGTAAAAAAAAAAAGATATGTACAAACCATAAAGCCTATGATAAAATCTATATACATATAAGTTACAAATTAATGGCTACAACTGACACATGCATGTAAAACCTTCAAAGGTTATATGTGTAATAAAATGATGCAAAAATAGATAAGGAAATTAGCCGTTCAAAAAAAAAAAAACTTTGGTTTTTTTTTCTAGTTGGGCAACAAGCCACAATGATGCAAACTTGTTTCTTCATTTTAACTTTTGTGATTTTGTCTATTTTCTTTGAGCCAATATGGAAGAACAATTAATTCTGTCGAAGCTTCTCATATTCAACTCCTGTACATAAAACATCATACATGTAAATTAACAATTGAATTTATTAACTGTCGCTTGGATTGTAGCCTAGTGATAAAAGATAAAGCCTTTTTGAGGAAACACTCATATACAAATCCCGAGACAATGAAAATAAGGAGAATAACTTTTAGCCCAACTTTTTGAGGAAACACTCGGATGAAGCCTTGTCACTTGTATTTCTGTCATCAACTTTTAAGTTAACTCTATTTTCTTCTAATTTGACCACCAAACTTAAATCACCAAATTTTTAGCTTTTAAGATTTAAAATTTTGCACACTAACTTTTAGCTTAACTTTATTTTCTTCTAATTTGACCACCAAACTTTGACCATCAAACTTTTAGCTTTTAAGATTTAAAATTTTAACCACCAAACTTTTAGCTTTTAGGATTTCAAACTTTGACCACCCAACTTTGGCCACTAACTTTCTTACTAACTCATGTACTTTCTTTTCTTCCAATTTGACCACCAAACTTTGAGCTTTTAGCCCCGAGTATTTTTTTGAAGCCCACGCGAGAATAACAGTCACTTAATATTATCTTTAATGTCCACGGAACCCTCCACGCAACAGGAGCTCCCACAGCGACGCATGATCTTTAACGTTCACCAAACACTCAACACAACAGAAGCTCCCACCGTGAAGCAAAGGGTAATAGAATCCTATTTAAAATTAAACAAACCCAAAATATAAAATAAAAAAAAAACAAAAACAATAATAATAACAACAATAATAGTCATCATACGCACACACTCACACTACCACCGCCAACAAATTGTTGCAGGAAGGAAGAGATATGACGCCATCATCCTCACCATCTCATCTCCTATAACAATATTCATACCTCATTCCTTCACCTATTTATACTAATCCACTCTGCACAACTCTCTCACACTACTCACTTACAGCTGTAACTGCCTACCCCCCCCCCCCCCCCCCCCTATATTTGCCTCCAATCTAATCGTCATCGTCAAACCCTAACTTCGTTTGAATTGCAAATGCAGTCCAAAGGTTCGATCCGTTAATAATATTATACCTATTTATTAACATTTTTAGCTCAATGTTGCTCCAAACCTTCAGATGTATGAAATCGCCGGTAAAAGTGTTGTGTATCTGGTTTGTGGTTAATGAATTCGTGTTCCGATGTTCGATTCGTGTATTGTTTTGGTAGATTTAATTGTTAATTCGTTGTTTGTTTGATAAGTTGGATCGCATTTGGGGAATTCGAAGTTATAACTCGTGGTTGTTTTAGCTATGGCGTTAGGAGTTTTTTATTATTTTTTATTTTATTTTTTTTTTTATTTTGATGAATTACGTCTTTGTGTCGCTGTAGGTATATTCAAACACTCACGAATCGTTTGGATACTGATGTTCATATACTTTCTGTTTTCTTTTGGTTTCTAAATCTACAGAAGAAATTAACATTTTAGGATTTAGAGCACTTTATAACATAAATGCATGTTATATATGTATATCTGTACTTGTATGTGTGTGTATTGTTTGTTAGCTTGTAAGATTTGATTGGAATTTGGTGTAAACTGTTCATCTAGACGACTTTAGGAGGTGGGAGGCCAGTAAGTGCTGGGCCATTAAGCCGTCTGGTTGGCTAAGAGACTCTGAACCAGTAAGAGGCCTGACTAGTTGGTGGCGAAGGAGGTGGTCGGCTGGGGTTATGAACATAGGTGAATGGATAAAGGGGTAAAATTTTAATTCAACATTATTTTGGAACTTTAGCCTCTTAACGGAATCTACCAAACAACCCTTAAGTTTACAGTCCAGCAATGTGGCAATGTATGGTGATGGACTTCGTGTGGTTTTGTGAGAATATTTCGTTTTCTTATAAAGTAGAAATGCTAGTGAGGATCATTTGCTGGTTTGTGAGAATATTTCGTTTTCTTATGATTCCGTTCGTTGTTTATATGTTCGATTTATGTAGATTCAAGCACGCATACACACATGAATCATCCTTTGGATAATGATGTTTTTATACTTTCAATTTTTGTTTAGTTTCTAAATCTGCAGCAGAAATTAATATTTTAGGATCTAAAGCCTTCTATAACATAAATGCTTGTTATGTATGTAGGTGTGTGTATGTTTCATTAGCTTGTAAGATTCTAATAAGTAGGAACCCGCCAAAGTTTGTTTTTGTACAAATGTGATTGATCGGATTAGTCAAGATTTGCTATAGTTGCACCATTATGTGGACACGCCCAGGATAGGAGCTTGTGGAAGCAACCTCTCTATCCACAGGGATAGAGGTACGGTTTGTCTACATTCCACCCTCCCTAGACCCTTGCAATAGCTTTGCTATTTGTATACTGGATATGGTTGTTGTTGTGATTATTGTTGTAAAGAATTGTTTATAGAAGGAGGTAGATCTAGGTATTAACTTTTTTTTAGTAATTATTAAGGAATTGTTTATATAAGGAGACATATAGGTATTAACTTTTTTTATTAATTATAAAGGGTCTTGACTTAAGACATATTCTTGTAATCAACCTTCATTTAATTTGAAGGGACTCGTGTCATTGCAGATGGTATCTGGCTGTCTAACATACACTGCGGCTATGATCATGTTTTGATTCAAGGAATTGTCAATTTTGTATCACAGGTTTAACATGTGTCCTGAAGATCTTTTATGATCAAGAAACTAAGAGATGATATAAAAATGAAGGGGCATTGCGTCAAGTCCTTAAAGATGTTATTAAGTTGTGGTATCAACGATCTGCATGATGATGGTTTCGAGGGTTCAATAAATGAACATCACATTTTTAAGGAGGTCTTCCTCGGGCATGAAAGTAGTAAAACCGACGGAAGTAGTAAAAAGTATGATGTAACCCGAGCAATAACTTTTGAAAACGACAAAAAGATCCCTAATGATATCTCATTCTGTTCAGAAAGTGGCAGTTCAGTCATGACAAATCAGGAAGACTTTCAGAATATAAAGGAAGATTCTGAACAGGGTGGCATCTCTGAAGAGTTTGCTTTATTTACGGGAAATGCCCCTTCGGTTGATGTTAAGCGAAGAAAGCTGTCACCTGTAGAACATTTCGAGCCTAACTCTTATCCAGAAAAGGTAGCTAGTTCTTCAATTTCATCACAAGTAGACAGTTTTAACTCGAATGATCAGAAAACATACGATGTAAGTAAGGCTATTGCAACACAAGTTCAATTACCCAGGAAAAGATGGAAGGATTCTTCATTTATTGAACTAGATAAAGATGAATTATTAATCCCACCTAAAGATTCTGCCACAAATCCTAGACCTATCTTGCGATATTACACCTATTGCTTACTTAAAGCAGCAGGGTGGTTAATAGGGAGGCGTAACAGAAAAGGGGTTGGGGAATATATTTTCAAAACACCCGAAGGAAGGCCTATTCGGGAATTTCATAGATCTTGGACCATGTGTGGTCAGAGTTTAGTCAAAGATGCAAGATATGTTGGTGCATGTAACGGCACAGGGTGGACCGGTTTGGATAATTTTTTGTCTGATCTTTCTAATGTATTGACCGAGGTTGAAAAATTGAGAAGTTTGGGAACCACAACTGCCTTAGCTCATTGGTGGTACTTGCTTGATCCCTTTGCAAAAGTGGTGTTCATTGACAGAGCTCTCCCTTATTTGAAACAAGGGAAAGAAGTCAAAGCAAAGAGAAGCTTGGTCAACTATTCTGGAAGTTTCAAGTCCAAGAAGCACCAAAAGAAGAAAAGATATAATTGTCGCGTTAAAGATGGTGATCGTTTGCTCTCGTCTGTTTTAACTAACCGATCTACTAAAAGACGTAAGGGTATTAAAAGAAAGTACAAGAGTAAAACAGGCAGTTGCAGATTGCTTCCGCGCAGTTCTAGTAAATGTTCTGGGTTAGGTGCAAGAACAGTATTATCTTGGTTGATAAATCTTGGGGTTATTTGTGTCAATGAAGTGATTCAATACAGGAACCCACAGGATGGTTCAGTGGTTAAGCATGGTGTAGTGACTCAAGATGGTATATTGTGCGAGTGCTGTGATAAGGTGCTCTCTGTTTCAAAGTTCAAGAGTCATGCTGGTTTTAGCATGAAGCCTTCATTTTCTTATCTTTTTATGGAATCTGGGAAATCATTCACTTCATGTCAACTGGAAGCTTGGTCAACTGAATACAAGGTTAGGAAAGGTACCAAAGAGGTTTTACAGGTGTATTGGACTGACCCAAGTGATGATAGTTGTGGCCTTTGTGGTGATGGTGGTGACTTGATATGCTGTGATAACTGCCTTTCCACATTTCATCAAGCATGCTTATCTACACAGGTCTGTCTTGATAATATTTTTTAGTAAAGCAACTTTGTCTGTTTTTGTGCAACCTTAATATGTTTTGACCCATTTTATTGTAACTATACCAACACTTCACCCGTATTTATTTAAGGGATTAGATTCTCCCCGGTTGGTGATGTTGGTTAGTTAAAGTGTCGGTTATTCATTTCTGTGTTGATTTTGTATAGATTAATGTTTTTAACAGTTAACCGGTCTAAGACTTGCGCTTCCAGTCTAAGACTTGCGTTTCCTTTTGACATTGTAATGCTAGCGGTACCAGAAATCTTAGTCGCTAACCTCTTATTGGCTGGGCAGTATTTTCTAGGTTGCCAATTATGAAATCATGGATTCTTGTATTGATGTAGCCATGTTGGTAAATTGTAATGCTCCTAATTTCAAAGTCACATGCACCCAATTGATCATGAGAGTTTGGTTGAACTTCACGTTGTTCTGTATGTTATAACTTATTGTTTAAGAGCATACACATGTGAACATCAGGAACATAAGCACAGCTATTAGTTAGCCTGCTTTATCTTATTATTATTATTGTTGTTGTAATTATTACTATTATTATTATTATTATTATTATTATTATTATTATTATTATTATTATTATTATTATTATTATTATTATTTGTTTTGTTTTGTTTCGGTGAGTGGTGTTCTCACCTCATTTTTATGTTTGTGTTTTTTCCCAGGAGCTACCTGAAGGCGATTGGTATTGTTCAAAATGTTGTTGCAATGGGTGCGGGAATGTAGTCAGTCAAATCCAAGCTTCAGTCTCTAATTCCCTGAAATGTTTGCAATGCGAACAGAAATGTAATATTTAATACCTATCTATCAGAGGATCATCTCTTTTCTCACTATGATTCAATTCTTTCTATATAGAAACTGGTATTTATATAATGTTATCCTAGGGACAAATTCTCATATATTTTTATGGTCTTTGTCATCTGATTATATGATGGATGTGGTGAGTTGTCACGCCCACCTTATTTGGCATAGCTGTTTACATCCAAAATTCACTTTTTAGAAATCCTATGTTTATCTTATTTTTCTTTCAAAGTTTTGAGTTCAATTTTTTTTTATTAATTCTATCTCATCAGTGTTTAATAGAGCTTGAATTGCCATTTGGCTTAATTAGTTCTTGAAATAAAAAATATATATATATTGAGAAATGGTAGCAATGCTTAACTAATCAACCTATCAAAGAGTTTGAATCAAATGGCAAAATCAAACGTAAAATATGAGAGAGAAAATGGGTAAGCCATGTGTCAAATGTAAAATGAATCAGGTTGATTTTTAGGTTGGTGAATTAGGTCTCCCAGGTTATATAGAACATGGAGAAAATGATGATATCATGATATTTTGATATTACTATTTGTCAACCTGACAGCTATCTTTCTTATAAACAGATCATGAGGAATGCATCAAAGAGAACATAATTGAGAAAGATTTAGTGGGTCCTGCCTGGTTCTGTGGAGAAGCATGCAAAAAGGTGATATACATTAATTTCTTGCCCAGGCAATGAAAAAAGAACACTGTGTACGCAGATTATTCTTAATTTTTGTTACGGCATATTAGCACATTCTCAATCTTAATTCACCATCTTGTGTAGATCCATTCGTGTCTTGATTCCCAAATTGGATGTGTGAATCCACTTTCTGATGGTTACTCATGGACCCTACTGAGGTGTATTGAAGGTGACCAACAAGTTCATTCTGGTCAAAATTTTGTCGGCCGTAAAGCAGAATGCCATCTAAAACTAGCTGTTGCCCTAACAATAATGGAGGAATGCTTCCTTCCCATGGCAGATACAAGAACAGGCATCCATATACTACCCAATGTATTGTACAATCAGGGGTGAGTAATTTTTTTAAATTACTGAAACCGGCTTTGAATTCTATCATAATTTTGTGAAATTATTGTTTTCTGTAGATCAGAATATGTCCGTCTTAACTATGAGGGGTTTTACACAGTGGTCTTGGAGAAAGATGACATTTTACTCTGTGCAGCATCCTTAAGGTACACTTTTTGATACATGTTACTTGTACTTTCTATATCCTATGGTACATATCTCTGCATTATTTTTAATTTTGAAATTCTGAGTCAGGATTCATGGTGCAACGGTTGCAGAGGTGCCCCTCATTGCAACATGTAGCAGATATAGGCGCCAAGGAATGTGCAGGCGCCTCATGAATGCTATTGAAGGGGTAAGAGCTTCATTTATATTTAGTTTTGTTTGTTTGACATTCTTTATCTGTCATTATGAAATTTGTATAGCACTTTTAACTCTACAGACATTGTCACACTTTACGTCATCAGAACCATGCAATAAATCAACAAACTAGATCCATCAAGCCCGAGCTCATCCTGGGCTCAGCTCGATCTTTGTTTGTTAATTACAAAGTTTAAAAAAACGGAAACGAGCCTCGAGGCGAACCGAGGCATAAGTCTGAGGTGTAGTCAAAAAATAAATATAAACATTATGTGTCTATAAAAAATAAAATACTTGACCTAGAAAAGTCTAAAACATCAAAAACACACATCAAAAATAAAGTAATTGACCCAAAAAGTCTAAAACACAAAAAAAAAACACATAAAAAACACCCTAAACCACCCAAAGCGCACATTTTCTTAGCGCCTCAGCCCTTAGAGGCGTATGTACAATCTGAACCCCATGAGGCGCGCCTCAGACTCGTTTTCTTAGAGTTTCGCTTCGAGGCACACCTCGAGGCGTACGCCTCACCCGTTTTTTAAAAGAGTAAATGGCCAAATTCGTCCCTGAGGTTTGATCAATATTGCTAGATCCATCCAAAATAAGAATTTTTGACACCTGAGGCACTAAGGTTTGAAATTTAGTGCTAAATCCGTCCAATTTGCAAACTCTGTTAAATACTAACGTTAACTTAGGGGCATTTTGGTCATTTCCTATCTCTTAATTGCAAATTCGTCCCTGAGGTTTGTTCCAAATTGCTAGATCAGTCCAAAGTGAGAATTTGTAATAAATTACAAATTGATTAGGATTGAAGCTTACAATCGTCTTTTTGGTTCACAGTCGACCGGTCTTGGCCAGGTATTCATTTGATGCCACTTCTATTAATCATGGAAATAATAATATATGGTTTGTTTTTTGTGATAGATTATGTGGATGTATGATGAGAGTCAAATGGATTGCCTTAAACTAAAAAAATTGAACGAGTTCAAATCTAGTAGAATTTTACAAATGGAACAGGATGTTATGAGTGTTGAAAATGAGATACATAGGCTATTGATTTTCTTAACACTCGGTTACAAGTTCTGCTGAATCATTCAGATTGATTCAATCGTGGAATGCATAAAATGTTTGAATATCTGTGTTATAATTGTGTGCTGCAACCATCCGACTGTTAATGACACTCCTTTACAACTTATGTTGGTATTCCTATTTCCTTCTAACAAGTTATGTTGCAATCAAAATCTTGTTTATTCAGCTTATAATTTGGTTGCTCTTAGTTATAAATATCTAAATATACAAATATAACGTGGCACTTTATTTTTAGTTTTATGCGAATAACCTATCTCATAACTACGTGGCGACATTCACATCAACTTAGTTCACTATTTACGTTGACCATTTCTGACATCAATATTTGGCTTAAATCTTAATTATGTAATATCTCTATATGTATACGTGTGCATATGTATATCTGGATGCTATTTTCTGTTGTGTTCATTGAGTTGACAATTATTAAATTATGTTCAAATAGACCTAATGATGAATCTTAACTTCCTATTCGTAGTATTAAGAAATGTTTGAATCGCTGTTCCCTTCTTTTATATATTTTGCTGATGTTGCATATGGAAGGTAAAGTTTTTGGGTGTTCTGTTTAATGTTTCTAAAACAGCTTGTAATCATTTTGTCTAGGAGGTAAGTACACCGAGGGTATTTGTAATATTTAATATTTAAATTTGGTCAATATTGCCTAATAAATTTGTAATTCATTAAAAATATCATTTTGGACTGATCTAGCGATTTGGAACAAACCTCAGGGACGAATTTGCAATTAAGAAATAGGAAATGACCAAAATGCCCCTGATTTAACGTTAGTATTTAACAGAGTTTGCAAATTGGACGGATTTAGCACTAAATTTCAAACCTTAGTGGCTCAGTTGTCAAAAATTCTTATTTTGGATGGATCTAGCAATATTGATCAAACCTCAGGGACGAATTTGGCCATTTACTCTTTTTAAAATGATGGTTAATTATTTTATTGTTTTGTTTATATGTATACATATATAGGGGACGGTTATTCTACAAAGTAATGAAAACGTGCGAAGTGTGCGAAGGCTCACTTTGTACATGATAATTACGTAATGATAATTACGTAATGTTTTTGCATGTTCATGAAAGCATTACGTAATTGTCATTACGTAATTATCATACACTTTGTACATGATAATTACGTAATGATAATTACGTAATGCCTTCATGAACATACAAAAACATTACGTAATTCTCATTACGTGATTATCATGCACTTTGTACATGATAATTACGTAATGATAATTACGTAATGTTTTTGTATGTTCATGAAGGCATTACGTAATTATCATTACGTAATTATCATGTACAAGTGAGCCTTCGCACACTTCGCACGTTTTCATTACTTTGTATTTGAACCTGTCCCTACATATATAATTATTCTTTTGTACATTTATAATTGTAATTTTATATGCATAGCCTAATGTACATTATGTCACTTTTATCAAACCAATCAATGTCTTTCATCTAGCAAGTCCTAGTACTATGTTCTCCAAGCTTGACTAATAGAATAGTAGGCTCAATTAAAAATTCAAATAATAGTTTCGTTAAGGCTCATGAGCTTACTTGAGCTCTATATTTGAACCTCAGGGCTCCAATCTAGGCTCAAGATTGTTTAAGCTCAGCTCAATTCGAGCTTTTAGCGAGCCAATCTTGAGTAGGTAACGAGCGGCTCAGCTTGTCTACACGACCCCCTATATATACTTCCGCAGTTCCGCGGTGTTTCTTGTATAAAATTTATTAGACTTTTCATTTTGTCCCTTTTGTTGTGTGGTCAGATGTTAAAGTCCTTCAAAGTTGAGAAGTTAGTGGTATCTGCCATCCCGGACTTAGTTGAGACATGGATCCATGGCTTCGGTTTTACCCACATGGTAGCTGATGAGAAGAAAAGCCTGGACAAATTCAACCTCATGGTGTTCCCAGGAACCGTTTGGCTCGAGAAGCCGCCCATGTACCAGGGGTCAACCCAAAGCACACACTTTCTTGGTAAGCCTCACTTATATACCTGGCAAAATTCCAAACACCGAGTTGGCTCACTTATAACCTTTTCCATGCCAAGAAAGTTTTAAGTAAAATTTGAACCTTTTTTTGTTCTAAAACCCATGAACAGGTGCGGCAGTGGAAGCTGTATCTTCAGACATGAATGGTGATCTTGAAGAAGCTGCGACTCTTGTGGATACGATACCCGTTTACGACACACAGTTTTTGCAAGAGCTGGAAAAAGTAATAATGAGTTGATAGAACCAAGTTTCATTCGCTAGTGGAGCAGTCAGAAATCTGGCTTGTGGTACAAATGATTGTATGATAAAGAAAAGGGTTAATGTTAGATACCACCAATCAAGTTTTAAAATTTAGCGGTTTAGTTCCCTAACTAATTTTTTTTTTTTGCCGTGGTTATATGTCGAAACATGTCAAACAAGTTTTTATAGGGGTTGATATTGGGTTAAAAAATATCCAAACAACCTTCTTTTATAATATTGGGTCATCCACATTTTGGCTAAATGAGCCAGCCAATGAGGCATACATGTTACATTGTTATATAGTCATCATCCAACTTGTTATATTTGTTGTGCAAGACACTACCTATTTAGTATCTAAAACTTTAACATGTTTTGACTACATTATAGCGACCGAGCATATGCGGTACGATACTCGGTTTTGACTAAATATCGATATCAATATTATATAGTACCGTTTGCTACAGTACCAGTAGGGATTAACATTAGGTGCCGAGTACTGGTACCTTGCAGATAGATTTAGTACAGTAATTGGCATCTGCTTTTCCAAAAATTAGGTATTGGTGTTTCCGGTACCAATACCGTATAGAGAGCATTTTGTAACAAGAACCCTACTAATACCATACCGGTACAACATTCAATACCTACTTTTTCAAAAATTTGATATCGTCATCGATCTCATCCCTAAATACCAGTACCGATCTCATCTCTACGTCCCTTGAACATAAAGTGTCTGCATTAGTTGGACAATAGACATGAAAATGACAATTTTATAATATTATTTTAGCTGTACCTTACATGATCTGTAGTTAGTAAGGGAATGCGAGGCGCAACCAAAAAATGACATAGGTATCACTACCTCCATGGGTTCACCGCTATTGGTGACCCAGGTAGTGGGTTTCGGGTAGTCTCGTGCACCATTTTCATGCTCTACCTCACGTGCACATAGGAGAGAGGGGTACCCAGATGCATTACGGGCGGTGTCGTTGGTGGGAGGTGTTCACGGGTGGTGCCGTCAGTAGGAGGGGCTCACAAGTGGTGGTGTACGCATGGTCTACTTGGCGGGCTGTGATTGGTGCGGTGGAGGTGCTCTACGGTGGCGCCCCTCAGTCCCTAATTTTTTTGAACGACCAACTAAACAACACCTGAACTACCAGTGGGTTAGCACTGGACAAATGCGTGCCCACTAGGCAGCCCAAGTCCACTAAGCCACCAATTCAGGAAAAAAAACCGTCGTCCGAAGGCCCACTGTTTTAAAACTCCTCTTGATCAGATTCGAAGTTAAATCCAGATGGGTTCAAACTTTTATGTTTATTTTCTCATACCATTCCATCAAATAACGGAAACCCTCCCTCTCTGACTTGGTAGTGTTTTTCAAGCAACTGTAAAGCACCAATTACATTCTCCATACTTCTTGAAAAAAAAATCGTTATAACTTATAACTAAAGCAAATAAATTAATAAATTATCATGGCTTCCTCCTGACCCACATTTCTGTTACACATCGACATCATCATCCTAAAACATCTTAAAACCTTAAAACTAACCCACAATCTTCAAAGGGTTATTCTTATTCCAATCCAATCAAATGCCTTCATCAAGAAAATTCTTCCATGCTCATCATCCATCTAACATGGGTCCTAAATCAATAACCTTAATCCTCTGTTTCTTTGCTGGTTTATTACTTACGATCAGCATTGTTGTTTTTAAACAAGACATCACTGGAGTGTATAATAAATGTGAACATAATAATAAACCTTTATCTGTGTCTGTGGCTTGGGATCACAGCAATGGTGGTGGTGGTGGTGATCAGAACCGGTATAAGGTGATGGGCTTTGTGGGAATTCAAACGGGTTTTGCATCGGTTGGTAGACGCCGATCGTTGCGAAAGACTTGGTTTCCTTCTGATCATCAACGGCTTCAAAGGTTAAAAGTTTGTTGTTGTAGTTTTTAATTTTGATCTAGAGGTACATGAGGTTAGGATGTCAAGATGATTGAGGAGAGGGAGCTCTCGGGGTGTGAATTTGTGACATGACATGAAAACATGACATGGACCTAATATGAAATTCGCAGGTTTTGGGTTTAGTCTAAATGGGTGCTAGTCAGATTCTGTGGACCCGTTTAACTAAACTAGACCATTTATTTTTTCAAGATGTGTTTTATGTCATGAATTTACGTGGTTGGGTATTTTATGCCATAATTTGTGTAACTTAAAAGAGAAATTGGCGTAACATTTTATTATTAAAATGTAATTGTTTATTACATGCATTTGTATTTTCTTTTGTTGTAAATTGTAATTTAAAAAAATGTGAATATTAGTGTCATGTTCAGGGCCATATGTCTGACAGACAAGCATAATTGTCAGTGTTCATGCAATTTTTTTTGGGTTCATGTCGTGTTGTGTTGGACATGCCAACCCTTAAACACGACCAGTTTAGGACCCTTAGACATGGAGTAGAGATCAAGAGTGTAAAATGGGCCTATAATATACATAGACAGGGGCGATCCTTTTAAGGCCCCCCCCCCCCCCCCCCCCCCCCCCCGAATTTTCGCTCAGAAGCTCCGATTATATAGTATTCGTATAAATTTTTTTGGTATATACGATTTTGACCCTCCAAAACTGGTTTTCAACCCCCCGAAACTAGTGACTTCCGACTCCTTGGTGACTTCCAACCCCCCGAAGTTTCGGGTCAAGATTCGCCACTGTACATAGAATACGGATAGGCTTTGTTATAGAGAAGAGAGCAAGACAATAAGTAGACAAGCTATCTAGGTTAAGTTGCCTAAATGGCAGCCCAATACAATAGGAGCTCAAGAACTCTATTATGCTAATATAGGCATATATGAATGCATGTTTGTAATATGATTATGTAAAAGTGACACGTCGGGTTGTGGTGTTACAGTTATGGTTTGTTTTAGTCGTGTTTTTTAAGACAAAGAACTAGTTTAATTAGGTTGCACAATCTTGTTTCAAGCCACCTTGCAATCACATTTGGAGCTACTAAATGTACCCTTATATGATTGATTACAGATTGAAAGAAGTTAATCAACAGAATGACTTGTAATTTTTTCTGTGTTACAAATTCAAATTATTGTGCAGATTGGAAGAGTCCACAGGGCTGGCCTTCAGGTTCGTCATCGGTAAAACGCATGATAAATCCAAAATGGCAGAGCTCAAGAAAGAAGTGGAGGAATATGACGATTTCTTGCTTTTGGATATCGAAGAGGAGTACAGTAAGCTCCCATACAAAACGTTCGTACTAACGACAGTTGTAACTAAGCTAATTATGCAGTTATGCTCGCTTTCGGAAATTCATATTAGTTAATGTGTTTTATCACAGGTTGGCTTTCTTCAAAGCTGCCTATGCACTATTTGATTCTGATTTCTATGTTAAAGCTGATGACGACATATACTTACGACCAGGTGCCAAGTTTTTTTTTTTTTTAAAATCATTTTACTATAACGCATCATCTGTGGTATTAGTCACTGTGTAACATTCTCAGCCTTTTTTGTTTCGCCGAATGCTAGATCGCCTCTCGCTGCTTTTGGCTAAAGAGCGTCATCACACATTTACGTATCTTGGATGCATGAAGAAAGGCCCTGTGTTCACTGACCCAAAGCTAAAGTGGTTAGTTTAACTATACAGCTGACTGCTACTGCTAATATTGCCACGCATATTCTAATGGATTTTTTACATCTTTCTGCTGTTTCTTTCTTTTCTGAGTCAACTTAGTTTGGTCATGTTCAAATAATTAAATTGGCATATAATGCAGGAACGAGCCGCTAGGACACGTACTTGGGAAAGAGTACTTTCTCCATGCTTATGGTCCAATATATGCTCTTTCTGCAGATGTTGTTGCAACCTTGGTTGCTTTAAGGAATAACAGGCAAGTAGAGAACCAACCCCTATTTGAAAACTGAGAGAACCATTTTGGGCCACACATTTCTTATAAAGGCAAAAAAATTTTTTTTTTTTTTTGCTTTAATCGCACGTTTTTATGCAAAGAATTTTTTTTTTTTTTTTTTTCATTATACATATGTGTATATTACATTTTCAGCTATACATACGTGTATATTTCAGTTATACATATGTGTATATTGGATTATAGATATGTGTATATTGAAAAAAAATAAAAAAAAAATTCCTGCATATAAAGCAACGATTAAAGCAATTTTTTTTTTTGCCTTAGAGAAATTTGTGGTCTAGAATAGTTCTCTCAATTCTCAATTTGGCCAAAGGTTCTCATTTGAACCAAATCCTTTACTCATTAATATTGTTATAATTATTATTATTTATTTATATATATATTTTTTGCATTTTTAGTGAGTTCAAACACTAAAGTGAAATCCAGTTTCGGAAAATATGACCATTTTGTTTACTTTCTACCTTCCAGTTTCCGGATGTTTAGAAATGAAGATGTTACAATCGGCGCATGGATGCTTGCAATGAATGTTAAACATGAGATTAACCGTCAACTTTGTCAACCAGAATGTACTGCTACATCCATTGCTGTCTGGGATATTCCCAAGTGTTCAGGTTACTACTACATCATTCTTTCAATTTATAAGCGTCTTGACTGCAACGAAATAATCAAATTATGATGGTCTATGCGTAATTATGTAATACAAAAGATGTAAAATTCTTGCAGGGCTCTGTAACCCTGAGAAGAAGCTGTTAGAACTCCATCAAATGAAAATATGCGCAAATAGCCCAACTTAGGTATCTGACGAGTAGCACACAACGCAATTTGAATGCCAAAGTTTAGCTTTTTTGGTGTTGATCAATAGCGATTAACGAAGGAAATTTCGTTCTGGATATACCAACTAAATCCGAGAACTTTTAGGGGATGACACCATTGACGAAACCCATATTCATGCAGTTTTGTGTTTTAAGTGTTCCTGTCAATGAATGATTTGCATACACAGTGGCGGATCTAGAAATTAATTTTAGTAGTAACGTTTTTCATTTTTTTCATTTTAGTAGTAACGTTTTTCAAATATCGTAAAAAAAAAACACAAATTTTCCACTACGGGCGCGAAGTTGAGTAGTAACGGACGCGGCACCTAGCTTCAAGCTAGGTCCGCCCCTGTGCATACATATGCATATAATGCACAGAAATAAGAATAATTGGCAAATAGTATGTCAATTAAAAAAGAAAAGTGTGTATATATCATCAAAATTCTTTTTGTTACACAACAAAGCAAAAGCAATAAAAGCCAGCCATTACAATCACACTGTCAAGTCAACAAATCCTTTATGCAGCCACTATTTTCTCATTTGCTTCTTTCTCGTCCACTGTAGCTACCGCGGGAATGCTAGCAGCGGATACTTTCTCACCTATCGACTCGTTATTTTGTTCAGCCAACTTAACATCTCCGCTTGCTATTTCCGGAGTTTCCATAACAGGTGACGTTTTATCTGACAGAAGTACAGAATTCTTCGGTTTATTTAAAGCGTGACAATGGGGACAATAGTAAGTGATGAACGGGAACTCCTCCTTTCTTGCAAGACCTGTATATAAACGAAATGAACAATAAATCAAATATAGCGATTGGTACTTAGAAGCAAATCAAAGTCAACTCACCATTATGCATATGACAATTTCCGCATATAAGTGCATACGACTGTGTTGGGTCCTCTCCTACAAGCAATGCAGCAATTCGAGCAATCCAACCACCGTCTTGAGCGCCTGGAGCTGCAGGATTATGATGCTCAACAACAAGCGGTTCATGTAGCGAATTTCCAGGAACCTCATTTCCACCAAATTGAGGTGTCTCTTTGCCAACATGATGGCCTGGATTATTTCTTCCAGGAGATCTAGGATTTGATTGGTTTCGTTTCCTGAGACCGCTAGTTTGTTGGAGGTCAACATCACTGCTTTTCCCCGTAGAATGTGCATCCTGTTGTAACTCGTCTGCAAGAAACACTTTCATGCCTGAATCTGCACCCAATTTTGATGCAAGAACAGTCGCAGCAGCTGCTTTTGCTGCTGGATCCGGGTCGTATTTCTGCAAAACAAGTTGGAAAATAAATACAATATCAGTATCAACTTATAAAGGCAAAGAACTCAACAAAAATGAAGAAAAGATTTATTCTCTTAAAAGTTTCATTCATCTTGATACAAAAATGCATAATGAGCGGCTCAAAGCGTACCTGAATGAGCTGCTGAGTGATGTAATAATTAGTTCTCTCTTTAAGCTCGTCGATTTTTTCTTGCCTTTCATCCCTAAGCTTCTCTAATGCTTTCAGATCTCTTCGATCACCTACATGAGAGCACATTAAAATGAATAGAGAACACTGACTCATGGTTATCAAAGGCGTTAGGCGCAGTCAAGGCGCTTAGGCCTCGCCTGGGCCCTGGGGCCTAGGCTGAAGGCGCAAAAAAAGCGAGGGGCCGAAAAAAAAAAAAACGAACAAAGAAAACTATATCTTATGTATTAGAAAAATAATAATATTCTTTAAATAAAATATGCAAAAGCTATTATATACCATTTAATATCATCTAACGGTATCAAAAACTATAAAATATTAATGTATTAGTGTATAAAAGTAGTTCTCCTAACATAAAGAATTTGGCTGGAAACTCTCCTGAATTTGAGAATCTCACCATAATCTGCACCTAAACCATCACCTGGAGAATTAAAGCGCAATTTCCTCGACTTAAAGCGCAATTGCCTCGCCTCGCGTAAAAAATGGGCCTAGGCGCAAGAGGCGATGGCTTTTAACAACTATGCACGAACTATAAGCATTAACATGATGCAAACCTCAAAAAAGGATAACACTTGAAGATGATTACAAGTTAACTTACAATATTTATTGAAACTTGAAAGCCCAGTATACAATCCGAATGATACAGCAGGCAAAAGAAACATAGGTAAGACTCGTAACGATCTCATCCTCCAATCCATGTCCATCGTTCTGGTTGTCATTATAGCATAACCCACCGCAACCAACTGCGACATAAATATAATTTCAGACCGAATATCACCCAAAAACCACACACATAAAAATTTGGCTAACGGATAAATTATTAACAATGTTAGATACGACTAATACATCAAGATTGAAGGCAAACAAGCAACAAGCTGCACCGCCAACCCCTTTAAATAGCAACACTAAATCTTTTAAAAACTACATTCATAGATCATGTCATCCAATCCCGATATTGAAACCAGGTACTATGCATGACCCATGATGACTACATATACTCTTAAATTCAATAAAAATGTAAACAACTAAACATACACGGTATACACCCATAATTTCCAATTCCCACATCCAGTTGTGAAAATATGACTACGGGGCTGTTTTGGCAACCTCTGCGCCATTAAGTGCTGAGTCAGTTGAGTACGCCGATGTGGTGATTGTTAGTTGTGTAGGAAGTGTAGCATGTCAACAGTGACGGATCTTGAACCAAACACCTGGTAGGGCCGGGCACAATCTGGGCATGCCGGACTCAATACATATACAAATTTTCGGAAAATTTTCAGTATAATTTACACTACGAAACGAAAAAACTGGGCGGGCCGAGGCCCGGTCTTAGCTCCACTACGATCCGCCCTTGTGTGTCAAGGAGGTGGTGTGTGAGTAGCCGGGTAAGGGTTATGAACACAGCTTAAGGAACAAAGCTATAAAATTTCCAATTTCCATTCGACATCACTTTAAAACTTAACAAGTAAGAGGCTTGCTGCTTGATTCAGAAGTTCTCTCCAAGTGAACCAAACACACTTAATGCTAGTGATTCAGAGGTAGCCTCTTAATAAAATCATTTCCACACAAACTTCAATTGTTCATTTCAAAAAAAACAAAAACACACACACACACACACAAACTTCAATTGTGACAGAAAACAATCACCAAAACAATCCATTCTAATTCAAATATTGGGATTTATAAAATTATGACAATCAAAGCTAAAAAAATGATATAATTTACCTCAAAAACAACAGAAAAGATGATTAAATTCCTAGCAGTTGTTCTCCATCTCAAAGATCTCCTCTTCATCCTAGAAACAAGAGTAGCTTCCTCTTTAGATATATACTGCAACCTCTTCTCAAAATCATCACCACGTAATCCAAACAATGCATTCCAAACCCTCAATAAAAAACCTTTCTTTTTCCCTTTTTTCTTATCTTTATTCTCTTCAACCACTTCCTTCACCTCTTTCTTCTCATCAGCCATCAAGATTCTATTTTTTTTACAGACCCAGATCAGAAACTAAACCAATAAGCAAAAAATGAACAAGGGCAGATCCAGATCAAGAAACTGGACAGACCCAGATCGGTTTCTTGGATATTGAAAGGGGAAAGAAGTGTGTGTGGGACAATAGCGTTGGATCAAGTGAATGAAAAGGTGTTAAAGTGTTAGGAGACAACTGTGAATTAAAAGATAAAAGAATTAAGACAATGGAAGGTCGTGGAGTGTGTGTGATGGTTAATTGTTATTCAATGTTTTAGGGTTTTGGTTAGAAGAGGGTCCGGGAGTAGAAGACACGTAACGCACGCTGTTGTGGAAATGAAACTCAATGGTTTCATTATTACCATAAGTCCACCTACTCTTACCAATATTAATAATACAATTTTTTTAGGCCTTTTTTTTATGTTAAGTGTTGTCCAAAATATCGTGGAGAAACATAGTCTAAACTCGGAGGGATAGATGAGTATTCAATAGGGGCATGGAGATTTTAACTATTATGACCTCCTGGAAAACTAGCAAACACTATAAGACTCGTAACAAGGAGGAGTGGTTGGGGATTCTCCTTATAACCATCATTTGGCGTGAAAATAAGTATATGTTTGGATGAATAAGAGTATTTAAGCAAAGTAAGTATTGAGAGAGAGAGAGAGAGAGGGAGGGAGGGAGGGAGAGAGAGAGAGAGAGAGCAAGAGTGAATGAGTTATGCCTTTGTGGTGAAGTGAAAGGGTATTTATAGTTGAATGAGGATGAAGGAATGAGCTAGCTGTCATCATCAATGAATATCCTTTTCTGTACCATTTGCCCTTGTCTACTGGCGTCCGCATATTGGGAGCATGTCCCCGGGCCCTGATTGGCCGGACGTCAATGTTGTATCGTCCTTGATGTTGGCTCTGCCAGAACCGTTATTGTAAGTTTAAGGTTATGTAGATCCCTGGAGTGTGATTGGTTAGTTGTCCCTGTCATGTACCTCATGTCATCTCTGCCACAACCATTAGTGGGGTGTAAAACTGGTACATAGACACGTGGGCTCTAATTCGCTACAGGTTGTTGTCACCTTGTACGGTTATTATGAACTATCCTGCCTGCGTATGCTAGCCCGCTCGAGGACTACTGGTGTGTGTGGATTCATAACAAGCTAGATTAGCTTAGATAGGCTTGCAAATGAACATATAAAATGTATGACAAACCTAGTGGATTTCCATTTAGATGCATAGTGGTGAAAACTTTTATCATGTCTAATTGTTTACCTGCTCCCTGAATGCTATTGATAGGTTGGCAAGTCCAGGTCTTAATTGGTCTAATCTTATTAAATTATGTTAAATATGCTCTTGGATGGTTTGTGTTTTACAAACCTTGACAAGTTTAGGTGCATTTGGGAGGCTTTCTGGAGAATTCGAATTGAAGACAAACAAACTGGGATCGAGGAATGGAAGAAACATATTTGAAAAACAAAAGAAGTTTAGACAAACGCAAGAGAAGGCGTCGCCAACGCACCTCTATGCGTCGGCGCGTCGACGATGCGCTTTCCCGACGCGGGCCATCCAGAAATGGTGTCACCGACTCTGTGTTACGTGTCAGAGACGCCTTTATCTGCCCCAGCTCGCAATTTGCCATTAATGACATATTAATATGGGGGTTTCGTATTTTTTTAATACTAGGAACCCTTGGACCGTTCTAACCTATGTTTGACCAATTCTAAACATATCTAATCACCCAATTGAATAAACAACATTGAGAATTGATAATTGGATCATGATTTCAACCACAATGCAACTTTAATTCCTCATAATCATTCCTAGGTGAGGATTGTAGGTAGTTTAGGGTTTTATCAACATGTTTAGTTTGATATAAACAATTAGGTAATCTTTTGATTGTGAGATTGGTACAAATCACTTGTTAGTATTGTTATGAATTCATAGTTGTTAATGACTTTCTTGCATTATAGACACTGTGAAAAGATAATTGCTATTGATTTTGATTTGTGTTAGGGTTTATGTGGGTTGTTCTTGATTAATGAAACATACTTTTGTCCAATTGATTAATAAATTTCGATGTCTATGATCAATTATTAGCTTTCTCACAAACACAAGAAATTATTAGAATTCGCAACTTGGATGAACCATTCGTGCAAATTGACCCTAGTTGCTTGTTAATCCAAAACCCAAGCGTGATTGCTTTTACAATGATGTTCCCGACTCACCTCAGTTAATCGTTTTTTATAATCATCAAGCTAATTACAATCAACATTTGTTAACACAATCTTGATACACCTTATGGTTTACCTTTTAAAACAAATTTTCAATAGAAAATAGCAAGCTAAATAATAATAATATTTTCATAAGCGACTCGTTTAATCAACTAAGCCTAAACATCGACCACCAATTCTTTGTGGTTCGATACACTTCTTGTCACTAGCTATTAGATATTAGCTCTCACTAGCTATGTAGCTAAGGAACTCATTTTAACTCTATCTTTGAACTTTCCGTGGTCCCCTGCCATGGACTGATTCTACTATAGATAGACACGTAAGGAAACAAGTTTTTAGGTATGATACTACCCTGACAAGCCGGCAACCCGCTTTAAAATAAAATTTTGTACAAATGAAATATCCTCTTGTAGAACAAGGGGTCCATTCGTACCCATTTTAAAACTCATCCAATTTTTATGATATTTTTGGTTTATTCAGCAAATACAAAAGATTTATTTAGAATATCGGGTATCAGTCAAACAACTATTACTATCTACCAATTTCAAAGAACAGACATCAATTATGCAAATTTTATTTAATAATATGTCACCTTTTGTTGTTTAAACATGACTTAGATTTGTCGCTAAATCCAAAATCTCGGTTGTTATTGTAATAGAATATAGTATCACACAAGATGCCAAATACAAACATAATGTTATAATGAAGAAGGATTAGATGCATCTATATCTATATATCTATATCTATATCTAGGGTGAGGTTCTTGTACAAAAGCCATATTTCGTAAGAAGAATACAAAATTGATATGTAGGCATTATTTTTTGAACTTAGTCATTATGTTTTGGCTTGTTTTGCTTAGAAAAACAACAAACATAACAATTAAAAACCGAAAACAATGTATTTTAGTCTTAAAACACCATGCTAAGAACATTAAGTAATGTGTTTTAATTGTTAAGTGGTGTGTTTTAGCTGTTTTTAAAATTTAATGACTATAATAAATTGCATTGTGTTTTAGATTGTTGTGTTTGATGTTTTTCAAGTTAAAACAACTTAAAACATCATTCTTAAATCCAAATCATGATGCCTACATGTCAATTCTTGATCATACTCACACTTCTCACGAAATATGTCATTTGTACAGGAACCTAAACCTCTATATTTATATTTATATATATTAATAAAAGAAAAGCACTAAAGCTGACATGACGCTTAATGGGGTCATTCTCTCCTCTTGGGTGCGCCACGCGGCGACATCCTCTTCCTTATTTTTATCCAAACGTCTTTTTCTCTCCCATGTTTCCCTCACAATTTTAAAACTTTAATAACCTTTACATACGAGATTTTCTTTAAAAAAATTACATCAAATTAACGAATGTTTTATTATCTTTTAAACGAGTACCATAGTATTATACACAAAAAGAAAAAAAAACGAATTTTTTTTATGGGTTTTGGTTCATACAGGAAAAAACACAATGTGTTTAGACAATTCATTAATCATATCTAGGCAAGTCATTGATCATGTTCAAACCAGGATTTCTGTTTTCATTAAGAGTAGAATATGTTAAAACCACTCATTTCCAGCAAAAAAAAAAAGTCACACTTTCAAGACCACCGCCTTAATCACGCTCTGCAATGGTTGTTTCTAGCTTTGCTGCTCATCTAAACATACATCTTTTTAATATACATTTTCATTCTTATTCACATGATTAAAATTGTTGTTTTCTCATATTATAGTACATTAATCTTTATGTTACATCATAACACATATTTTATCATTTCATATTAGATTTATCTATTCCGAAAAGCTTCCGGGATATAATATAGTAGACTATAATCATCTTTAATCCCATCCAGGATTATATCTATAGACATACGTCGTTATCTATAGTCTGTAGATAAATTTGTAAATTAAGCATTTCAACTTATGAATACTGTACATACTAGCTGGATTGTCCGCGCGTTGCCGCGGATACTTGTGTCTTTCTACGCAATTTGCATGACACGTTTCAATATCTAAGCCCTTTGGCCTTTAAACAAATATCATTTATATAAAAAAAATATAAAAATATTTTCATGGTCAACCAGACCTCTTTCAAACTACGTGATAATGAACAAATAGTGCTGAAAACTAACTTTTGTCTATGCTCCTTACAACAATCCTACATTGATGCTAAGATCTATGTAATGTATTCTATTGCGGTCAAAATTTGTACGCATGAAAAGATAATACACATTTCATTATAGACAAGCATACTCAAGCGTTAGAATTGAGCACTGGAATAGCATAAGTCTCGTTTTTACAAGACAATATCCAAGGAATATACGTACCTATATAACCTGAAATAGCATAACTTATGTTCAACTTTAGTTTATCGTGTAAAATAATCTAAACAACTTGAGCACAACTTGTATGGTCCAAACCTCTCATATATTTCTAAAGATGTTTTGGTCAATTCTAGGCTCACTTCCTTGGTCGAGTCTAACGACCAATCAAGCAAATCGCAACTTGATACATATGAACTCAATGGATTTGTCAAAATCTATCTTATTTAAACAAATAGTTAATTAATCATTTTAGGAGTTAGGACCGTTGTCAATTTAAACTAAAAGAGAGATGAGTGGATAGTAATGTTAAAGATGTTATTTTGCAACTTTTCCAGTCGTGTTAGTTCTTTAGTCGTTGTAAAGCAACATAGCTTAATTGGTATGAATATTAAAATGTTTAGAATCAATACATGTCTATGCATCTTGTTAAAATACTCAATAGTGGGTAAAGTAATATAAGAAGTGAAGTTTACTGATGTCGTGCTGCAATATATACATATATATTTATCTACAAATGTGGGAATTATATTCACATATGTACGGGTTTTACGCAAAAAATACATTCAAGTCATAGACCTTCATGTAAAGGGTTATATACACCGTGGTTACATACAAAATTTTCCCAAGTAAAAGTTAGATTGCGGAATGTGATTGTCAGTTACAGAAAATAAAATTTAAAGTCAGCTCAGCTACAATGAGGGAAGTTAAAGATTAACTCAGGTAAGCATGTGGTTTTCACCGTAGTTTTCACCCCCATGGTCTCACACGTAAGTCGTTCCCACAATTATAGTGATTATATCAGAGTAATAAAAAGTGAACTAAAAGAAACATATATATATATATATATATACACCGGCAGTGTACCGATCAATTATAGTATAGTCCTTTTAAGTCCGAATGTCGATCCACAGAGAAGCGCTTAGGCATATGTAGTAAATAACTTAGTTAGTTTCATTTACAATATTTACAAGTGACATTGATTGGGGGGGGGGGGGGGGGGGGTTGAGTCTTCATTACAACTAGATGACGATAAAATAAAATACAGAAATTAAAGATATTTTTTTATTTTTCTTTTTGAAAATTTAAACTATATAAATTTTAAGGTTTAGATTGTTTCTTTTTATATTATGAAATAACTACTTAGGCTAGATTCATGCTATTGTTTTTATTTCTATGTCTATCGGTTATGGAATTGTTTAGGGAACCAGATTTTTAAAGATAGACTAAAAATTTCCTGTTTGGTATGTCAATCATATCTCAAGATAGTACAAAAGTAAAATCAATAGTTGTTAAGTCACTGGTTCGGGTAATTGGGATTCTTGACTGTTTCCCAATTATGATAAAGTACCTTTAAAGTAAATCTACCTTACAGCGCGATAAACTTCATGCAAGGTAACTTAGAAATGATTAGTAAGACACATAAAACAAAGTTTATTGAAATAAGAGTAGCCTTTTTGCAAAGCTTTAATCACTTCATAGTTTAATAAATAAGATAATATGTTATGTTAATTTCTCACAACAAAGGTCTTGAAATTAGTAGTATATTTAGAACCTATAAATTCTTTACTATTATTCCCATGGATTTACGAGCTCTTTTAAAACCAATAAGTAATTAACTTACAAATGATGTTTGAATGTAACTTATGTTATTTACTTAACATGCAATTGTTTATGAAAGACATTCATTAATTAACATGTGGGAATAATAATAAGTCATAGATTAGTTCTAAATACGCATATACATCTTACGAACACGTCTAAGTCTTTACTTTATCATTGAAATCATAAACTTTAATTCCATAAACCGAAAGTCATAGTTTTTATACAATAGCAATCCTCATTACCTAAGTAGTACAAAGTTTTTAGCTATTAAACATTATGAAAATTTAACATACGTTTATTTATATTACAAGACTTGAAAATAGAAAAGATAGAATTAACCGATTGATCTTCGACAAATCGCGTTGCGTAAAATGGTCACGAAACTTCCAAAATCTTCAAATCCGAACTAAAATTAAGATTGGGAATTCGTTATAATGAGTTTTTACTCGAAATTGGTGCCCCGAAGTCTGATCCCATGGCCTGCTATTTATACCAAATTTTGGAGGAAATTACGGTCCGTAAGAAAGATTCTTACGGTCCGTAAATTTCCATTATCCATTTTTTTATTTTACGTGCTCGTCCACTTAAAAAGTTAGGTCACAGGATATTACACTCCGTAATTTTATAATATTACGGGGTGTAAGATCCTCCAATGGGTAAAAACTTCAGAATTTTCTTCGATTCCGTTGTCAATTGAATTTTAGCTTGATGTGCGATTGTATTTCCGTAGAAATCGTCCTTGATCTCATCAACTTTGTCCTTTGAATTGTTCTTCTCTTTTCTCAGTTGTTGATGGTTTCTTGATTTCTTTCTTTTCTTCGTTTTCTTGTGCATTTTCGCTTTATTTATGTACAACACCTGAGAATTTACGAAATGTTACGAACAAGGATAAAACACACTAAAATCACACATATATACAATAAAACGATAATAAATATATAGTAAAAACATATATAATTTACAACATATCATTTACGATCAGTGGCGGATCCAGACTTCTTTTTGACGGGGGGCACAAATTAGTTGTGTTAAAAGGTTCGTCACAATATGTCATGTAAAACGGATTCATATTTATCCACTTAATGATATTGTTAAAGTATTCAAACTTACTAACTTAATAATCGAAAATTTAAGAACATCTTGGAACAAAAAAAAAACACTTACAATAGAACACATCACTTACCTACTCAATTTAACATGTTATCATCAATACCTAATAATGTAATATATAATGTTTAACTCTTTGTTTAAAATTCTAGCAAATTTTAAAATCAACAGTTTGAAAACAATTTAGAAGCAAGAATATAAATACCAAATGAGTAAATGCAAACATAAAAAAATATTATTTTTTACTACGACTGTGATTAAAATATTTGACTTTTCCTTTTTCTTTATTTCACTTGAAAACTCATATAAGTTAATAATGTTTATTAGATGTTCTCATATTGGGCTGTTCAAAAGCCCACTCCATCACATTACTAGTGTAAGGAAATGACCCATTAGTTATCTGTCTTCTTCATGTTACAACTATACGCTTTTGCAAGCAGTTGCAGTCGCCGGATCCGATGTCGAACAAACAAAATCTAGTCATTTGAACTTCATTTTTCTATTCTCCAATGATCTCCATTTCTACCAATAGTAATTTGGAAGTGTCAAGGTATTAAATGGTTCGGAATAATATATCGATATCAACGGTCGCCGGAGGGATGTACGGTGGGCACATGCCCACCCTTAGGCCTTAGTGGATCCGCCTCTGTTTACGATCAATTATATATCTCTAAAATTATTCCTCTAAATCATGACATGGAAAATACTAAAATGACATATTTCTTTCACCTTTCACTTTAGTACTTCACTCAGCTTTCTGGGGTTCCGAGTACTGGAGGATCGGCTCCCTCACCTACAAATAAATTTAAAAGTTTCAAAGGCTGTAACACTGAATCTACGAGTAAAAGGCAAATTCTTAACATTGGGTTGACTCGTGTTTTCACTTCCAACGTTTAAAAAATAGTATTATATTAATATTATTCTTGTAATTAAAGACATTTAAAACATTAATTATATAATAATAAAAGACCTTAGTATTTAAATAGTTAGGTTTTAGGTTTTTTTATTTTGACCAATTTTTTTTGTTAACTTTTTTTTTCTCATTTGACCACCAATTTTTTTGTTAAGTATTTTTTTCTCATTTTGGCCACACAACGTTTTTTTACTTTCTGTTTAAGTTTTTTTTTACCGTTCTGGCCACCAACTTTTTATTAAGTTATACTTTTCGTTTAAGTTTTTTTTCCCGTTTTGGCCGCAAACCTTTTTATTAAGTTTTTTTTTTCCATTTTGGCCCTTTTCTCTTTTTGTTAACTTTTTTTTTCTCATTACCACCAATTTTTTTTTAAGTTTTTTTTCCCTAATTTTGGCAACACAATGTTTTTTTACATTTTTTTTAAAGTTTTTTTTTACCCCGTTTTGGCCACCGACTTTCTGATTAAGTTTTTTTTTCCCGTTTTGGCTCGACATAATGCGTTTTTTTACCCAATTTCGCACGTTTTGTTAACTTTTTTTTTCTCATTTTGACCACTAATTTTTTTGTTAATTTTTTTCCCTCATTTTGGCCACACAATGTTTTTTTACTTTTTGTTTAAGTTTTTTTTTTCCGGTTTTGGTCACCAACTTTTTTTATTAATTTTTTTTCCCAATTTTTGCCCCCGACATAATGCATTTTTTTACCCGATTTCGCACGGGTTCGGTTTTTGTTCGTTTATTATCTATATATTTAACGACCACGAAATGAATAGTTGCTTCACTCTAACGTACGCAGCCCGCCACCGACCACATCTACCGTGTGCCATCTCCACCATGTGCCGCGGACCGCGGGAGATTCCCGGTATTCTCCGCGTAGCCGCTGCCACTTTTGTATTTTCTCATTGTCCAAGGTTAGTCTCTATGCCTTTGCCGGTTACCAAAATCCGCATTAACACGTCATGTAAAAAACGCGCAACGCGCGTATAAATACACCTAGTTACTTATAAAGTTCAAGGAAAAGAACAAAAAATGTTTTTTTGTTTGTTTCAATCCAGGCCAAACCATTTTGACCCACACTGTAACCCGTCCCACCATCTAACGTTTAACAGATCAATTGTGTAAAATGTGTTCTGAATTAAGAAAATGCATAAAGCCTTCTTTATCAGAAAAAAGTTATATTCATATTACAATGATATCCTTTTTTAAATTTAAACACATTAATTACTTATCATTTGAAGCTAATGAAAGAAAAGTATTTGTGCTTCGGTCCAATCCAAACCATTTGGCCGTCTCGTTTAATTAGAACAGAAACTTTAACTCATTTTCTTTGAATGGGTCAATTGATGTGCCCAGAAGGAAAAAGAAGTTTAAAGAAAATGAATTTTATTATAACTTTAAAAAAGTGTTTATGGGTCGAATTTAATCCATTTTGCCCGTAACCCAACACATCTGGCACGACACATTTTCGGCCGCCTCTAATAGGAATTATTTATTTCTAAACAGTATCCATTTTATCATATTGATTAAAATTTCCATTTCCACACTTGCAAGTCCTTCTGCCACATGGCTTTCTATTGAAGCTATTGGCTGCAAAGCATATATTTGTAAAGAAACCATAAATAGTTGATTAAAGAACCATAGCATAATTCATAAATAGGCATGGAAGTCATGAGAAACTTTAACAAGAACCCGACTGTTGCTTGTAGGATTGTTTTGTCCATTCGCACTCAACTTAAAGGTTGCTGCAAATCGGATCTATCTTTCGCGTGTGTGAGATTAGATCCTATGGAATCTAGTCCACCCAAGGTGGATGTGTCCCAACCATTAGTCCCTGGTCATGTTATCCAATAAGTGAGGTCATTAATTTTCTGTAATGCAGCTTTAGAGGTGGGAAAAGATAACCGGACTTGAATTTCAAGGAATTGTCAGTTTTGACCAATTTATTCTAATAGGTCATATTCCATCGGGTCAAACGAGTAAAACAAAAAAAAAAACTAAACTCAAAATGAGTTAACAATAAGGGTGTGAATTTCTTATACGAAACGGATCTAACACGAAACTCACTTTTAGCTAACAGGATGTGTTTGGATTGACCGGATTGGTTCGCTCCCTGGCCGTTAACCCTTTTGATTTATAGCTTATCTTTTGAATGTGCTCTAAGTCATAAATTAAACTCATTTTTTATTTCAAATTTAAAATATAACAAAAGAGCATCAATAAAATGGGTCAAACAAGTGTGTTTTTAATTCATAACTTCTAAATCTGAGTATTAACGAAATAACAATAATCAACCAGACCTAGCAGTATGTGGATGCCTGATGTTTGTTTTAAATAGTAGTAAAAACATTGGACTGCGAGTACAGAGGTTATATTCCAAGTACCAATTAGCAGGTCCTACAAAGGAAGTGGGGAGAACATCACCGCCATCATTGCACAATGCACAATGCACAACAAGAATCATAATCATACAGTCCTTTGATGTCATTATCAGATTCAGCGGTGTGGTGATCGTCCACATAAGATGCAAAGATTCCCGGATGCTTCATTGTAAATTTTTAGGCTTCACTTCAGAACATTAACAAAAAAATCTTGTATAACCATCAATATAAATTACTTATTTTTTTAAAGATTAAAATATTGCCACTAACCTCATCAACAACATCTGAGATCCCAACTTTCGGCAGCTCCATTCGGCATGCGTAACAAAACTGTCAAGATGGGAGGGGTCAATACAACGTTGTGGGTTAATCGTATCTACTGATATATTTTTGTATGTTTTTGTACTAATAGTGGTTACAGTGATACCTGTTTGACTTTATTATAAAATGAAATTATCATTGGGTTATTTGTTACACTTTTTAATAGGCATCCTACAATGAGATGTAAAAACATTATGGTGACGCTAGCAAAACTATGCACACATTTTAGCATGACAATGGTTGGCTTAGGAAAAACCTATATTTTAAATGATACTTAGACTAGAGGGTGTGGGGGGCGGCATAGGGTGGGCATGAGATGCCGGGCCTCTCTACACCACCCCCTGGACCGGCATAGAGCTAGGGGCGGCATGGGAGGCAAAATCTTGCCGTTGAAGCCGGACCTATTATTTGTTTTTTAATTGATTTTTTTATTATTTTTAATAATTCTGACCAATGAGGAGGCCCGTCATCATAGTGCACACCACCCCCTTAGAGGCCCATCATCAAGATGCCGCCTCTCCTCCCACTCCTACGTGGCGGCTCATCATGAAAATGCCACCCCTCTCCACACCCACTAGTCTTACTCATTAGCTTTTAGAATCAAACCATCCTCCCCCTTGACTTTATTTTTAATTTTAACAATGTTATTTTCACCCACAAGGAATATTGCTTAACCCAAATCGACCCATAACTTTGGATATTCAAATATAAAGTTTAAAGCATCCCAAAAGTGATATATTTGGTATAATAAAAACACATACACACACTTGAAGACAAGCAAATTTAATGTCTACACATATATTTTTTAAAAGATGGTGGACTTTTTTAAGAGTTAGTAGGTTTTAGAATTAGAATCAAACCAGCATGCTACCTTACGTCCTTAACTTTCTTTTAAGTAGCAGCGACAAAAAAATAAACAGCCTAAAGATGCACATATTGTTTTAGTTTATATAGCAGCTTACATCTTTCATGTATCTACACATAAGCACAATGTATTGTGGGATTTTATGAGGGAATTTTATGCTTGTATGTATTGTGGGATTATATGAGGGAATTGTATGGTTGTAGGTATTGTGGGATTATATGAGGGAATTGTATGCTTGTATGTATTGTGGGGTTATTAACCTTTGTTATGAGAATGATAGGAGATGCAGGTATGTAAGTATGATTGCAGGAGACATGGAGGTTTGGGTCGGGGTAACCCACCCGAGCTTGAAAGAATGCTTTGGAGATGATCACAGAGTATTGTTGGATGTTACTTCCGCGTCATGAGTATATTACATGAGGTCACCTATTGAACTAACTAAATGGTTATGTGGTGAATGCAGGTTGTCTTTTTTACCTATGAAGTAAGTAAAGGATGGAGATCGAGCAAGGAGGCGGATTGTACGTGGTCACGGTCACATAATCAAATATAGATGAGTTACGTCGAATGTATTAAGAAATATTTTAAGATGTAACACCAAAAATACTTAGTAGATTCGGTTTCTGAACATGCAAGGTTGTTTTAAGAAATGAATTTTTAAGTTGGTATTTTTCCGCTGCGAGTTTTCTGTAAATCAGTTTAGGGTGTTACAATGGGATATCAAATACCTGCTTCTTATCACACCATAAGTCATTATGGTAACTTTGTGTTTTTTTTAAGTGTTTGCATTTCTTTCTTAGTGAAATGATTTTGTTTTAGATGTGTATAATGTGGTTTTCCAGTCCAACTTCAAACACGAGTTTTGAGTAGGTAGTGATGATGATGATCATTTAGTTGTACCTTTTAAAATTTCATAGTAGGTTACTGTATATAATTAGGCTAATGTTATCAACTTTGCATTTTAAATGAACAATTAACCTTTTGTGTTAGATTTTGATGGAGCATATGTAATATCTGACTATATGACCGGAAACAAGTATTTAACACTACATTTTCATCGATTGATTGCTTTTGAAGGCCAATAACGTTTTAAAACATCATAATACACTGAAGACAAAACAAACTTTTAAGTCGCGCAATGAATCACACTAGTTGTATGTTGATCAAGTATCTCAAATATTTCTTGATCTAAGTATGTATAGTTGCCTCCGGAGATCGGAATACATCTACCCATAGGCCAACAATAAGTCAAGGTTGTTTCAAAATCTATGTGCCCCTATCATGTCTCATATCTTATAATTTCATTTTTATCGTTTCAGTTTCACATACAAAATCAGTTTTATTAAATTAGTTTTACACGTAGTTTGGGTGCTTGGGTCACCTCATAGGAGACTTTTAGGGTGGTCGGGAATGACCTATGACTAAGGCCCGTTTTATTCGAGGGCAATTTTTTTATTTTATAAGATGCCTATATACATATGTTATGTGTGTGTGTTTTGTTTTGCTTTGTTTTTTAATAGAAAACCTATTTTAAACCTAAAACGTGGACACATTTAAAAGTCAAAAACTTATTACCTCATTTATCACCCCAATACTTATTTAAAAACTCAAAACTTAAGGTCTAAATGACATATTTTTTAATGGCTCCGATAGGGCATCTAAATCTTCAGGGACGCCTCTGGGGCACCCTTTCCGTTTTATCACTAAGTTTTTTATCGAACCCAATATTTAGCACGTGCCACCTCAATTTTTTACATTCTATTACTAAACCCATAAAACACAAGGGGCACCATCACTAAGCATCACTGAATCATTCCCCATCAACCATAATTACCAACCAACTACAACATTACAGTTCATCCTCAAATAAAACCACCCACCCACCATCCTTCTTTCATGATCGCGATAGCCATTACAATCGTGATGGTTTTCATCGTGAAAAAGGGGGCAGCGTGGTGTTTCACACCATCACTGGGGCTAATAATTACACACACACACACATCAATGAAAAACAGGTGGCGGCCCAAGGGTGAGGATTTATTTTTAGTAGGTTAGGGTTTTCTATCCAAAAAGGAGTGGTGGTGCAGAATTTTGCCCATCTACCTGCTATCCTTATATAATTTACCTTTTATATATGAATGAAAAAGAAATCAATCTTAAAAAAAAAACATATTACCTATTACCTATATATTAATTTTCAAACTCTCATGAATAGTACTAACGAAGTTACTATTCAACTCCGTTAAGTTACTATTTAACTCAGCTAAGTTGCTATTTAGCTTAACGGAGTTACTATTCAACTCCGTTAGGTTACCATTCAACTCCGTCAGGTTACTATTCAACTCCGTCAAGGTACTATTTACTCTGTTTTTTTATTTTTTTTTCCTAAATCCGTTTTTTTTCTCCGTTAAGTTACTATTTAACTCTATTTTTTTTAATTTTCTTCACTCAACTCTGTTAGACTACTACTTAATTCCGTCATGTTACTACTCAACTCAACTCCGTCAACTACTATCCAAATCCGTAAAGTTACTATTCAAGGTCGTCAAGTTACTACTCAACTTCACTCAACGCAATTAGGTTACTACTCAACTCCGTTAGGCTACTGTTCAACTCCGTTAGCTTAACGGAGTTACTATTCAACTGCGTTAAGTATTTGACTTCGTCAAGTTACTATTTACTCTGGCTTTTTAATTTTTTTTTTCACAACTCTGTTTTTTTCTCTGTTAAGTTACTATTTAGCTATGTTTTTTTTTTAATTTTTCTTTACTCAACTCCTTTAGGCTACTACTCAATTCCGTCATGGTATAACTCAAGTCAACTACTATCCAACTCCGTCAATTTACTATTCAAGGCCGTCAAGTTACTACTCAACTCCACTCAACGTCGTTAGGTTACTACTCAACTCCGTTAGGCTACTATTCAACTCCGTTAGCTTAACGGCGTTATTATTGAACTCCGTCAGGTTACTATTTACTCTGTTCTTTTAATTTATTTTTCTCCGCAACTCCGTTTTTTCCTCCGTTAAGTTACTATTTAACTCTGTTTTTTTTTTAATTTTGTTTACTCAACTCCGTTAGGGTACTACTCAATTCTGTCATGTTACTATTCAATTCTGTCATGTTACTACTCAACTCAACTCAACTCAACTCTGTAAACTCAGTGCCGGCTCTGGCATAAGTCAAATGAAGCAAGGGCTTTAGGCCCCAAAATTTTAAGGCCCCCAATCATCGGCGGAACCATAAGGTCCGACACTCCGGCCGGCTAACTGTTTTCCACCGGAGATGCAATGGTCGACTGTTTTCTCTGTGTTTTTATTGGTGTTTGACCCCTCAAATACGGTCAGTAAACCACATAAAATAAAGCGAGAAAAGAGTGTAAAGTTTAGATCTGAATTTTTTTTTCTACCTGCAAGAACTGGTCGTTGCAACTTGCAGGTGAAGATGAAGAATTACAGAGGAGTAGAAAATGAATATAATATAAGATGCCATTCAAAATAAATTAATATTTTATTCTTTAGCTTTTTATTTTCCCTATGCAACGTTTTAAGATTTATATTTTTTAAGTTTCACAATAAGTAATAATTTTTCATTCTCTTCAAAGTGTTTACCTTCAAATTTTTTTCTTATGTTTTATACTTATTTAAGAATTTAGTTAAGAGAAGCTTTCTATTCGATTTGATTTTTTTATTATTTTAAGCTTATTAGTTTATATAAAATTTTAATATTCTGCTCTAGTTTATTAATTATATTTATATTTAAACAACTTAATGTAGTATATATTTTGTTCTTGAACTACATGATCCGTGTATTGATAACAATAAAGAGAACAAAACAGTATACCTTAAATTATTCAATTTAGATGTTAACATAATAACATTGAAATACCAAACATAATGGTGGTGTAGTGGTTTGTTGATTGAAGTTAAAGTTTGGGTATTATTGGCCGTAAAAGATGCCCTGTTCAGGATTTGATTCGTTTGCCGTTTAAAAAAAAGATGTTAACATTGAAATAAGAATAATAGGTTAAATGAAAAATTAGAAAATAACATCTAATTTTGTGTTGATATGTTATTTACAGAACTGAAATTATATATATACTAACCTTCAAAAAAATATATATATATAAAAAAGGCCTCCATTTCTTTATTCGCTTTAGGCCCCGATAAACGTTGAGCCGGCCCTGTGTAAACTACTATCCAACTCCGCCAAGTAACTATTCAAGGCCGGCAAGTTACTATTCAACTCCGTTAATTATTGGTTCGCTACATCAGATCCGAAAGACAATATTCTTGCAACTTATACACCGGTAACAGACATTGGAAAATTAAAAGAAAGGCTGTTGTAATACTAAAAGAAATTGCGTCGTCCTTCCACTATTGTGCGTTAATACACAGAATTAGAGACCGGTTTAACCTAGGCGCAACGCGCCGCCTCGATTACCACTAGTTAACTTAGATTACAATCTAAGTAAATGAAAAGGGAGAAGTGAAAAATACCCATCAGTTCTTTTAGTTTTTGGCCCGAATAGAATTTACAAAATACTAAAATAGTAAAACCCAATTATGTTAAAGGCCCATACATTAGTTCATCAGGCCAACTATTCATTTAACCTATTAAGAAAAAAAAACCCCAAGGCCTCGTAAATGACCAAATAATAATAATAATAATAATAATAATAATAATAATAATAATAATAATAATAATAATAATAATAATAATAATAATAATAATAATAATAATAATGTATCGTTTTGTTTGATATAACATTCACAATTATCGTTCTAGTACTGTTATTTTATCTATATGTAGGGTTGTGCAACGTTCAGAATCAGACTGAACCGCTAAAAACCAAAATCAATAACATGCGTATTGAAACCGGACCCTATAATAACCTAACGATGTTACACATGACCTCTTGTTCTAGTGGTACGGTGTCCCTCCTTACAAATGTGAGGTTGTGAGTTCAAATCCTTGCAAATGCAAGGTTAGATGGAAATAAGGTGGTATAAAATTTGCTGTTAAAAAAAACACCTATCGATGTTCTCGTATCAACAGTCCTAGGCCGGAACCTGTTGTAAACTTTTTTTATTTTCGGTAAACACTTAAATAAGCTACTCAAAGCTTTAAAGGTTGACCACTGACTTATACAAAAAGTTAACACTCAAACAATTTTTTATGAATATACAATCCCAAGGAACGGTTGCATTGACCTTGTTATTAAAAGAAAATTTCATTGACATAAACGAATCGAACTTTTAGTAAACACTTCCTGAACCGTTTGACGAAAAGTCCGTTTGTGTTTGTTCTTTTAATAAATGAACGAGCACAAACAAAAAAAATCATTTGTTTAGTTAAACGAATGAACATAAACAGAGGCTGCGTTCGTTCGTTTATGTTTGTGAACGTTTGGCAACGTGTTCGTTTACGTTTGTTTGTTTATGTTCGTTTATGTTCAATAGTTTAGTAAGGTTTTAAATTTTATAATTTGTTTTGATATTCTTTTATTTTTATTTATTTTAGCCAAATAAATAATTTATATGAGGTAAATATATATATGTGAATTAAATTTTATTTGAAAGTTAATATATGTTAGTTCGTGTTTGTTTCTGTTCATGAACACTTCTTTGTGTTCGTTTGTGTTTATGAACATTTGTTTGTGTTCATGAATGTTAGTTGTGTTCATATGTGTTTATGAACAAACTTAACAAACGAACACGAGTGTTTTCTTAACAAATGGACATGAATGAAAATGTCGTCCGGTAAGTGTTCATGAACACATATATTTTCTTAACAAACGAACAAGATAGCTTCATCAAATTTGCTAAACTTTGTATTGCAATCAACATATTTGCCCACAAAATTTATAAATAGGGTTTTAAAATATAATCTTTAATCCCAACCCGGTTATATAAAGTTATTTAAGCGGACCCATAGGTTTTTACCAGAACTGAACTGGGGAAACATTTTCGTCAAAATATGAGAACCGAAAAACCGGCCTTAATACACCAATTCGGTTTGGATTTAACGGTTTGGTTTCAATTACCAAGTTCTTGCGGTTCAGAACCATGAATTGCTCAGCCCTATCCATAAATTTATTTATCTTTTGGCCCATTTTTATAAATTGAACAAGGCCTTAAGGGCCCTCAAGAAGTCATTTATTTAATACTAAGAGGTCCACTAGAGATCAGAAATTGTTGAAGAAACAGAGACGACCCTGGCGGGATCAGTCCTGAAATGCTCAGAAATTCTCAACTTTGGAAGTTGGCATCCAGATCCACTTGGTGGCTTGTGTTTGCTTCTTCGTATATTTATAGTTGTATGCTTATTGTTAGACCATGGGTAATGGTTAATGCCCTCTAAGGGGCATTTTTCACCACATCATCATAATGCCCCTTCAAAGAATGTGTAATGGTAAACCACTTTTTTAATGCCCTTTCAATAATTACTTTCTTTATTTTTCTTCTCTTTGGGCATTATATTAGAAATGCCCCTCATTCTTCATGCCCCAATAATGCCTAGGGGATGGTGTTAAGGGCTTTATCAAACTCATTCATGCCCACATAATGCTCATTACACATGATCTTATCAGTATATTCCCTGTCACCAAACAACAATTTATGAGATTTCTTAAACTGCAATAACTACTTCTAAATTAGTTTAGAGTGAGCTTGTCTCCACGTTTCCTAACCCGTAACAAAGCTGATTCAAAATTCTGTTTGGTTTTAAGTAAATGCTAAATAGGTAAAATAACTTGATGATTACTAAAACATTTTTATTTCAATGAATTCTGTTAGTATAATCGCTATGGTTTGATGTAAATTGATATGATATGGTGAGTCATTGATCCTATTGTAGATAGGATCTTGAAGATATACACATATGTAGCAACCGTTTATATATAAAATAAAAATAAAACAATTTGATTACGATTAAAAAAGAAATGAAAGCAAAAATTACAATACAGATTACAACCGAAATAAACGAAAATACAAGAAAGGGGTAGAAGGAGAATTATTTGGCTGAGAATCATGTTGAACACGGGGCCTTTAAAACAAATTCCGAGTCGATTACGAACTCGTTTTGTTTCCCAGGGTACAATAGCCAGAGCAGTGGTACTGCCGGAGTTGGCTCTAGAACCCGAATGGTACCTTAAAGAAGAAGAAGAAGAACAGAGAGTTGGAGATTAGAGAATTCTTTGAATGTTGGTGAATTCGTGGTTTCTCCAAAGCAATGTACCTCCGTCCTCTTGCTTTTATAGTGAAGATGAGAGTCAAACCAGTCAACGAAGTCAAAACAAAAATTAAAGGTAATAGAACGTCTTCAATGTCATTTAATTCTGTTTTGAATTCTGAGTCAAAATAGTCAAACGAATTAAAGAGCTTTGAACGTCTTCAATGATTTTTAATTCTCCTTTGGACTCTTGACTTATCTGTTATATTTTTTATGAAAATACTCTTTTCACCTGTTTTTCCTAAGAACATATTGTAATAGTAGAAGATATAAACGTAGTTTGACAACCATTCAAAAAGTATGCACTAGCACGTCAATAAACAATATTATAAAAATGTTACATCAAAACTTTGGGAAGTCATTTTCTCCCGTGCTTTATCCAAATCAAGCAGTTGAATAATATATGTAAACAACTATACATATCATAAAATAAAATAAAATATGTAAATACAGTGCTTACTTGTCTCTCAAACACTAAATCACTTAATTGACTCGGTAGGAATCACATCCCATCATTATTTTATAGTATAGTCATGGGCGAAGGATAGTTCCCCGGCCCCTGACGCTTTTTTGCTTCGTAGTGTACTTTTACGCGTTGTCGTCTGAAAATTTTATACGTATTAAGTCTGGCCCCACCGTTTAAAGGGTCCCGTGACTTTCGCCCCCCTAAAAAAAAAATTCAAGTTTCGCCACTTATATTGAAACTATGAAAATAAGAGTCTAATGATGAAATGATGAACGACTATCTTAGCTTACTTCAGCATAGTTTTTTTTAATAATTACAATCATGCAAGGAATCAAGTATAGAAAAGGTTTTACTTTAATATTATTATTTGTGTCAAATAAGATAATTTGTTAAATGTTGTGTTTTGGATGATTAAGAGATGGTTTTCTATTTCATGTTATTTTCTTAATTGTTTAGTATTTTTTTGTTATTTAGAAATATGAGTAATTACACATATAATTCATGTCGTGTATTATCAATAAAATTAATAGGGTTGTACTTGAGATCAATTGTCATCGTTTTATAACATCTTTGAGTTTAGCACTAATTTCGGTTAAACAATATACTAAATTTGTGTAAAATGAATATTTTACCGTATTGACAAACCATAAAGACTAATTATGTAATTTACTAAAAATAAGAAAAAATAAAAGATAATAAATAAATACTATTGATGTGTTTATTTTTAGTATATATGTATTCGGTTCTCGTCTACTGACATGATTCATGGAGGAACTTGAAAAGACCAAATCCGGGTTTAAGTTTAATCTAATTCGGATCTGAGTTCAATATCGCCGTCTAAATGCCAAATCTGCTTCTTTCTCATGGGAGTTGAAATTGAATTTTATGAGCATTCACATTTGGTTCTCTAAAATTTAGAGTTTTTCTTTATTTTGTGTCTCTTTCTCTGCAATATTTAAAGTTTTATTAATTATGATTCTTCAAATATAAAGATCCACTGTGATAAATGTGATATTTAGTTAAAGCATGGAGATGTAGAACTAATGGGAATGCTCTAGAAAGGATAAATTCAGATGGAGCATGATATGTGTGGAATATTATTTATACTAGGTTTAAATCTCGTGCGCGCGTTGCGGCGCACTAAACTCTTTCGTTATCAGTTTGAACAACTTACTTATACTAATAGAAGTTGATACAAAAGGTTGTAGAGGTTGAGATTAAGATGGCATTGTAAAACCATAACAAAAACCATCCAAGTGCAGCTAAAAACAAACAAACTCACAAGACCTAAACCTGCAAAAGTTTTCTTGTTCGTTTGGTACCTACTAAAGTTGTGATATTTTAAAATCTTCAAACTGCTATTAGGTTCATTTCAACAAATATGTAACTTAGCTCAATTATTGCACCTGATGTTTGAACTTATATATGCAAACTAAACAGCAAGCAAGATTTAAAATAAGGCTATTGCATCAATGTAAAAGTTTCTATCCATCCAAACTCATCGACCAAAATCGAAGACAAATTACTATCAATCCTTATAAAGTGTCTTGGTTCATGTTGGACAACCTGATCTTCGTATACTATAAGATTTAGTCCGGGGATCGAATCCTCTTCGCGTCATTGATGATGTCATCCTCAACAAAGACTTTTTTTTCGTAATTGTTTGTTTTTGTAGTCACCTTTGAAGCATAGATGTAATAATGTGACAAATAAAGTGGTTATTCTAAACCAAGCAAGTAAACTGTTGAGCTTTCAAACCTCTATTGATCTCAGCCCATTTTCCACGACTGTAGTCGATCAATCTCTACTACTATGGATGCAAATTACTACTTCATGTATTACTTTGTACCAAGAGGATATAAAGGAGAAAAAAGTAACCGGCATACAACACGAACAATAAGAGTGAGGCAGTATCAATTAAACATGATGCATTTATAAAACACTGATATTTTGTACAAAAACTAAACGTGTAGTGAATTAAAGTACGAAAGCTTTCAATTCACAAAGGCTAAAAACACATTTCGGATGACATTCAATTTGTTTCACCGGTTATGAAAATAACACAAAGTGAACCAACCCATCATTACTTAAACTTCAGTACAGAAGCTTCCAATTTAGTAACTTCACAAAGCAAACTCTTTAGTACATCAAACTACTGTACTTGCCTTTGTTATTTAGGTAGCAACCGGCAGACTGTGGAAAAAAACACAACTTCATCCGGTGATTTTGGTGTTTCCAAATCCATTTGCAGTTTGTAATAAATCTACAAATTTTGAAATAAAGCGACCACGTAGGTTTCATAGAGTTAAAAAAACATTTTGAAGGTATTCACTTACTTTCTCCTCTTGAAACTTGTGTATGTTAAATCAAAATGAAATTAAAAATCACCAATGAGTCGAACATGGAGAAACTAAAATTATGTAACAGACCAATCATACCTGAAGAAGGAAAACACTAATCTGGAAGACGTAGATTTAAACTATTTCAACACACATGAGCTGATATTACTGAAATATGAAAGACAAACGTCTTGTTGAAGGAAATAAAAAAACAAAGATTGTTTTTTTTACTTTACCTTTGTTGCCTATCATCTTTGCTCATGAACAACTGCATAATCAATTTTAGGCAAACAAACCCAGCTCAGGGACATAGGTGATAACCTGAAAAAATTCTATTAAAATAGTTTTGAGAAACAAATTCAGTAACATATTATATAGACTTTCTGCATAAAGAAAACCATAAAGATAGGTGGGTGCATGTACATACTTAATTGGAAAAAAGAAGGATGGGCCAACCACAATCCTTAAGCTGAAATCAATCATCCAATCATAAAAGAATCAATCTTTACTTCTCAGGGACCTTGAAAAAGAAGTTGGCATTATCCAGAAATGGAATTTCATAGCTATTATTGAAAAGTATTCATCAATTTTCTATGTGAGTGGTGGTCGTCAGTCAATTTTCTATGAGCTAATGGAGCCCATTGTGGTAAAGAATTTAAGGTAGTTGTTGATGTCGTCAGTTAATTGTAGGTTGCCGCTTGAAACCATTGATTTCATTCAGCCTGATTTGGGTTTGCTCGCTGATTTCAAGAGATCTTTAATTCCAAAATTTCCCGAGTTTTTTACAGTGAAAGATGTACGCGGGAGACCTCATCTTGAACTGGGAAGTTGGGACTCTTCACTTGCGGTAACAGCACGTGAGGAAAGATATATGCATACAAGAATTTTGGACACTTCTGGGAACGTAAAACGTGCCCGTATTTCGAAAGATGGAAACTTCCCTGGCCCATTTGCGTTTCGCTTGAAATTCCCAGTTGGGTTTAGACCAAAAATGAATTATCTTCAAGAACTTAAAAAGTGGCAGAAAATGGATTTCCCTTCACCTTATTTAAATGCAAAAAGATTTGAAGTCTTTGATCCTAAAGCTAGAAAGAGAACTGTTGCGGTGCTTCATGAGCTTCTTAATTTGACTATGGAGAAACGGCTGACTTCTGGTCAACTCGATGCATTTCATTCAGAACTGAGATTACCAGCCCCCTTGTTGCTTTGCTTAATTAAGCACCATGGTATGTTTTACATTACTAATAAAGGTGCAAAACGTACTGTTTTTCTTAAAGAAGCTTATAATGGGTCAAAATTGGTTAATTAATGTCCTATTCTGACTTCTAGGGATAAGTTTATAGCACTTACTGGTAGGAGAGATCTTGAATCAACTTCATGTACTACATAACCATGAATTTGAAGAGAATAATTATAGGAAAATTTAGCTTTTAATATTTATTTTTGAATCATATCGTTGTAATTTACCTTAAGACTCGCACATATCAGATTCAATACAATTTTAACAAAGCATCCAGACCAATCGAATTTCAAGAACCCCTGACGGCGAAGAAACCCACCAAAACATTTTTTTTTTAAATCAGGGGAACAAATAATAAGATGAACATGCTAAAACATAAAACGAAGCAAACCTTAAACGCCGCAGAAAAATTCAATCACGGCTGTTCATATCTCTCGGTTTGTACTATGTCGTCGCCGTTTACAAATAAAAAATGTAGACAGCATCATCGTACCCCGAAAAAATCATCTTCATCATCGCGTACTGGCCACCGACCTTTTGATCCGACATAGAACTGCCACAACACCAAAAGAAGGAACACACAACACATACATGAAGTATAAGATTAAAAAATAATTATCCATACCCCAATTTAATTCCCAATCAAAATTCCTCTAAATGCAGTACTTCAACCAAAAAATCAAAACATATGGCGATCCCAACAGATACAAACATAAAATCCAAAGTTCGAGTTCACTGTATCAATGACAACAGTCATATCACTTGGCAAAGATGCATTGCAAAACCTGGTCCAAACAAACGAAAAGATTTCAGCCAAACATCCCAGTTTAAGAAGGTGACTGGATGTCCATTCAAAATGATTATTTTGTGATACAATGTGGGAAAACTAACTATATCCCAATTCCAACGATTTTTGCAAACCATATAGGATTCAACAATATATATAGTTTACCAGCTAATCTTCAGCTTTTTCAAACCAATATATCAAAACTTTGATCAAGACAAAACATTTATGCATGATACTTGAGCAATAACAAACGGGTATTTTTAATCAATATTCTTAACTCTAGGAGTAAGTGACATAGCTGTCCGTAACCCGATTAACCATAAATCAAAACAAAAATAAATAAAAGTAGCCAAAAATACCTACAAACATTTCACAGAACACCATATGTGCATCCCTACAATCAGTCAAAAATCAGTTACAAATATTTCATCGAACACCTTATTTGTATTCCTACATACTACTTACCACACGCACACAGAGATCCAAATAGAAAACGGGTACAAACCTGGAATGTTACTGAAGAAGACAATCAAGAAACTGCCACCAACACAACTCTGGTGAAAGCCACACACACCTTATTTGTGCATCCCTAACTGTATACTCTTGTTTGTCGACTGTTGAAACCCTACACCATTTCACAACCACCATCGTTGGTCCGCGGGCACACATACTTGATGCCAATCTTAGAGACCAAACTTTAACAACTATGGAACACCAACAATCCGATACACATACCTAAAGCCACACATAGAGTAGTAAACAAAGTCAATTAAAAAAAACTGATTATACATTCATAATATAAAAAATATGAAAATTAATCGGGGCAATCAATTCATAACCATAATGTAAAGCAAAGTAAAAAATAAATAAATAAAAAACCTTGGATATAAGCTTGGAAGGTGCGGAGCCTTATCACAATCCTTAATCACATGTTTATGAAGCTCCAAATGAAGAGAGAGACAAGGAGATAGAGGAGAGAGACAGGTGTGTGTGTACACATGTATGAAAGGACACAATTGTAATTTGATGTTGTCATGCTACTGGTCCTCTGCCAACTCCCTCTGTCCCAGATTCAGTCAAAGAGAGAAACCCAAATATAGGTCAGTGGTTTGATGCATCCAACGCCATACGAAATTGAAAATTGAACACATAGAGAGGTAGGCGACATTGAGGGACACAACAAAACACCGTCGCCGCCGCAGGGCACTCCGGAAATGACAATCCACCCATGAATCTCCGACTCCCCTCTCTCTCTCTCTAGTCTAACGTTATCTCCAAACTACATTTTTTTGTGTAGCCTCTTTCTTTATTGAATGGTTTAGAAGGAAATCAGGGTGGCAATTACTTCTATTCGCGTGGCAAAGCTGGGTATGTCAGATTTCAAGAACCTCACATTTCTTTGAATGCTATCATGGGCATACCTTCTTATTCTACTATGCGGATCAAGGGAGTAATAGGTAACAGAATCCTGCATATTTTAACTGACTCTGGCTCAACTCATAATTTCCTAGATTTACAAACTGCTTTGAAATTGGGATTTCCTATTAAAAAGATTAAGTCTATGGATATTATGGTAGCTGATGGGGATCAAATGAAGTGTGATATGATGATTGAAAATTTGAAATGGTCCATGCAAGGGACATGGTTTACAGCTGATGTTTTCCTTATTCCATTGTCAAACTATGACATGGTTTTGGGAATTCAATGGCTGCATAACCTAAATGATATCACCTGGAATTTCAAAGAGTTAACTATGAAATTTCATGTGAATGGGGAGTTGGTTGAGTTAAAAGGGGAAAGGAATAAGGGCATTACTTTGTGTTCTTCTGAAAGGATGCAAGAATTACTGTCTGATCATGGACAGATAATTAATGCTCATTTGTTCAGCCTTCAATCTGAGACTGATGGATATGCTCAGCATACTCCTAAAGTGGTTGAACAAAAAGAGATTCCTGAGATTGAAAAACTGTTGGAAGAGTATAAAGATGTTTTTGCCATTCCAACTTCTTTGCCTCCTGAGAGAAGTTGTGACCATAAAATCATTTTAAAGGAAGGTACTCAACCCATTGTTCAGAAGCCTTATAGATACCCTGCTGCTCAAAAGAATGTAATTGAAGAAATGACTCAAGAATTGTTAGAAGCAGGGGTAATTAGAGAGAGTACCAGTTCATTTGCAGCTCCTATTGTTTTGGTGAAGAAAAAAGATGGATCCAACAGGATGTGTGTAGATTACAGGAAATTGAATGAGGCTACCATTAAAAACAGTTTTCCTATTCCTCTAATTGATGAACTATTAGATGAGCTTGGGGGTAGTTCTGTCTTTTCAAAACTTGATTTGAGATCTGGTTATCATCAGATCAGAATGCATAAGTGTAATAATCCAAATTTTATATCATTTTTATCAAATAATAATAAATATGATTCAACATGTAGAAAAACAAAATATTTAACACTTGTATTTTAAATATTATTAAATGAGTAGATAGCGAGTAAAACAACTCATTTAAATGACACACATTTGAACGAACGCTCATTGTTGAGTATGGTTTAAAAGATATAATTAAAAGATATCTAGACGAGTCATGTCTAGTAGATGGGATCCAGAGAAGTATTTAATGTTATAGGAGACCATATAGTAATAATAATAAGATATATATTATATTTGAACCCTATTCCGTTGTTAAGGAAACTTAGGTCGACGCATAGATAAAAACTAGCTCGTCTCAACAGTATATTCGAAATTTACTAAAACATTACAGGTTAAAAGCTATAAGAGAAAAACGAGTTAAGCAAATTAATTAATTAAATAATAATTAATAAATAGGTTTTATTTATTTATATATAATATTTGATCGGAAATGCACGTATGTTGATTGTTGGTTTACGCTTCAAAAGAAAAGAAAAGCAAATAATAATAATAATAATAACACGTATGTTATGAGATAAGAATAATGATGACTGTGATTTAGAATTGTGATAAACTTCAATATGAAGACTTGGTGGCCAAGAATAAACATCCTACATATGAATTTGTAGGATTGAGATAACGATAAGAAACTTGGAGGCAAAGTTAAGAATGCCTATAAAAGGCGACCACTGCCAACATTTTTTTTCACTCGTTTTAACTTTCACACACTTAATAGCGAATTGGAGCTACCTACCGATAAAAATTAGGAGTTTCTTGCCTGAAGGCCATCTTATAACCTCTTTTAAGATAATTACCAAAGCCCGTAAACAAGTTTGCACTGGATTGGAACATAATAGGTACGGATCCTTACCCCACTCTTGGTTGCTTTCATATTCATTTGTTAAATAAACCTTTTAAATTATATATCTTTGCGAACTCCTCACGTCTTTGACACATCGATTCATTTGGCGGTCCGTTCATTTCATGTTCTTATTATAATATTTGAATTAGCTTTGATATCATGCGATAGAATTAAGTTTGTCGTATTCATTATCGCATGTTCCTAATATAAGTTTCATGTTGATAAGATTATATATGTTGCTATGGTTATGGAATTATTTGAATAAGACCCTTTGTGCTCTGAAACCATGAGTTCCGCTTCTCGTGGAGTGTCCCACGAGCATGTTGTTGCGGCATCGACAACATGTGCTCCAACCGTGACGGAGAGATCAGTTCACGGCGTCTCTTAAGTACAAGTGTGGTACATATGGCTATTAGGAGGCGTATGGATCGATCCTAGGATTTATGTTATGGAGGTGGATAACGGGTATGCCAACTCGCCATCTCATGTGATAATTATACAGGAGTAGCTACCTGTATGTTGTCACGTTTTATGTTTAGCTCATGGGTTCATCCGTATGGTACGATATTGTTCATTAAATTAAGTTGCTTCGCATCGTATCATTCTATACGTCACCTCTTGATCATGTTTCGGTAAATATTTAATTGTTGTTATTTTAAGCCTATTACTCCGTACTGAGCATTCGGCTCATTCCGTAAATTCTTTTTGTTCCACAGGTTCACAGGTTACCTTGGGCGGGACAGAGAGAGAAAATAAAGCTTAGGAATAAATCTAAAGAGGGTAGACTCACTTAACAATGATAGTTTTGTATTGCAGGTATTAAGTTAGTTCGTTTAATGTTTTATATCTTTGACAAATTAATAAATAAATGGAATTATGTCTTTCTGAACCAATGCTATTGTGACACGTCAGCCCATCCGGGTTGGGGTGTTACAATAAGGGTGATGAATTTAAAACAGCATTCAGAACACATCAGGGCCATTATGAATTCCTGGTCTTACCCTTTGGGTTGACCAATGCCCCTGCCACATTTCAGGCCCTGATGAATGCCACTTTTAAACCACTGTTAAGGAAATGTGTACTGGTATTTTTTGATGATATCCTAGTCTACAGTGGGACTATGGATCAACATGTGAAAGACTTAGAAAAAGTATTACAGTTACTAAGAAGTAATACTTTAGTGGCTAAAAGATCCAAATGTTCATTTGCTGGGCCAAAAGTAGAGTATTTGGGGCATATAATCACTAAGGAAGGGGTTTCAACTGATCCTTCAAAGATTGCAGCAGTTATGTCTTGGCCAGTTCCTAAAAATATCAAGCAGCTAAGGGGATTTTTGGGCTTAGCTGGATATTACAGGAGATTTATTCAGTCCTTTGGAGGTATTGCTAAACCTTTAACCAACTTGTTAAAAAAAGAGGCTTTTAAATGGTCTGCAGAAGCACAAGCAGCATTTGATGAGTTAAAGGTAGCTTTGTCTACCTCCCCTGTTCTGGTTTTACCAGACTTTAATAAAACCTTTGTTGTGGAAACTGATGCCTCAGCAAAAGGTTTAGGGGCTGTGCTTATGCAGGATGGCCATCCCTTGTCCTTTATAAGCAAGGGTATTTCAGGAAAACAATTGGCCATGTCTGTTTATGAGAAGGAATTGTTAGCTATTTTGATGGCTGTCAAAGCTTGGCATCACTATCTTATAGCTAAACATTTCATCATTAGAACAGACCAAAGAAGTTTGAAATATTTGCTTGAACAGAAGATTAATACCCCTTTGCAACAAAAATGGCTAGCAAAACTCATTGGTTATGATTATAAGATTGAGTATAAGAAGGGAACAGAAAATTCTGCTGCTGATGCTCTATCTAGAGTAGAAGGCATGCACTTGTTTCAGTTGAGTACTAGTTCAGTAGACCCTATGTTATGGGAGAGTATTCAAAAGAGTTGGCAAGAAGACCCTAAGATCAAAGAAGTCATTCAATCTCTAATACAAGGCCAGCACTTGAAACACTACTCATGGTCCAATCAGATTCTCAGAAGGAAGGGTAAGTTGGTGATTGGAGATAATTCACAATTGAGGACTCAGATTATGACTTGGTGCCATTCATCTGCAACTGGGGGTCACTCAGGATATGTACCTACTCTTCACAGGTTGAAAAGTATGTTTTACTGGAAGAAATGTGATGCTGATGTTAAGCAATTTGTTAAAGAGTGTGGGAGTTGTCAAAGGGCCAAATATGAAAGAATTGCCACACCAGGACTGCTACAACCTTTACCCACCCCTAAATCCATTTTTTCAGATATTTCAATGGATTTTATTAGTGGGTTACCTACCACTATGGGCAAAGACACTATCATGGTGGTAGTAGATCGTTTCACTAAATATGCCCACTTTATGAGCCTCAAGCATCCTTTCACAGCAAACCAAGTAGCCCAAGTTCTCTTTGACAATGTCTTTAAACTACATGGCAGTCCTAGCACTATTGTATCTGATCGTGATCCAGTTTTCCTAAGCCATTTCTGGACTGAATTCATGAAGTTGCAAGGTGTGGAGTTAAATTTCTCATCTGCCTATCATCCACAGACAGATGGGCAGACTGAGGTCCTTAACAGGTGCCTAGAGTCATACTTAAGGTGCATGATTATGGACACTCCTATGCAGTGGCCTAAATGGCTAACACTAGCAGAATGGTGGTACAATACAACATGGCACTCAGCAATCAAGATGTCTCCTTTCGAAGCACTATATGGAATTCCACCACCATTGCATATTCCCTACATTCCTGATGATACTAAAGTGGCTTCTTTGGAACAGTTGTTTAAAGAAAGGGAATTAAAAATTCAGAATTTGAAGCATTCTTTGGACAGGGCAAAGAATCAGATGACTCAACAAGCTAACAAGAAAAGATCAGACAGACAATTTAAAGAAGGAGAATGGGTGTATGTGAAGTTACATCCATATGTACAGAAATCCCTTAAAGGTCATTCTCATCACAAGCTGGGTCCCAAGTATTATGGCCCTTTCCTAATTGTAAAGAAGATTGGAGCAGTGGCTTACCAATTGGATCTTCCAGCTGATTCTCAGATCCATCCCACATTCCATGTATCACTATTGAAAGCTGCTCATGGTGATCATCAACAAATTGTGCCACTTCCAAATGAACCAAGGTTCAGGTTTCAACCTAGGGCTATATTGGATAAAAAGTTAGTCAAAAAGGGAAATCGTATGGCGTTAGCTGTTTTAGTTCATTGGAAGGATTTACCTGTGACTGAAGCCACGTGGGAAGATTTCGCTGAGTTCAAGCTTCGATTCCCTGAGTTCTAATTCTTGGGTCAAGAATTGTGTGGGTGGGGAGTATTGTTACGAGACAGGGGCCTAATTGTAATAACAGAAATAGTTAGAGGGTTAATGTGTCAATTAGTGATAGTTTGAATGTTTGTTAGTTGTTAGTGGGCGGGAAAAGCCGTTGTAATCAAGTGTATAAATAATCAGTCAATAATCAATAACAGATAGCTTGATTGATTGAATATTCCTCTCTTAGATTCTCTTCTTTCTATCATGTTCATAGACGTGGAAAGAAATCGAAGGGGACAACACAATAACACGTGGCGATCATGAACTAAAAGCATAACAGAGGTAATGCCAACAGGCTACACGTGTCTCAGATGAAGCATGGTCCAATCAGAAAATAACATCACCCACAAACACCTTAATTACAAAATTGCCATAAAAAAGACGGCTCCTACACTACTCGAACCCCGGGCAAAACCACACACAACAATGATGCAACCATCTGAACCAGCACAATTTTTGTTATCATCTTTAAAACTAATAATATTTAATTTAAGCTATTAATATAATAATAATAAATTTACTGTTCAAATAAGTTGGTATATTATTATAGTCTAATTATTTTCAAGTGTATTACGTTTGGGGGTAGGATTCTTGTAAAAAGTCCATTTTTTTGTAAAAGTGTAAGAAGTTTATGTATGTATTGTGTTTTAAATTTTAGGATAAATGTTTTATACTCTATTGGTATTGTATTATATAGAAAAACAACAAAAGTAACAATTTAAAACATAATTAAATGGATTCTATGCATTAAATTGTAAATACATTGATTATCTTTAGAACATACTGATTGTATTTCTTTGCATGGTGTTTTAGATTTATTTCTTAGAATACATTGATTGTGTTTTAAATTGTTAATTTTATTTTTTTCTATATAACACAATACCAAAAGAACATAAAAGATTTCTCCTAAATTTTAAAACACAATACCTACATAGAGTTCTTACACTTCGTAGGAAAATTAGATTTTTTAGCTATCGGTTGATCGATTTCAATGTTTTCAAACCATAATGAACGGTTTGGCTTGAACATGAGGACTTTCTCTTTTGTGTTTTTTTTGGTGTTTATGCGGTAAGATCCAAAATAGATATCAAAATTTTAGTGTTTATGCCCAAATACCATTTCAACCTCTCATGATTTACCAATTTTGTAGTAATAGTCCAAACAGATGTGAGGTATGATAATCATTTAGCTAGCAATGACTTAATAATGTATATGCAAATAATATACTCGTAACTTAAAACATAACAAAAATAGGAACTAAAATAACAATGATTAATGTTTTAATAATGCATAGCAATGGGTTTTCTAAAATTTAAGAAAATAACAAAAATAGGAACTAAAAGGTCTTGAACCTGTGAGTCTGTGACCTTTGGTTTAAAATTGAGTGAGTTTACTACTCCAACAGGTTAGAGTTTGTTACTATGGGGTCTCTGATAATATTTTTATGGTTTCCTTAAAAAAAAAGTTATATAACATTTCTACTATATTTTTAAAAAAGATTGGGGTACCGGGACCTTGACCAACTAAGGTTGGGTCCGCCCTTGCTGAGAAGCGAATGGTTTATTGCTTTACACCTAAAATGTAATGAAAATGCACTACCCTTATTCTTGCAAAACCCATTGGTACATTTTTAGCATAACCCTAATTCATAATTTCACATTAATTACTAAAAGGTTTATTATGTACAATATGAGACATTTAAACAATTTAAAAGGTTGTAAACACTTGTTCATCTTATATGACTTTTTTTCCTTTTAGTTAAGTTTGCATTAAAATTACCTTCTGGTTGACTTTTAACTGTTCATCCCCGTTTCGTATTACCTTCTATTTCAAGCTCACTCACACGATATATTAGATACAAAATATAACCATAATTATTTCTACATTTTGAACTTTTGACTTTTAGGAGGTTTGCTATAATTTAAAATTAGTGGCCTAATCAATATTTTTATTGATATATGTCAAGTTTGATGTGGTTGTAAATAAACATATTTTTTATCAACACTTTTATCTCTTTTCAGTCTAAGGGGCTGTTTGGTTGATTAAGTGTTGAATCATTAAGATGATCTGAATGGTTAAGAGGCTCTGAATGATTAAGAGCTGAATCATTCAGCATAATGGTTCAGCACTTAACCATTCCATTCAGATGCTGAAACAAACAGTCTGAATGCTGAATGATTCAGAACTGAATGATTAAGAGGCTGATTAAGAGGCTACCAAACAGCCCCTATGGTGGGTGTACAATAATCAACAAAACTGTATTATTTAATTCCGCTGTCAGTCTGGAGTAGGTGTACAATAATTAGGAAAAGTCTTTTTAGTCTAGGGTGGGTAAACAATAGAATCGAATACCGCATTGTAATTGTTACTGCCGCGACAACGCATAGGTTTCCTACTAGTGATAATAATAATAATAATAATAATAAAATTAGACGAGCATGTTTGGCTAGATGTCCATTATACTTTTTGTGATATTGGCTTATATTATATGATTCAACCCAGTCTGGCCGAAAATTTTGATGATGAGTTGTTATAAATACGAGTATTGAAAAAAAAACATGAATTCATAAAAGAAAAAATTCATAGCTCCTCCACAGGTTATGGGCGATTTATAGTGATAATTCGGCAAGCTACAATCATGCCTCAGCCTAAGGTTAAACGTCAAGAGGCTGACCCTTAGGGTCTGTTTGGTATGCCGTAATGGAATGGATGAGGGAATGGAATGGACGAGGTAATGGAATGGACAAGGTAATGGAATGGATCATTACCATTCTATGTCTTGTTTGGTTGCCATGTGGGAATTAAACAAAACATTACTTTATGTTGTTGGATAAGCATAAAAAGAGGAAGGAATAAAATCGATGGTGAGTGGTGGTCAGTGGCGGTGATGGTGAGTGGTGATATGTGGCGGCGGCAGTGGTGGTGACGGTGGAAGGTGGAGGTGGATGGCCGTGATGGTGGGTGGGCGACGATGGTCAGTAGTGGCGGTGATGGTTGGTGGCAGTGATGGTATGTGGTGGTGTGTGGCGGTAGCGTGGTGGTGGGTGGCGACGGCGGTGGTTGGTGGTGGCGAAGATGGCGATGGGTGAAGGTGGATGGCGGTGATGGTGGGTGGCGGCGGTGGTGGGTGGGTGAAGGTAGTGGGTGGGTGGGGGGGGGGGTTGGTGGTGGCGGCGGTGGGGGCGACGGTGGTAGGTGGTGGGCGACGGTGGTGGGTGGTGACGGCGGTAGTGGGTGGTGACAATAGTAGTGGGTGGTGGTGGTTGGTGGGTTATGGTGTTGTTAATAAAAGGTGAATGAGTGATGGAATGAAAAAAAAAACATGGGGGGTGGATGGAATGGTTTTGAGGGAATGGAATGCCTTTTGGAATGGGTGATTTCATTCCTTTAACCAACCAAACACACTATTTTTCATTCCCTCGTAATGGTCCATTCCATTCCCCTTCCATTCCATCATACCAAACGCTACCTTAACAAGTATAACATATGTAGTAAAAGTATGACTTTGAACTTTGACAAGCATATCTGTATTATGACACACATGAGCTAGTAGACTAGTAGTATGGTTATTGCCTTCCGCTCAAATCCTTGCAAAGCAAAGTTAGGTGGTATTTATAGGGATGAGCTATGAGCTTGGTACCATACAATACCGAAAATCATAAAAAAATGAGTGCCATTACAGAAAGTGCTCGGTACATTATGACACGGTACATATACCGGTATGGTACGGCATTCGAAGGTAAATCAACCGAAAATATTGGTATCTACCCGAAAAGAATGACCTCGAAAAACGCAAAAAGTGGGTATTTGATTGGTGTCGATCCAGGTACCATTTGATCATTCTTAGTAGGTAGTATTTAGATGTGAAACATTGTTGGTTAAAAAGATAAATATGTGTATTATTATTATGCATAAGTAGATTTTCATAAGATATAATTTGTATTTGTTTGTTTGAACTGCATTGTTCTTATGGTTGCGCCAGCTAGGGAATTGGACTCGCTGGTTAGGTGGGAGGGGGTCTGGTAATACATTTTTTATTACTAGTAGGAATGCCCGCGCGTTGCAGCGGGTGTCCCGACTGACATCAGATTCAATTAGAATTTCTATTTCTATTACGAGCCACAACCCATTTCGGGTTTTTAAGATTTTAAAATTTTTACGATGTTACGGTGAAGACAATTCATAATGGGGCACATGTAAATAATAATGCTCGATCCTGAAAACGATCATAATAGTAGCTAACACCGTAAACCAAAAGGCATAATCATATATTCTATCAATAGATTGTGTGGGCTGGTTGGATAAAATGTCAAATAGGTGAGTAATATAATAGTAGCTAACCCTTAAATGTGATAATCACATATATAACTTATTACTATGATCACCAAAACCCCATTCAATTTCATATGATCCGAAGATAGATGGTAACGCATATAGCACAATCAGATTACAAGTAATTTTTTTTTTTTTTTTTTTGAAAGGCTAACTTCATAAAAACACCACCAAAGCGCTCTCCAAGACGGAGATAGGCAAAAGCCAACAAACATTTACATTACATCAAAAGTAAAATCTTGCCAGCCCTTCCAATCTAAGTGGCATTTACCCCAACTCCTATACCAAAGGTAACCCATTGATTTAGTGTCCGACACTATCTCAAAGACCTTCCTAGGCGTATTATTGAACAACTTCTCATTACGAGCACGCCAAATGCGCCAACCGGTCAGCACAAGCAAACCATATATCAGCTCATTTTTCTCCTTCGAATAGCCCAAATTTTCTGCAATGACCTGCACATCAGCAATGCAGAAAAGAAATATCACTGGTAAGTGCATCCATCTAGCTATCCCTTTCCACACCCCGACAGAAAAATGGCAAACTGTAAAGAGATAGTCCGTCGTTTCTTCAGCGTCTTCACATAGAATACATGTACTCGCACCTGCAACTATGTTCCGTCTACGAAGAGCATCCTTTGTGGGAATTCTATCCAACGTCGCCCGCCATAAAAAAATATTACACTTCAAAGGCAGCCACTTGCACCATCGAAATACTCGACCTCCAGCTTCCAACTCGCCACTACGGATCCAACTCTTAGCTTCCTGGACTGACATAAGCTGCAACTTACCTTTGTTCCATTCCCACGAGTCCTCAAACGAGTCCAGTCTAATGTTAGACAAAAGCCTCGAACACTCGATCAGCTCCGCCATCTCTTGCATGGTACTCGGATACTTCTTCCCATCCCAAGTCATCGCCCCAACGAAATCATTACTACCAACTCTATCCGCAATCACGCACCATTTATTTCGTTCTAGCCGAAAAAGCACAGGAAACTTAGAGCATAAAGGAGTCATTCAACCAAACATCTATCCAAAAGTTAATCATTGTACCATTCCCCACCTTTCCTGTGATAATGCTACTGAAAGACGGCCCATTAACCACCAGCCTATTCCCGCAGCCCACAATCTTAGACCAGCCTATTACAAGTAAATGATAATATGACTTGGACCAAAAGAAGAATAGAACATGACATAAATGTACACCAGATAAGAGCAAGTTGTCGTACTTAGGTAAAAGTAATGACCCAACAAAAATAACAGATAAAAGTCATCATAGTTTATTAAAAAACTTTTAATTTTAACAACACTCACAATTTGAGATGGAGAAAGTTTGCCTATACGGTCAAGTTTTACAACATATATAGTTTCGAAGTATAAAATTCTTGGTGCACTTTGACCTGCAACTAAATCATTAATTAAAAGATATATTATACAACTTACACACAGAAACATGTATGGGTTGATCTATTTTACAAAGTAACTTACATCATTATACAATTTTGATGTAGTCACAAACAAGCAATAAAAAAATCCACAAAAATCCATAAATTATCAATAAAATTTGACCATATCATTAAGATAAATTTACATACGCGGATGGAATTGAACAGCCACTGAGAAGGACCCTTGCGTGTCACCATCCCATCTCCAAAAATACGCTCCTGATTTAAAACAGGTCTGCTGCAGCGCAGACAGCAGCCCCTGCAGCTGTACAACTTCTTCTGCAGTATTAGGCTGCTTTTTCCAAGACCAATCTGGATCCCGCGTCACGTCTGCGACCTTTATTCTATCAGCACAACACAACCTTTATCTCTCTAGCTTAAAAAGCGCTGGGAAATTCTCCTTCAAAACGCCGCTAGGAGCCCAGTCGTCAATCCAGAATCTAACACAATCGCCTTTACCCACATCACATTTTAATAATTAATATTTAATTATTAGACAATTGGTGCACCGGCCAAACAACATCCAAAAACTAATTAAAATTTAAAGGGAAGCAGAAAAATACACAAAATGTAAGCATGTATATGATTAAATATTCAAGGTAAAGGGTAGAAATCAGGGCTTGTAATCTAGTTTGACAACCTTGATATGGAAGACGATTTGTGCACAACTAAATTAGTTCATACGCTATTGCATCCTTATACTGCATCTGTTAGTATCTCTTATATATCTTTCAAAAAAAAAAAAGAGAAGAATCGTACCGTTGGATCCATATCTTCATCGTCTGCTGCAGACGGCTTCAGAGCCCCTGATTTTGGCATGGCCGCAGCCTGAAAAATAAACCAAAAAAATCTAGATGATACTTCCTAGAATGAGAAGCAGTTACAATACCTGACATTCAAACCCTATTGTAGAACAAACTAAAAGAATCGCATTATCCTTTTTTTATTATAGATATGCATTTAACATTTAAGAATAATGAGTATTTCAAACCTTTAACCTATTAATGGGTCGATTTGGGCTATGTCATATCTATAGCAGGTCAAATTGTTCAATTTAAAGATTACTTAAAGAGGAAATTGGTAATGGGTCTGATGTCGTCCAAAGTGATTTTAAATGCAAACAATCTGTTGAAATGTGTAACGAAAAAATCAGATTAATATTACCATAATATGTTTTTTTAATCATGTTTTAAGCAGTACACTTGTAAGAAATTGGACAAAACAAGTTTCAGGTTAGCCCAACGGAACCCATAACATAAACTACCCGTTTTTGACTTGTTACCCAACCCACCCATTTGCCAACTCCAGATGAAACAATACATAGGTATGTCATCACAAGGGAAAAAAAACTGTTTATCCAATTACCCTATCCCTTCATGTTGGCCCGGGGATAACACTGATGCATACTTTTTATGGCCACCTTCTCGCAATATAAAAATCTGTATTCATTAGCATAAGGATTCATCAGTTAGCCAAAAATCATCTAAGATAAGAACAAATTGACTTGCATGCTACTAATGTTTAGTTATTAAATGCTCTACATAAGGTATAAGCATAGACATAGACAATTTTTTTTACATAATGCTACAGGTATATAAGTAATGACTAATGGATGATAATTTAAAGGCTGAGATTTACAGAGAACTTATTGGCCATCACACAGAAAGCCTCACATGTACCCGGAAGGATTTGGAATTGCCCAAATTCTCCACTAAAACCTCTAGTTATGATGCCACTTCTGAAAAAAAAAAAGATGTTATATATGAAAATTATGTAAAATAAAAACCATTTATTGGTCAACCTTTCTTCATCTCACTGATCAATGCCCAACAGCATTAAACCTTCTCATTTTACCCAATACCGCGATCACGCAATGGTATTCGCGATAAGAATGCGTGTACGCCCGTTGTTTCCCCGCCCATTGAAAAAATGTAAACGCTGCCTTCCAATCGTTCCTTACCCGCGAATGAACTTTTGTCACCAAATCCTGTGAGATCACCACATTACACTCCTCAAGATTCTTCCTTAAAGCAACATCATCTTGACCCGGTTGCTGGATTGTTGCAAGGATTCCCATATGGCCATATAATTATTTGAAAGAAAAATTTACATACTTTAGAAAACTTGACACACTGTATAATAATTTATACATGCCAAAGATTCATAGTATTTGTTCCAATATAGTATTTTTTTATCTACTTATTAAATAACTTTTATTTTCAAAATCAAGAAAGAAAGGAACCCTATAAAATGTGCCACTTTTTTATAGAATGAATATAAAATAATGATTGATATCAAGAATTCAAGATAAGTGAGCCATTTCTCAGTTAATGCTATGTTCAACTAATAAACAAATATCAGTGGCCCATTGAAGCCCAGACCAAAGTCAGTGGGTTGAATTTGGATGTTACCTTCCAGACAAGGATACTGATATCATATTGTGCATTCCTATATGCAGAAACAGGGGATTGTTGATTTGGATGAAACCAGAACATATTAGATTGTAGCAGCCCGTTGCTTGATACGCGTCACTCTATAAAACAAACAAATTGTTAAAACACACAAACGAAAGAACGTGTTCCCTTTTAAGTTTGTCACATGATGGTGGTACTTACAGTCCAATAAGTGAACAATCTTGTGTTATTATCGACATAAAGATCTGGGCTCACCTGAAAATTATCAACATTTTCAACGGTTAAAAAATCGCATATGCGACACACAAAAAGGAAATGACATTTTTCTTAACAAGTTGTGTGTGTGTGTGGTGACTACCTGCCAACCAGACTCAATGCTCTTGAGATCTTCACCAAAAGAACCACCTAAAATCCAAATCTGAGACAAACAAACTCGTTCTGTTGTATCTTCGGTTCCCAAACATTCATGTTCATGGTAGCCTTTGCTCCATAGAATTTGTCTCCTTCAACATAAGCTATTGCATGCTACATTACAAAAAGAAAAAAAAAACATATGTAACTAATTTGTTAACCGAATAATACTACAGCTTCAATAAACATAAAAAAATAGCAAATTGCTATATTCTCTAATCATTTTAGCTCAACAGTATGTAATTAATAACCTAAATACAATATACTTATATGCATGTAAGCTAAAAAAACATACTCATTAATATGATTGGCTGCCAATCTAACTAACCATGTGATCATTACTAAACTAAAATATTGCATTCAAACACAAAAAAGGCATACTCATTGAATAATCAGTGCAAATAAAACATGGGTATTTTTTATTTTCTCCAAAAGATGCTAAATTCTGTTTTTTTTTAACTAAACATCACTGTGATTAAATGAGATGAGTTTCACCTTAAGCCATTATAATATGCTTGGCAAGCATGAAGAGATGGAACTATATTACGTGCTTGCATCAGATCCCATACCATATTAGTAATCGTGTATCCCCCAGTCTGCAAACAAAGAATTAAATTTAAAGTAAAACGACTTTAGCACCTAATAGCTTAAAAAAGTTGAATTTGAAACCAATTTTAAACTAAAATGCTAAAAGGTTTCTTACCTTTTCACCAGAAGCTACAAGAAGGATGGCATTGGTCGTTAAGGGATTCAGGTTAAAGTTCCTAGACATCATCTCTTTCTGAATCAACAAAAAGAACAACAATAAAATCAAATCCACACCCAACCCTCAAAATCAAATCAATGACCAGCTCTAGCTTGTTAAATCCAAACAACCCACTAAACAAAATAACACCCATGGACGAGGAAGAAAAATATATATGGAATCGAAAGAAACAAACAATAATCGATGAATTCTCTAATAAATTAATAAACGGAGAGGTGCCCACCAAAATTCAAGCTGCCTGATCCGGAACCGAAATAACTCCGGAAAGATCCAGGTTAAGTTTGGAGGTGCTGGGGTTATTCAACCGCTTGTTCTTATGCTGTGTTCGCAACAGCTTGAGGCTCGGGAGGTTTCTCTTCTTGCGTTGCAGTGAGAGGATGAGGAATTGAATTGAATGTGATGAATGAGTATTCACTTATGATATTAGGATTGAATTGGGGGAAACTGAAAAAATGAAGGGTTTCTTGCATTCAAGAGCAAGAGCAGGTTATCAAAGAGGAGGTGGGTAAAATGTCTATATTACCCTCTTAAGTGTCTTAATTGTCACAATTCTTCCCATAATACCCTTAAATTTCATGCTTTAATATGTTGTACATTTTGCATCTTAAGTTGTACGTAAATGAAAATGACTATGCTAGCCATCACTCCTCCTTTATAATGTATTATAGATTATAGATATAGATATATATACACCATATTATACTATGCATCTCTATGTATAACTGACCGGCCACCGAACCAACAACGAGTCTAGTTTTAGTAAAACATTATTGATATTGTTAGTCTACATACATAAATGAATACACCCTAAATTCATTTAATAAATTTTCTTTTTAAAATGTTTCTTCATTATTTCATCTTTTCTGTTAAGAAAACAATATATTTCTTTTAAATTTATTTGAATATAATTAACACAATATATTGTGTTAAATTTTGTATAGTATACAGCATTTATATTTTAAGAAATATTTATATGTTTTCCAAATTAGTAATGAGATCATCCGGTTCAACTAGTCGGCCGTCCAATTGACGAACATGTAAGATAATCAGTCTCAGTATGAAAAGTTGAATACATTGGTGAATTTGTTACAACAATACAAAGTCAATTCAAGGTTTTATAAATAAGTCTAATTGGCAAAGTGATACCAGCAATAAAATGATAGGTTTGACTTCTTACATAAAAATGTCTATTTATAATGATCACATCCATGATTCCATCATAGAAAACAAACGTTATTACTTTCGAGGTACAATAACATCCTGTAACAATAATATTTGTGTCTAATGATAGTGATAAGATCTCATGTTAATCCTCTAATCCTATATGATAATTTATTTTAATAATGTTAAAAAATAGCCTCATACGATCCATCAACAAAAACTACAACATCATTATGACATAACAAAAGCAATGCATGTTAAAATATTCATATTTGTTATACAAATCACATTTTTTTTGTTTTTTGTTTTCTGTTTGATACCCGTCATTGTCCAATTTTGTAGTGTTACACAACCTTGATCTAGAACGTCTAAACAACCATGTGCGGCAATAGTGACTTTAACCCGGACCAAAATGTCGATGTTTCCCCGATTTAAGTTGAGTAGACAATAAAGCTTTATTTTTATTATACCATCAGAATATTATATATCTTTGAATAAATATAATATTTATTGTTGCCTTCTTTTCTATTGAACATATACATAAACTGTAAAATTATATGGATCAAACAACTATAACAACAAACTGAGCCAACATAAACTCAACAATCAACCACAAGATGAACACAAGAGTTTAGGCGACAAAACAAGCAACAAAATCTTATTATTAACCAAACCAAAAAAACTCCCCCCAAACCCTGAATCTTCCTCAATCAAGGAAGACTCTAAAGATCAATAGGTACAACTGGTTGATTAGACCAGTTGTCTCTAAATCACATAAACAATATCAAAGTACAACTTACAGACTCGATCAAGACGATGACCAGATCACACAGATGATCTATACAGGATTACAAACTAGTAATCCACCACACCAGACTACCTTCTCTTCTTACAGATCAAGAAGATGAAGATTACAATACAGAAACCCTAACAATACAGAGAGAGTAATAATATGTGTGAGAGAGAGTGAATGACAAGAGAGAGAAATAATAATCTATTTATAGTGATACTCGAAGCTTCCACAGCTGGTCTCGATAACAAATCTCAACCATAGATCATCATCTCATCCAACGGTCACTATTATACCCTGCATAACAAACTCAACCACTTGCAACACATGGATCAATATATGGGTCAAGTATGGGTCAAGATATCGGGCTTATTATAATCATCAAAGCCCAATATTATAACAAGAGAAGCCCAATAGCAATGAGACCATCACAACATATCAATGTGTTATAAATATAAGCCATATATACATATATTTCAACATGCCCCCTTAATTCAAATGGCTAAACATATCAAACATTCCCAAGTCATTGCAAAATTTTTTATGTTGTATATTAAGACCTTTGGTCAGACCATCAGCAACCTGATGTTCTGAACTGATTTTAATAGTGTCAACAACTCTGTTTGCAACCTTTTCTCTTAGAAAATGCAGGTCTAACTCAAAGTGTTTAACCCTCTCATGAAAGACAGGGTTAGCAGCAATAGCTATAGCAGCTTTGCTATCACAGTATAACTTAAGTGGCAATTCTACTGTTATATTTAATTCTGATAACAAGTTTTTTAGCCACATCAATTCACAAGTAGCAGAACACATAGCTCTGTACTCAGCTTCTGCTGAGGATCTAGATACAGTGCTTTGCTTCTTACTCTTCCAGGAAATCAATGATTTTCCCAGAAAAACACAATAACCAGTTATAGATTTTCTGGTAACTAAACATTTTGCCCAGTCAGCATCAACAAACCCAGATAACTGGAAACTTTCACTTTTAGAAAATGAAATTCCCTTTCCAGGAGACTCCTTCAAATACCTAAGCAATCTTAGGGCCATTTGAAGATGTCCCTTTGTGGGTTGATGCATAAACTGACTTAAACACTGTACAGCATAGCTGATATCAGGTCTGATCAGGGACAAATAGATAAGTTTTCCAATCAATTTCTGGAAACCGGTTATATTATCTAATACTTCACTATTTTTCCCAATTTTAATGTTCATAACATAATTGGGTTCTATAGGATTGTGGACAGGTTTGCACCCAAGATAGCCAAATTCACTAAGAAGTTCAAGACAATACTTCCTTTGTGACAAACATATAACTTTATCAGAATATAACACTTCAATCCCAAGAAAGTATTTTAACTTTCCTAAATCCTTTATGAGAAATTTAGAACTTAAAAAACTTTTTACTTGTTCTATCTTAGACACACTGTTTCCTGTTACAATGATATCATCAACATAGACAAGTAAAACTAAAAACACATCATCCTTAGTTAAAACAAACATAGAATGATCACATATGCTTTGAACAAAGCCAATCTCAACTAACACATTAGACAACTTCTCATATCATTTTCTAGGAGCCTGCTTAAGTCCATACAAGGACTTAACTAACTTGCAGACTTTAGAATCATTTTTAGAATAATACCCTTCTGGTAAGGTCATATACACATCTTCAGTAATAGTACCATACAAAAAAGCATTATTAATGTCAAGCTGATACAAGTTCCAACTATTCTGAACAGCAAGACTAATGACAGTTCTAATGGTTACCATTTTCACAACTGGTGAGAAGGTCTCCCCAAAATCAAGACCTTCCCTTTGACAATACCCCTTTGCAACAAGTCTAGCTTTATACCTCTCAACCTCACCATTGGATTTATACTTAATCTTATACACCCATTTACAACCTATAGGTTTTCTATTTGCAGGTAAATCAGTTAAAATCCAAGTATTATTTCTATACAAAGCTTCCATTTCACTATTCATTGCCTCAACCCATTTTGGGTCTTTGGCAGCTTCATAGTAAGATGAAGGCTCTACAGTTTTATTTAATACAGAAACAAAACTTTTGTTTTCAAAAGACAAGTTTGCATAATTTACAACTTTTTCAACTCCATATTTAACTTTCCCTTCAACAATATACTCATTGAACTTTCTAGGAAAGTTTGAAACTCTACTAGACTTCCTAAAGTTAATTCCCTCAGGTGGATCAATCTCATCATTTGTTGATCCTTCATCCTGGTCAGCCCTACCAGGGTCACTACTACCTGGGTTAGACTGATGACTAAGATCATAGTCTTTGTTAGCCCTAGGAGTGACCCCTGGTTGCTGACTAGAAGGTTCAACATGAGTACTAGTGCTTCCCCCTTCATCATCGGGAAACTTAGAATTCTCAGTCACTTTTGAACCTTCAGTATTTATTGTTTCAACATTATCAAAAAAATTTAAATGATTTACATTTTGAACATCTTTGTTAGGTTCTATATTATCACAAACAGTTTTAAAAGGAAATATTTCTTCATAGAACCTAACATCCCTAGAATACTCTACTAGTTTTGATTCAAGGTTCCAAAGTTTATAACCCTTTTTTAACTAGAATATCCTATTAAGACACACTTTTCAGCACAACTAGACATTTTATCAGATTCATTCAACACAGTGCTGAAACATAAACAACCAAAGCTTTTTAAGTGACTGAGAATGGGGGGGAAACCATAAACTACCTCATAAGGACTCTTCCCTAGTAACACAGAAGAAGGAAGCCTGTTTATTACATAAGTAGCAGTTAATACACAGTCAGACCAAAACCTTAAAGGTAACCCACTCTGAAATAGCAGAGCCCTAGCCATGTTCAAAAGATGCCTATGTTTTCTTTCAACCACACCATTCTGTTGTGGTGTATACACACATGTTGTCTGATGTATTATCCCTTTTTCTTTACAAAAGTTTGTCATTTGATTATTTACAAATTCTGAACCATTATCACTTCTAAATATTTTTACACATTTTTTAAACTGTGTTTTTAATAGTTCATAAAACTCTGTTATACTCTCAAACACTTCACCTTTGTTTTTTAACATAAAACACCAGACAGTTCTTGAAAAATCATCCACAACAGTTAGAAAATATCTATATCCTTCTTTACTAGTTACCCTATAGGGACCCCAAACATCTAAATGAACAATGTCTCCTAATTCTTTTGTTTTGTGGTCACTTAATGGAAATGGTAATCTAGTTTGTTTTGCCTTGTGACATATTTCACAAGGTTTTGTATTACTGTTATTAATACCTAGGCTATCTTTTAAAATGGCTAAGACCTGATCAGATGGGTGACCAAGTCTATTGTGCCACAAATCTGTGTCACAAGTACTATTAAAACATACATTGGAAACACTCACATTTTCTCCTACAAAGTATAGGCCATCACTTTGCCTACCAGTCACCAGGATTCTCTTGCACTTGGAATCCTGGATATAACAATTTTTCTCATCAAAAAGAACAGACAGTTTGTTATCTTTAGCAAGTTTATGAACTGACATTAAACTAACACAATTGTCAGGAACTAGAAACACATCATATAAGATAACACCATTTGCTAGATTAATGTCACCTATCTTAGATACTTTAGCACTAGTTCCATTTGGATGTTTCACTTTTAAGTCATAACCAGACACATCAACACAATTATACATATCCTTTTCATTATTAGTCATGTGTTGATTAGCACCAGAATCAGAAATCCAGCTATGACTAATTAGATTTTTTACAAAGGTTGAACAGTTAGAAAAATTTTTAAAAATATTTTCTAACTTAGACAAACAAGACATGCTAGAAAAACCATTAATGCTAACACTCTTACCTCCAATGTTGGAGGGCTGAGTATCAGAACCACTTTTCTCACTTATCAGATGCAACAGTTTGGACACTTGTTCTGCTGAAAAAGGTAAAGCAGAACCAGAAACAGTAGCAGCAGAAGAACTACCCTGTTTACTACTAGAAACATTATTAGACAGACCACCCTTAGGAACTTGTCCACCAGGTTTCTTTTTGAAACCCGGTGGATAACCAACCAATTCAAAACACCTGTCAACTGTATGTCCAATCATATTACAGTGAGTGCATTTTAGATTAGGGTTAGGACCTCTATTAGTTTTCTTTTTATTGTCAAAGTTTTGATTTGACTTAGTAAAGAATGAAACATTTTGTCCCTTTGAAGTTCCAGCAGAACCTCTATGGGACTCTTCCCTAGAGACTATTGAAAAAGCAGCCTTAATACTTGGTAAGGGTTCTCTAGTTAACAAGGTGGTTCTAACTCGTTGGTATGTATCATCAAGACCCATCAGAAATTGCATTAACTTTATTAATGCACTAAAATCATTAAAATCCTTAGATGCATTACAAGTGCAAGTAGGCAATTGTAGAATAGCATCTAATTGTTTCCACATAGTATTAAGCTTATGGTAGTACTCAGAGACAGAGCTACCATTCTGCTTAACACTATTTATTTTTTGATACAAATTAAAAACCACAGAACCATCAACTTTATCATATGTTTCTTTTAGATCAGACCAAACCTCACTAGCATATTTAGAGAATACTTGACCTAAGTACAACACCTCACTCACAGAATTCAACAACCAAGATAGTACCACAGAGTTGCACCTATCCCATTGTCTAGATAACATTTCATCAGTTTCAGATTTAACACAAGAACCATCAATAAAACCATACTTATTCTTGGCTTCTAAAGCCAATTTCATAGAACTAGACCACACATTATAGTTATCAGTTCCCTTCAGTTTTATACTAGTGATGGACAGGTTACTTGTATCACTTGGATGCAAGTATAATGGGTCACTGATATCTAACTTACTGATCAGTGTACCAGATTGTCCAGAAGGATCAGAAGGATTCGGGTCTTGAGGACCTTGTGGTCCTTCTGGTCCCTGTGGGCCAATAATAGGACCAGTCATGGTAGAAAACAATCACCAAGCAAACAACAATACACAAGAAACACAGATAACAAACAAGAAATAACACAATCACAAACAATCAATGAGATAAAAAACCCTAATAGGACGAAGCTGTGTCAGTGTTCAGATGGTAGGTTCATCACTCATAGGTGCCTACCCAGCTCTTAACACAGGAGTCCCTTATTAACTACTATATATATATATTTATATAGTATAGCAGACAAGAATATCAAACAGGAATCAAGAAGAACAACAGACAATACAAACACAGACCACAATATACCAAATATTGAGCCTACTCCGGTCCACCCTAACCCGGACAGTGCTCCTAGACACAGTAGACAAGAAAATAACAACAATGAAACAATCTCACCAAGAAGACCCAAGTTAGGGTTTCTCCAACAACTCGTAGTTTGTAACCTTCACTTAGGGTTACAAACCAGAGAGCAAAGCCAGCTAACCAAGAGCTAAACCAAGTCCAAACAAGTAGCCAACAATCCGTTGACACCAGATCCACCACTTGTCAAAACCAACAACAAACAATTAGTAACAATAGATCTGAGATCTATCTATCAAGATCTCAGATCAATAGACATAAAACTCAGAAATACAGCGGAAGACTATGACCAGAATCTTTTTAACAAAAAACCTTATGATATGAGAGCCAACCTGGCTCTGATACCATGTAAAATTATATGGATCAAACAACTATAACAACAAACTGAGCCAACATAAACTCAACAATCAACCACAAGATGAACACAAGAGTTTAGGCAACAAAACAAGCGACAAAATCTTATTATTAACCAAACCAAAAAAACTCCCCCCAAACCCTGAATCTTCCTCAATCAAGGAAGACTCTAAAGATCAATAGGTACAACTGGTTGATTAGACCAGTTGTCTCTAAATCACAGAAACAATATCAAAGTACAACTTACAGACTCGATCAAGACGATGACCAGATCACACAGATGATCTATACAGGATTACAAACTAGTAATCCACCACACCAGACTACCTTCTCTTCTTACAGATCAAGAAGATGAAGATTACAATACAGAAACCCTAACAATACAGAGAGAGTAATAATATGTGTGAGAGAGAGTGAATGACAAGAGAGAGAAATAATAATCTATTTATAGTGATACTCGAAGCTTCCACAGCTGGTCTCGATAACAAATCTCAACCATAGATCATCATCTCATCCAACGGTCACTATTATACCCTGCATAACAAACTCAACCACTTGCAACACATGGATCAATATATGGGTCAAGTATGGGTCAAGATATCGGGCTTATTATAATCATCAGAGCCCAATATTATAACAAGAGAAGCCCAATAGCAATGAGACCATCACAACATATCAATGTGTTATAAATACCCTCATTCGTCAGACGAGAAAGGGGGATTCAGGATCAAGAGAAGAATTCTTATATAGTTGAGAAGGATAGATTATAGTCGAAGCGCTGTAACAATCTTGTGTCGGGAGTCTTGTAATGTCTGTTTGATCATTAATAAGAATCAGATCTTTACTTGTACTCTCATATATATCCATTGTTATATTGGTGTTTCTGCATTGGCGCCATCCGTCTTTTGAGCATCTAAGAACAGCAAAATACTAAAACACTTCTATCTTTCTAAACCACAACTATGACTTCTCTACGTCCACTATCGGATTTCCTTAGTGACAACCCAGGCACCGACGTTGCTCAGGCAGGTACCGGCCAACCTGGGAACACCACAGAATTCCAACAAAACGCCACAAGCACGGGTCTGAACGTCACTCCATCGTCAGAAACAAGGCGGACCCCATCCTTTCAATTCATCACGGAGACGAATCAGGCTTCCCCAGTTGACAACTCCATGTCGATGGTTAGTCCGGAGGTGTGGTACGCTCAACAAAAGGAAGCCCTGAAACGCGTCTACATCCAAAAAATGAAAGAGCAACAGCTCAGAGAAACCGCCCGCACACTTTCTTACAGCGAAGGAAGACCCATCAGCGCGTCTGAAAGGCCATCCGGAGCTGCAAGAAATAATAGCGGAGGCAACCATGACACGATCCAACGTGGAGGGAAGACTCAGACGAGTCCCAGAGCCGTTTCATCCACGACGTAAGCCAGCCCTTGAGCAACACTTTTGACCGAGGGCACTTTATGACCGGTGATGACGAGCTCACATAACCCTATTACCCTCCGTCGTTCATGGAAAAGTCAAAATTCACTCCGCGCATAGCGTTGGCTCCACTACCCCTGAAGACAAAGATTCCAAGTACCTTAGGAAAATTTGATGGTACCGGGGACCCTGACGACCATCTACGAACCTTTGAGGTCGCGGGGAAATGCGCGCAATGGAGCCTACCAGCATGGTGTCACATGTTCGCATAGACGCTTACGGGCGCAGCGCAGGTATGGTTTGACAGCCTGCCAAATGGAAAAATTAACAACATCAAAGAATTGACCGATAAATTCTCAGATCATTTTAGCCAGAACAAGCGCATAGAGCGTGACTCTACGGACATCCTACAAGTGCGACAGCGCGACACTGAGTCAATTGAAGATTACATCACGAGGTTCAATCGCGAAGCACTCCAAATCGGACCCATCGGTTTCGAACTTATGAAAGCAGCCTTCACACAAGGCGTGCGATGCGACTCCTTAATTCGCACCTTGGCTGGCTGCACAGGAATGCCCAACACATGGGACGAGATCATGCGAGGCGCAAAAACCTATGCCAAAACCGAAAGAGAACTATCCGTCTAGAATTGAGTGCATGCCCCACAATACACGGATGTCCAAGCCCAAACCGCGCGCAACAAGCACAGCAGGCAGGACAGAAGGGGAAGATGTTCTGTCTGGAATAGGCTCCAAGGAGCCACTCAGACGGAAACCAAACCCACCGAAGTCCATGAGCACAGAAGCAATATTTCGCACGATCACAGGTCAGGAAGAAGAAGCCAAAATAACTGGACCCCACTGATAAAAACGCCAGCGCAAGTTTTGGCCACATCGAATGTCACCTTCCTAGAGCCTAAAGTCATCAAAAGAAGGGATAACCTTGACCTGGGCAAGTTCTGCGTGTATCATCAAGATATTGGGCACGACACAGACAAGTGCTACCAGTTAAGACAAGCCATCGAGGAGGCCCTAAAATCAGGAAAACTCGGGCACCTACTAAAAAATGTCGAGCGTAAACAAAATGAAGGGCCATCTCCAAAGAAAATAAAAAATGTCAGCATTATGATACACTCCGACAGGCGCAAACACCAAAAGCGCAAACCAGAGCAACTCACAAAGTGGAGGGAACAACAAGTACGTTTCCCAGTGGTCAAAGGTGGACCTTCATCCACCCGCGCACTAATTGTCACCGCTGTTTTTGACCATTACAGAACTACTCGCGCATTCATGGATACAGGAAGCAATTCCGATATCATGTATGAGCAGTGCTTTAACCTTCTAGATGATGAGGACAAACAGTGCCTGCGCCTAATCAACTCTCCAATCATGGGTTTCTCGAATGAGGTCATAACCCCACTGGGGGAAATCTCTTTTCGCCTCACAATGGTAGACAAAACCCATTCGAGGACGGAAGACGTCACCTTCCTCGTAATTCCAGCAAAATCAAAATATGACATCATTTTGGGACGCAATTCCATGGCTGCATACAACATGGTTCCCTCACCAGCCCATGCGCTATCGGTTTCCCCACCCCAACGGGTGTGGCAATCGTATGGGCCAACAGGGAATGCGCCATGACAGAGGAACCGCACCCCGCAAAAATGTTGAAGGCCAGCCCACGCACAGAGCCGGAGAAATGGATCCTTAATCCTAAGTTCCCAGAGCAAACAATTACACTGGGACCAGCCATCTCAGAAAATATCCGAGACCACCTTAAGCAACTCCTGAGAAAAAACATGGATGTTTTTGCACGGCAACCATCGGACATGGTAGGGGTTCCACGCGAACTCGCTCAACACAAGCTTAACACATACCGCTCAGTCGAACCCATCGCGCAAAAGCGCAGAAGTATGGGTGCGGAAAAAACACAAGCAATGAACGAACAGGTAGGTGAGTTATTGAAAGCTGGCATCTTGAGAGAAACAAAGTACCAAACATGGGTTGCCAACCCAGTGATGGTCAAGAAGCGCAATGGGGGCTGGAGAATGTGTGTGGATTACACAGACCTCAACAAAGCCTGCCCAAAAGACTGCTATCCTCTCCCGAAGATCGACCTTAAGATCGACTCCCTCGCACCATTCAAATTCAAATGCTTCTTGGACGCCTACAAAGGCTACCATCAGATCCAGATGGCACTAGAGGACGAAGATAAAACAGCTTTCAGGATAGATAAAGGTGTTTTCTACTACACCAAGATGCCATTCGGCTTAAAGAATGCGGGTGCCACATATCAACGACCGATGGACCGCGCATTTACAAAGCAAACTGGGAAGAACTTGGAGGTGTATGTGGATGACCTAGTCATCAAAAGCAAAAAAGATCAGATGTTGAAAGATATCGAAGAGACCTTTGAGCACTTGAAAGAAATACACATGAAGCTCAACCCAAGCAAGTGCGCATTCGGAATGTAAGAAGGAAAATTTTTAGGAGTGGTTGTTACCAAAGATGGCTTCCGTCCAAACCTTGAAAAACTCCAAGCGATAACGCAGATGCCTTCTCCGTCAACACTAAAAGAGGTCCAAACACTGAATGGGCGCTTGGTAGCAATCAACAGATTCCTTTCACACCACGCAACTAAGTCAATTCCATTCATCGAGACATTGAAGAGTTGTCTAAAGAAGAACCAGTTTAAGTGGACCACCGAGGCGGAAAAAGCATTCCAAGACATGAAAGCATGCTTAATGGACCTACCAACGCTGACTGCCCCACTTCCAAGGGAACCATTGACAATGTATCTGTGCGCAACGGAAAAAGCAGTAAACGCGCTACTAATGGTGGATAGAAAGCTGGTCCAAACGCCAATTTACTACATCAGCAGAGTTCTAACAGACGCAAAAACAAGATACACCACCATGGAAAAGTTGGTGTTAGCACTTGTACATGCTTTGCGCAGACTGCGCAGGTATTTTCAGGGCCACCCGATAAATGTACTAAGTGACTACAAGCTGAACAATGTCTTGTCAAAGCCAGAATTGTTAAGAAGGCTAGCCAAATGGGCTATTGAGCTGGGTGAACACACCATATTTTACAAAACACGACCAGCCATAAAAGGGCAGATCCTGGCAGATTTCATAGCCGAAGTACCTCGAGAAAAAGTCGAAGAATGCAAAGCAGAGCAAGACCCGCAGCCCACATGTGAGACAAAGCTATCTGGAACCTCTACACAGATGGAGCTTCGAATGAGGATGGCGCCGGCGCAGGCATCCGACTCGTTAATCCCGAAGGCGCAGAATTCACCTACGCAATCCGGCTAGAGTTCAAAACGACAAACAATGAAGCCGAGTATGAAGCCTTCCTTGCGGAATTACGCATCGCGCACAAGTTAGGCGCTAGACACGTCTTTACGCGTGTCGTATCAATGTTAGTTGCGGGGCAAATCATCGGGAAGTATGAGGCCAAAGACCCATCCATGGTAAGATATCTGCAACACGCAAAAGAGTTAATGAACAATTTCTCAAGCTGCACGATCGACTACATCTTCCGCAGTCAAAACAAGCCGGCGGACGCTCTAAGCAAAATGAAATCTACAAGCTTTGACCATTAAGCAAAAGAGGTCCGAGTCGAAGTCCTGGATGAGCCGCCCGTTCCACCCAAAGAAGTTCAAATAATCCAAACGGGTGTTGACAGCTGGATGACCCCAATAAGGTACAGCATAAAGCGCTACAATACCAAATGCAAGACGGAGTGCTGTACTGAAAATCTTATCTGGGGCCAATATTGAGATGCGTCGATGGGGTTGATGCGGATTACTTGATAAGAGAAATACATGAGGGAATATGCGGGATACATGCAGGACCACGCATGGTGGTGGCAAAGTTCATGAATGCAGGTTATTACTGGCCTGGCATGCACCTCGACGCGGTGAAAGTCATACGCCGCTGTGACTATTGCCAGCGCCATGCTCCAAACACCATGCGTCCAACAAATGACCTCATGCCGGTGACCTCCACATGGCCATTCCAGAAGTGGGCTATAGATATCGTAGGACCATTCTCGATGACCACCGGCAAAAGGAAATATCTGATAGTCGCCATCGACTATTTCACAAAGTGGGTGGAAGCCAAACCCCTAGCAGAGATCACGGCCAGTCACGTGAAAAAGTTCACTTGGGAATTCCTTATCTCTCGTTTCGGGCTGCCTATGGAAATTGTCACAGATAACGGGACCCAATTCGCGGATAAGGGATTACTGAAGTGGTACGCCGATTTTCATATAAAACCTGTCTTCACTTCAGTCGCGCACCCACAAGGCAATGGCCAAGTGGAGCGCGCAAACAGAAGCCTGGTTGAAAAGATCAAGAAAAGGCTAGGAACGAAAGGGAAAGCCTGGGCAGAAGAATTATCGAGCGTGCTATGGGCCAATCGAACTTTAACAAAGACGATCACCGGTGAGACCCCATTCAGCTTGACTTATGGTTCCGAGGCAATGATACAAGTAGAAATCGGGTGCCCATCGGCAAGAGTCCTCTCAGCAAACCACACTGACAACAACAAGGAGTTGCGCTTCAACCTAGATCTGCTCGAAGAACGTCACAACCTGGCGGCGATAAAAGAAGCCAACTACAAAAGGCAATTGGAAAAGTATTACAACGCCAAGGTCAAGCTCAAGACTTTCAAGGCAGGGGACTTTGTCTTCAGAAACAACGAGGCCAGCGGGACGCTACCACAAGGCAAACTCACCCCCACCTGGGAAGGCCCATACCATGTCGCAGAAGTCCTCGGCAAAGGAGCTTACAAACTATCAACACTTGAAGACAAACTGATCCCGCGCACCTGGAACGCAGCGCAATTGAGAAAGTGCTACATGTAGTTGTAATGCGTGTTTGTAATGAAGGCTACCTAGCCATTTAATATGATGACTGTTTTTTCTTACCTCGAAAGTCTATTCCATTAAGTATCCATCACCACACACGTAAAGAAACAACGATCTAAAAAAGCACGCTGTATGGTTAAGATACAGCGGGCACCCTAAACATCTGTATGGTTAAGATACAATGTCAAAAAACTAAAAATTGCAATGTTAATTTGCAATCCGCTAAACAGCGCGCTGTATGGTTAAGATACAGCGCGCACCCTAAACATTGTATGGTTAAGATACAATGTCAAAAAACTAAACATTGCAATGTTAATTTGCAATCCGCTAAACAGCGCGCTGTATGGTTAAGATACAACGCGCACCCTAAACATTGTATGGTTAAAGATACAATGTCAAAAAACTACAAATTGCTAAGTTTATTTGCAATTCCCTAAAAAGCGCGATGTATGGTTAAGATACAACACGCACCCTAAATATTGTATGGTTAAGATACAATGTCAAAAAACTAAAAATTGCAAAGTTTATTTGCAATTCCCTAAAAAACGTTGTGTGATTAAGATACAATGGTAAACCAAAAATTGCACTGTTAGTTTACAATTCTTAAACCACGCTTTGTATGGTTAACATACAGCACACAAACTAAACATTGTATGGCTAAGATACAATGTCTAAAACTAAAACATGGCAATGATAATTTGCGCTCGGATGACAGTCGCGAGACATGTGGACCAATGACAAAGCGACAGCGCAACGGATGACAACGGCTGGGATCGTACAGCCAGCTGTCATTCCTTCTCTAGCCAATCATAGGCCACCCCAGGGGCCTATAAATACCCTCCTTCGTTAGACGAGAAAGGGGGATTCAGGATCAAGAGGAGAATTCTTATATAGTTCAGAATGATAGATTATAGTCGAAGCGCTGTAACAATCTTGTGTCGGGAGTCTTGTAATGTCCGTTTGATCATTAATAAGAATCAGGTCTTTACTTGTACTCTCATATATATCCATTGTTATATTGGTGTTTCTTCACCTGTGTATTATATTTGGTAGAATGAATGTTATTTGGTAGAATGAATGTTTCTAAGACTATACGTTGTGGCGTGCGAGCGAGCGAGCTGGTGTGAGTGATCGATCAATCCACATTGCACGTGAACACCACAATATAACCACGTGAAATTGCCCGTGAGTGAGCACACACTACCCAGCTCGCGGGGGCTAGCGTGAGGAAAATCGACCGTTGGCGACAGCTGATCGTTGCCAACAACTATTTTTTGTTTAAAAAAACATTTTTAAACTTTATAAAAACTATCCAAATCAATTACAAACTCACAAATATTTAAACTTTCACACATCAAAACTACTACAAACAGTTCTTCAAACTGAAATGGAAAACACGCCATGGGAAGGTTTTTAGTCACCGGCTCTAGAATTCATGACGGAAGATGGGTTTGGTATGAACACGGAATTTTACCAACAAAGAAGTGGGGAGTGAAACCCGTTCTCCCGATATGATCCGACAGGTGGGCCGAAATTCGAAAGTACGTGGGCTTGTTTACGAATATTCATAACAGGAATAGTAACCGAATGCGAGCAAGTGGTAGTAGCAATCTTGTGGAGAATTCTTCGCAATTGCTCGAAATGGGTAGAGCTAATTACGGTCGAAGAAATGAGCCATGGAGGCTCAAAGCGGACGAAAACTACTTCTTCGGGTAGATTCGTCTCCTCTACATGTTCGGATGTTAATGTGGAGATAGACCTAAACGTTGAAGAGGTTGTTGACCAGTCTCCACGTAGACCGCTTGGAAGGTTCCGGGGAAAAAACAAGTTAATGAAGCCGATGCCGAATTCTTGACGGAGATTAAGAAAATAACAAGTAGTATCGAGATGGCGGTGCAAGCAAATGTTTCTAAAATAAGAATGAGGAACATGGACTTTCTTACAAAGGACTTTAGCAACCTCCCAATTAGTTGTCGAACAATACTTGAACGAGAACAGAAGAGTATCACAAAAGAATTTTAAGACGAGCAAACAATAACGAGTAGTTTTAGTAGTTTTTTATGTTTTTTTATTAATGATGTCTAATGTTTTTTTTATTAATTTTAATATTTTATGCCTTATTATTTAATTTGTCTTTTATTTATAATGCTAAATCACATTTTGAATAATAAAAACTAAAAAAATGGATGAAGCAACTGCTCACCTTGAGTCACAACATGGTCAAGTAAGTGAGCTACAACTTTATCTACAGATCAAGTCAGCACCCAGTTATCATAATATGATAGAATAAAGTATGTGTTCACCTTAAGGCACAACATATAGTCTACTAATTTGTGAATTCTTTATTAGATTTATACATTATAAAAATATATTATGCTCATTAGAATAAGAAAAACATAGTTATAGTTTAAATTTCCAATTGAAAACTATGTAAATTGATCCAATAAAAAGGAAACTCTATTTACCTACTATAACTATAATTATGAATTTTATTTATGCAGAAACATTGCATTCACAGAAAAGCATTACGAAAATGTGTCAAAACTAGTAGTGTACACTGAATGTATTTATTCAATATAAAAATGATTTTTTTTGGGTATTTACTAGTATATTTATTTATTAAGAGAATGGGAGACGTATTTATCAAATTTATTGTTTTTCTTTTCATACCAATGATGTTGTAGCCTAGTGGTTGCAATGGAGGTGGGAAGGTTTACCCACTTTGTGGGGTTCCTGTCCTGAGAGGTCACAGGTTCGAATCCTACTTAGAGTAGGGTTATTCTGAAATAAGGGGCTGAACCTTAGGAGGGGTCCGGGGACCGGACCTAAAGAGTGCGGTGCTTCGTTATAAGTAGTACCGTTGGCCGTTAAAAAAAAAACTTAGTTTTGGTGTTTTATAAATTAAACTAATACTAATACTAATTACACAATGTGATTGTGGGGACAATGATGAGGAAAGGAATAAAGGGCAGCAGGGACGAGGCATGGAAATGTGTAGCCTTACCAATTTAAGCTCATGTTCACACATGCTTTTTATGCTCGTCTTTTTTTTCTCTAAAATAATAATAACTAGAGCCGAGCTTGTTCGTGTATTGCTCCCGCATTGCTCCGGGAGCAAGGGACGCAGTTTGAATGGACTTTAAACTATCATATAACAGAAAGACGACGATATTTATATGCGTAGTTTTAGTGACTTAAAATTCTTTTTTTAAAAATAACAAGTTCTCAGTAATTGTGTCAAAAACTTGATGGTGAAAGAGTTTAAGCCGAAAACTTTGGTGTGTAACACTTTCAAGTTTTAAATTTATAAAAACGATAGTTGCTTAACGTTCTAAAACCCACACAATAGACAAGTGTACCTATCGAGCATAGCATAAAAATGAGCAAGTACCGAGTATCGAATCCAAGGACACGATATTTACCACACAATTTCTTAAAAATTACTAAAAGAGCCTTTTAATTGCTTGAAAGAAAAGTAATAGAGAGATTTAAACCGTAAGAGAAATCAATATTAAAATAAAAGCGTTGCTTCAGGGTCTGATTTTACTTGGTGTGAGATAATAGTAAACTTTATTTAAGTGGACCAAGTGGTGTGTTTAAAAACCAGGCATGGCCACACTAGACTCTAAACCATTTATGTTCTTAAAGCTATTGTGATCGAGGATCTTCCATCCCGGTAAGCTCACCTCTCAACGATGAGGGACGTATCGACCAAGATTGTGTTAACCCAACCCCAAAGACGCATCTCCCATAGTTGCGATGTTGACATTCAACTACTATTTTCTTTTATGAATAACTTGTCAGCGGTCGGAGCATGGCTGAACAAACTACCACTTGACATGATTGAGGCGATGCAGTCTCCCGTGTACGCTCATCCCCTACTTGAAGTAATTAATTTTTCAAAAAGCGATTTGGCTATTACTAATTGTAGGGCAATATAATAATAGAAGTAAAAATAGACTGTTTACTTTTAACTGAGTTCACCAATCCTTGGTTTGCGCCAAAGCTAACACATAGACCATGTAGCTAAGTCACACTGCCAAGTCTTGGCTTATCACTAGGACCAAATATATAGTCCGTACCGACCCTAAGTGAAATTTTGATAGTTAGGGATCAAACCACAAAGTGTGAATATTTCTATCCACAAATGGGCTAATCTCTACACGTGGATTTAAGTTAACTTACAAGTGCGCAAGTTTTTACACGTCACAGGTACACTCATAAGTCTCTTCACTTCCTACCAAAACACTCACAAGACTACATACTAAGTTGATTAATTAACTAGTTCATCAAATAAAGAAATAGTAGAAGAAATTGTTAAGAACACAAAACACCCCTTTAAAATAAAAATAAACTATTTAATTCATACCAAGCTTCATCATCACCCTAGCAACACCAAAAGAAATCTAGCCTAAAATGGTTGATACAACAAGCTCACAAAGTTTGGTTTGAGTGCAAAATATGGTGAGGATTGTATGGAGATTTCTTGGTGGTTTTGAGTGATTGTGGGGTGTTTCTCTCACGAATGTGGTATTTATAGAGTTATCTCAAGCTCCAAAGGACACCTACAAGTCCCAAGGTAGCAGAAACTTCATGTAGTAGGTGGAGAATGAGATCGGTTGAAGGATGCCGAAGTGAGGAATGGACGTCTCTATTTATAGCCAGATCAGGCTGAGCATGCTTGTGCTTCAAGTGGTGGCACGACCGTTCCTGACATCGGGTGCAGTTGCAGAGTCCTTGCGTGCAGGTGATGAGCACGGTCGTGCTCAGGTGTGAGTACGCCCGTGCTTGCCACCTGGATAACCGTTGTAACACCCCAACCGATGGCAGAATCATCGGGGTGCATGATAGTGATGATTGTTCAATAACTCATGGTACTAAACTGTAAATATTGATACATTGGATTGAATAATTTATTACATTGAAACGAAATACAAATGATACAATGATTCTAAAATAACAACTAATAAGTCTAAATTGAAATGCGATGGTTCCAAAATCTAAATATAAATCCTAAGTCTTAAAGAATACGTCTCAAAATCAGTCTAAAACATGTAATGAATCAAACAAATATAAAAATCATAAGTTATTAAATAAATGAATAAATATATAGAAACAATCAAATGCGATGATGTAAAAGAATTAAATTCACAACCTCTTTGTTAGGATCAAAGGGCTTGATTGTTGTGATGTTTGATTAATGTAACTATGAAATGGATGAAGTATGAATGAAAGTGCAGTGGAAATTATCACAATAAGAGGAACACTGTTTTGTTGACTAAAATACTTTTTATTAATCTTATGAGATTAAATAGTACAAGTACACAGCTCCCCCTCAGCCCTTGATCACCTAGTAATATCCTTTGATGAATATTGATCTAAGTGATAGATAGAACAATTGTGAAACTGTTCTATTTATAGAGCTTCAGGAGCGTGATCAAGTTGCTAATAAACTATTACAAATACAGCTAACCAATCGCACTAAGCCATACTAGACAAAGACTGATAAAGTACTGACACAGGAGCACTACTGTTCTATTATAATAAAGTCTGTTGGTGAAACCGCTGTTGCTGAAACTGCTGTTGATTCTTTATCAGTTGTTGTAACCTCTGATGGTCTTTAGTTGTTGTAAACTCTGTTGGAGCCTAACAGCTATTTGAATCCAACAGATCTTCTCAGCAGTGGTTTCCTCAGCAGACCTTTGCTCATCAGCTGTTCAACCATCAGCTGTTTGCTCGTCAGTAGTTTGCTCAGCCGCTGTTTGCTCATCAGCTGTTTGGGCATCAGCACTTTACTCATCAGTGGTTTGCTCAACAGCTGTTTGCTCAACAGCTGCTTAGTCTTCAGTACTTTGGCTATCAGCTGTTTGACTCTTCAGCAGTTGTTAGGTCTTCAGTACTTTGTAATTGTTGATGTCTGACTTGTAATAGATAGGATCTGTGTATGTACTTATTATTATTAAGGATCATTTAAGATAGTCTTGTTTTGGCTTTCCAATCATCTGTTCTTCAAAGGGTTCGATAGCAACCCAACACTCTTTTATTGAAATATAGCTTCAAATTACAAGGACTCGAAATGAATACTTTAATACATGAAAGACTAAAAATTAAAGTGAAGGTGACAGATGTCACAACCGTTTTGTCAGTTCTGGAACATTCCTTGATACGCGTTGACTTGAGCACTGTCGTGCCAAGTGGTGGGCACGCTCGTGCTTGCCTGTGCACGTTGACTTTTGCTTCCAGCTGACTTGAAAATGTTGACTTGTTGACATGAGCTAGGTGCACGATCGTGCTGCATCTGAAACAACTCTCTAAATCTTCATTTCCTTGCCTTTTGTGCCATTTTTCGCTCCTCTTTATTCCTTGACCTCAAAACCTGTAATTATCAACAAAGAAAGATAAGTCATGATAAACCTAAGATAAAAGCATGATTTTGAGTGGAAAAAGGGGTGAAAATGCATATGTAAAACATCTGCAATTCTCGGCACATTAGTTACCAAATAAATGCTTTGTTACTAATATAACTTCATTTTCAATGAATTTTATATTTTCACGTTGAGAAAACTATAAAAACGAATACAGTATCCGCATCGATATTTGGACAATATTGGCTCGGTTATTCACAATAAAAAAAAATATTATTTCCAGTAGAGATTGTATGAGTTAAATACGAATACCTGGTACCAAATGCTCATCCCTAAAAAGATAAGAAATATCCACGATAAAGAAAAATATCATTATACCAGTGCAATACCGTACCGAAAATACCGGCTTAGCAAAATAGTGATATTATTATTATTGTTATTATTATTATTATTATTATTATTATTATTATTATTAGCATTTGTGGTAGTAATGATAGCAGTAGTGGTGGTGATAGCGGTAGTAGTAGAGAATGTACCAATATGACATTGTAAACAAAGAAAAGTTATCCTTAATTGATACAGAATCTTGCAGGAATTTTCGGTTGCTATTTACTAGAAAACATGGATTTTAAGCAAATCTCACATCATTCAGTTGAGTTCTCTATATCAGAGAGATATTATGTCATAATAAATGTCTAGCCTTATCTATACTATATATAAAGCATGAGGGAGGGATGACCGCCAAAGTTAAGTAATTACAAGTGTGATTGCTTAAAGTACAAACATTTGATGCATTCGTATTAGGGTAAATCAGTCTTTTTAAGTTAGGTGGAGAGGGTTTAATGTTGCTGTTAAATGGGGATAAAAAAGGTTTAATGTTGCTCTTAAATGGGGATAAAAAGGAGCATAGTACTATATATAAAGCATGAGGGAGGGATGACCGCCAAAGTTAAGTAATTACAAGTGTGATTGCTTAAAGTACAAACATTTGATGCATTCGTATTAGGGTAAATCAGTCTTTTTAAGTTAGGTGGAGAGGGTTTAATGTTGCTGTTAAATGGGGATAAAAAAGGTTTAATGTTGCTCTTAAATGGGGATAAAAAGGAGCATAGATAATAAATACCACATGAAAACTAAATTGAAAAGTATAATACGTTTCACACTTGAATACCCTCTTCGTCAACAGCAAATATGTAACGCCCCAAAACTCGAATTTGTAACTTTAGTAGCATGTTTTAATGTGTTATGGCATGGGGTGAAATAACTAAGTGTCTAAGTTAGTAGGTGCACAAGTAAATGGAAATATAATAAGGTTTTAGTCAAAATTGGATGGGTATCAAACATGAAGGGTTGAAATTGTGAAAAACCCAAAAACCCACTTGTGGTGGGTTGATATGTACGACACACACACACACTTCAGGAGATTTTTGTGCCTTGTGTGTGTATGTGTGTGTGGGTGTGCTTCTACCCCAAATCAAGAGAAAGAAGAAGCCAAGATGATGCATGAAGCTAATTATGGGTCATCTAAGGTTTACATACATCAAGGTACCTTTAATTTGGCTTATTATGAGGTTATGTTTGTTTTTGAATGTGGTGAAAATCTAGGGTTCATGTGAAAACGTGAATCAAGGATGGATGAAGGTGTCTAGAGGTTGATAGACACTAAAGGATCCATAATTTGTGATACTACATAAAGCTATGCTTGATTATGTGCTAATTAGGTTGTTTTTACACCTATGTTGGAAGTGGGTATTGGTCTTGGGGTAATCCAAGACCATTCTTAGTAAATTAGTTGTGAATTCATGTAATTGTAAGAATAATGTGTAGTAGATGACATGCATGTGGGAAATTTTAGTTATGATTGAAGGTGATTACTCATTTGGTGGAATGTGTGTATTAGGAGCTTGTACATTGAGCTTAGAATGTTGTATGCACACCAAGTGTTTGATGAAATGTCTAGACTAGTATAATGTGTGAATTTGTAGGCAAGTCTTGACAAAGGTGAAGTAAGGTGATAGTAGAAATGCTTGATGGTAGGTTAACATAAAGATTGTGTCTTAGAAAGTGTTCATGTGTGAACTAGTTGATTGTATGATTTGGTAAGAAGTATGCATGAGTAGCGTGTACATTATGCTTAATAATATGGTGTACACTACATTTTGGATTAATTTGTAAGATGAATGATCTTGTATGTTAATGAGATGTGAATATGATGACATGAAAGGATAGGAATGAAGGACTCAAGCGTGGGAGGCTAATGGGTCAAGATGAGGCAACTAAACAAGTATGAACTTGGAGGACTTGAGGTAAGTAATTCCCGAACTTAACTCGCATCTATGATATTGATGTATGTTCACATAGGGTGGGAATCTTGAAGGAGTAGGTAGTTTGTAGTCGTTCCAAGGTATGAAGCTTGGTAATGGGTCTAAAACAATGGAATTAAACCAAGTAGTGTCACCCACGGGTGACTAGTTTGTAAAATAAGCCGATGAGGGTGTTTTGGGAATTCCAAGGAATTACCAAAGGATAAACCTATAAACCGGGTTATAACTAAATACTCAGACGATGATTTTTAGTTTAACAAGTGTTAAATGGGTTAACAAAATGATGGTTATGCTCTTTGGATGATCAAATAAGGTTTGGGTATAACTAAAGCCTTAACGGGTCGATTTGGGCGACTATCGGTTGGATTGTAGTTAAACCGAAAGGGGTTATAAACCACCATAAATGGGCATCTTTAAAGCATGATTAAATGGTGTTAAACAAGTCCCCTAGTGCCCTTAGGAATGGCCTTGAACATAAGTTTAAAGGCGTTCAAAGATTGGGGGAAAGCGGGCAAGGAAATGAAGAAAATAAGCCAAATGTGCAGAAGCCACAGTACCTTACGGTGGCCACAGTAAGGTACGGTGGACATCAGAAAGTTGACGGTGGACCTATTCTGCCTTACGGTGGAAAACTGATACAAGGTCTACCGTAAGGTACGGCGGCCACAGTAAGGTACGGTGGCCCCTGGGAAGAAATATTAATTTCTATCAATTGTTGATGTTTTGCTTATATGCGCGACCCGTAATTGCGTTTAACGCACCAATTAACATTGTTGGACCTTGTGTAAGGCCATATAAGGGTGTAGCATGTAATGGTAATGTTGGTTTTGTAAACATGATCATCGTACAGAATGATACAAGTGCGTGTAGTTTAATTGATGCATTATTCGACGGCATCAAATACGGTAAGTAGATTACCATGAGTATGTAGATTGAAGAGGTGATGTACATATGGGTTCTCATGCTCGGGTTAGAGGGAGAGAGAGTTTCTTGTATGTATGGTGGTATCATAGGCGGAAATTGTATGCTTGTACGTATTGTAGAATTATACGAAGGAATTGTATACTTGTATGTATGGTGGTATTAAAGGTGGAAATGGTATGCTTGTATGTATTGTAGAATTATGCGAATGAATCATTGAATTGTATGCTTGTATGTATTGTAGGATTATGCGAATGAATTGTATGCTTGTATGTATTGTAGAATTATACGAAGGAATTGTATACTTGTATGTATGGTGGTATTATAGGTGGAAATTGTATGCTTGTATGTATTGTAGAATTATGCGAATGAATTGTATGCTTGTATGTATGGTGGTATTATATGAGGGAATTGCATGCTCGCATGTATTATGAAATTTCACGAAGGAAGTGTATCCTTGTATGTACTGCGAGAGTATATGGAAGAAATTGTATGTTTGGACATATTGTGGGGTTATTAACCCTTGTTTGAGAATGATGAAAAATGTAGGTATGTAAGCATGATTGCAGGAGATGTGGAGGTTCGGATCGGGGTAACTCACCCGAACTTGAAAGAAGACTTTTAGACAGGATCACAGAGTATTGTGGGATGTTACGTCCGTGTCGTGAGTAGATTACATGAGGTCACCTATTGAACTAACGAATTGGTTACGTGGTGAATGCAGGTTGTCTTGTTTACCTAATGAAGTAAGGAAAGGATGGAGATCGAGCGAGGAGACGGATTGTACGCGGTCACGGTTACATAACCAAATAGAGATGAGTCACGTTGAATGTATTAACAAATATATTAAGATGTAACACCAAAATACTTAGTAGAACCCGTTTTCTAAACATTCAAGGTTGTTATAAGAAATAAATTTTTTGGTTGGTATTTTTCCGCTGCGAGTTTTCTGTATATTGGTTTAGGGTGTTACAAGTTGGTATCAGAGCCCTGGTTTGAGTGAAATCTAGTACAAGGAAGTATGTACTCGAACTCAAACTTGTGTGCTCCTGAAGGAAATGACCCGTACAATCCAAGGCTCGATCAAGACCCGAAGGTAGAATTTAATATTAACTCACATGACATGTTAAAAACTAATTATGGTGTTTATGTTAAGGTGAACTTTCGTGGATAATGAAGAGGTCTTAAGGACACGATCCAAGATAGATCGCGAAAGCTGTAGATAAGATGGGACAATCACAGGTACGCGATAATTGGTTGTTTATACCGGGGGGAGGAAAATCCTCAGGAATGGTAAAACATAGAAGGAAATTGAAATGTGGCACGAAGCTGAAAACCAGTCCCCAGGCATAAGGTAATGATTACATGAAGGCACGTGGATAACATGTGGACTGTACACCTGGCCAGTGCACAAGAAACATGCGACACACGTGAGACCATGAGAATCATTACAGGTATGCCCGGTGGAATTGGAAAGTAGGTAGTCGTGTGGGTGGGTAGTTGGAGTGAAAAGTTTGAGCCCGTAGACAAGTACGGATCAAATCAAAATAATAGAAACACCCTTTGTGGGTTAAAGTGGTGAATGACCTTAATGGGTCAAGTGGTAGAATTACCCTTTATGGGTTAAAGTGGTAGAATTGACCCTAACGGGTCAAAATAATGGAAAAGCCCGTATGGGTTAAAACCGTAGAATTGACCTTAAAAGGTCAAATGGTGGAAAAGCCCGCATGGGTTAAAACAGTAGAATTGACCTTAAAAGGTCAAATGGTGGAAAAGCCCGTATGGGTTAAAACCGTAGAATTGACCTTAAAAGGTCAAATGGTGGAAAAGCCCGCATGGGTTAAAACAGTAGAATTGACCTTAAAAGGTCAAATGGTGGAAAAGCCCCTATGGGTTAAAACCGTAGAATTGACCTTAAAAGGTCAAATGGTGGAAAAGCCCGCATGGGTTAAAACAGTAGAATTGACCTTAAAAGGTCAAATGGTGGAAAAGCCCGTATGGGTTAAAACCGTAGAATTGACCTTAAAAGGTCAAATGGTGGAAAAGCCCGTATGGGTTAAAACAGTAGAATTGACCTTAAAAGGGGTCAAATGGTGGAAAAGCCCTTGTGGGTTAAAATAGTAGAATGACCATGATGGGTCAAAACGGTGGAAAAGCCCTTATGGGTTAGGATGGTAGAATGACCATGGTGGGTCAAAATTGTAGAAGTACCCTTGTGGGTCAAATGGGATGGAAAGACCCTAGCGGGTCATAAGGGTTGGGAGGACCTTAACGGTTCTTAGGGTGGAAATCATGTATGATAGGTAGGAGAACCCTAATGGGGAAAGGTTGGAAGGACCTTGATGTGTAAGGATGGGTAATAACATACGGTAGTTAACGATGAGATGATCGGATTAACATTCCGAAAGGAAGGTTAGTGAATTCGGTTGTTTATGATTGTCAAGTAGGAAATTTATATGACGAATAGTACCCCGTGGGAATGTATGATATCTTACGCATGTTGTAGCTTGAAATGTTTGACCTTTAAAGGTCAAGAAAATAAATGAGTCTTAGCATTGGACTCGGCGTTGTTAAGCAAAGGACATACGTGTCTACAGTAGATAGTGTGCGAAATGAACTAACAACCAAATATGTATGAATAGAATGACTCTAAAACCTACCAGGAAGGGGTGGGGTGAGTATGATAATTATATTGTCCCATAGGGGCTATAGGATGATGTCGGACTCTCAAGTCGAGTATGAATAAGGGAAGGTGAAGCAGTAGCTAGGTAGTAGTAGTTGGTATACTTGATAATTGCAAGAAGGCTGGTGTTAATATTAGAAAGTGTGGACATATAATTATGTCTAGTCACGATTAAAGTGGTAAATGTGGGCTTGTGATGTGGTATGAAACTTTGAATGAAGTGACAAGGTAAATAAGTAAGTAGAGACTACCTAGTAGGGTAGTAATGAAAAAGGTTTCGGGGACGAAACCTTCTTTAAGGGGGGTAGACTTGTAACGCCCCAAAACTCGAATTTGTAACTTTAGTAGCATGTTTTAATGTGTTATGGCATGGGGTGAAATAACTAAGTGTCTAAGTTAGTAGGTGCACAAGTAAATGGAAATATAATAAGGTTTTAGTCAAAATTGGATGGGTATCAAACATGAAGGGTTGAAATTGTGAAAAACCCAAAAACCCACTTGTGGTGGGTTGATATGTACGACACACACACACACACTTCAGGAGATTTTTGTGCCTTGTGTGTGTGTATGTGTGTGTGGGTGTGCTTCTACCCCAAATCAAGAGAAAGAAGAAGCCAAGATGATGCATGAAGCTAATTATGGGTCATCTAAGGTTTACATACATCAAGGTACCTTTAATTTGGCTTATTATGAGGTTATGTTTGTTTTTGAATGTGGTGAAAATCTAGGGTTCATGTGAAAACGTGAATCAAGGATGGATGAAGGTGTCTAGAGGTTGATAGACACTAAAGGATCCATAATTTGTGATACTACATAAAGCTATGCTTGATTATGTGCTAATTAGGTTGTTTTTACACCTATGTTGGAAGTGGGTATTGGTCTTGGGGTAATCCAAGACCATTCTTAGTAAATTAGTTGTGAATTCATGTAATTGTAAGAATAATGTGTAGTAGATGACATGCATGTGGGAAATTTTAGTTATGATTGAAGGTGATTACTCATTTGGTGGAATGTGTGTATTAGGAGCTTGTACATTGAGCTTAGAATGTTGTATGCACACCAAGTGTTTGATGAAATGTCTAGACTAGTATAATGTGTGAATTTGTAGGCAAGTCTTGACAAAGGTGAAGTAAGGTGATAGTAGATATGCTTGATGGTAGGTTAACATAAAGATTGTGTCTTAGAAAGTGTTCATGTGTGAACTAGTTGATTGTATGATTTGGTAAGAAGTATGCATGAGTAGCGTGTACATTATGCTTAATAATATGGTGTACACTACATTTTGGATTAATTTGTAAGATGAATGATCTTGTATGTTAATGAGATGTGAATATGATGACATGAAAGGATAGGAATGAAGGACTCAAGCGTGGGAGGCTAATGGGTCAAGATGAGGCAACTAAACAAGTATGAACTTGGAGGACTTGAGGTAAGTAATTCCCGAACTTAACTCGCATCTATGATATTGATGTATGTTCACATAGGGTGGGAATCTTGAAGGAGTAGGTAGTTTGTAGTCGTTCCAAGGTATGAAGCTCGGTAATGGGTCTAAAACAATGGAATTAAACCAAGTAGTGTCACCCACGGGTGACTAGTTTGTAAAATAAGCCGATGAGGGTGTTTTGGGAATTCCAAGGAATTACCAAAGGATAAACCTATAAACCGGGTTATAATTAAATACTCGGACGATGATTTTTAGTTTAACAAGTGTTAAATGGGTTAACAAAATGATGGTTATGCTCTTTGGATGATCAAATAAGGTTTGGGTATAACTAAAGCCTTAACGGGTCGATTTGGGCGACTATCGGTTGGATTGTAGTTAAACCGAAAGGGGTTATAAACCACCATAAATGGGCATCTTTAAAGCATGATTAAATGGTGTTAAACAAGTCCCCTAGTGCCCTTAGGAATGGCCTTGAACATAAGTTTAAAGGCGTTCAAAGATTGGGGGAAAGCGGGCAAGGAAATGAAGAAAAATAAGCCAAATGTGCAGAAGCCACAGTACCTTACGATGGCCACAGTAAGGTACGGTGGACATCAGAAAGTTGACGGTGGACCTATTCTGCCTTACGGTGGAAAACTGATACAAGGTCTACCGTAAGGTACGGCGGCCACAGTAAGGTACGGTGGCCCCTGGGAAGAAATATTAATTTCTATCAATTGTTGATGTTTTGCTTATATGCGCGACCCGTAATTGCGTTTAACGCACCAATTAACATTGTTGGACCTTGTGTAAGGCCATATAAGGGTGTAGCATGTAATGGTAATGTTGGTTTTGTAAACATGATCATCGTACGGAATGATACAAGTGCGTGTAGTTTAATTGATGCATTATTCGACGGCATCAAATACGGTAAGTAGATTACCATGAGTATGTAGATTGAAGAGGTGATGTACATATGGGTTCTCATGCTCGGGTTAGAGGGAGAGAGAGTTTCTTGTATGTATGGTGGTATCATAGGCGAAAATTGTATGCTTGTACGTATTGTAGAATTATACGAAGGAATTGTATACTTGTATGTATGGTGGTATTAAAGGTGGAAATGGTATGCTTGTATGTATTGTAGAATTATGCGAATGAATTGTATGCTTGTATGTATTGTAGGATTATGCGAATGAATTGTATGCTTGTATGTATTGTAGAATTATACGAAGGAATTGTATACTTGTATGTATGGTGGTATTATAGGTGGAAATTGTATGCTTGTATGTATTGTAGAATTATGCGAATGAATTGTATGCTTGTATGTATGGTGGTATTATATGAGGGAATTGTATGCTCGCATGTATTATGAAATTTCACGAAGGAAGTGTATGCTTGTATGTACTGCGAGAGTATATGGAAGAAATTGTATGTTTGGACATATTGTGGGGTTATTAACCCTTGTTTGAGAATGATGAAAAATGTAGGTATGTAAGCATGATTGCAGGAGATGTGGAGGTTCGGATCGGGGTAACTCACCCGAACTTGAAAGAAGACTTTTAGACAGGATCACAGAGTATTGTGGGATGTTACGTCCGTGTCGTGAGTAGATTACATGAGGTCACCTATTGAACTAACGAATTGGTTACGTGGTGAATGCAGGTTGTCTTGTTTACCTAATGAAGTAAGGAAAGGATGGAGATCGAGCGAGGAGACGGATTGTACGCGGTCACGGTTACATAACCAAATAGAGATGAGTCACGTTGAATGTATTAACAAATATATTAAGATGTAACACCAAAATACTTAGTAGAACCCGTTTTCTAAACATTCAAGGTTGTTATAAGAAATAAATTTTTTGGTTGGTATTTTTCCGCTGCGAGTTTTCTGTATATTGGTTTAGGGTGTTACAAAATAAATGTGGCGCTCTTCATCACCGGCTTTTCAATGTCCTCTTCATCATTGGCAGTTTAATGATTCATCGATTTGATTTCTCATCAACAATCATTGCATTCGGTTTCATTCCCATCTCCCCTACTTATCGCCATAACCCTCTTTATATAGTGCTTCATACCGTTGCCTGAGAGAGAGAGAGAGAGAGAGAGATGGAGAGAAAGAAAGAAATTGATAGAGAGAGAAGGATTGAGATTGGGAATCATATCACCGTTTCTAGAACCCTCCCTATTAAGAACTTGGCAATGGAAATCAGAACCACACACGGCGTGAGAATCTGTATGTGAAGGTATACGTCTGTTTGTGTTACATCTAAATTTCAATTTCTTTTATCAAAACGAGTTAAAGGTACGATAACTCAATTCTTATGTCGCCTATGTTCTTTGTTTGACTAGGATGACTATGATTTTTATGCTTTTTCAAATAGATCTAGGCTTCTTGGTGATGTTGGTTTAAGTGATCTCATAATAATCTTTATTCTTATTTAGGATCTGAGTGTTTTGTGTTTGTTTTTTAATCTTTTTTTTGTGGTCGTGTTGATGGCAATGACAGAATATTAAGATTATGTTGGAAGTCCAAGTTTCCAACTCCCTTCTGCAGTTTCAGGTTATAGCTTTGTGAGGCGTATGAACAAGTTGCTTAGTCCAAAGCTTTCTCTTGATGCCAAAAACTCCAAAAATACCAATGCTTCCATGCTTCGTTGGTAATCATAAAAAATATTATAATATATTTAGGATTGTATCACACAATGTATTGTGTATTTATGTTGTTTCTTGCAGGTGGTAATTACTTGAAATGTATATGGAGTTGCAAGTTTCGTGTTGTGAGGTGTCGGATGTACCCGAAAATGTGTATATTAATGATGTGATCACACCTTAAACACATCATGCTATGAATATGGAGTCGCAAGTTATGTCTCGTGAGGTTTCGTATGTGCTTAAGGATGTGATCACATCTTAAATACATCATGTTGCATCTAATAATCCAGGTACAAGTTAATCTATGTATCATGTGCTTTTATGTGGGTGTATTTTGTATATTTATCAAGTTGGTATACCAAGTAGTTAGCACTGAGCTTGATACTAAGATATTTTTAATTGAATTTAGCAAAGAAACAAACACGGCAATGGGCTGGTTGGACGCGCTAGGAAGAAGAAAGTTCATTCAATGCTTTGCGTCAAGTTGGTAAAGTGTGTTTCAATGTGATGTCTATGTCGCTTGATTTAGTCTTAATTTACTGTTTATTAAGAGTTGACTCCTTATGATGGGAAATGTTTTATGCGTTGTAGAATTTTGAGAAAATAACTTCTCATGTTCAGTGTAAAAACAGGGACCAAGTTAGAAACTATTATGACGTGTATGAAGAAGTTGCTTGGTCCAAAAATTTCCCTTCATGCCAAGAACTTCAAACATACCAATGCTTCCATGCTTTGTTGGTAACTATAACATATATTGTAATATATTTAGGATTGTATGACGCAAATCTTGTGTATCTATGTTGTTTCTTCTGCAGGTGGTCATTACTTGAAATGTATAGTTGTAAAGCTATAGGTGGGATTAACTGAGTATGATGATGATGATGATGATGTATAGTTGTAAAGCCTCAAAGCATCAACTGAAGCCTTGAAGATTCAAGATTTTTTTGGAGACCTTGGTTAGTTAATTCACGGTGTTCATCTTTTTTTCTTTTTATTTGTATTTGGTTTTGGTTTTGGATGTTAATACTGATATTTTATTATTCTCTGCCATGAAGGAACATCAACTATTGAAAGATTGTAAGAATGTAAAAAAATGACTTGTTCGAGGAAAAACGACCTTGATGTGGTTGTGGGTGGATAGAACCTAGAAATCAATTTGGTTTGGTTTTCAGTTCTAGAGTTTATATATTATGGGTTTAGCTCTCATTTCTAGATTTATTTTTGGAAGTTGATTCTCGGATTGGTCTGGTCTTAGAGTTGGAAGTTGGAACTAAACTGATCTATTTTAATTTTTTTTGAGTAAATGGCCAAATTCGTCCCTGAGGTTTGATCAATATTGCTAGATCCATCCAAAATAAGAATTTTTGACACCTGAGCCACTAAGGTTTGAAATTTAGTGCTAAATCCGTCCAATTTGCAAACTCTGTTAAATACTAACGTTAACTCAAGGGCATTTTGGTCATTTCCTATTTCTTAATTGCAAATTCGTCCCTGAGGTTTGTTCCAAATTGTTAAATCAGTCCAAAATAATAATTTTAATGAATTAAAAATTTATCAGGCAACATTGACCAAATTTAAATATTAAAGATTTTAGAATAAAACATTTAAAATCTAAATAGAAAATTTTAAAACTCCCTTACACTTATGTGTAATGCCCCAAACTTTCAACTCGTCATTGTACCCCATGTATACTTTATATTATGCAAGACCATGATATAGTAGTGAGTTTGGTTTACAATGTATCATGAATGATATTTGAGGGACCTATATTGCCAAAGGTTAATTATTAAAATGAAACAAAGCATTGACGGCTTCTTTTCAGTTTCTTCCTTGCGTGTCGGTTTCAAACTAGGACTTGAAACTCCCAGCAATCATGAGGGCAATAAAAGTAGATCGTTTCATTTCATGCTTCGCAATATATAGATTCGAAATCATGAGTTTTGTCCTTCACCAATCATCTCTTGTGCTGATCCGCAAAGAATCGAAACAAGGACTACCGTTTGAAGCTACGATCGCAACAAAGAAACAAACACAACCGAACCGAACCGATCAAGTTTCGATACAGTTTCGTTAGGAGAAAAGACCTACACGTTTGTGTCGTTTGCCGCTGTTTGTTCTTCTCGCACTCGATTACTATTTTGTTACGGGTATGTTTCTCGAACATGAGTTGCGGTTAGCATAATTGTCTTAGTCCCTGTTTATGATTTTGACTACGGTCTCGGTTAAGGTGATGGGTTATGGGTGTTTCGCAAACGGGTCATGAGATTGAATATACATACACCTAATATATATATAATTGTGTGTGTGCTGTACGTATCATGTGATTTATATGTGTGTGTTGAATATGCATATTTTTATATATAAATGTTATATGTCATGCGATATATATACATATATGTGTTCGATGTGCTGTTTAATAGATATATGAATTGGGAAGGTGGGTACTTTGTAATATAACAAAAGAAGTCATGCATATGGTTTGTGAATGTATTCAGAAAGTGTATATGCCATTTATATTATGTATGTGTGTGGCATATATGGGTATCTATAAGAAAAATATAAACACATAAATAGATTTTGGGTATCTATAATACATAATATACATACCTACGAGTGTATGTCATGTTTGACTCACTTGACCCGTTTGAGATTTTATTAGATTCCTAGACTAGATATTGATGGTTTTAATTGATTATTATTTTGGACTGATTTAGCAATTTGGAACAAACCTCAAGGACGAATTTGCAATTAAGAAATAGGAAATGACCAAAATGCCCCTGAGTTAACGTTAGTATTTAACAGAGTTTGCAAATTTGACGGATTTAGCACTAAATTTCAAACCTTAGTGACTCAGGTGTCAAAAATTCTTATTTTGGATGGATCTAGCAATATTGATCAAACCTCACGGACGAATTTGGCCATTTACTTTTTTTTTATCAAGAGCTACAAATATTATACCTATACACGTTATTTGAAACATTAGTAATTAGATTATTTTTTCTTGTGATGTATTATTGCAGGGGAAAAGTGGCAGAAGGTATAGATTTTGATCGACATAACTGGAGACTTGTAATTATGTTTGGGGATCATTTCCAATGCACATTAAGCAAGCTGAGTAAATAAAGTGGCTATCTTCTAATTGGAAACACGCCCTAAAGCTTCAATCATGGTCATGAATTATTTGAGTATGCAGGATATAAGTTGTTCGGTTAGAGTATTTGCGAGAGACTTTTCAGACAAAAAGATGTGACTTTATTACTTTTGATGCATTGGTAGTTTGACTTTACCCTGCTTTTGATGAACTGTTAAGTAGCAAGATTTTAATGGGTGATTTTTTTGTTTTGATAAACTGACAGAGATAAGCTACACGATGTGTGGGGTGAGTTATCCATTCCAAGGTAGATAACGGAATGATGATATTTGCTGACAAAAGGTTTGTATTTGTGGTCGTTCCATTTTGTAAACTACATAACTATAGTTGCCATATCAAACTGTAAGTCTAATGAGGAAGCTTTGGTCTAAAGTATACTTGAAAAAATGGATAAACTTTTTAACCAGGACATTGTTGGGTAGACTCACCACCAACTTGTCAAGTTTTAATTTTTAAGTGTTATAAATGAACTAACAAAAATCTGTATAATAATTGGACCAGTATAAAAAGATTAATGAATTATTGTATTAATTGGCATCTCATTGACCCCCTTTGTTGCTACGTATTCAAATTCAATATCGTTAGCAGTGGCTAGAAGCTTGATTTCGAATTGGTGGACTTGAGCATATATGGGATATGGCGTTGACTTTGATTTTTTTTTTCTAATCATTTGACCATCATATATTTACTTCATATATACATCTTGTACTTGATTTTTTTTTTGTTTCAAGGCTTGAATTATATTCCCACACGTAATGTCGATCCCCGCAGCAACGCGCGGGTTCCCCACTAGTTTATCACAAACACGATACAATGGGCTTCTAAGCAATTACTAATAAACCTTAATTTGATAATACCATCTAATACTCCCTAGTAGTCAGATCGAAAGGAAAACAAAAACTCAGATTAGGAAAATAAAAATAGAAACAATAATAATAAGATAAACAGGCTTCGATCGACTAAATAATCCAGACTTTGGCCAACAAATCCATATTTTGCCTGCTTTTTCTATCCATGATATTCGATGCCAGATCCCATAATCCTGCAAGAGACATGCAATGAGGCAACAAGGAAGAAATCTAACAAGCTAGCAGCACGCTACATGTGGTGCGCCGGAGGACCCAAGTCTGACAAAAACAGAAAGGGTGTCGTAGTTCAATGAGCGGCATACCGAAGTCTATGACAATAGTAGGGAGCGCAGTCATAAGTGATGACCGAAGTCCGAGGCAATAAAAAAAGTAAAGTCATAAGTGGCAGACCGAAGTCCGAAACAATAAAAAAAGTAAAGAAAGCAACGATGACAATATGCGATATATGGTGAGTTAAAAAAATCAATTATGTGTGAAGTTTGCAACTCAAACACAAGTACCATATATTGTATGGATGATGGTTATGTATGTTGGCTAAAAAAATTAATATGGATGGCGGCTAGAAAAATTAGATTACAACTCAAACACACATACCAAAGGATTGTTTGGATGATGGTTATGAATGGATGGTAGCAAAGATTGCAACTACGGAACTGGTTTGTGTTGGAATCTAGAATCCAAACCGGGGCTTTTTATTTAAATCTTGAAAATAAGAAAAGTGAACAACAAATTGAAGAAGAGAAGGAGAAACGAAACTGAAAAAACAAAGGTGGGACTAGATGGCGATGGTGGCAGAATGGCAGCACGCCGCCTTGTCTAGGATTTGAGCTCGGTGGCGATGACTACTCGACTAGGGTTTGCATTTTTGTGGCGGCGCGACGGAGAAGAAGAAAATATGCAGAAATGTAAGGTTTGATACCATGTTAAATGATAAATAGTAAATTGAAATTATTCAATAATTGAGTCACAACTAACCTAATGGATGTGTGCTCTTACTAATAAACCCTATTTTTATAAAACTATCTAATAGAGGTCCAAACTAATGGTGTGTCATACATTTACAACGACGAGCAATGACGGATCTAGAAAATAAATTTAGGGGTATCATTTAAGAAATTATTTTTTGCCGTAGTTTTATATAATTTAAACGAAAGTCAAAAGTCTAATAATAACATAATAATTTATTAACTTATTAATAAAAAGGCGATTAGGATTTATTTCATTTTAAAAAATACAAAAATTTTGCTAATAAGAGCTTATTTAGGATTAGAACGTGATTTCATTTTCACAATCACACAAAGCTACAAACTTAATCATAACATATTAAGTTACAAACATATTAATAAAAAGGCAATTAGGATTTAGGCAAAATTACAAATCACAGAATACCAAGCTTGCAATTATGAATAAATAATAATTCCATATTGCCATCCAGCCAAACCAGCCTAAATATCCTCAAAACTATAAAATTACAAAAACCTTTTACAAGTTTTAATTATACAAAAACCCTAAATTAGTAACTAAAAAAACCTACAAGGCTGGGGGGCGGCAAGGCTGATGGGCAGCAGAGGGCTAGTGCACTGCAGTCTCTCTTGATAGCGTTTTTTGGTCGTTAAAAGTGAGTAGGGGATGAGGGGAAGAAAGAAGGGAAAGGGACGGAGGGTTTGGGAACTCAGTTTTGGGCCTTGGTCTTTTATTTTTGTTATGTGGTTTTGGCCCAAAACTTTTGGGTTGGGTTTATGACTTTATGCATTGGATTTTGTTTATTGTAGTCGATTCGATAATTATAGAGCGTTTATTAAAATTTTGGTGTGGGTTTAAAATTATGTAAACTTTATTTAAGGGGTAACAAAAAAATTATTTAAGGGGTAAGATAAAAGTTATTTGAGGGGTAACATTTTATAAATAAATAAATAAAATTGCATTACGCCCGAAAAATCAAGGGTAACGGATTTAACCCACCAACCCCTGGCTTCAAGCCATGTTTGCCCCTGACGACGAGTCCATACTTTTAAAATAACTTGTCAGACATTCCAAGATTATTGTAGTGTTAGAATTACTTTCAACTCAACAAATCGAAACATCTACGATATTGATTTGTTTAATATATGTATGTTCGTAGGTGTATGTATATATGTGTGTGGAGTATATATGTATATTGCAATATTGGTACAGACCTTACATGATCCTATTACGAATGCTCATAATGTTTTTTTTCCTTGGCACATGTATACAGATTTCGAATTAATAATATTAAAGAATAGACTTCTAATAACTCATACCATTTAATGTAACAATTCGATCACTTTTCATAAGCTATTGTCAAGGTGGGTTCCATCCATTAGTGGATAAAAGGAAATTTGTTGTACGTTTATATGCTCATAGATACATGCATATAAAACATCTGATATATTTTTATTCATTGGCTGAATGGTTTGGAATGAAGCTCTCTTTAAATAGAATGTTCTTATTGGTTGTTGCGTTATTGGTCTGAAAAAAGGGTTGACTTCACCCTTACTCTCGCACCCGCCAACACACTCACGAGGAGGTGCCTTTAGCGCCCCTCTTTAACTCCCACGCACGGGGCAGTGCTTGGCGTCCCAACAGGTGATGTGACATGGGGCACCACTCCACATCACCCAACTTTGCTTGATATGTTTTATCACGTTGAAATTCAACTCTCAAGAACTCACATGGTGAAATATGGTTGGATTTAATTTTATGTCGTTAGAAACATGGTAGCCAATACAAGACACGACGAAAATAAGATTATAAGGTTTCCAGTTTAATGGGTAGGTTCTCTTAGTGGATGAGCATGTCACGTCGTTCAGTAGCTAGCTAGCTTATGCACCAATAGATGTGTGGCTTTGAGTGTCCTGAGTCATGGTTGGACCTACATACACAATTCAATGTCTTTCACTTTTTCTGGTATTTGTGTGCTCCTCACATGTTTATCCAACTCTTTCCGTGACATGAAAGTTATCTCCTATTATTATGTCTTTTGACGGCAATGTGAATGTTGCTAATCTCTGAAGAACATGTGGTGGTTTTGGGCCACATGATTATTTGGGTCTACAATTTAAACGATACATAAATTCGTACTAGTTTCCTCTTTTTAAACAAGCTTCAAGATGTTAAAATTTTCATACTTATATCTTTTACTGTCGGTATTTAAATACTTGCAAACTTATTTAAAATAAAACGTTGACTCGACACTAATTTGTTTCTTAAAAAAATGATATAAAAAGCTCTTAGCAAATCTTAAACTAAGATTCTGATTAAAACAAAATACGAAAGTTACATCATAATAGAATGTAGACGGGCAACAAGCTGCGCCGCTACCCTTAGCAAATGATAAACAAAAAAAAAAAACTTCAGTTATATGATTTTCGTTTGTTTTTCATAGTACAAAGGTATATGTGTTTTTCATAGGATTGTTTACGAGCCGAACCTAGTCAATCCGTCTCATTTACAACCAAGTCGATTCCAACTAATTAATGAGCTTTGAGCTATTTGAACAACAATAGCTTTCATATCTGGCTGAAGTAAAACAAGTTTCTAAAAATAGTAAACTTTATGATTTGTTTTTTGAGTAAAGATCAAATACAAAGTGTTTTTTTTAAGAACTGTGAGAATCAAAGGGGGTAAAAAAAATGTATTTTTATTTTTTAGAATTTTTTTCCCATGTGCTTAAACATACTTTCTAGATGAATAATACAAAAAAATAATAATTTTTTAGTGTAATTACGTCATTAAAGTAAATACATTAGTTTACACTAGAGTAATTATGTAATTACTCTACACGTAATTACTCTACACCAAAATTTATTTTTTTGTTTTTTTTTAGTTTTCAATACTATAATACATGTTTAACAATATGGGAAAAAAATTCGAAAAAATTAAAAAAAAATACCCTCCTTTGATTCTCACAGTTCTTACAAAAAAAAAACTTTGTATAAGATCTTTACTATTGTTTTTTAATTATTAAAGACTAGACTTTTGCCCGCGTTAACACGCGGTTCACCAACGTACAATTATTTAGAGTGGTAAAACGTATAAAAAAATATAGTAGAAATATTTTATTAAAATTTAAAAGAAACCAATACACATTTTATTCAAATATCACTAAATATTTCTTTATACACCACATTTTTTGTTTTAGTCTTGACATTCCCACCAGCATCAAGTATAAGTAACTTCACACCTGCCCTGCTTTTAACTCTTGACAATGCGACATAAAGCTGGCCATGTAAGAATACATTTAATATTTGAATATTTATAAAGTTTAATTGAAATCTATCCATTCAAATTCTAGTAATCAAAATTTGAAAGATTTAAATCATAAAAAAATTTGAATTAAATATTTTGAATGTGTTAATTAAATTTAAATCTAAATGTTACCATAAATCTTAAATTCAAAATTTTTAGATTAAATATTTAAATAAAACACTTAGTATTCACATATTTTTAAAGTTTAATGGAAATCTATAATTTAAAATTCTAGTATTTAAAATTTTAATTTAAACTTTTAGTTAATTTGAGAAAGTAAAAAAAATTGTTAATTGTTATATTTTAAATATATTAGGAATTCGTAATTTAAAGATAATAAATATGTGTAATGGTTACCATTATTAACTTTAATTTAAAAATATATTTTTTTAAAAGATTAAGTAAATTCAAAATGTGTAATTAAAAAGATAATTAGTGTGTGTAATTTATTACCATTATTAAACAAAATTTGAAATTTTGTCTAATTAGAATTTCAATATTTTGAATTTTAATTTGAAATTTGAAATTGATAATTTGTTATAATCATATTAACGAAAATAATATGTAAACATACTTTATTTACCAAAAATAAATATACAAAATTGATTATATATAAGGTAAATCAAGCGTATTAATTTTTTTATAAAAATTCAAATTTAAATTTTTTTATAAAACGGTTATATATATGATTAATAATTAATAATAACTCGATTATGATTAAAGGTTATTAATCAAATTGAAATCATTATTAAAATTAGATGTTTCCAAAATTGTGCAAATCATGATAAATGCTAATTATAACCTAAAAATGGTAATTTGACAAATCAAAGAATTAACCATTTACTTGTCTCTTTAAATGGATGTTTTTTAAATTTTAATTTTTGACAAATCAAAGAATTAACCATTTACTTGTCTCTTTAATTTTTTAAATCAAAGAATTTCTTTATAAACGGATGTTTTTTAAATTTTAATTTTTGAATGTATAAAAATAATTTAATTCTGATGAAAATGTTAAAGTCTAAAATCTACTAAAAATAGTTTGACAGTAACAATTAGAGTGATTGTAATTTACATAAAAATCGTTACTTTGACTTTGCTATTAATGATTTACGAAAAAATTACTATGTTGTCAAACATACTAATTAATCTTATTCAACAATGATAAATCACAAATCTATACATATAAAAGTCAAACATTGCCATATTTTGACATAAAAACTTAAAGATTTATTTATTTTTTATCAAATTGTGTAATAAATATAGTTTTGACTACTAACAACTGTTTATATGGTCAAATCTTTGAATTTGGAATGGGCGTAAATATAGTTAATATATAATTATTTTACCAAAATTTAGGTTTTTATTAATATACAAAACATAATTTTGAAAAATAAATCAAGGATGCCCGTCTATCTATCCATGGGTCCAGTTCCTTTATGCCCAGCCTGCTAGGCTGTATGTGGGTAATGATTGTATTGGGGCTACTACCGGAGTGCAGCAAGGAGATTCTTTGGGGCCCCTTCTCTTTGCTCTTGCCTTACACCCCCTTATCATGCGGGTTCAGGAACACTGTAACCTCCCGTTTCATGCTTGGTATTTAGATGATGGGACGATTATAAGCAACGCAACTGAGGTTGCTAAGGCTTTAGACATCATCAACGAGCATGGGCCGTCTCTGGGGCTTCATCTCAATATTAAGAAAACAGAGGCCTTTTGGCCGACGTGTGACGGGCTGAAAGTTCATGAAGGGCTTTTCCCGAGAGGGATTGGTAGACCAGATTGAGGGGTTAAGCTCCTTGGTGGGGCTGTTAGCCGAGATCCTATCTTTATTGGGGAGTTGGCAGGGCGACGGGCCTCGGTTGCGGTGGACCTTACGAAACTCCTGCCCCGCCTTAGGGATCCCCAAAGTGAACTCCTCCTACTTAGGTCATGCATGGGGGTCGCTAAGTTACTTTTTGGGTTGCTGTCACACCCCGACTTTTCCCCTGGTCGGTTGTGACGTTTGGTGCCTTTGCCAACGCAGCGGAAAGATGCATCTAAGACTCTGGTTCCCTGAACGCCAATTCTAAACCTCTAGGATCCCCGATCCCAAGTGTCACCTACTCCAACCGTGCCGTTACCAAAGTTTAAACCTGAAAGACATACTTAAAAAGTCAACATAAAGTTGGTGAGTTCATAAGTTTTGCAAAATGTTATCAAACATTACCAAGTTCCAACAGTGTTACCATGTTCACCCTGTCCATACTATGAAAAATGTAAACCAAAGTACGCTAGCTAGGCGTATGTTCCATTACTACTACGATTGGAAAACCATTACTAACTCGCAAACCAGATGTTGTGCCCGAATAGTAAACCTGTTCCTGTTTGAGACAATATGCACCCGCCCGGCGCTCCATGCCGACGGGTGGGGTTGGTCACTCCCAATAGCGCTATTCACATTTCCCCGTTGTGCAAACCAGCACATTCATGGTTTCCCCCCGGGACTTCCAAAGATCGTATAGTAAACCGTTTGAAAACCCATAGTATGACAGTTGTTACCAAATAGTTGTTTAACACATGTTTTCTCCCCCGAAAACGAAAACCAAGTAAAGTGGGGCCGTAAACTCACGCAACCCGTTTCATTTTCCAAAACTTTGTTCGCTTTAAGTTCCTCAGTTTTTCATAACAGAAGCATGTCTTCCCCCCGAAAACGTTTACAAAAACAGTAAAGAGTGGGGTATGAACTCACCTTAATGTCCATGTTAAGCTAGCAAACAAAGCCTGAAACCTCGACCGACTTCCTCGTGCCCTAATTACCAATAAAGGACACCTTAACAGTCTATCACACATAAGCCTAGCTTATTAACCAACACGAGTCTCAAAACGTTTCAACTCGACGAACCGATCATGACTTATCTTAAATCACGTATTACATAGCACCCAAGTTGCACACTTGTCGCTATCCGTATGTAACCAAGTTGGGCTAACACCCCGAAACGTATAATTATCCTGAATCCTAGCTCGTCTCGTAATCCGTATAAATGTGTGTCCAGTACACTTACTTTTAGGAAAAATGCTCTTTAAGAAATACATGTTTAGTTATTAAAACCGATTAATAACAATTGTTACTTTATCTCAAATATTGTTTGAAAACCATCTTTATTGCTACAAATAGCTCGTCTTTAAAAGCATTTCAATTTGTATAAAATGTACTTGTCCAAAATACTTAGGGAAACTTATTTATAGAAATAGCAGTCCGTTACTCTTTGATTTTATAAAAATTCGGGCAGAGTTTCCTCTGTTTTTGTACCAACCAGACAACACCCGTTGTCTACAATTTTCCCCAAAATCAACTTACAAACACAAGTTATCAATTCCTTTAATCCACATTTCCGATTCACGAGACTATACGTTCCGACATCTATCTATACTTGATCCTATAAATATATATATACCAGTATATATATATATAATATAGTCCGACAATATAGTCCAATTATATTTAGTCCGAGTTCAAAACCATAAGTCACGTCAAGTTAATCGTTTACCAAATCGTCCGATTATATAGTTACCGTTTATTATTATTCGGTCCGTTCACGAGTCGAAACTATTTCGTTTGAATCAATATATTTATAAATATATAATATTCATAAATACATAATATTTACAAATACATAATATTTATAAATATATAATCTCTACAATAATAATGAATACGAATTTAAGTATACCAAATCGTACGCGCGCGTCTCGATCTACGTGTTAGCCGATACCGAGCCGTTGACCAGGTCTGACCCGTGACCGAAGTTTGACCAACAGTTGACCCGAGATCCAACCGCAACAAAACGAACTAGAATCTGACCCGAACAACAATCAACCGAGACCACCATAACCCGACCCAGATTTGACCAGACTTGAACCCGTCTTGAACCGAGACCCGAACCAAGATCCCAAATCATCATCGAGTCCCAACACCAACCTGACCGACGTAACCGGACCACCACCACTTGACACCGATGATCAACCAAAACATGACCAGACCGCTACTGCTCACCCGAAACCCCAGCTAGATCTCCGTACCCCACCTGTCAACTTCTGCACCAAAACCGAGCCACAATCGGAACCACCAGCCATGGGAGCAACAACCAGACCCGAAACCAACAACCTAAGCCATCGGACCCCAAAATGAACGAGAACCAACTTGAACCTGCAGCCGAAACCCACCTGATTCAGTTGGAAATTACCACCACCGATCACCATCCGCTACCAAGTACAACCACCATAACAACAGCTGCCGCCTACCACCACCCTACATCTTGAACCCAACAACCAACGCCGCCGCCGCCTCCATCTCAAACCAAACCAACCACCAAAACTCCACCAAACAGACCCGAACCAGATCGGACCCCAACAGAAAACCACAAGCAAACCCGGACCAAAACCAAACCATAACCATGGCCAAACACCACCACACCTCCGTCGCCGCCCTACTCGAGGTTAAATAACCCGCCGCCGCCGCCACCTGTAACCAGGGTGGCCGGCCGGCGCTGAAAGGAGAGGAGAGAGGGAGAGACGAGGGACTAGAGAGAGAGAGTGACGAGGGAGATGAGAGAGAGTGCAGGGAGAGAGAGGGAGTTCTAGAGAGATAGGGGTTAGGGTTTTGTGTTGGGTGAAAAATGAGATGAAGAAGAAGAATAAGTTGTTTATATACCTAGGGTTTGATGGTAGGTGACTTGAACCGCGTAACGAACCCGTATAAACGTAAAACGTCTCGGTTTCTAATTAGGCTCCATAATTAATTATAAAAAGTAGTCGGTTTTGTTCGAAATACAAAACCGAGCATAACTATAATTATTTTCGACGTCCACCGCGTGTTTTCAGAACACGCGCTTAAATCGCGTTAATTAAATTGGTCGCAGTTCCCGTTGTTAAAACGATCCGTAAACTTCCGAAATTTAATAATTAGCAATATTTGAAATAAATATTTATTTATTTATTTGTTTTAAATCATGAAGTCACGTCAGTGTAGATCGGAAATTGTCGGGTGTCACATCATCCCCACGTTAAAAGAATTTTCGTCCCGAAAATTGCACAAGTACCAAAAGGAGTAACAGAAGAAACAAACCAAAGATAGAAACCAAGAGAGAGATTTACCCGAGTTGTCACATCATCCCCACGTTAAAAAGGAATCTCGCCCCGAGATTCATTCAGCTGCAGTGGTAACATATCTCGATTCGAATGCTTCCTTAGGAAAAAGATGAGGATACTTAGACTTCATTTGATCCTCCCGTTCTCAAGTGTACTCTGGTCCCCGGTTCGAGTTCCAGCGAACCTTAACATTGCGAATTTTGCTATGACATAGGCTACGAATCTTGTAATCAAGAATCTCAACAGGTTCCTCCACAATCCGAAGACGATCATCAACCTTAATCTCTTCCAGTGGAACAATAAGAGACTCGTCAGCCAGACACTTCTTTAAGTTAGACACATGGAAGACGTTATGTACGTTGCCGAGCTCCGTCGGTAAATCAAGTCGATATGCCACCGGTCCAATCCGTTCCAGGATCGTAAATGGTCCGACATACCGAGGGTTAAGTTGGCCACGCTTCCCCAAGCGTATGACGCCCTTCCACGGTGAAACTTTCAGAAGTACTTTGTCATCAACTTGGAAATTCTAATGGCTTGCGACGCTGATCGGCATAACTCTTTTGCCGATCCCGTGCCGCTGCCAACCGGTTACGAATCTGTACGATCTTTTCCGAAGTTTCGTACACTAGCTCAGGCCCAGTGAGTTGACTCTCACCCACCTCAGCCCAACAAAGAGGGGACCGGCATTTCCGCCCGTACAGTGCTTCGGACGGAGCTGCCTTGGTGCTCGTGTGGTAACTGTTGTTGTAAGAGAATTCTACTAACGGTAGGTGAGCTTCCCAACTTTTGCCAAAATCGATCACACATGCCCGAAGCATGTCTTCTAAGGTTTGAATCGTGCGTTCACTCTGTCCGTCAGTCTGTGGGTGATAAGCTGTACTCATGTCTAGCTGGGTACCCAAAGCTTGTGCAAAGACTTCCAGAAGTGAGAAGTAAAGTGGGAGTCACGATCCGAAATAATAGAAACCGGCACCCCGTGCTTAGAAACAACTTCCTTCAGATAAAGACGAGCCAAACGATCCATGATGTCGGTCTTCTTAATGGCGAGAAAATGGGCTGATTTCGTCAACCGATCAACAATCACCCATATCTTATCACACCCGCTCGGTGTCTTAGGTAGTTTCGTGACAAAGTCCATTGTAATCCGTTCCCATTTCCACTCTGGAATTTCAGGTTGTTGCAAGAGACCCGACGGTTTCTGGTATTCCACCTTGACCTTAGCACAGGTCAAGCATTTGCTCACGTAAGAGGCTATATCCGACCTCATGTTTGGCCACCAGTAGAGTACCTTTAAATCTTGGTACATCTTATCCGAACCAGGATGAATGGAATACCGGGATTTGTGAGCCTCATCTAAGACAAGCTCCCGAAGTCCCCCGAATAAAGGAACCCATATGCGTTCTGCGAAGTAGTGCAGGCCATCAGGCCTTCGCTCGAGGTGCTTGTCGGCACCGTGCATAGTCTCAGCTTTAAGGTTTTCCTCCTTCAAAGCTTCTAACTGAGCAGAACGGAATTGGTCAAGTAGAGAGGAATGAATGATGAGCTGCAACGCCCAAACGCGACGAGGGTTTGTTGGTTCCTTCCTGCTCACGGCGTCTGCCACCACATTCGCCTTGCCAGGATGGTACTTAATGGCGCAATCCTAGTCATTCAGGAGTTCAACCCAGCGACGCTGTCGTATGTTCAGGTGTTGTTGGTCGAAAATATACTGGAGACTCTTGTGATCGGTGTAGATGGTGCATTTGGTACCGTACAAGTAATGTCTCCAAATTTTCAACGCGAATACCACTGCACCCAACTCCAAGTCATGGGTGGTGTAGTTCCTCTCGGGCACCTTGAGTTGACGAGAAGCACATGCAATTACTTTCTCGCGTTGCATCAACACGTAACCGAGACCACGAATAGAAGCATCACAGTAAACAACGAAATCGTCAGTGCCTTCAGGCAAGGACAGAATAGGAGCAGAACAAAGTTTAGACTTCAGTTCTTGGAATGCTGACTCTTGTGGTTCACCCCAGTCGGATTTTCTATCCTTCTGAGTAAGAGTGGTGAGGGGTTGAGCGATCTCCGAAAACCCCTTAATGAAACGACGATAATAGCCCGCAAGGCCTAGGAATTGCCACACCTCAGTTGGCGTCTTTGGTGCTTCCCAGTCCTTGATCGCTTCGATCTTAGCTGGATCGACATGAATTCCTAGTTCATTAACCACATGTCCTAGGAATTGAACTTCGCGTAACCAAAAGTCACACTTTGAGAACTTAGCGTGAAGTTGTTCCCGTCGCAAAAGTTCCAAAACCAAACGCAGGTGTTCCTCGTGTTCGGCCTTGTTCTTGGAGTAAATCAGGATGTCATCAATAAACACGATGACGAACTTGTCAAGATACGGTTGGCAAACGCGGTTCATCAAATCCATGAAAACCGCCGGTGCGTTAGTGAGACCGAAAGGCATGACCAAGAACTCAAAATGGCCATAACGTGTCCGAAAGGCAGTCTTTGCAACGTCAGCTTCCCTTACGCGTAACTAGTGATAACCGGACCTTAAATCAATCTTAGAGTAGTAGCTAGAACCCTGGAGTTGATCGAATAGATCATCAATACGGGGAAGAGGATAACGGTTCTTGATGGTCACTTTGTTCAATTCTCTGTAATTGGCCGAATAACCCTTCCGAAGATACTTAAGGGCTTTCATGCTGGAGATGAGACTTAGCGGAGCACCGCTCTTGATACCGTACACAGAAAGAAATTCTCCATCAGGGAGAGGAATCCGAATAACCTTGTCGTAGCAAACAATCTCAGCGCGATACAAAGACAACCAATTCATGCTCAATGAAACGGTTGTTCGATGTGAAGCCCTACAATGGACCTTCACAAGTTTAAAGAATCCAAGCATACCATAGTTGACACGTGTGTACAAAAGACGTGTCTAGTTCTGTGAAAAGAATAAGGAATCAACAAAAATTAGATTCCCTTACGATTGAATGTTGAAGGCCACACACACAAAAGAAGAGAAAAGTGAATCATACCCAAAAGATATAACTAGGTTCTAAAACAGGAACCTTAGAAGTTCAAGGAACAAGATCATCAAGATCTTAAACTGGTTCAAGAAAAGCGAAGTCACAAATGACACGAACAGGGGAGAATTGGCAATCACGTCCGCAACAACAAAAGAATGATCAACACTTATCCCTTATTTATATATATAAATATAAATATTTACCACAACACATAACAATATAGATACCCTCACGATAGAAATTCTTAGAATTACCAAGTGCCTGTAGATTTGCGATAACGTGACGTCTACGTTATCGAAAATTTACCTCACAAGATCATCCTATTAACCTCCATCATAAGTTGTATCACAAGCAAGCGTCACATTTACATAATAGCACGTATATATCACATAATATAATGTTTGTCGTGTGCGCCACCTTTCCGAGTGCCTCTCCCGACTGCATTCCAGCTTCGCAACATCATTGGCAAAACTCGTCCAACAAACGTGACACATGTGTGCGTTCCCAATACGTCCAAGATTGAGTCGACAACCATTGGCGATACGTACTATATATACTTTACATAAATACACACAGTATATAAACAAGTAAATTGTTTCCCATACCAAGAAACAATGACTCAGCTACTCTATGTGAATAACCACTCTGATATCTAATGCGATGACTCACCAGTCACCCGTGAAGTACACAAGTCATGTAACACACTTGGCAACGGTTGGAATTTCAGTTCCTAGGCGTTCATGCTAAATATTACGTCTTAGAAATTTTGGTCCCTACTTCAAAACAAACACAGGTTAAAGCCTAGATATCTACCCAGACACCTAATTCGCTAAAACCTATGGCTCTGATACCAAACTGTCACACCCCGACTTTTCCCCTGGTCGGTTGTGACGTTTGGTGCCTTTGCCAACGCAGCGGAAAGATGCATCTAAGACTCTGGTTCCCTGAACGCCAATTCTAAACCTCTAGGATCCCCGATCCCAAGTGTCACCTACTCCAACCGTGCCGTTACCAAAGTTTAAACCTGAAAGACATACTTAAAAAGTCAACATAAAGTTGGTGAGTTCATAAGTTTTGCAAAATGTTATCAAACATTACCAAGTTCCAACAGTGTTACCATGTTCACCCTGTCCATACTATGAAAAATGTAAACCAAAGTACGCTAGCTAGGCGTATGTTCCATTACTACTACGATTGGAAAACCATTACTAACTCGCAAACCAGATGTTGTGCCCGAATAGTAAACCTGTTCCTGTTTGAGACAATATGCACCCGCCCGGCGCTCCATGCCGACGGGTGGGGTTGGTCACTCCCAATAGCGCTATTCACATTTCCCCGTTGTGCAAACCAGCACATTCATGGTTTCCCCCCGGGACTTCCAAAGATCGTATAGTAAACCGTTTGAAAACCCATAGTATGACAGTTGTTACCAAATAGTTGTTTAACACATGTTTTCTCCCCCGAAAACGAAAACCAAGTAAAGTGGGGCCGTAAACTCACGCAACCCGTTTCATTTTCCAAAACTTTGTTCGCTTTAAGTTCCTCAGTTTTTCATAACAGAAGCATGTCTTCCCCCCGAAAACGTTTACAAAAACAGTAAAGAGTGGGGTATGAACTCACCTTAATGTCCATGTTAAGCTAGCAAACAAAGCCTGAAACCTCGACCGACTTCCTCGTGCCCTAATTACCAATAAAGGACACCTTAACAGTCTATCACACATAAGCCTAGCTTATTAACCAACACGAGTCTCAAAACGTTTCAACTCGACGAACCGATCATGACTTATCTTAAATCACGTATTACATAGCACCCAAGTTGCACACTTGTCGCTATCCGTATGTAACCAAGTTGGGCTAACACCCCGAAACGTATAATTATCCTGAATCCTAGCTCGTCTCGTAATCCGTATAAATGTGTGTCCAGTACACTTACTTTTAGGAAAAATGCTCTTTAAGAAATACATGTTTAGTTATTAAAACCGATTAATAACAATTGTTACTTTATCTCAAATATTGTTTGAAAACCATCTTTATTGCTACAAATAGCTCGTCTTTAAAAGCATTTCAATTTGTATAAAATGTACTTGTCCAAAATACTTAGGGAAACTTATTTATAGAAATAGCAGTCCGTTACTCTTTGATTTTATAAAAATTCGGGCAGAGTTTCCTCTGTTTTTGTACCAACCAGACAACACCCGTTGTCTACAATTTTCCCCAAAATCAACTTACAAACACAAGTTATCAATTCCTTTAATCCACATTTCCGATTCACGAGACTATACGTTCCGACATCTATCTATACTTGATCCTATAAATATATATATACCAGTATATATATATATAATATAGTCCGACAATATAGTCCAATTATATTTAGTCCGAGTTCAAAACCATAAGTCACGTCAAGTTAATCGTTTACCAAATCGTCCGATTATATAGTTACCGTTTATTATTATTCGGTCCGTTCACGAGTCGAAACTATTTCGTTTGAATCAATATATTTATAAATATATAATATTCATAAATACATAATATTTACAAATACATAATATTTATAAATATATAATCTCTACAATAATAATGAATACGAATTTAAGTATACCAAATCGTACGCGCGCGTCTCGATCTACGTGTTAGCCGATACCGAGCCGTTGACCAGGTCTGACCCGTGACCGAAGTTTGACCAACAGTTGACCCGAGATCCAACCGCAACAAAACGAACTAGAATCTGACCCGAACAACAATCAACCGAGACCACCATAACCCGACCCAGATTTGACCAGACTTGAACCCGTCTTGAACCGAGACCCGAACCAAGATCCCAAATCATCATCGAGTCCCAACACCAACCTGACCGACGTAACCGGACCACCACCACTTGACACCGATGATCAACCAAAACATGACCAGACCGCTACTGCTCACCCGAAACCCCAGCTAGATCTCCGTACCCCACCTGTCAACTTCTGCACCAAAACCGAGCCACAATCGGAACCACCAGCCATGGGAGCAACAACCAGACCCGAAACCAACAACCTAAGCCATCGGACCCCAAAATGAACGAGAACCAACTTGAACCTGCAGCCGAAACCCACCTGATTCAGTTGGAAATTACCACCACCGATCACCATCCGCTACCAAGTACAACCACCATAACAACAGCTGCCGCCTACCACCACCCTACATCTTGAACCCAACAACCAACGCCGCCGCCGCCTCCATCTCAAACCAAACCAACCACCAAAACTCCACCAAACAGACCCGAACCAGATCGGACCCCAACAGAAAACCACAAGCAAACCCGGACCAAAACCAAACCATAACCATGGCCAAACACCACCACACCTCCGTCGCCGCCCTACTCGAGGTTAAATAACCCGCCGCCGCCGCCACCTGTAACCAGGGTGGCCGGCCGGCGCTGAAAGGAGAGGAGAGAGGGAGAGACGAGGGACTAGAGAGAGAGAGTGACGAGGGAGATGAGAGAGAGTGCAGGGAGAGAGAGGGAGTTCTAGAGAGATAGGGGTTAGGGTTTTGTGTTGGGTGAAAAATGAGATGAAGAAGAAGAATAAGTTGTTTATATACCTAGGGTTTGATGGTAGGTGACTTGAACCGCGTAACGAACCCGTATAAACGTAAAACGTCTCGGTTTCTAATTAGGCTCCATAATTAATTATAAAAAGTAGTCGGTTTTGTTCGAAATACAAAACCGAGCATAACTATAATTATTTTCGACGTCCACCGCGTGTTTTCAGAACACGCGCTTAAATCGCGTTAATTAAATTGGTCGCAGTTCCCGTTGTTAAAACGATCCGTAAACTTCCGAAATTTAATAATTAGCAATATTTGAAATAAATATTTATTTATTTATTTGTTTTAAATCATGAAGTCACGTCAGTGTAGATCGGAAATTGTCGGGTGTCACATCATCCCCACGTTAAAAGAATTTTCGTCCCGAAAATTGCACAAGTACCAAAAGGAGTAACAGAAGAAACAAACCAAAGATAGAAACCAAGAGAGAGATTTACCCGAGTTGTCACAGTTGCGAACTTGTCAACCCCACTTGATGGTGGATGCGGTATCCCTTTTCGATGATGGCCTCCGGGAGGCTATTGAAGATATAGTCGTGTGTGGTGGCCCCTTCTTCGGGGACCTCCAATGGCGGTTGGCATCATTGCCAATGCGTTTAGGTGGTTTGGGCCTTCTTTCAGCTCGAGATGTTGGGGTTTATGCCTTTGTGGCGTCTAGAGCTCAGTCTTGGAAACTTCAGGATCATATCCTTCGAAACTGTGGGGTCATCGGGCTAGACTCGGACTATCAACAGGCACTCGAACGCTTAAATGTCTATCTCCCGGACTTTGATATTGGCGGTTTTTCTAATAAGGACACCGCCCCCTCAAAGCCACAAAAAACTTTGGCGAATGCTCTGTTTAGCAAAATTGCTCAGAGCCTGGGAGAAGTTTTTGAGTTGTCCTCCCGCCAAAAGGCGGTGATTGAATGCCTGAAGGGTCCTCATGCTCAGGATTTTTTGACCGTTATCCCGATTGAGGGTTTGGGTCAATGCATAGTGGAATACAGGGCTATACTTAAGTACCGGCTGATGATCCCTATGTATCAGGAAGATGAAACATGCCCCATCTGCCGTAAAGCTTGCATGGATAAATATGGGGAGCACGCAATTCATTGCCAAGAGCTCCCTGGGTTCAAATATCGGCATGACTGGGTGAGGGATGTTTTGTGGGACATCCTGAGAAGAGCTGGGATTTCTGCCAAAAAGGAGGCCCCTGTAAATTTTCTCACAAACCCTGCGGAAGGGAGATCCACCCTGCGACCAGCGGATCTGCTTGTCTTTGGTTGGGAGAGGGGGAAACATGCTTGCGTGGACCTCACAGGGGTATCTCCTTTGGTTGGGTTAAGGGAAACAGGGTTTGTAGCTGGGCAAGCATCGAGAAAGGCGGAATCGAAGAAAGTAGATAAGCATGCCAAAGCTTGTGCAGAGAACCAACATGTCTTGACATTTGATACCTTTGGCTCCCTAGCGCCTGAAGCTATTCGTTTCTTGACCAGGGTCCAACGGGTCATCCACAGCAATAGTTCATATCCAGGGGGCAAGGATTTGTGTTCGGTAGACTAGGGTTCGCAATTCAGAAAGGGGTGGCGGCGCAGCTTGTTGCCCGTCTACCTTCTATTGTGATGTAAAGTTCGTTTTTCGTTTTAATGAAAACCAATGTTTATTAAAAAAAATTATAAAAAAGATTTGAACAATATAGAAAAGTAACCTAGGAAATTGAACAATTAATGAACAAAATAACAATGAAAAGGAAAACTTACAACCGATTGAGTGGAGGGCCTACAACAATTGATTTTGTTTCAAGAAATACCCATCACTTTTGCGTTTAAGGTAGATTGGAAGAACGATCTAGTTTCAAAAGAAAAAGATAAAGTAGATTAATCGTCAGGATCATAAAATTGGATGTATCAACCACACATAATACAGCTAAATCGGAAGTTTTAAATCATACCATAAAATAAAATTATATTCATATTAAATAATATCATTCAATTCCATATCTCCATAAATCGGAAGTTTTAAATCATTTCATAAAATCAGAAGCTTGAAAATAGGAAGATTATAGATTCTTTTAAAAAAATTTAAACAACTTTCCGATTTTAACATGATGCACTCGGGTGCACCCACATCCGAGATCCATGATTCATCCAATCACCAATCAAACTAAAGAGTTTCACTAAAAAAACATTCTCTCAAGCATATGAAGATCCGAATTATATTAAATCCTCAAGAACAAATAAGAACACATAAGAAAAAATAAAAAAAATTGTGAGTTGTACCTTGTATATTCACGGCAAAGTACCTAACAATTTATTCAATCAAAATGCATTTTGTCACCACTAAAAATACAAATATCATTTTAATATAGCTACATGAAATGAACAATTATTGGATGTAAAAAACACACACACACACACATTTTCGACAATATAGCTACATCCTAATATCAATAAAAAATTTCTAGCCTTCAAAAAGCAAACAACAATAAAAAACCATAATCAATAGCCTTTACTTGTATTAACCAAATAAAAAGCATACCTCAGATTGGGGGAATATTGTCTCGCCGCCTTTCTTAACATTAGATAAATACATAAGTACAGCAACCATTGATTTATGTAGCTTATCCTTTGCCTAAATCATTAGAAATCAAAAGCGAATTAGCAAGATAAACACAACCGAAATAACTTGCATCAAGTGAAGTAAACAAAAAAAAGAGTTACATTGAAGGAGACGATAAGAAGGATATGGATGATCGATTATGGAGTCCTGAGTTGTTGATGATCGGTTATTGTAATGAGAGGTTTTGATTTAGGGTTAAGAATAATATGAATGATTGATATGGGTTTAGGAGATTAGGAAATTTATTATTTAGGAAAGTCTTCATTGATCGGATTTTGACCATAATCAATTTTTAATTCAATTTTTGTTTGACCATAATTAACTTTTAAATGATTTTTTATTAAAAAAACGAAAATTTTATAAAATCTCACATATTGTCATGTGGCTTAATAATGGGAGGAGAGATAATTGCTAAGGGGTGAATGATTGTCATGTGTCCAAAATGGCTTTAAAATCTATAATCAATCTATAACTTATAATAAAAGAATTGAACTTTGATGACGTGGCATTCAATGGAGGTCTCAACCCCTCCTTGAATGTGTCATGTGGCATCATGTAGGATTTTTTAATTTTTTTGAGTTTTTTTAATAAATCTATATATATTATAATTATTTTAGGAAAAGATAAGAATTTAAAAACAAAATTAAATTTTCTCTCTAATGTTTCCTCCCATAACTTTTAAACGTTAATATCTTTTATATACGAGATTTTTTAAAGAAAAAAATTACACCAAATTAACGAGCGTTTTATTATCTTTCCAACGAGTACCATAGTGCTATATAAAAAATGGAGAAAAAAAAACAACTATTTTTGTGGGGTTTTGTTTTCAAATATATTTTACTCTACTAATAAATCACAAGCGATAAACATAACTTCATAGGCAGAGATTCCTTTGTTTTATATTTGAATATGATAACTTATAGCAGAAATTTGTTTAAATTAAATAATAATATTATTGTTGTTCATTAATCATGTATTGGCAAATCATTAATTATGTTGTCATATTAGATATTTTATTATGTTATATTAGATATTTCAACCCCGGGACACTCCCGGGATAAAAGCTAGTATTATATGTATAGATTAAACTTTTTAGTTTTCGTTTACCTTAGATAAAAAGAATTTGTAATGTTACAAAACGTATGTAGACAAAACCTTTTTTTTTGTGCCCGGTTCGAAAGGTGCGTTATTTGTGGGATTTACTGGGTATGGTTGTTGTTGTTGTTCGAAGGGTGCGTTAATTTGCCAACACTAGTGAGAGTATATTTTTAATTTTTAAAAATTAACAAAATATATAACGCCAATTAGTGGCAAAAACCACGATTACTGCGAATAGTGATTACTAAAGTTGAATTTTTGAATAATTGTGGTTGAATGGTATTCTCGTTTTATAATGTGAACGGTTTGCTGGTTTTAGTTAACGGGCTGGTAACCATTAATAATAATTGCAACAGTCGATTTTTAGTATTTATTTTATTGCTTTTTTGACCGTTTGAATGAATTAATATAAAACGGTAACAATTTCTTGACCGTTAATCTAAATATAAAAGCAAATCCAAATCCAATCTCTCCCCCACTAAATCGTTGATCAAAATCATCAATTTTCCAACTTCAAGCTGTGTTTTAAAAAGCGCGCCTAGAGCGCGCTTAAGCGCGAGGCGCAGATCATGGCGCCTTATGTAACCCTAGGCGCACTTCGTACAAAAAGCGCAGGAAAAGCGCAAAAAGCGCCCTAAAAGGGCAACAAAAAATCGCACTAAAAGCGCGCTTTTCGTACACATGATGTTTTTATGCTTAAAATTGTTATACATGTAGCTAAAAAGGTTGTACATTTAAGTTAAATCATATATATACCTTATTTGTATTTATATTTTGAGTAAATAATGTTAAAAACCTATAGCATACATAAAAAAAAATTATATAATCGTCTTGCGCCTCGCGTACGAAAAGCCCACCGCTTTTGCGCTTTACGCCTTGGTTTTAGACCTCGTCGCTTTTGTGCGCTTTGCGCTTTTTAAAACAAAGACTTCAAGTTGATCAAAAATGGCAAACCGAAACCCAAATCCTAATCCAATCCCTCCCCCACTAAACCGTGTGCGAGTACCAATCTGGAGCTTGGAGGATGAACTCGCCTGGGTGAATAGCTATCTTGAAGTTCAAGAGCACGGACCCCAGCGAAAGCAAAGTTTTTGGAAAGCGGTTGCCACAAGATTCAACGAACAAATGGGTGAAAACATTCGTTCAATGGACGCAATATATGGAAAGTTTGTAGCTTTAAAGTCGAAGTACGTAGTATTTCAACAATTATTCGTTAATGCGATGCACGACAATCCGACTTTAAACGAAGATGAATTGATTGAAGAATCCCGCAACCGATACCAAGACCTACACAATGATAACTACCCGTGGAGTGTTGCCTACAAAAAAGTGATTAAGTGAAGTAAATCAGTGAAGTGAAGTAATGTAACAGTGTATAATTGGTTAAAATCAGTTAAGAGGGTGTTTGGGATTGAGTTTCAAAACAACTTATTGACTTATTGGCTTTTTCAAAAAGCCAATAAGTCAATAAGCTGTTTGTGTAACCCAAAAGCACTTACTGTTTTGACTTTTGGCTTTTAAGGGTGGAAAAACTGTTTTTGAAAAGTTAGAAATCCTGGCTTTTGGCTTTTGACTTTTGGGAAAAAAATACAAATTTACCACTCATACAACCAATATTCACAATAAGTTAAGCGAAACACTTAAAAAATAACAATTTATTGACTTTTTGACGTTTCTCATCCCAAAAGATAATCCAAACACTTTTTTTAAAACTCCTTTTCAAAAAGTCATAAGCCAATAAGCACTTTTAACCAAAAGCATTTTTGTATTTCCAAACTCAATCCCAAACACCCTCTAAGTGAAAAGTTCATTCTAGAAGCACCCCTTAAGGCCTAATTTTACACTTGCTTTTCTTTGTTTGTCTTTGAACGGCACAGAAAGTTAGGCAGTTTATTTTATTTATAAATTTAAATTTGCTCATAGGCACAAACAAATATATGATAATAAATCAATTATAAAACTTAAAAATATGATATACGTGTATAACACAACTTTACTTTCTATTGATGGAGATGTTAAAGACCATATTATGAACTATATGAAGAGTAATGGTGTCACAGTATTTGCAGTTGGTTAGGCCTAAGTGTTGTGGTTTAACTAGAAGGGGCTAGTTAGAGTGACATGCCATTATCATATAAACAGTGAAGTTTTAACTAGCTCACCATTTAACAATCCCGTTATGGTTCAAAATGTCAATTAAATAGTAAAATATATTTGCATTTACTTGGTGAATATTGGCACCTGGACATTTATCCTTAGATTTCTCTTAATACTGTTTGACAAAAGATCTCAGTTTAGGTTCTTAAACATACAGTTTTATCTGACCGTAGGTTTTGCAATGAGTGTAAGTAAAAGTCAAGGACACTTGCAATGCACAATGTTTAATATATTTCAATATGGTGTTGTATTTTTACCAATGTTTTATTTATTTATTTCAATAAGGTGTTACATATTTTTGCTCAAATGTTATAATTTGCTTCTAATTAAGTGATGTTTTAGGTATTACAAACGGTATTGGATGGCTTTCTCTATAAGAAGTCGTCGGTTGCAGTCTCGTCCGTGATAAAATGACATGCGCGAGTAAAGGATTTTACCACTTTGGGCCTTCGGACAATAAAGTTCATGTGCAATTAGTGACAAGCCGGTCAGTAGCGTTGTCTACGATTGTGGGCATAAGTGAGCTTTAGTCTATGGTGTACCCGTGTCGTTAAAAAAAGCTATTACAAATGGTGTTTTTAATTTCCAAAATTAATACACAAGATCATAATTGCATGTCAAAATCATAACCAAGTATGTATCAAACAAGCTTTTTATCAAACAAACTTATTCCAAAATATGAAAGTAAAAAAAGGAGGAGCAGAAAAATGGTTATTTGATATATTCGGGCAATCAGATGTGACCCAATCTTTTTAACTCACCGGCCTACTTCTATCGTAATTTAATCTAATTCGAATTCATATACATGCTTTTATCACATAGCTTGTTTTTATTTCTAGGAATAATATAAGGACAGCTTCCATCTCTTTTATAGCTGCTTGCTTATAGTTTGGTTTAGTTTTTTCAATTTAAACCGCACTCAGTCTAAGGACGCTATTATTTGATGTGAATAGCATATTTTACAGGCTAAAATTGTTGACTCTGACCATATATTTGTTGGTGATAGAGACAGACAATAATCTCGATTACACTTAAAAGTTAAAGTTATAAAACCTATATAACTTACTTATGAAGTGAGCTAAACAAGTTAGCGTGTGGAAACTAAATTTTAAAAAAGTTGTAAATGGTTGTAATAAAATGTTAACATACTAAACATGTCATAAAATGGCTGAACACATAATTTATATTTGTTTTGAATGATATATTCTCTTTTTTTTTCACCTTGCACATGGTTTAAACCTGAGTTTTTCTTTAAAGAGGTTTTGCCTCTTAGCCACTGGCGCAGCTTCATAGGAGAAGGAGGGGGCGCCCGACCCTCAAAGATTTTCGCTCAGAAGTTTCGATTATATAGTATCCGTATAGCTTTTTTTTGGTATATATGGGTTCGACCCCCGTAACCGATGGCTTTCGATCCTCCGAAATTTTCGCTCAAGCTTCGCCACTACTCTAGGCACTGGGCTACAACCCAAGTGGCACACATAAATTATATATGTTTTAGAATCTTTGTAATTCTAATTTTAATGGGTTGACGCGTTTGATTTTAACGCAACATAAACACTGTTTGTTTATTAAACGACTTAGATATGTCAACCAATATAGAACACGTTTAATAAAGTGCTTAGATTGACCAACAATATAATACCCGTTATTTAGGGTTGTTATTTTTAATATATGGAGGGTGTGTTATAAGAGATAAATAATGATCAGAAGAACTCTCAGTTTTTGGAAATCAAATTTATAGAATTTCATGGTTTTCAAGTTACTAAATAGTAACCAACCCTCACCCCACCTCATAAAGTTATGTAGTTGCGTCTATAAAGTCGTTAGCTTATCTTTGGCTTAAGAGTAGATTTAGATTTAAGACCATTTTTTGGAAGGAGTGAGTTTCTTTTTCTTTGTATATGTTGTAATTGTGTGATGGATAGAAGTGTGATATTAGGCTAGATTAATTGCTTGATGGATGTGTATGTAGAGTGGTATTCATGTTATTGATTTTATTATTAATTTTATGGGCATAAGAATGAAGGCATGCAGTACGGCTCTGGGTTCTTAACGTGACTTTATGTTAAAGAATAACTTAAAATTACGGAGGTTGTGTAAAGATAAAATATAAATGAGTAGGGCTGCAAATGTTTAGCGAATAGTTTGTGAACCTGTTTGGTGGAAAGTTCGTTTATATTCGTTCGTTTAATAAATAAGCGAACAAGATATTTCGTTCGTTTAGTTAAACAAACGAACATGAACAATGACCGCATTCGTTCATTTATGTTCTTAAACGTTCAGTAACATGTTTGTTTTCGTTTGTTAGTGTTTGATAATTTATTAGGGTTTTTAGCTTTTATTTATTAAATTTAAGTATTTCAGAATTCTCAGTAGTAAATTATTTAATAAATATTTGTATATTACATATCATGATTACTTCACTTATTTTGATTAAATATTATTTTGGGTGGACTACTTAGGTGAAAATTTTGTTCGTTTGTGCTTATGGACGTTCGTTTGTGTTCATGAGCGCTCATTTGTGTTGATTTGCGTTCGCTTTTCTCCGGTACCTAAAAGTAACAAAACAAACACAAACGGACATGAACATGTTTATTTTCTTAATGAACGAACACGAACAAATACTCTTGTTCGGTAAGTGTTCATGAACATGCCGTGAACATATTATTTTCTTAACCTACTAAACATGAAAGTTGAAGAGGGTTTTTTTTTGAATTTTTTTCCATCTGTTCAAGCATGCTTTCTAAATGAATTGTATAAAAAAATAAAAATAAACTGTGTAGTGTAATTATGCTATTAGAGTAATTACGGTAATCACTCTAGAATTTGTAGAGTAATTACACTGTTTTTTTTAGTTCTCAGTCAACAAGATGGAAAATAAAAATTTTAAAAAGATTAAAAAAAATACTCCTTCAGTTCTCACGTTAAGGTTCTATTTGTAGGATAAAACTATTTATACAAGAACCTTACTCTATGAAGATTTTATCAAAAATATGATTTTACGAGGGTTTGGGTTGTCTGATAACGAGACTAATGAATGAGTTTGAGAAAGAAAGAAAGGTATCTAACCTCCATTAGTCTCGTTATCAGACAACCACGTCAAATGAAGGCTCAATTCCCTCATTCCAATTGTATCCATGAAATTGAATAACCTCCATTTAATTAAAATAGAAAAAAGGAAAAAGAATTAAAAAATTGATTGTTTGAATCATGCGGGCCCCACCATTCTTCCTCATTGTCCGCCGTTATTGGGGTGGCAAGGGATCGTTAGCACCCCCAATGATGACCATGAAATAAAGGGGGGGCACTATTATTGATAGTATTTAGAAACTATACACCCTATAATTAGGATTCATACATCATGGCTCACATCACACACCAATAGGAAGCTACCACATACCCAGAATGTGATTTCATACACCCCCCAAATATGATGTCACGTGGTGCATGGATCCTAGAACCCATTATTGATTTGATTGTTGAGGTGGTGAGGCGAATGACACCCTATAAGTGCTAGTTTGGGTCTTGCGTGTTGAACTTTTTCCACATTCACATACCTATAACCTATGTTAGAACCAGAACAAGAACTAATCCTTCAACAGTTCAACAAGAACTAATCCTTCAACCGCTCTACCTCAAACTGCTCTAACCAAAATGGTTCAACCATCAATGATGTCCTTGTTAAATCAAGTACCGGTAGGTGGAATTGTAATAAAGCACCACATCTATTGTGGAAGTTGATGGAAGTACATAGAACATAGATTTTTTTTTCACGACATCTAATTAAGGTTTAAGAAACAAGTCTTGTTTGAGCTTGTTGTCATACCACTGATGATAATGTTGCTATGGGTTGTTCACAGTTCGGTTCCAAATCATGAAACCGTCTAACCGGTCATCAGTTTGGTTTTCACGGTTGTTTTTTTACTCAACTTTTGTTCGATTAGTTTCAATATTTTTAAACCGTAACAAATTGTTTGGTTTATGGGTTATACTAAAAATCAACCACATAAAAGGCCATAAGATTTTGTTTATATTAATCTATTAAATATTACATGTTATACGTATATTAGCTATAACTAAAATTAGAATTGTTTTAACCCTAACCAATTAATCCTAAAAAAACTAATTAGCTTTATTTTATATTGTTTGACACCTTGTTAAATTTGCAAAGTCTAGACAAATTTACTTATATATGTCATACCTTATTTAAAACGGTTTGGTTTGATTCATTTAAAATGTTCTACGGTTCGGTTTTGATTTACATAAATAAAAAACCGTTACTAACGATTTGATTCACGGTTTAACCTAAAAACGCAAAAACTAGACTGTGAACACCTCACTTGCTATTATCTGTGGACTCAACTAAAAATCACGTGAAGAGCCTTATACACTACTAGAAAAAACCCTCTTTCTTGACACACATTTTATGACACACGCTTATTTATGACACTCAAAAGCGTGTGTCATAAAAAAATTGTCATGTTTTAGAAATCTGGTTAATTAATGACACGCTTTTTTGTGTGTCAAGAATGTAATGTCAAGAAATAGAAAACATGACGATATAAAATTTTGTGTGTCATCTTTAGTGTCATGTTAATTTCACAAAAAAAATTGAATTTCCCTCCCATAAACCCTAGGTATAAAAGCTAATTTCCTTTTGTGAAGCCACCAAATCCCTGATTCCTCTCCCTCACATCTTGATCTCTCTCTCTCTCTATATACCCGATCCTTTCAACACCGACTCAGGTCTGTTGAGATGAATGCTGTAGGAAGACAAGGCCAACGATCTGGTGCATCTGGGCCTCGTCACCAGCGTCAGTACTCAAATGGTTGCAACAATCATCTTCTAATAACTCTTCTGTATGTTTAATGTTTGTTCACTTTGTTTAGTTCATGATGTAGATCTGGTAATAGGTTAATATTATGAAGTTGATTTGATGATTAATTGTCAAGTTATTGTTGATTAATTGAGCAGCAAGACTTTGATTACTATGGTGGTGGAGGAGGACAAGGTCTGTAAGCGGTGGGAGCCGTCGACGCCGCCGTCACGGAAAAAGAACTGTGGTGGTCGTGGTGATGATACCAATGGTTTTAGTCCTAGGCTACTAGATATGCATTCATTTGATACAGAACGTATCTCTGAGGTATTACTTGATGCATTTCATATGGTTTGTTTGGATCCAAAGTTATTATATCCATAAGTCCACAACTTATTCAATGAATCCCCCTTTTGATTATGGTCTAACTCAAAGTATGCATATGATCCAGTGTCTTAATTACCAGTGGGGACCATGTAATGTGCAACTTAGTGGTCTTCAAGATGTCTAATAATACTTGTTTTGTTTATGGTTTAACCTCTCCATTGACAGGTTGTGTGTGGGAATCATTGGGAGTAGTTTGCGGTAAAAAAAAGTTAAATGAATCAAAAGTTACCATAATGTATTTTTGATTCATAAAACCCCCTGGTTCGCTTTATTCAAATAGTTATCTTAATACTTTATGTATATAGTCTTCATAATGAAACTTAATATGCTAGTTATTTTGAAGTGATTGGATTAGAAGGAATGTTTCAAGTTAATCTGACCCAACTCACTAAAGTATACCCATTTGATGCGTGAGTGCATGACCCAACCGCCCATTTTGGCACCTATAGCATATCATGTGAATTAAGTTCAGGCATCTGTAGTTATAAACTTATAACCATGCAAGCGCAACATATCAAGAAATTAAACAATTATGTTAACCGTTTTTTAAGAACATAATTTGATCATATATGGCAGCTTGGGCATGTTTGGATTTTACCTTCTAGCCTTTTATTAAAATTAATAAATGGACCAACCCTTGAGCTCACCGCATTCGCACCAAATCTTTTAGCTAAAGACCTAAAGTGTTTGTGGGTTCTTCCCAGAACTGGTCCAGACCTGTTTAGGTTAAACACAATCCCTTAATATCTTTGTTATTATTATTATTTGTTATTACATCTATCATAAATCTTGTTCTTTTTCTGCATGTGTTCTAAATACAATGAAAATGTTTTTTCATCGCAGAATACTGAAAAGGTACCCAAATCATCCAGTGACAACAAAGCTCATATCCAAAAAGTTCTATTGCGAGAACGTATTTGATGACTCAATGTCAGACATACCAAAATTAAGGTGGCGTTTTAGTAATACCTTTGTTGAAAGTCCGCCTCATCCCCAAATGACAGATAATCATGAATCGAATGATGATAATAACAAAAGCAGTCCAGAACCCAAGCCAGTTCCTGTAAGTATATTTGCTGTCTCTGATTATTAATTATTTGATCAACATGCAATGAAATCAATTTATTCATTTAGTTTAAGGCTTCAGGCCAATGCGGCTTCAGTGCGAGCTCGGGCTCAAAGTTAAACGAGCAAGCTCAGCTCAGCTCGTTTATTTGTAATGTGCTGAAATATGAGCTCGAGCCAGCTCGATATTTTTAAAAAGTTAAAAAATTTTGAATTTCTTGCACATGGATATAACAAAAAAAATATATATTTCTTGCAAAATATGGATGGATATAATATAACAAAAAAGGCGGCTGAGGCCTTTTTTTCTAATATAAAATTGGGAGAATCAACAGGTGATGACGGCGGCTAGAGTTTCAAGGGAGTATCAACAGTTATTGTTCAAGTCAGGTTTGTTCTAAGGATTGGTTAATGGTCACGAGTGAGATAGAGGCAAAAATTGTGAAGATGACTGATAATGTTTATTTGGTGATGGCCAGTGACGACAGTAGAGATTGTAGAGGATGGTTACGGGTCAAGAGCCGAGTCAACTTAGTTGTCTCGGTCAACAGAACAGAACCCAGCTAGACGGGTCAACCAGTCACAAGAATTAACCCAAGCCAACGAGAGTACGAGAGGTATAAAACGCTCACTCAAACTATTTAAGTATTGAACTAACTATTTCATATATTATGTAAAACTAGTTTTTTTTTCCCAGCTGTGCATTGCGGCAGTGACCCAATGTTACAAACCGCATTGCAGCAGAAACAGGGCCGAGTTTGTTTTCTGAACCAAGATCTGTACCATCGATCAGCAGCGAAAATCACTGCTTCAGTGTGTATAGTCATCAGAAACATATGCCGGCTTTGTTTCTGATCAGCAGCGAAAATCACTGCTTCAGTGTGTTAGGATTTTTAGAATCTAATTTGTGTTTTTAAAAGTGTTGCATTAAATGTACCGTCTCCCATTTTTACAGAATGTACTCCTTATCAAATCAGTCTAATATGAGCAATATAAAAGAGAGGTTTTTAGTCTTATATGGCAGTATACCGTCGTATGTTGCATTTTATACGGACCATATGCGTTGTTAAAGAGGAGGATGTGTGTTGTTGGTGCAGCCGGTTTCTGCAGGGGAAGGATACGGACCAGAATGAGGTGAATAAGATACGGCAGGCGGTCAAAACAGGCACCAGTTACTGCGGCAGGCTCTACAACTACAAGAAAGATGGAACCCCCTTTTGGAATCTACTCACCATCACTCCTATCAAAGATGATAACGGAAACACCATCAAATTCATTGGGTAATTTCCTTCACTCTATTATTAGTTGTCTAGTACCTGTTACTCATTACCCATTGGGTCTGCAGTATCCACAGTAGGTGTTGTAGTATGGTGTCTCATACCTTTGCTAAACAAAAGTTAACATTTCATGATATGATGGTTTGTTACACTTAACTTAAGATATAGAGACTTATAATTATTATTGCTAAATAAATTGCACAGAATGCAAGTAGAAGTCAGCAAATACACAGAAGGTGTCAATGAAAAGGAACTCAAACCAAATGGATTGCCAAAGTCACTAATTCGCTACGATGGTAAGTAGACCCATGCTGTGAGGAACGTGTCGGGGACTTGTCGATTAGTGTGAGGCGTGATGCAGCTGATGCAAGCTTAAAATCAGAAGTTAAGGTAATTGGGGTGGGATCTCATACCATGTCTTCTCAGGAAATTGCTTTAAGGAATTTGCTTAAGGGAGTAACGGCAGACGAGAGTGCAGTTGTTCATGTAAGTATGCATTGATTCTGTATGATTTGGTTTTCTTCTGCTGTAAGAAAACAACAAATCTCAATAAATGCAGTCAAATTTTGCAGGATACTAGCTCGATGGGTACAGTATTCGTAAGACATTGTGGATATACTGCAACCGTAAAGATTGTTGGTGACAAATTTTATAAACACACTCCGCTAAATCATGATAGAACAAGGGCTTGTTAAAAGAGCATGTATTCACTTTTTGGCTTGTGTTTGGTGGCGCTGATCCAGAACACTTCATAGTAGAGCACTCATACGTTCCTGTCACTAAAAAGGGTTGCTGGCAGGTGTGTGTCCCTTAGTCCACCAAAAAAATATTAAATAAACATTGATTGATCTGCATTTTTTGTTTTGAAAATGTTAATGTAGTTTGATATGGGAGATTTCTTTTTCAGTGAATTTGGATTCGAGCCGAAAGGTACCCGCTGTTGTCTTAGGTTGGGGGAGGAGTAGATTTTTACACGGATGCGGATATTGATGTCAGTTGTGAAGAATGGTCAAGTTATGTCGCAACCTTCATTTTCAAGTGATCCGTATGTTTAGGTATAGACTAACATAATGTATTGACACAATATTTTTGTAACCGTTAATACTTGTGGTAGGATTCGATAAATGCTTATATTGTAATGGATTTTTTGGTGGTATATATAATAAATGCAGTTTTATTATGTAATTTATTGATTTTGTAATTATAAATTTAAATATAAATCCAGGGATATTAGTCATTTTGCAGAATTTTTTTTTTAGGTAAAAAAAAAAAACCATGACACGCAAAATGAGTGTCACAAAGGTGTGTCAAGAATGTATGTCATTAAAGAGTGTCATTAAAGAGTGTCATGAAAGCGTGTCATAAATGCGTGTCAAAAAAGCGTGTCATTGAAAGATGACACGCGCTTGCGTGTCATAAAAATTTAATGACATGTTCTTCCTTGACACTTTGTTGTGTGTCATAAACACCCTTTTATGACGCGCAATGCGCGTCAAGATAGGGGTATTTTTCTAGTAGTGATAAGTTCCAAACAACTGAGCCACATAAGTATGACAAGTGTAAGTAACTAAGTTTTGGCACCATTAGTCTTGGAGGAATTTGTTGAGAAATACAAAAATTAATGATACCATTAAACTCACAGTTGGCAAAATAGTCGCTTCAAAGTCGAAACAACTGAAGAATTAGATCTTAAATACTGAAGCTTTTAGACAACGACTAACAAACCAATACAAGATCAAATGATGGGAAATGAAGTGAAGAAATTGGAGAGCCTACAACTGAAATGACAACTTATAAGCCTTATCAACTTATTAGTTGCACTAGCTTTGCAACTAATATTTCCATTAACTAGTTGCATTTGCTATGCAACTAATGGCTCAACTTATCACTTGGTTGCCTTATATGTAAGTTGTTTTGCTATTAACTGAGTACGTACGTCATTTTGAAGTCAGTTAGGAATGTTTTTGTCACTATCATTGTGATACCATTCCACCTTACTCTCCCACACATTCTTTGTGTACTTTTTCTAGATGTATTGTTTGGACATGTGTGCTTACATTAGATAGAGTTCCATGCTTGTATTGAGAGAGGGGGGTTTTATACGTGTTCTTCATTATAATCCTTAAGTGAATCGATGCAAATCTATGTCGATGAATTGATACAAATCTATGCCGAAGAATTGTGATCATTCTCGTTGTTTTACCTTGATTTGGTTGTGATAACTATGATGCTAGTTACTTGTTTGTTTCAATAAAACCAGTTAACTATGAACAACTGTATCCTACTAGTCCTTCTCCAGTCAATGTATGGTATAATCATTGCATCGACTGTTATCTGTCTGTTCATAATTTGTTACATCTTCTACTCTAGTCTGTTAATTACTCGGGTATCCTTGATGACGATACAAATATATATGTAATTATAAGTAGCATTTGTATTACATTTTCATATTATTGTGTCACCAAAATAAGTAATACATGTTATAATGTGTGACCATGTATACATTAACATGAACATTAGAGTCATTCTATTATGTGTCCTATTTTATACGGGACTATTCATAATCATTCAACTTTTTGATTTTACGGAAAGAGGTTACATTATTATGCAACTTCTTATATAATTTAAAACATTTTGAATCACGACCTCAAAATTTGAATCAATATATGACGTCTAGACTTTATCTCAATCATAATGTTTGTACATCTAATATGAGATCATTGTGGTCGGTATACTATGTATAGACGTGAATGTGAATACGAGGATATAGTTGTTAGAAATAATCATAATTTGAACCGTATAGAAGGATATTACATTGCATTAATTGGATACTGATTCGTTTATATTTAGTGTGCGGTTACTAAGTTCGACTATATTTTTCATGATATCGTTTGTTGCTTTCTCTTCTTTTACTTTAAACTTAGTATATTTATGGTTTTTTTATTATTTTGTTGTATAAACATATTATTTAGAACACAAGTTAATACGTTCAAAAGTTATCTTTATATAGAGAAATCTAAAGGTTAAAATTTGATTTCACAAGTTATATGTAAATAAACTATGTTTTAGTAAATGATGCAGAGAAAAGTAGTGACATTGATCCACAAGAAGCTCAGCAAACTCTTGAAATAGCGGAAGCTGCTTTGAAAAAAGCTGAAGGAAAGAGACAAACAATCGAGGCAAATCTAGCTCTCCGACGGGCTAGGACACGAGTAGAGGCTATCAATGTCATTTCATAACCAGTCGGTGCGTCCAAATAATCATCGATTTATACACCCTATATTTGGTTGTTTTGTTTGACTTGATTCTGTCGATTAAACACAATCAAGCGCAATCATATTTTGATGCAACGAAAAAGAAATAGAAAAGATAAAGAAATCAAAATTTCTAAAATAAAATGGGTATAAAAACTTATTAGATACCATTGACCGGGATGGAAGGGCAGAGTCCTTTGGTGCCCCCCCCCCCCCCCTAGTCAAGAATTTGGGCCTCGCAATCACTATTTTATCTCATGCCTTTCTTCGTTCATGGTTCGATATTCTATTGTCCTAGGCGTAGAGGAACCACACCAATCCATCCACTTGGTAACTATGTTTTCCTAGTATGAAACTATCACTACCACAACTTCATGGGTATTATTTATTTTTATCTTTTGTACCTAATATAAAAGTAACCATGTCACACGTTTGTAAGCCTTATGTTTTTTACCCGAATATCTTTTTTCACCCCTTATTTATTATATATTGATTTCAATAATATCTTATCTCAATATATCATATTATAAGTCTTAAGTTAGGGATTGTAGTGGTCCGGGTATGGCTAATTCCCGGTTCCATACCCACTTGTAAACCAATGTTCCATACTCGGCCTAATACCTATCAGGTAGTTGTCCATTGATTATCAGACATACATGCAGGTATCGAGTATACCTATTTGTATTCTAAAGAAATATAAGTTGGGATTTTCATGTGTATTCTTAAATCAGTAATTCTTATATAATTTTATGTTATTCATATTTATAATTAATTAATTACATTCATATCATAGTCATCATAAATATTTGAAATATCAAAATATGAAAACATCATGGTGATATAAATCTATATATCATGGAAAATAAATTTATTTTCAGGTAATGAAGTTACTAAAATCATATATTACTAAACAAGTGTTAAAAGAAAATTTTTTTTTGAAAAGAGAACTTCATAAAAAACACACACTTAACAAGTCCTTAAAGCGAGGACCTGCGAGCGGACCAAAAACGAGTACATCAATCTAGGGGGTATAACACCCATTTTTTCCAATCTCTATCTATACAATTAGATCTATTACAAATCCAAAAATACGAGGACGTTTTGACAAACTCAACGTTCTCGATAGGCCTCCGGGACATATTGTTGAAAATACGGTTATTACGTTCGTTCCACATCAACCCATATCGTTGTATAGACAATGCCCCTTAGAATGTGTTTCGCTCTCTTTGTGGACGTGTGGTTCTCCGAGATTTTCAAGATGTCTAAAACATCGAATAAAAAGCTCGGGCATAGTCTACACCAAGCCTCAATCCTACTCCAAACTTCCTGCGCGAAAATACACCCCGTGAAAAGATGGATAGCGGTTTCTCCTTCCTCTTGACAAAAAGTGCAAGCCGACTGTTGAATAATCACCCCCCGTTTTATGAGTTCGGCTATAGTCGGAAGCCGGTTAAGAGCAGCCCTCCATACCATTATTTTGCACTTTAAAAGGACCCAAACCTTCCATTTTATAACCGCTTTTTGACCCGATAGCCTGTTGCTAGAGAGAATTTGCTTGGCAGAACTCACTGTGAACAGGCCATCCGAAGCCGGACTCCATATCCAACCGTCCGATCCTCCTTGCCAATCGAACTCATGGATATCACTCAGCAATTGAAACAGTTCTGTCACTTCTGCTGCCGAGTTAGGAGCTGTTTTCCAGTCCCATTGTAATGTCTTCGTGTTGTTTACAAGCCACAGCCTATTCGAAACCTTGATCCACTTGTGTCTTTCGAGTCTGAAAAGGTTGGGATAAGCAACTCTAAGGGGCTCACCCCTTAGCCAAGGGTCTGACCAGAAGTTGATACAATTACCATCCCCAAGAACACCAACAAATAAAGAGTTAATAACCGTACCATTCGGCATCTTAGCTTCTCCCACTCTAACAATAGCTTTTCAACATCCGGAAGACATGGCGTTGCAAGGTAACAAAGCCCACGGTCTACTAGAGCCATGACACCCCATAATGATTCTCTTCCATAAGCTAGTCCCATCTTGTTTAAATCTCCAAGTCCACTTTAACAAAAGAGCCTCATTCATCGCGCTTAAGTTTGTCACCCCCAACCCACCATTCTTCTTTGGAGACGAAACAATATCCCAAGCTACCCATGGAATTTTTCTTTCTTCTAAAGAACCTCCCCACAAAAAACGTCTCATAATAGCTTCAATAGAGTCGATCACCGCCTTAGGGGCTTTGTAAAGAGAAAAATAATAGACAGGCAAACTTTCTAAAACCGATTTAATGAGGATTAGACGGCCACCTATCGAGAGTGTTTTAGCTTTCCAAGATACAAGACGATTTCTTATGACTTCAATGACAGGTTCCCAATTACAAATACGGGTCATTTTAGCTCCAACTTGGATTCCGAGATACGTAAAAGGGATGCTTCCACTTTTACATCCTAGGAATTCCATCATGTCATCCACCTCCTACGTAAAAGTGTTAAAAGAAAATAAAATTAAAAATTAAAAATTATGAGTATATAATTTAGGTATAAGTATCATGTAAATGGGTGTATACTTCCGGATAATCGGGTTAAGCATCAACTAATCTCACACTCATCTCATACCAACCCAAATACCCCGACAAGATGTTTGGGATATTCTTATCGGGTTTGAATTTTTTTGCAATCCCTATCCTAAATCTTTATTACTAACTATTTACCATTCTAATTACTCAACCCGTTTACTATGATGTTTTCTACCCCAGTAACTAATAGAGATATGTCAATAGCATTGCAGTGGAGTGGTAAGAACATTGGTGGGCAGTGATAGAAGACCCAAGGGATTTTGGGTTCGATTCTTGAGCCAGGCGAGTTTTACCGGTAATTTCATCTTCGTGTCTACGGGCAGGTGGGTTACCGGGTTTTCCCCGGAATTGGTGTTTGACAACTCGGGTACTCTCGGAGTACTTGAATTTGTCGAAAAAGTGCCCTGAAAGTGCTCGGGTTTGATTTGTTAATTGTTTTTTTAATTAATAAATTCCAATTTCACTATTACCATAACAATTACAAGTGGGAGGCGGATAAACGGGCCACAAGTTGCGCCGCTACCCCTTTTTGAATTGAAAAACCTACTCTATTAAAAATAAAACTTAGGTCCTTCGTCGCTGGAGAATTACTTTGCACCACCTTTTGAACTCTTTTTAAGAACCGGATTGCCTCAGGGGCTAAACCTCCAAATGTGTCAAAATCAAATGGCACAAAACGTGTTGGTTTTCTAGACAGGCAGCTTCATGTTTGACAACTTTATGGGATTATGCTCTCAAGGCTGCTTTCCCTGCCACAAACCCCGAATCTCGAAGTCCCACCAACGGAGACACCCCTGTGAGATCAACGCACACATGTTTGCCTTGTGCCCACCCGAACACGAGGACATCTGCTGGCCTTAGGGTAGACCGCCCTTCTAGGGGGTCTGTCAAAAAGTTAACTGGGGCTTCTTTTCTAGCCGAAATCCCTGCCCTTCGCAAGACGTCCCATAAAACATCCCTGACCAGATCATGTCTGTATTTAAACCCAGGCAGCTCCTTACAGTGAAGGGCATGTTATCCAAAATTATCTAAACATGCTTTTTTGCAAACCGGACACAGCTCATCAACTGGGAACATGGGAATCATGAGCCTGTATTTAAGGAAAGCTCGGTATTCAACAGCTGACATGTGTTGCCCGAGCCCCCCAATAGGAAGGACAGCCAAGAAATCTTGAGCATGCGCTACTTTGAGGCATTCAAACACCGCTTTCTGACGCGAAGTCATGGCAAACTTTTCTCCCATAGTCTGAAGGGTTTTACAGTTAAACGCACTCGCCAAGAACTTTTGAGGTTTGTTGGGGGCGGTGTCCTTATCCATAAAACCACCCAAATCTAAATCAGGAAGAGAGCTGCGAACGATGTCCAAGGCAAGCTCATAATCCAAGTCCATCCCCACTATCCTACTATTTCGTAAGATGTGGTCTTGCAGTCCCCATGACTGCACTCTAGAGGCCACAAAAGCATATGCCGACACGTCCTCTGCGGAACACAAGCCAAGACCTCCCAACCGTATCGGTAGAGACGCTAACCGCCATTGAAGATCCCCAAAGAACGGCCCCCCACAAACTACAATATCTTCGACCGCTTCACGAAGCCCTTTGTCGAAAATGGATACGGCCTCATCAGTAAAGGTTGGTTGACATGTCCGAAGGCCAAACAACAGTTTAGCAACACCCATACAAGAACGGAGTAGCAAAAGTTCACTTTGGGGGTCCCCCAATTTCTGCAGAGAAACCATCGTATCCACTGCCCGACGAGCCCTTTTAGCACCCAATGATCTAATATATCCCCCGTCCCGACTAACAGCACCCCCCAAGAGCTTCACACCTCCCTCTGGTCTCCCGATATCGCTAGGAAATAAACCAGGCTTCACTTTTTCCCCGTTGCACGATGGCCAAAAAATTTCACATTTCTTGATATTAAGTGTAAGCCCTAGATTCGGCCCCTCAGCTCGGATAATATCAAAAGCCTTAGCCACTTCCCTGGCCTCTCCCATTAATTGTTTAAAAAAAAACTAATTTATAGGGTTATACAAGTTTTGACTTGCTTTTTTTTCGTGTTATATAATAGACCAACTCTCTGTTTTTTTTTTTTTTACTTTATCACAGCATGACCATATATATATTTAAAAATTTATTAGGTGACATTTGCTTTGATGACGTGAGTTAGTGTTCGTATGATCATCATACCTTTAAGTAAACGTGGTTATAACATAAGAAAAAAGAGCCATAGAAATGACGATTTGCATATTGAACCATATTTTGAACGTGTAATAATCGTATTAACGATAAAAATAGTAAGTTAATCACACTGACCGGTATATCAAGAAAATTAAGTTATTTTATGTCCTATAGTTAAAATCTTTTTATAAAACATATAATTTCAAACAAGATATTGATTTAAAGGAGTTCCCAAGTCAAATTTCAACGAAAATATGTTATTACTCAGAAGTAATATCATATTCTTCAAAACGCGTCAAACTTTTAATCAAATATATAAAATCTTAAATGTATTTCATTAATAACTCGTTATATATCAAATTCATCTGAATTTAACTAATCAAACATTCAACCGGAATTATTCCTATCTTTATCTAAAGAAATCTAAAGGTTAAAATTTGAATTCACAAGTTAAATAAACTACGTTTTTCCTGGTGTGAAACTATCAATATCACAACTTCATGCATATTATTTATTTTTATCTTCTGTACCTAATATAAAAGTAACATGTCACACGTTTGTGAGCCCACTGTTTTTCCCGGTTATCTTGTTTAAACCCTTATTTATTAGGCAAAATGGAATTTATTAATCCTACTGAAGGGATAGGGAGCCTAATCCAGGCGGAAGAGGCATCCCTATCCCCATAAGTCAGCTCCCTCGCGCCAGTCAGCGGCGCGAGGAAGAAGCAGCGCGCAACCAGCAGTATATACAAGAAGGCGCGTAAGAGCAGCAACTGATAAGCAACATCACCACCTGATAAGCGCGTACCGTCACGCGCGGAATCTTCCCTTGACAACCATCGTACAAAGTACAGAAGACAACAAAAGGGAGATTCACGAAGATCACTGACAGTGTACGCGCCAATAGCAAAGCAACAGGTGGCAAAAGTGGTCCAACAACTACAAGACAAGGACAGCAGCATGGCTGCAGCCATGCTTCCACCATACCAGCGTCTACAGTGACAGCAGACATCCCTTGCTGCTGTCAGGAGCATGGTCAACGACTGACAGGTGTACCGTCTGCCAACCACAGCGTGCCACGTGTCCGCCTCGAGCAACAACCATGCTGCCTGAATGACGTCATGAACAGTACGCCTGTTCTCCCGCCAATTCCAGGGGAGACCTTGGGCTTGGGCCCGGACCAAGCCCAATAAAGAATGGTTACTCGTGGGCTTAATCTCCTATAAATACAAGGATACCTCTCCTTGCCAAAGGATCCGAAAATAGCTATTTGTAGCCTAGATCATTCTCACTTGTACTCTTCGTATTCGCTCAGTAATAATACTATCGGCTACTTACCGTGGACGTAGGTCATTACTTGACCGAACCACTTATATCTTGTGTTCTTACTTACTTTCACCACACACACACTTGCATAATTATTAAACGGGTTTGACCATACGGTTTGGGTAAAGGATTAATCCTGACGGACTAGATAGTCCAGCGTGTTAAGTATTTGCCTTGAAGACTGTAGCGGGGCGCGACTTGTGCCATAAGGTCCGAGTTAAGCGCGTGAGCGCCTTGCCTAGAAGACCCACGACTGCGTGCTCAACTAGTTTGCTCTTTGTCCAACTTGTGTTACAAGTTTAGAAGACAAGGCTTTAAGTTTTGTTCTAGTGGCGTGCGTCTTTAAGTCCGGCAAGTAAACTTGTCTTGAAGACCATCTGTGCGGCGTTGTTAATACGATTTTTATAAGTCCGACGTGCGCGAGGCATGTCTAAAAGACTTTATCGTGTCAACGCCGTGCTGTTTGTGGTCCGACGATAGTTTTGCTTAAGTCTTGAAGACCTTGGCGCGGAAAAACAAGTAGAATAACAGATATAGGGAACAATTTTCATTGATAGATGCGGCATGTGTAGCCGTAATTACAAATATTTTACAAGTAGCAGCGGCGCAATTGTGCAGCATTCCAAGATCTGGGAATAGGTGTTCCATCAAGCCTTTCTAGCGCATATGCGCCCTTGCCAAGTATTTCTTGTATCTTGTATGGGCCTTCCCAAGTGGGGGCTAGTTTTCCAGGCTTTTCGGCGTTGGAAGCCTCGTTGTTTCGGAAAACATAGTCGCCGATCTTGAATGTGCAAGCTTTGACGTGCTTGTTGTAATAGCGCTCTAGCTGCGTTTTGTATTTCGCCTCTTTGATTGCGGCGAGTTCACGTCGTTCATCTAGGAGATCAAGGTTTAGGCGGAGCTCTTTGTCATTGTCTCTCTTGTTAGCCATGAGTACTCTTGCGGAAGGGCAACCGATTTCGGCGGGGATGACCGCTTCCGTTCCGTATGTCAAGCTGAATGGCGTTTCGCCGTTGCTGGTTTTCGTAAGGGTGCGGTATGCCCATAGGACATGGGGTATTTCGTCTACCCACCCTGTTCTTTTGGTACCCAGCCGTGCCTTAATACCTTCAACAATTGTACGATTGGCCCTTTCAACTTGACCGTTGCCTTGAGGGTGCGCGACAGATGTGAAGATTTGTTGGACACCCATTTGAGACAGCCATTCTTGTAAGGATTGGTCTTCAAATTGTGTGCCGTTGTCGCTTACCAATTGCAATCGTAGGCCAAATCGGCAAATGATGAATTCCCAGATGAACTTTTTGACGTGCGTGCCGTCAATTTTTGCTAGGGGTTTCGCCTCAACCCACTTTGTGAAGTAGTCGATGGCGACTATTAAGTATTTTACATTTCCTGGGGCTGTTGGGAATGGGCCTACCAAATCAATTGCCCATTTTTGGAACGGCCAGGCCGCCGTGACTGGCACCAGGTTGTTCTTGGGTCGCAAGGTATTCGGGGCGTGGCGCTGGCAACTGTCGCATTTGCGCAACTCGTTGACTGCGTCCATGTGCATGCCCGGCCAGTAGTACCCCGCGTTCATTAACTTCGCCACTACCATTCTTGGGCCCGCGTGTAATCCGCACGTCCCTTCATGTATGTCTCTTAGGAGAAAGGAAGCATCTGCGGAGTCTACGCAGCGCAATAGCGGTCCTAGGTAAGAGCGGCGGTACAGGATACCATCCACAAGTTGGTATTGTAGGGCCTTGTTCTTGATCTTCCGGGCCTCTGACTTTTCGTCAGGCAGGGTACCGGATGATAGGTAGGCCTTGATCGGAGTCATCCAGGATGCGCTTCCTGTTTGGATTATGTTGACTTGTCGCGGGGGAACAGATGGTTTGTCCAGGACCTCGATGCGGACTTCTTTGGCCATATGTTCAAAGACCGTTGATGCCATTTTACTTAGCGCATCGGCGGGCTTATTTTCGCTGCGCCGGATGTGCTCGACTTTGCATGAGTCGAATCGGCGCATCAGCTGTTTGGCCTGTTCCAGGTATAACGCCATGGTTTCGTCCTTCGCATCGTAAGTCCCGTTGATCTGCCGCGCCACAAGTGGTGAGTCCACGTGTGCCTCCACGTGCCTGGCCCCCATTTTTTCCGCAATGCGGAGGCCTGCCAGCAACGCTTCGTATTCTGCCTCGTTATTCGTGCTTTTGAAGTCGAGGCGGATGGCGTATGTAAACTCTTGTTTATCTGGGCTGATAAGGCGTAATCCCGCGCCAGCGCCATCCTCGTTTGAGGCCCCATCCGTAAATAAGGACCATTTTTGTGATAGGTCTTGCGCTAACGCGGGGGTTTCTTCCGCTTGACATTCAAGTACTTTATCTGCGGGGATTTCCGTGGCGAAGTCCGCAAGAACTTGGCCCTTGATTGCGGGGCGGGGTTTGTAGTGGATCGTGTGTTCCCCCAGTTCGATGGCCCATTTGGCCAGGCGCCCCGACAACTCGGGCTTGGCGAGTATATCGTTTATCCGGTAGTCCGTGAGGACGTTTATCGGATGCCCTTGGAAGTATCTGCGGAGTCTTCGGGATGCGTGCACCAGAGCGAGAACCAGTTTTTCCATAATTGTGTATCTTGTTTCCGCGTCTAAGAGCGTACGGCTGATATAATATATCGGCGTTTGCACGCTCTTGCGCTCCACCATGAGAACCGCGCCTATTGCTCTGTCCGTGACCGATAGGTACAGTGTCAATGGTTCTTTGGGGAGGGGCGCTGTTAGCGTCGGAAGGTTCATCAAGCATTGTTTCATTTCTTTGAATGCCGATTCTGCTTCTGGTGTCCAGCGGAAATTGCTCTTCTTCAAACAGTTCTTCAAAGTGTCAACAAACGGGAATGACTTTGAAGCGTAGTTGGATAAAAATCGGTTGAGGGCCACAAGGCGGCCCATGAGTGTTTGTACTTCTTTGATGGAAGCGGGTGAAGGCATTCTTTCTATGGCTTGTACTTTTTCTGGATTAGCGCGGAACCCATCGCGTGTTACGATTACCCCTAGAAATTTGCCTTCTTCCATCCCGAAGGAGCACTTGCTTGGGTTGAGCTTCATGCGCACTTTGCGCAACTGTGCGAACGTTTGCTGGATATCCTTAAGCATGTCGCTTTCATCTTTGCTCTTGATTACGAGATCGTCGACGTACACTTCAAGCCGTACGCCAATCTTGTTAATGAAGGCAGTGTCCATGAGGCGCTGGTATGTGGCGCCTGCATTTTTCAGGCCGAATGGCATTTTCGTGTAACAGAAAATGCCAGCGTCTGTGCGGAATGCCGTTTTGTCTTCGTCCTCTTTCGCCATTTGGATTTGATGATAGCCCTTATACGCGTCTAAGAAACACTTAAAGCGATATGGGGCTAAAGAATCCACTTTTAGGTCAATTTCTGGCAGAGGATAGCAATCCTTTGGACATGCTTTGTTGATATCCTTATAATCGACGCACATGCGCCACCCGCCGTTTGCTTTGGCTACCATGACTGGGTTAGCTACCCATGTCTGGTACCTGATTGGGCGAAGGATACCTGCGTTGAGCAGCTCGGTGACTTGTTCGTTCATGGCCTTTGTTTTCTCCGGGCCCATGCTGTGCTTCTTTTGAACTATTGGTTCCACGGAGCGGTAGACGTTGAGTCTATGTTCCGCGATGTCGCGTGGAACACCAACCATGTCGGCTGGCTGCCACGCAAATACATCGATATTACTGATTAGAAGCTGCTTTAAGTGATTTCGAATGGCCTCGGAGATTTCATGGCCAATGATCACCGTTTGCTCCGGAAATTTAGGGTTGAGAACCCATTTTTCCGGCTCGGCGCGGGTGTCAGTTTTCACCATTTTTGGCGGTTTGGCGGTTTCTGTGGTGTGGCAGTCTTTGTTACCTCTGATGAAAGCAATGCCCGTTTTGGTTGGGAACCCCACCATCGCATGCGCCGTTGAAGCATTGGCGTTAAAGCGTGCGATGCCTTCCCGTCCAAGAAGAATGTCATGATTGGAGTTGGCTGGTAGAACCATAAAATCGCATATCTCCGTGCGCTCGTGGGTGCCGTCAGACCAAGTGACTGGCATGGACAGCATGCCCCGCGGCATGATGGTTTCATGAATGAAACCGGAGATAGGCTCGTTGACTGGGACGAGCTTTGCTTTGTCCTCCGGGTCAAGCTGTTGAAAGCATTGTTCGTACATGATATCAGTACTGCTGCCGCCGTCTAGGAACATATATCGCGTGCGATAATGTCCAAAGATAGCGGTGATGACAAGAGGGGCTGTGCATGAGGCGCCGCCTCTGATCTTTGGCATGAGGACATCAGCCTCTTTCCATGAATCGCTTGGTGGTGGCGCTCGGGCGCGCTTTCCTTGGTAGGCGCTTTTGCCCTTCTTTGTCATGTTGCAGTGGTGGCGAGGAATCAATGTGGCGGCGTGAGTGTTCAGGTCACGGATCTTTTTTCGTGATCCTTCCTCTTGATTCTCGTCACCTGTTTGATTCTTGCCTGTGCGGTGCACGTTCTTAACCAAATGGCCGAGCTGTCCTGACTTCAGCGCGGTTTCGATTTCCATCTTTAGGGTGTAGCAATTATCTGTGAGGTGACCGTAGTCGTTGTGGTACTCACAGAATTTGCTTCGGTCCATGTGCCTGCGCTTGCCCAGGGGAGGGGCAGCCTTCAACGTGACCTGTTCAGTCTTTAGGACCTGAGATGGTGTCTTTGTCAGCGGGGTCCAGTCATAGTTTTTCTTTGAATGACCACGCTGGTCCCGCGTCTGTTTGGGACTGATCATCTGCCTGGCGTCCCCGGCTGGGGAATACTTTCCCTCATCCGCGGCGCCAGAGATACGGCTCCAGACGGATTTGTTTTTATTTTTATTATTATTATGGTGGTGTTGGAAATTGTGTGTCTGATTGAAGGATTTCTCAGACGAGGCATATATCTTGGCGGAGTGGATGAGCTCATCCCAGGACTCCGGTATGCCATCTTTGCCTGTGAGGCATTTCATTAACTCTGGGCTGCGTACGTTATGCACGAACGCTGCCCTTGTGAGTTCTTCCCCGCAGCCTATTAGCAGGGCCTCTTTGTTGAATCGAACAATGAAGTCCTCAATCATTGTCGTTTCGGCGGCACAACAGGATGTGCGCCTTGTCTTTCTTGTGCTTGCGCAAATGCGAGAAGTGATTGGTGAATTTGTCGGTAAGGTCGTCAAAGTCTTTAACACTTCCCGCAGGAAGGTTATCGAACCAGACCCTGGCTGCGCCCGTCAGAGTTTGCGCGAATAAATGGCACCAAATCTGTACGGGCCAGTCTACCGACATTTCTGCGCACTCAAAGTCGTGCACGTGGTCATCTGGATCACGCAAGCCATCGTATCTGCCGATGCTGCTAGGAAGTTTTGCTTTTCTTGGTATTCTTGTTGTCGCTATGCGAGCGACAAATTTTGACTTTTCGGCGAAAGCCTTTGGTCTGAATGGCTTGACTAAGTCATCATCCTCGTCATTGTGGCGCGAGCGATGATCGTTTTTCTTCCCTTTGTAGCCTGAATCACTACTAGAGGATTCGTAGCCATCAGGCTCCGCCCGGTGCTTTGCGTAGCCCCGAACTCTGGCGTCTCCGCCGAGTTCCCCGCTACGACCAGCACCTGGGGCAGCTGGGTCTTTCCCCTTTTTGGATGGGGTATCATAAGTGAGAGCCTTGCCTCTTTTCTTGGATTGTTGCAGGAGCTTACGCTGGTAAATTGCAGCGTTTTTCGTATTCTGACGGAGGAGCCACTGGTCAAGGTCCTCCTCAGAGCTAGCACTGCTGTCGTCGTCAGAGTTGGCGTCCCGAACCTCAACTTCTTGGCTTTGGAGCCTGGAAGTGGGTTTCTTGACGACTGTGGGTGGTGTTATTTGATTTTCCGGGAGTTGGGTGTCCCCTTCTCCGGAACGGTTTACGGCAGCAGTATTAGGGTTGGGTTCAGCCATGGGTGGGTTGAAAAGATGAGTAAAAGAGCGGTTCTAACCGTTGGATGGCGCCAATGAAGAAACAATAGGTATCACGGAGATTATGTATAATCTACGTGGGGTTAATACCTAAGTCCGTCAGGATTAATCCTTTACCCAAACCGTATGGTCAAACCCGTTTAATAATTATGCAAGTGTGTGTGTGGTGAAAGTAAGTAAGAACACAAGATATAAGTGGTTCGGTCAAGTAATGACCTACGTCCACTGTAAGTAGCCGATAGTATTATTACTGAGCGAATACGAAGAGTACAAGTGAGAATGATCTAGGCTACAAATAGCTATTTTCGGATCCTTTGGCAAGGAGAGGTATCCTTGTATTTATAGGAGAACTCGTGGGCTTAATCGAAAGGCCCACGAGTAACCATTCTTTATTGGGCTTGGTCCGGGCCCAAGCCCAAGGTCTCCCCTGGAATTGGCGGGAGAACAGGCGTACTGTTCATGACGTCATTCAGACAGCATGGTTGTTGCTCGAGGCGGACACGTGGCACGCTGTGGTTGGCAGACGGTACACCTGTCAGTCGTTGACCATGCTCCTGACAGCAGCAAGGGATGTCTGCTGTCACTGTAGACGCTGGTATGGTGGAAGCATGGCTGCAGCCATGCTGCTGTCCTTGTCTTGTAGTTGTTGGACCACTTTTGCCACCTGTTGCTTTGCTATTGGCGCGTACACTGTCAGTGATCTTCGTGAATCTCCCTTTTGTTGTCTTCTGTACTTTGTACGATGGTTGTCAAGGGAAGATTCCGCGCGTGACGGTACGCGCTTATCAGGTGGTGATGTTGCTTATCAGTTGCTGCTCTTACGCGCCTTCTTGTATATACTGCTGGTTGCGCGCTGCTTCTTCCTCGCGCCGCTGACTGGCGCGAGGGAGCTGACTTATGGGGATAGGGATGCCTCTTCCGCCTGGATTAGGCTCCCTATCCCTTCACCTACATTTTTGCAGTTAGCCGATAATAATCTCACATGAGTCTATTCTTCCTACCAGTCTCACTTTTCAGACATTTTGCTCTCAATGCACCCCCCGTTAACTCACACTAATGTCGTTAGCTGAAACTCTCACTTCTAGGCGATTATTCACCAGATTTGAAAGAGATAATCGAGACGAAGATATTGGTATGTTAAATTAAGACGATTAGATATTGATTTAAAGGATTTCCAAAGTCAAATTTCAACGAAAATATATTATTACCCAAACGTAATATCATATTCTTTAAAACGCGTCAAACTTTTAATCAAATACATAAAATCTTAAATTTATTTAATTAATAATTAATAACTCGTTATGTATCAAATTCATCTGAATTTAACCAATCAACCGGAATCACTCCTATCTTTCCTTGTATCACCTTGCAAAATCATCTCAAATCCATCTCTTCTAACCATTTTTTTCATCTTCATCTTTAATTCATGACTTTACATTACATATTCATTTAATATATATTCATTTCAATTTACTCAACTTTAATAGAATATAAAACAGATTGATTACACATTGAGCAAACATTTAATGTAGGTTTAGTCACATTTGAATAGTAGTAAGCATAGTAATTAGTATAGTACCACCACCTTACACATTATTATTATATATATATATATAGGATTTGGTTCAAATGAGAACCTTTCCCCAAATTGAGAACTGAGAGAACCATTCTGGGCCACACATTTCTCTAAGGCAAAAAAAAAAAAAAAAAATTTTTTTTTTTTTTTTTTTTTTTTTGAAAAATCGCTGCTTTATATGTAAAAAAAAAATTTTTTTTTATTTTTTTTGTATTTTTTTTTTCAGTATACACATGTGTATAATTGCATTATACACATATGTATAATGCAATATACACATATGTATAACTGAAATATACACACATGTATAGCTGAAAAATGCTATATACACATATGTATAATTGCTATATACACATATGTATAATTGACATATACACATATGTATAAATGAAAAAAAAATTCATAAAAAATAAAAAAAAATTTTTTCCTTGCATAAAAATGTGCGAATAAAGCAAAAAAAAAAAAAAAAAAAAATATTTTTTTTTTTTTTTTTTTTGCCTTTATATGAAATGTGTGGCCCAGAATGGTTCTCTCAGTTCTCAAATAGGGGTTGGTTCTCTTAGGATCCCTACCCTATATATATATAAAAAATAGAATACTAAAATCTCATCATCAACCAAGAAGTGCACAAAAAAATATATAAAATTAAAAAATGAAAGGAAAAAAAAACATATATAAAAAAAACCAAAGACATTAACCCATCATCAAAATCTCATCATCATCATCTCCTTCTCTCTCCTCTCTCTCTCTCTCTAGAACCACCACCACCACTTCACATTCATTCTTTTCTTCCTCCTTTAAATCACGAGATCCTCGTCTCTACTCATCTCTTTTCTTCTTCTTCTTCCTTTTTTTTCTTTTCTTGTAATAATCCCAATCCATCGGTGGTTGTCTTTCTTTTTATTATACAACCACTTCCCTATTCCTATTCCTAATAATATTATTAATAATAATAATCCTATCAAAAAAGATTCATCAAGTTCCAATCTTTATCCCTCTAATCCCTCCATTCTTCTCTTTCAAGATTTATCATTATTAATATTATTATTATTATTATTATAATGTCACACCCCATTAACTCCATTTCCGATCGTTTTAAACACTCCGTCACTTGTCACGGCGATGATTCCAATAAACCCGACTTCCATGAACTAGATTTGGATCCGGGTCATCTTCCGGGTCATCTTTCTGTTTCGGGTCCGGGTTCTTGCTCACCCATTTCGCCGTTACGTGTGGGACCCACGATTAGCAGCAGCTCCAGCTCATCCGGGTCGGTTTCGGGTCGGATCGGAGGGACTAGTAATAACAACAATACCAATAACCATCATTCCGGTGAGTTAACAGTTGACAGCTCACCGACATTTTCTGTTAACGGGTCAAAACCTAAACCGGGTCATACCCATACCCGATCCGAATCCAGTTGGAGCTCCGCCACGTCACCACCACCGGTGAATGTGCTTCCGGCAGGTAACATTTGTCCTTCGGGTCGGGTTTTGAAAACGGGTATGATGACAAACCGGAGCTCCAAACCCGAGGTTTTAAGTTTAGGATCCGGAAACTACGGTCACGGCAGTATAATGCGTGGCGGGTCGGGTTCCGGGTCAGGTTCAGGATCCGGGTCGGGCAAAGTAGAGACACGTGTACCAGTCGGGTCGGGTGGGTCGGGTTCAAGGAGAGGGTTAATGGATCCAGAAGAGGTGAAGAGGTTAGGGAATGAGGAGTATAAAAAGGGGCATTTTTTAGAGGCGTTGAGGTTATATGATAAGGCGATTGGGTTATCGCCTGCGAATGCGGCGTACCATTGTAACCGTGCGGCTGCATTGATCGGGTTGAAGCGGTTGAGTGAAGCGGTTAAGGAATGTTATGAGGCTATAAGGTTGGATGATGGATATGTTAGAGCTCATCATCGGTTAGGTTCGCTTCTTGTTAGGTATGTTATAATAAGTTTTGATTATGTTTATTGTGTTCAGTTGTTGTGTTTTGATTGTTTAATTAGTAGTTTTCATTAGGTTAGTGGTTACTGTCAATGATAGTTTGGATAATATATTTATATTGTTTTTTATAAGTTTTATATGATTGTAATTACTTGTGGCTATAATTATTATTATTATTATTATTATTATTATTATTGTTATTGTTATTGTTATTGTTATTGTTATTGTTATTGTTATTGTTGTTATTGTTATTGTTCTTGTTATCATGTTGTTGTGGAATCTTGATTATGATTGAAAGATTACAATGGCAGTTTAGGACATGTTGAAAATGCAAGGAGACACCTTTATTTTAAAGAGTTACAACCCGACCCGAACGAGGCTCAAAAGTTGCAACTAGTTGAAAAACATTTGAATAAGTGCACCGATTCTAGACGCGTGCGAGACTGGGGCAATGTGTTAAAAGAAACCGATTCTGCGATAGTATCTGGAGCGGATGCTTGTGCACAGGTAGAACTTATTCTTTTGGAAATGGGTTATTGAATTATAAATATTGTTGTAAAGGAACTGAATGTGTTTATTTGTGTCGAACGTTTAGCTGTTTGCATGCAAAGCTGAAGCATTATTGAAGCTCCATAAATTAGATGATGCAGATTCGGTTATTTCACATTTGCCTAAAGTTGAGACATGTAGTAGTAGTAGTAGCCTGTCCTGTTCTCAAGTGAAGTTTTTTGGGATGCAATCTGAGGCGTACGTTTTGTTTGTTCGTGCTCAGATTGATCTGTCATTGGGAAGGTGATTTATTCTAAATTTATGATTTTTTAAAAGTTCTCTTATGTAGAAACAATTCAATTGATATTTGTTTGTGTTTTATCTTTGTAAAGGTTTGAGAACGCGCTTACTTCTATCGAGAAAGCAGGACAGATTGATCCTAGGAGCGTTGAGGTTGCGCTTTTGCTTCAAAACATAAGATCATTGTGTAGGTCTAGAGCTCGTGGCAATGAGTTGTTTAAGTCAGAAAGATTTACAGAAGCTTGTTCGGCTTATGGTGATGGACTTAAATGTGATCCCTCAAATCCAATTCTGTACTGCAATCGAGCAGCTTGTTGGTTTAAACTCGGACAGTTTGAAAGATCTCTTGATGATTGTAATCAAGCACTTCTCGTTCATCCAAGTTATACAAAAGCACTTCTTCGAAGAGCCGCCACATTTAGCAAGGTATACACATTTTACTCTTTAATGTTGTAGAAAACTTAACTGAAGTAAAGAAGCATATTTAAAATCATTGACGTTGCCTGATATACCCATTCGTTCACAAAAAAAAATGTCAAATTGTGTTTGATTTAACTTGAGCCATGTAAGCCTCTTGAATATTAGTTAAATGCAAGTTTGAGTCGCAAAAGCTTAAATATTAGTTTAACTTGGTTTCTGATAATAATTTTTTTTTTTAAATTGTAATAAAACTTTTATTAACATATAATCGCGAAACATTACATCAAGATAGCGGGCAGGCGGGCAACAAGCTGCGCCGCCACCCCTTTCTGGATAATAAATTAAGACCTTATGTTACAGAATTAAAGGTGGGCTAAAAGCCATGAAATAAGTACTTAAAGATTGAGCCGGGCCGGTTTGTTTTTAGCTTTATGAAAAAAGAAATAGTTTCGATTAATAAATTACGGTTCTTTAATCTTTATACTACAGATTGAAAAGTGGGCTAAAAGCCATGAAATAGTTACTTTAAATATGAGCCTGGGCTGTTTTGTTTTTATTTATATATTTTTATTATTAATAAATTAAGGTTTTTTATGTTACAGCTTGAAAGGTGGGCTGAATCAGTAAGAGATTATGAGGTTTTGAGGAGAGAGCTTCCAAACGATAACGATATAGCCGAATCTTTATTTCATGCTCAAGTTGCATTAAAGAAATCGCGAGGCGAAGAAGTGTATAATTTGAAATTTGGCGGTGAAGTTGAATTGATTAATAGTCTTGAACAGTTCAAAGCTGCAGTTGCTTCAACTGGTTTGTTCCTTGTTCTTTGTCCTTCACATAATAATATTATACGCCATTCTTGCCAAAGTCTTCAACTTTTTGTTGATATTTAATGTTTGAAACGCAGGAGCTTCCGTTGTTCTTTTCAAAACCGCATCTGATCTTCAATGCAAGCAGATATCTCCATTTCTTGATACCTTATGCAAGCGATATCCATCTATAAACTTTCTCAAGGTATTGTTATGTTTACTGCATCATTTTTATAAAGTTTTGATTTTTTATAATCAAGAAGCATACACACATGATGGATTTATATGCACATGTGGAAATGTGATTCTTACATCATCTTTTTAACAATTGTTTTTTTTTTTTTTTTTTTTTTTTTTTTCTTTCTAAATGTGAAGGTTGATGTAGAGGAGAGCCAAGCCATTGCAAGTGCAGAGAATGTAAGAATTGTACCAACAATCAAGATTTACAAAAAAAATAACCGAATGAAGGAACTGGTATGCCCGTGTAGAGAAGCGTTGGAGTCATCTGTCCGCCATTACAGCTTCTAAATCAATCCAACGGCGGTTATTGGTTGATGAAGGGCAGAACTGTAATTTCTCCACCCTCCAATCATCGATGGAGGGCGTAATGGTAAATTCCCCCTTCCAATCATGGACCTTCTGTATCAGTACTACATAAAAAAAAACACAATAATGTTATTATCAAGAGCCAAATTTCAAAGCCAGTGTCATTAGGGACCAGAGAGGGTTAGATTAGTAATTTCCTTTATCCTTTGCAGTTGTTAAATCCTTAAAATTCTATTTATTTACCTCATCTCACTACCATAGCTATTAAGGATTTTTAGAAAGCCATTTTCAATAGATACCCCTCATTCTTTTCTTATCAAAATGTTAGCTTTTTTTTTTTAGAATTCCCATTTTACCCCCCTTTATCATAAGTCTATCATCCTCTGTTCTGTTGTGTCATCTTCCATTTCAGATATCATGATGTACCAATGTAAATTACAAGTGGGCTTCCATGGCTTGTTCTGGATAATATGGATATATGCCCTTTTGTGTATATATGTGAAGATGAAGATATATACAAAAAAGTACAAAAATACAAGAAAAAGAGAAACTTTGGAGGAAAAAAATGGATGTGTAGGCCTTAGGTGTACTAGATTAGTAGTTATACTTTGGGGGATTTTCTTTTTGTTAAACCATTTCATTAATAAAAATTTTTATCTTTATTTTTTTAATTTTATTTCCATGTTATGTAATGGCTTATGTGTATGAGGTTGTAAATTTTTTATACGGATGGGTTCGGGTTTAGTCTAAACGGGGTTGGGTTGAATCTATAATCGAATCTATAAACACGTTTAGCTAAACAGATTGTTTCGGATAAAGGGTAATTGGCAAATCTTGTTTTCACCTAACATATGGCATTGGTCAAAGGGTAAAAGGTGAAAAGAAAATGGTAAACATGAGGGGGAATTTGGGGGGGTTGGGTTAAAAGTCAAAGAAAAGGGTATGTTGACCATTTTTTTATCTTAAAAAAACAAGACATGTGAAGGGCACTAAAGAATAAGGGTGTAAAATACATGTGAATGCAATGAATGGGGAAAACCACTTTAAAGAAAACCATGGCCTCCACCATTTACACCCTTCATTAAATACTGACCTTTTAATTTAAGATTCTTCATAGGTGTTGGTCCCCATTTCATGTTTTTTGTTTTTCAATTTCTAGGGTTCTTATTCATATAATTAATATATTTTATTATAACCCAAGGCATTATAGCCTAGTGGTATCTTGGTGGTGAGATAAGACTTAGGGGCCATGAGGTCCTGGGTTCGAATCTCATAAAGGGGGTTTTCTCATAATTATGAGTTTCCTCCTGAATTGGTGACTTGGTGGTGGAATATGATCGCGTGGCAACACTGGTGGCACGATGATACTCCAGTGTTCCGTGAGTGATTCCAATTTGTTGGCCGTTCAAAAAAAAATATATATATATATTTTATTATAAATGTAATTAATCACACACATCAATTGATAATTTTGATGCCTTTTTATCAAACTTATGTTTTTTTTTAAATTACTCATCATTCATATATTATTTATGAAACATAAGCTTGGCATTGGTCATTTTATGCAATTTGCCTGTATAACGACTTATTTATAAATAAATAAATAAATAAGGGTTTAAATTAAAAATCTGTGTTTAAACTATAATTTCATATGCCTAAGTTAAACTTGATTGTTGCTGTAATTGTTTACCATAATATTATTATTATTTAAATATAAATATTAGAATTATTTACAGTTTAATTATTATATAAAATTTATCTACCACACAAGCATCCGTTGAAGAGATTATTATTATTATTATTATGGATTTGGTTCAAATGAGAACCTTTCCCCAAATTGAGAACTGAGAGAACCATTCTGGGCCACGCATTTCTCTAAGGCAAAAAAAAAAAATTTTTTTTTTTTTTTTTTTTTTTTTTTTGCAAAAATCGCTGCTTTATATGTAAGAAAATTTTTTTTTTAATTTTTTTGTATTTTTTTTCAGTATACACATGTATATAATTGCATTATACACATATGTATAATGCAATATACACATATGTATAACTGAAATATACACATATGTATAGCTGAAAAATGCTATATACACATATGTATAATTGCTATATACACATATGTATAATTGACATATACACATATGTATAAATGAAAAAAAAAATTCAAAAAAAATAAAAAAAAAAATTTTCCTTGCATAAAAATGTGCGATTAAAGCAAAAAAAAAAAAAAAAAAAAAAATTTTTTTTTTTTTTTTGCCTTTATATGAAATGTGTGGCCCAGAATGGTTCTCTCAGTTCTCAAATAGGGGTTGGTTCTCTTAGGATCCCTACCCTTATTATTATTATTATTATTATTATTATTATTATTATTATAAAACAATTAGAACTATTTACATTTGCATATAAAATTTAGGGAAATCACTAAAATAAACAATTGACCACTATAAAAGCGAAAATGAACATGTCTTGCTTCTAAACATTAAGGAACGATCTACTTTTGCGTCTGCAAATTAGACCATTACAGGTAGAGACGCTTGGATTTTTAAGGTCTCTGTGTCTACAATTTAGACTCGAGGTTGTTGTTTAGACGCGTAAGATCAGATGCATAGAACCTTTCTTCAGACGTCATCTTTCCTTCTTTAGGCCCATTTTCTTTAGACGCAATGTCTACTTTAGACGCAGAGACAATTCCTTTTCTTTAGAGCCAATTTTAAGCCCCTTTTCTTTAAACGCAATGTCAATATAGACGTGTCATGGACTTTAGCTTCCTTGTAGATGCATCTAAACAACAACATCAAGTCTAAAATTTAGACGCAGAGGCCTTACAAATCAAGGCGTCTCCACGTGTGATGGTCTAATTTGTAGACGCAAAAGTAGGTCGTTCCCTAATGTTTAAACGCAAGACATGTTCATTTTCACTTTTTATGGTGGTAAATTGTTATTTTCATGATTTTCCAAGAAAATTATCTAACCACACAAGCGTCTGTTGAAGGGATCTTTTTTTTTAACGGCCAACTAAGAATTGTACGGGGAACTCCGTACGCAGCACCCATTGACCAAAGATAGCTCCATCAGGCGATCCAACCCACACGAACCGCATGTCCTTGTTGAATATTAATTTAGGAAATGGTATTTGCTTTGATTTTTGTATTAATTGCTGACTACCTAAAGTTGCAATCAATATCTATGACTTAGCAATCTAATTTTATTATAATAACAAATTTAAAAAAAATAAGTGAATGTTCCATAACTAACTATAAATTATAATAACAAATTAAAAAAAAATAAGTGAATGTTCCATAATTAACTATAAATAATTAAAATTACATAGTTATTCCTAGCTAATAAACAATAGAGGAAAGATCCGGTACAAATAGTTTTTTTGGTAAGAACTGTGAGAATCAAAGGAGGGTATTTTTTTTTAATTTTTTTTTTAAAAATTTTTTTTCCCCATATTGTTAAACATGTATTATAGTATTGAAAACTAAAAAAAAAATTAAAAAAAATAAATTTGGTGTAGAGTAATTACGTGTAGAGTAATTACATAATTACTCTAGTGTAAACTAATGTATTTACCTTAATGACGTAATTACACTAAAAAAAATTTTTTTTAAAAATTTTTTTTTTGTATTTTTCATCTAGAAAGAATGTTTAAGCACATGAGAAAAAAAAATTCTAAAAAAAAAAATAAATTTTTTTTACCCCCTTTGATTCTCACAGTTCTTACAAAAAAAACTATATGTATTTGATCTTTACTCTAAACAATAATTAAACGACCATCACCAACACTTCCCTTCATTCTTTCTTCCCTCGACCCTCGTCTAACATCCAGTCATCTGCCAATGTTGTTGCCGCCACCATAGTCACCACCAACCACCTGCAACAACTATTGTCGATGTGTGTTGTTGGGACAAAGAGGATTGAAGAAACCACCTTTTGATAACCTTAGTCCAAATCATATTCTGCTTAAGTATTGGAAACAACTGCTGAAGAACAAATGAAGAAGTAGGTACTGAAGAACAAACAGCAAAGTACTGAAGAGTTACTCATCAGAAGTTCTGAAGTCTAACCAGACATTTCACTGAAGAACTACTGAAGACAAACTACTCATCAGCATTTTGTCACTCATCAGCACTTTGAGTTCAGAAGCTTCTAACCGACTGAAGATCAACAGTTTTTATTATTATATTGTTTTGTTAAAGTCTAGATTTCAAGTTTCAATGTACAGGCTGTTGTAAGCTTATCTTAGTATAATATCTTTGTTAAATATCTTAGATTACTTCAGACAATGGTTTAGTACATTGGTCTATAAATAGATGAGTTTGTTCATCTATTTATGATATGTGATTTTGTGTAATATCTTTGATCTAAATTGAAATCCTTCGGGCTTTAAACTTATAACTCCATTTCACATCTGAGAAACATAAACTGCTCTTACTGCTTTATACTTAACTGTGTTTATTGTTTCTCATTTATTATTCAGTCAAGGGGGAGTAATAACTCCTCTTCAAAGTGATCTTTTAGACCTTTGAACACTTGTTATTTCCGCTGCTTATTAACTCATACATAAATCTGATACACATAAGTGTTCATAAACTAAGCCACTGATCCAACAATTGGTATCAGACCATCTGGTTAATCTGATCAAAATCAATCTAACAAATTGAAGATTCAGACACAGGCTCTTATTGATATTCAATAAAGGATAAAAGGCTCACTTTTTCATCCATCACTTTAAAGAAGTATTGACAAATCCAAACTTCTTAATAATGGACCCCTACAATACTGGATCTGCCAACAAACCTCCTATGTTAGTCAGAAATGAATATAACATATGGTCTAAAAGGTTGGCACACACTATTTCCCAAACAAATACTGGATGTTGGAGGTCTGTAGTCTTTGGACCTCACAAACTAGTAATAAGTGATCTAGAGGGAAAGACTGAACGACCAAAAGATCCAAAAGACTACACGGAGGAAGATTTCCAAAAGTTTGAGCTTGATGCAATAGCTTTCTCCATGTTGGCTATGGCTCTCCCAAACGAAATTTATGCTGGCCTTTTACATTGTGAAAGTGCCAAAGAGCTGTGGGATTGCCTAAAAGAGCAGTTTACAGGAACTGCTGAGGTGATAGCCAACATCAGAGAAATATTGGCTCAACAATATGAAACTTTTACTCACGTAGAGGGTGAAACTTTAACACAACAGTTTGAAAGATTTTCTTCACTCATCTCTGAGTTAAAAATTAACAATCAGACCTATTCAAATGAGTCTATGTTGCATAGATTTTTAAGGTCTTTACCTTCAAAATGGGAAACTTACTCTATAGTCCTCAGAACAAAGTTCAGATTTTCACACCTTGAACCTAACTAGGTTACATGGTAAATTACTAACTTTTGAAAGAGAAATCAATCAAAAGAAAAAGTTGCAAGAATCTGGTAAAACTGCTGATGACTATACTCCTGGTAGCACAGCCTTATTAGGACATGACTCACCATCCTGTTCTAATAATTTTGGTTCTTTTGACCACATTGACATAACAGCTGGGATCTCATCAGATGGATCCTTCCCAGCTTATGACAATGAAGAACTGAGTCAAACTGCTGACAACATGTGTTTCATCATGGATGATTTAAAATATTTCAGCAGTGATGACTTAGAAGAAATGGAAATATTGCACCAACTGGCCTTGTTAAGCTTAAAAATTAACAAATTTTATAAAAGGTCAGGAAGGAAATTTCCAGGACTAAACAACTCAACAAAAGTTGGTTTTGACAAATCTAAACTTAGATGTCATAAGTGTCAAAAGTTGGGACACTTTGCTAGAGAGTGTAGAAGCTCTAGCTACAACCAACCCATGTCTGGAAATCAATTTAACCCCTCATATAATAGGAATAATGGAACTCAAGGGAGTGCTCATTTTGTACAGGCACAAGCTCCACATGTTCAATATGTGCCACAAGTACAATATGTCCAAATGCCTGCTCAGCAACAACAGCAGCTGATGCCTCCTTTTCCAACTGCTCAACAACCTGCACAAACTCAACAACCCCCTCAGCAACAAAGCTTATTTACATCAGGGTATGTTGACTGGAGCAGTCTTCCTTATGACACATCAGAATGCAGTCAGGATGCAGACAATAAGGTCTATGATGTCAACTGGGGAGAACCTGATAATGGCAGAAAGAACTTTGCCTTAATGGCTTTTGAATGATACTCTTCAAATTCTGCTCTTACACAGGTATCACAACAATCTCTGTTAAAGCTTTGCACCAAATCTTGCAAAGAATCTTTTGCTTTAATTAGAGAAACTAATGTGCATTTACAAGGCAAATCCAATGATAGGGAGAGAAAATACACACAAATGAAGTGTGATTTAGAAAGAAAAATTGTTTTGAAAAACAAAGAAATTTCTAAACTGAATGATAAATCCATTGAAACCCAAGCACAGATTAAAACAATGATAGACAACCTAGGAAAAGTCAGACAAGAGCTTGCTGACACCAAGGTTGATTGTGAAAAATGGGTTGTTGTAAAGGGTACCAAATGCTCCTTAACAAACAAACTGCAGCCAATGTTAAGTTTGGCATTGGGTACACACACACTGAATCACTAACAGATTTCACCCACAAAACTGATAATGATGGGATGAAATTGATTCAAACTTCTGATATGGAGGAATGCACATCCTACCATCAGAACTTTCTCAAAAAGGAAAGTACTGCAGCAGTTAAAACTACTGACAATAAGCCATCAGCAGTTTCAACTACATCAGGAGTTGAGACCCTGAAAACTGCTGATGACCTATTTCAAAAATCTAATTTTGTCAGTAAATTGCCTTCCAGCTCTCTTGATTTATCTAAAAAGAAAGAGAAGGCAAAAGCATGTGAAATATGTGGTCTGTTTAACCACATAACTGAACTTTGCAGATATAGAAAGGTAAATCAGTTAAACAAACAAAGACAACAACTGATTGTGGGAAAACAGATGAAAGAAAATTTTGAAAATACTTTCTTTCCCAACAAACAACAATCAAACAAAACCCTTTCAAAGAAGAGGCTTTTATCTCAACAAAAGTCATCTTCTCAAAGTTCATCTTCAGAAGTTTCACCTAACTCATCAGCAGTTTCACAAACTGCTGAAGTTAAAGATTTGATAAACCTGGTTAAACTTCTGATGACCAAAGTTGATGGTGGAAACCAAAGAGAACCCACCATTGTTCTTAATGACAAATCCATTGCCAAAAAGACATGGATTTCTAAAATTAGTCCACAACAAGCTGCACCTGTTCTCAAGAGCAAACCCAAAGCCAAATTGGCTTGGGTTGCCAAAACTAACTAATTTGCTATCTTGTGCAGAGGGTCTCCAGAGGTTTGAATAGCATATGGTATGTGGATAGTGGAGGCTCAATGCACATGACTGGATGCAGATACCTGATAAACAATATTATCAGTCAAAGAGAAGGATCTGTGTCCTTTGGGAACAATGCCAAGGGATATGTGCTAGGATATGGCAATGTATCTGTAACACCCCAAAATTTCTAAACCGTATTTTATGATAATATAAGCACTCGGGGCTTTTAACTAGAGAAGTACATGACAAAAGATGGGAGGGGCCATAATTGCCAAATTACCAAACTTGAGTTTGGTTATTATACAAAATAAAACATGGAGATGAACTCCAAAATCCCCAAATTCGTTCATCATCATCACACACACACACCAAACCCTAAAACTCAAGAGTAAGCTTGAATCAAGGTGGAATCAAAGGGGTTTTGAGTGCTATAGCCCTAAAATAAATCTTCCAAGCCTAATACACATCAAGGTAACCTTTTATTTGGCTAGATTTGATGGCATGTTCATGTTTGGGTATGATGAAAATCATGGGTTGTTATAAAAACGTGAATTAAGGGTTTGTAATGGTTAATCTTGTATGAGAAAACCATAATACATGTTAATTTGTGTGTGTTAAGCAAAATCCTTGTGAGAATGTTACATCTTTGTAGCTCATGTTATGAAATGAAATGGGTTTTTGGTAGATTGGTGGGAACCACCTTTAAGCCATGAAATACTAGTTATAAACCATGATTTACATGTTTACTAGAATACTAGAAATGTTATTTTGATCAAAGATGGATCCATGAGGTCCTTGAGACCTAAAATCAAAGTTAGGAAAATCACGCCTACCAAGTGTTTGATAAAATGCCTCAATGAAACTCGATTTCATTTGGGCATAGATAACTTGGTGGAAACATGTATTTTGATAAAACATGACCATTAATGCTTATAGACATGTAAAGACTAGGTTCTAACAACCTAAGTGGTCGTTCACCTCATAGGTGCGAATACAAGAAACTTTGGATAGCCAAGGAATCTCGGAATGAGGTAAAGAGGAAGCACGCATAAGGTAAGTCACTCGATGACTAAATTCTTAATATGTCTCTAGTATGTGCATATGCTTAATTATACCTTTGTATATGTATGTGGGAACTAGACATTTGAAATGTCGCAAAAGAAGCATAAATAAGATAAACGATTCATAGAAGATGGCCTTAGATGGAGGTCGTTAATATCCCAAGTAGACTATCGGGTCATTTGGGTAAAATGCTAGATAGTCAATAGCTTAGGCTAAGAGTTAACATTAAGCGGGTAACGAATTCTTGCTAGTTGCTTGAGTGTATTCATGGACTCAATGTTATCTACCTCAAGCTAGTCTAGAAGCAAAAAGGGCGCGAGCCAAGGTAAGTCATATCTATGACTTGTTATAAATAAATACATGTATGCTTAATCACGGATGGTAACTTTAGTCGTATCAATAGTAAAAGATGTCTTTGGTGGTTTCCAAGGGCTAGAAAAGATTGAATGAAAAGCCCGTGTCGCAAGTCATAGAGGCCGAGCGAACGAGACCAAGAGAAATGGCACATGTGGCCATGGACACGAGGCACCGCAAAACACGGCATAAATGACTTGGGCATGAAGTTCTCTAGTCAAGTTAGGACTTGACAAGTGGTAAAAACCATAACTAGAACTTGGAAACTATAATTTCCCTATGATTTAGATATGTGCAAAAACTACTCGGGGTAGCCTAAAGGTGAGTAGATAAATGGTGGCATACAAACTAGAAACCGAAGAAGGAATATAAAACTATCTTTAGCCATGTTAGTTGATCGCATGGGAACCATTAAACGCTTTCTGGAAAGCCCCGGGAGTAGTTTTTGGATGACCCAAAAGGGGCAGCTTGATGCTGAAACATTTTGCACCTTGTCAGGATTTGGTGTAGGATACGCCACTTTTGGAGTTGCCTACGCCAATGGCGTAGGATACGCCAATTTTGGCGTAGGATACGCCAACATCAGGGTGCCTACACCAATTCCTGCTGTCCTACGCCACCTGATGCCCCAATGCCTACGCAAATAGCGTAGGATACGCCAAAAACGGCGTAGGATACGCCAAATCACCCAAAATTCATCTTTTTCATATTTTGCACACGAATTCGATTATTCTAACATATTAATGGGTTATTTCCTCGTGTTTAACCCTCAGGTACTCTATTATACTGAATGGATGATGATCAGGAATTGAACAAAGATCCGAACGCACAAGACTCGTCTGCTTCCGCAACTTTTGAACTAAAAGAGTTATAAACTTAGTTTTGGAATGTGCCTTTGAAAACGTTTTCGCTATTAAATTCATCGTACGTATGTTTAAACCATGAGATACATGTGCAAATATTTTGACAAAAACTCGTTGAGCTCTTAATGACTCAATCTCAAACTTTCAGATTAAGTTTATTAATTCGTAAATCCTCTCATAATACCCCTTTAAATGGGAAGGGTCTTACAGTATCCTCAGGCAAAATGCAGTTTGACAAGGTCAATCTGGTTGAAAACCTTGAGTACAACTTGCTGAGTGTCTCACAAATGTGTGACAAATGATATTCTTCCTTTTTCACCAAGACAGCATGCAAGATCATATCACCAGAAGGCCAGAAGTTGATAGAGAAGATTATTGAAGATCATACTTTGCTGATTGCCAAAAGGTGTGGCAATGTCTATGCAGTGGACATTGAAAAAGACAAAGTATTGAACAAGACTGCATGTTTCTTCTCAAAGGCATCAACTTCAGAAAATGATCTCTGGCACAGGAGACTTGGCCATCTGAACTTTAAAACCATCAATAAAGTCACAAAAATGGGCTTGGTCAGGGGTCTACCTTTGAAGGAATATCAGTGCAAAGAACACTGTGTTTCCTGTCTTAAAGGTAAACAGCATAAGTCCTCCTATAAGTCTATTGAAGAATCTAAAACAACTGCATGTCTTCAACTACTCCACATGGACTTATTTGGACCAGTCAAGATTATGAGCCTTGGTAAGAAGAAGTACTGCTTGGTCATCATTGATGACTACTCAAGATTCACATGAGTCTTCTTCTTATATTCCAAGGATGAGGCAGCTGAAATCATCAAGTTCTTCATTCTACAAGTAGAGAAGCAATATTCTCTATCTGTCAAAGTCATCAAGAGTGACAATGGGACAGAGTTCAGGAACAAAACTCTGGATGAATTCTGTCTGTCTAAAGGGATTGTTAGACAGTTCAGCATTCCCAGAACTCCTGAACAAAATGGTGTGGTAGAAAGGAAGAACAGAACATTAATTGAAGCAGCCAGAACAATGTTAGCTGATTCAGGCCTACCTCTGTATTTTTGGGCTGAAGCAGTCAACACTGCATGTTATGTTCAGAATAGAGTTCTTATCAACAAGAGACATACCAAGACTGCCTATGAAATTCTTCATGGCATAAAGCCCCTTATCTCCTTCTTCAGGGCTTTTGGGTGTCAATGTTTTATCCTCAACATCAAAGACTCTATCTCTAAGTTTGCTGCAAAAGTTGATACAGGTTATTTTCTTGGTTATTCTCCTTTGAGAAAAGCTTACAAAGTTTTCAATTCAAGAACCAAGATAGTAGAAGAAACACTGAATGTCAAGTTCAATGAATCAAAACACACTCTTATTCCAGCAAATCCTGCTGAAATATTTGATCTTGACAACTTTCATTTCGGACCTGAAAAGACTGTTGAATCATCCAAACCTCCTCAAAATGGTTTTCAAGGATTTGAAGATGATAGTCCTGCACCATGGACTCCAAACACAGTCAGAAGATCAACTATCAAACCTTCAGAAGTTTCAATAGCTTCAACTTCTGGAACTACTGATGAACATTTTGAAACTGCTGATTCAGCTGAACCTAAAACTCTTGAAGTTCAAATAACAGCTGAACCAGATATTATCAATCTCAGTGGTTTATTTGAAGAACCTGTAGAGCCATCATCCAGTACAGGTCTACAACATTTGATTGAACACAAAGATCATCCATTGGATCAAATCATGGGTGATATTGCATCAGGGGTACTCACAAGAAACCAGCTTTCCAACTTTTGCTTATTCTCAGCATTCATCTCTCAGTTGGAACCAAAGAAGTATCAAGAAGCCCTCAAAGACAACAATAGTGTGCAAGATGTCAAGAAAATCAACATCTGGTGGTTGTCAATTCTTAGGAAACTGTCTGGTGTCCTGGCAATCAAAGAAACAAACATCTGTGGCAACTTCAACAGCTGAAGCTGAATACATTGCTGCTGCAAGCTGTACTTCACAGATACAATGGCTCCAATATCAACTGCTTGATTATGGAATCAAAGAGACCAAGACTCCACTTTTAGTAGACAGCAAATCTGCCATTAGCATCATTCAAAATCCTGTTCAGTTCTCAAAAACTAAACACATTGAAATCAGGTATCATTTCATAAGAGATTGCTATGAAAAAGGCAAGATTGAGGTGAAGCATATCACAACAGCTAATCAAATAGCTGACATTTTCACCAAACCCCTTGATTCAACAACTTTTCAGAGGTTAGTATCCATGCTTGGGATGTTAAACTTAGAAGAAAGTCTGTAAGTGTTTCACTTTTTAGTTCTGCACATATTTTATTTTCACTTACTTATCTGTCACTGTTGGGTCTGCTGACCTGGAGAAGAACAGATGATAGAAAGCCAAAATATACTAAGTGTTGATCAAGAATAAATAACAGTGGTTACAAGATAGCTTCCTCCAAAGAACTGCTGATTTCCAAACTGCTGATGCTTAAACAACTGATACAAGACAACTGCTGCTGATGAAAGGTCTGATGGATAAAGTCTGAAGAGCAAAAGTCTGATAAAGAACAAGTGCTGATCAAAGATCTGAAGAACAAAGGTCTGTTGAACCAACAGCACTTTGGTTCAACAGATGATAAGAAGACATCAGAGTTTTAGTTTAACAGAGTTTTTCTTTCAGTAGTTTCAATGTAACAGTAGTTTATTGTTTAACAGATGTTGTAGTTTGTTAGTCAGTTAGGGGTCGCTTTCTAGGTGACGTCAGCTAAGTGATCATCAGAGGTTTGTACTTGTCTATAAATAGAACAGTACTTGTACTGTTCTATTGGTCACTCGTCATTCTCTTTAGACAAACAAACTCTGAGTGATCAGGCTGAGGGGGAGCTATAATTGTACCTTTGTAATCTTTCAGTTTAATGAAAGCATTCGATTGATAACAATTATTCTCTATGTTTTGATTATTCTTTATTCCGCTGCACTTTCCATTTAGTTTATTTTCGTTTCAACAGTTAGTAAACAGACTTTGTTTTTGAAAAACCAAGAGAATGACTTCACTTAATCAAGATCCACACAACACTGGCACACACAACAAGCCTCCGATGCTTGTCAGGTCAGAATACAACATCTGGCAGCGTCGGGTAGCTCATGTGTTAGCACAACAGAACACAGAGTGCTGGAAATCGGTAGTATTTGGACCACATGTTCCAATGGTACCGAGTGCCGAGGATCCAAAGATCCAAGTACCAAAGAGTGTTGAGAACTACTCAGAGCAAGATTTTCAAAAAATCGAGCTAGATGCCAAGGCTTTCAGCATAGTAGCCATGGCACTGCCGAATGATATCTATGCCGGTCTCTTGCACTGCAATAGTGCTAAAGAACTGTGGGATGCTCTCAAAGAGCAATTCGGGGGAACTGATGATGTGATTGAAAACAACCGTGAAATACATAACCAACAATATGAAACGTTTAGTCACATAAAAGGGGAGTCATTAACACAACAGTTTGAAAGGTTTAACTGTCTAATTAGTGAACTTAAACTGGTTGGTCTAATTTTTCCTAATTCAACACTGAATCATAGGTTTCTTAGATCACTTCAGGACAAATGGGACACTATAGCTATAGTTATGAGAAACTCTATCGGATTCAAAGACCTAACCCTGACCCAGCTTCATGGTAAGCTCCTGACTTATGAAAGGGAGCTTAACCAGAAAAAGAAGCTCCAGGACTCTGGCAAAGTGTCAGATGACTATGTATTTGGTAATACTGCACTGTTGGGTCAGGATGATGGTTCTGGAAGTAGTAAGGATCAGAGTTATGATCATTACATTAACATAACAACTGGTTTCAATAATGATTCTTACTCATCACCAAACAACTGTGCTTTCACAGCCAGTGGTGATATCCAGGCTTCTGATAATTCATCTTTTGTGTACAATGACCTGCAATACATTGACCCTTTGGACCTAGAAGAAATGGACATTTTACATCAGGTTGCCCTGCTCAGTATTAGAACAAATAACTTCTATAAGAAAACTGGCAGGAGGTACCCAGGTTTACATGGTGGGTCAAAGGTTGGGTTGGATAAATCAAAGATAAAGTGTTACAAGTGTCATAGAATGGGTCATTTTGCTAGGGAGTGTAGGAGTCAAAATGGAGTTCCTATGATTACCTATCCAAATCAAAGACCACAGACCAACACTTATCAAACCATCCCTAATGTACCTAATGTGCAAAACACTGCTCACTTTGCACAGACCCAAACCACTGTTCCTGTGCATTATGTCCAAACCACTGTTCCTCAGTATCACTATGTCCAAACACCTGTTGCTCAGGCCCCTGTGCAAATGACTGTTACTCCACCCTCTGCTCCTGCAGAGACCAGTCAACCAGGTCAACAGAGTTTCTTTACTCAAGGCTTTGTTGATTGGAGCAGTCTACCAGATGAGATAACAGATGACAACATTGCTCTAGTTGCTAACACTGAAAAGGATTTTTGTTTTATGGCACTAGAAACAAATGTTGAAGAGACTGATTCTGAGGAAGTGGTGTCTATGTCTGAAAATGTGACTGATGGTGTTGTTGGTGAGATTGTTTCAGCTGAAGAATCTGAAGTGGAGGTTGTGAATCTATCAGACCCCTGGGGTAGTGATGACTGTGATTGCCAGTGTAACTGTGCCTTGATGGCTGCTGCTAAGGTATCTCCTCAAATCTTAAATGACTTGTGCTCAGACAAATGTATTGTGGCATTTGCTAAGATAAAAGAGGTGAATGAAAACTTTAGAAAGAAAATTTTGGATTCTGAAATTCAATTTGAAAAACTTACAAAAGAGTTAAAATCAAAAATATCTGAAAAAGAGTCTGAAATCAGCAGTCTAAAACATGAAGCTAGCATAACCAAAGACCAGCTTCAGACTATGATAACAAAATATCATAGTTGTAAGAAGGAGCTTGAGTCCACCCAAGTTGAATGTAAGAAATGGGTGGAATCATCAAAGGGTTTTGAGATGATTGTCAACCAACAATCTAAAAGTCATGTGAAATTTGGGTTTGGTTTTAAAACCACTGATCAAGTTTCACAAACCACTGACAAAAAGGAACCATAGTTGGTTGAGGTAATCCATACAAACTCAAAAGATCAAGAAATCAAGGTTACTGAACCAAATGGCAAGAAAATCATTCTTGAAAAGTTGGAAGGTACACCCTCATTTGATGAAATTGAGAAATATCAATTCAAACCAACATGGTCAGATGAGTGTGAAGTCCTTGAAAATTTCAAACCAATGACCTTCAAAACCTCTGATGGTAAAATGGCACCACAGGCCAAAGTAATCCCTCTAGTAAGTCTTCCAACAGATGATGAAACTTCTGTTGAAAAGAAGAAAGAAAAAGGGAAAGCCAAGAACAACTTGTTTTGTGATTTTTGTGAAAAGAAGAACCATGTCACCAAAAACTGTTTTCTTCTAAAAGCATATGACATCAACAAAACAACAAGTTTAAATGATTCAAAATCTAAAGAATGTTCAATCTGCAAGAAAAAGAATCACAAAACAAAAGAGTGCTTATATCTCAAAAATTTTGATGAAAAGATAAAAGAGTATAAGGCTAAAACTCTGGAGAGTCAAGTGGTAAGTACTTCAAAAGGAAAACCCAAACAGACTTTTGAATCTGTTCAAACATCTGTTACCAAAAGTCTGAACAAAAACTCTGCTCCCAGAGAGGTTCAGGTAACAGATGCTCCACCTGTTAACAGATTACCAAGAGGATATGGACAACCCACTTGTCATCGTCTGCCACATGTTTATGAAGAGCCCAAGAGGCCTTCAAAACCAAAAGTGAACAGATACCCTCATGGTTTTCAACAACTGATAGGAAATGATCAAACATCTGCTGGATCAAGTGTTGACATACAAGCACTGGCAAATGGTCAACTGCAGCTGTTGAATCTAGTTCAAAAGCCAGTTCAAACCACTGATCATTCTCCTCAACTTAAGGCTGAGACAGCTAAGGACCCATCCAAAGCCAATTTGGCTTTGGACACTCACCAAAACTAAAATCTTTACTGATGTGCAGGGAGCTTCTGCTTGTTTAGACAGTTTATGGTATGTAGATAGTGGAGGCTCCAGGCACATGACTGGATGTAGAGCCCTTCTTCTGGACTTTCTTGCTCATGGAGGGGGTGATATATCTTTTGGTAATGATTCTAAAGGTAAAGTGTTGGGTTCTGGTACTGTCAAAGCAGGGAGGCTTAAGTTTGAAAATGTTAATCTAATAGACAATCTAAAATTTAATTTACTTAGTGTATCACAAATGAGTGACAAAGGCTTTGGGTCATTCTTCACTAAGCAAACTTGTAAGATTGTTGGCCCAGAGGCTGTAGAAAAGATTAACACCATCATTGCTGAGAGCAAAGCACAACTTGTTGCTCACAGAAGTGGCAATGTGTATGTGGTTGATATGTTGAAGGATAATCCTACTGCAAATGTCTGTCTGTTCTCAGCTGCCTCTACCAAAGAGACAGAATTGTGGCATAGGAGACTTGGTCACACCAACCTTCAAACTATCAACTCACTCTCCAAACAAAACCTTGTTAGAGGTTTACCATCAAAAGAATTCAAATGTGATGAGCATTGTGTTTCCTGTTTAAAAGGAAAACAACATAAAAGCTCTTACAAATCCATTGATGAGTCCAAAACTAGTCAGTGTTTACAAATGTTGCACATGGACTTGTTTGGCCCTGTAAAAATCATGAGTCTAAGAAGGAAAAGATATTGTCTTGTCATAGTTGATGATTTTTCTAGGTTTACATGGACTTACTTTTTACACTCTAAGGATGAGACTGCAGGTATCTTGAAGGACTTTGTCACCAAAGTTGAAAAACAATATGACTTGCCAGTAAAAGTCTTTAGGAGTGACAATGGAACAGAGTTTAAAAATAAGGAGTTAGATGAATTCTGTGTGTCAAAAGGGATTGTAAGGCAGTACAGTATCCCAAGAACACCAGAGCAGAATGGGGTGGTTGAAAGGAAGAACAGGACTCTCATTGAGGCTGCAAGAACAATGCTAGCAGATTCTGGTTTACCTCTGTCCTTTTGGGCAGAAGCTGTAAACACTGCTTGCTATGTTCAAAACAGAGTTTTAATCAACCCTAGACATCAAAAGACTGCTTATGAAATTCTGTTTAAAATCAAACCACTGATATCATTTTTCAAAGTCTTTGGCTGCCCATGTTTCATTTTAAATCTTAAAGATTCCATTTCAAAATTTGCAGCCAAAGTGGATTGTGGATATTTTCTGGGGTATTCTTCTATTGCAAAGGCCTATAAAGTGTTTAACACAAGGACTAAAACAATAGAAGAAACTCTGAATGTGAAGTTCAATGAACTTTCTTCTTTAAAAATCCCAGCAAACCCTGCTGAGTTGTTTGATTTAGATAAATTCAAATTTGAAGATATTGCTGTCAAAACTAACTCTGCAGGTACTCCACAATCTTCACAACAAGACTACAGAATAGATGTTGTGGTTCCAGACCACTACAAAGTCTATCATGTATCAGAGGAAGCAGTGTTTCAAAACAACTGTCAAAACTCTGTCACAGCTGAGTCAGCCACTGTTGGCCAGTCTTACCTTCAATCCACTGATTCACCCAGCCAATCCACTGTTCAATCATCTGTTGACAAGAGTCAATCATCTGTTGACAAAAGTCAGTCCAATCTTACACCACTTGGACCAATTCCTCCACCTCCATTTCAAACATCTGTTGCCTCTTCAGAAGTGCCAACAGATGTTATGTCAACAGAGTCTCCAAATCTCTGTCCTTCACCACAAAATGCCATCATACCATATCAGGGAGATCTAATCTACCTAAGAGCTCATCCACCAGACCAAATCATTGGCAACATCAGAGAAGGTGTGCTCACAAGGAGCCAATCTTCAAACATCTGTCTTTTTGCAGGCTTTCTGTCCCTTACACAACCTGTCAAGTACCAAGAGGCACTGAAAGACAACAGTTGGGTAGAAGCCATGCAAGAAGAACTCCTTCAGTTCAAAAGACAACAAGTATGGGAACTTGTACCACTGCCTAAGGATGTCTGTCCAATAGGCACAAAGTGGGTCTTCAAAAACAAAACTGATGAAAGGGGTATAGTTGTCAAGAACAAAGCCAGGTTAGTGGTTCAAGGCTTCAGACAAGAAGAGGGTATTGACTATGATGAAACCTTTGCCCCTGTAGCAAGGTTAGAAGCTATCAGACTTTTCTTAGCCTTTGCTGTCAACCACAACATCAAGGTGTATCAGATGGACATCAAGTGTGCTTTCCTATATGGCAAAATTCAGGAGGAGGTCTATGTATGTCAACCACCTGGTTTTGAAGACACATTCCATCCTGATCATGTCTACAAGCTTAACAAAGCATTGTATGGACTCAAACAAGCACCAAGAGCCTGGTATGAAACTCTCTCTACTTTTCTCTTATCCATTGGTTTCACAAGAGGTAAAATTGATAAAACCTTGTTTTTAAAATGGAAAGGAAAAGATTTAATGATTGTTCAAATATATGTGGATGACATCATTTTTGGATCCACATGTAATAAAATGTGTGAGGAGTTTAGGGAACTCATGACAGCAGAGTTTGAAATGAGTGCTATGGGTGAACTTCAGTGCTTTCTTGGTCTCCAAGTAAAGCAACTGCAAAATGGCACTTTCATTCATCAAAACAAGTATGTGAAAAACTTGTTAACAAAATTTGAGATGAATGATTGTAAGCCATGTAGTACTCCCATGAGCACTGTCAAGCCACTCACTGATGATGAAAAGGATGAACTGGTTGATCAGACACACTATAGATGCATGATTGGGTCTTTACTGTACTTAACAGCATCCAGGCCAGACATTATGTTTGCAACCTGTGTGTGTGCTAGATCTCAGGCTTCTCCTAGAAAGTCTAACCTTATTGCTGTGAAAAGGATCTTCAGATACCTAAAAGGTGCTCCCACACTTGGTATCTGGTATCCTGCTAATGGAAACATTGAGCTTTCAGGTTATTCAGATAGTGATTTTGCTGGCTGCCATACCACAAGGAAGTCCACATCAGGAGGGTGCCAGTTTCTAGGGAATGCCTTAGTTTCTTGGCAAAGCAAAAAGCAAGCAGCTGTTTCAACATCCACTGCTGAAGCTGAATACATTGCTGCTGCAAGCTGTACAGCTCAACTTATGTGGCTTCAAAATCAACTACTGGATTTTGGGATAACTGCACTGAGGACTCCACTCATGTTGGATAGTCAAGCTGCTGAAAATATCATCAAAAATCCAGTCTCCCACTCAACCACCAAGCACATAGATATCAGACATCACTTTGTCAGGGATAGCTATGAAAAAGGTTTGATTTCTCTGCACCATGTTCCAACAGAGGATCAGTTGGCAGATGTGCTGACAAAAGCTTTAGACACATCTACCTTCACAAATCTGATCTCTCGAATTGGAATGTTAAACATGGATTAAAAACAACAAAAATGTTTTCAATAAAAACATTAAAATGTTCTCAGAAAATCAAATTTTGCTAAAATAACACTTTGGTTGAAAAATCTGTTTTAAAACCACTGATTCAGATAAAACAAACACTGTTTTATTAAAACCACTGTTAGTTGAAAAATCTGTTTCAAACATCTGATCAGGTAAAACAACCACTGTTGGTTGAAAAATCTGTTTCAAACATCTGATCAGATAAAACAACTGTTTTCATCAGTCTTTTGGTTAAACAATAGAGGTTGGCAACAGAGGTTTAACAAAACAGCTGTCTGCCACCAGATGTTTCAACCATCAGATGTTTGCCACGTCTGCTCTCAAAAGCAGAGTTTTTGCCACATCAGCGGTTTAACAGAGCCTATAAAACCCTGTTCTTTCCCCCAACAGCAGTTTTACTGTCTCATTGTATTCAAAATACTGAAAACCGCTCTCGTCTTCCTCATAACCCTCAATCAAAGATCATCGCTTTCATAATCAAAATCCATTAAAATGGAACTCCAAACAAAAGCCACTCACAATTTCCTTCCATATTTGGTTAAAACCGAAGACAACACTCCATTCCATTCCACCATTGACATCATCAATAACTCAAAATATAAAAATGTTCTTATTGCTGATGCCCCCATATACCTGGAAACACTCCAAGAATTCTGGGCAACTGTTGAGGTTTTATACCAAGACAAAAAGCCTACGTCCATAATTTCAAAAATTGGAGCCACCAGTATCGCCATAACCCCTGAGATCATCTCCACTACCTTCTCACTGAACGACTTGTCAGGTATGGATACTTTTCCAAAAACAGAGCTTCACACTGAGTTTCAAGAGAGAGGGTATGATGCTCAAATGACTGGTTCCACACTATACAAAAAGTTTTTCCCACCAGTTATGAAATTTTTCTTCCATACCCTTCTCCTCTGTGCCTCTGCCAAGACTACATCCTTCAATGAAATCCCATTGAGGATACAATACTTGGGATATGCTATGTTGTCAGAATCTGACTTCAATCTATCTCAGGGATTGTTTTCAGACTTGGTATCAAATGTGAAAGCCATAAAATCTGGCTCAAACAATGCTTTTCTGCTCTACCCTAGAATTCTAAGTGTAATTCTACAAAAGTTTTTACCTGAAAAGGATTTTCAAAAGGGAGAGTCATTTCAAATGAAAAGTCTAACTGATGAAACTTTTACAAGAATGCTGGGTTCTTCAACCCAAGAAAAAGCAACAAAAGTTCAAAAAGTTTCCAAAACACAACCAAAGAGGACAAAGACAACAACTGTTGTTAAAACCTCTGTTGGTGAGCCCACTGCTCCTGGTGATCATGGCACTTCATCCAGTGCTGTGAAACCCACACCAGCCTCCAAAAGAAACCGTCCATCCTCCAAAACAACCACCAAAACCAAAAAGGGTCTTCTGGAAGATGAGATACCAGAAGCTAACCCTGTTGCATCACCAAAGCAACATGAAACCACTGTTGTTACTTCCTCACAACAGTTGGAGATATCTCAACCAAAGCAAACTCCTCAAGATTCCTCACAAAAGGAACTTGTTGTAAGCCAAAGGGAACCTCAAACTGAGGCATATGAGTCACTTGATCATATGTTTACAAGCCCATCTCCCAGGGCTAATCAGCTTCTTACTCCACCTACATCACCACCACATGTCCCACAAACAATGCAACCCCTGTTTGAGGCTATTGATAAAACTCAGGACAACCCCAGTTCCTCTCCTTCACCTATCACTGAGAGTATGCCACTACCAGTGACTGGGACTGAGGAAAATCAATCAGCCATCCCACAAACAGATGAGGAGGTTATACTCCCAGAAGTCAATGTCACTTCTGATGAGGTTTCAAGAGAAGCAGCCACTACTGCTGTAGAGACCATTGTCTCACAGCAGGACAGTGGTTACATTGCTAAGACTTCCTTGAAGGCAACAACTGATGAAGACACAATTGTGTCTCCTAAAACAGTTGGAAGTCCCCAGAACCAAGACAAAGGGGCAGCAGGTTCTTCTTCTATGGACTCACCTCCTGGAACTGAACCAGCTAAAACTACCTCTGGTAGGGACTCAGATGAACCTATTAATTTGGGTGATGAGTCAAAACTTCAAGAATTGACGGCTAAAGTTCAAAACCTTGAATCCTCTGTTGCTGACATCAAATCTGATGTCAAGTCAATATTGGAAACATTGAATAACTTTACAAAAAGTCAACCATCCACTGCTGATGTTGCTAATGAGCTATGGAAATCTGTTTCCCCCATCATCATAGCTCATCGAAAATTAGCAGATCAGATACAGGAAACTTACATGACTTTGATCAGAAATATGGTGGATGCCAGATTTAATGACACAAAGGCTGACATCAAGGTGATTAAAGACCATCTGCTGAAGACCACTGGCTCTGCCCCTACCACAATTCTCAGAGATGAAGATGATGATGAATTCACTGCTGATGATGCCAAAAAGGGGGAGAGTGGCAGAGATAGGCTACCAAAACTTAATCCATTTGGTGAACCACCCTCACAAAAAGGGAAGAAGCCAACTGCTGACAAACCAGGGTCACCCAAATCAGCTCCACAGACACAACAACCAAATGTTCAGATCCCTGTCTCTGAACCAGCTCCAGCATCAAAGGCAAAAGAAGTTGACACTTCAGCTAATGAAAAAGCTGAAAAGGCTGCTCAAGACAAAAGGAAAAGGGCTGATACATTGGAAGTAAAGGCAGAGAGGTTGGTGCAGCTGAAAAAGGAACAGCAGCAGGAAGTGGAAGATGTGAACACTTCAAAGAGAAAGAAAATGCCAGCCAAACACACTAGAAAACCACCTTCCAAATTAACTGCTGAAACCTCTGCTGTACAAACACCTGTTACCACAACCACTGCTCCTAAAACCACTGCCACCACAACCTCTGCTACCCAAACCACTGCACCTAAAACAACTGAAACTAAAACCACTGATGAAACATCTGCACAACCCAAACCAGTCACTAAACCAACCACAACTCAACCAACTCCCAAACCTACTCCAACACAAACCACTGCCAAACCTACTTCAACACAACCCAAAACCCAAACAACTGCTGGTTCCACTAAAGGACCAACAGAAGTTTCTCAAACCACTGCCACATCCTCACCTTCACCCAAGATCTTGTATAGCAGAAAAAGGAAATCCACCTTTGTTATACAAGATGAAAACATCCACAACACACCACCTAACACCCCAATCTCATCCACACCAGTCAATGCCATTCCACTCTCATCTTACTCACCACACACTGCTCAATTCAGATCACACAGACCACCACCAACCATCACACCATTGGCTGAGAAGTATCCCCTTGAGTTGGATTTAATCAAGGGGGAACTTCAATCCTTCTACAATACTGATCAGCCATCAGAAAGATCCTTCCCATCTCTTAAAGGCTTCCCTGTTCCACTCAACATAGACACATATCTCAAATACAAGGGTGAACAGGCTGATGCTGTCATCAAAGAGAAGTGCAAAGGGAAGGATGACAGGACTGCTCAGGGCATCCATTCAGCAGAGCTTAGCAAACTCAGAAGGATTGAAGATTATGCTAAGACCCTGAGCAACTCCATGTCAACCATGCCTCTCAGCAGACACTTGGAAATGGAAGTAAGGGATTCACTGCTGGAACAGATCTTGGCATCCAAGCCTTATAAAGCAACAAAGAACCAATTTACAGGCTGGACCACACATGCTCTAAGGGAAGAACTAATCAGAATAGAGAACATGGCCAAGAATCCTCCTGCTAAGGTCTCTGCTCCTGATTTCAAAAAGGGGAGAGATGAAGCTAGAGCCTTGAAATTCAGAAGAATGAGACAAGAGCTTGTAGCAGCTAAGTATGGAGAGATGAAGTCTGTTGCCAGATGGTCAGAGATCAGGCTAATTGAAACATACAAAAAGCTTGAACAAGAAAGAAAGACCAATCCTGATCTTCCAAGAAAACCTGTGTATGATGATGCTCCCAAGAAACCCTCTCAGGCCTTTACATTAGACAGTTTACTGGAAACTTCAGATCTTACCATTGCTGCTAGAAGACAATTTAAGAAGCAAAAAGAAATGACTGAAGAAGAAACAAGACAGTTCACTGATACTTATGTGAAAGAGGGGATTTTGAATCAAATCAGATCTTTTTCTGATCCTGTGTCAGACAGGCTCAGAGAACTCATTGGAAGGCCACCATCACCAAACTCATCCAAAATAAAGATGCATCCCAGTCACTCCTCTGATTCTAAAATTCTAAAATGGAAGTCTGATAAAGAGACCCATGAATTGACATTGCTCAGATCAGATGGTAGTATTCAGAAGCTGAGTATGGATGAGGCACCTGGCCTAAGTGCTGAAGATCTCCAGACACTTCTAAATTTGACACTGGATAGAGATGCTGAAGACCTCTTCTCTCTACACTTTGAATTACAATTGAAAGGGCAGATTAGAGAAAGTCTGATGAGGAATAAAGATCAAGAATAAAGCAGAGTTTTGGCATCATCTGTTCTAGGGGGAGATTGTTGGGTCTGCTGACCTGGAGAAGAACAGATGATAGAAAGCCAAAATATACTAAGTGTTGATCAAGAATAAATAACAGTGGTTACAAGATAGCTTCCTCCAAAGAACTGCTGATTTCCAAACTGCTGATGCTTAAACAACTGACACAAGACAACTGCTGCTGATGAAAGGTCTGATGGATAAAGTCTGAAGAGCAAAAGTCTGATAAAGAACAAGTGCTGATCAAAGATCTGAAGAACAAAGGTGTGTTGAACCAACAGCACTTTGGTTCAACAGATGATAAGAAGACATCAGAGTTTTAGTTTAACAGAGTTTTTCTTTCAGTAGTTTCAATGTAACAGTAGTTTATTGTTTAACAGTTGTTGTAGTTTGTTAGTCAGTTAGGGGTCGCTTTCTAGGTGACGTCAGCTAAGTGATCATCAGAGGTTTGTACTTGTCTATAAATAGAACAGTACTTGTACTGTTCTATTGGTCACTCGTCATTCTCTTTAGACAAACAAACTCTGAGTGATCAGGCTGAGGGGGAGCTATAATTGTACCTTTGTAATCTTTCAGTTTAAAGAAAGCATTCGATTGATAACAATTATTCTCTATGTTTTGATTATTCTTTATTCCGCTGCACTTTCCATTTAGATTTCATTCATATTTCATACTTAATCAAAACAGTCCAATACTCAGATCCTAACAGTCACAAACCTCTGAAGACCAAAATTTGAGAAAGAGAAAGTACTGATGAACAAATTTTTGAAAACTACTGATGAACATCAAAAATGGGATATTTTCAAAATGGATATAACTACTGATAAGAATCAGAAGTTAGTTAAGTGTTTTAAAAGTCATTTGCATCAGCAGTTGAAACTGCTGAAGAAATGACCAAAACCACTGATGAAGAACCCTTCTTCATCAGCAGTTTGACTAAAAAGGGTAAAACAGACTTTTCACTCATCAGAAGTTAGACATAGTCGGTTAAAAACTTCTGATAAATACCTTTTTCAAACACTTATCCATTCAAAAAGCAAAATTCCCCCTCTCTCTCTCAAATCAAAAGCAAAACCCCTTCTCTAACCTAAAAATACTGTTCGATCAAAACAACCATGGCTCTCGTGTTAAAACAGGGACATAATCAAAGAGGCTACTTTGTGAAAGATGAAGCCTGGTCCCAGTATGATGTGATGATTGATCTCATCATGAAATCCCAATATTATGAAGCTTTCACCATCGATCCACCCATTCATGAAGAAACTCTTAATGAGTTCTGGGCAAACACAGAGACGGTGACGGTTAATAATGAAGTGATCTCCCTCAAATCTTCTATAAAAGGGAAACTAATGGCCATATCACCGGAAACACTAAGCATCAGGCTTGGTTTGAAGGATTCTGAGGCTCCTGAACATATTCCAAACTCAGACATCCATCTAACCATGACAGAATGTGGTTATCAAGGTACTTTGGCACAAGCAACAGTTTATAAGAAATATTTTGACCCACAATATAAACTGTTATTTCATTATATAATAATGTGTCTAAGTCCTAAAACTGGGTCTATTGATCAGATGTCTTCTACTTTTCAACCAATCTTTCATTCAATCATAAATGAAACACCTTTTAAGGCATCAAAACTGTTTTTCAATGAACTGGTTTTACACCATGAAATTGATAAAAAGAAGTTTCTGTTATACCCAAGATTTGTTATGCAATGCATAATAAAGGAACTTGGAGAGGGAGTACTTGTGGGTGAAGCAACAACTTTAAACCCATTAACCTCACAAGTATTCTCTAGGCACAACAAACCAGCACTTGTGCTAGAAGATGACCAAGGGGAAGAACAACCCATCCCCAAGGAACCCACATCTTCCAAACCCAAAAAGAAAACCAAAAAGCCAAAACAACAAAAACAAACAAAAACCAAACCTTTGAAAAAGACAGTTCAGGAAGTGGAGAAACCTGAAACTGCTGATGTGCAATCTGCACTTGATAAGGATGTGGCTGAAACATCCTCTCAGCACACTCCTTCTCCACCTCCTAAAAGAAAACCAGTCACAGTTATTTTTCAAAGAAAAAGATTTAAGAAACCTATAACTGTTGACCCAACCTTTGAAACTGCTGAAACAGACCCTGAACCCATCCAAACTACTGAACACCTACCCCTCACAACAACTGAACCTGAACCATCCCATACAACCATAGAAATAGCCCAACTTCTCTCAGGACTAAAGGGATCCCATCCAATACATGTCACTCCCCCAGCAACACATCAAATTGGGGAGATGCCTTCTCCACTTGACATGGATGTGGACCCTGTTAGCCCTAACCAGGGAGATGAGGATGGACCAGAGTTTATAAGCCCAAACTTAGAAACTCTTGGTACTTTTGAGGCTGCTACTACTCACTTATCACCCAGTGGTGAACCTGAGGACAGTAGTAACATTGCTAAGACCTCAAATTTGGCAACTACGGATGAAGGCCTAGTGCCTGAAGTAGGAAAACCTCAGTTCCAAGACAAAGAGGTTCATGAGACTACTAGTTTGGGACTAGCTCATGATATAACTGATCCTGCCCTCTCTAAGGACACAATCAGGGATTCAGATGATTCCATTAGCTTGGATGATGAATCAAACTCTCCACAAAAAGAATTGACGGTTGAGATTGAAGGTCCTGCATCCAAGGTATCCAAGCTTAAGAAGCTGGTCACCAAGGATCAGGTTAAAGACCACTTAGCCCAAAAATCCCCACAAGTGGCATCTTCAGAGAAATCTGAGGATCACCCAAAAAGCCCCCCTTCACAAAAACAACCTACCCAATTCCCTGGGCTCACTGGCATAGACTTGAACCAACTATGCAGCCCAGATGGTCCCCTGTTCCAGACAATAAAACAAATTATCACTGATCAACTCAAACCTTTCACAACTGCTTGGGAGTTAAAGGCTAACAATCAGTTTGGGTTGATAAACTCAAGACTTGCTGAGTTGAACAAGAAGATGGATCAAACTCAAGATCAACTAGCAAGGTTGTCTGCTGCAACTTCTCACTCTATGAGGCTTCCAGAAGTGGATGAAGCCAAAAAGGGGGAGAAGACTAAGGAACCAGAAACTGAAGTTGCTACAACAAGACAAACTCCTGATCCTGAAGCTGAAAAACCATCACAAAGACCAGGAAAAGAAGTAGCACAAGAATTCTTATCATCTAAGGCATCAGAGGAAACTGCTGATCCTATTATTCAAACTGCTGAAGACAATCCTTCAGTAGTTGTGAGTCAAGTTACTTCATCAGCAGTTTTACCTCCAAAACCAACATCAGAAGTATCTAAGGCACCTGATAGAGAACCTGCTTCCATTCCTTTGCCTACAACAACTTCCACAACTGTTTTAAACCCTACTCCCATTTCCATATCTAAAGAACTATTGGAGAAGAGTTTGAAAGAGGCTGCAAAGAAGGCAAAAGAAGACAAAGTATGGAACAGCCTAGAGACTAGAGATGATTTGAATTTTCAAGAAAAATTGATCAAGTATCAAGAAAAGCTTGATGAGCTTGAGGCTGAAGAGAGAGCACTTGAAGCTGTTGCAGAAGAAGACAAAAGGGCACAGCTTATAACATTCATAACCAAAAACTCCAAATCTAAACAAGTGGCTCTCAAAAGACTCTCAACACAAGAACTGACAAGAAGAGCTCAGATGCTGTCTGATAGACTAGCAACAGAAAATGAGAGGAAAGCCAAAAGAGCTGAGATCATAGAAGAGTTAGTGGCAAATGGCTATGGTTCAAAGGCCTCAGTCTCCAAATGGAAAGAACAAACACTCTATGAGACTTACAAGAAGTACAAGGCCAGCAAAGCTGCAGAGCCAGAGAGATTTGAAACTCCAGAAGTCCAACCAACTTCTATTGTAAGGAGATCATCTGGTGCACTAAGGAAGCCTGCCACAAAAAGAAAAGCAGAGGGTGAACCCATAGTGAAGACTGATTTCAAGATGATACTCTTGGAAGGAGATCAGTTAGTGCATGGTGACTTTGATGTAGAAGAAAAACCCCTCTTAACACAATTCAGAGACAAGGCTACTTATGCTTATCAGTTACAACAATCCATTCAAGAGAAGACACACACAAGAGTTGTAACAGAGCATCACTTGCCCAACATGCCTATTCAAAGTGGTGCTGAACTTCAAGGTAGTCAAGAATCTCACCTGAGAGTCACTGAAATTGAAGACATTCCTCAATCATCCTCAGGTCAACCTAAGGAAACAGGCTTGGTTTCCTATGCCTCTGACTTTGACAGGTCAAAGGTAAATATCATTAAGTGGTCATTTACTGATTCTAACTCGGTACTTGTGACCAGGAGAGATCGTTCAAGTAAGGTCTACAAAAACTCAAAGGAGTTGAGTGTTTTATCTTCCAAAGACCTTCTTACAATTCAACATCTTACACCTGAACTTGGACCTCTCACAGAGCAACAAAGATGTACTCTTACTACCCGGATGACAGCATAAATCTGGAGGATACTAGAAGAGAGAAAAGATCAACAATAAAGATTGGATAAGGTTTTGGCTTCATCAATCCAGGGGGAGATTGTTGGGACAAAGAGGATTGAAGAAACCACCTTTTGATAACCTTAGTCCAAATCATATTCTGCTTAAGTATTGGAAACAACTGCTGAAGAACAAATGAAGAAGTACTGAAGAACAAACAGCAAAGTACTGAAGAGTTACTCATCAGAAGTTCTGAAGTCTAACCAGACATTTCACTGAAGAACTACTGAAGACAAACTACTCATCAGCAGTTTGTCACTCATCAGCACTTTGAGTTCAGAAGCTTCTAACCGACTGAAGATCAGCAGTTTTTATTATTATATTGTTTTGTTAAAGTCTAGATTTCAAGTTTCAATGTACAGGCTGTTGTAAGCTTATCTTAGTATAATATCTTTGTTAAATATCTTAGATTACTTCAGACAATGGTTTAGTACATTGGTCTATAAATAGATGAGTTTGTTCATCTATTTATGATATGTGATTTTGTATAATATCTTTGATCTAAATTGAAATCCTTTGGGCTTTAAACTTATAACTCCATTTCACATCTGAGAAACATAAATTGCTCTTACTGCTTTATACTTAACTGTGTTTATTGTTTCTCATTTATTATTCAGTCAAGGGGGAGTAATAACTCCTCTTCAAAGTGATCTTTTAGACCTTTGAACACTTGTTATTTCCGCTGCTTATTAACTCATACATAAATCTGATACACATAAGTGTTCATAAACTAAGTCACTGATCCAACATGTGTAGGGTCAACGCGTGTTTGTGCGTACCCACCCTAGATATAGCTATCAGGATTTAGTTTTGATGTTTTTTTTTTTTTAGAAATTTAGGATTGTGAGACTTTAACTTAGTGTTCAGTTGTTATGGTGTGACCGTGTGAGAAATCCAAGAGTGAAGATGGATTATTTGAAAATAAAAGTAGAAAAAAAAAAATATGAAAGGTTATAACATTAAACGTTGTTGGCATGACTTTAAAGTTGAGAGTTTTACACTTTTACAAGATAATATGTTCATGGTCCGAATTGAATGGTTTTGACCATAGAAGTCAAAGGTGGAGTACCACATGTCTTAAAGATGGTCTCGCTTGTTTGTTACTTGTCATTTGTCAAAATAGATACAAACATGTATGATTTGGTTGGGGTCTAGCAGTTAACAATATTGTACAAATGAAAAGGGCTTTAATGATAGTTCACCATACTTTAAGGGGGTAAATAGCATATTTATTAAACTCTCAACTATGAGTTGTCCGGTCATATTTGGTGCGTCACAGCCCCGAATAGTGAAAGGCCCCAAAATATGTTGACATACATTTTACCTTTTTGGAAGATCATTAATGTGATACTTTTTTATGTCATATAATAACTTAGATTAAGATGATGGACATGTGAATTTAATATTTGTACCCATTTTCTCATATAATATGAAATACATCTCATGTGATTGTGGTGTTTCAGCTTCTATTAAATGTATATTATACTTTCTACATGTTAAAATACATCACATATGATTGTATGGAGTACATAGTTTACACTTATTTTTTTTTTTTAAGGTAATGATGATGTAGCTTGTTGCCCGTCTACCTTCTATTATGATGTAACTTTCGTATTTTGGTTTAATGGTAAAGACATTTTTCATTAAAAAAAAAAAAAAGGTAATGATTGTTAAAATTTTCTTAAACGATTTTTTTTTTTCATTTTGTTGAAATTGATTTTTGTTTCTCTTTTCTTCTTGTTTATATATATTTCTTTAATTCTTCATCATTTTGTAACTTATTGTTTAAATATAAAGTATTGGTTTAATAGCTCAAAAATCAAAATAGTTTAAGATAATTTTATTTATGATCACGAGATATGGACTCAATGGAGTTCATATTAGAGCATTCTCATCTCACCCCATCACAAACCTTAGTCTTCGATTTTAGAGAAAATGACAAAAAATAAAAATAAAAATACAAAACACCTTTACATCTCATCCCCTATATTTTAGCGAAAACAAATTAATTCTCCAACTTTGTTTCTCACTATTCATCCCATATATCTTTTTCGGTATTTTTTTATGGTAGATGTCTGTGGAAGAAAGAGAAAAATAATTAAAAAATAATACATAAGTATTGTTTAATTGGATAAAGATATAACATGGGGAATGAAATGTTGGGGGTTTTCAAAAAGTAAAAAACAAATTTACGAAAATACGATTTTTAGTTAAATTATATGGTTGACGATGATTAATGAAACGTGAATACACATCAAAATCAAATACACAACAAAGATAAAGTTATATATAAATTTGTTTTTTTTTTAATTTTGATACTTTAAAATATCTCAACAATAAAATACATAGCAAACATCCTTTGCTATGTATTTTAAAATACATAAAAGGAGTGAAGGGATACTTGCTATGTATTTTCAAATTTTAATGTTGATTTGTAAGTCAAAAATAAAAAATCTTAAAATACTTTGTGAAATGTCAACGTCTATATAAAATTACTAGCAGTAACCCACGCGTTGCGGCGGTGCTGCATGATATTTGGCTATATATAATTGGTATGTATGTAGTTGATATGTTTAGTTGCATTTTCTTCAATCGTCCACGGCCTTTCTGGACATGTGATTTATCACAACACGGAGGTCGTCTTCCCATCGATTAATTGTAAAATTACAAACACAAACACATAGTAGATTGGATGGGAATGGTGGTGGTGATGCAAGTATAAGAAGCATTCATATGATGAGGGGAATTCAACAATGCCCAAGCAACAAAAGCATGTAAAATTGGCTTAATGTTGTGCATACTCCATGAATTACCTCATGAATTACTTTATGTATGCTGTATAGATCAAATGCAAAAACAAAATAATAATGTCTAAAATAATATCATTACGTGGTTAGTTTCTTTTTACTAGTGATGTTAGACTAATCATTGACTACAGGATGTGTTTGACTTACGACATTTCATAAAATGATGACCAAACCATGAAAATCGAATAGGGGTAAACTCCAATACATATGCATCTAATTGTGCTCCAGCAATTGACCTAATTAAAATGACTTGGAATCGTGCTCATGTAGACCTAAACATCGTAATGTCAAGGAAAATTAATAGTTCATGGTAAGTTTTAGAGCTGAAAATGCACAACAACGTAAACAATAAAAGGACTTGGAAGATATTATGGCGCCTTTCGATGAAATTCGACCGCAACACTACAATGACAAACCAACATCATTCAAACACTCCTGTATAAACACACTAATCAAAATATAATTAAAAATAGTTATCCACAATCACCGGTGGCATAATGATCGTAGAATGAAAGATAAGCGAAAAACTTAAATTAGAACATATTAGGGTTTAATTGGAAGTTTTTTATGGGCCAACATGAGAAAAATGAACATACAAACATAGTCCAAGAAAATTTGGTTTCTAACGTATGGATTAATTGATCCCATGAATGAAATTAACAACACTATCATTAGCGCTTGTAATCGCCAATCTATGATCTATAACCTTATGATGGCATCTTAAAGAATTTAAACAGGTGTGTCTCTGTTAAGAGAATGGATGCGTGAAGTACATGTTCTACATTTAGCTTTAAGAGTTGTTTATTGACAAATCGTAGAGATAACATAGTAGATATATTTATATAGTGATATATATACACATAGATATAGATTATTGTTGTGGGGGTAGGGTTCCTGTAGGAAAATTGGTTTGTGTGAGAAGTGTAGGAAGGATTAAAAATTGATATGTATGCATCATTGTTTTGGACGTATTCATGATGTTTTGGATTGTTTTGCTTAGAAAAACAACAAACATAACAATTAATAACCGAAAACAATGTATTTTAGGCTTAAAACTTAAAACACTATGTCAAGAACATTTAACCAGAGTGTTTTAAGTAATTACTAGGGTGTTTTATCTGTAATTTAAATTTAATGACTATAATACATTGGATTGTGTTTTAAATTTTTGTATATTGTTGTGTTAAGTGTTTTTCAAGCCAAAACAACCCAAAACATCATTCCAAAATAAAAAAACATGATGACTACATGTCAATCTTTAATCCTTCCTACACTTCTCACACAAACCAATTTTCCTACAGGATCCTCTACCATTGTTGTGGTTATTATTATTATTATTACTACAGGTTTTTTAGCAAAGTGGTAGCATTAATTTTTAAAAAGTGCAAAATTGACTTAGTTTTAAGTAACATTTGTGTAATTTCATGATTTTCACATATTGCATATAAGATCTACTTTTAACAATGCTTTGTCATCTCATCTTATTCTATAAATTCTCTAAACTCTTCCAGGGGCATAGCTTTCTTAGGGCGGGAGGGGGCGGCCGCCCCCCCCGGAAATTTTCTCTTAGAAGTTCAGATTATATAGTATCCGTATAAAATTTTCATAGTATATACGGTTTCGATCCCCCAAAACTGATGACTTCTGACCCCCCGGTGACTTCCGACCCCTTGAGATGTTCGCCCAAGCTTCGCCACTGAACTCTTCTATGCCATGATGAAGGCCATGGGGTATACTCTAACCATCTTTAACTCCACCTAGATGACACATCCTCCATTTTGTCTCTTTTCACACTAGCTTACTTTTAAGGAAATGGTTTAAAACCCTTTATCTCATCCCCTTAACTTTCTCTCTTTTAAGTCATGTTAACATGTTAACTTAGTGCCAATTTAATGCCCCTTAACATGGAAAGGGAGTGGTATACAATGAAAGTTAAAATGCCACGTGTCACCGTTAACACATTTGATAAACTTTTCAAATGCTTAAATTGTTTTAATATCATTATTAATTACTTTTAATGGGTTAAACAAGTTGATTTAATAGTTGTATTAAATTTATCTAGATGACTAAATGAAATTACAACTTTACCCATTTGAATAAATATGAAATGACAATCTTACCCATCCAGAACCCATTATATAGTAATATAGATAAATGATCAATCATAAGGGTGGGGGTGCAAATCACGGTACCCTCTTGGGTATGGGGTAGCCAATTGGTTACACATGGCCTTGGTCATCGGTAGCCTAAATCGGGCGGCGTCAATGAGTGATGGAAACCTAAGTTGTTGGGGTATAAAAAACAAACTATTTTCACTATAAATACACTTATTTTTTCACCTATTTTTCACCATACATCCATTTCTACACCTTTACATTTATTTTATTTTACAAAAAAAATAATACCATCCTTCAAAAGACAAGAAGATGGACCGAGGAGGAAGAGATAGACTTGAATACGGCCTAGGTTAACGTCGATGAGATTACACCTAATGAGAGAGGTCCTTCGTTATGGCGTAGTATTTTTGCTCACTTTCGCCTAAATATGGGTGGTGAAACCGAACGCATCCCACACCAACTTAGTTCAAAATTGGCAAAATGGAATTTATTAATCCCACCTTTTTGCAGTTGGCCGATAATAATCCCAACTGAATTTATTCTTCTCACCAGTCCCACCTTTTAGACATTTTACTCTCACTGCACCCGCCCTTTAACTCACACTAACCCCGTTAGCTGAAACTCACAGTTCTAGGCGATTATTCACCTGACTTGAAAGAGGGAATCGAGACGAAGATATAGGTATGTTCAATTGCAGAAATAAGCACGGTTCGATGGTTTAATCGTCGATTCCGGTCATCCCATTCGAGGAGAACATCAACCTACAACCATCGAACCACGCTTATTTCTGTAACTGAACATACCAATATCTTCGTCTCGAATCCCTCTTTCAAGTCCAGTGAATAATCGCCTAGAACTATGAATTTCAGCTAACGGCGTTAGTGTGAGTTAACGGCGGGTGCAGTGAGAGTAAAATGTCTAAAAGGTGGGACTGGTGAGAAGAATAAATTCAGTTGGGATTATTATCGGCCAACTGCAAAAAGGTGGGATTAATAAAATCCATTTTGCCTTCAAAATTTGCTGATTTGCTGAACAAGACTATTGTTTCACATGCGCTACAATGCGGTCATGAATGGCGGGGTGACCTAACAGAAGACGAAGCCACTTAAGTGGCTAAAATTGACCACAAACATATATACGATCATGACTTTAAACATGTTCCAGCTTGGTAAATTCTAAGGGCCAACCATGACGAATGGTGAAAGTAGTTTATGCATTCGACTTTAATTATGTATTTCATCCAAATCATGTATTTCTTTTAATTAGAATTATGCATTATGCATTTGATTATCGATTTAGTTTAAATTAAATTTTATATGGTGTGTTGGGGCCAAACTTTAGTGTAGTACCCCCTCCCCCAAATGGTGTTTTAGGGTAGTGTTAGGCTATACGGTGAGGTGTGGGTGGGGATGTGAAGCCCTCCACACCACTAACATCACCCTCTTTGTGGCGTGGAAGCCAGCGTGGGAAAGGGGCGTGGGGATTCCGACGGGTGTGGGCAAGGGAAAAACTGACATGGTGGCTTGTGACTGGCTGGGCAAACTAGCCGTTTACAAACAGCTCTATAAAAATATCTAATATATAAACCAATTAAGCTACAACCTATTCAACCTATATTTCCACACAAACACCTTCTTTCACTATAAAGTTCCTCCTTAAAGTTATTTTGTGCATCACTAAAGACAAAGGGAGTTCACAACCCAGAAGAATATATATATAATACGCGATAGGATTACCGCACATGAGTTATTGGTAAGTGAGTATTTTTTACCTAACCCAACATATGATAATAGGAGTTTTAAAATATTCGAGAAAACCTACTTTAGTGACATACAACAAATTTTGGAGTTTCATGAAGACATACATGGTTTATCTGGGATGATCGGTAATCTAGATTGTATGAAATGAGAGTGGAAAGTTTGTCCAAATGCGTGGCGCGGGCAACACACGAGTAGGTATCATAAACACCCGACTATGATGCTTGAAGCGGTTGCATCACAAGATCTTTGGATTTGACATGCATATTTGGTATGGCTGGTTCAAAGAATGATATAAATATTTTTAATCAGTCACTCATTTTCAATGACTATATAAATGATGTTGGACCAAATGCCTCTTTTTTCTTTTGTAAATGAGGTGGAGTATAAATACGAATATTATCTAAAGGATGGAGTTTACCTGAATAAGAGTCAATAGGTGATGTGACTAATTTAACAGGGTGAAAGAAGATATATATTCGATAAAAATCATAGAGAAGATTAAACATTTAACACAACTTCCGTAGAAGTACTATACTTCATCAATATCATTTATATCAATGAACCAATTTTCTGACTTATAAGAGTTTTGCGTTTAATAACATATTATGTTTCTTCTCACTTATTCCCTTTCATCAAAGTTTGAAGATATATAATTCTTAAATTTATATTTTAATTCCGCCTTGGCTCACATCGAAGCTAGAATCCGTTTTTTTTTTCAACTTTATATGCTCTCACTTACTTTTCATCAAGTTTGATTGGATCATCATCAAACTAAGTTCGATTGGACCATCGTCAATGATCATCCATGCTGGCCATAATAAGCCTAAGACCGACATGACAGTTAACATGGTGCACAAATAACGTCTAGTCTAAATCAAGGCGTTCTAACCGTATTGGAATAAAATACTTGTTAATGTATTGTACATTTGGTATATGAATGCAATTATTGATTGGTCCCCATAAATAATGAAAAAGGGTATATCTGACAAGACCTTGAAAAGTGCCTGGTTGGCTTTTCCATAACTAAATTCATAAAAGTATATGACACATCATATATTGGGACCAAGAGGATGGTGAAAGGGAGTATAATCAGGACATGGAATATGTTGTAATTGTAATACATATGTTATTTCGCAGTTCTGTATCATATGTCCATTATGCGCCACTTGCATACAAACGCGTCCATTCCTTTGCTGTGCTCGCATACAAAACCAAAAAAATGTTAAAAAAAGCAAACCATAACGAAGTTTAGTTTTATCGTTACAACACAATTACCTGTTTCAACAGCCTCTGCTTCATTTGATTTCCAGTGCTTTGCTATGTTCTCAGACAGTGGGTCATCTGGGTTTGGAGCACTTAAAAGTGCTTGAATGCTACAAAATACAAAACAAAATCCCAGTGAGAACATACATGGATTCATACATATATGTAACATATAATGGCGAAAATATATAAATGATTTTAGGTTTTTACCTCAGGAGAACCGTGCGAATCTGAAGAGCAGGGCTCCATTTATCTTTAAGAATATCAAGACAGATTCTGCCAAGCTATACATAAAACAAATAGAAACAAAAACACGAAGTATGAGAATTAAAGTGACTTTAGAGTCACGGACTGAAGCAGTGAAGTGGGTACCACATATCATACCTTATCAATATTCGGGTGGTATATTTTTGTAAGGAATCGAACCTGTTATGACAAGAATTAAATGAAAAATATTGTAGTACTACAAAAGATGTAACAATAGCTTCTATCGTGAAAGCAGTAATTGAATATTGCTCCAAAAAAATTAACAGATATAAATGAACATATTAGTTTTTACCAATTTAACATTGAATGATTACCAATCATCTTCATGACATGTGCAGAATGAAAAATAACAATGTATAACACGAAAGCTTAATATCCGTGAGTATTGGAATAGATGGATTTTTTAGTGATGATTCCTCTGATATGGACGACTTTATTTGAAAGCAAACTGGGATTATACCTTTAATGTTCATAAACGAAATCATTCGGGTCCTATTAAATTGGTAAAAGGGAGGCTTGATATAAGTTGGTGGAACGATATTGTCAGTACAAGTACTAAAACTGAATATGCGGCTAGAACAACAATGGACCTAATTTTGGGCTTCTTAATGAGCAGCCCGGCAATAGAGCGGCCCAAAGAAGGAATTGGGATCACACTACAGAATCAATAAAGCAAAACATTTGGACTTCTCACCTTTAAGACAAGATGTCTTTTGTGAAGGGGAGTACTGTTAAGAGTTCATTATTTGGGTAATTAGTAAAATAAGCAGCTTTTAGTAATTTCTGCAACGCAACTCGGCGTTATACTATTATTCAGGATGACAGACAATTACTTTCGAACTCTTAGTTGTTCTTGAACATGCATGCGCCTATCTTGTATAGTAAGGTTTCTTAGGTCAAGCTTTTGAATTAGATCGGCATTCACTGATGCATAGTTTCATTCATGTAAGGATCTAACCACAACACTGTATCGTGGATTCCTCAATGTTTAAGGTTAGTTAAATTTTTTTTTCTTCCAAAAAATATATAAAATAAAAACAATATTATGTCACCTGATAATATGCATAAAAAGGCCCCTGATAAATTGGGAGATACAAGTAAAGAGACCGGAATGTACATCAACACAATAACAAATTTCAGGATCCAGGAAAAAACAGCCAAAGGGAGCATGGCTCTTTATAAACATGCATAGACGTATCAGAAACGAAAAACTGTAATTAAGGATATATATACTATCATTCATGTATAATAAATCATTAATGTATAATAAAATGTTAATGTTAATGTTCATGTACCTTGGGGGCAGACATTGGATATTCCTCAGGCAGAAATAGCTCCAGCTTGAAGACTCCTCCTGTTTAATAAAAAAATATAGTCTCTTGAGGTAAAATAGTGTGAAATAATTAAGGCCCTCCTTTTTAAATTGACAGCAATCAAGATACAGATACTTGATCATAAATACAAGTAAATAGTACTCTTACAATAGAACATTACAACATACTTTCGACTGTCAGCTCTCAGTTACCTAACTAGATCATGATATTAAAAAGAAAACCTAAAACCAGATGGATATATATTCAAAATTCATGACCAAAAGTATCAAAGCACCTGTTACTTTATACTCAATTCATACTATAACATACGACTTGTTACATATATGAGTTACACACAATTTCAAAAGAAGAGAACTACAGAACTCACATCTGCAAAATCTTATACGTTTTTTGCAAGTTTCGATCGTAAGAAATCCAAAGAATTGTTTTTAAAAATATATATTGTAACACCATGGGTGCCATGGTAACACTAGTATTTAAAAAAACATAGTGAAACAAAAAGAAAAAACCTACTAATTACAACTCTGTACACCAAATCTGTTACAGAAAATATATAACTAGGAGTGTAAGTTGTTTTCAAACATGGGTATAATATGTCATCATACTATGTTTTGCTGATCATATCATCAATCTAAAAGCCATGTTGGACACTTGGAGTTGGACCCATGTTTGTAAACAACTTACATTTGTGTAAGTAAATTCTTCACATTTGTTAATGGTCAAACTTTCCCGTCTTATGTTGAGTTGAAAACTTTTGCAATCTGTTAATGGCCAAACATGCTCGTCTTACATTGAGTTGAACATGTCTGCAAGTTGTTTCCACCTTATTACTAATTTCACAACCAAAAATGTATTGGAAAGAAAGATACGTTGCATGGAAAATACATAAATTTAAGTTTTTTTTTCAAACATGGATCCAAGTCCAACTTAAAGTTGTAAACTTGTAAATAGTACCCATTTTCTTTTGATTTCACTATGCTGCTTTTAAACTTAAAAAGAAACATTGTTTATTGGTAATTCACATTAATTTAGTGATTATATCATTGGAAGCATGTCACAACATTGTATAAAAAAAATACTAATGTTATCGTTGCACCCTATAATTTAAATACCAATCCCAAACACCTCATAAAAAAACACATAAACATAATAAACAACACTTGCACTTATAGAAACCATTACAATCATACAATAAAGTGATAAACTAATAATTCAATTTTACCTTCATAAGGAGACTGTGTCGGGCCAAGAATCATCACATTAAAATACCTCATATTATCTTCCGACGGCGACGCGCTTATTCCCGGTGCTACATCACAAACCCATACAAACAAACACAATCACATGATCTCAACATTCACACGCAAACAGTATATAACAATAACAGCATAACCAATTACAAACAATGAATCAATTATATAAAAGCAACAGATTGGAGTTAATAATCACCTGGTTCGCTGAGTAATCGCTGCGTTTCCTGGATAAAACACAAAAGTCAAAACCCTAAGTTAGGGTTTATAAAACAGACGGAAACAAAGGATATTGAACGAGAAACAGATTAAGGATGTTGTTACCTTGATGATTCTTCTAGGTAGATTGCTGTTCGCCATGGTAGCTTAGGATTCACGCTTTAGAGAGAGAAGGTTTTCTAGAGAGAGAAAGTTTTGGGGGAAATGATTATTGAGGGAGGAATTCGATTTGTATTATTTGTATTTATGGGTTTTTGTTTTTTGATCTCTTAGTTTGGTGAATTGACATTTTAAACCTTCTACTTTTTTTTTATTTATTTATTTATTTTTTTTTTGCTTTCAAATTCTTTATTCATAGTCGCGAAAAATTACATCAACATAGCGGGCAGGCGGGCAACAAGCTGCGCCGCCACCCCTTTCTGGATAGCAAACCCTAGCCTACTAAAAACGAACCTCTGCCCCCCCCCAGCGTCGAGACACTGCTATGAATAACCTGTTCTACTTTGAGTTTAGTTTCCGGAATGTCTTGTCCACCGGAATTTATTAGTAGAATCCCCCCGCGTTGCGGGGTGGGGGGTGTAAAACTGGGCTACCAGCGTTGTAGGATGGGAGCGTAAAACCGTGTTACCAGTGTTGTATGATGTGAGCGGAAAACCGTGCTAAGTAGCAACGGAAAAGCGAGGAAAAGCAGGACAGTCATAAAGCAAAAAAACAAACTATTAACACAAAGTGACTCACATAACGTGAAAACGTAGTAGACAAATGAGTCGTAAAACCATGTTAAGTATTAACCAAACAAAGAACAAACACATGCAAAGTCGGGAAAAAACTGCGTTAACTAACAAAACACTAAATTACAAGGGATATAAATAGATAAAGAAATGCTAGATGACGAAATAGGCTAGAGGACGAAATACTTAGTGGCCAAAATGGAGAAGAATAAAGTAAACTATTGCGTAAGATGACGAAATAGGCTACAAGACGAAATACTTAGTGGCCAAAATGAAAAAAAAAAGTTTACTATTGCGAATGATGTTGTGAATTAGTATATACTAGTAGAGTGCACCCGTGCTACGCACGGGTAGCGCGGGATATGCACCGCTATTTCACCGCACGTTGCGCGAAGGTTGCTGGAAGTGGCTGCAATGCAACTTTAAAAAAAATAGGGTGAAATCCTAAAAGCTAAAAGTTTGGTGGTCAAAGTTTGAAATCCTAAAAGTTAAAAGTTTGGTGGTCAATTTGGAAGAAAAGAAAGTACATAAGTTAGTGGCCAAACTGTAAAAAATAAAGTGGCAAATTGAGAAAGCGGAAAGTAAGAAAGTTAGTGGCCAAAGTGCAAAGAAGCCTAAAAGCTAAAAGTTTGGTGGTCAAATTGGAAGAAAAGAAAGTACATAAGCTAGTGGCCAAAGTGTAAAAAATAAAGTGCCAAATTACGAAAACAAAAAGTTGTCAAAGTTTGGTGGTCAAATTGGAAGAAAAGAAAGTACATAAGCTAGTGGCCAAATTGTTTAGTGGCCAAACTGTAAAAAAATAAAGTGTCAAATTGAGAAAACAGAAAGTAAAGAAGTTAGTAGCTAAAGTGGAAAGAATAAAAGTAAACTATTGCGAAGGTTGATGCAAATTAGTATATATAATAATATATAATAATTACGGCTGTTTAAAAAATTTGCGGCTCATAGCTACTTAAAAAAAAGATAGCGGAGCTCGAGCCAAGGTTGGCTCGGTTCATGCATGGGTTAGTTGGCTCGTTTCAAGGCTCATTTAACTTTGAGTTCAAGCTCAAGCTCGAGCAGAGCTGAGCTGCCACGTTTAATTTCAAGCTCGTGCTCGATCCCACTATAGCTCGATTCAGCTCGACTCGTTTATAACCCTAGAATTAATCAATAGAATTGGAATTAAAAAAATTCATTGTAATTGAACTAAATCATATTGATACTAGATCGGGCTCTATATTTTTATATGGTTATGTTTATTTAAATTAATGAATTAACTTATGAAGTAATTTAATTAAATTAAAAAAATAAACAATTCTGTATCAATTGTTTGCTAGTTAAAACGGCTATCTTAGATTCACTGATTTTCTAATTTATTGATTTTTTATCTTTTTGTTGCTGTGTGATTATTAATTGGTTGGTTTTGTTCATTTCTATATGATTAAGGAGTAAATATAATGTAAGAAATGTGGGTGTTTGGTTTTAACGTTTTTAAGGTCTCTTCGTTAGTAAAGTTTTTAATATCAACTCTTTGTCAATCAAAACCAAACAACAGAAAAATAATGAGTCGATGTCAATCCCTTTATGTGTGGAGTGGCACCCTTCTTGCTTTCCTTATTGGGGGTGAGGAGTTTGAGTCTTGCCGGCACCAAAATGCTGCTGATGGCCCGGGTTTTACCGCAGTGGGCCTTCGGGCGGCGGGTTTTCCCTGGGAACTGGTGTGAAATTATTGGTGGACCCGGGTTACTTTTTGAGTACTCCTTTGTCCAATGGGTATTTCGTGAGTGATCGAGATTGATTTGTTGGCCGTTCAAAAAAAATAATGGCTCGAACATAACCAAATCCTCATTACGATGGATGTGACGTGACGGATGCAGTGTCAGTTAAGGATCTTGTTGAGCAGCAATGATGCAGATTTCTAAGCAAGCAGAACACATGGTAAACGAGAGTTAAACATGGTTAAATTCTTGTTATATTTGCATTCTCACCAAAGAGGAAAAAAAGGTTACTAAATTAACATCAACCAAAATAAGAGAATCCACAATGGTGTCAAACGGACGGGTTTGGAATTCCAAGCGAGTTTCCCATTGTAGGAGAGGTTTGGAATTCAAAAACAAGTGTGGTCCGGAATACGGAACAGGTTTGGAATTCTCATGGTGGGAGACACATACACATATAATATTTTATTATTTGTTCTTTTGTGTAAAAGTGGGGTGTGGGCCGTGGGTTGTAGGGTGGAGGTTTGAAATTTTTTATTGTTGTAGGAAAAAAGTGAGTTCAAAATTATGTGGCAGATTTAGAATTTTGGACTTGTTTATCATTGTGGATTCTGTAAACTCCTTTGGCTAAATGAGAGAAGGTGGGGTGCTTCACAGAACGCTCACTGGTAGGCCACTACCCTCACGACAACATCGTCGTCGGTGGCACGAGTAGTAATCTCGTGAAGCAATCACGGGTCCTAGTTAACGGACGGTGTGTGTGGTTTTGTGAGTGGGGGTTTTGTTTTTTATGAGTTGGGTAGTTCAAGGTAGTGTTGCCTCCAAATTTATATGTCGGTTAAGTAAATCAGTGAAATGAGCTGGTAGTACAATATTGGTGGAAAATCATAAGAGTTCAGTGGAGTCCGGGGTAGCGCCTCCCCCACCCTAATAACAGGGTTAAGTGAGAAAGCATGAGTTTTATCCAGTGCCCAGTCAACATCTAGGTGGCACAATACTATTAGATGAATCCAAGTGATAACTCCTACCAGAACACAACACAGTCTAATAAATACTAGTTTGTTTTGAATCAAACATCACTCTATTGAATACAGTTTTATGATTATTTATAGAAACTGATAACATAAAAAACATAAGTAGAAAGGAAAGAAACTTCGGTATCACTTGTAATCAAGTGTACAATACATTATTAGTTTCATAGATAAAACATCATCGATATTGCATATACTACAACTTCGCCAATGCATAGACCGAAAATGAGCTCGAGAAAACAAGGCCGAGACAATGTCCAAAAAGCATGAAAAAAAAACGATATGCTTGCATAACGGTTAACTTAACCAGTGTTCTGCATTCCTGCAGCAATACCCTTCATGGTCAAGATGAGTGTGTCCTCCAGACCCGGTGCATACTCGCTGGTTGGGTTCAGGTGGATGAGTTCATCAGCCGGTTTGCTTGGCTCAGCGTATTCTTTGGAAATATGTGGCCTTAAGGTCACGTGATAATTTGGGTCACGCGTACGCTTTAGAGTATAAGCTTGACAAACGTTTAAGGTTGTGATGTATGAATCACGCAACTTAAGTCTTTGTTTTAGGTAGGGATCGCCCTCGAGCAGGTCTTTGTGTCCAGCAATCTACAAACCAAGAAAAAGAATCAGATTAGCGATAGCCAGTTTGGCGCGCTTAGTTATTACATAAACGGTACACAAAACGACTCAAATGCATCAAAAAGTATAATGACAAAAACCGGACAAAGTGTAATATGTACCTTGAGGAGATAATCTTTGGTTTCTTCATAGTTAGCTCTCAATGATTCTCCGAAGGGCCATAAATCTTCAGAAACAAGTAGTTTGTCGTTGAGGGCAGCAATGCCGGGGTCTCCTTTAGCAAACACCATTTCAACTAAATCAATGGTGACCCGAAAGAAAGGCCAGGTTTTGTACATTTCTTGAAGCATTTGAAGATTCTTGCTGTCTTTTTGAATGACTTGTTTGAATGCAGCCCCGAAGCCGAGCCAGACAGGGAGATGGAACCTGGTTTGGGTCCATGCAAAGATCCATGGAATGGCTCGAAGTGATTCTATTCCGCCACTTGGTTTCCTTTTTGATGGACGACTTCCTATATTCATACGCCCATACTCCAGCTCCGGTGTGGCCTGTAACATTATAGAATATTCAGTTATACTTTCTTATCATTGACCATGGTTGCAAAACTCGCTAGGCGCTACCAACTCGGCCGACTGGGGAGTTGCGAGTACTCGGCCTAGTCGGGCGAGTACTCGGGGGGTCGAATCGGCCTATGCGGGGAGTACTAAGAATATTCGGCCATCTCAGCTATACTCGGTGACCCACCCTGTAGCGAGTACTCGGCGAGTAATCGATCAACTCGGACGACTTTTGCAAATTGAGACTACTCGAGTTATCTTTTATCTCTAACGAATCAAATAATGAAACAAGTTGTGTATTGAAGAAACAAAATAAATTATGAAGATACTCACAAGGCGGAAATACTCGACAAAACGTGGTTCCTTGAACACAATAGAACGATATTGTTCGGTTGCAACGACTGCCATCTGGTCCATAAGTTGACGCCACTCGGGCCTTGGTGAAATTGGAGGGTTCATTCCGTGCTCAAGTGTAGCTGCACAAAACCTTTGAAGTGTTCTAAAACACAAATGTTCCTCACCAAAACATTGCTCTATGACCTCACCCTGAACCGTGACTCTTAACGACCCTTGAATGGTCTCAGCTGGTTGGGACAGGATAGCCAGATGGGTGGGTCCACCACCTCTACCAACGGTTCCACCACGCCCGTGAAACATAACAAGTTTAACTCCAAACTCCTTTGCGACGTTTTTAAGCTCTTCTTGAGCTTTGTAAAGCTGCCAGGCAGCAGAAAACCGCCCTGCGTCTTTTCCTGAATCAGAGTACCCGATCATGACTTCTTGTTTACCGTTAATTCGGTTTTTGTACCAATCAACTGAGAAAAGACGAGCCATGGCGGCAGGGGCAGCCTCCAGGTCAGCAAGTTTCTCGAAAAGTGGAACCACGCGTAACGGTTGTTTTACATGGCATTCGCGTTGAAGAAGCTCGACAGCAAGGACATCAGAAGGTGATGTGGCCATTGAGATGATGTAAGCACCAAAACAATCAGACGGGAGTTCTGCCAACACACCGAACGTGTCTAAAACATCCTTAATTTCCTCAGTTTTGGGGAGATCTGAACCGAAAAGAGGACGTTTTCCACTTAGTTCAGCTAAAAGCCACTCTTGGCGCTTTTCTTCAGACCATTCACGGTAGGACCCAATTTCTAGATGTTGAGTGATTGCGTCAAGGACGTCCGTGTGGCGATCAGATTCTTGTCTTATATCAAGTTTCACGAGTGAGAGCCCGAATGTTGACACCTGTCTTAGAAAATCTAAAAGGCTTCCATCAGCAATCACACGGTCACCACATGCACATAGCGATCTGTAGCATAGCTCCAGAGGTTCCAGGAACTGTACAAATTTATAAAAATTAAAGTAAATTCCCCGAAACGACACAATCATAAGTAAACTAGTCCAGTTTGGCACCTTATCTCATATAAAGGAAGTAACTGTTGATACCTGTTCAACATTGGTGTAAACCGCCTCTTCTGGAATGTCGGATATATCATGGGCTAATAAATGGCGAGCACGCTCACGTGTGTTATACAACTTATCCCTTACATCACCAAGAATCACACGATACGGTTCAGTCGGAGGAACCTGTTTCCAGAACTCTAAAAAAAATAGAAAAAACCAAAAAAGTTACATTGTGTTCAGAAATCATCATATGGTAGTAGATACAAAAGATCAATAAATTTAGTACCTATGTAGTGCTTCACATCTCTCCTTGCTGTTCTAAAGAGTTCTTCTGCTCGAACACGAAGTTCGTCAGTACAACGCCACATGGACATCTAAGAAACACAAAGTTAGATTTAGATCAATAATCACATTAATCACAATAAGAATACGCATAATCCGGAAAAAAAAAGTATTCAAATACCTCAAACATCAGATCCTCTATCTGGGAAAAGTACATGTTCGCAGCCATCATTCTTGCTAGTAAACAAACATCCCTTGTTACCTCAGGAGTCACCCTTGGATTGCCTGTATTTATGACAAACAAATGTTATTCGAGGGGACACATGAATAAACATGGTTACATTTACATCCGTTTTGGCTAGAGGTGGTAAGACGGGTGGAGTTAGGTAATGAATCAAGACGGTCTTGGGTTTAAACAAGTCTTTTTAGAGGGTGTGTTTGGGATTGCGTTTTGAATCTGATTTTTAGATTATTGAGTTTTGAAAACGCAGATAACCAGTTTTTAGTGTTTAGATTGTGTTTTGAAAATGCAGATAATCAGTTTTTTAGGCTACCAAAACGCAATAATCTATAAGCAGCTCCACCCCTGCTTTTCCAAAACGTATAATCTGTTTTGAGAATAATCCATCCCAAACACCCCCCTTAGTCGGGTTGGGTTGACCAAGGAACGCTTTTGTCCGTTTAACTTCTTTAATTATTAATTACTGTATTTGATCATGCAAAAACATTATTATTGTAAATGGGTTGAAAACTAGATCGACCCAATGGTTACAATAATAATCTAAACATGATTATCACTGTATTGATCCAAGATAAAGCGCAACCTAGATCGACCCGTTTTATATAGTAAATGGGTTGAAACTGCCACCTCTTGGTTTTGGCCAATAGTAGCTTAAAACGGTGTCATTTGGGAACATACCATCACGGTCACCACCCATCCACGAAGAAAACTGAATAAGGGGTGCATTGTAGGGAACACGTTCATTGATTCCGATATTCTTCAAAGCAGTGTCCACACGACGTAAGAACTTAGGAACACCCTTCCATATTGTTTCATGAAAGTAGCTCATTCCAGCTCTCATTTCATCTTGTGGGGTTGGTTGGGTTCTTCTGATCTCATCGGTACGGAAAGCAGCTTGGATCTACAAAATAATACATATATATTATTCATAAAAATGATATTGCACACAATGCATCTTGAATCTAACAAGATTTTTTTGGATCAGTAACACTTACTTCCCGATGTAACGCCTCGTCGAGTTCCTGCTTGTCATCAGGAGTGATGTCTTTAGCATATAACTGAGCCAAACAGTTCCGGATCCTACAAAGATAAAGCGAATAAGCGAACAGTTTTAAAGTTGACTAATTGATCAAAAACCTTAAAGCCTTAAAAGAGTATACCTTCCATGCTTCTGAAGCAAAGATCTGCGAACCGATTGAGTCGGATGAGCAGTTAGAACCAAGTCAACAGTTTGATTCTTAAGCGCATCAAAAACCTCTTCAGGCGACTTATTAAGCTTATACACAAGCTTCTTAAGAGTTTCTTCAATATCCGATTCAGTCGTTGCATTCGCCTCATCAGCAAAATCACCCTTTTTCAGCTTAATTCTTCGACGATAAGCGATCTGAACCTCTTCAGCCAGATTGGCTAAATTAAGCATGTGAGAGAAAGCTTTCGCGATCACAATCGAATCCCCTGGATCCAAACTAGTCAACACACTTCCTAACTCCTCCAGCTTCTTCGGATCGCGCTTTCCTTCGTATTCAGCAGATAGCTCATAACATTCTTGAACCTATACACAACAATCAAACATAATAATTAACTTATCAATAATTATCTAAGTACCCATTATTCCATTAATCACTAATGTCAAAAAAAAAACATCAGATTACAAGAAATCAAACATAAAGCAGCGCAGCTTGTTGCTGGCTTACCCATTATCCAGATGTAAATTTGACTTTTTTTTATTATAAAAAAAGTAACCATTATTCCATTAATCACTAATGTCAAAAAAAAAAAAACACCCATAAACATCAGATTACAAGAAATCAAACATAAAGCGGCGCGGCGCAGCTTGTTGCTCGCTTACCCATTATTACCCATTATCCGGATGTAAATTTGAATTTTTTTATTAAAAAAAAAGTTACCATTATTCCATTAATCACTAATGTCAAAACAATAAATAAATAAATAACAGAAACATCAGATTAATCAAACAAAATAACCGACTTATCAATAATTATCTAAGTACCAATGTCAAAAAAAAAAAAAAAAAAAAAAAAAAAACAGATGAGATTAGAAGAAACAATACCGTTTCTTTAAGATCTTCACCATGCAAATCTTGAAGAATGTCTAAAAACTTATCCAACAACAAGGCATCATACTCAATAAGCTTATCATCTTCAGACACTTTACCAGGAACCAAAAGCCTCAACTGAGCATCGATCGAAGCCAATTTCTCCAAATTCCTATTCGCCATTATCAACCGATCCTGAAACAGTTAAAATAAAAACAACCCATCAATCTTTATTCCATAAATTGAAGCATCAACAGTTCAGATCAACAACAAATAGTGCCCAACATAGATAAAACAAATGGGTATGTTGTTATTAACCTTAAAGAGGTTTTGGTCAGTGTTTTGAGACCTAAAGAAAACGGTTTAGGGGATGGGATATTTATAGAGGTAGTGGTTGATGAGTATCAGGAATACAGAAAGAAAGTCATCCACAAATAAGCAAACTCCACGCCTGAATTAAGGGGATTTTTATGTTCTTTTTTTTTAATTTAATTGTTTTGATAAATCACATTTATTTAATTAATTGTTTTATTTATTTATTTATTCTTTACATTAAAGCCTATATTTATTTTTAAAAAAAAAGTAAAGTAAAATAAAGTGAGTAAATTAATTTTATTGATTAAAAGGTTAACAAACTCCTCGTGTCATAAATTAAAGATTCAGTTTGATTCGCATTTTTTTTTTTGAAGGGGAAACTGGAAAGGGAAACTGAATTAGAATTTGAATAGGATTCATGTAAACATAAATGGTTGAGGTATAGGATTCATATACATCCATTATCTTCTTCTATCCAATTATATTAAAAATTATTAGTTTTTTTTAATTAAATAATACATTTTTATATCTTTATTATTACTGTTTCTCTCATCGTAACTCAGAACCACTTTCAAAAAAAAATATTAAAAAGTAAAAATCAGGAACAGTGCCCCAAAATATGTAGATGAACAGTCACGTTTTCTCTTTTCTCCACTTACAACACCTCAAACTCAGTTTTTAGAATATGGGGTCTAACTCACACACATTTAGTGGATGGGATGTAATTAGCTCGATCATACCTTTTCTCATTTTTATAATTTAAGATAAATAAACCATCGAACCGGACTACAAACATTTTTGTATTAATCTTCGCACACAACACTTATAAACACTATGAAACGAAAAACAAAAAAAAACCAATGAGACTATTCATGAACATTCACAAACTAATATATAGGATAACGTCTAAATTCCATCCCTTTTCACTCCATAACATAACCATAATACATATACTATATCATGAACATTCACAAACTAATATATAGGATAACGTCTAAATTCCATCCCTTTTTCACTCCATAACATAACCATAATATATAGGATAACGTCTAAATTATTTTATAATTTGAATATTTTTTATATATGAAAAACTACTATTCATACTGTATCAAAATTATTGTGAGTGTATAGAAATAAGAAATATAACAAAATAAGTGTTCGTTGGTTTTATAGTCTTAATTATGCAGGTTTATCATCATCTCCATTATTCATAAAAAAATTTCGACGATTTATTTATGTTATTTAATTGAATTATCTATATATATATATATTAATAAAATATAACATTAAAGCTGATATGACGTACAATGATGCCATCCCCCCTAGATGTATCACGTGGCATCCCCCCTTATTTCCCTCAAAAAAAATTCTCTCTCATGTTTCACCCGACAATTTTTAAACGTTAATAACTTTTATATACGAGACTTTTTTTTAAATACACCAAATTAATGAGCGTTTTATTATCTTTCCAACGAGTACTATAGTGCCACAAAAAAACGAAAAAAAAAGACGACTTTTTTGTGGGGTTTTTGTTCATACAGGATAACCAGTAAATAGGAATTCTATTTTCATCCATAGCAGAATAGGTTAAATTCACTCATTTCCAACAAAAACAACATCTTCAAGACCACTGCCTCAATCATACCCTATAATAGTTATTTCTGGCTTTGCTCCTCATCCAAACGTACATCTTCTTTTTAATATACATTTTCATTTTTATTCACATGATCTAAACTATTGTTTTCTCATATTGTAGTACATTAATTTATTTGTTACATCATAACACATATTTTATCACATCATATTAGATTTGTTTATCCTGGAAAGCTTCCAGAATATAATATAGTAATTTATATTCATATTATATATATAATAACATTTGTTGAAGGTCCTTAGGAATAGTACACATTTTGGGTAGCTTTTGACTCTTATTTAAGATTCTGTCACATGAGTCTTTCATTTTGCTTTGGCATCCATAGAACCCAACGTTTGGAAACTATCTGTGGAGTCGGTTTTATTCAAGAAGTGAAGGTGGTTCTTAATTTCGTGAAGATTCGATGGTTTGGAGGTGAAGACCACTAACGACAATGATGGGCCTCGAAGATCTACAAGGAGGACGACTCAAAACAAAAGTAATAGAGGTGAATTTGGACTTTTCTGAGAAACAATTAGATATGAGGAAAAAAGGTTTTTTTTTTGTTTTTTAGAGATCTGAATGTAGAGAGAGCAACGATAACCAAATAAGCACTTATACCTAGTGATTGGCGATACGCATAACCATATAATTTTCTCTCGCTACACCTTTAAAACACTACGTACAAAATGCTTATGTTATTCATAGGTTATCTATTTAAATTTGATAAACTAATTAATGCGTCCGTATTCATGTATACATAGAGAAGAACATTCAATACAAAATTAATTTTAAGTAGAGAACTAAATAATGGCATAAGCGTGTGTACCCCTTATTTTAACTTTGATATACACTAGTATGTAACTAGATAACAATTTCTCTTACACACACTAAGGTGTTGTTAGTTTTTTCTGAGTTAAAAGGTCTGCAGTCTGCGGACCACATCTGCAGACATCTGCAGGAGAAGAGGTGGACCAAAGATCTGCAGTCTGCAGGAAAAAGACTGTTTGTTTGTTAATGTCTGCGTGACCTAACCATAACCATAACCAACCACAACCCACCATACCAATAACCAACCACAACCCATCATAACCACCATGAACCACCACAACCCACCACAACCATAACCAACCACAACCCACAAACAAACAATCGTACAAATACAAATCAAGAAGTAAACAAACATACTAGAAAAAATTATCACATACAAACATACTAGAAAAAATTATCACAAAAATTATGTTATTATTTATAAACAAGTAGAGTATAATGGCTGGAAAAAAAACTATAAAATCGAGTACTATCCTTTGGCTACCCTAGTGAAAGGACTCCCAATTCGACTCCATCCTCATCAAGTTTGAAGATTTTTTCTATCATGTATGTATCAGTTTGGCTATGTATTAAAGATAAACAATTATTAATATTAATTATACTTGTTTAGCTTCAGCATAGTTGAGCAAAAAAGAGCAGGTTCTGACTATCACATTGACATTGTGCATTAATCAAGTCAAAGGGGTTGGTCAACAGATAATTCCTTGTTAACAGATCAAAAACCAGTTAGGCTGAAGATGAATGGTTTAGGGTTACGACGGTGGCGGTTGAAGATGAAAGACCAGGGTTGACGGCGGCGTGGGGAGGAGGATGTTGGTCGACGGGATGGTAGGGATGGAAGGAGGACCAGGGTGTGTGAAGGGGATGGGGAGGATGTTGGTCGACAGCGGCTAACGGGGAGGAGGAAGGAGGGTCGGCGTGATGGGGAGGAGGAGGGAGGAGAGGGAAGAATCTTGGGTTTGTTGAGAGAGGTTGGAGAAAGTTGGACAAGAGGTTTGGATAGATGGAGAAGAGGTTATTACAAGTCTGCTTGGGGAAGAGGCTTGGAAGAGTTTTTCAAGTGGTTTATCTTCTAAAAAACAAACGGTATGTTCGTCTCTTATGTCTGCCCGCGTTTGCACCACGCAGACATAAGTGATTAGAAGTGCTTCTAACAAAAAAAAAAAAAAACAAACACCCCCTAAATATACCTTTGAAGCAAAACTACAAATGTGTTTTGAAAAGATCTAAAATGAAATGACAAAAAAAGAAAGTAATGTTTGATTCAACTTTATTGGTCACTTTGTATTGATGTGGAAGTACGGCTCTACGGACACTTCTTGGCCAAGTACCAATAGCACATGCCTTTTGGTGATATGAAAGATCCAATTTTGCTTTCCATTTACTCTTTCCAATTTATTGATGAGTTCATATATGAAGCCTTTTCACTTATTGATTTATTTTTACTCCACAAAAGTAGTCAAGCATAGGGTCCTAAAATTAAATCGGTGGGACTTTATTTGATTCTTTTAGATAAAGAACGGTTCGGGTATGACAAATCACATGTCTTTTTTCATGGCGTTTGTATGATGAAAGCAATGTTTTCATAACCGGACCGGACATCGAACCGGCCGTCTTACTGGTCCACTGGTCGAACCGGTCGGACCGGTCGAACCGGATTTAAGAACCGGAGAGTTGTAGTATATAATGCAGTAGAATCCACCTATTGATCTTTATATAATTCAAGTTCTTTATCCCTTTCGTTATTAAAGATCAAAGATTTTCTTAAAAAAATATTAATAGACATGTCAATGAAATAAAATACAAATATAACAAATAAATGGTGTTTGGTAATTTAAACGGACTTACAATAAAGAAATATATAATGATTAAAATAACTAATAAAAAGCAAGCTATGTTTTGTACTCTTGTAGCTCCATATCCAGAGAATTACCACTCATGTTAGTCAACAAGATATTCATGACCGTTTGATCTTCGATTTCTACTATTTAGGTTAATATTTATTAAAATAAATGAGGTTAAGGTCACATATCAACCTCTACCATTTGTTGATAGTCTGATAGTTTTAAAGATCTCATATGTTCAGCAACCTCCATCAGCCACCATTCTGATGAGATTTGCCTCCGGCAACCTCATTCCTCCGACAACTGTCTTCTAGCAACGTCGCAGCTTCATTCGAAGACTCCTTCTCATCAGCATTAGCAACTCTGTTGTTTCATCTACTCCTTCACGGCTCACCGAAAACCTTCTCGTCGGAACCTTGAAGAGATGAACGGGCCGACCGGTATTTACACCGGTTCTCCGGTTGAACCGCCGGCCACCCATCTGGCCGGCCGGTCACTGCACAAAACGATCCAAAGGGTGTGACCGGACCGCCGGAGCTACCGGACTCCGGTTAAACCGGTCGAACCGGCCGGTCCGGTCCGGTCCGGTTTTCAAAACATTGGATGAAAGTTAATTGATAAAACATTTAAGGACAAATAGTGTAACAAAAGTATAATATTATAATGATGTGCGTGAGTCAAAGTTAAAACCTACGTGTTAGAATATTTACAATATGTTACTCATCTTCATTCAGTAATTATATTAACAACCCCTCATAATTACTCACAATCACTTTTGAAAGTATAAAGAATTCACTCACAAATATATGTAAAACTTGTTGTGAATGCTCTTATACACTTGTTAGTCATAACCCCATTAAGTTTAACTCATTGTTTTGAAAATCGGACAAGAAACTGGGGGTCTGGCCGGTCTGGTTCATACCATCAGACCCACTTTGTCTTGAAACGGTAGGTCAGATTGCGAACTGGGATCAGACTGAAAAACCAGGGATTGAACAGGAAGTTTTGGGGGTCAAGCTGGAAATTTGATTAAATTCTTCCATTTCATCCTATTTATTTTTATAATATTTACGACATCTGGTTCTTACATCTGATTCAACTGGTCCAATCGGTCCAACCAATGGACCAGTAAGGATACCGGTTCGACGTCTGGTCCGATCTTGAAAAATTCAGTTTAACTAGTGGTTTGGCTCGCATAATGTTGTGAGTGTCACCGAGGCTCTTTTTGAGAGCACAATCTCACCTGACTTGTCTTAGAGCATTCACATCTCATCCACCATATTTTTGTGAGTGAATCTCTTATCTATACTACATTACAAAGGAGGAGGCATGAGCAAATATGTCCAAATTGTCCAAAGTTAAGATGGTATACCAAGGGTCCTTTACAAATCTCTAATTTTTTTTGTCATTTTCTTCCTTTTATGCCCTAATGTACAACCTTTAATACTAATTGTATATATCTCTTATGCACTCTTTGTATCCACATGAAGATGTAAACCCTTTCATAAACACCATAAATACCCAATTGAATGTTGTAATACTTGAAATTTATGAAAGTGGTTAAAAATATAATGTATGAATATTTGGTAAAATGGTGGCTCTTTGTGCTAATGCATATCACCAAAAGAAGAATACATCAAGTATTCATGGTCTGACTTGAACACTTTTTTTTTCTTATTTTGCTGATGGAATATCCTAACAATTTCTTGTATATATTCTTTTAGTTCAAGTTGTAACGAAGCTGCTTGTTACATTACTTATGTTCAGAAGCAATGAAGCATTGATCTATGCATTGTATAACATTCCTAATTTGTATTATGTGTTGGTTGGTCTCACTTAAATTTACAAATTTAAATTAGCGGATTTTGTGTGAACACCAGTTTAAATTACTACATTTGTGTGATTGCCACCCATCACCACCACCTACCCATTGCCACTGACACGACCATGACCTCACCACTTACACGACGTTGTTGCAACTAGCCACTATAAAAAGAAATAAGAAATGTAGAGGGAGAACACTATTTTGGAACATTTTTGTCATTCCTAAGATTGACCACTTTGTAAAAATTGTACATCTACATGTATCATGACCACTTTACAAATACTGTTTTCATATATGGCAATTAATGACTATCATGATTTGAATATTGAAATAATTATAATGTTGTTTTCTACATGTAATGTAGGACAACAAAAAAACAAAGTACAACTGATAGAAATTTTTTATGGGAAAAAGGAAGTACTAATAATTGAAGTGCCCGCACTTTTGCTTGATTAACCGAAAGAGAAAACACGAATTTTGGATCAAATGTATTGATTGGTGAAGGTTCTATTGGAAGGGTTTGCCAATGATAGTGAAGAAGAGTGGTGTTTACCTAGAAAGATGTCCATGAAATTTTATTCCACCTAATGTACTTGTAAGATGGTTTTTTTTCCTCTATTGTTTCACTTAACATAAATTTTATGATTTCATACTACTATGTTTGCTAGCTATATTCATTTAAGTGAATTAAGGTATTGACTTATTTCCATGTCACATGATTTCACTTATTATGATCCATTCATGGTAAGCCAATAGTCTATATGGTTTGAGACTTTGAGATAACGGTACGGATTTGGCAATTTCAATGTTCGGTCAACAGTTTATAACCTAGATTGAGGTTGTGTAAAGTGTAACGCCCGTTTATTTTTATAAATATTCTTTTTGGAATGTGGTTATGTTTAGAATTCACCCACGAACACCACACACGTGCCACAAACCCAACAACTAGAAGGCGACAAAACAGATGCACCCACTGCAACGCGCGGACATTCACACTAGTATTACGAAAAAATGGTTTTGAGTGGAGGAGAGGGAAAATGTTATTGTTTATTGTATATTTAGGGGGACTTTGTTTCCCCCATTTATTTTTTAATATTTTTTAAAACGGTTTGTGAGTGGGGAAAGAAAAAATATAATGATAAAGGTATAGACATATTATTTAGTTAAAAGGCGGGAGAAAATATAATAATTTTTAGGGTAACTTGATGGATAGAGAAGGGGGTGAGATGTGAATGTTTTTAAACACTTATTAAATTTAAGTATTATTATTATTTAAATATTTATTAATTAATAATGTAGTTAAGTATTTAAATAAGATAGTACTTAATTTCAATGGTATTTACTTATAAAAAAAATACAAATCTTAATATAATTGTAAACAAGATAATACTTAATGTAGTGAAGCCTTATTAAATCTCAACAATAAGTTGGGGCAAATTAATTCTATTATATAAAACACTTGTACCATGCGTTGACAAATTAATACTAAGTATGTTAAAGTGGATAGTAAATTATAAGTCTACCATCATCAAATACAATTCTACAATCCTTAAATGTATCAGATGGTACTAGCACATACACTCGCGCTACGCGACGACCTTTTATTACGTTGTTGCTGCTTGTCTTTGAAAATCTAAACGTAGAGAAAATGCACTAAAAGGGATCTAGTCCTCTTATTTTCATCAATTTTCATTTACAGCTTCGTGTTTTGACCAATGTCGAAAGGGCTGGTCATATATAAGATTAAAATCAATCCCCATTACTTTATTAGATAATGTAAGTCGGGTATCGAATCACAGGGGAGTAATGTAAAAAATGTTTTGTTATACTGCTAGACTACTACTGAGTAATGACTACAAACTAAAATTGGTTGTTTGAGAGTTTGCATGAAAACTAAATAAGTGAAATTCATTAATTGGTTTTAATTGGATAACTAGGTTAGTTAATTGATTGTGATAAATTGACGACAATTTACTCTAGGTTGCAAAACAACGCGAGGCTATCAAACAATTATCAATTAAGATTACCAAACCAAGCTCTTCTCTAATAGATCCTAATACTATAACTCTTGAAAATTGAAAGATAAAGAACAACGTTTCAACAAATTAAAAATTTACAATCAAAAGGATAAATCCAATAGCAAAAAGCATCGAATGTGTTGATTGCTTAATCCAAATACATAGTAAAACAAAAAGAATTCATTCACTTACAAGAATCCTTCAATCAGAGGAAATCATAAAGAAAACTAGCCCGTCAGGGTCGTAGCCTACGCCTGACAGTTTCTGGTAAAAGTGGTTTTCTTCAGAACTTTTTTGTTTAAACTCTTGCGGCCACGTTTTTCGTATTTCAACCCTCTATCATCACATCTTATAATACCTTCATTCCTACTTCATTTGTATCCTCCAAAACACGTCCAATCTTCATGTTTAAACTAAGAAACATCAAGATCTCATAGTTATACAATTCCACGCATAACTACACATAAAAACACATAAGATTTAATGTTTAAACACCTTAATACCCATTCTATCATGAATCATTTGCACCTTTTTTTCATTCATGTCCCAATTCTACAAAACTGCATCACCATTTTTAGCTTGGAACGAGCTATAGGACTACAAAAAACAGCACTATTAACAACACCATTTCAACATCTTTCACCACCATTGACACTGCAAAATCGTTCAACAAAATTCTTCATAAATGTTCAAGAAAATTGTAGCACCATTAACGGACAATGATCGAAATTGTCCCATAATTGAGGATTAACCGAACCTAACCATAACCAATAGTCAATTTCAGTTATGGTTATGGTGAATGGGGAAAACCAAACTGTCACCAATAAGCTTACTGCTGGTGGAAATGAGAGACGGTGGGTTGATAAGGAATGTCCCTTTCAATATCTCTACTATTGAAGAAGGTGAAAACTCTACAATTAAATGTCCTGAAATGTGATAGTGGTACGAGAAGACAGATGTTACATAGAGATTTGACAACGAGCAGGGGGTGAGGTAACAAAGGAGCGGGCATGGTGATGTGTCGACCGCTCTTAAGTTAGGTATATATTTACTTTTCCTATTATAAGTATACATTTTTATATGTCACTTAGTCATATCATTTGACCAATTGGTGGATGATATCTCCAATGTAAGATTATAATCCTTGCAATAATCTTTACCACGGCACCACGCTACTCATTTTTTCCCTCTTTCTGTTTCTTCATTTAATGCCCACTAACATTTTTCTTCTCTCTCCTTAACTTTGTGCATGTAGCTAAGGCTTTGGGGTGTGGACATCGGGGAGGAGAACGGACCTGACACTTCCCTGTCGAGGAACCCCCCCCCCCCTTCCCGGTGCTATGTTCAGTGCCAACGGGGAATAATCTCTGTCTACCCCGTCCCATTCTTCGAAAATAATTCGAACGTTGGCCACATGAATTGACCTTTGGCCCAAACAATCATATTATAAAAAAATTACTTTTCTTATTAAAACCTTTTATTTTTAAACCACAATTTTACCAAACAATCTCACACACCTTCTACATTTTTATAAACTTTCAAGTTATTTCCCCATGGATCCTAGGCAACCGTTCTTTCCACATACACCCGCTAATCCCTCGACCCTAGCCCCGTTCGGTTTCCCTCGACACCCGGTACTCCCGCGCCACAACCAATGCCTTTTGGCGCGCTTAACCACCCTCAAAATCCATGACAAATGCAAATGCAACAACAACAATGGCAAATGCGAATGACACAAGTCCCGCCATCCCTCAAACAACACAAACACAACACGAGCATAATTTCGTTTCTTTAGCCGTGCACGATGATCATATACCCGAAACCCAACTCCCCCCCCCCAAATAAAATCCCAAAGAAAGGAAAACAACAGGCGCAAGAGGAAGGCCCTAGTACGATGGCGGATAGCATTCCTTGGACGCCCATTGAGTTGGAGGCTCTAGCACGAGTTTGGTCGAACGCTTCTACCGATCCAATACTAGGTAAAAATTTAAATAATTATTAGATATTTAGGGTTGTAAAAAAATATTGCTAACTTTTTTTAAATAAATGTGTAGCTGCAAATCGGAAAATGGATGATTTTTGGAACCAAGTTTGTGTGTGTTGATTTCTTTAAATTATTACAACGTGAGCTATATCGAAAGGTTCACTCCGTTAGTACCAAGTGTCGGGAGATGATGGGAAAATGCCAACTTTTTGCAGGTTACTATCAAAGTGCTTGAAACAATCGTATATCGGGCCAAAGTGATGACAACGTGTTGAAGGTGGCTCTTGAAAGATGCACCAAGAACAATGGGTCGTGGGGATACATAAAAGCCCACAAAATTTTTAGCAAGTGTGAAAAGTTTAAAGTGGTGCCTAATGAGGTGGAACAAGCGAAAAGCACAACAACAAGCGTATCAGGGAGTTACAGTGATGGTGGGTCAGAAGTGTGAAAAGTTTATTTGGTACATAAATATTTTTAAGGTGTTACCATTTTATTACATTAATAAAAGCAATATTAAAGTTGTACTATAATTATTATTTTCATTTAAGAGTATAACAAAAATGAGAATTGTGAGAAAGATACAAAAAACACAATAGATCATGAAATATGACACAATGAGCCACAAAATATAACGCAGTGCCAAAAAAATATAATATAATGCTAAAAAAAGACACAATGAATTGAAAAAATGACACAATGATGAAAATACGAAAAAGACACAATGGTACATAAAAGACACAATGATATAACACATATTCTAAACACTACAAGCTAAAACCCAAATAATTGAAGACCTAAAAACTAACGTCGTAGGGTTCGATAGGACGGTTTCAATGCCGCTTAAATGAGTTCAATTGGAGTCCGTTTGATACCCTTCATACGACTTTCTATTTTTCTTTCGTTGTGTATTTGATCCTAACCATTTCTTTTAAATAATAAAAATAAATAACACTTGCAATTAGATAAGGTTCTTAAGGTTTCACATGATTTCAAGAGATCTACAAATTCGAAATACGTAAAACAGATCTCAATGCACCAAAGATGGTCTTTAATGTCCCCTTGTTACTTCCTTCTTACACATAACCCACAAAGTTACTACTTTACTACAAATCATATTTTTATTCTGAGAAATCATATTTTTATTTTAACATTAACTTTCATTAATCACAAAAAAAAAAAAAACAAACTAGACCCTAAACACAAGGCCTTGCCAAACCCAGTTACCATATACATGAGAAATCATATAATAACTTCAAATTACTATTTCTATCTTTCTAAATATTCAAGATTTTTTTTTAATTTCAGATATATATTTCAAGCTCCATCTAATTTTAAATGCTCCGAAATACCATGAAATTACAAAGAGATGCTTTTTATGGCATACAAAAGGTGAGACCATAAAACCTTCACTCTCCATGATTTTCAATATAATACTACACGAATGAAATATTATGCATGTTCAGTCACATTTTTGTACATCAATTCGTTAGGATATATAACTTCTATAACATTAGCATGTTACTATAAATAGCGTGTGTGAATAACATAACACGTCATTTTACTATAACAAAGCAGACATGTATTTTTTTTTTCCCTTGACAAGGGTGATGAAAGGAAAGGTTCCATTTGGTTTTAATTTAGGGATCTTAATCAATTTTGGACCACATGTGTTCTCTATGTGTGGTTATTATACACCATAGCCTATGGTCTTCAAATGATAAAATAAGTAAAGGGGCACATGGCCACATGGGGTGTGACATGAGTAAAGGGAAAATGGCCAAAATAGCCCGTTGATCGAGTGATTTGCATAAATAGCCCTCTCCCCCCTCTTTGGAGAGAGGGGTCACGGTTCCCAACACGTCTGAGGCGGCTCCCGAGAGGCTTCCCATTTCAGCCAACAGAGGACCACCACGTGTCGTTGTTGATCCCGAGACAGACCTGAGACGTGAGACAGACCTGAGACGTCTCAGAGACGCCTCCGGTGACGTCTCAGAGACGCTTCCGGTGACGTCTCGGAAGACGTCTCCGGTGACGTCTCGGAAGACGTCTTCGTCGGAGAAGACGGAGAACTCACCGGAGAAGACGAAGAACTCACCGGTGCTTCACCGGTAACGTCTGTTTCAGGAAACGGAAACGTCTTCAATGGCTTTTTACCATCATTGTCTTCATCCTTGTCCTCTAAGATACCACCCACGTCAACTTACCGGAGAAACAGAGGAGACGTCACTAGTGCCACTGTATATATATATACACACATATCCTGCATCTGCATGTATATATATCTTGTTTTGTCAAACAGAGGAGACACATTGTGCAGCGAGGTATGGTTTGAAGAGAGAGGAGAGAGAAAGGAGAGATAGTACGTAAGAGTAACAGTTTCATCCATCTGTGTCTCACCATTGTTGTAGAGGATTAGACGCAAAGAAAAGAAAAGAATGGGAGGTTTGAAGAGAGAGGAGAGAGAAAGGGAGGAGAGAGGGTGTGGGTGGCGTCTGTCTCCAAGACGTGGGAAAGAGAGTAGAGAGTGTCAGCTATAATTATTAGAGAGAGAAGGAGAAAGAGAGTGGGTGATGACGTGGCGTTAAGTTATTGGTTGAAATGGGAAGCGTCTCGGGAGACGCCTCAGACGTCTTGGAAGGTGTGACCCCTCTCTCCAAAGAGGGGGGGAGAGGGCTATTTATGCAAATCACTCGGTCAACGGGCTATTTTGGCCATTTTCCCATGAGTAAATGTGTGGGGAAGGGATTTTGTTTGTAGAAGTTGTTTATGCTGGGGCGGTGTCATTTAAAGTCCTCATGTTAGTTATCGCGCTTTGTGTAGCGCCACGTAAGCGGAGGCTTTATCATTAACTAGCATGGTGTGGCTTAGCTAATCATTAAAAAAAATAAAAGGAAAAGAAAAAGAAAATAATTATGTAATTGGTGTTTTGCATAAGGCCCCATATCTTTCTCCCTCTGGCACCCGTTAAAGGGTTAACGACACCAAGCTTGGCATCCCTCTTTGGCGCACCTGGGGAGGTGTTGGGGGCGCTAAAGGGTTGTAAGTGGCTGACATGGAAGGGGACACGAGCCCACACCAGTTAGCCTTAGAGGTGAATGGTGTTTGCTTGAATAAGTAGGGGTAGTGGGTAGTGATATCAAAATTGGCTAGTCGGTGGTTGCAACTAGTGGGGTACAATGGTCTTATATCCGGTAATAATGATTAACTACTTTTAAAATAATATTGTTTGTTAAAGTATACTATATCAATTTGTTTAAGAGTAAGGGTACAAATGTAACTCCCTTAATAGTAAGGGTACAAATGTGTAAAGTTGTGTTGTAACACCCTAAAAATTAGTTATGGAAAGTGGTTAGTACTGTGACAATCGTTACCCTTATCTTCTAACAAGTTGTCAATTTTAGTCCCTCGAGTATTCAACTATTTCTATTTTAGTACATGTAACATTGTCGTTTCGAAATTAATGGAATGGTCGAAATTATATTTATCGTTTACATTTTTATATGAACCGTATCTACGTATTAAGTCGTATACGATAATTGACTTATATAAAATTTATTAAAGGTTATAAAACTTATAATGGTTAATAATATAATACTTGTAAATTTTTTAAAAGATTCCGTCAAAAAAAATAATATATTTTTTTTAGAAGTTACGTCAAAAATAATATGGAGAGTCAAAGAGTGCTTTTATGATATTACAAGTTATAAAGGACTTGATGGTTTTTAAATGCGGGTATGTAACTGATTTGAGAAGTAAATTTAGATTATAAATACAAATCCTTCCTTGTTTCCTATATTCTCATTCACCGTAAATGAGTTTTACTACCTAGAAAATTGTAACCGAAGAAAACGATAAACAAGCAGGGCAAATCAATATATGAACTTGAAATCAAATTTACCAACTAAAATTCCGCCTCTCTTCTATTTTGATTAGCCACTCTCTGCGTCACACCTTCTTTGAGGTATTCACTTCTATGTGATTTACATTTGTGTGTTCTGGGTAATGTGTATGGATTACATGGGAAGTATGTTACATAATATAGGGCAATTATAAATAGGAAACTCATTTGAGTTGTGCAAACTCACTAAACCCAATCCAATGGTTCTTGATAAGGCCACATCACATCACATCTCTCACTTTCTTGATCAAGGGCATTTTTGACAATTTTTCTTCTTCTTATAATTTGTCAGAATTAAAGCCCTTCATCATTAAACCTTTTCATCACTTTACCTTTCTATAATATTTCCATCTCTCCATCTCTCTCTATCCATCCATATCTTACAGTTTCTTTTTTTTTCTACAACATTTTTTATCTTTCTCATATTTGTATCTCTTTATCTTCATGACTAGAAGCATCAACCGTTGATAGCTTCTTGACCCAGGGGTTGTTCCTGTACTTCCAGATCTGCAGAATCGAGTATAAAATGTTTGAACGTCGGAACAGATCTGTACTTCCAGATCTGTAAGCTTTTTGTTGTTTTGAACGTTAGTGATGGGTGCTTAGTTTGTCGTTGTTTGTACTTCTAGATCTGGATTTAAAAAGAAATGAAGAAGACGAAGACGACGCCATCAAAGAAGAATATGATATTGAAGACGAAGACGACGCCATCAAAGAAGACGAAGACAACGCCCAAAGTAGGACCGAATTGGATTTTCTTGTCAATTTTTTGGCCTGAAATGTGAGACCCAAATCGTTTCAGATGAATGGTTAGAACATTTTGGGAGCTTGTGAATTGTAGGTTGTTTGAGAGCTTTGACTTTTTGCTTGCACTGCTGGCACTGATATTGTTTAGCCCCACCATGTAAATGTTCTTTGGCAAGTTTGCAAATGCCTTGTATAAAGTGTCAGCTCTCAAGATTTCAAGACTTAAATCTAAGAATGGGTCAAACTTGTTGGAACAATAGTTACTACATTGCATGCAGTTAATTTGTTTCTAAATAATTTTGTCTAGCAAAGCTTAATTTTCATTTAAAAACATTAGTTTTTCATTTAAAAACTTATGTTTTTTTTGTTGTTTTGTGTTATAATTCTACATATTTTGTTATTGGGTTATAATTTATCACATGTTTTTAGTAAGATAAGTCGTAAAAACATATGTTTTTGTTGTTGGTTTATAATTTTTACATGTTTTTTAGTGAGATAAATCGTAAAAACATATGTTTTTGTTGTTGGTTTATAATTTTTACATGTTTTTAGTCAGATAAGTCGTAAAAACATATGTTTTTGTTGTTGGGTTAGAATTTGCTATATATTATTGGTGAGATAAGTTGTAAAAAAATATGTAATGTGTTACATAAAACATCTTAATGAGGTTTTCAAGCAGGAAAGAGTATAGAGAGAGATGAGAGAGGAAAGAGAAAAGGGAGAGAGGAGAGAGGAAAGTATTTTTGTTTTGGACATTATTGCCCTTTTCTGTACTTCATGTTTTTAACTTTTTATTAAAATAATCACAAAAAATTACAACCATTGATCACTTAAGATGAATGGTTATGATGTGGGTTTAATGGGTTTTCTTAACTGGAAAGGGTTTTCAAATTATCCCTTCCCATATAGGGTTTTCAAACCCTATATATATATATATATATATATATATATATATATATGTTTTCTTTATATGATATGACTAAAGAACACAGTCGACAACCTTTTAAAAATCATTCTATTTTTACAACTTAAGTTTTTACTGTTTTAATACATGGGTTTTGATGAGACAAACAAAATGAATTACTATGAAATTTGAATATCTCTTATCTACCTAAAATTACCTTTAGGAAATTCTATCACGAATAATACTACATGTGAAGATGGTTTTGAGTTGACATTGGCTTTTGCACTATTTAACAAAAATAAAAACGAGTATACATATATATGTATATATATTGCGTACACACATACCTAGCCTTATTAATTTCTTTCAGTAACCAAAAATTAGAAATATACTTTTTCTAAGAGATTCTTTTTGGATGCTTTTGTTTCGCATCTTGATAAACAACCGTCGTTAATTGAACAACTTAATCAAAAGGGATTACAAAGATTTTATTTAAAATACAAATTTGAGCAAGTGGGAAAGTAGAATTAAATTAAAAGTTGCAATAATATTTTAGGAATTCACGACGGGTGAATCGAGCTTTAGGGATCGTATCGACTATTCGTAAATTCCCATTGGGTTCTAGCTATTAAGGTGAGTATATCTTTCCCCTTTTTCATGTTTTACTATTTTGGGGTGATTCATGTACCATTATACTATTAAACTATGTAGACTTTGAAACGTAATGTGCCTTATGTGATGCTTATGTGATTTGTGTGAATTGAAACGTAATCAAAATCATTAACCGAAGGGCCGAGCATAACAATGAGTAGTACTACGATTTACATCCCTTGTGTGATTATGTTTTCATTTGATCCTTGGTCATTGTTATGTGAAACTTGAAACTTGAAACTTTTGGGGTGATACTTGATACTTGAAACTATTAGGGTTGATTTTGATGCACTCATTCTACTAATTACATAATAGCAATCATCATGGCACAAATATTACAACGATTCTTGAACTAAACAGGGTATGCTCACCAATACATTATATGTGTTGACAAAATTATTTTGTACATGTTTCAGGTTAATTTGAGACGCTTTCTTTAAGCTTTGGATTTAAGTATAAGCTTTGATTTTATTGTATTTTAGTTAGACTTGACGCTTTAGAATTGTTGTATTTTTTTCCTTTCAATGTAATAAACTATTTAATTCAATGTATTCAAATTTACACTTTAGTACCATGAGCTATTGAACAATCGTCACTACGTGACACCTCGATGTTTCCGCCATTGGTTGGGGTGTTACAAGTACGGAATTTTGGCTTGAATTAATAAATTGGGGTTTGTTTGATAAATAGATGGATATGGGTCCAAGATAAAGCTAGTGTGAAAGATCAGTGGATTTGAGTATAAAATGAATGGGGTGGGAGTGGGACCTTAGCCTCCATACTCATTTACCACCAACTTATATTTTAGAGACAACTCTATAGAAAGTGTAGTTTTAGAAAGAAAAAGTCAAAGGTTTGAAGATTTGGTGACACTCTGAAGAAGGTTAGGCAACATTCCCCTGGGAGATTTGGTGACATTCTGACAACAAGCCGTAACGCAAGTTAGGCGACACTGACGTGACATTTATGTGCTAATCAGGTGACATTCATGTGACACTCAAGTGCCACCCAGGTGACACTATTAATGACAATGCCTAGCAACAATGTATTATAGTATTAGAAAGTGATGAGTTTCGCATGTTAACTTTTATGCGGATCATGTGGCCATTGTTCTAGTATAGACACCGTAGTACTATTTAGTTTAAAAAAAAGGACAAGTGAGTTTCTAGAGCCCTCTTACACTCCTGTTTTGGGGGCGATGTGCATACTCAAAATGTTTTCAACATAAAGTATGATGCTTTAAAGCACGAAAAATGATTACTACCATTTGTTAAAGTAAAGCATAGGTTTTATCAAGAAAGTGATGGTATAACCTATAGTGTTATAGATGTCGAGGAAGTGATGAGGGCTTATAACTTAAGTCAACATTCCCTGATTTATAAAACCAATACACCAATAGTTGTTATAGTTAAAGTCTGAGAAAGTGTTTTAAAGTAAAGTGATGATGTTTTCCTTAAAATGTGATGGACTGAGAATGGTTTTGCTAAAGCAAAGTAATAGTTTTAAAGTGACAGAATATAATGTGCATGTTGCATTGGCAGTTACCTACGTGCCGTGGTAAAGGCAGTTACATACGGATCGTGGTCAAGGCAGTTACCTACGGGGCTACAAGCAAAGACAATTAGCTACAGAGCTACAAGCAAAAATGGTTAGCTAAGGGGTAATAATATAGTGGCAGTGCATTTGTTGCTTGCCGATGGTTGATCAACCACGTATAGTATAGATTACATAGATTGCTATGTTGATGTGCACGGTATAGTTATGTGTGTTTAATGCATGTTATAAATTATAGTTACCTATGCATGGGTGAAAGTCTAAGGTTTTTAGTATTTAAAATTGTGTTTTTATGGCTTTGGGTACACTACTTTGATAAGGTTTGTGATTTGCAGGTCTAATGAAGTTTAAAGTGTGTTTCGGGAGCTAAACGAGACCTTATATTGAAGCTAGAGTGAACTGGGTGGAAGAAATGAAGAAAGTGGCTAAAATGGAGTTACTTCCGTCGGCCACTGCCCTTTTAGGCGTGGCTGACTCACTAATTGGGCGTAGGTGGCTGGTAAACAACCAAAACTCGCGTAAAAAATGAACCCCACCCGCGTCGCCCACTCCACCATGTTGTGTCAACGATGCGCCTTATGGCATGGTCCACCCCATAATATGGAGTGGCTCACGTGGGTTACTAGGTCAAACTTTCTTTTAACGATTTTAATGGACTTTTATGGTGCCTCTGACCCTTCACTTGATTAAGAACCATTATAAACAAACTTTGGGGGATATTATCATCATCTTTCTATTTAAAATCATAATCATGTCATTCCTAATCACCCACTTCATCATCATTCACCATCAATCATCCAAGAACATCAAATCTTTCGGCCAACATCATTTATCAAGATTCAATGGCTTCTCTTTCCATCATCAATCAAGCTTCATCAACCATGAGAGGCTAAACCCATAGGATTCACCCCGGGGAGATTTTATAAGGGTTCTTGAACAATTAGTATTTTTTTTATCATTGTATTTGTTTTTTACTACTTGAACAATTGTTTAGTTGACTTAATCTTGTATTGGATTCACAAATTGTTGATCATTTCTTGCACCATTAACCTTGTGAAATGAATTCGGTTAATATGCTTTAACATGATATTAGGGTTTACATGTTCTAGAGTAACGAACCGTATCTTTGTCCATCTTTTGATGTTGATAGCTATTGACACCTAAGACTTGAAACACCTAACCTGTTAGTACCATCTTGCAATCGTGATTATAAATCTAAGTGTGATAGAACTCTATGTCGTACAAATTGAACAGGGTGTAATCCTTTTATTTAATTAGTGTTTTTTTCTCAAATAATTATTTTACTAAATTTTCAAGTGACATTTTATTAGTAATCTCGAACCGTTGGGTCTTCTAAGAACATTTTCCAATCAACTTCTTAGATAAACGATATTAGCAAGCTTCATAATAAACAAACATCTTCATAATTAAATCAACTAAAATCATTTTCACCAACCACCAACTTTTCGTGGTTCAACACCCTTTTACCACTAACTACATAGTTAAAGGTACTAAGGATACATTATAAATACTATCTTTGACCAGACGGCGACATCCGATCATTACCTTCAAAAGATAAGGTATGAGATAATATAGTGTTCACGTACGATTCATAGTAAGTGGTTAAAGTTTATGTTAAAGAGTTATGCTTTTCATAGAGTACAATTATCGATTACACTTATTTGTTATGATATGTTATAAAACCACTTGCCAAAGTTTAAAGTTGTTTTTATTAAACTAGAACTCACTCAACGTAGCTGAATTTTTGTATGCACATCAGGTTGATGATCATGATAAAGCAGTGGCAGAGCTTGAAAAAAAATCAATGAGGATTGAAATCACGTGACCCTTAAAACGGAGGGGGACGGACCCAATACGTGTAAAATTTTAAGATAAAAACGCGTAAAACTACACTACGGAGCAAAAAACCGGTGGGGTACCATCCGTCCCCAACAAAACGTCTCCCTTGATATAGAGGCTAGGAAGGCTCCTACTGACAACTGACATCATGGGTTACTATGTTATGTTATATGTCAAGTAGAGTCTTATTCTTCTGTTGCGTATAAATGAAAGTTTTTGGTTTGAACTATTTAGCGAAATGTAAATTGAAGAGACGGAACCCACTGGGTTTGGGGCATTTCATATAAGGTCATCCAAAACCGGATATCCAAAAATGACATTTTTAGATACCTGGTTTCACTATCCGAATCCGTATCCAAAATTTCGGATATCCGATCGGATAATGAATCAGATATCCGAATATCCAAATATCTTTTGATATATTCTATATATATATATATATATATATATATATTTAAAAATATAAATTTTGGATATTTCGAATATTTTTCGGATATTTCGGATATCCGATAAAATTACATTTATAGATTTTCGGATATCCAAAAATTCTGAAAATCACTATTCAAAATTTCGGATATCCAAATTGATAGATAGTTTGGGATTCGGATACTACATAGTTCTAATCGGATTTTCAAATTCGGATAATTTTGAACACCCCCAATTTCATGTGTATGAGGTTACTAAGGCTAGTGGGTGTGGAGACATGAAAAAAGTTATGTCTCAATAGTCAATACTACCTAGAATGCCACCTAGAACAACACTCATGTTCATATTTTTGAGACATGGCAATGGTGTAGAGACACCATAAAAGCCATGTCTCTTGCCTTTATTATTATTTAATTACTTTTTTAATATTAATTTTTATTATAGTTAAAGGTAACAAATAGAAAATATAATGTTAAAATAAGTACTAAAATTACAATAAAAAAACTTCAAGGTAGAAAAACAAATAAAACACTTCATAACATAAAATACAACATTACATAACGTTTAAAATTAAATACTAGTCGTCGTGTCCATTGTTCTAAATGTATTCAATCAAGTTGGCTTGAAGATGTATGTGCTCCTTACGTAACGAGAATCCGTTTAACTCTTGCTGCTCTGGGCCAACCGGAATAGTATTCTCCTCTACAACATTTTCATCGTACTCACAAATAGCTCGGCCTTCGTTTTCGATGATCATGTTATGCAGCAAAATACAAACATACATACAATAACTTAGTTTTTTTTGGTGTGAAAGCACATGCCGGGTTTGCGATGATGTGTCATCTTGCTTGTAGAACCCCAAATACTAGTTCAATGTTCTTTCGCGCCGCTTCTTGATACCTAGCAAATTTCTTTCTTTTTTCGTCGGGAGGGTGCTGAACAGTTTTAACGAGTGTAGAGTAGGTTGGGTATATTCCATCAGCAAGATAATACCTGCGCCTGTACTCAACTCCCGAAACTGTAAATCTTGTATCTGGACCGGTTCCTTTTACAATATCCTCAAAAACCAATGTTTGGTTCGTTATTCGATCCGGGAACACCAAAAAAGCATGCCAAATCCATAAATCTTGTGACGCAGCAGCCTCTAAGATTATTGTTAGATGGTTTTGATCGCCTCGATAAAACTAGCCACGTCATGCATTAGGGCAATTCGCCCACGTCCAATGCATGCAATCGATGCTTCCGAGCATTCTTGGAAAACCATGCTTTTTGTGGTGGAACTCATACAATTTCTGGACGTCATTCGAGTTTGGTTTTCGTAAATATTTTTTGCAGTAAATCTTGACATTATGTTTGCAAAACTTATACAAGCATTCACGTGCCATTCTTTCGGACATCCGTAAATACTCGTCCCCCGAATCGGCTGCTGTCTCGTAAGCTAGTTGGCGCAATGCTGCTATGCATTTTTGTAAAGTTATGAACCCCCGTTTGCCTTTAGCTAGCATCGTATCGTAAAGTAAAAAACGGGTCACAACTAGACAAGTCATCGTCAATACGTACGAACAGTCGACGGCTCATTCGGAACCGGCACCTAAACATCTCATCCGTGTACACCGGTTGATCGGCAAAGTAATTCGCTACTAATCGCTCATGGGCACCCACACGTATGTTGTAAATAAATATAACTATTGTGGCGATATAAATACTAAAAAAATAGTGGTGATATAAATTATAAACATAAAATAGTTGCGATATAAATTCTAAAAAAAATAGTTGCTATATAAATTCTAAAAAAATATACACTTACCCTCCCGGTCTCTATTTATGACCGCTTGCCTAATTCGTGGTTGCGAGTTCACTTCTTCGTCTTCCTCCGACACAATTAATTGTGCCAGTTTCCTAACCGCGTTTATAAAAAGCTGGTTTTCCTCGCTCGACGAAGTAGACGAATCAACCAATGGTAGATAAGACATTGTTTGGATTTTTTTAAGAGAATATGAAGGTTTTTTTTTAAAAGTAGAGAGGATTTTGATAAAGAATGAGATGAGTTAGTGTTGTTATATGTAAAAATGTTGAGTTGTATATCTAAAAAACTTTTTTTAATTGATCGTTGCAAAAGCAACGGATATAAAATTCCAACGGTAAAAAATAATAGAGGATTGGATGTGATTGGCCCGTCTCGGGCGTCCCTGTGGAGACGGGGGGGGGGGGGGGGGGACGGAGACAAGATAGGAGGGGCGGTGTGGGAGACGGAGACAACATAAAAAAGTGGTGGGACGAAGCCTTTTTCGTCTCCACATGTCACACCCCAGCCGATGGCGTAATACATCAAGGCGCGACTTGTGATAGATTGTTCAAAAACTTCATGACACTAGATTTGTGACAATATAATTTAAATGGTTTCATTTCATAACATGAAGACAAAGAAGTACATATTGTTTGAATAAAAAATACAACATTCATAATAATCAAAATTTAAGACATGAATATCTAAGTCCAACCCTAGTGAATTTCTTGAATCAACACATCAAATATCTCCTGCAATATGCATAAAATATCTTGTCAATACATAAAGCATTGGTGAACATGCTAGTTTTTTAATACCTACGTAATAATAAAATGTTTTATTCAAATCATCATGCTATAGATTTCATATACAAATCATACAAAAGGCATAATCAATCTCATGTGTCCACTGCATATCCTAACACCGTCATGTTAGGCCGTTAAATACTTAACAATGACCCCAAAAGGGCAGTGTGCTACTCCTATAACAAGGTGGGTTGTATGCTTAAGGCTCTTGTATCTTAAAATTTGATTTCTAACATGACAATGGCATATAGGCATGTTTGATAGATTGAGCATCTGTATATGAAAGCATTTAGTGTATTTGGATATGATACATGTCGAGCCCAAAAAGTGATAAAGAGAAAAATGGGACAAGTATGAACTCACCTTAGGCTGCGTTTAGTTAGATTCCCATTAAGAGTCTTGGGAGGAAGAGATTTAGCTCCAGTTATTCTAGAGTTGCAAAGGAATGGATTTTAGATTCGAATGAATGATTCATATGTTCAAGAAAGTCATACATTGCCTTTAAGGCGAACCAAACCATAAACCACCATGAAGGTGATTCGGATGGTCAAGAGTTCGAGTTAGTAACCAAGCACAAAAACACCATGAAGATGATTTTATGGTGAGTGTTAGGTTAGGAATGTGAATCCATTTTAAGGAGTTTCATGTCATGACCACTTTGCTTATGGATCAAACATGGGTCTTAAACAAGGGATTTTCCCATGTATGGAATGAATCCGAATTACAAGAAGGGTCAAGAGTTTAGTAAGGTAGCGATGTATTCACAAACCTTCCAAGTTATTAGATTAATAGTTGTAGGATTAAGGTTTTGAAAGTATATATTATTATTACATAGTATCACTAGGAATTTAAAGTAGAGTATGGTGACTTAGTTTGGATGAGCCTTGGCTCTCCTTTGTCAACCATTAACCATGACATAAGTCCATCCAACATTAAGTTGTTGGAGTTGTTGGTGAACTCGGTTGGTTTCACTACAACTAACATCCTAGTGCATAAAAAATAACAGAAGATAACCACCTTTGAGGCCTCAAATTGGTGTCCCACTCATGTTTATTTACCTTAGCAAACAAGAGCAAGGTCCTAGAGGTTTCCCCAATGGGTTAGAAGAAGAGAAGTGAAGAAAGTGGAAGAAAAGTGGAGATTAAGGCTTTAAAATTCACTTTGAACAGAAAATTTGCTTGATATTCTTGAAGATTAGAGAGATTTGGGATGAAAAAAGGGTTAGGAAGTGAATGATAGTGTGGAAAGTGTTTAGGAGGTGGTGGAGGTTGATATTTATAAGGAGGATGAGAGTTGGGGTAATAAAAAAAGTGGTTGGGAGTTAATATAATTAGTATTTTCAATTTAACCCCTAGAATATGATCTATTTATTATTTTAAGTTAAAAACTCATAATTATGAATAAGTTTATGCAAGTATGTATAACGATTAAAAATGTATGATCATATTCCGAAGCGATTATAGACTTAAAGTATGGTTCGGTGTGGTATAAAAATACGTATTTGTGGTTGATTATATATTGTGTAAGTATGATAAAAATACGATTTCCACCATGATAAAAGTCTTAGTTTTACAATTATTGAAATTGAAATATGGATTACAAAACAACAAAATACAATGAAAATACGTAACGTTACACCACACCCTTCAGTCTAAGCTTGAAATTGTGTATATATACATTTTGCAAAAGTTTGCAATAGTAATTTCCGTTAGATGTTAACGGCGCTGATAACGGCGGTTACAGTTTCGTACAGACAAAGCCAACTAGATTTGACGGTGGTTGTCGCGTCATTAACTCACCGACATGTACCTTATCGACCGAGAGCAAGAGACAGACGCCGAGAAAAGAGAGAGAGGCGCGACCAGAGAGAGAAACGGACAGTGAAAAGAGCAGATAACGGTAGGTGGCCGACCCTAACCTTTGACCGGTCGGTTCTGCAGGAGCATGGAGGAGTCGACGATGGTTCAGGTATTAACGGTGGTGGTTTCGATTAATGGTTCTGACGTTTGTGTTCTTGAACGTTGGCGGTCGGTAGCTACATCTTTCATCGTTATTATTTTGCATTCGTCTTTGGTCTGGTTAACGACCATAGTAATAAGAACGCCGTCTGCTTTCTGTGGTTTTCCGTGGGTGCACAGAAACCATCCACACCACCGCCGCTGTTCGGTGGTGATGCTGCCGAAAGTTGGTGGTCATGGGTTTTCTTACATGACGAGACTCTAGCCGGTAAGGTCATAGTCCGGAGGTGATGGTTGGTCTTCGTTTTATGTTAGTATATAAAGGTGGTTGTTTTTTTTTTGTTGTTTTTTTTTATTCAACTGAAACAATTGTGTAAGACAAAACAAATTACTTTTAGTTGGTGGGTAAGCGGGCAACAAGCTGCGTCGCTATCCCCTTTTTAATCGCAAAGCCTATCCTGCTAAACATAAACCCTTGGTTCTTAGGGCTCTGCGAGTCACTGTGGACCACTTTCTGCACTCGTTTCAGGAACCGTACTGCCTCAGGGGCCAAAGATCCAAATGTGTCAAAAGCAAACGTCAAGTCTCTAATTGTTTGGTGTATAATTTGATACAAAGTGACAACACACTCAAGTTCTAAGTTGTTTTTTTTACTCCTCCTTATTTTTACCCTGCACCGCCCTTCCACCGTCGTGGACGGTTGGTTGGATGACGTTGATGACAGGTGGCGGTGGCGGAAGTTTGGGGCGATGTTTTCCGCATGATAATGATGGTTGATGGCGGTGGTGAGGCTGACTGTTGAAGTCGAAGAAGCCGCCCGTTTGGTGAAGGAGGTGGCTGTGGCATCAGTCATGACACCGTCCCGGCACGTAGCGCGGGTAAGAATCTAGTTAAATAAAAAAATAGGACAACTTGAATTCAGTTACCATGTTCGAACTTTGTGTCAAAAGTTGAAACTTGATATTAGTATTTTGTTTCAAACGATAACTTGGATTGGGCTCAATCATTTTATTTATTCGAGCTTTACGTCTGAAGTTCGAACTTGATTTATTATTACGTCTAAAGTTGAAACAAATTTTGGTGACCAAGGAATCAACAAACCTTCTTTAACACCCTTAATTCTGCCTCTAGTAGTGTCACACCCTCAAATTTTCACTGCAGGGTTTATATCGCGAGACGCGAGACACATCAGGATCCCCGTAGCCATAAGTCATATGAACGACCCTAAATGCCCAAACCATTTAGTTCGTTTTCAAAAATCAAGTTTAATGTTCAACCAAAAAGTTTAAAGTAATGCAGAAGAGAAATCAAAACAGTTAAAGTTAAATAATCTTGCGCAAAACAATCGCGCCCAAAACCAAAGAAAAATTATGCAATGATTAAAGTAGGTTAATAATGTTTAATAACCCATGACACAATGCGCAAAACTACAGCTAGGTTCTTAAAGCATTTACTTAAGGACAATTTACAAGAAAAATTCTTAAAAATCGTGTATTCAACCAAATGGGATGAATCCACTTGGAAAAGCCGAGTTATTCGTGTATCTATCTACCGTCCAAATTTTGTGACATAAATCCCTATAAATATCGAGTTATGGCAATTTAAATTTGACCCAATTTACAAATCCGAAAATCAGGTTTAACCTTTGTTTGTATAAAATTCCAAAAACGTATCAAACGATATCCAAATCATACAAAGTTGCACATTCTAAAAACCTAAGATCATAAATAATATGCTAGAACTAAGTAACAATAAAAAAACACTTCAAACCCATGTTACTTGTCTTACAAGTTACTACATACAACCTGTCCACTTTTAAACATACCAAAATCTCATTATTAGCAAACCCTAGATTCACAATATTGCTTATACAAGATCATAGACACATCATACAACATACTCATAACATATAACAGATCCATCATGCAAGATTCCTCATGAATATCAATCTCTACAAACCCTAGATCCTCAATATTCCTTAACATGCAAGTTTCATACAATATACATCATAATAACTCACAAACACATTATTAATCATGTTTTAATCTTTATAAAACTCATGTTTTAGTTATAAAAGACTCACATCAGATTTGGACAAACTTGTGTTGTTGATTTTAAAGCATAATAAAAGAGACTATAAACATATTAGAATCAAAGTTATACCTAAAGCTCTTCAAACAATCAAACCGAACATCTATAAGCTTCCCGAATGGTGTTCTTGAGCCAAAGAAGGTGTAAGAATGTTATTATTTTCATATGGGATGTTTAGAGACGAATTAGGGTTGTTGTTATGATAAAAAGTGGGTAAAAACATGTTTAAATAAACTATTAACCGACTTGGGCTCGTCAGATAAGGCCTCACGGACCGCGGAGGATAATCCTTCCTCTCCGTGCTCCACGTCGCGTCCTTTTTCTTGGAAAACAATTTAATAGCCCCCGCGGACCGTGAAGGTTAACCCTTCCCCTCGGCGCTCCGCGGGGGAGGGTTAATTCTATATTTTTGTTTTATTTTCCGTTTTAATGTTATAAACCTATTAATAATCATTTTCTCATTATTAAAATTATAAGGCATCCAAGATGCTCGTTTTATAGATTCGAGTCCCGGTCCGTGCCGTCCCGGTTACCGACCCGATAACGTTAAACCACGTAAGTTCACATAATCACATAAGAACACACAGTTTCAAACATATCAAGCATAATAGTTATATTTCACCAACGTTCATGGTTCGTACTTGTATATGCAGTCCGGTAATTCCTTGAATTACCGTTCCATGCAGTTATTAACCTATAACTGTGCAACGTGTGACTCATCTAACTAACTCTAGTTAATTAAAATGATGTGAATATGAATACAAGTTAACTAAAGTTTGTTGAAAGTATGAATCTGAAAATGCGGGATATCACAAGTAGGAAGTTTTTAATCTTTACTCTAGTTAACCAACAACGAATACTTAAACTTCTTTATGGTAAAACGGACAAAATCGTTTGGTGACGGGTCAGATTTACAATTATATATATATATATATAGGGGAGGGTTATCTTGAGAACGCTAAATATTGTGAGAACCGTGAGAACAAGTAAAAAAATCAATCAAAATCAAATTTTTTTCATACAAACCTCATTATAATCAAAATACAACATTAATAAATGAATGTTCTTTTCAAATAATTCATATTTTCTTGCAAAAACACTTTCAAATTAACTTTTTACACATGTGTAAATGAAACAGTTTACACATGTATAAACAGTAAATTTACACATGTGTAAAAACAATTTTTTTTTCGTATACGTTTGAATTTTTACGCGTAAATTGTGTTTTTGGGATTGTATTTTAGTAATAAAGATAAATGTAAAAAGAATTTTTGAATTTGAATGGTTTTAGATGCCGTTCACACGGTTCGCACGAAATATAGGTGTTCTCAAATTAACTTTCCCCTATATATATATATATATATATATAGTAAAAAATATACTACTTAGTTGTTTTTATCATTTATATATGTAATGCAATTTAACACGTAATTATATATTTACTGTGTTAAACTTATATATGTAATGTCGGTTCATTTAGGCTTGCATGACTATTTAAACTCGGTATGTGACTCGGCCTCAGACTCAAATTTTAAGCTTTAACATGACTTGAGTTTTTATCAAATTCAACCTGCATAGTTCATAAGATGCTCCTTGTTCACTCTCATACTTGATAGTTAAATACAATATAAAATGCGTGTCGACTGACATTATTTGTTTCGTATGGAGAATACTGCAAAATCGAATTCATGTGAACCCTAGAAACACGTTGTTATTTCGTTCTGAGCAAGCTACCGAAGAGGTGGTGGATGATATAAAATCGTATTAATTTGTTTTCATAAATAAAGACTAGGTCGAAATACAACACTTTAGAGTGGTCCATGTAATGCAACCAATCTTTTGCTTTGTTGTATTTTGATCTGTTCTTTATCTTTTTGTACTTTGGGTCTTTGTACTCTGATATTTGTGGTTTCAGCTTCCTGACGAATCCTTTTCGTTTTGAATATACCATTCATTCTAAAAGAAAATGTAACCAAAAATGTGGAAAAAAGGAAAAAAAAAGTTATGGTCATCAAAAGCACATGTACCTCGATATTATATGCAAATTTTGACTAATGAAACTTAATGAAAAATCAAGATGTGAGAGGATTCACATCCCCTTACCATTTTCTACACCTATAATTTAAATACATATTATACTTTTCAAAATTCTCTCTATTTAAAAAGTCTCTCACAGTCTATCCATCCGTCATTGTAATCTTTATTTTACTTAGAAACACTCATTTTAGTGTATTTTGCGTTTTTATATACCCACAATAATTTGATGGAGGATAAATAGTAGTTTTCCATATATGAAAAGTTACTATAGCGACTTTTCAAAATATAGGGATGACGTAGAGAAATGGCCAATCTAGTAAGTTTTTAGAAAGGTTTTTTTTTAATGTTAAAGATTAGAGAGGGGTTAATGACTCTAAGGCTAATGGAGCCATGTTAGCACCACATCAGCGTTACGTTAAAAGGGCGCTTTATCCCCTCCTTCCAATAATATTTAGGAAATAGAATAACACCCATTTAATTTAAAAATAGAAAAAAGGAATAAGGAAAAAAATTTGATTGGTTGAATCAAAGAGGACCATGAGACCATCCCGTTAGCCATCGTTATTGTGTTCACAATTGTTCAATGGCGTCACCCAATAACGCCCAAAACATAAGAGAGAGGCGTCATTGAATGTGAAGAAGCCGAGATAGAGGGGCCAATAACGCCCTACCCTAAGCCGGCTATCCTAAGACTCACCGTAATGAGGCGTTAAATGTATTTATTCACGCTCAATCACGCCACAATTGCATTACACATAGGCGTTAATGGATAAAAAAATTTGAGAAGCGTGGTTTATATAACGCCACTAAATGGCTATCAACATTAATTCTTTTATTAAATGCGTTTCTAAAAAATACAAACAACCTTTCAATATGACCGTTAGCATTAATTAATTATCAATATTAATTTATATAATCCCACTTTAGTTATATTTTTATTTGAAAAATAATTGAGTAAAGAGATTTTAAAAGTAACTAATCATTTGGTAATTATTGAAGGGGTAAGAAAGGGGCTTGAACCATTACACCATTTTTTAGCTAAAAATTTTCTTGTTGACATGGCATCCACATGGCAAAAATTGCTCATAAATGGCTTGAACTACTACACATGGCCTAACAAAAAAATTTGTTACCTATAAGAAAAACATGATTTTTTTGTAAAAGAAATAAAAGTTGACTTTGGTACTTCTAGACAAAGGGATCTTATAGGTTTGACTTCTATCTTTCAACGCATTGCTCAATAATTGAGTGATTACTTTATTTTATTTTTTCAGTTCAGGTTTTTAGATCTACAGAAAATAACACGATAAAAACTTCTATAACAGAAAATACATGTTTCAGAATTACCTGGCAATTATTAAGTTTAATTCAGTCTTATATTATTAAATAAAAATGACTAGATCTATGTATGAGTATCTGAAAAATCAAGTCATCCATAATGAAGAGATATGTACCTGTGCATTCGCACGACCCCACATCTCCACACAAGCCAACGCATGGCGCTGACGTGGACTTTTTAGAAGCCTGCGCGTGAGACCTCGTACATGACAGCTGTTACCCGACAAGGAAAAGAACGTGCAGCCAATCAGAAGCAATTACTCCCTGCTCCATGATCACCTGCAGGTACGAGGTACAGAATAATACAGAAATGACAGTTACGAGACACGTGAACCAATGACAGAGCGACAACGCCATGGATGACAACGGCCAGGATCGTATAGCCAGCTGTCATTCCTTCGCTAGCCAATCACAAGCCACCTCAGGGGCCTATAAATACCCTCCTTCGTCATATGAGGAGGGGTATTCAAGATCCAAGAAGAGAATTCTTATATAGTTGAGAATGATAGATTATAGTCGAAGCGTTGTACCAATCTTATACTAAGAGTCTTGTACTGTCTGATTGATCATTAATAATAATCATATCTTTACGTGTGCTCTTATATATTCATTGTTATATTGGTGTTTCTTCACATGACTATTTAATGAATCGTGTGTCGAGACCAATATCAACTCAAACGTGAGCTTACAACAATGCGACTGAAGTTGGCTCGACTCAAAATTTCCCATCCTAGCTAGAATCGTTGCTTGTGTTCGACTAATATTTAACTTGGGTTAGCTCGTTGCTTGATGAATTAATTTTTTTATATATTTTTATGATGTTAAATTTCTTTATATGCAAATCTCAAATAACACTTAATAATATCAAATTATACAACTCTTGAATAACACCATAACAAATTACCAATGTATAATAATAATCAATTCCACAAATTTATTTTAGATCAAACTTGATTTATGAGTCAAAGTAGCATGAGTTGAGCTTAATTAAGTTTGTTAACAAACTAATTTTAATGATTAACAAGTCATACTTACTTAAGCAACACAAGTCTAAATATGTGATAGATGAAGTGGCATGAGGTGATCACCCACGCCTCCTAACCAAATTATTATATCAATTATTCCCTTCTCATAAAACATAAGAAAGTGAATAATTGTATGTCACTTGTACAAGTTCTCTCATTTTAAATCTTTCTATTTCCGGCCAAGGAGTACAAACAAATATTAGGAAAGTGCAAAATCGTTCCTATAACTTTAAATTATGCAACTTAACCCCTTTTAGTTGTATTTCATTATTGGTTTGCTTTGTCCAAGGCTTGATACCAAATCACATTGAGCCGGGGGTCTCATTGGAAGCAGTCTCTCTATTCTTAGGGGTAGAGGTAAGGCTGTCTACTCTTACCCTCCTCAGACCCTACCTTAGCTTTGCTATAGGTGGGATTAACTGAGTATGATGATGATGATGATTTGTTGTTATCCTTTGAATTTCAATTGTAAAAGAATGTCAACGGACGATTACTCTAGAATAAACAAGCTTACGATTTTTATAAATTTAGGATGTCCCTGTAATCCTAAGAAATGTTGCAAAAGTCGCTAGGCGCTCCCTCGTCAGAGTCGGGAGTACTCGGGGAGTTCTCGGCCTAGTCGGAGAGTACCCGGAGAGTACTCGGGCATCGGCAACCTACCTTGTAGCAATTACTCGGCCTTCGAGACCTTGTTTTATAACATTGATCCTAAGTAGTTGTGTTTATAACGACATGTAATCTCTGTAATCCAATTTAGTTGCCGTGCATATAACGGCATGTAATTGTAATATAAAGGGTGTGTTTGGAATTTAACATAGTTTAAGGGGGTGTTATTGTAAGAAAACATTGTAAGACTTCTGATATTTTGAAAATATGTATTATTGAAAGATGATGTCGACAGTCTAGTACTCTAGTTGGAAGGTCCGAATATCATCTCGTAAGATTCCAATGGATATTCTTTTCTAAGTAAAGGTAGTTTTCATTTATATTTATTTCTCATATGTCAAGTCAATTTACAATTTTGTTTCTGCCAAATTCCAATAACTTTATTTTCTATTTCCATATAATTCGGAGGTAATTTACGATTAATATAAATTTTCCACAAGTCATTATCCACGTTTTGAAGGTGGTATGGAATCTGACCGGACAGTTTGACAATTAAACAAGGTACAACTCATGCTAAATGATACAAAGTAATTACAAACTAATCGATCGTAGAAAAATAAGCCAACTAGTTTAAATGAAAAGTAAATCAGATCAAGATATGTAGAAAAGCCGTGTGTATGTGCCCTCCTTTTGCCAGCCAACCATTTTTGTGACCCAAACAGCTAGCTAAACCACCGAATAGCCAAAGCTGTCAAAATATTAGGCATCATACTCGCATCTTTTTATCTAATTCGTGTTCTGAGTACAAAAATTATCATTAGATGTTGTTGATAAAATTTTAATAGATTCAACAAGTTTGTTGTCAACTTTTTAACGGTTAACAGTTTTTGCTAGAAAAAAATGTGAAAGCTAATTTTTTATTATACAATCATATATTGTAACTAAATAAATACAATGAATGTGACTGGTTTTGGATCACTTGTCATAGTTGACTAAGGTAATAAGCATGATACGCTATAATATATTAGATGCAAACTTCAACTCAATTATCGAAACTCACATGCCTTATCACCTAACTCAAGGTCGGTTGCATGATCCCATCAATAATTGACTTATCTTATTAACATAAACAGTCATTGTATTATGACTTAAATAATTTTTTTTTTCAAAGTAAGACTTTTTATTAAAACAAAATACGAAAATTACATCACAATAGAAGGTAGACGGGCAACAAGTTGCGCCGCCACCCCTTTCTGAATTGCGAACCCTAGTCTACTAAAGACAAATCCTTGCCCCCCTGGAGATGAACTATTGCTGTGGACGACCCGTTGGACCCTGGTCAAGAAACGAATAGCTTCTGGCGCTAGGGAGCCAAAGGTATCAAAGGACAAAGGGATAAAGACATGTTGGTTCTCTGCACAAGCTTTAGCATGCTTATCTACTTTCTTCGATTCCGCCTTTCTCGATGCTTGCCCAGCTAAATTAAAAAAGTATGTACTAAATTATACTTTTTGCCCTTTGTGTATATACGAGTGAATTGCTAGGTTGGTCCCTGTGCTTTGCACATCTTGCACTCTTGATCCCTAGACTTCAATAATTACAAACATGATCCTAATGGTTTGTATTTTCATAACACTCGTGATCCTTAACAACTAACATCATTAACTTTTCAGTTAAATCATGTAAAATTACAAAAATACCCTCAGTTAAATCATGTAAAATTACAAAAACACCCTTCTTCTTCCCTAACCCCCACCTTCTTCCACCTCCCACCACAGTCACAGTCACCTTCTTCCCTGACCCATATGACCCCGGTTTACTAGATCTGACCAGATCTGGTCTAAGACTTGAACCGAACCACCAAAACAATCCCGAACCAGATCTCGGTCACGCATTGTGACCCGACAGCCTCAACCGAGCACAACCACCATCGATCCACCATCATCGGACCACCATGAGCCAAGACCAAACCAAGCCCGATCCGCCATGAGCCACCATCGAGCATCTTTAACACCTGACCTTATCCCGAGCCCTAATCAGACCCGAGCCCTAATCAGACCCGAGCCCAAGCCAACCCATCTCGAACCAAGACCCAAACCAAAACAAACCTGGACCACCTGGAAACCACCACAGAATCCCGATCAAAACCCACCACCAACTCTATCACTACTGCCCATGTCGGGCCTGGAACCCATACGCCGCCGCTGCTTTTGTCTTGGAGTGTGCTTTTGTTTTGGGGTGAGATGGTTGCGCCGCCACCACCTAAGCTTGGTGGTGGCCGGCTGTTGTTGTAGCAGGAGCGAGGGAGAGAGGCCGGTGAGGAGAGGGGGGGGGGGGAAACGAGCGTGAGAGAGAGAGAGAGAGAGTAGAGAGAGACGCGTTAGAGAGGGAAAGAGTGGTGGAGATGGGTGAGGTGGGGAAGAAGAAAGGTTTTGTCTTATATAAGAGGGTATACTAGTAATTTTATCCAGAGTTAACGATCAAAACTAACGACCATCCATGCCAAGGACTATCAGTGTTATGAAAAACAAATCTACGGGAACATACGAGTGATAAGTTGTAAACATTTAGGATCAAGTCTGTAATTAGTAAAGTTTAGGGATCAAGTGTGCAAGATCTATAAACCACAGGGACCAACCAAGCAATTCACTCTGTATATACATATTTACATGTTTCGTTCTTACTATTCGTTACTTACGCCGATCATCCTTTTTAAAGTTTGTCTAAGATTTCGTTCTTTCTACTAACTACCTCTAGCAAATTTTATAATTTTCTTTTACACAATGACAAATTTTGTAGTTTTTTTTGGTTTTTTTTTTCTCGAAGATCAAAATATGTAATTTCTTTTACACAATAACCACAATAGTTACGCCGATCATTTTTTCTCTTATTCTTTTAACTACATTATATCTTGAAAACTTTCCGGGATATAAAAATTTAATATAAATAGTTAAAATATTTATTATGATGTAACATAAAAATTAGTGTACTATAATATGATAAAACAATAATTTTAATCATTTAAATTAGAATGAAAATGTATATTAGAAAAAAAGATATATATGTTTGGATAAGGAGCAGAGCCAGAAGCAACCATTGCAGGGCGTGATTGAGGCGGTGGTCTTGAAGATGCGACTTTTTTTAGAAAGAAGTGGTTTTAACCTATTCTGCTCTTGATGAAAATAGAATTTATATTTACTGATTTGAACATTATTAGTGACTTGGATATACATGATTAATAAATAACTTCAACACATTGTGTTTTTTTCTGTATGAAAAAACCCCACAAAAAAAGTCGTCTTTTATATAGCATTATGGTACTCGTTGGAAAGATAATAAAATGCTCGTTAATTTGATGTAATTTTTTCTTTAAGACATCTCGTATGTAAAAGTTATTAACGCTTAAAAATAGTGTGGGAAACATGAGAGACAAAAATATTTTTGGAGGGAAATAAGAGGGGATGTCACGTGACACACTCAAGAGCGGAAGGTGGACTCATTAAGGCCGGCGGGTGTGGAGGAGGCCCATCATGGATGATGGCCATCCACCTCACCTGCCACGTCAGCAAGGCCTAGGAGCATCATCACTATGATGGTTCAAGGGTGTGGAGTTAGGAGCATCATCACCTTTTTTTTATTTTTTTAATTAATTAACATTCGAAATTTTAAATTTAATTAATAAATATTCTAATATTAAAAAACGTTAAGAAAAAAAAAACACAACTAAAATTACATTAAACTACTCAACATAAAAAAATTACAAATAAGCTAGTCTGGTTCGCTATTCCAAATATATTCAACCAAGTCCGCTTGAAGATTGCGTGAACCCGTTATGTAACGAGAACTTGTTTAAATCTTGTTGATGTGGGTCAACAGGAACAGTATTTTCCGCCGGGGCATTTTCGTCATACTCACATATGGCTGCACTTTCGTCTTCGAGTATCATGTTATGCAACGAGATACAAGCATACATACAATAACACAACTTTTTTGGGGTGAAGGCACACGTTGGGTTTTCAATGATGAGTCATCTTGCTTATAGAACCCCAAATAACCGTTCAACATCCTTTCTTTCTGCCTCTTGATACTTGGCAATAGTTTTAACGATTGTAGCATAAGGTGGGTAGATCCCATCAGCAAGATAATACCCTCGCTTGTATTCCAACCCCGATACTGTAAAGTTGATATCTAGACCGGTTCCTTTTATGACATCGTCAAAAACCTCTAATTGGTTAATGACATTAATGTTGTTGTTCGAGCCAGGAACGCCAAAGAAAGCATGCCAAACCCATAGATCTTGTGAACAAACAGCCTCCAAGATTATTGATGGATGTCCTTGATCCCCTCGTGTGAGCATTCCGCGCCATGCATTCGGGAAATTTATCCACGGCCAATGCATGCAATCAATGCTTCCGAGCATTCCTAGAAAACCATGTTCTTGGTGGTGGAACTGATACAATTGCTGGACCTCACTGAAGTTTGGTTTTCGCAAATATTTTTTGCTGTGAAGCTTCACCACACACTTGCTAAACTTGTACAGACATTCTCGTGTAGTTCTTTCCGACATATTTAAATATTTGTTCCAGATTAAGATGAAATGTACGTATTCCTATTAATGTTACTAATTCTTTTTTGGTTCAGTTCTTCAAGAAACTCCAAGTCGTTGGAATACTCTATGTTCTCTCGAGGAACAATTTTTCAAAACCATTTTCATAGTTAACTATTGCTATTTCAAAGTCATGAGAGTAAAACGAACTTACAACATGAAATGACTCAAGCAATTTTTCATCGGCAACAATTTGCTCCAACATTTCCATTAAGAGCATCTCATCTGAATACCGTAATTAAGTGTTCTTACAAATTTCATGCATCTGTGTCTGCAAATGTAAATTCATCTGAGCTATTGTGGGTGCTCTAATGCTCCGTTTCCGAGTTTACTTGAGAAGGGAAATGAAAGTAAAGGAAAAGAATCGGAGGAAAGAAAAGGAAAAGAAAAAATGCACATCATTTACTTCCATTTCTTTCTAAATCGGAACGAAAACTAAACTAAAGGATTTAGCCTAGTTTTTCTTCCATTTCATTTCTTAAGTGAAACCCGGGAACACAACATGCTTTGTTTTCCTTTCTTTTCCTTCCTTAAATGAAACTCGAGAACAAAAGAAGTTTTCATTTTCGTTTTCTCTTATTAAGTGAATTCTGAAACACAAGAAAGTATAACGGTATGTTTATTAGTTTATTACCTCCATTTTTTTATATTATCAAAACCTGCACCAAACACACAAGAGATTCGTGACATGGCGTGCTGCCTGTGATGAAGCATGCAACTTTGGGCTCTTATATTGCATCTATGGACCGTTCTTAGATCAATCTTAATTAATTCTACATGTTTTTATAAAATCCGGATGAAATCACAATTAGTAATGAACAGGTTTCTAAATATTATAGAGAACTTAAATGTTATCTCTATTATCTTTATAAGGACCAAATGTCTCATATTTTCCTAGATGTTGGGTTTTATTTAAACCCCGCAGTAACGCGTGGCCGCGTGGGTAAACCCACTAGTATTAACTGAAAGCTTAAAACAGTTAGATCATGTGTAATGGACATTATAGCGGCATGAATAAGTTTTATAATGCCCCTAACACCGTCCCCTTGGCGTTATAGGGACATGAAAAAGGAAGAACATTTCTAGTATAATGCCAAAAGAAGAGGAAAAATACAGAAAGTAATAGATGAAATGACATAAGGAGCATTGACCATTACATATTTTTAAAAGGGCGTTATAATGTTGACGTTGCGAAAATCATGGGAGGCTCTTAGGGTCTCCGAGGAGGATCACGACTCCCTCGTTTTACTTGGAGGCATATTTTTAATGGAATTCTTATATACATAGGTTACATATATGTGTGTGTGCGCACATGTATATTTTACAAAACTCATTTTAAACTTAAACCTTGGGTCCATTCAAAACTCATTTAAAACTAAAAAACTTATTAGTCCATTTATAAGCTCAATATTCATTTAAAACTCAAAACTTAAGGTTTAAGGTGCATATTTTTGATGGTTCAAGCATGACACTTAAATATTTAGGGATACCCCTGGCGAAAATGTCCCATAGAGAACATTAACCATTACGGATGGTCTTATAGATTGCTATCTTGGCCGGTTATGATTAAAAACATTTGATTTTTTTTATGAAAAAAAAAATCTTTCTTATATTTAAGTAATATTATAGTTATACAAGAAAAAGTCTATCTTATCAAAAATAATACTTAATGACACTTATATATTTATAGTATTCGGGCTGTGAAAGTTTAAAACACAATAAAAAAAACCCAGAGAATGATAGAGTGTTGATATTATAAACTGTAAATATACAATTACTAGTTTTTATCCTGGAAGCGTCCCGGGTTGAAATATCTAATATGACATAATAAAATATATTATTATTATTATTATTATTATTATTATTATTATTTTAAACAAATCTCTGCCATAAGTTATGATATTCAAATATAAAAAACGAATCTCTGCGCCGGGGTATAAATCTAGTGCCATTACAAATGAATACGGAAGTTTGTAATCGATCATTCTAAAAGAACTAACATGAAATAAGAAAAAAAAGTTAATTATTGAAATATCGAATGCATTAGTCTACGGGTTATGTGATGCGTTAAAAAAATTCATGGGTATATGATCGGGTATATAGTTTGGGTATTTGGGTATGTTGTTTCGGGTAATCGGGTCGGGTATCACCTAATCCCAGACCCGACCCAAACCCACAATTTTTTTTAAACTAATTCCAAACCCGACACAATACCTGTATGGTTACAAAAAATAGTCATTTTTTCTCCGTTTTTTATATAGCACTATGGTATTCGTTGGAAAGATAATAAAACGCTCGTTAATTTGGTGTAATTTTTTCTTTAAAAAATCTCGTATATAAAAGATATTAACGTTTAAAAATTCTGGAAGGAAAATGAGAGAAAAAATAATAAAGGTTTAATAGTTAGATTTAGTAGATTAGGTTAAAGATTATAATAGATTAGGTTAAATCATATTTATGCTTTTTTTTAATTGGTTTACACTTGCCACATCACATCCTATGTGGCATCTCTCAAAGGAGAGGTTGAATAAAATTATGACATGTTGGATTAATCCCTTTGCAATATATATATATATATATAGGTCAATTATAAAATGAAACCCGCTTGAGTTGAGAAAACCTTTGAAAACCCATGTAGAAAACAATTTTTTTCTTTGAAAACAATAACAAATGTAAAATACATGTTTGTAAGCGTTTTGGGACAAAAAAATAAAAAAAAAGAGCCGATGGGATTTTTTTTTTTTAAAATAAACAAAGTTGCTAAAAACATAGGTAAATAGCTGAAAACATATGTTTTTTTAGCAACTTTGTTTATTTTTTTTAAAAAAATCCCATCGGCGCTTTTGTTATTTATTTGCCCAAAATGCTTAAAATCATGTATTTTACATTGGTTATTTTTTTTCAAAAAAAAAAAGGTTTTTTACATGGGTTTTTAAAGGTTTTTTCAACTCAAGTGGGTTTCCAAAATATCCTTTCCCTATATATATATAGGATCCGGATCATGTGAGAACTCCCACCAGTTGTGAGAACTAAAGAACTACATTGGACCATTAAGAAAGTGACACCTCACCAGCTTTATAGTTTTTTGTATTTTTTAAATTAAGGGCAATTAAGTCTTTTGCCCACAATAATTAGGGATAGTTTAGTAATAACACCCCACCCCACCCCCATCCCACCCCCACCCATACACATCAGATCAAGTCTCTCTCTCTCTCTCTCTTTTTAAATAAGATAATCTCTCACACCCTCTCTCTCGCACACACCAGCTCTCTCCCTCTCTCTCTACCCATCTCTCTCTAACTCTCGTTCTCTCTCTAAAAAACACACAGATCTGAGAAGTTTGAAGATGAAGGTGGTGGTGGCGAAGGGGCTGAGGACGGGTTGAAGACGAAGGGGGGGGGGGGGGGCGAGACGACGGTGGGAGACGGTGGTGGTGGCAGAGGTTGTTTTTGGGGGTGGTTCGCCGGTGGTTGAGGGCCGAGGGTGGTGAAAATGTCCCATAGAGAACATTAACCATTACGGATGGTCTTATAGATTGCTATCTTGGCCGGTTATGATTAAAAACATTTGATTTTTTTTTATGAAAAAAAAAAATCTTTCTTATATTTAAGTAATATTATAGTTATACAAGAAAAAGTCTATCTTATCAAAAATAATACTTAATGACACTTATATATTTATAGTATTCGGGCTGTGAAAGTTTAAAACACAATAAAAAAAACCCAGAGAATGATAGAGTGTTGATATTATAAACTGTAAATATACAATTACTAGTTTTTATCCTGGGAGCGTCCCGGGTTGAAATATCTAATATGACATAATAAAATATATTATTATTATTATTATTATTATTATTATTTTAAACAAATCTCTGCCATAAGTTATGATATTCAAATATAAAAAACGAATCTCTGCGCCGGGGTATAAATCTAGTGCCATTACAAATGAATACGGAAGTTTGTAATCGATCATTCTAAAAGAACTAACATGAAATAAGAAAAAAAAGTCAATTATTGAAATATCGAATGCATTAGTCTACGGGTTATGTGATGCGTTAAAAAAATTCATGGGTATATGATCGGGTATATAGTTTGGGTATTTGGGTATGTTGTTTCGGGTAATCGGGTCGGGTATCACCTAATCCCAGACCCGACCCAAACCCACAATTTTTTTTAAACTAATTCCAAACCCGACACAATACCTGTCAGGTTACAAAAAATAGTCATTTTTTCTCCGTTTTTTATATAGCACTATGGTACTCGTTGGAAAGATAATAAAACGCTCGTTAATTTGGTGTAATTTTTTCTTTAAAAAATCTCGTATATAAAAGATATTAACGTTTAAAAATTCTGGAAGGAAAATGAGAGAAAAAATAATAAAGGTTTAATAGTTAGATTTAGTAGATTAGGTTAAAGATTATAATAGATTAGGTTAAATCATATTTATGCTTTTTTTTAATTGGTTTACACTTGCCACATCACATCCTATGTGGCATCTCTCAAAGGAGAGGTTGAATAAAATTATGACATGTTGGATTAATCCCTTTGCAATATATATATATATATATATATATATATATATATATATATATATATATATATATAGGTCAATTATAAAATGAAACCCGCTTGAGTTGAGAAAACCTTTGAAAACCCATGTAGAAAACAATTTTTTTCTTTGAAAACAATAACAAATGTAAAATACATGTTTGTAAGCGTTTTGGGCCAAAAAAATAAAAAAAAAAGAGCCGATGGGATTTTTTTTTTAAAATAAACAAAGTTGCTAAAAACATAGGTAAATAGCTGAAAACATATGTTTTTTTAGCAACTTTGTTTATTTTTTTAAAAAAAATCCCATCGGCGCTTTTGTTATTTTTTTGCCCAAAATGCTTAAAATCATGTATTTTACATTGGTTATTTTTTTTCAAAAAAAAAAAATGGTTTTTTACATGGGTTTTTAAAGGTTTTTTCAACTCAAGTGGGTTTCCAAAATATCCTTTCCCTATATATATATAGGATCCGGATCATGTGAGAACTCCCACCAGTTGTGAGAACTAAAGAACTACATTGGACCATTAAGAAAGTGACACCTCACCAGCTTTATAGTTTTTTGTATTTTTTAAATTAAGGGCAATTAAGTCTTTTGCCCACAATAATTAGGGATAGTTTAGTAATAACACCCCACCCCACCCCCACCCATACACATCAGATCAAGTCTCTCTCTCTCTCTCTTTTTAAATAAGATAATCTCTCACACCCTCTCTCTCGCACACACCAGCTCTCTCCTTCTCTCTCTACCCATCTCTCTCTAACTCTCGTTCTCTCTCTAAAAAACACACAGATCTGAGAAGTTTGAAGATGAAGGTGGTGGTGGCGAAGGGGCTGAGGACGGGTTGAAGACGAAGAGGGGGGGGGGGGGGGGGCGAGACGACGGTGGGAGACGGTGGTGGTGGCAGAGGTTGTTTTTGGGGGTGGTTCGCCGGTGGTTGAGGGCCGAGGGTGGTGGATGTGCAGTGGTGGCCGACGACTGGTATGTTGTTATTATTATTATTATTTTGAAGCATCTAGGTTGTAGGTGGGGGTTTGTTTTTGGGGTTTTGATCGCCGGTAGGGGTGTTGGGGGTGGGAGACGGAGGAAGACAACGGGCGACAGAAGGAGGAAGACGACGGAGGACGACGGTGAGACGACGGAGGTTTGTTTTTTTTGTATTATTATTATTATTACTGCTATTATTATTATTATTAAAACTGTTATTATTATTTTTTTTTGTTATTATTATCATTATTTTTATTATTATTATTATTAAAGCTGTTATTATTATTTTTTGTTTTTTTCTGTTATTATTATTGTTATTATTATTTCTGTTGTTATTATTATTATTATTATTTTTATTTTTGGTTATTATTATTATTATTATTATTATTATTTATCTGTTATTATTATTTTTTTTATTATTTTTTATTTTTTGTTATTATTATTATTTTTTTCTGTTATTATTATTATTTTGTTATTATTATTATTTGGTTTTGTTTTACATTTGACGTTATACACATGTTGATATTTTTGGGGGTATTTTTTTACCGTTGGCATAATACGATTGTATAGATGTTTTTTTGGTGTAGTAGGTTGTTTTGGTTTAACACTAAGCGTTTTTTGGTGTAGTAGGTTGTGTATGTTAGATTTTACACTGGTGTAATTACCCTGGTGTAAATAATTACACCAGTGTAAATCATCCTCATGATATGTTTGTTTGGTTTTTTGCAGATGTAGCAGCGGTTTTTTTTTCTTTACAATAATGTATAGTATGATTTTTTTTAAATGTTTTGTTTTGTTTTTACATTTGATGTAATACACAAAAATGATATTATTGGGGCATTTTTTTTTACCATGGTGTAATACGATTGTAAAGATGTTTGTTTTTGGTTTTAACACTATGTGTTTTTGTTGTAGTAGGTTGTGTATGGTAGATTTACACTGGTGTAATTACCCTGGTGTAAACAATTACACTAGTGTAAATGATCCTTGTTATATGTTTGTTTTGGGTTTTACACTAGTGTAAATAACTACACCAATGTAAATCATCCTCATCATTTTTTTGTAAAATTATGTGTATGGCAGATTTACACTGGTGTAAATACACTAGTGTAAATCATACAGATTTTATGGATGGATGTTTTATATAGATGTAACTAAAACACTGAAGTAAATTTTACACCAGTGTAAAAGCGAGGAGGAGATGACAAAAAATGCACGTTTTTTTAAATAAAATTTTTTAAAAAAGTAAATTATTTTAATTAAAATAATAAAATAAACTTTAAAAAACGAGAGTGATACTAAAGAATGTTCAATCTTATTTTTTGTTTTAAAAAATTAAATTAATTAAAAAATAAAATAAAGTTTAAAAAAATTAAATCAGATTATATTATTTTAATAAAATAAACTTTAATTAAAAAATAACATAGTATTATATTATATCTTCTCTCCCATGTCTTTTTATTTAAATGCCCTTAATTGTACTTTAAGATAATAAAAAAATACTTAATAATCAAGTGAAGACAAAAATCCCAACTTTTGATCTCAACCATTTGATCATGAAGATCTAAGGTCCACAATGGTTCTCTAGTTCTCACAACTCATTAAGGTTCTCACATGATTCTAACCCTATATATATTCTCATAGAAAACTTGTGTTAATCAAAATTTATGTTAGAAAACTTACATTGTGATCGCCTCAACGCCTCTTGTACATGAAGCTCTCGTGTTTCAAAGTCTCTGTACCTGCTACAATAAAATGAAAAGAGAAAACGAAATCATAAAATTTTGAAAAGGAACCGGGCTTGTGTTTGACACAATTCCCTTAAACAAATTCGTCGTCTGTTCCCAGGGTACACCGGTTCAACAGTGCGGCGCGGTGCACTGCGGACTATCCCACTTGCCTGAAAGATAACCGGACTTCGATTAAGTTTGTTCTCTACATATATGTGTGTGTATGCATCTCTTTTCTACATATCCAAATGAGGCACAAAGCCTTCCATTATATAAGAACATGGATGTATGAAAAGTCTTCATAATTAGAGACTTAATTTGAGACATAAAGACTCTAATTAAGTGACATAAAATCTCTAATTAAAAGAAATAAAGACCTCTAATCAAAGACATAAAACTCAAGAGTTTTAGTCTTTAATTCACCACATTAAGGTCTTATTAATAATTATAATTTCAATAAAATCCATTTACATATTTCCAACAATCCCCCACATGAATGGAGATTATTCAGAACATACAAAAGTTTCAACAAACCCCCACATGAACGGGAGTCATACTTAGAAACAATCTCATTCCGATTAAATTTCAACAGTTGAGTTTTGCATACGATAGGTAGGTGTGACCCTTTGAACCTTCGCTTATGAAACACACTTAGCTCACTGGCTCTGAGTAGAACGCGATGTCTTTGAACTCGTCTGCCGTTTGTGTGGACGACAATACGCTTCACACAAAACTCTCATTGACAACGTCAAGTCCTCATTGTTGTGTCCGTTATGGTCATGGACACGTGCCTGGTTCTGCGAGAGCTATTAAGTATTGTGCCCCAACAATACCCTTCGAAGCGACCCCACTTCTCTCTCACATAGGTGATCTACTGGGACTGGTTACCTCAGTCAAATCATTAAAAGCCATAGGCTTAACCTCAACCTTGTCACTTTTTAGGAATGGACTAGGAAGCTTATTTAATTTAGGGAAAATCACGAAAATAGCCTTGACTTTTGGGTTTTTACCAAACTAGCCAGTGGAACCGTCTCTGTGAGACCGCTCCCCTTTCCCGAGGCACCTTAACCGATTCCCATGACCTTAGAGAAAAAGAGCCACTAACATGTGGCCACGTGTCCCAAAATCCTCTCTAGCTCTTGGAGGTGGCTTCCAGGTTCTGAGACCCTCCAAGACGCTTCCTTTTCACACTTCCACCTCCATTTTTAAAACGGCCATAACTTTTTTATACGACATTATTTTTTTAAAAAAATTACACCATAAAAACAAGCTTTTCATCCTTTTTCATTTCCATACCATATTGCTATACTTTAAATTTTTTTTTTTTTGCTGGGTTGATAGTACTTGCGTCTAAATATTTAAACACTTGCGTTTAAACATATTTGTACTTGCGTCTAAATGTTTAAACACTTGCGTTTAAACACTTTTGCATTTTGCATATAAAGTTAAACAAATATGATTAAGTAGATATTGTCAAGGAGGAGAAGATGAGAGCCACCAGCTTATTTTATATGAGGCTAAAATATTAAACATACATATTTGTATGTTTAATATTTGTTATGCTTTCGGGAAAGGGTGCATGGAGGCGCCGTCTCAGCGATGGGTTTGCAAGAACACCACGCCCCTTCCCACGTCCAGCAAGATAGAAGAAATTTGAAACAGACATATTTGAGAGCTAATACACATATCTTGAAATTTGAAATTGTTCGAATAAAACTGAAAATTGACAGTTAGATATTGGTAACTTAGTAACGCGTTTACAAACTATGAATAAAATAAAAAAAGTTAAAAATTAAGAAAAAAAAAACTTAGAAGGCAAAATCATGGCTACAAATGAACCAGTTTGCGTTCCTGAAATTATGACCAAACCAGAGGTTTGTTAACTCATTCTCCTGACTTTACTTGGTTACACAAAAGTCATTTGGGTCACTATCGTAAACAAATACGGAAATATTTGTTTTAACTTTATATGCAAAATGCAAAAGTGTTTAAACGCAATTGTTTAAACATTTAGACGCAAGTACAAATATGTTTAAACGTAAGTGTTTAAATATTTAGACGCAAGTACTATCAACCCAGCAAATTTTTTTTTTAAAGTATAGCAATATGGTATGGAAATGAAAGAGAATGAAAAGCTTGTTTTTATGGTGTAATTTTTTTTAAAAAATAATGTCGTATAAAAAAGTTATGGCCGTTTTAAAAATGGAGGTGGAAGTGTGAAAAGGAAGCCTCTTGGAGAGGTCTCAGAACCCTGGAAGCCACCTCCAAGACACAAGAGGTGGCTATTTTGGTAAAAGCCATTTGGTCAATGGCTATTATCGTGATTTTCCCTTTAATTTATAGTAAGCTCCCTTTTTCAAAATGTGGGATTTCCAACAACTCTTCCCCACAGTGACCTTCGCCAGTTCATACAATTAGGTTGTCCTATTGAACTCAGATCTTGGGATCTCCAGTTAACTGAGTTAGGTTTCCTTCGCATAAACCTAGCCTTTCATGGGCTTTAGCCCCATTCCTATTGATGACTTCTGAACTAATTCTCTGCTTAAGCCTTTTGTTAGCGGATCCGCGATGTTATCCTTTGACTTCACGTAGTCAACAGTGATAACTCCTGTAGAGATAGTTGTCGTACCGTATTATGCCTACGTCTTATATACCTATTCTTAATGATACACATTGTGATATGAGCTCTCCCAATTACCGATTGACTATCACATCGTATGCATTGGGCCAATGCCGGCTTCGGCCACCTAGGTATATCCTTAATAAATTGACGTAGCCATTATGCCTATTCATCCTTTTTATCCAAAGCGATGAATTTGGATTCCATCATGGATCTAGCAATAACCATTTGCTTAGATGATTTCCATGTTATCACGGCACCTCTAAGTGTGAACAAATACCCACTCGTTGCCTTGGAATCATTCGTGTAAGATATCCAATTCGCATCACAGTAACCTTCAATAACTGTTGAATATCTTTTATATTGCAGCCCGTAGTTTCGTATGTATCCTAATTACCAAAGCATCTGTGTCACGTAATTCCAATGAATTGAACTTAGGTTGCTCGTGTATCTACTTAGCTTGCTTGCTAAGTCTGTTCTGATACAACTTCTCAGATACATCAGGCATACATCAGGCTGCCAATAATTCTTGAGTACTCTAATTGGTTAACAGGCTCACCTCGTTTCTTAGCTAGACATTGACTCGTGTTAATGAAAGTTCTAGCCACATTAGAGTCATATCCATTGGACTTCTCAAGAATTTTGTCCACATATTAGGACTGACTTATAATAAGTCTGTTCTAGGTTCGTGTGATTTGTGCTTCCCAAAATCACATCCGTTCATATCAAAACTTCTATTTTCAAATGCAAGTCACCTCCACACTTGTTATTGGATAACTACCAAATGGGGTGATGAAAGTTTCTCCTTTCATATGTAGCTTGAAAACTTCTCAAGTACCATGTTTACATCCCTACGGATTGTTTCTTAAATGGCTCTTCCCCCCACATTGCTTGCACTTTGATTTAGTTTGAGTAATATCATTCATGATGACATTAGACACCCGTGATAAGATAGCGACTATCTATATCTTTGTGTTATTGAGGTCATCCATTATATTACTCAACCCATATTTTCCCCACGAACCGTTTTCTTAGCTATATGAGTTCTCCTCATATTCAGCTAAATAGTATCATAACCAATGAACTATTTATTCGGTCCTTTCGAGTCATCCTTTTTAATGAATTATATATTTTCTTTTACAAAATTCATTCTTATGTCGTCACATATGTTTGAATGTTCAAAGTTAATTTATTCTCTGTGGAGCATCTAAATTAACAAGGATTAGTCTAGCATGCTTTAGACTACAAATACTTAGCATGTGAACAGAAGATGCCTCATTCTGATTCCTCATAGCCTTAAGAGATAACTCACTATCTCTTTCTAACATTCACGTCTTAGTTTAGACACAAAATGAGATTTTGTTTACCATTCCAAAACCTTGGTTTAAAGAATGCTTCAAAACCATAATTAATTTCATCCATTAGGATCAAGACTCGTTTGTCTTTAATCTCCAAGGCTTCACCATTAACTCTTTATGACTTAAACATAAGTCTTAACATAAGTCACTTTGATGAGCATATTCATCATCAACAAGTCAATTAGATTGACACTCAACGACATGACTTCCACATATCCCTAAGTGATATGTATATATTTTGTTGAACCTATTTATTGGGTAACTCTCCCAAAATATATCATGAATCCTCCATATAGTTCAACCAACATTGATAGTTTGTAGAAACTCTACACGTCTATCACTATTCTAAGTCTTTTATAATAAATCTCGCAATATTTATCAAAGACTTATGAATAATAGCATATATTTCTATCATATGTTATAGTCATCAAAACTGCATTTGTGCATTTCTACGTAAATGCTCTCAACATTAGATGACATGTCTCGTTTTCGTGCATTAACTTCAATACACTTGCCATGTTGATCATGATCATCTCAATGGGGATGGTTGAAGAGTTTTTTTTTATTTTTTATTAGTCACTTAATTAGAGACTTAATTTTATAAATAAAGGCTCTAATAAATTTACATAAAAAGCTCTAATAAAGTGACATAAAAACTTTAATTAGAAAACATGAAACTCTACCCAAAAGTTTACTCTTTATTCACCACATTAATATTCCAATTAATAATTATAATTTACCAAATTACAATTTCAATATAATCCAAAACATATTACATATATATTTAAACGGATTCATATAAGGATATATAAACATCAAATCTCAAAGTGTTATTCTCTTCAACACTTTATCGTTCGACGAAATAATAGCAATTATATCGTCTTGTGGCATGTTTCGAGGTACTATCTCAGTACACTGTTCAAAACAACAAAGTTGTTTATACTTAACTACTTACAAGTAGTCGAACAAGTAAATATGTACAGAACAACATCAAGTTGTTTTACACTAAATAATCTCTCTAGACTATTTATGGTTCAAGTTATCATACTTCTCATACAAGTATCTAACCATACATAATTTGCAAAAGACATGTTTTATTCATACAAAACATTTCTACTTTTACAAGTATTTTCCATAAACTATACATATTTATGTTTTGATTACAAATCAAAACCATAAACTCTAATATAGTTTTATTATTTAAACCATTCCTAACTCACTTGTTAGAGTATATGGTTTTCATGATTAACCGTTTCTAATTCGTTCATTAGAAACTATACGTGTACCATATAAACATATACGGTTTAAAAATTAACCATTTCTAACATACTTGTTAGAATGCAAACGATTACACGTTTCATCATATAGAGTTTGGTTATATCAAATAAACCTTTTTCTAACACACCCGTTAGAAATAAATGATTACCAAAATCATTTTAAAGGTCATTGGTTTATATTCTCAACCGTTTCTAACCTGCTTGTTAGAAATACACCATTATGACAATCGTTTCAGACCTTGTTGGTTTATATAAAATAAACCGTTTCTAACACCCTCGTTAGAAAATTAAACCATTTACATAAATGGTATTAACTTTGGATTTTCCAAAATATACCCGTTTCAAACTCACTCGTTAGAAACCGTCAAATTTAACCAAACTGGTTTAATGTTGGAAAAGGTTGAAACACCCAATTCTCCATAAAGCCATGAGTTGAAACACCCACTAAAACCTTTAAGAATATTTGACCCAACTTAATGGTATTCTTATTATTTTTAAGTTTCAACTTTGGAGTATTAATTAGTATTCTTACTAAAACCTTCAATAAAACAAAATAAGTTTATAATTTTTTTTTCACAAAATTTCCAACACTTTTGTGTATTTTGTGCAATAATCTTTTCTAACACACTTGTTAGAAAATATAAACATCTTATTTTGTCTTTACAAAATCATCAATCTCTAACACGTCCGTTAGAGAAATCAATATATAAGTTTACAAATTAAACTTACTATTTTGTAAATAATAATTTCTAATACGCTTATTAGAAATGTTTCATGACACGTTATTCTTTCAACGTCGTCGATCCTAACACGCTTGTTAGAAATACATGTTTCAAAACCTTACATTTTGAAACCCTTTATTTTCTAATACTCTCATTAGAAAATGTATACATTTCAAATACTTTGAAATTATCTTTCTAATACGCTTACTAGAAAGAAAACGTGATCAAACGTTTTACATGGGTTTACAAATATTATGTCTTTTCTAATACTTTATTTAGAAATTCAATATTTCAAAAAAAAATGTTTAAACACATATTAGAAATGTTAATAGTCCGGTTTATCTAAACATAACTCAAAACCCATGAATCCGAAGATTAAATCAAAAAATCATTTTGTCAAACAATCTTTCTGATTAAGGATTGCATTCTCATCATGAATGTAATCTAATTCGATGTACCAAAAGAAAACACTTGCAAACTTTCACGAACCCAACTTCCTTAGGAGGAACACGAAAGTTTGTTTACTAATCTGTTTAAGTTTGTTAGAAAACTTACATTGTGATCGCCTCAACGCCTCTTGTACATGAAGCTCTCGTGTTTCAAATGTGACACCCGGCAACTTCCGGTAACTAACTTTTGAAAACTTAGTAAGTCTACCTTAGCGAGTCGCGCATACGTTACACAAAACAAGGTCGGTCGAGTCGAGTCGCACGTCATTAGAGTTTTAACATACGCAAGTCTCGAGTCCCGGGGATTGGTGAACGAATGTGAACGTGTTTACTTTCATGTATTATGTGTTTATAATCATTATGTGACTTGTCGGTATGTGAAAATGTGTTAACATATGTTAAAACGGAGTTTAACGCGCCAAATACACCACAATGGACCCTGTAGGCGATTAGCCTGGCTAATTGCCTTCAAGGTGGCGATTAGCCTGGCTAATTGCCTTCAAGGTGGCGATTAGCCTGGCTAATTGCCTTCAAGGTGGCGATTAGCCTGGCTAATTGCCTTCAAGGTGGCGATTAGCAGCCCTAATCGCCTGATAGAACTTCATAATCGCCTGCAACATGTCTGACGACTAAAAACACCTATAAATACCACCCTTGACCTCCAAAACATTATTTACACAACCCTAGCCGTCCCATAACATATCTCAACCCACAAACACCCTCTGGAACCCATTTTTACACACAAACAACCATTTCCAAGCTTATTCCATCATCTACTCTTAAATACAAGGTGTGTTCTTCAAACCCAAACCTTTAAATGATTATGTTTTACTCCCTAAATGTCCAGACCTGATTTATAAAGGTTTTTGTCTTTGAAAATCCATTTAAAACCGTTTCTAAACAAACCCACACCTTTACATGTGTTATATGTGTTGTATGTGATTAAAGATAGAGTTTTTGGGATCTAATCATGATTGTTTTTGTGTTATTATGATGTTTATAGCTGTTACAAGTTAGTATGATGATGTCCTAGGAGTTTGGATGGTTTTGGTCGTGTATTATGGATACTTGATGTTTTGACCCGTTTGAAGGATTTTGGATGATTTAGGATGATATGAGGTGTGTTGTTGATTGTTTGATGTTAGGGTTTGCTCTAGGATGATGCTAGAACAGTAGGATGCTTTCGGACAACGTGATTATGTGATTAGATCTGGATATTTGCTATTTAGGGCAAGTTATTGCATGTTGATGTGATGTTTTCATGTTAAATTGCTATTTTGGGAAAACGCTCGCATTCGGGACTGTTAGAATGATGAAAACTTAGGGGTTTTGCTTGGAATATGTTTGTTAATATGTTAGAATGATTATTGGGTGTTTGCGCACGTTTCGGATCTGATTTGGAGGGTTAAACGCGCGAAAAACCACATTTGCTGCACTATAGGCGATTAGCAATCCTAATCGCCTATGTTGTAGGCGATTAGGGGCATAATCGCCTAAAGAAAGACCCTACTCGTGTGATAGGTAGGCGTTTAGCATCATAATTGCCTTCAGTGCATGCAATTGTGATCCTAATTGCCTTCATGTCATGCAATTGTGACCCTAATCACTAGTTAAACCCTGAATTGCATACCACATGACCATAATCGCCTGATATGCATGTGATTAGCCCTAATCACCTAACATAGGTGGCGATTAGCCCTGCTAATTGCCTGTTGACCATCCCTAATCACGTGTTGACTTTCCTAATTGCATGCTAAGTCCCTAATCGCGTGTAATGCTGTTATAAGTGTATTTTAACATCCCGAAACCCGATTTGACACCTAGGAACATGATAGGAACCCCGTGACATGCTTAGTAACATAGTAACACGTGTTCGGACTTGTTCGTACGTTAATTGACCTATGTGTTAGAATCGTTGAACTTTAACGCATGTTAAGTGCTGAGTTGCATGTTTTGTGTATGTTTGAGTATGAGATGAACACGTGGAGTCTCGGGTCACCAATGGGATGTCGAGTCTTGTACATTTGGTCAGTTTAACAGTCAACGCATTTTCAAACGAACCTGGTTATGGTCTGGGCATCTAGGGACTAACTAACCTACGGGTTATTAGTCTAAGTACTTGTAACTGTCATATGTTAGGTCGCCGCTTTACGGGGCTAGCATAGCTTGTTGGTTTAAATCACTTTCGAAGTAACGCAACCCAAGGTGAGTTCACGGCCCCTCTTTTATATGTTTTCTTCGGGGGAGAAACATGCCACGCAATTTAACAAACTCAATGCTTTCGTATAAACATGTAACTCTTTTGGAAACGCTTTACTCATTTTGAATACGTAACTGTTTTTGGGAAGTGACTTGTTGTAAACACGCTACGCTTTTGAAACACTTTTGGGAAGCAACACTTTTGGAAAGCAACACTTTTGAATGCAACGCTTTTGAAACACAACTCTTGATTTGCAACACTTTTGTTTACTACACGACGAAACAAGGAGTCCCGGGGGAAACCATGAATGTGCGGGGTAGCACAACGGGGAAATGTGGATAGATCTATTGGGCCTGACCAACCCCACCCGTCGGCTAGGAGCCGGGCGGGTGCATATTGTCTCTAGTTTAGCAACACAAGCAACTCAAACACGGGCAGCAACTCAAGCAACGCTGTCAGTAATGGTTTCAGCATCACAGTCGTGGTAGTAGTAGGAAACGCTTGTTTGTTCGTTTGTTTATTCGTTTAACGTATCTTATGACATGGTATTTTGTGATCAACGCTCAACACACGGAAACTTATTGTAAACTTAAACCTGTGAACTCACCAGCATTATATGTTGACCCATTTTTGGCATGATTTCTCAGGTCGCTAAGGTAGCAGCATCTCAGGGCTTAGGCGCACGCGTCTGCACGGCGTCTAGTTTAGGTTCATGGTTTTGTTATTAAACAAGTTTGAAAACTTTTGGGATTTAGTTTTGTAAAACAATGCTTCCGCTGTTATTTCAAATGGTTTGGATTTATGTTTTTATTTTACGTATCTTATCATATAGTGTTGTTTATTGTGACCGTTGACTTGAATCCTGGTGTGTCACACGCCTCGCGGTAGAACTCCGCATGTGGTAATTTGAGGGTGTGACATCAAAGTCTCTGTACTTGCTACAATAAAAGGAAAAGAGAAAACGAAATCATAGAATTTTGAAAAGGAACCGGGCTTGTGTTTGACACAATTCCCTTAAACAGATTCGTCGTCTGTTCCCAGGGTACACCGGTTCAACAGTGCGACGCGGTGCACTGCGGACTATCCCACTTGCCTGAAAGATAACCGGACTTCGATTGAGTTTGTTCTCTAAATATATGTGTGTGTATGCATCTCTTTTCTACATATCCAAATGAGGCACAAAGCCTTCCATTATATAAGAACATGGATGTATGAAAAGTCTTCATAATTAGAGACTTAATTTGAGACATAAAGACTCTAATTAAGTGACATAAAATCTCTAATTAAAAGAAATAAAGACCTCTAATCAAAGACATAAAACTCAAGAGTTTTATGTCTTTAATTCACCACATTAAGGTCTTATTAATAATTATAATTTATCAAATTATAATTTCAATAAAATCCATTCACATATTTCCAACAATTTACTCCCCTTTAATGAAGTAGACTTGGCCCGATTGGCCGATAACTTCAATGATATAAACATTTCTTCCTTTGATATTGGAACTCCTTGTAAACTTCGTTGAATAGCCAACTCCAACCAAACCATGACTGATCTCGTGATCTTCTATCTCTTTCAACTCGGTTATTGTGGTCTGTCTCGGTTTGACCACGAAAGACAAAACAACATAAAAGTGATTGAGCCAGAAATCGACATAAAGTAAAGTACTAAACAATGATACCATTTCCTTTCCGTTAAGCGGTTGATCGATAAGGTAATTGTTGGTACATTATACCAAACAAGTCCAAATGCGGTGACTCATCAAACATTAGCCAGAAGTTGATTAGGAAAAGTGTGGTTGGTTCTCTTATTAAAGGCACTATCCACTTTAAAATTATATATAGCAAATGCATGTTCTCACTTTAGATGCACTTTGCCTTTTATATAATACAAATTGCATAGCTTTAATGGATGCATGTGTGTGTGCATTGAAGTTGATTTGTATAAAACCGTGGGTTCTAATGATATACTTAAATCTGATATCTAGGGAATCATACTTGAAGAAATAATAAATAAATTAGTTTCCTCATTTTTTTCTTTTCCCACTTTTGAAAACTATTTGATTTGTAAATCACAATTGAAATAATTGAGACTAGAGATTCTTACGTTTTGTAACTTAGTATCAACCATATTCCTACTTACATTTGGTGTAGAAACTTACTGTACAAAAAATTCTTTAACATAAAAATTGAATGAGAGGATTTTTTTTAAATGTTTCCCATTTTACTAGACATGTTTTTTAGTCCTAGAATCTAAAATAATTTTTTTATTATTATTCTACTAAAGTAGTTATACATTTTGTTTATATGTATTTCATCTAAAAAGATGTTTGAAAAGATAGAAAAATATTTCCAAAAATATAAAAATAAAATTTCCTTACACTTCTCATGTTTAGTTATGTTTAGTTAGTATGTTAAAATCCATTAGTATTTGATATAGTTGCACGTCAATTAAAATTTTTTTTTATCAACTTCTAATGAATACCCCTTTAATTAGCCATTAATCTAATCTTATATACTCTCAAAGTACTTCTGTCTTTTAACTTTTACAAAGAAAAAATGGTTCCAAACAACAACCACTACAACAAACTGGAGCTTTAGGGGCGACGCTGGTCGCCCCTAATAATTGGTCATTAGGGGCGACAGGAGCTTTAGGGGCGACTGTCGCCCCTAAAGGTTATGTCCTATTTGCTTGGTCCCTAAAACCCGCCGTGGCCCCTAAATGTGTCGCTCCTAATGCCTTTTTCCACGTGGCATTTCTTTTCCATTAAATTTTTTTTTTGCCACGTGTCATGCCACGTGGCAAATTTCTGTGCAATCTGGGCAGGACCTTTAGGGGCGACCCGTCGCCCCTAAAGGTCTTCTTTTTTTTTTTTTGACACACGCACAATCAAACAAAATAATAACAAAACAAATTAACCAAATATCAACATTACATATATATAAACATACCAACATTCGTCTAAACACTACAACATTCGTCTAAACAAACATACAAATATTTACAGTCAAGTATACCAACAAAACTAAATAAACATACCAAAAACGCCTAAACGTCTTCGTCTTTGTCGGCGTGATCGCCACTATTACCGCTTCCGCCTTGTGAATAACGAGCGATCTCTTGATCTCTTCATTTCCATCCTTTATTGAACCCTGAAATATAACCACGTACATGTTATAACCATATTTATCTTTGATTTGTACACTATTAGTGTCACAATATTTGACCACATTTGCCAATGTACTTGTTTCATTAGGTATGGATTATCATTTTATTATTAGAATTTATATCAGCTTGTTACATCTATCAAAGAATCGGATTGGTAAATGATGAAAAGATCACTTTGTTATATTTTTACTAAAGTTTTTAACCAAAGATTTATAGAAGTGAAATGATCCTATATTTTTACTAAAGTTTTTAACAAAAGATTTATGTAAAATACCTTCAATGGTGTGCAAGAAGGTCGCAATTCGAGTTTCGATTTCTTTGTTGGAGAAGCTTCAGAAACCTTTGCATCCTTATAAACACAAGCTGGCCTTTTTGCTTCTGTTGTTTCCCATGTTAAAGTTGGTGCTATCTTCAATTGAAGCTTAAAACATATACCGGGTATATTTAGGTTAAAATTTCAAAAGTATAAACTAACTAATAACTAGAAATTTTTCTTGATCAAAATAAAAATGAATTAAAGAAGAAAAAAAACTCAGATTGCAATTCATTTGATCTACACCATGAGAAAAACAATTGTCCTTGGAAAGGCCTCCAAGATTATGAGCATTGTATGTAGGAGCTTGATAACTACAACTCCCATTAAATGTGGTAGACCCAAATGAATATAAAGAAGGCAAGTTTATATCGAAACTGCTCCGGGATTGATTCATACATACATACATACATACATACACTCGTACATATATACATACACGCATACACACATACACTCATACATACATATACATACATACACTCACGCATACATACACTCATACAGCCATACATTCGCACGCGCGCGCGCACACACACATACATACAAACATACATAAAAATAAAAAAAAACAGAAAAAAAAATAGAAAAAAGAAAAAAAAGAAAAAAAACAGAACAAACGAAAAAAATTTAAAATAAAACAGAAAAAAATAAAAGAAAACAGAAAAAAATTAAAAAAAAAACATAATACATACCTAAATACTCATACTTACCTATTTACACACATACAAACCTATATATAAAATTTAAGGCATAAATAATAAAAAAATAATTAGGGGAGACTACTAACCGGAATTAGGGGCGGATCTTCAGCGGGTTTGGTAGATCGGAGCTTCCTACAACTCATATTATTATTATTAAAAAAAATTAAACATATATACTTTAATAAAAATACAAAAAAAAAACGAAAAAAGAAAAAGAAAAAAGAACTTACAGTGAGAGAGCAGAGGAGAGGGAGAGGAGCTAGGGCAGAGGAGGGTGGTTCGGTGGTGGGTTCATCCGGTGGTGGGCTGCTCCGGTGGTGGGGGTGGTGCGGTGGTGGGGGTGTGTTAAAAATATAGAAATCTCAACCACAAACACAACAAAATAAAGAATCACAACCAAAGAACAAGAATAGCGACAAAACGGTGACCAAAGATATTATTAAACCAACCCAAAAGTACCCCCCAATACCCTAGAGTTCTATAATCATAGAACTCAAAGAATAGAACATTGTTAGATCCAATAGCTGATAATAATATCAGATACTGGATCAGAAATAAAAACAATACAAATCAAAGACTTACAGACTATAAACCATAATACAGAGAGACGATACCTAAACAAAATACAGAGAAGACTATTTTAGAGAGAGAAACAATAAAACGAATAATGAATAAAAATATCTATGAACTAGTTTATATATGCAGCTCGAGAAGCTTCTGATCTGGATGGACGCGAACAAACGAGAACCACACGATCAATCAACCACCAACCGTTGGATCAATCTGTTATAACAATAAGAAACAAACTTCGTCGAAATGGATCAGCCCATTATCAAATAATAAGCCCAATAATCAGACTTAACCCAACATAACCGAACAAGCCTAAAAAGGTTGAATTAACCCAATGGACATATTTTTAACACGCCCCCTTCATTCAAACCTTTTTGAACAAGTCAACCAGTCCCAATTTGTCACACAACACTTCATGTTGTGACCCATTGAGCCCTTTGGTTAGAAGATCAGCAATCTGCTGATCCGAACAAACTTTAACAGTTCGTATAATACCATTTGAGATCTTTTCTCTAATAAAATGAAGATCAATCTCAAAATGTTTAGTTCTCTCATGAAAAACAGGATTAGCAGCTATTGAAATTGCTGCCTTACTATCACAGTTAAGTATAACTGGAAGTTTGCAGTCAATTTTCAATTCTCTTAAAAGATTTAAAATCCACATAATTTCACATGTAGCAGAGCACATTGCTCGATATTCTGCTTCTGCAGAAGAACGAGACACTGTACTTTGCTTCTTACTTTTCCAGGAGATCAAAGATTCTCCCAGAAATATGCAGAAGCCTGTAACAGACTTCCTAGTTAATAGACATTTTGCCCAGTCAGAGTCTACCTAAGCACATAGATCTAGACTTTTAGATTTCCTAAACTGTAAACCTTTTCCAGGTGACAGTTTAAGATATCTGAGAAGTCTTAATGCAGTTCTTAAATGACCATGAGTGGGTTTATGCATAAACTGACTCAATACTAGAACAGAATAGCTTATGTCTGGTCTAGTAATAGACAAGTATATAAGCTTTCCTATTAACTTTTGATATCCATTTATATTACCTAACACTTGCTCACTCTTACTATGTTTATTGGACAAAACAAAGTTTTGTTCAATTGGTGTGTTAACAGGTTTACACCCTAAATAGCCAAATTCACTCAACAGTTCCATACAATACTTTCTCTAAGATAAATTTATCCCAGATTCAGTATACAATACTTCAATTCCCAAGAAGTATTTCAATATACCTAAATCTTTTATTTGAAAATTAGAACTCAGAAACTGTTTTATTTTTTCAATTTCTGATACATTGTTACCAGTGATAACAATGTCATCTACATAAACTAAAAGAACTAAAAAATCACTATTTTTAGACTTAATAAACATGGAATGATCACAAGTACTCTGTACAAATCCAAACTGTAAAAGTACATCAGTGAGTTTTTCATTCCATTTCCTAGGGGCTTGCTTTAGCCCATATAATGACTTAATAAGTTTACAAACTTTATTGTCATTAGCTGAGCTATAGCCTTCAGGAGGAAGCATATATACATCCTTAGTGATTGACCCATAGAGAAAAAGCATTATTTATATCTAATTGAAATAATGACCAACCATTTTGAACAGCAAGACTTAAAACACACCTAATGGTAACCATTTTAACAACAGGTGAAAAGGTTTCACCAAAATCTAACCCTTCTCTCTGGTTGTACCCTTTGGCAACCAGTCTAGCTTTAAACCTTTCTACTTCACCATTAGCTTTATATTTAACTTTATACACCCATTTACATCCTATTGGTTTTCTACCTTTAGGTAAATCAGTTAATTCCCAGGTTTTGTTTCTATAGAGAGCCTCCATTTCTTGATTCATAGCCTCAACCCATCTTGGGTCTTTAGAGGCTTCTGAATAAGAAGTTGGTTCTACTGTTCTATTTAAACTTGAAACAAAACAGAAATTGTCACTAGATAAGTGGGAATAATTGACAACCTTTTCCACACCATATTTAACTTTTCCTTCTACAATATAGTCACTAAATTTTCTAGGCATATTAGAGACTCTTTCAGACTTTCTATACACAGACATTCCCTCAGGTGGGTTATGCTCTTCTTCATATGGAGTGTTAGCATCCTGGTTTGCCATACCAGGGTTCCTGCAACCTGGGCTACCAGGCTGCTGAGCTGGGTCAGGGTCTACCCCCCCCCAGTAGCCCTAGGAGTATTCCCTGGTTGCAAACTAGCTAATCCCTCCTGAGCTAAACTTGTTCCCCCTTCATCATTGGGAACCTTTAATTGATCAGTCACATTAAAATTTTCAGAAGTATTTGTTTCATAAAAATCAAAGAAATTTAAATGGTTAACATCATTAACCATTGGTTCAGAACCTTCAGAAACTTGTTTAAAAGGAAATATTTCTTCATAAAATCTAACATCCCTAGAGTACTCAATACTCTTTGTATCAAAACACCAAAGTTTATACCCCTTTTTAAAATTTGAGTACCCTATGAGAACACATTTGTCAGACCTACTTGACAACTTATCTGAATTATTTAAAATGGTATTATAACAAAGACATCCAAAATTTTTAATGTGACTGAGAATGGGGGGAAACCCATAAACTACTTCATAAGGACTCTTTCCTAACAGCACAGATGAGGGGATCCTGTTAATTAAGTAAGTTGCAGTTAATACACAGTCACTCCAGAATCTAAGTGGGATACCACTCTGAAAAAGTAAAGCCCTAGCTGTATTTAATAAGTGCCTATGTTTTCTCTCAGCAACACCATTTTGCTGAGGTGTATAGGCACAAGTGGTTTGATGAACAATACCATTTTGGTTACAAAAGGATTGCATTTGTCTGTTAACAAATTCAGTCCCATTGTCACTTCTAAATATCTTAACTTGTTTTTTAAACTGTGTTTTAATCAATTAATAGAATATAACAATATTTTCAAAAACTTCTGTTTTAGTTTTTAACATGTAACACCACACAGTTCTAGAAAAATCATCAACCACGGTCAAGAAATACTTATATCCTTCTCTACTTGTTATCCTGTAAGGACCCCAAACATCTAAGTGAACCAAATCACCAACTTGTTTGGTTTTGTGGTCACTTATAGGGAAAGGAACTCTTACTTGTTTTGCTTTGTGACAAACATCACAAGGCTGAGAGTTCCTATGTCCAAGATTAAGGCTATCCCTTAACACAGCTAAGACTTGATCAGAGGGATGACCAAGTCTACTATGCCATAAATTGGCATCAGTGACACTATTAAAACAACTATTATTTACACTTACATGTTTCCCTATAAAGTATAATCCATCACACTGTTTACCAGTCACCAGGACTCTCTTGGACTTGGAATCCTGAATGTAACAACTTTGTTCATCAAATAAGACACTTAGCTTATTATCTCTAGCTAACTTATGAACAGACATTAAATTCACACAATAATCAGGAACTAAGAACACATCATAAAGTATAACACCTTCTGCAAGTTTAACATCTCCAATTTTAGTTACTTTTGCACTTGACCCATTAGGATGTTTGACTAATACATCATATTCAGAAACATCAATGCAATTAAACATATATTTATCACTATTAGTCATATGTTGATTAGCTCCAGAGTCATTAATCCAACCATGACTTATAGCATTTTTAACAAAGTTTGAACAACTTGCAAAGTTTTTAAAAATGTGTTCTAAGTTTGAAATTTTTGACATACATGAAAAACCATTTATAAACACACTTTTACCTCCTGAATTAGTGGTATGAGACTCACTTCCATCTTTCTCACTGATCAGATTCATGAGTTTTGATATCTGTTCAGAAGAAAAAGGCAAGCCAGTAGAACTAGACCCAGAAGGTTTATTATTAACAACAGAAGCATTATTAGAAGACACATTTGCCCTAACAGTTTGATTAGGTCCACTCCTTCTAGTACCAGGAGGATACCCAACCAACTCATAACACCTATCCTTAGTGTGCCCAAGTCTATTACAATGAGTACACTTAAGGTTAGGGTTAGGACCTCTATTAGAACCAGAAAACTTCCCATTATTAGTATTCCCAGTATTGGTTCTAGTGAAGAATGCAACATTAGACCCTTTAGCATTGTTAGTGCTAGAACCTCTATGTGATTCTTCTCTAGACACAATAGAGAAAGCATGTTTAACAGAAGGAAGTGGATCCTGCATCAACAAATTTGTTCTAACAGGTTGATACACATCATCTAGACCCATTAGAAATTGCATAAGTTTTATTAGACCATTAAAACTGTTAAAATCCCTTGATGCTTCACAAGTACAAGGGGGTAATTGAACTATGGAATCAAATTGTTTCCACATAGTGTTAAGTTTGTGATAATATTCAGAAACTGAACTTCCATTTTGACTCATAGAACAAATTTTTTGATGCAGGTTAAAGACAACAGATCCATCTACCTTATCATAGGTTTCCTTTAAGTCTAACCAAACATCTCTAGCCAACTTAGAAAACACCTGCCCTAAGTATAACTCTTCACTAACAGAATTTAACAACCAAGTCAGAACAACAGAGTTACACCTATCCCATTGCTTAGCTAATACCTCATCATCAGTAGGCTTGACAGTGGTGCCATCTATAAAACCATATTTGTTTTTAGTTTCAAGAGCTAACCTCATAGCATTAGACCAAACCTTATAGTTTTCAGTACCCTTAAGTTTACAGTTATTATTGTTAAAGAACTTGTATCACTTGGATGAATGTATAAAGGATCACCAATGTCAAGTTTACTGATTAAGGTACCAGTATTAGGGTCACCACCACCAACAGGGCCTGGTGGTGGAACAACAACAGCATCACCCTTACTGAGCAATAAAACAGGAACAATAACAAATAAAGCACAACACACCTAACAGAAGCAGATAACACTACTCAAACAAATAACCAGTTTATATAATACCCTAGAAGGACGAAACTGTGTCAGTGTAAGGATAGTGGGTTCATCACTCAAGGTGCCCACCCAATTCTTAACACAGGAGCCCTTTTATTAACTATAGTATATATATATACTAATAATATGCAATAACACGAAATCACAGACAACAAACAAATATCAACCAAGAAACAGACACAATCAAATACTTGAGCCAATACCGGTCCTCCTAACCCGGGCCTTGCTCCTAGACACAATAACAGATACAAAAAAAAAAAATGGAACAATCTCACCAGATAACTCGTAGTCTGTAACCTTCACTTAGGGTTACACGACCAGAGAGCAAACTCCACAGCTTTCCAGACCAATACCACGTTCCAGAACCAAGATCCAAAGCCTCCAGCCAACCACAGTTGACAAAACCCTAGATCTACAACCAATACCAGATGCAAGTAATAGACAAGATCTACAAAGATCAGATCTACTACTAATACTAAAAACCACAAGTAACAGACAAGATCTACAAAGATCAGATCTGTTACAGACGTATTAAAGTCAAGATCTACAAAACAAGATCCAAACCCTAATACCAACTCAACAAAGAAAAAGACAGCGGAAGACAGAAAAAGAAAGATCAGAGAGCCTTAGGCTCTGATACCATGTTAAAAATATAGAAATCTCAACCACAAACACAACAAAATAAAGAATCACAACCAAAGAACAAGAATAGCGACAAAACGGTGACCAAAGATATTATTAAACCAACCCAAAAGTACCCCCCAATACCCTAGAGTTCTATAATCATAGAACTCAAAGAATAGAACAATGTTAGATCCAATAGCTGATAATAATATCAGATACTGGATCAGAAATAAGAACAATACAAATCAAAGACTTACAGACTATAAACCCTAATACAGAGAGACGATACCTAAACAAAATACAGAGAAGACTATTTTAGAGAGAGAAACAATAAAACGAATAATGAATAAAAATATCTATGAACTAGTTTATATATGCAGCTCGAGAAGCTTCTGATCTGGATGGACGCGAACAAACGAGAACCACACGATCAATCAACCACCAACCGTTGGATCAATCTGTTATAACAATAAGAAACAAACTTCGTCGAAATGGATCAGCCCATTATCAAATAATAAGCCCAATAATCAGACTTAACCCAACATAACTGAACAAGCCTAAAAAGGTTGAATTAACCCAATGGACATATTTTTAACAGGGTGGGTCGAGTGGTGTGGGGAAGAAGGAAAAAGGAGAGTGAGGAGAGGGAAGGGTAGAGATGGACTGTTGTTGTTGTTCATTGAGAGAGAGAGAGGCAGAGTTTTGAGGGTAAAGAAAAAAAAGGAAAAGAGGGAAAGAAAGAATTTAGGCGGGCAGTTTATATTTTTTGGACTTTTAGGGGCGACTGTCGCCCCTAAAGGTGTCGCCCCTAAAGCCTAAACGTACGATTAAATGTGCCTCGTTGATCTGCTCCTTGATCCGACGGCTAGGGATATGATTGGCCTTTAGGGGCGACCAAAAAAGCGGGTTGCCCCTAAAGGTGTCGCCCCTAAAGCTCGAAATTCTTGTAGTGAACTAAAATATTTCCAATTATCCCTCATCACCAGCATATGTCCCATAGACTGATTCACTCAAACTACAACGCCTAAACTGGAGGAATAAAGGGAAACGAGCGACATCGGAAACTTAATTGGATGACAATTACTGAGCATGTTGGACAAATTATACGCTACTTATGAAGAAGCCCAAAAAGAAAAAAATCCGCTAGATATAAGATGTAAGCAAAGTGAAGATTTTAAAATATTGACAACGAGCACAAATCATCTTACGAGCGGGCCTTAGACTATCCGGTGTGGTCATGTGGTGAAAGGGGCATAAAACGACATGTGACAGTCACGTCAATTCCTCTCTAACCCCCAAAAAACCATGGGGTGGTGGCATGAAGTTTTTTATTTTTTAGTCAACCAACCAATAAAAAATAACTTATAACTCAAGAACCGGTCACAATCATCCACCTCACCCACACATTTTGCCTCATGTCCGTGGAAATTAATATCCACTAAATTTGTCCCATGCCACATACGGGATGGTGTTGATGGCGTGGAACCCTTCACCTTCCACGCCCCTAAATCGTGTAGCCTTAAGATGCTTAAAATGCTGACGTGAAGGGCTGTCGGTGATGCCCAATATCTCCTCTTGTTTGAGATGGTTTAACCATTTTCGTGAAAATGATTTTAAGAAAGGTGACATGTTTGTTTGAGTGGATTCTGGATAGGTTAATTGCGTGTTATTCAGGAAAGCCTATTACGTCAAGAAGTTCGATCTTACTTCAAAACAAATTGATTCGAGACACAAATGTCGCCGTTAACGGGAAAATGGACCCCCTTTATTTAATGGTTTTGTATTTGTGTTACATGGTGGATTCTGACTTGTACCCTACATAAAATAAGTATCTTTTTGGATGACGGAAAAGTTCCAACTTGAATACTAAATGTTACTTTTAATTAGGATAAAAAAGTGACTTACACGTTGCAACAAAATAATTAGGTACCAAAACCTTTAACATGCCTTGAAATACCAATGTTAAATTCACAAATCAGTGAATCACAACTGATTCAGTTCTTGTTTCTAATCAATTATCGAACACACGATGAACTTGACACACAAGTTTTCTTCATTAATGAGAGAAAACGGAAATTACAGCCTTGGCAGCACAACTGAAATTACGAAAGACAAACTATAATAGCTAGTTAACTTTATCAACTTTTCACAAGTTGTGTAACTTGAAAAGATATATATAGTGTGTGTGTATGTGTTTGTGGTTGGGGGGGGGGGGGGGGGGGGGGGGGAGCATGAAAACCTTAAATTATGAAGGGTCAGACTCAATACGTATAAAATTTTCAGATAAAAATCAGAAATTTATGACTTAGGAAAAAAAAACCTAGGGGGACCGGGGGCCTCCATGGCCCCTTCTAAGCTTTGCCCTTGCTTTGGATGCAACCAACTTTAGTAACCTACAAACCTTTGCTCGCGTATGACCTTTGTTACGAATGAGATTTCAATTAGCAGCCTACCCTAGAGAAAGACAACCGGATACCGCCGCATTACCCCTTTTGTATTTAATTTAAATACTAAAATATTTAATTCTTGATGTGCTCTGAACCACCCCACGAGATTAATCCGTACTGCTATGTAATATCGTCTTATTTATCAACCAACACCTTTACACATGCCTACACAATTAAATGTGTAAAATTGAAAACTAGCGTGCAGAAAAACCATTCAAATGTTCACACTACAAATATAATTGTAAACGTAAATGTCAAAGAGTCAAAAGAAAAAAAAAACATTCCAACGCACGTCTATGATTGAAGAAAGTAAGGAAAAAAATATCTACAAAACACGTTTCTTCTTTTTACGTTGATAAAGAAAATGTTTTTATAGGAGTTACTTTTACTGTAAACTTTTTAAATAATTTTAATCTTAGGATACCCCTAAGGCCTAAAGTAATGGGTGTAAAACCTTTACCATTTTAATTTTACTAGCATGCCGTTTGTTATCTTTTTCCATAAGTTGCAACTCTTGCGCGCGGTTTGACAAGATACACACGTAGTTTAAAGGGCTACCAATTACAATAGTGGGTATTCCCGCGCGTTGCCGCGAGGATTTGTAAAATAAAATTGCAAACACATGAAGTTACAACGACAAGCGATGTACAACAAACCATATCTAAAAATGGAATACTGTATTCAACATGTGATGTTTACATACATTAATGATGATCTTGCACTTTTCCACTAAGCCAAGTTTAACATGTGATGCTTACATAGAGTGACAATGATGGTACACTATCCTACTAACCAAGTGCCAAAAACATGTCATGTTTAGGGGAAAATATAACGTAAGTGTTGTCCTTAGCTCCCATTAAAGCTGCAGCGTCTTTAATGTCTCAAAAAGCACACTGTAAGTGAAATGCAAACACGTATAACTATTAAGAAAACCTCTTTTAGTTCCACCAATCAGAGTAATCAAGTGAAAATATAGAATATGGGTCAAATAAATAGAAAAGCATGTATATAGAAGTCATGCCATTAAAAGTTAAAGCTACAACAGCACATTAAGATAAGCAAAATGTTGTTGTAGTTTACTTTTTTTTTTTGGACGGCGGATTTCACAACAAACGGTAATGCCGCTCGCTACCAACATCGGTAGCTACCATTGCCCCACTCCCGCAACCAAAGCTATGTTGTCTTAACCGGGCCCATGCTTGGTGCATTAGAGTTTGGCTGGCGTCCCCCGAGAAAATTTCCAGCCCCCTGCCGTGAGCAGGAGTTGCACCCTCCGCAAGAGCAGGGCACTCTCCGGAGTAAATGCACTGTATTAGAAAACTCGGGCGCTCCTCAGGTTCGAACCGGCGCCAAAGGCCCCTAGTTCTTACCTTCATTGTTGCTGGCCACTGGGCTGGGAGCCAGTGGTTTGTTGTTGTAGTTTACTGCTGTGTGGTGGATGTAGGTGGATATAGAACTGTACATTACGGGTTGATAACAGGTAGGTTAAAGCAAAAGATGTCAGTTAGTAGGTGGATGGTACATTTGTAAGGTTTAGGGTGAGTCTTCTTTGAGGCGTTTCATTATTTCTTCATTGCCTGCATGGGTGAAAGTTCATAATCAGAGATGTATTTTATTAAGTTTTAAATTTTGTAACTTTTATAGGCTGGTGTATTTATGTGACTGAAATGTAGCCTCTTTTGGTAGTTAGAAATAAAATAGGAAGTTTTAATGCTCTCGATTCCCTCTTTCAAATTCCCTGAACAATAGCCTAAAATTGTGAGTTTCAGCTAACGGCGTTTGTGTGACTTAACGGCGGGTGCAATGAGAAAAAATAAATTAAAAAGTGAGACTGGTGGAAAAAATAAACTTAGATGAGATTATTATTGGCCAACAACACATTGGTGAGATTATTATAATCCAATTTTCCTTAAAAAATATCATTCCCCACCTATTTAAACCTAACCTTCTCCTAAGTTTCACAAACACCACAAATTACCTAACAGCTCTACAAAAATTTTCTTTTTTACTTCCCTCAATTCTATAAAAAACCCTCTATTAATATGATTTTTGAAAAATACCAATGGAGGATACGGAGTACCCAAGTACATTTTTGATCAACTCATCTAGTTCATCCGACTCCTCGGGTTGTTCAATGGAATTTTTTGAAAAGATTTGTGAGCACGCAAAGCTTGGGCGATCAAAGAAAAAAAGCGCATCATGTTGAAAGAATTATTTTTAAAGATAGTGAGATATATTGAAGTCGGATTTGAATGGTTTCAAGAATGGTACGACGCTATACGGGAAAAAAGAGTTCAAGGGCGATACAATGCACATATGCGGTTGCTCAACTTCAAGCCGGTAACATTCTTGACGAGTATAATGTGTGTTTTTGCAATGTTGTTATTAAATTATACGTTTGAGTTCCGAAGAAGAGTATTTTTTTTTTAAATATGAGTATTTATTTTTCTTCATTGTATTGTTATTTAATTCAATGTATTTTAAAACTGTTGGTTTTTATTTTATTTAATTTTAATTTTTATTTAAAAAAAATTAGTGATGTATAATGATGGGTGTTACAAGTGTGATGTGTAAATACAATGGGATATCATGGAGTGAGGTGTCAAATGATGATTGCCTATGATAGTGTGAAGAGTGATGGAATATGATGGGTGCCTCTAAGAGCATTCACAGTCCGTCTCCCATCCTCAACCATATAATTTAAGGAAAAATCATAGTTTTTTAAATTTGTCTCTCACTTTTTTAAAGTCTCTCACATTCCATCCCCCTATAAGTTTTTTTTTTTTATTATTATTACTTTCTTTCTTCACAACCAACATCAAACCACTCCATTTTCAATTTGTATTATTTTATTATTATTAAATGAGAATGGGGGGAAGTATGGAATGCTCCATATATGGAGGCTCAACATGGGTTTTTTTTGCAAATTTTAGAAATGAGGTATGGGGATATGGGTTAGGATGGAGTGAGTTTTTATAGTATTTTATTAAACTTTAAGGATGAGGGAGGGAATGAGGGATGGGTTGTGAATGCTCTAATGCCCTAACATCGATTTTTAGGGACACATCATATGAGGTGGATCTTGTTAGCTTTGTATGGAAGGCAATACTTGTGCTTAAAATCTATAAACATGCGTCTCCGTAGTTGTAGATTACTTGCTATAAACCTATCTCTTCATTGATGTTGATGGTATGCTATTTGTATAAGATGTTACAAGTTGTATGGATTATAAGTATTTTCAAACTTTTAAGGATTGAAATCTCGACGTTTCTTTAAATAATTTATTTTTGTTTGTGTTCTTTTTAAGTTGCATGGAGAAGAACTTGCATTCGATGGGTTTAGAGGTACATAAACGAAAGAGAAAGGAAAGCCCAATCTGTAGGTTGATGGGCTGATGGTTAGGTAAAGAACGTGTCCTTGGGCTCACTATACGCAATCAAAAAGTTTTATTAGCCCATGCGCATTATACGCAATCATTCATCAAAGGTTAGGATGAAATGTACATTGAAAGAAAAATTAAAAATCATATGAAGAGTATCAAACGAACTACGATTGAACTTATTCAAGCGACATTGAACCCTACGATATTAGTTGGTTGGTTTTCGCTTTTTTGGATTTTTTTTCTTGTAGTTTTTAGAATTTATGATATATCATTGTGTTTTTATGTAGCATTGTGTATTTTTCTTATTTTCAACATTGTGTCATTTTTGCGATTCATTGTGTCTTTTTTTCTTCAGCATTGTGATGACCGTTTGTCGTCAAGGGTCATACAAAACCTAAATAACCTAGGTAGCCAGGGTAAGTAGGGAATATCGAATCCACGAGGAGCATGTGGTTAACGTCACAATGGTTGTTTATTTCTCTAAGCTAGTTACCAAAATAAATATACAAAATACAATTATGAAGTTTGCTAATTTTATCTTTTTGTTTTATAGAAATGTTGAAATGATAACAAAATAATCTAAGTAAATAATAAAGATAAATGTAACTTCCACCCAGAATCCTATTCGTATAATCTTGCAACCGATTCGATTTAACCATAAGAACACCACATAGACATGGCCTTGGGATTATTGGTTTGTAACGTTAACTAAAGACGATTTTCAAAAGTACCCAAACAACCTATTAACCAGGGATGATTTTTCAAGAGTAACCAAACAACCTAATTATCCTGTAATGATAACTAAGAACGATTTTCAAGCGTAACCGAACAATCTAGTTAAGCTATTACAACCCAATAATCTAGTTATCATTTCTTGTCACCATAACTATTTAGATTGAAATAATAACTAGGGACATGTTTTCAACGTAATCCGTACGCCTAGCTATCCTTATACAAATACCAATCACCCTCCTAGTGATACTAGTCACGTCAACAGAACACGTGATATCAAATATGAGCACACGTTTATTCAATCCAACACAAGTAGTAAAAATACTAGTTCATACATAATCAAAACGAGTTCAGAATAGAAAATCAATACAAATATTCACCCGGGGTAATCACGGATGACTTAACCGCTCATGGTTATGGTAGAAGCCTCCATCCCCTTGTTTCTCTGGCATCGTCTTCTGCTACGTCCAACCTAGGCAGCCAAAAGCTGCTGCCTTTGTTCCGTCCAGAAAAAGAAAAAAAAATCAAACCTCCTCCCTTCCTCGTAATATATATATATATCTCCTCCCACTTCGGCTTTTTTTTCCCTAAATTCTATGGCCCTTCAATAAATAAACCCAATTCTCTTTTCATTTGGTGAAGCCCACTTGAAGTTTAGGCAATTTTTATTTATCTATGACTTCATTTTGTTCTTTCTTTTGGCAGCCAATCACGAAGCCAGCTATGGCCCACTTCCAAGTCGTCATGTAGTTAACAATCCACCATTCATTTTATACACTATGTATCATAATAAAAACACATTAAAGAAACATATTTTATAACATTATCAAATGGATTTATTAAATTAATTAGCTTTTACCCCGAGAGCGTCCCGGGGTTGAAATATCTAATATGACGTAATAAAATATTCAATTTATGATTTGCACAAGAAAAACTCAACCAAATACGGCTGCAAAAAACATAATACAAACAAATGAAGATCAATAACTCTAGCTCCAGTCATTTAATGATTTTCAGAAAGTATCCCGGGGTTGAAAAATATAACAATTATAATATTACTAATAGTAATCGTAATAATTATTACTCTTGAAATTAAATAAATAAAAAAATAATCTTGCTATAAGGTGACACCATGTGTTGCAGTGTTGCGCAATTCTTTCTCCTAGCTTCTCTTGATGAAGTATACCTATGCATCTTTAGAAGAGTAAAATTCCAATGAAAGCATGGTGATTGGCCTGAATTTCAAGATCGTAGATAACAACATGATTTAAAAGAAAAAACATGATTAATGAATAACCTGAACACTTTGTATTTTTTTCCTGTATGAACGAAACCCCACAAAAAATAGTCATTTTTTCTCCGTTTTAATATAGCACTATGGTACTCGTTGGAAAGATAATAAAACGCTCGTTAATTTGGTGTAATTGTTTTCTTTAAAAAATCTCGCATATAAAAAATATTAACGTTTAAAAATTATGAGAGAAAACATAAGAGAGAAAAATTTAAATTTGTTTTTAAATTCTTTTTTTCTAAAATAACTCAATTTAATCTTAGTAGATTAGGTTTTATATTATTATTTGTTTTTTTTAATTTGCCACATGGCATGACACATGGCACACTCAAGGAGAAGAATCCTTCCTTGAGTGCCATATTATTAAAATTGCTTTCTTTTATTATATATATAGATATAGATTGTTTATACATAAAACTCCTATTATTAAAATGATATAAGCAAACGTATATATGATTTGAATCAGAGTTACGAATAGAAATAAAAATTCTAATATGTTGCTACCTCACATTTATGATTTAGTAAAGAGTAGAAAGTTCTATGTATTTTTTTTATTGAAAGGAGGAGATCATGGGTTTCATTGAAGATGTAGAACAGAAGGAAAGATATGAGAGGCGTAATAAGGAAGAATACCTAATCAGGTAGGGTTTTGATATTTTAATATTTTTAATTTATGTGATTTAATTTATTTAAACAAACAAAATAAAAAAATCAAAAGAAAGTTCCACATGATGCCACATGGCACATTTATGGGGTGGATGGTTGCCCCGTAGAATGCCATGTCATCAAGAGGTTATTCTTTTATATATAGTTAGATTATACCCCAGGAGCATCCCGTGGTTGAGAAGTTTAATATAACACATCAATTTTAAATATGAAAGAGACTAATGCGCTTTACAGTTACATGGAGGAAAGCTTCAGGTAGCACCTAACCTAAAATAATTAACAATGTATCTCCAATGTTAACGCTTAACGTTAAACAATGTATAATTCCAATGTTAACATCTAACCTAAAACCGTGTATAACTCTAACATTAATACATTTTCTAAAACAATATATAACTCCAATGCTAACACCTAAAACAATGTATAACTACAATGTAACTCTAATATTAACACATATCCTAAAGGCTAAAAAATGTATAACTCTAACAAATTAATATTGATACCTAACCTAAAACAATGTATAACTCTAGTAACCTATTCTGCTTCGGTTGAAAATAGAATTCATATTTACTGGTTTGAACATAATTAGTGACTTGCCTATACATGAATAATGAATTACCAGAACACACGTTTTTTTCCTATATGAACAAAACCACACAAAAAAATAGTCGTTTTTTCTCAATTTTTTATATAGCACTATGGCACTCGTTGGAAAGATAATAAAATGCTCGTTAATTTGGTGTATTTTTTTCTTAAAAAAAATCTTGTAGATAAAAGATATTAACGTTTAAAAATTATGGGAAGAAACATTAGAGAGAAATCCAATTTCGTTTTCAATTTTTTTCCCCTAAAATTAGTTAATGCCACATGGCATCCTACATGACACTCTCAAGGGGGAGAATGACTATGTGAGTGTCATGTAGGATTTAGCCCTTTGATATATATATATATATATATAGAGAGAGAGAGAGAGAGAAAGTATAAATTGAAAACCCCCTTAAGTTAAGAAAACCCTTGTAAAAACCATCTAAAAAAATTTATTATTTTTTTTGAAAAAAAATACACAAGGTAACATACATGTATTAAAGCGTTTTGGGCCAAAAAAAATAAAAAAGCGCCAATCGGATATTTAAAAAAAACAAAATTTGCGCTGTTACATATGTAACACTGATGTTACAATATGTAACAGAGCTGTTACAATGTAACAACACAAACTTTGTTTATTTTTTTTTAAAATATCCTATCGACATTTTTTTATTTATTTTTTGGGACATGCAAGAGGGTTTAAGAGGGTTTACAATCTGATGTAAAATGAAATTTTGATGTTTATTATGGTTTAGATAAATAGTATAGGGATGTGATTAATGAAATGTGGCTAAGATGATCAATATGTTCATATTTTGTGCATTGTTTGATGATGAGTTTTGGATTTTTTCCCCCTAAAAATTAAGCCTTTCATTAAAACAAAATACGAAAGTTACATTACAATAGAAGGTAGACGGGCAACAAGCTGCGCCGCCACCCCTTTTTGAATAGCGAACCCTAGTCTACTAAAGACAAATCCTTGCCCCTCTGGAGATGAATTATTGCTATGGACGACTCGTTGGACTCTGGTCAAGAAACAAATAGCTTCTGGCGCTAGGGAGCCAAATGTACAAAGGCCAAAGGGATAAAGACATGTTGGTTCTCTGCACAAGCTTTAGCATGCTTATTTACTTTCTTCGATTTTGCCTTTCTCGATGCTTGCCCAGCTGCAAACCCTGTTTCTCTTAACCCAACCACAGGAGATACCCTTTTGAGGTCCACACAAGCATGTTTCCCCCTCTCCCAATCAAAGACAAGCAGATTTGCTGGTTGTAGGGTAGATCTCCCTTCCGTAGGGTCTGTGAGAAAATTTATAGGGGCATTCTTTTGGATTATTTTGGATTTAGGACAAGTCTTATTATGATGATATTTTAAAGTTTTTGATGAGTCTAAAGTAGAGATTATTAATCTTAACAATGATCTATACGCTTGGGAGAATTTGCATGTACGATCAAGACACGTTTTTCGGCTTAAAACGCTAAAATATAAGCTTTTGAAACGGATATTTCAAAACATGTTTTAATCAGGTTTTCATAACTCATTTTGATGGAAAATAATACGTGATTAAGTGTTCATGAAATTGCTAATGTAAAAACCTAAATGTATTTGCAAAAGATGCGTAAAAACGCATGTTTTCGACAAGTTTTACGCGTTAAAAACACTTATTTTAAGGTCTGAAGTAAAACAACTTTTTAGTGTTAAAATGTGTATACAAGTCATCATTTAGGATTTATAATAGGTTTTCCATGGTAACGGACGCATACAGTGCAAAACTATGTGTTAAAAGTCATCGAAATGTGATTTTCGAGGCGTATAACGGCTAGATTTTGCGGCTATTTTAGAACAAAAAATTTGGTCCTTTTTGTGGTTTATATGCAGGTCCAGGGGTGTAAATTAAGTTCATATAATCTACATAGGATGATATGTGACATTGGGAACTTGTATGCTATGAAAATTGCTAGAACATGTCTTATTAGGCGTTAAGACGATGTGTTAGCATACGTGGATAATTTGAATAGATTATGTGATATGTGAATCGTAAATTAATTACTTGGATGATTTCACTGAAGTCTATGCATTCTTTAAGTAACTGCTGGTTTACTAAGAATGGCCGCGTTTTTGGTAGAAAACGGCTTTGTATGGAAAAACGAGTCTAAAATGTAGTGACTATGTGAAGCTATGTGCTACATGAGAATATCTGGTTATAATGAATTGATAGGTTTACTAAGTCGAATTATGTGGAATTTGACTTGAAATGATATATGTGTAAACATATAAGTGTAAACCTAAGGGTCGAGTAATTAGACGCGATATGCATGTACGCAAGGTCTAAAACTTAACCAATCGTCAAGGTCACCAATGGGTCAATGGGGTAAGGGTTTATGAAAATTCAAATCTTTTTGGTTAAACTAAGTCGAGAGAAGTTTGGTGAATAACTTGGACAGACTTAGAATGTTTGCTAAAATAGCCCTGTGGATAATAGGGTATTGTTAGAAACGGATTGTGATTTGGACTAGGAAATTGCTTGATTGCTATGCTTGAGGTGAGTTTCACGGCCCCTTTTCTTTTAAATGTTTTTGAAAATTTTATAATTGGGGGATTAACATGCTTTATGATGGTAGACTGGATCTATATAAAACATATGATGGCCTTTGGTAGATGCACGACGTAGCACTAGGCGCCAGTCATTCCACACGGTGGACTCTTCCTTGCATTCTTAATCATTAACTCTAGGTTTAGAGCCTTGAATTATACTGATAAATATATTGGGTTTGACGCCCCCTCCCTGACTAGTTGGATTGGACTGGGTCTTATGGGAAGAATATGCTTCATTAAAGACGCCGAGAGACACAAGTGACGTGTACATAGTTGCGCAAACGGGAATAAATGTCCTGGTTTGATTAAGGGCATTAGGTTGCGATCATGCTTGTATGACCTAGCTAGTCTATTTGGTTGTTAATTTAGTCGGTACTCAATCATACGATTTTTAAATAAGTAAATATGTTTCTTTGCCTTAAAACCTGTGAACTCGCCAACATTTTTGTTGATATTTTTAAGAATGTTTTTCAGGTACTGATGCATAGGGGCCGAGAGCGTGGGTTTAGCATGCACTACATATGGACATGATATTAGGACCTTAAAACTTTTGAAACTATGTTTTTAAATTTGTAAAACAATGTTTGCTTTTATTTCGCTTCATCTTGGTTGAATATGTTTTTAAACTTTCTTGGACCTTGAAACTTAAATATGTTTGACTAGAGGGTGTTTGCAAGATGTCCATACGTAATTATTATGTGATTGCTAAACTTTGTGGTATGGTAACAACTTCCGTTACCTCATGACTTGCTTTCCGCTGTGCGCTGTCGGGGTGTGACAGGTATGTGGGTGTGAGAGGGTGAGCTTTGTGTGTATATTATATTATATATAAAATATTTATTTTTTAATATTATTAAAACCTTTATCATTATAGGGTTTTACCTATGTGTAAAATGGCTGAAATACCCTTGTACTTAACTAATTTGGTTAACGAAGTTAGTCAATTGGACTCAACAGGTTGGTTAATTTCCAACCAGGAACTCAAATAGTTAAAATTTTGAACTTTGAATTCAACTAGTTAAAACCACTATAAGCAGGGACGCAAATAGTAATTCACTTTTTTTTTTTACTTATTGTGAACTTTCTTACTTTGCTTTTCAACTTGAGAAAGTTATAATAAATAGTACGAAACGTTGTTCTTTTCTCTACTCTAAAAGGAAAACAAGTTTTCTATCGCACCCGTTTTCGTCCGTTGTTGGGGTGGTGAGGCATCAATACAGCCCCCCTTGACGGCGCATATGAAACATAGAAGGTGCTATTGTTCAAAAAATTAATAGTACCATCTTACTTCACATGTGCTAAATCATGATCTTTTGTAAGATTTGAAGTTTTGAACCCAGAGTCAAGCATGTGGTTATTACACATGTGGTGTGGTGTTGATTAGTCGAGGATTTATTTTTGGTCCCGTTTATTTCGACATCCTTTTGTGGTTATTATGCAATGTTTATGGTTTCCCGCGACACTAGCTGACATGCCAGTCAACCAGCATGTCAGCCATTCAGTCAACATGTTACATGGTGCATTATCTCGTACTTGATACGCCGTGTTATAGCCATAACACGGCATATAGGAGGTGTTGAAATAATTTTTGAGTGTCCAAATATTATGACCATTATCCCCCCCCCCCCCCCCCTTTTATTAGGCTATTTGACGGCTAACCCAAGTAAAACTGTAAAATGTAAAATTACTATAAAGCAAAATATAAAAGATATAAAAATGTGATGACATGACACTAGAAAAATGAAAATTTATTAGAGATTTGGTCGACCAATTTTTAAAAAAAATCTTGATAAGAAATTTTAGGCTTAAACACTTTAGATACAAGTTTCGTGTGAAGTGTTAAATTTTCTTCTTTACTAGTAAAAATCATCAAAATAAACATTGAATAAAGGTATTTACCAAAATAAATATTGACTAAGAATATTTACAAAAATAAACATTGAAAATTTCTGAGTTTAAGATCTCTCAAATTAACCAAATTCCTAGGAAGAAACGTGTATGAAAAGCTCGTAGACTATGTACATTGTTTCTAGTGAAAAGGTTAAGCTAGAGGCTACCTGGCCTTTTTCTTTTTTTCCCTTTCCTCAACTTAGACTATATTGAATGGGGTGCGGAGAGGGAGCGCGTGCCTCTCCACACCACCCCGGTACCTCTTGCCTTTGGGCTGCGTTGTCCCTTGTGAAGGGTAAGATCTCCATAGCCGTTGCCCTGTTCTCTACTTGACCTTTTTACCTTGTTGCCATTTACCAACCCTTCATTTTTGTGATGTGGAGGGCTAGCCCACACAGTCTAGGTGATGTCTATGTGGTCAGGCTTTGCCCACCTCACCGTGTAGTTGTCATAGCTTTTCACGGGATAAGTCTTCATTTTTTCTACACGTTTCTTGCTCTGAAGTTGGTTGTTTTGTGTGAGTTCTCTAAAATTTAGACGTTTCCAATATTTATTTTGGTATTCATATCCTTCGTCAGTGGCGGAGCTTAATTTTTTTTAGGGATCCGAAATTCATGGGACCCTTAAAACGGAAAGGGTTGAATTCAATATGTATTAAAATTTTGGATGAATATGCATAAATTTGCACCACTGAGAAAAAAGAATACGATGAGAGTCGAGGCGCCTCACCCTTTAATAAGCTTTGCTTATGTTCTTCATTGTTTATTGTAGTGATTTTCCTATGCTTGGTCTAAAGAGCTATTTTGACTTTTCATTCCATCCTTTAACATGCGATTGTTGAGTACTTTAGTTATCCAAATTCTGGCTTTCTATGATCAAACATCAGGTTGCTTTAACTCCTGATCATCTTTCGTGACATTATTATCTTCCATTTAAAAATACCGTTATCCAACTCAACATTGATCGAGAATTAATTGTGCATCTTGAGTTCATTCACATTTTTTGTTCCTTTTGAACAACATTTTTTTTACTGTGAAAAGCAAATATTATTATCCTCAATTGTACACGAATAAATCTAAACTACTATATTTACCTACATTTGAATAGGAGATTCCCCTTTTTAAAAGATATGTGAAGAAAATAATTGTTATAAACAATATAAATATAAGCAGTGGCGAAGCTTGGTTCGCCAATCGGCGGGGGCCGGACTCAATTTTTTTCGATCGGTAGTGGCAAATCGGCGGGGCCGGACTTAACCCGGACTAAATTTACCTACGAAAATCGTAAATTTCTACTACTGCGCCAAAAAACAGGGGGGGCCAGGGCCACCCCTGGCCCTCAAAATACTTCGCCCCTGAATATAAGTACATGTTTTATTTAATAGAATGATGTTTAACAGAACATAACTTTAAATTCATTAATCAGAGAATTGCACATAAACACTTGTGTCATGTTAGACATCTCTCTAAGCTGGACGGTGTGGAATAGAGCTACATGAGGCTTTATGTAGGCATCATGTAAGCTATAGAATGTCGCTCCTTTTTAACATCCATGGCCTGGTTTAGTGTCTCTCTTTAAAAAAATCTGATTGGTTGCTTCAAGGTGACCTTGACTCTCACCCCCTCTAACGCCCGTTGATGGAATGGTGATCACCCCATAGCGTTTATGGAGGGATATTAGGGGCACCATATAGGGTTGAGGTGTCTATGGGCAATATCTATTAATTACAATTAGTTTCCTTTGTGATTAACTTATTTTTATCTACCTTTTGATGTAAGTTTAGTCTAACAGAATTTCACATGATAACTTACAAGCTATCTAATCACCTATGTACATGCTGTTAAAACTGTAAACCCATGACGTTAAGTTTTTTTTTTCTTTTGTCAACTATTCTCATACATTTTTTAACGGTTCGACGTCCCAACCATTTTTTTTAAAAACTAGTTTTCTCTTACTTATATATAAACAAATATCATCCCATTATATCATATATGAAGTTACAAAACTATAAAAGATAATATCACACGTGTTCAATGTTTTGGTCGCAGACGGCAACTGACGGGTTCCATGGTTCCAAGGCCAACAGTTATGGCACTCAGCAACTGGTTTCCCTGGAATCTTTGACGATGTTGGGTTTTTAAAGTACTTTGATTGGATTGGATTGTGTTATCTTTTTTATTTACGTTACGTAAACAAGAATGTTTACTTTTTAAAAGAATTTACCACAGTTCTTATTTCACCTGTCATACCCAAAAGTCCATAACTAAACTACATCAATTTCGAATTCAATTAACAACTACGTGCACCTTTAAAAATATATTAGTGATTATGTATAAAACTGTCTATTAACCCCACATTTATTTGGAGATAAATGTAAGGGAAGAAGGGGTGCTACCCTTGTTTTTTATTTTAACCAATCATGTACTGTCACATCATTTCACTGATTTACTTCACTGATTCAGTTTTTTGCAAGCAGCACTCCACTGATTCACTTCACTGAAATCTTTATTTTTAGTTTTCCTTTTTTTTAATTACCGTTTTTACTAAAAAAAATGACCGTTTGAATTAAAACTACCGTTTGTAAAACTTAAAAATAAACCGTCCCAATTAAATAAAAAAAATTACAAAAAACATCAACTAAAATAAAAATACAAACGCCTTCATCCTACTCGTCGCATTCATCATCCGCGGCGCCTTCAACCTAATAACGGTCCCATTCGTATTTCGCCGCGATTTATTCTTTACGTTTCAAAACCAACTCCAAAGATTTACCTTTGAGGTGCTCGTGTGGTTTTGAATACATATTCAAGTCGTGGTCATACTGCCTTTGTATCAACAATGCGCGTTGTTCTTCTAAAAACGCCATTGCTTTTTTGCCTTGTTGAGATTGTAGGGTGACCAACTGGTTGAGTTTGTCTTCTTTCATTGCTCGGTATGTCCCGAGTTCGTCAACAAATGATTTGCCCGAAGACTCGGCGGCGGCGGCTTTTTTAATTTTTCGTTTGGGTCGCGTTGGGTTATTATTTTCATTGAGGTCCGGCATGCGGCTAGTGGGGGTGGTATCCTCCGGTGTGGAAAAGGCAGTCGGCTGATAGTTGCCGCTTTCCGAAGACTTTCGTCTCTTGTCCGAATGACTGTCGGACGGTTCTTCACCCATCAACATTTGCTTTTTCCACTTGTCGTGGTCTTTTACAATCTCTCATGCCGCTTGATGATTAAAACCCGAAGGATGGCTTTTTCTGCAATTGTCGGACGGTTCTTCACCCATCAACATTTGCTTTTTCTGCTTTTTCCACTTGCATGACGTTTAGATCACTACATCCACTCCCACGTAGGCACTCCTATATAATTAAATAGAACCGTCAATGAAATATAACTTAGAGAAATTCGTTTAATAAAAAAAAACGCTAAGTTAAATATGTCATAATTGTTACCGCTTGTTGATGAAGTCCATTGAACGCATTCATTTGTGGGTTCATGGCGGTCCATTTAAAAGTAATTTGATCAACCGTTCGGGTGGAAGAACCCAACAGTGACGTGTAATGTTTTTGGATCGCTTTCCAAAAACTCCCCTTGCTTCTTTGGTTACTCTTCTCCGTGTTCTCCGACACATAACACCAAGCTTTTGCCAAAGCAACATCTTGTGCCGTATTCCACTTCACAGCTTTCACGCAGTTTGCATATTTCTTTTTCACCCCTGCTTCAAGTTCTTCAACTTCAACCTTAAGCGTATCACCCGCTTCCTCGTCTATCTGTTCATCTACATGATGCTCGAACTGTGTCTCTGGTACAGCTTCCTCCTCATCATCGTCCTCATCTTCTAAGTTGAGCTTGAAGTCTTCTAGTTGGGAATTTGTTAATTGAGGGGGCGTAATATATTGTTGATACATCATGGGTGGTTGGCTTTGTGGGAATTGTGTGTATTGTGAGTAAAACGGTTGTTGTTGGGATTGGGTTGGTGGAAAATTGAGCACAGGCTTATACGGCTCAATCGTAGCCGATCTCGAACTCGAAGCTTTGCCTCGACTACTAGAACCCCTAAATTTCGAGGTTCCTCTCGCACCCCTCGAAACACTCTTTGTTTTCCTTGGATCCATTTGTTATGTTTGTGTTTTTAAGTAGTTTGGTTAATGTAGGTTGTGCTTTTTAAATTAAACCCTCCACAATTTATACCATTTCAAAAATAACGGTCAACAAAATATTACCGTTTCATTTAAATAAATTCCAAGTGGTCAAAAAGTAATAAAATATATTATAAAAAGTGACAGTTGCAATAATTAACTCTTTTTACCAGCCCGTTAGATGGAACTCGTATTTGGTTCACGAGACCCCTACCAGCACGGGTGGCGGCGATGTTACCATGCTGATAGTGGAGTACCCGTACCTAATTCTGATAACGCCCCGTCCCCTAACATATCTAATACTATGTGTCTTGCTTTCACGCTTCATACCAAATAACCAAAATTGAGGTGAGTTGGGCATGATGGGCAAAGGGATAAGATAATCACTACGTGAGGCAAAATGTGTTTTGAATTTGTTTTTCGCGCTATTAAAATGAGATAACTCACTATTCTTTAAAAATAAAAAAGAAGTTAATTAAATTTTGGGTGTGAAAGTGAAACCACTCTAGCGCTCGTGGCATCACATTTAGTAAAAACCATTACTAAATGTGTGTTTAAAAGGGAATATTATAAAATAAGAAAAAAGGTAAAAAGAAATATGGTGGTGACAAGTGCATCCCTTCGGATTTCTTCAATTCTTATGTATGAATCTTTATTAGGAGACAAAAGTGACGATAATGCAATGACACAAGTATGGTCTTTGCATGCTTATCTTCGATCTACATTAGCTAGACACAAGTGTGGTCACATGCGATACTTTGGCATTTTGGTTTGAAGAAGTAACGTGGTTATAAATTACAACTTTTAAGCTCTTTTTTATTTTAAGGTAAAGTGGTAATTTCATACATGTTTAACATAAAATATGTAACGGCATCTACACAAAGGACGATACGTGTGTAGTTGAAATGAATAGTTGCGACTATCATACATTCATACTTATAGTCTAAAGCTGAAATCTTGTAAATTGAATGATTGACATAATTTTGTCTATGACGACTGTATCATATAAAAATGCGCAATTAATTTGATAGGTAATACATGCAATTTTATTAAAAATAATGCATGTATATACCATTTGAACGTAGAACACATGCATAAATTAGTGTACACGTATAAATCATTGAACGTTCTCATAAACGAGTAAATTAACCTTCTTTTGGTGTTTGTTCGTCTAATTGAATCCAAATATAGTAGAATTATGTTTTCTTCTAATAAATAGACACATATAAACAAAGTTCGGTACACAATTTTGATGGAGGATCAATTAACTACACAACAAGAAAATAACCATACAAAGACAACATTTATAGGGACGACACTTGTGTCTCTATAGGTCAGTCGACAAACAGGGGCAATTTGTCGTCCCTGTAGAACTTTAATGCTTTTCAAACTAGGTTACTCTAAAAAGATGACACGTCGTCCATATAGGATGAACGTAATTATTTTATGTTTTGCTTTTTATTTCAATTCTAATTTTATAAATATTAAACCCTAAAATGGTTGTTCAACTTTTAGTTACGACATGTTCTCTTTAAAACTTAATTTTTTACATTTTTTTTAGATTTTTATATAAAAATGATGAAAATATCAAATAATTATTTTTTTTTGAACGTTTGAAACTATAAAATTTAACGGTCTTTTAACAATGTTGCATCCTTCCTTTGGTAATTAACGTTATCCTAAATAATTAGGGATGCAACATCTCGTCATACAACAGGTTGTCACTTTGTTTGTATTACTATTAAATTAAAGGGTAATGTCTGTATGTATAGCTTCTCGACATGGAAACAACTTGCATATTCTAATATTCTATAGTCAAATGGGTTGTTTTCAAAATCATGAACGATTCTTCGTTAAGATAACTTTATTTATTAATTATTTAAAGTATAATCATACAATCTTTAGGTCAATTATAGGACATCTCATGATATCCTTGACCCACACACATTTATTACTTATTACAACAAATCAAACACTAGCAAACACAAAACATACATAAATAAAATACATAAAGAAATAAGTCGATCATGAGGCTACTACTTGTTGGGTGTTTTAATGTACGCCAAATGAGTCGAGTTCCCAACTCTTGTTAACGTTTTCAAATCGTAAGCGATCCAACACCTCGAATTATCCGTGTGATAGAAGTACCCCATACACTTGCAATCCTTCGTGCATTTGCTCTCGCAATCGCTTTGTTTGGTCTGATCTCCCCTCGTGTACTTGATCATAAAATGATCAACCCCTTTAAGCTTGTAGTACCCAAAGTCGCTAGCTTTGCAAGATGTCACCTTTTTCACGTCGCAGTCTTTACTCCACCCACTTAGCCCGTTAGGCGTTGGGCACGCCACACACTGGCTGTCCTCACATAGCCCAAAGTTCCCACATCGTCCCGGTAATTGACACTCACCTTCTGTCGAATCCCGATCTAGAAACGTGTACACCAACTCCCATGCCACGCCTTGCACATTCGGGTTATACGTGTAAAATCTAAGGTTTCCATCTATCCCTAACCGAAGATACGATAGCGTGTTGTTGTATCGTGAAAACGCCATGTTGCGATTCGAGGATGAAGTAGGGTTTGTTGTAAAGTATTCGAACGTCAAGTAATATAGAAACCCCTCATCGGTGTCCGGGGTCGAGACAAGAGTTAAATTACTCAAACTACCTCGGTCAATGGTGAACCATTCGCTAGACGACCAGTAAAGCATTGGTCGAGGTGAGTTAGGACTTTTGTAATACATGGATAACCCTTTAGGTTCCATAACCAAACTATATGGTCCGTCCACATTGCTCACCTCAGAAAGCCGACTCACGAGCTTATTCGGACCACCAGCTCGTAGTGTTTGACCCACTAAGAGAGTGTCAGTGGGCGAATCAAAGCTTTGCCATAAGTAATTACCCTTACCATCATGAAGAACCATATTACCGGTTGGAAGCACTTGAAACCCAACCACACCTTTGTTCGCGGTATTCGTTTGCCAGACAACACGTCCATCAGCATCCGCGAGGACAAGGTTGCCGTCTGTCCCGAATGTGAGTGTGGCGTTTTCGCGAACAGGGTTTCCACGGTTAGCTTCCCAAACCCAACGCATGAGGGATTCGGATCGAACCGTACCCATACGGAGAGCTAGAGTAAAGGCATTAGGGGTGGTATTATAGAAGCAAAGCTGGAAGGGGTTGTTAAAAGGGGGGAGAGCGCGATAATTCGCATCATATTCGACTATATAGTCACCGAAATCGCCTTCGTTAACGTAAGTGAAGGTTTGGGAAGCGGGTACAACAGCTTCAGATATGGAGGAGAATAGTTGAAAGGAGAGCAAAAGAAGAATGAAAGTAGAAGAAGACATTTTATAAGTTGTGTTTGAGTGAATGAAAGTAGTCGTAGTATTTATAGATGGGAATTGGGTTCATATAGCCGCCTCATGGTAATTGAGTACCAACTATGATCTATTGTTTTGGGGTGTCTAGCTGGCGGCTGCGGAGTCAAAAATATAATAATAACAATAATAATAATAAAAAGTAAATAAATCGGGAATAAAAATGATGGCTAATAGGCTTAAAGTGAATGCTAAAGTAGTAAAATGCCTTTAGTAATGCAACGTGATAATAGGAGAAACAACGTCTACCAATTTTCTTACATTACATAGTCAACACACATAAATTTATACACATCCTAATCCTAATGAGATAAAATATTTAAAAAGCCGACCATAATCGAATAGTCAAAATTTTATCTCCATTAGATAAATCTTAGATAGATATATGGTTATCTTAACTATATATGTATTTAAATATACTCACACGCACATATCATATAGTATTCATTCACATAAATATATTAAACTAGTTGATACCCTGGGAGCGTCCCGGGATTAACAAATCTAATATAACGTGATAAAATGTGAGTTGAAAAAGCTTAAGTAATATGGAACTGTTTTGATAAAGTATAAATTATACCTGAATGCTTTAAAAAGAGCATTTGGGGTACTCGACATCGGACTCAAAGTTAGATATGTAAAGCATTGCCTCGAATCTTTTAAACGAAAACGGTACATTAAACCGGCTTTAGAAACTTCTCAACCGGACCAAGCTTGATAGGGGTGTCATCTTTATAATCTTTTAGCTTCCTTTCTCCTTCTATAGTTAGACCCATTTTTGACAAACTTTCAAGCAGGCCGGTCCCTAGCGTATCCTCATTGCCTATACGATTACACAATTAAAAAAGAGTAAATCAAAGAATAACTATAATGAAAAAAATATTTAAAAAAGTAAACTTTTGTAGAATTTAAGCAAAGTTGCCTTCTCAAAGTGGATGACGTTTTCTACACGGCAAGTTGGTCAGTGACAAACTTCAAAGAGTATTTCCGACATAACTACCAAATACATATGTAAAATTCAATTACTACTCTAAGACTATAACATGTAGATTGCATAGTAAATCTAGTCGGCTTGACACCAACCCTTTTTACCCTGATGTAACATAGAAATTAACGTACTATAATATTAGAAAACAACAATTTTAATCATTTGAATAAGAATGAAAATGTATATTAAAAAGATAATAAATGTTTGGATGAGGAGCAGAGCTAGAAGCAAGTATGTACACGTTTGTAAACCAGACCCAACAATCCTTACATATATACCTGATGCTAGCTAGACATCATTACATGATACTAAAATGTCGTGAACCACTGCTGAACGTTAGAAATGCCTCAATACCCGCCACCGGACATCACCTAGTGCCATAAATTAGATAGGAAAAATATGCACCCGTCTGACTCACAGTCGAACCGAGTGGGACTTGCCGAGCCCAATAGATCTATTCACACTTTCCCCGCTGATTGGATGTCGCGTTTCGGTCAAAAATAGTATTTATAAGTCCTATGTTACCTCAACTATGTAGTAGTGGTAACCAGGGTGTCGAAGCACGAAGAGTCTGTGGTTGGTGATTCAAGTGTAGTTGATTGTAAACGTTACTTTATGAAGATATTGTTTAGTTATGAAGCTTGCTAACTTTGTTCATATAAGAATTTGAGAATATTGGTGATTGAAGAATTACTTGCAAAGTGGTTTAAGATTTTAAAAAGATTATTAGTTAAAACTTAGAAATTGAATTAATTTGATTGTAAACAATAATAAAATGAAAAGGTTACACCCCACTCACAAGCAAGAAACGGGTCCTATCACAATTGGGTAACAATTAAGGTTGTAAAAATCACTAACGGGGACGTTGTTACCAAACTTAGGTATCAATAGCCATCAACATCGCAATGGACAACTATATACTTTATCACTCAAGAACATTCAAACCCTTAATTAAAATTGATCATATAAACGAATTCATCACATGATGTTATTAGTGTGAGAGGAAATTAACTACTATCAATCCAAAACAAGATTAAAGCTTCAATTAAAATTGGTCAAATGATTAAATACATTGAAAATAGAAAAGTACCCAAATTGTTCAAGAACTCTAATTTCCTACAAGTTACATCGGGTGAACCTCAAAGAAGACTAGCCTCTAATGGTAATGGAAGCCTCAATGATGATGGAAATGATAGGAGCAATAGCCATAAGGAATATTGGGGTTAAGGGGTTTTATTGGTGAAAAGTGTTTTTAGTGATTGATGATGAACAATGCTTTTGATGATGATGATTCTTGATGATATTGGTGATTGGAGATGCTATGAGGATGATTTGATAGTGAATGATGGTGTTTTAGTTCCCTAAAACTTGTTTATAACCGTTCCATACCGAGTCCTTGGTCAAAGAAGAAATAAAAACACTTAGAAATTCGTTATTTTTGTTCAAACAATCAAGGTTGGTCAGGTTCCGCCATCACCGACGGTGGGCAGGGCGTCGGTGATGTGCATGGCTTTAGCAAAATAAAAAGATTTCATTTTCCCGGCCAAAAACTTTGACGTTTTAATTCCGAAACTTTGGTTTGGGATAAATGACTGATTTTTACTAAACCGGTTTTTACCAAGTTTTAAATTTATAAAGTAAATAAAATTTACTTTAGAAACTAAAACCAACACATAGGCAGAGAACCTGACGTGCATAGTATAGTCTCTAGGGTAAGTATTGAGTATCGTATTCCAGAGTTCACACATTCCCCTACTCAACCTTTCATCAATTCACTGATCGGGTTTTGAAAAGAAAAATAAAACGGAGGGGTTCTTTAATAAAAATAATTTTTTTAAAATAGGTTTTGGTTTTGTAAAATACAAAAGATAAAAATAGTAGAGTAGTGTGTTATGCATATCTTGGGGTCCTTCGTATAAGTAGTTAAGTTTATTATTAAAATTAATAATTTAAGTTAATTAATTGCGAGGAAGATGAGAGGGATCTTGAAGTGTTGACTCTTTGATAGAGAAGCGGAGGCTACTACTGCGTAGAATGCAAAACCTCTCCAGCGTGCGTCCACTTGGGGTACTCCACCAAGGCCTCGCGCATAGCGGGCTCCTCAAACCGCGGTCAAGTCTCTGGTCTTCGAACTCATCTTCTTCTTAAAATGGAGGTTTCACTTCCAACCTGGAACACCGTAAACCTCACCTTAGCTCTCGCGTTTCATACCGAAGGATCTCGCCTTAGGGTCATTCCCGAGGGGACCAACAGCGTATCCCCTAAGAAGGTTAACGATCATGAAGACCGAGGGATCTCTCTTAAAGTTGACTCAGGAGACTCGCATCCCCATTGGTTTACGGCGTTGTACTAACGAGAATCAGATAAAGAATCCGTTATTTGTTTATCTTTTAAGTGGCACTTTAATATTTAGTGATCAATTAAATATAGAGGTGTTTAAATGGACGACAAGTTTAATAACCCAACCCTTAACCTCCCGAGCTGAATGAAGTCCTTGACAAAGGTGGAACATAATCCTAAAGGCATATGATACAAGAGATCACTGGTGCGCCCGTAGGGAATCCTCCCTTTGCCAAGAAATCACTCAACTACCGAATAAAATCCTTGATAAAGGTGAAACAAAATCCTAAAGCCGTATGATACAGAAGATCACTGGTGCACCCGTAGGGAATCATCCCTTTACCAAGAAAGTTACCTAGTCATCTAGTATGTACCAGAAATGTGTCACTCAGATCTGGTCCACTTCAGACATCGTTGCTTAGAACCCGGTTAGGATATCAGAAGCCCGAAGGATCTGTCTCACTACCGGTTTCCTCGCCTTGGATCTAGCTTGGGGCTACCAAAAGCTGATTATACCTCTAGTTTTTTTAATTAAGTTAAAGTTTGTTAAGTTATTAAGTTAGTCATCATTCAAACCTGCCACCAAGATAAACAAATAAGGATTAAAAGAAGATAACAACACAAATAACTAAAAATAAACTACTACTACTAATAATAAAAGTCTACAAATCGAAATGGGTTCGTGATAATAGAAAAATACAACCATAAGACATGATCAACACAAGAACATGGCTGCTCATAGACAAGCTATCCACCTCCAAGTGATATGTAACTCTCTTGATCCTCACGACCCTCGATATTTGTTGCATAACTACTCTACGATCTTCTTCTTGGCCACGCCGATCAAGGTAGGACGAGGCCTAACCATTGAGAGATGTTAGGATGGCCAGAAGGCCTCCCACAAGACCCCAAGATCTCTGGAAGAAGCTTGGAGATCGGCCCCAAGAGAGCACAAGAAGGGATGAACAAATGGTGAGGGTTGGCTTGCTATTTATAGACCTGCAGAGGCTGCATGGCCATGCCAAAGTGTGTCGAGGGCATGCTTGTTGTTACACGTACGTTCTGTTGTTGCATGGCAGATGCTGTCTGTACGAGTTGTCTGAGCACGTGCGTGCACCCTTTGTGGCACGGGCGTGCAAGTCTGTTTGTCTCTGTTTTCTTGCTCTCCAAGTTTGCTGCGTTGTCTTCTCGCGTGCAAGGCCTTCGTGCAGGTGAGCGCGGGCGCGCAAGGTCACTCTGGGACTGATTTTAACATTGTTTACGTCCCGGGATTTTCTTCCAAACTTACAGGGAACAGGCTTCAAGTCTGGTGTCTTCAGAAATCTCCAGTTTTTGCTTGTTTTCACCGGGAAATCCTTTGTTTCCGTCTTGGAGCTCCAATTTCCTGAGAAATACAAATAGGAACGAATTAAGCATCAATTATCACTAATATAAGCCTGATTGTAACCTATTTTGTGATCGTTTATGCCTGTTTTACATGTTAATTCTGTGAGTTATCAGTCGGCGACGGCCTGGGTTGGTCGACGCCCAAACTGTCGGTCAACGGCCTGGCCTAACGGGTGGGAAACTTGTTTTCTTCATAACTTTTTCGTTTCCATTCCGTTTTCCTCCATTTTCGCAGCCACGTCTTCGTTTTTTAATCCTCTTTCATTTTATTTAAAAATAACTTCATTTCCAATTCATGTATTTTTTTCCAAAGCACATCCAATTTTCGTTCTTTGCTCCTGGTTGCTCGTTTCTTGCACCCGGTTCCCCTAGCTTCAATCCAATGCCTATTTTTTTATCATCCAATATTATATTATATTATACAACTTTTAAAAGTAACTCTTACAAGTGGGAGGCGGGTAAACGGGCCACAAGTTGCGCCGCTACCCCCTTTTGAATAGAAAAACCTAATCTATTAAAAATAAAACTTAGGTCCTTCGTTGCTGGAGAGTTACTCTGCACCACCTTTTGAAAATCTTTTTAAGAACCGGATTGCCTCGGGGGCTAGACCTCCAAATGTGTCAAAAGCAAATGACACAAAAACGTGTTGGTTTTCTAGACAGACTGCTTCATGTTTGACAACTTTCTAGGATTCTGCTCTCAAGGCTGCTTGCCCTTCCACAAACCCCGAATCTCGAAGTCCCACCAACGGAGACACCCCTGTGAGATCAACGCACGCATGTTTGCCTTGTGCCCACCTGAACACGAGGACATCTGCTGGCCTTAGGGTAGACCACCCTTCTAGGGGGTCCGTCAAAAAGTTAACCGGGGCTTCTTTCCTAGCCGAAATCCCTGCCCTTCACAAGACGCCCCATAAAACATCTCTGACCAGATCATGTCTGTATTTAAATCTGGGCAGCTCCTTACAGTGAAGGGCATGTTCCCCAAATTTATCTAAACATGCTTTTTTTGCAAACCGGACACGACTCATCAACTGTGAACATGGGAATCATGAGCCTTTATTTAAGGATAGCCCGGTATTCAACAGCTGACATGTGTTTTCCGAGCCCCCCACCCCAATAGGAAGGACAACCAAGAAATCTTGAGCATGCGCTACTTTGAGGCATTCAAACACTGCTTTCTGACGCGAAGTCATGACAAACTTCTCTCCCATAGTCTGAAGGGTTTCACAGTTAAACACACTCACCAAGAACTTTTGAGGTTTGTTGGGGGCGGTGTCCTTATCCATAAAACCATCCAAATCTAAATCAGAAAGAGAGCTACGAACAATGTCCAAGGCAAGCTCATAAGCCAAGTCCATCCCCACTATCCTACTGTTTCGTAAGATGTGGTCTTGCAGTCCCTAGGACTGCACTTTAGAGGCCACAAAAGCATATGCAGACACGTCCTCTGCCGAACACAGGCCGAGACCTACCTACCGTATCGCTAGGGACGCTAACCACCATTGAAGATCCCCAAAGAACGCCCCCCACAAACTATAATATCTTCGACCGCTTCACGAAGCCCTTTGTCGAAAATGTATACGACCTCATCAGCAAAGGCTAGTTGATATGTCCGAAGGCCAAACAACAGTTTAGCAACACCCATACAATAATGGAGCAGCAAAAGTTCACTTTGGGGTCCCTCAATTTCTGCAGAGAAACCATTAGATCCACTGCCCGGTGGGCTCTTTTAGCACCCAAGGATCTAATATATCTCCCGTCCCGACTAACAACACCCCTAGGAGCTTCACACCTCACTCTGGTCTCCTGATATCACTCGGAAATAAACCAGGCTTCACTTTTTCCCCATTGCACGATGGCCAAAAAAATTTCACATTTCTTAATATTAAGCGTAAGCCCTAGATTTGGCCCCTCAGCTCGGATAATATCAAAAGCCTCATTTAACTCCCCAAATGCACTCTAAACATATCGAGTCCTCTAAAACATAAATCATATCAAAGTAGATCATTTGGAATTCAAATGCACATGAAAAAAAAACTCAAATTTAAGCATTAGAACTTGAGGCTTTTCATCCACGCATCACATCCCCAGACTTATCTTTTGCTTATCCTCAAGCAAACTCAATTCACACTTTCATATCTATCAAACACAAGATAGCTCACCATCCTTATGCAATACAAGCTAAGGTCCTAAGTCATACCCAACTCATTTTAACCACATGATTTAGAATGTCATGACATATTATGATCTTCATTTTCAAAACAAATGTTTACCCAAAACTAGATCACCTTCAATAGTCAATGCTCCAACACACACATCCCTCAAAACTTTCTCTCCTCTCGGCATAAAATGACTAGTATTGATTTCCTAGCATATATCTATATGAACACTCGCAGTCGAACATGTTAGCATAGGTTTGCGTCTCAATCACTCTCCACCAAATTGCACAAAATTATTACACAAGTCAAAATGTCTTTTTAGAGGGTTGTAACGAGCCTTGGTAAAAGGGTATGGAATGGGAAATTTGAAAGTGACCAAGGTAACGAAAATTTGATTTTTATTACATTAGACTAATACTATGTACAATTAACGCAACCTAACAACTACAACGCGATATTGTGCCTTTTATTTTCTCAAATCCCACACATGTTTTTGTGTTTTTCTCTTCTTTTTCATTGCTTTTTCAGTTTTTTTTTTCTTTTTTCTTTTTTTGAAAGCACACTATTTACAATACAAAGGAACATCCTTAAATCGAATTTTCATTACTCGGTTTTAAAATTAAAAAGGCTAAATGGGTCAAATAGTTTAATTTGGGTGTTCAAGAGAACAGTTTAGGCTCAAGATTGGTTAACTAAGGGAAATTGTTTTTGGGTAAAGGATGTAAAAATGGTGTAAAAATAAAAAGGCCAAACCTAATGCCTTAATCATTCCTGTGCAAAAAATTGGCCCATGGTCTTAAGTGTATCAAAATACGCAAATTCTAACACAAATAATCACATAAGCTCTCTCAATTCAAACAAACATAACATGCAGATTGTAATAATGTGTGAAATTAGCATGTTATGGTGTCTCAAGTACTCACATGGGAATTGGGTAGGGTATATGATATATGTGTGGATAACCAACTCATCAAGTGATCTACTTCCAAGAAAACATCCATAATTTTTATAAAACTATAATCAAGCATCTATCACGTGGGTTTCTTTGAGTTCAACCATGACAAAGGACCAAAATGGTTCAAACATCTAGTGTTAGATTTTGTTAATCGTGTCTTTTTAATGCAAAATTGATGACATTTTTGAAAAAAAAATGAAAAATTTTAGCCACTTTCTCCTCCATCCCTACACTTTGAGGCCAACATTGTCCTCAATGTGTAGAACTTAAATGAAGGATTTCAAGTTCTCAAAATGTTTTCTCCACTCCCCACACTTAGAGTCCACTTTTTCCTCAATGTATAGAAAAGTTTCAACATACTCATGGGAATGTTATGAAACCAATACCAAAAGTTCACCCCACCCAAACAAACAAAAACACACAAAACAAATAAAAACATACCACACTTAAACATAAATAAAATGATCATGCCCAAGCAACTAAAATAAGAAATGGAAAGGTACATGGAACTGATCAATGGGTTACCTCCCAGAATCGCTAAGTTTATGGGTCTTCAGCCGGACAACACCTGCTTTGTCCCTCATGGTGGTTTAACTGAGCATTTTCCCACCGAGTTTCCAACATATGCTTGGTAGTTCACTTTTTGTTCCTTAATCTGTCCTTCCCCATCCACTTGTCCATCAAATATATGCATGAAAGTTTTATCCCACATTTTCCTACCGAGTTTCCAGCATACACTCGGTAGCTTATACGCCAAATCCATAATTTCTTCCGTAATTAATGCGAAGCCCCTTCATGGTAGCTTGCCCGAGATCTTGACATGTCACCTTCCTTACCTTCAAGCTTACACTGTTTTCCTCAACTTTGTCAATTGAAGTACTAGATGTCTGAGAATGGTCAATATACACTGTGATATACACTATGATTTCCTCAATCACTAGTTCTTTGACAAATATTACATCTTCACTTGAATTTAAACAATCATTTTTATTCCCCGAAAGATTTGTAACCCCGTCATCCACTTCAGCATTTACCACAATACCATTGGCCAAATCATCTTGTTCACGCTTAAGTTCGGCAAATTCCTCAGTTAGTTGATGAACCTGCATAACCAAAGCTTCATGAGCTTTGTCTCTCACTTCATTTTCGCGCTTCATCTCTTTCATCATATAAATGATAACTCTGTTGTAAAACAAGGTTTCGAAGGCCGAGTACTCCCCGAGTAATCGCTACAAGGTAGGTTGCCGAGTACCGATTACTCTACGCCTAGGCCGAGTACTCCCCGAGTACTCTCCGACTAGGCCGACAACTCCCCGAGTACTCCCGACTCCGACTAGGGGGCGCCTAGCGACTTTTGCAACCATGAATGATAACATCAAGCTTTGAATGTATTGAGTCTTGAGGCTCCTCATATGCTTCCTCATAGTGATAACCTCTCTTTGAATAATAGAATTCTTGATAATTCGGTGGTGGAGGTGGTTCGAAGTGTGGATGGCATAATGTGTATTGTGCGGGTCGTTGGTTGGGATATTGGTTGTTATTCTGGTTTTGAGGTGGGTTGTAATAATGGCCATGTTGTTGTGGGTATTGTCGGTTTTGGTTTTGTGGATGTGGTGGAGTGTTAGCACGATTTCGGTTAATGGGAGTTGGTGGAAGGGGTGGTCGTTGGTTGTTACCTTCTCGATAGATTGTTTTGGTTTTGTATGTTGGTGGTTTTGGCCAATTGATAATTGGTTGCAGGTAGCCCTCACGTTCCTCGTATTCTTGAACTCTTTCATGGAACACTAAACAATCTTCCAACAAATGCTCTTGGCTACCAGAGCTTTCACATGGATCGTCATCTACCAAATTCACGAAGATCTTGTCTTCCTAATTTCTAATTCTCCGAATTATATACAAGTGGCTAGCTTCTCCCCGAATGTCGGCTACATACGCACTATCTGTCACCTGCACACTCAACAAACCACGCGCACGAACTCCCCGGCAACGTCGCCGAAATTTGATCGGATGTTGCGGTACGGTCAAAGATAGTATTTATAAGTCCCATATTACCTCAACTATGTAGTGGTGGTAACAAGGGTGTCGAACCAGGAAGAGTCTGTGGTTGGTGATTCAAGTGTAGTTGATTGTAAAACGTTAATTTATGAAGATGTTGTTTAGTTATGAAGCTTTGCTAACTTTGTTCATTTAAGAATTTGAGAATATTGGTGATTGAAGAATTACTTTCAAAGTGGTTTAAGATTTTAAAAATATTAGTAGTTAGAACTTAGAAATTGAATTGATTTGATTGTAAACAATAATAAAATGAAAAGGTTACACCCGACTCACAAGAAAGAAACGGGTCCTATCACAATTGGGTAACAATTAAGGTTGTAAAAATCACTAACGGGGTCGTTGTTACAAGAATTAGGTATCAATAGCCATCAACATTGCAATGGACAACTATATACTTTATCACTCAAGAACATTCAAACCCTAAATTAAAATTGAGCATATAAACGAATTCATTTCATGATGTTATTAGTGCGAGAGGAAATTAACTACCATGAATCCAAAACAAGATTAAAGCTTCAATTAAAATTGTTCAAATGATTAAATACAATGAAAATAGAAAAATACCCAAATTATTCAAGAACCCTAATTTCTTACAAGTTACATCGGGTGAACCTCAAAGGAGACTAGCCTCACATGGTAACGAAAGCCTTAATGAAGATGGAAATGGTAGGAGCAATAGCCATTAGGAATATTGGGGTTAAGGGGTTTAATTGGTGAAAAGTTTTTTTTGTGATTGATGATGAACAATACTTTTGATGATGATGATTCTTGATGATCTTGGTGATTGGAGATGTTATGAGGATGATTTGATAACGAATGATGGTGTTTTAGATCCCCAAAATTTGTTTATAATCGTTCCACAATAAGTCCTTAGTCAAAGAAAATATAAAAGCACTTAAAAATTCATTAATTTTTGTCAAAAAATCAAGGTTGGTCAGGTCCAGCCATCACCGATGGTGGGCAGGGCGTCGGCGACGACCTGGGTTGGTCGACGCCCAAACTGTCGGTCGACGACCTGGCCTAACGGTTGAGAAAATTTTTTTCTTTATAACTTTTTCGTTTCAACTCCGTTTTCCTCCATTTTTGCGGCCACGTCTTCGTTTTTCAATCCTCTTTCATTTTATATAAAAATATCTTCATTACCAGTTCATGTATTTTTTCCAAAACACATCCAATCTTCGTTATTTGCTCCCGGTTGCTCGTTTTTTGCACCCGGTTCCCCTAGCTTCAATACAATACCTCATTTAACTCCCAAAATGCACTCTAAACATATCGAGTCCTGTGAAACATATTTCATATCAAAGTAGCTCATTTGGAATTCAAATGCACATAAAAAACTCAAATTTAAGCATTACGACTTGAGGCTTTTTGACCACGCATCACCCGTTATGTATCCACATATTAATTGTTCACAAGTTAGAAGGACTTTAAATGATGTAATGTCACTTAATACCCATGTGATATAACGTAATACGTTGGCCTAAAAGTTCATAAGGTTAAGTTTTGAAGCTGAAATCATGAATATGCGCGACTAATCCTCTCGCAGTTCTCTCCGGGTGAACGATTTGGGTACTTTATCATTTGTTTTCTGTTTGATACCTGTTATTTGGATCAAATTTTGTGAACAACTTAAAGTTCTTTGCGTCTGATTTTATGTTTGACCGATCTAGACAGTTTGATTAATTAATATTAGTGCATTCTTGATAGCGTGGGTATTTAAATACTTAAACCTCTTTTCTTAAAATAACAAGTTCCCGGCATGAAGGCAAAAAACTTGATGGAAAAGGAAATTAATTAAATAACAGTGGTGTGACACTTTCAAGTTTCAAATTTGAAAAAGAAAACGATAAATGCAAGACGTTATAAACCCACACAATAGGCAAGTGTACCTATCGAGTATAGTATAGACACAAGCAAGTACCGAGTAGCGAACCCAAAGACACGAATTCCCCTACTGAGTTTTAAGTTGCTTAAACAAAAGTGAGAGGAAAAGAAAGTAACTAAGAAGAAAATCAATATCCAAATAAAAGTGTTGCTTAAGGATCCGACTTGTTTTGGCATGAATTAACAATAAATACTTAATTGAGTGATGTGTCCTAGGTGCGCATTACCGCACAATATAAGGACTTTATGGAGTGATCCCAAGCTCCAAAGGTCCCTTACAAGACCCTAAAATATCATAAATGTGGGAGAGAATCGGGTGGAATGGGATGATCAAAGTGTGTGGTGGAGGCTTCTATTTATAGGCAAATCAGGGTCTGCACGCCCGTGCTTCTTGATGTTCTACGCCCCTGCACGACAGTTGTTACTGTTGCACAGTCCTTTCGAGAAGAATCTATTGGGCTTCAGGTAGTGCACGCCCGTGAAGGAGGAATGGCACGCCCGGGCAAGTCAGTATACTGCCAGACTTGGTCAGTTAAAGCCTTGGGGAGCACGTATCAAGGTGCACGGCCGTGCACATGGGTGTGCACGCCCGTGCAGGCCGGTACAGTTGACTTTTTGCCTGCAGCTGACTTGAAAATGTTGACTTGTTGACCCGGGACAGGTGCACGGCCGTGCACAGCCGTAAGCACGGCCGTGCTGCATCTCACACAGCTTTTAAGTCTTCAATTCCTTGCCTTTTGTGTCGTTTTTCACTTTTTTCACTTTTTGACCTCAAATCTTGGAATTATCAACAAAGAAAGATAAATCATGATAAAACTAAGATAAAAGCATGATTTGGGTACAAAACGGGTGAAAATATGTGCATAAAATGTTAAAATCTTGGCACATCAATTTTGTTATTGTTTCTTGGTTTTCTTGCACTAGAATTAATTTAACTTTGCAATTAATGTTATGGTAGCTGAATTGGGTCAAATAACTTAAACAAAGTCATGTCTATGTGATTTCCTAGATAGGGTAATAACAAAATTCGTTTCATACAGAAACCCGGAGTGACCGTTTTCTTTATATTATTGTTTTTAACTCACTTAATCAACTTTTGTAAGCATAGCAGCATTCTACCTCATAAAATATTATTTTTATTTAATCAGTTTAACTGATAAAATTGCTATTAACACTAACCACATACTCCTAATGGTTCGACAGCCCTACTCCCTATACTGCAGTCCTTGTAGCTAAGAAGTTGTTTTTAATATAGTTTTTTATTAGCACTCGACATGCGATCAACGTTAACGTCCTCTAAGGTCACTGTCGTTTCACTAAATGGTAAGTGAAATGTGTGAGTCATTGGACGCTATCTTTCTACCAGTGCGGTTATTGAACCACAGTCAAGGAGTAGGTATTCGCAATCAATAACCCCACCAAAACCAGCCATCCGGACCATAACTTCAACATTAAGGTTTAACGAATGTTTTTTACTGACAGACCATAGTACCTGGCCCCCTGCCTAATATCAGTTCTGTGGCGTGCCCAACATTATCTTCGAACAAATAAGCCGAACGATGTTGTATCTAGAGCCATAGAAGTTGATTGTATCTTGGACCCGGGTTTAAACGTGCCATTGTTTTTTTAAGATATTGTTTGCAAGATATAAGTTTTTCTGCTTTGAAGTTTTGAATGTGAGAAGTTGTTCGTGTATTAATTTTAGATTGATATTCATGCATGGTCTGTCTTTCATTTATAATGTATATGCATTGAAACTTTGAACATAAAAATGCAGATGATTTGATGTACATCTGCAATTTACGATTTGATTCAACAATTTGCAAGGAATCTTGATACTACCATACATCTTCACACTCACAAGTTCACAGTACACTTATGAAGATCATTATTCCCTATTAGACATATGCAATTGAAGATTGCGGGACTTGCTTTATTTTAATAACACCCGTAATTTGAGATTGCGGGTCTGCATGCCTTCGTGCCTGGTCCACAGCATATCGTGCATACCAATCTTAGTTGTCGTCCCAAGTCAGCAGCTCCGGTGAGTCATCATGCCATATCACCTACACTCGCAACTAGAGATTGCGGGACTACCAAAAACAACAATTTCCTCCTGGCATGCACCTAAAACACAAAAAACTTGAAAAAATACATTATTTTAGCCAAAAAAAATCATAATATTAGACAATGTTCGGTAAGAACATACTGCGTTGGTTAAGACTATGTGGTATGGGGGGCGGCTTGGAGTCAGCCAACCTGTCTTGGGCCGGCCAACACCGCCCCCGCCGTGCCTCATCCGTCCAAACCATTCGAAATTGGACGTTCAAGCTGGTCGATTTGATTGGTTGGTTTGAAATGGTGGGTCCCTCCCAAGCTATATATGACCGTTGAATTAAAAAAAACAAGGAAAACTTGCAACTCCGGTGACTGTGGTGGCCGGCTCCGGTGAGCGAGAGATGTGGTGGTGTTGTGATGGTTGATGTTCTGCTGGTTGTGGTGTTGTGATGGGTTGGAATAGTGGAAGATGATGATGATATATTGTTGTTGTGATGGGTTGGAACAGTGGAAGATGATGATGATTGGTGTTCTGCTGGTGGTGTTGTGATGGGTGTAAAGATGATGATGATATATTGTGTTGGAATGATGGTGGAATCAAAAGTCAATGGTGGTCAACTTGTCTTTATAATATCGTTTTAAAGTTTCAGCATGAAGTGTTTAAGTCCTGTAAAGCTGAGGACTAAAGATGTAAATGTCAGGGGGTAATATTGTCTACGTATGATAGATGATGTATTAGTCCTGCTGATAGTTAGTTAATTCTTTTAACGACACAATTGGGGATTAGGGTTTGGTGTTCTATAAAAGCCTTTGATCATCAATTGTTCTGCAACCTTTTCTTTTGTATTCAATTCATTAATAAGAGATCTTTGTTGATTGTTTTTTTGATTGATTGTATTTGTTTCTGGTGTTCTAATTCTTTAACATATTGTTGGTTTTAATGTTATTATATTTAATTCAATTATTTATATTTATAATTTAGAATTAAAAAAAAGATTAGACTGATAGGATTGGAGGACTACCTAAGGAAGACTACCCCACACCCTTGGATAGTCCTCAAGTGACGGCAAGGCTTCCCAAGCCTTTCCTCAACCACACCACATAATCTAAACCACCTCTTGAAACTATTTTGTCATATATATAGATAGGCTTGGTACATCCAATCGAACCTACACCACATTAGCTCAAATGTGGATCACACTCTAGGATTTATAAAATTTGAGATCCTCTCAAACAATAAATCTTAGGCTGTCTCATGTTTGTGTATATCATGACGTGATTCACGTATAATGATATCCTTTGATATCAATTATTAAAGGGGTTAAATTAAGAGGTTAATTAATTCTATTATATAGATAGGCTTGAAACTATTTTGTCATATATATATGACCATATGGCCAGACCACTAGATAACATTATACATGTGAAGCAATTACAATATTCTATAAGCCGAACAACATATTTATAATTTATAATTATTATATAGAAAAATAAAATCATACTTTATTTCCGCTCAAAGTGGCATCTTCCTCCCACCAACACATTACTAGATCTATGATCAAGTTGCAATATTAAAGGTTCTTTAGCATTCACATTGCCTGTAAGTAACTTTTTTTATAAAAAAAAAAAATTCTGTCTATTAATTTATTATTAATCTTGACTCATCAGCCACCCACGATAATACATTTTCAAATCACCTTACCTTACCTTGTGGCGGCTTCTTAAGATCAATTCTCATCTATAAATACTACTTCTTTTCATGCTTGAATTCAAACACATCAACAAAAAATGGCTTCACAAACCTTTATTCTTCTTTTGCTCTCCTTTCAACTCTTTTCATCCATTTCTGAAGCTGTTGTACCCGCTTCACAAACGTTCACGTACGTTAACGAAGGCGATTTCGGTGACTACATAGTCGAATACGATGCGAATTATCGCGCTCTTCCCCCTTTTAACAACCCTTTCCAGCTTTGTTTCTACAACACCACCCCTAACGCATTTACTCTAGCTCTCCGTATGGGTACGGTTCCGAATCCCTCATGCGTTGGGTTTGGGAAGCTAACCGTGGAAACCCCGTTCGCGAAAACGCCACTCTCACATTCGGGACAGACGGCAACCTTGTCCTAGCGGATGCTGATGGACGTGTTGTCTGGCAAACGAATACCGCGAACAAAGGTGTGGTTGGGTTTCAAGTGCTTCCAACCGGTAACATGGTTCTTCATGATGGTAAGGGTAATTACTTGTGGCAAAGCTTTGATTCTCCTACGGACACTCTCTTAGTGAGTCAAACACTACGAGCTGGTGGTCCGAATAAGCTTGTGAGTCGGCTTTCAGAGGCGAGCAATGTGGACGGACCATATAGTTTGGTCATGGAGCCCAAAGGGTTATCCATGTATTACAAAAGTCCTAACTCGCCTCGACCAATGCTTTACTGGTCCTCTAGCGAATGGTTCACCATTGACCGAGGTAGTTTGAGTAATTTAACTCTTGTCTCGACCCCAGACACCGATGAGGGGTTTCTATATTACTTGACGTTCGATTACTTTACCACTAACCCCACGTCTTCGTCTAACCGCAACATGGCGTTTTCAAGATACAACAACACGTTATCCTATCTTCGGTTAGGGATAGATGGAAACCTTAAATTCTACACGTATAACCCGAATGTGCAAGGTGTGGCATGGGAGTTGGTGTACACGTTTCTAGATCGGGATTCGATGGAAGGTGAGTGTCAATTACCGGGACGATGTGGGAACTTTGGGTTATGTGAGGACAGCCAGTGTGTGGCGTGCCCGACGCCTAATGGGCTAAGTGGGTGGAGTAAAGACTGCGACGTGAAAAAGGTGACATCTTGCAAAGCTAGCGACTTTGGGTACTACATGTTAGAGATATAAAAGTAAACTTGATTTATTCATATGTTATTGTAATATTAAACTTATGTTAAGTAGTTTATCCTAAGTCTAGATGGATAATATCAACCGGTTTGTATCACACCGGTTTGTAAATAAATTAGTCCTAAGTATGTATATTGTAATCGACATGTCTGTTGACATTGGCACCGGTTCAAAACCTATTTAAAGGGCCGGATGTCTTCATTTGTTTAATAAGAAAGTCTATGTTAAATCACTAACTTTCAAACTACTCTCTTTCCCTCCAAATCCATAACTACCCATCGCCCTATATACACGAAGCGCCACTGCAGAATTTCGTTTGCAGAATTCGTATAAACAGAGCTGTGCAGAATTATCAATCACTAACATGGCATCAGAGCGCGATCAAAAGAAGATATACGGTATGTTCGATTACGAAGAGAAGTCCGAAGATGTTCCCGAAGACAAAGGCAAGCGGCCGATGTCTCCATATAGTGAAGATGATCGTGTGGATCAAATTGTTCTCGATAAGAAGATCGCAGAATTTAAGAAGGAGTGTATGGACCCTTCGAACATCAACTTCTCCAAATTTCACATCGGATCAGGCCCAAAGACGCGTGTAGAAAGGAAGAAACATGCGCAAAAGGAGTACAACAATCAAATAAAGGATGCCCCCGAATACCCACACGCGATGTGTTGCGGTAAATGTAAAGAACCCTTCCACTATAGAAGAAATTGCCCAAAGAAGATGGGTAAAACAGAATTCATGGTAAAAGGAACGGAAGGAAAAGGATGGGATGATGTTTGGTACGCAAGCTTAACAAGAAAAGAACATGGTTGTGGTTTCAAGGACCAATTCGCCATATTCACAAAATCATTTGGAGTAGAAGGCCAACCAAGCGGATATAGGAGGGAGTATTTTAGAGGAAGAGGATCGGTAATCATCACAAGTGGAGGGCAAGTTCACAAGATCAAGAAGGTATACTATGTCCCTACACTTAGAAAAAATGTGCTAAGTATAGAAAGATTAAATCAAGAAGGCTTAGAAGTAGAATTCGATGGTGACACTTGTCACATACATCGACCGATCCTACAAGAGAAAAGAAAGTTGATTCTATGCCGAATTTGTGATAGTGAAAGTCACTTCACATTTAAATGCCCCGAAAGGAAAAATATTGTTAAGAAAGATGGAAATGGACCGCTAGAAAGGTTCTCAACCAAACGGGTCAGATTTGAAGGCATAAAAGAATCACTAAGTGTTGAAGATAAAGAAAGGGCTTACATGTTCAAGCAATTTCAAGAATTCTCTATCGATAAGGACAATTATGAAGGCATTATGGAGAAAGGTCCTACCATGTACCCAACCAATGGTTCGCGCATACAAGATTGCTTAGTTTTCATGGATATGCTCCATGTTACAACAACGGTTGAAAGGTACAAACGTAAGTTCGAATTAGAATTTGAGAAAATTGTAAAATGGTTCATGCAAGATTTCTTGAAAATAAGAATTGAAGCCCCTATACCACCACGAGACACAACCGGCTATCCTATTAGTCTTTTGGACTTATATACAAAAGTTCAAGTGTTTGGTGGATATGAGAAAGTCACTAGAGATGAAAATTGGGCGATTGTTGCAATGAGTATGGGATATGGAAGAGGGCTGCCTAGTCTCGCAAAGAAAGAAGAGATAGCAACTACACTTCGGCTTGTGTTTGTTAGATATCTAGAGATGATGGAATGGTACCATCTCAAATACAAAGGCCGCGAGTTGGTTGTTGAAGTCAACAATGATGAAGGTAGCACAAGTGAAGGCAACAAATGGAAGGATGAAGATATGCCGCCTAAGAAGAGGAGCCGATCATCATCATCAAGTGACGAATGAAGAAAAGGTTGAAGAAATCAAGTTTAAGGGGGAGATTGTTAGAGATATAAAAGTAAACTTGATTTATTCATATGTTATTGTAATATTAAACTTATGTTAAGTAGTTTATCCTAAGTCTAGATGGATAATATCAACCGGTTTGTATCACACCGGTTTGTAAATAAATTAGTCCTAAGTATGTATATTGTAATCGACATGTCTGTTGACATTGGCACCGGTTCAAAACCTATTTAAAGGGCACTAGTACAAAAATCGTTTGAAAGTGCGGTGATTTAGCTTTGAAGATGCGGTGTAAGAACAGCACCAAATCATAGGGCATCATCAAATACATATCTTTTAAGGTGCGGTGGGGGGTATCCGCACCTCTTAATTAGTATGACCGCACCAACATTTGATTTCATGTTTATGGAATCTACACGTGGCAACCACTGCTTTTAACAAAACCAAAAATATATTATTCTTGATTCTGTACAATTTGCAAAGAACTACAGATAAACACCACTATTAATACACAAATATATATGGCTAAAAATAAAAATAACAAACAAAAAAAGTAACTAATATTAAAACATGAATTCGAAAAGTATATGTTTTCGGAATGAAACATAAACGTACACAATTTGACACATGTACATATTTTCCAAATGAGGCTCAAAAAAGGTTTGCAACCCATAATTGTCGAACACTCGATCCGGCCACTTCATGCACCTTGCAACCTTGAAAACAGATCCGTAGAAATCGCCTAACAAAACATCACAAAATGAAGCTTCAAAATAAGAAACAAATAGTGCGTATACACGTAAATGTTTTCAGAATTTAACCCGTTTACGTTTAATCAAGTTTTATACTAATTCACACACACATGAGCGCACACACACGACATGTTTTCAGAATTTAACCCTATATGATGGAACCAAGCACACGTATCTCAAGTGCTGGAGCAAGTCCTTTAGCCCTCAACGCTGATATACAGTTATTTTCCATCAATTAACCAATAAGAAATTATAATGGTGTTAGTATTTTTTGTGATAGACTCCTATGTCTATGACATTAAAATTGGTAAGCATATTGATAAATACGAGAGCTTACCCTTTCTTACTATGAGAGTCGTGAGCTTGTTGTAGTCGGTCCTAAAGGGAGAACCTTTCTGCTTACCCCACGTCCGTGCACGGCTCGGCTCGTTCTTCATAAAAGTAACCTGAGCAATTAGGATCTAAACATTAAAAATAAACAGCGCTAATAAAACCAGCTTTACAACACCAAAGATGCTAACAAATCAAATTAGATACGAAAATGTTGCATAGTAGTTTTGTAGAATCGGATTAGTTGGTTTATTGGGTGCCTGAAAAAGATGCTTTTTGGTGTTTGCTGCTGGTGTTTATAAAAGATCATGATTCATGATATTTAACCATTATCTGCATATATAGAGTAGTAGTAGTAGTAGTAGTAGACTAGTAGCTTAAAAGGTTTTCTAATATACCTGGTCGAAAGCATCTTTGAAGTTCAGCATACATCTGTTTACAACAATTGCAACAAAACTTCGATATATTCAACCAATATAGGGAAAATCAAATCCATTATGTATTTTGTTTCATAACTCCCATTAATGTCATAACTAATTAAAGATAGATTTGACAATTTCAACCCAGACTTGATTTTAGGAATAACTTTAACTTTAACATGTCAAACATGTGAAATAAACAAAGTTTTAAAAACTTAAAAATCTACTTGGTTTTTGTGATAACATTAAGAACCAAAGTGGCTATCGAACTGACAGCGCTACCAATACTACATGTAGAACGATCAAGTTTTCAAAACAATACAAACTGGTATAAAAGCAAACAGTGAAATAAATTGAACGAGTCAAAAGGAATTGGAAGTTCGCTCAAAATTCTAAAAGCCAACCTACTTATGTTACCTCCTCTAACTAAAAACATGTAAATACTCACCAGCTACAGGGAAGCATTCGTCGTCCTGCCAAGTCAATGCTGGCATCTCTTCTAAATGAAAACTCTTGATGATTGACCACTACACCAAATCCCTTTTATAACAAACATAATAAACCCCCCATTTCGTATAACAACACAAATAAAAATAACCCTAAATAAAATATATCAAACGATTAACCTAAAACTAAAACCCTAAACCCTCAATAGCTTAACACTTCAAGATCTAATCAAAAACCCAGATAACAAACACAATAAAGACTAAAGATTAACGTTGTAAATGTTACCTCATAAGTGGATCAAGAAACAATGACGGTGAGTAAAGAACAAGCTGGATTCCACAACATTTATTATTATGTGGTAAACTAAAAGGGTAATAGTGGCCGCCACCACATACGACTGTCACCACCAACCCACAACCATAACCAGGACCAACCACCTCTAACCTAACCCTCGCCGTCAACCATCTACCTGCCGAACCAAACCACCACCGGCCGTTACCCTTGCCTTAACCACCACCAAACCACGACCACAGCCCTACACCGTGAGCCAAGCCAGCGCCGTTGGCCTGAGAGAGAGGGAAGAGAGAGATAGAGGCCGAGAGAGAGTGAGATCGTGTGAGGGAGAGAGTAATCCAGAGAGAGTGAGTGAGTTTTAGGGTTTTCTTTGGGGTTGGTGGCTGCAAATGAGGAAGAGGGAGGGTTAGGATGGTTTTATAGTATAGGTTTAGTGGGTTGGTGAGTGTAATGCGTATACGAACCCGTTTGAACGTCTCATGCTTCGGTTTTATTTTAGGCTTGATAACTTAACACAAAAACTAATCGGTTGTGCTCGTAAAGATCCAAAAAAACCGAGCAATTTAAATATTATAGACATAATCCAACACGTGTTTTCAACACACTCGTTTAAACCGCGTTAATTGAATCAACGGTGCTTTCTTTCACATAGACGATCCGTTAACTTTCGAAATTCAATAAAAACATTATTTATAGTAAATAAATTATTGTGATTCATTAAGGCCAAATATGGTTCATTAAGACATATATGATCAATTATCATCCATTATGATCCATTGAGGACTGGTATTATCAATTAATACATATTATGATGTACTAATGTCCATTATGATCCATTGACGTCCACTATGGTCCACTAAGACACATTTGATCTATTACTACCTATTGGGATCCATTAAGGCCCAATATTCCTAATTAAGTTTAATATGATCTATTATTGTCCATTGTGATCCTTTAAGTTCCAATATGATCTATTAAGGCATATATTATCTACTATTATTCATTGTGATCCGTTAAGGCCTAATATCACCAACTAAGACATGCAATTACTACCTATTGGGATCCATTAAGGCCCAATATTGCTAATTAAGTTTAATATGATATATTATTGTCCATTGTGATCCTTTAAGGTCCAATATGATCTGTTAAGGCATATATTATCTACTATTATTCATTGTGATCCGTTAAGGCCTAATATCATCAACTAAGACATGCATGATCTATTATTGTCCATTTTGGTCCACTAAGACAAACATTTATGATCTATATTGTCCATTGTAATCCATTATGGCCCAATGTCCATTTACACATGTATTATCAACTATTGTCTTTTATGATCGATTAAGACCCAATATGAGCCATTAAGACAAATATGATCTACTACTATCCATTGTGATCCATTAAGGCCCAATATGATTCATTAAGACACATATGAACAACTATCGTCCATTGTGATCCATTGAGGACTGATATAATCAATTAATACATATTATGATGTACTAATGCCCATTATGATCCATTAAGACACGTGTGATCTGAAATTGTTTGATGTGATCCAATAAGGTCCAATATAGTCCACTAAGACATATATGACATACTATTGTTAATTTTAATTCGTTAACGCCCAATATGATCCATTAAGACATGAATAATATAATTGTAATTCGTTAAGGCCCAATATGATCCATTACGACATGTTAGGTCATATCTGGTTAGATCAAGTTGTGGCGAGTCATACTTGATCATAATGGATATATCGAACATGTCATAATGGGGTATATTGGGCCTTAATAGCATGTTTAGTTTTAATAGACCATGATTGGCTTTGTTAGGACACGTTATGTCTTATATGTTAATGGGGTATATTGAGTCTTAATAGCATGCGTGATTTTATAAGCGGTCATAGTACATTGTATTGATCAATAATACATCATACATGCCTTGATGGGCCATATTTATGCCTTAATAGTAACGGTAGCTCTTAATGTCCCTTGATTGGCTTTGTTATGCCATATTAGTAGTAAATGGTTAAATAATATCGTTGTGAGTCTATAGGATTGTTATTCTTAACCGAGTCTTTCTATGATATTTGTGACCGAAACTAGGCGGTCACAAATTTTACAACCGATTTGAGACCACATTTTTTAAATTTAATATCTATTAAAAAGATTATGATATTTCCAACCAAAAATAGGCTATCACAAACTAGGTGTGACGTGTAGCGGCGAGTCACAATAGCCTGTCTTAAACGGAGTCGTATCATTTAGATAGGGATGGCAATGGGTATAGTGGTATACTTTATCGGGTCGGGTAAACGGGTATATCATCAGATCCCATACCCGTCCCAAACCCATGAAAAGAATAAAGCTAATCCCATACCCGGACCCATACCCAATTACCCGACCCAAACCCATCCTAAATGTGTTGGGTTTCGGGTCTACCCAGCGGGTTCGGGTTTGAAATATAATATTTTATTATTTCTTTTTCTCTTATTTTTTTTCAAGAAAAGAGTAGGCATCATTGGAAATATGCATTGGTAATACTACGATCTCTATTTAAATATTTTAAAATATATATTTGTCACACCCCAATCGATGGCGGAATACATCGGGGCGAGACTTGGGATCGATTGTTCAAAGACTTCATGACACTAGAATTCGTGACAATATAATTTAAAGATTATTTTCATTCATAGCATTTTAACTTGTTTATCATCTTATTCAATTTTATTTCGTATGTTATAAAAGTTTTACCATATAGTTTATTGTAAATTACGTTAATCGTCGTTTATAAAAATTAGTTTACAAAATTCGTTGAAGCCTAAGGGCCTTTTTCTTTCAGCTCGTACAAGGCACTTAAAATTTTAGGACCGGCCCTGATTCTGATGTAACCTGTTAATGACCATTCAGAGACTATCAAAAAATCAAAAAACCGTTAGTCACAAAAAGAATTTGATTTTAAAAAAATAAAAATAAATATTTGATCTACAAGGACAAAATTTTCTAGAATTTATCTTAGCCGAATTTCCCTACATTCCACCAAATTTCCCTCCATCCCAAAATTCCCTCCATCCTACCAAATTTCCCTCCATCTACATCCCACCAAATTTCACTCCAATCCACCAAATTTCCCTCCATCCCACCAAAGCCTGTATGTAGGACTGCACCATCAAAAACAACAAAACACCATCATTAAATGGATGGTACATTTGTAACACCAACAAATAAAACTAACACCATCATTAAATCACCTTTGTTTTATTAGTGCTGTTAAATTCATACCCCCACCAATAAATAGAAACTCATAGCACCAACAAATCACTTGTGTACTAGTGGGGCCGGATGTCTTCATTTGTTTAATAAGAAAGTCTATGTTAAATAACTAACTTTCAAACTACTCTCTTTCCCTCCAAATCCATAACTACCCATCGCCCTATATACACGAAGCGCCACTGCAGAATTTCGTTTGCAGAATTCGTATAAACAGACCTGTGCAGAATTATCAATCACTAACACTACAAGCTTCAAGGGGTTGATCATTTTATGATCAAGTACACGAGGGGAGATCAGACCAAACAAAGCGATTGCGAGAGCAAATGCACGAAGGATTGCAAGTGTATGGGGTACTTCTATCACACGGATAATTCGAGGTGTTGGATCGCTTACGATTTGAAAACGTTAACAAGAGTTGGGAACTCGACTCATTTGGCATACATCAAAACACCCAACAAGTAGTAGTATTTTATCACGATCTATTTATTCCTTTACGTTTTCTATTTTCTGTTGTTTGATTTGTAATAAATGTGTATGGGTCAAAGATATGATTATCTGTCCTATAATTGACCCAAAGATTCGATGAATATATTTTAAATAATTAATAAAGAAAGTTATCTTATAGAAGGATTAGGATTGTGAAAGCAACACATTTTGACTATAGAATGTGTATGATGACATATTGTTTTGTATGTCGAGAAGCTACATCCAGACTTTTAAACACAAACAAGTAACTTATTCAGAAGGTGATGTAATCTCATAAGTTCTGTTATATACACTACTACAAAACTTAGAAACTCTTACCAAAATTTGCTACCAAAAAACACGGTAGCATATTTTGCATTGATTTTTATAACTGGCCGCCTAGGTAGCTACGTGATAGCTATAAGTGTATGTGTAGTGGGGCTTTATGGAGGCTTCATGGAGCGTTTTGATGGAGCTCGTTATGCATATGACGAGAGGGAAGCTCAGCAAAATGGTGATGATGAAGGGCTGTGATGGGGCTGGTGAAAGATGAAGGGTTGTGATGGGTTGGTGATGACAAAGTGATTTTATTATTATTAGTAAAATAATAATATTTTAATCTCTATAAAGCCTCATACCCACTACACATCTATTTTCCATAAAGCCCCTCCTAGTACTTTATTAATACTAGTTGGTAACCCGCGCGTTGCGGCGGATCTAAAAACCACATCAAATTGTATCAATTCATTAAGACGTAAAATTCATCGAAAACCTTTTATTTAAATGATATATTAAATAACGAATACTTGTAACAACATAAGATAATTATTCATATCTCAACTAAAGTATAATAACATTCGCACGGATTATTGAAATACTTTGATTTTAGGTGGATTCTAGTAATAATCGATTCAACAACTCGTAAGGTTAGTTCCATAATACATTTATTCTCAAGACTACACTACCTCACACGTAACACTTTGGTCACGCCTACCACTTAACGATATATACTATTAAATGATACAAACAACTTTGCCAAATAACTCGTAAATCAAAACTTTATATTTTGTTTCATACGTGACATACACACATGAATTCACCAAAGTGCTCCATGTAATAAATAATAAGTAGGAGAGGGGATGTACAAGAGGTTTTCGCATATAAGGGTATTATTGGGAAAAATTTCATGACATTTTGGGTGTGAAGCACTAAACTTTTCATATGTCATCTTAAAAAACATAGGAAATTACTAATGTAGCCATCTCTCCTCCTTAATAAGGTAACATTAATATTTTATTCTCATAGAGCCCCATGGAGCCCCATAAAACCCCTCAACTACACATGACTTAAGTCTTTGACACCGACTATTTCTATACCAATTTTTTAAAGAGCTATTTATTCTAAAGTTGAAAGGAACTAGGGTTTATAATAAGTCTGCGCATCGGGCGGTATTTTTTCTACGTAATACGATAGTGATTCTGTCAATTTATTTTTGTTTTTTGTGGTGTGGCACAATAATTGAGTGTTTTTTTTGTGTTTGTGTGTGAGGTGATGTTAATAGAAACATGTGGTTCCGCTATCTGAGATAACGGATCCACGTGATGTGGCAACGAATTAAAACGGCTGGTAGCCATGGTAGATGAGGATATGAAACTTCGCCATGCTGGAAGATGAAGAAGCTTAAAATGAGTGAAATGGCAAGTTTCACAATCTTAGATTGTGTATCAGTGTCAGTTCTGTAAGGGATCCGCTATCTCATATAGCATAACACCCTTAAACCTTTATCTGCAGCCATTTTGATTAGGCTAATGTACAGTGTCTATTAGCTTAATGGATCAATTAACGCATGTGCTAGTATACTGGACTTTAAGTCCTTGCTGTCGAAAAGGCATTCATGGTCACTGAGCTCTGCAGCGCGCCATGGTGGTCATGAATGTGGAGGTTGGTGGTGTGGCACGAAAGCTAGAAGATGATGAATAGGATCACCATAGTCTCTAACATCACCAGCTGCTGTAATTTTAGCTGAGTGTTCCACTATCTTAGATAGCGGGTTCTTGCACAAATCCAAACATGGATCCACTATCTGAGTTAGCAGATCATGCCATGACATCGTCATCCACCGTGGTTATCCTCGTGAGCATCCACGTATGTTCCACATCGTCTTCATCCATGGCTGCCACCTAGATTATTTGAATGCCACTTCACCTACATCCACTATCTCATATAGTGGATCCACCAAATGCACTTAACGATCACTAACACACACCAAAGACACTTCTCTTTTGTGCTATACCTCCATAAAACAAAAACAAAAAAATATGTTCCAGTCAATACCAGTTCAGTTCGCTATGGTACCGACGCTCGATATAGCAACCAAAAGAGAAAACCTAAAAAACTGAAGTCGTGATATAATAAAGTCGTAATAAGTCCATAAGAACATGTTTTCCGCAGTACATACTCTAGTTTTCACTATATTTTTCAACAATTCTTTGATATCTTTTTAAGTACATTATATGTTCCAAAAATATAACGAGTTTTAACAGTACATAGTCCAAGAAACTACTGATTCGATTTACACACGTAACTCATATCCATTTATATATCATTAGTTTAGTTCTACATTTTTATTATCTTGGATAGAAAAAGTATTTCTATGATGCAGAACTCAATGATGAGTTGATCGATGACACTACTTGTTGGGTGTTTTTATGTAAGCCAAGTGAGTCAAGTTCCCAACTCGTGTTAATGTTTTCAAATCATACGCAATCCAACACCTCATTTCATCCGTGTGATAGAAATACCCCATGCACTTACAATCCTTTGTGCATTTGGCCACACAATCCCTTTGTTTCATCGGTCCCTCGCCCTTCGTGTACTTGACCATGAAATGGTCGACCCCTTGAAGCATGTAGTAGTGGAAGTCACTAGCTTTGCAAGATGTCACCTTCTTTACCTCACAATTTTTGCTCCAACCACTTAGCCCATTCGCGGTTGGGCAAGCGACACACTGATTATCCTCACACAACCCGAATTCCCCACATCTTCCAGGTAATTGGCACTCACCTTCCCTTGAGTCCCTATCGAGAAAAGTGTACACTAGTTCCCATGCGACCCAACCGCCATCGAGGTTGTCATCATATGTGTATAATCTAAGGTTTCCATCTATCTCTAATCGAAGAAACGATAACCTACTATCATACTTTCTATAGGCTATGTAACTACTTTGGTTGGTCGAGGGGTTTGTGGTGAAGTAATCAAACGACAAGTAATGAAGATACCCATCATCGGGATCCGGTTCCGAATTAAGAGTTAGATTGGTCATACTACCCTTATCAATGGTGAACCTTTCAATTGAAGACCAATATTTCATTGGTCTAGGCGCGTTAGGACTTTTGTAGTACATGGCTAACCCTTTGGGCTCCATCACCAAACTGTAAGGTCCATCGACATTGCTCACATCCGAAAGCCGACTCATGAGCTTATTCGGACCATTGGCTCGGAGTGTTTGACCCACCAAGAGAGTGTCGGTTGTGGAATCAAAACTTTGCCATACGAAGTTACCTATAACCAAGTTTAATATCAGTTATCATTATTAATAGTAATGAATATCAGGATAGTTATTAAGAAGAGATTAATTAACATATCTTATTATGAAGAGATTAATTAACCTATCATTTAGTTACGTTTTTTATTATCTCACTATTAAAATAGGGAAAAATACCAACATTGCATTCTCGATCGACACTTAAAGGGTGTTTGGGATTGATTTGTCAAAACAGATTATGCGTTTTGGAAAAGCAGGAGTGAAGCTGTATTTAGATTATTGCGTTTTGGTAGCATAAAAAAATCTATTTCAAAACTCAACCCCAAACACTAACAACTGATTATTTGCGTTTTCAAAACACAATAATCTAAAAAAACGCAATCCCAAACACCCCCTTAATTTACAAAGCTAGACAAAAGCGTTAGTTAAGATAATTTAGCCTGTGGTTATACCCATGGTTTGTTGGCTAAAAATGGCTTAGCCGATGCTTTTGTCTATTTTGGAAATTAGTTGGTCCAACATGCCTATTTTAGTAACTTTCCAAAAAAAAAAAAGAAAAGGAAAAGGAAAACATATATAGTTTTCAAATAGGGTGATATTATTTACACAACCCCAAAAAACCCTAAACAACCTTAGGACGGGTCGTCGAGGCCTAGATGGGCCGTTAAGCGAAATTAGGGTTTCAGGACTACCCGTCCTGGCCTTGACGGGCCGTTTGTTTGCAGAAAAGACAAAAACGACGGGCCGTCCAGGCCCAGACGGCCCGTATAAGTACGATGTAACAGCTGTTCAGTCTGAACTCCTGCAAAAGCAGGCAGTTCAGACTGAAAAGTCTGAAAAAGGCACTTTAGGACGGGCCGTCCAGGCCCCGACGGCCCGTAGAGATGTGTTAGGTTAGGGCATTTACTCCCTCGACGGCCCATCTAGGCCTCAACGGCCCGTTGAGATTTCCAGATTTAACCATTACACGATCAGCTTCTTCCCCATTTGAACAAAACCTTAAAACATCACCACCACCAAAACCCTCGACCCATTTCGACTTCCCGGTCTCACGATGACATATTTACAAAGCTTTTCAACCGTTGACCTGTCTGAGAACGAGTCTTACGTCTCTGAAAGCGTAGGGTATGAACCCGGGGTTCAAGTTGGTGAAGAGGAGGTTAAATCCGGGGTTCGTGGTAATGACGGGAACATGCTGCCCGATCTCAACGAGGAATATGTAGAGGAACATGAGTCATTTTTCGTGCCACCAAGCTACCCGCAGTACACGTACGGGAGTTACCATTCGCGCGGGAATCGTGCTAAGGACTTAGAGGAAGATTATAACGGCTCTAACCCGAATGATGACAACCAGGAAGACGCTTATGAAGATGTTAACATAAAAGTTGAACCTAACCCGGATGTTTCGTATGAAACCGAGCAGGTGCGTTTATTTATTTACACTAGTATATCTTTACACGTTTTAGGGTTTGCTGGATTGAACTAGTATATATTTACAGTAGTATATAATTTAGAGTAGTATGAATTTAGACTAGACTCTTGTATAAATTTTCAGGTATTCGGGTCTGTTGAAGAGATGAAACAATGGGCTTACGAAACATCCGGGCCGTCTGGGCCTGGACGACCCGTTGTGTTGCCCATTTGGCCCTCTACGGGCCGTCCAGGCCTAGACGACCCGTGGAGGGGTTGGGCAAATAGAAACCCTAGTTGTGTGAATATCCAGCCCCTTCAAATATTCAACACACTATATACATATATTTTTCAATTCTTTTGAATTCTTTCTTTAGTTACCTTTAGCATCTTGAAGAACCATGTTACCCGTAGGGAGCAACTGAAAACGTACGACACCCTTGTTGGCTGTATTCGTTTGCCAGGCGACCCGACCGTCAGCATCTGCCAGCACAAGATTTCCGTCTTTTCTAAGCGTTAGAGTCGCGTTCTCATGAACGGGGTTTCCGCGGTTTGCTTCCCATACCCAACGCCTGAGTGATCCGGACCGCACGGTGCCCATGCGTAGGGCTAGAGTGTACTCGTCAGGGGTGGTGTTGTAGAAACCAAGCTGGAATGGGTTTCTATAAGGGGGTAGATCACGATATGTTGCGTCGTACTCTACGATGTATACTAGTGTTTCTGATAATTCACCTGAATTAACGTAAGTGAATGTTTCTGATGAAGGAACAGAAGCTCTAGAGATTGTACTAAGTATGTGAGTGCATAGGAAGAGAAGAGGCATAACATAAATGAAAGGATGAGAAGCCATTTTTTGTGGTGTTTTAAGCTATGAAAGAATAACAGATATCAACTTTATATATATATATGTGTGTGTGGTATGCAAGGATATCACATCAGATATATATGCAGGGATTTATTATTAACTTATAATAAATTTGAGAGGGAGTTGAAGATGGTTTTAGACTTTTATTAGTATTGCTAGTGTCTAAAACAATGTGAATCAAACAATGGGAATAAGTTATTTTATTCACATGTAAATCTTATATCCATTATTTTAAACATTGTATCATATCAGCCTGTTGAATCTGTCAAACAGAAACCACCGTTGGTGGAAGTGTCACGTAAGGTGTGTTAAAAAAGCTCGTAGCTCGCGACTCTTTGGAAAAAAAGCTCGGTTGTAGAGGAGCCGGGTATGCTTGGCTCGATTTGTACTCGAGTTGAGCTCAAGTCAGGCCTGGCACAAATTGTGAGCTGGCTTGAATAATTTTTTTATGTATATTTAATTAATTTTATATGTTTAGAATAAAAAATAGGATGTTTGAGGGGATTGAAGTGTGAACGTAAGTTTGATTATTAGATAACATATAAACAAAAAATCAAGAAAAGAACAAACTTGTACATATATAATGGCTTTAGTATTTCTTTTAGGTTTTTGAAATATTAGAAAAATAATAATAATAAGTGTCTAGACTTACTTTATATTTTGTCTGTGATGTTAATTATCAATATTTGTAAAAAAAATATATAAAAGAATTAAGAAACTAAAAAAAAGAGCCAGCTCGAACATTTTACGAGCCGAGCTTGGGCTCGACTTTTTAGCTCAATAAAATTAACAAGTAAGCTGAGCTAAATCAATTAAGTTCGAGTTCAACCTGCTTTGGCTCAGCTCAATTCGATTACAACCATAGTGTCACGAGTTTGATTACAAGTTAACGCATATCCAAGACCGAAGAAGTATTGAATTTACGTTTAAACGTGATTGGGTGGTTAGAAGGATGAACCAATGGGTAATGGTTGATTCATTTTCTGTAAAGTGTTAAATATGTATCTTATCTATATATGTAATAAACGAAATTATGTTGTGGCATATGACATTAGATTAGGCCCTCACATCCTTTGAGTGACACATGACACTAAGTGAGACCTTCCTCCCCTTTATTTCCCTTCAAAAATCTTTTTCTCTCTCATGTTTCGATTCTTCCCATAATTTTTAAAAGATAATAACTTTTATATACGACATTTTAAAAAAATTACACCAAATTAATGAGCGTTTTATTGTCTTTTCAACGAGTACCATAGTGCTATACAAAAAAACAAACATTTTAGTGGGTTTTTGTTCATACACTAAATAATAACCAAATTAAACAAATATTTATTAATTTATAATTTTAATTTTTATCTCTACTTTATTATTTCTTTACGATGTAATAAATAAAAATCTTATGATCATCTCAATTACCTCTTATATGAAATAATATTATTAAATCATAATTTCATAGTTGTCTCTTATTTATTTTAGTAACTAATTCTTTTTATATTTTCCCTTATTAAAAACCATTTAATATTTTATTGATCCTATTACATGTAATATTAAATTTTCAAACCTAATAATAAATAAAACAACAAAAAAATGTTATAACCAATGCGATACACATCTTTTAATGAATTCTTTAAACTAAATAACTCTGTAAATGAGAGTTTTGTTTTAATCTAGGGCAGAATAGGTTAAAATCAGTCGTTTCTAAAAAAAGTGTAACCCTCCTGTATTTTTCATTAATTTTACAATTTATTGTAATTTAAAATGAATTCATGATTATTCATTTTCGTATTTCTCTCGATAGACACGTGTTCATGAAATCATGTTTTAAGCACACTTGAAAAATATATATTTATAAAAGTTATTTTTTATATAAAAGATAAATATTTAATTACAATATTTTATAAATAGATTATTATATCAATTTTGTATATGCATGCATGTGTGCAAACATATGCAAGTGGAAAGACTTTTAACAAGTTTTTCCAGATCCATTTGCAAGTTAAAATGCAAATTGAGTGGATGAGGTTTTATTAGAATAAAATACTGCTTATGCAATTATTGATTGGAATCTTTCATACGCCTAAACCCATGCAACCATTTGAAACATTTTGCTTATAAATAGCAACCCAAATCTTTCATTTTCATAATCCCGTTTTCCTCATATCACAGTCGTCTCTTACTACTCTAAATCTTGCTTGTTTATTTTGGTAAAGAAAATCTGCTTTCGGCATCCATAACTATAACTAAACGTTATCATCAGCCACAAAGGTATATTCAAAACTTAGTATTTATATCTTTACATAATAATGAATTCTTATTACCCTATTAAACTAGTTCTAAACTCAACTAAAGTTTATAATTGTTTCATAAGTTTAGTAAGGTTGAGTTATTCTAAAAATGCTACAAAAAATGAGAATGGTGAGAAGCCACTAGAAAATGACATGTGTCCAAAGCATTAAACAAATGGTAAGGGTAATTTTGTCAAAATAATACCCACATGCAAGTCACATGGCATTTCTACCTTCATTTTTAAACGTCCGTATTTTTTATACGCCATCTTTTTAAAAAAAATATGCCATAAAATTGAGCGTGTTTTTATATTTAATATGAGTACCATATTGTTATACTTTTGAAAAAAAAGTTGAAAACCCAGCTACGTAAGACACAATAGAGATAACGTAAAACACAATGAATACCAATTAAATATGCAATAAACAATAAGGTATAAAACACAATGAATAGTCTAATAGAACACAATGGACGACACACTAAAGACAAAATGAACAGAAGACTAAAAGACAATGAATACTTTTGAAAAAAGAAAGTCGAAAACTCAGTTGCGTAATACACAATGAAGATAACGTAAACACAGTGAGTACTAATTAAATATGCAATGAACAATATGATATAAAATACAATGAACAGTCTAATAAAACACAATGGACGACATACTAAAGACACAATAAACAGAAGACTAAAACATAATGAATAGTAGACTTAAAGACAATGAATAACATAATAAAGCATAATGTACACCATAAATACAAAACCTATTTGCGTAAAACACAATGGACAATGGATCATAATTCTTCTCACCGTTCCTAGAAAAAATAACTTGTGTATTTGATCCTAAACTAAGTTTAATAAGCTAATTTAAAGTGTTTAAACTATTTCTAAATGAGTTCAAATGACTGCTAATAAGTTTTAAATAAGTTCAGATGACATTTAATAAGTTCTAAATGAGTGTATATGGCTTTTGTTTAGTTCTGATGAGTTCAGATCACTTTTGTTGACTTTTAAACTAAATCTAGGATGTTCAGAGTACTTATGAACTCAACTTATGACTTTCAAACTAAAATTTGGAGTGTCAAAGTATATCAGTTGACTTCTGAACTGAATTAATGACTTTAAAACTAAAATCTAGAGCGTTAAAGTACTTCTGATGACTTTTAAACAAAAATCTGAAATGATAAAGTACTTCAGTTGACTTCTAAAGTAAGTTATGAAGTGTTAATGTACTTCAGTTGATTTCTAAACTAAATCTGGAATGTTAAAGTACTTCTTTTGACTTTCAAACTAAAATCTGTGAAGAGGGAGAAGACACGGTGGATCATTTGTTCTCGGGGTGTACTTTTGCAGACGGGGTGTGGTCCGGAGTTGCCCGGTGGTGTAACATCCCTCCATTCTTCTTGTTTTCTATCCGGGACATTCAAGGGGTGATCGACCAGATGGGCTTGACGACGACTAGACGAGATGTGATTCGTGGGATTATGATTATAGCGTGTTGGCGGTTATGGAAAATGAGAAATGAGAAGATTTTTAAAGGGCTCCAAGTTTCGATTTTTAAACTCATTGCGGACGTTAAGTCCCTTAGTTATTTGTAGGTGACTAGTAGGGGGAAAATCGGTAAGGTAGATTGGGAGGGATGGAAAAAATTCGATTTTGATGTAATGTAATTTTGTTGTTGGTTTGGTCTTCTTCGCCTTGGAGAAGTCCGGTTTTTTAATGAAAGCAGCCCTTCAGAAAAAAAAACTAAAATTTGGAACTGACTTCAAAAATCTGGAACTCAATCCCAAAAATCTAAAACCCCTCTCAGAAATCTGGAAATCAAATTAGATTTTTTCTGAACTAGTTATGAAGTCTCTTAAACTAATCTAAAGTCTTCCAAACTTAACTTAAAGTCTTTCAAACTAAACCTGAAGTACACGAACTGATTCTAAAGTGTTTTAAACTAAATCTGAACTATATCAACTTATTCTAAAGTGCTTTAAACTGAATCTAAACTATATGAACTTATTGTGAAGTGATTTAAATAGAATATGAACTAAATGAACCGATTCTAAAGTGTTTTAAACTAAATCTAAAGTACTTGAACTGATTATGAAGTCTTTTAAACTAAATTTAAAGTAAAAGAAGTGAGTTTATTGTCTTTTAAATTTAATCTAAGCTACCTATGTTTATTCCAAACTAAAATCTATTGTACTTTAAGTGTTTCTAATATCTTTTAAACTATATATTTTTCTCAGATTTCTTTTTCCAAGATTACCCTAGATTTCATTTTAAACCCGTATTTTTCTCAAGATTTTCATTATAATAAAGAAAGTGTCGTCATCCTAGAAACCTAGATTTTTAAGATCCTCTGAACTTCTAGACTTTACTTGGACATTTAGGCTAAATTCCTTGAGATTTATCTTGCCTTCCGGCTCACAAAAGCTTATGTATTTCTATTTGAAAAATTGTGAGTATACATGACCCTTTTTGGTTTTATGAACTTTTGGGTGTAAACATGTCTCTATACAAAACATACACAATTACGTGCACTTTAAATTTTTACAACTACAAATTCATATACATGTTCATAAATACATTATGCTTATGTTCACATACTTGTTACATTTGTACCTTGCAAATTCATTAGCTCTGTACAAGCGGACCTTAACATGTATAACGCTATAGGTTGACACCCGCCTAGTCATGCCCTAGTGAGAGGGATAGTCATGGTCATGTTAAGTATACTTTACATTCAACTTGTTATTGTGATACTACATTTTTTTTGTCACATGAAGATTTGAGTTTGCCAAATTGTATACAATGCATGTTACATAATTTCATAATGGTACTTTAACATGTGGATTGTGCACTTCAAACATTTGATACTTACATATACTAAACCTGTATGCTTGCCAACAATTTATTTTGTTGACCTTTACTTTACACATGTTACAGGAAATGCTTGAGTTACTTTTGCCAAGACATGATCGCATAGGACTCATGGACTTAGTTCAATAAATTAAATCTTATGTATTTGTTTCCAGTGTTTGATAATTTGCTTCTTTTCATGTAATGTAAGACAAATTTAAAAGGTTGATTAATGATATTTTAATTTAGTACCTTGAGCTTTTGAACAATCATCACGTTGCACCTTAATGTTTTCTCCATCGGTTGGGGTGTGACAAAAAGCTACACCTTAAAAAGGACCGCCTCAATCGCGCTCTGCAATGGTTGCTTCTGGCTTTGTTGCTCATCCAAACATACATTCTCCCTTTAATATCTATTTTTATTCTCATTCACATGATTAAAATTGTTGTGTTGCCATATTATAGTACATTAATTTCTATGCTACATCGTAACACAAACATTATGTCACTTCATATTAGATTTGTCTATCCTGGGAAAGCTTCCGGGATATTAAATATATGTAGATTTTAAACTTTCGAAACAAGCAAATACCTTAGTATTGTAATTGATTCTCTCTAAGGATTTTAGGACATGGTTCACAATTCTATTAAAATTATATTAATAAAAATTCAAAGAAACTCTCTTTATACATTAAGGAAACTATAGTACACTAACCATGTACAAACCCAAACAAAAAATAAACATAACTACAATTTTATGTAAATAAATTGATTCAAATCGTTGTCTTTGATAAAACATGATCCGTATCCTCTTATATGATTCCTACTTCGTCTTTAACGAGAATTTGAACTACATTTTTTTTGTATTCTTGGCTAAGAATGAACAAAATAATGTTGACAATTATGGCTGATGATTTGTGTTCTACACAAGTTCCTTAAAACAGATTGTGCGTCTCACTTAGATAACACGTCTATCTTCCAGGGTAAAACAGCTGAAGCAGTAGTACTAACGAAGTAGGCTACGCGCCTAAGGTTATATTGGATAAATTAGTGTATCAGATGTTTGAAAAGATGAAGATTAACTTTGAGAGCGCTCCTGCTAGTTTGGTATGGAATGAAGAAATATATACTAAGATTTCTTGTTTGGTGGGTTTTTCGTAAAACTCATAAGTTTTCCTCTTTACATAAGATTAATATTCATGTTAATCATATATCACACAAACCATAACATCCATGTTCATTAATCATGTAATAGTTAAGAAAAGTTAATTACATAGATAGTCTCTGTGATTTACCTAAAATAACATATATATGTACTAAGGTTTTTTTTATTTTTTTTTATTTTTGTAACATGTCCAGGCTCTATGATTTCATTTTCTAACATGTTAGGGTGTTAAAACCAACATCCGTTAGATTTTCCATTAAGTTCCAAGTAATTTGACTAAGATACCCTTTTAGGTATAAAGTAAAAAACATATGAGGGATTGTTATTGTAATATACTAAAACTTAATCTCTTCGAACCGTCACATCAATATGCCAGATCATTTCGAGCTAAATCCTCTTTAATCCAGAGTTAGCGTCGACATCACCACCCCCTTGGCCATGTAGGACAATTCCGCAATCTTAGATTGTGGAAACACCAAAAGCAAAAGTTGTTTTTTGACACCTTCTAAATGCACAAATATTTCTATGATTTACACGAAAAAAGGAAAAAAAATCTCTTTGTTTAATTATGTACTTTTTATAATGTTTTTAATTTTAAGTTTTATGTTATTTTTAATCTTTGTATTTAATTTTTAAATTTAAACTTTATGTTGATTCTAATTAGTTTGAAATGAGTTTATTTTTAATTTATAAGATGGGTTAAAAAGTGATTCTTTTTATTAGAATTGATTATTTAATGGAAGGGAGCCAACTAGTGCACTTCCCGGCCGGTATACTAGACGAAAGTAGAAGTTTGGAATTCCATCAACCCTACAATGGGGTGGGTCCACAATGGAGGGTTTGGAATTTCATAGCAGAGCAACATAAGCCCCATTGTAGGTGATCTTGAAAGATGACATCAAACTATTAACACATTTTTAATAAGAAGCAAACCCAAAGATCATGTTAGACACAAGACATCGGATACAATTCAAATTTTTAAAGTTTGATACTAAATTAAGGATTGTTTTCTACATTGAATCGGATAATACAAACGATCCTACCGGTGCCTATTTATACATGTTGGAAACCTACTGGTGTACCACCATGAAGTTTCTTCAAGCAACGCGAATGTGAGTGGCTGCAGGTTCCAGATTCGAACCTGCAGCTGCAAAAACTTACTGACTGTGTGGAGCTGCTGACCAGACATATGTTTTTGGTGCTCAAGTAAGGTGGACTATTTTTCAGTTAAGGAGCTGAAACAATGGTTAACGCAGGAGGGGAATAATGATAATCATTATACTTTCGTTTGGAGTCAATGGATCCCAATCAAATGTAATATCTTTATTTGGCGAGCGGAAATAGAAAGAATTCCAACCAAAGTCGCCTTGAGGAAAAGGAATATACACACGGACAACATTTGTTGTATTTTTTGCGAAGACATGGAAGAAACGGCGGAACACATATTTTCCGAATGCGCTTTTTCTAATGGGGTTTGCAAGGTATTTTGAAATGGTGTAACGTTCCTAACATTTTTGTAAGACCCTAACCCGTGAACACGCGATTAATGCTTGAACTTACGAGTTTTGGCCTTAATTAAAAATCATGACCGATTAAAACTTTAATTTATAAACGATAACACATTTAAAGACTTTGATTTGATAGAAACATTCAACTTTACATTTTTAGGTAATACAAACCTATACTAAGGTTTGTGTTTTAAACTAGAATCTATTGCGGAAGTGTATGAGTGTTCGGCTCTCCTCGCGACTTGATCCTTGCTCCGGGACTTCCATCTAGCGTATACCTAGTGTCAAATATCTAATAAAGACACTTTAAATGATTAAAAAAGGTTTAAAACTGAAATTAAAGCATTCATGACATATATAAGGAAATTTGCGTTTTACCCGACCGTGCAATCATTTGACCTGCCCGGGCTGACATGCTGGAACTTTGAATCTCATCTCAGAACTGTGACCCGGCCGGTTCAGTAGTTGACCCGCCCGGCCTGACGTGCTAGAACATGAATGCTTATGCCTTCACAAACCCAGCCCTTCACTAGGGCGTTTTAGGACATCCGGGACATACCCAAGATTATTTTAGACCTGCATAGATAAGTTCTAACAAGATATATTTTCACTTCTCGGTTTTGACCCATTAGAATCTACTTAGTTCGGTTTTAACCGTTTGACCCGTTAAGGCCATAGGTTTTACAAAACCTTATTTAACCATTCAAAAAGCATAACAATCATATTGTCAACTCATTGGACACTTGTTAAACTAATCAACACTATCCAATTCACTTATAATGACCCGGTTTATGGATTTAGCCTTTAGTAAATCTTTAGAATTCCCAAAATACCCTTAGATGTCTATATTCTGTTTTAGTCACCCGTGGGCGACACTACTTGGTTACCACCCATTATTTTTGACTCATTAACCCGTTTAAAAACCTCTAAGCCTTTGCGGACTTAGCATTTTACCAATTTCATGAATTCACCATTTTAAATCACATCTAAGCGCATTAACGAGCATTAGACACATTTATAGAAAACGACTCACCGATTTGACACCCACATTTTATGTGGGTGGTTTTCATCCACATTTACTCCCCTATGGTCCTGCTTTACACTACGGACTTACCCGGTAGCGTTGGCCCATTACTATATCATTCGAATCATCTATATAAACCATTGGCATCACGTGCCCTTTTCGTTCAAATTCATCAACCAGTGAAAATCCTCAGTTTACACATATTAATATCCGGGAATCCCAAATGTGATCCACCACGAATTAGCCCGTCAACATTTATAATATCTTAAATGCTCAATATTAACTTATGAGGTTTAAAGAATCTAAGATCATGATTCATTTGACCCGTTTATTTTCAATACTCAAATGTTTCAAATTCAAATCTTTTGCTCAAGTGATATTAACCTCACTTGACCCGTTTTTGGAAATACTCCAATTATCTAATTAGCCGATTCTAACACAATACAAGCTAGAATCCCATATTCCCCTAGTCCTTCTTTATGAATAAGCATTCATTCTCCATTAACAATATCAATTCCATGACTATCAAACAATTTCCCAATCTTTTAGTTTCTAAGAGACTTATTTAATACTAAGTCACTTACCTTGGCCTCATTTGTGCAATCATGATCCGCTTATCCATTTGATCATTTCCTCCTCAAGCTTGCACCTAGCTTGACAAGATCCAACTTTTCTATACTCAAGATATATCAAGTTAGCCATTGATTCAAATAACTAACTCATATCATGAGTTTACACACACTAATCCATTCAAACTCATAGTCGGGTTTGTTTGACTTTTAAAGTCAAACTAACCCTTTACATGTTATGTATACTAATCATAAGGTGATAGTCCTAATCATGAGCTATCCCTTCTATTTACCATTTAATAGTCTAGTGCACATTCCAACTTCTCAATCAACATCTAAATTGGTGGGATCTTAACATACAACTTTTTATCTATATTTCAATTAGACATTTTTACAAATACTTGGTGTGCATCATCTTTTAACCACCAATTTTCTTATTTAACACATTGTATGGAATCCTCCATATCACCATATTCATCCTCAATATACAATATAGCATTTAGCCTAAGACATTATCATTCAATCATGCAAATTTTATCATTCTAATTACATAAGAATGTGGGTTCACCCAAAGGCCTAAAACTCATTTTATGTTAAGTATGAATATCATCAATTACACATCTAAAATGTGATTCATGACCGAATTATACATAATTGAGGCTCCCTAAAGCTAGAGAAACCTCCAACAACTTATGATTTCACGTTTTAACAAAACCCTAGATTTTGATCAAAACCAAAAATGAATATAAATCAAATTCTACCAAATAAAAGGTACCTTGATGTGTTTTAGACTTGGATGATCCGAATTTTAGCTAATGCACTGAAAAACCCCTGGATTTGGCTTGGATTCAAGCATGTTCTTATGTCTACGGTTTGTTTGTTGAAGGAGATGTGTTCTCCTGATGAACTTTCGTAACACACACATGTGTGTGTTTTATTGTTTTGTTAATTTAAATTAATCAAATTCAAGTTCACCGCATTGGGAACTATATCCCCTCAACTAATCACCCAATGTCATTTTGTTATAAAACTAACTAGTCAAGTTAGTTTTCCCATATCATTTACTCATTCAATAACTTATAACATTAACTAGGTTATTTCCATCTTAGAACATAACCCATATTCTACTTGTTTGAATCTCATTTTATTATTTTGCTAATCACGCCTAGTGGCGTAATTAAGCGAAACGGATTTTCGGGGCGTTACAATTTTCACTTTCATGATTCGAGATTTGTTGGAGCTTCACAAGCATATACTAGGTTTGACTATAAAGTGTTGCTTGTTTCAAGGGGTTATTACTGTTACGTGTTGGAGGATATGGAAGACGCAAAACGAGAGGATTTTCACGGGTAAAGGTACCAATGTGGTAGAAGTAATTTTGGACGTTAAGGCGTATGGATTTTTGTGGTATAGGAATAGATATAAAAAGGATAAGGTAGATTGAAAAAAAATGGTGTAATTTCTATTTCATGTAATCGGTTTCTTTGTGCCGGGCTATTCCCACCTTAGAATTAGTCTTTGGCCTGTGGTTAATGAAAGATATCTTTCAAAAAAAAAAAAAGTAATTACAACACTAGCCCATTGCTTCTACTAATTACATTTAGGGCACTAACGTTTCTAACAAACTTTCTAACTAAGTTTAACTAATCTTTAAACTTTAAACAAACTAACTATATCGACATTATTTCCAACACGTACAAATAACTAAAAAATATATTTTATTCTATGTTATGTTTTTGTCTTCTAATATTCTAAAATTACAATTTTAGTACCAAAAAATACTTACGCACATCCCAGGATCTAGGCTAGTTCTATAATGTTTAAATTTATTGTATAATTGAAATCAATAAATCTTACATTATATTTAAAGAAGGTATCTTTTTCTTTGAGTATGCCATGTGGCATGAGTATGTCATGTGGCATACCATGTGGGATTAATTAATTTTAGGAAAAAAAAATTTAAAAACAAAATTAGAATTTTCTCTCTCATGCTTCATCCAATAACTTTTAACCGTTAGTATATACGGGATTTTTTAAAGAAAAAATTACACCAAATTAACGAGCATTTTATTATCTTTCCAACGAGCACCATAGTGTTATATAAAAAGCGAAGAAAAAAACGACTATTTTTTGTGGGGTTTTATTCACACAGGAAAAAAAACACAAAGTGTTCAGATAATTCATTAACCATATATAGGCAGGTCACTAATTATGTTCAAATCAATAAATATGAATTCTGTTTTCAACATGTGTTAGCATTGGAGTTGTTGTTCAAAGTTAGGCGTTAACATTGAAGATACATTGTTAATTGTTTTAGGTTAGGTGCTATCTGAAACTTTCTGCATGTAACTGTAAAGCGCATCATTCTATTTCATATGTAAAATTGATATGTCATATTAGATTTCTCAACATCAGGACGTTCCCGATGTATAATCTAGTAGATAGATATATAGGTTAAATACTTTTTTAAATAATATTTACCCATTATCTAGTGCTATAATGTTGGATACTGATTTTATGAAAAGATTACATCGGATGAATTGATCGTAATTATAAATCTGCTTTTGGTAGAAATTTAGTAAAATATAACCGCCATTGCGTTCCATAACTTCCATTTATAAAGCCATTCCAAACCCTAATTCCACCATACCTCTCCTCTCTCTGCCGTCGTTAGAAAATATCCCTACGTACAGGCGCCATGTCTTCTTCATACGGTATTGTACACCGTCAATCAAGGTCTTTCATAATTGTAAATGCTCGACCTGGTGATCCTCTTGATTTATTACTTGAAGTCAAGCCTCGGCTCGCTACTAATAAAAGTAAAGAATCATTAACGGTCCATAATTACAGTGACAGCATCTATAAGACCTTGTTGTTTGATGATGGGATAGATTATTACATCTTTGGGTTGCAATTCACAGCTAATAACGGGTCGGTACCCAAGGCCACATTCTTGTATTATGAAGAAACTGAAGTGTTGGATTATGTTGACCATGAACATAATCATTATTCAGCTACTTGTTTTGCACGGATGGTATTATTATATGAACACGTGCGTAATGACCCACTGAAGGCTATAGATGATGTGGTGAAGACATGTAGAATGGGTAAAGAAAAAATAATAGATGATGAGGTTTGTATGATTTGTCTGGAAGAATATCAAGAGAAAGATATGATTGGAACATTACATTGCAAGCACATCTATCACGAAGAATGCATCAAGAAATGGTTAATAAGGAAGATTCCATGTCCAACTTGTCCGATTTGCAGTGCTAAGGCTTATGGTATAGACTTTCAAGTTAATTAACTTTGATGTAATTAGTTATAATTCTAATTTTGTTTGAATTTACTAAATCAAATTAATGTTCGGTCGTGCACCGTTCATGTTCTTAATTACTAAAAAACGTAGGGGTGCAAACGAGTCGAGTCGAACCCGAGCCCGAGCCCGAGCTCAAGCTCGATTAATATATAAAGGCTCGAGCTCGAGCTCGGCTCGATTTGAGCATTGTTTTTAAAGCTCGAGTTTGGCTCGTTGGTAGTTTCTCAAGCTTAAGCTTGGCTCGTTTAGTGTTTATTAGTTAATATATTAAATTAAATAATAAAATAATAGGCTCGATAGCTCGATAAGTTAAAAGCTCAGTTCGGCTCGTTTATTAAACACCTTTAAATATGGGGTAAATAGTATAAAATATTAATAAAATTAATATTATATTAAGGCTCGTCGAGCCTTGCGAGTTTCATATGTTAGGCTCGAGCTCGGGCTCGATAAATAAACGAGCTTAGTTTTTTGCTAAAGCTCGGCTCGAGTTCGATAAGGCTCGGCTCGTTTCGAGCCTTTTATCGAGTCGATCTCGAGTAGCTCACAAGCTGCTCGGCTCATTTGCACCCCTAATTACTATACAAATTCTCACATAATTGCTCTTTGTATATTGGTTGATTAATGCGATTTGCAGACTATCGTTTTCCATTATAGATTTTACTAATCTCATGTTTTAATTGTTGCTCCAGGATCAATTAATAAAGGGTAATGGTATTTACACACTCATCAAATTATTTATACACCCTCCTTATATGTCGTATATAGCACTATACGTGGCGTATATAGGGTTGCACAAACTCTAATACGTCATTATTGCCCATTATTCAAAGACTTGTTAGTTACAGACCTATACGTGGCGTATAGGTATACAGGTGGCGTATAGGTATAACCTGACAAAACATTCCTATTGGTAGACCTCCTATACGCCATGGCCCTGTTCATGACGTGTAGAGAACAATGATATGTAGATATTTTGGGGATGTGTGAATAACTAAAGAATGAACATTAATATAACTAGGATCAATGCATGAACTAGAAATATATATTGAATTGAGTAGCACTTTGAAAGTGCATGGACTCACGGAAGAAGAGAGGGTGAGACACACAATGATATCACAAATGTTGTATATGTGAACCTAGCTATCAATACGTTGTGTTTTGGCAATATTACAAATAACCGTCATAACTTATCTAACCGACATCATACCAGTTTGACTTATATATTTTGACTAGTAGAAGACCCACGCGTTATGACAGTAAGGTGCGCCGACTCGATTTTCCATATCAAATCATAGATAAAAGTGTCGTGAAGGTATACATCGAAATTACAAAAACGTGACATTGTAATTTAAAATCGTGTAAAACCCTAACATATACAATTATATTAAAGTTATCTTAAAATCTTTTAATACAAAATAGTAAAAACTAGGGGCATATAACCCGTGCGTTGCTGTGGGAATGCAACACAAGTTCAATCGGTATTGGCTTGTTACAGTACCGGTATAACTCACGTGTTGACACAGGAATGCGACACAAATAAAGTCACCATATACTTATAAAAATATCAACACGTGCTTCACATCTATTGAAACCATAAAAACAACCTTGACTTTCTAAAAATAACCTTTAATTTTTTTAAAAGAACATGGTGGAAAACTGTTTTTTTTTATTACACGGGAATTTGTTTTGTTCTTAAAAAAGAATTTTAAAAAGTATTTGAAATTTCATTTTCGTATGTTAATATAGGATTGTTCGTTGTGGGCGGTGAGCGAACTCCAACACGAGGGAGGTTTCATCCCGGTGCTCACCCCAGCCACAAAAGCCCCACGCAAACAGCCGCGGCGCGAGCACGGGCGACGGTGGTCGCGTGCATTAAAGGGAGAGAGAGAGAGAGGTGCTTTGGTCGCGCCGGTGCTCACCTCGAGCCACAACGGGGTCAAGTGATCGGGTTACATGAGATTGAAGTTTTTGGCTCGGGTGTCACACCCAGCCTAGGCGGAAACACGGGATGCAACTTCGAATGATTTCCAAGCACAAAAGGTCACACGAGCATCAATTAAATTAAAACTGGGATTCCCATTAGACAATTTAGTTTTACAAACATAAGGTTAATTGTCTTAAACAAAAACTATTGCATGCAAATGTTTATAACTAAAACCACACAACAACGTTAAAAAGGTAATATCCCATGATGCTCTAACGCGACCTCCCCAAGTTCCATGATTCATGCTAGTTACCTGAAAAACATGCGTGTAAAAGTGTAGGTCAACATAAAGTTGGTGAGTTCACGGGTTTGTATATAATGGACATGTAATCCAATACCAACTAAATTACTGCCTAGCTAGGGCAATAATCCATATGTGATCTGACATGAGCCCATAACCAAACCTTGACATGTTGTGCCTCGCCCATTGTACACTAAAGACAATGAAATAAATTGATCTTGTGCCAATTTCTAATGTCATGAACATGGTTTCTCGCTTTAACACAAACATAGGGTTGTATGTTCTTGATACCTAAGCATAGTATAATGAAGTATATTATTGTCCATCTTTGAATGTTGATGATTCTTGATACCTAAGCCTATTGAACAATCAATCCGTTAACACCAATTGCATCATAATTATTTGACCCATTTGTGATAACTTTAGACTTCATTGTTGAAACCTAGGTGTGGTCTTTTTAATTAATTGTTTACAACCTATATTGTTTTCCACCATTTTTATTATAATTCAATTTCAAGTTTTGTTAATTTAATCAAAACCCCTTTCAATCAAATTTCTTAAATGAACAAATCGCAATCTTCATAAATAACATAGCATCTTCATAAGCAACATTTTCTAATCAACTAAACAACATCACTAACCATACGCTCCTTGGATTCAATACCCTATTTACCCTAACTACCTAGGTTATTTAGGTTTTGTATGACCCGTGACGACCGGTTCATCAATTGTTAGAAGATGTTTACTACTGTCCAGAGCTGGAATACATCCTTTTGAGTGTTGGGCAGTTAATGAGGAAGGGATATGCCTTACTGTTTGGTAATGGGGCATGTTCCATTATCCACAAACAATCAGGAACTGAACAAATGAAGATTCAAATAGCCCCAAACAATATGTTCCCAATGGGTGCTTCTAAGGTTAAGGTTGGCAATACCAAAGTTCATGAAGACACCAAGTTGTGGCATCACAGGTATGGTCACATAAACCCTCAAGCTTTACAACAACTGTACAGGAAGAAAATGGTGGAAGGTATTCTAGTAATGAAGGAACTTGGTGTGTGTGAGGCTTGTGCAATGGGGAAGCAACACAAGAGGCCTTTTCACGCCAGTACAACACGTGCAACAAAGCCTCTTGAAGTGGTGCATTCGGATGTATGTGGGCCTATGCCAGTTGCAAGTCTTGGAGGTAGTAAGTACTAGAATGAGTTGGGTATATTTTATTGAAAGAAAATCTGAAGTGTTCTCAAAATTCAAAGTATATAAAGCACTTGTTGAGAAACAAAGCAGTCAATATATCAAAGTATTAAGATCTAACAGGGGTGGAGAATATTGTTCACATGAGTTCAATGCATTATGTGAACATCATGGCATTAAAAGAGATTTGACTGCTCCTTTTACTCCAGAACAAAATCGAGTTTGTAAAAGAAAGAATAGAATAGTAGTTGAGATGGCTCAATGCATGCTCGAAGCAAAGCATCTGCCTGCTTACTTTTGGGCAGAAGCAGTCTCAACTGCTATGTATATCACAAATATTTCACCAACAAAGCCAAATGAAAACAAGATTCCAAGGCACGTATGGTCTGGGGAAGTTCCTGATGTAGAAGGCCTATGATTTTTAGGGAGTATAGTTTATGGGTTGACTCCAGGTCAACTCAGGAAGAAGGTCATTGATCCAAATGCTCATAAGTGTATTTTGATTGGTTACTCACTTGAAACTTAAGGCTATAGGCTATACAATCCTGTCATAAGACAAATTATCACTAGAAGACATGCTAAGCCCGATGAAACTGCAAAATGGGATTGGAACAAGTCAAAAACACCAGAAGACAAACATCTATGGGATTTTGACTTAGTTGATTTATTGTTTGAGGACACTTGTGACAGTGCTAGCTCATCTATTAATCTGGATTCTAGTATGTAGGAACCTAATGTGCAGTAACAAGATGATGTTACACCTGCACAAAGTTAGGGAGGGCCATCTCAGGCCAGTACACCTTCAACTGATCATGACACCCTAAACAACGTTATGTCACTGAGTGATGTGTATGCAGAGACAGTTCCTATACAAGACTACACAACATGCCAGTTTGCTCTCAATGTATCTGACCCAACCTGTTATGAAGAGGCAAAGTCAAGTGATCACCGGAGACAAGCTATGAATGAAGAAATGCAAGCTATTATTAAGAATAATACATGGGAACTAGTTGAGCTGCCAAGAAACAAAAATGTGATAGGATTGAAGTGGCTACTCAAAACCAAAATAGGCCCAAATGGTGAAGTAACAAAGTACAAGGCTAGATTGGTTGCCAAGGGGTACTCACAGAAAAAGGGAGTTGATTTTCAGGAGACTTTCTCTCCTGTGGCTCGTTTTGAGACTATTAGGACAGTGATTGCTACTGCTGCCCAGTTAGGATGGACCATCTATGAATTAGATGTAAAATCTGCTTTTCTAAACGCTGAATTGGAAGAAGAAACATATGTGCAGCAACCAGAGGATTATGAAATTCAGGATGAAGAGAATAAGGTGTGTCGCTTTATACAGCCTTATATGGGCTCAAGCAGGCTCCACGAGCTTGGTATGCAAGGATTGACTTATATCTCTATAATCATGGGTTCAGCAAAAGTTACAGTGAACCCACTCTCTATGTCAAGAAGCTAAAGTCAGGTGATGTTATATATATATATATATAGGGGAAAGTTAATTTGAGAACACCTATATTTCGTGCGAACCGTGTGAACGACATCTAAAACCATTCAAATTCAAAATTTCTTTTTTACACTCATCTTTATCACTAAAATACAATCTCAAAAAACACAATTTACGCGTAAAAATTCAAACGTATATGAAAATAATTTGTTTTTACACATGTGTAAATTTACTGTTTATACATGTGTAAACTGTTTCATTTACAGATGTGTAAAAAGTTAATTTGAAAGTGTTTTTGCAAGAAAAGATGCATTATTTGGAAAGAAAATTCATTTATTAATGTTGTATTTTGATTATAATGAGGTTTGTATTAAAAAAAACTGATTTTGATTGATTTTTTTACTTGTTCTCACGCTTCTCACAATATTTAGCGTTCTCAAGATAACCCTCCCCTATATATATATGTCTTTTTGTTGATGACATAATTTATGCTAGTTCATGTGAAGTGTTGGTAAAGGAATTTCGAGATGGAATGATGAAAGAATTTGAGATGACAGATCTAGGTCACCTCTAATTCTTTCTTGGATTAGAAGTGATGCAAATTGCTGAAGGTGTATTTGTGTGCCAAAGTAAGTATGCTCAAGACTTGCTAAAAAAAATTGGCATGTATAGTTGCAAATCTGAAGACACTCAAATGAATCCAAATGATAAGCTTCAAGTTGATGATGGTGTTGCAAAGACAGACCCAGGTGTGTTTAGAAGTCTCATTAGAGGTTTTATGTAGCTAACAAACTCAAGGCCAGACATAGCTTTTGTAGTGAATGTGTTAGCAAGGTACATGCAAAAGCCCTCAAAACTTCACATGGGAGTAGCAAAAAGGGTTTTGAGGTACATATAAGGTACTGCGGCATATGGAATATGGTATGCACATGATAAGAAGGTTGAATTGTGTGGTTACTCAGACAGTGACCAGGAAAGTTGTATTGATGATAGAAAACGTGTATCTGCTCATGTCTTTTCCTTGGCAAGTGGAGCTGTGGCATGGTCATCAAGGAAGCAGCACACAGTAGCTCTATCAAGTACTGAAGCCGATTATATTTCAGCTACTAGGCCACTTGTCAGGGAATTTGGCTTAGAAGAATTATGGAAGACTTGGGATTCAAACAAGACAATGCAACAGTGATTTGGTGTGATAGCAAATCAGCCATAGACTTATCCAAGAATCCCGTTGTAGATGGGAGGTCCAAGCATATAGAACTCAAGTACCATTTTATTCGTGACATGGTAACTCAGAAAGATGTGATCTTAGAATATTGCAGCACCAATGAACAAGTGGCAAATACACTCACAAAAGCATTGGGTCATAATTCTGGCACAAGATGGAAGTTCAAGAATATGAATTCAGGGGGGGGGGGGGGTGTTAAAAAGTGATTCATATTTGCATGCATGGCACATGATTAATTAATGTTACATATTTAGTATTGAATTTTTTGAATAATGGCGGTTGTTACCAAGTTGTTAGTTAGTTGAGACTCTTCAGGTTGATCCACAATTCCAGGGCTGATCTCAACTATTTAAGTAGCTTGATTGTGGTTTAGTATGTCATGTGTATTTAAGAATGAGTCGGGTTTGTTTTTACGTATGTACTCTCAAAATTATCATTCAATAAAAGTGTGAATCTGTGCTAGTTAGTCTTTGAGTGTTCATCACTTTGTGTGTGTGAAATATTGCTTATACTAACACGTGGTATCAGTGCTAGGTGTATTGAAGAATCTGGATCCATGGCTAATGCAACAAATGTGAACAATCCAAACTCCACTCATATTCCTGTGTTTAAAGGCGAGGGATATGAGCGTGAAATTTCCACGCTAAAGCCACATTGGACCAATAGGAAATTTCCACACCCAACTCGAGCATTAATAATATATCCACGCCAAAGCCAAATTTTGAAGATAACGCCCTCGGTGGCGGTGTGTACCGGTGTGATGGGGCGTTTTTGGGGCAATCCACGCCCATTTTACCCACCCACTACACCCAGTCTTAGTTTTTGTTCAGGTTTGGCTAAACGAGGATGAGATCAACGATTCAAATGGGTTGTAATTCATTTTCCTTTAGAATCCGGTAGTGGTCACGACGTCTCTACAACAGAAACCCCATCAAATCCTCGGTTCAACCTCTGGGAACCGGTCCAACCGGCTGGCCAATCTGAAAACAGGTCCAACGCCCTTGGCAGGACCGCTCCCAACACCGAATCCCAACCCGACGGGTCCTATTGATGGAATCACAACACTCAAACACAACACAAATGAATAACACTCAAAGATATGGAACTGATTTCTTGTTAGCTGAATTGAAAAGTGAATACAACTACAATAACTTGAACGACTTAAATAGGCAAATGAACACAACTGCTAGACTACTTACTAGCCTAAAAAAACTGGAAATCACAACTGCTACACTTGTAGACTTTATTCAAAAACAAGAACAGGAAAATAGGAAACAACTTAAACGTTATAATCAGTTCCAAAGTTCACGTGCATGCATGCATGAGTTTGAATTAATTCTCAATACCTATAAGGTATGGTCGTGAAAACATTGCTAAAATTTGATATTTTCATGTTGCGTTTCAAGTCATGTTTAGAGTGGGTTTTTAGATTTTTTCCAAAAATTAAAAAAAGTTATACATATATTATCTTCATAGAGTTTTACCCCCTTTTTTTTGCATGCGTCTACCGAGTATAAGAGGACTATCTCCTCGTTGAAGTCTTTCCATATTGACTCTTGTTCATGCGCCTAGGTACACTCCCTCTCTGAACGTTAGATCAAAACCCATGTTTTTTTTTCATATTTCTTGATTTAAGTTTTTAACATCTTGTTACAGGAACGAAACTTCTACAACTATTTGTTCATCCACATTAAGGTACATTCTCTTTGAACATTGATACAAAACCTTTTTTATTTACGGTTCTTGAATTAGGGTTTCCTGTTTCTTTATCCAGAAATAATCCATAAACTGATCTTTTGATTCAAGTTTCATAATACCCAAACAGGTTCTCTCTCTCTCTCTCTCGCCAATTCCTTGTAAAACCCTATTTCGTCAATTCCTTTTGTTCTTTCCTTTTGTTTCTTGTTTACTGAAGTTTAACATTTCTTGTTTTAATTAGGTTGAAAATGTCAGATAAAAATCCTGATGTCGAAAAAAGTTGGTGGGAGAGTAAAAAGAAATATGAGGTGCCAAACAGTACCGGGTTGATGGACGATTTTAATAACATTGCTTTTCTTGATCACTCTCACAAAGATACACACCGCGTACCCCCTCGTCATCCTCATCATCGCCACCAAGTGCTCGTAGATTTAGTGACATGTAGGTAGTTGGTCAAAAGTTGGGTGAAGAGGGATTTGGGAGTCTATATATGTGTAATGAAATAGCCACAGGGAAAAATTTTGCTTGTAAACGGATGTCCATTGATGATCTTACTAGTGAGGAACAAGATATGGTAAAATGTGAAATTGAGATCATGAAGTTGTTGCCGATTCATCCCAACATAATAGCTTTAAAGGAAACGTTTAAAGATGAAGAATACTTTTACTTGGTGATGGAGTTGTGCACGGGCGGGAACTTACCAGAACGTATGAAAAAGAAACTATTGAAATATAATTCAAGTTCCTATTCCCATGCATGCACGTGCAAGTTAAGTTGAATTCAATAAAAGAGACGTTGCCAAGGTTGTTTAGTTGTGACCGGTTATTCAGCTGAAGTCCTAGTCTCATGGGTTGATCCGATTCATTAGTGTTACCGTTAGTTTATTGCTTATTTAAGTCGTTCAGTTGTTTACTTTTTGTTCATGTACTCTCAATCAATTTATTAATAAAATTCGTGCATTGCAGTCAATTGAGTGTTCATCCTTTGAGTGTGTGTGTTTATTGTTTATTTATGCTCATACCAACATGTGGTATCAGAGCTTGAGTGTTATTCATGGCTGATCCAATCAATACTTCCAATCCGACTCACACCCCTCTTCCTGTTTTCAAAGGAGAAGGGTATGAGCACTAGAATATTAGAATGAAAACTATACCAAGGTCCAAAGGGCTGTGGGATCTAGTGAATTTGGGGATGGCCAACCATGGTGATAATATAGAAGAAGCAAGAAAAGAGATGAAGAGGGATGCTCAGGCTCTTGCTGTGATCCAACAAGGTGTTCATGACACCTTGTTCTCACGCATTGCCGGAGCAGACACCTCTCAAGAGGCCTGGGATATCCTACGTATGGAATTCCAGGGAGATTCACAAGTGCAGGATGTAAAACTACAAGGTTTGAGACGAGATTTTGAAAATCTGTTTATGAAAGAAGGAGAAGCTGTGGGAGACTACTTCTCAAGAGTGATGGCCATAGTGTGTCAACAGAGATCCTATGGAGAAGAAGTTCCAGATCAGAAAGTGGTTTAGAAAATACTGAGAAGCTTGACAACTAAGTTTGATTATGTTGTTCCTTCAATAGAAGTTGCTTATGATCTCAGCACATTGACTCCTGTTAAGCTAATGGGGTCTTTACAATCACAAGAAGAAAGAATGAATGGCAGATCTGGAGAAGTTGTGACACCCCGCATTTTCAGGATATTACTTTTACTGAACTCTAGTTAACTTTCATGTGCATTCATGACTAAACACTTAACTAGGGTTAGCTAAGAAGGTCTTTCAATATGTTATGGGATAATAACATATGTTAGATGTTATTAACGCACGTATAACTAGGAAAATGGTTGTCTTGACACACATACGAATCCTATAACCCGAACGTTGGTGATTTGTTGGACATGCATGATTATGTGAACAATTGAGTGTTAATGTATGTGAATTAACACGTGTATGTAAGTTACATGCTTATGTGAATTATGGCGTATTAATTAACTTGTACGTAAGCATTATGAGATACGTGCACCTATGATAAACATAATACATATTGATAAGACAGTGATGTTATAGATGTTAGTATGACTATTATTGTCGGGATGGATCTCGGGAGTTAATTAGGGCTAATGGGCTCGATTATCACACAAAAACCCACCAAAGCCCGAAAGACTGGGCCCATGAGCCTAACCCTAATCTATCCTTTATAAAAAAAAAAAAGAAACCCTAAGCCTTTTGCGCCGTGGGTTCTTGAAGACACACACACACACCTTTTCACTTCAATCTTCTTCAATTTCTCAATTGTTCAAGTTGTTTTGGGTGGCATCTTGGAGTGTTAAGGAGCCTAGAATTGAAAGGTATATCATTTAAGAGTTTTATGATTATTATTGATGTTTGAAAATTGGTAAAAACCCTAAGAGCAATATGTATAAAAATCGCATATGATGAGTTATGTTAATATCTTGATTGTTGTTGAATTGTTGATGAATATGGTTAATAGGAATCATGTCTAGGATGTATGATATGTAAAAATCTGAGATTGAACATGTTAGTATGATTGTTATTGTGCTAGTATAAGGTTATTGCGTGATTATGGGGAATGGAGGTTGGTTAGGGTTTACAAAAGTCATGTTAATGAAGATGCTGATTTCTGGCAGATTGCTTGTAATGAATTGTGTGGCTGTTATGCGATTGTTAACATGGTCAATTTGATTATTTTCTGACTCTTAAACGTAACCTATGATGTTAGCTTTCCAAAAAGTCCAAAATCATGCGTTTTGGACCTGTTTTGATATATAAACAAGATTTTATAAGATTAAAGGTGTAATCTGATTTTCGGATCTGAAAAATGGACCAACTTTAAAGGGCTGTAACTCGAGTTTTATAAATCCGTTAATTATGAAATTTGGACAGGAGTTGAGTTTTGGAGTATACAAGCTTTTCCAATTGGATTCACCTCGTTTCGATGAGTCTAGAATTTTTAATGAATTTTTATGTAAGCTGCTGTCAACAGCACCATTTTCTGAAGTGGCTGGAATAAAATAATTTTTATAAAAATATTGAGGTATTTTTGACGAGAAATAAAAATAGTAGGGTCACGTATGAACATATGAGGCATCTCTGTAAAATTTTGGGAACTTGGGGAGTTGATTTGATATTTTATAAAAATTGGTTTTTATACTCCAAAATCTGTCCAGAAAACGCAGATTTGCAAATAATTGTTTATGAGATAGTTTGAGTGCGTTAATGAGTTATGAGTTATGGAATCCTATATGAAAACATGTGTATATGTTATTTACAAAGTGTAGATGCCATGATAGGCTAATGGTATGCAACGTGCGATGTGAACTAGTTGTGTTAAAAGTATTAAATTGTTGCATCATTTACTAATCAGCAACGATTGACGGGTTTTGCATGGTTTCATTACGTCAAGTACGATTACGTGAGATGTCACTTGAGTCCTTGTGTCAATACACTCAAACACTTGCAACCTTGTATTTGATAGGTTTTTGGGTAGGCGAATAGTCTTCCACACTTACTTTCTGTACGGTTTACTTTAGTACGCAACCTAAGGTGAGTTTCACTACTCTTTTCTCAAAAGCACGCGTCTCGGGTTTGAGACAACTTATTAAACTTTTTCTAGTCCAGTTTGGGGCTACTTTTACATCTCGGGTTTGAGGTGCTTTGACTCCTTGTGTGGGTCGGGATTTACGATTCCTTGTGTGGATCACGTTTCATCAGTTTAAAACTTTTACTGTCCTTTGTGAACTAAACACGCTCTATCATTTAAAGTCCTTACATATTATTGGGTTAATCGCTGTAGGCGAACGGGGTATTAGTTGATAGCGCTATTAGGTTGTGCAGCAACCTCATGCTTGAGGTGCTTGGGTCACGGGCATGAACTTTTGACCACGCTCTTGAGGAGCAAAAACTTACCAGTGTTGATAGACACTGGTACTAAGGCAAATTAACAACTTCTGTATGTTCCCAATAATCTCCCGTTTAGTTACAATGAGTGGGCTAGCTACCCCTGACAAGCTTAAAACTGATGGTTTAAAACTTTGGTAACTTATTACTTACTACTTAGACTGTGAACTCACCGACATTATGTTGACACACGATATACATGCTTTTGCAGGTAGTTAGCTTCCGGTGTCACAATTAGGAAGTACCGCACGTTCACTGCATTTGGGGTCTGGGGCATACACCTAGATTACTTATCGTACTTTTACGTTTCCTTTCATATGGTTTTAATTTGGGCGCGTTGTTTTGCGCATGGTTTTTTTTAAAAGTTTTAAATTCGGTTTACGCTTCCGCAGCTTAACTAAACTTGAATTTTTGAAAACGAACTAAATGGTTTGGGCATTTAGAGTTCGTTCATATGACTTATGGCTATGGGATCCTGGTGTGTCATGCGCCTCGCGGTAAAACCCCGCAGTGGAAATTTGAGGGTGTGACAGATTGGTATCAGAGCCATTGGTTATAGTGAACTAGGACAGCATGTTGAGTCTAGTCTATAACTGTCATAGCATAAGCATTGCATTAGTTACACTCACAACTCTAGTGCACATTGGTTACTCCCCTTGAATACGTATACTGAACTTTCATGTTGCAGGGAATTATGTCGTCTTCTTCTCGTAACCCCATTTCTGAACGCATTAACAGGACCGAACCTATGACAAATCATCAACCTTTAGGCCTGGAGACTAGGCCATGGACATGGTATCCTCATATGATACATACGTGGGTGACGAGTAGTGGAGTGCCTGAGAATGTACCTCCCATTCTGGACTCATGGGAGAGGTCCATAGCAGGAATTGTTAGGCATTTTTGTACTGAGTTCGATACCGTCTTCTCATAACTTCAGCGTTTCAATTGGTGGCAAGAGACCTCTGATAATCGTTTAAGGCATTTAGAAAGTAGGATGGGTCAGATGATGGTTGAGTTGGCCATAGCTAGACAGGAAGTGGCTCACACAAAGAGGGAGTTGACCGCCACTAGACAAGAATTAAACACCGTTCATGATAGACTATTGGAAGTTCTGGCTCAAGGAGAGGAAGAGCAAATGGAAGAGGAGAATGAACAGGAGGCAGAAGAACTTGAGGCCACGTTGGTGGGAAACTTTGAACCGGGTGAAGAGGCAAATTCGGACGAGCCGATTTAGATCAGGATCGAAGCTGAGAACAAGGATGAGAAACCAGATATGCCTGCGGATCGTGAGGACGATTAATACCTATCTTGTTTTGAACCTAATTATTGATTCGTTTCTTTCATGATTTCAAGACAATGTAGTCGACTGAATATTTTGTGAATCTTGGATTTTATTTCTAATCTATCGGTGTCGACCTTTCATTTTTTTATCTTGCGATAGGGATTCATTCTATATTAGTTTGCATGTACTGCGTGAGAACGATTACAAGATGAACATTTCTATTCTCTCTTTCTTTCCTTACTCATGGGTAATGTAAGTCTAGGATTACGATGGTTAGAAGGGAGCCTTGGCAGGGAAAGATTAACATGGCTCAGACGGATCTGGTCACGTAAATTTATGGCAGGCTGGTTGAGGCCCTCGCAGCTTTTGGAACTGGTAACAACTCCTTAACCAATTCTAACTCTTTCTAAACGATTGCCGCTAACCACCGATCATCGTACACCTGTTTGTGCACATTTTTCCTTCCTTTTGTGAGCTTAGATAAGATCGAGTCCTTATGATCAACAATAGAGTGGGTGATTCCCTCTCATCTTTACAAACAGGTAAAAGTATATTCTGTTGAATCACTCTTTTCCCCTTGACTTCCGCCATTGAACTTTCTTAGTCCTTGAACGCAGATGCCACAACAACAACCCACTAGCGTATTACCAAGTCTTTTATGGGTTGTACGTCTCAATATCTGCAACAGGACTGTAGGACGGTTGGGTCTGAGATTGACGCGTACCCTATCAACCACATGAGTTAGCTACTCGATGCTTAAATCTAATAACCTACCTTGCTGGTGAGTTGAGCATTACACAACAAGGGTGGATCCCACGGATTTGTGGCATGGTCACTGCAACTCACCTACCCAGAATCTAATAAATCTTCCACCTAGCCCACAAACTTCCTAGTGATGTTGATGAACATGGTCTTTTTCCGAAGCATAGTGCTTCATCTTTTACCCTCGATAATAGCAAGAGAACGTAGAATAGTGTGGAGTATAAGTTCTCCAACAGCAATCACTAGTATAGCAACAACAACGAAGTGTTTAAAAAAAAATGTTCCTAGTGTGAGGGTGAAACCCACTTCAAGAAGAACTGTCCCCAGCTCAACCACGATAGCAACAATGACAACAATATCCTTAATGGTACCCAGGGAATAGCTTGCGTAGTTAGCACGGGAGAAGCCAAGAACGACAACCTTGTGCTTGTGAGCACGTTTCTTATAAAAGGTAATCTTGTTATTGTTCTTTTCGCTTTCGGTGCGAATATCAGCTTTATGTCCTTAAAACTTAGCAAATCCCTAGGGCCAGTCCCTAATCTTCTTTAGACCCCACACTCTGTAGAGCTAGAAAATGGTAAGCCTGTTGAGGTGACCCATGTTCTTCGCGATTGTAAACTCGAACCGGATGGTCATTTGTTTGACATCGACCATACACTCATCACTCTGGGAAACTATGATATTGCAGTTGGCATGGACTGGTTGGCCAAGCAACGTGTTGAAATTCACTGTTAGGAGAAAATTTTTTGTATCCTTCTTCCTAGTGGAGAACTTTTATCCATTCAGGATGATCGTGGTGGTGCCACAGTGGGTGTCATCTCATTCCTGAAAGCCCAAAAGTGTATCCGAAAGGACTATCCAGCCATTCTGGCTAACATTTCTGACATTTGAGTTGAAGTTGAAACAGGGAGTGAGGACACCCCTGTAGTTCGTGATTTTCTAGACGTATTACCAGAGGAACTACCTGGACTTTCACATGCTCGACATGTGGAGTTCTATGGTGATTCTTCACCTTGGGCAGCCTTAGTTCCGCATGTGTATTGACTTTAGGGAACTGGACAAGGTGACTGCCAAGGACCGTTACTCATTTCCACATATTGATGACTTGTTTAATCAGCTCTAAGAGTCGAGTTACTATTTTAAGACTGGCTCGAGAACGGGGGTACCATCAGATGAGAGTCCGAGAGGAGGATGTAGCTAAGACAGCCCTTCGAACTCGCTATGGACACTATGAGTTTTTGGCGAGGCCATTTGGGGCTAGCCAATGTACCAGCGGTGTTCATGGACCTTATGAACCACGTGTGAAAGCCCTATATGGACAAGTTCGTCATAGTGTATATTGATGACATATTGATTTATTCCAACAGCAGGGAGGGGCACGGGTAACACCCGTAGCTGATCTTGGAACTTCTGAGAAAAGAGCAGTCGTATGCTAAATTCTCTAAGTCTGACTTTTGGATTTGGGAAGTCCAATTTCTAGGACCTGCGGCTAACGAGGCTGGAGTACATGCCGATCTCGTGAAGATAGATGCTATCCAACGGTGGGAGGCTCCCAAGACTCCTACTGAAGGGTGCCAATTCCTTGGTCTTGCAGGATACTATAGCCGATTCATTGAGGAATTCTCAAAGATCGCTCAACCCCTCACTGCTTGACGCAGAGGAGTATTACTTACAAGTGGGGAGATTCCCACGAATCTGCTTTTCAATTGTAGAAGGCAAAGCTCAGTAGTGCACCAATTCTATCATTCCTGAGGGTACAGACGACTTCGTGATGTACTGTGATGCTTCTATCCAGGGCTTGGGGTGTGTATTGATGCATTAGGATAAGGTGATCCCGTATGCATCTCGCCAACTGAAAGTTATTGAGAAAAATTACACCACTCATTGCTCTAAAGATTTGGAGGCGTTATTTATATGGAACAAAGTGCACGATCTTTACTGACCATATGAGCCTCCAACATATACTTAATCAAAAGAAGTTGAGCATGCGACAATGTCAATGGGTCGAGCTCCTAAATGACTACAACTGTGCCATCAAATATTATCCAGGGAAAGCTAACGTAGTAGCGAATTCCCTCAGTCATAAGGAAACGAAACCCAAGCGGGTGCGATCCTTACAACTCACTATCCATTCTAGTTTTCCTAATGAGATTCGAAAAGCCCAGGACGAGGATATGAAGGAAGAAAGCGTAGAGCTGAAAACCTTGCATGGCGCTGATAAGCACCTGGAACTGAGGACAGATGGTCCTCAGTACTGCATGAATCGAGTCTGAATTCCACGTTTTGGGGATCTCGGACAACTCGTGCTTGACGAAGCTTACACCACTCGTTATTCGGTACATACTAGTTAGGATAAGACATACCAAGATCTCAAAACTCTATACTGGTGGCCAAACATGAGAGCTGAGATAGCCACCTGTGTTAGTAAGTGCTTGACGTGTGCCAAGGTTAAGATTGTATATCAAAACCCTTTGGGCCTATTTCAGCAACCGGAAATTCCCATGTGGGAATGGGATGGTATATCCATGGACTTCGTTACCAAGCTTCCTAGGACATTTAGCGGGCACGGTGTGGTTTGGGTCATTGTTGACCGTTTGACTATCATTTTCGATCGCGTCTCGCGATTCTCTTTTCGTTTTTGAACTACTCTCCAAGATACATTGGGGACTCGCTTAGATGTGAGCACAGCCTATCACCCTCAAACGGATGGACAAAGTGAACGTACTATCCAAACATGGAAGATCTACTACGAGCGTGCGTGGTAGACTTTTTGCAACAGTTGGTATAAGAACTTTCCTTTGATCGAATTCTCGTATAACAACAGTTACCACACTTCTATCCAGTGTACGCATTTTGAGGCACCATATGGGCGCAAGTGTAGATCTCCTCTCTGCTCAACTGAGGTTGGGAATAGCCAACTGACAGGTCCCGAACTCGTGCACAAAACTTCTGAGAAGCTAGTGCAAATCAGAAACCGGATGGCTGCTGCTCGTGAGTGATAGAAAAGCCACGCGGAAAAGCGTAGGAAATCCTTGGAGTTCCAGATTAGGGACCAGGTACTACTGAAGTTGTCACCTTCGAAGGGTGTGATACGCTTCGGAAAACGGGGAAAGTTGAACCTGCGATACGTAGGACCATTCGAGATTGTCGAAAGGATTGGTCCAGTAGCTTACAGGTAAAACCTGCCTGATGAACTCAGAAGGGGTGCACAATGTATTCCACGTATCTAATCTAAAGAAACGCTTATCTCATACAACCCTGGTAGTGCCACTGGAGTAGGTCCAGGTGGACGGTCAGCTACGGTTCGTGGAAGAACCAGTAGAGATTCTTGAGCGGGGCGTCAAGAAACTCAGACAGAGCACCAAACCTATTGTTAGGGTGCGATGAAATTCCCGTCTAGGACCGGAATACACGTGGGAACGTATGGATTAAATACCCACATCTTTTTACTGAGCCTGAACATGCGCTTGAACCAAACTCTAAACGTGAAGCGACTCACTCAAAGTGAATTTCGGGGCGAAATTCCTTTCAACTTGGGGATGATGTAACATCCGGTAACCAAGCATACAATTTTACACTGGCTTCACTGTTTACTTGCTGAATTTCGGGACGAAATTCTTTTCAACTTGGGGATGATGTGACACCCCGCATTTTCAGGATATTACTTTTACTGAACTCTAGTTAACTTTCATGTGCATTCATGACTAAACACTTAACTAGGGTTAGCTAAGAAGGTCTTTCAATATGTTATGGGATAATAACATATGTTAGATGTTATTAACGCACGTATAACTAGGAAAATGGTTGTCTTGACACACATACGAATCCTATAACCCGAACGTTGGTGATTTGTTGGACATGCATGATTATGTGAACAATTGAGTGTTAATGTATGTGAATTAACACGTGTATGTAAGTTACATGCTTATGTGAATTATGGCGTATTAATTAACTTGTACGTAAACATTATGAGATACGTGCACCTATGATAAACATAATACATATTGATAAGACAGTGATGTTATAGATGTTAGTATGACTATTATTGTCGGGATGGATCTCGGGAGTTAATTAGGGCTAATGGGCTCGATTATCACACAAAAACCCACCAAAGCCCGAAAGACTGGGCCCATGAGCCTAACCCTAATCTATCCTTTATAAAAAAAAAGAAAAGAAACCCTAAGCCTTTTGCGCCGTGGGTTCTTGAAGACACACACACACACCTTTTCACTTCAATCTTCTTCAATTTCTCAATTGTTCAAGTTGTTTTGGGTGGCATCTTGGAGTGTTAAGGAGCCTAGAATTGAAAGGTATATCATTTAAGAGTTTTATGATTATTATTGATGTTTGAAAATTGGTAAAAACCCTAAGAGCAATATGTATAAAAATCGCATATGATGAGTTATGTTAATATCTTGATTGTTGTTGAATTGTTGATGAATATGGTTAATAGGAATCATGTCTAGGATGTATGATATGTAAAAATCTGAGATTGAACATGTTAGTATGATTGTTATTGTGCTAGTATAAGGTTATTGCGTGATTATGGGGAATGGAGGTTGGTTAGGGTTTACAAAAGTCATGTTAATGAAGATGCTGATTTCTGGCAGATTGCTTGTAATGAATTGTGTGGCTGTTATGCGATTGTTAACATGGTCAATTTGATTATTTTCTGACTCTTAAACGTAACCTATGATGTTAGCTTTCCAAAAAGTCCAAAATCATGCGTTTTGGACCTGTTTTGATATATATATAAACAAGATTTTATAAGATTAAAGGTGTAATCTGATTTTCGGATCTGAAAAATGGACCAACTTTAAAGGGCTGTAACTCGAGTTTTATAAATCCGTTAATTATGAAATTTGGACAGGAGTTGAGTTTTGGAGTATACAAGCTTTTCCAATTGGATTCACCTTGTTTCGATGAGTCTAGAATTTTTAATGAATTTTTATGTAAGCTGCTGTCAACAGCACCATTTTCTGAAGTGGCTGGAATAAAATAATTTTTATAAAAATATTGAGGTATTTTTGACGAGAAATAAAAATAGTAGGGTCACGTATGAACATATGAGGCATCTCTGTAAAATTTTGGGAACTTGGGGAGTTGATTTGATATTTTATAAAAATTGGTTTTTATACTCCAAAATCTGTCCAGAAAAACGCAGATTTGCAAATAATTGTTTATGAGAGAGTTTGAGTGCGTTAATGAGTTATGAGTTATGGAATCCTATATGAAAACATGTGTATATGTTATTTACAAAGTGTAGATGCCATGATAGGCTAATGGTATGCAACGTGCGATGTGAACTAGTTGTGTTAAAAGTATTAAATTGTTGCATCATTTACTAATCACCAACGATTGACGGGTTTTGCATGGTTTCATTACGTCAAGTACGATTACGTGAGATGTCACTTGAGTCCTTGTGTCAATACACTCAAACACTTGCAACCTTGTATTTGATAGGTTTTTGGGTAGGCGAATAGTCTTCCACACTTACTTTCTGTACGGTTTACTTTAGTACGCAACCTAAGGTGAGTTTCACTACTCTTTTCTCAAAAGCATGCGTCTCGGGTTTGAGACAACTTATTAAACTTTTTCTAGTCCAGTTTGGGGCTACTTTTACATCTCGGGTTTGAGGTGCTTTGACTCCTTGTGTGGGTCGGGATTTACGATTCCTTGTGTGGATCACGTTTCATCAGTTTAAAACTTTTACTGTCCTTTGTGAACTAAACACGCTCTATCATTTAAAGTCCTTACATATTATTGGGTTAATCGTTGTAGGCGAACGGGGTATTAGTTGATAGCGCTATTAGGTTGTGCAGCAACCTCATGCTTGAGGTGCTTGGGTCACGGGCATGAACTTTTGACCACGCTCTCGAGGAGCAAAAACTTACCAGTGTTGATAAACACTGGTACTAAGGCAAATTAACAACTTCTGTATGTTCCCAATAATCTCCCGTTTAGTTACAATGAGTGGGCTAGCTACCCCTGACAAGCTTAAAACTGATGGTTTAAAACTTTGGTAACTTATTACTTACTACTTAGACTGTGAACTCACCGACATTATGTTGACACACGATATACATGCTTTTGCAGGTAGTTAGCTTCCGGTGTCACAATTAGGAAGTACCGCACGTTCACTGCATTTGGGGTCTGGGGCATACACCTAGATTACTTATCGTACTTTTACGTTTCCTTTCATATGGTTTTAATTTGGGCGCGTTGTTTTGCGCATGGTTTTTTTTAAAAGTTTTAAATTCGGTTTACGCTTCCGCAGCTTAACTCACTACAACAAAAATGGGGTTTTAGTACCCACAAAAGCGTCCTAAAATGTTATTTTATAGGACCTTTTATTTATTAGGACCAACGGTAAAAGCGTTTCATGTAAGGGGGTCGTAATAAGTCATGCAACTTAAAAAGCGTCCTAATATCTCAAATAAGATTATGAAACCACTTTTATGGTCGCATAATATGTCCCAAAAAACTTCTAATAAAACATATTAGGACACTTTTACAATGTTTTAACATGTGCTTACCTGCTTTTAATCTTTTAATACACATACAAGAGTCCTTAAAAATTAATTTATAGGACCCTTATGATGTAACATTATAGGATCTTTAGTATCAAGAAATGGGTCCTAATATCCCAAATAAGATTATGAAACCAATTTTATGGTCGCATAATATGTCAATGAACAAACAATATAGCGTCCTAAGAAAAACATATTCGGACACTTTACAATGCTCTAACAAGTTTAATAGGACCAAATTTTAAAGTCCTAACAGGTCATATGATACAACATTTTTTTAAACATATACACATCGTATATAACATCAACTAATGAAAGAAATAAAACTTTATTATATTTCAAATAAGCATATTCATAACAAAAACACTAAACATAAATAAGTTATAGCATTATCCAACATAAAGTCTTGTAACATTTAACAAAGAAATTAAAAGCAATGAAAGAAATAAGCCGCATAGACTCCTGAGTCATCATGTGTCCTCAATCCTCACGGACTAACTACAAATAAACCATCCATGTATAAGCATTAAGTTCCAGATTATTAAAATTATTCGTATCACAAAATTAATAAACACATACCGAGATGAAAGGACAAGGCCATACAATGGAGGCACCACTACAATCTTGAATTGTGGAAAATAATCCATATGGACTCACCAACTTTTCATCTATTTTTATTGCTACTTGAACGTTTACCTCACACCATTCTGGTCCAATCTCTATACCACCAACTAGCTCATTTGGGTCCAAGCTCTTCACCCATCCTCTTGCTACAATCTCGGCAGAGTTTAGAATGCTTTTGAGGACAACTTCATCTCCGACCTAGATTTTAGTTTTCAACAAACATATATCAAACTCTAGTCACAATAGTACAAGTGGTGCCACTATTTTTAGATGCTCTACATTTATAAAAACAAACATAAAATATTTGGGTCGGTTTGACAGTTCGAAACGGGTCAGATTTGTAATTTCAAGTGCCTGTTGCTTGTTGGGAGATAATTCTGCTTCATTGCCATCCATGAATTATTGATATGAACATTTGGGCTCAACTAGTGAAGAATTACTGTGTACTATTTCGTAATATTCACCTATATTCCTTTGAGGTTTTACTACTGAATGCATACCAAAAAAAACAAAATGAAATTCAATGCTGTACATATGACAAATATCAACCACCATAAAAGAAATTAAAGAAAAAAATAACCCAGGATAAACATACTATGTTTTTGGATTGCTTAAGACTCCTTTGTTCACATAATAAATACATGCATTAAGATTAGTTGTGCACTTGAAATCCGTATGACATACTGATTTCATTGTTTAGCCAGAAGGATTTCTCTGTTTTGTCATTACATATAGGCATTTTAGATATATAACTCGTAGTCAGCTAGCCATATCGTTTTTGGATAGAAGGCGTATAATGTTCAAATTTTAAGCTACTTCTGACTTATGCAGTTGCGCTACTAACAGTAATTCATACTATTGGAATCATCTAATCAAGATATGAAATAATAGTTGGACGAGGCTTGTGATTTCTGTAGCTCTAAGACATGACCTGTTATTCCTAATATTTTTTATTTCAGGATTTGATATGAATAGGCAAGATCTAGACAACACCATGACATACGAGCAAAAGCAGGTCCAGCAGTTTTCAAAACAAACGGGCAAAGAGAAGACGGAATGTTTAGAATCCAGCCATGCGTAGGGTTAGAGTTTGACTCAGCAGAAGCAGCCCAAGCATACTATACTTCTTATGCAACTCAAGCCGGGTTCAGAATTAGAATAGGTCAACTTTACAGATCAAGAGTTGACGGGTCAGTTATTTCAAGAAGATACGTTTGCTCACTAGAAGGCTTTCAAACCCCTTTACGAACAGGCTGTCCAGCTTTCATAAGAGTACAAAAGGGCGATTCTGGAAAATGGGTTCTAGCAAACATGAAAACGGAACACAATCATGATCTTGATGTCTCAGGTGAAGTTTGTCCCCCAATTATTCAGAGAAAAGCCCTTCCCGACCCAAAACTAATATCCGTTGTGTCGTCAAGAGCCGAAATCAGATCACTTGAAGATGATGGCATGTCTGACGTTATTGATCTTAAACGGCTCAAACAGGAAGAACTCGAAACTAAATTCGAACCGAGAGGTGAACCGGTCACAGGTCTTGTTTTTACATCTGGTAATGGGTTGTTGACCGTTTATCAAAGGAACACAACCATGAACTCGGCTCACCCTATGATTATTCAAGAACTGTCAAACAGAGCCATCTAAAGAACCATGAAGCTGAGTTCAACAAATTTTTAGAAAAACATATTTTAATTTGAGTCATCTGGCGAACCAAGAAGCCACATTCAATCAATTGTTGGATAACTATATTAACATTTAATCATCTTATATAATAATTTGGGCAAATGGGTACCCGAGTTATAAAGGATAACCGCTGAACATAATCTTTTCCAGGAAACAGTGGTTCTCTCAAGATAATTTCCATTAAGATGCAGCCAACTGACCAGATGTCGATGGCTGCAGTATACTCTGAACAGTTGAGTATACTCTGAACAGTTGAGTAGTAATTCAGAGGCTCTGTACCACCTGGTTACCACATATTCAGTCATGAAATCTGGCGCGGGACATTTCCGACACCAGAAATGGCGGCCAGGGCACATGACGTGGCTGTAGACGGACGTTAATTAGGACCCGGGACACAAGGAATAAGCAGCGAAACCTCACCTCTTTCTCTTCTTTTGGCGACCGAAAACATAGTGTCAAAAAAAAAAGCAAAAGGCAAAGCGTCCTTACAAGCATGATCAAAATTATACTCCTACCAATACTTGAATTGGGATTTCTACATGTAAAATGGTGTTGTTTTTACAGCAGATTCATTCGTACTCTATTTCTTTTGCAAATCAAACACCAAGAACCTTAGTTAATTAACAACAACCCATTAAATCACAAACCAAAACAAACAACCACCATCCTAAATCACATATCAAAACTAACACGAGAACCCTAATAATTTCAACCAATAACCATATATGAAAACATATGCACATATTTACGAGGAATTAGGTAGAGCGTACCTGATTGGAGGTCTCCTACTAGAGAGAGAGAGAGAGGGAGGAAGGGGGGTTGATGTTCTTGAAAGATGGAAGAAGCTGCAACAACACACTCCATTAAAAAAAGCTTTAGAATATTAGGGTAAATGTAAATGGCCTTTAAGAAAAAGTAAAAATAGCGCCAATTAAAATCTTGAATTTAGAATTTTTGGTTAACTCGTTTGCTAATTTTCCTTTTATTCATCTATTTATCTTATTTTAAATATAAGTAATCTTTATTAATATGCATTTTCTTTGATATTAAAAGTTAACGCCAATTAAAACGGAAGGTGTATTTTCTTTGATATTTAAAGTTAACGCCAATTAAAACGGAACTCAAAGCGAGAACCGAAAATTGAAACACTACAACAAATACATGGGCGATTTAATCCAATCTACCCAAGACAAATCCAAAATTTAGACCTATTCGTGAACTAAAAGAAGGACAAACCTTTATTATCGAAGAAAATACACCTCCCGGACTTCGCCTTGTGTTGAAATGTCTTTTCGTTTCAAGCGATCCATAAACACCAACAAGAAGTAACAATAATGCCTTGTATTATCCTTTTCCTCCATTTATTGTTAGGCACCTCTTTATATATCTCAAGAAGATCTCGAACACTATAAGCATAAATGCGGCCCAAACCGCACCAAGCCGCAACACTAGACTAAACCTCATGGGCTATCGGGCAACTAGTGAAGATGTGATCCACCTATTCGACACCCCAGTCGCGCATCGAACACATAATCAGGTCTATCTGAATATTCCGCTAGATTAGTTCCGACTTAATATTATCAAACTTATATATATTTATTAGTTTGATAATATTAAGATTAGGGATGGCATTGGATTGGGCTTGGGCAAGGTATTAATAATATCATTAACGGCTTCATTGGTTGGCGTTAAATCTTAAAAAAGGTTAGACCGTATGTCATGAATCATGATAGCTCTTAATGGACCACTTGTAGTAAGTCAAATTACGTAGTAAAGGGCGATAACATCTCATACATGTTTTATTGGCCATCATTGGCTCTAGTTGACCATAACTCAAACCACTTTATTTTTAAATGGCCAAATCACCCGATTAGGCCTTTGCCTTTGATACGAAAGTCAAGAGTAGGAATCCAGTGGTTGACATATTACTGCCAGCTTGAATCAATGTCACATGCGTTTGATCACCCAATACAATCCACGTAACCGCTAGTATCCTTAGTGGACCACCAATGACCCAATAGACCATCAATGACCCAGGTGGCCTTATTTATCCTAATTAACCAATAAAAAACCTTACTAACCATAATTGACCAGTAATGATCTGAATAAGTTACTCGGGTTTAAGCCAAGCTTTTATGTATGCGATTTTGTCACTTTAACGTATTCAATTTTAATTAATAATATTGGTGAGTTGAGCTAGTGCCGAGCTTTTGATCGTTTAAGCTATTGAAGGGAGCTCGAGTCGAGCTTTTAGGTCATTTAAAATTATTTTTGAATTACCTCGAGTCGATTCGTGTCAAGCCAAGCTCTTAGGTTTTACTTTTGAGCCGAGCTCAAGCTTTGAATAGTAGGCTCGAACCAAGCCGAGCTCGAACTCAAACCTCAAAAGGGCATTACGAGCCGAGCTCAAGCCTAGTCAAGCTTGGGCTCGGCTCGGCTCGTTTACACCCCTAAACTCAGTTAATGAATTTTATGAATAATATATAATAATTTTTACCGGTAAAAAAAGGATACACAACCCCTAACTTCATCCCTAACATTGAGAGCTAATAACCCATCAGTCATCTCTAACATCTATCCAAACCCTGCCATCGATCAAGTGATACAGACGTCAATCCAGGTAACCACCATCGAAACTAACAATTAATTTAAAAAACGCACAGGTACGAAGGTAACAATTAATTTCAAAATCCAAAACAATTTAGTGTGTGTTTGTTGTTTAACATCTATAGTTAGGTGATAATAAGGCTGCTGAAGTTTTGATTATTATGGATTAGTTTAAAAAACACACAGATACGAAACTAACAATTAATCTCAAAATCCAAAACAATTAAGCGTGTGTTTGTTGTTTAATATCTAGAGTTAGGTGATAATATGGCTGCTGACACATTGGTTTTGAACTTTAAAGATTGTGAACTGTTGTTTTTTAGGTTTTCCAATATGTTTTGAATGCTGTAAGGCATATTTCCTTAATTATCGTTGTTCTATGTTATTATCCAGTGATATCCATGGGCTTTGTGACGCTTTCCAGTAAATTGTGAAGGTATAAAAAATTTGGATAGTCAGATAAAAAAAGTGAACGAGTTATGAACACACTAACCACTAGGGATTCTTCGGTTGTTTTCTGTTAGGGAAATTGTTTTCTTTGCCAACTCCCATTTTAAGGCGTAATTTTTTGGTGTGTTTTTATTGGTTCCAGAAATGCTAATCATGTAAATGATAACAAGTACCTGTATAAGATTATTATTGTTTGTTTAATCTAGGTTTAAGACGGATACGAGTTGGATGTCTTTACCAAGATCTACCACTGAATATGAAAAAGGTCTTAATGAATTTCTTGATTTTATCTTGATTTTATCATTTCCACCTGTTGGCAGGCTATGTAGCACTGGGACGGGTACGGGACCGGGGTACGGGGACGATACGGGTACGGGAAACGGCAAAACTCAAAAATCCAAGATACGGGTACGGCAAAGGTACGGCAATGAAAAATATAAAAAATAAAAATATATAATATATAGCCCAAAACAATTACCACTACACATGGTTTGAGTAACGAATTAGTGAAAAAGATAGATAAAATAAATTTAAACTTACCGATAATTGTTTAATAAATAAATAAAAACTTAGAAATTAATTGAATAAATATAACTGCTCTACTAGTCTCACTTGGGAAATGGGAAAGTGTGGCACAGGGAAAAAAATTTAAATAATGGCTTCATCTTTTACGAGGCTTTTTAATAATATTCTATGTATATTAAAAACAAAAGGCACACATTATCATCATCTTCTCCAACTCTCCTTCATTCCTAAACTAAAACTAATAACCAGAAGCAAAAAAAATCGCTGGAGCTGCAGTCAATCCGAAAAAGCTCTTATTTTTACCTCATCTCTCTACAATATGAAGGGTCAATCTATAACAAAACTTGTCGGAAACGTATTGGAAACTTATCGGAAACGTCCCCCATCGCCGGAAGCTTGTCGGAAACGTTTCCCAGCCGTTTCAAGGGCGTTTCCGTCCCCATCACGCTTCAGAAACGGGTACTCCACCCATTTGGGCGTCCCCGTGCATCATAGTTGGCAGGTTAACCCAAGTGAATATCTGTCCCCATACTGCTAGCGCCACCTCGCAATGAACCAAAATGTGGTCTGATGTTTCCTCCCTGCATCCGCAAAGGTTACATAGTGTTGAGACCAAATTCACCTCCCTCCCCACCAGTGCTACAGCTGTCGGAATCTTCCCATCTACAGCCCTCCATGCAAATAAGTTCACTTTCGGTGTTGCGAGTTTGTTTTAGAAGAAGTCGTCTGCCTGGATGTTCAGGTCCACCACCCCAGCTAGCTGCTGCCTCGCCTTAACCTGTTACCACTTTGCAGGCAAAGCTGTATACAAAAAGGTGAACTGTGTTTTTATAATTAACGATGAACTTGGTTATGTAAAGTGGTAAATAACATGTTATGTTGGTCTTATTGTTATAGCCTTGTCTTCACGAATCATGAATTCATGACCCCAGCATGCAATGAGATGGGTAAGGGGTTATGGTGGCTGTTTTGCGAATAAGACAAGTTGATTCTTTAAAGAACGCAACAGCTTCTGGCTCTGCCAATTCTGTGTGAAAGCGCGCGTCTTCAAATATTTTACATTTTCGACCTTTATTTAACCCATTTGACCTTTTTTAAGCCTGGTTCAATGGGCGGATCTTTTGATGGGCCAAGCACCGGTGTCTTTATTAACGAAGAATTCCCAAAATTTAGATGTTTAAAGTCTGCCCTTAAATTTTTACCGAAAATGCAATTTAAGATCCACTAGTGCCCATATCTCTTTCTCCCCAACGCCTTTTACTGGGCTAGCACATTGGTTGATGGTGCCCTTGCTTAACGCCCCCGTTTTGGTGTTTCAAGCTGTTAGTGGCTGTATTTTGAATTTATAAATATAGTACATCAAAGTACCATCATTTAGGTCCATCTGTGTGTATCATAGTTATTCATCATACTACCCTTGCATCATAGTTATTCCACTTTTAGATACATTATCATGCATCAATGAGTTTCATCCTATACTTGGAATATAAACAGAGAGTTATCATAGTGCATCATGGTGCATTGAAAATACAACATCCATTTAAATATAAATTGATAAACTATTTGATGTGCAATGCTCCTATTCTTAATATACTTTAGATTTAAAATAACGGGTTCAATCTTAATCACACAAACATGCATTATAGTGCATCGAAAAAAGCCTCAAACTTTAGTGCATCATGTTTCAAGGTAAAACATCATAATTCATTACGGTGCATTAGACAATACAACACCAAAAGGCCCAGCCCTAACAAGTTGCTAAGACTGCTGCCCAAAACACCAATATACATACATCACCAAGTGAGATAAGGATGTTATGACTTCTAATTTTACATTTTGGTAATGGGTCAACATGTTGGATTTTCCGAAACTGGTCCGGTTGATTGCCTTTGACTATGTGTACTTTTTAACAATAACTTTTTTAAAATATTATACGTGATGAGAAACATGTATATTTTTCAACAATAATCAAACTTTATGAGGTGCTCGGTTTGGCTTGTTTTACTAATAAAAGGTACACAAGTTCTTACACTTGCATGGTCCATATCTTTTAATTCCTTTTTTTCTAAACAAAGTCAAATATCAAGTGTCCTATTATCGTGTATTATAATAACACCAATATGATTAAGCGTCCTACAAAAGTTAAGGTTATAAGACCCAAGTGTTAAATATCTTATTAAGTTATGTTATGATAAAACTCTAACGAAGAAGCATCCTATAAAACGATGTTTTATGACTCAAATGTCATGTGTCCTATTACGATGTATTATAATAACACCACAATGATTAAGTGTCCTATAAATGTTAAAGTTATAAGGCACATGTGTCAAGTGTCCTATTAGGTTATGTTCTGATATGACTTCGACTAGAAAGGGTCCTATAACATCTAACATTTATGACTTAACTACAAAGTGTCGTATTAAGTTATGTTATAATAGGACCCCCGGTGATCAAGGGTCCTATTACATTACCACATAATGGGACACCAACAACTAAATGTCTTATAAATTATTTTATTAGGATCTACATTTTAAGAGTCTTATTAAGTTATATGATAATAGGACCCCAAAGAATCATCTGTCCTATTAGTTAGCTTTTTAGGACACCAGTTTCGTAGCGTATATTATAAAAGGACCCCAAAAGTTCATTCGTCCTATTAAATAATTTTTTAGGACCCCATTTTACAAGCGTCCCACACAAAAGGTCCTTAAAAGTCCTTTTTGTTGTAGTGACTAAACTTGAATTTTTGAAAACGAACTAAATGGTTTGGGCATTTAGAGTTCGTTCATATGACTTATGGCTATGGGATCCTGGTGTGTCATGCGCCTCGCGGTAAAACCCCGCAGTGGAAATTTGAGGGTGTGACAGAAGTAAAGAATGAAGACAAAGGAAAGACTGAAGAACAGGCTTTACAAGCCTATCAACCAAACAGGAGGTTGAACTTTGATCAACCCAATAGAGGATGTGGAAAAGGATCATATAGAGGAAGAGGGAAAGGAAGGACAAGTGATGAGAGAAGTAGAGGGCCACAGTGCTACCAATGCAACAGGTTTGGTCATCTGAAGAGAGATTGTCGGTTCAATGATGTGGGGCAAGCTCAAGTGGCTGCAAAGACAGAAGAAAACAATGAAAGTGGTGATGATACTCCTTACTTATTCATGGCACTAACTACAGGTGAAATTGAGAATCCTAGTTTATGGTTCATAGACTCTGGATGCTCAAATCACATGATAAGTGCTAAATCCAGTTTTACAAGTCTAGATGAATCATTTAAGTTGGGAGTGAAGCTTGGAGACAAAAATAATCTCTTTGTGGAAGGGAAAGGAACAATAAAGATTAAGATGAATGATGGCAGTTCCAGGTACTTAGATGATGTATACTATGCTCCAAATCTTGAATACAATTTAATGAGTGTAGGTCAACTTATGAGGAAAGGGTATGCTTTACTCTTTGATGATGGAGCCTGCTCTATAATTCACAAAGAAACCCAAACTGAATTGATGAAAGTTCAGTTGGCAGCCAACAAAATGTTTCCTTTAGATGCCACTAAAGTCAAAACTAGTGGCACCTCTAGGAATCATGAAGCTACTCAGTTATGGCACTACAGATTTGGCCATCTTCATGTTCAAGCCTTGCAGAAGATGTATAACAAGTAGATGGTGTTGGGCCTACCTCAAATGAAAGAATACAATAAGTGTGAAGGTTGTGTCCTTGGAAAACAACACAGGCTACCATTTCAGTCAAGCACCAAGAGAGCTACTCAGCCATTGGAGATTGTCCATACTGATGTGTGTGGACCTATGCCAGTCAAAAGCTTGGGTGACGGTAGGTACTTTTTACTCTTCATTGATGATTATACTAGAATGACATGGGTGTACTTTCTTGAAAAGAAGTCTGAGGTTTTTACAAAATTCAAATATTTTAAAACCCTTGTTGAGAAACAAAGTGAAAAGTTTATTAAAGTGCTTAGAAGTGACAGGGGTAGAGAATATTCTTCAAATGAATTTGATGCCTTTTATGAACTGCATAGCATTAAAAGGCAGTTGACAGCCCCCTATACCCCTGAACAAAATGGGGTTAGTGAAAGAAAGAATAGGACAGTGGTAGAAAAGGCTTAGTGTATGCTTCAGGCTAAGCATATGCCTAGCTACTTCTGGGCTGGAGCAGTGTCTACTGCTGTCCATATTCTTAACATGTCTGACGTGTGCGATACTATACATATTTTTCAATGGATTTTAACACACGTTTCTGCTTTAATATTTATAAAAATGGTTTAGACCTTAATATTAAAACACACACAATAGGGCAAGTGTACCCTGTCATATATGTAGTAATGTACAGATAAGAACCAGATATCGATCCATGGACGCGCGCGGAGCAATGGTACTAAAACTCTATCCCCGATTTACCAATAGGAAAAGATAAGTTGAGTTTGTTTATAACTAGATTAATTCTAACATATGTAAATAACTTAACTACGACTCCAAATAGAAAATATAACTATATAAACTATAATACGCCAACCCTAGCATGTCATCTACATATAATAAGAAATAAAGGCGTGATCAACATTCCCATTTTCCGACAGTTAGTTCCCTCTCTGGCATCCTAACATGACAACTATACAGAAAGCTAACACGAATACACACGTTAACCACTTCAAGTTGTTCATTAGTGCTCAGCTGATATGATCTCAAGAGAATCTTTAAAGATAGGTTAGTATCACCTTTCGGGAGTCCTCAACCGCACTAGTTAAGGAAAGCAATATCGAATACACAATACGACCACCTAGACTAGCATAAAGTAGAGCATTTCACAACCTATTCCATTTTACCAACTTTGAACACAAATCTACTAAGATCGTCATTTTCACCAAAACAACTAACAAAGATCATTAACCGTGTCAAAGATTGGTAACAACACCATTAAGCTTTTAAAACTCTTTTACGTGCCGGTAAACATCTATAATCGTTATTCAAGTGACTTTAACCAAACCAATACCCGGTTACAGTTTCATGGTGTAAACTTTATTAACAAGTTAACTAGTCTACTATCGGACGATTAAATGAACGGTTTCTTCAACAAGTAATCCGCCTAACACATTCGACAATCATCAAAGTCATCCAAACACAACTACAAATCTAACAACAATGAAACAAGGTTGCGCTATGATCATCAAGATTCAAACATGAAAAACGCCAAATTCATACAAAACATGATTTCATACAAACGTTTGTTTTAACTACTAACTACTACTAATGTTCTTGCCCGTAGGCGTACGATTAACTAAAATAACATCACAATAGCATACAAAATCAGATTTGGATCTTAAAAAGCTTAAAGGATCAAACCATAAGAATGCTAAAGAGATGGATTGGATGATGAAGGATGGATTTGATGGATTCCCGAGCTTGTTCCACGGCTTTCCAGCAGCTTGATTCGTCCGAAAATCACCCAAAATCGCCTCTCCAAGACCCAATAATCGATCAGTGGCTGAAATGGGGGTATTTAAAGCTGAACAGGTCCTGTGAGCGGTCGCTCGGTGGGAGTGAGCGGGCCGCTCACTTTACAGACAAGTGGTAGAGCTGACGTAGGGCTTTTGGAAGGTTTCTGGAAAACTCTGGATGAGTGAGCGGGCTGCTCACAGGGAGTGAGCGGGCCGCTCACAGAGACTGAGTTCCCGTTTTCGCGCTGGAAACTCCGTTTTTTCGTCTGTTATGCTTCCGGGACATCGTTTAAGACCTGAAATCTCAAAGATACCCAAATAAGTACCAATTCATGTGTATACGGTCAAAAACGTCTGAAAATGGGAGTTAAACGGGGACATTTATATGTGTAAATTAACGTATATCAAACCTCCCCACACTTGAACTTTGCTTGTCCTCAAGCAAACAACAAAACATAAATAAACGAAAAACACGCCAAGAGGCAACAAAGACAAAATTTTATAACCTGTACAAACGATAATAATTAAAGCCCACATAAGATATAAACAGGGGACAAGATACTAAAAAGCAACGACTCGCTTCCGATCCACAAAGCATGCTAAGCCGTACACGACTCACAATGTTCACACACACTCGGTTTTATTTATGATACACACGTGTAATGTGTATGTGTAAATCGCTCCATCGCCAAGACAATGAATCGTGTAATATCATAAGCTTGTCAAAAGATCTAGTCTTCACAAACTAACGTGTGAAAAAGCACAAATCAAGAGGTCTTATGAGGGTTGAAATGTCAGGCAGGGGTAAGGGTGTGGAATGGAAATATAAACAGTGACGAAAAGGCTAAAACTCGGCGGTTAAGTCTAACTAAACTGAAGCAAAAACTACTATACAATACATACGCGAACATAACCGCATTTTATTCAAATCGAGCTAAACACACAATTTCTAACTTTAAAGCTCTAAAAACTGCTCGAACACTGCTAATTCACCCTATTTTAGGGTGTTCTATTTTTCTGGAATTTTCTAGATTTTTTTTTTCTTTTCTTCTTTTTTTTTTCTTTTTTTTTTCAACAAATATATCTATGATATAACTGATATTAAAACACGAATATAATCAACATACGGGCTCTAAATATACAAACCCGAACACGAACTATTTACAACGCAAAAACGAGTCAAACATTAACCTAAACCGAGTTTTAACACAAAAGGTTTAAAAGAAAAAGGCCAAATTTGGTTTAGTGGTGAAATGGTGTGGTGAATAAGAAAAAACACGGGATTAGGCTCAACATGATTAACTAGGGGATAATTTTTTTTGGGTGCGGGAAACAGATAGAACGAAAAGAAAAGGCTAAATCAAAAGGGTATCCTAAATGCCTCAATCATTTTCATACAATCTCACACGAATTTGGTCTAAACAAGCATGCTAATGACAAGTTCTAAATGGCACAAAACATCCGGCTCACTCGATAAGCATGTCAAAGAAATGAAATCTATACTAATAGGCTCAAATGCTCACGTAACCGGAAGGAAATGGGTGCAAATGTACAGATTTAGTATGCTAGTTTCACGTCCGTTTGTCGCGCCTCAAGTTATTTTTATCAAAAATTTGTTAGGCTTGATGTTTATTATAAATATATACATATATGTTTATTATAAATATATACATATATGTACTTATGAACTTTTTTTTATATATATAAGTAAAAACACAAGAGGACAAACTAGAACATTATATAATCCCTCCCCACACTTAAACATCACATTGTCCCCAATATGAAAAATAGAAAGCGTTTATGAATTAGCTAACTATTGTGTGAAAAGGGAGAATAATACTCCCCTGGTGGTGATATCCCGAAAAGCATGGTGACTACATTGAGCATCCATACCGGTGCTTGTCTGTTCCTGCACTACCACCATTCTTGACAAAAGCATAAACACATCAAAGCTATCCATTCATCACATTTATTCAAACAAATCAAACAAAACTATCTAAACTACATTCAAAACACTAACAATCTTAAAGTTTTGGGTTTTGTTAAACCATTATGAAGAAACCCCAAAACTTAAGATAATTAACAACAATCTACACACTAGAACATATGGAATTTGGAGACTTTTGAACAATTATGAAGAATCCCCAAAATTCATGAATAAACCTAATTCACCCTAAGATAAACACTATACTATAAGCATAACATGAGATTAATCTAATATTATGCTAAATTACACTAAATATTATGCTAAAAATTCAAACAAATCTTTAAAATTTTCGGATTTGATTTGGACATTATGAAGAAAACCCAAAAACTCAAAGATTTGGACAATAACATACCCTAATCTATACTAGTAAAGCAAACAATCCATCTAAAAACTTTAGGGTTTGTTAAACATTTATGAAGAGACCCAAAAATTCAGAAGAGATTACATAAAACTAGATTACATTACACTAGAACAAGAAAAATTGCAAGAATACAAGAGATTCATACCTTGGACTTGAAGATTTGGATGTGGAATCGATAGGTTTTTGGGTGTTTCTTTGAGAGCAAGTGCAAGATTTTGGGTGAAAAATGAGGTGAACGGCCGCCTGGATGTTTATTAGGGTTGGTGTGTAAGTTTTAAATGTGAAATACCAACTTTACCCTTGTAAAAACTTGAACAGACAAGACCGAGCGGTCGCTCGCTCCCTCCGATCGGCCGCTCACTGCAGGCTGATGTGTTATTTTGCTGCAGTTTTTCACCTAAAAGCGCCTGCACTTGTCCGTTTTGACCCAAACAGCTAACATACCTGTATTGCGACGCTTCCTAGTATATTACCATGGATGTGAAGCGACTATCCACATAATCACAAGGCGCGAATCAATCCTGCAATGACTAAAAACAAACTAGGCAAACAAGTTAGAAACTAAGCGATTTAACTACAACTACTCTAAGCTATGAAGATTTATACAATTTGGCGCGCCCATACACGCCGTGCTATATTTATTAACGAGTCGCTAGCTAGACTCACTTCCCCACGATTGTTTAGGTGCGCGGGGCGTAGAGATCAAGTACCTCTAGAGATTGGTCAACCGGTCTGTCTATGTAGACTTTCAATCTATGACTGTTGACTTTGAAAGTCAAGCCCTCTGAATTTTCGATCGAGACAGTCCTGTTGACTTTCAAACTAAGTCCAACTTGGACTTTAAACTTCTAGGAATGGCCGTTTTCATATATGATTTTCTTTAAGATCACTTTTGCCCGAATGGAGATTGAGTACAGGCGAGAAGATCGATCGAGCAATGAACAGACATCGGCCATCCCCATACTTAAACTGACGCAATGTACAAAATAATTACAGAAGAAATAATTACAGACTCGATTTAAGAAAAATGGAAGAGATATACACAAATCAATATACCAAAAACTATACACTAAACTTAAATTATGATAATATATAAAATATGAAAATATACAATATTTTAGCGAAATCTGAGTCGCTCGCGCATCGCGAAGAAGTATAGACCGCTTCTCGCGTGGTGCAAGTGACTACAATGACTCAAGGCGCTCGCGCGTTGCAATAAGATAAAGACCGTCTTTTGCTTGCGCGAAAACAACCCTTTTTCACCGAAAATCAATATAACGGAAGTTGATGGATAGAAACGATGATGGATGCCAATGTATTGAGTTAAAAACGGAAGATAGCGGTTATTCACGTCACGCGAAGGACTCTGGTGATCCTGTTCGCGTATCGCGAAAAATAAAAGATAAAACCCGGGGTAATTAGGAACTCGCTTAAAGCGGAACCATAAGCCCAGCTTCTTTGCAAATCGCAAGGAAGCATTTTTCACAGAAAATTATTTTTATTAAAACCACTTCTATATTAAATAAATTTCCCAATTTTTCTTAACCCAAACCTTTCATAAAAGCATACGAACCATCAAATTTAGACATAGCATACCCAGACTTCCATTGTATATTTAAGTAAAATAAAAAGTATATATACATAACAATCAAATAAAAACCAATAGAATCAATAAAATGAACAGAAACAAACAGACAAAGAATAAAACTATTCAAAGCATGAAATTAATAATTAGTTCAAATACGAACAGATAAATCTAATCAATCAAATAAAGAATAAATCAAATTCATAAATAAACCAATAAATCCAATAATCAATCAATTAAATCTATCAACATCCTAATGAACGAATAATCAATCAAACAATCCTATAAGCAGATAAATGAACGAATATATGTGCAAACCTATGAACCAATCTAAAATCAATCCAAAATATCAACAGACAGATAAATCAAATAAACAATCAAAGAATCATATATGCAAATAAATGAATGAAATAACGACTCAACGAAGTATAAACAAGTATTCACAGACATGTACACTGGTAAAAAGTTGACTCGGTTCGTTCCTAAAGCTCGTCGCGTCCCCGGCAACGGCGCCAAAAACTTGACGTGTGCGATACTATACATATTTTTCGATGGATTTTAACACACGTTTCTGCTTTAATATTTATAAAAATGGTTTAGACCTTAATATTAAAACACACACAATAGGGCAAGTGTACCCTGTCATATATGTAGTAATGTACAGATAAGAACCAGATATCGATCCATGGACGCGCGCGGAGCAATGGTACTAAAACTCTATCCCCGATTTACCAATAGGAAATGATAAGTTGAGTTTGTTTATAACTAGATTAATTCTAACATATGTAAATAACTTAACTACGACTCCAAATAGAAAATATAACTATATAAACTATAATACGCCAACCCTAGCATGTCATCTACATATAATGAGAAATAAAGGCGTGATCAACATTCCCATTTTCCGACAGTTAGTTCCCTCTCGGGCATCCTAACATGACAACTATACAGAAAGCTAACACGAATACACACGTTAACCACTTCAAGTTGTTCATTAGTGCTCAGCTGATATGATCTCATGAGAATCTTTAAAGATAGGTTAGTATCACCTTTCGGGAGTCCTCAACCGCACTAGTTAAGGAAAGCAATATCGAATACACAATACGACCACCTAGACTAGCATAAAGTAGAGCATTTCACAACCTATTCCATTTTACCAACTTTGAACACAAATCTACTAAGATCGTCATTTTCACCAAAACAACTAACAAAGATCATTAACCGTGTCAAAGATTGGTAACAACACCATTAAGCTTTTAAAACTCTTTTACGTGCCGGTAAACATCTATAATCGTTATTCAAGTGACTTTAACCAAACCAATACCCGGTTACAGTTTCATGGTGTAAACTTTATTAACAAGTTAACTAGTCTACTATCGGACGATTAAATGAACGGTTTCTTCAACAAGTAATCCGCCTAACACAATCGACAATCATCAAAATCATCCAAACACAACTACAAATCTAACAACAATGAAACAAGGTTGCGCTATGATCATCAAGATTCAAACATGAAAAATGCCAAATTCATACAAAACATGATTTCATACAAACGTTTGTTTTAACTACTAACTACTACTAATGTTCTTGCCCGTAGGCGTACGATTAACTAAAATAACATCACAATAGCATACAAAATCAGATTTGGATCTTAAAAAGCTTAAAGGATCAAACCATAAGAATGCTAAAGAGATGGATTGGATGATGAAGGATGGATTGGATGGATTCCCGAGCTTGTTCCACGGCTTTCCAGCAGCTTGATTCGTCCGAAAATCACCCTAAATCGCCTCTCCAAGACCCAATAATCGATCAGTGGCTGAAATGGGGTATTTAAAGCTGAACAGGTCCTGTGAGCGGTCGCTCGGTGGGAGTGAGCGGGCCGCTCACTTTACAGGCAAGTGGCAGAGCTGACGTAGGGCTTCTGGAAGGTTTCTGGAAAAATCTGGATGAGTGAGCGGGCTGCTCACAGGGAGTGAGCGGGCCGCTCACAGAGACTGAGTTCCCGTTTTCGCGCTGGAAACTCCGTTTTTCGTCTGTTATGCTTCCGGGACATCGTTTAAGACCTGAAATCTCAAAGATACCCAAATAAGTACCAATTCATGTGTATACGGTCAAAAACGTCTGAAAATGGGAGTTAAACGGGGACATTTATATGTGTAAATTAACGTATATCAATGTCACCTACAAAGGCTTTGGATGCTAAGACTTCCATTCATATGTGGTCTGGTGAGAAACCAGAAGTTTATGGGTTAAGAGTTTTTGGGAGTATAGCATATGGTCTAAAGCCAGGTCAATTCAAGCACAAGTTTGAGTTTAATACAGCTAAGTGTATTCTTATTGGTTGTGCTTCACCAACCAAGGGGTATAGATTGTACAATCCTGAAACTAAGCAGATTGTCACAAGGAGAGATTTTGAATGTTTTGAAGACTTAGAATGGGACTGGTCCAAGATAAAGAATGAGCAGAATAAGCACTTATGTGACTTAAGTGTTTTTGATGACTTGCTTGATCTCAACAATGACAATATTGCCCCTACTACTCAAACTCGGCCTGAAACATCATCAAGTGCTGCTGCAGTGAGAATGGAGGTACAAGTAGTCAAAATGCTGCTGCAAGCTCAGGAAGTGGTCCAGGATGTGATGCTAATGCTACTGTTGATGAATCCTCAAGTTTGATAAAGACTAAGTCCCTAAGTGAAGTTTATGAGCAAACAAGTCCAATGCAAGACTACATGGTATGTGAATTTGCTTTGAACATTAGTGATCCTCTATTTTTTGAAGATGCGGTTGTGAAAGAAGAATTGAGGAAAGCTATGTTGGAAGAAATACAATGCATAGAGAGGAATGACACTTGGCAGTTGGTAAAGGCTCCTACAGACAAGAATATTGTGGGTTTGAAGTGGCTGTACAAGACTAAGCTTGGACCAGATGGTAATATAGTGAAGCATAAGGCAAGACTGGTGGCAAAGGGCTATTCTCAAAGAAAAGGGGTAGACTTCAAGACACCTTTGCACCAGTTGCCAGATTTGAAACCATAAGAACTGTTCTTGCTGTTGCTGCTCATCAAGGCTGGAAAGTACTCCAGCTTGATGTCAAATCTGCCTCAAGGCTTTGAGATCAAAGGGGAGGAAGATAAAGTGTATAAGCTTCATAAGGCTCTCTATGGCCTTAAACAGGCACCAAGAGCCTGGTATGCCAGGATTGATGCCTATTTCATAAGTTGTGGTTTTGCCAGAAGTTACAGTGAACCAACTTTGTATGTTAAGAAGGTTAATGAGGCTGGAATTATGTATGTTTGCTTATATGTTGATGATATATATCATTTATACAAGTCACAATGCAGCCATGTTACAAGAATTCAAGAAAGGAATGATGGAAGAATTTGAAATGTCTGATCTTGGACATCTCAAATACTTCTTGGGACTTGAAGTTCAGCAGTTAAAGACTGGAGTGTTTGTGAATCAAGAGAAGTATGCTACTGAGCTAATAAAGAAGTTTGGCATGGAAGGATGTAAAGTGGAAGAAACTCCTATGAATGCAAATGAAAAATTAAGGTGTGAAGATAGAGCTGATCCTGTTGATGTTGCTATGTATAGGAGTCTAATTGGTGGATTGATGTACCTACAACACACCAGACCAGATAGCAGTTTTTGTGTTAACATGCTTTCCAGATACATGTAAAAACCTAGCAAGAATCACTTTGGAGCTGCCAAACGTGTTCTTAGATATGTTGTAGGAACTATAAAGCATGGATTGTGGTATGAAAAGGCTAGAGAAATCAAGTTATGTGGGTTCACTGATAGTGATTGGGCAGGATGTTTAGATGACAGAAAGTGTGTTTCAGCAAATGCTTTCAACATTGGAAGTGGAGTGATATCCTGGTGTACAAAGAAGCAGCAGACCATAGCTCTATCTAGTACTGAAGCTGAGTACATCTCAGCAACAGGAGCTGCATGCCAAGCCATTTGGCTAAGGAGGATTTTATGTGATTTGGGAGTTGAGCAAAGGGAGCCTACTGTTATATGGTGTGACAACAGGTCTGCCATCTATCTGTCCAAGAATCAAGTTTTAGATGGGAAGTCCAAACACATTGAGTTGAAACATCATTTTATTCGTGATATGGTTGCTCAGAAATAAGTTGTGCTAGAGTATTGTGGGACAAGTGAGCAAATGGCTGATGTGCTTACTAAAGCTTTGTGCAGAGAGAAGTTCTTGTATTTTAAGAGGATGTTAGGTGTTAGGGAACTTGAATTAAGGGAGAGTGTTGAAATATAATTCAAGTTCCTATTCCCATGCATGCACGTGCAAGTTAAGTTGAATTCAATAAAAGAGACGTTGCCAAGGTTCATTAGTGTTACCGTTAGTTTATTGCTTATTTAAGTCGTTCAGTTGTTTACTTTTTGTTCATGTACTCTCAATCAGTTTATTAATAAAATTCGTGCATTGCAGTCAATTGAGTGTTCATCCTTTGAGTGTATGTGTTTATTGTTTATGCTCATACCAACAGAAACTCCGGTATGCTGACAGGGAAGTTGCGATCGTTATGCGTGACATTGTTCAATCGGTTAAGGTACATAAATTTAGTTTTATCACCGTTAACTCTGATTCATAACATTATCACTGACGGATTTAACTAGGTTACCTTCGGTAAATATATGTTTATTTCTTATTGCTAAATTTTGTTGTTTGCGATTTTTTAACTAGGTTACCTATTAAACTTTTTGACTTGCATGTAAATATTAAAGTAAATATCAATTACCTTAGGTAAATATATGTTTATTTCTTATATGTGTTTTTTCAAGTGAGGAAAACATATGCAGATGATAAGGGTAAGATGTCACATTTAATTAATAATTAAATACTTGATGCTACATCATCTTAATTATATTGCTTTCTTTGTCACAGCTCTTGACCTAGTGAAACTTGTTATAGTAATTATATTTTAATTTTTTTTGGTTTATAAATTGCAACTAGTTCATTACGTTTCCGTTTCTTACACCAGGTCTGTCACAAAAATTGTGTGATTCATCGGGATTTAAAACCCAAAAATCTGGTGTTTGTAGATGATGAAGAGACATCACCTTTAAAGATGATTGATTTTGGTCTTTCTATCATCTTCATGCCTGGTAACTAAAGACAATCGATCATATATAACTCTCTTCAATTAATCATTTGGTTTCGTTAAGTATACTAACGATGTGTGGTTTTCATTGAACTTACTTCAGGTCAAATATTATACAATGAACCTGTAGGCACTTTACTATATAGTGCTCCTGAAGTCATAAAGGAAAACTATGGTCCGGAATGTGATATTTGGAGTGCGGGTGTAATCCTCTACTCATTGCTTTATGTCTCTCTTCCTTTTAATGACAGTGAGTTAAACTTTTACATTAATAACCAAAATTTAGGTATTTTTGATGTTTGTTTACTAATCTTTAACATGTTTAATATCAATGCAGATACTCTTTTGGGCTTAAAAAGAAAAATCTGTAAAGGAGTTGTAGATTTCAAAAGGGAGCCATGGCCTAATGTATCGAATGAAGCAATCGATCTTCTTACTAAGATGCTTCAGCGAGACCCTAGTTCTCGAATTAGTGCCGAAGATATTTTAGGTACCCATTTATTTTCAAAACAATTCCTAACATTTATTTATATTTGTATATTTATTTTATTTGGATTGTTGCTTAATATTTTACAGAACATCCGTGGATCAAGAGTATATAAGATGTGAAGATGCTTTAACATCGATGCTTCATTGAATATCAGAAAATTTTGAAATACAAAAAGTAAAACAACCAATTATTTTTGCGTAACTGATAATGCTTGGTTTTTCAGTGTTTTTTGTTTACTTACATTCATTGTATTGTTTCAACATGTTATAAACGTTGTGTAGTTGAAATATACTAATACTAAAGATAAAAGATTTGGCATCACTGATATCTAGATTTGTTATCTTATCTATATGATATAGAGCCGGCCCATTAGTTATGTAACCCAAAACTGGTGCCTAGGGCCACCAAAATTTTGGGGCCCGTTTAAAAGAAAAATTATATGTATTCATGTCTGGGCTGTCCATGAAATTTGCTTGTTTGGGCTAAATTTGGGGCTGAATTTAAAAAAAATTATATTACATGCCATGCGATGCCACAGAACATGACTGTATGATACACGAGGGATAAAATAATTAGCATTTTAACATCAACTCATAGCAATACTTTGCATTTTACATCAGATGAAACAAATATTAATGAAATGTACATATTTGGCCTCATTATTTCGGAAATGCAAATTGTAATATTGATTAATGCTTCATTTTGCTATGAGAGAATCGTATAGTTGGTTCCTGGCTTTCTGCGGTTTACCAATCGTGCACTCTTGGTCCTAAGACTTCATTATTTACGCAGTTGGTCCTAATAGTTTACAACTTATTACTAACATAGTCCAAATATATTAATTTTATAATTTATAATTGTGTTGGTCCTTACCCCTAACGTTCGTTAAAATTTTCAGTTAACTTAGTTTAAAATACTTATTTTACCCCTAAAAAAGAAAAGAAGAAAAAAGAAACAATATATAGGTCTCACCATCCACTCATCATAATAGCACCACCTTCTAATCTGGCACCATCGTACCAACCACCACCCATAGTCCCTATAAGTGATTCAGCGACACCTTTCTCCTTTCTTCACTGAAGCAGTGATCGACCTAAACATAAAGGCGGTATACAATTCAGCAACACCCATCTCGTTTTTCTTGAATCGTCAGCCAGAAAGGGTAGCAGCAGAGGCGGCAGCGCATCACCAATTACTAATTGATTGCACAAAGTCACGATTTAATGTTTTGATTGCTTATAACATGAGAGCTAAAGTTGCTTGATAAGTTAAGGAAATCCAATCATTTTCAATAACAATGAAGGTCACAAATGGAATGGAAGAAAAGGCACCATGTGAATTGTGAGTCATGTATAAATTGTGAGTTATCCACCTGCAACTTTTATTCCCTTTCTTATGCTCCTTGTATAAATCAAATTTAAACTATATTCTTTTTAAATCAAAATGGAAATACATACAATGGAGTTTTTTTGGGCCTTTAGTGGCGGTTGAGCAAGGTGACGGTGGTATTGGTTTGTGAAGGTGGAGGTGACAGTGGTGTTTGTGAAGGTGGAGGTGGTGAAAAAAGAATAAGGTATTTTTTTTATAAATAAAAAAGGATTTAGGATGTTTTTATAATGGGGAGGCAAAGAAGGCAGTGACAGAGGCAAAGAATACTGCCTACAAGAAGATGTATGAACGACTGGAAACTAAAGAGGGGGAACATTATATGTTCAAGATTGCCAAAGCTAGGGAGCGTAAGAGGCAAGACTAGGGGTGGTGAAGATTATAAAGGGAGAAGATGGGCGTATTCTAGTAAAGCAACACGACATTCAGTTAAAATGGCAAACATATTTTTGCAATCTTTTCAATGACGGAAGAGCTTACAAACAGGATCATGACAACCCCATCACCCATAGGTGGCAACCGAATAACTACTATTGTCGTAATATTACACGGGGAGAAATGAGGTTGGCACTCCGGAAGATGGGAAAGGCTAAGGCAGTTGGTCCAGACAACATACCGATTGAGTGTGGAAGTGTCTCAGAGAGAAAGTAATCCAATGGTTAACGGCTTTGTTCAATTGTATTAAAAATCAAAACAAATGCCAGAGCAGTTGAGGAGTAGTGTCATAGTGCCTCTGTATAAGAACAAAGGTGACGCACCGTGTTGTGTGAATTACAGAGGTATTAAGTTGTTAAGTCATACTATGAAATTATGGGAAAGGATTATTGAGGCTAGAATTAGAAGAGAAACTTGGGTTACGATAAACCAATTTGGTTTCATGCCAGGGCGGTCAACTACGGAAGCAATACACATTCTAAGGAGGTTGATGGAAAAGTATAGGGAGAAAAAGAGGGACCTTCATATGGCCTTTATAGATCTGGAAAAGGCGTATGACAGTGTGTCACGTAAACTGAATTGGGACAGTCTTGAGGGAGGGGGTCCCTGAGAGGTATATAGACTTAATTAAGGATATGTATGGTAGGACCAAAACTAGTGTTTGTGCGCCTGTAGGAGATACCGATTTCTTCCTTGTGGGGGTAGGACTCCACCAAGGATCGGCGTTGAGTCCGTTCCTTTTTGCAGTTGTCTTGGATGAGTTGTCCAAGTCGATTCAGGAGACAGTGCCGTGGTGCATGCTTTTTGCAATTTATATTGTGTTAGTTGCAGAGTCCAAACACAGTGTGAATGAGAAGTTAGAGGATTGGCGTGCAGCTTTAGAGGGAAATGGTTTAAGGATTAGCCGTTCTAAGACTGAGTACATGTATTGTGGTTTTAGTGGTGCTAGCAACGATGAAAATACCCAAGTTACGATTGAAGGTCAAGTTGTCCCGCAAGAACCTAAGTTTAAGTACTTAGGATCACTTGTTCAGGGGGATGGGGATCTAGATAGTGAAGTCACCCATCGCATACAAGCTGATTGGTGTAGGTGAAGGGCCGCCAATGGGGTTTTATGTGACAAAAGGTTCCCAACTAAGTTAAAGGGAAAATTCTATAGGGTTGCAGTGAGACCTGCTATGTTATATGGGACAGATTGTTGGGTCATCAAAAAGACACAAGCTCACAAGATGAAGGTAGCAGAAATGAGGATGCTAAGGTGGATATGCGGGCACACTAGGGTAGACCGAATAAGAAATGAGGTTATTAGGGAAAGATTAGGGGTAGCTAGTATATCAGACAAGATAAAGGAGGGTAGATTAAGATGGTATGGGCATGTAAAGAGGAGGCAAATGACGACCCCAGTTACAGTAGTGGAAACCCTCACTGTAGAGGGAAAGAGGTGTAGAGGAAGACCCAAATTGACTTGGGATAAGCGGATTAGGCATGATTTAGTAGAGATGCACCTCTCTGAGGACATGGTCAATGATAGGGGTTTGTGGAGGCACAAAATTAAGGTTAAGGATTACTAGGGAGGGTTTGGTAGTATCGTAGCGTGGTTCTAGAAGCTTAGGATTTTTCCTACATTGGTAGGAGGTCTGTAAGGGTGATTTGTATGTGGATGTTTATGAGTTATGTTGTTTTTGATGGTGTATATACTTTTGTTTACTACATGAAGCTTTCAATGTTTCTCTAAATTCAGTAGCTTTGTACAAATCCAAAATGTAATTACACGGGTGTTTAAGAACCTATGTTTTAAGGAAAAAACCGTTTCCAAATTTTGATTGATCAACGGGTTATTTCGTTCAATTTTGTGTTGTATTAATCGAATTTAAGTCTTAGTAGTACCAAACTCAATTTATTTTTCAAGTGAGACCTTGATTGTATTTGTTTCTTTCCTAACGATATGCTTTGCGGGACACCGTTATCCTATTTCCTATTTGTAAAACTTGATTGTATTTATTTCCCACCAAAGCAGAGGCTTCGCGTGAAACCATGATCCAAAATCCGATTCGTAAAAGTCAATGTTTTTTTTTAAATCTCAATCATAATTGTTTTGTATAACGGTACGCAGGGGCGGATCTATAGTAATAGCAGGGGGTGCGGACGTTGCGGCTCAACTTCACGCGCGTAGTGGAAAATTAGTGGAAAATTTGTTTTTTTTTACGAAATTTGAAAAACGTTGCTACTAAAATGAAAAAAAATGAAAAACGTTACTACTGAAAAATGTTTCTAGATCCGCCACTGCGTCTTTGTGCGAAATCGTGATCCCGAGTCCCATTTTAATTATGATATTAAAAACATATTCATTTATCTAATTCATTTCCAACGATCCCCAATCCGATTTGGAATCTTGATGTTTTCATATTATTTGAACGAATCAAAAGTACATAATAGCAAAGGAAAGTAAGAATAATGTTTGTGATATTTAACTATATTGTTGAAACCATCAAGCAACTTATCAAATTGTTGTGTGAGATAAAAAATCAAGCAACTTATCTATATTCCTAATTAATCTCATTCATGTCTGATTTACTTATATGCACTAGATTGTTACATTATAACCAAAACATCCCGCAGTAACGCGCAGGTTAACGTCAACTCATTTATACACAAAGCACACTTCATTACAAGCTACATGTTGTCGGCGTCAAGCTGTAGGTGACATGCGAGAGTTATTACCGTCATTAGACTTGTAACCAATGTTTTAAAACCCGTTTTTTTAATCATATCGGATTGGACTTAGAAATGGTTTAACCGGTTGAACCGAATTATACCGGGTGGTTTCATCGGATTCACTAGTTAACCCTATAATTTATAAATACAACTTTAACTAAAAAATAATCTAATAGTATATGATTTCGTAATAAAAAAAATTAATTCAAAAATTAACCCATAAGTAAAAAAAAATCTAAAAGTACTCAAGTTTCAACAAAGTTGTTTTTATATAAAAGGGTATGATTAATTGGCTTGTGTCATTAGAGTGTTGAATCATAAAAGCATCAAATTCATGATCGCTTAAAAAATAAAATTAATTATCATTGTCATACTCATCAACAAAAGTATAATTATTTTCATATTTTACATTCTTTAATAAGAAGTTTTGGTTACCAATAATTAAAATATACTAAGATAAGTGACATATATATCATCATTATGGACCGATAAAGTCCAAAGTTTAACGTTGTACCGGTACCAGTATAGCGGTATAAACTGGTATACCGGAATCTACCAGCGGTTCAAATCCTTTATGGTTTCCCCAAATTACCGGATTGGTTCGTGCCGGCCAGGACACCGATAAACAGTATAACCGGCCGCTATAAACCGGTTTTTAAAACATTGCTTGTCACCTTCATTTTCCATATATGTTATGGATTACTATTATTGTTTTATTTATCCTTTTCATATTCTTCAGTCATATCTATATGTATAGACGTGCTTGAAATGTAGTAAAGTTGATCAAAACATATTACAAATACATATATTGATTTCAAACGTTCTATAATATTTCAGATATTCTCATCATGGATTGTATAGTGTATTTAAAACACATTATTTATCTTAATAATAGCCAATATATAAATATATATGTCACAAATACTAAATATAATTCATAGCATTTTATTCTATATTTTTAATCCTCAATGGAGAATTAGCAAAGCATGCTTTGAGACGCTAATTAAGTAAATCAATCAACGAAAGACTAAAAGAGCAAAACAGTACCCTGTGTAAATATTTATGATTTCCTGCTACAAACAATCTTTGGTTGCCTATGGTCCACGTACTGCTTTTAATTGTTGGCTCTTGAAGTCTTGATTGATAAATCAACGCTACCCAACTATTATATTTAAACATAAATTAAATGAACTGAAACGTACAAATGGAGAATAAATGTTACTACCCAAAGGGTACATCCGTTGACATCCATGGATATCTTTAATTTGCCGGCAATTAATCTACGGACGTACAACTAAGACTGAGAAGTTGATTAGTCGATCTATAGATAGACGCTTAGGAACAGGAAATGTGAGCGGGAATATAGAGACACGAAGGAGACATTCGAGTATGTGGGGGTGAGCAAGCTACAGAGAGACGGCACGGCATCCCTTTAGTGCTCATGGGAGCGGTGTTCCAAGCCCACAGGTCCAACGTGGCCATTTTTCAGTGCTTGCGCCTTCTCCCATAACACATAGTCTAATGATCTTTTTAAAAAGATATATTGGTCTTCGTAAAGATTTATTTTATTAATTTACTCTCGTTTATAAGACAGTAACGGAGTATATTATTAAATACAACACTAACATACATTGGAAGGTAAGCAACATAACCCTTTATTTCAAGTTTATAACAAATCCCGGGTCTAGGTAACGGGTGTTTTGATGTACGCCAAACTAGTCGAGTTCCCGACCCTTGTCAATGTTTTCAACTCATAAGCGATCCAACACCTCGAATTATCCGTATGATAAAAGTAACCCATACACTTGCAATCCTTGGTGCATTTGCTTTCGCAGTCGCTTTGTTTAACCGGCCCACTCCCAGCCGTATACTTAATGGTGAAATGGTCAACCCCATTGAGCTGATAATATCTAAAACCAGTCGCGTTACAACCAGGTGACTTGGTGTTGCAATCTTTGCTCCACGCAAACACCCCATTTGGCGTCGGGCACCCCACACACTGGCTATCCTCACAAAGCCCAAAGTTACTACACCGATTTGGTAACTGACACTCGTCTTCAAAAATCATCCCACCCTCGTCCTCACGCTTATCAAACAAAGTGTACAACAAGGTCCACACCGCGTTTCCCCGCACATTTGCACGGTAAGTGTAGAGTCTTAGGTTCCCGTCGATGCCCAATCGAAGATATGATAACGAGCTATTGTACTGAACTTGTCCCAAATCTAAAGTAGGAAATTCGAAAGACTGACCGTTCTGAAGATTACACCTCAGTGCGTTAAAGTTGTTCTCTTCGTACTCAGTTTCTTGAATTACCAACGTTGCATTAATAATAGTCACATTATCTCGGTTTAATTCGGGGAATGTGGATGACCAGTAACGCATGTTGTTCTTGTAATACAAAGCCAATCTTTTAGGCTCGATTACAAAGCTATAAACCCCGTCAACGTTGTTAGTGGCCGACTCCCTGCTCACGAGCTTGTACGGACCTCCTCTTACACGTAGACTTTGGCCAATCAAGAGAGTGTCGGTTGGATAATCAAAGCTTTGCCAGACAAAGTTACCGTTTGAGTCACGAAGCACGATGTTACCATCAGATAGTATGGCGAAACCTACAACGCCCTTGTTGGCAGTGTTGGTTTGCCACACAATCTGGCCATTTGCCTCAGCTAGTATTAGGTTTCCATCAGAGCCTAATGAGAATGTGGCGTTTTCGCCAACTGGTTTACCACGATTGGCGTCCCATACCCATCGCATCACTGATTGCGAACGTATGGTCCCCATGCGTAGACCGAGTGTGTACGCGTTTGGGGTGGTGTTGTAGAAACATAGCTGGAAAGGGAAGGTAAAGGGCGGAAGTGGACGGTAAGTTGGTGCATATTCAGAAACAAAGGTTAAGTAATCGCTACCGAAACTTAAATCGCCTTGGTTGACATAGCGGAACGTTTCGTTGGCCGGAACAATGGCGTTGGAGATCAAGAATAATCGGAACAGGAAGCAAAAGAAGATAAGCGTAAGAGAAGAAGAATAAGCAGCCATGGCTAACGGGGACAAGTGTTTGGTGTATTGGATAATTAAGTGTTTTATGATTATTTATAGAAGATTACATTGATGATTGGATATATTCGTATGCGTTATGAACGATATTATTTTATTATTTTATGTGTTTTTATCATATGAAATTATGAAGTGTGTTGTTTCTATCCATTTTACAAAATTTCTAAAGTGTTGTAATACTTTCTACCAGATTCGTTTGGATTTTCAAATTATGCGGTGCCAAAATTGAAAGGACCACGTCATGACGTGCTTGCTTTGGCAACAAATTCATGTGGAGAGTAGGACCAATCAATCAATCTTAGTAAATAGTTATGTTTGAATTATATAAAAAGTTCTTAATAGCGGGTCCCTCACTTCCCTATTTTGATCGATATTCTGTAATATGATTCATAATATTGACCAATTTGAAGCAATTTTATCGAAGCAAGAACATGCAGGTGGAGTTGGGTTGTGAAGACAAATCATATTGCCCCCTATGAAACATATGTGGTGGGAGTGTTTTGAGAAAATAGTCAAATACCTATTAAATTTTGAGAAAATCAGGATAACAAGTGTTATATATATATATTTCTGATTTTTGTGACTTTAGTTCAAAGTTTTGTTATAAATTGAACTTTAAAAAGTTAAATCACCAGTCACAACCCTATAAGAATAGAGCTGATCTCTAATACTCACGTGTCATATGTATACGTATTCATTGTACGTTTTTAACAGTATATGAAAGTGATTTGATATCATATGAGGGTATAACAGTCAAAATTACTCCTCATGATTTTTATCTTATCTTTGACTTACACTTTTAATATATTACTCTCTCCGTCCCATTAGAAGTGTCTTGGTTTGAAAAACACAAAGTTTTAGACATATTAAATGATTGTTTTTTTTGCTTGCCATATGACAATAATACCCTTGTCATATGTGGGCCCATCATATTCTTTGTTTATTTTAATTGTATTTTTAAGGGTAACTTTGGAAATTGGCTTAAAATTTTTGAAAGTGGACACATGAAATGTGACAAATAAAAAAAGGAAATATGGACACTTCTAATGGGACGGAGGGAGTAATAAATAGTAAATTACTAGTATGCACAAACCAACCACCAATCCTTTTACATTTGTATGGTTATGTATAATTATCATTATCATTACCAATCTATTAATAACTAGGTTAGAGCCCCGGGTGTACACCCGACACATCTCCGAGTCAAATGAAAAAATTATTTTATAAAGATTGTAATACACAAGTTTTAGTTACGTATTACAAATTCCTATGAATTTGGGTTTGTTGAAAAGTATCATAAAGAAGTTTAATATTACCCAAGGTATAGGTTCCTGTACAAAGTACATTTTTCGTACAAAGTGTGAGAAGTCTATATAGTCATTGTGTTTTAAAGTTTGGCTATAATGTTTTTGATTCCATTTGCATTGATTTATATAGAAAAGCAACAAACGTTATAAATTAAAACACAATCAAATGTATTCTAGACATAAAATTTAAAACACACTGATTGCTTTATTCGTATGGTGTGTTTTAGATTGCATGTTGAGAACACATTAATTAGTGTTTTTAAATTGTTAATTTTTGTGTTTTTCTATATAATACTATGCCAAAGGAACATAAAATATCATGCCTAAAATTTAAAACACAATGCCTATATAGACTTCTCACACTTTGTACGAAAAATTCACTTTGTACAGGAACCTCACCCTATTACCCAATAAATGTTATATAAATTATACAATGTTTGATTTAAGATCATTAAAAAACAAATATTGAAATGAAGATGCAGTCATATTTATTTAAACAGTATGAAAATGAAGATGAAAATTCAAAGTACATAAATATAGTTTTTAACAAAAAATACAAAAAAAAATATGAAATTAAACTGTTAAAGAAAACTATGATTGAATACTTATTTACAAACTTTCAAAGATTTCTTTGTGGATAACATTTGCTTTTGATTCTTAACTCTACCTTTTTTATCCAATATTAGTATTTTCAGTCCATCTCTAATCTTAACTCTTGACAGCACGACAGACAACTGATCATGTGTAAAAACGGGATATTTTAAATACTAACGTACTCTAGATAGGGACTGTCCTTGACACTTGTCTATTGTCCATATCAGCCTAAAACCAAAAGTCAAAACATAACAATCACACAAGTGATTGAAGGAATGATACGTTTGCCTTTAGAATTCAAAGGGGCAAAATCCTTTTGACTATGGAAAATGTTGAATTCTTTGAGGTTTAGAGAAAATAGTTGATAAAGTTAAGACTATATAACAAATGCTACATTTATATGAAAAAGTCATGCTAAATTTGTAACACGATCCCAAACGATTTAGAAATTGTAAAAACTCAAATGCACTTTAGAAACAACAGAGAGTAAAAGAGGCCACCTTAGTCTAATACCCTCTTTGTTCTCCTTAAGTACTCATTTAGCACAGGGATTCTCATTACATCATCATAATCAAGAACCAACTAAAAGAATCAAAGTAACCACTAAATTGTTAAAAATTTAATCAAAAGAATCAAAGCAATTATGCCTATAGGATAGTCAACTATTATTAACACTAACAACATGAATTGTTGGCGCGTGTTGCGCGTCTAAAAATAAATTTTGCATCTATGTTGAAGGTAACCTCAACCAGCATGTTTTGTAGTAGTGTTGTGGCAAAAGATCGGGTCAAACAACACTTGTAACCAGCTCATGAACTGTCCACCTAAATTGGTTTGTCCTGCCTATAACAAACCTGGAAATAAGGCCTAGACAAAGCAGCCAGAAATTGGAAACCATCAAAGTATTATATCACAAAGGTGCATATCCGTCCTACAAGCGGGCTGAAAAGTTGCCCAAAGTGTATTTTAAATACTTACAATCACTTGAATCATATTATTCAAGAAATCAGATTATCATTGTAATGATATCTTATTCCTATAACCATCTTAAACACGCTAACATTTTATTAAAAATATCAAAATTATTAAGTGTTTGGGTCAACCCGATCAGTAAAGATATTGCTTATAACCATCTTAAACATGCTGATAGTTTATTAAAATTATCAGAATAATTAAGTGTTTGTGTCAACCCGATCAGTACAAAAAACACCTATTTTGACCATAACATGTTTTGATTCGTTAAACAATAAGTCCATAAGCCCATTTGCCACCCAAGTCTTGCTATTCATGCAAAAACTGAACAGCTAAGCTCCTGGAATATGAACGGATGAAAAATAATAAGTTTTAACAGTAACAGAAAACTCACTTGAACTGAACAGACCCCTAAAGTACCCTTCAATTTGCCACAATGTTGATACCACGAAGGATTCTCACTTATGAATCAGCTGTTGAAACAATGACTTTCCTGGAGTCTATTGCGCAAAACTGAAAAATGAGACATTAATATATTATAGCACGTGAATATACTTCACAAAATGATACATAAAAGACATGATTATTAGACAATACCTGAAATCCAGTTATTCTTTTTGGCCACTTCTTTACTCGTTGACAAAATTTGAGTATGCAATTGCAGCCGTTCGTCTGGCAAAGAAGTTCCTCAACTCAGATAATAAGGCCCATACATAACAGAGCAGATCAGATAATAAGGCCAAAAATATATGTAAACTGTTGTTTATGATTCAACTTCAAGATCAGCTAAAGTTTTGTTGATTATTGACTGAATACCTGGATTGCACGAGTTAATAGCCATTCAAATGCTGAGAGGGCAAATCAAGTCTTATATCAGCTAAAAGATTCATTTCAGAAACATGTTTCTAATGTTTACAACATCCGTTTACAACCCATAATATACCAAACCTCTTTCCAACTAAAATAATGTAAGAATCAGAAAACTCTCATATGAAGAAATTCTAAGTTTATTAATGACCTAAACCTGAAGTAAATAATTATATTAATGTTTCAAAATAAAAAATTATTTGTACAACAGTCTAACTTCTATTGTCATCTTCCAATTTATTTGTACAACCATGAAATATTTTTGTACAGCCAGTAAGAAATCAAATTCTAAGGTCATCTCCCAAAGTTTTAACTTCTAATAACAATTATACAGATTTAGTGATTATCTAACTTGATCGAAAATACATTCTGCATGACTTCAATACAGTCCGGTAGTGAGCTACCTCGTCCGGTAGTGAGTTACCTCAATGAAGCAGTCAATCAATATGGCTCGCATATTCTCGCCAATATCCCTTGAAGTGATCTAAGATATAGCCGAATCCCTTCACAGCCACGGCCATGTCAACTGTATAGTCCTTGGCGGCAGTCGCCATGTCCATCGTTTAGTCCTTCGCGGCCACCGCTGAGTCTTTTGCTTGTTTCGCCTTCTCCTTAGCAGCAGTCGCCTATCCTGGTACTTATGTCCACACCTGAAGTTATGCTTAAACTATCAGAGCATATCAATAGTCCCATAGTTTGATACATCTGCATAAACCCATGTTCCTCACCTCAAAATCAGTTGAAATGATAGTTAGAAATTAACATAACAAAAAAACTATCTCAACAGATTATTTTCTGTGTATGTTTGCTAACATTGATTGATCATATCACATTAAGGACAAAGCACGTGGAAACAGTTGCAGCTATAGTGATTGGGCTTCTCATAAAAAATAAATAGAAACAAATGCATATCACCAAACTAAAACTTGAAAATAAATAATTAACTATGTAATACCTAATTATGTATAAATTACATAAAGAGTCTTAACACGAAGACAACAAAAGTACCTTATATCAAACTGTTCAGACTTCTGGACGGACTCCTGGACCGCTTTAACGGTCTGGTTAGTCATCTCAGGATTGGAACAAAAGCGCGTCTATTATCCAAAATCATTTAACCATTAGTCAGATAACCACATGTAATACTTGAGGTGACCACTACACAAGCTAAAACAATAAAACAGACCATAAAATTGCAAGCATGTATGGTCCCCATTTCCACTGATTGACCCATCTCAAGTTCTAGCTGCTTCACGATGGACTCTTTTGCACGTCCATTTTCTTGAACCTGTGTTCAAATAGAAATCTGTTCAAAAGAACAGAACTTCGAATCTACTTCCACTACGCTATGCCAACCTCATATCTTTGACTAACCTAATTTTCTGAACCACCACATAACATAATTGTGATTTCTCAATAAACTCTATAAAAGATATATGTATACATTTAATTTAGAGTAAAAGTAGCTTACCTTTTCCTTTTGAATGTGTCTCCTTAATTAAAGTCCCCAATCAACTTGCAATCATTCTTCTGCCTCTAGAAATCTGTTAAACATGATAGAAATACAAATTAACAACTCCTCAATTTTATTTGCATAACCAACACACATACATATATACATCAGAATACATATGAAATTATGAGTGTTCCAAATGACATACATCACATGAACCCCGACAGTTAATTTGATTGAATTTGTTGAAGCTTATTTTCGATAACCGTACATCACATGAACTCTGATCGTTGATAGCGCAATATTCCATTGTTTTTATACTGGACATTATCCAAAGACTGCTGGAAGTCTCTATGATTTTCTGTATTCACCACCTTCTGCCATATCCAGCATATCTGCAATAAAGGCCAATATGAGTGTATTTTCAATATAGAGGTGGCAATTTCAATCCATTTGCAAAACAATTGGTCAATTTTGTTTAATATCAAATGGGTCAAATAAAAAAGTTGTGCTTGAAAGGGAACAACAGATCAAATGGGTTGAAGGTCTCTTGAAGTGTTATTCTCAATGCATACATCTCTCAAAAGATTTATTGGAAGATTGTCATTATTAGTTTTACTATTGTTCTTTATGTATTACAATTTACAAGACACCTCCATTCCAAGGAGAGTGATTTACCTGATTTTGATTTTTCTTGTTGCGTACATAAGCTCCAATGCATTTTTGACTCAATTAGGGAAAGTTCATAGGAATTACCAGATGCATCGGATGAGTGACATTCATTAAAGACCTAAATAACCGTAGCAAGAACAAAAATTATCAATTACATATAAGATTTAAATGTTCTAGCATGAAAATGGGACCATTTTTTTTAAAGTTTCCAAATTAATTTAATAAATCATTATAACAAACAATTTGACAGCATTCATTTTAGCTCACAAGATTACTGTTTGTCCTATCAAACATTATTATAGATACTTTTGATGAATATTTAAACATTTCATTAGTATTATGTGAAGTCATACACTCAAATTGAATGCTGTCAAATCGTAAAGATTTCCAGCATGCCTAAATATTTGTAATTCCCTACAAAAACATCGCTATTAATTCCCATTGCATAACCTGTAATCGTAAAGATGAAAAAAGTTAGTTTTAAAAAAAAAACTAATCGTTGAACAAAAGTATCTTAAATCAACAACAGGTTTACAAGAATAATGAATGCATTTTTAATCAAATAGGGTGTCCAAATAGAATGTAATTTTCATAAAAAAAATTGCACACAGATTATAGATAAATAAATAGAAAAGAGGGATCTGACCTTCTTGTTTGCAATGGAGAGGAAGAGTGTAGGGTTTGTGTAGAGTAAAAGCGGCAATTGTTCTATTATTTTGTTTTGAGCGGCAATCACCAAGATCAAGCAACTATTCTACACATATAACACAATCAGAAAACAGATTCGAATAATAGACGAGAAATATGTAGAGTGGACGAATGATACCTTAGATTGCAGAATCCTTAGTCGATGAAAGGGGAAACACAGATGTGAATGATGATGATATTGTGAAAGAATGATTGTAGGGTTTATACTTTATATATTCGGATCAACATATTGGATACCGGAATGTTAGACTTTGATCCATAAGAGAAGATAAAAGATCGAAAGAAGAAATACAGAGGCGATGGTTTGGATTGTCCGTAATAATGGATGATATTTGGGTCAACGAATTATAAAGAGGTATTTATAGTACGAGTCAATAGTGAGATTGGCTTATGTTGTTGGAGCGGTTCGGATATGGATAGTGGGTTAGAGCTTAGGTGGACACTCTAGAAAAGCTCCATTCAACCCAAGTGACCTCAATTATTATATAGATAGATTGAAGCTAGGGGTGTCAATCGTGTCGGGTTGATGGGTTGGCGGGTTTACGGGTTGCGGGTTGGCGGGTTGATGGGTTGAAATGTGCAACCCGAACCCGACCCATATTATTATTCGTGTCAAATATTTCAACCCTAACCCGACTCACATAAAATCCGGGTCAACCCGAAGACGACCCGTTTAACCCATATTTTTAAATGAGTAATACATGTTCATGAGTTATAAGCGAGTTGTTGGGTTGTAAACGGGTTATCAATAAAATGTTTAATGGTGAGTATATAAGTGTGACAAATAAATAATATAGTGTGCTAAAAATAACACAATTATAACTAACCATGTAAATAGAAATGAAAAAAGAAAAATAAAAATATAATAGATTTGTTTTTCAAAATACTTAAACGGGTTAACGGGTCAACCCATTTTATATATGTGTCAACCCGAACCCGACCCGTTTTTTTTAAACGGGTCGTGTTAGTTGACCCGAACCCGACCCGTTTTTTTATACGGGTCGTGTTAGTTGACCCAAATCTATTTTTTTCGGGTCGGGTTCGGGTCGGTTTTCGGGTCGTGTCAATAATTGCCGCCCCTAATTGAAGCTAATGAATAGTGCAGACAGCTTACGTATGACCTTCTGTTTGGCTTGCTTTGGTGGTGGTTGTCTTATATGTTTTTATCAGACACGTGTCGATATGGAGACTCAGTAACTTCACAAACAGGACAGATAGGGGACAACTGGGAAGTGGGAACACGTGTTACAACCATCAAAAGGCTGTTTCCTTCAAAGCCGTCTCCTTTATCTCTCGGTCTTCTTTATTCTCTTCTCTTTTCTCTTTTTTCTTTCTTCTTCAATCTTTGGTATTTTTCCTGATAATCAATCACTGACCAAATCTAACAATAACACAATCAAGCAGTTCTTTATTTGGGTTTTGTTTTCTGTTTCGAATCCGTGTAAAGATTAGAGATTATCCGTACCTTGGCGTGGCAGAATCGGAGGACGACAGTTGTTTTTGCAGCCGTAGCGGTTTAATCCTCTTTTTAACAGTTTGGCCGTTTTGAGACCGTGTTTCTGTTTCGGTCTTTGCATTGCACCTCCCTTAAGATCTGGTTGTCGTCGAGATACCGCACCGTCTAACGTCGTGCTGATCGTGCAACACCGCAGGCCATCCCAGTGGAGAGCCAAGTTATTCAAGGTCGATGAATTTGCCTCTTCATCGAACGACGGCAGAAACCAAACGTGGCCGTCGAAATCAACACCACCACACTCGTTGTAACACGTTCGTCACCACACCATCACAACTTACGGCCTTTAAAACCATCATCATCTTCATCTTAACACCATAACGTCACCGCCTTGCTTGTACCGAAGCTCTATTGTGACAAGGCACCGACCCACCTTTTCTCTCGCTCTCTCCCTGTTCCGGGTTCTCTCTCCTGTATCCCCTTCTTTGAATGGATTTATCTATGCCTATGATTTTGCTTTACCTTTTACTTTTGTGTTTTAGATTGGTACTTTGTGTTGATAAGTTCGTTCCGCGCTCTCCAAATTGCCCAACATGCCGCCAAAATGATGGTTCTTACCAATTTCCGCTTCTCCTTTGATGCATTAAATATTGTGATGCAGTTCGAGTAGGTCCTTTACACAAAAAGCATAAATAGGTGGAATATTGACCCATAAACTAACCAAATGCCAAATCACTGCTGCAACAAAACAGGAAGTCAGAAGATGATCAGCGTCTTCATCCCCTTCGCCGCACAGCGGGCCAACACATTAGGATGTGGAGACTACTACATTCTACATCTACAACCTTCCAAGTAAGTGTACGCTTGGGATGTCATGGAGCGAGTTTCGCAGCTGTGGGAAGATGAACAACGCGTACCTGCTGAGAAGAAAAGATAAATCTGGGAGGTTTTTCGCTTTTATCAGGTTTGAGGCTGTGAGAAATGTCGGGGGAATGATTAAGGCTTTGTCACGAGTAACAATGGGTGATTGGAGAATCCAAGCAAACGTCGCCAAGTTCAAAAAAGAAGATGGGAAGTCACACGAATTCCAGAGGGTCGAAGTCTCTGGTCAACATAGAGTGAAAAGGTATGGTGTCCAAATCAGAGGGCAAGTTGCTCAACTGGCATGGGGCGGCACTTCTCGGTTTCCTCCTATCCAGCAACTACCTAAGAAGAATGTGGTGATTCCGAACAAGAATTATCCGGTACAATCTATACTGGGAAGATGCTCGCTTATCGGCAATGTTCATGACGTTATCAGACTGTGCAGAATGGAAGACTTCTTGTTGGCGATGAATGTTAAAGATGTTAGGGTCAAATATGTTGGTGGAATGAGGGTCCTGTTAACGTTTACTACCGCGTCCGAGGCTGAGGAGTTTTTGAAAAATAGAGAAGAAGAATGGAAAGGTTGGTTTCTAGACCTGAACGTGTGGGTTGGACTGGCGGTTCCATTCGAACGGGTGGCCTGGTTAAGGTGACGGGGGTTCCTTTCCATCTTTGGGATAAGGATGTTTTCGATTTGATTGCGGGGTCTTATGGGTCAGTTCACAGTTGTTCAAGGTTCCTGCGGAAGTGCTTGGGATGGTAATTTCTCTTTTGAGTCGATTGCTGTTCTAACCAAGGATGGGAAGAAAATTTCTGATGAACTTGAGATTCGCTGGAAAAGGGACCATTTTAAAGTCTGGGTTGATGAGATGGATGCAAATTGGTGTCCAGATTTTGTTATGACTAAGACGGGTCCGAACTGTAAATTGACGTTGAATACGAATAATGGGAAGTATTATTGTGATAATGTGGGTGGGAGCGTGTCGAACCAAAATGCCGGAGTGGTTAATATGGAGGAAGACTATGAAGAAGGAGAATTTTCCAGGAACGGGAATAACGATGATACAGGGCAAAACACGGACGATTGTCCGGTGCCGGGAAACAGGAATTCGAACCATCATACAGAAGACATAATGGCTATGTACGGGGGATGGTCACTTTTAATAATGGTATTTGGAATTTGGAATTTGGATATTGGCAGGCAAGAAATGGCAGCTGCACATGGTCCCCATGAGCTCGAAACTGACCAGATGACTGTTGGTGGTAATTCTAAGGATGGGCCCACTTATCCACTCGTAAATTGTGGGCCGGATTTGAATGGTGGGCCGGACATGTTTGCTTCTAGGAAAAGGACTAGGAGAGAGTATTGTTTAAATGAAGAACTTCTAGATCTTAATTCACCTCCACCTAGGCCTACTTTAATTTTCAATAGGGATTCTATTAGAGTTGGGTCTTCTAATGAAGGTAGGACAAAGAAAATTAGAAGAGCAAAAAGGAATTTGAACTCTGTGTCTTCTCCGGCATCTGACATTCAATTTCCCTCCTCTTTTTATGTTACTGTTCACCCTTCTTCCAATACGGTGGCCGAGTTAAATAGGGATGACGGTGGAATTGGAGATCAGATCGATGATATGGGGATGGAAGTTTCGGATACCATTCAGGTGGGATCAGGCATGGGTATTATGCTTGATGGGTTTGAGGATGATGTGGAAAAGTCTATCAGGGAAGAGGGCGAGAGTGTCCCGATCCAATGAAGCTACTCACCTTCAATGTTAGGGGGATCGGAGAGGATTGAAAGATTCTTTCTGTGGGGGATGTTGTGAGAGAACAAAAACCAAATTTTATGGCAATTCAAGAAACAATGATGAGGGATGGGTCTAAAATTGATGTTCGGAAATTTTGGGGTAAAGGTGCGATTGATTTTAAATGGGTAAATTCGGAAGGTAGGTCCGGTGGATTATTAAGTTGCTGGGACCCCGGAGTCTTCCATAAGACTGGTGTTGTTAGACAACGTAATTTTTTAGTCACTTCTAGTATCATTGTTCAGTCAGGTGAATCAATCAACATTGGAAATGTTTGTGCTCCGCAAACTCCAAGGCTAAAAAAAGAGCTATGGGCGGGTATTTATGAAGTCATGGCATCTATGCAGGGGATGTGGATCCTACTAGGGGATTTTAATGCGGTTAGGAATGTGGATGAAAGATTAAATACCTAGTTCAACCCAAATTGTGAGGAGGAATTTAACGCATTCATATATTGGTGAAAATGATCTATATGAGTATCCTATGGGAAGTCGAAAGTTTACCCGGGTTGCGGGTTCGGGTCCTGTGTTACTATCTACATCCTCGGTGTCCCATGACTTCTGGAACTGTTGGCCTGACGCGGCGGTCACTACTCTTCCTAGGACTACCTCTGATCATAGTCCTGTGTTACTATCTACATCCTCGGTTCATTTTGGGTCTATACCTTTCCGTATTTATAACTCTTGTATTGCTAAACCAGGTTTGGAACATGTAGTATCCAATGCTCTTCGGGGATTTTCTTATGTCGGGCCTCCAGATTTGATTTTGGCTAATAAACTGAAGAAACTAAAAGAGGCGATTAAGATATGGATGCACCAACAGAGAGATAGTAGGAATGTGGCGAAAAGAGAGATTGTGTCAAGGATTGCGGACCTGGATGGGCTCATGGAAGAAAGATCACTCGCGGATGAGGAGATAAAACAGTGGACCAAGAATAAGTTGAATCTTGAGGAGATTAATTTGGAAATTGCACAAGACCTAAAACAAGAGGCCCGTATAAAGTGGACGGTGGAAGGCGACGAGAACACATCTTTTTTCCATGGTATGATCAATCACAATGTACGCTTCAATCGAATTAACGGTATTATGGTGAATAATGAATGGGTGGTGGGTCCGGGTAGGATAAAGATGGAGGCGAGGAAATTCTTCGCTTCTAAGTTTAGTGAGCCACGGCTCATTCGCCCAAGTTTTGCTTGTCCGAACCTTGGTCGATTATCTAGTCTGGATGCCGATAGTCTTATTCTTCCTTTCTCGGAACAGGAGATTAAGAATGCTATTTGGGATTGTGGTAGTGAGAAGGCCCCGGGTCCCGACGGATTTACTTTCGGTTTCATGAAGCATTTCTGGGAGACATTAAAAACGAATTTTATTGTGGTTCTAGATGCATTCTATGAGCAGGGTATTATTAACAGAGGATGTGGCTCCTCCTTTATCACACTAATTGCAAAAGGTATTGACCCCATGTCTTATAGTGACTTTTGGCCTATTAGTTTACTTGGTAGCATATCAAAAATCATTTCAAAGGTCTTGGCGAACTGACTTAAGGCGGTGATTGGATCAATTGTATCTGAACATCAATCCGGATTTATGGGGGATCGTAATATTTCTAGATGGTCCGCTCATTGTGAATGAAGTCATTTCGTGGGCTAAAAGATTGCATTGTTAGGCATTTACATTGAAAGTGGACTTGGAGAAAGCGTATGACCTAATTAGTTGGGGTTTTATCATATCGATTCTACATCAAATGGGCTTTCCCGATAGATGGATTATGTGGGTAAAAGGTATTTTGGATTCCTCTCGTGCCTCGGTTTTAGTCAATGGTTCACCGACTTGGGAATTCCAATGCTATAGGGGTGTACGGCAGGGGGACCCCCTCTCTCCCTTTAATTTTATCATTGTCATGGAAGCGCTTACTTGTTTTATTACAAAAGCTAAAGAAATTGGGATGATTAGTGGTGTTCGTTTGCCACAAAACGGTCCCACGTTGACCCATCTTATGTATGCTGACGACATAGTTTATATAGGGGACCGGAGTGAAAGCAACATTCGTAATGTGGTGCGGCTTATGCGGTGCTTTTATTTAATATCGGGCCTTAAAATAAATCACAACAAAACTTGCATATACGGTGTGGGCGTGAATGAGGAAGTGGATAATATGGCGAGTATTATAATATGTAAGATGGGGAAGTTTTCGTGTAGTTACCTTAGGCTGAAAATCGGTGTTAACATGAACCAAACAAGGTTTTGGAGCGAAGTTGTAGATTGTGTTAAAAACAGGCTCACGAAGTGGAAAGCAAAAAAAACTTTCTTTTGGTGGAAGAGGTGTGTTGTTAAAGGTAGTTTTGGACAACTTGCCTCTATACTTCTTCTCTTTATTTAAAGCTCCAAAAGCGGTGATTGACAAGCTTGAAGCAATTAGAAGAAGGTTCTTCTGGGGCAGAGACGAAGAGAAAGCGAAAACGAATTGGATAGCTTGGGAAAGGGTTATCGGACCGATTAATAAAGGGGGTTTGGGCTTGGGTTCACCGAAAGTAATAAACGATAGTTTGCTGATGAAGTGGTGGTGGAGATTCAAGACAGAAAAGGGCCTTGTGGCAGCGGGTCATATCGACGATTCACACGAATGCAAACGCATGGACCTATATGCCTATTAAAGCGGGTGCTTCAAGGACGTGGAGTGCAATTTATAGGCTGGAAAAGGAATTCTGGGATCAAAACTTGGATATCAAATGCTTAATAAAGGGCAAGATCGGCAATGCCGAAGATATCCGATTTTGGGTGGATTGGTGGGTTTGGGACTGTCCTTTAATGATCAAGTTTCCTGCTCTATATGCAATAGAAGCCCATAAGATAAGAATGTTGCGGTTGCCGTCAGAGTTCAAGCTTGGGAATGGAAAAGGCAGCTATAGTCTCACATAGAGAATCAAGAATTACTGCAGTGCGCGGCTCTGATTAATGGTGTATGTATCAGACAGGTTCAGGATGAATGGAGCTAGACAGAAAGTAAGACCGGGCTGTTCACGGTTGATGACTGCAGAAGGTTGCTCACACGAAACGCTACAGCATTTTATCCGTTTAAATGGGTCAAGTGCGTTCCTAGAAAGGTTAGCATCTTCGGGTGGAGGGCAATCCAAGATAGACTCCCGACATTAAAAGGCTTGAAGAAACGAAAGATTATTCACGGTTCTACAACATGTAAGCTGTGCGGCGAAGGGGATGAAGACGCTGACCATCTTCTGTTGGATCAGTGGCTGTTTATATGAACACTTATGTGTTTATCAGATTTATATATGAGTTATTAAGCAGCGGAAATATAAGTGTTCAAAGGTCTAAAAGATCACTTTGATGAGGAGTTATTACTCCCCCTTGACTGAATAATAAATGAGAAACAATAAATGATCTAAGTATAAAGCAGTAATAGCAGTTTATGTTTCTCAGATGTGAAGTGGAAATTATAAGTTTAAAGCCCGAAGGATTTCAATATAAGTTCAAAGATATTACACAAAATCACATGTCTAAAATAGATGAACAAACTCATCTATTTATAGACTAATGTACTAAACTGTAGTCTGAAGTAATCTAAGATATTTAACAAAGATATTATGCAAAGATAAGGTTACTACAGTCTGTACATTGAAACTTGAAATCAAGACTTTAACAAAACAATATAATAGTAAAACTGCTGATCTTCAGTCGGTTAGAAGCTTCTGATTGAAAGTGCTGATGAGTGACAAACTGCTGATGAGTAGTTTGTCTTCAGTAGTTCTTCAGTGAAATGTCTGGTTAGACTTCAGAACTTCTGATGAGTTTACTCTTCAGTACTTTCTGTTTGTTCTTCAGTACTTCTTCATTTTGTTCTTCAGCAGTTCTATACTTAGGCAGATATGGAAAAGACTAAGGTTATCAAAAGGTGGTTTCTTCAATCCTCTTCGTCCCAACAATCTCCCCCTGGATTGATGAAGCCAAAACCTTATCTATCCTTTATTGTTGTCCTTTTCTCTCTTCTAGCATCCTCCAGATCTCTGCTGTCATCCGGGTGGTAAGAGTACATCTTTGTTGCTCAGTGAGAGGACCAAGTTCAGGTGTTAAATGTTGAATGGTGAGAAGGTCTTTGGACGATAAAACACTCAACTCCTTTGAGTTTCTATAGACCTTACTTGAACGGTCTCTCCTGGTCACAAGTACTGAGTTGGATTCAGTAAATGACCATTTTACAATGTTTACCTTTGACCTGTCAAAGTCAGAGGCATAGGAAACCAAGCCTGTTTCCTTAGGTTGACCTGATTGAGGAATGTCTTCTATTTCAGTAACTCTCAGGTGAGACTCTTGACTTCCTTGTAATTCAGCAGCACCTTGGATTGGCATGTTGGGCAGGTGATGCTCTGTAACAACCCTTGTATGTGTTTCTTCTTGGATGGATTGTTGTAACTGATATGCATAGGTAGCCTTGTCTCTGAATTGGGTCAAGATGGGTTTCTCTTCAACATCAAAATCACCATGTACCAACTGATCTCCTTCTAACAGAATCATTTTGAAGTCAGTCTTGACAATGGGATCTCCATCTGCTTTTCTTTTGGTGGCTGGCCTTCTTAATGTACCAGATGGTCTTTTGACAATAGAAGTTGATTGGACTTCTTGGCTTTCAAATCTTTCTGGTTCAGCAGCTTTCTTTGCTTTGAATTTCTTGTAAGCCTCATACAAAGTTTGTTCTTTCCATTTGCTGATTGAGGCTTTTGAACCATAGCCATTAGCCACTAATTCTTCAATTACTTCAGCTCTTTTGGCTTTTCTCTCATTTTCAGTTGCTATTCTATCAGATAGCATCTGAGCTCTTCTTGTCAGTTCTTGTGTTGAGAGTTTCTTGAGGGCCACTTGTTTGGATTTGGAGTTCTTTGTGATGAATGCTATTAGCTGTGCTCTTTTGTCTTCTTCAGCAGCAGCTTCAAGTGCTCTCTCTTCAGCCTCAAGCTCATCAAGTTTCTCTTGATACTTGATCAATTTTTCATCAAAGCTCAAGTCTTCTCTTGTTTCTAGGCTGTTCCATACTCTGTCTTCTTTTGCCTTTTTAGCAGCTTCTTTCAAACTCTTCTCTAATAAGTCTTTCGATATGCTGATGGGAGTAGGGTTTAAAACAGCTGTGGAAGTTGTTGTAGGCAAAGGAGTTGGAGCAGGGTCTTTTTCAGTTGCCTTAGAAACTTCTGATGATGGTTTAGGAGGTAGAACTGCTAATGTGGTAGGTTTGGTCACAACTGCTGAAGGATTGTCTTCAGTAGTTTGAGAAATGTAATCAGCAGTTCCCTCTGAAGCCTTAGATAACTTGAACTCTGGTGCTACTTCTTTTCCTGGTCTTTGTATTGGTCTATCAGCTTCTTGATCAGGATTTTGTCTTTGTGTAGCATCTGTTGGTTCCTTAATCATCTCCCCCTTTTTGGCTTCATCCACTTCTGGAAGCCGAATAGAATGAGATGTTGCAGCAGACAACCTTGCCAGTTGATCTTGAGTTTCATCCATCTTCTTGTTCAACTCTGCAAGTCTCGAGTTGATCAACCCAAACTGATTGTTAGCTTTTAACTCCCAAGCAGTTGTGAAGGGTTTGAGTTGATCAGTTATAATTTGTTTGAGTGCCTGATACAGGGGACCATCTGGGCTGCATAGTTGGTTCAAGTCTATGCTTGTGAGCCCAGTGAATTGGGTAGGTTGTTTTGGTGAAGGGGTGCTTTTTGGGTGATCTTCAGATTGCTCTGAAGATGCCAGTTGTGGGGATTTTTGGGCTAACTGGTCTTTAACCTGATCTTTGGTGACCAGCTTCTTGAGCTTGGAGACCTTAGATGCAGGACCTTCAATGTCAACCGTCAATTCAGTTTGTGGAATTTGTGATTCATCAACCAACTTAATGGAATCATCTGAATCCCTGATAGTGTCCTCAGAGAGGGCAGGATCAGTTATATCATGAGCTGGACCCAAACCAGTAGTCTCATGAACCTCTTTGTCTTGGTTCTGAGGTTTTCCTACCTCTGGCCTTAGGCCTTCATCAGTAGTTGCCAGATTTGAGGTCTTAGCTATGTTACTACTGTCCTCAGGTTCACCACTGGGTGATAAGTGAGTAGTAGCAGCCTCAAAAATATCAAAAGTTTGCAAGTTTGGGCTTACAAACCCTTGTTCATCCTCATCTCTCTGTGTTGGGCTAAAGGGATCCACATTCATGTCAACTTCTGAAGGCATCTCCCCAATTTGATGTGTTGTAAGGGGAGTGACATGTGGTGAATGGGTTCCTTTAAGTCCTGAGAGAAGTTGGGCAATTTCTATGGTTGTATGTGAGGGTTCAGGTTCAGTAGTTGTGATGGGTTGGTGTTCAGGAGTTTGGGTGGGAATGGTTTCAGCAGTTTCAAAAGCAGGGTCAACAGTTATTTGTTTCTTAAATCTTTTTCTTTTAAATATAACTGTGACAGGTTTTCTTTTGGGTGGTGGAGAAGGAGTGTGCTGAGAGGATGTTTCAGCCACTTCCTTTTCAAGTGCAGATTGCACATCAGTAGTTTCAGGTTTCTCCACTTCCTGAACTTTCTTTTTCAGTGACTTGGTTGTTTTTGGTTTTTGTTGTTTAGGCTTTTTAGTTATCTTTTTGGGTTTGGAAGATGTGGGTTCCTTGGGGATGGGTTGTTCTTCCCCTTGGTCATCTTCAAGCAAAAGTGCTGGTTTGTTGTGCCTAGAGAATACTTGAGTAGTTAAAGGATTTAAAGTTGTTGTTTTTCCCTCAAGTACTCCCTCTCCAAGTTCTTTTATTATGCACTGCATAACAAACCTTGGATACAACAAAAATTTCTTTTTATTATTTTCATGATGTAAAACCAGTTCATTGAAAAACAGTTTTGATGCCTTGAAAGAAGTTTCATTTATGATGGAATGAAAAATAGGTTGAAAAGTTGAAGGCATCTGATCTATTGACCCAGTTTTTGGACTAAGACACATAATAATATAATGAAATAACAGTTTATATTGTGGGTCAAAATATTTTTTGTAAACTGTTGCTTGTGCCAAAGTACCTTGATAGCCACATTCTGTCATGGTCAGATGAATATCTGAGGTTGGAATATGCTCAGGTGCCTCAGAATCCTTCAAACCAAGCCTGATGCTTAGTGTTTCTGGTGAGATGGCCATCAGTTTCCCTTTTATAGAAGATTTGAGGGAAATCACTTCATTATTCACCTTCACCGTTTCTGAATTTGCCCAGAACTCATTAAGAGTTTCTTCATGAATGGGTGGATCAATGGTGAAAGCATCATAATATTGGGATTTCATGATGAGATCAAGTATCTCATCATACTGGGACCAGGCTTCATCTTTAACAAAGTAGCCTCTTTGGTTGTGTCCCTGTTTTAACACGAGAGCCATGGATGTTTTTGATCGAACAATGATTTTTAGGTTAGAGAAGGGGTTTTGCTTTGAATTTGAGAGAGAAAGAGGGAATTTTGCTTTTTGAATGGATAAGTGTTGGAACAGGGTATTTATCAGAAATTTTTAACCGACTAGGTCAAACCTCTGACGAGTGAAAAGTCTGTTTTACCCTTTTAGTCAAACTGCTGAAGAAGAAAGGTTTCTTCATCAGTGGTTTTAGTTATTTCATCAGCAGTTTCAACTGCTGATGCAGATGACTTTTAAAACACTTTTCTAACTTCTGATCTTCATCAGTAGTTATATCCATTTTGAAAATATCCCATTTTGATGTTTATCAGTAGTTTTCAAAATTTGTTCATCAGAACTTTCTCTTTTCTCAAATTTTTGGTCTTCAGAGGTTTGTGACAGATAAGTATGTAAGTGAAAAATAAAATATGTGCAGAATTAAAAAGTGAAACACTTACAGACTTTCTTCTAAGTTTAACATCCCAAGCATGGATACTAACCTCTGAAAAGTTGTTGAATCAAGGGGTTTGGTGAAAATGTCAGCTATTTGATTGGCTGTTGTGACATGCTTCACCTCAATCTTGCCTTTTTCATAGCAATCTCTTATGAAATGATACCTGATTTCAATGTGTTTAGTCTTTGAAAACTGAACAGGATTTTGAATGATGCTAATGGCAGATTTGCTGTCTACAAAAAGTGGGGTCTTGGTCTCTTTGATTCCATAATCAAGCAGTTGATATTGGAGCCATTGTATCTGTGAAGTACAGCTTGCAGCAGCAATGTATTCAGCTTCAGCTGTTGAAGTTGCCACAGATGTTTGTTTCTTTGATTGCCAGGACACCAGACAGTTTCCTAAGAATTGACAACCACCAGATGTTGATTTTCTTGACATTTTGCAGCCTGCATATATAGTCACTATCTGAAAAAGCAGTTAACTTGGTATTGCTTGAAGCAGGATACCAAATCCCTAGAGTAGGAGTTCCTTTCAGATATCTGAAGATTCTTTTGACTGCAATTAGATGAGATTCTCTTGGTGCAGATTGGTATCTAGCACAGACACAAGTTGAAAACATGATATCTGGTCTAGAAGCAGTTAGATATAAAAGAGAACCTATCATACATCTATACATGGTTTGATCAATGTGTTTCCCTTGATCATCTGGTTCAACTTGTGTGATTGGTGTCATGGGAGTGGAACATGTTTTACAGTCTTGTAAAGAAAATTTGTTCAATAATTCTTTAACATATTTTGATTGATGTATAAATGTTCCATTTGACTGTTGTTTGATTTGCAGTCCCAAAAAGTACTGCAATTCTCCCATTGTACTCATTTCAAATTTTGATTGCATGAGTTTCTTAAATTCTTCACACAGTTTTGAATTTGTTGAACCAAAAATGATATCATCAACATATATTTGAACAAGTAAGACATGATTTCCAACATGTTTTATGAAAAGAGTTTTATCAATGGATCCCCTTGAGAAGTGATTCTTTAGTAAAAAGTTGGACAGTGTTTCATACCAGGCTCTTGGAGCCTGTTTTAGCCCATAAAGAGCTTTGTCAAGTCTGTAAACCCAATCAGGATGAGAAGGATCCTCAAACCCTGGAGGTTGACAGACATACACTTCCTCTTTTATTTTTCCATACAAAAATGCACTTTTGACATCCATTTGATAAACTTTAATGTTGTTGGAAATTGCATAAGCTAAAAATAACCTGATAGCTTCAAGTCTTGCAACTGGTGCAAAGGTTTCATCATAATCAATTCCTTCCTCTTGGGAATAACCTTGTACCACTAGTCTTGCTTTGTTCTTGATTATCATACCAGCCTCATCTGATTTGTTTCTGAAGACCCATTTTGTTCCAATTGGTTGCTTGTTTTCAGGTAAGGGACAGATTTCCCAAACCTGTTGTTTCTTGAATTGAAGCAACTCTTCTTGCATTGCTTGCACCCAATTGTTGTCTTTGAGGGCTTCTTGATACTTCTTTGGTTCCAACTGAGAGATGAATGCTGAGAATAAGCAAAAGTTGGAAAGCTGGTTTCTTGTAAGTACCCCTGATGCAATATCACCCATGATTTGTTCCAATGGATGATCCTTGTGTTCAATCAGTTGTTGTAAACCTGTACTGGATGATGGCTCTACAGGTTCTTCAAATAAACCACTGAGATTGATAATATCTGGTTCAGCTGTTATTTGAACTTCAGGAGTTTTAGGTTCAGCTGAATCAGTAGTTTCAAAATGTTCATCAGTAGTTCCTGAAGTAGAAGCTATTGAAACTTCTGAAGGTTTAATAGTTGATCTTTTGACTGTGTTTGGAGTCCATGGTGCAGGACTATCATCTTCAAATCCTTGAAAACCATTTTGAGAAGGTTTGGATGATTCAACAGTCTTTTCAGGTCCGAAATGAAAACTGTCAAGATCAAATAATTCAGCAGGATCTGCTGGAATAAGAGTGTGTTTTGATTCATTGAACTTGACATTCAGTGTTTCTTCTACTATCCTGGTTCTTGAATTGAAAACTTTGTAAGCTTTTCTCAATGGAGAATAACCAAGAAAATAACCTGTGTCAACTTTTGCAGCAAACTTAGAAATAGAGTCTTTGATGTTGAGGATAAAACATTGACATCCAAAAGCCCTGAAGAAGGAGATAAGGGGCTTAATGCCATGAAGAATTTCATAGGCAGTCTTGGTATGTCTCTTGTTGATAAGAACTCTATTCTGAACATAACATGCAGTGTTGACTGCTTCAGCCCAAAAATACAAAGGTAGGCCTGAATCAGCTAACATTGTTCTGGCTGCTTCAATTAATGTTCTGTTCTTTCTTTCTACCACACCATTTTGTTCAGGTGTTCTGGGAATGCTGAACTGTCTAACAATCCCTTTAGACAGACAGAATTCATCCAGAGTTTTGTTCCTGAACTCTGTCCCATTGTCACTCCTGATGACTTTGACAGATAGAGAGTATTGCTTCTCTACTTGTAGAATAAAGAACTTGATGATCTCAGCTGCCTCATCCTTGGAATATAAGAAGAAGACCCATGTGAATCTTGAGTAGTCATCAATGATGACCAAGCAGTACTTCTTCTTACCAAGGCTCATAATCTTGACTGGTCCAAATAAGTCCATATGGAGTAGTTGAAGACATGCAGTTGTTTTTGATTCTTCAATAGACTTATAAGAGGACTTATGTTGTTTACCTTTAAGACAGGAAACACAGTGTTCTTTGCACTGATATTCCTTCAAAGGTAGACCTCTGACCAAGCCCATTTTTGTGACTTTATTGATGGTTTTAAAGTTCACATGGCCAAGTCTCCTATGCCAGAGATCATTTTCTGAAGTTGATGCCTTTGAGAAGAAACAGGCAGTTTTGTTCAATACTTTGTCTTTTTCAATGTCCACTGCATAGACATTGCCACATCTTTTGGCAATTAGCAAAGTATGATCTTCAATGATCTTCTCTATCAACTTCTGGCCTTCTGGTGATATGATCTTGCATGCTGTCTTTGTGAAAAAGGAAGAATATCCTTTGTCACACATTTGAGAGACACTCAGCAAGTTGTACTCAAGGTTTTCAACCAGATTGACCTTGTCAAACTGCATTTTGCCTGAGGATACATTGCCATATCCTAGCACATATCCCTTGGCATTGTTCCCAAAGGACACAGATCCTTCTCTTTGACTGATAAAATTATTTATCAGGTATCTGCATCCAGTCATGTGCATTGAGCCTCCACTATCCACATACCATATGCTATTCAAACCTCTGGAGACTCTCTGCACAAGATAGCAAATTAGTTAGTTTTGGCAACCCAAGCCAGTTTGGCTTTGGGTTTGCTCTTGAGAACAGGTGCAGCTTGTTGTGGACCAATTTTAGTAATCCATGTCTTTTTGGCAATGGATTTGTCATTAAGAACAATGGTGGGTTCTTTTTGGTTTCCACCATCAACTTTGGTCATCAGAAGTTTGACCAGGTTTATCAAATCTTTAACTTCAGCAGTTTGTGAATCTGCTGATGAGTTAGGTGAAACTTCTGAAATTGAACTTTGAGAAGATGACCTTTGTTGAGATAAAGGCTTCTTCTTAGAAAGGGTTTTGGTTGATTGTTGTTTGTTGGGAAAAAAGGTATTTTGAAAATCTTGTTTTATCTGTTTTCCTACAATCAATTGTTGTCTTTGTTTATTTAACTGATTTACCTTTCTAAATTTACAAAGTTCAGTTATGTGGTTAAACAGACCACATATTTCACATGCTTTTGCCTTCTCTTTCCTTTTAGATTGATCAAGAGAACTGGAAGGCAATTTACTGACAAAATCTGATTTTTGAAATAGGTCATCAGCAGTTTTCAGGGTCTCAACTCCTGATGTAGTTGAAACTGCTGATGGCTTATTGTCAGTAGTTTTAACTTCTGCAGTACTTCCCTTTTTGAGGAAGTTCTGATGGTAGGATGTGCATTCCTCCATATCAGAAGTTTGAATCAATTTCTTCCCATCATTATCAGTTTTGTGGGTGAAATCTGTTGGTGATTCAGTGTGGGTATATCCAATGCCAAACTTAACATTGGCTGCAGTTTGTTTGTTAAGTAACATTTGATACCCTTTACAAGACTCAACCCATTTTTCACAATCAACCTTGGTGTCAGCAAGCTCTTGTCTGACTTTTCCTAGGCTGTCTATCATGGTTTTAATTTGTGCTTCTGTTTCAATGGATTTATCATTTAGTTTGGAAATTTCTTTGTTTTTCAACATGACTTTTCTTTCCAAATCACACTTCATTTGTGTGTATTTTCTTTCCATGTCATTGGATTTGCCTTGTAAATGCACATTAGTTTCTCTAATTAAAGCAAATGATTCTTTGCAAGATTTAGTGCAAAGCTTTAACAGAGATTGTTGTGATACCTGTGTGAGAGCAGAATTTGAAGAGTATCCTTCAAAGGCCATTAAGGCAAAATTCTTTCTGCCATTATCAGGTTCTCCCCAGTTGACATCATAGACCTTATTGTCTGAATCCTGACTGCATTCTGACGTGTCATAAGGAAGACTGCTCCAGTCAACATACCCTGAGGTAAATAAGCTTTGTTGCTGAGGGGGTTGTTGAGTTTGTGCAGGAAGTTGAGCAGTTGGAAATGGAGGCATGAGCTGCTGTTGTTGTTGAGCAGGCATCTGTACATATTGTACTTGTGGCACATAATGAACATTTGGAGCTTGTGCCTGTACAAAATGAGCACTCCCATTAGTTCCATTATTCCTATTGTATGAGGGGTTATATTGATTTCCAGGGGACATTTGTTGGTTATAGCTAGAGCTTCTACACTCTCTAGCAAAGTGTCCCAACTTCTGACACTTATGACATCTCAACTTAGATTTGTCAAAACCAACTTTTGTTGAATTGTTTAGTCCTGGAAATTTCCTTCCTGACCTTTTGTCAAATTTGTTAGTTTTTAAGCTTAACAAGGCCAGTTGGTGCAATATTTCCATTTCTTCTAAGTCATCACTGCTAAAGTATTTTAAATCATCCATGATGAAACACATGTTGTCAGCAGTTTGACTTAGTTCCTCATTGTCATAAGCTGGGAAAGATCCATCTGATGAGATCCCAGCTGTTATGTCAATGTGGTCAAAAGAACCAAAATTATTAGAACAGGATGGTGAGTCATGTCCTAATAAGGCTGTGCTACCCGGAGTATAGTCATCAGCAGTTTTACCAGATTCTTGAAGCTTTTTCTTTTGATTGATTTCTCTTTCAAAAGTTAATAATTTACCATGTAACCTAGTTAGGTTCAAGGTGTTAAAATCTGAACTGGTTCTGAGGACTATTGAGTAAGTTTCCCATTTTGAAGGTAAAGACCTTAAAAATCTATGTAACATAGACTCAGTTGTATAGGTCTGATTGTTTATTTTTAACTCAGAGATGAGTGAAGAAAATCTTTCAAATTGTTGAGTTAAAGTTTCACCCTCTATGTGAGTAAAAGTTTCATATTGTTGAGCCAATATTTCTCTGATGTTGGCTATCACCTCAGCAGTTCCTGCAAACTGCTCTTTTAGGCAATCCCACAGCTCTTTGGCACTTTCACAGTGTAAAAGGCCAGCATAAATTTCGTTTGGGAGAGCCATAGCCAACATGGAGAAAGCTTTTGCATCAAGCTCAAACTTTAGGAAATCTTCCTCCGTGTATTCTTTTGGATCCTTTGGTCTTTCAGTCTTTCCCTCTGGATCAGTAACAACTGGTTTGTGAGGTCCAAAAACTACAGACCTCCAACAGCCAGTGTTTGTTTGAGAAATAGTATGTGCCAACCTTTTAGACCATATGTTATATTCATTTCTGACTAACATAGGAGGTTTGTTGGCAGATCCAGTATTGTAGGGATCCATTTTTAAGAAGTTTGGATTTGTCAATACTTTCTTAAAGTGATGGATTTAAAAAGTGAGCCTTTTATCCTTTTTATTGAATATCAATATTGAGCCTGTGTCTGAATCTCAATTTGTTAGATTGATTTTGATCAGATTAACCAGAAGCTCTGATACCAATTGTTGGATCAGTGGCTGTTTATATGAACACTTATGTGTTTATCAGATTTATATATGAGTTATTAAGCAGCGGAAATATAAGTGTTCAAAGGTCTAAAAGATCACTTTGATGAGGAGTTATTACTCCCCCTTGACTGAATAATAAATGAGAAACAATAAATGATCTAAGTATAAAGCAGTAATAGCAGTTTATGTTTCTCAGATGTGAAGTGGAAATTATAAGTTTAAAGCCCGAAGGATTTCAATATAAGTTCAAAGATATTACACAAAATCACATGTCTAAAATAGATGAACAAACTCATCTATTTATAGACTAATGTACTAAACTGTAGTCTGAAGTAATCTAAGATATTTAACAAAGATATTATGCAAAGATAAGGTTACTACAGTCTGTACATTGAAACTTGAAATCAAGACTTTAACAAAACAATATAATAGTAAAACTGCTGATCTTCAGTCGGTTAGAAGCTTCTGATTGAAAGTGCTGATGAGTGACAAACTGCTGATGAGTAGTTTGTCTTCAGTAGTTCTTCAGTGAAATGTCTGGTTAGACTTCAGAACTTCTGATGAGTTTACTCTTCAGTACTTTCTGTTTGTTCTTCAGTACTTCTTCATTTTGTTCTTCAGCAGTTCTATACTTAGGCAGATATGGAAAAGACTAAGGTTATCAAAAGGTGGTTTCTTCAATCCTCTTCGTCCCAACATCTTCTGACTTCCTGTTTTGTTGCTGCAGCGATTTGGCATTTGGTTAGTTCATGGGTCAATATTCCACCTATTTATGCTTTTTGTGTAAAGGACCTACTCGAACTGCATCACAATATTAATGCATCAAAGGAGAAGCGAAAATTGGTAAGAACCATCATTTTGGCGGCATGTTGGGCAGTTTGGAGAGCGCGGAACGAACTTACATTTAGTGGCAAAAGAGCTTCCGCGGCTGTAGTGTTTAGCGATGCTCAAACGTTGGCGTTCACATGGGCGAAGCATAAAAATAAACAATCAGGATGGACGTGGGAGAATTGGGTAGCGTTTAATGTACCTATAACTTAAGTGGGTGTTTGGTTATTGTATAGGAGTGATAGTCGGGTGATGTTTTGTTGATTGTTATTAGCACCTTGCTGTATAGGGTCATATGATATATTCTGGGTGGAATGATACTTGAAGTTTGCTGCTTAAAAAAAATAATTATGGCTTGAAATGGTGTTGGTGTTCACATGGCTGTCAGAGAAAGAGTACCACCACGAGAAGCATGAATTAATTTTGTCTGGCTCCTACTTTTAATCTCATACTCATATGGTCCCCTCTTGACTATTAAACTAACACTAAAAAAATATACGAATAGTTTTGGTGCTTTTAAAAAATAAGGTTTACATGTTTTGAAATTAATTATTTCATTTCATATTATAGTTATGTAAAATAAAGATGATAACATTTCGATAACATCAGATAGTTTCGATTTTTTTCCCCTTGAAATGGAGTTTGGGTATGGCTCAAAAATAGGAAGCGACTGTTAGATAGTAATTCTTAATTCCACATATTATACATATTAATTATATAATAGTATATCCTAATTCGGTTATATTAATAACCAACCGCCATGTCGGTTAGTCAAGACGGTCACAACCCTTCATCATGTATATATATCAGCGACAAGGTTTGAGAGGTAAGAAAGATTAGGACTTGATCTTAACTAGAGGTGTAAACCAACAGTTGATTTTCTTTGTGTATTGAATGTGTTTCTAATATGAGATTTTGATGGGTATTCAGGTGAAAAATGAAAGCTAAATACTACAGAAATAAAATGCTTAGGTGGTGATCGGTATCTACCACAAATAAAAAAAATTGAATTGAAATATATGAGAAAATGAAAGGGTTTTTTTTTTGTTTACTTTGTATGTTGCCAATGCATCCAAAGTCTACGTAGTCTCCCTCATGAACGATTATTACCGCAAGTGTTGGTACAAATAGGAAAAATACTGTCAACTAAATTCCCTTCACTTAGTGTGAACAAGTTCTACTATGTTACGTAAAAGAAGGCACACGCAACGCGCGCCCTCTTAAACACACTAGTTAGGGTTGTACTTCCATTCTTTGCTATTAAATCTTAACGGTTTCCTTTCGTGAGTGTATCTATAACATCGAATAACGAATTCCTTATTTGCTAAATCAATAAACGCTAAGGTATTTATATTACATGTCTTTGTATTTAATACCGAGGCATGTAATGAGAGGGGTCAAGTTATTCTACACAGTGCAATAAAAATGAGAAAGGTGAGAAGGATACAAAAAACACAATAGATCATGAAATATGATACAATGAGCTATAAAATATAACACAGTGCCGAAAAATATAGGACAATGCTAAAGAAAAAAAATACACAATGAATTGAAAAAAATGACATAATGATAAAAATAAGAAAAAGACACAATGTTACAAAAAAGGCACAATGATATAACGTATATTCTAAAAACTACAAGCCGAAACCCCAAAAAACGAAGACCCAAAAACTAACATCATAGGTTTCGATGAGACGGTTCCAATGCCGCTTGAATGAGTTCAATCAGAGTCCGTTTGATACCCTTCATACGACTTATTATTTTTCTTTCACTGTGTATTTGATCCTAACCCATAATGAGAGAGTGAATTTGAGATCATAATTATGCTTTATTACAAAATTTCGGATAAGGTGACATCTATTTTTATCTTTTTGACCTGGGTACCACATTTTGATTTCTTTTATCTTATCGTTTTCTTCTTTTCAAATCAATTGCTTCTTTTTTGCACCCTTTAGAACTGTGAATTGGGACAGCATTGCATATTGCAGGTCTTTCTCTTTCTTGACAGCCAGAGTTATTACTTAGACCATATGTAATGGCACCCAAATTGGGGCGTTTTCTTTCAAATCCACGGTCCCACCTAAATGGAATACCCCCCCCCCCCCCCAAGTTTTTAGGGGCGTTTTTTCCCTCCATCAAAATTTCCACGACGTTAATTTTCGGATGGGCCAATCATGTTGCATTATTCAGTCTAGAGAGAGAGAGAGAGAGAGAGAGAGTGGCGAGGGGTTTAGAGATAGAGGACTTGAAATTTTTCACCTTATCACTACACCCTCATCCTAATTTGAATCCCTTAATGGTCCCAAATGCCACATGTCAATTAATGCCCCATGCAGCTTGAAATTTTCACCTTGCTATTACACATGGTTTTACGCATAGAAGGAGCACATACTGATTGATCCTGTAATCAACTCGGCACCACCAAAATGTCACGATTGCATTAATTTTTGACACATTTAAAGTATTTTGTTTCTGAGATATTCATTTTCATTATTATATAAAACTTGTTACCACAAATAATTGCAACATTGTGTGGAAAACTTTTGGTTCGAAAACTATCTCGTTCGTTAACGTAAATTGTCTCTCTCCCTCTCTCCCCCACCCAACCTAACAAAACTGTTAACTATTACACAAAATTGTTCTAAGACTACACTGGGTGGTCATGGCTTTAAGGGGAGCATCAAATGACATGTGGCTCTACCTCATCATTGAGGACATGGGACAACAAGGGGCAAAATCGGCGAGAATGGTGGCCTCGGGTGGTTGCCAAGTCATGGTTTATGTTTTCTTTCTTTTTTCATCAGCCTTTTAAATAAACAAATAAAGTCAATAAAAAACATTTATATTAATAAAACAATAACATTACATAAAATACAGAAAATTACTAAAAAAATTTAATTGGAAATCATAAATAAAAAAACATTACTAAGCATGATATTAAGTAATGGGCCTTAAAAGCTGTCATGCCGAAACTTGTTTAAAACTCTCGCCGACCTCAAAAGTATACTAGACTTGAGTAACTTCTATTGCTACGTCTTCAGATTGATTAGGGTCTTCTTCCATTGTTGCCTTAAACACAGTTTTAAAGTGTTCACACTTAGTTTTGAGATCCAACCACTTAATTATAGTTGAGTGAATCACTAGTGTGGTGTGTTTCACCGACTAGCACATGGAATTCGGCTAAAACTTAAACCCCTAAGGAAGACGCACAAGATGAGCTCAGAACTCTCATATGATCCTTAACGTTTATCCACCTAGTGTTAACGCAATTTTTTTCACCTCGGTCCACGACACCACTGTCAAGATGTTTTTTAGTTAATTTTGAAAATGGTAAAATAGGTTTGATTTGAGAGAGGAAGTGTATAAAAAAATGGTGTGATGAGGTAAAAATTGTACGCTGAATGTATATATAATGGTAAATTAATTTTTTACATTTTTTTAAAAAAAAAACAAGGGGGGGGGGGCAACGGTTGCTTTGGCTCAGCAACCACGGCACGCCACCTCACCATGGTAGCTTGCCTCACGCCAGTTGAAATTCTTATAGGTCTTGGCCCACCCCAGTCACCAAGCTAGCCCCAAGATGGTGTTGGTGACGCGGGGTGCTTTCACACCACCCTCCCACACCAAACACTAGTCTAACAAACTAGTACTTTACCCATTCATTGGACGGGAACATCAACGCCATAATGTTAGCACTAAATTAATTACGATCGACAAGTAAACAATTTTGCTTTAATAAAGTTGGCAAAGTAATGTTGCAAAAAGAAAAGTCAGTATTTTTATAGTAGGAAGGTTTGCTAAATCATCTTCGGTTGAAGTGTGCTCCTGTATATGCTTTAATAAGTCTAAAAATTTATGCTGGTGTTTAGCATATGAGAATTGTCTCTTTCGGATATAAGCCACAAACATCTAGACGAAAAAATTACATTATCATGACAAAAAATAGAGGAGTAGATATGGGTGTGTTGGATAATCAATTAACATCCAACAACTTATTTGACATCCAAATCAACAAAGAGTGTTGCTTTCATTTGCATTCATGCTAAGTCACTCAAGTTGTTAAACAATATATTACTTTCCACCCAAAGTTGATTTGAAAACCATATCTGAAGTTCCTCAAACTAAACCAAATAAAGATTAAAAACACCATATAACTATTGAAATATGATTCAAACCCCATGCATCATGCACATGCACGTGGAGTTGGTTTGGTCATCCGAAGCTCAAGGTTGTTTACTTGTTCCTTTTCTGTTATGTTTTGAATAAGTTGTGTGATCCACAATAGTAGGAGTTTTCTGTTTATTGCCGTTGTAATTGCTGCCTATATAAGCAGCCTTATGTTCTTGTTATTCTCATTCACTACTGCATAATAAAATCCTTGAGCATTGATCATATTGTGAGTTTATTTGAGTGTTCTTATAAGTTTTGATATCAACAGTGGTATCAGAGCTTGAGTGTGATTCCTTAGCCCGTTACAAAACTTCATTCCCTCCTTTCTAAACCCTATCACTTCACTCCATGGCCGAACAAACCAGTACCCTACCCACTGCTCCTACTCCGATCCATGTCTTTAAGGGAGAAGCGTATGAACATTGGAGTATCCGTATGAAAACCATTCTGAAGTCTAGAGATCTGTGGGAATTGGTGGAACAAGGTGTCAACACTGCTGAACCTGATGTTAACAAGCTCAAGAATCTTAAGAAGAAGGATGCTCATGCCATGGCCATTATTCAACAGGCCATTCATGATCAATTATTTTCTCGAATTGCAGCTGCTGAGTCCTCTAAAGAGAGTTGGGAAATACTGAAGATGGAGTATCAAGGTGATGCTCAAGTGAAAGCTGTCAAGTTGCAAGGTCTAAGAAGAGAGTTTGAAAATCTCTCTATGAAAGATAATGAAACTGTTGGTGAATACTTCTCTAGAGTTATGGGTATTGTAAGTCAGAAGAGAGCATATGGGGAGATCATTTCAGATCAAACCATAGTTGAGAAGATACTTCGGAGTCTAACTCCAAAGTTTGATTATGTAGTCCCATCTATTGAAGTCACATATGATTTATCCACGCTTACCCCTGTAAGATTGATGGGTACCTTGCAATCACAAGAAGAAAGAATAAATGGCAGACTTAATGAAAAAACAGAAAAAACTGAAGAACATGCATTGCAAGTTATGCATGATGGAAGTCGGTTCTCAAATGCACGAGGAAGAGGTCGTGGAGGTTACAGAGGCCGAGGAAAAGGAAGGTCATTTGATCGAAGCAAAGTGCCACAATGCTATACTTGTAAAAAGTATGGTCATTTATCTAAAGACTGTTGGTATAATGAGGATGCACAAGTCAATATTGCTGCTGAGCCTGTTGAACAAGGAGAAGTTAATGGGAATGGTTACAATGGTGAAGAGCAACACTTATTTATGGCTGTTGTTTCTGAACAAGAAGCCAACAATCTATGGTTTCTTGATTCAGGATGCTCGAACCATATGACAGGATCCAAGAACAGCTTTGTGGAACTCAATGAAGCTTTCAAGATGAGTGTGAAACTGGGAAATAAGAAGTCTTTGGCTGTAGAAGGCAAGGGTGTTGTTAGAATCTATACTGGACCAGACTCATACAAACTACTGAATGATGTATATTATGCTCCAACCTTGGAGTATAACTTATTGAGTGTGGGTCAACTCATGAGGAAAGGATATTCATTACTGTTTGAAGGGAGCAGTTGCATCATTAAAAATCAAGGTAATGAACTCATGAAAATTCCTGTTGCCTCTAACAATATGTTTGTTGTTGATGCTTCGAAGACAGAATCCTGCACTTCCAACCAAACATCTCTTCTTCAACTTTGGCACAAGAGATATGGGCATTTGAACTGGGACAGTCTACGATTGTTGTATAACAAAGGAATGGTTATTGGTATGCCTCAAGTTAAAGGATCAAGCATATGTGAAGGGTGCATTCTTGGGAAACAGATTAGGCTACCTTTCAAGTCCACTTCATGGAGAGCTACAAAATGGTTAGAACTAGTGCATGCTGATCTCTGTGGACCCATGCAGGTACCCAGTCTAGGACACAGTCTATATTACTTTTTGTTAATAGATGATGTGTCTAGAATGTGTTGGGTATATTTTCTTACTAGAAAGTCTGATGCCTTTGCTAAATTTAAAGTTTTTAAAGCTCTAGTTGAAAAGCAAAGTGAGTGTTGTTTAAAAGTGTTAAGAACAGATAGAGGAGGAGAGTTTTGTAGCAATGAGTTTAATGCCTTCTGTGAAATGCATGGTATTAGAAGGGAATTAAGTGAACCTCATACTCCACAACACAATGGAGTTGTGGAGAGGAAAAATAGGACCATTATGGTAATGGCCAGAAGCATGTTAAAAGAAAGGAAGTTACCAAATTACTTGTGGGCTGAAGCTGTTGCCACAGCTGTTTATGCTATTAATAGGGCTCCAACTTCAGCAGTACAAGATAAGACTCCTTATCAGGTATGGTTCAATGTTAAGCCTGATGTTACTAACATGAAGGTGTTTGGATGTGTTGCCTATGGTTACAAGTTTGTTCAGGGCAGAAGGAAGCATGACGACAGGTCAAAGAAGATGATCTTTATTGGGTACTCTCCCAATGGTACATGATATAGACTCTATAATCCTGCTACCAAGAAGTTTGAAACCAGAAGTTTTAGTGACACTACTATAGTGGAAGAGCAGACTTGGGATTGGCAGGAGGTATACAAGTCAGATCAGCAGATGTTTGATAGGATGTATGCAGACCCATTCCCTGAAGAGTATGCTGAGAGTGCAACAGTTGAGATCATCAATGATGCAGAACCTTCTAATCAGGAAGGCTCTACTTCATCTGGTGTATCAACACCTCAAAGCAGTACTCATGCTTCTCATACATCAGCCAGTCCTACTAACAGTTCATCAGCTCCTCAGAAAGTCAAATCCATAGCTGACCTGTATGCCAACACCCAAGAAGTCAATGAGGTCCCTTCTGATCTGTTAAACTGTCAGTTTGCTCTAAACATTGCAGATCCTATGTATTTTTCAGATGCAGCCAAGAAGAAGGAATGGCAGATGGCTATGAAAGCTGAGATAGATGCTATTAACAAGAATCAGACCTTGAAATTGGTGAACTTACCAAGTGGCAAAAATACTGTTGGCTTAAAGTGGCTCTACAAGACCAAAGTGGGACCTGATGGAAAGATAGTTAAACATAAAGCCAGGTTGGTTGCAAAGGGGTATTCTCAGAAATATGGTATTGATTATGAAGAAACGTTTGCTCCAGTGGCAAGGTTCGAAACAATCAGAATTGTGGTTGCAGTTGCTGCCCTTAAAGGATGGCTCTTGCATCAACTGGATGTAAAATCTGCTTTCCTGAATGGTGATCTGGATGAAGAAATCTATGTTGAACAACCAGAAGGATTTGTTGTTAAAGGGCAAGAAGACAAAGTTTACAGGTTGCATAAAGCTCTCTATGGATTAAAGCAAGCTCCTATATCATGGTATGCTAAGATTGATGGGTATTTTAATGACAATGGGTATATTAAAAGTTTGAATGAACCTACACTTTATATTAAGACTTGTATGACTGATGTTATCTATGTTTGCTTATATGTGGATGACATTATTTGTACAAGTTCTAGTGAGGTTTTAATTGCAGAATTCAAGGCAGGTATGAAGCAAGTCTTTGAGATAACCGACTTAGGTCTGTTACAGTATTTTCTTGGTTTAGAAGTGAAACAATGCAAAGAAGGGGTGTTTATCTCTCAAGAAAAGTATGCTCTAAGCTTGTTGAGTAAGTTTGGCTTGCAAGATTGCAAGGTTGAAGAAATTCCAATGTGTCCCTATGACAAGTATCAAGCTGATGATGGAGAGGACAAGGTTGATGAAACAAAGTATAGAAGTTTGATTGGAGGTCTGATCTATTTAACACATACTAGACCAGACCTAGCTTATGCAGTTGGTGTCTTATCTAGATTCATGCAGTCTCCATCAAAGATTCATTCAGGTGCAGCTCGAAAGGTTTTAAGATATGTGGCTGCCACTATCAAGTATGGTATTTGGTACAAGAAGGATGAACAAGTCAAGTTGATTGGATACTCAGACAGTGATTGGGCAGCCTGTGTTGATGACAGGAAGAGTGTTGGATCATATGTTTTTGTTCTGGGTAGTGGTGCAGTTTCCTGGAGTTCAAAGAAGCAAAATACAGTGGCCCTTTCTAGTACAGAGGCTGAGTATATCTCAGCCACTAGTGCTACATGTCAAGGCATATGGGTCAGGAGGATTTTGGAAGATTTGGGACATAGTCAAGATAGTGCTACTGTAATCTGGTGTGATAGTCAGTCAGCAATCAACTTAGCAAAAAATCCAGGTCAACATGGGAAGGCAAAGCATATTGAGTTGAAGTATCATTTCATTAGAGACATGGTTAAACAGGAGAAAGTTGTTCTGCGATACTGCAATACTAATGAGCAAGTTGCAGATTGTTTGACTAAGGCTTTGTCTAAGGAAAAGTTTGTGTTCTTTCGTTACCAGTTGGGAGTGCAGCAGTTTGAATCAAGGGGGGGGGGGGGTATTGAAATATGATTCAAACCCCATGCATCATGCACATGCACGTGGAGTTGGTTTGGTCATCCGAAGCTCAAGGCTGTTTACTTGTTCCTTTTCTGTTATGTTTTGAATAAGTTGTGTGATCCACAATAGTAGGAGTTTTCTGTTTATTGCCGTTGTAATTGCTGCCTATATAAGCAGCCTTATGTTCTTGTTATTCTCATTCACTACTGCATAATAAAATCCTTGAGCATTGATCATATTGTGAGTTTATTTGAGTGTTCTTATAAGTTTTGATATCAACAATAACATCTTGAGGACTGTCAAATGTTCAAAGTGGAACAGGATCAAAAGTTCAAATCAATCATATTATTAATGGCTTTCAAAACATTGATTCTGCACCAGCCAAATTATCCCAAAAAAAAACCTTACCTAAATGTCTAGAAGGAATTCATAGTGAAATTAAACGTAATGTTTACCATGGAAAATAGTCACTAATTTAGTCCCTAAATAGTATTCCAGTGGCGAAATTTCAACTAAAGTTTATGTTCCATTTCTACTTCTTGACCCACTACAGAGCACCAGTGGCGGATCTAGAAATATTTTTCAGTAGCAACGTTCAAAAATTTTTTTTCGCCATAGTTTCATACAATGTAAAGGAAATAAAGATAACAGATAATTTTAGACACATACCTAATAGATTTCGCCCCTTCGGTTCTTGAAAGATTGAAATCGAGCCATTACGTCATCTTCTTTGACTTTATCAAAAGTCTCTCTTTCAACCGCGCAAATCAAAGCATTGTTCGAATAGTCCTCGCCCATTCTATGGCGTAAATCCGTCTTGATAAGCTTCATCTTAGAAAAACACATCTCAACGGTTGCGGTTGCAACCGGCAAAACTAATGCTAACTTCAACACCCGATAAACCAAAGGAAAAGTTTTATGTTTTTCGGTTTCCACCATTACACGAGCAAGATCACACATTCCATTTAGTTTTGCAAATTTTTCATCTTCCTTTAATGTGTGATAAAATACCGAAAGATCACCCGAAAGACATCCTCTTTCCTCTTCACTAAAATCATTCGGATACATCTCACAAAATGCTAGGATCTTAGGTATGTCAAACTTAGAAAACGAATCACAAGGATTTAAACCCGATATATTATCTATCAAAGTTGTTGATACCTCACTGAATCGACTTTCAAGTTCTTGAATTTGCAAATCCAAAACCGTATTAAAAACTTCAACTTCAAAATGATGTCGGTTAGTAATGACATTCTTACGGTTTCTTTGATTACCATAACTTTCCGACATTTCTACCATCTCAATCTTATTTTTTTCACAAAAAGATGTCACCTTTTCCAACATTCCATCAAACCCGTTTTGTCTTAAATTATTCAATGCTCGCTTCGTTCCATTTACTAAACAGGTAACAATGTAAGCAATATGCTTTATTAAAGACTTACAAAATTAAAGCCTTAAACAAGGGTTCATTAAAAACCTACATTAAAAACAAAATTAAAAACTTACAACTACGCAGAGGCGGAGGGTTGAAGGCCGGAGACCGGCGTAGGGGCGGCGGCGGTCGGCGGAGGCAGGGGAGGTCGGGAGGAGCTGGGTCAGATTTGCTGGCTTGCTGCTGTGTTCATCGAGTTTCAGCTGCTGTGTTTTTTTTTTTTTTCTTCACAAACCAACTAACCAAAACTAAAGGGTTTAGGGTGGGCTTTGGAGTTTGGACTTGGGTTAGGTAAAAGGGTGGGCTTTGGTAGTTGGGTTATTGGGTTAAGATTATAAATGTAAATTGTAATGTGTTATTGGGTTAAGTATAAGTAATTTAAAATTTTAGTATTGTAGGATTGGTATTAGCTTAGTTAATTTTTTCGAGTTCGGTAAATATTTTTTTGAGTAACGTAACGTGGTAACGTATAATTTCATTTAGTAGTAACGTATATTAAATTTTAGTAGCAACGTAAATTCGATTTCAGTAGTAACGTTTTTCAAAAATCGTAAAAAAAATTTTTTTTTCCACTACGCGCGCGAAGTTGAGCCGCAACGTCCGCACCCCCTCCCCTTTACCTATGTCCGCCCCTGCAGAGCACCAAAATTTTCTCTGCATTTTTGGTATTTTCATTTCCTTTGCATTTGTGGTATTTTTACCTAATCGCCGAAGTGTACGGTGGGCACATGCACTACTTCTGGGCAGTAGTTAAATCAGGCAAAAAAAATTGATTTTCATACTTCTAATCACTTGAATTCCTAAGTAAAAATCAATAATGTCCAGCTTATAATTTACCTTGATAATTCATACACTAAATCAATCCCAAAGCTACAATTTTTGTGTTCCTAATTTTGCGTAGTAGCTTCAAATTGTTGTAGTATTTCATCAGGTGTAACTTTTATTTTTAAATTCATAAAAAGGTGAAGATTATGAGTTTTCCCTCCATGAGTAGCTTCTTAGAAAGTATTACTAACCAATTCTTTCCTACCCGAGTACACGACATGGGCTTTGTATTCTTTTCAAAGGCTTCAATTGGGTATTTTTTATAGGACTTTTTATATCATGAAATTTGCATGGTTTTTTTTCTACACCGGATTCCGTTTGTCTTAAGATAGAGAAAAAAGTATTTATGAGGAGAGAAAGCTTAATACGAAAGTATATTATAATTACCTGGGGAAAAAATTATTTTTACGAAGCTAGTGAAAAAAAAAAAAAACAATAGAAATATATTGGTATGTATTACTTGCCATACAAGCATGGATCAATACAAACTGTCACATGTTTGTTCTGCATAACCCTCTTTTTGTTTACACCACAATCAGGTTTTGTACATATCTGTATAGCAAGGAATTTCAAATGCTTTTGAATTCTTATAAGACTATTACGAAAAATGAAAACTAAATATTGTACAAACCTGGCCAACATCTGTATAGAGAAAAAAAAAAAGTGTTGGGTTAAATTGAGACCACAGTTACCAGGTTTAACCATGTTTAGTTGTTTGTTAAAGTTGGAGGGTTAGATATGTAGTTAAAGCATAGTTGTAGTAAGGAAACCCTAGACTGCGCACTTAAATGAGGGAGACTGCGAACTTAATGTTAAGTTCGCAGTCCTCAGCATTCCCCTATAAATAGTAGCTCATTTGTGCAGCTAGGGTTAGGGTTTTGAATGTATCTTTGAGAGCACAAGTAGTAAAGGTGCGAACTTATTTTATGTAGTGCGAACTTGTATCATCCATGGTTGTTTGAAGCTGAATCTTTAATGGAATCGTGTCTTTATGTTTCTTGTGTGTCGGTTCTTACAATATTCATCTAGTTCTTTTAGTTTTCATAGATTAATCAACTAAAACACCTAACAAATAGGTGTTTCTAGTTGATAACAATCTAGTGCACACTTAAGATCTAGTATTTTGGGACTACAATTTGGTATCAGAGCCTCTGTGCTCGAGATTGTATCTATCTAAAGATATCAAAACCCTCCTTGTTAGTTTTTACTTTCAAGTTTTTCAAAATTTTAGTGTTTATCAAGGTTTGAATATTTTCATTGTTTTGCCTTAAAATCTCGTGAAAAGTGTTTCTAAGGTGTTTAAAAGTTATTATTTTCAGTAGAAACATCATTCAAGAGCTTCAAAACAATTGAAAATCTCTTGGATCAGTTTCTGGTAAGTTTAAAGTTTAAACAGCCGAGTCTGCGCACTTGTGTGCGAACTTAGCTCAAATTCTGCGAACTTATTTCTTGATTTTGAGTACTTGTTTCTTGCCTGTGAGTACTTGTCTCAAAAACTGAGTACTTGTTTCAAGCATTGAGCATTTAATTCTGCGTACTTGTCTCATAAGTGTGAACTTGTTTCTTGCTTGTGAGTACTTGTTTCAAAAGTGAGTACTTAGCTCATAAGTTGCATACTTGATAGTTCAAGGTGTGCACTTATTAACAGCCACAGCTGCGCACTTAATCCAAAAGTGTGTGCACTTGTGTCTGTGTGAGCACTTAAATTTACACAAGGCTTTATAGCTTTCTCTCTCCTGGCACCACAACTAGGGTTTCTGCATACTTATCTGAAATCTCTAGTTGGTGTGCGAACTTACTGAAAAGGTGCATTTTCTGAGCACTTGGCTAGGGTTACTGCGAACTTAAATCTTAAACGAGAGTTTAAGTGTCTGCGTACTTGTACAAGTGCGCAGGCTGATCAGTCAAGACTGAGTACTTGTGCTGCTCTGACTTGGCTGAACTGCGAACTTAAGCCAAAGTGTGTGTGCAACAGGGACTGCGTACTTATCAGGAGAATCAGGGACTTATCTTTGCTGTTTATCTGTTTCAGGTTTCCAAGATCTGCGAACTTAGACTGCGAACTTGTGCAATCTGTGAACTTAAGCTGAAGTGCGTACTTAACTGCGTACTTGTGGACTGTTTTGACTTTTCAAGGACTTTGGACTATAACTTGCTAATCAATTCAATCACAACCCTAAAATCAATCTAAAATCAACCTAAAATCAATCTTAAATCATGTCTGGTAACAACTCATTCCAAGTTAACCCCATAACTCAAGCTGAACTTGAAACTGGTACTATAACACGTATTCCCAAGTTGATGGGTGCAGAAGATTATGGCACATGGAAGAACAGAATGAAAGCTTTCTACTTCGTCAACGATCACACCCAATGGAACTCAGTCCAGCTCGGACCTCACATTCCCACCAGAACCACTGATGCTGGAGAAGTGTTCAACACTGATCCCACCACATACACTGATCTCGACAAACAACTGCTGCAGAGAGATCACAAAGCCTACGGTGCTCTCACCATGGCTTTGTCAAATGATGTTTACAATATGTTTGAAGAATACGGATCAGCGCACGATCTGTGGTTTGCACTGAGTGAGTACTATGAAGGCAATGCTGAGATGAGGCAAAACAAACAAGATATGATTCAGAAGGAGTACGATATGTTTAGAAGTATTCGTGGTGAGAGCCTGTCTTCACACATTGACAGGTTCATGAATTTGTTGACCAAGATGAAGAAAGCGGGTATTCCTGTAAACAACCGCAATTCTATCAAGAAGCTGCTAGATTCTCTCCCAAAGGAGTGGAGTGTCCAATGTATGTTGATCAAAAAGGACTACTTGGATGCTCAGTCTACTTTGGCAGATCTCATTAACACTCTGAAATCATTTGAGATGGACATCACCAAAAGAGAAATGAATCAGACTGTCCCGAAATTGACTTCCAGCAGTGCTATGAAGAATCTGGCTTTGATGGCCCCAATTGGTGATATGAGTTCAAGTTCGGTGCATTCGTATGTTGATTCTGCAGGGATTGGTAGTTCATGTTCTGGGAAAGCTCCAATGTATCCTGAAAGGGCTGCAAAGACTCTAACTCCACAGGCTGCTAAACTGGCTGCTGAACATGTGGAACTGTTCAACTCTTTCATGAGCAGTTTTGAAGCGTTGAAGACCGGAGAAATTAAGAATGAGATGATGTCTCCAGAGGATATGTACCAGGTTGACCCAGATGACATGGAAGAGATGGATTTGAAATGGCAGATGGCTATGATCACTTTACGAGTGAAGCGTTTTCAAGATAGAACCGGAAGAAGAGTTGGTATGGGAAAGGCTGGGTTTGATAAGTCCAAGATCAGGTGTTACAACTGCAAGGTCCTCGGGCATTTCAAGTACGAATGCCCCACACTGAACCAAGCTGAAATTAAGCCTGCAAAGAGGTTGGTGGCCATAACCGATGGCAATGAGGGAAATGATAAGGAGCCACAAAAGGCGTTGGTTGTTGAAGACTTCGACTGGGGAGAAGAGGCTGCCGCTGCTGAGGTTGAAGTCAACAAAGCCCTGATGGCCACAATCTGCACCAAATCTACAAGTGGTGTAAACTCTGTTGAAGGATCGTCTGCTGAGGTTCTAAAGGGGGAAATGCAGAAGTATGCCGGGTTGAAGAGTGTGCTGACTGATGAGAAGGTGAATGGTGAGAAAAGAGAGGAAGCGCTGATTGCTGAGAAGACTTCATCTGAGAAGGTCGCTGAGGAAGTGAAGAGTTCCTCTAAGAAAGCTGAGGAAAGGGACATGGTAAATATTCCTTTAGAAATTAAATCTAAACTGTGCTCACCTAGGTGTGTTACAGCTGTCGCATACTGTTTATCACACAACAGACGAGTCTTAAGAGAAATGGATGACATTCGTAAAATAAATACTGAAATGAAAGAAAACGAGTGGGCATATCAGCGAAAGTTAAATGCAACTCTAGCTGAAATGCAAACTTTAAAAGAATTTGTGCTTAAGAAAGATTTTCTGATAAACGATTTAACCTCAAAACTAGAGAAATCTAGAAATGAGACAACTCGTCTTCAAATTGTTGTGGATAAATGGAATGTGAGCAAACGGGCTCAAGCTGATATAATCGAATGTGGAAGACAATCATTCGTAAAGGATGGAATTGGGTATAAGGATAAGAATGGAATCGAAAGATCTCTATTCTTACCCTTGAGCCAAAGTGAATACATACCCATTCCATCACCTCATCCAAAAAATGACCTTTTTGAAAATAAATGTGATGAATCTGAGTCAAATACTAACATAAGTAAAAGTACTGCAGATGTGACCCAACAGGCTCAGGTGGAGGATGATGTGTGTTGTGGTGGCCAGACAGTGGGTTTAGGACATCCGGGTGCCAATTACTCAACAGTGAATTGGTTTATCTGGAACAATGAAAATTCGAAAAACAATTTTATTTTGGATGAATGTAAAACTTTAACTAAATCGGATGACTGTAATAGTTTGCCTAGGATGGATGACTGTAATAGTTTAACTAGGCTGGATGACTGTAAACTTGATTTGAAAGGGGCAATGGCTCCCGATGATAGGAAGTCTCCTATCAAACGATCTAATGTTTGTGTTGACAATGTTATTCCTGTGTGTGTTGATCTTAATGCTGCATTCTCTGATGATAATCATGTGGTCAAACCATCTGTGTTTGTGCCAGAACTTAAGCGTAACAGGTTTGGGAAATTTCTCACTGAGGAAATCCCAGAATTTATCCCCTCATCCACAGATGTATCAGGTTCTGAAGAATCACAAAGTGAAACAGGTACCTCAGGTTCTGAAGAATCACAAAGTGAAACAGGTACCTCAAGTTCTGAAGAATCACTGAGTGATACAGAGAGCAGCTGCAGCTTAACTAATCTGGACATCAATGAAGAATCAAGTAGCAACAGGGAAGAATCAAGCTCAACCGAAAGCTCAAGATCAAACAAGATCAAGAAAAGAACATCACAACCATCATCATCCAGATCTTCTCCTAAGATCAAGCCTAAGCATTCTAAATGCTTCAGATGTGGAAAAGAGGGTCACGTGGTCAAGAACTGTCACATAAAACCTAAATCACAAAAAGATGTCAAAACACAAAACTCTTTTTCGGATCAATTAAGAAATCTTCAAGAAACCGTAAAAAGTTTTGTTAAAAATACACAAATGTGGAAGAAACAAGAGTCAACTTTGGGAGAAAACCATGACAGATCAAAACTTAAACAAACTTGGATTCCCAAAGTTACTTAAGTTTCAGGCAAAATCTTCACTGTACATAGATTTTCTTTAGTTTAGCTTTGTTTCTCTTTTGTTTTTGTATGTGCAGAATAAATTACAAAAATGGCTGATAGCTCTCATGAGATATCTATGGCATGTCGACAGCGGCGCTTCAAGACACATGACAGGATTGAAAGAACTCCTCAAGAACTATCGGTTCATTGATGGAGAATTTGTAGCGTTTGCTGGGAATGAGAAGGGTGGAAAGATCGTTGGCATAGGAGATGTAGTCTCTGACGCACTAACACTTGAGGACGTCAACTATGTTCCAGAACTGTGCTACAATCTTTTGAGTGTATCACAAGTCTGTGACAAAGGAATCTCAGTGTTGTTTAACGACATGGAATGCATCTTCCTAAAGCCAGGATTTAAACCATCCACTGACATGATCATGCTAAAAGCCCCCAGACAAAACAATACTTATGTGATAAACATGAGGGATGCCAAGTCTGAACAACCAATGACTTGTCTATTGTCAAAGGCATCCGAGTCAGAGTCACTGTTATGGCACAGGCGATTAGGTCATGTTAACTTTAAAAATATAAACAAACTTTCTAAACTTAATCTAGTCAGAGGTCTTCCTTCTAAGGAATTCCCTTTTTCTGAAAAATGCTTAGCATGTGCCAAAGGTAAACAACATAAGAAATCGCACAAGTCCAAAACAGTGAACTCAATTGACTCACCTCTTCAATTATTACATATGGATCTTTTTGGTCCTATCAGTGTAAAGAGCTTGGGTAAAAAGTCTTACTGTTTGGTGATTACAGATGACTACTCTCGCTTCACATGGGTGTACTTTCTGGAATTCAAGAGTGAGGCTGCTGAGACCTTGATGCTGTTCGTTCCCTTGATCGAGAATATAATCAAGTTAAAAGTAAAGTCAATCAGAAGTGATCATGGAACAGAATTCAAGAACCAAACCTTCGTGTCGTTCTGCAGCGGGAAAGGAATTCATCTCCAATATAGTGCTACAAGGACTCCTCAGCAAAATGGAGTGGCTGAAAGAAAGAATCGTACGCTGATTGAAGCTGCCAGAACCATGCTCATTGACTCTAAGTTACCGATCATCTTCTGGGCAGAAGCTGTGAATACCGCCTGTTATGTTCTTAACAGGGTCTTGATTGTCAAGCCTCGTGGGAAAACAGCTTATGAATTGCTTTTCAAAAGAAAACCTCTCATTGATTATTTCAGGCCGTTTGGATGTTCTTGCACGCTTCTAAACAACTTTGAGAATATCATGAAGTTTGATGCTGTTGGAGACGAATGTTTCTTTGTTGGTTACTCGTCTAGTCAAAAGGCTTATCGGGTATACAACAAACGCACCAAGATGGTTCTGGAATCCTTTTATGTTGACTGGCAAGAATCCAACTCCACCAATGTTGGAACCGGTCCTGACTGGTTCTTTGATGTGGATGTTGTATTCAATCATTTTGTCATTCCTGAACAGCAAGCTCATGCAGAACCAGCTCCTGAAAATCAAGCCACAAGCTCTTCTCCGTTTGGAAATATTCTCTACTCTTCTGATGATGAAGTCGCACCGTTTACCACCCGTCTCTCTCCTCTGGTTGCTGATCCTATTGTTCCTCAACTTAATAATGGTGATACTACTGCTGAAACCTCTAACACTCCTGAAAGCACGTCAAATGCTGAAGGAACACATTCAAATCAGCAGTCTGTAAATGATCCATCCAGTTCTTCTACACCTGGGGATCATCTTTCGAACCTTCCTCTTCAAGTGCAAGAAGAAGAAAATATGGGATTCAAATCTTCTAAGAACCATCCAATTGAAAACGTCATTGGACCAATCAGTGAGGGTGTTCTTACCAGAAATCAGACAGACAAGCTCAACACCGCTCTCTCAGCTTTCTTATCTCAAACCGTACCGTTCAGCATTGAGGATGCAGTTAGAGATGCAAGCTGGGTTGAGGCCATGCAGGAAGAACTATTTCAGTTCAGAAAGCTCAAAGTGTGGGAGCTCGTTGATCTGCCTGAAGGAAAATATCCTATTGGGACAAGATGGGTTTTTCGCAACAAGATGGATGAACGTGGCGTGGTAATCAAGAACAAAGCTCGTCTGGTTGTTCAAGGATTTCGTCAGCAGGAGGGGATTGATTATGAGGAAGTCTTCGCTCCAGTCGCTCGACTTGAAGCCATACGCATCTTCTTGGCATATGCTTCATATCGAAACTTTAAAGTCTTTCAGATGGACGTGAAGAGTGCTTTCTTATACGGGAAAATCAAAGAAGAAGTCTATGTGTGCCAACCGCCCGGGTTCGAAGACCCTCATCATCCAAACAGATACTACAAGCTAGACAAGGCTCTCTATGGTCTCCATCAAGCTCCTAGAGCTTGGTATGAGACCTTGTCTTCATATCTGTTACAAAATGGATACACGAGAGGGAAGATCGACATGACCTTGTTCACCAAAGAAGTCAACAAACATTCTATCCTTGTTCAGATTTATGTTGATGATATTATCTTTGGTTCAACTGACGAAAATTTGTGCAGGGAATTTGAAAGCATCATGAAGTCTCAATTTGAAATGAGCATGATGGGAGAACTATCATTTTTCTTAGGTCTTGAAGTCCAACAAAAGGAAGACGGTATTCTCATTCATCAAGCTAAATACACAAGAGACATTCTGGCGAAGTACAACCTGTCGGATTGCAAACCGTCCAACACTCCTTTTGCAGCTCAAACAACACTTGTACCAGATCTTGAAGGACCTTCTGTGAACCCGCACACTTACCGTTCTATGATTGGCTCCTTGATGTATCTTACAGCTAGCAGACCGGACATCATGTGGGCAGTTGGATGCTGTGCCCGCTTTCAGTCAAATCCAAAGCAATCTCATGAGACTGCAGTCAAAAGAATCTTCCGCTACCTCAAAGGAACACCAAAACTTGGTTTATGGTATCCTAAGAGTGACAATTTTGACCTAATTGCGTACTCTGATAGTGATCATGCAGGTTGCAGGATTGACCGAAAGTCTGTCTCTGGTGGCTGTCAATTTCTGGGGAACCGGCTCGTGTCATGGCAAAGCAAGAAGCAGACCACTGTGTCGATATCTACTGCTCAAGCTGAGTACACAGCCGCATCCAGTTGTTGCTGTCAAGTGTTGTGGATCCAAAATCAGCTGTTGGATTACGGTTTGAATATCATGAGAACCCCTATCTACATTGATAATGATGCCTGTCGTGACATCGTGAAGAATCCAATTGATCATTCAAAAACTAAACATATTGAAATTCGGATTCATTCAATTCGCGATGCGCACGACAAGGGGTACATACAGGTGTTGCCTATCGATACTGCTGATCAAAAGGCAGATATCTTTACCAAAGCTTTCGACAAAACCCGTTTTCGTCAGTTGGTGACTTGGTTAGAAATGATCAACTTTGAATGATTTAAAAACAAAAAAAAAAAAAAAAAAAAAATTATTTACTTTGTGAATAAATTATAGAAAAATCTTATGTTTTAAAATAAAATAAAGATTTTTGGGGGAGAAATAAACCGGTAGATCCCTGAATTTGCAAGTTTTAAAAACTTTTTCAAAAACAATCAAGAAATGATAGAAACTAATCATATTTGTCAGCATATGAATAGGACCCAGAGGACGTTGTGGCTTCAAGCAACGACATGTCGGTAGATTCAGCCTGGAATTGAGTAGACTGCTAAAAGATGACAAACTAAAAGTCTACACGAGGTGCTGGATTCCCACTGTGCTTCAGGCTTGCACAAGCTGAGTCCGGTCATACACAGGTTGAGAGATCAAAAGACACAGAAAATTTTGTGCATAAGCAATCAAAAGACACCTAAGAGTGCAAGCTACCAAAGCGGGGCTATCAAAATCAAAATGAGCAACAAAAGACACGCAATGTTAGTGACGTGCAAACATATAGATAGCTCAAAACGCAATCAGATGATCATCTTCTCTGTTATGGGAACATAGACCTGAAGCTCTCATCATCTGATTGACATAATGATCATCTTCTCTGCTTATGGAAACATAGACCTGAAGCTCTCATCATTATATCTCAATAAACCTTGAGGATTGGTAGGCTTACACCTGGCACAAGTGGGGTCCATTAACATGTCGTCAATATTACCAAAACATGATAAAGATCATCATATAAAGCTTGTTGAAAGACGAGAGGCATGGATTTAAGTGGACAAGTATACCGACAGTTTTTCTTGGGCTACAGCTATCCAACGGAAAGTTGAAACGTGGTCTGGCAGGTATGACTAGTATGATCTTGATGCAAAAGGTGAGAAACGGTTGATCTCTAAACTCAAATCTTTGGTTAAAAAGACTATTTTGTTGATTGTGGGCCTGCGCACTTAAAAGCCTTCTTTAAAATTCTTAATTGGGCCTGCGCACTTAAAAGCTGTCTTTAAAGTTCTTAACTGGGCTCGCGTACTTGACTGGGCTCATGGGCCTGCGCACTTAAATGTCAAGTACGCGGCCCAATTACTATTGCTATAAATACGCAGTTACTTTTCACATTTTAACTTTTTACTCTTAATTTTACAAACCCTAATTTTTCATCTCAACATCTCAGCCACCATCATCACCGTCTTGTTCTTCATTTTCACCACCGTGTTCTTCATTGAAACCACCACTAACCACCGTTGTACCCCACCATTGATCCATTTAATCTGCTCTTTTTCTGTTTGATTGTGTTCTTACAAGGTATTTTCAAAGATTCTAACCAGTCATTGTTGTATTGACAGGATCTGAAAATGAAACAATGATAATATCAGTTGACAGTTGGGGTTCTTGATGAACTGCGTACCTGGAAACTTGAGTATTTGCGCACTTGTCTCATATGAATGCGCACTTGCTTCATATGATTCAAGAATCAAAACCCTAATATGACTGCGCACTTGGGTGTGAACTTAAAATCCTAAACGAAGGTTTAGGTGGCTGCGTACTAGTCTAGTACGCAGACCTGATAACCCTTCCAAGTCGTTATCATGCCCGAGTAAAACCAAGTGCGCACCAACCATTCCCGAGTAAAACCAAGTGCGCACCACACATTCCCGAGTAAAACCAAGTGCGCACTTAGGTTACCTATCCTGACCTATTGACTGCGTACCAAGCAGCTGGTACTCAGTCCTGATTTGGACTGCGAACTTATCTGTGGACTTAATTTTGGACCAAATTTTTGACCATTGGCTTGACTTTTCAGGACATTTGACTGGACTACGTAACTTGACTGATTCATCTGTAAACCGTAACTGGACTTAAATGACTATTAATATGGAAAACGAAACAAATCATATACACATTAAAATCTAATCCATAAAATAAATAACCCACGTAAAACCAACTTAAAACCAAACCTAGTCTAAGTACGTCGTCCGTCAAAGAAAATGAAGTGTCTGTCATTAGTCAATTCAAAATCAAAAGTCTAACTTAATTTTCGTGCACGTGTCCAAAACAGATGGCTCTTGAATGGGATCCTAGAGGAATGCACAACCAGGCGATCATTCTGGAAACTGACGATTCAAAGTTTCGGGACGTAGTTGCTTGGATCAGGAGAAGCAGGATCGGATATGCAGTTGAGCAGCAAGTTGAAGTCTACAGTTCTCACATTGAAGACTTCTGGAGATCTGCAAGAGTGGAAACAGTGGCTCGAGTCAAGAGAATCAAAGCCACAGTCAGAAACAAGGCAGTTATCATCACAGAGGACACAGTGAGACAGGTTCTAAGATTTCAGGATCAACCAGAGACTGTCAGATCTTTACCAAAGACTGTGATCCATCAAGAGTTCTTAAACTTTGGATACAAAGGAGACTTCGATGCAAGAGGTGACATCAAAAAGAGTCATTTAACCAGAGACTGGAAGCTTATCTGTCATGTATTCCTGATGTCTTTATGTCACCGAAAAGGGGGTTATAATGCACTCAGTCCCGACTGGGCAATAGCCATGATTAAGATCTGCAAGAATGAGCCTTTTAATCTGTCGGGATTGGTATTTGAGTGTATGGTGAGGAATGCCCAAGATACAAAGAAGAAGTGGACGATGTACCCGCGGTTTGTTCAAATGATGATTAACTCGCAGCATGAGGATCTGCCTCTTGGTGATAAATATGGTTTTGCCAAGGGTGCACGATTCTTTACTGAATGCAACACACCTGATTGGGATCCGATGCTGGAAAGCATGTACTCTGCTCAACGCTATCCAGTTGTTATGAAGCTATTCAGTGAGATGAAGAGAAGACGACAATATACTGCTAGAACACAACAACCAGCTTCTACTGAACCTGCTCCTACTGTACCTGCTACTACTGTTCCTCAGCACACTGCTGAAGAAGTTGCACGTGAAAGAACTGTTGGTAAAAGAGCAGCAACTGATCCTGTTCCTCAGAGGCCGACCAAAAGAAACAGGCCTACTGGTTTACTACAGGAAGGGAGAGAATCATTGACTCCCGAGGAACTTGAAATAGCTGAGGCTGCCAGACAGAATGCTGAAATTGCAAAGGCAGAAAGAAGAAGGAGGAGAGAACAGCTGCCCGAGTCTGAAAGACCAAGGGTTATGACTGAAGAAGATGAGGAGAATGAAGCTATTCTGGAACAGATGTTTGGTATGGAGGGTCAACCTGGGCCTTCCACTGCCAGGCCAGGGCCCTCTACTGCTAGGCCTGGCCCTTCCTCTGAAAGACCACCCATTCCCAAGCCTCCAGCAAAGAAACAGTCAGTACCATCATCATCTGTTCCTGGTGCATCTCGTCAAAAACCGGTGCATCAGGAATTGTATGAGAAGCTATCTAAGGAGGTGGGAAAGAATGCCGCCAAGGAAATCTGTATGCTGAAGAATCAAATCTATAATAATCAGGAGTTGAGAAAGAAGCTAAAGAAGTTGAAGCATAAGAACCGAAGTCTTGAAAAGGTGGTCAAAGATCAGCGCTATTTGATTAAGTTTCAGACTGAGGTCCAGATGAAGATGTTTGATATGCTTCAGGAGTTAAAGACTCAGGGTACCGATGCTCCAAAATTGACGTTTGATGAGGTCTTTGATTTCGGAAAATTTATGGAAGAAGAGAAGGAGAAAGAAAGAAAGGAAGAAGAGAGTGATGTAGATGAGATTAGTGAAGACGAGATGCCTGAAACGTTTGTAGAGATCGGTGCGGGGGAAAAGACAGTGTATGAAATGGATGATGGGTATATATTGGATCCTGAGAGAGCAAGTTGGTTTCCAAGAAGACCAATCACCATTCCTGCGTTGCACCAGACCATTCGCCATACTCGTGCTTCGCATCAAGAAAGAGTTGTCTGCTGGGGATATGATGGGTTTAAGCGTCTTTTCTTTGTGAAGCGAAGGGGAGGCGTTATTCAGTATTTCAAGGGAAGACCGAATTTGAAGTCCCTTCCAAGATGGGACATTCGAGAGATGTGCAGAACACCGTTTCTAAACCATTCTGGAGATACCACTGCTGATATGGTGTCTGTATTTATTGAAGATGAATGTGCACGTGATTTCAAAGAATGGAAGCCACAAAAGCCAAGGCGAAGGATGTCGAAGAAAAGAATTGATCCTGCAACCGGACGGGGAATGATAACTTATGTGATAGACCCTCCAGATGTCGTCACTAGGGTTCCCATTCGTCCTGAGCTTCCTGTACTTTTGGCAGACTTCAAGAAGTGGTTTTATGATAGCAGAACCGGTGAAGCCGTTATCAAATTGAGAGATGATACAGAGGCACTGAGAATAGTGGATCCAGTGGACGTGTTTGCTCTGAATCCATCTGATTTAACTACTCTCTTTGCTAATCAGATAAATGTTGGTGCTGGTAACGTGTTGTTTGAGGAAGCTGTCTTGTTTAGAAGGGCTGTGGAAAGAGCGCTGAAGCGAAAGCAAGAACTGATCGATCTGGTGGCGAAGATCAACGCAGCTGACAAAGCGAAAGATGACAGAGCGCTAGCTGCTGCTGTTGCTGCTGCTGCTGCAAAGAAATCAGAAGCTGAAGCTACTCCAGAGGTTCAAACACAAGCTTCTCCAGCAACAGTTGATCTTGAACCCGAGCCTTCACAAGTACCACCAGTCTCTCCAAGCACAGCTCCAGAGACTCAGCAAGATCAAACAACTGTAGATCTAGCTGAGTTGTTCATTCAAGAGCCACCACCTGAAGAACCAATCATTGAAGAAAGCATAGTTCAGGCACTCCCGGCACGTCAAGCAAGAGAAGAGGGGGAGTTGAGTGATGTCGAGATAGATTGATTGTGTAGCACTGGTAGCTGTGGTCTAGGGGGAGTATTGTTGGGTTAAATTGAGACCACAGTTACCAGGTTTAACCATGTTTAGTTGTTTGTTAAAGTTGGAGGGTTAGATATGTAGTTAAAGCATAGTTGTAGTAAGGAAACCCTAGACTGCGCACTTAAATGAGGGAGACTGCGAACTTAATGTTAAGTTCGCAGTCCTCAGCATTCCCCTATAAATAGTAGCTCATTTGTGCAGCTAGGGTTAGGGTTTTGAATGTATCTTTGAGAGCACAAGTAGTAAAGGTGCGAACTTATTTTATGTAGTGCGAACTTGTATCATCCATGGTTGTTTGAAGCTGAATCTTTAATGGAATCGTGTCTTTATGTTTCTTGTGTGTCGGTTCTTACAATATTCATCTAGTTCTTTTAGTTTTCATAGATTAATCAACTAAAACACCTAACAAATAGGTGTTTCTAGTTGATAACAATCTAGTGCACACTTAAGATCTAGTATTTTGGGACTACAAAAAGCTTTTGAAAACTAAAGCTACAACACAAAAGATTTATGAGTTAAGGGTGAAGGAAATCACAAAAGAAAGTAAGAAAGTTCTACCAAATTTCATTGATTCAGACTTGCGATTCGCTGCGACTAAACATCTGAGGAGCCAACAACAACATAAGTGCACAATTTTGATGGCCCAAGGCTACTATACGTTGTATCCATATCAAGTCTAAACCAATCCGATGTCAATACCATAAATTGTTACCCGATATGTAACATACACTTATTTCCCATCTGCTAAGTAGTTGATACTTTGATCTTCCCAAACCGTTCTACAATATATTGAAATCAAAAAACTACATTAACCAAATGGAAGTTGAGTGTAGTCTATTACACCAGAAGTTAGATATACCTAGAACATGCAAATTTACAATCCTAAACATTATGTGCCTTGCTGTATAAAAGTTGACTAATAATTTAGAACAAGATGATCATGATCATTTAGAATGTGTATGTTGGATGGGTATAAAGAAATGTTACAATCCGTGACAATCCGGATTGGATTCATGACCATGATTCTAAGACCGGAAAATATGATTGATAACTAATGCGGAGAACAAACCCTAAATCAAATCACGTAGAGAATTTGAGAAACAATATAAAAAATATCAAATTAGTGAAAGACAACACTAAGGAACTAAAAAGGGGGGAACACAACCATACTTTAATTGAAGGACAACACCACAAATTAACCTGAAATAGAAACAGGGAGGTGTGTATCCGTGATGACGTTTTAACAGAGGAGGGCGAGAGGCCATAATGGCTTCGCAATGATGGTGTTGGATCGAATCTGTGTCTAGGGAGAAGAAGGATGAATATGAGAAGAAGGATGTTGGTGGAGGGTTTATATATATGAATGAGAGAGGCTTTGAAAAATAAACAAGATATTTAATAATATATTTGGGTTTAGTCGAATTTTAACATGTAGCAACTATTATTCATATTCACTTTTTCTTACAATTTGAAACAAGCGAAACAATAAAAAAAATGCAAAAACGAAGCTTAAAATTTCACAAAGAGTAACAATCTAAAATCTTGATCTTCGTTATTCTCCATAAACAAGTTATAAAACCTAACCGAATGGCTAGGAGATTGGCGTTTTGATGTAGGCAGAATGAGTCGAGTTCCCGACCCTAGTCAATGTTTTCAACTCATAAGCAATCCAACATCTCGACCTATCCGTATGATAGAAATATCCCATGCACTTGCAATCCTTCGTGCATTTTCTCTCGCAATCGCTCCGTTTCATCGGCCCATTCCCGCTTGTATACTTAACCGTGAAATGGTCGACCCCTTTGACCTCATAATATCTAAATCCACTCGCCTTACAACCTGGTGGCTTTGTGTCACAATCTTTGCTCCACGCAATAACCCCCTTTGGTGTCGGGCATCCGACACACTGGCTGTCCTCACAAAGCCCGAACTTCCCACACCGATTTGGTAACTGACACTCGTCTTCAAAAACCATCCCATTCTCTTCCTCACGCTTATCAAACATGGTGTACAACAAGCTCCATGCGTTTTGGATCACATCTGCACGGTAAGTGTAGAGTCGTAGGTTCCCATCGATGCCCAATCGGAGATATGATAATGAGCTATTGTACCTAATTTGTCCCATATCTATATTATTAAATTCCCAAGACTGGCCGTTTTTTATATTACACTTGAGTGCGTGAAAGTTATTCTCTTCGTATTCAGTTTCCTGAATAACCAAAGTTGCATCTACAATAGCCACATTTTTTCGGTCTAATTCGGGGAATGTGGATGACCAGTACGGCATGTTTTTGTAATACAAAGCCAATCTTTTAGGCTCAATCACTAAGCTATAAACCCCATCAACATTGTTAGTAACCGACTCCCTACTCACGAGCTTATACGGACCTCCTCTAACCCGCAGACTTTGCCCGACCAAGAGAGTATCCGTTGGGGAATCAAAGCTTTGCCATACAAATTTACCCTTCGAGTCACGAAGCACCATGTTACCATCAGATAGTATAGCGAAACCCACAACACCTTTATTCGCGGTGTTGGTCTGCCACACAATCTGACCATTTGCCTCAGCTAGTATGAGGTTTCCATCAGACCCTAACGAGAATGTGGCGTTTTCGTGGACTGGTTTACCGCGATTAGCTTCCCAGACCCATGCCATGACTGTTTGCGAACGCACTGTCCCCATGCGGAGACCGAGGGTGTATGCGTTTGGGGTGGTGTTGTAGAAACATAGCTGGAAAGGGAAGGTGAAGGCTGGAAGTGGACGGTAAGTTGGTGCGTATTCAGAAAGATAGATCATATAATCGTTACTATATCTTAATTCGCCTTCGTTCACATAACGGAACGTTTCGTTGGCAGGAACAATGCCATTAGAGATAGATAGTGAACTGAAGAGTAAGGATATGAAGATAAATGAAAGAAAGGATGAATAAGCAGCCATTGCCAGTTTGTTAATTTGTGACAAATGTTGGAGAAGGATATATGCCTATTTATACTACTAGGTATTTTCGTTATGGATCATAATCCTTATTTATTTAGTTCTATTGAATATGCGTTTATGCTGGTGGCGTAGGTTTTATATTGTTCTCTATTTCTTAGTTTTTTAATATTCGATTGTTTTCGACTTTATTATTAGGGAAAAGATAACGTACGTATCTTCCTTAACATGAGAAGGGTAGGAAGCATTCTCAACCTTTAGATATAGGCGGTGGCATGATGGTAATTATCAACCTTAATCATGGTCGGCTTAAACGAACCAAGGGTAAATTAGAAAAAAAAAACGTTCAAAACTTTTTCAAATCAAAACAACAGACTTAATCGAAACCTGATTTTTCATCATTTCAACTCGTTAAAACATTCTGAATGATTACACAATAAAAATAAAAAAAGTCGATTACTTTGAACGAAAACGTAAGATCAGTATTTGAATCTAAAAAATAGAAAAACAGAGGATTATATTAGGACGATTAATCATCGAAAAACATAGGATTATGAATAAACGTTCGTATTAGTTGTCAAATACTTTCGATTGTATTTCAATAAGAAGGATTAAATATAAAAATTAGGTAATTTGAAAAAGTTGTAGACAAAAAAGAGGATGGTGATAACAGAGTGTTTTAAACGCACGTTCATTTTTTGAAACGCACGTTGTAAATGTTTAGACGCACTTGAGGTAGAATTTAAAGGCACGTTCCTTGAAACGCACGTTGTAAATGTTTAAAAGCATGTATATAAACGCACCTTAGAAATCATAAAACCAAAACCGCAACCATGTTCATTCGTAAGCACAACCATGCTTGTGAATAAACACAACCATGCTTATGAATAAGCACGATCATCCCACACCCAATCATAACCATGCTCATTCCTGACCACAACCATGCTTGTGAATAAGCACGGTCATGCTTGGATTTTGTCCAGACATTGATAGACGCACATCCATACTTCTTAAACGCACTTACAGAAACAATGCCACCAGATACTCATTTACATAAACGCACGTTTAAAAACCCTTGATTAACTATAAACACACGTTATGTATCTTCTTCTTCATCATACCATTACTGATAATCAAAATTGCATCATCTAATCTTTCTATCAGCACAATACATCCACGATCCTTGATTTTGATTATAATTAACAACATATAATCAAGATGTAAACCTAAGTTAATCATACGATCCTCCCTAGTAATCAATCGTTAAAAAAATTGTTGGTTGAATGAAAAAAAAAGAGCATCATTATAATGGTATAAAATTATTGTAAATTGAATCGTGAATTGAATAGATCGTCAATCGAAAATAGTTAGTCGATCGTCAATTGAATCTACATTATTGTCGATTATAATCGAAACATGAATTGAACTGTGAATGATTAGATCAGTGATTAACGTAACAATAAAAGGACTAAATTACCCTTTTAATTAACCAAGTTTAGGTTAAGTAAACTTAACTATGGTTTTCAAGTGTCATTCCCTGGTGGCTTCATACACTTATCGTATTAAGGAATCTTTCTATTGTATACTTTCTCAATATTATTATTTATTCCATTTTTAAATAGCAAATTATTATTTGACAACAGACAAGTGACAGGACAAAGTGGCAACTAGAGGCATACGGTATTTGAACACGAACCACTTGTGTAAGAAGACTTTAAAGAAGTTCAAGTCAAACAATGATTTTTTTTTTAAGAGGGCAAGCCTGGCTGGCAGATATGGATTGATCCCCTTATTAAGGTTATTAAACTGGCCCACCAAGAGGTGCAAAAATTTGCTAGCAGGTTAACAGTTGACAATGTTATGGTCAACGTAATCAAAACCTCTTGTAAACCCATCAAACAGACTCATGAGCTCATTGGAGGAGCTTGACTATTGGCACCTTTTCTTTTTTTCTTTTTAACGGTAAACCAGCGATCCACAAAACGGGGTGACAAACAACAACAAAACAAGATTACATAATTACAAATTTACAACGATGCCTGTAACAACCCGACCAGGAGGGGCTGAATGTTACGACAGTTTGGTAACAGACTTGCACAACGGAAGCAACGATGACTATAATTTAATATTTTATTACAAATTCTAATCCAAAATATAATTATACAACTTAAATAAATATAGCTCAAAGCTATGCAAGACGAATCGCGGCGGTCGTCGAAGCGGTTGAGGAATACAGTCCTGTAGTCGGTCCGATCTCTATCCGTACATTCTCTAGATTCTCTAAACCCAACGCGTAAAGCTCGAACCTTCTAACATGATAATCTCTAATCCACTCAAGCAAGCATATACCTCGTCTTCCCGATCATCCAAACGCAGTATCTAAACACATGCTTAAAAGAGTTTGGTCAGCAAAATATGCCGGTGAGTCCGTGTAAGTAGTTTAGTAAATCCAAAAACAGTTTATCAGATCAAAACAAGTTTACAGTTTAACACACGTGATGTACAAGCGACCCCTCAACCCTAACACTAGATCTATCTACTGCCATTATAGATCTACAAGGCATAATATATGCCGCAACGGTCCGCAGGTCTCAGTAGAGGGTTTCCCGGGCCCAACGTCCCGGGTCCACTGTGTGTGGGGGATTCCCCAAGTAGTACTACCCATATATTAAGCGGCTCACCTCTGAGTTAATGAGTGTCAGTATAATCCGGCAGCCAATATCTTGTCACATCACAACAGTTTATAAAAAGCAAGCATGCATTCACCCCAAAACAGTTAAAACACGAAAAAGGGGAAGTACACGAACTCACCTTAGTAGCGTTTCACACGATCACCTCTCACCGTCTCATGTCATTCCAAGTCAAGATCCGTTTATCATTCACTGAAAAGATCCTATTCAAGTATTTAAACATTAGCGCGTGTAACCGATACCGTGGTTACACGTGTGGGCACCATCTTATGTCTTAATTGTATTTAATTATTCAAGTTGCACTAAGTAACCAATGTCCATAATGTGGCGTTTACATAATCCCTTGAGTTCCAAGTGTCGAGTCGAGTGCTTCATAGAATATCTCTAGTCTTGATTATCATGGTTATATGTTTATTGTTTTAAAGAGTCATACATCCGCTTATGTTTCTGGATTCCCTAAGTCTCAAGCAAGTAGTCACTTTTATTAGTTTATACATATATATGTCATAGCTATTGTCCGAAGTCCCAAACACATTCAATAGCTAAGCTATTCATTATTTTCATGTCTAGATATATATATGTATATATTCAACATTCAAGTTATACATTATCTTCATGTCCAAGTGATTCACCTAAGATTCAATGCTCCATGGTCCATCTCGTTCAACGCCTTAGTTGTCTTGCTAATATCCTATGTCCACATAATCAATCTATGCATATACAATCGCCGTCTTAACACATATTCTTACTAGTTCATTGTATGTATATGTTAAAATAACAATTCTTTTCTAATCTAAATAGTCGATTCGGGTCCAATGTGTTATCCAAGTCTCATACGTGTCACACGACAGTTACTACTTAAGTCGATATAGTTTGGGTTCTCGTCTATACCTCTCGGGTCTCCACAGTTTGACCGAGCCCCCTGTCCGTTGACTTTTGTTGACTGTCCTTGACCTGCGTTGACCAATTTCCCAAATTCGACTTCCGTTGACTTGAGCCTTGACCCTCACTAATCCTCCTCGCACACCACTGTTTCTATACCATCACCTTCATTCCTAACCACTAATGCTCACAATGATTTATGTTCACTTATCATCAACAATCCATCCTTCTTAATAGACCTTCAACATTATCAACAACACCAACATCCTAATCCTACCAAGATACATAAGATCATAGGGGTTACCTCACACTTATTATAGTCGACACCCACAACACCTTGGCCATCTAAGAGCACTGCTGAAACTCATCGAAATCCCTGGAACCCGAGACCATGCTAAAACCCTTGTCCAGAACCACCAGCTTCACTACCCGTGACCACCTAAGTAACCACCACCTTTATCGTCACCGAATCCCAACCCAACACCACTGTAACTGGCTTCTAAACCGTAACCTAAACCAACATCGGAACCCTAAAGAACCGCCGCCGCCGTCGTACATTCCTGTACCGTCTGTAACCTCAACAACAACCGGTCAGAGACCAGAGCCGGCCGGTCTCCCTCTGCTTCTTCTTCCTCCGTCACTTTCTCTCTCTAACTCGTTTCTCTTTCTCGCTCTCGTTTCTTTCTTCTACCGATTACTCTCTCTCTCTCTAACTCCTATTTATCTCTCTGTCGATCACCTCTGTCTTGATCTCCGTCTCTCTATCCTCTGACGTGTGTGTATCTGTTGATGAGGGTGGCGCCGCCGGCAGTCGACGGTGGAGATGGTGGTCGGTTCCCTGCCTCCGATCCCTCTCTCTCTCTCTCTCTCTCTCTGAAGATGTATTGTGTGTGTGTATTCATTCATTCAACAAAAGAATAGAGGTGAGGGTTTAGGGTATAAATATTGGGTTGTGCCAATGGTTTTAATAAAACCATTTGGGATCAAATGGGTTTTGGTTTGGTGTTGTCAAAAGGAAGAGAGGACAAGTGTCCCCTCTTATGTGACTCACCCGGTTTTCGGGTGGGTTCGTTAACGGGTATTAGTTCAGGTACGTAACACACCTTCATGTATAATATCTTACTATAAGGGTTCGGGTTTTAGTTTCGAATATAAACGTACTATCCATTACTCGTTATTAGTTACTTTATTATAAAATAATAATACTAATATGCTAAAAAAATTCTGGGCCCCATGACCGGGTTGTTACAATGCCGAAGACAACTTCACTCTTCTTTTGGCCCAAAAAAGACTCAACGCTTTAACCTCCCCGATAATGTCTTCCATCCTCGCCTTCTTGCCTTGAAACTAAGTTGCAATAAAATATAATTTGTTTCCTGGTGTAAAAGTAGGGTGATGTAAAAGTTTGGAATGATTTATAGTTGGAAGAAAATTTAGGTTTGGAATGGTTGGAATTTGTAATGATGTAGCATGCTAATGTGGCGTGTTTGGATTTCGGACTTTAACCATAATTGGAGATACTCTAACCTATATAACTGAATAGGTTATGTTTGAAAGCGGTTAACCATTAAGTGGTTGTAAAAAATGAATAAAATACTAATTAAAACAAAACCCAATAACAATCTTTATTGTTTAATTAGGAACTTTTAGAATTAACAAAACGTAACACCTTTACCAGAAATGTAGATAAAATTGCTAAAAAGTGGTATCTTTTGATATATGATTGTTGTTAAACAAAATAGATATTCAAGACCAAAACTTTTTATTGATTCTTAAAAGACACTATGAAAAATAAAGAAAACATGACCCTTATTTATACTAGTTCAAATACCAACATAAACTTATTCAACTTAGGAAAGATAACACTAAAACAATTAAACGAGACTTAGCTAAACAAACTAGATAATGATCAAACAAAAATAAATATTGGATAATTCAAATAACAATTTGTCAATTATTATTTTACTCTTTTAATACTTCGACTTTAACTCTTTGAGTTGATATCGCTACACATTTAACACTCCCTCTCGATATCAACTTTAAAACTCCTTCTACTACAATTTTCATACTGGGTTGGTGTTAGATCTTTCACACTCCCTCTCAACACCTACTTCGCTCATTCCAATTCTTGAACACAAGTCAAGCATCTTTTACTGCCGGTAATACATTTAGCTCGATCGTTTGCTCCCTGTTGAACTCAGTTCGATAGTTTGCACTCTCTTGAACTCGATCAATAACGAAACTCAATTAACTAGAAGAAGGGATAACTTATCAACTGCCTTCAACCAAATTAGATCAAAGGGTTCACCAAGATCTAATTGAGATCTTTTTACCGCTGCCTTTGAACGGGTCTTCTTCTTTTGTTCAACCTACTAAACTACCTCGACACACGGACTTTATCCAATCCCGACACACGGTGATGGCACATCATCATTGAATCAAATACTGACCGATATTGATGAACAACGAAACTAAGTTGACACACAACCTAGATGCAACCTTTTCTTATCAACCACCAACAAGACAACAACCATATGTCAGTCCATCTTTTAGTTGCCAAATGAATTCCTAAGCTTCCTGATCCTTCGTTTATCCGCAATACGCCCATTGGTTTTAGAAGAAAATCGTTGCTCAATTTCTACGTGTGCTGAGTCTACTTGTTAGTTGATCTCAACACACGAAACAACCACCTACACACCACCTTTCGTAGCTTCCAAATTTCCATGAAACCTCAAAAAATTGAATTACCAAACATGTTTGAATAACCGGTTAACTTATGTACCATGCATGACCTTAGTGAAAACTTTTCACTAACCAAAGCATCACAAAATTTAACTGACCTTGTTTCTACATACAATTGCAATATTGTATTATTATTAGATCTCACATGGCACCTACACCGATGGTTGGTGGCCCAATGGTAGAAGCAATGCTTCTAGAAACACCTATAGGGGAGGTTATGGGTTCAAGTCCCACAAAGAGAAGAAATTTGCCGTTCAAAAAAAAACCTACACCGAGACCAAAATAATTAGTTCTTTCCACACCCATGATGTTAATCCCAATTATAATTAAATTATCAGCCTGAATTAATTTTGAATCATATTTAGTTATTCATCAAAACAATTCAATGAACTGTGGACTTGATCACCAACAACAATATCCATTATCAATTCACATGACGCTTTGCAATCACCGACTTATTATGCATCCACCGCAAACTCACATAAATCCAAGCCAAAAACTTGACAGTTTGCTGACGCACTATTGCCGTTAATATAATCAACCTACGTTGATCAACTTTTGTAACCTTACCGCAGTTGCAACCCCACGAGCGATTTGAAGAAAAGACACAATTCAGATACGTGTGTGAGCTCAAGAAAGCATTGTATCGCTCTGAACACAACATCAATTTGCGACACACACTTTTGTGGTTTAGTTCAGGACCCTTTTCTTTATACGTCTTCAAGCAAAGCCGTTCACCACCGTCGCAGCCCCGCGAGGGGCTGCTCCTCTTTCTCGGAAACGACTCTCAAATCGTGGCAATGATACCACTTGTTAAACAAAACCGATATTCAAGACCAAAACTTTTTTATTGATTCTTGAAAGACATTATGAAAAACAAATTAAAAACATGACCCCTATTTATACTAGTTCAAATACCAACCTAAACCTATTCAACTTAGGAAAGATAACACTAAAACAATTAAAATAGACTTACCTAAACAAACTAGATAATGATCAAACGAAAATACATACTGGATGATTCAAATAATAATTTGTCAATTATTATTTTACTCTTTCAATCCTTCAACTTTAACTCTTCGAGTTGATATCGCTACAATTTTAACATTCCCTCTCGATATCAACTTTAAACCTCCTTCTACTACAATTTTCATATCGGGTTGGTGTTGGATCTTTCACAATTATTGGGGTCATCATCTTCGCTTAGTGGAAACGTGTCTCCCATTGATACTTCTTCATGTAAATTTTCTTTCACTTGGATTCCACCTTCAAGAGTTGAAATATGTAATATGTTGTACGAATTCCATCACGCCCAGGTGGTCTTTTAGACATAATAGCCAAAATGAAAGTTTTGAAGATAATGAATCTAAGGTTGATATGACTTTGGTTTCAAATCTCCTTGATATACACCACTTTGAAATAACTCTCACATCCTTTAATAGGTGCCCATATCTTTCTTCCCCCTTCACTTCTTTTATCAGACGCCACACATAAACAAAAACCCTAGGCCCAAATTAGCCTCATATAATCGATTATGGGGTTCGATTATGCATAATGAAGATAAGAGCAGATCTGGTTACGTTTGAATCACGGTAAGAACTTGTTTCACTTTTGATTTGGTCGAATTTTGACCCATATTAGGGTTCCGACTAGTCCCGATTTTGGCCGGATTAGACCGCCTAGGACCCGCCTAATGCCCTAAACGCCTAGATCTCCGACTAGGGGTTTTTTCCGATATGTGTGGCCGACTAGTGACTAGGCGGCGCCTAGCTAGGCGACCGCCTAACCAGCCTTTTACAACCTTATACATGCATAGGTGTGTGTATATATATATATATATTTGTGTGTGTTATAGATAAAACAAAACTACACTTAACTTATACCATAATGGTTACATGACAAAACCTTTAAGACACACATCTTTCCTTCCTTTCCTCTTTTGGCCGAAAACAACAAACCAACAAACACTTGCACTCCTTATCATTAAGCCGAAAAGGACAAGACACCAAGTCTTCTTGACAACCAACTTTATAGAACAATAGGGCCTTGGTGTATGACAACTCTCCTCCCCATGTATGATCATAACCCAAAGAGATTGATCCCTTTTCCTTGTCCTCTAGTTTTGGCCGATACACAACAACACATTGAATAATCCTTTTCAAGTGGATTAACTCAATCTTACATAAAAGAAACCATCACAACCTTTGTGACAACCTCCCATGAGACAAGAATACCCATTTATAGCCACCCTACATACATTCTTCCTCTCTTCGTTTTCTTTGCCGCTAAGAAGGATAAAAACCCCAAACGCCTTGATGATCATTAATGAGTTTTGTCCAAAATATACATGCATGACACTATTGGACAAGATATCATCACTTACACCCAATTAGGCCTTAATTAGGCAAGTTATCATCTTCCTAGCCTTGATACAATCCAAAACAAGAAGATCTCTTTTGTCCTCATTATTTGGCTGATTCCCAAGGGCACCACAATCATCCATCCTTATCACACAATGTCAAAGTTTTACACTTGAATGGATTGTACTACCAAAGCCTCAAGAACCAATGTAAGGGACTTGCCAATTGACGAAGTATAAAAAGGGGTTTCTAGTTGAGTTTGAACATACACCTTTCACTTACCAAGCAAACTACCTTGTCTCTCTTTCTTTTTTTTCGACCGAGTATCCCAAGCCCCAACCCAACTCAAATTAAAGCTATAATCATCAATCAATAAGCTACAATGGAGGAGATAAATCGTGGGAAAGATCATGAGGCCACTCAAACCCGGTTCATCACCATTCATCCCTAGGTAAGTCGACTAACACCTCAACTCTTATAAGATTCATATGATTCGTCCCTTAGCATCATTCACCCGAACACCACCCTTTTTGCCTTATATGACATTGTAATCGGCCCAAGTTAAACACATACACATGTTGGTTTTGTTGATAAAACATACACATGATTAGATCACTATTATGTACACACCCAAATATATATATATATATATATATATATATATATATATATATATATAAACATTATACACATCCACAGTTACATGAAACATATGTACACTCGACACACAAACTCACGGATACACAAACAAGTATATAAACTCGGTTGAATAACACTAGAATCGATTTTGGAACCAAAACATGCATGTATATATATATCCGAAGCTACATCACATTATGTATGTAATTATATACGATTTCATGTAAACATACCTACAAACACTTATGATGACTCATTTGTACATTGATTGACACAAGTGAGTCATTTTTTTATGTTAAACAATCGTATTTGAAGTCACTTATTCTTAAAAAGCTTCGGCTATGATAATAAACATACGTTAAGTGGGATCAAACATGTAGGGCTGTGCAACGGTTCAGAACCGGACCGAACCGAACCGAACCGGACCGAACCGCGAACCGTTTATTCCAAAATATGAGAACCGGAACCGGAACCGATAATTACTAAACGGTTCGGTTCCAGAACCGGGTGAAACGGTTCTCATGAAACGGTTCTAGGCCGGAACCGGTTGTCAATAAAATTCTAAAATTAACATTAACAATTAAATAAAAAAATAAACAAAAACAATGATTTTTCTTATAAAAAATTATCAACAGTACCATGGTTACTAAAAGTATAGCAGTTTACGTATCAAAATATGTTTTGTTCGGATCAGATCATTCTTTTTATACAGATTTAACAGGTCAGAACAAGCTGCGCCGACTGCTGACCATCACATAAGGCAATACTATACATTCCTACCAAGTAAAACAATTTAAAAGTGTTAAGAACTATAAAGAAGGAAACAACACATTCTATTTCAAACTAATAATAGAATATTTAAATATTTAATTTAATTCAAAACGGTTCTAACGGTTCTTAACCGGACCTGTCGGTTATAACCAGAACCGAACCGGGAACCGATTATGCCAAAATATGAGAACCGGAACCTATAACATTAATTTGGTTCGGTTCTAGCGGTTCCGGGTCGGTTTCACGGTTTTCGCGGTTCGGAACCGTTTATTGCTCACCCCTACAAACATGTGTCAATACTAGTTTAACACCATGATACAACATAACATATATTAAACCTTTGATCTTTTCATAAATACACCACACATGTTAGATTGGGAAATATTATAGTACCTATGATAACGTGTGGGGCCCGCTTTATTAACAATAGATACGTTTATACAATAAAACGCCCGGAATCCACGAAACTGTACATTTTAAAAATACACATAAAACAAGTAATGACTGTCACGTGCACGAACTATGACCCACATATAATTGACACAAGGGTCCACAAGTTGGTTATGTATAATTAGGGTTGTACTTCCATTCTTTGCTATTAAATCTTAATGGGTTCCTTTCGTGAGTGTATCTATAACATCGAATAACGAATTCCTTATTTGCTAAATCAATAAACGCTAAGGTATTTATATTACACGTACTTGTATTTAATACTGAGGCATGTAATGAGGGAGTGAATTTGAGATCTTAATTATGCTTTATTAGAAAATTAGAGGAGGTGATGTAACGTGACAACTTTAGTACCACAACCTAAACTTACATCTCACTATCTTGTGTTTTAAAACCATTTTCATATCATATCGTATTTTCGGATAAGGCGACAACATTGCATATTGCAGGTCTTTCTAGAAAATCAGAGTTATTACTTACGCATAGGAGGAGCACATGTTGATTAATTGATCCTGTTATCAACTCGGCACCACCAAAATGTCACAATTGCATTAATTTTTGACACATTTAAAGTATTTGGTTTCCGAGATATTCATTTTCATTATTATATAAAATTTGTTACCACAAATTATCGCAACATTGTGTTGACAAACTTTTGGTTCAAAAACTATCTCGCTCGTTAACGCAAATTATCTCTCTCTTCCACCCCACCTAACAAAACTGTTAACTGTTACACAAAATTGTTCTAAGACTACACTACGTGATCATGGCTTTGAGGGGAACATAAAAAGACATGTGGCTCTACCTCAGCATTGAGGACATGGAACAACAAGGGGCAAAATTGGCGAGGTGGTTGTAACAACCCGGCTACTGGGCCCAAAATTTTCCGCGACTAAAAATATTATTAGCAAATACACGTTAGGAGACCGAACTAAAACACGTTAAGAACTCAAACCGAACCCATGACTAAATAAGATTAGTCACCATGGGGACACTTGGCACCATTGCCATGTGCCCCATGGCAACATAACTTTAAAACACATACACACATCACCTCTATAAGAACTTCCTCAAATCACCCCTCTTATTGTCTGATCACCATTTCCACACCCACATCCATAATATACGGTTAGAGAGAGAGCAGAGGGGTCGAGAAGGATAGGGAGGCCGGCGAACCTCCGGTGACCTATGGCGATGCTACTACTGGGGGACACACCCACACCCACCTTCACCGTAAAGAGTTCTAGAGAGAGAGAGAAGAAGAGACTCAAGGAGTTCCGGTCACTGTCAAGAATCGAACACCCAGAAGAGGAGCAGCGGCGGAGTGCCGCCGCATCCGGCGGCGCATCTCTGTTCTCCGGCGAAAACGACAACGGCAGATGATGGTGGTTTCGAGGTGGTGAACGGATGACGGTGGATGATGGCTGTGATAGTAATATAAGCAAGACCCAATAACGTGAGCAACAATGGTGATTGTGATATAGATCCAGAAGGATGATTGTTGCATAGAGGATGACGGGTCAAGCTTGGGTCAGATTCAAGTGGAAAGGTATAAACACACAAACCTAATTAACTAGTTATCTATATGGATGAGATTATAAATAATTCGCGTGAATCACGAGTGGGATAAACGAGCATTATGAAGATAAACCAATTTGATTAATACGATTAATATGAACAATGGACTCGGTTTTTAAGTATATAATCGAGTCTAGACTGATTTATAAGTATGGTAAAAGATGGAAGAATAACTTATACGGATCATTAATCTAAATGAGGGATTGATTCAAACTATGAGACTTTGAGCATTTAAACAGACTAGTTGGTAAGGCTTTAGGCGAGTAGGAGACTGAGAAGTTGGTATATAATCGCCCTTATTAAGTAATGGACACGTTTAGATATTTAAACCAACTAGTTATGGACATTAATCATGATTGAGTGAGACTTTTGGCAAATATATAAATTTAGGACGCACCATTATGAACCAAACATAACTGACACAGTTAATTAGATGAATATGAATCTCATGCATACAAGTGTAAAGTGTTACCATTATTAATACTAACAGTAGTGTTTTTATAAATAAAGTATATGTATGATGACATGAACCAATGTCAACAACTAGTTGGAACACTAATAACCTCATAAGCTCGGCCACACGTGTAACCGCGATACTCAGTTACACCCACTAATGGTTGTTATTACAATAGAACTTTGAACAGGAATCGTAGATAGGCTCAGGACATCGGATATCATAATAATGCAACCAAAGGTGAGTTCGTGTACTTCCCCTTTTTGTTTTACTGTTTTGGGGTGAATACATGCTTGTGTGTCTAAACTGTTTTGTGTATAAACTTACTTGATGTGACAAGGGCTCCCAAAACCAGATGCACACTCATTAACCCAAGGGAGTTGGGCCACTTAATGTATGGGTAGTACTACTTGGGGAATCCCCCACGCACAGTGGATCCGGAAGCCCGGAAAACCCTCCACTGAGGTCTGCGGACCGTTGTGGCATATATTTTGCCATGGGAATCCATAATGGGAGTAGATGGATTCAGTGTTAGGTTTGAGGTGTGACTTGTACATCACCAAGTGTCGTGTTATGTGAACTTACTTTTGAAATGACAATTTGTTTTGGATTTACGTAACTATCTACACGGACTCACCAGCATATTCGCTGACCCAAACTCTTTTAAGCATGTGTTCAGGTACTGCAAATGGATGGATGGCAATCGCGGGGTATATGTTTGCTAGTAGCGGATTAGAGGCCGGTTATCTGGTTAGAAGATTCATGTGTTGCGGTTAGAGCCTCTAGAGATAAGCGGGATAGAGATCGGATCGACTAGCGGATCACGCCTTATCAACTGCTTCGACGACCGCCGCGTTCGTCCCTGCATAAATATTAGTCTATTTATTTAAGTTATGTAATAATATTTTTGGATTAGAAAATGTAAAAACAATAAATATTAGTCATCGTTGCTTTCGTTGTGCAAGTCTGTTACCAAACTGTCGTAACGTCCAGCCCCCACCGGGTCGGGTTGTTACAGTGGTGGCGAGAATGGTGGCCCCGAGTGGTTGCCAACACTACAAGGAATTGGAGGAATAGCGACGACAAATGTCGCTGGTAAAAGTGGTAAGTGTTGCCACTAAAGGTGTCGCTGGTATTAACCATGTATTATTAGCGGCGAAACATTGACCTTTAGCTACGAAAACAGACGTCACGTACTAATTGTTTGAAGCGGCGTCATCATCAGACTTTTACTAGCGACACACGTCGCTGGTAAAGGTTTGAAAACCGAAAATGTTTTTTTTTTTTTTTGCAAGTAATGGTTTTTGTTTTCTTTCTCTTTCATTAGTCTTTTAAATAAACAAATAAAGTCAATAAAAAACATTTATATTAATAAAACAATAACATTACATGAAATAAAAGAAAATTAATAAAAATTTTATTTGAAAAACCTAAATAAAAAAAAAACATTACTAAGCGTTATATTAAGTAAAATTAGGCCTTAAAAGTTGTCATGCCGAAACATGTTCAAAGCTCTTGCCGACCTTAAAAGTATATTAGACTTGAGTAACTTCTATTGCTACATCTTCGGATAGATTAAGATCTTCTTCCATTGTTGCTTTAAACACAGTTTCAAAGCGTTCACACTTAGTTTTGAGATCCAACCACTTATAGTTAAGTGAATCACTAGTGTGGTGTGTTTCACCTACAAGTACATGGAATCCGGCTAAAACTTTAACCTCAAAGGAAGACGAACAGGATGAGCTCGCAACTCTCGTATGATCCTTGACGTTTATCCCCTCAATGTTAACGTAATTTTTTTCCACCTCGGTCCACAACACCACTGTCAAGATGTTTTTAAGTTAATGTTGAAAATGGTAAATTGGTTTCTATTTGAGAGAGGAAGTGTGTAAAAAAAAGGGTGTGATGAGGTAAAAATTGTATGCTGAATTTATATATAATGGTAATTTAATTTTTTACATTAAAGAAAAACATTTCAGGGGGAGCAACGGTTGCATTTGGCTTCGCAGCAACCACGGCGACGCATCACGTCACCATGGTAGCTTGCCTCACACCGGTTGAAATTCTTATATGTCTTGACCCACTCCAGTCACCAAGCTAGCCCCGAGATTGAGATTGTGTTGGTGACATGGAGGGCTTTCACACCACCCTCCCACACCCCACACTACTCTAACATTAATTAGTAGCATGTGTGAAATGGAAAGGAGCACGTGATCACGTGACATGATTCCATATGGTGTAAGAGGAGTCCAAGAACCAACTTGCAAGAAAAATATGAGGATAAGCTTTTTTTACTTTTGTATTCTATTTTTATATGGTTTGAAAAATAAACAAGATAAACTTAAATAATATATTTGGTTTTCTTCGATTTTTAATATGCAGAAACTATTATTCATATTCACTTTTTCTTAGAAACAAGCGAATCATTTAAAAAACGGAAATGCAAAAAGGAGCTTAAAATTTCAGAAAGAGTAACAATCTAAAATCTTGATCTTCGTTATTCTCCATCAACAAGTTATAAAACCTAACCGAATGGTTAGGAGATGGGCGTTTTGATGTAGGCAGAATGAGTCGAGTTCCCGACCCTAGTCATTGTTTTCAACTCGTAAGCAATCCAACACCTCGACCTATCCGTATGATAGAAATATCCCATACACTTACAATCCTTCGTGCATTTGCTCTCGCAATCGCTCCGTTTCATCGGTCCATTCCCGCTTGTATACTTAACCGTGAAATGGTCGACCCCTTTGACCTCATAGTATCTAAATCCACTCGCATTACAACCCGGTGGCTTTGTGTCACAATCTTTGCTCCACGCAATAACCCCCTTTGGTGTCGGGCATCCGACACACTGGCTGTCCTCACAAACCCCGAACTTCCCACATCGATTTGGTAAGTGACACTCGTCTTCAAAAATCATATAATCCTCTTCCGCACGCTTATCAAACATGGTGTACAACAAGCTCCATGCGTGTCGGATCACATTTGCACGGTAAGTGTAGAGTCGTAGGTTCCCATCAATGCCCAATCGGAGATATGATAACGAACTATTGTACCGAATTTGTCCCATATCTATAGAAGGTAATTCCCAAGACTCAGCGTTTTTAACATTAAACCTCAGTGAGTAAAAGTTATTCTCTTCGTATTCAGTTTCCTGAACAACCAAAGTTGCATCTACAATAGTCACATTTTTTTGGTCTAACACGGGGGATGTGGCTGACCAGTACGGCATGTTTTTGTAATACAAAGCCAATCTTTTAGGCTCAATCACTAAGCTATAAACCCCGTCAACGTTGTTGGTCTCCGACTCTCTGCTCACTAGCTTGTACGGACCTCCTTTGACCCTGAGACTTTGCCCGATCAAGAGAGTGTCCGTGGGAGAGTCGAAGCTCTGCCAAACAAACTTACCCTTCGAGTCACGAAGCACCATGTTACCATCAGATAATATAGCGAAACCAACAACACCTTTATTCGCGGTGTTGGTCTGCCACACAATCTGACCATTTGCTTCAGCTAGTATGAGGTTTCCATCAGAGCCTAATGAGAATGTGGCGTTTTCGCGTACTGGTTTACCGCGATTGGCTTCCCAAACCCATCGCATGACTGTTTCCGAACGCACTGTCCCCATGCGGAGACCGAGAGTGTACGCATTCGGGGTGGTGTTGTAGAAACATAGCTGGAAAGGGAAGGTAAAAGGATCAAGTGGACGGTATGTAGGTGCGTATTCAGAAAGATAGGTCATATAATCGTTACCATATCTTAATTCGCCTTCGTTAACATAACGGAAGGTTTCGTTGGCAGGAACAATGGCATTGGAGATAGATAATGAACTGAAGAGTAAGGAGATGAAGATAAGTGAAAGAAAAGAGTAATAAGCAGTCATTGCAAGTTTGATTGTGACAAATGTTGGATAAGGATATATGCCTATTTATACTACTAGGTATTTTCGTTATGGATCATAATCCTTATTTGTTTAGTTCTATTGGATATGCGTTTATGCTGGCGGCGTAGGTTTTATATTGTTTTCTTTTTCTTTGTTTTTCAATATTCGATTGTTTTCGACTTTATTATTATTCCATTTTTAAATAGCAAATTATTATTTGACAAGAGACAAGTGACAGCACACACTGGCAGCTAGAGGCACACGGTATTTGAACACGACCCACTTGTGTAAAGTAAATAAGACTTTTAAAGAAGTTCAAGTCAAACAAATGATTTTTTTTCAAGAGGGCAAGCCTGGCAGATATGGATTGATCCCCTTAATTAAGGTTATTAAAGTGGCCCACCAAGAGTTGCAAAAATTAGCTACCAGGTTAACAATTGAGAAGGTTATGGTCAACGTAATCAAAACCGCTTGTAAACCCACCAAACAGAATCATGACCTCATTGGAGGAGCTTGACTGTTGCCTGTTGGCACTTGATTTGGCACACAAGACGCGTTAAGACCCAAGGCATTATAGCCTAGTGGTATCTTGGTGGTGGGATAAGACTTATGGGCCATAAGGTCCTGGGTTCGAATCTCATAAAGGGGGTTTTCTCATAATTATGAGTTTCCTCCTGAATTAGTGACTTGGTGGTGGAATACGATCGCGTAGCAACACTGGTGGCACGATGATACTCTAGTGTTCCGTGAGTGATTCCAATTTGTTAGCCGTTCAAAAAAAAAAGACGCGTCAAGTTTTGTATGGTAAGGAACACTAAACTTGCAATAAAATATAATTTGTTTTCTGGAGTAAAAGTGAGGTGTGATGTAAAGGTTTGATATCTATAACTTATAATAAAAGAATTGAATATTGATGGAGTGACATTCAACGGAGGCCTCAACCTTCCTTTGAATGTGCCACGTGGCACGTTAAGGTGACAGTTTTTAATTTATTTTTTATTTTGTTTTTATCCATTCTTCTACACTTATCTAACCCTAATCTCTTTAAGAATTTAAAAATAAATTTAGATTTTTCTCTCTAATGTTTCCTCCCATCATTTTTAAACGTTAATATCTTTTATATACGTGATTTTTTAAAGAAAAAAATTACACCAAATTAACGAGCGTTTTATTATCTTTCCAACGAGTACCATAGTACTATATAAAAAACGGAGAAAAAAACGACTATTTTTTATGGGGTTTCGTTCATACAGGAAAAAAAAAACACAAAATGTTCAGTTTATTCATTAATCATGTTTTTTCTTTTAAACCAGGTTCTTATATACAATATTGAAATTTAGCCAAATCGTCATGCTATCATTGGAATTTTGCTCTTCTAAAGATGGATAGGTATACTTCATCAAGATAAGCTACGAGAAAGAATCGCGCAACACTGCAACACATAGTGTCACCTTATAGCAAGGTTATTTTTTTTTATTTAATTACAAGAGTAATAATTATTACGATTAGTATTAGTATTATTATAATGGTTATATTTTTCAACTCCAGGACACTCCCGGGATAAAAGCTAGTGATATGTAGAGAAAATCTAGGTTTAGAAAGCTTGAAATTTGTATAGATGTAGCCCGTTTGGATTTTAGACTTTGACCATAATTGGTGATACTCTAACTTATGTATAACTGAATAGGTTATGTTTGAAAGCGGTTGTTTAAAAACAATAGCCAAAATGAAAGATTTGAAGATAAGCAATCTAAGGTCGATATCACTTTGGTTTAGAATCTCCTTGATATACAACACTTGAAAATAGCTAACTGTTATGGTAATTTTGGGGTTCCATGATAACATGAAAGACCAGATCGGTAAAATTTCCAAAAACTAATTTTACTTTCCCTAATTTAGAAAGACCACTCAAGGCTATATTTCTGACAACTAGATTGGAAAGTCAGGATCATCAGACATACTAACCATTCAAAAGTTTGATTAAAGACATCTTATGCATGAATAACTTTGGCGTGTAGAGTTCCAATGGTCAACAACATAGGACTTTTTTTTTTAAAGGCAAACATCATTTTATTACCAAACCCAAGTATTTACATGAAGTATGAACATCTCATAGCAAGATGCTAAAAGATATACAAAAACAATACAGCCAGGCCTATCAACATGTTTCTATCCAAACCTGACAGAACATTACACAGTGAGATCAAATTCCATCCATTTTTTCCATTCCTTTGACACATGCTTTGCTTTATTAGTTACCCAATTGTAGGAGAGCGACTTGATTTCGCCTAGGCATTGCTCCAAGTTCGGTCGTTTCCCTGCGAATATTTTTCTGTTCCTTGTCGTCCAAATCACCCAAATCGTTGTTAGGATAATTGCCTTGATAATCTTCTTCTTAGTGCTTCCAATCCCATAACAACATAGGACTTAATCAGTGCATTTTAAGCACACGTCATTAAATATTAATTACAATATAAATGCATTAATTTTAGTATAAAACATATTGTTTTGAGTTGTTTTTATATTTTATTGGTGACAGAGCAAATGGTCACGAACAATTAAAGTTTGTAACAGATACTTATTATAGAAGTTATTTTCAATTGAGTATACAGATATTTCTATAAGTAAAACTTGGTCTAAATAATGAACATGAAAAATTAGAAATCTCTTAATCTTATGCGTAAAAGTATACATACATCTATAATTTAGTTGGTTTTAATTTGATAAAAATCAGGTTGATATGTAATATCCTTATGGAATATATAGCTAAATGGTGTTGGGTACATAAAAGACAAGGTTAGAAGGATATATCTATCTATATAATAATTGAGGTCACTTGGGTTGAATCAAGGTATTAGAGAGGGCCTTTATGATCCAACAACTAATATGGAGCTCCAAATTATGACTATAAAAACCTTTTTCTTTTAATTTTTTTTTTCATTCTCCATATCAAAACTCTCATATTCTTCCTAATTTTTAACAAATCTTTCAATCTTTCTTCTTCACCTTGCATCATTTGTTGATTATCCACAACTGATTAAATGTAAACATCCATAGTACTCTTCTAATGTTGATTCCTATTAATATTATTTTGACTTCTTTTTTATTGTTAACATTATTAAGAAAAAATCAAACCGAATGAAAATTCTTATTCTTTTACGTGGAAATCATTCTTCTTAAACACATGTTCTAATGAAACGGATTTGTGATAAATGGATTTGTGATAAACGAATTTGTGATAAACACATATTCAATCGGATTTATTATAAAATGATAACAAAAATACTATCAATTCCTATTGTTATTTTTTTTATTCTTTTTAAGATTTCCTAATCTAATAACCATTTGAAATCATTCTGGTGTTTATCACATGTTCTAATGAAACGGATTTGTGATAAACGGATTTGTGATAAACATATATTCAATCAGATTTGTGATAAAGGGATAACAAATATACTATCGATTCCTATTGTTACTTTTTTTATTCTTTTTAATATTTAATAATCTAATTACCATTTGAAATCATTCTTGTGTTTATCACATGTTCTAATGAAATGGATTTATGATGAACGTATTTGTCATAAACACATATTCTATCGGATTTGTGATAAAGGGATAATAAGGATTGCGTTTAATCAGATTTATGTTAATTTTATTATTTTCATCACGGTTTTTTAGACATATATTGAATCGGATTTACTATTCGATCGGATTTAGTAATGCTATGTTTTAACATTTGAAAAACAGGATTTGATCCGAAGACACAAACGCTATTATGTCTTATCATAATGATTCTCAATTCTTCAAGGTATTGCATGACCCTTCGGTAATAGTTTTGGTATATTTGTTATTTTCATGTACATATGCCTATTTAATTTTCAAAAATGATTCTTTATTTTTTAATGTTGTTTTTAACGTGTCAATCCAGACTGTGCTGAAGGCCATGAATAAATTTTTGTTGTCTAAAAACATACACAACAGGAACGTTACAGTTGTCACATACGAAGGACAATCTTGGTTGGTACGATTTTTAATGTTTTTAATGTAATTTATTTGAATTACTGTTTTTCGAATTTATGTTTAATATTATTGTAATAATTGACTGTTTTTCGAAAAAACAAAATTAATCACATTTATTTATATTACTGTTTTTCGAAATTATGTTTAATATTATTGTAATATTAGACCGAATTTAATGTCATTAATTCTGAATTATTGTTATTTATTTACATTAATAATAATTAACCGAATTTAATGTCATTTAATCTGAAATTTGAATGTGAATTATTGTAATTTATTTACATTAATAAAAATTGACCGAATTTAATGTTATTTATTACTATCTTTTAATAATTGACCAAAATTACATTAATATTAATATGAATTTCAATTTACCATAATAAGCCCCATTTATTTTTTATTATGAATGATTGATTATTAATCAATTTAACCTTCATTTATGAACGAAATAACTCTCATTTATTTTTAATATTACGATTTTAGTTTTACTATTTGTAAAAATAGTATTGTTGACCGAATATATTACTAATACTAATTGACATTAATAATAATTGACTGAATTGAATGTTATTTATTACGAATTTTTAATCTCATTTATTTATATTAATATTACTACGAAATTATGTTTAAACTATCTTTATGAATTATTATTGGTCTTGCCTGCAATTAATAGGATTTATTTTATTTTTTAATGTTATTTAATATGAGTTTTAATGACATTAATAATAATTGACCGAATTTAGGGTTATATATTACGATTTTTAAGCTAATTTATTTATTATTGACCGAATTAAATTACGAATATATTACTAATACTAAAACTAATATTACGAATTATTATTGGTCTTGTCTGCAATTAATAGAATTTATTTATTTTTTAATGTTATTCAGTATGAGTTTTAACGACATTAATAATAATTGACCGAATTAATTGATATATATATTACGATTTTTAAGCTCATTTGTTTATTATTGACCGAATTAAATTACGAATATATTAGTAATACTAAAACTAATATTACTATTTTTAATTTTAATCTCATTTATATCTTATTGACCGAATTAAAATTTTCTATTACTACTTTTACGAATATATTACTAATTAATAATAATTATTAATATTAACTAACACTAATATTACGATTTTAGTTTTACTATTCGTAAAATAGTATTGTTGACCGAATATATTAATAATTCTAATTGACAGTAATAATTGATCAAATTGAATGTTATTTATTACAATATTTTAATCTCATTTATTTATATTAATGTTACTATGAAATTATGTATAATATATTTTTATGAATTATTATTGGTCTTGCCTGCAATTAATAGGATTTATTCATTTTTAATGTTATTTATTATGAGTTTTAATGACATTAATAATAATTGATCGAATTTAATGTTATATATTACTATTTTTAAGCTCAATTATTTATTATTGACCGAATTAAATTACGAATATATTACTAATACTAAAACTAATATTACGATTTTTAATTTAAATCCCATTTATATCTTATTGACCGAATTAAAATTTTCTATTACTGTTTTTACAAATATATTACTAATTACTAATAATTACTAATACTAACTAATACTAATACTAATATTACGTGCAGAAATTGTTTCACAAGTCACTAGGTTTGTTATTTGCATATTCAACATTTATGTTTACAATATTCTTATTTTATAATTAGTTACACATTTTAAATTTTCTATACATAATTCTTTTGTAAAGGTTTACTGTGATTGGATGACCTGATTTGCTTCAATCAAAAGATATTTCCATTGGCGAATACTGTGTCTTCAAATGGTGTTCAATCGAGCACAAAATGTTTGTTACTAAGGTTGCACCACAAAACGTCATTGATTTTGAAATTTAAATTATGATTTTTTTGTTATTTATGAAGAGTTTTAATGTTATTTATGATAATTTTAATGTCATTGATTTGAATGATTGATTATGATTTGGTTGTTATTTATTAAGATTTTTAATCTTATTTATTGATATTACTAATATTATGAAATTCATTTTAATATTGTTGACCGACTTTAATTTTGATATTACAACTTTCCTTTAATCAATTGTGATGAAACGATATTTTTTTTAAACATATACGACTTTCTTTCAAACATTTATTTAAATCTATTTTACAGTTTATGATTTAAATATAATCTGAAGATCGCACTGTACATTTATTTTCCTACACTTTTATTATTCTTTTAATAATAAATATAATTTAAATATAATTAACAGTTTCCTAAAATATATATAACGTATTCAAAATAATTTTCAATGCTATTACTAATATTACGACCTTAATTTTAATATTGTTGACCAAATATGAGTAAAAACTATTTTCGTTTTTGTTAATTTGATGGAGGTCAATTTTTTGACTTTATGTCTTTGAGTTTGATTGTGTTAATTTTAAGCGTTGTTGACCAATTCACGTCAATTACCAATTCTTCCATTTTTATAATTCAAATATATAAATAAATATTCCTAATCGATCACGTCAATCGAGGCATATTATTTCCGATTTTGCAGAATTGTTCGAGACACAACAATACTATATAAACCTTAACAAATAATAAAATCATTTAATCATCATACCAAATTTAACAACAAAATGAAATGATAATATAAAATTTTAAAATGTTACTTTCTGTACAACTAATAATGATTACTAATGATGTCAATAATAAATTGTATATAATGGGTAAGGCAATTTGAGACGCGGATGATTTTAATGTCATTTATTTGAATGAATGATTACGATTTTGATGTTATTTATTAAGATTTTTAATCTTATTTATTGATGTTACTAATATTACGAATTTCATTTTAACATTTTTGACCGACTTTCATTTTGATATTACGACTTTCCTTTAATCAGTTGTAACTAAACGATAATCATCATCTTGATTTCAATAAGTGTGCTAATTTTAAGATGTTAATAATAATTTGTATATAACGGGTAAGTTAATTTCAGACGTGGATTATTTTAATGTCATTGATTTGAATGATTGATTATGATTTTGATGTTATTTATTAAGATTTTTAATTGGTAAGTAGTATATTTACACAGTTTAAATAATGATGTTTTTTTGCGGCTTTTTGTAACATGTCAAAAGTTGCCTAAAGTGTGTGTACAATGGGTCCTTTTGGCTACATGTTGAAATGGGTCTGGGGTTGATCCTTTTGGTGTCTATTTTTTAATAAAATATAGGAAATTTATATTACAGCATGTGACATTGGACCCATTTTCTTATTAGTTGTTTTTTTAGCTATGTAATCGGTTTGAACCATTAGAGAGATAACATGAAAATTTAAGCTACCCATTCAAGTAAGTGGGTTAAGGATTGTTTCTTGATTTACTTATCACCGTATGATCGTATCTATATCTTTACAACAACTATATTTTATGTAGAACACAAATATGGAATACAATGGTGGAGGTTTTCATAAATTATTGAAAATGAGCTGCACTCCGAGGATCGTGATGACAATGATAACAACTTCGAAGGTGAAAAATCAGCTATCAATGAGCAAGAGTTGGAAGATTTTGATTGAAGTAATGAAAATGGACCATTGGTTGAAGTTCGTTAAGCCCCAACTAAATGATAAGTGTTCTATGCTTAAGCTTAGTTATGATTATAATATAGATATTACCCTTACCCAAATGATGTAATGTGTGATATTGGTTGAAGTTCGTTAAGTCCCAAATAAATGATAAGTATTCTATGCTTAAGCTTAGTTATGATTAGAATATAGATATTACCCAAATGATGTAATGTGTGATATTGTGATAATATGCTATGTAGTGTGCAGTTGTCAAATTAAACTTTACTTACTCGATATATCCATCATTTCGTTACATTAAACTGTTAGATGACATTTTGCATTTAACATCAAAAATAATACATATTGCATTATCAAACATTTAGTAACCAAAACAAATCGTATAATACAATTCTTATTTTCCTACTTTTTTTTTATTTTACTTTCGGGTGAACCGTAGATCCCTACGGGACTCTAACCTAGTGTAGATATAATTAACTATGCTTGGAATTAGTAGTTGGACTTGGTGATATAGCCATGGCAACGGAAAAATCAAATAGCCATGGGCTAATTTCACCATAAATTAAGTTGGGTTCAGATAAATGATTAGATTCTTAGTGAAATGGGCCTGGAATGGGATGGACTTAACGTTTGCTGCTTGAGACTCGCATAGTCGCATATGACACAGAGACCAGAAAAGAAAATGAGAGATTCACGAGAATGGGAAAAGAAAATTAATGTTTTAGTTAATTGTTTTTATGAAGAATTTAATAGAGTGATAATTTGGGTGAAACCTATGGGGTCCAGGTTGTAATTTAGGTGAAACTATAGGGGATAAGGTTCACGCCTGAAAGTATCTTGGTGTATGTCACCTCTGCGTGTATGTTGAGCTCAAAAGGGTGTATAATGTAAATGTGTGTAAACTATAAGGGTCATAGGTTACATACGCCTGAATTCATCCACGAGTATATAACCTAAAGAATTTTAGAAACAACTAGATGGCGTTCCCCGCACGTTGCGGTTGCGGGGGGAGCGATTTGGCAATAGGTAACATGATTTTGTATATTGCTAGTTATGTATTAGGTTGTTGGGCGTTTAGTTAGATTTCTACATTGTCAGGTGCCATTATATCCTTTGCTTGCTGAGCATTGCGGATGCCAGCGGTAAAATGCCTTTTTTTAAGTAACCTTAGATGACATAAAGAAGATAAAAGATTACACCCAACGTTGTCAAATGTCATCACCCAGACACCCCTAACAAACATTGTCAAATGTGTACATTCTGAAATGCCACATATCCTTTGCCTGCTGGGCATTGCGGATGCTAGCGGCGCAATGCCTTTTTTAAGTAACCCAAGGAGACGGTTAAATCCATAGAATGAAAAATAATCTATTACATAAATCGTAAACGTATTACATAGATCGTTAAGTCTATACAACATTATATTTCTAAGGAAGTCGAACAGTGCTTGTATTCTTTACAATGTTGCTATATGGAGGGTGTGATGGCTGCAGACTTTTGGCCTCGCATCGTTCAAAAAACTAACCCAACCGCACAAAACTGCAATATATAAAACAAAAACTAACCTGATTCACGTTATGTTACTACTCTAGTTGCATAATGTAACATGGAAAATAAATAATTAAACAACCATTTTGTTATTTAAAAAAGTTGCATCTCCTACCAATATAACAAACCTTTGACATCATCCATCGACTTTGCAATGCTAATAATGACAAATTGCCAAAATATAAAAACGAAGGACATTCATATGTAATTAGCTTAATACATGATTTCAAAGTTAAGTACTCAGAGTGTCGCTTATTCCAATTAACATGCAGCCAAAGAATTTAAAGGCATGCACAAATAAAGTATATGGCGCTTCTATTAACAAAATTCTTTAGGCATAAACCAAATGATTTCAACATATAAAGATAATAATAAAGTAAATAAGTATTGAAACATATGCAGTTACGCTCAAAACTTACCAACTATTTCCTTGACATTTAGAAACATAGGCAAAAGATACAAAAAAACATGGAGGTCGTTTTACTATGTTTCCAAAAAGCGAGTATCACGGGAATTAGCTTGGTTATAATGGTTAATTATCATCTCCAAGTTACCTTGCTCATAATATATGCTAGAAAAATTTCCTAAAAATACCAAAGCATGACAGAGAATGGCTTTTGATTCATGTGGAGCGTAAAATCAAAATATTATAGCATCACCCACCAAAAGCCATGGCATAGTCTGGTTTAGACAGAAGAGCACGCTAATAACATACAGTAGCTTTTGGAACCATTCCCAATCCAAGCAGATACCTTGCGCTCCCGTTTTTTAGGCTACGTGCTGATTTCAAAATACTTTCGGATAAGCTTTTAGGCGCAAAGTAGTTAAGAATATATTTTCAATGTCAAAAGGAGGAAGAATATTTTTTAAATACCTTATGCCCTTGAACTAAAAGCTCAACTACGGTTGCCATGGCAACAAGGCCTTTCAATTTGGGTCCGCAGTAACGTTAATTTTCCGGTGGAAATAATCCTTTCGGAGTTGATTATTTAGTAATACATCAAACAAATTTATACTTAGTTAACACCTATACATTAGGCACTACCACAATCCAAAACAGTAATCAACAACCTAATAATAATAAGCATAAGCACAATTCCACTATTAATCCAACCAAATAACAGTAAAAAACATATATAATCATCAAAATCGTGTTTTAAAAAGTATAGTTATACGAAATTAGATTAACCCATCAACCCATTTTAACTCGTTATCCTAGCTGCTTAATAAAGCTAAACACCAGGTTTGTAAAAAAAACGATCCAATTACCTCACCCCTTCAAGTTAGCCTAGAGATTAACTGAAGCCAAGGTGTTCTGCCCATCATCTCCTCATGTAAAAATATGAATTCATTAGTAAATTGAATCATCAAACAAACATCCATAGATATAATTAACTTACATGCTACAACTATAAAGGTAATAGAGGATAAACTTACCTTGCTCGTGGCCAAATCTACTTACCAATGTAAGACCCATTTGTGTTCATTATTGGATTGAAGAATTCGTCACCGACCGTCGTCGCCTACATCAAGAAGAGGCAAGAGCGCAACTATAATATATTCAAATGAGAAAGTTGTTCCAAGAAGATGCCTCTAAACTCGACACCGGTGTGCAATATGTGAAAGGATCACGCTATAACAGTCATTGTCATCGGCCCTCTTTCTAACCGTCAAATGGTAACGGAAACCCACTAAGCCCCAACTTAGCCGCTGCTGGTCTTCTCGGACACCGGAAGTTGTCACCAAAGCGATGGCCAGAAGAGATGAAGGTTGAAGGTTGCAGTGGTTTAATGGCAGTGGTATCATAATTTTGGACTTGGATCTGGATTGAAATGTGGAGAGAGAGAGAGAGAGAGAGAGCGAGAGGGAGAGAGAGAGAGAGAAATAGAGAAAGGTGAGAGGAAAAGAAAGAAAAACGAATGTGTAAAAGTTTAAAGTAGACTTAAAGGCATGACATGTATTGTACCACCCATCCTGCACAAAGTACAACATGACAAAGCATAAACGAATTGCTAATTAGAAGTACATAAATGTCGACCATTTAACATACGTTTATTTTACCGTGTGCTCTCAAACTCTATAAATTAAAGAGATCCCCTGGGTTTTTCAAAATCATTTCCATACTTAAAATTCAATTCCAATCACAGTGGTATAAGTTTTATCCATTTTCAACCATTAATTAATCTGGACTCATTGATTTTATGAACAAACTCTAACCTCACTTAAACAATCTAATATGACCCTTAAAAATGTTTGGTCAGTAAACTTTTTATAGGGGTTTGGATTAGTCCGACCGTAGTCGAGCGCCATAAGTGGGAAAAAAAATATAGCGCCCCCTGTACACCATTACAGGGGGGCTCCATCTTGAAAAATCTGGTTTGGGCTCCATGAGTATAGCGCCATTTGCTATATGCCCCCTCCAATCAGATTTTGCCACATCACCCCCTCTCTCTATTTTATTATTTTTTTATTTTAAAAGATATAATAAAATATTAAAAGGGGCTTTATATATAAAGCCCCACCACTACACCCCTTTTCCACTTTATCTCTCCATGCTGACTCAGCAGCCACGTGGACCAATCAGGAAGGGGGGCTTTATATATAAAGCCCCCCACTACGCATGGTCTTATGGATGGTTTTAGAAGGATTAGGTACAAAAATCTGGTTGAAAACAAGTTTGATGTTTTCGAATTTTTGAACAATATAATCTAATAATTAGGTGTATAAGAGAGACCTACACCTTGTTACATCTGGGTGTAGGGGAGTCATATGCCTAGTTACTTGAAGGCGTATGTCTTATATGCTCGAAAGGGTATTTTGGTCATTTACAAGCCTGATTTATCTAATTTGTGTCGTTTTGGTTGTTTTCGATGTGTTTATTGTGTTTTCAGCTATGGCTCATCTGGAACCAATGGCCAAGCATAATAATTGTGTATCTGAACCTGAACACAAAGTTTGCCAGAGAATTTGCATATATTATCAATTTTAACAATCGCTCTAGGATTCACTAGGCAATCTGAAAAGAATATGATGCATATGCTAGCCATCAACAACTTTTCTAGGAAACGTCAGTTGTGGATTGTGATAGAAACCCAGTGAATATATCGGAAGATACTGTATCAAGAAGTTATTATTACCGATCGAAACATTAGGGAGGTTTTACATTTCAATGACTAAGATCCATTTCAACTTAACCTAAATCTTGTTCGAGGAGGCTCTCTCTGAATGAAGTATGATAGGACATGACGAGGTGGGGCCCAGTTAAGCTAAACTGGCCCACACCAAAAACATGGATAATGAACTTGGCCCAATAGACCTAAGCCCATTAAGTTTGGTCTAACCAACTTAAGACATAACAATAGACGGTTACGGTTAACAAGCCAGTTGATAAGATAAAACAACCAAGCCGATCTTTACGAATGACAGCTGATAATGATTATCTCCTACTATTCCGGGAGAACTATGACTAGGATACGACTACGCACAGATATCTGGGGGAGAGGAGACCTCAGCTATAAAAGGAGGCCCCAGGTAAACGTAATATTCATTCCATAACTCTCAATACACTCTCATTATTCCTAGTGCTTAAAAGCCATACTTATTCTCACGCCGGAGGGTGGTCATAGAAAAGCCCCCAATCCTGTGACGAATCCTAACGGTGTTATGTTTTGCAGCTAGATAGTTCTGTTCGTTTGGGAAGGCTGGAAAGATCTCTCTGTATCATCTAGAAGACTTGACCCCCTCAGGTACTTGTTTCTTCAGGTACATTACAGACTTGATCGATGTTGTTTGATCTGTCAAAAATAAGTAAAATATAATGTAACGAAAGTCAACTTGTCTTCAGGAGGAATTGGTGGAAAGTAAAGTTTTTAACTAAATTAATTATTTAACTTTTTTTGTTTAAAAATTATTTAACTAATTAATTGATTTGATTTATTCAAAAGAATTAAGAAAACTCACTACTTTGATTTGATTAAGAACAATATAAACATAAGATGTACATGCATCAATTGGTGGTGTTGATATTCAAAAGATAAAGGTGTACATGCATTAATTGGGCTTGTCCCGATTGCTAAGTGTTATATGTCTTATGTTTAAAGTTTGATGGAAAATTAATATCGAGGTGGGGGGGTCTCACTGAAAGCAATCTCTCTATTCCTACAGGGTAGATGTAAGACTGTCTACGTTTTACCCTTCTTAGTACCCTAACTTATTTTTGCTATTGTTGAGATTAAGTGAGTATGATGATAATATTTTTCTCTCTATTTCATCAAAGTCGCATTTAACATGAGGGAATCGAAGTGAACATTCCTCCTAGCTAGATTCACCATTTTCAGAACCGTACCCTATCCAAAGATAACCTCTATGACCGAATTTTATTTACCTTAATAGGCGTCCACTTATTCTAATAAAAATTACTTCGTAGATCTATAAATCTAGCTATATCCAATAGTTTCAATACATTAAACATCTCTAGCTATATCCAATAAAAATAAATTCCCAAACCACGGCACATCCAATAATGTTTTTTTTATGAGAACCACACAAAAGCATGAGAAAGTATTTGATACAAAGTACCTTTATGTAAGAAGTGTAAAAAGTCATAACATCATGACACGTGTAAAATGACAGTTACAATTCCCAAAGTCGTTCGTGATTCATTCTAGGGGTATTTTACACCTTTTGTATACAACTGCTTCTGCTTCCTCCTGTAATCACGTCTTAATTTCGGTAACGTTTTCCGAATTCAATTCGTAATCCCAAAATGCTAATTGTCGATCTAGCTTTTTCAAAAATGAAATTCAATTGAAGAGGTTATCAACATGATCGGTAGGTTACTCTGGATTTTTTTTCATTAATTTTTCGATTTTTACGTCTATCCAATTCAAATTTTCGTAACTGATTACACTATTTTTTTCACATTCCTAACATCTCAAAACTAGAATACTTGTCGATCTAACTTTTTTTCAATAATTGATAATCATTTGAACAGTTTATCGACATGGGTATGTTACTATTTTTTTGTTCATGAATATAGCAGAATGGGTTGATATACAAATATGAATGTGTTATTAAATCTCTCGTGCGTTTATAAACATTTTATACAAATCAATGTATGATATTTTTTGTGTATGGTGCGTTTTTTGTTTACATGTGTGCATTATTGTATAGTTACATGTGTGTTTATATGTAAGATTGAAATGCGTTTATATGTAAGATACGTGCGTTTTTGTGTTTACATGCGTGCGCTATTTTTTAATGTTTTATCCATGGTTGTTATCCACACCTATAATATTCTAAATAAATTAACGTGTGTTCTTAAGAACTAATTTGCGTTTTTTAGTTAACATTGGTGCGTTTTTTTTAAATGTACATGTGCGTTTTTTATACTTTCAAAGATGCTTTCTAAACGTTCTTTGTACTCATTTTTGATCTAACACTCATTATAATTTGAAAGTCAAGAAAGTAGCATGCGTTTATTCTTTGCTACTCACGATCAATAGCATGCTCTGTTTTTATCTGACTCATTTTTTTTGGAGAAGCTTGCTCTGTTTTGTTTTCCAAAACAGAGCATGTTCTGAGGTGGGTTTTTTTTTGTTTTGTGGTTTAATTACCGGATTTTTGAAAGTAACAAAAGATATCAAATGTGCGCTAAAAGAGGATATTGTTAGTTCAGATATTTGAGACGCATGCCTTTCAGAAAAAAATATTGAGACGCGTGTTTGAAAGAATTAATTATCATTTGAGATGCACGTTTGATTAAATATGTTTGTTTCAGACGCACTGAAAGAACTAATTATCATTTGAGACGCCCATTTGAAAAAAATTGAGACGAACATTTGAAAGAACTAATTATCATTTGAGATGCCCATTTGAAAAAATTGAGACGAACGTTTGATTAAATATGTTGATCACCAACTCACGTTCTTCTTTCCTTATCCCAACATTTAGACTTTCTTTACCCACAAAACAGAGAGTATAGGCAACATTTAAAACATTTTCATTATCTACGCTCCTTTTCTATATTTTGTTTACGCCTGTCTTCTTAATCACAGAGGTAATCATCCATCCATATTCTTTACTTTCGTGGTTATGTTCTTGACCATAGGTGGTAAGTAGCTTCTTCTTCATCATTCTTGTTTTGCGTTCCTCTTTGCTAGCTAATGATGGTAGTCGTTATCGGTTGTTGCCATTTTTTTTCCTTGTGAGATTTCAGACGCACAATAAACATTTTGATAAATTATGTATAGCATGCATTATTTCTGATTGAATCATGCTCTGTTTTTCGTTCAAAAACAAAGCATATATGCTTTCTTTTTATTACCTAGTCTATCATTATTGTAATCGAAGGCAACGACTGTAAGAAAAAAGAGGAATTGTTATCGTTTTAAAACCATAGTTAGTTACTTTCCTTTTTGTACGCGATCATAAAAACCCACAAAATGAAATTAGGCGGTATAATTAATTAAACGAATTAAATTGAAATTTGATTATTGTAATTTGTCTAATATGCCCTTTGCTCGTTTAACGGAAACTAATCACGCTTGAAAATTTCGATCGTCCAACCGCCTCGGTTGAAGTTTAATCAAACGGCTAAGAATCTTTCTTGTGCTTTCTACGTTAAGAAAGCTTTGACATTATCTCTTTTCAATTAACATAACCAGACCAATCCTAAACCGATAGTTAAATGAATGTGTTATTAAATCGACATGGGTATGTTACTATTTTTTTGTTCATGAATATAGCAGAATGGGTTGATATACAAATATGAATGTGTTATTAAATCTCTCGTGCGTTTATAAACATTTTATACAAATCAATGTATGATATTTTTTTTGTATGATGCGTTTTTTGTTTACATGTGTGCGTTATTCTATAGTTACATGTGTGTTTATATGTAAGATTGAAATGCGTTTATATGTAAGATACGTGCGTTTTTGTGTTTACATGCGTGCGCTATTTTTTAATGTTTTATCCATGGTTGTTATCCACACCTGTAATATTCTAAATAAATTAACGTGTGTTCTTAAGAACTAATTTGCATTTTTTAGTTAACATTGGTGCGTTTTTTTTAAATGTACATGTGCGTTTTTTATACTTTCAAAGATGCTCTCTAAACGTTCTTTGTACTCATTTTTTGATCTAACACTCATTATCATTTGAAAGTCAAGAAAGTAGCATGCGTTTATTCTTTGCTACTCACGATCAATAGCATGCTCTGTTTTTATCTGACTCATTTTTTTTGGAGAAGCTTGCTCTGTTTTGTTTTCCAAAACAGAGCATGTTCTGAGGTGAGTTTTTTTTTGTTTTGTGGTTTAATTACCTGATTTTTGAAAGTAACAACCGATATCAAATGTGCGCTAAAAGCGGATATTGTTAGTTCAGATAATTTGAGACGCATGCCTTTCAGAAAAAAAATATTGAGACGCGCGTTTGAAAGAATTAATTATCATTTGAGATGCACGTTTGATTAAATATGTTTGTTTCAGACGCACTGAAAGAACTAATTATCATTTGAGACGCCCATTTGAAAAAAATTGAGACGAACGTTTGAAAGAACTAATTATCATTTGAGATGCCCATTTGAAAAAATTGAGATGAACGTTTGATTAAATATGTTGATCACCAACTCACGTTCTTCTTTCCTTATCCCAACATTTAGACTTTCTTTTCCCACAAAACAGAGAGTATATGCAACATTTAAAACATTTTCATTATCTACGCTTCTTTTCTATATTTTGTTTACGCCTGTCTTCTTGATCACAGAGGTAATCATCCATCCATATTCTTAACTTTCGTGGTTATGTTCTTGACCATAGGTGGTGAGTAGCTTCATCTTCATCATTCTTGTTTTGCGTTCCTCTTTGCTAGCTAATGACGGTAGTCGTTATCGGTTGTTGCCATTTTTTTTCCTTTGAGATTTCAGACGCACACTAAACATTTTGAATAATTATGTATAGCATGCATTATTTCTGATTGAATCATGCTCTGTTTTTCGTTCAAAAACAAAGCATATATGCTTTCTTTTTATTACCTAGTCTATCATTATTGTAATCGAAGGCAACGACTGTAAGAAAAAAAAGGAATTGTTATCGTTTTAAAACCATAGTTACTTTCCTTTTTGTACGCAATCATAAAAACCCACAAAATGAAAGTAGGCGGTATAATTAATTAAACGAATTAAATTGAAATTTGATTATTGTAATTTGTCTAATATGCCCTTCGCTTGTTTTGTTGGTGCACGATGTCCCTAGGCTAGTATATTAGTAGTTTGGACGTAGTTCGGGGTGTTTGGAGGCGTTTATACGCGTTTTGGAGGTTTTGGGTTGCTGAGGGCGATTAGGAATACACTGATAGCGATTATGGCCCTTAATCGCTTGAATGTACACACGAGTAGCTTGGTTTGGCAGGCGATTAGCCATAATCGCCTGCTATGGGCCTCTGCTAATCGCCTATAGTGAGCTGTTCGTACCCGGGTGGTATAAATACCCTCATTCTCAACCCTAGACCTCAGTTCTTGCCTCACACCTCCAAACACCCTCCCCTGGTCATAGAACGTCTGATTTGATCTCTGTAAACACTCGTGCTCTGTTTTGGTGATTAATAGATAATCTTTTGACCCGTGTGTGTGTTGTGATTACTCGTTTCATTGTTTCAATCTTCGTATCTGTTGTTAGAACATCCTAGAGGGATTCCGCACCTCTAGGATAAAACCCGTGACTGTTGGAACACGCGTTCGACGGTCCTAACAAGTGGTATCAGAGCTGAGGCTCTTATCACGGGTGTTTTAATAACAAAAACGAGCAAAAACAGGTTGTTTTTGGTGTAAAAGTTGAGATTTTTTTTTATCAAAAACCTGTTCTTAGTTTGAAACTTTGAGTTTTTATCAAAAACCCCTATTTTTCAAAATCTTAGTGTGTGTTTACGGTTAAAAACGTGTGTTTTTTATCAGGTTTTGTTCTAAAACTATTTTGACAACTTGTCTAATCATTTGGGATCAAAATACAATGTTTTAGATAAGATTTTGAAGCAAAATAGGTGATTTTTGAGCAAAAGTGCGGCTGCAGATCAGATCAGGCGATTAGCAGGGTATAATCGCCTATAGATATCACACGATTAGGGTTTGATAGCAATTAGCCCCCAATCGCTAGTACTGTACTAGCGATTAGCACCATACTCGCTAGATTATTCCTGTTCCTTTACACGATTAGGTGCTACTCGCATGCTACTGTTCATGCGATTAGCCCTAATCACGTGACATACCCAATCGCCCTGAAAATTCCTAATCGCGTAACTATTTACTAGCAATTAGCCCTAATCACATGTAAAAACCCCCAATCGCCTATATTAACTAGCAATTAGCCCCATAATCGCCTAAAAGGTTCTGAAACATAAAAATTGACTAAGTATTGGACTTTTAACATACCTTAACTTACCTTAACATATGGCGAACCCTTGGGGACATCTGAGTCAGCCGAGAACTCAGTATAACCAGCAAATGAACAACCAAATGAACAATCAAGCAAACGTGCCCACGAACCCTTGGCAGTTCTCAGCTGAACGAAACGCGCAACGGATGCAACAAGCGCAAATGCAAGCGAATGTTGCCGGAATCAATCCGTAGGCGCTAGCTGCTCAACAGCAGGCAATGAATGCGAATCCTTGGGCACTTGCAGCTGCTGCTAACTCTCAGACAAACAATCTGTCGTCCGTTCTTATCAGTGACTTAGAGACGGGTAGTTCTAACCGAGCACCGAAATTGCAATATATGGCAGACTACCATGGATGGAAGGGCAGATTTTAGTCACATGTTGAGGGTATCGATGGCTTAGTATGGTCAGCTATCGAGAATGGGTACACAAGGCCGTTGGTTGAAAATTCTACTACTCCGGTTTCTATAGAAGACATGTCTGAGGAGCAGAGGAAGAAGTATAACTATGAGAAGAAGGCGATGGCAGCGTTAAAGCAGGCACTTCCCAAAGACATTCTTCATCAGTTTGCGCAGTGTACTACTTCGCAGATGCTTTGGTTAGCGCTTGCTGAGCGTAATGAGGGGAATCAGAAGACACAGAAGGTGAAAGTGGATCAGTTGAAGAATGAGTTTGAGAACTTCTGTGCGATGGGAAAGGAGTCGTTAAGAGATCTAACAGCTAGATATTATCATCTGATGTCCGAGATGTATCAGTACGGGGTTATCTACACTTCAGCAGAACTTGTGGAAAGATTTGCAGAGACGCTCCCTTCACACTGGCATCAATGGCTGGACATTCAGAAATCCAACAATGTCTATCAGACACTCTCAATCAATGAGTTCGTGGCAGAGCTGGAGAACAAGGAGATCGAGGAGATCAGGAGAGCTAATAAGCCGCCCGTTGTTCAGAATCCCAGCATTCACTATGGGAATCCAGCTCAGGATATCAGTGTGGGTGGATCCAAACCTCAGACTGCGTTCATGGTTAATCCTGATCCAGTCTTTGCGTTTGACAACTATGGACCCCCATCTGATGTTCCTCCACCTGTCTTTCCTTGGGGTCAAGGAAACCAGTATCCTTCTAATTTTAATAATACTAACCAATTTGGTGTTAATCCGTTTGCTCATCTTGCAGCACCAGCTCAGGCAACTTCCAACTTTGGTGGACCTTCTTCATCAGGGTTTGGTGGTGCTTCATCTGCTAACTTTGGTGGATATGGAGGTGCTTCTACTTCAAATCAGGGTGCCTATCGGACCAATCCTGTTGCAGAACAGCTGAACACTTCGGGTTTTGAGAAGGTGACTGTAGAGTTAGCCCAAGAACATATGGCTCTGCTGTTAACCTTGGTCAATTCCTATAGTGGATTAGTTGCAGGGCAGATCGGGAATCGTTATCTAACTCAAGAAGATTATGCCCAGATCGACAAGGATGACATGGATCTGATAGACATCCAGTGGCACTTCGCTAGTGTGGTGAGACGTGCAAAGGATTATATGGATAGAACTGGAAGGAGAGATGTGCTGCTCAACAACAACACTAAGTTTGGGTTTGATAAAACGAAGGTCACCTGTTACAACTGTGGCAACAGAGGAAACTTTGCCAGAGAATGTGATCGACCTAGACAACAGGGAAATCAGAATCCCTTCAACAACAACAGAGGCAATCAGAATAATCAGAGGCAGCAAGCTCAGACACAACCAAATCAAAATGCTGAACGAGCTCTTGTCCCAGTTAACCATCAGAACCAGAGGCCTCAAGCAAACAACAATCAAGCCTTGGTAGTTCAAGAAGATGAAGTGTTCAACTGGAATCACCTCATCACTGGTGAACAAGCTCCTCAGGGTGGTGCAGCATGCTTTGCCCAAATTATGTCTGATACTCATGAAGAAGTTGAAGAGAGTCCAAGTCAATCTGAAGCAGTTATTCCTGAAGTTGAAGCTTTGGATTGTGACTCCGACTGTGATTCTGATGAAGGGGTGGATCTGGAGGATTTGTTAGCTGAAGCAGACGCCTTGATCAGCAAAAGGTCAATACTTGTGGATGCTGACTGTACAAAGAACAACCTTACTAATTTCTTCAGACCAGTGAAGACGGCTGCTCATTATGCTTTGATGGCCCTTACAGAGTCGTCTAATCAGGTATGTTCTTCCTCCAATTCAAAACCTGAATGTGTTGATTGTAGCAAGCTTAAGTACAGACTTGATGTCTTAACAGACGAAAATCTGAACTTGAAAGCTGACTTAAGTCAATGCCAAGAGAGCAATGAGGTTTTGAGAGCTAATGAGAAAGCCCTCAAAATCACCATTGATACTCTTAAGAAAGACTCCACTGAGTGTGATCAGTTTAAACTCAGAATCAAAGAATTAACTGATGAGAATCTGAATTTAAAAGCTGATGTAGGTCCATTGCAAAGGTCAAATGATTCCTTAAAACAGAAAGAGAAAAATTTTCTTAAAACTGTTGAAAATTATAAGAAGGATGTTTCTGAATTGTCTAAAACCCTAGCTAACAAGCAAATTGCTATTAATAATTATATAAATGAGGTTGAAGACACTAAGAAACATTTGGCCATTGTTAATTGTGACTATGAGAAGATCAAGAAGAAACTTGAGAGTTACCTGAACTGCAAGTATGTTCTTGATCATATCATCGAACACTCAGATAAGGAGGGCAATTCCACCAGTCCCATATATGCTCAGTGTCCTCCCCCGGTAAGATTCGAACATCATCACAATGATATCTTACCGAAGGAAGAGTTTATGGACTTGGCAGCAGAAGCAGCTAAAGCTGCAGAAGCGCCTAAAGTGATGGAAGCAGTTAAACCTGCCAAAGTCACTAAGGCTGCTCCTCCTGCGCCTAAATTGACGGAAGCACCTAAACCTGCTGAAGTTACTAAGGCTGCACCCACTGCTGTTGCTGCCAAACCTGGTGAGATTGCAGATGATGCAAGTGTCTGCGAGACAGACTGTTCTGAGGATGAGCTTGATGAACCAGAGAGGTATGCACCGGTGAAGGATACGGACATTCCTGTCCAAAATCACATTCTGTGTGAGCTTGAGCCGAAAGTGCAAGCCCCTGCTGGTAAAACAATCAAAGTGTTCTATCAATTGAAAGGGTCTGATAAAATCTATGCTGATGAGGAATTTCCTTATAAGCACCTGGCACCTGGTCTTGTTGGTAAGATCTGGCAAGAGTCTACCATTACAATTGAAAAGGAACAATGGGGACATGGGAAAAAGGGTCAGGGTAATCAGTCCAAAAGAAACAAAAGTAAAAATCAAAAGAAGAACACTTTGAGCTCTAAAAATCAAGCTCAGGAGAACTCTCCCAAGAAACATGTTACTCAGTTTGTTGGATCTTCAGGCAATGAGTTTGATAATTATCCTAAGACAGACTGGCAAAAAGAATGTCTGAAGGATCTAAAACACAAAAACACGTTTGCCACGAAAGCCAACAAAAGGAGTAAGGATGTTAATGCTCCACCATTTGAGGAGTATAGATCCTGTCACAAGTGCGGGGTTCATGGGCATTTAGTTGCTGCTTTCCCCGAATTAAGACGCAAGAGGATCGAAACAAATGATGCTCCTAGTTCTAGCAACTCTAAACCGCCTGTTTCTCCTAAGCTTTCTGAGAAGCAACAAGGTAAACAGACAGTTTATGACACTCGTAACAAGATTGCTATGAACCAAAAGCCAGTTGATGGCAGGGGCCCGCATTCGAGGGGGAGCCAAGATCCCAAAAAGGTTCAAGCAGCGCCTAAGCCACAAGCACAGGCTGCAGCTAAACCTGAAGGCACCCCTAACACTGCTCCACGTGCAGTTAAGTCTGAAGTGGATCCAAAGGCTATCCCACCACAGGAATCTGAGGCTGGACCTTCTAGCCCCAAGGCAAAGAAGAAGCCCAAGCCAAGGAGACCGGGAAAGACTTGGAGACCCAAGTCACCAACTAAAGAAGGAGGATCATCTGTTAGTGTAGAAAATGCCGGACCATCGGAAGCAACACCAACTCCTAACGGAAGGTGGGTTGACTTTCCGACTTTGGATGTAGATGGTAGACCCAAGACCGTCAAGGCTTGGGCCCCCCTTAACCACTAATCTTTGAATGTCGTGCAGGGAGTTCCACAGGGCCTTATCAGCATCCTATGGATTGTTGATAGTGGAGCTTCTGGGCACATGACAGGCGACTTATCTCTGCTATTTGACATCAAGAATATCAATGGGGTATATGTTGCTTTTGCTGGTAATAAAGGGGGATACATCACTAAAGAAGGCAGTATGGGAAATGGAATCGTAAGCTTTGAGAAGATAAGCTACGTGAAACAGATAGACCACAACTTGCTGAGTGTCTCACAGATCTGTGACAAGAAATACACAGTATTCTTTGATGACAATGCTTGCTTCATTCTGAAACCTGGCTTTAAGATTCCGAAATAGTGGATTATGATCTCAACTCCAAGAGTCAACAATCTGTATGTTCTGGATATGAGTCAAGCTGTAACAGCTAAGGGGGAGGTCACTTGTTTTCTGTCTAAGGCTACAGAGAAGGAGTCTATTATGTGGCACAGGCGAATGGGGCATATTCACTTGAGGAAGATGAATCATCTGGTTCAGAATCAACTTGTGGAAGGTGTCTCTGTCAAGAATTTTCATTTAAATGACGTCTGTGTATCATGTAAGAAAGGGAAGCAGAAGAAGAAATCTCACAAACCTAAGAAGGTCAACTCAGTCAGTATGCCTCTCGAGCGGTTGCACATGGATCTGTTCGGCCCAGTCAATCGTAAAAGCAAGAATGGAGATTTATACTGTCTGGTTGTCACTGATGACTACTCTAGGTTCTCTTGGGTTGTATGCATGCATCATAAAAGTGAGACTTTTGAGTTTTTGAAGAATCTGTTCACCAAACTAGAAAACATCTATGGGCTGAAGATCCGCAGGATTCGAAGCGACAATGGAACAGAATTCAAGAACAATGCTATGGAGTCACTATGTGTAGAAAAGGGTATTCATCACGAATTCACAGCGCCATACACTCCTTAGCAAAATGGGGTTGCAGAAAGAAAGAACAGAACTCTTATTGAGGCAGCCAGAACAATGCTCGCAGATTCTAACTTGCCTGTCATGTTCTGGAACGAGGAAATTTACTGCGCATGTTATACTCTAAATAGGGTTCTTACGGTTAAGAGGTTCGGCAAGACTTCTTACGAACTTCTAATCCGGAGGAAGCCGAACTTAGAGTTTCTGGAACCTCTCGGTGCTCCATGCACAATGTTACATCCCGATGGGAAGTTTGGTGCAAAGGCAGATGAAGGTTTCTTTGTTGGATACAGTACTCCTAACAAGAGGGTATACAACAAAATAACCAATAACGTTGAGGAGTGGCTTAATGTCGATGTTCAACGTTACACTGTCAATGCGCGTGGTGCTGGACCCGATTGGTTGTTCGACTATAAGAGTTTGTTCGATTCTTTCAACCTGGATAATGTTGTGGATGATGCCGTAGCGCAGATGTATTACGAGTGTGAAAACGCAGCTAGCTCACCGCTAATGCGTCCGATCGTGGTTAATGCATCTGCGCCTGCCGCATCTGATGCTTCTACATCCATGGGTCCCCCTGATAAAGCCGCAACAGTTGAAGTTGAGGAAGTCTTTCAGGAAGCGTCAGAGGTTATGGAATCTTCTTCAGATGAGGAATATACAGAATCTCGGGAAACTCTTACTGAAGAACTGGCTGGGAATGGTGAATCTGCCAATACAGCTCCAGTTCCTCCTACAGGGAATGATCAAGTTGGTCCTTCTTCTTCAGCAGCTCCTGGAATCGGTCTATAGATTGATTTCTCCGGTTTTAATTTGCAACCCGCTGCTCCCACTAGTTCAAGTGCTGCTGAGACGAACATCTCTCAGGGAGTTGAAAATCTCAATCTGCGGTCGGATGATCCAGTGCCGGCACATCCGGAATCTCGGATTCACGACACTCATCCACTGCAGAATGTGATTGGTGATCCGACTGGTAGAGTGATGACAGGTAGTCAGCTCAGGAATGCCAGTCCAAGTGACAACTCCGCTACCCTAGCTCTTTATTCGGAGATCAGAAAAGCAGGTCATCAGAACGATTGGTCTTTTGCTCTATATGTGTCTCAGGTGGAATCGCAAACCGTCCAAGAGGCTTTGAGAGAAGAACCATGGATTGACGCAATGCAGACAGAGCTTCAGCAGTTCCAAAAGCTAGGAGTGTGGGACTTAGTTGACTTACCTCCAGGCGCAAAGAAAATTGGAACAAAGTGGGTCTACAAGTGCAAACGGGATGACCGCGGGGTAATTATTAGAAACAAGGCTCGATTAGTTGTCCTCGGATTCCGTCAAATCGAAGGAATAGATTACAACGAAGTATACGCTCCAGTTGCGCGCCTTGAAGCTATCCGGATGTTCTTAGCTTATGCTTCGTACAAACGGTTTAAGGTGTATCAAATGGACGTGAAAAGTGCTTTTCTGTATGGTGACGTGATGGAAGAGGTGTATGTTTCACAACCTCCGGGGTTTGAAGATCCACTGCATCGTGACAAGGTTTACAAACTGAACAAAGCGTTGTATGGACTTCTTCAGGCTCCGAGAGAATGGTATCAAATGCTCAGCAGCTATTTGATCTCCAATGGGTTCAACCGTGGACTCCTGGACTGCACCTTATTCACCAAGGAAAAGGATGGTGACCGTCTGCTGGTACAGGTTTACGTTGATGATATTATATTTGGGTCAACTAATGAGGTTTTGTGCAGGGAATTTGAAAAGTTAATGCAGGACAAGTTCGAGATGAGTTCGATGGGGGAAATGCAATTTTTCTTAGGCTTGCAATTAGATCAACTTGAGTCGGGGATCTTCATCCACCAGACAAAGTATGTTGCTGACATCTTGAGCCGGTTCCAGATGGAAGACTCTACTGCAATAGCCACCCCTATCCAAACCAATCACGGGATTGGTCCGGATGAGAAAGGACAAGCCGTTGATTCCTTTCTTTATCGAGCAATGATTGGCTCGTTGATGTACCTCACATCTTCAAGACCCGATATTATGTTCGCAACCTGCCTGCTGTCAAGATACCAGTCCAGGCCGAAACAGTCCCATCTGGTTGCCGTGAAGAGGATCTTACGTTATCTAAAGGGTTGTCCGACCAAAGGTCTTTGGTACCCTAATGACGATAAGTTTGACCTCGTTGCTTATAGTGATGCTGACTATGGCGGATGCAAGAAAGACGCAAAATCCACATCGGCTGGATGCCAGTTCTTAGGAGGTCGGCTAGTCTCGTGGCAGTGCAAGAAGCAAGCCTCTGTGTCCTTATCAACTTGCGAGTCGGAATACATAGCTGCGTCCAGCTGTTGCTCCCAGGTTTTATGGATACAACAACAAATGAGAGACTACGGTTTGAAATTTCTAAACACTCCTATTTACTGTGATAATGAGTCTGCTATAGCGCTTGCTAAAGACGCGGTAAACCATTCCACGGCGAAGCATATCTATGTTCGGTATCATTTCATACGCGATTGCTATGAAAAGAAACTGATAGATATGATTAAAATCCACACGGATTACCAACGTGCTGATTTATACACCAAAGCTTTTGATAAACCTCGTTTCGAGTATCTTTTGGTTTTAAATGGCATTAAAGAAAAGCAGGATTAGATCCTCATTGGCAATCGTTTTTGTAAATATTTTCTTCAAAAACAGAAAAATCCAAAAATATTGTCTTTTTGCATATTTTTAGATTTTTAGGGGGAGAAAATTCAGAAAAATACAAAAACATCAGAAAATGCAAAAATCAAAAAAAATGAGAAAATTCAAAAATTCAAAAAAAAATTGAAAAAATGAGTTTCTTTGGTGAAAATAGGGAAGATGATATTAACCAATCAGTCGGACTGTCTGGACCTTTATCATCTTAAAAACATTGGATCTGATAAGTAGCCTCTACAATGATGTGTTGGTAGGCTCGAAATCATTTCCAAGTTCGGCACGGGGATATAAACCTAAATCATCTGAGGATTGTGTGGATTAACGCCGCGTTGGCATATGGTCTAAAAGCCTTAAATCTTGTTGATAGAATGCCAAAATCCGAGGTTTCTGGTCTTTAAGAGGTTGGTACATCCAGGGTGAACTGGACGTCTCTCAGAATAAAATGGGGTGGCATAAGTGACGTACGTTGGGTTAGCAGCCTACAACTGAGACACCTCTTTGCCATACTCAGTAAAAGAAAAGAAAACAAAAAATAGAATAAATTCTGATAAGGAGACGTCTGGGAATCCTGTAAGAGCAAAAAGATCATGAATGCCAAAACCCTATTCTCAAAGAGAATCGCTCTAAGGTATCAAATCATTATACCTAAAGCATCGTACCGTGAAAAATAAAAAATGTACGGTATTTGACTTGAACCCTGGTCTGGATCTCATTGGTCTCTTTGCTGCAGCGTTCTTGCAGACCTGATCACCACTGAGTCCATTCCTTGTAAATACGGATGACAACAGCTTATTCACCGGTTACGAGGAAGCTTTGTGCATGCCTTGATGCGGGAATATGCCGCGTGTGCGGGGAACACCTTTAATCAGCTTTAATATTACCTTAACGTATCTAAAGTGCCTAGCGATAAAACTTGATTTTGAGCTTAGGTGGACAACAATACTGACAGTTGTTGTAGGATGCTTATTGGCAATTTTAATCAAAAACTGAAAGTATATGGGTTCTAGTATGGTCCGTACACTGATATGATTCCCTAACTATCGAAACTCGCAAAAATATGGTAGTGTACAGTTAGTTGTTTTCGCGTTTTCGCTTATTTTCTATTTTAACTTTAGTAGAATAGCTATTCTTGATTGCCGATGATGGAAACCTAATCTATTGTAATCTTACTTCTTCAAGAATAAAACGCCGAAAAATAAAAACGACAACTAATTGAAAATTGTGTTTTTACCGGGTCAAAACCGTATGTTTTACCAAGTACAAGGGTGGAAAATGAAACATTTTCAAGTTTTTGAGTCATCATCTGAGTCGCGCGTGAAATCGGGTTGAAAAACGCATGTTTTGAACCTTAACGGGTCAAAAATGCAAGTTTTGGTGCTGCAGGGGAATTTTGGTAATTTGTGGAAAGGGTATATGCAATTAAGATGCTAATCGCGTGTGTATATAGGCGATTAGGTGTTAATCTTGTGATACTTTAGACGTCTTGATCCTAATCGCATAAACACACTAGCGATTAGCTAACTTGTCCAAAAGATAGGGTATATTGTAATCGCATGACATGTTTAAGCGATTAGGCATAATCGCTTGACTCTTCTAGGCAATTGGTCACTAAACGCCTCTACTGTAGCATGCGAGTATCCCTACTCGTCTATCTACTACACACGATTACATCTGGGTATAAAAGAGGGACTTAGAATTTTTGTTCCTCATTCTCTCAAACACACATAACCGTTGATACGATTCCCTCTATATCCGACCTTAAACAAAACTCTTGCAAAATTTCATTTGATCCTAGAATAGTAATCTACAACATCTAAGGTATCTTTTCTCAAAAAATCAGATCCTAACAACTTGTTTTTAGGGGTTAATTCTGTGTCTTTTTGGCCGATATCTTTGCGTCCACAAATCACTTGAATAGCTCTTGAAACTAGTTAGTTGTTGTGATTTCTTTATGAGGGTTTGTTAATCGGGGGTTGGGGATCCTTTTGGTAACAAGTTTTTGATCTATAACATCTTGTATCGAATAACCCCAAATTTAAACTTCTAAGAACCCTAATTTTCAAAACCCTTGAATTGGAACCTGATTTGAAGTTTATAATGAAATTAGGCATAGGGCTTTTGTTTGCCGGTTAGGTTAGGCTAAAATGTAACCATAATCCAACCCAATTCGACCCATTTCAAGATTGACAAAAGATTGGTGATTGTCTTAGCCTGTCACGCGATTAGGATTTCCTAATCGTGTGAACAGTGCACACGAGTAGGACTGATATCGGCTAATCGCCTGTTTGTGATAGCGATTAGGCCCTGATTCGTGTAAAGGGTATGCGATTAGCAATGCTAATCGCATGTAATCCCTTGTTGACCAAAAATTTGTCAAACTGGGTCCGTTTTTGTCCATTTTATCATATCTTGACCTGTTTTTGATGATCTTGTTGTGTGTTTGTCTTATAGAAATATGCAGTACGGTACGTCGGAGAAGCACAACTGTTTGGCATTTCTTGGACCAGTAACGAAGCCAGAATGCAAGCGGTTCGAAGGCATCATCGAGTTCTTGAAACGCTCGAAGATCAAGTATGCTATCTCCACAGAATATGCGGCCTACAAAGACATCATTCGGGAATTCTATCGGAACGCAAAGGTCGACAACAGCACAGTTCCAGCAACTATCAAAAGTGTTGTGCAGCGAAAGGACGTTGTTATCACAGAAGACTTGATTCGTGAGATTCTGAGATTTGAAGATGACAAAGACGATCCGATCGTGTTCGATACCATTTTGATTCGTGGTGGATTTCTCAGGATGAAGTATGCAGACGACGTACGTGCACAGAAGATGTTGCAGAAGGGTTGCTTACCCCCAGAGCTGAAATATTTAATGCACGTTGTGCTAAAGTGCATCGGCCCTCGCAAAGGTACTTTTGATGCGACCCGGGACACTTTAGCATCAGCGATTGTCGCGTTAACGTTGAACAAACCGTTCAACTTTTCTGGTATGATTATGCATCATCTCAAGGAAGTGATTGTGCAGAAACCGACAAAGCACTCTTTCATTGTCTATCCTAGGTTTCTGCAAATGATCCTTGACAACCAGATTCCTAATATGGTGAAGTTGGTTGATGAGTTGCTCGAGATTAAGAAGATTGATGAAATTGAGCTGAAAAGAATGCTGCAATATAAGAAAAAGCCGAAGGCAGAACATCCACCAAGTCGGCGATTGTATGCATTTCTTGTGAAAGAAAACTATGAGGCACCACCTGGGAATAGGTGGAGACATGACGACAGTGATTCTGAAGACGATATTCATGTTCATAGACAGGTGTTCAAAGATGATGATATTATTGGCAGACCCACTGCAGAATTGGGAGCCAATCAACCGGGCAATACGGGTGATGCTGAGCTGAGACGAGATGATGATGTGTTTGATTCTGCGTCTCTGGATATTGATGCACCATCCAGCTCAGGCAGGGGAAAGGAAAAGTTGGATGAAGGCCCGGTTAATATTGAAGACGTTGATGATGAAGATGACGACTCAGAGGCGACAGAAGATGATTCGCCTGATGTACTCAGAGGCGCACAGCCGAGGCGAGAGATCTTGCGAGGGATCCCACTTTCACTCCAGGAGGTGAGGATCTTATTGCAGATATCGATGCTGATCTTAGCACGCCTCCTCCTCACAAGAGACAGAAAACCAAGGCAACGAAGGTTGGTAGGGGTCAGAAGAGGATGTCAGAGAAGGTAGTTGCGCCTGAGAAGACTCCTAAGAGATTAAGGGGGAGACGAGCAGCTTTGAATCTTCCCGATACTTTTGGCTCTCCAATCTCTTCTACCACACCAGCAACAACAACAATAGCAGCAGAAACAACAACAACAACAGCTACTTCTTCAGTTCCATTATCTTCTAGTGCAGCTGTGCCTACGGGTATTACTATGTCTATGCCTTCTTCGGTAGTCTTCACTGAGCAAGTCTCAGCTACCGTTGAAGCGACAGGTTCGCAGTTAGTTTCTAATCCGATTGGTGATCATATCCGGAGACTGAAGGAAGCAGCAAGAACCACAGCAGCTAAACCTTCAGGCCAATCTTCTTCCTCAACTCCAGCTTCCAATGAACAACTTCAGTGAAATGTCAGTGAACTCATGGCTTTAGTTGCTGCACAGTCGCGGGAAATAGCTGAGTTAAGAAGCAAGAACGCCCAGATCGAAGAAAATGAAACGGCGATGCTTGAGTTGATTGGCGAGACTATCACTGCAAATACAGATCTGAGAGCTACTGTCGACGCACTTACTTTGTCTAATCAGCAGATTCTGGAGTCGAACAGGATGCTAATGGAATCACACCAGCAGTTGATACAGTCGAACCAAAGTGCCTTGGCGAGACTAACAGGTATTGAAGGAAAGTACAATGACCTCCAGCTCGCGAATGTGAGCAATGAGCGCAGAATCACCAAGTACAGGAAACAAAACACAAGATTGAGGGCTAGGTTGGATGAGTTGTCTGGAACTCAGCCTAGACTCACTGGTGGTTCAGAGGCTGGAGCGAGTACGGCTGGTGGTGATGATGAGGAAAGTGAAGAAGATGATGATGATGAAGAGGATGATGATGAGTCTGATGGCGATGATGAGGGTGATGGTAAAGGTGATGGTGGTGATCCTGGAGCCACAGGCGGTGGCGGATCATCGGGTGGGCGCTGGAATTCCAAATATTGATGAGGAGATGGTACGAGAGGCTGAGGAAAAGTTGAAGACTGACTCTGCTGAAGTTCCTGATGAAGTTAAGATAAGACAGGACAAAATCAGAGAGCACTATGCCAAATGGTTTAAACCTTAAGAAAAGAAAAAGCCGGTTGAGCGAGCCTCCGCCTTCAAGAAGCGATTGACGAAGATGTCTGGAAACGTGATAAGCTGGGCGTATATCAGTCACACAAAGATGCTGGGGGTAAAATGGCAAGAAGGTGTACTGTACTTCAGGGAATACAAAGACATTCTGAGCCTGCCGTTCTGGTATATTCGTGATCTTATTCGTCTTGATTATCCGTTATACAAAGAGAAAGCTCATCCACTTTCGGGTTTTTACACTAAGCTGAAGCGAGAGAGCATAGAGGGATGGAAAGAACTTGTGCCTCAGTATCCCAGATCATACCCAACAGACAAGATTCATCCTTTCACATTGAAGCCAATCTGGGAGCACAAAGTCAAGCCACCGAAATGCGTTTCAAGGATTCCCATTATCCCAGTTGAACAAGACTTTACCTCGAAGCTGTATTATTGGCACTATGATGCAGCAACTACTAAAGCGGTGATCGTCTTGGGCAACAATCCGAATCATGCAGGAAGATAACGATTTGGGATCCTATGCGGCTGATAAATTGCTCAGAGAAAGATGTGGAGATGTTGTATCAACACCCAATCATGCATCTACCTGTTGAAGCCGATCAAGCTATGAAGTTTCAGAGAGTGATCCAGTTTTGCTATGCTAACAAGGTTCATGCAGGATGCGACTGGTCGAGGATCACGAGGGTCAGAACAACATCAAGCTGAAGACAAAGATAGAAGATGCTGCTTGTAATTTTGTTTAGTTGTAATTGTTTTTGCTTATCGAGTCTGTAAGTTGTTTGCTATTTGGTATGAACAATGTCTTTTGGTTATTTCTGTACGTATACTAGCCTGGTCCAAGGGGGAGTCTGTTGGTGCACGATGTCCCTAGGCTAGTAATCTAGTATATTAGTAGTTTGGACGTAGTTCGGGGTGTTTGGAGGCGTTTATACGCGTTTTAGAGGTTTTGGGTTGCTGAGGGCGATTAGGAATACACTATAGCGATTATGGCCCTTAATCGCTTGAATGTACACACGAGTAGCTTGGTTTGGCAGGCGATTAGCCATAATCGCCTGCTATGGACCTCTGCTAATCGCCTATAGTGAGCTGGTCGTACCCGGGTGGTATAAATACCCTCATTCTCAACCCTAGACCTCAGTTCTTGCCTCACACACCCTCCAAACACCCTCCCCTGGTCATAGAACGTCTGATTTGATCTCTGTAAACACTCGTGCTCTGTTTTGGTGATTAATAGATAATCTTTTGACCCGTGTGTGTGTTGTGATTACTCGTTTCATTGTTTCAATCTTCGTATTTGTTGTTAGAACATTCTAGAGGGATTCCGCACCTCTAGGATAAAACCCGTGATTGTTGGAACACGCGTTCGACGGTCCTAACATGTTTAACGGAAACTAATCACGCTTGAAAATTTCGATCGTCCAACCGCCTCGTTTTAAGTTTAATCAAACGGCTAAGAATCTTTCTTGTGCTTTCTACGTTAAGAAAGCTTTGACATTATCTCTTTTCAATTAACATAACCAGACCAATCCTAAACCTATAGTTAAATTAGCACAGGTTAAAGAACACATCTCAAATCCCCACATTAATTAGTACCGTATTGCGAATAGGAATGAAACACATGATCACGTGACATGATTCCATATACCTCGTGGGAAAGGAGGACCAACTTGTAAAAAAATATATATTATGATATGTTTTTAAAACTTCTTTTATTTTATGACTTTTAGTCATTGGCCTTAAAAATCCAGAGATATACGAGTAGTATAATAATATATATCTTTTTTATTCGTTGTTTAATTAATATGCGGCTGCTAAAGAACATGATTCATAATAAAAATATTATTCATATCCCTTTTTTTAAATCAAACACTCATATCATATTCAACAAAAAGGAAATCCACAAAAGAAGTTTAAAATTTCAGAAAGAGTAACAATCTAAAATCTTGATCTTCCTTATTCTCAACAAACAAGTTATAAAACCTAACCAACGGGCTAGGAGATGGGCGTTTTGATGTAAGCATAATGAGTCGAGTTCGCAACTCGCGACAATGTTTTCAACTCGTAAGCAATCCAACACCTCGACCTATCCGTATGATAGAAATATCCCATGCACTTGCAATCCTTCGTGCATTTGCTCTCGCAATCATTTCGTTTCATCGGCCCATTCCCGCCAGTATACTTGATCGTGAAATGGTTGACTCCTTTGAGCTCATAATATTTAAATCTACTCGCATTACAACCCGGTGGCTTTGTGTCACAATCTTTGCTCCACGCAAACACCCCGTTTGGCGTGGGGCATCCGACACATTGGCTGTCCTCACAAAGCCCAAACTTCCCACACCGATTTGGTAACTGACACTCGTCTTCAAAACGCATCCCATTATCATTCTCACGCTTATCAAACAAAGTGTACAACAAGCTCCACGTCGCGCCTCCCCGCACATTTGCCCGGTAAGTGTAGAGCCTTAGGTTCCCATCAATGCCCAATCGTAGATATGATAACGAGCTATTGTACTGAACTTGTCCCATATCCAAATCAGGAAATTCCCAAGACTGACCGTTTATAATATTACACCTCAGTGAGTTAAAGTTGTTCTCTTCGTACTCAGTTTCTTGAATCACCAACGTTGCATTTACAATAGTCACATTTTTTCGGTTTAATTCGGGGAACGTGGATGACCAGTAACGCAAGTTGTTCTTGTAATACAAAGCCAATCTTTTAGGCTCGATTACAAAGCTATAAACCCCGTCAACGTTGTTAGTTTCGGACTCTCTACTCACTAGCTTGTACGGACCTCCTTTGACCCTAAGACTTTGCCCGATCAAGAGAGTGTCCGTGGGCGAGTCGAAGCTCTGCCAAACAAAGTTACCCTTTGAGCCACGAAGCACCATGTTACCATCAGATAGTATAGCGAAACCAACAACACCTTTATTCGCGGTGTTGGTTTGCCACACAATCTGACCATTTGCTTCAGCTAGTATGAGGTTTCCATCAGAGCCTAATGAGAATGTGGCGTTTTCGCGGACTGGTTTACCGCGATTGGCGTCCCAGACCCATGGCAGGACCGTTTGCGTTCGTACTGCCCCCATTCGGAGAGCGAGTGTGTACGCGTTTGGGGTGGTGTTGTAGAAACATAGCTGGAAAGGGAAGGTGAAGGCTGGAAGTGGACGATAAGTTGGTGCGTATTCAGAAACAAAGGTTAAGTAATCGGAACCTAATCTTAACTCACCTTCGTTGACATAATGGAAGGTCTCGTTGGCAGGAACAATGGCAATGGAGATGGAGAATGAAGTGAAGATGAAGGAGATGAAGATGAATGAAAGTAAAGAAGAATAAGCAGCCATGGTTAGTGGTGAGTGAGTATTGGATAAGAGTCTTATGTCTATTTATAGAAACATATATTGTTAGTATCCACTTTTATATATGATTATTATAATACCATCCACCACGATAAGGTTAAAAAATAAAAAAGGAATAAAAAAAAACAACTCATTGACACATCAAACAAACACTTGTTCTTTAAAAACATAATAATTAAAAACCCACTTAATAGGGAAATTCTTTAAAAACATAAAAAAAAACTATATGGAAACCCAAAAACATGCGATACTATCACCATTTTTAACCACTTACTATCACTATCTTATTTTGGAGTGTTTCATGAAACAACCAATACCAAAAACACACCTAATTAACCATCATAAGAACATGGTGATATCCAAAATACCTTAGAAACATCTATAGTGGATGGTCTAAATAGAGTTGTGAATTTTGCATAGTTAATTGTTAAATAACAATTTAACAACTCATGATTTCGAATCAAATGAACTCTTTTATGACATTTTTAATAGTTTTTGTTTGTTACTCCATGCATACCACATAGACCATCCGTATAGTTAAATTATACTTTGTTATTAAATGGATAAAGAGACCCCCATAAAGTGACAACTTTATCATAAAATAAACTTCTACATATATAAAGTTTTTTAACGATTAAATCAAGTTGTAGCGCGTATACCTAAAAATCCATAAAACCAGTAATCGATTTAGCGCACTTACACAAAAGCACCTCCAATTAGAAAGCAGTGTGGCATGGCATGGCATAGCAAGATTCTAAAGAATTTCAATGCCTTTATAGTGAGTGGGATTGAACTCTGTTTCCCCTAAAGTTCCTCATTATTCTTGCCACATAAGTGATTCGAACTCAATACCTCCCTTTAGACTCACACTTAACCCAGCTAACAATTTTCAACTAATCAAGTAATTAATTGCTTTAAATTTAAAAACGATATGAGTAGCCATTTAATATCATTGTTTCAAACCATTTAAGGCTACACTATGTGGATGTGAGGGTGAACAGGGGGTGAAGCGACGCGTGGCAACCACGTCACCAGAGAAGGCTTTCCCTTCCAAGCCGTACAAAGCCATGGGGTGGTGGAGGCCGGAGGGGGCATTTTTGGTTATTTTTATTTTAATTTTTTTTTAAAACAATTAAAGCCTTGCCATCACTATCCATGCCCGTCACCACCAACCTCCTCCATCACCATCAAAACCTTACTCCTCCATCAGTATCGAAACCCTGCTCCTTTGTCATATCACCACCAACCTTCATCGTTACCATAAACACCTCTGAAACTCCCCAAAAAGTATAGGCAACCTCACCCCCCCCCCCCACCTTGTACCCACGCCTGTTCCCACACCACATACATGACGATATTGGTGGCATGGAGGCAGTGGCAGATTTAGAAACAAAGGTTTGGGGCATCCCAAACTCTCTCTATCACTATAATATTTGCTCAGGGGAATCCTTATATATAAACGAAGAATTAAAAAAAATATGTTTTGCACTAATTTTGTACTTCACAATGAAAGTTGAGAGGTAGCACAGGCTACGCCTAATTACAAGCTAGATCTGCCCTTTCGTGGAGGAGCTTCACCCAACCCCTCCCATGTCCCACACCGTGTAGTCTCATGTCTTCTCTGAAGTTGCTTAAGCTTAATTTTCCTTTTTTTAAATAAAGTAGTGAGTAATAACAAACTATACAATAAGAACAAAGAAAATAAATTCCGAAAATAGTATAAGAATATTTTTCCTTACAAATGTGAGGTTGTGGGATTAAATTCTTGCAAGTGCAAAATAAGATGAAATTAAGATATAATAAAATTTGTCCTTAAAAAAATTTACATAGACAAATTACTTCCTAAATAACCATGTGACATTTAAATTATATTTTACGTATCTATTTAGTAACATTTAATAATAGGTTTAAAGAAGTATAAATGCATTGAGAATTTATCATTTTCATATTTTTTTAGAAACAAAACAAACCTACATTTTTAACAAACAACAAAAGTCCTATAACTCGTGTAATCTCAATTGCAAAAAACCATCAATATATACCCATAAAGGAAGACCACCCTATAATAACCCGACCCACCATTATTACAAAGAAACCCACACCCAAGGACCCACTGTTGTACAACCGAGGCTTATCCTAGAAATATTTTGCTTTATTTGAGATTGCAACAATGACCTCTAAATTGAAAGGTTGTAGGACTGTCGCAGAAGTTGATTGGCACAATATTGCTACTGCTGAAAACAGGCAAGCCGCCATAGACGAATAATGCCCTTGGACATTTTTCCAATAAATAATAGTCACACCATGTGAAGCATAGAAGGGATAACGATCAAACTTTTTTTAAAGGACTAAAAACAGAACAGAAAAAAAAAACTTATTTTAAAGAACTAAAGGGAGCTTTATTATCACCAACCAAAAACAAAACAAAAGCTACCGAATTAAAAATGGCAAGCTGCTGAAAGAATGAGACAGTAGCGACGACACCACGAATATAAAAGACAGAAAAAAACTATTAATATCTACCTTTGATGATAATAGGTTTATTGGATTTTAATACTCCCAACTTTCAGAGTTTGGCCGGTAATACTCCCAACTACAGAAATGTTTGCCAGCACTCCCAACTTTTAAGGTATTTTCCACTGGCACTCCCAAACTAACCCAGTTAGTTTGTTCAGTTAGTTTGCTGACGTGGCATGCTGACTTGGCCATTATTGCTGACGTGGCATGCTGACGTGGATGACACATAAGATGACACATAATCTTCCACAGCATGCCACGTCAGCAATAATGGCCACGTTAGCATACTAACTGGGTTAGTTTGGGAGTGCCAGTGGAAATTACCTTAAAAGTTGGGAGTGCTGGCAAACATTTCTGTAGTTGGGAGTGTTGCCGGCCAAACTTTGAAAGTTAGGAGTATTAAAATCTAATTTTGCATGATAATAATATAAAATGTAACATGATCTAATTATATAATAATAACAAGCCTTCTACTTTGAACAGTAATTTTTTATTTAAACCATTTGATCATTATATTTATATTATTATGTCTGATTAATATAACAAAAGCATTCTCAGTCCAATTGGTTAGGGTGGTCTTCTGTTATAAAATTTGCCTGGGTTCGAGTCCTGGCATTGTTTTTTTTTTGTTTTTTTTTTTGCATTTCTTATACCTGTTCTGTGACCATTGATCTCTCTCCACGTTAACCCCTAGCTGTCCTCTTATCCTCAACCCAGCTGTCTTTCACCGCCCCACTTCCGTTCCTTCTTACACAAGAGCATCTTTCCACTTTCATTTGCTCAAACCTAGAGAGAACCCTAGCGCCACCACCCCATCTCCGCCGCATCGTCCCACTCCACGGCCTACACTGTCTGCTTGATTGACCAACCAGTTTTCTTCCTTTTTACAGATCTGTGCGCTGGCTTCTTCTTGGACTTCCAATTTGACGAGAGAGAGAGAGAGAGAGACCGACAGACAGAGAGAGTTTGAGAGCGCGAGAGAGATAACCCTGTCTGAGAGAGAGCGGCCAGTGGTGTTGGCGCTGCTATCGTAGCATCAAAAACAAGGGTTTCTATGGTTGACAGTGTTGAAGATGGTTGCCGGCATTGATGCAGGTCGCTGACCATGGATGAGACAAACAGGGTAAGTAAAAATACACTGATTATTGGAATTAGTTATGTTTGAGTTGCATGAAGTAAAATCTGAACATGATTTCGTTGACCATAGGAGGTTTCACGGCAGTGGTGGTTGTTATTTGCATCGTCTTCACTTTGAACCAGTTTCGTTGACTACAAGTCATTCTGAATTCAATAATTGGTAACTCAAACCTCATTTTTTTAATTTTTGTAAAACTTGGATACATATGAGTGAAATTGCTAAACAGAATTTGTGTTTTTGATTTCCAACCAGATTAAAAAAATAAAACAATAGGTTAAAACGTTCAAATAGGTTATACTATTATTTGGGATGTTGGTTATTATTTAGGATCTTGGTAGCCCGAGTTACATTACATTCAGTTCTGGTGGTAGCATGTGATTTCAATAGGGGTGGGGTGGTGAGAATATAATAGGTGATTTTTTTTATTCAACCGGATGGAATAAGAGTAAAGTGTACATAAGGTGAAAAACGATAGAGTTGGTAGTGTGATGGTGGTAGATGCAATGGGGTAGGGGTGGATGAGGTTAAATGTAAAAGAAAAATAAATTAATAATTGACAAGTTTTCGTATATAAGATATCAAGTGAAAGCGAAAGTGAATTCGTGATTACATGATACATAATTGTATTAAGCCTCCGCGTTATTTGTCCGGTTGTTGAATTGGATTGCAATAGGTCAGGTTTGAGCTTTTATTGGTTAATTGTTAAGTGCATGAATGAAAGGTGAAACAAATAGTCGTTTACTATAGGCATTTGATTAGTAGTAAGACATTTTTATTTTAAAAGCTGTTAATGATTTAACTACATTTTAGTGAGAATATAAACATATCTAGAAACCCTAACCAGATGTAAGGCCTGGAAACATTTTTATTTAAAAGCTGTTAACGATTTAAGTACATTTTTATTTAAAAGTTGCTAATGATTTAAGTACATTTGATTAGGATATCAGACATTTTTATTTGATTAGTAGTCAGCTTTATTCACACGGTAAATTCAGCCTTATTATTTCAACACAAGTACATTTTACCTATAAAAGCATGTGTGGAAACCCCTCTGTTCATACAAAGAAGCAACAGCAGTGCAGGTGCTACCAACAGCAGTGCAAGCTGCAACCAGCAGCCGTGTAAGCTGCGTCCAGCAGCACGCTGCAATCAGTAGATGCGCGCCCTGCGACCACACCAGCTGTCGGCGGTTGGACTGTTTGTTTCATGTGTACAAATGTTTGTAACATCAGTTTAATATTATAGAAAACGAAAAGTTGTAGCTACTTATCAATTTTTTTAGCGATTGGCGCGTAGGCGCCTAGGCGAATCACACACCTTAGCGGCTTAGCGCCTAAACGCCTATGCGACTAAACGCCTATGCGTCTAAGCAAGTAGGTGCCTAAGTGAATCATGCGCCTAAACGCTTATTTGTCTTCGTTTTCATATGCCAATAAATGCTATAAAATTCATACAATGGGTAATATAAAGCATGATGTAAATTGAAGTATATGATTACGTCGCCAATTGGAGATGACAGAAAATAACCAGCTGCAATGTATTTTCGTAAAGGCAGAGATGTCAACTCCTTAGGGCTTACCAGCCCGTACAGTCCTCACCAGTTACTACAAAAGCAAGCATTTTGGTTGTTGAGTGTTGATGAGCATATGAGTGGCAGGATGATAAATTTTACTATTAAAAATTTCAACTTATGGGTTCTATTATCCAAACCAAACCAAATCAAATCAAATCAGTTTGGTTCCAATCTGATTTGGTTTGATGATTTTACTAATATTCTGCCACAAAAGTTAGTATAATTTTCACTCGGTTTTTTCAAACCTAAAAACACATTATAAACATTAAATTCAGTTTCAGCAGTAAGTGAATTAAATAACATCATGCTGCAAATTTTAAGGGCATTATAAATGAAAAGAGTTTTTTAATGCACCTGCATATTTAAAAAATTAGAATAAAACAAACTAACAACATATTAAAACATAAAAGGACACATGTGTTGTTTGATTTTGTATATTATCTTTGTTGCATCACAAAAACAATGATCTAGAAGATTTTTTTTTATAACAGAAGGATAGGTAGATGAATCTTATTTGACCCATTAAGATCTATAGAATAAATAACCCATTTCATGGCCTCTGTTACTATATGACCCGTTTTAAACGCTTCATCTTTTAGGTAACTTCGATAATCTAATGCATCGTCATCATAATGAAGCATAGTTCGCCCGCGATAATAATGTCAAACGAATCACGCATATAAAGCTTATTTTAACATAATTAATCAAACCACTAAACTTTTTACAACACTTTTACGATCATAATATATATATATATATATATATATATATATATATATATATTGCATAGAAATGTATACGCTTTGGTTTAAAGTAGTTTTGAGCCTTTGTGCATTAAAGATCTTTTCTTTTGTAGGAATATATGTGAGATGAGGAATAAACAGCCCATCTTTTTTTGAAGCTCACATTAACCAACAAGGAGGGCATGCCTTATAATCTTATTAGTCTGGATCTATGACCATTCTTAGCTTGTAGTAACGCCGCTAGCATTTTGAGACGCAACTGGACTTAAATTGGTCCAAAATCAGTTAGTTCATCAGCCAAATCATCACTAAGTTCGTAATTCTGCATTTTATCATGGTTTTTGGTCAACGTGACATCTTCCTCTTGTCCACTACGGCACTACCAGTTTATAATAGCTTCAATTTCTATTTTGCTGCAACACCGCAAAGCAGGTATGCTATTATTGATTTTTTAGAATTTGATTTAGAGTTCCAGTTATGAATCAAGCTTTTTAGCCGGGTACATGTCATGCTTTGGTGATCATTTGAATCGGATTATTATGGCAGAAGAAATTAATAATGCGTGTCCGCACTATTGGTTCCATTTTTATATTTTTTCGTCATCCAGAATTTTTTCATCTACTCAAGGTTAGTTATTCCTTAGACCTGCACAAGTTTTTGTTTATCTTAGGTTGGGTTTAATTGTTAAATTTTACTTCAATGGAAGAGCTTAAAAATATTAAATGCACAAATTATTTCAGTATGAACTTAAAATATCCCTTTGTTGTTGTAACCAAGTTTAGTTGTTTGTAGGTTTAATGTACAAGCTAATACGAGTCAGCCCTGTTACAATCCAACATGCTACTCCTGGGGTATAATAAGAAATATTTATCCACGTTGAATGATGTTATGATGACCTTTCATTAAAAAAGAGGGGGCTAACAACAAACTACACGAGATATGACGAATTGACCCTTCATTAACTCGCAAAGCATGAGACAACTATGAGATACAGTCATCCATCGAATATTAACCCATTTTCTATTACAAGTGCTATACCCCGGGTTGTGAATTCTTGGGTCACATGACTTCACCATGAACCGTGTGTTGAACCCAAATATTGGCACTGACATCAACCACTGCTGAAAAAAGAGTTTCATAGTCGAGAGTTATTACGCTCTGCTCCTTCAGTAAAAAGACAGCTTTTCCCAGGTACTTTACACTTACCTTAGCATAAGTGAGCTGCAAATTAACATGGTATCTCATTATTTACTGATAGGCTACATGTAAAGTTGAATCTTAGTGTGGTATTCGCAAAGACAAGTCATTTTGTAATCGCGCAACGCGCGACGATGAAAAACACGACAAATGTTTACTTTTGTGTTTTGGCACATAGAAGTCTTTGATTTGGAATTTAAAATGTCGCAACGCTACGTCATTACTTAATTATTTTCTAAATCAGATTGACGCCGCCGCAACGCGCGGCTGGATAAAAACCTAGTTTTTACAAATCAAAGGAATTGGAGAAAAAGAATTCCCGTTATTTACCGAAATGCACCTTAATTAAGTTGGATCTTTTGGACACCCAACAATACGTTGACTCCGTGATATCTCCCACCACCTTTGAAAGTGATGTTCTAGATCATGTCGTACCTGCTTAATTAAAAAAAGGCTCCCACTATTTGCACAAGCGAAATTTTTATCTACACAACCCTCTACGGGCCGTATAGGGCTTTACGGCCCGTATACAACATTTTTGAGCTCTCTACGGCCCGTATAGGCCTTTATGGGCCGTAGGCAATCATCACAATGATTGAATGCTTGTCAATCATTGGTAATGATTGCCTACGGGCCGTAGAGGCCTCTACGGCCCGTATAAGGCTCAAAACTTATTTTAGCAGAATGCAGGGAAGGATAAGTTTGATTTGTGTGACATACGGCCCGTATAGGCCTTTACGGGCCGTAGAAGACTAAAACTACTTAACAGTAGCTGCACAAGGTTCGATCTTGCGGACATTATCACACAAACACACAAGTCGTCTCGATATAAACCATAAACCAATATAAACACAAAGTCGTCTCGATATAAACGATAAACCAATATAAACACAAACGTTTATATAACCAAACGATAAAACTAAAAGTTAAAACATTCAAACAAGCGTAGCAAAATAAAAATTGTTTCGTACGAACATTTCATCAGAAAATCACATATCAAAATAACTGTCATCAGGCGTCGGCTGCGTCTGCGGCTGCGAGGTCCCGGGCTGCTGCGAGGAGGTACCGTAGAGGGCTATACGGCCCGTAGAGGCCTATACGGGCCGTATAGGGTTTAATGCTCCCAACAACCAGGTTTCCTACGGGCCGTATAGCCCTCTACGGCCCGTAGAGGGTTAGCTTTTTCAGAGACTTTTCAGACTGACACACTGAATGTCAGAGGCTTCATTCAATGACCTCGTACCTCGTACAGCCTACGGGCCGTAGAGACCTCTACGGCCCGTATAGGGTTTAAATGCACCCCACCAAACTCCCCTCTACGGGCCGTATAGGGCTTTACGGGCCGTAGAGGGTTGAGCATTTATTACACTGACACCCTCTACGGCCCGTAGAGCCCTATACGGGCCGTAGAGGGCTGTGAAAATTAACTTTTTCTTCTTGTGTAAATAACATCCCCCTTAAAAAAATTCAACTAATCCGGATTCAGACCTTAACATATCCTAATCTGATGTTGTTCCACACCTCCTATTTTGAAGGAAAGGTGGTTTCACCTTTTCTTTTATGTATGTGTGTGTATAGAGAGGTGAAATGCGAGAGACTGAGATATATAAATTTGACTTGCGGTTTCATCTTTCATCTAGGAGTATTATGAAAAGGTAGAATGTGAGAGTTTGGTGTATAAATTTACTGACTGAAATGGAAATATGTAAAACACCCGCTAGGAACTAGCTCCACAATAGGATAGACGGGACGATTAGTGATACACAACTGCGATTGATGTGATACAAAGCCTTACTAGCCATGTGATGGACAAAAATCGTAAGATTCTTGATGCACACCACAATCGTAAAAAAAGTATGTAGGGTGTGTGGTTTATTTGAGGATATAAGTTGTAATATTGTGATTTTTTGAGGGGGGGGGGGGGGGGGGGGTAGGGGTTGGTGGGGAATGATTTAGTGATGATGTAGTGACCACCCATATGTTTAGTGATGGATGTGATAAAATACGAAAAGTTGAGGTGACACAAGATAATTAGGAGCGATAAAATAGTTTTAATAATGTCTTATGGCATGATGACCACCACACCGCTTATAGTTAAACCATTAGTATAGTAACTTGCTTCCCTCTTTTAGATAATTTATAGAGTTTTAGCAAAATGTCCATTTAGGTGCTAATCATTATGCGATAGTATATATGTCTATTGATAACGGATAAAATACAAAGTGAATTTAAAGTGAGAAATAACCAAGTGGATATGTACCTTTTATGAAGGCTAATTAATGGGTAACATGATGCGAAGACGCTTTCATCATTATGTGGTTTTGTCATTTTAAGAGAATATATATCTTTTAAGATGTGTATATATACTATAAAATCGAGTTTTCATTTTTTTTTTAATTTGGGCAAATTTTAGTTATATATCTAAGAGTAACTAGACAAAATAGTCCCTATGATTTGGATCATTTTGTCAGTCCAACTGAAAATCAAACTAATTGTTCGAACAGTCCATTGAGTTTCACGAAATAGGCCAAAACAGTCCAATTACTTAACGGGGTTAACTCAATCTCGTTAAATCAGTGGCAAAATCGTCCACTTACCTTCTGAGCTCTTTATATGCCCATGACTCGTTTTCCCTCCACAGAAGCTCTTTTCCCTTCATTAACCCTCCATAGAAGCTCCTATCCATCCACTAACCCTCCACAACAACGCCACAAATGGAAAATCACGTTCGAAAGAAGAGGAAACTGACACAATGGGTTGTGCGAACTAGGGAAGAGGAAGTCAATCTTGAAGAACTCTACGGTATAGCAATCGATCCACATTTTTACATTGAAACCCATGTTTGTTATGCCCGTAATGATCATAATATGCAAGCTCAAAATTTGCTTAACAATCAACAATGAAAGTCACTCTCCTGAAAACTTTTCACTTAAAATTCATCATGGCGGGGAGTTTACTGATCTAGCACAATTAAATCTGATGTACCGTAAGGGGAAGGTTAACTACATCGATGATGCGAACTCTGATTATTTCTCTATAATCACCTTATATGACATGTTGGTGGAACATGGTTATTGCGAGGATAACGAGTTTAAGTTTCACTATAGGCTACCATGGGAAGACTTGGGATTGGGTTTAAGACAACTGTTAAATGACAGTAATGTGCGCATGTTGAACAAAATTGCTAAAGCTGAGAAATCAATTGATATATATGTTGAGCATATTGATCATGACTATCATGCATTAAAAGTGTAAAGTTTGAAGTATTGGTAGTCAAAGTGACAGTTGAGAGTGATATTGGCCAACGGGCAATATATTGGAGTATTTAAATCCAATTTCCCTATAAAATTTGATGCCTTCAGTTTATGATTGTGTAATTTTATATGTAGCCATGCATTACTATATATTTATATGTTGATATGTATAATTGTACGTTACTATATTATTATATTATTATTATTATAAACATTTGTTGATTGGTTTGTATATCAAGAATTGATGTTTGCTGACGTGACATTCAAAGGTAGCCTCAACCCTCTTTTGAATGTGCCACGTGGCACTCTCTATGAATAAAAAAAATAACCTACCTATAAAATATCTTCACTTTCAACCCAAACCCTAAACACCCAATTAATCTCCACCTCTCCCTCTCTACCATCACAATAACCCTAAACACCAAATTCATCTCCACACAAAATTTACGGTTCTTCTCAATTCAGTAATTCTTTTATTCCATAAGTTTCATTCCATAACATCAACATCTTAAATATCTTTCTTTCACTAAAAACATCTTATTTCATTCGTTTATTGTTTGATTTGCATAAGTGGTTTTGCTTTCGATAAAGATGATGGTTGATATTGATGATATTCACTGTCGTTTTTTGATGATCTTTGTCAAGTCGTCCAGATTTGTCTATGTGATTGACCATGATTTCTTCATTCTAAGGTATGATTTCATATGTTTAACTAACTAGGGTTTTACATCTGGTGTGTACTTTACTCATGGATAGAGCAAATCCATTCTCTGTTTTTCAATCTCTGATTCTTCTAAATCAATCTTAACAAGTAAGGTTTTCTATTTTTTTATTTCTATGGTTTTTATATATATTTGTATATGTATTGATAAAATTTTAATGAAGGTGGGTTGTATCTTATACCATCTTTTCTAATCGACAGACTAAGAATCGACAATACAAGCTTATAAATCATAGTTTCCATTTCAAATATGCTTCATCGCCTAATTCTAAAACTCTTTATTGATTTCTTGAGGTATGTTTAGCATCATCATGTTTTATTTCATTGACCTCCATATTCTATGTTTTGCAAAGGTTGTAGTGTGTGTGTATATATATATATATATATATATATATATATGTATGTGTGTGTGTGTGTGTGAGAGAGAGAGAGAGAGACCTTTTCTTGTCCTGTAAAGAAGACCCGAACTTGGTGACCCACTACTGCTCTGGCCCGGTTTAGGTATTCTGTTTCTTGATCTTCTTGGAGATAAGCCTCTGGACTACTTTTTCTTTTAATGTAGAGAAAAAGCTTTGTTTTTTCTCCATAGATTATAAACCCATATGAGATTTAACTATTTGAACTTAATTATTTAATGGGTACCGCAAAAAGATGGTTACTTGAAGGAAAACATGATGACTGGGCTAATAATGTGAAGGAGTTTGATGATCATAATAATAATTGATTGAAGTTATTATTAAATCGTTTTGAATTATCTAATCATGATAGGTTCGCGAGTTGCTCCGAGGTGTTTTGGTCCTAATAGCTGAGTTGCGCAAGGCAGCATACGTTTAGGTACAACCAAATAACCTTTATATATAACCAGAAGCTGCAATATCTATCATATGTTTTACATTATAAACCTATTTATCAAGTAAATATGTTCTAATTTCTTAATCCCTTTGTGTTATTTACAAACTTTTTTTAATGATAAATGAACATGAACATGAATCATATAATAATTTTATTTGTAGATTTTGAATGCTCTAATCATGACAAGTTCGCATGTCGCTCCGAGGTGTTTTGGCCCTAATATCCGAGTTGCGCGAGGCGACATACGTTTAGGCCAACCAAATAAGCTTTATACATAACCAGAAGCTGCAATATCTATCATATGTTTTACATTATAAACCTATTTATCAAGTAAATATGTTCTAATTTCTGAATCCCTTGATGTTATTTACATAATTTTTAATGATTAACGTGAACATGAATCATATAATGATTTGGTTTGTAGATTTTGAATGCTCTAATCATGACAGGTTTGCGAGTCGCTCCGATATGTGTGACACCCGGCAAACTCCGGTTAATAACCTTGTCAAACTAGTAAGTCTACCTTAGTGAGTCATGCATATGTTATACTTAACTGGGTCAGTTGAGTCGTTTTGATGGTTCTAGGAATTATCGGGAGTCGTTACAATGATCCAAGGAATCATTGGGAGTTGGTCCATAATCATATGTACAAGGATTGGTGATTAGTAGAATCGCCGGATTTAGTGCACACACGCAAGTCTCGAGTCCCGGGAATTGGTGAACGAATGTGAACATGTTAGTTATCATGCATTATGTGTTTATAATCATTATGTGACTTGTCGGTATGTGAATACGTGCTTATATATGTTAAAATAGTTTTTAGCGCGCTGAAAACCCATAACTACCTGCAAGAGGCAATTAGAAAGTCTAATTGCCTCCTGTAGGGGTGGGACTATAAATACCACCCGTGTGTTGTAAAATATCATTTGTGAAACCTTAACTCGCCCCAACGCTATCCCACACCAAAATCAACCTTTGAAACACGTTTTTTCCCTAGAATCCATCCTTTCTAGCTTTACACATCATTCTCTAGAAAAACCTAAGGTGTGTTATCTATCCTAAACCTTTATCATGTTATTATATTGATCCCTAAAGGTCCAAACCTATTTAGGTAATGTTTGTGTCTTTGAAAACCTTTGAAATCAGTTATTAAACAAGTCTAATCCTTCAATATGTGTTCTACGTGGTGTATTCATGCAATATATGATTTTTATGGTTAAAACATGAGGATTCTTATGTGTTTGATGTATTTCTGATATAAATGAGTTGTTAGGATGTTTATCTACGAATTTGAAGGTTATGGTTGTGTATTGATGATAATATGCGTTTTGACCCGTTTGAGTGATTTAGGAAGATTTAGGGGCTATGATATGTTTTGTTGATTGTATGATGTTAGGGTTTGCTCTAGGATGATGGAGTAACAGTGGGATGTTATTGTGCAACGTTGTTATGTGACGAAATCTGGATATTTGCCATTTAGGGTAAGTTGTGCATGCTTGATGTGATGTTTTCATAATATTATGCTCTTTAGGGAAATGCTTGCAATTAGGGTTGTTAGAACGTTGATAAATTATGGGTTGTCACTTGGAATGGGTTTTTTAATGATTTGAGTTTGATGTTGGGTGTTTTTACATGTTTTGGATCTGATTTGGAGGGTTAAACGCACGAAAAGTGGCCCTTGTACTGCAGGGGGCGAGTAGCCCCTAATCTCCTGCCCTAGGGGGCGATTAGCCTTGCTAATGGCCTGTTGAATTTCCTAATTGCCTGTTTGATTCCTAATCGCGTGTTTTGCTATTGTAAGTGTATTTTGATATCCTGAAACATGGTTTGACACCTAGGAACATGTTAGGAACCCCGTGGCATGTCTAATAACCTGATAACACGTGTTCGGACTTGTATATGCGATATGTGAATTGTATACTAGACTTGGTGAACTATGGTGCGTGTTAAGTGCATAGATGCGTATGATTACTTGATTTCTTATTCTTCGATAACACGTGGGATGTCTGGGTCTTGTCTTGTGTGGTCAGGTTATCGGTCAAACATGTTTTCAAACGTATAATGGTTATGGTCTGGACACTTGGGGACTATAGTTGACCTACGGGTCAATAGTTCGGGTACTCATATGCATTTAATGATAGGTTGCCGATACTAGGAACTGTCATTTGCATTGTCTGTGGTTTATTAAGAAGAACGCAATCTAAGGTGAGTTCACGGCCCCACTTTTTACTGGTTTTGCTTTCGGAGGAGAAAACATGTTGTGTACTTGTATTCTTTAAACGTGTGTCAACTTACGTTTTCATAAAAGATGTGTCAAACCACATTTTGGTATTCATAAAACCTATGTTTTGCTAAGTATTCGTTTTGGTAAAGCTTACAAGGTAGACGTTGGTTACTATATGGTATCACGTACTCGTATTCATGAATTCATTACGTATTGGGGTATTCTTTTGGGTTGCTATACGATTTGTTAAATCCCGGGGAAAACCACGAATGTGCGCTGGTTGCACAATGGGGGAAATGTGGATAGATCTATTTGGGCGTCCCGGTCCCACTGGTCGACGGGTGCATGTTGTCTCATCAGGTATTCTTGTATTCGTGTATTCGGGCAGGTGTATTCATGTATTCTTGTATTCATATATTCATGTCCAGTAATGGTTTTCCAATCGTAGTAGTGACATGTATTCTTTCGGTTAGTATACACATGGCCTGGTTTGGCCGGGAGTATTCTTTGGAACTTTCGGAGTCATTTTTCATAAAACCTGTGAACTCACCGGAATTATTTGCTGAAGTTTTTAGCATGTTTTTCTCAGGTCACTAAGGTAGCAGGAGTCGATAGGCGCACGGAGTCTCACGGTGTCTAGGATTTCACTTGCATGGTTTTGAACATTATCAGACTTTTAACTTTTACTTTTTGGGTTGTAATAATACTTTATGCTTCCGCTGTTGTGGATACATTTTGAAAACTTAATGAATGGCTTACGTTGTTTTCATATCATATAGTTGTCGTTTATTATGACCGTTGACTTGAATCCTGGTATGTCACGAGCCTTGTGGTAAAACCCCGCATGTGGAATTTGAGGGTGTGACAAGGTATTTTGGTCCTAATAGCCGAATTGCGCGAGGTGTCATACGTTTAGGTACAAACAAATAAGTTTTATATATAACCGGAAGCTACAATATCTATCATCTGTTTTACATTATAAACCTATTTATCAAGTAAATTTGTTCTAATTTCTGAATCCCTTAGTGTTATTTACATATAAACCTTCTACAGAACCTAGTTATGACCCAGAACTACATGAAGCACACCTTTCTGTCCCTGATGCGTTTTCATCCACGTCTCACATACCAGGCATGCCTTTTTAAACCAAGGGAAATTGCTCATATCATGTCCCGGTAGTACTCTCTAGTATTTGTTTTTAGTGAAGCTATAAGTTTATTATGTGTTTAATATGTACTTGGAGCTCAGATTTTTGATCATCAGCATTGAACTTAAGTTTCGATTAGGATAATATTATATATGTGTTTCCATTACCAAAGTTATGGAGGGTTATATTTGAAATGTCTACACTCTAGACTAACTGAATATCAAAATCACAAGAAATGAAATGAATTTGTTGTTTTAAATAGCCATTTGTTTTTTGAATTCATTAATGATGTAACTCGAATTAGTTGGGCTTATTTTGTTGAAAAACAATCTGATGCCTTTAAGATAATTCAAATTTTGAACTCAAGTGAAAAGTACAGATTGAAGATGGTGAAGATTTTATTACAACATATTAGATTTTTCAACCCCGGGACACTCCCGGGGTAATCAGCTAGTTATATAGATATACAATTACTAAGATTCTTTGTAGAAAGAGTTGAACTGTTTCTCTCAATACAACATCTTAATGCGTGTTCTAGGTCACTGTACAAGTCGTTTATGCACGTTATTTACCTACTCAACCGGTCTGTGGTTGTTTCCTCTACATCTATATGTGTCTATCTCTCTCTCTTTATCTCCTGGTTGCTTGTCGATTGTCAAGAGAGTAAGAAGGTGCAAGCTTAACTGCTTCTTTTCTGGCGGTGAGCAAGACAGTTGGTAATCCGACGGAATGCAGCAACGATAGTGGTTTCAATCCTATATCGGATCTTATAGAAGGGTGAGTCACGGTATCGGGTCTTCTAGCGGTGAGTTGGGGCTAAATCGGGAACCAACTTGAGCTAACAGCTGCTGAGGTGGCGGTGCTAACGAAGACTGCGATTGGCACCGCTGGTACATGCTGATGTATGACATGTAGTGGCTTTTTCGGGTGGTGGGTGGTGATAAACAACAATATCTCAAGCACCGCTCCGCCAGCTACACTGGCGTCAAAACTTCAAACACTCTTCATTCCCTTCAGGTCCAATTCCTTATCTTCAAATTCACTTGTTAAATGACCTTTTACACTCTATATAATTTAATTTTGCTTTTTTCGCTTATTGGTTTAAAATGTTAGATTTGGTGAGAGTTAATTTGATTAGATGATTATGCAGCTAATCTGCTTAAATGTAGAGGTGTGAACAAAAAGCGATTTTGGAACCGGAATTGGTCAAGTTTGTTTGTGCCAAAACTAATAAATATATATTTATATATATTTAAAGGGCTAAATCCTACATGGCACTTATATGGTCATTCTTCTTTTGAGAGTATCATCTAGGATGCATGTGACATTAAGTAATTTTAGGAAAAAAAAAGTTTTAAAACAAAATTGGATTTTTCTCTCCCATGCTTCCTTCTATAATTTTAAAACGTTAATATATTTTATCTACGAGATTTTTTAAAGAAAAAAAGTACACCAAATTAACGAGCGTTTTATTATCTTTTCAACGAGTACCACAGTGATATATAAAACACGAAGAAAAAAGCGACTATTTTTTGGTGAGGTTTTGTTCATACAGAAAAAAAAACACGTGTTCAGGTAACTCATTAATCATTTATAGGCAAGTCACTAATTATGTTCAAAGCAGTAAATATGAATTATGTTTTCAAACCGAGCAGAATATGTTACTAGAGTTATAAATTGTTTTAAGTTAGGTATCAATATTAGGATGTTAGAGTTGTACATTTTTTTTAGCTTTTAGGAGAAGTGTTAATATTAGAGTTAAATTGGGGTTATACATTGTTTTAGGTTATGTGTTAGCATTGGAGTTGTACATTGTTTTAGGTTACGTATTAATATTAGAGTTATACACTGTTTTAGGTTAGGTGTTAACATTAAAATTATACATTGTTAATTGTTAGGTGTTACCTGAAGCTTTCTTGCATATAACTGTAAAGTGCATTAGTCTATTTCATATGTAAAATTAATGTGTCATATTAGATTTCTCAACCCTGGGACGCTATCAGAGTATAATCTAGTTGAATATAAAACTTATTTAAAAAATATATATCAGGAAAAAAAATGTTGTTACATAGAGCTTTCACGTGTTTTTCAACTCAATAAGGTTTTTAAATTATCTCATCCCTATGTATATAAGGAAAATACATAAAAATTATAAGCAAAAATATTTTTATAATAAGTTATGGTATAATGTTTTAGTTCCCACCATTTAGTGAAGTGGCAACGGGAAATGAAGATAAGAGTTTGAGGTCATTTGGTCTCACATTCAAACTCAATTCAGAGGGGTCTTAGCACAGTGGGCTTTCGGACGACAAGTTTTTCACGAATTGGTGGGTGGGTGAACTTGGACTGCCCAATGGACAACCATTAATCAGCATTAACTTACTGGCAATTCAAATGATATTTAGTTGGGGTTGGGTTATTCTACAAAAGCTACAAAAAATGAGAAGGGTGAGAAGCCACTAAAAAATGACATGTAGCAAAGGATTAAACAAGTGGAAAGGGTAATTTGGTCAAAAAAAATATGCACATGCAAGTCACATGTCATTTCCACCTTCATTTTTAAATGTCCGTAACTTTTTTATACGTCATCGTTTTTTAAAAAAAATTATACCATAAAATCGAGCGTCTTTTTATCTTTAATATGAGTACCATATTGTTATACTTTTGAAAATAAAGTCAAAAACCCACTCTCGTAAGACACAATGGAGTGTAAAACACAATGAGCACCAATTAAATATAGGGTATAAAACATAATCAACAATCTAATAAAACACAATGGATGACATACTAAAGACACAATGAATAGAAGACTAAAACACAATGAATACTTTTGAAAAAAAAAGTTGAAAACCCAGTTGCGTAAGACACAATGGATGACATACTAAAGACACAATGAACAGAAGACTAAAACACAATGAATACTTTTGAAAAAGGTCAAAAACTCAATTGTGTAAAACGCAATGGACGATATAATAAGGATACAATGAACAAAAGATTAAAACACAATGAATACTTTTGAAAAAAAAAGTTGAAAACCCAGTTGCGTAAGACACAATGGAGATAGCGTAAAACACAATGGGTACCAATTAAATATGCAATAAACAATAGGGTATAAAACACAATGAACAGTCTAATAAAACACAATGGACGAGATATTAAAGACACAATGAACATAAGACTAAAAAACAATGAATAATAGATTTAAACACAATGAACAACATAATAAAACACATTGTACACCTAAATACAAAACTCATTTGCGTAAAACACAATGAAAATCATACTAAAAACACAATAGACAAAGTTAAATCATGTGTAGACTAAAAAACATAAATAACATATTTATAAAACACATGTGCATACTATAACACAATGAACGAGCAGAAGACACAAGGGAGAAGAAAACCCACTTAACACGATTTTTTTTTCAATTTTAATGTAGCAATGTGGTACTCATATTAAAGATAAAAAAACGCTCGTTAATATGGTGAAATTTTTTTGAAAAAAAAATATCGTACGAAAAAGTTATAGACGTTTTAAAATGATGGGGGAAATTGACATGTGCATTGCATGTGGAGAGAGAAAGTCAACAAATGTGGTTTTTCTTTTATGCCCTTCCTCTCATTTATTATTTATTTTTTTCAAACAAACTAATCTCAACCCTTTAAATATATGATCAATGGATAACAATCCTTCTCACTCTTTCTAGAAAAAGTTTCTTGTGTATTTGATCCTAACCCTATTTAGTTGGCTACTAAAAAATGATATAATGTTTTATAGAGATGGCCGAAGGACATGTTTAGAATGTAAACACCGAAACATTACAGACTGGATATACCTATGATGATTGATATGTTGCGAATGAGTTGGAAAACATTAACAAGTCACCAACATCTTGTATGCAAACTTTTTTCTTCAAAATATTATTAAACCACACAAAATTTAAAGGGATGTTGTATTTATACGCTGCTCCATTGTTGTTTTAATAATGTAGCCGCCACAATAGAAAACTAATAATAGCAGGCTTAGTAATAATCATACAAATTCAAAACAGAAGGTGAAGCACTTGACAAACACTCGAGAGTCGAGACCTCTATTTTGTAGTATTCTATCACGAATTCTTTATATGTAATCCCACTTTCTTTTTAGCATTATATCAAATACATTGCTTAAATTTGTAATTATTAACGGAATCAAATTAGTGTTGGCTCTAACCTTTATTAGGGGGCCTGGATCAAATTATAAAATTGGAGTCATTTGTTGGGATTTTTTTTTTCGATTATTTTCCATTTACAGTGAGGTAAATTAAAAGTAAAACTAGTAATATGCCCCGCGCGTTGCAGCGGGCTTTCAGTTACTATCGATTCGGTACAGTAATGGTAATCTGTATATCAACCCAAAGAAATATGCCCAAAATGACATTCACATGTGTTTCAAAAATAAATTAATAAAATACTTGATCCAGAATATAGCTATGAATGAGACATGAATTCAGGCACTAAAACTATCAAGGATCGATCATGTGGTCATATTAGTGGCGTCGGTTGTATTCGTTACAATACTGGTATACATCTTTAACTTATTCAATTTTTAATAACTTACGTTCCTTCACTTAAAAAATTAACTACACGTTTCTATTTTTACTAATCATATTCTTGTGCAAAAAAGGTATGTAGTGAAGTGAAAAAGAAACAATGAAAATAAAAATAAAAAGAAAGGAAGATGGGAAAGTTGCATAAAAGAAAGCATTTTTTTAGTTTGTATAAAAGAGCTACAAAGTCTAAAAATACGTAAATAGACTATTATGCATTCGAATATGAAAACAACTTTGTGTTAAATTGAATGATTAAAAAATGGTTATTTGTGCATAAATGCTACGCAACATGTTATGTTATGAATTAATTAGGTTTCACTTTATCATCACTTCATCACTTCATCATCACCACTCACCATCCTGACCAATTGACCACCGCCCCCCAGCCCTCCGCTACTCCAATCACTTACATCTTATATCCTCTTTTTACAAACTCGAAATCCGATTAACCAACCTCGTCACTCATCGCTACTACCGCCTTCTAAGTTTGGAGTCCAGATGCGAAGCGTGAACGGCCTTTCGGCAACCCTCTCCTGCTCCCCTATCAACCCTTTTCAATCCTAAGATATCAACTATCTTTGTTACCGGTAGCAGGTTGGCAACAGCAGCCGCATCCATCTACAAAAGTGAGCGGCGGTTATCGACCCACGTGTGCCTTCACTGGAAAATGGTTCGTGTGGCTGACGGAGCAATGGAGGTGTCTGCCATCAACAAACAACACCGTCCAACGCCGTTACCGATCGTCAAACACCACACACCACTTAGGTGGAGAACTACCGCCTCAATCCAAATCGATAGTTGTCGGAGGGCGGAAACCCTCACAAAGCTCAGATACATAGGAGAAGCTCGGTTTCTCATTCTCCCTCCTGTACATGTAATGCATGCGACAGTGGGTTTTAAACCCCAACCATTATATACAACATCCCTAAAGCAATGTACAACATTTCTAAATGCAAAAAACTCACAAAGCATAAAGTACAACTCCCTAATGCATAAACCACTTATAAATTAATATACTATATAATATGTAAGCGAATAGGAAAAAAAAAATAATGTTTTATGTACGTTAATAGTAAATATATAATCTATTTGGTATGTTCATCGTGTTATAATAACAACACAATTTGGAGGCTAATGCTCTTGACTTCTTTTAACTCCACATTGCAATGTACTAAGTGACTGATATGTTGAAACAAATGGGTAGTTATCTAATATCTATACGTTTTGATACTCTTAGACTATATGGTGTGCCTCCCTTTTCTCCCAACTCCTTCAAGTGCCACATCAGCGTCACATCATTCTCGCCCTTTACTTCCCTAAAGTTTGGAAATGGTATTCCCCCAATCCCCCTTCATTTTTTATTATATAAAGTTTGATTTAAAAAAAAATAAACCAATCACATTCATCGGTGGGAACGGTGCTTTTTCCCCGAATTCCCTGAAAATCAAACGGTGGGGGCGGTGTTGTCCATCGGTGCCGAGGCCACCTCACCACCCCGAGCGGTGTTGTTCAAGGTTTACGTTGTTACGCTTGTTCAATTTCATTATGTACTTTCTTTAAATTTAATTAACTAGTTTTTTTAAAACAATTTCTATTTTTTTTTTAAATTACTTTTTTTTTAATTCAATTGTTCGACTTCCTTCCTATCGGACAAGTCCACTTGGCGGACCGGACGACCACCACCTCACCTGCTCCAGTGGTGAGCACGTTTGTTTGCTTGGGTTTGGCCAAAGGACGAGAGTCATCTCCCCCGTTAGAGATGCTCAAATGTTATTATACGGTTTATCATAAACATGAATACATACATTGTGTGTTGTGTTAACTATAAATAAATCAAAAGATGTTGTAACGAATGTGTAGCTAGTGACTTTCTTTTATTGAAATTAGATTGGTATCTTCTATTATTTATAAGGGTGCAAATGAGTTGAGCCCAAGCTTGAGCCGGAGCTCGGCTTGATTCGAGCTTTGTTTTCAAAACTCCAGCTTGGTTCATTGGTAATTTCTCAAGCTCGAGCTCGGCTTGGGCTTGGCTTGTTTATTATCTATTAGTTAATATATTAACTAAAAATAATATAGATAATAGTTCGTTTAGGCTTGAGAGCTCGATAAGTGAAGCTCGAGCACGGGCTCGTTTACTAAACAACTTCAAATATGTGGTCAATATTATTAAATATTAAAAAAATACCATAACAAGCCTCACATGTCAGGCTCGAGCTCGGACTCGATAAATAAACGAGCTTTGTTTTAGGCTTAAGCTCGATAAGGCTTGACTCGCTTTAAACTTTTTACCAAGTCGATCTCGAGTAACTCACGAGCGGCTCAACTCGTTTGCACCCCTCATTATTTATGTCTAGTATTCTATAGTTTATCTAACTTTATATTTTTTGTAAATACTAATATACAAAGATATCTTTGTGTTTAAAAACAATACGAACACATAAACATGCCATTTGATAACAATACGATCCACTCTTTTGTACTACTAACACTTGATTTTTAAACACGAAGCACGGTGGGATGAATTAAATTACAAACATAATATTAAATAAAGGGAAATTGGATTTTAACACCCTGAACTATTGACAATTGGACTCTGACGCACTGAACTACAAAATTGACCAACACCGCACTATACTTTTAACTTATTGGCCTGTATCACCCTCAGACTAACCATTGTTAATTTTTGCTGACGTGGCATGGTGACGTGTCCATTTTTGCTGACGTGGCAGGTGATGTGTCAATGCCATGTCAGCTTATTCCTCATGCCACATCAGCAAAAATGGACACGTCACCATGCCACGTCAGCAAAAAATAACTAGGGTTAGTCTGAGGGTGATACAGACCAATAAGTTGAAAGTACAGTGCGGTGTTGTTCAATTTTGTAGTTCAGTGCGTCAGCGGCCAATTGTCAATAGTTTAGGGTGTTAAAATCCAATTTCCCTTAAATAAATAATAATCAAGAGTTATATTTTCTTCAAAAACACATAAACTCGACTAATTACATCAAGATAGGGGGCAGGCAGGCAACAAGCTGCGCTGCCACCCCTTTCTGGATAGCAAACCCTAACCTACTAAAAACGAACCCATGTCCCCCCCGAAGTAGAGACATTGCCATGAATAACCCGTTGAACTCTAGTTAGGAAACGGATGGCTTCCGGCGCCAACGAGCCAAAGGTATCAAATGCCAGGGGAACAAATACGTGTTGGTTCTCCTCGCAGACTTTAGCATGCTTCTCAACTTTCTTCGCCTCTGCTTTCCGCACAGCTTGCCCTGCTAAAAAACTACTATCCCTCAAACCAACCAGAGGAGACACACCTGTTAGGTCGACGCAAGCGTGTTTCCCCCCGGTCCACCCAAAGACAAGCAGGTCTGCTGGACGTAGGGTGGATCTCCCGTCAGCGGGGTCCGAGAGGAAATTCACAGGAGCCTCCCTTTTGGCTGAGATCCTAGCCCTTTTTAAAATGTCCCAAAGAACGTCTCGACCTAGTCATGCCTATATTTGAAACCAGGCAACTCCTTACAATGAACCGCGTGTTCTCCGTATTTGTCCAAGCATGCCATACGGCAAATCGGACAGACTTCAACCTTTATGTTTGGCTAAAATTGCAGGTTTCAATCTTTATGTTTCATTTGCACCCAAATCAACCTTTACCTATTGATTTTACTACAAGTTTCAACATTTGTAGCTATCTGGGTTAATTTTCTTGATTAAGTCCCCTCACATGCAAGCATGTGAAGGCAGTTTGGTCTTTTCACCCCTAAAAACCTTTTTGTGTGGGAAATAAATAAACATTTAATTTATTTAAACCCTAAAAAACCAAAAACAACATAATAACAAACAAATCAGTACTCAACTCAGTGAACTGCTGATACGCCTGACCAATATCAGCAGCATTCCCATGAGAATAATGGACATTGTGAGTGGCCATCGGGTACCTAACGCACACAGAGACAATCTTATTCACAGGACAAGTAGGAAGCTTTAAAACGGCAATGTTTTTATGGGGTTGGAACCGGTCCAAGAGCAATAACCCAGGTGACTTCTCCTTAATCGCCTAGTAAAAAGGTGGGTTTGGTGGGAAAAACGCTAACTTGGCCGCCATTGATGACGTCACGCCTCTCATTGAAAAAAAAATGTGGTTGTTTGTTTGGGGGAGGAAACATAGTAAGGTGAAGCGGCCATGGCCACAATATACTCCTTTTAGGCTACTCGGTGAGCAGACACCACCCCAGCCCCGTCCCACATAATTTGCTCCGTCCCCCATAGCACACCGCCCCGGTTAGCCTCGTCCCCCACTCCCCCGTCCCCCCGTTCTCTCTTGGACATAAGGGACGCACCAATAGGGTTTTTTCTTTTATTTTTTATTTTTTTTAAACGTTGCCAATGGTCAGAAATGGGCCAACGGCTACTTTTTTTTTCCAAATTCAAACTATAAATATTTAACCAAATCAACCTTTTTCTCCATCTCATCTCTACCTTTTAAACTTTTATTTAATAAACTCCCAACCTTTTTATACAAAAACTTCATGGATCCATTCCAACAATTCAACCAAATCCTGAATCAACCTAACCCGAATCAATTTCACCACACCCGGTTACACGCCGGTCATCGATCCACCCATATCGCAAACCGTTCCAATAAATCCGCATGTAGCCCAAATGCTTCAAAACCCGGTGGCTTATGCCCAATTAAACCCGATAAACTTCAAGAAAATGCAAAACTATATGCAACAAGTAGCCCAAATGCAATGTTATCAAAATAGCCAACAAATTTCTCCACAATTTTCACCACAATCACAACCCACTACACCTATCGGAACATCACAACCCATTACACCTATCGGAACATCTCAACCCCTAGAGGATGAGAACGAAACCGATGAGGAGATAATTCCCGAAACCCAAGAGATGCCACCCACCGAAAAAGCAAAAGGGAAACGCAAAGGAAAACAAAGAGAGCCAGGACCGGGACATGATAAAGCACTACAAGGAGTCGCTATGCCATGGTCCGATGTTGAAGAGGAAGCCTTAGCTAAGGCGTGGCTCGCGGCTTCAAAACTCCCCACAGTCGGTAAATTTTTTAAACTTGCGCAAACTATATATTTATGTATTTTTTTTGTTCCGAATATATATATGTGTATTTAGTTTTTTTTTTAATTCCGATTATATATATAATTACGTTCTTTTTTAAATCAAAGGTACCTCCCAATCGATTGATAAGTTATGGGAGACGACAAACGAATACTTTCATAAGTATATGCAAGCTAAGCCGTATCGAGCGAACGATGCTCTAAGCTCGAAATGGAGAAAGATGAATTCGGATTGTGGTAAATTCAATGGATTTTACAACCGTATTAAGGCGAACCCGCCTAGTGGATGGAACGAGCAAATGATTTTCGAGCGAACGTTGTCGAACTAGAAAACTGAGGTACACAGACCATTCTCGATGATACGGGCTTGGCAGGTTTTGAAAGATGAACAAAAATGGGTGGCGGTCCGAAACGAGGTTGAATGGGCCAAACGAAAACCCAAAGCTAAAAAATCAGGCCCGTCCGTTCCAATCGACATTGATATGAACGACGAGCCCGAGTTGGAAGAACCAATATATGTGGAGGAGGAACGCCCAACAAGTTTATAAATTTATAGTTTTTTTATATAATTCGTAGCGTTTTTTTTTCGGACTATAAAATGGTTGCGTTTTTTATGTAGGTCGGGACAAAGCTCGAAAGGAAGCGGCGGCGGGAAAGAAATCGGCGTCGGGTAGCACAAGCGGGAGCGCTTCTAAGCTTGATAAATTAACCGCAACTATGGAAGCTTTCAACAAAGCTAACAACGAAAAAATAAAGCTCAAGATGGAAAAGATTCGGTTGATTGATGAATCAAAGGCGCTGGAAGAGTGTAGAATTATGGAGGCGGATATCTCGAAGTATCCCGAAGAACGACGCGCCGCGATGAAGAAATTGCAAGACAAGTTTGTTGAAAAATGGAAGTAGTTTTATAAAATTTTAGGAAATCGTATGTTTTTTTTCAGTGTGTTCGTTTTTTTTTAATTTTATCATGCTTTTGTAATTTTTATTTATAATATTTAGTGTTTATTTTAACATTACTTTATTTATTTATTACTTTAAAAACAAACTAAATTTAATATTCAAAAATAAATTAAAAAGTATTAAATGCTTGAGACATGGGTTTTTCATGTCTGCACACCCCACACATGTCTCAAGAATGTTGAGACACCACTTTGGTGATGTGGCAGCCTATGTAGCACTGAGACATTACATTTTTGGTGTCTGCTCACCTAGTAGTCTTACTCATAGTTGTCAAAGCGCCTAGGCGCACTCAAGGCGCTTAGGCTGATCCCGGAGCCTAGGCACAAGGCGCATAAAAAACGAAGGTTTTTTATAATTAGGCGCATAGTATAAAATACATTTTTAGGGATTCTAGAGATGTTTTAGGCTTGTTTAAGGCTACTTTAGGATGTTTCAGGGTTGTTTATGACTAGTTTTACTCAATATGAAGAAACTTGTACTTGGATTATGATTCTTTGAAGGTATATGTGTCTAGTTATCTTTCACACCTATGAAGCCAGGTACAAGACACTATAAATAGAGCACAGTTAGACTCGCCACATAATAGGGGTTATTATTCATGTGACCATTCTCTAGCGTGAAAATAAGTAACTGCTATGAAAAATATGACAGTAAGGTGTGAAAGGAAGAAGAATCGAATGAATCGTTTGTAACACATGTGTTATTGTATATATGCTGATTGGCGGTTATAGTTTTCCGATGTCTAGTTATTGTATTTGACATATGACTATCTTCAGTAAAATAGGAGTTTTGGTTATTAAATGAGAATCTTTTCATTCTTTAGAGATTTTGCTATTTAATAATGTATCTACTTATCCTATCTTTGTCTCTCATCTCAACAATTACATTAAAAATCATTATCTTTCTCTCTTCTTTTCTATTTAATAATACTTATTTTATACTTTTATCATTACCTTTTCTCTCTCCTTTACTTATAACCACTTTTAAAAATATTAAAAAATTATGAAGGATGAACAGTGTCTCCTCTATATATTTTCTCTCTCCTCTGCTCACAACCACTTATACCCCCTCTATATAATATAGAGGCCCCTCACACTAATATGGAGCACATACTGTGAATGCTCTTATGGAGTAACCGGGTTAGATAGATACTAACCGGTTTAAGATAAGTAAACCGGGTCATACCTCATCAATGGGTAGTGCCTTAAGACAAAAAAAAAAAAAAAAACAGTAGCAATTTTCTAAAGGGAAAATGGATTTTAATACTCCCAACTATCGCCTGTTGGTGGATATTACCCCGAACTTTCACTTTGGCCAATAGCACTCCCAACTTTTAACTTATTTTCTTCCATCACTCCCAAACTAACGGAGGTCTAACCTGGTTAGTTTTCATGGCCAAAATGTAAAAACAAAAACTTAAGGGGTATTTTTGAAACTTTTTATTATTATTATTTTAAATTCTATAATCCCAACCCCCCCCCCCCCCCTCTTCTTCTTCTTCTTTTGGTGAATGGTGACAGACAAGTTTCAGCAGCCACTCACCACCACCAACTTCCAGCAGCCACCCCTAACAACCACTGTAGCACCGCCATCAGACCACCCTTCACCTCCACCACAGACCGACTACCACCCAACAAACTACCCTCCGTCCCAACAACCTGCAACTCACCACCTTCGACTCAAAGCAACCTGAAACGATCCCCAGCTGCCATTCGATTACCCACTGCAACCACCTATAAACCCGACCCAGACCACCCTCCGAACCCAACCTTAACCTGACTAGACCCACCGGTAACCCTACCCAACCCTTCACTCACCGCAACTCCATCTCCCACCGGTGACCACCCACTTCAACACCCACCTTAACCTGACCCGACCCACCGTCGTTCTCCTCTCCGGCGATAAACCCCCAAAACCCATCCATCCTTCAAAACCCACCTAACTCCCACCACTATCTTCAACCTCCTCCACACTTTCCTAAAACCTGCCACCACACTCACCTGAAACCTACCCCAAAGCATAAAACAAACCCAAAATAAACAACATAACTAACTAATTGAGACAATCAATATTATTGTTAATTAAGCAGTAGGGTATACACGAGCCGGTGGTCGTATGGTGGCTGGTGTACGATGGTCTAGGTAGGGTTGGGTGTTGTCACCGAGGTGGGGTGGTGGTGAATTAGGAACGACAGAGAGATGGGAGGGGGTTGGTGTGGTGGTGGTGTTTTTGGAGATGGTCATGGTTGTGGTGGCGGTGGTGGCTGGTGAAGGGTGGTTGTGGTTTAGAGAGAGAAAGAGGGGAGAGGGGAGGGTCACAGCTGTCACAAAAGAGAGAGAAAAGGGGGGGTTGGGTTTTATAAAACAACTTTCAAAAATGCCCTTAAGTTTTGGTTTTTATATTTTGGCACATAGAAATTTTGATTTTACACCTAGGCAATGCCACGTCAGCTTCTGTTAGCCACGTAGGATAAAAACTAACGTCGTTAAGTCTGGGAGTGATGAAAGACAATACGTTGAAAGTTGGGAGTGCTATTGGCCAAAGTAATAGTTGGGAGTATTATCCGCCAATAGGCGATAGCTTGGAGTAATTAAAGCCATTTTCCCTTTTCTAAAAAATCAAATGGGCCTAGCGTAGAGTTGTCTTCATTGGGCAGACCTGGAGGAGCTATAGATTTGACTCGAAGCATGAGCCACTTGTTGGACCATACCCTCGTTTGATATTGCTTTTGTAATAATTTATTATAGACGCTATTACTCAAATACAAAACAACACACGCATAGGAAGACTAAAGAAACCGAACAAGTGTTTTTCTTCTAGTATTGTTTTTGAGGTATGCCAGATGAGTCGAATTCACGATCCTTGTCAACGTTTTCAACTCATAAGTTATCCAACATCTCGACTTCTAGTTGCATTTGCTTTCGCAATCGCTCCATTTCACGGGTCCATTCCCTGGTGTATGTTTAACGTTGAAATGGTCAACCCCTTTGAGCTGATAATCTGTAAAACCACCTGCCTTACAACCCGCGCGATGACTTGGTGTTGCAATCTTTACTCCACTCAGGCACCCATTTCGGGTTGGCCATCGGACACATTGGTTGTCCTTGCAAAGCCCAAACTTCTCGCACCGATTTGGTAATTGGCACTCGTCTTCAAAAGTCATGTCAATTTCGCTCTCACGCCTCTCAAACAAAGTGTGTTGCAAGGTCCATGCGCTAAAACGCACATTTCGATGGTAAGTGTAGAGTCTTTGGTTGCCAGCGATGCCCAATCCGAGATATGATAACGAGTTGTTGTACCGAACTTGACCAAAATCTTTAGAAGGAAATTCAAAAGGCCGACTATTTTGAAGATTACACCAGAGTGAGTTCGAGTAGTTCTCTATGTATTCAGTTTCTTGAATTAGTAACGTTGCATTTACAATAGTCACATTGTCTCGATTAATTCCGGAAACGTCGATGACCAGTAACGCATGTTGTTCTTGTAATACAAAGCCAATATTTTAGGCTTAATTACAAAGTTGTACTTCCCGTCAACATTGTTGGTGGCCGACTCTCTGCTCATGAGCTTGTACGGACCTCCTCTCACCCGGAGAGTTTGGTCAATCAAGAGAGTATCGGTTGGGTAATCGAAGCTTGTCTGAACAAAGTTACCCTTAAAGTCATGAAGCACTACGTTACCATCTAATAGTATGGGAAAACCCAAACACCCTTATCGGCGGTGTTGGTTTGCCATACAATCTGGCCATTTGCCTAGGCTAGGGCTGACAATTTAGACATGAACACGATAACCTGACACGAATCTACACGATTTTAATGGGTATCATGTTTGGCCTTAACAGGTTTCGTGTCTATAACAGGTCGACACGTGAAGACCTGTTTACTTTCGTGTCGTGTTCGTGTTTACCTATTTCGTGTTCGTGTCTTATCGTGTTCGTGTCTTAACATGTCTTATCGTGTTTCTTATCGTGTCTTGTCGTGTCTTATCGTGTCTTACCGTTTCTTGTCGTGTTAACCTATTTTACTAGGTGTTCCTTATCGTTTCTTATCATGTTAACATGTTATAAAAAGGTTTGTGTTCGTGTTTGAAAAAAATGACACGATTAGATTTTGTGTCGTGTACGTGTTTACAGGTTTCGTGTAACCTGTTATGTCAGCCCTAGCCTCGGCTAGTATGAGGTTTCCGTCAGAGCCTAGTGAGAATGGGGCATTTTTGCATAGTGGTTTACTCCGATTGGCTTCCCAAACCCATCGCATGACGCTCTGGTCACGTGAAACAACCATGCGGAGGGCATTAATTACCTATGAGTTTATAGCCTAGCACCATCATTTTCATCATGATACTATACTAGTGGGATATGACGAGTTTATAGCCTTGACCTGACTAGGTCAAGCCGGTCAACACCCAATAACAAAAAATAACCCAATTCCGATAAACCGACAAAAGGATACAAGGAATTGATCTTATCAATAAACAAAATTTCCTTATCATTTAATAAGATAATTAACACCTTTTACGAAAGATTCTTATTGATTGACATGTCTCCTTTATTTAAGAAACATATCATCACAACCGAAATGCACTTGCCAAAGGGCAAACCTACCCCACCAAGCAGCATAAATAGACGAGCAGGTACAACATTTATTCCTCATTACCCACTCCCCCCCCCCCTCCCCCCCCCCCCCCTTCTAGTTTATACTTCTCCACCACCAAAAACCTTATTTTCACGCCAGATAGTGATCAAAGGGACAATCCCAACCTGTGATGACTCTTAACGGTGTTCTGTCTTGCAGTCATTTAGGTCTAGATTCGAAGGTTATCAAAGCAACAGATATTTGGATTCGCCCTAGAAGATCATACCATCGGGATACATGTTTCTTTCACTTAAAATGTAGGATATTTATCCCTTTAGAACATTGACGTTTGGGATTGATAGATGGCCACATGGAGTTTCCACCCCTATGTCCTCCCTTTCTCACAATCAATCCTTCAATCTCTATAGACCGTCTATCCGGATTGGTCATAACAACGCCCTTGCTTCTCCATGGGCTGCCTCTCTTCTCCATTTCTACCAACAAATGTTGATGTTACATAAATTAATTGTCAAACCGCATTTAGTACTACTGGTAAAGGAAAGGACCACGTGATCATGTGATTTTCCTTGTTTTGAACTGTGGCATAATTCCATCAACCAAGTGGGCAAGGAGGACCAACTGTTAACAATGATAATTATCAACTTTTGCTATCAACGTTTTAGTTATTGGTAATAAACGAATAAACCGTATGAAGTATAAAAACATATTTGTCTATATACGGCAGTTAAAAAACATGACTCAAAATAAATATATATATTATTAGCATATTGTATTTTAAGTATGATTGTAAAATATTAATGTATAGATTATCTCCTAAAAATAGGAGATTCGGTTTACTCTTTATATATTGTTTTGTAAATCAATGAAAAGATCATCTTGAATAAAACTCTTTCATGGTATCAAGCCTTTGATCCCTCCCTCCCAACCCTAATTCTGCTTCTGCCGCCGCTGCTGCACATCTTGCAGCCGGCTACCCTTCTTCTGCTGCACCTATTCTACTCCTCCTCCCTTCTACCCTTCACATTCACCCGTCCCTTTTCTGCTCTCATGGAGACCAAACTACATCCAGCTCTTGCTGTGACAAACATTAAAACCCATATTCCCCTTACTCTTGAGAAAGACTCGACCCATTATGCGACCTGGAAGACCCTCTTCCAAGTCCATTGTGAAGTCTACGAAGTCATATCTCATCTCTCCCCACGCATCCCACCTGCTGCTGCCCCTGCTGATCCTGCTGCGGCTTCTGCTGCTGCAGCCACAGATGCGCTATGGACGCGTCTGGACGCCCTTGTGCGTCAATGGATTTACGCCACGATTTCTCCTGCTCTCCTCAACATCATTATTGACCCTGGTCAGACGGCTCATGCTGCATGGACTGCTCTTGCAGCCGAATTCACTGACAATAACAACACCCGGGCCGTTTTCTTGGGACAGGACTTCGCAAACCTTTCCCTTGAAAACTTTGCGTCTATGGAAGAATATTGTCAGCATGCCAAGTATCTCGCGGACCAACTACACAGTCTCGGCAGTCCCGTTGATGACAGAATGCTTGTCATCAAAGTTCTCACGGGTCTCACCGAACAATACGACGGGATTTCTACTGTCCTGCAGAATCGCGAAGTGCTACCATCTTTTGCTGAGGTTCGGTCTCGTCTCAATCAAGAAGAATCCAAGAAGAAACGGCAAACGTCTAGGGCTGCCACCGCCGCTGCCACCGCTCTTGCGGCCACTACCACCAATACCCAACCCCACAACACCACCCCGTCGGCTTCGGACCAGAACCGGGGACGCCCACGTAATGTTCGTGGTCGTAACCGGAATCGCACCACCTCAAACCGCCCCAATCAGTACCCGAACCAGCGGTCCACTTCAAATCAGTCTCACCCTTACATTGTGTTCCCCAGTAATTGGACTGCAGCCCAATGGGCTGGACTACTCAATCGCAGCCCATCGCAATCAGCCCAGACACCACCGTGTCCCTATCCTTCTCAGCCGAACCCCTCTGCTGGACTCTTGGGCCCGAGACCGGACCAGGCTCACTTCACCGGGTACACACCCACAGACATAGAGCAGGCTCTCTACACTTTGGCTCTAAACCCACCGGACCATGGCGTTATGGATTCTGGCGCCTCTTCTCACTCGGCCAACGCGCAAGGTATATACTCTCCGTCTAATTTTAATAAGTGCACTAACAAAAATATTATTGTTGGTAATGGTATGACTATCCCTGTTTTGGCACAAGGCAACCAGACCCTACCACCCCCATTCCCCCCACTTAAACTAAATAATGTCCTGTTTGCCCCAAACATTATCAAAAACCTTATTTCTGTCCGTCGCCTTACCACCGATAATTTAGTGTCTATTGAATTTGACCCATTTGGTTTTCTTGTGAAGGATCTCAAAACCCGGGCTCCTATCCTGCGATGCAATAGCACTGGGGATCTGTACCCGCTCACTGAACCACTGCCTCTCACTACAAACCAACCTTCCGCCTTCACTGCTGTTTCACAAGATTGCTGGCACCAACGCCTGGGTCATCCTGGCACTACTTTATTAAAATCTTTAAAACTTTCTCCGTTTGTTGATTATAGTACTCATAATAAGTCACTTTGTGAACCTTGTATTTTTGGCAAAAGTATTAAATTTCCCTTTCATGCTTCTGTTAATTATACTCGTTCCCCCTTTGACATTGTACACAGTGACCTTTGGACGTCACCCGTCCTTAGTACGGGTGGCCACCGGTATTACATCCTGTTCTTGGATGACTTTACCAACTTCTTGTGGACCTTCCCACTTGCCCACAAGTCCCAAGTATTTCAAACTTTTACCACCTTGCATAATCTAATATTCACACAATTTGAACGCCGCATAAAACAGTTTCAGTGTGATAACGGTAAAGAATATGCCAACCAAAAATTTTACGATTTTTGTCAACAAAACGGCATGCAGTTTCGATTCTCTTGTCCTTACACATCGTCCCAAAACGGTAAGGCTGAGAGAAAAATTCGCACCATAAACAACATGGTCCGCACCCTCATGGCCCAAGCCTCACTACCGCCCAACCTTTGGCACCATGCTCTTGAAACCGCAACCTACCTACTCAACATTTTACCTAGTAAAAATCACCACTTCAAATCTCCCACCTCCATGCTTTACAAATGCACACCCGAATACGCTCATCTCCGCGTATTCGGGTGCCTTTGTTACCCCGTCCTACCCAACACCACCATCAACAAACTATCCTACCGCTCACACCCATGTGTATTCCTTGGGTATCCACCAAACCACCGGGGCTACAAATGTTTTAATCTCACCACTCACCAAATGATTATCTCCCGCCACGTTTACTTTGAAGAGACCGTTTTTCCATACACAATTCAATCCCCAACCAAACCCCCTTCCTATGAATTCCTAAATCCTACCATACATCCACTTGTCTGGGAACATCTCCAGACCACTGGCTCCCCTCAACCGGCCCCCAGCCCACCTCAACAACCAACTCCTACCTCAGCCGGACCAGCCCACCACTCCACTGGGCCCACTCCACAACCTTCTGGCCCAACTCCAATTCCGCCCCCACCAATCAACCCCTACGGCCCACAACCACCTCCCTCCTCTCCTGGCCCAAATTCGCAACAGCCCACTCAACAGCCCCCCTCTTTCACCGGCCCACACTCCCACCAGCCCAACCACCTATCACCTCAGCCCAATAACCAAACCCATGAACCCGAGTCACCTGCTTCACCTTCTCAAGCTGAACCCGTCCCTAACCAACCTTCCACCAGCGCACCACCCCCCCCCCCCCCCACCACCTCCTCCCACCAACCGAACCATTCACACCCGCTCCATGAGCGGCATCGTCAAACCAAAACAACACTTTAACCTTCACACTACCACAGTCGTGCCTGTCCCTAAAAACCCACAGGTTGCCTTGTCCACTCCAGAGTGGTATAATGCCATGTCTAACGAGTTTAGTGCTCTTATTAAAAACAAGACCTGGGAGCTTGTACCTAGGACTTCTAACATGAACATTATTCGCAGCATGTGGCTTTTTAAGCACAAATACAGGTCCGATGGTAGCTTGGAGCGCTACAAGGCTCGTCTGGTTTGCGATGGCCGCAATCAACAAACGGGCATTGACTGCGGTGAAACCTTTAGCCCGGTTGTTAAACCCACTACTATACGGCTAATTCTGTCACTTGCTCTTTCTAAGTCTTGGCAGATTCACCAGCTGGATGTCACTAATGCCTTCTTACATGGCAACTTGGATGAAACAGTCTACATGCACCAACCTATGGGGTTTCGCGACAAAGACTTTCCTGACCACGTATGTCTTCTCAAGAAATCCTTGTATGGCCTCAAACAGGCTCCTCGTGCCTGGTACCAGCGGTTCACAGATTTTGTCACTTTACAGGGCTTTCGTCAGAGCAAGTCTGACAACTCGCTGTTCATATACAGTCAGGGTACTGACATTGCCTATCTTCTCATCTATGTGGATGACATTATTCTGACGACATCCTCAGAGGCTCTCCGGCAGAGACTGCTACATACTTTGTCCGGCGAGTTTGCTATGAAAGACCTTGGGCCACTCTCATATTTCTTGGGCATTCAGGTTACCCGCACAGGAAACACTATGTTTTTATCTCAACAGGCTTATGTGCATGACATCATCCATCGGGCGTCTATGGATTCGTGCAAACCCGTTGCTACACCGGTTGACACACAGTCCAAACTCTCTGCTGACACTGGCCCTCTCCATGATGATCCCTCTTTATACAGGAGCCTAGCGGGTGCCTTACAGTATCTTACCTTCACTCGCCCGGATATATCTTATGCTGTTCAGCAAATCTGCATGCACATGCACGCCCCTCGGGTCTCTCACTGGAATGCTCTAAAACGCATCATTCGTTACATACAGGGTACTTCCGATTACGGTATTCACCTTGGCCCCACCACTTCTCTTTCTCTGGTCGCCTATACAGATGCTGACTGGGCCGGGTGCCCTGACACACGTCGCTCCACTTCTGGTTATTGTGTCTACCTGGGTGACAATCTTCTTTCCTGGTCCTCAAAACGCCAGTCGACTATTTCTCGGTCTAGTGCTGAAGCCGAGTACCGTGGCGTAGCCAATGTCGTTGCTGACATTTGCTGGATTCGCAATCTTCTCTTGGAGCTCCATCGTCCTCTGTCACGTGCGACCATCGTATATTGTGACAACGTCAGTGCTGTCTATCTTTCTGGCAACCCAGTTCAGCACCAACGCACAAAGCACATTGAACTCGACATTCACTTTGTGCGTGAACAGGTGCAACGTGGTCATATACGGGTCTTACATGTTCCATCGCGACATCAGATTGCCGACATTTTCACCAAGGGACTTCCTCGAGTGCTCTTTGAAGATTTTCGATCCAGTCTAAGCATTCGGCCTCCCTACGCTTCGACTGAGGGGGTGTATTAGCATATTGTATTTTAAGTATGATTGTAAAATATTAATGTATAGATTATCTCCTAAAAATAGGAGATTCGGTTTACTCTTTATATATTGTTTTGTAAATCAATGAAAAGATCATCTTGAATAAAACTCTTTCATATATATATGTTCATAGTATATTCATTCTCCATTAATAATTTAAAACAAGCTTATGATTATAACAAAAAACAAATACACAAAGCATAAATTATTAGAAAGACTAACACTCGAAAATCTTGATCTTCGTTATTCTTAATAAACAAACTATAAAACACAAGCGAACAACTAGGAGATGGGCGTTTTGATGTATGCAGAGTGAGTCGAATTCCCGACTCTTGTCAACGTTTTCAACTCGTTAGCGACCCAACACCTAGAACTATCCGTATGATAGAAATAGCCCATGCACTTACAATCCATGGTGCATTTGCTTTCGCAATCGCTACGTTTCACCGGGCCAGTGCCCGGTGTATACTTAACAGTGAAATGATCGACCCCTTTGATCTGATAATATGTAAAACCACTTGCGTTACAACCCGGTGACTTGGTGTCACAATCTTTGCTCCACCCAAACACCCCTTTTGGTGTGGGGCATCCCACACATTGGCCGTCCTCACAAAGCCCAAACTTGCTACACCGATTCGGTAACTGACATTCGTCTTCATTAATCCTATTCCTGCTGTTCTCGCTCATAGGATTAACAAACAAAGTGAAAGACTGAAACAACGCGTTTCTACGCACATTTACATTGTAAACGTACACTCTTAGGTTCCCATCTATGCCTAGTCGGAAATACGATAACGAACTATTATATAGGACTGTACCCATTGGTAAGAAACCTGAGCCCTGGAACATAAGTGGAGCATTCACGAGACCACATTCAATTTCGTGAAAACTGGTCCCTTCGTATTCCCCTTCAGCAATTTTAAACGTTGCATTTGTCAACACTACATTTTTTATGTTTAATGCGGGGAACGTGGATGACCAGTAACGCATGTTGTTCTTGTAATACAAAGCCAATCTTTTAGGCTCAAGTACGAAGCTATAATCCCCGTCAACGTTGTTGGTGGCCGACTGCCTGCTCACGAGCTTGTACGGACCTCCATTCAACCGAAGAGTTTGCCCGATCAAGAGAGTATCGGTTGGGTAATCAAAGCTTTGCCAGACAAAGTTACCCTTCGAGTCACGAAGCACAACATTACCATTAGATAGTATGGCTAAACCAACAACGCCTTTATTCGCGGTGTTGGTTTGCCACACAATCTGGCCATTTGCCTCAGCTAGTATGAGGTTTCCATCAGAACCTAATGAGAATGTGGCGTTTTCGCCAACTGGTTTACCGCGATTGGCTTCCCAAACCCATCGAATGACGCTGTTGTCAAGCCGAACGCCCATGCGTAGGGCGAGAGTGTACGCGTTGTTCCGAGTAGTGTTGTAGAAACAAAGCCCGAAAGGGGTGTTAAACAGCGGGAGTCGACGGTAAGATGAGTCGTATTCGGAAGTAATGGGTTCGAAGGGATCAAAATTTTCAAAACGGCCTTGGTTGACATAAGTGAAGGTTTCGTTGGGAGGAACAATGGCGTCGGAGATTAAGAACGATCGGAAGAGGAAGCAGAAGAACATAAATGAAAGATAAGAAGAATAGGTAGCCATGGCTGCCAACAAGTGTTAGATATATTGAACTACGGTCTTTGCCTATTTATAAAAAAAAAAAAAAAATTATAACTAGACTTTTCTTTATAGAAATAGGATAAGGTGAATGACGTATACAATTTAAAAAATTGAAATAAAAATAAAAAATGTATAATAAGAAGAAATGTATATTTGGATGAGAAAAAGAGGCGGAATCAACAAAGGCGTGATTGAGGCGGTGGTTTTAAAAATGTGGTATTTTTTAATGAACTGGTTTTGACCTATTCTACTTTGTATGAAAATAGAATTTATATTTATTAGTTTTAACATTATTAGTGACTTACATAAACATGATTATTAAATTAATAGGACACATTGTGTTTTTTCCTCTATGAACGAAGATCCATTAAGAATTGTTTTTTTTTTCTTTTTTTCTGTATAGCACTATGGTATTTGTTGGAAAAATAATACAACTCTCGTTAATTTGGTGTAATTTTTATAAAATAAATCTCATATATAAAAGTTAATAGCGTTTAAAAATTGTGGGGGAGAACATGAGAAAGAAAAAAACTTTTGGAGCAAAATAAGGGGAACGCATCACCTAGTACCGCGTGTCACTCAAGAGATGAGAGGGCCTAATCTAATGGCATGTCAAACACCGTGATTTTGTTTATTGTATAATAATAATAATAATAATAATAATAATAATAATAATAAGAGTTAATTATCAAAACCATCTTTGTGTTTTGGGCCAATATGTCAGTCCAGCCTAAAACTTTAAAAATTGCTTGAACACTCTTTGACTTTTGACGAAATAGGCCAAAACAGTCCAATTACTTAATGGGGTTAACTCAACCTCGTTAAGTTAGGGGCAAAATTGTCTATCTGTGTTAAACCTTAATTAATTGCCAAAACCGTCCCTGTTTATAAACTAAGTATGAACACTAATTTCTATTATCGATTAATTGATCCATATAGATATCCAACCCGATTACAAAATTAATCATAGGGCTTTTATTGTGCACTTAATTCCGATCCTAACCATATAACATAATCATACTAACCTCATCTTAGAACTAATAGCTGGGCAAGGAAGCAAATTTGGATTATCGTTATTTTCTTTTGGTATAATTTATACACTTTTTTCATCAAACTATATATTTTTATGCATTCGTTTACGTGGCCATCTTTCCACTTATCTTGCCAGGTGTTTGACCTTGATTCTGGACCGTTTTGTAGAAAGACCTTCACGTAGAATGGTTTGAAGCTTGGTTCTTCTAATGTCTATTTGGATTTTTTAAACCAATTAATGGAGAAGTTATTGAAATATATGTTTAATTATTATAGCCAAGCGGCATTTTGGTGGTGAGATAAGACTAAGAGACCAAGGGCGAAGGATAAGAAGGGCCAGGGGTGGCCCTGCCCCCCCTGTTTTCTGGCGCAGCGGTATAAATTTGCGATTTTCATAGGTAAGTTGAGTCCGGGTTGAGTTCGGCCCCCACCGATTTGCCACTACCGATCGAAAAAAATTGAGTTCGGCCCCCACCGATTCCGAAAGCAAGCTTCGCCACTGTTAGAGACCATAAGGTCCTGGGTTCGAATCTCACAAAGAGGGTTTTCTCATAATTATGAGTTTCCTCCTGAATTGGTCACTTGTTAGTGGAATATGATCGCATGGCAACATTGGTGGCACGATGATACTCCAATGTTCCGTGAGTGATTCCAATTTGTTAGTCGTTCAAAAAAAATGTTAATTAATTGCATTTGCAGTGCAATTTGGCATACGTTTCCTTGATATTGGCTACAAACCTACAGGTAATTCTCATTTATGCTATTGTTATCATCGCAATGTAGCGCGCTTTAAAGTTCATAGCTAAAAGTCATCTGAACTTTGCAGATGCTGGGAGTAATAACACTTTCAGATTATATCTTGGGTGGTAAATTATCGCTGCAGGAACAAGCAATCAACCGATACTTTAACCGACTAACTTGAGCTTGATTTGAACGTTTTTATGAGATGTTTTTATACATAATGGGTCGAGTATCATGCGTGATTGTATTTATAATCTCAATTCGTGGTATATTCAACGAATTCGACAGGTGGGTTTCTTTAGAAGACAAATGGACCCAGAAAGAAGACAATGTGGAAGAACACAATTTTATAGGTGAGTTGACGATTTTGCTTCTGACTTAATGACACTGACTTAACCTTGTTAACGAAATGGACTGGTTTGGCCTACTTCGTCAAAAGTCAGGGACTGTTCAAGCAATTTTTAAATTTTTGGGCTGGACTGGCATATTGACCCAAACCACAAAGACGGTTTTGGTAATAATAATAATAATAATAATAATAATAATAATAATAATAATATAGGTGTTTGTTTCTTTATATCACTCTAAGGTGTTGTTTGTTTTTGAAGAGGTAAAAGGTCTGCAGTCTGCGGACCACATATACAAGAGAAGAGGTGAACCAAAGGTCTGCAGTCTGCAAGACGAAGACTGTTTGTTTGTTAACATCTGCAGAGTAACCCAAACCATAACCCACCTAACAATAACCCACCACAACCACCTTTCCTCTCTCTCTCTCTCTATATATATATATATATATCTATATACACACACACACACACATCCCCTGTATCACCAACACTACAAGTCTGTCTATATATCATCTATTATCCTTCTTATAATATATATCAAGAATCAAATCTATGATTTGTTTTTCCTTTTTCTAAGGACCAAGCACGTATTACAACTATTACACACACTCATGTGTATGTGTGTGAGAGAGAGAAATATCTACTGAGAGATGGTGGTGAGTGGTTAGTTTTCATTAGGTTTGTGGATGGTGGCATCAGTGGGTTTTATATAGGATTTTGATTTGGGGATTGTGGTTCTGGTGAACGGAGGGGATTGTGGTGGTCGTGAATGGTGGAATTATGGTGGTGAACGGTGGGGATAATGGTGGTGAGCGACGACAAAGATGGCAGTGGTTGGTAGAGTTGATGGTAGGGAGGAGGACGGCAGATCGATGGGGATGACAACCGGAGGAGAGAGGAGGATGAGAAAGAGGAGGGGTAGGAGGAACAAGAGGAGAAGGAAAAGGAGTGAAGGAAGAAGAAGAAGAAGAAGGAGGAGGAGAAGGAGAAGGAGAAAAAGGAGGAGAAGCGGAAGAAGGGGGAGGAGAAGGAGGAAGAGGAGGAAAAGAAGAAGGAGGAGGATAATAAGAAGAAGAAGGAGAAACTTAATTCTGATCTAATGATGATGATGCTCAGAAGAGAAGAAGGGAAAAATAAGGGAGAGAACAGGAGGGAAGATGTTGAAAGACATAGGTTTATGTCTTCACCAAGAAAAGGTCATGAAGACCTTTTTGAGCGAAAGGTCTTCCAAAAAAACAAACAATCTGCAGACGTCAAAGTTTTGCGCACGTCTGCATGGCACAGACAAAAGAGGTCAGAAGTGTTTCTGAGCAAAAATCAAACACCACATAAATCTCGTTCAATGCCCTATATTACACTAATTTAATTTTAAAAATTTCAAATAGTGGTGGAATGATCTGATTGATAAACGTAAATATGTTAAACACCAATAATAATAAATGGATGGTATTAAAATATCAAAGTTTAATACCCAGTTAAAAAAATGTTTTAAAAATTAAGTTAATAGAATTTGTAATTATTATGACATTGTTTTTTTTTAAATACATCTCTTAATTACTATATATGCTCACAAATTCTATAATATTTTATTCAATTTAGTACAATGCGGAAATTTATTCAACTGTGTAATACATAGCCTTTTCTTAAAACATGACTTTTTTATCGCTAACTATATAATATTTCTTATATCATCCAGTGTAATACACAAAATTCTAACCTTATATATATATATATATATATATATATATATATATAGAGAGAGAGAGAGAGAGGATCCTGTAGGAATATTGGTTTGTGTGAGAAGTGTAGGAAGGATTAAAAATTGATATGTATGCATATTGTTTTTTGACATATTCATGATGTTTTGGATTGTTTTGCTTAGAAAAACACCAAACATATCAAATTAATAACCGAAAACAATGTATTTTAAGCATCGTGTTTTAAGTAATTACTATGGTGTTTTAAGCAGGGTGTTTTAAGTAATTACTATGGTGTTTTATATGTAATTTAAATTTAATGACTATAATACATTGGATTGTGTTTTAAATTTTTGTATATTGTTGTGTTAAGTGTTTTTCAAGCCAAAATAACCCAATACATCATTCCAAAATAAAAAACATGATGCGTACATGTCAATTCTTAATCCTTCTTACACTTCTCACACAAAACAATATTCCTACAGGAACCCTATATATATATATATATATATATATATATAAGTGTGTGTGTGTGTGTGTAGTTCGCAAAAAAGCCTATTTTTCCTAAGAAGTGTAAAAAATCTATGTACGCATTGTGTTTTAAAATTTAGGATAAATGTTTTATATTCTTTTGGTATCGTGTTATATAGAAAAACAACAAAATTAACAACTTAAAACACAATTAAATGTATTCTAATCATTAAATGTATGTTCTTATTCAGATAAGTTTGTGAAAATGTATGTTTTTGGTGTTTGGATTATAATTTATCATATATTTCAGGTTTTACAATGAATTTGAACTTTTTTGAGGGAAAAAGAATTAGTGGAAATTAATAAACAAACATGGAGATAGGGGTGAGCATATTTCGGGTTACCCGACCGAAACCGAAAACCCGAACCGTAAATACCCAAAACCCGAACCGAATTATAGTTGATGAGGTGATCATCGGTTCCAGTATTCAACAACATTCGGTTTCGGTCCGGTTCTCGGTCCTTTACTGAGTAAAACCGAATAATTGAGGACCGACCCGAAATATTAGAGCGTGTACTTCTGTTGATTTTTCAAGACTCCTGTGAGAGCACAGATGAGTGTTGATGGGCTGATGGGTTCGACTACATCAGCCATGGTGGAGTAAATGTCAAGAATTTAGGAAGGATTTGAAAATTTGGTGAAGAAGAACATGATGTTGGTGGTAATAGTGCATGCATAAGATATTATTGTTTTTTATTTTTTTTTATATTTAAAATTGCAACTAAACAGCTGTGTTTTTCATTTTTCGATGAAGGTTTTTATTTTTTCTTTTATAAAAGAAAATTATTTTATGCACAAAAAACCTAAAAGTTGTTGTAAACAATATTTTAAAGCTGCATATTTTTTTGTGGCTCAAGAAAACAAAATGGATTCCAAGGGTTAAAGGAGTGGTCTTTTGTTACCAGACATGCTTCTTTTTTTTTCTCTACTCCAAAATATAACTCATAAACCACCAATCGATTCACAACTGTAAACCTTCAAGAATTCAAAGACGAACTCGCTATCACTAAGTATGAAGATGGTGGGTTATATCTTCTTACCATCAACCATCTTCTTCAGTAAGAACCCTACGTTTAGAGTTTGGGGCCAACTCTCAATGATCTTTGTCTCAGTTTCAGCAGAAGTAATAGTTTGAGTGACAACCTCGGTCTCGGTTTTTGATAGCCTACCCGAAGAACCCTAAGTCGGCAAACCCGATACCCGACATTTGGTTATAGGTCCGGACCTCGGGTCTCACTTTGATATGTTTTCGGGTCTCGGGTCGGTTCGGGTTTACCCCGGTTCGGTCCGGTTATCTTCTTTTGCTCACCCCTACATGGAGAGAGAAGAGAAGAGAGAGGAAAGTAATTATTCTTTGGACATTTTACCCTTTTGTGCTTTTTGTTATTAACATTTTTATTAAAATAATTAAAATAAATCACAACCATTGATCATATAGGATGGATGGTCAAGATCTGGGTTTCGTGAGTTTTCTTAACTGAGAGCGTTTTCATTTTATCCCTCCACTATATATATAACAGTGTAAAATCACTAAATTATCATCTTTATCAATGCAAAATAACAAATTTACGTCTCTTTATTAACGGAGGCTTAACATTCATTGGGAGAGGGATCCGATTTTCTAATGTCAGAAACGATAAGGACTTAGGGCACTAATTTCCATAATTGAGAGTTTATCAAGCAGATTGAGTATAACCAAATGTACTTAACTCTATAATAAACTAACCCCAAAAGTGTAAAAAAGAAAAAAAAAGGCCTATACCTCTTTTTGACCAAAACTCTAGCAACCAAAGTTATTGTTGGGAAAACAAAAAATCCTACCGTCCACACCATGAAACTGAATTCACGAGAAATCGATACTACAGTCACTCAATCAATTCACCCTTATACTTGATTTAGTCTCATTAGCGTAACCCATTTTCACAATCCCTTGGCCACAAACCAGGAATGTAAACGTGTTGCAAAACACATGAATTTGTCCTACGTATTGGGTGTAACTTTTGTATAGTTTTGTGTCGTTTTTATTAGTTTGTTACTTTTATTTATTTATGAGTTTGCAGTGTAGGTGTGAAACAGGAGCTTAAACATTCCAAAATCAAGTAGAAATGAGCACACAAAGAGAACCGGTGACGAAAACCAAGAAAAGGAATTAATAATCTTCTTTATATTCTTCGTGCCACGCAAAGAAGTCTTGACTGACTTTCGTGACATGCGAGTTTATTGAGTATTGGCCATGATTATTTTGTCCCTCGAGCCTTGCGAGGGATCTTTCTATTCTGTTTGCGACACGCGAAGAAGCTTAAGTCAACTAAATATTAGGTTTTTGATTTTATATACAATACAACGGACCCTAGACCCATATACAACTTCCAGAGCTCACAATTGGTGATTTTTGAAGATTTCAAGTAAGAGCAAGTTTTCAAGCATTAAGTGTGGGTATCTAGGATCAAGTTATGATTTTAATCTACTTTGTATTTTTCATATTTGATACTATCTTTTGCATGATACTTTTGATTAGTTTTCTTTCATTGATGACTAAACTTTCAAACTACTTAGGGTATTATACAGGATGAATGTTTCATGTTGTTCTTGATGGATGTATATTATTGTAAAAGAGTGAATTACAATTAATATGATGTGTGTGCATGTTTAGTACTAATTATAATCGTTCAATTCTTCCATATATATCTTTGTGGATTTCTTTTATGTATAGATGCACATTTGGTTACTTACTTTGTGTTTGTAACTAGTTTATGGTTTTAAGCTAAAATTCCATTAGAACATTGATTGAGAGTTTAGAGGAATTAATTTTCTTCCTATCTAGATAGCTGAAAGGTGATAGATAGTCGGGCAGTCTATGGTATTTGATATTTAGGTGAAAACACTTCGAGAGGGGATCCTCCTAGGTTCCCTAGTATTCTCTACTAAAGTCTTATCAAAGAGTCTTTAGATTACTCCAGCACTTTAGGGTGTATTGTAATTCAAGAGTTCAAGAGATAAGCTAATATGTGAGTACTTTAATATTGGAGAAACTAAGAAGTAATCCAGCCAATGAGTAAGTTTTACACCCGTAGAATTTCCTTTTAGGTCTATGGGAGAAATCTAGGATCCATCAGGTTAGCTAAAGGTGGAATAATTTAGGATCATGGTTCCATCATGGTTACCAAAGCCAATATGTTTGTCACAAACATGTTTCAATACATAGGTAGTGTTTTCCCATCCTTGATTACATCTGAGCTGTAAGATTGCGTTATGTTATTTTGTTCTTTTATTTTTTTATTTTTACTTAATTAAACTAAATCTCAATTTTAAAATCAATTCATTTAATTTGTTAGTTGAGTCTAGTTTAGTTGCAGTAGTGTCCTGTGGATTTGAAATCCAGACTTCACCAAACTTTACTACAATTGATGAGGTACACTTGCATGTCACTGTAGTTTAGCTTTAATTAAGTCTAAAGAATTACTAGATTGTTTAGAGTATTTTATTTTTATAGACCGTTTGACAACATCAAGTTTTTAGCGTCGTTGCTAGGGAACTTGTTTGTTTTTCTTTTGTCTATATTTCCTTTGCCTTTTATGTCCTAGACTCGCTCACAAGGACCACTTTAACCTGTTGCTCAAAAACCCAGGCGAGTCTTTTCTGAGAACCATAGGAAACTTCATATAATTAATCGTGCGGAAAAGCTATGTTTTTTTTTACTTAATGCTACCATAATGTGTTATGCTAATCCATCCACTAGGCGTATCGTTCATTAGAGAGCTTGTGAGGGAGCCACGGGAGTTAGATCTCCCATTGCCCTACTCGCCATGCCCAATAACCACATTTGGCAAATCCCATCACATGTCTGGGATCCATTACATTAGCTATAGATGGAATATATAGAGATCATGGTTCCATCATAGTTACCATAGCTATGAGAGACCCAATTGTCACAAACATGATTCTATACCAAGGTAGTGTTTTCTTACCCTTGATTTCAACTGAGCTGTTAGAATCAATTCATTTAAGTCCTTAGTTTGTTTTACTTTTATTTAGTTAATTAAAACAAATATAAGTTTGAAATTCAATTGATATAAGTCCCATTTGAGTTTAATTCAATTGTTAGTAGTGTCATGTGGGTTCAATATTCGGACTTCACCCGACATTACTACAGTTAATGTGTACACTTGCATGTCACTGTGGTATAGTTTTAGTTCAGTCTAGAAAATTACTAAAGTGCTTAGAGTAGTCTATTTTTAATGACCGCAACTAGTGAAGAAAAAATGAAGGGGTGGATTTATGGTCAAGATGTTTGGGTTGGTGTGCCCTGATATTTAATATTTAATATTTTATTTTTTCAATAGTTAGTTTTAAGTTTTTAATTTCTATTTATGCTATTTGTTTAATATTAGAAAGGTATTGTAGCTTTTTATAAAAACTGAAGTACAAACTCTGTTCATTAGAAGGACTATTTGTTATACAATTATGTGAACAATATGAAGCATATAGTTGATTTTAGAAAGTATGGACCAAAACTGCAATATAGCCAAAGCAATTGTATCATATGTATAATTAACTCTTTTATCTTCATGTGACTGTAGAATATACATATTTAATATTATTGTAGCACCAATCATGGGACCATAACATGTGCGGGCATGTGATGACAAAATATATGTTGTCGAGTACCCATCATAGTACATTATGATAGTACATGAGCACATATCAATAAATTTCAAAATTCCTTAAGATCTATTTAGAGCATGATCAATTTTAATGAAGTGAATTTGTCTTGTAAAATTAACACATGACACTCGTAAAGTGACACATATGTTAACACGTGGTCCTAGATAGTTATACATCTAATATTTTTTTCACTACAGATGACCGGTTTCCCAAATTCTTTTGTTGTATAAGCAAATGCTTCATACGTAATACTAAGGTCGTTTTTATTATAACCCCACATTAAATATCAATTAACTTATTTTCATATGTTACAAGGGTGGATTTTTGTCTTTCAGACTAAACTCTCAATCTTTAGTGACTAATAACATTATTACTTTCAACACAAATGTTAATCAATACAAAAAAAGTCACTTTATCATGAATATAATGCATGTTACATCTGTTTCATATGTTACACCCGAACTAATTTGCATATGTTACGCATCTATGAAGTTTGATGACCTTCCCCTTAGGTTAATTTGATAGTCTTGACAACTTAGCTACATATGTTAACAAATGGTAGATAACATATGTTAATACGTGGATATCATATGTTAACGTAGGGGGTTTACATGTAAATTAATTTTGTTTCCCTTTGTTCGTGGACAGATTTATGCGTTAAAGATGATGGTTATCAAGAATGAGGCATAGATTTAAAAAAAAGGTAGATTTTTTAGCATTTGTTAATTGTAATGACCGTTTATCGGTTTTTATATAATTCCCTATGAAACAATATTTTCTTATGCAACGGAAACAATACGGATATATCAATGCGTTATTTTTAATATCAGTCAAATTTGTCTATGTTATATCCCGGGTTAGACAAATTTAATACTAAGAATAAACAGAGCGTGATTATAGCGGAGGTCTTGAAGGTGTAAATTTTTTAACAACAAAATATTAAATTATTAAAATAACTGGAAATATAAAAAGAATTAGTTAATAAAATAAATATTAAATAAATAAGAGATAAATGTGAAATTAGGATTTAATAATATTAATTCATATGAGAGAGAAATAAGATAATCATAAGATTTTTATTTATTATATAATAAAATAATAATAAAGATAAAAATAGAGATTAAAAATATATAAATTAATACATATTGGATTAATTGAGTTATTTATAACCAATCGTTATATTAATATATAGATATAAATATAGATATGGCATTTTGGTCTAAAGACATGTGGCACTCCTAAGAAGTAAGATTTGCCTAAGTAGCCTACGAAGGATTGTGGAGACAACATGTGACACTCCTTCAAATTATGTTAAAGGGCATTTTCGTTAAAAGACACAAACTTCAATCATACTTTAACTATTGTTCTCAAAATTCAACACAAAAAAATCATACAAATTTTTTTCTTAAAATCAGTAAAAAAAAAACCCACCACAAACAATATAGGTAGCAAAATTTAATACAAAAATGTATTACAAACAATCGGACACAAAAAAAGTAGTAAAAAAATTCAGAAAAAAACCAATACAAAAATTTTATACAAAAATGTTATAGAACAAAGAAATACAACCCTTTTTTTTGAACTCTTTTACATAGCAATATAGTAGTCAAATGATAGAAAAAAAGACACTCGATTTTATGGTGCAATTTATTTTTCAAAAACTAAGGCGTGTGAAAAATTTATGGCTGTTTAAAAAATGGAGAGCGAATATGCATGTGACTTGCATGTAGATAAAAGAAAGTCAACAAATAGTCTATTTCAATAACACACTTACGCCCATTTTTTTCCTACACTTTTATCTTAGCCATTAGTTTTAAAAAAAAGGTGGATATAATTTCTGATTCTACTTAAGCAAAATCAACTTTTTTTATTCCTAACCATATATATATATATATATATATATATATATATATATATATATATATAGAGAGAGAGAGAGAGAGAGAGAGTAAGGTTCCTGTACAAAGGGCATTTTTCGTACAAAGTGTGAGAAGTCTATATAGGCATTGTGTTTTACATTTTATGCATGATGTTTTATATTCTTTTGACATAGTACTATATAGAAAAACACAAAACTTAACAATTTAAAACACTAATTAATATATTCTAGACATGCAATCTAAAACACCATACGAAGAAAGTAATCAACGTGTTTTAGCTTTCATGTCTGGAATACATTTGATTGTGTTTTAAATTATTACGTTTGGTGTTTTTCTATATAATGTAATGCAAAAGGAATTAAAAGCATCATAGCCAAAATTTAAAACACAATGGCTAGATAGACTTCTTGCACTTTATACGAAACATGTTCTTTGTATAGGAACCTAAACCTATATATATATATATATATATTACATTTTTAATAGGGTTGTTAGAGGGGACGAGGCACTGACCAGCTAGGGTGGTTCAGCTACCATACCCGAACAGCTACACTGCCGCCGCCACCTCGGCTAAGGTCCATATTATTACATTTCAGCTAGGTGTAATCGATCAAAACGTCCCCAAGCATTTTCCTTTTGACCGTTACAAACGGTCAAAAAAACGTTCAAATGAGACCAAAGGTCACTTGTTTCATATAAATTCATCACATTTTCACTATTTTTTTTTACCATCCATCACATTTCAAATTTTATAAAAGATTACTTTTCGCATCATGTCTTCAACGGTTGACTGGTCCTACGACGAGGTTCTAGCGTTGGCGGTTGCGTAGCTAAACATCAAGGAAGCAAACACGTCAGACAATATTGATGAGTTTTTGGATGATGTGTTTGCCGAGTTTCGCGAGCAACGGGTGCCATGTGGACCACATCACACTGCTTTCATGCTTGGGAGTAAGTGGAATATCGTAAAAAACGACTGTAAAAAGTTTGAGAAGATGTTTAAAAAGAACGTGGATGAAGACCCAAGCCTAAAGGAAGACGTGGCAATTGAATTGACTCAAGTTGACTATTACTATGAAGCTCACAAAAATTTCAAACATGTTGAAGTGTGGCAAATGATAAGGAATAAATTATCTTTGCTTTAACTTCATTGTATTTTGTAGAATAAAAAAATTAATGTAATGGTATGATTTTATTATTTTAAATGTTGTATTTATTGTTTGATTGTTCAGGCTAGTAGCGTGGAGTGCTTCGTGTAATTTGATTACTCTAGAAGTCTAGGCTACTTTAGCTTATATTTGACGTGGCATAATATTAGTGGTTGGGACCAGGCTAGTAACCTAGAGTGCCCCCTTTCCCTTAGGTATATACATTGTGAAAAATGTGAGGGTTTTTATAGGAAGGTTTGTAAATCTAATGTGACGGTTTGTTTAGATTTTGATTGTTTTTACATTGTATGCGATCTTAAAACAATCCTTGTTTCAACTCCACCACAATCATTCCACCCTCCATCTTGTTGGGTGATTCTTGATTAATCGTGGATTTTAATTAATGTTTATGTAGTTTGTTAGAGTTTCTTAAATTTGAAAACTTTGTATTATTTAATTAAGTGTCATGGTGTACGTTTGAATTGATTTTAATGAATAGAAAACAGACGTGAATGTGTTTCTATCAAAATCCAATTATTATCGAGTGATTGCCCGATTGCTCCAACAACTTTGATATTTACTTTCAATTTCTTCTTCGTTTTCTTGACCTCAGCCATTGTCTTTTTTTTTTTTTTTTATGAACCGTAAACTTCTTCATCTTTTTTTAGGGATCAGTTAGTCACGCCTAGTAATCATAAGCCCGCCACCCCACATCTGGCCAGACTATGTTGTCTTAACTGGGTCAACCCTGGTTTCAGTGTGGGGCTTGGCATTCCACGAGAACTGTATCCTAACACGTCAACAAACGCACCTAGAGCCCAAGCAGGAACAAGTCGTCAAGGTAAGCCAATTGACTGGATTAAACTTGTGTTGGCTCGGATTCAAACTTACGCCTCAAAAAAGGTAGATCTAATTCTTATCTTCATTGCCAGACCACTCTACCATAACGAAGGATCTCTGCCACTGTCTTGATGTTTTGAATCCTAGTTCTGAGGGTAAGAAGTCTGCCATTTATATCTTTGTTTGTTCTAGCATTAAATTAAGACGATAGAAAGAAACACACTAGGATGTCGTCTGTTTTTGTAATTTTATTTGATCCGTTAACCTTTTTTGGTGTTAAGGTAGGATGGTCATCTCTGCGTCACGTCAAAAGTGGGTTTTATTCTCTTTTTTCATTAACAATCAAGAAATAGAATAACGCCCCTTTAATTAAAAAGAAAAGGAGAAAAGAAAAAAGATAAAAAAAAAAAGTTGATTGGTTGCTTTAAAGCGGGCCCATGAGACCAACTAATAGCACTCGTTATTTTGCTCACAATTGGTAAATGGCTCCCCTAATAGCGTCCAGGAAATAAAGGAGTGTCATTTTTGGTGAAAAAGTTGAGGTGAAAAAGGATGACATCCTTGCACCACCCAGCCCAAATGTTTGATTATTGTTTACTCATTAAAATTATATATAGAATTGCTAGATTAGAGTCATGTGTATTACACTAATTGAACAAAATATAAAATGGCATATTTTGTTTAGTAGATAAAGTTAGATATATGTTTTTTTATCAAGAACAGTAACATCAAATATTTAATTCAAATTATTTGCGACACATGTCATAAAGGAGATTAAAAAAAATTCTAATCAAAATCAAACCTCAATGATAAAGTATTCGGATAGAGAATAAATGCATAATATTAAAAGATAAGTATAAACTTGCCTTGATAATATATTATTTGAGACGAAGAATGAAGAATTTACAGATTTAAGGAAGAAAGATGATGTTGTTTAGGATTTGAAAAGAAAGAACGAAGGGTAAAATTTGGGGAAGAATGAAGGAATCAACTTTTTTATTTAGCTTTGTGAGAAAAATAAGAAAAAGAAGTGTGCAAAGGAAGTAGGCGGGAAAACAAAATAAGAAGCTATGAGAAAGTGACAAGTGCTCCACAATAGATTTTATTTATATATTATAGTGGATTCCATATATTAAAGATGCCACACTCTAATAACGTAGCATCTCTAACGTGCACCACCTCTATTTTACTAACATACATCGATATTTTAATTTTTTTAAAGGTGATCATTTGTTGCCGACTATTGTTCATTTGGGACAGGGTAGTCGTATCGTACCGACACTTTTGATACCGTTGTAGTGATATTGTCATTATAGTGGAAAACCAAACAAATACTGTCTTAGAAGGTGTTTGGGATTAAGTTGAGAGACAACTTATTTACATATTGATTTTTTTCAAAATGCTAAAAAGTGAATGAGCTGTTTGGCTTTGGTAGAAACACTTTCTGTTTCGGCCTTTTGGTCTGAGTGATAAAGATGTTTTAGAGTTATAAATCCTAACTTTTTGTTTTGCTTTTGACTTTTAGAATACAAATTACAGATCTACCCAACTTTTGCATTCATCACAACTCTTCTATGCTTTTTAGTCATTTAAAAAAAATTATTTTTAAAAAATTATAAATCAATAAGCACTTTTAACACAACACACTTTTAGAGTTACAAAAGCAATCCCAAACACCCTCTTAATACCGATATTGATACCATATTCATTTTAATAATGTTCTCAACGTGACAGTAAAAAATCCATTCAAATGGAGTTATATTAATAACAAAGTATTTATTCAGTAACTTAACCTTTCTATTTGAGTATGTACATAGTTCAAACCTTTTAATAGGTGTATGTGTATGTTTGCGTGTCTATCTGTATAAGCGCTACACATATTATTTATACTAGCCGATTACCTCGGGAAGGTCCCGGGGTTGAAAAATTTAATATGATTTAATAAAAAATGAAAAAAAAAATAAAACTCAAATCACGAAAAGAGTAAATAACTTAAACATAATCAATCTTAGTTAAAAAACATTTATTTAAAAAGTTAAAAAAATAAAAAGCATAAACCATATTAAACATAATAAAGTATTAAAAGGATAACCTTCAACATATAATCATCTTCACGTAAATTAAAATATGTTACAATTTGATTAATGAATAACCTGAACACTTTGTGTTTTTTTCTGTATGAATATAACCCCACAAAAAATAGTCGTTTTTTTTTCGTTTTTATATAGCACTATGGTACTCGTTGGAAAGATAATAAAACGCTCGTTAATTTGGTGTAATTTTTTTATTTAAAAAATCTCGAATATAAAAGATATTTATGTTTAAAAATTATGGGAGGAAGATAAGAGAGAAAAATTTAAATTTGTTTTTAAATTCTTTTTTCCTAAAATAACTCAATTTAATTTAAGTAATTGAGAATTAAGAGATAGAGAGATAAATTTATAAAAATACTCAAAAACACCAAAAACACTCAATTATTAAGCCACGTGGCACTCTCAATGGGCATATATGCTTTCTTTTATATATATATATATATATATATATTGATGGATGTGTAAAATAACAATTTATGTATGTTTATGTTAACTTTTATCTCACAATTATTATAAGATTATGGGGTGTGCTTCCTCTTCCCCCTTTCTCCCTCTTCTCCACATAAGCGTCATATCATTTTCCACTTCCCCTCCTCCTTCTAGGGGAAATGGTTCCCCCTCCTCCCTCTATATTATTATATGTATTGTTATTATATTATTATATAAAAAGTATTAATATTAAATTAAAACTAAAGTAAAGTAATTATTATATATAAGTAAAGTAATGTTATAATAATATATATAATATTATAATCTGCAAATGGAAAACATATGCATCGAGTTAAGGGACGGGAAGATCGGGACTATACTCCCGAGCACACATCGGGGGGGGGGGGGGTATTCCCCTTCGTGGAAGCCTCCACGTCACCTTTTCCGAATTGTTTCCCGAGCCACACCCTTTAGTCTAATGAGTAGATGATGACGTATATCATGAACTTCTAGTTTTTGTAAATTGAACAACACAATAAATATCATTCAAGGCTAGTTTTTGTAAATTGAATAAATATCATTCAAGGCTATTTTTGGTTATTCTTTTTTGGTGTTCCAATAATCCATTCTTTTCAACTTTTGTTATTCTGTTTTAATAAAGTTAGATGTTATTTGAGATATTGACAAGTCCAACTGGCAAGCGGAAAGGCACACAATGTTTCAACCAGTACACCACCCACTTGTCTTGGAAGACTTAGAAAGTTCCAAGTTTACTCAACCATCACTTCTTCAAGAGGGCCACCCAAGCCCAGCCCTTATTTATTGATCGCCCAGTTATCCAATTGGCCCCACCAAGTTACACCTTCATGGTTAATTGAGATATGTGAAGGATTACTCGAGTTACGCAACAGAGTTGAATTTGTATTGGTTCGGTTTGTTACAATAACAGTGTGATAAAGATATTTTGTATAGCAATAACATGTGTTTTATATCAATCAAAAATCATAAAAAAACTAATTATGATACCATTATCAACAACGTTCGCGTGGATGTCATCGGTTCGGTACGTCAAGGTACCAGCACTCAACATAGCTTATGATACCCAAATATTGCGAATACAACTTAGTTTCCAACGAAATTATACAGGAATGTCAATAAAACTAAAAACCTAATACTGGGACTTGTACTGATGTGTGTTGGTTTTAGTAGTAAAAATATATTCACTAGTTTCAAAGATCGAAATCATTTGACCAACGAAAAAGGGAAGTTTTTACTAAAACATAATCAAAGTTAAAAATTTATAAGAAACGCTAAATGCTTATTTAACTAAAACCTACATAATATGCAAAGGAACCTATCATGTAAAGTATAGTATTTGATGCAAGTACCGAGTATATATCGAACCAAATAAACGACTTTTACTACTCAATTTTAAGTTATTAAAGAAAAGTTTTAAAAGTGAGAAAAACGTAAGTAGCTTAGAGAGTGATCAATATCCAAACAAAAGTGTTGCTTCGGGATCCGATTTCACTTGATATGAACTAATGCTAAATAATTAGTTAAGTGATGTGTTTATAAATCACGCCTTCTGCTATAACTTATAAATGGTTTATGTTTTCGAGGTTATTATAAAGGTCTCTCATCCTGGTTATCTCACTTCTCAACTATGAAAGATTTATTACCCATAGATGCGGTACCTCATCCATGAGGAATGCATCACCAAAAGTTGTGATATAGACATCCAACTACCCGTTTCTTTTACGACGGACTTACTAAAAGTGTAGCGATTAGCAAGTCACCACTTGACATGGCAAGGGCCCTGTCTCCTTCCTGGTCTGTTCATCTTTTACTTGAATTAATTAATTTGTCAAAAAGTGATTAATCTTTTATTAATTTTGTGGCAATATAATAACAGAACTAAATAAAGATCATTTACTTAAAACACGGGTTCATCAATCCTTGGTTCGCGCCAAGGTTAACACATAGACCATCTAATCAAGTCGCAAAACTAAAGCTTAGCTTATCACCAAGAGCAGTTATAAAGACGTACCGACCTTAATGAAGTTTGATAGACGATGATTTCGGGGCTAGAGAGACCCCATTGGCGGGAGAAAAGACGTGTATCTATTAGAAGTATGGGATAGAAAGGGATGCCAAAATGAGAAGTGGATGCCTCTATTTATAGATAGTCTGGTAGGCCATCCACACGTATGTGCACGCTCGTGCAAAACATCTGGGAGCAATCCGTAATCCTTTCTTTCAGAAGGTGTGGGGAAGTTGGGCCACACACCCGTGCATGGCCACGAGGCATAAATGCGTGTCAGTCTTGGTCGGATCTAGAACCTTCGGTGACATTTTGGGTGGTGCACGGTTGTGCATCAGACATTTTTGGTTAGTGCATGGCCGTGCATGTCAGTGCACTTTGCATTTTCTCTCCCATTTGACTCTGAATTGTTGACTTGTTGACTAGGGAGCAGTGCACGACTATTTCCCGGTCGTGCAACAGCTGATGTTGCTCTCAAAATCTTCAATTCTTCATTTTTTGTGCCGCTTTTCTCCCCTTTTCGCTTCTTGACTCCAAAAACCTGCAATTATCGAAGAAGAAGGATTTAGGCGTGATATACTATGATAAAAGCATAATTTTGGTATAAAAGGGTATTAAATGCACATGCACAACATGTGTAAATCTCGGCACATCAAATACGAAGCCCAGGGAACAGAAAGTAGGATTGGAAAGCCAGGTAAAATGGAGCCACAGATCCTAGTCTTAGAATGTTATCCGTAGATATATTAGAGAATATTGATTTAAGACTGAGTGGTGCTCAATTAAAAACGAGACTTCAATTCGTTGATGCTTGACCTAAAGAATCACGTAAGAAGGGTTTCTGGGACCAAACAACCTTTAAGGCGGTAGACTTGTAACATATATATATACATATATATGTATATATATAGGTTACATATATGATTAACATATTAATCTAGTTAAAATGCCTTAGTTAGATAAAAGATAAAGTTAGTAAATGGCTCAGACTACCTAGACTTGAATTAAACCGGGTCGGTTATACCGAGACCTGAGTTATATTGAGGTTGGGCTAGTCCAAGTTAAAGGGCCAGAGACAAGGTTTATAACAATATGAACTTAGGGAAGTATTGTGTTAAAACCTTAAAGACTCAACTATTCTATTTATACGACTAAATGATCAGGAACATTTTGGGGGTTCATACGAATTCACCCCAAATGGGCATTCCAAAGCAAAAAGCCAAACCTTAAAGCCCTAATTTGAAGATGAATTTCAAGAAATTGAAGATAGCAAGATGGATGGTGTGTTCTAGAGGGTTCATGTCACACCCTCAAATTTCCACTGCGGGGTTTATACCGCGAGGTACATGACAAACCAGGATCCCATAGCCATAAGTCACATGAACGAACTCTAAATGCCCAAACCATTTAGTTCGTTTTCAAAAACCAAGTTTAGTTAAGCTGCGGAAGCGTAAACCAAATTTAAACCTTTTAAAAACCATGCGCAAAACAACGCGCCCAAATTAAAACTACATGAAAGAACATGTAAAAGCATAATATGTAATTTAGGTGTATGCCCAAGACCCCAAATGCAGTGAAGTGTGCAGTGCTTTCTAATCCTGGCACCGGAAGCTAACTACCTGCAAAAGCATTTAAATCGTGGGTCAACAAACAATGTTGGTGAGTTCACTAAGTAAAGTAGATGAGTGTGTAACTGCGCTGGTTTCCAAAACCACGTAAACAAGTAATTGAGTTGGTTCCAAGAACCGTGTAAACACTAGTTCGTCGCATGTCAAGGGTAGCTAGCCCATTCATGATAACTAACACCGAATATACCGAACTGCTACGTACGTGTAGCCACAAATGTGAGCCGCATGCCTGACATCATTGTCTATCCACAATGATAAAGTTCGTTAAGTTATAGTTCACGCCCGCGCTCCCCGAGCCGGTGTGAGGTTTGTAAGACCTAATAGCGCTATCAACTAATAACCCGCTTGCCATAACCCGGCAACTCATTCGGTACGTGAGGACTTACAGATGATAGAGTTGGTTTAGTTCATCAAGGACACAGTTTGCGAACTAGTAAAACCCGACTCACACAAGGAGTCAAAAACCGACCCACACAAGGATCCATAGCATCCCAACCCGGGATGTGTAAGTAGTCCCAAACCGGACTAGAAAATAGTAGTCCCAAACCGGACTAGAAAATGTTAAGTAAGTTGTCTCAACCCGAGACGCATGCTTTTGAGAAAAGAGTAGTGAAACTCACCTTAGAATGCAAGCAAATAAATCCAACTCCAAAGAAGGGTGTGCTACCGACTCCCTAGTACATGTGTCACTAAGTGAGTATATGTGTAATACCATTACACCATATAATCCGTTTGTCCAAGACGTTTAAATGTTCAAAAGCGTGTAAGTGACACCTAGTGATTCTACATGCATAAGTAAATCCTACGGACCCGTTGGTGAATATGTTGGTTACCATTAGTTTTACACTTCATATGCATCTCATATAAGTGCCCATTCAAATATATATCAAACACATACCAGATAGGACTCCAATTAGTCACACAAACACAAAATACACAATCTGCGTTTTTAGGACAGATTGTGCGACACCAAAACTAATTTATTTAAAATACTAAATCAGTGAGTTAAACTCCAAAATTTTTACTGAATATTATTTGGGATTCATTTGATAACCCATATTTTTGTTTTGTCTCAAAACCAAACACAAAAATCATGAAAAATCGTACATCACAGATATGTCCAGAAAGTTTCTACAGCAGGTCAGGTTAGTAGAAAAATTCCCAAAAATCGTGTATTCATCCAAACGGGATGAATCCACTTGGAAAAGCCAAGTTATTCCAATTTTAACCTACTGTCCAAATTTCATAACTTAATTCCTTGTAAAACTCGAGTTATGATTGTTTAAAGTTGACTCAGTTTGTTAATCCGAAAATCTGACATGACCTTTAATCAAAGAAAATTCCAAAAACATATAAAACGACATCCAAATCAGATGATTTTACCCATTCTAAAAAGCTAAGACCATGTACAATCTATTCATGCAAAGAATCGATCAAAACAATTATTTTCAAGCCACGAAACAGGCCCTACAAGTCGACATTCAGATTCTGTCCAGATTCTAATCATGCAATATTATCAATTATATCAAACCCTAGTTGCATATTATCAATCAATAACACCTAATAATCATCAATAACAATTACCAAACATTCCTAATACCTATTGTGATCAGATTCTATCATTATTCATGCAAAGATTACAACTTTAATGATCAAAACTTCAACAACTTGCGCAACAAGTAACCTATAATATTACTAATCGCCTATCATCATGTTTAATTCGTTTAATCTTCAAAAACCTCAAGTTTTAATAATTATCAAAAGCTTTCAGACCTGGACAAACCTTGTTATATGATTTTTATAACATAAAAATAAGATTAAAGCGTAAAGGATTAAAGATTATACCCCTAGCTCTTCGATACTATCAACCGAACACCTTTGGAGCTTCCCAATCGATGATCTTGAGCCTTTGCAGGTTGTTCGTGGTTTATAATTCGTAAGGGGCAGTAAGGGGGCGATTAGGGTTGAGTTTAGAGGTTGCATGGGGCTTAAGAGTGTTTAAATAGGGGTGTGAGGCGGTTTAGACCCGTCGGGGCTGCTCGCGCGGCCGCTCGCAGGCCTTCGGCCCGCGTGAGTGGCCCGTTTCGTCACCCGACGTGTTTTCCTTTGACGTTTTCGTTATTTCGGACCGTAACAAGTGCAACCCCATGCGTTAAGACCCTAATCAACCTAATGATCCACCTTTAATGATTTTATTAACGTATTCGGTTTAGGTTCACACAATCACGTATGGTTTTCACATAAGTTCATCGAATATCACATAGACACGTAATCACAATCAATCCAAATTAGTTTACTCATTATTATTATACTTCATTATTCACCAACGTCCGAGGTTCACTAATCATGTATTCAGTTATTAACTCACAACAATGCAACGTGTGTCCTATCTAGCTAACCCTAGTTAAGTATAATGCAAGGAACGTAACTAGAGTTTAGTTAAAGTGAGAACCTGAATTTGCGGGGTATCACATCATCCCCAAGTTGAAAAGAATTTCGTCCCGAAATTCAGCAAGTAAACAATAAAGCCAGCTAGAAAAGTGTGCGCTTGGTTCCCTGATGTCACATCATCCCCAAGTTGAAAGGAATTTCGCCCCGAAATTCACTTTGAGCGAGCTGCTTTATGTTTAGTGTTTGATCTATGCACAAGTTCAGGTTTAGTAAAGAGGTGTGGATATTTGAGCCGCATTCGATCTCTGCGCTCCCACGTATATTCCGGTCCTAGACGGGAATTCCATCGTACCTTAACAATAGGTGTAGTGTTTTGTTTGAGTTTCTTGACGCGCCGCTCAAGAATCTCCACTGGTTCATCCATGAACCGTAGCCGTCCGTCCACCTGGATCTCCACCAGTGGCACCATCAGTGTTGTATCCAACAGGCATTACTTTATATTTGATACGTGGAGTACATCGTGTACCCCATTAAGTTCATTAGGCAGGTTTAACCTGTAAGCTATCGGACCAATCCTTTTGACAATCTTGAATGGTCCAACGTATCGTGGGTTCAACTTTCCCCCGTTTTCCAAAGCGTATCACCCCTTCCAAGGTGACACCTTCAATAGAATCTTGTCCCCAACCTGGAACTCCAAAGGTTTCCTACGCTTATCAGCGTAGCTTTTCTGTCGATCACGAGCAGCAACCATCCGGTTTTTGATTTGTACTATCTTCTCAGAAGTTTCGTGCACGAGTTCGGGACCTGTTAGCTGGCTATCCCTAACCTCAGTCCAGCAGATGGGAGACCTACACTTGCGTCCATAAAGTGCCTCAAAAGGCGCACACTGTATCGAAGTGTGGTAGCTGTTGTTATACGAGAATTCAATCAAAGGCAAGTGCTTATCCCAACTGTTGCCAAAATCCACCACGCATGCTCGTAGCAGATCTTCCAATGTTTGGATGGTACGATCACTCTGTCCATCCGTCTGTGGGTGATAGGCTGTGCTCATATCTAAGCGAGTTCCTAAAGCGTTTTGGAGAGTAGTCCAAAAATGAGAAGTGAATCTTGCATCGCGATCAGATATAATAGAAGTAGGCACCCCATGCCTAGAGACTACCTCCTTGCTGTAGAGATTAACTAGTTTCTCCAGCGAGTCCGTTTCCTTTATTGCCAGAAAGTGTGCCGATTTGGTTAAACGATCCACGATAACCCAAATCATGTTATGGCCAGTTGCCGTTCTAGGAAGCTTTGTGATGAAATCCAGAGAGATTCCGTCCCATTTCCACATAGGGATTTCTGGTTGCTGGAGTAGGCCTGAAGGTTTCTAATATTCAATCTTAACCTTCGCACAAGTCAAGCACTAACTAACATAAGTGGTTATCTCAGCTTTCACGTTTGGCCACCAGTAAAGACTTTTGAGATCTTGGTACATTTTGTCCGAACCAGGATGTACCAAATGTCAAGAGGTGTGGGCTTCATCGAGCACCAGTTGTCTGAGATCCCCAAAACGTGGTATCCAGACTTGATTCATGAAACATTGAAGACCATCTGTCTTTAGTTCCAAGTGCTTATCAGCACCATGTAAAGTTTCAAGCCTGATGTTTCCTTTTTTTCAAAGCCTCGCCCTGGGCTTCACGTATCTTCAAGAAGATTAGAATGTACGGTAAGTTGTAAAGCTCGCACTCTTTTGGGTTTCGTTTCCTTACGACTGAGGGCATCAGCTACTACGTTAGCTTTCCCTGGATGATACTTGATGGCACAGTCATAATCATTCAGAAGCTTGACCCATCGACGCTGTCGCATGTTCAGCTCCTTTTGATCGATTATGAGTTGGAGGCTCTTGTGGTCAGTGAATATCGTACACTTCGTCCCATAGAGATAATGCCTCCAGATCTTTAGAGCAAAAACCATTACTCCCAGTTCCAAGTCATGGGTGGTGTAATTCTTCACATGAACCTTTAATTGACGTGAGGCATACGGGATCACCTTATCACACTGCATCAGCACACACCCTAACCCTTGGATAGGCGCATCACAGTACACCACGAAGTCCTCTGTACCCTCAGGTAGTGATAGTATAGGTGCACTGCAAGGTTTCGACTTTAATAATTGAAAAGCATATTCTTGGGCATCTCACCACTTGTAAGTAATACCCTTCTGTGTCAAAGCAGTGAGGGGTTGAGTGATCTTAAAGAATCCCTCAATGATCCTACGATAATATCCCGCGAGGCCAAGAAACTGGCGCACCTCTGTAGGAGTCTTAGGAGCCTCCAACTTTTTGATAGCTTAAATCTTGGCGGGATCGACATGTATTCCTTCCTTGTTAACCACAAGTCCAAGAAATTGGACTTCTTGAATCCAGAAGTCACATTTAGAGAATTTCGCATTCAGCTGCTCATTTCTCAAGAGTTCCAAGATTAGCTGCAGGTGTTGCTCGTGCTCTTCCCTGCTCTTGGAATAAATCAGTATGTCATCTATGAACACTATGACGAATTTGTCCAAATAGGGCTTGCACACGCGGTTCATTAGATCCATGAACACAGCCGGTGCATTGGTTAGCCCAAATGGCATCACCAAAAACTCATAATGTCCATAATGAGTTCGAAAGGCTGTCTTCGCCACATCCTTCTCTCGGATTCTCAGCTGATGGTATCCTGTCCTCAAGTCAATCTTAGAATAGAAGCTCGAACATTGCAGCTGGTCGAACAAGTCATCAATACGAGGCAAAAGGGTAGCGGTTTTCAACCGTCACTTTGTTCAACTCCCGATAATCAATACGCATGCAGAAACTCCCATCTTTCTTCTAAATGAACAAAACTGGATCTCCCCATGGCGAAGAACTAGGTCTGATAAAACCCTATCCAATAGCTCTTGGAGTTGGGTAGACAGTTCTTGAAGTTCGCCTGGTGCTAGGTGATATGGTGCGCGTGCAACTTGAGCTGCTCCAGGTACAAGATCAATTTGGAACTCCACTTGACGAACAGGTGGAAGTCCAGGTAGTTCCTCTGGGAAAACATCTGGGAAATCTCGGACTACTGGAATGTCCTCAATCTTAGTTTCAATTTCAGTTTCAGCTCGAGTGTCAGATATGTTAGCCAAAATTTCTGGACAGCCCTTACGAATACATTTATGGGCTTTCACAAAAAAGAGTTGATGCCCACCATGGCACCACCACGATCACCCTGTATAGATAAAAGTTCTCCACTTGGGAGGGGAATACCAACAATCTTCTCCTGACAGAGAATTTCAGCGTGTTGTTTGGACAACCAGTCCATGCCAACCACGAGGTCAAAGCTACCTAGGGTGATAGGTAGGAGATTGATGGTAAATAATTGCCCCTCCAACTCGAGCTTACAGTCACGATGTATATGGGTTACCTCGACAGGCTAAGTTTCAATAGAGTACAGTGTATCAAGAAGAGTAGGAACCATCCTTAATTATTTGCTAAGTTTCGATGACACAAAGCTATAGTCCGCACCAGTATCATATAAGATTGAAGCAAGAGTGTTGTATCCGTCACGGCATTGTTGTCAGCCCTAGCTTCCCCAGAGCCAATCACAAATGCTCCCCATTGTTGTTGTTACCATTGTGGTAGTTGTTGTTGAAGGACTTATACCTCACACTATCCCACGTTCTCTTGCTATCACCAAAAGTAGAAGATGAAGTACCATGCTTCGGAAAAATACCATGCTCAACAGCCTCATCAGTGAGTTTGCGAGCCAGTTGAAAGATTTGTTAGATTATGGGTAGGTCAGCTGCAGTGTTCAAGCCACGAATCTGAGGGACCCACCCTTTTGGTATGAAATTCGATCCGCTGGTAAAGTTGGTTAATTAGATTCGAGCACGAAGTATCTAACTCCTGTAGCTTGGTAGTGTAGACGTCGATCTCAGACCCATCCGTCTTTATATAACAAATTTCTAGGTTTCATCACAAGGTGTTACGTTCTCCATCCAAGTATCTGTAACTCATCAAGTGTGCATATAGCATACATTTCCCCATTCTACCTGGGGCAAATGCACATGGCAAAGACTTATACTATCGAAGCAATCAGACGGTCTCCTTCAGTTCCGTTGGAGTTATCGAGGTTTACAACCAATAAAAGGCTTGAAAATACGATGGCAGGTTGTTGTTGTGGCATGTACGTTCAAGGTATAAGAAAGTGCAAACGTGGAAGTCAGGGGAAAGGAATGATTTAGCAAAATAGATCTTTACTAGCTTGGAAAGATGCGAGGGCCTCAACCACCCTATGGTTGATCATAAGAACTCAGTCTTATCTAAGTTAGCAAAGGGAAAAGAAAGAAAAGATAGGTAAGAAAAGGTAAGAGCCAATCGTCGCCATGCTCTGTCTAGATAGTAGAGCCTTCATCCTCACTTTCCATGTGCTCGTCCTGCTCAGGTTCCCTTTCCATCCCTTATCCTTCCTCTTTCGCGATGTCAGTGTTATATGGTTCTCATCACGTACAGTCTCCTTCTCCGGTCCTGTGTAAGTCAGCTCAATGGTCAACAGCACCATTCGTTTCTCCAATCGTGACTGTCAGTCACCGGTAGGTTTCGTCTTCCTTTGAGATGTTGCACTGCATCGCAGGCCTTACGTAACTCCCCAAAAGTGTGTGTAATAAGCCCCGATCTAATGTGTTCCCATGAATCTACCATATACTTATGGGTAACAGGGATATGCAGTCATACGTCCGCCCGCTCATACTAGGCGTAAGGTACTAAAGTAAGAAATAAGTTCTATATGTGTAACCCAGTCCCGTCTGAGTTTCGAATGGAAGTAAGAAAGATCAAGCAACAAGGAACAGAAACTAATTGTCTCCTTGCTCAGTGAAAAAGGATAAGTCTCAGTATTTGAATTGCTTCACAGTTGGCTCGATTTAATGATACCACGTCATGCGCATCGTGCAGCTTCCTGTGTACGTGCACCACAACGCTCGCAAGGGATCCCTCCCTTGTACTATTGTTGTTTCCTCATCCATGAGTTTTGTTAAGATAATACTCCCAGTAATGCGCCACCTGGTGTAACCCTGGGTTCCCACCATTGACGTGTTCAGAATTAGGTCTAGAACTAGAAGATAACATATCTCCCGAAGTCATATGTTGTAGATATATGTAGCTAAAAGCTAGTTGTGCACTTAGGTTGTGAGTGTACTTATGCTATGATGATTATAGACTAGACTCAACATGCAGTCCTAGTTCACTATAACCAATGGCTCTAATACCAATCTGTCACACCCTCAAATTTCCACTTCGGGGTTTATACCGCGAGGTACATGACAAACCAGGATCCCATAGCCATAAGTCACATGAACGAACTCTAAATGCCCAAACCATTTAGTTCGTTTTCAAAAACCAAGTTTAGTTAAGCTGCGGAAGCGTAAACCAAATTTAAACCTTTTAAAAACCATGCGCAAAACAACGCGCCCAAATTAAAACTACATGAAAGAACATGTAAAAGCATAATATGTAATTTAGGTGTATGCCCAAGACCCCAAATGCAGTGAAGTGTGCAGTGCTTTCTAATCCTGGCACCGGAAGCTAACTACCTGCAAAAGCATTTAAATCGTGGGTCAACAAACAATGTTGGTGAGTTCACTAAGTAAAGTAGATGAGTGTGTAACTGCGCTGGTTTCCAAAACCACGTAAACAAGTAATTGAGTTGGTTCCAAGAACCGTGTAAACACTAGTTCGTCGCATGTCAAGGGTAGCTAGCCCATTCATGATAACTAACACCGAATATACCGAACTGCTACGTACGTGTAGCCACAAATGTGAGCCGCATGCCTGACATCATTGTCTATCCACAATGATAAAGTTCGTTAAGTTATAGTTCACGCCCGCGCTCCCCGAGCCGGTGTGAGGTTTGTAAGACCTAATAGCGCTATCAACTAATAACCCGCTTGCCATAACCCGGCAACTCATTCGGTACGTGAGGACTTACAGATGATAGAGTTGGTTTTGTTCATCAAGGACACAGTTTGCGAACTAGTAAAACCCGACTCACACAAGGAGTCAAAAACCGACCCACACAAGGATCCATAGCATCCCAACCCGGGATGTGTAAGTAGTCCCAAACCGGACTAGAAAATAGTAGTCCCAAACCGGACTAGAAAATGTTAAGTAAGTTGTCTCAACCCGAGACGCATGCTTTTGAGAAAAGAGTAGTGAAACTCACCTTAGAATGCAAGCAAATAAATCCAACTCCAAAGAAGGGTGTGCTACCGACTCCCTAGTACATGTGTCACTAAGTGAGTATATGTGTAATACCATTACACCATATAATCCGTTTGTCCAAGACGTTTAAATGTTCAAAAGCGTGTAAGTGACACCTAGTGATTCTACATGCATAAGTAAATCCTACGGACCCGTTGGTGAATATGTTGGTTACCATTAGTTTTACACTTCATATGCATCTCATATAAGTGCCCATTCAAATATATATCAAACACATACCACATAGGACTCCAATTAGTCACACAAACACAAAATACACAATCTGCGTTTTTAGGACAGATTGTGCGACACCAAAACTAATTTATTTAAAATACTAAATCAGTGAGTTAAACTCCAAAATTTTTACTGAATATTATTTGGGATTCATTTGATAACCCATATTTTTGTTTTGTCTCAAAACCAAACACAAAAATCATGAAAAATCGTACATCACAGATATGTCCAGAAAGTTTCTACAGCAGGTCAGGTTAGTAGAAAAATTCCCAAAAATCGTGTATTCATCCAAACGAGATGAATCCACTTGGAAAAGCCAAGTTATTCCAATGTTAACCTACTGTCCAAATTTCATAACTTAATTCCTTGTAAAACTCGAGTTATGATTGTTTAAAGTTGACTCAGTTTGTTAATCCGAAAATCTGACATGACCTTTAATCAAAGAAAATTCCAAAAACATATAAAACGACATCCAAATCAGATGATTTTGCCCATTCTAAAAAGCTAAGACCATGTACAATCTATTCATGCAAAGAATCGATCAAAACAATTATTTTCAAGCCACGAAACAGGCCCTACAAGTCGACATTCAGATTCTGTCCAGATTCTAATCATGCAATATTATCAATTATATCAAACCCTAGTTGCATATTATCAATCAATAACACCTAATAATCATCAATAACAATTACCAAACATTCCTAATACCTATTGTGATCAGATTCTATCATTATTCATGCAAAGATTACAACTTTAATGATCAAAACTTCAACAACTTGCGCAACAAGTAACCTATGATATTACTAATCGCCTATCATCATGTTTAATTCGTTTAATCTTCAAAAACCTCAAGTTTTAATAATTATCAAAAGCTTTCAGACCTGGACAAACCTTGTTATATGATTTTTATAACATAAAAATAAGATTAAAGCGTAAAGGATTAAAGATTATACCCCTAGCTCTTCGATACTATCAACCGAACACCTTTGGAGCTTCCCAATCGATGATCTTGAGCCTTTGCAGGTTGTTCGTGGTTTATAATTCGTAAGGGGCAGTAAGGGGGCGATTAGGGTTGAGTTTAGAGGTTGCATGGGGCTTAAGAGTGTTTAAATAGGGGTGTGAGGCGGTTTAGACCCGTCGGGGCTGCTCGCGCGGCCGCTCGCAGGCCTTCGGCCCGCGTGAGTGGCCCGTTTCGTCACCCGACGTGTTTTCCTTTGACGTTTTCGTTATTTCGGACCGTAACAAGTGCAACCCCATGCGTTAAGACCCTAATGATCCACCTTTAATGATTTTATTAACGTATTCGGTTTAGGTTCACACAATCACGTATGGTTTTCACATAAGTTCATCGAATATCACATAGACACGTAATCACAATCAATCCAAATTAGTTTACTCATTATTATTATACTTCATTATTCACCAACGTCCGAGGTTCACTAATCATGTATTCAGTTATTAACTCACAACAATGCAACGTGTGTCCTATCTAGCTAACCCTAGTTAAGTATAATGCAAGGAACGTAACTAGAGTTTAGTTAAAGTGAGAACCTGAATTTGCGGGGTATCACAGTTCATCTTCATGGTTTAAGTGGTTGGTATGAACCCTGACACTAAATCCCTCTAAATTTCAAGACCCAAAAGTGGGTTTTGACTAGATTAGGTTAAATTCATGTGATTGATTCATTATAGATGCTATTGATCATCTTTAATGGTTAGAGATGAGTTGTTTACTTGAAAATTACCTTGTTGTAATAGATGATGATTTGGTCTTCATTAGTAGCTTTGATGTTATTGAAATAGTTGCAAATCTCTATAAATAGTATAAAATGTGTGATAATTACACCCTATATGTTATGCATCATACTTATGTGCTAAGTTGGTTTGCAAAGTTGATTAAAAGATAGCCTAACTATATGGCTAAAATGAGTTACACAGGATAGGCTCATGAATTGGTTACTTGCTATATAATTAGTGATTGGAATAACCATGTATGATATAATGTGTACACTAGGTGTTCGTGAAGTTGCCTACTTAAGAATAATTAATGAAATTACATGCTAGAGCCTCACATGCTTAAATGTTATGTGGAGATGAATATGATTGATAAAAGGGCATGAGGAATGCTCATTAGATAGCTATTCAAGTTGCAAATATTTTAATTATGTAACATGTAATTAAGAATATCGAAGAGGCATAAATTCTAGGTTTAGAAGATGTGATACACACCATATGATGAAATAAGTTGCCTAAAAGTGATTAATGTGCGCTAGTTTTAATGAATTTGGTATAAAGAAGGAAGGGCTAGGTCTTCTGAGGATCATTGCCCTAAGTTAGTGCACATGAATATGTTTAGGGACAATTTGACTTTTAAAAAGTCAAATTGGCCTAAATTAAAGTTTAGATGATTTGGTATGTATAAACTTATAAGATGTGGTAGTCATTTCATATAATGGTTAACTTCACTAACGTTGTGAGTAGTGTGAAGTTTGATTTTGTCAAGCTAGGTGGAAGCTTGGAAGGAACGAGACAAGCTAATGGGTCAAGAAGTGCATAGAATAAGGCCAAGGTAAGTGACTTCTACTAATAAGTTTATTTGTAGTTTTGAAAACCCGTATGACTTGTGGGAATTGTTTAATTACTAAGTTGATAGTAAACGAATGGTATTTCCTATAGAATGATATTATGGGAATTTAGATTTAACCTAAGGCTGGGGATGGAATCTTGATAATGGGAAAATGGTAAGTCCAATATGGGATGATTAAAAAAAGAGGAAATGGGTTATGCAAGTAATATACGTTAAAATATACATATATAAATCCCCGATTAAACTCCCAGATTACTCGTTTTCAACCATAATTGCACGAATTCGGTACTTAATTGCTTTGTATTGTTATTGCAGGTCTTAAACGACGCCCCGAAGACAAAGTCGAAGAAAACGGGCAAAATCTGGACTGAACGGACATTCCCTGCACAAACAGAAGACACTGACACTCTTGCACGGTCGTGCAAGGTTTGTGCACGACCGTGCAGACCCACATTGACTCGGCAATAAAGGCTGCACTACCAGTGCAAGCCCAAGTGCAGCAAAAGTTCTCGGGAACACTGATCAACACGACTGTGCATCTGCTCGTGCAATTTGTTTTCTCGACTGCACTGCCAGTGCACATGCCAGTGCAGCCATTGTTCTCGGGTAGATCCTGATCAGCACGACCGTGTAAGAATCATGCACGCCCGTGCAACCCCAAGATATTTTCAGAGACCACGTACCCACTTGCCCACTTGCACTTCGCATCAGAAAGAAAAAGTGCACATCCGTGCACTTTATGTGCACGACCGTGCGGGTCTTCGAGACTTGCTTAAATACAGGGCAGAAGCTACTGAACAGCTGTTGGGTAATTTCTGGACGATTTGGGGCGATTTAAGGAGCTAAAGAACTGAAGTGAAGGCGAGGAACGAGCTCGGGAAGTCATCTGATTCATCTATCATCATCCAATCCATCATATTTGCATTTTTATGGTTTGATCTATAAACTTATAACTTGTTCAAATCTGATTTTGTATGTTCAAATGTGATGTTTATGTATTAGATTGTAGCCTACGGATAATAACTAGTAATCTTTAGTAGTAAAAACAATTGTTTGTATGTTTTAATCATGTTTTGTATGATATTGGCGTTTTTCATGTTGAATCTTGATGATCATAGTGCAACCTTGTTTCATTATTGTTGGATTTGTATTCATGTTTGAATGATTTTGATGATTATCGGTTGTGTTAGCCGGATACATGTTGAAAAACCGTCCGTTTAATCGATTGGTAGTAGACTAGTTAACTTGTTAATAAGTTTACACCATGAAACTGTAACCGGGTATTGGTTTGGTTAAAGTCAGTCGAATAATGATTAGAAATGCTTATCAGCACGTAAAAAGGTTTAAAAAGCTTAATGGTGTTGTTACTGATCTTTGACACGGTTGATGATCTTTGCTAGTTATTTTGGTTAAAATGATGATCTTAGTAGATTTGTGTTCAAAGTTGGTAAAATGGAATACGTTGTGAAATGCTCTACTTTATGCTAGTCTCGGTGGTTGTATTGTGTATTAGGTATTGCTTTCCTTGATTGTGTATTCGGTTAGAAAACTCTTAACAAACGACTAACTTATCTTTAGAAGATTTGCATGAGATCATATCAGGTGCTTGCTAATGAACAATGTGAGGTGGTTAACGTGAGTTTATCGTGTTAGCTTTCCGTATAGTTGTCATGTTAGGATTCTCGAAAGGGATACTAGTTGTCTGAAAATGGGAATGTTGATCACACGCCTTTATATCATGTGATATGTAGATTACATGTTAGGATTGGTATAATATTGTCTTTATAGTTATATTTTGTATTTTGAGTCTTACATATGTTAGTTTAATGTTTTAGAATTAATTTAGTTTAACAAACTTCAACTATCTTTTCTTATGAGTAAATCGCGGATAGAGTTTAAGTTGTATTGTGTCTGCTCGCGTCCATGGATCGATATCTGGTTCTTATCTCAGCTTACTACATATATGACAGGGCACACTTGCCTTTTTGTGTGTGTTTTAATGTTAAGGTCTAAACCACTTTTATAAATATTAAAACCAAACGTGTGTTAAAATCGGTGCTAAATTATGCATATTGCGCACACGTCAGCAAGTAATCTAGTGACTAGCTAGATACTTGAATTAATTAAACCTTGGTAAAAGACAAAAATATATGCAAGGTAATAGAAATAGGTCATTCGGGTCAAACGGTGGTGTTATCCCCATCTGAACCCGATAAATTAATGATTGTGCTTTGTCTATTGTAACATATATAGGTGAACATTGTGATAATGGCATGTAATACTAAGAAACCACAAATGGGTCGCAAGGTAATGATAACGAGTAAATGTATGTTCCACAAGGTTGTGACAAGGGTTATGCTATCTGGTAAGTCCCATAACTTAGTAAGAGGCCTTTGAGCCATGAAATGGAAAAAAAAACAAACCACGTTATGTGTGGCTAGCACATTGGTGAGTTAAAATGTTTTCCCAAGCCTAATGCGCGTCTATGGCGGGTGAACAAGGCAAAGAGATCAGAATAAAGGAAAATGGTGTAAACTATGCCGATAGAGGAATAAACGATTTGAATATAATGACGGGTTAAACACAATGAATTCTAAACAAATCTGGATGACCACGGGTGAAATAAGAAATTACCCATAAGAGTAAAAACGGGAGTTTAAGAACTATGACCAAGATTAATCATTGAAGTGAATCACGGTAAATCCTAACAGGTAAAATTGAGAGTTTGAAAAAAGGTATAAATAAAGAAAGAAATGGGAAAAAATGAGCATGGCGCCAAAAATCTCATAATTGGTCAAATTAACCCACCATACTGGGCTACGATGCCAAAGTGAATGGGCATTCATAGCATAATCAAGTCCGAGACTTAGAAAGTGCTCGGAGTTGAATTTTGTGGTTAATGATTTCTAAAATGGTTAAATTGAAGTATGTCACATAATTGGTCAATTTAGGTAAAGGGCTCGAACGAGTTAGATATTGGGTTAAAATGTGCTAGGTGATACAACAGACCATTTGAGTAAATAGCCCATACAAATAAAGCAGCTGGATATTGGGTTGGAAAGAATTATAGCTCATAATGGGTCAGTTTGGATATTAGTTAACATGAGTACAGAATGTGGGATTTGGGATTAAAATACGAGAAAGGATGTTCCCGAAAGGTTAAAAACATTAGTTTTGGTTAAAGTATTGAAAATGCATCCCAAAATGTCAAATATATAGCTAAATATGGATTTGGTAAAAATACAGTAGGCTGAGAAACTTTCTGCTGAAAAATAGCTCGTCGCGCACCGCTAGGCGGTCCTTCCGGTACGCGGCGCATTTGGTAAAAAAAATTAAGTTTTCACGGTACCAGAAGAACTGTCAGATCAAGGAAATTTTTTTCTTTTTTTTATATTTTGTTCTGTTAACCTAAACACTAATCATTGCTGTGTGTATTTATGGTAGGTAAGATCAAGTTATAGCACCAGATGAAGAAAACGGGCCAAGCAAGGAAGCGAACACTCTCTAGATCGCTATTTCCCTTGGGAATGTCAAAAAGAAAATGACTACTGACTAGCATGATTATGTGGGATAAATGTATTTGAACCATATTATATGTGTAATAATGTGGTGTAGTTATCTATGTCGTTAGTAAAGATAGTTTATGCTTTTATCGTCTAGGTTATCCATTAAGCCAGACTAGTATGTTTTCTATCAAGTTAAGTTGTTTAAGAAAAAAATTACACATCAAACTCTCGGACCTAAGCACCGAATATATAATATATTCGGTAATACCGAGAGAGGGTCTTACACCCACAAACCCAAAACATTTTAACAATTATCGGGAAAGACCCTATTGAACATGTTACTATTTTAGTCTTTTGATTGTTACCATAAAAGACATAAACCAGAAAATACTCAAATTGTAAAGTTACCTACATTAGATATATACCTTTGTATAACTAAATCGAATACCGTGGGCCTCTTATTGCAGAGAAGATAACTAGTTAAAATTCCCAAAACATTTTAACGATTATAAGGAGAGACCCTAATGGACATGTTACTATTTCAATCTTTTGATTGTTACCATGAAAGACATAAACTTGAAAATACTCAAATTGTAAAGTTTACCTACATTGGATATATACCTTTGTATAACTAAATCGAATACTGTGAGCCTACTATTACAAAAAAGATAACTAGTTAAAATTTACAAAGCATTTTAACAATTATCGGGAAAGACCCTATTGAACATGTTACTATTTCAATCTTTTGATTGTTACCATAAAATACATGAACCGGTAAATACTCAAATTGTAAAGTTACCTACATTAGATATATACCTTTGTATAACTAAATCTAGGCCTGGCATAACAGGTTTCACGAACCTGTTAAGACACGAACATGAAACTTGTAAACATGAACACGAATCTGTATATAACAGGTTAACACGATAAGGAACACCAAGTAAAACAGGTTAACATGACAAGACATAATAAGACACGATAAGAAATACTATAAGACACGATAAGACCTGTTAAGACACAAACACGAAACAGGTAAACACGAACACGACACGAAAATAAGCAGGTCTTAATGTGTCGACCTGTTATAGACACGAAACTTGTTAAGGCCAAATACGAAACCTATTAAAATCGTGTAAGTTCTTATCAGGTTATCATGTCTGTGTCTGAATTGTCAGCGCTAACTAAATCTAATAGCTACCTTCCTATTGCAGAGTTAAAATTTGACATACATTGTAACTTTAAATTTTACAATGCGACTGTTATTAGTATGCTAATTCATATATCATTTAATGTTTCATTTTTCAAATGCCTAGATTAACCACAATATTAAAGGAAAGACTGATTGATTTAATCCAATTTCCCTATAATTAACTATTAAACGAACACCGTTTATTAGAAAACATATATTTTGAAGATGTCTTGGGCGAGGCGTATGGAGAAAGATATATTTTTGTTTAAAATTGATTTTGAAAAAGCATATGACAATGTGCAATGGGAATTCCTAATATCTATTATGCGTTAAATGGGTTTCTCCGAAATTTGGTGCAAGTGGATTTATGGTGTTTTAGCTTCGGCGAGATCTTCGATAAAGGTAAATGGGGCTCCTACGTTTGAGTTTGATTGTAGTAAAGTGGTGCGTTTGGTTTTAGTGTTTAAAAAGATGTCAATTTCCCCGGTGCCAGAAACCTTGATGTGTCAATCCCAAAACATTGGTTCGGAGGAAACGACTGATTTTTACTAAATCCCATTAACAAAGTTTTAACATAATCCTAAAGGCGTGCAATCCGAAGATCACTGGTGCGCCCGTAGGGAATCCTCCCTTTACCAAGAAGATCATTCAGTCATCTGGTATGTACCTGAAATGTGTCACTCATATCTGGTCCACTTGAGAAGCCGTTACTTAGAATCCGGTTTGGATATCAGAAGCCCGAAGGATCTGTCTCACTACCGGTTTCCTCGCCTTGGATCTAGCTCGGGGCTACCAGAAGCTGATTATACCTCTAGTTGTTTAATTAAGTTAGTGTTGATTTTAGGTTTATTAAGTTAATCATAATTCAAACCTGCCACAAAGATAAACAGACAAGGATTAGAAGAAGATGAAACAACAAATAACTAAAAATAAACCACTACTACTAATAATAAAAGTATACAAATCGAAGGGGGTTCGAGAATAATGAAAAGATACAACCATAACAAATGATCAACACATGAACATGGCTGCTCATAGACAAGCTCTCTATCTTCAAGTGATATGTATCTAACATGATCCTCACGACCCTCGATGTTTTATTGCATAACTACTCTACGGTCCCATACTTCAGCAATCAAGGTAGGACGAGGCCTAACCTTGGTGGGTGTGTTAGGAGGGCCCTAAGGCCTCCAAAGGGACCCCAAGATCTCTGCAAGACCTCTGGAAGTCGACCCAAGAATTGCTCCAGTCAAGGTGAAATGGGATGATCAAATGGTAGGGTTAGCTTGCTATTTATAGAACTCCAGGGGTAGCACGGGCGTGCCAAAGAGTGTCAAGGGCGTGCTTGCTGTCTTACGTACGTTCTATTGCTGCATGGCAGATGTTGTCTGTCCTTTTTGTCTTCAGCACGGGCGTGCCCCATTCATTGGCACGGGCGTGCATGCCCTGCTGAGTATTTTTTTTCTTGCTCTCTAAGTTTGCTGTGTTGTCTTCTCGCGTGCAGAGCCTTCGTGCAAGTGAGCTTGGGCGTGCTTGGTCATTCCCGGGCTGAGTTTAGCATTATTTAAGTCCCGGGATTGTCTTCAAACATACAGGGAACATGCTGCAACTCTCGTATCTTCAGAAATCTCCAGTTTTTGCTTTTTTTTCACCCAGAAATCCTCTGTTTAGTCTTGGAGATTCAGTTTCCTGAGAAATACAAATAGGAACGAAATAAGCACCAATTATCAATAATATAAGCCTAATTGTAACCTATTTTGAGACTGTTTATGCCTGTTTTATATGTTAATTTTGTGAGTTATCATAAAGGCATTAGACAAGGAAATCATATTTCGCCTTTTTTGTTTATTATTGTTATGGAGGCGTTCTCAGCTTTGTTTAATAAGGCCGCTAAAATTGGAGCGTTTGATGGTGTGGGTTTACCAAATGGGGGTTCGAATCTTACGCATTTATTATATGCTGTTGATGCCATTATTTTAGGGGATTGGTCGAATTTTAATCTTAATAATTTGAGGAGGAGATTAAGAATGTTCTATATGTGTTCGGGCCTAAGAATCAATTTAAACAAGCCGACTATATTTGGTATCGGCAAGAGTAAAGTGGTGGTTCAACTTAAAGCGGATGGGTTTGGTTGTAAGGTTAGGGATTTCGGTGGGGGCATTTCAATAGGGTGAATAATTGGGAAGCGGTGGTGAATGTTTTTTCTTCCCGACTTTCAAAATGGAAAGTGAATACCATTTCGATGGGTGGGCGTGTAACGTTGATAAAGTCGGTTCTTGAAAGTCTTCCAACGTATTAATTATCTTTATCCAAGGCTCCGGTTGGCGTCATTAATAAACTAGAGTCCTTGATGAAGAAATTCTTATGGTGAGGTGGTCCGGAAGAGAAAAAAACTTCATTGGATTGGATGGGATAAAGTGACGTGTTCTAAACGGAATGGTGGCTTGGGTCTTTCGAGACTAGAATGGTCAAATAATGCGCTATTCCTCAAATGGCTTTGGAGATACCGAATTGAAGTTGATGTGTTGTGGAAAAGAATGATTGATGCGATACTTGGCTCCAAAAAAGAAATGGGATATGGTGAAAAGTAACAAATGGTTTTCAGGAACATGGATGAAAATAGGCTCTTTCGGTCACAAGATAAAGGTCCATGATATGGGTTTTGGAGGTATGATTAAAGGCGTTGTGGGGAATGGCTCAAACATCCGTTTCTGGATAGATGTTTGGCTGCAAAATGAGCCGCTAAAAGTCCTTTTTCCAGCACTGTTTCGGCTGGAAAAAACCAAATCTTGTACCGTTGCTAATCGGCTAGGCTGCAGGGGAGAGTTAGCTGCAGTTTTATGGGAATGGTCGAAGCATCCATCCTCGGCTGAAGAGATTAACGGGATGTTAGAGTGTCATCGATTGATTGCTGAAGTTCGTTTAAACAATAGGCAGTATTATTGGAAGTGGAATTCGGGTTCGGACGGTGCATTTTCGGTAGCAGAGGTCAAAAAATGGTTTATTAATGTGACGATTGACACTAATGCAAAGTTGTTAAATTGGTGCAAATTGATCCCTAAGAAGTGTAATGTATTCATGTGGCGCGTGCTTATGGATAGAATTCCGACAAAGATTCCTCTTAGAAGGCGAGACATTGATGTGGGAAGTATGTTGTGTGCTTTATGCAGGGAACAAGACGAGTCGTCGGATCATTTGTTCTCAGCATGTAGTTTTTCAATGGGGGTTTGGAAAGGGATTGCGAAATAGTGTGGTATTCCACCGGTGATCTTGTTTGATGTGAAAGACACGCTCGAGTTTCCCAAAATTTATAACCATTAGGAGGTAAAGGAAAAGGTTGTGCATGGTATTGTCATTATAATGTGTTGGAGGATTTGGAAAGCACGAAACGAGTTGGTATTTTCAGATAAGAGACGGAACGTTGTCGAGATTGTGGCGGACATCAAATCGTTGGGATTCCTATGGTTTCGAAGTAGATTTAAAACGGTTTCAGTTGATTGGTGTATGTGGTGTAATTTCGAATTGATGTAGTTTGTGGCTTTTTGGTCGATTATCTCCATCTTGAAGATGATCGCCGGCCTTGTTGAATGAAATTTGCTTTAAAAAAAAAGATATAAACTAATATATAAATAATTAAATAAACATTTTCAACTACATGCTATTTTCTTTATCTTAGGTAAAACTTATTATTGTTACACTAAATTTTATTACTATTAAAAACCCAAATTTAAGTTTTGCTTTACGCTCCAAAATCGGTTAAGCCTTCCGTCTTATCTCTCATTAGTAAAGGGTCAAAAACATAAAACTATCATTGTGTCAAAAGCAAAGTTATAATGATTGTATACATGCAAACTGTTTATTTTATTTAAGAAGTAATTATTTTTTTATTATTAATGACTGAAGCCATTAAATTTTTTTCAACCACCGGTTTGCAGCATATCGTGATATCAAGACTTTTTCTAGTGTTTTGTATATTTATGTGATGTAACGTGACCACTTTTGCTGTTTGCACCTTCACCTAATAAACATAATTTCTGCTTTTAAAACATTCTCAGATAAGGCAACAGCCTTGCAACTTGCATATTGCCCAGGCCTCAGTGGCTCAGTCACAGCCTCAAGTTATTAGTATAGGGCCAGCCATATTGATTGACCCTGTTATCAACTTGGCCCCAAAATAGTGTCACACTTTCATCGTGTTTTGACATATGTGATGTTGTAGATAATTTAGTTTGTCATTAATATATAAGAATAATTCTAACAAATAACAATTCTATATTTTTTTTATCGTTTTGTACAATATATCATAATCATCATCATCATACTCAGTTAATCCCACCTATAGCAAAGCTAAGGTAGGGTCTGAGGAGGGTAAGATGTAGACAGCCTTACCTCTACCCCTAAGAATAGAGAGGCTGCTTCCAGTGAGACCCCCGGCTCGATGTGGTATGGTATCAAGCCTCGAACATAAGGCGCAGAACACTTAGCAATCGGGACAAACCCGATCAGTGCATGTACCCTTTTGTCTTTTGGCTATCCACGCCACCACATGATGCATGATTAACCGTCCGTCGTTTTTAACGTTATTTTCACGAAATTAGTAAAATAACGTTAAAACTAGTGCAACTTTACTTTCGCCCCCAAAGGGCCACACATATATATATATATTATATGCGCACACCGTAAAATGAAAATAAACGAGTAGAGTGCGCAACTCGTTTAAGTTTCAAGTTTAGACGAACTCACGTCAAGCCATGTTATGCATTTGATAAGCCCAAATTTTTAAAGACAAACAGAACCAACTCATGCTAAATTGTATGCAAGTTAAGCGTATTCGTATCAAGCCAAGCTGGCGTATTATTTTAGCCCAAGTTCTAGCTGAAGAGGCATTAACTCACTCTTGAAACAACCCAAATGTCGCATATAATAGTAACAAAATACAATAATTATATTACAACTACTCACATGCGGTGTGCATGGGACGACATATGACACTTGGGATCAAATTGAAGTTTCAGTTTTTGATATCAAGTAGTGGTTTGTTTCGGTTATGGGGCAGTTTTCAATTTTTGCATTTTAGCTTGAAATATTTGGGTAATATAATAATATCGACCTGAAACTTTTGGTCCCAAATTTTGTTAATAACATATGGTTTACCCATGCAACAAGTTTGATCTATAAGTATCGGAAATTACATTGGTGGTCTTTACTCTTCACAACTGAACTAGGTAACACTGATGGTCCACGTCCGTGGATGGCTATATACTGTTGTGGACAATGTGTAATCATTTGTACTTCATGAACTGAATATAACTATGCAAGTCGATTATAGTACTCAACAGCTAAGTTGTTATAACAAACAAGCCCACATCTAGATCCTTCTCTCGAGCCCAGCTTAGTCAGCCCATCAACAGCTACAGCCCAGTATTCTCCTTTCCAGTCAGCAGCAGCCCAATCAGCCCAATATGTTAGAACATCTATTTTAATAGTACTAGTGGAGTGCCCGCACGTTGCAGCGGGGACCACAACACTTTAAATAGAAAACATGTAGGTTGATTTGTTAGGGTCTAGGGGCTTTTTTTTCAACTCGTACAAGACACACAAATCCCAAAGACCGACTCTGTGTATGAGAATAACGTAATAATTTCATAATTCAAACCGTTACCTAATTATTAAAAACACAACTTTCGTTATTGATTTCTCGATTTCTATAAAGTATTATCAACTTTATAAAGATTTAACTTTCTAAATTTCCTAATTTTATATAAAAGATTATAATAAAAAATAGTAGTATGAATTGTTTTTATAGTTTTTCTATTTAATGTGTTCAAAGTCATTATAAAATTGAATGTCATGATCTCTCATAAACTCTCTTGACTCTTGATTTCCTTTTGATTAAATATGGTGTTATAAAGACAACTTTTCCCCAAAAAGTAGTTATTTTATGCATTGTATGTTGTATCATAAGCAATTAAACTTGTACCTCTTAAGTTTTAAGAAGTCATTGGAAAATGTTTTATAATATAGTATAGATATAGATAATAGAAGAGTCGTGAGTGACATAAGAAAGCTGAGTTGTCAAGCTTAGAGATAGACCAACAATGCCGGTGTGATGCGAAAAATGATGTCATTAATCAGCTTAAAATATTCCCTAAAATATGTGGGCCACTTGAAATTACCACTGTTGAGCTTAAAAGCAGTTGTTTGTTAGCCTCGATTAACGAATAGTTGTTCAGAGTAATAATCGACCTCACTTCTTAAGTAGCAGTTGTTATTTACATCTGTGGCAGTTGTTAAGCCACTAAGTTTTTGAATTTTAAGAGGGGAATTTTAAATTAACATAGGGAATCGTGATTCATTAATTATCCCGCAGTATATAATCATAATCATATTTTTTATAAGCACGTAACAAATTGAATCATTCGTAATATCAGCTTTGAATTTTCTAAACAAAGTTTTTCAAATTTCCCTCTTGAAACATATCTTTAAAACCGTGTCAATGTTAATGGACTTTAAAGACAATCTTAGTTTTATTCGTGTTTTGAATCCAGGTAAAGATATGTGGAACATGAAAACTCGAATCATACGAAAGTGGAATCAAAGTTTTAGGATGGAGGTGATATTCATCGATGAGCAGGTAATGTATATATTTTTCTTTTTTTAGTCTGGAACATGTACTCTTTTGTTAATAGTTTGTGTGAAGATTCATTGGTAGTAGGTAATGATGTTTTCTTTATGGTTATTTGCAAGGTGATAAGATTTAAGGCTCTGTTAAGCAACCTTTGATACAGGTTTTTGACAGTCAACTTGAAGAAGATGTTGTGGTGGTGATATCTAAGTTCGGTGTCGGTGAAAATAAGGACCCCTATAGACTTATAGCAAATGAATACAAAATCAACTTTTATCGTTGTACAACTATCAAACATGTTAAGGGTTGGGAGGTGTTGAGTATGGTTTCAAATTCATTCCTTTTAAAGATATTCTTAACGGATAAGCTAATAATCTGTTGACTGTTGGTTTGTATTTTATTTTTTTGTCTTAGTATAAACTTTTATATACATTTTACTCGAATATTGTTCTTTAAAGTTAACAGATGTTTGATAAATTTTGTTTTTATTATAATAGATGTTGCTGGAAGTGTCATTTGGTGTGGGGATTTGGATGTGTTTGGACGACCTCATAAAGAAATCAAACGCATGAATCTTGATATTCAAGACTTGAAGTAAGGATTCGTTAGTATTGTTATAGATTTTGTCTGGAAAAGTATTGTTTATACTTTTCACACATCTGACAGTTAATAAAAATATTGTATTTTTAAGGTGAGTCTTATGTTTCAAAGCTGAAAACAATGATTGTTACGATTGCAAATTTAAGTTGTGTAATAAATGTGTTGAAGACGTTATTTTCTTGATTAACTGTATTATTTTCTATGTGTACCTCGTTTATTGATGTAATAAATTATCATCTCTAATTTATGTATAGTATCAATTTTTTGTATATGTTTTACATCTATGGTTTTGTTGTTTTGTTGTAGAGATACGATATTGCGATATACATTGTGGGGTTCTTATGTAGTACAGTTTAAAGACTTTATTACCAAAAAGAATTTCAATAAGCATCAATGGCTGTTATCCAGCATGGAAGGGTTAAGGACTGGAACGGTAATTTCTATTCATTTTTTGTTATTTTAAAAAAATATTAATAGAAGTGAATTCACTAAAGATATTTATATTGTGAAATTTAGAATGGTTGACAGTTCAAAGTGATAAGTTTAGATCTCGGTTCTTTCTCAATGTAGAAATAGATGAAGTTGATGAGCTAAGGATGAGGTACTATGTATTTATATTGGAAATTTACATTTTTTTAGCTAATAGATGTAATTGTTTGCACTTTTTTATAGGTTTATATTGAAACAAGAACAAGAGTCTGGTTGTACTTCTCAAACAGTCCCTTCTTCCCAGATTGTTTATACATTGCGTCAGGAATTCATAGTTGGAGCCCAAAAGAAGCATGTTGATGAACTTATCGAGATTGAGAAGGTTTCAATATTTTATACACAGCTTGGATATTTGTTGAGTTTTTATATGTTTCTTTTCCATAAAAGTAGACATTGTATATATATATATATATATTGTCTTTTGCAACCAATGTCTTGTGTTGCGGTTACAACCATAAAAATTATTGAAGAAAGCTTTGGTTGGTTTTATGCTGCGTGTCGCAAGTGTAACAAGAAAATCTTAAGTAAATCAGACAATTTGCAACATGTTGAAGAAGTCTGTAAAGCAATTCTCAAATTGCCCATTACTACTTTGGTTTGTCGAAAATGCCAGTGTGAATGTACCTCCATTACCACAAAGTACGTAAAGCAGTAGATATATACATTTTGTTTGTTTCCACTTTGTTCATTTCATTTCATAGAAGTTTTTGAGATAAACTATGTTTGTATTTGTTTCAGGTTTAAGATGCAGATCAGGGTTCAAGATGAAAGTGGTAGTGTATCGTTTGTCATGTTTGATAAAGATGTGGTGAGGATTATTGGAGCTGCTGCATGTGATGTTAGAGAAAGGCAGTTGAAGCAAAATGACATAGAAAGTTTGCCGCATGAGTTGTCTCGAATGGTTGAAAAGAAATTCGCTTTCAAGATCGATGTTTCTGATTACAATCTTACAAATGACTACCATGTGTACATTGTGGCCAAGATTTGTGATGATCTTGTTATAATTGGAGAGTTGGTTGACGGAAATAAGAATGCAGAGGATAATTCTGGCTAGGTATTAATTTAAATTCTTTTGTAATAATCGTTTATTTTCAGTTGAGGTTCAAATCTGTTATGTTTTTTTTGGTGTATGAGCACTTTTTATGTCAGTCAGGGAGGTTGTGAAAGAAAATCTGTTAACCTTTCAGAGTCTTCGCAAGTTGGGTTTCAAGTTATCTCTAAGGTGAGTTTGCATTTGTGCAAGTATATGTCTAAGTTATCTCTAAGGTGAGTTTGCATTTGTGCAAGGAAATCTGTTAACCTTTCAGGGAGATTGTGAAAGGAAATCTGTTAACCTTTCAGAGTCTTCGCAATTTGGGACGCGGTCAAAGTTCGACATCAAGGTGCTGAAAGAGTGAAGGAGGCTCGGCTTCAAACATTGATGTCTGAGTTTGAAGGACTAAGAATGAAGGAAGAAAGCAAGGTAGATGATTTTGCTAGCAAGATCTCGAGTATGGCTTCAAAGGCAGCATCACTCGGAGATAGAATTGAAGAACTAAAGTTAGTAAAGAAATTCTTAAATGGTTTACTAAGAAAGTTTATACATATGGTAGCCTCTCTGGAACAAGTAATCGATTTGAAGACTGTTAGTTTCGACGATGTGGTCAGACGCCTCAAGACTTATGAAGAAAGAATAGGGCCCGAAGAAAATCTCCATTCGGCAAAAAAAAGGATCAACTCTTGCTTACATACGAGGAATACGAATCGAAGAAAAGAAATTAAGGAGGAAGTTTTGGACAAGGAAAAGGATCGGCCGAATCATCATAAAGAGGAAGAGGACGCGGTCAAGGAAAATCCTCTTGGTGGGGAAACGAAAAAGGAAGCCACGAAGAAACCGACGAAGGACCGATCGAAGATCAAGTGCTTCATGTGCGATGAACTAGGACACTTTTCAAGTGATTGTCCTATGTGTAAAAAACCCGAAGAAAACGATTTAGTTCAAGTGGATGGACCAGTGCTCTACATGGAAACCCACGGCAAAGAGTTAATATTTTAAATGAAGATAAGGTGGATTTGAAAATTTATACCAAGAGCTCGGGTGAGACAAATACATGGTTCCTTAACAACGGGCCAAGCAATCACATGTCAGGAAACCGGGAGTTGTTCTCAAATCTGGATCAACACATCATAGGGAGAGTTATGTTCAGAGACAACACGTGTGTAGAAATCAAAGGTAGGGGAAGAACCATCCTAGAGGGAAGAACGGGAAAACGTGTCTTGGAGGATGTTTATTACATACCGGCATTAGAGTGTAACATCATTAGTGTCGGACAAATGGACGAGGCAGCACACAAAATTACCATTGAAGATGGTGTACTATGGATGTTCGAGCCCAATGGAGTCGTGATGATGAAGGTACCCCGGTCAACGAATCGAGTTTATAAAATTAACCTCAATGTTGTATCTGCAATTTGCCTATAAACAAAAGATGATAAGGCTGAAAATCGCGACCAAACAATCCTTGCTGTGACAGTGGTTAGTTACAAAACAGATCAGTCAACAACAGGAATTAGCGATGAATCTGAGCAGTCAGTGACACAAGAGACATTTAGAGACCAGACTGACCAGTTAGCGACAGAACCTGACTAGTTAGCGACGTATTTTGATCAGTCACTGATAAAGCAGACATCTTTTAGCAACCAGTTTGTGACAGAACAATTTTTCAGCACTTTAAAAGGTTCAGAAGGTGCAAATCAGGTTCAGATTAGTTCAAGACAGGTTCCTTTGTCAAGATGGTTTGATTTTGTAATTAAACGTATGCTCGGTTTATCAAATCAAGAGACAAGTGTGAAAGTCGAGAACTTATTGCTAGAGCAAATTCAAGTGGGACGTGGGAATTTGCAAAGAGCAGACATTCTAACTAAGGCATTACCAAGGCTAAAGTTCAATGAGATGAAAGGACTCATTGGAGTCAAAAGATTAGGAGGGTGAATGTAAGTTTAATTTTGTGAAGGTTTGTTAAAAAGGAGCAAACCTAAAGGGTGTTTTTTGAGATAGTTTTTACATCCTAATAGAAATCCTAATATAAGTTAAATAGGTTTCTTATTAAATAAATATTATTGTTTAGATAATTGTTATGAATCCTTGTTAAGTTAGGATTATAGGCTTATAAATAGATGGACCTTTTAAAAGTTTTTCAACACATCAAATAATAAGAGCAAATTTTGGCTTAATCAATTGTGTCTTTACTACCAATAATCCAACAGGTGTGGTCTTGAATGTGGTTTGCAATTTCAAACCCCACTTTCAAACCAATACGAAGGTGGTGGTTCAAAGTTCCTTGGTCCGTAATACCGGACTGGTCCAGTTTAAAATGGGTGGACAGTCACACTCATACATACATTATTTTATTATTTGTTTTCTTTTATAAAATGAGGTGTGAGATAAAAGTTTGAAATGGTTTTATTGTTACATAATACAATGAGTTTAAAATGGCTAGTTTTGAAATATTTTGACATGCCAATATGACAAGCTTAAATTTAGACCAATATACTTAGGGGTGTAAATGAGCCGGGTCGAGCTTAGCTTGACTGGGCTCCAGCTCAGCTTGATTCGAGCCTAATACTTTGAGCTTGAGCTAGACTCAAATGTAAACCCAAGAGCTTGAGCTTGGCTCGAAATAATTTTAGAACAATTTTAAAGGAGCTAAAAGCTCGGCTTAAGCTTGCTTCGATAGCTTAAACAAGCCAAGGCTCAGCTCACCAATATTAAATAGTAGGTATACTATAAATAAAATAATAATAATAATAATATAAAATTTCATTGGACTCGTTTAGGCTCGCGAGCCTAAACGGTCTATGTATGAAAAGCTCGAGCTCGATAACTAAACGATTCATTTTTTAAGCTCAAACTCGGACTCAGGCTCGATAAGACTCAGCTCGTTTGAGCTTTTAATCAATCCAATCTCAAATAACTCTCGAGCTGTTGCACATCATATACACCGGTAAGTTTACTGATCCATACTTTACTGATTTAGTGATCCATACTCTTAGTAAAGATTCAACACTATTCCTTCACTCAAAAGGAATTGGACAATAATATTTCTGAAGTTTGAAACACGTGGACCCTTGCATGTAACACGTGTTACTCTGCATGCAAGGTTGATCCATGCACATTGCCACCTCAATCTTTACAGCTATCTAAATACTAAAATATTAAAATATACATCTTTCATTATCTAATTAAATCGAAAATTCATTTCAAGTTATTTTGTTGTGATTAATTGGAAAAGAAACCCCAAGACATTAATTAATTTAGCACACATTATGATTACCATAACGTAGTTTTTGATTTGGATAAGAAACAATAAGTAATGCAAAAACTGATGGCGGCTGCGGTGGTTGGCGTATAACCTTAATAGTTGCCGGAAATGTACCCTATTTCTTCGACCGATCGCATTCGCGTTCACGGTCATAATTTAAACCCCATTGATGTACCCCGAAATGCAACTGGGCCGCCGCGATAAGAAACTCCACCGCTTGCTGCGGCGTCAGTAGCTCCACCACCGCCTTCAATGTCCTAAACCGTAGTTCGTCCGCTTTCTCCATGATCTTTACCAGCCGTTCGATCTTCGTATTTAGATCCATACGCGCCCCTCCCAGTATTTCACATGCCTCATCCTGCTATAACACCAAAATATCATTTTATAAAAATGTTCATACGATTTAAGTTCTAATGTTTTTGATACATAAAAAGACTAACACAGTGCATGAGGGTCCGTCATACATACAGACGACCAACCTGGCCTGATGTACGCATCTTTACCCTGCATTTACGCAAGAGGCTGTTTCCACAGCTCGTGACTGTGGGTCACGCACTACAAGAAATTTGGACTTTAGCGGCGACCCTTTTTCGGATCTGAAAGGTTAACAATGAGCTAAACAACATTTTACATGCAAGGGGCCTGATGGACCCCTAAAGCCTAAGGCCAGGTTTGGTCGAAGCTTTTAACCACAATTTGTGACCTCCAGGTCACAATGAAACATATTGTTGCTGCCAGGTTCGCCCCTCTTTCAGGTTGACTAGAAAGAGGGACGAAGAGAATAAAAAACAAAAAAGAAGGATTAGAAGCAAATAGAGTAGTTGCATGCCTGCCACTCAGACATTTGATCATTGATGGCGTTCTCTTGTTGAACGGTCTCACACTGAAGCTCACTAACACGCCTAAACTGCGCCGGTGAAAGGTCACCTAAATCGCCGGTGCGGACACCGTGAAGAATATCAACCATCCGCGACTCAAAAAGGATGCTAGATTCGGTGTAAATAAGATGAAAAGCCGTGGTGGGCCTCCACCCCGCGATCCAGTAGAGGGATCGTTCGAGGGTGGAGGACCACTTGGCGCAGAAAACCGAAAGAACGTCTTGGTTAGCCGCGAGTGACTTGACTCGGTAATACTCGGAGAAATGGAACATAACTTTGTTTACAAGTTGGGTGAGTTGATCACGGTGGTCGTCGGTGGTGGGTGGACGGGGCGCCTCCGTGAGTTGGCGGATTTGGTGGTGGAGTTGGTCGTACCATGTCTCGTAGAACTTGTGGAAGTCCATATCTTAAACAAGGTTTGCTAATAATAGATAAGAGAGGGGCTTGATGGTTGAGACTTGTGTTTGGTTATATATATATGGCTTCGTTTTTGGTTTGGTTGGTGTGAAGTGTGACTATGGGAAGACCGTGCGTTGATGCATTTCCAAAAGTTTACAACTTGCATTCTTATTATTTAAATTTAAGTTTATTTTTTATATTAGTGAAATGGTTTTTAAGAGGGGCTCGTTTGGAGCTTATTTTTAGAGCTCTAGCTCGGCTTATTTACTATATATTAGTTAATAAGTTAATAGTCAAAATTGTCCCTGAGGTTTGGTCACTTTTGTCATTTCAGTCCAAAACTCAAACCTTTTAAATCTGGGTCCGTAGGCTTTACATTTTTTGTCACATTTGTCCCTCCCTGACACTAACCCAGTTAACTTATCTCGTTAAGTTGAGGGGTATTTCTGACTTTTTGGCTACACTTTTATTTTTTAATATTTTTACTTAACAAGTGGGACCCACCTCCCCCACCTTCTACTCTAAACCTCCCACCATCACACACCACCACCATAGCCTCCAATCTTCTGACCACCATCACGAACCACAACCTCTGCTTGACCACTGAACCAAAACCCGACTCCACTGAACCACCGAGTCCAAACACCCACACCCACCGAGTCCAACAGACCCGAGCCCCTCAACCCGTCGGACCCGAGCCCCTGAACCCGTCCAAACAGACCCGAGTCCAAACACCCACACCAACACCCACCGAGTCTAATCACCATCGCCTCTCTTTAACCGCTTTGTTCCCTCATCATCTCTTTATCTCCTTCTCTCTAAACACCCTTTCCCTCTCATCTCCCTCTTAAAACCGGGTCCACCTCATCAACACCATCACCGCATAACGATGTTGCACCACCCCCTGCACCAACCCTCCTCCCCCGTCTCCGGCTGACCACCATCTAATTATAGGTTTCATTATTGTTGCTACAACGGAGACTAGTGGTAATCGAAGATAGCAGGTTAGGGTTTTTTAGTTTTGACCTGTTTTTGTTTGGGCATTAGGGTTAAGATCCGGATTTGGGGGTTAGGGTTTAGATTAATGTGGTGTAGTGGTGGTGGTTTATGCTCTAGTAGTGGTGGGATGGTTAGGTGGGGGAGACGTTTGTATGCAGATGTGTGTGAGAGGGTTGTATGAGGGTTCACCAGAGAGAGGAAGGGTTCGCCGGAGAGGAAGGGTTCACCGGCGGCTGGTGCTGGTTTCTGTAGAGGTGTTTCCTCTCTGCTCTCCCTCTCTCTATATATATCTCTCTATCTATCTTTGCGCTCTCTCTCTCTCTCACTTAAAGTAAATGTTTTTGTTTTTATTTTTTTTCTTATATTTATTTAGCCTTTAAATACAAAATGTCTAAAATGCCCTCGATTTTGTAGGCAAAAAGTCAAAAATGCCCCCCAGAGTTAACGCAATAAGTTAACTGGGTTAGTGTCAGGGACGAATGTGGCAAAATATGTAAAGCCTACGGACCCAGATTTAAAAGGTTTTGGTTTTGGACTGAAGTGGCAAAAGTGACCAAACCTCAGGGACGATTTTGGCTATATATATATAATGTGAAAATAATTAATTGTTAGGTAAAAGATCAGTGAAGTGTTGCCTCTAAAAAACTGTTTCGGTGAAGTGCTGTGGCAGCATAGGTTTTGTAGAAATAAGTGAAGTGTAAAATTTTTCAGTGGAACGCCCATTCCCCTTATGAGAGCTATGATAGGTATGGAGACTTAGAATTAAGGTCAACGAATTTTAGGTTTTGGAACAAATTCTTTGTTAGGTGTGTAGTAGGGTGCCTTCACATTACATAGAACTTGCATATTTTGTCTTCTTGTACGTTTGTTTATTTAGACCCCCTATAGTGGAACACGAATAGGGCGTTTTTGGAGGAAGATAACGCCCCCCACACGCTACGGGGAGGCGCTATGACATCAAAAATGGTTCGGGCGTTTTGTTAATAGCACTCGAATGAAACATTTCCCTCCAATAAACTTCATCCACGTGAATATATTGTTGCAGGTAGGTTAAGGTTGGTGGTGATGATAGGTTACATTCAGATTTTTTTTCTTTTTTTTTTTAATTAGCGTTCAATTTTTTTTTCCCCACTACGCCTCATTTTCACTTCAAGCCACATGCTGACTCAGCTGCCACATGGACTAACTAGAAACAGGGGCCTTAAGTTTTTCCCCCTTCCACTACATATGGTCTTATAGGTTGTTTATGATGGTATACCTGTCTATTCTTGCCATAACTCTTTTTTTCACAAACTATTTGTTATGGGTAGCTGTGTGTGAGTGGGAGTGTGTGTTTTTATACCTCCTTTTGGGGATTGATTGTGTGTTTGTGAGCCGAGGGTCTCTCTGGAAGCAGCCTCTTTGCCGCCTGTGGTAGAAGTAAGGTTTGCTTACATCCCACCCTTCCCAAACCTTACCAATAGTTGTGCTATTTAGTGGGATTTACTGGGCTTGGTTGTTGTTGAATTGTTTTCCCAGTTGTGGTACAAGCAACAATTGAAGCGAATGGTGATAAAAGATAAAAGTGTTATTTACTTTTAGAGTTGTATTAAGGTTTGAATGCGATTGGCAGCAGATGACGACAAAAGTGTATTTGAGTCGTTTTTTTCTAATTAGACAGAGAAATTTAATGTGATAGCATATGTTTAACACCGTAAATGTCACGATTTTGTGCGATTCTGTGGATGGTATACCAACAAAATGTGAATAGATGACAGTAAGAAGAGATTTGTGCTGACGCTTTGGATTTCTGATGGTTGTTAACAATACGAGAGCAAGTTTTCGTGTGTGTTGGTGACTAGAATGGTTAACACCGTAAATGTCACGATTTTAAGCCATGTTTCATAATGTTATTGACTTTCAAAGAGGGGCCACCGGCCATGCACTTTTAAAAGGGTAATGTAGCGTTTGGTATGCGGAAATGAAAGGCGGAATGGAAGGGAGCATTACGATGGAATGAAAAAAAAAGATGTTTGGTTGGTCAAGGTAATGGAATCATCGATTACCTCCTCCATTTCATTCCATCTAAAAACCCCAAAATTCATTCCATCCATCCCGCCTATTTTTTTTTCCATTTCATTCCCTCTATCACCCTTCATCAACACCGACCACCACCCACCTCTACCATTACCACCAATCACCACCACCACTTGACGCCACCACCGACCACCGCCATCGTTGACCACCACCAACCACTGACTGTCGCCACCCACGGACCGCCACCGCCATTCTTCGTCACCGACCACCGCCATACCTACCCACCGACTACCGCTATCACCGACCACCTCCACCATCGACTGGCACCAACCACCGACTACTACCGCCACTCTCTGTCACCGACCACCGCCACCCACCACCACCTCCACCTCCACCACCGACCACCGCCACCCACTACCAAGCACCGACTACCACCACCAACACTTTCCGTCACCAACCACCACCACCATCAACCACCACATCCACCACCGACCACCACCACCTCCACCACCAACCACCGCCACCCACCACCAACCACCGACCACCACCATTGACACTCTCCGTCACCGACCACCTCCACACACCGACAACCACCACCACTGCCGCCACCACCACTTGTTGTCCCCAACACTGCTGTCACCTTCCATCGACCACCACCATTACCGCTACTATAACCACCAAATGCCGCCATCCACCGACCACCACCACCCATCATTGCCGCCGTCATTGATCACAACCTTAGCTGCTACCACGACCGCCAACACCCACCGATGACCACCACCACCAACCATCGCCACCGACACCCACTATCAACCGCCATCGCCACCACTCACCACCGAAGGTTTTGTGCCTAAGTCTTTCCCTACCTACAAAGCTATACAAATTAGCGGTTCATTCCATTCTTACGTGGTAACCAAACAAGACCATGGAATGGTAATCATCCATTTCATTCATTTGTCCATTCTATTCTCTCGTCCATTCCATTCTCTCGTCCATTCTATTACCCCATACCAAACATACCCTAAATCTTAAATACAATGGACACGTGGCGTACTCTGAACAAGCTTGTTTTGTTTGAGATCTTTAGGCTTACACGTGTAAAATGTCTATTTTCGTGATTTTTGCTAGTTAATATGTATTTGTGTGATTTTCCCTTTCGAAAATTACCGGTCAAACAACATTAAGGGCAATGAAAATATGACTTTGGATATTATTTTAATATACAAGCCAAAGCTTTGAAAATTGTATTTGTATATACATACTAATTACTAACATGTCGGTCCAATAGGATGCAACTGATGGCACACTGGTAATTTTAAGTGTTAACTGAGGGTGAAATGATAATTTCGCCATAACCTACTAGTTTTTACGAAACTATAACATTTACAAATGAAAATATGATTTTGGATATTATTTTAATAGACAAGCCAATTTTTTTCGTAGAAATTGCTAACTTTTTTTTTACTCAAAGTGTAGTGGCAGAAATCTAGTTTAAGGATAAGTAGTTCAGCTTCAAGTAAAAGCAAGAATGCATGGTTTGGTCAAATAAGCAAGTGAAACTTGTATGGCAAATGGATAAAGCAAAATGCTTTCCTTAAGTCATAGTAGTTACAAAACTATGGTTTAGTCAAATAAGCAAGTGAAACTTGTATGGCAAATGGATAAAGCAAAATCCTTTTCTTTAGTCATGGCACTTACAAAACTAGCTTTGGTCCCTCTTCTCCCTTCTGTTATTATATTAATCTTATTTAATTAAAGTTGGGTGAGTCATTGATTAAATCTGAAAAAAAGGCTTAAACTCGCTCAAGCCACCTCAGTTGGATGGCACCCACAACACAGTCCCCTACTCCGTTAAAAAGGGTGCTAGTGATGGTGTCCGCCAAAGGGCTTAAAGGTAGGAAAGAGTGGGGCCCATTTTTTTTCAACCAATCAGTTTTTTTCTATTTAAATGAGACGTTAAACCACTGCATTAAGGTTAAAGGGTGTTGACATTGTTGCCCAAGACCTACGTGCGTAATAAAGCTCCTAGGTGCTTTATCTCACACCACAACTTTATCATCATTGTTGCCCAAAACCTACATTGCGTAATAAAGCTCTAATGGGTTCCAATTTCCAAGTCCCAAACCGAGGCCGACTAGTTAGACCATCATACCAAACCCTACCCATACCATATATAGATCCCAAACTAGCCAAACCTGCTAAACTTGTTTCAAGTTAACCCATCAATCAGTTTCAACCATTTATTACCAATTTGGCTGTTTGTATTTTAACTTGAACCAAATTTAGAATCAACTCATCTCTACCCCACAAACCAAACATCCCTATTCCCCATACATAATTCTATTGTTTGTCTCATGCTCTTGATCCAATCCTGATTCTTAGGCTATTGGGTGTGGGCTTGTCCCTAGGTTGTTTTGGGTTGTCTTGAACAGGGCACACCATCCCCTTAGGGTGTCCTCAGTCTCATATGTCTCGAAGAAGACATAGAGGACGGGCCAAATTAATACATTTTTTAATACATGGACTAATGGGGAGGGTGATTTTGGGTTGTCTTGGACAGGGCAACCGCCCTATTAGGGCGTCTCACTTCTTGATATTCGAACCCCGTTGACATGGTTTGTTACGTTGAGGCTTGTAAAACCGTCTTCATACTCAATTGCCTTATTCTAAATTGCCTTATTCTAGGACTACAAAATATGTATTGAATATCAAAGGCTATCTCAACGTAACCGACTATTAATTATCGAACTTTCGATCTCGCAAAACAATGTCTGCATCCCACTTCCTACCTTCACATCCTGACGATTAAATGCGTTCACATTTGTACAAATTTCAATAACTTGCAGGTCAATTTGACCCTTAAAAGCCACTTGCGTTTCGTTCAGATAAAAACAATTTGATTCATAACATTTTTTACAACTTGGATAAAAAAAACTCATGACAAAACACAATCAAAATCTTCCAACAAATTGACAATTTGTATCACCATTTCCCTTCAAAACAGCGTCCTAAAATATTACAAAATTCCAATTTTGCCCCCATAGATAACCTGATACAACCAACACGATTACCAATACGAAACAAAAAAAAACGATACTATAAAACAAGATTTTAATTTAATTACAAAAAAATAAATAAAAGAAATAACTCCAGACGATCCATACGAAACCCTAAATCTCAATCAACGGCTTTAGACGGCTCCTCTAGCAACCGACGGTGCTCTTGATGTCGGAGCTCCGACTTCTTTACCGCTCTCCACTTATTGATCGCAGCCGTACAGAGTACTGATAAATAAAATTGCCAATTTTATAAAAAGACATGTGAAATTTTATACGCTAGATTAATAATAATAATAATAATAATAATAATAATAATAATAATAATAATAATAATAATAATAATAATAATAATAATAACAATAATATTGGAGAAGAATAAATGAATGAATTACTTCCAGCGCCGACTAAATACAACAGCGGTAACAGCTTCATGTTATTGTTGTCTCCTGTTGACATTTTGAATCGCTTTCTTGAACCCCCAAATTGATAGGAACTGTCTAGAGTTGAGGATCTGATGGGATTTTGCGGAATTTTGGTTGTGTTTACATATTCGTCCCTCTACTTTTGATTCTATCAAAACTTCACTTTTTTTCGTAATTTTGTTTTGCATAATAAAGTTTTCAAGTTTGCAACAATTTACAAACATGTCCTTTAGTTAACTAGTGTTTTAGGTACCCGTGCTTTGCTGCGGGGGCGTGTATTTCGTTGAAGGTTCGGTGGACATTAGAAATAACATTAGGTAACTGTTGTTTCTGTATTCAATAGATTTTATACTGTCATCTTGAGAAAACTATATAAACGAATACAGTATATGTACTGATATTAAAACGATACATGCTCAATTCTCCGTGATAAAGAAAAATATTACTATTCTAATACCGAAAGTACCGTTTCAGTACGAGTAGCCGGTACCAAATTATGATCCCTAAAACGGAAAAACCAGGCACAGTAAGAAATAAAAAGTAGTTTAAAGAAATTTTAAAAATAAAAAGTACGGTACATATCAGCAAATTACAAGCGATATACGTTAGGAAAAAATTGGTACACTTTAGCACAATACGCCGATGACCGTTAGCAAAAAAAAAAAGAACAATGTTAAAGTGTCAAATATTATATATACGATATAATAATACAATAACAATTTAATAATAAAATAAACAAAACTTACGTAACTTATATGTTATATAATAAAATAACAATTAAATAATAAAATAAATATAATATTAAGCTACTGTAAAACTGTCGTTAAATTTATATATAGACTAGGTGTTAGTTGGTCCGCGCTTTGCCGCGGGCGCAGCTGTTGTGCATCTGCATACATGTTAACGATAAGTAGTACTGTGTAAAGGGTTTTTTGGTTGGGCTAATTGGTTTTCTTCAAAGCCAAACTTTTTGTTGAGCCGGTCAAAATGATCTTTAATTGATCGTAAGTGGACCTAACGTGTACCTTTATTTTCTAACGTACACCGCCTCTAGCTCGACTCGTTCAAACTTTTTACCGTGCGGATTCCGAATAGCTCTTCAGCCGCTACGTGTCGTTTTTACGTGTGGACCAAAATCTTTAACACATATGGTAAGCAGAATAAATTTGTATTTTAATAAATTTGTATGCTTACTGTGAAAGTCAACAATGATAGGCCGAAGCAATTCTCTTCTATATTAAAACAAAGACACTTTAACAGTGTCTTTGTTTTAATATATATATTGGCCACCAACTTTTAAATTAACTTTATTTTTGTTACCAACTTTTAGGTTAACTTTATTTTCTTTCAATTTGACTACCAAACTTAGACCACTAAACTTTTAGCTTTTAGGATTTAAAACTTTGGCCACTAACTTTTAGCTTAACTTTATTTTCTTCCAATTTGACCACCAAACTTTTAGCTTTTGGGATTTCAAACTTTGACCACCAAACTTTTAGCTTTTAGGATTTCAAACTTTGACCACTCAACATTTTTAAACTTGCATTGCACTTTGGCCAACATTTTAGCTTTTAGGATTTCAAACTTTGACCACCAAACTTTTAGCTTTTAGCCGCGAGTATTTTTTTGAAGCCCACGCAAGAATAACAGTCACTTAATATTATTTTTTATGTCCACGAAACCCTCCACGCAACAGGAGCTCCCACAGCGACGCGCGATCTTTAACGTTGTAACACCCCAAAATTCGATAATTAGCGTTTATGCTAATAAGGTTAATAACAACCGGCTTAAAATCCCAAGTTATAATACTAAATAATCTCGGATTAACAATAGTTGGGAACTAACCTCGTTACTCACGTTAGGTGAATAACAATATAAAAGGTTGTATAAAACTAACGGGGTTTGCAGAAGTTAACCAAAATCCATACCTGGAGGGACTGAACTTGCCAAGTAATGAAACTTGGCTTTATAACTTGGACAAAATGCAGGGAATGCATTTCCCTTGCTCAAAAAACTCACGACCCAAACACCCTCTATCAAACCACACCCTAAAAACTCATAAACAAGCTTGAATCAAGCTCCATTCAAGGGGCTTTTGCTTGGGATAGCAAGAAATCGGACCTACAAACCTCATGTAATCACTAGGTAACTTTTATTTCGTCATATTTGATGTATTATAGCTTGCATGACAAGTTGATAATCTAGGGTTTTTACAAAAAGTTGAATTGGGTGTTGGGGAAGGTGTCTCTAGTCCAAGGGAACCTTAATCCCAACAATTTTCTTGAATTCATGCTAGTCTATCAAATTGGGTGAAATCCCTAAGGTAACTTGGTGAGTATTGATGGGTATGAGCAACATGTGTGCTCATAAGCTAACAATCAATGTCTTGGAACTAAGAATGTGAACTTGGGTTGTCAAATTGTCATCTTATGATGAATCAAGGCTGAATACTTGATTGATAGGCAATTGGCTCATAAAAACCAAAAAAATTTTAGTCTTTATAATTCATGCCCACCAAGTGTTTGTTAAAATGTCCAAATGAATGAATTTGGACTAAAACTTGTTAAATGTGTTGAACATGGTAAAAAAAAAATTTAGCAAAAGGTTGATTGATCATGTGTAACCAAGTTGTTAATTATGATCCTAACAACCTAAGTGGATAACAATCTACTAGGTAGTAAAAAGAGAGGCTTCGGGAGGCCTAGAATCGAAGGAAATGCACGGGTAGGAGCATGCACAAAGGTAAGTCACTCGATGGCTTAAATCTTGATATATTCCTAGTACGTTCATATGCTTAGTTATAACTTTGTATATGCATTTGGGATCTAGACATTGGAGTGTCATAAAAGAAGCTTAAATGAGATTCATAATTCATAGAAAACGGCCTTAGATGAAGGTTGTCAATATCCCAAATTAGGCGAACGAGTCAATTGGGTCAAACACTAGTTAGTCAAGGACCTAATCTAAGGGTCAACATTATGGCGATATGGATTTTGTTATTTGCTTGAGCATATTCGTAGACTTTATGTTATAAATCTCAAGTTAGTCTATAATCGATAAGGGGTGTGAACTAGGTTAAGTCATAACTATGACTTTATACATATATGCACATTATAAAGATCATATCATTGTCATATAAACTGAGATACCATTGTGATTCCCAAGAGATATAATATCTTGAATAAAACCATGTCACGATTCATATGGGCCGCGCGAGTAAGACCAAGAGAAGTGGCACATGTGGCCATGGACACGAGGCATCGCTATGACGGCGGAATGGCTTGGACTAATAATCACTTAGTCAAGTTGAGGCTTGATTAGTCGTGTGTAACTCACAAATATAAACTTGGGAATCATAAAAATGCATGTTTTCAACTTATACAAACCTTAACGGGTCAAGTAGAAAAGGATTCAAATCACTATGGTAATAGTGTTAGAAACCGAATAAGGTATTGCGCTCGAGATTTAGTCACTTATAAACTATGCTTGGTGACCCATAAATGAGTTCTAAGAAGTCCCTAAAATGGTTTTGAAGTTGCATGAAAAGTGCAGCCTCGAGCAAGGAAAATGGGCAAAAATGCTAAATAAAAACGTGCAGCCATTTCTGAGCAGAGTAGGGATACGCCCAGGAGAGTAGGGCTACGGCCACTCTGTTGTCAAGTTATCTGAAATCATGGAATCCTGCTGCCATACGCCCCAAATACGCCCAAAACCCCATTTTGAGTAAGAGTAGGGCTACGCCCATGGGAGTATGGATACGCTCCTGGGTGTTTTTCATGCTTATCATTGACTTGTTTAAACTAACTTTTGGGTTGTTTTAACCGTGTTTAACTCCCAGGAAATCATGTATGTGATACGGATGATGATCAAGACTCGAGCAAGAACCGAACGTATCAGACTCGACTGCTTCCGCAACGTTTAAACTTAATCTTTTAAAACTTGGTTTTTGGAAGGCGTTTTGTTGTCGTGTTCGACATTAATTACACTGTACGTATGTTTTGAAATGTGATGCGTATGTGCTAAAAACTTGTAAACCACATTTAACATGTAATGCTTTATTCATAAACTTCCAAACTAAGTTTATTTCCTCATAAATTATCGTTTAATTATCCGTTTATCGGGCAGGGTCTTACAAGTGGTATTCAGAGCCCAAGGTAAAACGAGTTAAGCGTTCGGTTCAAGCTGATCATCAATCCGGTAAGGAATTCATTTCCAAAGTTATCTTAATCTAGTCGAAATGTTATGTATCATGTATGAACATGAAATCAATAAGGAATAAATCATGAGAAAGGTGCTTTAAACAATTCAAAACTTGGAAACACACCAATTACACGGTGATGGTGGGCCTAGGCCCAGCCAAAACGGAAATTGGAAAACATGATTGCATTTGCAAAACAATGCAATCCGATAAAAAAACGAAATCAACATACTAAAGCAAATTAACAAAAGAGATTTCATTAAATCAAACAGGCGACTGGGAATTGTCTGTTTGGGAAGTATGGTGATGAACGCGACGAGATCACCAGTGTCATGTGCGAATTGCTTACCCTGGCCAGGTAAGTGTTAAACACATGATACGGTGGGCTTCTTGTGTTCTTTATGCATACGTCCCATGTAGCAAGGACTAGGTCGGGAGAAATGGGCATGTGAAACTTCCGACTATATGACTCGCGGGGTCATAGAACGTGGGAGTAATGTCGAACCAATAAAGGTCCGGTAGACCGGGTACGTAAAACTGATGCATAAACGACCCGCGGGGCCATATAGCCAAATGTATTACCACAACGTTTACACGGATTAGTAAATAGACTTGAACCTTAATCAAGGTTGAGTCATATACAGATTCAGTTTGGAAATAGGCTTGAACCTTAATCAAAGGTTAAGTCATAATAAAACTCGAACCTTTATAAGAAGTTAAATTCGCAACTTGACTTGAACTTTAAACAAGTTTAAGTCATAATAAAACTTGAACCTTTATATAAGGTTAAATTCGTAAGCAGACTTGAACCTAGCTTGATCAAAGGTTGAGTCATATACAGATTCAGTTTGGAAATAGGCTTGAACCTTAATCAAAGGTTAAGTCATAATAAAACTCGAACCTTTATAAGAAGTTAAATTCGCAACTTGACTTGAACTTTAAACAAGTTTAAGTCATAATAAAACTTGAACCTTTATATAAGGTTAAATTCGTAAGCAGACTTGAACCTAGCTTGATCAAAGGTTGAGTCATATACAGATTCAGTTTGGAAATAGGCTTGAACCTTAATCAAAGGTTAAGTCATAATAAAACTCGAACCTTTATAAGAAGTTAAATTCGCAACTTGACTTGAACTTTAAACAAGTTTAAGTCATAATAAAACTTGAACCTTTATATAAGGTTAAATTCGTAAGTAGACTTGAACCTAGCTTGATCAAAGGTTGAGTCATATACAGATTCAGTTTGGAAATAGGCTTGAACCTTAATCAAAGGTTAAGTCATAATAAAACTCGAACCTTTATAAGAAGTTAAATTCGCAACTTGACTTGAACTTTAAACAAGTTTAAGTCATAATAAAACTTGAACCTTTATATAAGGTTAAATTCGTAAGCAGACTTGAACCTAGCTTAATCAAAGGTTGAGTCATAATCACATTCGGACCTCAATAAAGATTAATCCGTAAAAAAGGACTTGAACCTTAATTAAAGGTTAAGTCGTAAACACACTCAAATCGTAATCAAGAGTTAACCCACAAATAGACTTGAACCTTAACCCAAGGTTAAGTCATAAATGCATTCGAACCATAACCGAAGGTGAATTCCTTAATGGAATTGAACCTTAATCAAGGATTAAATCATAGACAAACATGAACCCTATCTAAGGGTAAACACTAAATAAATCTGAATCAAACTCGAGAGGTTAATTCGTATAGCAACGTGAACCACTTAACGAGGTACAACAAGGGTAAGATTCGAACCTTGTTTAAAGGTTGAACTATAAGTAAACGTGAACCTTATTTGAAAGTTTCGTTAAACCTAGACTCGAATCCTATTCGAAAGTTGAATCAGACACCAACTAGAACCTTGGTTCAGTCGGATGAGTAAAGAGTATGAAAAACAATATTGGCATATCATAGGATAGCCATGACAAATTCAAAACGAAGACTGTAACAGAATCTGTGAAAGCCTACGGGCAAATGTGAACCATGCGTCACACCAAATCATAATGAATTCGTGAAAGCCTACGGGCGAATGTGAACTACGCGTCACACTAAACAGAAAAACAAACGAAAGTAAAAGCCTACGAGGCAAGTGTGAACTATGATTCACACCTCTGAACTAAGAACACGGATGTAAACCGCATGATGATATATTAAATAAATAAAGAGACGAAGCAAATGCTAAACAAAAAGGGGCTCGTAGGAGACCCCAGAAGTCGTAGGTGGACCCTCACCAAGAAAACGATCACAGCTTCTAGCTGCAATCATAAAAGAACAATGATAAATAATGTGACCTAATCGAGGCACGTTAAAGCAAAGAGAGCGGAATTAACCTCATGGGCATTAGCACATGATGGGTGAACGAACAATCAGAGGTCTAAAATATATAGATGGCTTAGAATCGAATAAATGAAGGCAATGCCTTAAACCAAACGCGGTCTGCTAGACCACTATGCATACAAATCCTAAATAAAGAAGACATAAAATAAGTAGACTTGTGTGAATAAACATGGTAATGTAACACCATGAAGCGAAGACAAGTAAGAACGTTCTAAGGAAGCTAAATTGATCTAAGGGTCAATAAGTCCTAAGGGACGTGAATAAACAGAAACGAATCATAAACTAGAAATGAACCCTGTAAGGGTAGACCATTAAAGAAATTGCCTTGGGACCAAAGTGTTCCAAGGGATTAAAAAAAAAATGACCCGGTAGGGGATGTAAAGATGGAGTGTTATATACGAAATAATACCTAGAAAAATAAGAGAGTCGAAAGACTCGGACTAAATCTCAAATAAGATGCTTGTGAGAGTTAAATATATAAATTCGAAAGGCTGGATAAGAAAGGGTCACGAACCCTATATTAATTCTATAGATAGGATGGAAATCCAAAAGCCCGGGACACCGGGGCAAAGAGATAATAGGCGATCAGTCGCCTTGAATTAATTTCGACTAAGAATGAAACTCACATACTAGAATTCGGATAAGATAACATCAACGTGAGTTAAAGAATGCATGAGACATGCGAAGTGCTAACCGAGGTATTATATGGAGGATTCCATTGAATATCCTAACTCTGACTGAGTAATACAAAATATTCGCCTAGGCGAGGGCCTCTGAACTAGGACACATACACATGATAAACGAAAGATTGGCTTTTATAAAGTCCAACAAACTTAACTCAGAATTTTCGCGATCGGTGTATAGAAACACACCAGAAGTCGCAGTCATTGGATTGGATGACTGACTAAAGCTTGTTGACTTATGAAACTTAAGTCTACTGGTAACCGAAAACTCTGGTGATTTAACCACTCACAGAATTAGTAATCGGATAGTAATAAAACGAACGATAAACCGTTAATAGTCTAGTGATAGCTAGGCAATCACTAGAAGGTTCAAACGGGACAAGTGAAGTCGTCACCACTTGGACCCAAAGGAATGCATAAATAAAACTAAGCCTAGTGACAGGTGAAAACACTATTAAAAAGGACGCGGGGTGTCTAGGACAAGGAAAACATGAGGTACGGAAAGGACTCGACACTTCTCGGTAAAACCATGGCATTATAAGAGGCCTTTGAGCCTAAATCAAACAAAAAGTAAAACCACTTTGAATGTGGGTGACCGTCATTGGGAAGCCGTTATGATAACCAAACCCAATATGTGCCTCAGTGCGTAGAAATGATTCTAAGCAGAGTAATTAATCAAATGTATACCCTAAGCCCTTGGGGACTTGAGGGTTCCAAACACACAAAGGAGTCAAATCGATGACTCTTGGGCAAACCATGACACCTACGGGTGCCTAAACTAAAATAATTTCCAGTAAGGGTGAATGAATGTGTATACATAAACCTAGGGGCGTAATTAAATTCCATTAAAATAACCCTCATCGAGAAGGGATAAAACTCAAGGTTAACCATGAAGCGCGACCCATGGGAATTCATATATATCCGGTTTCGAGGACGAAACCCTCTTTAAGGGGGTAGAGTTGTAACACCCCAAAATTCGATAATTAGCGTTTATGCTAATAAGGTTAATAACCGGCTTAAAATCCCAAGTTATAATACTAAATAATCTCGGATTAACAATAGTTGGGAACTAACCTCGTTACTCACGTTAGGTGAATAACAATATAAAAGGTTGTATAAAACTAACGGGGTTTGCAGAAGTTAACCAAAATCCATACCTGGAGGGACTGAACTTGCCAAGTAATGAAACTTGGCTTTATAACTTGGACAAAATGCAGGGAATGCATTTCCCTTGCTCAAAAAACTCACGACCCAAACACCCTCTATCAAACCACACCCTAAAAACTCATAAACAAGCTTGAATCAAGCTCCATTCAAGGGGCTTTTGCTTGGGATAGCAAGAAATCGGACCTACAAACCTCATGTAATCACTAGGTAACTTTTATTTCGTCATATTTGATGTATTATAGCTTGCATGACAAGTTGATAATCTAGGGTTTTTACAAAAAGTTGAATTGGGTGTTGGGGAAGGTGTCTCTAGTCCAAGGGAACCTTAATCCCAACAATTTTCTTGAATTCATGCTAGTCTATCAAATTGGGTGAAATCCCTAAGGTAACTTGGTGAGTATTGATGGGTATGAGCAACATGTGTGCTCATAAGCTAACAATCAATGTCTTGGAACTAAGAATGTGAACTTGGGTTGTCAAATTGTCATCTTATGATGAATCAAGGCTGAATACTTGATTGATAGGCAATTGGCTCATAAAAACCAAAAAAAATTTAGTCTTTATAATTCATGCCCACCAAGTGTTTGTTAAAATGTCCAAATGAATGAATTTGGACTAAAACTTGTTAAATGTGTTGAACATGGTAAAAAAAAAAAAAATTAGCAAAAGGTTGATTGATCTTGTGTAACCAAGTTGTTAATTATGATCCTAACAACCTAAGTGGATAACAATCTACTAGGTAGTAAAAAGAGAGGCTTCGGGAGGCCTAGAATCGAAGGAAATGCACGGGTAGGAGCATGCACAAAGGTAAGTCACTCGATGGCTTAAATCTTGATATATTCCTAGTACGTTCATATGCTTAGTTATAACTTTGTATATGCATTTGGGATCTAGACATTGGAGTGTCATAAAAGAAGCTTAAATGAGATTCATAATTCATAGAAAACGGCCTTAGATGAAGGTTGTCAATATCCCAAATTAGGCGAACGAGTCAATTGGGTCAAACACTAGTTAGTCAAGGACCTAATCTAAGGGTCAACATTATGGCGATATGGATTTTGTTATTTGCTTGAGCATATTCGTAGACTTTATGTTATAAATCTCAAGTTAGTCTATAATCGATAAGGGGTGTGAACTAGGTTAAGTCATAACTATGACTTTATACATATATGCACATTATAAAGATCATATCATTGTCATATAAACTGAGATACCATTGTGATTCCCAAGAGATATAATATCTTGAATAAAACCATGTCACGATTCATATGGGCCGCGCGAGTAAGACCAAGAGAAGTGGCACATGTGGCCATGGACACGAGGCATCGCTATGACGGCGGAATGGCTTGGACTAATAATCACTTAGTCAAGTTGAGGCTTGATTAGTCATGTGTAACTCACAAATATAAACTTGGGAATCATAAAAATGCATGTTTTCAACTTATACAAACCTTAACGGGTCAAGTAGAAAAGGATTCAAATCACTATGGTAATAGTGTTAGAAACCGAATAAGGTATTGCGCTCGAGATTTAGTCACTTATAAACTATGCTTGGTGACCCATAAATGAGTTCTAAGAAGTCCCTAAAATGGTTTTGAAGTTGCATGAAAAGTGCAGCCTCGAGCAAGGAAAATGGGCAAAAATGCTAAATAAAAACGTGCAGCCATTTCTGAGCAGAGTAGGGATACGCCCAGGAGAGTAGGGCTACGGCCACTCTGTTGTCAAGTTATCTGAAATCATGGAATCCTGCTGCCATACGCCCCAAATACGCCCAAAACCCCATTTTGAGTAAGAGTAGGGCTACGCCCATGGGAGTATGGATACGCTCCTGGGTGTTTTTCATGCTTATCATTGACTTGTTTAAACTAACTTTTGGGTTGTTTTAACCGTGTTTAACCCCCAGGAAATCATGTATGTGATACGGATGATGATCAAGACTCGAGCAAGAACCGAACGTATCAGACTCGACTGCTTCCGCAACGTTTAAACTTAATCTTTTAAAACTTGGTTTTTGGAAGGCGTTTTGTTGTCGTGTTCGACATTAATTACACTGTACGTATGTTTTGAAATGTGATGCGTATGTGCTAAAAACTTGTAAACCACATTTAACATGTAATGCTTTATTCATAAACTTCCAAACTAAGTTTATTTCCTCATAAATTATCGTTTAATTACCCGTTTATCGGGCAGGGTCTTACAAACGTCCGCCAAACACTCAACGCACCAGGAGCTCCCGCCGTGTTTCGCACAACAGCCGCACCCGCGACGAAGCGCGGGCAAGTAATACCTAGTTTCATTTTATAGCGCATGTTCGCACAGTAGAAATAATGTTAAAATGCCCTTTAATATACAATATAGTATAATAAAACAATAAAATAATAGTTTGTGTTTCGTAAATATTGCAATTTACTTGAACTTCAATGATTGCATCATTGCATAAATTTAATTTTTTAAGTATGTAGCGTATGGTAAAGCCATAGTCCAAAGTGGCGTATTTTAGTAGTACACACTATTAAAGTGTGTTTAATTTAATATAGTATATAATTACTCCATCCATCCCAATTTAAATGTCCCATATATCAAAACACACATTTTAAGAAATTTTTTGTTTGTATGTGATAAAATGACAATAGTATCTTCAAAAGTGATGATTATGTTTTGTCTTTTATGGGCAAAACTGGAAATTACATTTTTATTTATGGAAAGAGACATTTAATTTGGGACAAACAAAAAAGGAAATAAGAATATTTAAATTGGGAAGGATGGAGTAATTGATAAAAGAACTCAAACCGACGTGTATATACAGGAGATATTTGGGACGGGTACTCGGGTATGAGGCCACCCCCTATTGAGTGTGTCATATGACATCCTCCTTATTTCCATCTAAAAGTCTCTTTTTCTCTCATGTTTTTCCCACAATTTTAAAATGTTAATAACTTTCATATAGGAGATTTTTTTTAAAAAAAATACACCAAATTAATGAACGTTTTTTTATCTTCCCAACGAGTACCATAAAGTTATACAAAAAATGAAAAAACGATTTTTTTTGTCGGTTTTTGTTCATACAGAAAAAACAAAATGTGTTCTGGTAATTCATTAATCATGTCTAGGCAAGTCACTAACCATGTTCAAACTATGAATTCTATTTTTATCAATAGCATAATAGATTAAAACCACTCATTTCCAAAAAAAAATGTCACACCTTTAAGACTACCGTCTCAATCACACTCTGCAATGGTTGTTTCTAGCTCTGCTCCTCATTCAAACATACATCTTCTTTTTAATATACATATTCATTCTTATTCACGTTATTGAATTACTTTTGTTTCATATTATAATACATTAATTTCTATGTTACATCATAACACATATTTTATCACATTATATTAGATTTATCTAGATCATGAAACTTCTGAGATATAATCTAGTAAAATTATATATAAGTTAACAAAGGTTGTAGTTGATAAGTTTATTAGTTAACTCTTAACTAACTAACAATTATTTTTTTATACTTAGTTGTTATACTTAATGCTTGGGTGTATTGAATAATCGGAATATTGAATTTACATAAATTCAACTATCAGCTATTAGTCGTCATTAGTTCTAACTAAAAAAATCAATGCTCGCGGTCTAATATTTTAATTTGTTTCCTCTCAACAGTCTCATACTAACTAAAAGTTAACGTAGTTAGATTTTGCTGAAGCGGACTATTTAGGAGGTAAAAAGTCAAAGTTTTGATGATGTGGACTGCTTATGTGGCATTCCACGTCAACAAAGTTAACTTTCAGTTAGTATGTGATCACTGAGGTAAACAAGTTAAAAGTAGGGACTGTCAATGGTGATTTTTAAACTTGGGACTTCTGACGACCAATAATTGAAGTAAGATTATTAAAATCCATTATTCCTAAATAATCTAGCATAGGAAAATTATAAAATACAATTTTGTAATTGAATATGAAACTAGGATTAACAATATTCGGGAACGATAATCCGTACGAAATAACACTTGCCGAGATTCAATCCTAATCAACGAGAGTTTATTGCAATACAATTTTATGTAAAAAAAATAACTACATAAGAGCCTCCGTAGTGCAGCGCGAATATGGGCGTGAAAAACAAATTAGCGTCCCCGACACCGTTACAGGAGGCGCTAATTATAAAAGTGGGGCGGGGGCCTTAAATCTTTAGCGCCAGACATCACAAACCACAACCAATCAGATTTCTACACCTCAGTCTCTCTCTCCTACTCTCTCATCTTGTTACTTTTTTAATTTAAAAAATAAAAACAAATTAACGCCCAACCCTTTTTAAATTAAAACCTTATACTGACTCAGCTGTCACGTGAACCAATAACTAACGGGGACTTAAATTTTTTCCCACACACATGACGTAAGTGAATAGAAAACAATAAGGTAGTGTTTGTTTTTATCCCAGAAGCACTTCTGACCTCTTTTGTCTGCGCCGCGCAGACGCGGGCAGACTGTTTGTTTTTCGGAAGACATTTCACTCCAAAAGCTCTTCCTGACCTCTTCTTGGTGCAGACTTGGACCAAAGTCTTCTAAGGTCTTCAAAGGTCTTCTCCTCTTCTCTTCTCCTCACCCACCACCACCACCATCACCCACCACCACCACCACGGTCACCCACCACCACCACCACCCACCACCGTCCACCACCACCACCACCTACCACCGTCCACCCACCACCACTACCACCACCCACCACCGTGCACCACCACCACCCACTACCACCACCACCGTCACCCACCCACCACCACCACCTAGCATCGTCCACCACTACCGTTCACCACCACCACCGTCCATCACCACCACGGTCCACCACCACCACCCACTACCACCACCCACTACCACCACCACCACCACCTAGCATCGTCCACCACCACCGTTCACTACCACCACCATCCATCACCACCCACCACCGTCCACCGTCCACCCACCACCACTACCACCACCCACCACCGTCCATCACCACCCACTACCACCACCACCGTCACCCACCCACCACCACCACCTAGCATCGTCCACCACCACCATCCATCACCACCACGGTCCACCACCCACCACCGTCCACCACCACTACCACCACCCACCACCACCACCACCATCACCCATCACCCACCAAAAACCACCACCACCACCCACCACCGCCACCCACCACCGTCCACCACCACCACTACCACCACCACCCACCACCACCACCACCACGGTCCACCACCACCACCTACCACCGTCCACCACCACCCACCACCACCACCCACCACCCACCACCACCACGGTCCACCACCCACCACTACCACGGTCCACCCACCACCACCACCGTCTACCACCAGACTGCTGTAAAAACTCAGTTTATTTAAATTTAAGTTTATTTCAGCAGCCTGCAGACGTTAACAAACAAACAGTCTTATTCTTGCAGATTGCAGACCTTTGGTCCACCTCTTCTCCTGCAGATGTCTGCAGATGTGGTCAGCAGACTGCAGACCTTTTCCTGTAGAAAAAACAAACATCACCTAAGTGATCACTATTGAGAAAACACATAGGGAATTGGTTTAGGTGCACGGAATTTGATGAACACTAAAAAGTTTCATTTCCAATATATTTTATTTTTATTTTCCTACAAATCAATTTTAATTTCAGGATTTTTTTTTATTTATTTTTTGTTTAATTTACTTTTTTTGGTCAGCTAGTTCAGTGGTTTTCCGTACGTCCGGATCATCTCCCTCAAGAACCGGGTTCGATCCTCGTGGTTGGCATTGAAGCCAGGAATGAGCTGGTGCCACAACTCGCCCCCTAATGGGATTCAATCCCCTGTCCTACCCGGACAAGAACCTCCAAATGGAGTAAACGCTCCCACCTTCACCACTGAGCTATGGCTTCATCGGCTTTTGCTTAATTTACTTTTTTTTTTCTTTGACCCTTTAAATTTGTATTTGTGAGATGAATATTAATGTATAAATCGTTAAGATCAGACATCCCAACTTTTAATGTGTCCACCTTTCTACGTTTCGACGGTGCAAGAGCAGAATGAAGAAAGCAAACATCATGAAAGCCCAAGAGCAAACTAAAGAAAGATGTTTTTAGGCTTCAGTATTGATCTTCCCATTGACCCTTTTCTTTTGCAGTATTAAGTTTGCTTGAAGGTTTGAGTCCACTTTGGTTGTAACAGATACCATATTAAAACTACACAAGTTTATACGGTCCTAACGTTTGGCGTGTGTAACTTGTTGCTATAAAGATCAACGTAACAGGAATTGTAGCTCTACAAGAGTTATATGAACGGAGCTCTCTTAGTCTGTTTCTCATCGGCTATGAGGTACAAGTTGGGTCATTATTTGTCGTCCCAAGCCAAGAGTAAGACAATAGACTATTAGAATGGGTCACATGGTCGTAGCCTCGAAGAGTCCACCAAATGGATCAATATAACAATTTTAAACATATTTTCAAAGTATTTAACGAATCATCCATTTGCAAGCACATAAGAGATCAAAACTCAAAAGAATAAGTGTATATTGAAACTGTAATGTTTGACACATGCTATGAATGAGTTGATGAAGTGGTTGACAAAAATCCAATGATAGTATGATACCATCTATACCACATCCACACCAAACGTATAACGGTCCAAGTAGTACTAGTCTTCACAACCGCCAAGATAAACTAGTAAAAAACAAGTGCTCATTCTTGAACTTCATTGTTCATTAGCAAGAATTTACATGTCATTTTGGAAATTACATACAACCATTGTATCGTGTAAATCGGATGAACCGAAACAAGTTTCGAAAACACTTTTCTTAGGAGTATTTGCGAGTCAAAAGCAACTCTAGAACCCTTTACCAAAACTCCCAATTAAATAACTAAAGCATGAACATAATGACGACAATGTAGCTGATCAGAATCATTTCTTCAAAAGTGGTTCTCATGTTCCTTTAATTTTTTGAAAAGCATTTTCTTTTTTCGGTCAACTCATAGTTGACTTATGCCAAAACCTGGACTCAGCACCACACTCTTCGAAATTGGTCCATACAATCATTTCTAAAAGGACAGTTTAGGCCATACATGACATATACCCATATTCATCGAAATGGCATAAAACCACTACAATAACACAATGGGACCAAGAAAAAAGGATTTCAAACCATATTTGAGTATATTTACTTATTTAAATTTTGATCACTTACTAATACATGCAAATAATCTTATAAACCAATTTATATTATATTGTATATGAATGGAAACTGACACTATCTAAATCTACTTTTAAATCTATATCAACGTTTATCACGAGACTAGAACCCTTAACCACTAAATAAGGTGAAACATATTTCTAACACACCTTAGTATTGCTAGCCTACAAAGCTTTTTGTTTAAACCAATTTAGATAAATAATACATATCCAAAATGTCTTGTGATACATGACATATCTTTATCTTTTATCTTAAGCATACTACATATATAACTACAAGAAAACTTTTCAATTTCCCACATAAATCTCCTACGCATTACTGACTAATAGGATTTCCAACAGATTTTCAACGTAATTCCTACGAAAAAAGAAAATCCAAAATTTGTGCATGTATAGTTTTGTTGGATTTTTTTTCTTTTCTAATATTCTGTTATAAACTTCCGTTTAGGGGGATTTGATCAGAGATTGAGAGAAAATGTTGATTCTTTGAGGAATTAAATTTCTCTTCAAAAAGGTGTGTCTAAGCAGCCTAAATTCATCACATCCTGTCCAACCGTAAAAAGCAACTCTCTTCTGTCTGACTGCCTATGCGTGCTATATAGACACCAAAGGTGCGAGTGTGATTAAGAAACTTCTAAATGTTTAAATATCTTATATACCTGATGTGAATATTTTTGTTATTTTTATATGGGTATCATTAGAAATTAACGAGTATGTTCCCCGCGCGCGTTGCGGCGCGCTTAACCGCAAAAAACATCAACGAGCTCCAAACTTTATAAAAAAAACACAAAACCTTGGACTAAACGTACCCTCGGTGTTTCTTTAAGTTAAGGTCGCTTTCTTCTTCCTCTTCCACATTTCTTCTTCATCGATAGTCGTTCTCCATGTGCCGATTGTGTTGCAACAGGTAATCTATTGAATAAAAGGTGTAAAATCAAACACAAAAGATAGACAATGAAATGCGCCTGAAGGTCTTATTGTATTGCAACATGTGATTTTTTCTACGTCGATCCTATTTATGTCCAAAATCAGCAGCAGATGTCTACTAAGATTATGCAGGTCTCATTTTCATAGGATATAAATGTGTATAAGCTATAAGGTGTTGCATACTTCAATTATTCTAACAACTTTCTCACCATGATAGCTGTACAATGCATACTAAAGAAGCTCTCCAACCAGTCTATTCCATTCGTCGCTGCACTTAAGGAACAACTGAGGATAAAAAAAAGTTACTTTTATTTTATTGAAGAATGTCTCCAATTAAAGATGAAAAGAATGATGTATGATCATTGTTTAAAGTGATTAAGCGTGAACAATAAAGTTTTACCCTTCTCCATATATAAAAACAAACTTCTAATATGAGAAAAAATAAAAAGTTTAACGAAGAAAAACTTCAACTTAATCAACTTTTCTTAAAAACGTAAGTAAAGAAATACTTGATCAGACAAATGTTGCAAACAAATTAAGTGCAAGTTTTGCAAAAAAAAATGTTAAATACTAATAATATAAATAGTTGTAATAAATAGTACATTAATTTAAGAGCTTTCAATGTTAAATGCACAATAATGATGTCAAAATTGTTAAAGCACATGGTACAAGCATCTTAATGCATCACATGGTACAAGCATCTTAATGCATTAACAAGGGCATAAAAGGAAGAAAAGTGGCCAAGTTTAGAGAATTACACTTGTGACTTTTAAGTTGTCACCTTAACTTTGACATTTTGGACCTTTTTACCAATTGCTCACTTTTTATAATGTAACTAGTGGTGATGCCCGCGCGTTGCAGCGGGTTCGTTATGCGAGGAAATTTTAGTTGGTATCATTTGATTCGTTTGGTACCAGATTGATTTCGCAACCAAAAGAGAAAAGCAAACATGATGGCGTTAGCAACCAAACTATTAATAATTAAACACCATGAATTTCATGTTAAACTAATATAACATTACATAGAGTCTGAAGACATATTCAAACATAAAAAGCACATCAAAATAGTAGATCTTGAAAAATGTTTTACTAAAAATGATATACACAACGAGTTTAACACACATAATAGTTTATATTCTTAAAGAATAAAATGTTTTACTAAAAATAATTCTAATAACCAGTTTATTACACATAGTAGTTAAAGTTTTAATACAATGATCTTCGCTAACGCTCTGGTTCACAGTTTTCATAATATAAAGAGAGTCTAAAAATCAAGCACAACCAAACAAAGTAACAAACCCATATCCCAGATTTCATTTTTATTATAACTAACATAACCACCAATGCCACTGAAACCTTAGGTTCAACTTTACAGTTTATGTCAAATTTAGAATCTTCGTATAAAACGGAGCTTCATGTATCAGTTTTCTCATTAAATATTTTTACAACTTTCTTCAATGATTATTATTTTTTACTCTACCTTTTCCTCACATATTATACCTCAATTTATTGATGAGTGATTAATTATAACATTGTGTGTGTGTAGCTGGATCATTTACCAAGTATGTTTGGTAGGCAGTATACATTTAACAGTTCTAATAAATCATAGTGGTTGGTCATAACTATATGGCAAAAATGTTTCCAGCATGTAACTAACCAAAACCCCTACAATACTGATTATGTATTTTAGGTACAACTCGTTAAGTCAATTACGATATAACTAACAGAATTAATGTGACCCATCTGCCAGACAAATTGTCATCAAACGAGCAGAAATATGTGAATTTCATTGAAGAAAACGTGATGTCTAAAAGTTACATGTCAAACCCTCGACCAAGAGCTTTAAGTTCTGTTAACGAATAGCGTCATAGAGATGAAAATATTTGTGCAAACCTGCAAAATAGAGCGTGTTGCTACATATCCGCGTATATCGCTACATGAATATCCCCATCCTTGAAGATCCCCGATAACCACAAACTTCTCCTGGCCTGGAGGAATCCTAATATTGTTCACATTGTTTGTTATAAAATTTGTATATTGATTTTAATCTATACTTCTAATCCAAAAATGAATTAAAAAGTGTACCTTGAACATAATTTGTCCAGCCCAAACACCACAAAACCTACAATTCATTTCCACAGTTAGTTACAATAAGTGAACAACAAAGTAAATTAGCAACAACTAAATAATCTGTATGGCCAGCGATAAAGGACACGTCAAAATGGGCCAAAGCAATCTGAGACCTTCTGCAGAAAGGATTTGGGCCCGGTTAATGGCTAGAGGGCTGCCAATACAAATGGAAGTGCAAACACATAGCCACAAAAGGCATCACAGGTTAGAAATATAGATATTGAGATTAGACCTGCAAAATGTACTTAAAATGGTATGAATTGCTACTTTGCTAGCATCTAGAGTTTTCCTGGTTCAAAAACCATCTAGTACTAAGTTATCAAATGACATAATCTACCAAAGGCTGCAATTTCTATTGTTAATCTACATATGAAATTTAGCCAAGGAGAGAACAAGTCAAACGGATTCAAAGTCGCCCTATTAATTTTATACATTATAACTCCTAAGTTGTTATCTTTAATTAGTTATGATTAATAGCATATTTGATCAAGGAAAACCCATTTTTAGTCATTACCCAACACACTTACACACCCGACCTCCCCACCCCGGATCAGTTTGAATCAACTAAACGTGTTGGAATTCCAAGATGGTACATTCTCGAAAGTCGTGTATTCTTTGTGTTGAACAACAAGGTTTACAATTATATCATACAAGGTTGCAAAAGTCCGCCTCCAAGGCTTTGTAATCGCGGGTTATGAGCCTTGCGAGCTACCAAACTGCTCTACCCCGCGCCAAAGAGAAGAACTCCGAGTACTCGCTGCTCGTTAGCTCACCGGGTATAGCCAAGCTGGCCGAATACTGCAAGTACTCCCCACATAGGCTGATTTGACCCCCGAGTACTCGCCCGATTAGGACGAGTACTCGCAACTTCCCAGTCAGACGAGTACAAGTCCAAACCGAGTTCTGCAACCATGATATCATACATGTAATACTTTCGTATATATGATCCGTTCGTCAAAAGGCATTTGGCCCAATAAAACCGTTGAGCACTTTCATAGTCTCATGTTTTCATAGCTAAAGCAAACACACAAAAGCAAGCGTCCAACGATCAAGTGTTCTATCCTGCTACTCGACTCATATACAATTCCAGACGATAGCATATTCTCTGGTAGTACACACTATTTTGATTGTTGTACTTAGGAAGACAAACAAGTTCTCTTGGGGAAGATTCGCAATATGTTTTTAGAGACCCGTGTGTAACACAAAAGCTCAAGCATCATTTTCCTCATCTTATGTTGTTTTTAATTCCATTTTATTTCAATTGTAATTTGCCCTATAATCCCTTCCTTTTGGTGTTGCAATATATTTTAAAGTGTTTATATTATTCTATAAATGGTATATTCCTACGTAATGAAAACCTCGTAAAAACAAAAATCATAAAAACACGATCCGGATTTTAAGATCTGTCGGACCATACTAGGATTCGATCAAACCAACAGTTAGAATATAAAATAGTGAATAATATACTATAAACCCTCTTTGGTTGAGAGTAGCCTGGCCTGATTCACACCGATTAATTAGAGATCCAAAAAACCGGTCCCAAACCTATTAACTGGTACCCCACCCGGTGGCACTTAAAACCTGGTTTAATTGCCAAGTTAGAGGCCCTATGGTCATGTAAACTACCATGTTGAGGCACTTTGGTCATTAAGTAGGACCTACTTACCATCAACTGCTGGAACATGCCATACAAGAAGATTAACTTAAGTTTCAGAAAATATTAATAAAATTAATACTATTTTTTGACTTTTTATAGTTAAAAATAGAGTGGTAATTCTATTGTATTTGTTTGTTTTTTTTTTTTTAACGGCTAATTTCTTACACCCTTTTTACACCTTTTTTTTGCACACCCTTGGAGTTGACCTCACAACCTCACCCAAAAGAAGATTTTCTCTCTACCACTAGGCTATAACCTAAGTGGCTATTGTATTTGTTTGTTGATGTCATTTTTTCATTACTTAAAATTAATTGGTTGTTTATTTGACCACCGGTTTTGACAAGACCCGTTTTGAGCTGACCTATATTTTACCCCCCTAACAAGAAATATTGGATCCACCAGTGTTGATTAGGTAAAAAAAAACGATAAAAAAATTGGTTTCAAAGCCCCAAACCGGTTTTGAACCCGACCCTATTAAGTTTGAGTGTGGGTTGGACTTTCGCCTGAAACCGGCTTCAAACCCGAACCGTTTTGGGTCAAACCAATTTGAAAGGGAAAAAAAGGGTTGAGTTATTACCCGACCCGAGGGACGGAGGATTGTGGTGGCCTAAGGGTGCCTGGTCCTCACCGTTTTTTTGTTTAGTAGTGTAAATTTATATGTTTTCGTCTAAAAATTTTATATGTACTGAGTCTGGTCCCTTCCGTGTTAAGAGTCCCATGACTTTCGGCCTTCTCAAAAAATATTTTCAAGCACCCCAACTACCCGTCCCGATTATAGCCCAAACTGGATTTTTGTACACCTCTATTGGAGGGATATGGTATCAAACACTAGTAATATCATACACTAGTAATACCATATCACAAAATCGAACTCACACAAAGTTGCGCCCGTTTAAACATGACGGTGGCTCTGCGCCCGTTTTACGTCAGCAAAGCACCACGCGTCCATAACCCAATGGGCGCACAGTTGGCGGCCCGTTTTATGTCAGAGGATCACCATGCATCCATAACTCAACGGACGCACGCTCGCCCGCCCGTTTTACATCGACGCAGAACGAAGCTTCCTCATCAAGATAAGTGAACCTTTGTCGAAACGACTGAAAGATTCCTTTCAGGGCAACATCGAGACACACACCGCAGGGCAGTTCTGCCCTGGACAACTGTTCCGGACGCAGCAGGCTGGCCATCAGAGTTCCCAACCAATCAAGGGCTGCGACCAGCTTGACACCCAGAAAGGACGATGTCGTGGCAACTTCCCAGCCAAGATATCTTCCTCAGGACGGTAACATCCCCCCTTTCTCCTCTTTTTTATCAAAGCCACTTGCACCAATTGGGCTTTAGGATTTGGGCCGGAAACCAAGAGTAGAGGATGGGTTGAGAAAGTCGGACGTCGAGGTACTATAAAAGGAGGAGTCCCTTCTCCTTTTATTGGCATCCGATATTCACTAACACTTTCGCTGAAAAGACTACGAGCACATCGTACTTTTCCAACCCTTTTTCATTTACTAACGTTTAGAGGCTCGGCTTTTCTAATCTGTTGTCTCTTAACATCCTTGGTCTTATCCTTAGACCCTCAACATTTTACAAACATACCTTTTTATAAGTACCCCGTAGAATCACTACCAAGATCAGCCCTCACCCGGTGATCTAGGATTCGTGTTTCTTCATCTATGAATGATAGGTTCTACCTTGTAACTTTAAAAGCCCTAGACTTTTTCTTAGCTCGGTCACTGTAGGGATATCATTTTCTTAATATATATTTAGGGCTGTTCAAATTGTTTGCCGCTCGTAGATCGCTCGCCACTCGCTCGGAAAATGCTCAAAAGATCCTCGCACGATTCTCTGCTCGGATGTAAATGAGCCAATCAGCTCGGTTCGGTTTGTAAACGAGCCAAGCACGAGTAAAGGTCCGCTCGGCTCGGTTCGGCTGGAATAAGTTATTTTTTTATTATGTATATAATTATATATACACGCCCAAATCACAGTAATATTTATAGCTCTATATATATAATATTTGGACCAAAATATAGAAATAAAATATAACTAGGCCGCTTATTCCAATAAAAATTTAACACTAAGTTTAATAGTAAACCCTAAGTCATGAAGTAACAATCTTGACTTCATTATGTTATTAGTCGTCCGTTGCTAAACGTCACTTAATATCACCCTATGCCACGTGACACTTGTTCTCAGCAGTATGCTCATCGCCTCACTACCTCAACCTAAACTTCATTTTCGGACACTCGAACCTCAATATTATTGTCAACAACGGACAATTTGACCTTGGGTGTCACCCCAACAACAAAAACATTGATGGAAACATCCTAATTTTATGGTTGTCCGAGTTACTCGGCGCTCGCTCAAAAAAATTCACGCTTGAAAAATGCTCGCTCGGTTTTCGGCTCGGTTGTAAATGAGTCGCTCAACTCGGTTCGGTTTGTAAACGAGCCAAGCACAAGCAAAGGTCCGCTCGACTCGGCTCGTAAACAACCATATATGTATTATAATAAAATATAAAATACACATCTCACAAACTTATTTATTTATTCAAAATGCATTTGCAATGTGAAGTATGGAATAATCAAGTACCATATTAGCCTTATCATATCTATAAAAGCCCCCTGGCCTCTTGTATCTCAAAAAACACAAGTACAAAATTTCACTTTGAAAAACAAGAAGTTAGTATGGAAAACTTGAAGATAGAAGAAGCAACAAAGGTTGGAGAAAAGTATCGATCATTTCTCCATGAAGAAACTGATAACACCCATTGGAGGCATGGTGGTCCTCCCGTCTATGATGTCGTTAACAAACTCTTCGAAGAAGGCCGAACTAAGGTTAACTTCATCTATTGCCATGACGTTTTTAAATCATTGTCATCGTATAAACGTGCCTTTTGTAATATCATATATGATTTTTGTTAACTAAAACGCCGAACCAAGGTTATTTTGATCTATTATCATGATGTTTTTTAATCACTATCATAAGATAAACGCATATATTTATGTCTTTTGTAATATCAGATGTAATTTTTGTTTACAAGGACGAACCAAGGTTAATTAACTTGATCTATACCATGATGTATTTTAATTATTTTCTTCAGATAAACGTGTATATTTATGTATTTTGTAACATCATATATGTGATTTTTGTTTACTAAGAAACTAAAGATATAAAACTTTGTAGGTATGGGAAAAGGGATCACTAGAAGAAACCGTTCAAAATGCCATAAAATCATGGGAGATGGAACTCAGTCATAAAATTCGCATACAAGACTTCAAGACCATCAACCCTGAGAAATTCAAGCTTATTGTCAATGGTAAACTTGTTTTCTCTTATTTTCTTTTTACATGTCCTTAAAATGAAACATAAACAAAAATATATGAGAGTGTGTTGTGAATAACTATAAGTTGGAGACATAATAATTGAAATATAAATATGATAAGACACAAGAGAGACCCTCTCACACAGTTGAAGCTATCAACAAAATTAATACACAAAATATATCATAAATAAAGTTTTACTAATAAAATCGTAAATATATAGTTCAAGCTTTACTAGTAGAATCACAAATAATTTAAGTTTTCGAAATCCAATCCTAAAATAATACTACTAAAATTTTGGTAAATTAATCATGTATTTTTTTGTTAAATCCAAGTCCAAGTGCAACTATATATTTAAACGATCTACCATACCGAAATTATACTGTTCAAGTTTCGCAAATTATCTGCTATAAACAAATGATACTGTTAAGTCTTCTTTACTGTATTAAATAGAGTAACATGTCATATATAGTATGAATTTCTATTATGGCATGAGCTAATTAAAAAAAAAAATCCGTTTGTTTGGATTTAGCATATGTACAAGTTTGGTTCATTTTTAGGTAGGCTTCTAAGTGTTGGCACACAATAAGTATAAAACATAAAAAGAAGGGAAAATGATCAAAATAGCCCGTTGACCGGGCGTTTTGCACAAATAGCCCTCTCCACCCTCTTTGGAGAGAGGGGTCACGGTTCCCAACATGCCTGAACCGTCTTCCAAGGGGCTTCCCATTTCAGCCAACCATCTCCCGCCACGTGTCGTTGTTGATCCCGAGACAGACCTTTCTCTCTCCTAAACCCTCTTTTCTTTCTCTCTCCTCCTGAACCCCCTTTTCTTTCTCTCTCCTCCTGAACCCTCTACCCTCTTTCTCTCTCCTCTCTCTCTCTCTCCTCATTTAAACTCATCTCCATCTCCGATGCTCATCCTCTGTGAATTAATTTACTCCAACATCCACATGCTCATAACCATAGTAAACCCTCCAATTTAAGTCACGAGTTATTTAAAATACCTTTTCTATAGTTATAATATATGTAAATATAATATGTGAAGGTCGTGTGAATTATTAATGCTTTCAAACAATGAAGTGGTGTAACCGATGTGTGAAATGAAGTGCAAGAGGCAATTAATTAACGTTTAGGTAACGGTGAAAGAGGGCGCACGTGCGGCCACCCCCGGCCGGTCATCGAGGAAGAAAGAGCTCATGAATCAGACGACGTCGTTTCAGATACGGAAGGATGTGATATATTTTCACAACAACGTGAATGAGACGACGACGTTTCAGATATGGAAGAATCTGTGAATGTTTTGTTTGATTTGAAAATGTTATTATCGGAAGATATTTGAAAATGTTATTCTGAGCTTGCCTGATTCAGATCTGATGAGAGAGAGAGAGAAAGGGAGAGAGAGAGTGAGGAGGAGAGAAAGAGGGGTGAGAGAGAAAGAAAAGGGGGTTCAGGAGGAGAGAGAAAGAAAAGAGGGTTTAGGAGAGAGAAAGGTCTGTCTCGGGATCAACAACGACACGTGGCGGGAGACGGTTGGCTGAAATGGGAAGCCCCTTGGAAGACGGTTCAGGCATGTTGGGAACCGTGACCCCTCTCTCCAAAGAGGGTGGAGAGGGCTATTTGTGCAAAACGCCCGGTCAACGGGCTATTTTGGTCATTTTCCCTAAAAAGAATACTCGAACACAGTGAATTTGATGGAGAACACCTCCAAGACTCTTTTATTAAACCTCACGAAAAGAACAAACTAAATTGTAACGAACGGGCTTAAGATCGTATAGGCTCTGATACTAATTGTTGAAAATCAATCCATTGGTCGAAATAAAAAATATAAGATAAACGAACTCGCTCGACCCATTTTTTTTTATGAACCAATGCACACCTGGTGTGCATTGGTTGATAATAAAAAAAATCAAGCAAGTTCCTTTATTTTGTGTTTTCTAGTTCGATCAAGGCTGGTGTGCATTGGTTGATAATAAAAAATCAAGTGAGTTCCTTTATTTTGTGTTTTCTAGTTCGATCAAGGGCCTAGTTTCCAACAACTGGTAAGAGAACCTAAACAGTAACATGTTTAACTAAAAAGGTCGGTATTCGTCGATCCAACGGGTTCACGTGTAGCTTTATTAATTGTATTAAGATGTATTTTGTTTTAAACTTTAAATTCTTTTCATGTCAAAATTTTAGGAGTAAAGAGAAATACACAATAATTCGATTATGGTTTAATAAACATTCGTGTTTTCCTGGTAAAACTGGCGTAGAAATGCACAATAAAAATTTAAATCTTTGAGTTAAGCGAATTGTGGTTGCATCAACCAGCTAATTTGTGAGTCCGTATCCAAGTTTATACGGTCTTAACATATAAAATCTTCAAGTTGGTATCATATCAAATTCGATTGTGGGTTTCAATTTACGTTAATGTTAGATACAACTCGTAAACCATAAATGTGTCTAAATTAACACCACTAGTTTTCTGATACAAATGGTCTCAACAACAACCATGGATATAGATAAACCATGAGAAGTGGGATGTAAATCAAATAATCATGAAAATGACTTGCGGGTTTTGTCAATATATGCTAATAAAACATTATTCAAAGATATATTTTTTTTTTCAAATTAAGTTGTAGTTTGAATCATGTGTTTCGAGTATTTTTCACTAATCAATTTAAGAAAAACCTTTTATATAAAGGTTACACGCATAGCTTTAGAAATTAAGTAAATTAAACATAAACCGATGAAAACATTAAACAAGGTAGCATGAGATAGGAGTTGTGTAATTTGTTAAAAACCCGAGATTTAAGGCTTTTTTTTACATGGTTTTGACCTTTTTACGTGCTATAGCCTTTTACACAATTTTATATGAAATATCCTATTTTTACCTAATTAAGGATTTTTATGCTACACACGTTAATTTACTATATATTAGTTGAATTGTACTTGTATGGCGTAATCTTGTTGACTTTTATTGGTAATGTCGTAATGAGATCAAATAATCTATGTCTATATATATATATATATATATATATATATATATATATATATAATATATATATAATAAAAGAAATTTGCTGATATGACGTTCAATAAGATCATCCTCTTCTTTACTTATGCCACGATTGCATATAACACTACATAGCACAAGCCCACTATATCCTGTTTCGGGAAAACCCGTTGCACAAAGACCCACTACGTTTAAACCCAATTGAATTTATATTTAAACTTAAAATCTCTTGCTTTCAACCCAAATCTTAACTTCCCATCCAATGGCAGCTAAGCTACAACTCACTGGCTACTCCGTACGTGAATAATTAGTTTTTGTGAATTACACAAATAGAGAACTATCAAAATGGTCAAAATAATGATGAAATCAAAATTAGGGAGGGAGGGGTTATCAGCAGATGAAACCCTCAAGGTAGGAAGTTACAACGCATTATTGAAGAGTACACTTCCAGAAGAGTACAAGTACTATAAAGCAGAGGAGGAAACCTTTGAATCATCTCATGAAGTTTTTCGATCAGCATTTCCACGTGGATTTGCATGGGAGGTGATAAGCGTTCATTCGGGTCCACCAGTGATAACGTACAAGTTCCGGCATTGGGGCTACTTTGAAGGTCCGTTCAAAGGCCATGCACCAACCGGTGAACTGGTCGACTTCTACGGCATGGGAATCCTCAAGGTACATATTTTTCAAAAATTACAACTTTGAACCAAAAAAGTTACTTTTTTTTAACAGGCAAAAAAGAGTTAACTAAACAGTTAGTCTATTTGGTTTATATATTTTTTGGAAATGAATTAGCGATATATATTTTTCAGAATTTACACCTTTAAACCAAAGAGTTTGATCTATTTGGTTTACATTTTTTTTTGGAAATGAACTAATTATACATATTTTTTCAGAAATTTCACCTTTAAATAAGTGAGTTTGAAAAATATAACTCATTTGATTAGTCCCTGGCCACCTCGTTTTATCGAGTCCTAGTACCGTATTGAATTGATGTTGACCGAATGAAATTCAAACTAGTATTAATTTTAGGGTTTCGGTATTTTTTTGGTATTTTGCATTATTGGTACCGAACGCTTTATATTTTACTTGTTTTCGGTATTGATGTTTTTCGGGTACCAGTACAGATCTCATGCAACACTAAAAACCTAATTATTTTGTGGATGAAATTGGAAGGTTGATGAGCAATTGAGAGCAGAAGATGTTGAGATCTTTTATGATCCTGCAGATCTCATCTCAAAGTTGATCAAGGGACCTTTGTTTCTCGAACAGCAAAACGTTAACGTAGAGAGTTCTCCAGCGAACAAGGGTAGCTGCCCATTCAATAAGCAAGCATGATCTGGCAAAATCTAGTGACTCTCAAATCTGTGATTTTCTAATGCGTGCTATGTTGGTTATTTTGTCCAAATTCGGAATTGGTTTTGGATATAATGTTGTGTATTCTTCATAATTTCATGCGTGTTATTCATGTGTTCTCTATAATACAAATTAATGGGACTGCCCCTTGATGCAATAGTAATTCATTCAATATCTATCCAAATTAGTTCGTTATGATAGCGGTATGGTACAGGCAGTCAATGTAGCAACTGAATAGAAAAACCCCAAAATGTAAAGTCATAATACGTCTAAAAGGATATCAACCCGTGTTTTATATCGATAAGAAAAACATTAAAAAAATACGATACCAGTTCCCACAATACGAACCAATACTACAAATGTATATAATGTAAATTCATAGATCTAATATTACAAAATTCCAAACGTCGTTTGTGAAGCACATGTTTGTTGTCCTCTCTTGAAGGGTATGCATCAGTGGAGTTAGGTTTGTTTAAGATAAGAAACTTTTGACTCTGATTATCAGGTTTTAAGTTTGATTTCAAAAGATTGAGTTTGATTCGTGAGTTATGTTCATGAATGTTCGGTAACGTGTTCGTTTGTGTTCAGTACTTTAATAGGGTTTTTAATTGTTACAATGTTTTTTACATTCTTTAACTTTTTGTTATTTTACCCAAATAAATAAATTATTTTGTGTAAGGTAATTATATGGCTATATGAGATCAATAAACCCTACTTTTAGTATAATCATTAAATAAATAATTAATGAAGAGTTCAAATTTAAATAAATAATTAATGAAGACTTCAAGTTTAATTAGTTTTTTTAGACACTACTTTATTATGTTTACTAATATTATGTCAAGTACTAAAAATGTTTGTATAACTATGTTATATTTTGGGTGAATATAATTAATTTATTAATATATGTGAATTCGATTTTATTCGAAAGTTAATATATGTCCCTTTGTGTTTGTTTCCGTTCATGAACACTTCTTTGTGTTCGTTTGCATTCACGAACAGAAAATCATGTCCGGTAAGTGTTCATGAACACATAATTTCCTTAACAAACGAACACGAACAAGGCCTTCTTCGTGTTTGTTCGGTTTGTTTGCAACCCTACATGGTACAATAAATTAACCGGTTAGTCAAGCGTGTTTGGAAATTCAACATTTTAAGGTTTCACGGTCATTTAGAAGCTGTGAAAGGTGGTGTGTAGGTGGTTGTTTCGGGTGTTGAGATCAACCAACAAGTATACCCAGCACATATAGAAATTGAGCAACGATGTAAACCAACGGGTGTGTCGCAGATAAAAGAAAGAGCGAGAAGCTAAGGAATTCGTTTGGTGATTAAAAAGAGGGGTCGACATAAGGTTGTGTGTAAACTTAGTTCGATGTGCATCGAGTAGAAGGTTGTTGGAATTGGTTACCCTTCTTTCGATTAAAAGTTTTCTAGGTTATGGCTCTCTTGGTTATCAATGTCGGTCAGTATTTGATTCAACGATGATGGGCCATCACTGTGTGTCAGGATGGTCTAAACACCGTGTGTCAGGGTAGTTTAGTAGGTTGACCAAAAGAAATAGACTCGTTCAAAGGCAACGGTGAAAGATTTTGATCAGATCTTGGTAAACCCTTTGATCTAATTTGGTTGAAGGTAGTTGATGAGTCATCCATTCTTCCAGCCAATCGAGTTTTGTTATTGGTTGTGTTCAAGAGAGTGCAAACGATTGACTTAAGTTTAAGAGGGAGCAAACAATTGAGCTAAATGTATTAAAGATGGTTGGGTTGTGTTCAAGAATTGGAATGAATAAAATCGGTATTGAGGGGGAGTGTTAAAGATCCAACATCAACCCGATATGAACAGTATGGTAAAAGGAGGTTTAAAGTTGATATCGAGAGGGATGTATGAAAATTGTAGCAATATCAACTCGAAGAGCTAAAGTTGAAGGACTAAACGAGTAAAATAATAGTTAAGTTTGTTTAAATATTATTTGAATTATGTATTAATATTAGTATTAGGTTTGAATTATGTTTCCTATTGTTTTGTTAATTACTTTTACTCGTTTAGTACATTTGGAGTTCCAGTAGGAATGAATCCAACAATCAATAAAAGTTTCAGTTTCCTTCAAGTTCAACATGTTTGTGGTCGTTAGTAGTGGTGTGACATTGATAATATTAGGCACGGTTTTATAAGGCACGGTTTTATAAACCTGTTGCACCGCAAGGAGCTTAATACTAGTTTAATATTATTTTTTTATTTAAATGGTCAATCACCGGTGAGTTTGTGACAAAATAAAGATGTAAATTATTTTTTGTTAAAACTATACACGGGTATACACACTTATAAGTTATAACTATGTAACTTAAATTCAAACTCGTGTAATCCGTTTATGTTAGTGTATCAAATGCACTAGCAAGTTAAAACGAATTGCCGGGCTTTAAACGTGTTGTGTTGTCATAAACGGTTTTAGTCGTTGGTTAAATGGCTCGTACACAGATTGATGATAGTTATATACATTACTTTTTTTTGTCATTTCAACCTGTATGACATGTTATATCTTTATACAACTAGACAAGAACTATTTATAAGAATGTTTACCTATCATCTTTATGTAATTTATCCTTTTATTTTTAAAAATGGATTGGACAAGTCAAACTAAACATAACGACTTAAAATCTTATCTTGTTCTATATTGTGTTGGTGTAAGAAATGTTACGTCTTTCTAGTATTATAACATCCTCATTCAACCTTATGCGACATATTTTCTTTTCCCTGTTATTTATTAGTCGTTTTTAAGAATAATTTGTCAGAATAATACATGCATCATAATATTACACGCATCCGATAATTTTTTTTATACATACAGAATAGTCAGAAGACACTTTCCAATGTCCATTATTCAGGAAAAATAAATAAATCCCGATGCGACACAAACACAATAAATATGCTACGAGACCGACCTACGACGGCATGATTTCCTTAAGAAAACGATTCCACAACCGCTTAAACTAAAAACTAGATAACACTAATTTTTTTTTTTTTTGTGGGGGGGGGGGGGGGGGCATACAAGGGTAAGTACCCTACCAGTAGTGGTACTCTAGGCAAAGTACCCTAGTTGTTTCAAATGGATATAAAGGTTTTAATTGAAGGAGAAGTGGTAAGTGGTCAAAGCATTAAACGAGCATAACAAACAAACCACAATCCCTTCTTAGCAACATGTTGGCATTATAAACAAATCTGCAACCTTGCCTAGAGGGTGACAACAATATTGTCGTGCTGCAACCTTAACTGAGAAGCCCTACCCGTAAGGTGTTCCGCCGCACTTAAAAACTATTACCAAATTAAGTAAGTTCGCATAAAAAATTTTTACCTTCACGTTTTATAAAGGGATTTCAGTAAGTCCAAAAGGTGTGACACGCTTTTTTTTTTTTACAAAAATAACATAGATAGAACAAAATATATAGGCACGCAACAAAATTTCACGTATAAATAAAAACGTAAAATGTGGGTTGAGTTTGGATATGCTATAAAAATTATGATGATACGTCATATGTTCAAAATATGCTATAGATTCTCGAAATAATTTAATCTATTTCATAACCATAGAAGTCAAATACATATAACATGGACGCTCACGTATAATTATACTCAAATGACAATAATGTTGTTCACGAGCCGGGATCGTGAACCGAAACGAGCGGAACCGAGCGGACATTTGGTCGTGCTTGGCTCGTTTACAAACCAAACCAAGCCGATTGGCTCGTTTATAACCGAGCCGGAATGTGAGCGAGCATTTTTCAAGTTCACATTTTTTCGAGCGAGCGATGAGCGGTAGTTTTTCAGACAACCATAAATTTAGGATTGTTTCCTTTACTGTTCTCGCTCACATTCCGGCTCGATTCAGTTTATAAATGAGCTAAACAGGAGCAAAGGTCCGCTCGATTTGACATGATGCGTGAACAACCCTAATTATTCGTTTTAGTTGCTGAAATGTTTTAGTGTATTATAATTAACATAATAAAATATTGAATGACATAATGCTTTGAATTAAAACATTTTCAAAATTTTGGAGTGTGTAGAATGTAGATCATCTAATTTGTTTTAGGCGGTATAAGAAAAGGTTGAATTTGATTTTATAGTTGATGACAAAAGGTTTTCAGAAATTTAGAAGTAAGAGTCTCTGTTTGTCACAGTAGTTTTTCTTAAAAATAAAAAAAAATAGGTACAAGACAAACGAAAATTATCCTATATATTAATTTTCCAACTTTCATGAATAGTGCTACACTTAGCCCTTTTAAAGATATTTAAATATGTGTTTCTATAGTATGAACAAATGTCATCTTAGAGCAGGTGGTTTAGTTCCTTGGTTTGTTATCTCTCCACCTGGGTTCGATTATGTGCACGTGAGTTTTTTTTTTCTTTCTTTTTCGGTTAACAGTATCATTTGAATATTACAGTAGGATAATTACCATGTGTTTAGTGGCAACATCTTTGTGTTTGTGAGTGGCAGCGTCTTTATGTTTGTGTTTAGTGACAATTAAAATAATATATCACCGTGTCACATTTGAAGACTGCTAAAAATGATTTAGTCACCAAGACCTACCATCTCATCCTAGCTAAACAAAAAAAATGTGTTGACACTCTTTTAGCCATATTATGACTGTTTTTTTTCTCTTTCGTTTGTATGGCGAGTGTAACCAAAAGTCGACCAAGACCAATCACATTCCCACCTACCCAAACGTGACACATATCGAGTCTTTGTGCAATATCCAAACATGTGTTGATACTCATTTAGCCATATTATGATTGTTTTTTTTCTCTTTCGTTTGCATATCAATAACTTGACTTGGCTATACACCCGACATTTAGGGATATCGGAGGTCAAAGAGACACGGTAGGGGCAGGAAGGTAAACAAGCATAAAATATGCAATTACAGCCATCACCCGAGCAAAATACAAAGTGGAATTACTAAAGGTGCAAGACAGGCGGCTCAGATGGGTTGGTCAAAATGAGTTCGAGTTGAATGACAGGATAACCTGCAAACACTGCTTCTCGAAGTATGGAGATTTTACGAGATATCAGTTTAACCTAGGCGCAACGCGCCTTTTTGAATCCCACTAGTTAACTATGAAATCTTTATGGGAAGTTGTTAATGATTTAGGATTTGTTTTTACAACCATCGAAATTCTACCCATACACTAGATGTCATTTACCTTTTCATCATCTATATATTCTAAACAAATATATTCTAAACAAAGGAAATCAAGGAAGCAGTGTTTATGTGTGGTAGTAATAAAGCTTCAGGACCGGATGGTTTTAATTTCCGGTTCATCAAGAGGTATTGGGATTTATTTGCTAATGATTTTATTGATATATTTAATAGTTTTGCAGAAAGTGGTATTATTAATCATGGCGTGGCTTCGAGTTTTATTACACTGGTTCCCAAGGTGAAAGACCCGATTACTCTTGGGGAATATAGGCCTATAAATTTGATCGGTGTGGTCTCAAAGGTGATCTCAAAGGTGTTGGCGAACAGGCTAAAGTTGGTCATGGATAGTCTCATTAATGAGACTCAATCGGCTTTTGTTGCAGGTCGATATATTTTGGATAGCCCTCTAATTATTAGTGAGGTGTTATCGTGGGCGCAGAGAAGGGGAAAGGAGTTCTTTATGTTCAAGATCGGCTTTGAAAAGGCGTATGACAATGTCAATTGGGCCTTTTTGATTTCGGTGATGAAACAGATGAATTTCCCGGTTACATGGTGTAAATGGATAGAAGGCATTTTGAGTTCGGCGCGATCATCGGTCCTGGTTAATGGGTCCCCAACATTTGAATTTGCTTGTGGTAAAGGTATCCGTCAAGGTGATCCTTTGTCGCCATTTTTATTTATTATTCTCATGGAAGCATTTTCGGGCCTTATTAAAAAGTCGATTGATACCGGGCATTTTCGGGGGGTGAATCTACCTAACGAGGGCCCGGTAGTTTCGCATCTTCTTTACGCGGATGACGCTCTGATGATGGGGGAATGGGATGGGAATAATTTTGTATGTTTGCGTCGTTTATTGAGAATTTATCATATGTGCTCCGGTCTCAAGATAAACATCCACAAGTCTATTTTGTATGGGGTTGGGAAGAGTGTAGAGGAGGTGGGTATCTTGGCCGCAGGTATGGGTTGTCGGGTGGGAGAGATGCCATTTACTTACTTGGGGATTAAAGTTGGCGCAAACATGAATAGAATAAGTAACTGGGAACCGGTGGTGAAGGTTTTTAAGACTAGATTGTCGAATTGGAAGTCTAAAGTGTTATCGATTGGAGGAAGATTAACATTAATTAAATCAGTGTTGGAGAGCCTTCCTTCATATTATTTGTCTCTCTTAAAGCGCCTATTGGGGTTATTAATACGTTAGAAGGTTTGATGAGGCGATTTTTATGGGGTGGTAGTGAGGGTGTGAAGAAGCTACATTGGGTGAGTTGGGAGGTAGTGACTAGATCTATTAAACAAGGTGGATTGGGTATTAGAAAATTAGAAGAGTGTAACAAGGCGTTTTTGGTTAAGTGGCTTTGGCGATTTCGACACGAAGGTAATGCGTTATGGAAAAGAGTGGTGGAGGCGATCCACGGGTCAAATAGAGATTGGGGAGTGTTTCATTCCAACCGGAGTGTTCCCGGTACTTGGACAAAGGTGGTTAATAATGGTTATCGTATCAACGTGGATGGTTTCAATTGTATGAGTATGATCCGAGGCATTGTGGGGAATGGTAGGGATATTCGTTTTTGGTTAGATCCTTGGGTGGCTCGTATTCCATTAAGATGTATGTTTCCGGACCTATTTCGTTTAGAAGTCGTAAAGGATTGTAAAGTGGTGGAGAGAATTGTTTTACAAGATATGGTTTGGAGTGTGGAATGGAACTGGAGACACACGCAGATGAATGATATAGAGGAAGAGCAATGGTTCGATTGTTTGCAAATGCTTGAAGGGTTAACTTTGGGTCAGAATAGTGATCGCTGGGTGTGGGACTCGGGAACGAATGATCAGTTCTCGGTATACCAGGTCAGAAAGTGGTTGGACTCCGACCGAATGCTGTTGCCGAACTCCTCTTTTGAGTGGTGTAAATGGCTGCCGATTAAGTGTAACGTGTTCATGTGGCGTATGCTAATGGATAGAATCCCGACGAAGAAGGCGTTACAGAGAAGGAATATTGATTGTGGGGATATGAGGTGCAATTTTTGTAACGAGCAGGAGGATTGTGTCGACCATATCTTTACGGCCTGTATGGTGTCGTGTGGTGTATGGAACGGGATTGCTTCCTGGGTAAATCTTCCTCAGTTTTATTTTTTCTCGGTCACTGACATACTGCAGATTTACTTGTCATGCGGTTGGTCCAAGGTGAAGAAAGCGGCTTTACATGGGATTATGATCATTACGTGTTGGCGTATTTGGAAGGCTAGGAACGAGCTTATTTTTAAGGATGTTCGCCGAAACGTGGTGGATATTATTACAGATATAAAAGCGATGGGTTACATTTGGTTTACTAGTAGATACAATATCGCCTGATAAAAGAAAGATCTTGTTGTTTCTTCAACAATTTCTGATCTCTAGTGGACCTCTCAGTAGGATTCGAACCCAGATGAAGTTCTGACCATCTGTCAGAGAAAAAAGAACGAACGGATCTTGTAGGATTCCCAAGAAATTCTTCGATTTCTTCCGGAAGCATATGAGTAATCATCTGCTTCTCACGTTCCGTGAATAGCCGGGACATTGAGGAATATCCAGGTGAACTCAAAAATCGGATTAATTCATGTTAATTGATAAAATGAATATAAAGAAATGATGATTATTGTGTATACTACATTAAAACTTCTGACATTATTATTACTGATCAATAAAATCAATATCTGTAAAAAGGGGAGTGTCAAATT